>CM056721.1:130539253-135339253 GCA_029844215.1 Przewalskia tangutica | reverse complement strand
ACTTTCTTTTTCCTGAATAACCACATCTCAATACATAAAAGAAACAAAATTGAAGTTCCCTGATTTGGATACTAATATGTGCCAGGAGCAGGAAGCTTTGATCTTTTCTCCCAGGGCGAGCAAGTATTTTTTTTTTTTTGGCTTGATAATTTCAACTGAAAAATATGGAACTCTCACTTTTCTCTCTCTCTATATCTAATGTCGATGAAAAGAAGTAGAAAACTTTGACAAAATTGGGGGATAAGGGGATCATATGGGTTCTATTATGTAGTTGGGTCGGTTAAATAATGGAGCGAGTTTAAAATTGAAAAACAACAACAATAATATATCCAGTGAAATTCTACAATGTGGGGTCTGAAGAGGGTAGAGTGTACGCAGACTTTACCTCTACCTTGGTAGGTAGAGCGACTGTTTCCGAAAGACCCTCGGCTCAAGATACAACATAAACACAAGTAAAGCAAGAGAAACGGTCAGACCCGGACAAGAAATTTAAAGTAGTATGACATGATGGTAACAAAAGCGGATAAGCCATGATAAAACATTCTGAAAAAAAAAAGTAATAACTAACGCATGTAGATAAGATAAACAAAGTACACGAAAAAACACACAACAACAGGAATCAAACGATAGAGGACTATAAAGCAATACTGCGCCTACTAGTACGATATGCTAAGAAGGTCTACAATAATACTACTACAACTACCAGTATGTAAGCATAAGTAGGACTACGCTCAACTACCTACTACCCTTCCACCATAATATGTGTCATCCACAATCCCCTATCTAATGTCATGTCCTCAGTAAGTTGCACATGCGTCATATCCCGTATAATCACCTCTCCCCAATACTTCTTCGGCCTACCTCTACCCCTCCTGAACCCGTCCATAGTCAATCTCTCTGTCACGACCCAAACCGGAGGGCCCCGACGGACACCTGGACCCCATCCGCCGGGTACCGCTAATCATACAATCAACTTCTAATCACAATTAAATACGGATTAAGCCGAAAGAAAACTATGTGAAATCTTTATTCAGAAAACCAACTTTTATATATACATACCCATACCAAGGCCGACAAGGCCATACAAGGTCAACAAGTCTACTACACCTACATGACATCATCTACAAGCCTCTAAAGAGTATACGACATCAAAAGGTTGGTACAGGGCCCCGCCATACCCATATACACATGCAGAAATAACCGTACCACGACAGACCGATACTCCGAAAAAAGAGGAGTGCTCCAAAATTCGTTGAGTCATCAACCTATTAACGTGGATCGTCGCCTTGTCTACGTGAACCTGTGGCGTAAACGCAGCGCCGGCAAAAAGGGCGTCGATGCGATCGAGTATATCAGGCATGGATAATAGTATAACAGAGATATAACAATAACTGAAACGGAAACAACTGACCAACAGTAAATGCTTCTGATACCTTAATATATATGCTTAAATGTTATGCACAATGCAGTATACATACACCTTAGCCTCTTCGGGCATCCTTCTTACCATAACAGCCTCCATGGACATCATTTCATATAATGGTTAATGAATGTATGCATGATGCAAATGCGGTATACATATATATTGGCCACACAAAGGCATATTCCTTTCTATAATTGTCTATGTGGGCATCAAGTTATATCAGTCACACAGACAACCTGATATCGGTCACATAGGCATGCCACACATGCTTCAATATTGGCCTCTTAGAGCTCTTTTGTGATAGTATGTACCAGTTGCAGGTGGTGTGCGTATATAACGTCTTTCCCTTTCCCCATATCCCCTACAATATATATTATTTACCATATAGTAGTGTGCATAGCACAAGTGATCCAAGGTAATACATGAATGCAATGTAAATAAAAATGCATGAATGACAATAAAATATTTTCTGAATTTATCGGATGATAATAATATCCTTTCCCCTTTGGCTAACACTGTGAATATCAACACCTTTTTTCGTATGCCTTAGTAAGGACTTAGGAACATATTTAAACATGCTTTCAACATAAGAATCAATAATATGAACATTCCTTAACTACTAAGAGTAGAATAAATTATGAAGCAATATCACGATTACGTTTCGTTATATAGAACATGCCAAAAGAAAAAAATAATTTGTCTTAACATACCTTAAACTCATGCTCAATAATTCGAATTTGCACTTAAAATGGCAACTTCCATTTATTGTTGATGGACGTTAGTAAGCAAGTTCCATCTAATTGTTTTTGCTCTAATTCATCGGGAGTAGAGGAGCATTTTAACTAAGTGTAAGAATTCATTTGGCCAGCAAATTGATTCATCCTACCTAAATACCACGAACGAGATACACACTAAAAAAATGGACTGTTTGCTAAATGGAATTTGAATGCTGAACATTTTACACTCCCTTAAGAAGCCTTAGATTTTAGCATTTAATGCATGCCCATGATGTTGTCTTCCACCCAATTTATGCTAGGCGGTGGAACTATCTTAATCACGCCATATTGCACCAATATGCAGGGTCACTTAATTAATTAAATGACCTGTCTCCCTATAATTTATCAATCATACACACAATTAATTCGTGATTTCAATTCACTTAACCTCAATAACTTATAAGACCTCCATATACTCAATATCATAATTTTGTGTGATATGACACTAGTCTATAACCTCTTTGGGATATCAAACTATTATTACTAATTTTCGTCGTCACACTTTTTACGTCCAAAAATATTTTGGGATTTTATCATTTTATATGTTAACCTCTTTATTAGCATACGTAAATATCACATAAAATTCCCGAGGCCCGAGTCTACTTGCATACGTTAGGTGCTCCAACATCAACCAAATTTACGAGATGTTAAACTCTCACACCTCCGCATTGGGGCATCCGTGTCTCTCCTCTGCACATGTCTGAACCATCTCAACCTCGCCTCCTGCATCTTATCCTCCATCGAGTACACTCTCACTCTGTCCCGGATATCATCATTTCTAATCGTATCCCTCCTTGTATGTCCACACATCCATCTCAGTATCCTCATCTCCGCAACTTTCATCTTTTGGATGTGTGAAGTCTTGACTGACCAACACTCCATCTCATACAACATAGTCGGTCTAACCATCACCCTATAGAACTTTCCTTTAAGTTTTGGTGACACTTTTTATCGCATAATACTCCAGAAGCAAGCCTCCATTTCATCCACCCTACACCAATACGATGTGTGACATCATCATCAATCTCTCTATTCTCTTAGATAATGGACTCGAGATACTTGAAACTTCTTTTCTTTGGAAGGACCAGAGTACCAAGCCTTACCTCCACGCTTGTCTCAAGGTCGCTCCCATTACTGAACTTGCACTCCAAGTATTTTATCTTGGTCCTACTCAGCCTGAACCCTTTAAACTCCAGAGTCTATCTCCAAACCTCCAGCTTAGAGTACACTTCGCTGCATATCTCAGCAATCAGGATTATGTCATCAGCGAATAACATACACCATGACACATCCCCTTGAATTTGTCGTGTTAGTCCATCCATCACAAAGCAAATAGGAATGGGCTTAAAGTTGATCCCTAGTGCAACCCCATCATCACAAGAAAGTGCTCAGAGTTTCCTCCTAATGTCCGTACCTTGGTCTTGACTCCATCATACATATCTTTGATCGCCCTAGTGTACGGCATAAGTATACCTCTAACCTCCAAACATCTCCATAGAACCTCCCTAAGGACTTTGTCGTATGCCTTCTCGAGGTCGATGAGAACTATATGTAGGTCCATATTCCTCTCCATATACTGCTCCACCAACCTCCTAATAAGATGAATGGCTTATGTAGTCGAACATCATGGCATGAATCTAAATTGGTTCTCAGAAATAGACACGTCTCTTCCCACCCTCATCTCCATGACCCTTTTCCAAACGTTCATAGTGTGGTTTAGCAGCTTGATACCACTATAGTTGTTGTAACTCTGGATGTCACCTTTGTTATTGTACAAATGAATCATCGTATTCCACCTCCATTCTTCGGGCATTCTTACCGTCTTAAAATTGACATTAAACAACTTAGTCAACCACTCCAAACCTGCCCTGCCTGCGCTCTTCCAAAATTCAACTGAGATCTCATGAGGCCCAGTTGCTCGTCTATTCTCATCATGCGAACAACACCCTTAACCTCATCAACCTTAATACTTCTACAATATCTAAAATCCTGATACCTTCTGGATTGCTTCAGGTCTCCTAGCACAATGTATTTATCCCCTTCTTCGTTCAAGAGTTTATGAAAGTAAGACTGCCACATCCGTCTAATAAGCACGTCCTCCACCAGTACTTTGTCGTCCTCGTCCTTGATGCACCTCACGTGATCCAAGTCACAAGTCATCCTCTCTCTCACCTTAGCTAGTATGTACAACTTTTTATCCCCACATTTTTTCTCTAATTCCACATACTGTATATGCATTCAAAGCCGCCGTCTTCGCCACCGTAACCGCTAGCTTTGCCTCCTTCCTCGCCATCTTATATAATTCCATATTCGCCCATTTATCCACCTCATTTTTGCTTTCTACCAATCTTGCATACGTTACTTTCTTTGCTTCCATCTTCTCTTAAATTTTACCATTCCACCACCAGTCCCCTCGATGCCCACCACGACTAACCCGCGAGACCCCTAGAAGTTCTCTATCTACCTTCCGAATGCAACTGGTTTTCCTATCCCACATACCGATCGCATCCTTATTATTCCTCCAAGCCCTCATGGCCATCAACCTCTCCATCATCTCCTGTGCACTAGCCAAAGTCAAACTCCCCCGTTTGATTCTTTTTATGTCATTCACAACCCTCATCTTCTTCTCTATCTTGATCTCCAAATCCATCACCAAAAGCTTATGTCAGGTTGTCAGACACTCATTCAGAAAACCTTGCAATCTTTACAAAGATCGTTATCAACCTTCCTAAGGAGCAAAAAGTTTATCTAAGTCTTAACCACCGAACTATGGAAAGTCACCAAATGCTCCTCCTTCTGCAGGAACCTCGAATTGACTATCACCATCCCAAAAGCTTTAGCGAACTCCAAAAATGATACGCCTCCCCCGTTCCTATCCTCGAGGCCAAAGCCTCCATGCACGTCGTCATAACCCCCGGAAGTGACCCGATATGTCCATTGAAATATCCTCCTACAAATAACTTCTCAGCATGTGGTATACCTCCCACCACCTCATCCAAATCCTCCCAAAAGTGTCTTTTCTCCTCCTCGTCAAAGCCTTTCTGCGGCGCGTAAGCACTAATAATGTTTATAGTGGCTCCTCCAACTACCAACTGAATCGTCATCATCCTGTCATTAACCCTCCTCACCTCTACCACCTGATCCCTTAGCTCGCTGTCTACTAAAATGTCTACCCCATTCCTATACATCGACCTACCCGAGAACCATAACTTATACCCGTCCACATCCTTAGCCTTAGGTCCTACTCATTTGGTTTTCTGGACACATGCTATATTAATCCTCCTCTTCTCCAGAATCTTAACTAGCTCTATAGACTTCCCTGTTAAAGTGACAATGTTCCAAGACCCTATTCTCAGCCTAGCATCTTCCTTACCCCACCTACCCATCCCTCGCCCCCGTCCCCAATCGAGAAATCAGGTAAATTTGAGGGATTTGAAAATGTCACGACCCGACCCCGGATCCGTGACCGGTGCCTTAACCCGGGCACCCTTGTGACACAACATCAGAGAAAACCAGCGGAATATAAACTCACAATAAACAACCATAATGATATAAAATAGTCTAGCCCAAAATGGCTACCTCAAAAGTACATAAAACCGAACAGTTACACCCTTAAACAAACCAAGTTATGACAAGACTATAGACCTCTAAGAAGGAGTAACACTATGACGGGACAGGGCCCCGTCATGCCCCTGAATGTACAAAACATCAACAACACCAGGGAGAACCATACCAAAAGTCGAGCCTCCGAAGAAATGGAGCTCCTGACACCTGAGCAAAAGATCCTAAGAATGAGGATCTACCACCTGCTTTCCCTTACCTGCGGCATGAACGCAGCCCCCGAGGAAGGGGGTCAGTACACAACGTACCAAGTATGTATAACTGGAAAATACTGTAGTAATATCATAAGTCCAAAATACACTGCCGTTATAGATAAAAATCAAATTATGTTGCACTGTGCCTTACTAACAATGAGAGTAACAAGTATAAGTATAATACTGCATAAAAATAGGAGGCTCATGATCAAAACAGGATCTCTCGCCCGTAGTATCATTAAGCAATCCTACTCCTGGGACTGTTTCACCCGCATGGATCCTGTGGATCCGCATAAGGTCATCCGCCTCGCATGGGACTATTTCACCCGCATGGGACTATTTCACCCGCATGGATCCTGTGGACCCGCATGGGACTATTTCACCCGCATGAGACTATTTCACCCGCATGGACCCAGTGGGCCCGCATGAGTACAAGCGCCGCACTCGCATCATGGGTAGCAAATCTATGGAATACGCAGTAATAACAATGATAATACATAAATCAGCACAACCGGCTAGTATACATAACATAAGCGCCACGAACATCGTAATACTCGGTGATAACAATAATAATACATAAATCAAGACAATGGCTAGTATACATAACATAAGCGCTACCGGCTTATCATAACATAAACAAGATAAGAATCTTCTAACTTCTTATGAACATTATTAATATAAATCCTCTCATTTTAGCTCATTAAGGCACTACATGTCTTTTTAAGAGAAATCCGGGAATTTAACCCAAGTATCACATACCGTAAATCTTTTTCGAAATGACTCATTTTTATATAAAACTTCCAAAATACTAATACCCATAGTATCATGTCACAACCACTTTCAAAACAAGTCACAATTTTCCATTTAGAAAATATCCCAAGCTTCTAAATCAAGTGACTTCATTTCCTTTAAAACCTTAGGCCATTAATGCCTTAAAACAATTTACCTTCCACAAATTCAACTCATTTTCCCCTTGCTTATTTTATGCAAAGTAAACCCTTCTTTATTTACCTTTTTCCCAAACTAATATAACCAACTTCTCATAAAGCCGTTATATTAACATTTTACGTTAGTCAAACACATTTTCCTATGTCCAAGGGACTTATACCTTTAAAACGAAACAAGTATCATATACTTCAAAACAAGTGAAGATTATCAAATCTTGTACGTATACCGTACTACATAGATACAACTACTCATGCTCAAGAGATAGGAAAGCTCTACATACCTCTTCGGTCATTCCACTTGTTAATTCCAACTATCGCACGTAATACATCAACCTATAATGACCATAATACGTTTATTAACTTCTAGTTTCAAAGTAGAATATTTCCAAGTTCAAGGTTACTAATTCCTATTGAAAATTGGGCAGCATTTCCTTTGTTTCTACTCACTTTGCCACCTTTTCAAAGGCCGATTTTTAACACTCAAACGCCACATTTAAGGCCCAACATCCAAACCAACACAAATGGGATTACACACCTAAACTTGGGTGTGTAAAATTCTGCCCCATAAGTTATAACAATTAATCTTAACAAGTTTAAGGTAATTTTTAGGCTACAACATGCTCACATAACCTCTTTAGCCAAATCCTTCATACCCAAACCACATTTCTTGCATGCAATGACTCTAAGAGCATTATTTACTACCACAAGTTCTTTCTTCTTAACATGCAACACTAAAAACTAATTATAAAGGAAGAATCATTACCTTAGAACTTTAGCCAAATCTTTCCAACAACTTGCTAGCTTTCTTTCCAAGAACACCACCACAACAACCTTCACAAGCTAGCCACAAACTTCCTTCTTGCCTTTACTTTTCAGATTTTTCCTAAGGCTAGAATATCTCTTGGAATTTTTGAGAGAAGGAGGAGCTTGAAATTTTTAAGAGAGAAGGAAGAGTTTTTGTCTAAGAGAGAGATGAAAGATGACCAAGTCTTCAAGATGGGGGGGGGACACTTGTCACCCTCCCATGGCCTTTTTAAAAGAAAAAATCAGATTTTCCTATGTTTTTCCGCCAGATATCCCGCCTCGGCGCGGCCTGCGATCGGCGCGCGACCTGCGATCGGCGCCGCGGCAACTGCGGACTCGGAACTTCGCGCGGCCGAATTCCGCCTTGGCGCCGCCGTGGCCACGAGCCCCGACCGAAATTTTACGATTTGAGTCCTATCTTCTTCGCACGGCCCATACGCAGGCACGAACCACTGGTATAACATTCTCCCCAGAAACATTCGTCGAATGTTCCTTCTAGGCTTACTCAAATCACAATATCGACATAGACTCTCTTAACTATTTTTTCTTCAAATAAAGACGCCCACACGGCAACAAAACTCAAGCATAATTACTAAATTTAAAGACCAACAATTTAGGAACGTGGGTTACGGAGGTATAGGGAATAAGTGAGGATATTTCTTCATCATGTCATCCTCTCTGCTTCCCACGTCATCTCCTCTCTCGTTCGCTCGCCATAAGACCTTGACGGAAGCCACATCCTTTTTCCGTAATCGCCTAACCTGACGATCGAGTATCGCTATGAGACTCACCTCATACGATAACTCCTCTGTTACCTGAACCTCATGAATCGGATGTACTCTAGATGGGTCTCCAATACATTTCCGCAACATAGACACATGAAACACTGGATGTACTGCCTCTAGATCGGACGGCAGATCGAACTCATAGGCAACCTTGCCTACCCTCCGGACAATGCCGTAAGGCCCAATGTACCTTGGGCTAAGTTTCCCTTCTTCCCAAACCTCATCACACCGCTTCACGTGGGTGATACCTTCAGAAGACCCAATCATGTACCTCAAACTCGATTGTCGATGCCGATGATCTGCATACGACTTCGCGACTCTGTCTTGACAATAACTGTTCTGGATAAGCTTCACTTATCCATCGCTGTGTACCAAGTCCGGCCCGACTAATCGAACTTCTCCACCTCAAACCAACCTATCGGTGACTACACTTTCTCGTATAAGGCCTCATGGCGCCATCCGGATACTAGAATGGTAGCCGTTGTTATAAGCAAACTCACAAGAGGTAAATGATCCTCCCGCTACCCTCAAATCAATAACACAAGCCCGCAACATATCCTCGAGTGTGCGAATAGTGCGCTCGGCTTCCGTCGGTGCGAGGATGAGCGTCGTCTTGAGACTCACCGTGTCCCTAATCCCTTCGAAAAGACCTCCGAAGTTAGCGTAAATCGCTCCTCATGCGAAATAATCGATATAGGAACTCGTGCGCCTCACAATCTCCCGATATACAATCTAGCATAATCCTCGGTGAAAAAGTCGTCGACTTGAATAAAGTGGGCTGATTTAAATCGACTGTCGACGATAACCCAAATGGAATCATGCTTCCTCTCGAGTGGAAGGTAACCTGTAATAAAATCTATATTTATCACCTCCCACTTCCAAGTCGAATATCAATAGTAACTGCAATGACCACCGGGCTTCGTGCTCAACCTTAACTCACGACAATTAGGACATCAGGTAACAAAACTGCCACGCGTCCTCTTCGTGCCATTCCACCAATACACGATTCGAGGTCATGATACATCTTAGTCGACCGGATGAATAGAATAACGAGCACCGTGTGCCTCTGAAATCTGACGAAGCCTCGCTACATCGGGAACACACAACCGGCCTCAAATCTTAGCACCCCATCCGCTACCTCAAAATAGACTCTTCTCTTTCAAAAAGCGGCATCTCGATACCGCACCATAATCGGATCCTCATCGTCGCCTCTTTACCTCGACGATGGAAGACTCGTGACCCTCGAACCCGAACTCCATCACTATCGGAATCAACCAATCGAACCCCAAGACTCGCTAGATGTAACTCACGGATCATGCCGCTTCTTCCTGCCGCACTTCGACAGATTACCCATCGATCTGCGACTAGGCGTCTGCAACTACATTGGCCTTCCCGTGGTATAGATATCAATATCACAATCCTTGAGTAACCCTAACCACCGCTCTGCACGCAAATTCAGTGACTCGATCAAGATATACCGAAGTCTCTTGTGGTCTGCACAAATATCCACATGAAATCTATATAAGGAATTGCCTCCAAATCTTCAAGGTACGATTAACTGCCGCCGACTCTAAATCGTGAGTAGCGTAATTCCTTTCTTGCTTCCCTAACCGCCGGGAAACATAAGCTCTAATCTTATCATGTCATGCGTCGGCCAACAACCTAAACGTGTTACAATAATACCCTAACCTTCTAGTCTCTCAAGAGGGGTTAGAACTGTAGTCGTGGTCAACTTCTCTTCCAATAACTGGAAGCCTTTCTTGTACTTGCGAAATATTCGGGCATCCTTAATCTCAACTATGGTTCCTGTTTCCCTTTCTCTGTTGCAACCAAACTTGGTTACTATACTTAGATCTGATTCCTTTGCTTGCCGCATGGCTAAGACTTCCTGCTAATCACAATTTAGGGGGAGTCCTCCTTGATCTCGTCAAGTAGTAATCCTATTATTCTCTCCCAGCTCGTAGAGCTTATAGTCCGGTGTTCAACCTCAATTCACGGTATTACATAATCCAATGACTTGTCAAGATTTCTTATCGTTCGAGTGTCTACTCGTCTTTCCTTTATAAGTTATTTCAAGTTGTCCTGGGGTCCCTTACCCCTCTGTATTTTCTTACTATCTTTGTTGTCAGTGCCGATGCTACCACCTTCCCTCGAGGTGTTCTTACTGCCCATTATCTACTAATGGTCTTACACTAGTCCGGGGTAATTGTATCTCGTGCAACTTACATAACCATAGTCGTATTCTCTTTTACCATTCTGGTCATGACCTTATCTTATGCTTATTATTAACAAAAGTATTTCTATCTTGATCCATGATCATACAGTTTCATACATGCGTACTATCTGCATCTTTATCCTAATGACACTTCCTCGACCATTTCATAACGTCGTTCTTAATTTCCCCAACACAATACCTTTCCCACGGTTATCTAAAACTGTAACTTATGGCATGCCGATACTGAAGACCTTACCAGTCTCCCATCCTTCGTCTAACGACATGGGTACACATAACCCCATAATACGTAAGACTATCCTTTTATGTAGGGGAGAGAACTTTTCTCCCTTCAAAAAAAAAAAAAAACTTTCCTTGGAGTCACAACCCTAATCACAAGGTCCTCTCGTGGTCCTGTAAATATCTAATCATTACGTACCGCCTTAAAATCGTGTAGATTTTCAAAACCTACCAAAGATGCCCTCAGCTTTCTGCCGGCAGCGCTCGTACTTATTTTATTATTGCCTTGCACATTCCCTTGAAATTATCCGGAAGGTCGTGGCCCTGACCGCCACACCAAACCAACTCCAAGTACCTCCAAGGGCACTTAACATAAATTCCTTCAAATTCGAGTATTACTTACTTTCTGCGTCAATTTTTTTTTCCTCAATGAACAAGTCACACGGACTTATTAAAAACAATGATGCCAAAGAAGGAAGGATAATTCACTGGTTACTACCACTTCTCTTCCTCTCCACTTGATAACCGGCTTACCGGGAAACTGGTACCGAATCAATCTCTCTTCTGTAGTCCACGTTGGCATAACAAGAGGCCAACAAGCCCGTACTCATAATGACCTCAACGTCACATAACACCGCTGGAGTGCTAGGGTCCAACGACTGTATCGTTACCGACAATTATTATCTACCCACTCAGCTACTACCCAACACTCACGGGTGTAGTTACCTCATAAAGATTCTCATGGATTCTGGCTCCATTTCTTTCACACTTGGTTGCTCACTTCCTTACCGGTCGTACTTTTTTCCATACTTCCAAACTTATTCTAGCTTACGTACATAACTTCCATAATAAAGCTGGCCTTCGATCTTGGAGTTACTAAGTTAAAAAACATAAGGCCATTTCCGGCGCTCAACGTCTGCGAACTCGTAAAACGATTAATTAGACTCGGGCTTGTACCCTCGTGACCCTGTCACGTAGCGGGACTACTGTTAACTGATCCCACCCCATAAACGGGTACACTAACTTCTCATAATACCATAGTCGTGTCGTCTTGAGCACAACAACCATTACTTACCCCATACAGATCTTATCCATACTATCCTCTTAAGCATACCACGTAGCTTAATTTACAGTCATAGTCTCCCATTAGGTCCCTTAATTAAACTTCTTAAGGGTCTATTACCTTCTCAGACAACTCATCATCTCCTAATTATCTCAAATTAGTACGTAAAACCTTGATGGGAGTTTATTAAACCGTTTCATACCTTCCCGGTATCTAATTAGCCCTTACCAATTCCTGGTAATCTAAAATCATTCTAGGCGGCCCATATACGACCCTTATACATAAATCCGTATAGTCGTACGTCATTATACCAACTATACAATAATTACAACCAACCTGGATACGCAATCCACATAATCCTTCCTGGGTCACTGCTGCCTTTCTCGTAGCTGCAATCAACATAACTCGTTAGGGAGAGACGACTCTAACAACACGGCTCTATCGCACGATCTCAGAGTGAGAAGAATGGGAACCAATCCTAAATATCCTGTAGCCTCCTGATTATAGATGTGGTGCACAACACACCGATAATCAAGACTCTACTAGATACGGCTTGTAGACCCCTTCCGAGGATTAACTGCTCTGATACCACTTTTGTCACGACCCGACCCCGGATCCGTGACCGGTGCCTTAACCCGCACCGCGGACACAACATCGAGAAAACCGGTGAATATAAACTCACAATAAACAACCATAATGATATAAAATAGTCTAGCCCAAAATGGCTACCTCAAAAGTACATAAAACCCGACGATTACACCGCCAAACAAAGCAAGTTATGACAAGACTACAGCCTCTGAAGGAGTAACACTATGACGGACGGGGCCGTCATGCCTGAATGTACAAAACATCAACAACACCGGGAGAACCATACCAAAAGTCGGGCCTCCAAGAAATGGAGCTCACGACACTGAGCAAAAGATCCTAAGAATGAGGATCTACCACTGCTTTCCTTACTGCGACATGAGCGGCCAGGAAGGGGTTAGTACACAACGTGCAGTATGTAAAGCGGAAAATCCGTAGTAATATCATAAGTCCAAATTACAGCGTTATAGATAAAAATCAAATTATGTTGCCGTGCCTTACTAACAATGAGAGTAACAAGTATAAGTATAATCTGCATAAAAATAGGAGGCTCGTGATCAAAGCAGATCTCTCGCGTAGTATCATTAAGCAATCCTACTCACGGGATGTTTCACCCGCGTGGATCCCGTGGATCCGCATAAGGCCATCCGTCTCGCGTGGGACTATTTCACCCGCATGGATTACGTGGACCCGCGTAGGACTATTTCACTGCGTGAGACTATTTCACGCGTGGACCCGGTGGGCGCGTGAGTACAAGCGCCGCTCGCGTCATGTGTAGCAAATCCATGGAATCTGTGATAATAACAATGATAATACATAAATCGAACATCCGGCTAGTATACATAACATAAGCGCTACGCATCAGAATACTCAGTGATAACAATAATAATACATAAATCAGCACAACCGGCTAGTATACATAACATAAGCGCTACCGGCTTATCATAACATAAACAAGATAAGAATCTTCTAACTTCTTATGAACATTATTAATATAAATCCTCTCATTTTAGCTCATTAAGGCACTACATGTCTTTTTAAGAGAAATCCGGGAATTTAACCCAAGTATCACATACCGTAAATCTTTTTCGAAATGACTCATTTTTATATAAAACTTTCAAGATACTAATACCCATAGTATCATGTCACAACCACTTTCAAAACAAGTCACAATTTTCCATTTAGAAAATATCCCAAGCTTCTAAATCAAGTGACTTCATTTCCTTTAAAACCTTAGGCCATTAATGCCTTAAAACAATTTACCTTCCACAAATTCAACTCATTTTCCCCTTGCTTATTTTATGCAAAGTAAACCCTTCTTTATTTACCTTTTTCCCAAACTAATATAACCAACTTCCCATAAAGCCGTTATATTAACATTTTACGTTAGTCAAACACATTTTCCTATGTCCAAGAGACTTATACCTTTAAAACGAAACAAGTATCATATACTTCAAAACAAGTGAAGATTATCAATTTTTTTACGTATACCGTACTACATAGATACAACTACTCATGCTCAAGAGATAGGAAAGCTCTACATACCTCTTCGGTCAATCCACTTGTTAATTCCAACTATCGCACGTAATACGTCAACCTATAATGACCATAATATGTTTATTAACTTCTAGTTTCAAAGTAGAATATTTCCAAGTTCAAGGTTACTAATTCCTATTGAAAATTGGGCAGCATTTCCTTTGTTTCTACTCACTTTGCCACCTTTTCAAAGGCCGATTTTTAACACTCAAACGCCACATTTAAGACCCAACATCCAAACCAACACAAAGGGGATTACACACCTAAACTTGGGTGTGTAAAATTCTGCCCCATAAGTTATAACAATTAATCTTAACAAGTTTAAGGTAATTTTTAGGCTACAACATGCTCACATAACCTCTTTAGCCAAATCCTTCATACCCAAACCACATTTCTTGCATGCAATGACTCTAAGAGCATTATTTAATACCACAAGTTCTTTCTTCTTAACATGCAACACTAAAAACTAATTATAAAGGAAGAATCATTACCTTAGAGCTTTAGCCAAATCTTTCCAACAACTTGCTAGCTTCCTTTCCAAGAACACCAACACAACAACCTTCACAAGCTAGCCACAAGCTTTCTTCTTGCCTTTACTTTTCAGATTTTTCCTAAGGCTAGAATATCTCTTGGAATTTTTGAGAGAAGAAGGAGCTTGAAATTTTTAAGAGAGAAGGAAAAGCTTTTGTCTAAGAGAGAGATGAAAGATGACCAAGTCTTCAAGACTTGGTCAATATAATGCATGCAAAAATCGGATGATGGGGGCACTTGTCACCCTCCCATGGTCTTTTTAAAAGAAAAGATCAGATTTTCCTAAGTTTTTCCGCCAGATTTCCCGCCTCGGCGATGCAGGCTGCAACTCTGGCGCACTGCGCTTGAATTTCGTTGGCGGCCACAGATTCCGCGCCGCGGCCACGCCTCGAGGCCCCCAAGAGCCTGACCAAAATTTCGATTTGAGTCCTAACTCCTTCGCCGCGGCCCATACGCACGCACGAACCACGGTATAACAAAAAATTTCCATAAAAGGGGTATATTTGAAAACTTTTATGACGAGGGTTATTCTTTACCTAAATTCATAACCGAGGTTTTTTTAGTCCTTTTTCTAAAGTAGAGGGGTATTTTTGATCTTTTTCCCTTTATTTAAATAATAGTTACTAAAGATAATTATATCCTAGAATTAGCTATGAAATGTTATTATTTCTTTATATAATCTCACTCACTTCTAACTTTAAGACCAACTCCTCTTTTTATAATTTAAAAAGATCTATTAACTCTAATTATTCAATTACACTAATAAGGTCAATCTCACTGATCCGCTATTTCAACACACTCAAGCTGGAGACTTGGGAGGGTAGAAAAAGGTGATTTAATCATAAGCAGTTAATATTTACGATAATTTATCACGTAACTATATTAATTAATATGATTTGATACATACATAGAATTCATGTAACTTTTTTCTAGTCAGGTGCCAACCAAAACATTACCTTGAAAACCGCTCTTATACCCTTCTTGCCCTGAAGTCTCACATTCTCAATTACCCTAACCCATGGTGGAAAAGAATAGCTTACGTACATCTCGACTATTTCATTGATATCCATTATCCTCCGCCAGCATAAATATTGGATGACTCTTGTCTTTAGAACTTACGCAGATTAAGGTGATTTTTTCCACTTGGCTTTCCCAATTATTCAATTAAAAATTAGCCCTCCGTCAATATTATTCAAGATTCAAATGATGATACCTTCACGGATCTTCCATCCACTAAATTCATTGGCCTACAATGCAAAGACAAGATAATCTCCCAAATGTAAGAACCATATCTCTGAATCTAGCCTGCTACTGGCTCGAGTTCACAAAAGCAAAAATGTCTGATTTTAAAGCAAGAAAAGAATCAATATTCTTATTGCAATCATCTGATTTTGATTGTCAAGGATCCAAAGAGCAGAAAAAGAAATAAACAAAGAGATAGAGAGAATTTCTTCCAAGTCATCCATTAAAAAGTAGAGATCAGCATAACACCCAATGAGTCATACACAAATGACTGAAACAGAAAGAGGGGTTGAGTTTATCTAATACTACCCTTTTTTGGGCAAATCTACAACACCAACAAAAGAATGATTCTTTGCTTGTCCATTTGTTGGGTACTAAGGCATCAATACTATATGCATTTGCAGCAAAAAAACATAGGTGTGTTTCCTGTAGAGCACATGACCACTAGCCCCTTTCAGAGGTCCCAAACACTTTTTTTTAAAACAATAATATAATCTCACAAGTGGAAGGTCCGGAGAGGATAGACTGTCAGCAGATTTTATCCCTGTATTGAAACTTGGAAGGTAGGGAGACTGTTTCCGACATACCCTCTGTAAGATGATATTAATCTCGCTTGAGGAGTCTTTCTTGTTAATATCAATATATATAGCGTACAATATTCATCTCTTATACAATAGGAATCTTAGTCCTAATTACAAGAGGAATCCTAGTCTTACCATAATTATATTTACACAATATATGAAATATATTCTAATTATGGATAGAGATTTTATATTGTTTTACTATACACGTTTACACACCCCTCAGTCGGAGTGGGAGGAGGCCGAACGCTGAGACTGGATCTGAAGTCAAGAAATAACTGTCGAGGAAGTCATTTGGTGAATATATATGCGTACTGATATGACGAGGGAACATGTAACACTCTGACATGTCCTAGCGCAACCTTATCACGAACGAAATGTATATCCATCTCAATGTGCTTGATTCGTTGATGTTGAACCGGGTTGTGAGAAAGATAGATCGCAGAGATGTTATCACAATACACAATAGATGTCTGACGCAAAGGACACTGAAGCTCTAACAGTAAATTTCTGAGCCAACAAATCTCAGCTACCACATTTGCAACTCATCTGTACTCAACCTCGGCACTGGAACGAGATAGGGTGGTCTGTCGCTTGGCAGACCATGAAACCAAATTATCTCTAAAAAATACAAAAGACGGAGGTGGAGCGTCGAGTGTCCGGACACCCTGCCCAATCTGCATCCGTATAAGAGAGCAACATATTTGGTGCAGAGGGGTATAGGTGCAAACCATAATCAAGTGTGCCCTTAATGTATCAGATGATACGCTTAAGGGTAGTAAAATGAGACTCCCTAGGGGCATGCATAAATATACATACCTGCTGAACAACATAAGCAATGTATGGCCTTGTAAATGTGAGATACTGAAGTGCACCTGCAAGGCTCCTATAAAGAGTAGGATCGGAGACGGAAGCACCATCAATAGCATAGAGCTTGGATTTTGAATCAACTGGAGTAGGCATGATTTTGCAATTCGTCATATTAGCCCTGTACACAATCTTCTCTGCATACTTACGTTGACTCAAAAACATGTGGTTGGCAGACCTGGTCACTGATATCCCCAAGAAGTAACTCAGTGTCATGATCCGAACCCCGAGCCCGCGACTGGTGCCCTACCTGGGCACCCTTCTACCCATACAACACAAGTAACCCGCGAAAGCTAAATAACACTCATCATTTTTTTCATTTTTTTGCAAAGGCAAAGCCGGCAAGGCTGCCATAATATATAACACCCAAATGGGACTACAACTATACAAAAATATAAATACAACTCACGCAAGTCCAACCCACATATGAATACATACCTCTAAGAGTTTGGACAGTAAACTATGATGGGACAAGGCCCCGCCGTACCCCTGAATATACATAGTCGTAATCGAAGACTTGTGCCAAAATGACAAGCTCCAGAACATTGGAGCTATCCCACAACGCTGAACAAGGATCCTAAGCTCGCGGATCACCCAACTGAGTACCTAATACCTGCGGGCATGAACGCAGCCCACGGGTCGATAATAAGGTACCAAGTATGTAAACATGAAGTACAGTAAACAAGATCATAACTGTACAAAAGAATGACAGGGACAAGTATGAAAATCAAATACTAGATCTTGCCGTGCCAAAAATAAGAGCCAACTGTACCTTGTATCATTGTACCACCGTATTGATGTATCAACCGCACTCATCGTATCATTTGTATCAGACATGCACTATTGTATCAGACATATCATTTGTACCACTATACTCTTTGTATCACTGTACTTTATAAAAATGATTCAACTGTATCCTTTTAAAAATAAGATTCAACCGTGCTCACTGCATTTCTTTTAAAAATGAGAGTCATGTCAAAATTAAGAACGTCTGTCCAAATAAACAAATACTGTCATGCGAGGTACGACATGTCCCGGACCATTCTGGGACTCGGTGTAACGCTCTATAAGTCATGCAAGGTACGACATGTCCCGACCCATTCTGGGACTTGGTGTAACGCTGTATAAGTCATGCAAGGTACGACATGTCCCGACCCATTCTGGGACTCGGTGTAACTCTCTATAAGTCATGCAAGGTACGACATGTCCCGACTCATTCTGGAACTCGGTGTAACGTCTATAAGCCATGCAAGGTACGATATGTCCCGACCAATTCTGGGACTCAGTGTAATGTGCTATAAGTCAAATAAGGTACGACATGTTCCGGCTCATTCTGGGACTCGGTGTGAATATAAAGGACTGTATACCTATAGCTATCACAAGCAACTATGTACAATTTAAATCATCTTTGACTCTCATTAGCACAATTAAAATGAACTATATTTTTAGAAAAACTCAAGGCATTATCAAACGAATAGGTAAACAACTTTCATTTTATAAAACCCAAAGTACTATCAAGGGAAAATATCACTAATGATTAGGATCCGCTCAGTTTATAAAGATCAAGTCAAGTATAGGATACACTCGTCGTTTGTACCAACTCGATAATCTAATTCGTCTCGCTCCTCTGACTAACATTATGGAAACATTTGCATGGTGATAACTGATCCGAATTGGCAAATTAATCCATTTTACCATTAATAGGTTATATATTTATAATGATTTTTATCTAATCAGCTGTGAACCTAGAAAATGTAAAACGAACTGGTTATATCTTAGCTTCTATGCAGATGGAAATTCTACTCATTTCAATATAATTGATTGTCGATTCCTTTTTCATTTAACGCTGCAATGGCTTGTTCAATACATTTTCTCATTAGTGATGTAACTAGCAAGATCAACTCGACTTCAATGTTTACTAAAAGCTCTTACCAACATCTCCCATAAGACTTGGTAAGGACTTAGGAATAATTTAGACATGTCTTTAGCATAGAATCAATAACAAGAATACTCCTTAACTTCTAAGAGTAGAATAACTTTTGAAACAATACCACAGTTATGGTTCACACGAAGAACATGCCAAAAGAGAGAGGGAAGAGGTTCACATAACTCATTGATGACTAACCAACACGACAAGTAGAATACGTCCCGATTAGGTACTTCAACCTATAAATACAATAACACTTCTATCAACTTCAAGGTTACTAGAGTAGGTTAATACTAAGTAAAAGTCCTCTTATTCTACGAAAATTTGGGCAGCACTTCCCCCGTTTATACGTACTTTTCCACATTTTCCAAGGCCCAAATTCAACAACAAACAAGCCACAATTAAGGGCACAACCAACAGTTAACCAAAGGGGATTACACACCTACTTGACGTGTAAAATTCAGCCCCTTAATCCATGTAAAACAGTCCACAAAATCAGTCCAAAATCCGACAACAACAAGGGTAAAATGTGAAGTCTTTTAACACCTTTTTATACCCTTAATCTCTTAGGACTTTTATTAGCAATTTATCACATTAAACATACATAATGTCCACTGAAATTCCAGGTTAATAACGCCATTAGCGATCCATAAAAGCATGCGACAATATCCAACAGTTTTATAGATTCCACGGTAAACAACTACAATCCGATAACTCTTTCCTTAATCCATTTTATTCCAATTCAAGTTCCAACACCTCTATATATGACATATCAACTTATCAACAACCATATTACTCCATTTTAACATGTAATAGGTGAAGAACAACAACAATAACCAACGAAATCCAAAGGACCAAAACTGCCCATTCTCGGCCCAACACCCAAAAATGGTTCAAACACTTTTTAATCTTCATTCTTTTTAGCACAAGCTCATCTATACATTACTACACCATGTAATATCTAATTACATCAAGAGGAGGACGAAATCTTACCTCAAAGTCGTCCAAAACAGTCTGCGCAAAAGTCGGTCCTTAGGTTAGTCTTAGCTCCTATTCTTCAAGTTCCGATCACTTCCATGCATTCACTACAACCTTATAACCAACTTCCCTTCACGTTTTACCTCCAAAAAGTCGATGAACAAGCTAGGGTTTCCATCACCATTTTCGGCCAACCCAAGGTTTTGGTTCTTGAAGAGTTAACTTGGTTTAAGACTTGATTAAGATTCTTAATCTTGGATAATAATCACTTCTTGTTCTTGGAATTTTCGAAATTTAGAGCTAAGGGAGAGGGAAGATGAAAATGTAAAAAATTGCTAAGTCTTTCATCTCTTTCTCTATATAGATATTTTTTCCGTTTCAAGACAAATGGACAAGTGGATGAGGGACACATGTCACCCTCCCATTGGTCAAAATTTCATTTTTAATAAATATCTAAATATTTGTCCAAAATATCTTTAAATCGAAGGGCCCCGCAAAATTGTGAATTTTCGGCGGGCCCCATATTATTAATTCTGATACTTCATAATCCAATACTAATCTCATAAGTCAAATTAGAAGTATTAAACTCCAAGTTAATAATTTTTCCGTCGTCACATTTTTTTTCAAAATTTTTCTTAAGAAAATATAATAATTCTTTCCTTCCAAAATTCAAATCTTAAATCCTTAATTACGTTCTCAATTAGTAGACCTGATATTACGGGGTGTAACACTCAGCTTGCCCAAACCAGTCATTGCAATTTCGGTCTTAAGTAAAGAAATAATCTCATTTTCAACTCATCGGATGAGGCAGTAAGAACAATGTAATCCACATACAGTAGTAAGTAAGCAATTCTACTACCTCGATAAAAATGAAAAGGGAATTATCACTTCTACTGCATACAAACCCAATCTGCATAATATACCTGGCAAAGCGATCATACCATGCACGGGGGCCCTGTTTCAGTCCATACAGTGACTTACGGAGACGACACATATAGTGAGGGACAACTGGATGGACGAACCCAGATGACTGATGCATGTAGACTGTTTCTTTCAGGTCCCACTGTAAAAATGCATTTTTACATCAAATTTATGGATCGGCCAGTGTTTACCCATGGCTATGCTCAGAACTGTGTGAATGGTAGCCGGTTTGACAATCAGGCTGAAAGTCTCACCACAATCGATGCCCTCATGTTGATTTGTGTCATTAGCCACACGTTATACCTCTCTAGATCTTCACTGTCTCTAAATTTGTGATGAAATAGCCATATACAACGAATCACGTTCACCCCCTCTAGTCTCAGTACTAGATCTCACACGTGCTGTTTAGTTAAAGTATTGAATTCCTCAGACATAGCCGCATTCCAATTAGGATCTTATTTAGCAGATTTGGGGTTCTTGGGAATTGGAGAAATGGTGTGGACAGACAAGTTAAATTGGATTTTGGGTTTGAAATTCCATGTTTGGCACGGGTTTCCATCTGGTGTGTGGGGACAGTGGGTGGCTGCGGCGGCTGAGTGGTGGGATCTGAGACTGATGGTAAGGTAAGATATGAGGAGGGTGGAGGAGTTTTCGTCGAGGGCGCCGTGGCGCCGCGATCAAGGGCCGCGTTGCTCGAGGTCTAGTGGATACTGGAGCTAAGGCGACGCGGTGACTCGTCGATGGGTTGCGGCTCTGACGACGGTGTGGAGGAAATTTGTTCACTGGAGCTTAGGCGCCGCGGTGCCTCTTCGATTGGGCCGCGACGCTGACGACGATATGACAGAACTTTGGTCACTGGAAGGGTGACGTCACGACGCCTCCATGATGGGTCGCGGTGCTGACGACTGTGATGACTGTATTTGACTGAGAATGATGGGAGAGATGACAGACTCGTAAAGAAAGGAGTAATCCTATTTTTGGAATTTCTGAGGATTCGAAAATATGATCTCGTCGTATATGACGTGACGTGAAATGTAGATTTGACGAGCGGACAAGTTATAGCAGAGATAGCCCCTATGGCCTAGCGGAAAGTCTAGGTAGACACATGAAGTGGTCCGGAGAGCTAGTTTGTGAGGGGCAGTAGAGGCAATATTAGGATAACATAGACAACCGAATATCCGTAAATGATTGTTAGAATGGACTTTTCGATAGAGGATTTCGGTAGGGGTCATATTGTGAAGGGTGCTAGTTGAGAGAATATTTAGAATGTATTCTGACATCTTAGAAGCATATACCCAGAAGGACGGAGGGAGACATGAATCAATAGAGTGCGAATCATATTGTTAATAGTGCGAATGATTCGTTCAGCTTTACCATTTTGTGGGGAAGTGTGAGGGCAGGAGAAACGAAAAACCATGTCATTATTTGTACAAAAACGGTGAAACATAGAGTTATTGAATTCACGACCATTATCGCATTGAAAAGATTTTATACCTTTTTCAAACTGTGTTTGGATAAAAGTACGAAACTCAAGAAATTTGGCAAACACTTCCGATTTGAATTTAAGAGGATAGACCCAAATGTGGTAAGAAAAATCATCTAGCAATATAAGATAATATTTATGACATATGGAACTAGGGATAGGAGATATCCATAAATCGGCATGTATGATATCAAAAAGGGGCAAAGTAACACTAGTAGATAATTTAAACGGAATACGAATATGTTTGCCTAGAGAACAAGAAACACAGTGTTGGGCTAGTTTCTCATTATTACATGAAATGAAATTATTGGCTCTAAAAAAATTAAAAATTGGGGCTCCTGGATGACCAAGCCTATTATGTCATGTGGATTGAGAGATAGCCGCTAGAGAGATGGGAGAGCAAGATCTGACAGCGGAGGTGGATGAGAATGGATAGAGATCCCCCGTGTTATTGCATCTCGTAAGAGGTGTCCGAGTATGAAGATCCTTCACAGTAAAACCAAAAGGGTCAAAGTCAATAGAGACAGGTTATTACGAGTAAATTTGCAGACATAAATTAGGTTCTTAATGATGTATGGGGCATATAAGACATTTTTTAGGGAGAAGGATAGATGAGATGGTTGTGTGTAGGATGTATCATAGCCCTGTATTGGAATGCGGTGACCATTGTCAACTGTAATATATTGAGGATGCTTTAAAATAAACATTTTTGAAATATTACCTGCAGACCGGGTGAGGTGAGATGTGGCTCCCGAGTCCATGTACCAAGTGTTGTCCGGTGGCTGCAAGTTTATCTTCTTTGAAGGCACAGCCCCAAATTAGTGGGAGCCACTTTGAGTGCGAGTGCCTGCAGTGGTCTTGCATAAAGTGGGCTTACTGCTGGTACTGGGCTGGTCGAGGGCCCAACAACCCTGGTTGGGCATACGGATTGAGCCACTGTTGTTGGTACTGTTGAGGCACCGCGACGCTCTGATGCTGTTGGTAGCGCGCCCAACTTGGGAATCTGGCGATGCCGCTTCTTGCTGGATTCTGGCGCGAACCTTGCCACAATCATGGCCTCCTCTGCCGCCGCGACCCTTGCCACCTCTGCCGTCGCGGCCCTGCCGCTGTTGGGAATTTTCCGGCGGCGTTTGGCCGGCAGAAAGCTGATTTTGGGGAGGCATTTCGATGACTAACACCTTTTGATTATGTTCATCCTGTGTAGCACGACGGGTTTCTTCGAGCAACAACTGTGAGTGAGCTTTGTTAAAACTGGGTAACGAATTCGCTTGTTGAATCATGGTGGCCAAAGTATCATATTCGCCGGAAAGCCTGCAATCAATTGTAACACCAATTTAGTTTCCGAGACAGACGTGCCGACGTTGTAGAGTTGATCGGCCATATGTTTTAAATGTTTGCAGTACTCAGTCATGTTGGAGAAATACAAGACGTGTGTTGTTAAATTGTTCCTCCAAATACACAGCGCGTGTGTATTTGTTGTCTTGAAATATTTCCTCCAAACGAATCCACAAGTCGCTGGCTGAGGCGCCGTTTTTCATGATAGTGAGAAGGAGATCTTTGGATATAATGTCATATATCCATTGTTTAACCACGACATTGAGACGACGCCATGTTGTGGCATCGATCTCTAGAGGGCGAGGAACAGAATCGTCGATGTGATCAAGCACGTGGTAAACACATGCATGAATTTTGAAGAGTTCGACCCACGACCAGTATTGACCATCTTCCTGATCAAGAATGGGAGGGATGAAATTCTTGATGTTTGTAACGACGAGAGCCGGATGGAAAGATGGTGATGAATTGGTGGTGGGAGGTGTGGAAGCGGAAGCGTCAGAAAGTGTGGAAGATTCAAGAGTATTCATTTAGATAAGAGAGGAATGAAGAAGAAGAGAAACCAAGAATTTTTGGTATAGGACCGCGACGGATCCCGATGGGGGTCTTGGAGAAACAAAATTCTAGGGTTCTAGTATTTTGGATCTTGATACCATGTAAGATGATATTAATCTCCCTTGAGGAGTGTTTCTCATTAATATCAATATATATAGTGTACAATATTCATTCTTTATACAATAGGAATCATAGTCCTAATTACAAGAGGAATCATAGTCTTACCATAATTATATTTATATAATATATGAAATATATTCTAATTATGGGTAGAGATTTTATATTATCATTATACACGTTTACACCCTCAGCTCAAAAGAAAATATTTTAAAGAAAAATAAAAACATGCATTTTCTTGGAAGTTAACGTATCTCGTGGACCCCTTAAATACCATCCATACTTATGCAGTCCCTTTCGTTCAATCTGAATAGAGATACGCAATGTTTGCCTTTCAACAACAAACGGGTATTCAAGAAAATGCCATTAGTAACCAAAGGTATACTCTAAGTAAGTAACTAGTGTAGGGACTTTGCATTGACCAAGTAAGATAGAAATTAATCTCTTTTACTTTCCATATAAATGGAAAACTTATCCTTAATCATAATAGTTACTTAAAATAACTAGTCTTTAATGGAAAAGGTAAAAAAAACTGTGGAAAGAACTGTTAAGGAAAAGTTCAAAGATTGAGGACATCTTTCTTTTGTGATGACTTTTTCTCTTCAACTTGCAATATATTGTGATGGCTAGCTTTATATATAGTCTTATATTAAACTAAACACACCCAAACAAAAGGGAACTAAAAAATTATTCTCCCACCTAAAGTAGACCGTCTTCATACGGTTTCTTACCACTCAATATAAGTTGTTGAATCTCCCACTCATAATCTTAAATCTCCCCCCTTTATATTTCCTTCTCAACTCTTCACCCTTTGCTCTTCTATATCAATACTCCCTTTTATTGAAGAAATGACGTGCCAGAGCTTTCTATTCACCCGAAAAAATAATGTTATGTTCCTAAGAAGCTTCACAATTTTGGTGCTAATTTGGGTAACTATCAAACCAGACCTTTGTTTCTCCAGGGTACTTTCCTCATTGAGAGCCCTTCATTTACAAGGCCATATAACATTTGAAAACAACGAATTTGCAGCCCGGGATTTTGGGAACCAAATTCATTCCCACCCTTTAGCAGTAGTCCATCCGAAATCCGTTGCTGATATTTCAGAAATATTAAGACATGTCTGGCAAATGGGCCTGGGCTCAGAACTGACCGTGGCAGCACGAGGCCACGGTCACTCCCTTCAGGGCCAGGCGCAAGCGCGGGGAGGAGTTATAATCAACATGGAGTCATTACAGGGTCAAGAAATGCAGGTCTATAGGGGCCAATTCCCATATGTAGATGTCTCAGCTGGTGAATTGTGGATAAACATCTTGCATGAGACATTGAAATATGGATTAGCACCAAAATCTTGGACTGATTACCTCCATCTTACTGTTGGAGGTACTTTGTCTAATGCTGGCATCAGTGGACAGGCATTTCGACACGGCCCTCAAATCAGTAATGTCCGCCAGCTGGAGGTTGTTACAGGTTTGAAAATTTTCCGAACTCTTGATTTCAGTACGACTAGAATAATATTCTACAACTAGCAATTAAGATAAATATATCGCAGTGATGTGGTTAAAGGCGGTATGATAGAATATGAGAAACGGTACTAGGCAACTTGTTATTGGCTTTTTTGCTTGTTTTCTCTGATATGATGTGTTAGTTCTGGAGACTAGGCATATTCTAACAAGCTACAAACATTTCTCATAGTACAAGTTGGAATTTGACCATTAGTTTAACCAAATATGCCAAGACCACTCATTTTTATTCAACAAATATCAAATAATTTAAGCAAATTTCAGCACGTGACCTAATGACATCCTGGATTGATTTCATTGCAGGAAAAGGAGAAGTCATAATTTGTTCACAAGAACAGAATGCTGACCTCTTTCATGCTGTTCTGGGAGGACTTGGTCAGTTTGGCATAATAACTAGAGCAAGAATCTCTCTCGAAAGAGCCCCGAAAATGGTAAAAATACGCTATCCAGTTCAAGAATATTCGATTTAAGCCATTTGTGTTTTCGAGTTTTATTGAACACGGTGTTTTTCTTTAATCAACAGGTGAAATGGATAAGAGTGTTGTACTCTGATTTCTCCACGTTTTCCAGAGACCAAGAGCATTTGATATCTGCAGCGAAAACATTTGATTACATAGAAGGGCTGGTGATTAAGAACAAAACAGGTCTAATGAATAACTGGAGAACATCATTTGACCCTCAAGATCCTGTTCAAGCCAGCCACTTTGTATCAGATGGAAGAACACTCTATTGCCTTGAACTAACCAAAAATTTATACCCCGAAAAAGCCGATACAATAAACCAGGTAAGGCATATTCATAACTTAAAAGAGGGCTATGTTTGATGAAACAATTCTCATATAAATGCTTTTTGTTTCATGCAGGAAATTGAGGACTTATTATCCCAACTAAGTTATATTCCATCAACACTATTTATGTCAGAAGTTCCATACATAGAATTTTTGGACAGAGTTCATGCATCAGAGCTAAAACTTCGATTGAAAGGGCTTTGGGATCTTCCACATCCATGGCTCAACCTTCTAGTTCCTAAAAGCAAAATACAACACTTTGCTAATGATGTTTTTGGCAATATTCTAAGTGATATCAACAATGGCCCTGTTCTTATCTATCCAATCCATAAATCAAAGTAATTTCCTTTCACATAATGTTTCGCGTATATGAAAAATCTACTTCTTGGACTATCAATTGACATGTTTTGTTTTATTTTTCAGGGTGGACAACAGAACTTCATTTGTTTGTCCAGATGAAGATATTATCTATCTTGTGGCCTTTTTATCCCATGCAAATCCATCATCTAATGGAGCTGACAGTTTAGAACATGTCTTAACTCAGAACAAAAGAATTTTAGACTTCTGTGAGGTGTCACACCTAGGAGTCAAGCAATATTTGCCTCATTACACAACACAGGAACAATGGAGGACCCACTATGGTCCACAATGGGAAACTTTTGTACAGAGGAAATCTGCTTATGACCCTTTAGCTATGCTTGCTCCTGGCCAGAGAATTTTTCAAAAAACAGTATCAGCTTCATAATACATGTTGTTATATGAATGATAGCAACGGCTAATTCTACGTTAGAAAAAGAATCAGAGATAGGTAAATATGAATGAATAGAAATGAATACATGTAGCCAATGTAAATGTTAATAGCTATTAACTTCACATATTTTATTATCCCTTCTCTGCACATCTAAGTTTAAGAGAAGGCTAGCTAGCTCTGGTAGCTCTTCAAGAATATATATTAGGCAACAGATGTAATGTATCAAGATGCAAAGGAAACAATATTGACTCAATGTATGAATTCTTTAATTAATACTCATGATATTGTATCGTTTGTCTTGATTTTCAAGTGCTGTGAACAAAAAGAATGTAATCTCTGCAGCAAAATGAAGAAACCAAATGAAAGAAGATTAAAATGAAGGATTCATTAGCACTACTCAACATATGACCACAGCAATATAACATCACACTGCTTAACTCCGTGACAGTCATTTCAACAGATTTCAAACAGGACTTTAACCTACTTGAATTCATTATATAGCAATAACTAGAGAAGCACAACCACAAGATGACACAAAGATGCTTATGATAGGTTATACTCCCTCTGTCCCAAAAGGATTGGAACTTTTCGCTTTCGAGAGTCAAACTTCCTAATTTTGACTGTGCGTTAGAAATTTAAAATAACATTTACATATTCGGAAACTGCGTAAAAGTACTATAAGGCACCATAATTAATAATTTAAAATATTTAAAAGACATTTGAAGAAATTACGGTCAAAGAACAACTCGTTTGACTCTCGAAAATCGAAAAGTATCAATCTTTTTGGGAGAGAGGGATTAAGTTAATTAGAAGAGACAGTTATTCGATTGAGTGTCCGAATTATTACATCCTCATTGCAGCGCAATACAATCATATGCAATATCCATTGAACTAGTTAAAAGCATTTGCTAGTTCTTGATCTTTAGTAAATTTTGTTGGCTGATGTCAAGTGGAAGATAATAACATTACAGAGAGGGGGAAGATTCCACTTCATGTGATATAAGATATGATTTGAAATTCAAGATGCTCATCATATGGACAACACAATTTGGAAAGAATTGAGTCGCATCTGAAAACAATAACATAGGAGGATGGAGAAAACATATTTATCTTTCTAAAACAGACAGGATCGATATTGAGAAACATCAGTTTTTTCTAAAAATCTGAGAACTATGAGAAAAATTACGCGATCAACATAGACGAAGCACCTATAATAATCTATGCAGCTTTGAAGATTGGTGGTTTTCTTGAATAGGGAAATCTTTGAATGACTTTGCTTTTGAAACTGTGATATTATGTGAGTGATTCGCCAACGTATCTTAACTAGAAATTTGAAAAAGAAGCAGTAACACATTTTAGAAGCTTGATTAGTGTATAACCACAAGAAAGCAAGAGAAGAAAATCACCATGCTGATATCACAAATCTCTTATATTATTGTCCCAAAAGAGCCATAAACTTTTTGTTCTCAAATACAAATGTCAAGAAAGGGTTGGATAAGTGGAAAAATGCTCAAAAAAATCCTTTCATTTCTGCATTCTATTCCTTCAAGTCCCACTGCTCTAAATGTGCCTATTCCTTCGACCCCTTTCCATGAAAAAAGGGGGACAATGGCTTATTCCCAACATTATTACATTTATGTCATAGTTTGTCACTTCTGGTTTGTCCCAAGATTCTCTTTACAGCGTCAACCTAACATATACAACCTAGGAAAAAGAAATGGCTGACCTGCAACATAGGCTTTTCAAGAGTCCGTACCAATTTAAGTGTTGTAACTATGTAGACATTTACCTCAACAGTTTTATAATACAAGCTTCTGTTTACTAACAGTTATAATTCCCTTACAAAAAAGGAATGGTTACAATGCTATGTTCCTCAAATTAAAGCATAAAGACTTACTTTTAATTTGTTCTCAGACCACCAAAATTGTAATCCAATTGTAATTAAGAAGTGTAGTCCTATTGCAATTAGGAATATTAGTTACTTAATTTGTAAATGAGTAAATAATTATGTAACATTATATATATTGTACATAGTAATCAGAAAACATATTCCTTCATGTATCAAGAGCCAAACTCTAAAATTTTCTAAAGCCGTCGACCCCCATCTCGGCCGCCCAACCCTACGCAACTGCCCTCCCTCCTCTTCTTTCTACTACCTCTCGGCCGCTATCTCTCTCTCCTCTTCCCCAATTTTTTTCAATGGCTGAACAACTTAATTCCATCCTGCTCTTGCAATTAACAATATCAAGAACTTTATTCCCATAAATCTTGAGATGGAAAAGTATCAGTATTCTTCTTGGGCGGAATTGTTTTAAGATTCATTGTCGTGTGTATAAAGTCATCGCCCATATCATCCCTCCTAAATCAAAGCCCCCGGAATACCGTGATGATTCTGATGATGAACTTTGGTCATGCTTAGATGCGGTTGTCCTACAATGGATCTACGATACTATCTCGAACGATCTGTTGCATACAATCATTGAATCTGACGCCTCGACAAACGTGGAGTGCTTAGAAAGTATTTTTCAAGATAACAAGACACAACATGCCTTGTAGCTGAAAAATCAATTTAAGGACATTCAGCATGATGATTTTTCGAATGCGTCGGCTTATTGTCAGGAACTTAAGATGATTGCAGTTCAACTCTCCAACGTCGGTGCACCAGTCACTAATCAACGATTAGTGATGCAACTCATTGCGGGTTTGAATAAACTTATGATGACATCACTACCATCCTCCAACAAAGCACGTCATTGCCTCCATTATATGAGGCTCATTCGAGAATTATACTTGAAGAATCTCGAAAAACCAAGCGGGTCGCGGCTCATGTGAGCACCGTCGATGCCTCTTTCGTCACTACCGGCGGTCTGTACAGGGTATGGCCTTTCACAATGGCATCGAAGCCCATATTTGATCTGGAACTTGAGAAACCCTCCATGGCCGGGTTGACTAGCCGACAACAGGGCCCTATTTTTCGGTTCACAAAATCGGCAACCCAATGACCCGACACACGACCCGCCATCCCAACATCACCACAAAGGACAAATCTTCGGCAAAGCCCATGGCAGTTGCAGAAAGGGCCAGCCACTGCCGGCCGACAGCAACCTGCAGTGGCCGCAGCCTCCACCGTGGGCTACCTACCCGTCGTGGGCTACGTGGGCCCAGCCAGCTTGGGCTGCTCCACCTTTTCCATACCCGACTTCTTCCTAGGCACCACATCCGGTCCGACAGTCTCAGCCCTACATCCTCGACACACGTCCTCAGCAGGCATATAATGCACACATCTTTCCTCTTTTCACTTACACTCCTACGGATATTGAGGCGGCTCTGATAACAATATCCCTCAATATTCCAGACAATAATTGGTATATGAATACTAGCGCCACATCTCATATGACGACATCCCAAGGTACTCTCTCATCTTATTTCAATACGAGCAATTTAAATCGTAATATTATTATTGGCAGTGGACAAGGCATTCCTATTCGAGGTTGTGGAAAATCATCACTCTCCCCACCACACCTCCATTAGCTTTAAACAATGTCCTCCATGCCTCGAAACTTATCAAAATTTAATCTTTGTGCATCGTTTCACAACTGACAATAATGTTTCCCTTGAATTTGATCCTTTTGGTTTTTCTGTGAAGGACGATATTACAGGGATGCGAATAATGAGATAGGATATCATCGGGGACCTCTATCCTATTACCACCACGGTCGGTCATCCAACCTCCTCCCTGTCATCTTTTACATCTATTTCCTCTTTTTTATGTCATAATAGATTAGGAAATCCGGGAGACTCTGTTTTACGCTTCTTTCGCAACAATAAATTTATAGATTGCAAACATGTATCTTATCCTCATGTTTGTGAATCTTGTGTTTTTGGGAAACATGTAAAGTTGTCATTTTATTCTTCATTCACTCGTACGTTAATGCCTTTTGATATAATACACAGTGATTTATGGACTTCTCCTATTTTAAGCACAGTCGGACATCGATACTATATGTTATTTTTAGATGATTATTCAAACTTCCTGTGGACTTTTCCCCTTGGTAATAAATCGCAAGTCTATTTTATTTTTTCTTCATTCTACACTTTCTGTAAGACACAATTTGAAAAGAATATCAAATGTTTTTAATGTGACAATGAGAGAGAATTTGATAATAATCAATTCAAACTTTTTTGCGCCAAACACAACCTTGTTTTTCATTTTTCCTGTCCCCACACCTCTCCACAAAATGGCAAAGCTGAATGAAAAAATAGAACCATAAACAACGTAGTTCGTTCCCTTCTTGCTCACGCCTCTACCCCCCTCCTTTTGACATTACGCTCTATTAATGGCAACCTATCTCTTAAACATTCTCCCCAACAAGTCTCTCAAACATAAGTCTCTATCTTCGGGATCCTTCCTATAAGCATTTAAGAACTTTCAGATGTCTATGCTACCCCCTCCATCCTCCACACAAATCAACAAGCTGCAACCTAAGTCCACCTTATGTGTATTTCTGGGTTACCCCCTAATCATCGTGGTTACAACTGTTACGACCTGTCAAATAAAAAAATAATTATTTTTCGGCATGTCATATTTGATGAGTCTCAGTTCCCCTTTGTCAAACTAAATACACCACTTCCGAATTTCTATGACTTTTTAATGATGGCTTTAATCCCCGTCTAATCTATCAATTGCAAAATCAGTCACTGGCGCCCGACCCACCTCCTTCAATTCCCCTTTGTCAAACTAAATTCTGACGGCCTTGATGATTTCCAAGCCTGTCTCAGCGTACAAGTATCTTCCGCTTCGACGGCGGGGTATGATAGACCATTTCTAGAATATTCTCTGTACATCTCTTATATTAGGTTAAATTGTATTCCAATTATAATTAGGAGATTAGTTACCTAATTTATAAATGAGTAAATAATTACGTAACACTATATATATTATACATAATAATCAGTGAAAGAAATGTAACATATTGCTTCAATCATGGCCACCCCTTGAACTGTAGCATGCTTCTTAATGTTTTTATACAACTTAAGATAACAAAATTGTTCAAGGAAACAATGCCCACCACTTACACTGGTGATCTAACAAGACTATCCCTATATGCAATGATAAGCAGCTAGAAGTTGCATTCCTCTGGAATATTCCATCCAGTGGCCGCCAGTGGGTAAAATCAGATATTCGCAAATTGGGCTCCACCAAAACTCTGGTTCCTTGTCAGAATCGCAGCCCTTTAATTTATTTTGTGAGGGCAGTGTTGACTACTATATAGTGATGAACATGATTGAAGAAATTCAGTGGTTCTCTTCCTTCACCATAAAATGAACTCTTAATGTTGTGCTTAGACTGACTGTAAACATGTTGGCTTAAAATTATCAAGGGGAAAGTCTAGTTATAAGACAAATAATAATATATGGGAGCAAATGTTAGGCCGTCGAAATCCAATATACTTGCTGGATGAGTATTGTAAGTATGTGGATGTTAAGACGTATGTGGGATTAAATAAAATTATATAAGATTAGAAACGATCATATTCTGCGGAAGACAAGTAGCACATATCGAGAATAAAATGAGAAATGTTATTTGGAATGATTTGGTCATGTTTTAGGTCAACCTCCACCACTTCAATGGTGTGAAATTATGGTGAATGAAAGTGTTAAACGAGGATGAAAATTAGCTAAAAATATTTGTAATCTTTTAGAATTCATGCCCCCATATTGTGGGATTTCAATGGTTATGATGTTTTTGTTGTTTTAGAATTCATGCAGACCTATAGAAAAATAGGCACAATTGAACAAAAATATCTATATAGGTTGTTGATGTTGGATGGATGTTGTGGCAACATCTGAAAACTCTCAGGATAACATCTCTTGTGTAGATAAAAATGTTGCCTGCAATGTTGCGACAACATCTATGTACTAGTTTTGTCTATTCTTCCGGCCGAAGCAGTTGATGTTACTGCGAGTAAAAATAATCTAGGCAAGCTTACTAGATTGTTGTGTTCAACACGTGGTGAAAGACGAAGTCAAAGCGTGGAGAGAAAGCAACGTATGACCAAATCCAGATCGTTGAGGATTTCCAAGAGGAAGACTCGGTCCAAGCTGCTTCCATCTTTTGCTCAACCTCCGCAACCTTCAGTGAGGATTTCAAGGGAAGTTATACCCTATAAATAGAGGGGAGCTTTAGTGTATCGATCATCCAGTCAATTCAGAAGAAGAATTTCCAAGAGAGCTCCCGGATTTTACCTTAGGATACTGGATCAACATTTTAGCCTAAAGTTGTTTTAACAACATATTGTCCCACATTACAATTGATATTCTTATTCTAGATTAAGCTCGTTGTTCAAGCGATTGTAATGAAGATGTTGTCTTTTATCTTTTAGACTTTGTAACTTTAGGCGAAGTCATCTGCGACTTCATTTGTGTATAATTTCTTTTTCGTTTGTAACGCTCAATTTGTAAAAAGAAATTCATTTGTAATTGTATACAATTTATACAATTTTTTTGGTCATCGACAATCAAGGGATATATTTATATATACCAGCCTGGAGATCAGTTTCTGAAGGCTATGTAATCCTCAAGTACCCAGCAGATGTGGATGGTGATGTACTCACTAAACCCGAGTCTGAATGGACCCAGGAAGAAATCAACACGGCAAGCTTTAATGAAAAGACGCTAAATGCGATATTTGGATGGGTAGACATCTATATGTTCAAGCTTATCCAGAATTGCACAACGGCCAAGGAGGCTTGGGAAACCTTACAAACCCATTGTGAGGGAACCTCAAGTGTTCGACGTACAAAGCTTCGCATGATCTTGATTCAATACGAACGCTTAAGGATGGAAGAGTCTGACGACATAAAATCCTATTTTGAAAGTTGATTGACATTGCTAATCAGTGTCAAGTGCTTGGGTCAGCTTTAACCAACACACAACTTGTGGATAAAACTCTTAGATCTTTTCCTCAAAGATTCAATACTAAGATTTGTGCTATTGAAGAGACTCATAATCTTGCTACTATGGATCTTCACGCTTTAATGAGCATCTTTCAAACATATGAGATGAACATGAAGAACCAAAGAGATCTATATAAAGACAAAACTTTGGCATTCCAAGGACAAACCTCGGAACCTGATCTGGAAAACGAGGAAAAAAAACCTGGAGGAACTGGACAGTGATGCAACTGTTGCCTTACTCACTCGTAGATTCAATTCGATGGTGAGAAAGATCAACACTGACAGTAACAAAGCTAAATACAAACAACATCAGAACCCACTCTTCAATAAGCAGCCGAATAGATCACCCTCTGAGCAAAGAAATCACAATCCACTGAGGAAATCCAATTCCGATGGTACCAATTTCAGTCCCAAACAACTCGAGGGAGTGCAATGTCATGCATGCTCCGGTTGGGGATACTACGCTAATGAGTGTGCAAACACCCTTAGGAAAATTGGTAAAATTATGTGGGATGATGAGAACGAAGAGGGAGAAGGAGATCAAAAAGAAGAATAACCACAGGCAATGCTTGCAGCCTTGTTTGAACACTCATTGTCTGACGATGAAGATGTTGTTGACGATGTTGTGAAAACATCAGAAACCACATCGGACTCCACATTTGGAATGTCTGCACCATCAGAGAGGTATGTATACTTTGATTATTCTGATGTATATTGTTTTAGTGAATTTATTTCTTCAACAGAGGCTGCAGATTTGGATCTAGTTAACTCCGAAGACGAAACGATAAAGGAATTACAAAATCTTTGTAAAGTCTTAATCACTACATCTGAGCAACTAGACTCAAAAGCAAAATCATTGGCTCTTGAGAATTGCAATTTGAGATGCACAATCAACCGATTAGAGGTGACACTTACCAAGAAGGATCTAGAGCTTGGTAAGATTCATGCATGATTGAACACAGCTGAGACCATGTTTCAAAGGCTAAATATGGGAACCTCCAAACTAGATAAAATACTGAACTTCAGCAATCCCACAAGGACTGGGCTTGGTTATCAATCCCCTAGGAAAACCAATACTTCCAGGATCCATAGTCAATCTGAGAGGATTAAATTTGTCAAAGAAAATGCTTGCAACTCTCAGAGCACTATGATTGGATCGAAGTTTGTATGTAACTTCTGTGAAAAGTCAGGACATCTTTTGCCCTACTGCTACAAACTTCAAAACTATGCACTCGGTTTATTGCCTAAAGTGTTGTCACCAAAGTTGCCCAACATCACTGACAACATTCAAAGCAACAAACCTGAGAGCAGAAGGAAGAAAAGGTTTGAAAAGGAGTGGGTACCCAAACTTAATCTGAAATGTAATGTGTGCATAACTGTCTTGCGTACTAACATTACAAGTTTTTGGTTCTTCGATAGTGGTTGCTCACGTCATATGACAGGTACCAAAAGTCTCTTGAAGGAGTATGGAGCATTCAATGGAGGGTACGTGACCTTTGGAGGAGGAAGTAAGAGTAAGATTATTGGTAGATGAACTCTTAATGTTCCAAATGTACCAGCCTTGAAGAATATGCTTCATGTAGAAGGTTTAGTAACTAATATCCTTAGCATAAGCCATCTATGTGATGACGATCTAGAGGTAAAATTCAACAAACTTGGATGCAAAGTTACGGATTCTGAAAACAAATGTGTCATGTCAGGAACCCGAACCGGAGATAACTGCTATCTAGTATGTAGAGAAGAGTTTTGCAACTCTGCAAGGTAAACTTGACACTTTGGCACCAGAAGTTGGGACATGTCAACTACTGCACCTTGGAGAAACTGATCTCGTTAGAAGTTGTCAAAGACATTCCCAGACTGGATACAAAAGATAAAACACTGTGTGAAGATTGCTTGAAGGGAAAACATACCCGAGTCTCTCACAATGTTGTCCAACATGACGGATAACATTCAGGTACGTCTCATTGTTTCCAATTGTTGCATATGGATCTTATGGGTCCAATTGAGGTAGATAGCCTAGGAGGAATTAGATACTCTTATGTGATTGTTGATGATTTTTCCAGATTTACTTGGATATATTTTTAAAGAAAAAATCACAAACCTTTGAGATGTTTAAAATACTTTACTCTAGAATTAGGAATTTGTTTTGTTCTTCAATTTTCAGAATAAGATCTGATCATGGAAAGGAATTTGAGAATCAAACCTTTGCAAAATTCTGTGAAAAGAAAGCCATATTTCATGAATTTTCGGCACCAAAAACACCTCAACAAAATGGGGTTGTCGAGAGAAAGAACAGAACTTTACAGGAAATGACAAGAGTAATATTGAGTTCTAAGCAATTATCAAAGAAGTTTGGGGCAGAAGCCTTGAACACAGCGTGTCACATAAGTAATGGGGCCTATCTAAGGCCTGGGACAAAGATGACACCTTATGAACTGTTAAATGGAAAGAAACCTGCAGTGAGGTACTTCCATGTCTTTGGGTGTGTGTGTTATATTCTTAATGACAGGAATAAACTGGCTAAATTTGACTCTAAGAGCAACAAGGGGATATTCGTAGGCTACTCTCAGAATAGTCATGCTTACCGAATATACAACCTTCGAACAAAGACCATCCAGGAGTCTGTCAATGTAATTTTTGATGACCTGATGGATATATCTAGTAGATCTTCAGAAAACAACATTGTGGTTGTAATTGAAGAGGAGCAACTCACTGATGCAACATATGTTGTCCCAACATCAGAGGACACATCTGAACCTCAAAAAGAGAACACAAAGGAAAATGTCGAGGAAGAGTCTGCTACTGAGCTGAATGATCAAGTTAGAAGAGACCCTCCATCGAAGATTAGGAGGAATCATCTGCCCGAACAAGTGATATGGGGAGTTTTTTAGCAGAGGCGAACAAGAGAGAAATAGTCAGTCAATTATCGAGAAATGGTAAGGTATGTGTGTATGTCCACCATATACCAACAGGTTAGTCTTTCTTATTTTACATTTACATTGGAACCTAAGAATATTGGGGAAGCATTGAAAGATAATTTTTGGATATGAGCTATGCAAGATGAGCTTGAGCAATTTACCCGAAATGAGGTTTGAGATTTGGTACCACGACCCAACAACACTAATGTTATTGGGACCAAGTAGATATTCAAAAACAAATCAGATGAGTTAGGGAAGATTGTGAGGAACAAAGATCGACTTGTTGCTCAAGGCTATACACAAGTTGAAGGGATCGACTATGACGAGACCTTTGCTCTTGTGGCTAGACTTGCGTCAATAAGATTGCTTCTTGATATTGCTTGTTACTTGAAAATTACCTTGCACCAAATAGACGTTAAAGGTGTCTTTCTCAATGGATACTTGGACAAAGAAGTGTATGCTGAACAGCCCAAGAGATTTGAAGATCCTCACCATCCAAAACATGTATACAAGCTCAAGAAAGCTTTGTATGGTCTAAAACAGGCTCCACGTGCATGGTATGGTCGTTTAACTAACTTTCTTATTGATTTTGGTTTTATCCGTGGAGAAACTGACAAAACTTTATTCATAAAAAGACACGTAGTAGATGTAATCATAGCTCAAATCTATGTTGATGATATTGTCTTTGGCTCGACTAAAGAATCCTTCTTGAAGTCATTTGTCGAAGCTATGTCGACAACATTTGAAATGAGCATGATTGGAGAACTAACATTTTTCTTAGACTTGCAGATTAAACAGGTTGAAGAAGGGATTTTTGTATCTCAGGGAAAGTATGTCAAGAATCTTGTTAGGAAGTTTGGTCTGGAAACCGCTAAACACATGAAGACTCCAATGGGCTCTACGCATCAGGTATGTAAAGACGATGAGATGTTGACCCAATATTGTACCGATCTATGAAAGGTAGTCTCTTATACCTTACTGGCAGTCGCCCTGATATCATGTTTAGCGTGTGTGTTTGCGCCATGTTCCAAGCCAGTCCCAAGGTATCTCATCTTAATGCCGTGAAACGTATCATACGATATATTGCCGGTATAAGTGACTTGAGAATTTAGTATTCTAGAGACACTAATCATAATCTAATAGGATATAGTGTCTCGGATTGGGCCGGTGATGTCGACGATAGGAAAAATACTAGTGGTGGTTGTTTTTATCTTGGCAACAATCTAGTCTCATGGTACAGTCATAAACAAAATTGTGTGTCACTCTCGACTGCCGAATTCGAATATGTGGCAGACGAAAGTTGTTGTGCTCAATTAATTTGGTTACGACATATACTTGATGACTATGACATTTCTAATAACTCCATGATTTTATATTGTGATAATCTGAGTGCTATTAATATTTCCAAAAATCATGTTCAGCATTCACGTACAAAACACATAGATATAAGACAATATTTTTTAAGAGACTTAGTGGAAAAATAGCTAGTTCAAATCGAACATGTTGATACGCTTTCTCAATTAGCTGATATTTTTACTAAACCCCTAGATCATGAGAGATTTTCTAGCTTGGAAAAATCTTTTGGTCTCTGTTTTCTTTGAAAATAAGACAGGTTTGGTAAATGTTGTCTGAAATATTGTCCTAACATTCTGGGTAACATTTACTATTTGAGTCAATATACAGGATATGTGTTGTAGTAATGTTGCACTGCTTTTCAAAAGAATCAGACATGACTTCACAAGGATAAGGTTTGAATGCGATACCGTTCTATGCGATGATATATATCATAAAAATGGAGTATAATAAGAAGGCGAAGCCTATACAAAGATTTGGTTTTATACAAAAAGAGCAAAGCTCTAAGTTTGGTACCGTTCCTATTCTATAGGAGTATCATGTGCTTCAAGAAGGTTGAAAATTCCTTAATATTTTTTTTATCCATATGTGTTCAACTAAGTTGATTAAGGACAATGGTAAAATGTCACATTTGTCCATCGATCAGTCTCAAAGGGAACATATACGGAAAACCATTTGCCAAATCAGAAAATCCTTGGAGTCTCAAAATGATTGTTGAACTTTGAAATGTTGTCAACATCATTCACAACATCGTGTTCCAGTACATGGTTCAATCTTGTTTTTCGTATTTTTTTTTGGGTTGTGGTATGTAACACGTCTCTTTAAATAACAAAAATCCAAAAAATTGGAGGACCATTTTTCTTTTAAATTTTTTTGATGTCTTGTGCCATGTAAAATCCTTTGTTTTAGGTATGTGAAGAGTTCAAATATTTTGTACTACCTAAATGTAAGGAAAATAGTTTGAGTGTAAATTAAAGTTTGTCATGATGAAAATCCCCATTTTGTTTGACGCTTGTCACATCACCTTGATCGAACCAACAAATGGAAGTCCAAACATCACCATCAGTTTTTCAAACCCAAAACGTCTCCAACACACCACCCTCTTCAAAACCCTCTCCCATGTCCATATCCCCCAAATCTTTCATATCTTCAAAATCCAAAGATTATTCTCCTATGTCAACAAGTCCACCGAATAGCAACAAAATGTATAAACATTATAAAGTCATCAATGAACTAAAGCCTTCTCAGGAAGACGCAAGTTTAGCAATGATTTTGCTGGATTCCGATGAACCATTAAATGTGTGTTACCCCGGAGATTCAGAGAACCCTATAGATGTTGATACAACATCTGATTTTACAAATCTTGCGTAAAGAGAACCAAAGTCAACAATGCCGACAAGAAGGTCGAAAAAGATTTTTAAAAGCTGATCCAGTGAAGAGCAAACTACTAAAAGGACCAGAGTGGAATCGACTTTCCCGTTGAAGAGTCGACTTTCCCTGTTGATTCCACCACTTCCACCAGCACCGACTCTGACTTCAGGATCGAGAGTCTCCCTATAACTCCAACATCTTCAGCCACCACTCCAACTGCCGAAACTGAGAAGGAAGGAGAAGAGGAAATGTCTGACGACACCCCTCTAAGAAACTTCATGCCAAAAAGGGTGCGAAGGATTTATTGGAAATTCGGTTCAAATGTTGCATCAACATCGAAGACAACTGAGGAGAAAGAAGACACTAATCCTAACTATATTGCCCCAGCATTCGAGGCAACACCAGAACCCACCTCATCAGGACATGAGCACACATAATCTGAGGTATTGCCTTATTCCCTTTTGTTCTAAATAAATCATGTTCTAGTAGATGGAATTGGTTCAAGAATAGAGGAGTAAGAGGTGAAAAGGTGATTGACCATTCTTCATTTTTCACCAATAACTTAGTCGAATTTTTGAGTAGTCGCAAAATCTTAAGCTCTGTGTTTGGAAAGAGATCTTACTGTGAGAAGGTAATTAGGATTTTCTATGCTAATCTGTAACTTGTTGTGAGGGACACCAACTCAAAGAAATTCGATAAAGTGTACCTTTACAATAAAGTATACAACTTTACACCCGATATTATCAACTCCACCCTTGGGATATGCATTAATGAAAAAGAGTCTCAACCAAACCCCACTATCGAAGAGCTCAATACGATGATCAAATACCTTACGGGGAATCTGATCACTGTTTGGGCCTCTCGCAGTCCTGTCTCTAAGCTCACTGCCCTGTTTGCCATCATGCACAAACTGTCTATATACAATTGGCTATCCTCTCTCAACGAAACAGTTGTAACCCTTGACCAAGCATCACTGCTTTATAAACTTGGAAGGAACCAACATGTTGACTTAGGCACAATTATTTTCAACCATGTTGCCAATTTGGCAGAAAAACAAAGCAACTCTGCCCTTCCATATCCTTCCTTAATCTTCCAAATCCTGCTCAACCAAGGCCTTAAGACTCCAAAAGGAGAGAAACTGAGTCCAGCCTTAGAAGTTTACTCAGTACAGAGAGTAGTTATAAACATCAGAGATATGGTGATTGATCTGCCCTGGAAGAGAGAAGAATGAGACTGTGATACATCGAAGGATGTTGCCAACATTCCTGGCAACATTGATCATGAAAAGTTCCCTATGTCCCCAGACTGGCTTCGAAAGCACATTACCGAAATTGACATGCAGATTCAAGAACTTGTGCGAGCCAAGAGTTATTATGAATACATACTTTTTTCACAAAAAGGGGAGATGATGTTGATACTGATGAAACCAAGCCACCAGGGGGAGCAACTGAGGGTGCAGGGCCAAGCTATGTTGCATGGGGAGAGGAGTAGAGATGACGCTAACTACTGACTACTAACGTGGAGATGAAGATGTGGATAGGTGTTGTTGATCGATGGATGATTTGTTGAAGGCTGAAAATGTGTTATTCTGTTTTTATTTGAATGTTGGATTCACTGACAATGGAATTATTTTGTTTGGTTTGTAATATTTAACTATGAGATATTTAGGCCTGTTCTGGCAGATGTATGGTTGTGATTATTTTCTAAACTATATATATATATGTTTGCCTGACGTTGATGGTTATGACTGTAGACTGATTACGCATCTGCTGTAAGTAAGTCACGACAGACATAACATAAACTCCTAACTAACCATAACATCGATACCACATTGCTTGAAAATTGTAATTACAGGTTAAGGGGGGAGCACGACACTGATCTTACTATTTCTTAGATTATCGAGGACTACATCCAGAATCAGTATCCTAGTCATTTTTTTGCATTGCGTGGAGTTTTGTGAAGAAAGACAAAAAGGGAGAGATTGTTGATGTTGGATGGATGTTGTGGCAACATCTGAAAACTCTCAGGACAACATCTCTTTTGTAGACAAGAATGTTGTATGCGATGTTGCAACAACATCTCTGTACTAGTTTTGCTTATTCTTCCGGCCGAAGCAGTTGATGTTACTGCGAGTAAAAATGACCTAGGCAAGCTTACTAGATTGTTGTGTTCAACACGTGGTGAAAGACGAAGTCAAAGCATGGAGAGAAAACAACGTATGACCAAGTCCAAATCGTTGAGGATTTTCAGGAGGAAGACTCGGTCCAAGCTGCTGCCATCATTTGTTCAACCTCTGCAACCTTCAGTGAGATTTCAAGGGAAGTTCTACTCTATAAATAGAGGGGAGCTTCAGTGTATTGATCATCCAGTCAATCCAGACAATTTAGAAGAAGAATTTTCAAGAGAGCTATCAGATTTTACCTTAGGAAACTGGATCAACATTTTAGCCTAAAGTTGTTTTAACAACATCTTGTCCCACATTACAATTGCTATCCTTATTCTAGATTAAGCTCATTGTTCAAGCGATTGTAATGAAGATGTTGTCTTTTATCTTTTAGACTTTGTAACTTTAGGCGAAGTCATCTGCGACTTCATTTTTGTGTATAATTTCTTTTTCGTTTGTAACGCTCAATTTGTAAAAAGAAATTCATTTGTAATTGTATATAATTTATACAATTTTTTTGATCATCGACCATCAAGGGATATATTTATATATACCAGCCTGGAGATCAATTTTTGTTGTTCTAGTTTTTGCGATTTTAATCTTACGTTTTACTAAACCGTAGCCCCCGGGACCTAATATAGGCTATCTAGTTTAAAGATATGTACAACAGTATAGGTTGTGTACACTTATACTAATACTTATACATAATATATACACTATCAGTATATATATTGTATATATTTCCGCCATGTTGCTAAACTAGTTGGCCGGACAGTACATATCTGTAATTTTTCCAATAAAAAATATAGAAAAATCTAGCATTTTTATTTTATCTTATTTGTACTCTGTAATATACTCTTTTTGTCCCAAAAAGATTGTCTTGTTTTTTTTTTATTAATTTGTCCCAAAAAGATTGACATATTTTTATATTTAGAAATAATTTAACTTTATGAGATGATTTATAACCATACAAATATATAAGATTTGTTTTGGACCACACATTTCAAAGTATTCATTTATTTCTTAAACTCCGTGACATGTTAAGACAATCTTTTTGGAACGGATGGAGTACTAGATTTTGATGAAGTTAAATAGACCAACATGGTCATTGCATGTTCATATAACCAAATTCAACTTGGTGGAATTAATGAGACTCATTAATAATTGTTGTTATTGTTGATAAAGTCCAGAGTGTCTGTCAGAATCACAAGATACGATCTTTAATTTATATATATGAATGCGTGGCATGAAAGGTAGCCATTGAAATGCATGTGAAGAAGTTTGAAAAGGCGAACAACTTTAACTCAGACTGGAGAAGATGAACAAAACTAAAGCCGCCCCATAAAAGGAAACACAATAAGTGCTAGTAATGTGAATATATGAACGGCCACCATTATGAGAAACACAGACTATTACAGTTGCATACTGTCAACATTCCAATCATGACTATCTAGTCCAAATCAGGGTCGGAGCTACATGAATGTTATTATGAACAGAGTTCAATTAAATTTGGTTTAATACATCAACAGCCGTCCAAACTGGTCACTAAATTTTATTTAGATACTCGAACTACAACATGTTCGAATTCAGCACCTAAAGATAGGATAAAATGTTTATATTAGATACTTTCCGTTCAAATTTTAGAATTTTTCTTGCGTGTATATTCTCAAAAGTCCATTACATAAATAATTTAACCATTTAATATATGTCAAATCTTTTAATGAAATAAGCTCGTGAAAGATACCAAGCTTGTTTGAATTATTATGGTAATTATCTTTTACTGAGGATTTTTTTTCTTTCAAAATGCCAGTTTTTATCTGAGCATGGATACCACCATCATCACAAATATCTAACTAAAGGGGTAAAAGAGAACAAAATGAAAAGTTAGATAGTAGGAGAAAGGACAAGGAAATACTTGCAAGAAAGACACTTATGTCGGGATACTCATAAAAAGTTGGGTAGCAACAGAGCAGATTCAGAAATTAAATTTAATGGATTTCATCTTAGAATTGAATTCGTTATACTTTTCGTATTATGGATTTAGATCTAACACTTTTTTGAATCTTTAGTGAAATTTCACGTATAAATTTATGTGACTCTTGCGTGAATAATATAATTAAAATGGATCTTGGGCGTGAATAATGTAATTTGAGGGCCCAACGTGGGTGGACAACAAATTGGAATGAGTCGACTGCGTACGTGTAAAGAATGGATCTTGGTTAAATGGGCGTGAATAATATAATTTATAAAGAATGGATTTTTAGGGTAAATATTGTCGATTCCATATAAGAAATCAATTGATGAAAATAGTATGGATAGATATACTAAATACTACCTAGAGAATATTTTTGTACTATGTATATCAAAACAAACACTTTTGTTTGTTTGTTTGTTTTTGTTTTTGTTTTTGTTAAATGCAATTTATAAATTATAAATTTTTAACAATGTCTTCGTTTATCAATCTCATTAAATATGTTTGTTTTTTTTCTTATCCTTCAATATACTTTATTTCATTAATATGACTAACCATTAATTAAAGTTACACACCATTTATATTTTCTATTTTCTATTTGGAATTTGGATATTCATAAATTATAGATGAGAGAAGAAATTAAAGTAGTTGTAAATTGATCAAACTTTATATGATCATAACTTTGTTTCACCTATATTTTTGATTTGAATTTTTTCGATTTGAATTTTCCCCAAATTGTTACGTTTTTCTATTTTCAAAGCTAAATATCTCGCGATATGATTTCAACGTTCAAATTTCATGGTAATGTGTCCGGGAATGTCAATTTCAATATTGAAAATTCAATTTAAAAAGATCGAAAAATTCAATCGGAATCCACCATTTTGACGGACCGGTCCATTCCGGTCCGGTCCGGTTTTGTACACCCCTAAACACATGGTATATGCAAGTCATCTGCCCAGCCCAACTAGCAATATAGAAGTACTAAACAACTAAAATAGACTTTGATTATGCTGTGATAGTGTCATCCTGGTCGAAAAATAAAGCATTTGTGCTGTGAAATAAGAAGCTGTTTGTTCTACAACTTATAACTACTTCTTAGTCGCGAAATTGACTAATGCATGACCGCAAGTGCATAACTTATTAGAAATGAACAAAGCTAAACCGTGCCCATTCAGACACCGTACATAGATTTTTGTTACCAAGAAAGCATAGTATTAGAGGTAAATATATTTTTGTTACTAAAATAGCATAGTATTAAGGGTAAATTACGATTAAATTATTTTAAAAATAAAAAAGTATCCTTTCTTGGCGATTAATAATGAAATAATGCCACACTAAATGGAAGAGATGATCACAATTCAAAACTGCACCCCTGGTGTGTGTAGACAAAGAAGTAGATACTTGCAAACAGATTTATCAGTTGTTGGGCCTCTTCAACGGCCCATGTCATAACATGGCACACTCTGACCCGATCAAACAAATAGGCCACGTTAGGCTTATCTCGGGGGCAAAAAGGCGAAATCTCTCGCCCACAGAGCCTCCACCCCTCCGGTCCGACAGAGATTTGTTAGAATTCATATTATTTATGAATTCTTGTACGACAATAACAAGAGTAAAGAAAAGAGAATACGACTATTATTGATAGTGAATTGGTAAGTAAAAGAAAAACAACTACATCCCTTTATATAGGGGAAATACAGAAGTCAAAAGTATCATTTGCCGATGTGGGACAATGCTAACATCAAACTGCTACATTCGCCGATGTGGGACAGTGCTAACATCAAACTGCTAACATCCCCTTTCAAGCTCGCGATGGTGTAGAGAGAAACATCGAGAGTTTGCCAAGAAAGAACCGGTGATGTTGAAAGGTATGTGCTTTTGTGAAGAAATCTGCAAGTTGCATCGAAGATGAGACAAATGGCAATGATAGAGTGCCTTATTGAAGATGATATCGAGTAATATGACAATCAATCTCAATATGCTTGGTACGTTCATGAAAGACTGTGTTGTGTGCAATCTGAATATAACTCTTATTATCGCATTACATCGGTGTCGGTGAGGAAATAGAGACACCCATATCAGCTAATAACCAACGTAACCATACAATCTCACACGTAGTAGGTTACAAGACGATACTCGCTTTAATCAAGAGCGAGAAACAACATTTTGTTTCTTACTTTTCCATGAAATGAGTGAATCTCCTAAAAATACACAATAACCAGTAGTGGATTTCTGATCAACCGGGTTACTAGCCCAATCTGCATCAGAAAAAGCACGAAGCTCCAAGGATATAGAAACAAGAGACTCTGATAAATCGTTTCTCGAAGATAGCGAAGAAGTCGATAATCGCAATTTCAACGCATGATGTAGAAGAGCAAACGAACTGACTGACAATGTGAACATCATATGCAATGTCAGGGCGAGTAATGGTGAGGTACACCAAACTCCCCACAACTAAACGATATAAAGTGGTATCAGGAAGAGGATCCCCGTCAGTAGGTGTATATCGAACATTAACCTCAAGATGAGAGTCAACTATACGAGTATCTATGATACGGACCCGCTCAATAATATATGCAGTGTACTTAGACTGAGAAAAAAATATCTCTTCTCAGAATACGCTACCTCATTGCCTAAAAAGTAACGTAGATGACCTAAATCTTTCATCTCAAAACGACGAGACAAAATAGATTTTAGGTTTGCAATACCATCAATATCATCACCTGTAATGATCATGTCATCAACGTACAACAAAAGCAAAATACAACCTGCAGAGGATGATTTAACAAATAACGTTGAATCATGAAAGCTGAAAATAAACCCAAGAGATGATACTACAGTGAAGAACTTGTCGAACCAAGCTCTTGGAGCTTGTTTGAGACTATACAAAGCTTTCTTAAGCCTGCACACCTGTCCTGGACTATGTGAAACGCCAGGTGGAGGGACCATGTAGACTTCTTCTTGAAGATCCCCATTCAAAAAGACATTTTTAACATCCATTTGTGAAATATGCCAATGACGGACAGAGGCCACTGTAATAAGAACCCGGACAGATGTCATCTTTGCAACAGGTGAAAAAGTCTCTTCATAATCTATAACATATTCTTGATCAAAACCCTTTGCAACTAAACGAGCTTTATATCGCTCAATAGAACCATCAGACTTGGTCTTAATCTTGTATACCCATCGAGAACCAATAATTTTCTTACCAGTCGGTAGAGAAATCAAATCCCAAATACCAGTTTTGTTGAAAGCAGTCAGTTCCTCATTCATAACCTCTTACCAAAGAGTATCATGAGTTGCCTCAGAGTATGAGGTAGACTCACAGAGAGAATTAATAGAAACTAGAAAGGAAGCGAATGATGGAGCATAGCAAAAATAATCAAAATCAGATACCTGAGTAGATCGTAGAGTGCGTTTAGGATAGCGAGGTGGATCTGAATCTGCAACCACAAGAGGTTCTGAAATAGGCGTAGGAGGGGGCTGAGTATCAATGTCATGAGACCTGCCAGAAGACTGAGAAAGAACGGATGATATAGATGTAGAATTAGATGGGCAATCAACATCAAATAGATCAATATCAATAAGGTCAGATTTTCTTATGCCATGTGAGGTAGGTGAGATGGAAAAGAAAGGAACATGTTCAATAAAGGAAACATTACGAGACACATATAATTTTCCAGAGACTGGATCATGACAACGATAACCTTTCTGCCCAACCCCATATCCAAGAAAAACACAAATGGCGATACGAGAAGATAACTTAGTACGCTCTGCATGTGGACGTAGAACAAAACATGTAGAACCAAAAACTTTCAAATGAAAATATAGTGGGGTGTGACCAAATAGTCTAGCATACGGAGAGATTCCAGAATTATGAGAGGTAGGGATCCTATTAATAAGATAAACAGATGTAAGGACAAATTCTTCCCAAAATTCACTAGGTACACTAGCGGACAAAAGCATAGATCTAGCGGCCTCAACAATATGCCTATGCTTTCTCTCGGCTACCCCATTTTGTTGTGGTGTATCAGTACAAGAAGATTGATGTATTGTACCATCAGTTTTGAAAATACCAGAAAGATCTCCACTAGTATATTCACCCCTAAATCAGCTCGAAAACATTTAATAGTGGCAGAATGTTGAGTTTTCACATATGCTTGAAACTCAGTATAAATATGAACAAGATCAGAATGTCGTTTTAGTAAATAAACCCAATAATAACGAGTATAATCATCAATAAAAGAAACATAATATCTGGAGTCCCCCTTAGTAGGGACATGTGTTGGCCCCCAAACATCAGAATGAACTAAGATCAAATGGCGCAAAAGTAGAAGTACTTAGATTAAAAGGCAAAGCATAAATTTTCCAAGTTCACATCCACTACAGTCAGAAATATTATTGGATTGTAAATCACCAAGAATACCAGAAGTACACACAAAATTTAGGCGAGAGCCTGATATATGACCGAGTCTAGTGTGTCACAAATAAAATTTTGAAGAAGAAGGTGTCAAATGGAAATAAGACAAATTAACAGGCATATCAGCTACATGAGTAGGAAGATGCAGCTCATCCAAAACATATAGACCTTTCCCCTGCCTACGCCCTGTCCCAATCACTCTCTTGGATTTTAGATCCTGCACATAACAAGAATTGAAGGAAAGGCCAATAAAACAGTCAGTCACATATTTGACCAGCAGAAGCAAGATTCATATGTAATTTGGGAATGCAATAAACATCAGGTAAAGATATAGTGGATGTATGAATGGTACCAATGTCTGTCAATGGCATAGGTGTGCCATCAACAATCACAACAGGAGTGGATGAGGGGTCACAAGACATAGATATAAAAGTAGAAGAATCGGGAGACATATGATTTCCAGCTCCAGAGTCCAAAATCCAAGAAGACGAATTGATACATGAACCAATAGATGGTGATGAACCGGAAGGAGCAGAAAGAGCATAAGACTGTGGATTACTTTGAAACTGCTGAAAGACGAGAAACTTCTTAAATTGGTCAGCTACAGATTGTAATGAATCGTCATCTCCAGCCATCGAAAATAATTTAAACAGAAAAATCCCAAATAACAAGCAACAATCTCAATCTCAATCTCACCAATCAAAATGCGGAAGTGGTGGAACCAATCAGAACAAGAACCCAAATTTAACAAGAACGAACACAAATAGCGAAAACAAGATAGGCGGTAAACCGACCAATATTATAATGCAATAATTTATATAATAGGCGGTAGAACCGACCAATATCATAATGCGAGAATTTATATAATAGGCAAGTAGAACCGGACCAATAATTTAAAATAATATTAATTTTTATATATTATTTATTCTCTCTGATACCATGTTAGAATTCATATTATTTATGAATCCTTGTACAACAATAACAAGAGTAAAGAAAAGAGAATAACACTATTATTGATAATGAATTGGTAAGTAAAAGAAAAACAACTATTATTATTTTTTTTATTAGAGGAAAAATGACTAACATATATCATTATTTTAAAATTATAACTATAATAATTCATTTTTAAGTATTATAAGTAATGAAGTAATCCATGTCTGAATTTTTTCTATTTTTTTAATAAAGAATAGAAATTATTATTTTTTAGTAATTAATAGAGAAATGTATTTGTGCATCTTTTGAGATTCTCCATGTATTGAGAGAAAACATAAAATTGAAATAATGAGAGACTAGAGAGGTTTCTTGCAAATTTTGAATTAAGATGAGCTTTGGGAGGCAAAAATAAAAATGACATTGACTAAGCATAAATTATTAAATTGATGTAGATAACCATGTAAATTTATGAAATAATTACTTGGCATAATTACCGCTAAGAGTTATTTACCTATAAGTAAGTATAATTTAAATTAATTATCTATTTGGTTTCGGATCTGGCTGGTGGAGAACGCGAGTTCCGCCGCCGTGAATTCGACTGAGAGATGACAAAGTGGCGAAGACAGTGTCACCGCGCACTAATGGATAGTTGTCATTATAGAACTCGAGGTTCCATTTTTCTTTCTGAATCTCTGCTGAAATTGTTTTTTATTTAAAGAATCCTTGATCGGAGCTTCTAATCAGTTCTTAGTGGTTCCAACTTAAATGATTGTATAAATTGAAAGTCCCAAATTTTTACCCATCTCAATGAGGAAGGGTGACATAGCTATCTTTTTGTATCTTACATATGAATGTATTTGAATTTTCACATCTGAAATTTTTATTGAAATACAGTTAAACGCAATTGTTGGCTGATTTGTTGAATGATCTATCTACGTATGTTTATATAATTTTTCGAGTAAATACAATGTATTTGATATTTTATATCTGAAGTTTTGTTAAAATACATTCAAATACAGTCGTTTGGTGATTGTATTTGAGTGCAAACTAGATGCATTTGACTGTTTGAATGATCTATATATATGTTTGTATATAATTTTTTGAGTAAATGCAATGTTTTTAAAAATTTACATCTGAAATTTTATTGAAATACATTCAAATAAATTATTTTTTTAAAATAACACTCCGCATATCTCAATTTTAATTCAATAAAACACTACTACTAAATAATTCAGAAATTATGAATTACAATAGTACTATAATCCTAACTATAATTTCAGCAAAACTTTATTCTTGAACCAAACCACCCTAAAAGTCCGGTAAAAAAGATTCACCAAATCACGGACTATATTGCACTTTCCCAGGTTCTGTTGAAAAGTAAAAAGAAAAATTAGGCGCAAAGGGCCGCGCCGCAGTCGAAGCGACTACCACTTCGGGCCTTCTCGGAGGCAAATGAACAAGAAAATTGCAAATTATCCCTCCTTTCCATAATAATAATTATTTTAACAAAAAAACACAGCATATTAAAAATCAATAGTATAATATGAAGTTTAACATATTATCCTTATATAATAAAAATAAATTATTTTTTCTCTTAATTAAAACATACACAAGTGGTAAATCTTTTGACATTGGAAATTCAATAATCCTAAATTACTAACTTTTTCAATTATTATTTAGATATTACTTTAACTTGTCAGTTTTTATTTATGTATTTGTTTTTTAAGGTGACACTACGCCATACATTCTTTTGTATAGGGATTGAGGTGGGGCGGGGGAAGTATTAGTGTCTGTTTGGTTGGGCTTTTTCAAAGGCCAGAAGTGCTTTTAGAAAGTCAAAAGCATTTTTGGCCTTTAAATTGAGTGTTTGGTTGACAAATGGATAAGTGCTTTTGGAATCCAAAAACACTTGGAAGAAACTTAAAATTTGGGCTTCTTGAGTAGAACTTATTTTGGCTTTCTAATTTTTTGTTTTTTATACAAAAAAAATATTTTTTTATTGGCAACCAAACACCTAACAATTTTTTCCTAAAAGCTCTACTCCTATAAGCACTTTTTAATAAGTTGTACCAAACGGGCCCTTAGTGCTCGTTTGATGCGTCAGATTGGTATCTTAAATTCATTGAATTTGTCTTGGGTAATGTATTAATATATAATGAACGATATTAGAATATTAATATATAATGAATTGTATTATTTTATTTTATTTTTATTTTTATTTTTAGTACATCATCTACCCGATTCAAAATGGTTCGCTATATTATTTTTATCGATATAGTCAGAACAATATACCGTTCCAAACGCGTCCTTGGTGTTATTCACACTTGCACCTTTCATAATTTTCACACTTGTCAAAAAATTTGACAACTCATTTCTAGAAACGTGTGACCTAACCTTGTTCCTCTGGATCGGTTTCGGTTGAACATTTGGTTATAAAGGATATATACGAAGTTCAAATCCCAACTGTTGCCGCTTTCTTCTGGACTATATAACAACTTAGGTAAGTTGTTTACCTAAGTTGTCTTACTAAGACGGAGGTTTCAAAGTTTGGTTCTTTTTACTGTCATCCAACAACTCATGAAACCCATTTAGAAAGTTCATTAATTTATTGGTTTTGTTATTGTTCTTGAGTTTTGTGGTCAGGGGTGTTGAAGATTTCAAACCTTGATAAGGTTGTCTCGTTGTTTCTTGAAACCCCAGGTATTAAACTGTATGCTTTCTTTATTTCTGGGTATTTTGATATAATTACAATAGTTAGAAGGTTGATCCAGACTAGTGCTAGATCTTGTATGGGAAATCTCAGCTTTGATGGTTTTGATTATTAGTGGAATATTGCTGCTTCTTGTTTATGCATTTTCTTTTAAAGGTAGAAAAGAGTTGAATTTAGTGTATTTGCAATTGATTGACAGATTCAGTTGTTGGAATATTGTGAATAGTTTGAAATTTAATACTAGAAAATAAGATGGTTGGATCTGTGGAAGGAGTAGCAAGTCATTCTTACCCGAATGGGCTGATTCAAAGTACTAATGGTTCTGTAGAGGAGAAGGTTGATGAGCTACATCGAATTTTTGGTAAAGTGGATGGTGATCCGTTGAGAATTGTGGGTGTTGGAGCAGGAGCATGGGGTAGTGTTTTTGTAGCAATGTTGCAGGACGCATATGGTAATCTTCGAGAGAAAGTGCAGATTAGGATATGGAGGAGAGCTGGAAGAGATGTTGATAAAGCCACTGCAGAGCATTTATTTGAGGTTATCAATTCGAGGGAAGATGTGTTAAGGAGGCTGATAAGACGATGTGCATACTTGAAGTATGTTGAGGCAAGATTAGGTGATAGGACACTACACGCCGATGAGATTTTGAAAGACGGGTTTTGTTCGAATATGATTGACACGCCACTTTGCCCCTTAAAGGTCGTCACCAATTTGCAGGAGGCTGTGTGGGATGCTGATATTGTCATTAATGGGTTGCCATCAACAGAAACCAGGGAAGTTTTTCAAGAAATTAGCCGGTATTGGAAGGAACGTATTACTGTTCCAGTCATTATATCCTTGGCAAAGGGCATAGAGGCTGAACTAGGGCCTGAACCCCGCATTGTTACCCCAACACAAATGATTAACAAAGCAAGTAAGAGACTTTTTTTTTCACATACTGTTGAGTTATTCTTCCAGAATTGTAGTCTACTTTTCCATTGCCATATATATTTATTCAGTAATATCTTCATTGTTGTGAAATTATGTTTTATGTTGAATACTTGGGAGCTGACATGGTTAAATGGCAGAATAATTTTCTTTTTCCTGTTTGCCACGAGGGTGCTGTCTTGCCTCTTCTACTTCCTGATTGATCATATTTTATTTGGAGTAGGGAGAAATATGACTGTTCCTTGGAGCATTTAATAAATGTTTTTTAGATGCTTGAAAAGAATTCAACTTGTTTTTTTTCTCTCGTTAACTTGAAATAATAGCTCCCAATAAACTTAGTTAGAAAACATTTCTCAGTTAATTTACTTCTATTCTATGTCAGCGGCCAGTATAATGGGGACTACAGGGAGCATCAGATTTTAGGTTTGATGAGTCAGTGATGTTAACATGATCATAATTATCAAAGAAAAATCTTCATCCTTATGTGGCAGCAGAATGAGTAATATGGGATGTCTGTTATATTTTTTTTGGGATAAATAGATGCTTATAAGTGACTTTGCTAAGTACTGTGAGCATTATGAGCAGTTCGCCTTTCAGCAACACCTTTAGGAAAAAAAGAACGGATGCTTAATAATTGTTCCTTAGTACAACCTTTTGTTGTTAGAGTTCCTGACTTTTATGTCCTCAGAGCTTTAGTCTAGTGATAAGAGTGCAGCAAGTGATGTGTGGGTCAGGCACATGGCACGGGTTCGAACTCAGTCAAAGACAAAAGGCGATATGTAAGTGTAGAAGTTCGAACTGTACGTCACTGGCCCTCGCAGATGTCTCAGTTATGGGGAACAAAGAGCTCTTGACATTTTTTGTCTTCATTACTCGTAACTCTTCTTAGCGGATTGATTGAGGCGTCACTACTCACTACAGAAAGATTTAGGAAAATAAGCATGGTTTCATGCCTTTAGTTCATCCTAAGTAAGAGGTAACAGAGCAGTGAGGTATTTCCTTCTAGCCCTAGGTATATTTATTGCTGAGTCAAAAACTGTATGGGGGTATATGTGTATATATAAATGATCCTAATGGACGAGTTTCGAAGGTTCTGCTCTAACTGCTTTTTAGATCACATGTATGTACTTGTATGCACGTTTTCGCATTTTCTGCAAATGGTTATGTTGTCTTCTCTTGTTAATATCCAGTTAAGATTAAACGTTGAAATATATTAATTTCTCTTTACTTCCTATGTGTATATAATATCCAGTTAAGATTAAACGTTGATATGCAAATATTATTATTTGCAACCTGATCAAGTGACTCTGGTTCTTCAACTGTTCTGTACTGTTGATAGCTAAACTGACAAGGCTATGGCATATAAGGTTGAATTTGAACTTCAAAAATCGTTCATGGCAACTGCCAACTGGTACAGATTCCAGTCCAGAATGAGTTAATTGCTCTTCGTTTACCATTCGTGAATTTATCCACTTATTTCTTATTACTTGTTTTTTTCCTCTCTGTTTTTCTCGGTATATTTGTGTTTGGTAAGCTCTTCATTAGTGTTACTTTTTGCTCATGTGACACCTATTATTTGCAGCTGGAGTTCCAATTGAGAACATCTTGTATCTTGGTGGACCTAATATTGCATCAGAGATTTACAATAGAGAATACGCCAATGCTCGGATATGTGGAGCTGAGAAATGGCGGAAAGCACTTGCGAGATTTTTGAGGCAGCCACATTTTATTGTATGGGACAATGGTGACCTGGTAACTCATGAGGTCATGGGTGGTCTAAAGAATGTATACGCCATTGGAGCTGGTACAGTCCTTTCTCTTTCTGGTGCAATGTTTTACTTTGCTTATTATCTGTAAAAAAAATACAGTGCATAGATTTTTTAGAATTGGTTTATCGAGTTGTTAATGGGCTTGATTGAGTGTCAGTCAGATCATCTCCTTATTTCCACAATCGCTATTTGTTTCCTTTCATTTTCCTTGGGGCTTGGGGCCTTTAGTGGTGATCAGTTGTACAATTTAAGCATTGTGACATCTTTAGTGAATTACTCAAACTCACATGAGCATATTAGTTTCTCGTAAGAACCAGATTCCTGAGTTTCCTGTCCATTTGAGATAAGAGTAATTCCCATTAGTAAATAGATCAAGATGTCAGGGCATCCACAGTGTGGCTGAGACTTTTATATACTGCAACATCCTGCATGGAATCATGAATAACATTACAAATGTCTATTTCCCCTGATTATGGCAGTATGATGTAATAGTTTGATCTTTATTGAAACACCAGAATTGATCAATTAACATTAGGTGTTAGACTGTTAGTTGCTTAGTTACATATGCAACCACATATTGACACACTATTTTCTACTGGATAGGTATGGTAGCAGCTCTTACTAATGAAAGTGCCACGAGCAAGTCAGTATACTTTGCACATTGTACATCTGAGATGATATTCATTACGCATCTCCTGGCAGAAGGACCCGAGAAGCTTGCAGGTCCACTTCTGGCTGATACATATGTGACCCTATTGAAAGGTCGTAATGCTTGGTATGGCCAAAAGCTGGCCAAAGGGGAAATAAACCTTGATATGGGTGACAGCATCAAGGGAAAGGGGATGATACAGGTACATTCTAGAACACTCAGCATACAGTAACAAGATAGGAGCGTGTGACACAACAATATATTTCTAATGATAATTCACAGTTTCTAACTTCTATTACATATTGTTAGAGTGGGTTAGAGTCTCACATTGGTTGGGGAATGGACTTGTGGTTTGCTTATATGAACTTGAGCAATTCTCCCCTCATGAGCTAGCTTTTGAGGTTGAGTTTGACCTAAGTGCCATATCTTTACACATATTAATAGGAGTTCATATGCTAATAATTTAGGAGCCTATGTTATCCTATATAAGCTGGTATAGGAAAGTTATCTCATTCCTAGTCTGTTTTGGTGCACCCAGTGTATAGAAGATAGGGGCGTGTTCGTGAAGAAATCATATTATTTTGTAGATTCTCTACTTTCTGATATACTGTTTGTATACAGGATATTTTCCTATAATCACTAAAATTATGTACCTTTTCAAGAAAGCTAGTATATGAAAGTTAACTGATGCTTCTCCTACAAATTAAAGTGTTAGAAGTTGCAAAGATAATTTATCATCCTTGAAATTGCTCTCTATGACATTGCAACACTTGAGCTGCATATATTATTACTGTGTTAGTTCTGAGGGATATCCTTACCAACTAGAGCTGCAAGAGGGCTTTATGGCTACATGAAATCACGTGTGAATGCTAACCTGTATCAATTCATGCAGGGAGTTTCAGCAGTAAAAGCCTTCTATGAGCTACTTAGTCAGTCCAGTTTAAACATTTATCATCCTGATGAAAACAAACTTGTAGCTCCTGTTGAACTTTGTCCTTTATTGAAGACATTGTACAAAATACTGATAATGAGGTACATAAAATCCTTTCCCTGCTTTCCCTCTTATGTTTGCAGTCCTTTTAGAGGTTGAAAAGCAATCTGACTGTTGGTGTGTTGAAACTACAGGGAAGTTTCATCAGAGGCTATTCTTCAGGCATTGAGAGATGAAACTATGAATGATCCACGTGATCGTATCGAGATTGCACAAAGCCAAGCCATCTACAAACCTTCATTACTTGGGCAGTAGCCTTGATTAAGGGGCCTTTGCACACCGCCATCTCGGCAGTTCAACTATTCAAATTCTTTCGCAGTAAAGTTGTTTCTGATTAGGTGGTGTATGTTCAGTCAGTTATGTATCAGGACGTGCTATCTTGAAGCGTGAGAATTGATGTTGTATCATGTTATTTGATTTATTCAATCTTTCACTTTAGTTATTGCTTTAAAACTCTCCTTTTTGCTTGTTTCAACTTTCAAGCTCGGACATTTCGGGTACTTCCAATAATAAATATATGGAAGAGTTGGTTCTTGGACAGATAGTATGATAGAAAGAAATAGATGAACATATCTTTCGGAGGGAGTAGCAATTACATTAAAACTATCGTGGTATTAGTGTAGACAGATAATATGAAGAAACGTTTCAAGATCTTATCCAAAGTGCCCATAAATTTTCTTCCAAAAAAATGTTTTTTAAAAAAGGGTAGAAACAAGAAAAGTTCTCAAAAAGAGTTTAACCAAGAACCTTATTAACTAGTCAGACAAAAGAGTACAAAAAGCACCTTGATCAAATTATAAATACTTATCATAACAAATGATAAATAGTTTTAAAAAAATTATTGTAAGGAAATTAAACACAATATTATAAATCAGAAGAGAGATTAATATTATTAAATCAAAACTTTAAGGGAGTGAATATCCTTATTAGTACTCTACTATATTACTATGTGTTTAAAGTTATTTCTTTCAAGAGTCTCACTCATATTGAATGAGAACATGAACTATTTATATGGACTTAGACAATGTTCACTCTACAAAATATTTTTTGGGTTGAGTTAGACTCAAGATTTATTCTTTACTCATTCCGTGATCCCCAATTATATTATACACACTCCAGTTAATAAGGTCTTAGCGTACTGACGAGTGTTAAGAATGTGCGTCTAATATGAAATGGAAACGTAAACTAATTAGGGAACATATAGAGGAGTTTCCAAAGAATTAAAATGTCTTTGGTGGACTATGCACATCAACAACCCCAAGAAGATAAACAACTTAGGGCCTGTTTGGATTGGCAGTGGACATAAGTGCTTCCGGTAGAAATGCTTCTGACAGAAGTGATTTTGTCAGAAGTGATTTATGTTTGGATGCAACAATGTAAAAGTAATTGTTATCAATAAATGATGTTTGTATAGTTTTTTTATCAGAATTGCTTTTGAATGTAGAATTACCAAAATAGACATTTAGTCAATACATATAAATAAACATTACTAATAAATGAAAGTATATAAATAAAAATTACAAATAGATAATAGAATTTAAAGTGCAATATAGTACTTAAATATTAGTAGAATATTATTACAATACTAATTTAAAGTACAAATAATATTTAAATATTATTACAATACTAATTTTGCATGTACTCTTCAGGCAATTCTTCAAAAAGAATAAATTTTTTCAATACTTCAACTTGGATATATTTATTTCTTATTTGTTCAAAATATAATGTATTATAATAGTAATATTCGGTGTATTTGAAAGAAGACAATAGAAAAAAGAGAAGGATAATTCTCGTCTAATCAGACAATGTTAGGATGTTTGAGGAGTTTAAAGTTCCAATCTGCAATTACACATGAACAAATGTCAACTTTAGTAGTATATTTGATTTTTTTTAATTAAAACAGAGCATGAGTAGTATATTTGATTTTTTTAGTAATTATTTTTAGATATTTAAAGAGGGCAATAAAAGTTGTATATTTGGAATTTTTTTAATAATTATTTCTAGATATTTAAAGAGGATAATGAAAGTTGTATTTTCGGTTTTTTAAGTAATTATTTCTAGATATTTAAAGAGGATAATGAAGGTGGATAAAGTTGTTGAAATTAAGGAGGGTAATAAAAGAAAGAATAAAATTCAAATTGAAATAAATGACAGAAGTGAATCGTACCAAAAGACGAGGCCTCCGGAGAAATAGAGCAAAATCTGTAATAATATCATAAGTCAAAATATAAGGGAGTTATAGGCGAAAATCACTAACAATGAGAGTAACAAATGTATATATATCTGCGTAAAAATAGGAGGCTCGTGATCAAAACAGGTACCTCCGCGAGTAGTATCATTAGCAAATCCTACTCGGACTATTTTCCTCGCGACCCGCGATGCGGTCAATCCGCTCCGCTGACTATTTGACTATTTCACCCGCACGGGTAGCAAATCCATGGCATAAATAATAAACCATCAATAACCCGGTTTTTAATAATATATATATAACTCATATCATAACATAAGATATCATAACATTTTATCCTATCATAACATAAGCAAGTTAAGAAAATAATTAACATTATTAATATATCCTCTCTCATTTTAGTATACCTAAGGCACCAACATGTCTTTAATAGAAAATAACCTTTTAAGAAATAACTCCTTTTATACAAAAATTCCAAGATACTAATCACCATAGTATCAAGTTCGATTTCTTTTCAAACTATCTCGCTTCTAAATTAAGTGACATTTCTTGTAAAACCTTAGGCAATTCATGCCTTAAAACCATTTTCCTTGTTCAAATCATCAAAACCTTTCTCCATTAAACTTCACAAACTAAAATAATATATTAGAGTTAAACAATAGTAAAACACATTCCCTTAAGTCGAGGATTTTTATACTTTTCTTTTAAAACGAAGCAAGTATCAAATACTTATAACAAACGAAGATTTCCAAATCTTGTAATCATGCTCCGTTTATCAAGCTCTAATTACAATGCTTTTCCAAGTTAAAGTCACCAATTTCCTACGGAAAATTGGCGCGTTTCCTTTGTTTCGGATTACACACCTAAACTTTGGTGTGTAAAAACAACAACTAACCCAACAAGTCTAATGTAGTATTTAGGCAACAACATGCCATAATATATTCTTTCATAATCACCAACTACAAGAGAAGAAATGTTACCTCAAGTTTTAGATAACCTTTCCTTCCTATTACTTTAATTTAGAGAGATGGAGTGTAAAGATGAAAAGTTGAATGAATAAGCCTTGGTCAATATAATGCATGTGAGAAATCTTTAAAACAAAAATCGGACTTTAAGTTTTTCCGCTATTATTCACATTCGTTCGCCATGCTTCGCTCATCTCCTGTGGAATCTGAACTTTAGGAGCGCTTTAGCGCCATTGAACGCGAGCTTGGCTTCCGCCGCTGCCGCATCATTCACACCACGCACATGGCTAAGTTTTTGGCGAGAAGTCAGATAACATTCTCCCCTAAAGAAACACGTCCCGAATGTTTTCTATTAACACAAAACACAATATAAACATATCTTCTTAACTATTCCTTAGCAAATAAGAATGCTCCCCAGCACATTACTAATTAACACCAATCGCAGAAAAAAAGGGAGGTATGATTTCAACGCATTTAAATAACACACAACCAAAAATCGAAATGATGTACTACCAAGATCGGACAGATAAAACTAAAATAAATATGTCAATTTTATCATTTTTACGAATTTGGGTACTAGAAGCCGATCCGAACATGCACTTACTAAACACACCTGTATAGATCCATTACCAACCAGAAACGATAATCGCCATCTTTCTCAGCCGCAAAACCAGTAACTCTTCTTTTTATATGAAATTATACTTTACATTCACTTTATTTTTCGGTTTGGTCTCCACTAGGGTTTTATTCTTTGACTAGTTGGATGTTTCCCTAGTGTTCTATGCACGAAATAAAGCATCCCTATTTCAGAGATAATTTGTGGGTTTTAGTTGTTTTGCCTAATGGGTCATGATTTTCTTGTATCTTTTTTGGACTTGGATTATGGTTTGATAATTAAGGGTTGGAAATTGTAGAACCAAAAGAAACAAAAATTGAACTTTGTATATTATTGAGCTATGACAAAGAATACAACTGTTAATTGTAATAGAACGGGTGTTAGTTCAGTGGTTCCCCGTAAATTGGAGCAGGAATAGATTGACACAGGATACTTGTGCAGTTGTGCTTGTGATTTTTTGCTTTTTAACGCCTAATGAGCCACCATAAAGAAAAATATATTTAGATAATGGAGCATCTCTTAATTGAATGATTAATAAGGAGACGAACTGCCAAATTTCCAGGCTAAGGGGATGGATAGGTGAAGGGATGATGGGGAAGGGAAAAGAAGAAGGAAGGACCGAGATTCTGACCCTTTGTTTTATGGATTACCATCCTCCATCCTCTGCTGGTAAAACGATCCCCCGTTTCTGGATTATCTGGAATAAAGCTAATCCGACTATTGTCCCACATACAGCACAGCTCCCCTAGAAGGTGGATAGAGTATGATACGGGGTTTGATAATACAATAAGTTTGCTGCTGTTTGTCTGGGTTTTTGCTTTTGCTTCCACCTTTCTGTGTGAAATGTGCTTAGGACGTCTGTTTTTTTTTTCTTCTTAATATGTTTGTTAGTATGGGGATTTGTTAGTTTAGTAGAATTTGAGGTTTGAACACCTAAAAGCACTTTGAAGGTTATAGTGAAGTGTAGATTACTGCATTAAAAAGAGTAGCTGCTATTGGCTGAGAATATCCAAACCAAATACTGGAGACTGTGGTCAGTCCAATAGTGTGCTATAAAGCTTATGACTTTTATGTGGTTGCAGTATGCAGTCATGAATAAATCTGCTTAGTCTGAAAGGGGAAAATTATCTAAAATGTAGCTCACCTGTACAAATAAGTATGATACTGTTGATGAGTAGTTGGATCATACGATCTTATTTCTTCACATTTTATGATCTAGTGAAAACTGTGGATGATCTATATGCATTTAGAGGAACATTTTTATTCTAGTCATAGAATTATGAATTGCGAATATATACTATGGGCAATGCTTCAACTTGTAAATTATCCTATGACAGTGCCACAATTATATCCCATTGCATATGCAGGAGTAGTTCATCATTAAATAAAGAAGCATTGCACTTGTCAAAGTTCATCAGAGTCCTCCGAACTGAAACTCCCTGATGCATCACTTCTCTTAAATTCACCCTCGATGCCAGATCATCTTGGGCACAGTACTGACCATTCTTCCCGAGTTGCAGCAGCCATGGCTGAAAATGCATCCCGGAAGCGGGATGTAAGTGTATCAGCGTCCACTTATCCACGCCGTAGGATTCCAAAAACTTTGCCTCACATGAAGAATTTCCCTGAAACAGGAGGTGGTCTTCTGCTCCCGCCTCGCCTCAACTTACTGGAAGGTCAGCTGTTCTAAATGTTGAGTTTCTGTGCATGCTCTGTATTAAGTTCATCTATTCATGATTCTCCCCCACTTCATTTACCACTAGGCACACCCTTGAGTGCTCAGTCACATTCAACTTGCAAGTATAGGGTAAATTATCAAAAGAAATATAATATGAACAATGAGATATTTAGATGTCATTCACATTCCTTCAGGTAACGGTTGTTTATTCTTTTTCCTTCTTTTTGTAATTGTAAAAGGAAAAAAGGAAACATTTTCTTCTTCATGCTGTAATTATTTTTTCTAATTATTACATTTATTTGTCAAGGCGTTGAGGTTGTATGATGGTAATCAACCAGATGTTACTAGTTTGGTATCGTGGTACAAATTCTCTTTTTATAGCTTGAATTAGGAGTACTCCTCAATTCTTTGTATTTGGTTTGAAAGGAAAACACCTATCTTCCTAATGCAGACTAGCTGATAGGAGGTCTATTTTCTGCAATTACCTTGCTATGCAAATTTTAAAGAACAATTGGGAGATCCACAGAACACGAAAAAGTTGTGTACTTTAGAATTATAATTGCCATCAGGATAATTGACATGCAAATTCGGTTTAGCAAGTAATGAAATTTCAGTATTTAGATTTCGCATTAGGTTGTGAGAAATTCTAGTAGCAGAAACATTTTCAGGTCGTGAACTTCTTCTGAAGCAGAACTTGCATGTGGTTTTGATTTTTCATCAACAATTGGAAGAACAACAAACAAATGCAGAGGGGAAAGATAGAGAGAAGTTTAGCTGGGCGATAGAGGCAGTCATGGGGAAATTTTTGTTGGAACTTGTAGAAGAAAAGATTAAGTGATCAAAAATACGCGAAAAATTGCGCTGTGAATTTAAGGCGCGCCAAGAAAGGGCCGCAACGAAAACTTGTAGAAGCGCGGAATTCCGCCACGACGCGTACGCGGCCAGCAGAATCTGAAATTCCAGATTTGAATGAAAAGTTGCAACTCTTCACATAGAGTCACAACCTTTGGTTAATAGCTGCTTATGGACGTTTGGTATGCTATAAATAGCATGTTGATCACTTGTTTTCAAATACAACAACACAATTAACAAGACCAATCTTCAGATTTGAGAATCTAAATCAATTTGAAGAATTTCTCTTGTTGCTTCTTCTTCTTCATCTTCAAAACCATTTTTGAAGAACACATAGTAAATTCGCCAGGAGTGGAATTCTTGTGCTAGAACTATTACTCAGATAGTTGTATCCTCAAGGCAGACGTCCGATCAACTGCCGCACAAACGGAGATAAATTTTTGTCTTAGGTCACTGCATTTGCAGGCCTCTATTTACAAACAAGTTAGTATGTGATGTTCATACTGTTGCTTTCATTGTTGTTAATTTCTATATAGTTGAGGTATCTATATAATAGTGTTGTTGAATTCAATTCCTTTGAATTATATATATATTATTGTGGTTTAATCATTGAAGGTTTAAATTAACACTAACAATCTAAGACAAAATTCTCAGAAAATTTATTTTCTGACTGTGTGAAGCTTGCAAAATTTCCAGAGAATACATTTTCCTGATTTGCAAAAGGATGGATCAATTTGGATCGTCAATGGTGAAAAACCATGAGAAATTCAAGGGTTCTGATTTCAATCGATGGCAACAGAAGATGTTGTTTTACTTGACAACTCTTCACGTGGCAAACGTATTGATTCTTTGAGGCTCCTGTGGCTTTCTTGGGAGGAGAAGGAGAATGCTCCTCGATGTAGAAGTAGAAAGACTGAAGGCTAGTGAGACTTGGGACACCCAATAATTTCTGTGCAGAAATTATATTCTGAATGCCTTGGATGATACTCTCTATGATGTTAACTCCACGTTCAAAACAGTACGGGAGTTGTGGCAGTCGTTGGAAAACAAGTATAACGCTGAGGTTGCTTGTTCCAAGAAGTTCGTCATTGACAAGTTTCTAAACTTCAAGATGAGCGATGCAAAGTTTAAGCATTCGGAACACTAAGACTTCAAAGGGGGCTGTGTTGATACATCGACTTATCAATTACACCGGGTGAAACACAACCTATCCAGGAATCTGGACCAGAACCCACTTTGTTGCCAAGCAAGTGGAGGAACTCCATGTCTTTGTTCATGAATTAAAGGTTGAAGGCTTGGGCCTTAACCCAGATTTCCTTGTTAGGGAATGGATTTTGAGCAATTGGTTCTTGAACTTCGAGTTGAAGAGGATAACCGGAAGAATGAAAATGCTGATGCTGATTTCATTAGCGTTGTGACTGCACAAGCAAATCTGGTTACAAATTCAACCGAATGGTGGATGGATTCGGGTCTTCTGATCGTGTATGTTCTGAAAGGAACATGTTTTCATCTTACCAAGCCATCAAGGATGGAGAACCACTGTTCGTGGGAAATGCCGCTGCTGTCAAGGTAGAAGGAAAAGGGAAGGTGACGTTGAGGCTCACTTTCGGGAATGATGTTGTGCTCACAGATGTGTTGCACGTGCCTGAGTGCCTGAAATTTGTAAGAATCTGATTTTTGAGCATGTTCTTAGTAACAAAGGCTTCAAAATTGTAATTGAATCTGACAAATTTGTACTCACCAAAGGTGGGGTGTATGTAGGAAAGGGTTACCTCAGTGAGGGGCTCTTCAAACTAAGTGTTGTACCTATAGTGTCCTAGTCAGACAATTGCCATTATTAATGAAAATGCAGGCACTAGCACTGTTTCTATGTATATGGTTGATTCCCCTTCTCTATGACATTCTCGATTAGGTCATGTAAATTATCGTTCTTTACAAAGAATGATAAAGATAGACATGTTGCCAAAATGTTCCATGAACAAAATGACCAAATGTGGGGTATGCATAGAATCAAAATATGCAAGTCATTCTCACAAATCTGTTGTGAAATCAAATGAAGTGCTTGGTTTGATTCATATTGATTTATGTGATTACCAAGCAACCCCTCTCGTGGAGGAAATAATTATTATATATCATTTATTGATGATTGCAGTAAATTTTGTTATGTATACTTAATACATACTAAAGATGAGGCTTTGAACATGTTTAGAACATACAAAGCAGAAATGGAAAACCAACTTGACAAAAGAATTAAAATTCTAAGGTCTAATAGAGGTGGTGAATATAAATCTAATGAGTTCAAGGAATTCTGTTCCACTCATGGTATAATTCATCAAACCACTGCGCCATATACTCCACAACAAAATGGAGTTGCCGAACGAAAGAATAGAACATTGAAGAATATGATAAATTCAATGTTGATTAGTTCGGGTGCACCTCTTAATCTATGGGGTGAGACATTAATTACTGCAAATATGATATTAAATAGAATTCCTCAAAAGAAAAATGATCAATCTCCATACGAATTATGGAATAGAAGACTACTTTCAAAAGGATGAAAGTGTGGGGTTGCCTAGCAAAAGTTCAAGTTCCCTTACCAAAGAGAACTAAACTTGGACCAAAACAGTACATTGCATTTATATTGGTCTTGCCAATAATAGTGCGACATATAAGTTTTTGGTGTATCATTCCGATGTTGAAGGTATTCACAAAAACACACTTATGAAATCTGTTGAAGTCGGATTTATTGATGATATTTTTCCTTATAAAGACAAGGATAAAAGTGTTTCTAATTCTAAGAAGACACTGCCTCAAAATGATGATAATCTTACTTCATCGGTTCAGGAAGAAAATTCTGAACCAAAGAGAAGTAAACGTGGTAAAATGGCCAAAGATTTTGGACCAAACTTTATGACATTTTCCGTTGAAGGAGAACCTCAAATGTATAGGGCTACTATGGAATCATCCGAAACACCTTATTGGAAGGAGGCCATCCAAAGTGAAGTAGAATTCATTGTACTAAATAATACATGGATATTGGTTGATCTTCCTCCGGGACAACAACCAATAGGCCATAAATGGATCTTTAAACGAAAGTTAAGACCTGATGGTACTATAGAGAAATATAAAGCTCGGATAGTAGCCAAAGGATTCCGACAAAAGGAAGGTGTAGATTTTTTCGATACCTACTCACCAGTGTCTAGAATTACGTCTATAAGGACGCTAATTGTTATAGCACCGATTCACAATTTGGAAATACACCAAATGGATGTGAAGACTGCATTCTTAAATGGTGAACTAAATGAAGAAATATATATGGAACAACCTGAAGGGTTTGTTGTGAAAGGTCGAGAGAAGAAAGTCTGTAAGTTGGTTAAGTCGTTATATGAACTTAAACAAGCGCCAAAGTAATGACATGAGAAGTTTGATAATACATTATTATCAAATGGTTTCCAAATAAATGAATGTGACAAATGTGTCTACATTAAGAAATGTCAGAATGCATGTGTCATTATATGCTTGTATGTGGATGATATGCTAATTATGGGAACAAATAAGGATGTAATTCATCAAACTAAGAAGATGTTGCATGCCGCTTTCGATATGAAAGATATGGGAATAGCGGATGTCATTCTTGGTATTAGAATTCTAAGGAATTCTGAGGGTTATATATTAACTCAATCCCATTATGTTGAGAAGGTCCTTAGAAAATTTGGACAATATGATGATAGACCGGTTGTTACCCCATTTGAACCCGCCTGTCACCTTAAGAAGAATGAAGGTGATAGTGTGTCTCAATTGGAGTATACACAAGTTCTTGAAAGCTAATACGGGCACTACGATATCTAAAGCATACAATGAACTATGAATTGCATTATACAAAATATCCTCCTGTGTTAGAAGGATATTGTGATGCCAATTTGGATTTCCAACCATTAAGAAAGTAAGTCCACAAGTAAGTATGTATTTACACTTGGTGGAGCGTCGGTATCATGAAAATCATCAAAGCAAACGGTAAATACGAGATCAACTATGGAAGCAGAGTTGGTAGCCTTGGATAATGTCACGACCCGAACCTGGGCCCGTGACTGGTGCCTTACCCCGGGCACCCTAGTGACACAACATCAGAGTAATCAGCGGAACATAAAGACAATACATGAAACCAATGTAATATGACAGTGAAATAAGAAGACAGGCTAACTAAAAGCGATTTACCTTGGTATATATATAAATAGCAATTTGAGCGATTCATCCTCTTACAAATTACGCCCAACGATTACTACAGACCTCTACGAATAATATGACAACGACGGGGCGGGGCCGTCATACCTCGAATGTGGCACTACCACAACAGGACTATACGAATAAGCCTCGGAGAAACGGAGCTTTCCCAATGACGTGACCACTAGAGCGAGGATCAACGGCGGTGTACCTTTACTGCGGCGTGAACGCGGCCCGGAGTCGATCTGGCAGTGCAGTATGTGGCGAAATAAATCAGTAAATGAAATCATAGTAGTCTATATAAAGCGGGAGACATGTATGATAACCAAACTACGATTCACAATAAATAACGATCGTATCAAGTCGGGGACTCACGCCTCAGTCATCACAATAGAGCGTGCGGGGTAAATGCGAAGGCATAGCCGTACTAAGACCCGCATACAAACCAAATACCATAAAGCTGCATCACGAGGTCTTTCTAGCGCGCATGTCGAAGGCGGCGGCTCGCGCGATATCGATGTGCGCGTCTATCCCTCGAACTACCGCGACTCGCATAGGTCACACATGCACCGCGTGAGGTATTCCTCGAATCATGGTCCCGGACCGCACGGTATACCACGCGTCGAGCGGCTTAACCCCGGTATCCACCTAGGCTCCGCGGCCGCATAGTCCTCAAAGCCGCGTAGTCCTCAAAGACCGCGTAGGGCATCCCCGCGTCGGGCTAAACACCGAATGATCAATCCTGGAGCTCCATGACTCGCGTAGTCACAAGGATCGCGTAGCCGTATAGACCCAGCATCAAGGTGTGAGCCCTCGGTATAACAAGTCGAGGGTATGTGATATAATAAGATCTGTGGGCTTAACGTTTGACAACGTAAGCCGCACAAAGTGACCACTTACATAATAATCACAAGATACTAACACACGTAGCATCCTAACATGTTTACTTATCAAATCAACAAGAAAGTATTACAAGGCTATCACAAACCAATACAATCAAGTTATTCACACGTACTTTCTACTAACAAGTTCGAATTTATCCCCAAAGTACTTCACACATTAAATCTTTAAAAGAACTGCTTAGTTCACATAAGTCACACTGATACGTAGTATAAAATAGAGTACTGTCTTTTTAAGTAATCAAAATACTTACCTTTGTAAAATCAAGTGTTTACGTTTCTTATTTTAGAAAGGTTTAGAGTTCATAGTCTTATTTATTTAGGAATATAATTCTCTTTTAACAATCAAAAACATAAACCTTATGTGTGAGTAGGACATTCTTGTTTATAACAATCTTATTACAATGACCATGATATAGGAAATATCATTTTGTCTCATCTTAGCTTCATGCGGATGGAAGTTTCTCTGGTTTTAATAATACTTAATCACAAAACATTTCCTTTTATTAACGCTGCGGTGGTTTGTCGATACATTCGATTTCAAATCAGTAGAACATTCTTAAGCGTTATACCTAACTTCCCATAAAGCTAGTATAACTCTTAAGTTTTTAAAAACCAAGTATTACTTCTTCAAAATGATTCAAAATCTTTTGAAATACTTCAAGTTCTTTATTATCACATAACGATCGGATTATAGTTCAAATCGATTACCTTTTAAAAACCACAAGTATTTTCTTACCTACATAAAGTCGTTATAACCAACTTCCCATAAAGCCGTTATAACACTTTTATGTTTTAAACCAATCAAATACATTTAGCACGTATCGTCACCGTACTAAATAGTTCACATATCATGCTAGAAGAGATAGGAAGAGGTTCACATACCTCGCGACGATTATCGACTAATAGCAAAAGCGCTCAAGTACCTCAAACCGGCTACTCCTTAGCCCGAGTAGATCGCCACGCATTGTACATCAACCTATAAGGCCACGCGCTTTATTAACATCTAGGTCTTATCGTAGAACATTCTACGTAAAATTCTACGACCTCCCGCATGACAGCGTAAATCTCCTCTCTATCGAGGCGCTATCAAGCCAACCGGGGTTTACGCCTAACGGGCGTATGCGATTCTACTACAACAATGCTACCAAGTCTCATTATGTCTGATCTATGTAATTCTGATTCGATTCTTATTCTTGAGCTTAAGTCAAAAGACATTGCGAAGCGACTACGTTGATTCTATATATAGTATACTCGACTATATATTCAAACAACATGTAATTTCCAATTACGATAGGGACAAGATAATTACCTCGATAAGCCCATAATTATCCAAGTATAAAGTCGATCCTGGCAACGTTTAGCTCCAATCTCAGGCGCTCAACCGCCTCCAAACCACCCTTAGAAGTTCTAACCAACTTTTACATACTACTCAACTAACTATGGAGATTTTCCTTAGGGTTTTGGTTTTGTAGTGAAGGAAGTATAATAGTATTTCTGGGTTTTTAGTATAGGTATAACCTTAGAATACTACAAGGTATATGGCTAAGGTAATTTGGGCATTATAACAATACTTTTGAGAGTATTTCTACCAAGAGGGGGGGTATTTATACGAGACAACACCACAAGGGTGTATACCCTCGGCCTACCCATTAGGGGTACTCTCGGCCGAGAGGAGAAGGGCTCTCGGCAAGGCCTCACAAAGGGGAGGGCGAGAACTATACTACAAGGAGGAGGAATTTTAGACTTAGGAAATTATTTGGATGAAGAAGTCTTCAAAGGGAGAGGGTATTTATAGGACAAGCGAGGCCAACCAATGGCAAGATCTTGCAGTGCAAGGCAAGTGTAGGGCAAGATCTTGCCAAGTGCACCTAACCAACTAACACACAAAATATCCTACCAACCCTCGACCACAACGGCCTCACTTTCGCCACCTTTACGCGCTCCACCAACGAGAGGTGCCAAGTGGCGCCCTCTTGTTGGTCCAACACGTTTCGTCTCTCGGAAAAATTCGCAAAAAATATAAATGACATAGCCGGAATTTTCCCTACGAAAGCTGTGAAAACGTTTCGTCGAAAAACGACTCTAACCGGGGGTTGTGCACAAAAATAAATCGGCCAAGCCAAATCTTCAAGTTCAAATTTTCTACGTACGTCCTTACGTACATACTCTGAAAATACGGGGTATAACAGATAAAACTGTCGAAGAAGCAGAATGACTAAGAAACTTCCTAGAAGGTATTCCGTTGTGGACAAAGCCAGTGACCGCCATTTGCATACATTGTGATAGTATGGCTGCCCTGACGAGGGCAAATAATCAAATATATAATGACAAATCAAGGCACATAAGGCGACGTGAAGCTTGCTGAAGAATGAAATAATTTTCATTGATTATGTAAAGTCAAAGGACAATATAGCGGATCCTTTGACAAAAGGTCTTACAAGAGAGCAAGTTGTATTTACATCGAGGGGAATGAGCTTAAAGCCAATACAATGAGTTGTGAACTGGTGGAAACCTAACCTATCATAATTGGAGATCCCATGGTTTAGGTTCAATAGGCAAACTAGCTGGGGAAGACTCAAGGAGCATAAAACACACATATGCTCATTCCTATGGTGTACTAGTGTGTTAATCCGTTGACGATAAAGGGCTGAACTTTTGTTCTTAATAATATTAATAGCCATTATGGTGGGATAGTACGGACTATTCTTGATTAATATTACCTATGTGAGATTGATGTGGGGTCGCATCTGGAAGAACCAAGATGGCTAAGTTCTCTAGAAATTCTCATGAAGGAGTTGTTCATGACCGAAACGAACATAACCGTAAGAATTAAAATATGTCGATATGGCATGTGTGATACTTGTTGTCTCGATTTACTACAAAACGTGAATAGTTCAAGGCACTACGTCTAGGGGTGTTCACCGGTCGAGCGTAACCTAATCAAGAAAATTTCGGGCCGAGGACCTGATCGAAAAATTCGGTCGGTCGGTTCGACCATTGGACCGGTTTTTTTTTTTTAAAATGCAATTTATAAATTATAAATTTTTAAGAATGTGTTCGTTTATCAATCTCATTAAATATGTTTGTTTTTTTCTTATCCTTCAATAAACTTTATTTCATTAATATGACTAACTTAAAGAAAATCACCAAATGTACTTGGTTCGTATACGAACTACTGAACTACTAATTAATTAAAGTTACACACCACATTTATATTTTCTATTTTCTATTTTCTATTTTCTATTTGGAATTTGGACATTCCTGAAACTAGGGGTGCACAAAAGGTTAAAACCGGACCGGATCGAAGACCGAAATTACAGATTACTCGGACCGAATGGACCGAATGATTTGCCACCAGTCCACCCACCACCCTTCCACTCCACTTGACCCCACCACCACCGGTCGGGCGTATTGACATATCTAATATAGGTTGTAAATTGATCAAACTTTATACGGTCATAACTTTGCGCTCGGACGTCCGTTTTACCTAATTGTTTTTGATTTCGCGTATTTTTTCGATACAGGGGTGGCCAAACTACGTAAGCTGTTTGATTCCTCTGATTTCTCCAAAAACGTCCATCTTGCCCCTCAATTTCACTTTTTCCCCAAATCGTTACGTTTTTCCCTTTTTCAAATCTAAATATCTCGCGATGTACAATTGATTTCAACGTAAAAATTGCGTGGCACCGCGTCCGAGAATGTCAATTTCAGTATTGGAAATTCAATTTAAAAAACAAAAAAACCGGTCCATTCGGCCCGAAAATTTTTTACCCGAACCGGAAACCGGAATCCACCATTTTGACGGCGAGGACCGGACCGAATCACCGGTCGGACGGTCGGTCGGCCCGTCCGGTTTTCGGTCGATCTGTTTTGTACACCCCTAACTACGTCCACTACTTCACAAGTAGATCCGATAGGTATTCACTACGAGCGGTTCAAGTCCAAAAGACACCGTCTCCGATGCATGTCATATCGCATTTGACAGAAATGAAGACAAGTTCCTTTATCTTATTTTCTATCCACATGTGGAGTATTGTTAGATGTGTGAATAGAAAATGTGGGGTATTGTTGGAACTTGTAGAAGAAGAAAAGATTAAGTGATAAAAAATACGCGAAAAAATTGTGTTGTGAATTTAAGGCGTGTGCGCTGAAACTTCGTAAGCCGCAGAATCGCTGTGCGCGTGACGTGCGAACTGCGTAACGGGAAATTCCAGATTCGAACGAAAGTTGCAACTCTTCACATAGAGTCACAACCTTTGGTTAATAGCTGCTTATGAACGTTTGGTATGCTATAAATAGCATGTTGATCACTTGTTTTCAAATACAACAACACAATTAACAAGATCAATCTTCAGATTTGAGAATCTAAATCAATTTGAAGAATTTCTCTGGTTGCTTCTTCTTCATCTTCAAAACCATTTCTGTAGAACACATATAGTAAATTCGCCAGGAGTGAAGTTCTTGTGCTAGAACTATACTCAGATAGTTGTATCCTCAAGGCAGACGTTCGATCAACTGCAGCACAAGCGGAGACGAATTTTGCAGGCCTCTATCTACAAACAAGTTAGTATATGATGATCATACTGTTGCTTTCATTGTTGTTAATTTCTATATAGTTGAAGTATCTATATAATAGTATTGTTGAATTCAATTTCCTTTAAATTATATATATATTATTGTGGTTTAATCATTGAAGGTCTAGATTGACACTAACAATTTTTTCCTCTGGTGTAACTAGAATAGAGTAATGAAAAAAAAAGCAAAGTAGCAGCATAACCTCAGGGAAATTGAAGTGGAAAAATCTGGACCTAATGTAGTTTGCGTAGGAGCAGACAAAATTAGCAAATGACCGAAATGCAAACAGTAAGTAGGTAGAAGGGGAAAGACGAAATTATGGCCAAGGACCCATTAAATTACTGTTCTGCTTGGTTATAGATTAGCCAAAAGGGAAAAATTGTAACTCTGGAGGAGGAGCCATTAATTACTACTAGAAGATGAACTTTAAATTACTACTCCTGCTTGGTTATAGATTAGAGTAACTCTTAGATTCGACATTATTGTTTCTCAACTAAGCCCAAACTTGATGAAAGTCATGCAGCTGTTTATACGGTCAAAGTAGCAGACTGGGGGCTGAGTAAACATAGAAATTAATGAGTTATAGGGGACTTATGATGGGTAATGCCTTACAAAAGGTTTGAGCATGAAAGAGCGTAGAAGATGAAAATCAAGGGTTAACCAGTGAAGGAATTAAGCAAAAAGAAGAGTGAAGAATTTAATAATTAGATGACACCATAAGTTTCCTTTGGCATTCATGTCTTAAGTTGGATTTGCATCACACCATCTAAAGAAATCAAAGTGCTCAGAACTTCTCTTGTAGCAAACCTAGTAGATGCAAACACTCATCCTCCTTGCTTTTGTAGAAGTAGATTCCTAAAACCAAGGAGCCATGTCTTTAATTCACTTTCTGCACGTGACAGATGTTTTTAATTATGACAGCTAATAGATGTTTCTAATTAACTTTGCAGGAGCAATGTTGTTACAGAAGACATCACCAAGCTATTTGTGAGAAAGGCATCGTCTTAGATGCACACACCAGTGACAGAATTCTCTCCGTTGACCTGACTGTAGTTTTATTCCTATATCAGATTCTCATAAAAGATATTAACTACGTTATTGTAAAATATCTGTTATATTGATACTTGGATGGTTGTATTGACTACCAGCAGTTTTGGTTTAGTTTGAAGTGATCAACTGCTTTTTGTAGATAATTTCTGCAACCATAAGTATTGAATGTTTCTCGAAATGTGTACTTGCAAGCATCATCCGAGAGAGAAGCATTTCAACCACAACAACAATACCAGTGTAATCTCACAAGTGGGGAGTGGGGTCTTGGGATAATAAAATGTACGCAGACCTTATCCCTCCCTTGGGAGATAAGGAGGTTGTACAATAAAGAATGTCAGGCAAAATTGATAAAAGTAGATGAAAGTAAAGAAGTCAAGACAAAATACTATAGATAAACATTATACAAAAAAGTAATAGTAACTACAACAATCAATACGGCAACCGAGTGCAAGAGAGAGCAGCTAATAACATAAATTAAAGGACAAAATTACAAGGATACTATGTGTATTAGTATGGAAGAATACATGAGACGGCACTTTACTACCTACTAACCTTTTACCCTAATTCGTGTCTGTCACAACCTCTTATTTAAGGTCATGTTCTCGGTAAGCTGTAGCTGCGCCATATCATGTCTGATAATTTCTCCCCAGTACTTTTTCGGTCTACTTCTCCTGAAATCATTCATAGCCAGCCTCTCACACCTCTGCACTGAAGCCTTCGTGAATCTACTCTGCACATGCCCGAACCATCTAAGTCTCGTTTCTCGCATCTTATCCTCCATCGAGACCACTCTCACCTTGTCCCGGATAACTTCATTTCTAATTCTATTTTTTCTAGTATGCCCATACATCCATTGCAACATCCTCATCTCCACCACCTTTAACTGCTCTCAGCCTTGCTTTTTTGTGGGATTTGTCCGATTTGCACTCATTAAGAGGCTGCCTGAAGTTGCGTACAGGATGATGTTGCTATTTTGGTCCCAGCTGAGAACTCTTATATTTGTATTTTGTATATTGAGTTCTGCTCCAGAAGCAGCGGTGGCCACTAGCGAGCAAGAGGTCGATTTATAATTTGGGATTTAGGGTATAAAGGTATATATTAGCTTCGAAAATCTCCAACTTCTGCACCAAATTATGACTCTTTCATTTCAGTTCATGTGAACATGTTTTGACTGGACATCGAGACTAAAATTGAAACGCTTATATACAGTTCCTTAAATTTGCCAAGAAGATTCATTTAGACATTCAAATTAAGGCTTGTTCCAATTGAACACCTGAATACATAATGAAGTGTTCATATTATTATTATTATTATGATTCAGATTTGAGATAATGGTCAAAAATACACTTGAAGGATTAACTGTTTGTGAGTTTTATACCTGAATTATGAGTTCATAGGTGTTTGTATTTCCTACCTGAACTATCATCAACTATTTATCTAAGCATACCTCAAAGCTGACTAGATCCAGTGTTTGAATACAATCGCTAAAAGGCGTGTGACAACTTAATTTAACCATAAAAAATTTCGTTCACATGACAACTGACTCATTAAATTTGAAGGTGTGTTTTGATAAATAGTTGGTAATAGTTCAGATATAAAAGGAAAACATATGATAGTTTAAGTAGGAAACTCACAAAAAATGATATTTCAGGTGTGTTTTTGACCTTTATCTATTTTTTTTTAATTTTTTAATTAATTCTTTTATTATCTGCGTAGAGTGTCTTTTGATACCATTTTAGATTAAAAAAAAAGAGTGTACACTATACATCATCAAATATTAGTCGAGGTATATTTTAATAAATAGTTGGTGATAATTCAAATAAAAAACAAAAATACTTAATAGTTCAGGTAAAGTGTATTTTTGAGCATCATCTCTTTAAATTTTGAGGGGAAAAAATTGTGCCTATTCGCAAGAATTTATTAAGTAGCTAGTTAATTATAGAAAATATATCATTTCCTTTAAGAACACAACCTCAAATAGTGCTGTTATCGGCCCGGACCGGGTATCCACTTATCGGAATCGGTCTGATAAGCTTACCGGTCCGGACCGGTCCCGGACCGATAAGGTTTCGGTCCTGGAACGAGATCCGGTCCTGACAAACCTTATCGGTCGGCTCTCGGTCCGGACCGGTAAGAATTTTTCTGCCTGATCGATTTTTTTAAAAATTGAATTTCCAATCGAAATTGACATTCTCGGACACATTACCACGAAATTTTTACGTTGAAATATATTGTATAGCGCGAGATATTTAGATTTGAAAATGGACAATTGGTAACAATTTGGGGTAAAAGTGAAATTGATTGGCAAGACGAATGTTTTTTGAGAAATTGGCTGCTCCAAACTGCTTTAGATGTTTGTCCGGCCCTATCTCGAAAAAATACTCGAAATCAAAAAAACATTAGGTCAAACGCACATCCGAGCGCAAAGTTATGACTATTTAAAGTTTCATTAATTTACAACTAATTAGAGTTGGTGGGGCTTCTTTGGAGGGAGGGGTGGGGGTGTTACTGATATTTTAATGGGTTACCGTCATCTCCTTATCGGTCCGAATTTACCGATCCGGTTCACGGGTAATTACCGGACCGCTAACATCCCTAACCTCAGGTCCTCAAGGAATACGTTTAAGATTTTACTACTTATTAAGATAAATATATTTAATTAAAAAATTGACATAGTTTAACTTATTTAGGTAATGAACATTGACGAAAGTAAAAGAGAAAAAAGAAAGAAGGGTTCTTTCTCCTCGCCCTTGGCACACTAGAGGAGACGGCTTCGTTGAGAAGAAACACTCCATTAATGGATGCTTTACAGCTTCTCAATACACACGTCAAGCTCTTAGCCTTCGATTTCCTCACTCTCAAACCAATCCCTCACGAACCCACCTCTTTTTGTCGCAAAGGGAGACGCCTATCCCGAGCAGAGACTGTAGGTATCGTAGTAAGCAGAGACTTCAAGCCCAATAGATTTCTCAAATTCGACATTGACGATGGCACTGGTTGCATACCTTGTGTCCTCTGGCTTAACCAGGAAACTTCGCGTTACTTCTCCCGTCGTTTCCCATCAGATGTTCGACTAATTTCCCAAATGGCCACTGAATTTGCTTCACAAATCCAGCTTGGAGTTATTGCTAGAGTTCGTGGAAGAATTACTAGCTTTAGAGGTAATCTTCAGATTACTGTTTCTGATGTTGTTATAGAGAGGGATCCCAACTCCCAGATTTTGCATTGGCTAGATTGTTTAAGGTTGGCTCGCAATTGTTATGACAAAGTCTAAAGCTTGTGTGATCATTGTGTATTTTATTTCCTTGAATAGAAGATGTGCAAAATTGTGCGGATATGCTAAATGTTGAAACATTGTTGTAAAACGTGTATAACTTATATCCTAAGATTCCTATTATATAATATACATCCCTAATACAATAGAAATCCTAGTCCTAATTACAGAAGGAATGCTAATTTACCATAATTATATATCACTAAATATTTACACAATATATGAAATATATTCTAATACACAATAGAAATCCTAGTCCTTCACCGGCCTATGCTCTAGGCCTCTACTGTAGGCAAATGGTGGTGTGTTTGCTAATGTTGTTGCTCATGGATCATTCATATATAGAATTACGTACTATGCCCTTTGCTATTCGGTGCAGATTGGTTATTTTGATTTAGAGGTCGAGTTGTGTAGGCTTGGACCTAATGGTGAAATTCTGTCATGCTATTGTATAAATTAAAGAAAAGAAACATCTTGACAAATACATTAACGAACCCCAAACTTGACACCATTTTTCATTACACAATTATCTACTAATTAGACATCTTACGTTGTCGAAAATGTGCCTACTAAATACGCACTTTGTTGACACGAAACCGCACATGTTTTCATGACCCAAAACTGAGCTCGTGTTGTTGAAATATGGAGTTGAGATACTATCATCTCTTTGGTATATTGTAGGATTAATTTTTTTTTGTCACAACTTCAAGTTTTACACAAACAGTTAAAAAGAGAGTGAAAACAAGTCACTTTAATTAGGGTACTACTCCCTCTATCCCAATTTATATGACACACTTTTCTTTTTAGTTAGTCCCAAAAAAATGATACATTTTCTTATTTTGCAACAATTTAACTTTAACCTTTATATTTTACGCTTAACGAGATTATCTATAACGACACAAATATATTTGCCTTGATTTATATCACAAGATTCAAAAGTCAACCTTTATTTCTTAAACTCCGTGTTCAGTCAAACTACATCATATAAATTGAGACAGAGGAAGTTGTATATATTAATTGCTAGTCCATTAAATTTTGTACTTCAAAAGACACAATTTTAAACTTTTATCATATGCAACACATTTTGTAAACTACAACCAAATAAAAAGATGTACTAAATAATTAAGGTTTTATGAAAATTCGAAGAGGATTTAATGTTACTCCCTCCGTCCCAAAATATTCGGAAATTATACGAAAAGTACTATAAGTTATAATTTTTCTTATAGTAATATGATGAAAAATATAGCTCAAAATGTTAGTCAAAATTCATATAATTTGACTCTTATAAATCGTAGTGTGACAAATATTTTGGGACACGAAGAGTATTATTTAAAATACATCTTCTCACAAAATCAAATATTATTTAGAACTTGGATCACACCGTTAAATAAAAGAAAAATGTCGAATTTATTTGTTTTACAAAACAGGAATATATACCGTTGTAGTTTTGGAAGGACCTCCAAAGTGATCTAGTGCACTAGAAAGGTAAGACAAGCAAGTTCACCTTATACTAGGAGTGGTCAGTGGGCTGGGATGTGACGGGATTTGGAGGGACGGGGTGGGTGGTCGGGATCGGGACTTGGCGGGCCGGGATATGGGGGACGGGAAGAGGTCACGTCCCGTCCCACATCCCGCCGGAAGAGAGGACGGGATTTGGGGGGACGGGTCGGGTAGGGGAATTTGGGGGGATTTTAATTTTTTTAGCCCCGTAATTTAAAATATATATATATTTAAACACTTAAATAATGATAGTGAATAAAAACATCTCAAGGTTGTTTTTGTGTCTCTTATATTATTTAATAGAAATATGATTTTTTTTGTAATACAATTTCAAAATTGCAACTTTGTTTCGTAGTTTAAAAGTTGCAAATCACATAGTAAAATTGCCATTAAAAAAATTACATATTCAACCATACTTTTCTAATTTCCTCATAATATCTTAAGGATCTTCTGTTGGAATTGAAAGTTGTTGGTCAAATTGTTCGACATCGCTTCCTGCTCCCTCGGATAAGATTTTATTGTAGTTGTAGTCGTCTTCTTCGTTGATCTCTGATTGACCGCACCTTCTACACTCCGCTCTAATCCCAATCTCTAAATAAAATTGCAATCTCCAAGCTGTCTCACACCAATGAGTGTCTGTGCTCTCCTATTTGAAACCTTCCAGTAGAAAAAACGCTTTCAGAAGTTGTCGATGACGCTTGAATATTCAATACATCTCGGGCGATGTTTGATAGTCTTGGAAATGTCTTCTCATTCCCCCCTAATATTTCAGCAAGTCTTCATGTCCATCTTCATTGACAATTGATTCGTACAGTACAACACCCTTCAAAACATAAACATCAAACACGCTAATTTGTGAAGAACTTGAACCACTATACATTTTATTTCTAAGACTTTGAATATTTGAAGCAGAAACCACATGTTTTTATAAGGTTGCAGTGAAGTAGAAGAAGATGGTACAAAAGCCAGTTGATTATTTACACAGTTGGTTCTGTTGGAAGTATTTCTAAGCTTTCATAAATCGTTTCAACAAGTGTTTTACAACCGTATACTTTAATAGTAGAATTTAATACAACATCAATAAAATAAATAGTGAGAATAGAAAAAAAGTATTTTTTCACTACTACATTTCTAGGCTAATGCGACGCCCCACACTCGTCGCATTAGGCCCTTCTGGTCGTTGCATTAGACCTAATGCAACGGCCAGAAGGCCCTAATACGACGACTGTTACAGCCGTTGCATTAGATGTGCACCTAATGCGACAGTTGTATTTAGCCGTCGCATTAGCTTCACATCTAATGCAACGACTACCACTTCTAACGCGACGGCGAGGCGTGCCGCATTAGATATCCAACTGTTGAGAGGCCTATTTTGACACCTAATGCGACGGCCAGAACCCCTAATGCGACGATCAAGGGCCGCTGTCGCATTAGATATGCACCTGTTTGATTGCTAGATTGTTCACAAATTACAAAATGTACAATATTACAAAAGGATTAGCTCACAATATTGCAAAATAAATAATAAAAAGAGAAAAATAATAATAAAAAAGGATTGTATTACTAATTGTTCACAAATGTACAATATTACAATATTACAGGGAATATAATCACACAAATCTATTAAATGGTTTCCTCCCAGCTACACTGGGAGTCGAAGCAGCAAAATTCACACTCATATGATCTCATATAGACTCATGATCCTTTAGAGAAGTAGCATCCTTGACAGACCCTTTGTTCCACTTGATGGACCTAGTAGTACTTGGAGTAACTGATCCACCACCAAGGAATTCCACTGGCTCGGGCTGAACTTGTTTCTACTGGTCATGTTTGTCGCGCCCGTTTTTGACCTCGGGGTCGGAACGGTATCTGCAACGTTGCTCTTTGGCGCGGTTCCCTGGATGGAGCAATAATGCTGTTTTTGAGGAGTCGCCACCTAATTAGTTAAGTGAATTAGGACACTTGATTTATCGCAGTAAAACATTGCAATTAATCTCCATTTAATGGTCTGCGAAATTAATGAGATTCTGAATCAGGGTTCTTTATTATCCTAAAGGGAAGGGATTAGACATCCTTTAAGATCCGCTAACTTGCGGTTATTCGTTCAAACCTAGGTTAATTTTTTATTGCCTTTTTTATTCTACCTATTCTAAGCATTTTTTCATAATTTATAATTAAAATAAAGTGCAATACAGAATAATAAAACTAAAATTAAATGCGACATAAAATAAAACTCCGGGATATCTTGTAGCCTTTTTTAGACCTTCTGCACAAGATATCTCCGGGTACCTGCATAAACACTTAGTAAAAGTGTTAGTACTAGAATAAATAATTTTAAAACAATGACAGGAATTTAATAAGTAAAGCAAAAAAATAAATAAATCCGTCTTTTGCACAGAGGATGCCTTGGAAATCAGACGGAGATTCCTTCATCGGCCAATATTGCTAAAAATAATAAAATAAATAAAACATTCGGATCAACGCCAAAACAATAATAGTTTTAAACACGGAGGGCTCAGATATAAAAATATATAAAGTGGGACAGCCTAAACAAGTGTGGTCGAGAATTCATACGCCCGCATGTTGGTTATCCGGTGTAAGTGGAAGAAATCATCACTGCCCTGAAAGCTTCATTTATTTTATTTTCCGTCTTTGCAACTGTGGAGGCCTCAAAAATCGACGGATAACTTTTTCAAAAATCGAGGGGGGGGTTCGGCGGCTGTAGAGAAAGAAAAATTCTAGGGTTTTTTTTTGTGTTAGACTCTTGATACCATGTAAGATGATATTAACGGCTTTCGCGCTAGTGCGCTCATCCGCTGCTTGTTGCGCAACGGCTTTCGCGCTAGTGCGCTCATCCGCTGCTTGTTTAATAAAAGCACATAATAGAGGGAGAAGAAGTAGGAAGGAATAGCAAAAATGACGGACTCTATTGATCCGACTCGTTAGTTCATGACTCGGGAGAAAGTTCCATAATTCCATTGTTGATAGATAGAAGGGAGAATGCCGCTTTAGAAAAAACCACCTTACTTAGTACGTTAAGACACCCATTGCACAGGAAGGCTATGTCATTCCTGGACTATTGCTAATGAAAGGAGTCTTCTCATTAATATCAAAGTATATATAGAGTACAATATTCATCTCTTATACAATAGGAATCCTAAGCCTATACAAAAGAGGAATTCTAGTCTTATCATAATTATATTTACACAATATATGGAAATATTCTAATTATGGATAGAAAATATTGTAATTCTTATATACACGTTTACAATTTCGTCTTGCCTCATTTCTACACCTTTTTCTTTTGATTTTATCGACAAAATAGTGACAGTATACATTTAGGAATAATTTACGTTTCTATTTTATTTTTAATAAAATAATTTATTAGATCATAAGTTGCAGAAATACTTATTTCTTTTATTATGTGGTTATATATATATATATTAGTTCACCTTACACTCACGACTCACAAAATATCAGCTCGGTGAACTAATGAACTAGTTCAAAAAGTTAAGCATAAAAACGAACTGTAAGTAAGAAAAAAAATATTAGAAGAAAAACAAACTATAGGTTAATTTTAGGTATGACTATATCGAACTTTATTCACTATAGCACTAAAATAACTGAACTAATTTTGTAAATTAAGATTATATTTTATTAAACGATCATCCGTGAAATTAATTCAGAAAATATAAAAGTGACAAGACTTCTAATCTCCACCACAACCGCCGCCACAACCGCCACCATCACCACCACAACCACCACCACCACAGCAACAACCTTGTGAAGCGGTAACAGTGGCCTCAGCCGCAGCTCCTAGGTCTATAGTTACTTCAGCACGCTTACGCTCATCCTCCGTACTGCTGTTTGCTGCAACACCAGCACCGGCTCCTGCTAAAATGACCATGTTCCCGTCTCTTGTTCTGCTTCGAGATTCACTTCTTTTCTGTAAGTTGTTTCTACGTCTTAGACACGATAAAATACAAATAGTAGTAAAAACTGTAAATAGTAAGACAATAGCAAATGCTGCATCCATCTTCTTTATTGCAATCTTGAACGCCACTGAATAATCAAAGAATATATTGGACCAAGTATATATATATATATACTCATTCTCATCGTACATATTACGTACAATCAGGACATTAATTATTATCTCGTATGAAGTTTCGAAGAATTTGATTTCTTAGGTCTTTGGTTTGATATTTCATGTTTGGCATATTGTGACCTATTCCCTTTCTCAGTTGTTTTTCTTCCTTTTTTAAATTTATTTATCGACGAAGGCCGGCAAGATCATGATCAGTAAGCACTGACGCTTAACTCTACGTATTCCAAGTGTGCATGCCCTAATTCCTAGTTAAACATTTCCAATACGTACTCGTAAAAAATTCTATCAATGTTTTTTAAGGCGATTTTTGGTTGAGTTTTGGGCAGAGGCGAAGATATGATTTAAACTTTACTCTCTCCGTCCCAAAAAAACTGTCCTATTTTGATCTGACGCGAAGTTAAGATATAAAGGAAGACTTTTGAATGTGTGGTGCAAATCTAGACCTAGATATTTGTGTGGTTATAAATCATCTAAGTAAATTATTTCAGAATATAGAAAGATGTCAATCTTTATGGGACAAATTAATAAGGAAAGTAGGATAATTTATTTTAGCACGAAGGGAGTATGAGTTTAAATTCTAGGACAGCGACATCATGTGTTAGTAACTGGAGCCTCAAATTTAAATCTGCACAAATTTAATAAATTTCTTAATACAAATACATAATTTGAACTAAAGTTATTGAGTTCGGCAAATCCGTTCACCGACTTCTAGTTCTGCCCTTGATTTCGTAGCCATGCATGGGGCTAAAAATGCACTGAGGCAGACTAAAGAGGCAAAAGTATATGTTGCGGGGCTTGTGAAAAGTCCCACATCGAGGGTATAACTTGAACAATTCGCACATCTTGAGCAAGATTTTGGGATTGAGTTAGGCCCATTTTTTTTATATATAGTATCAGAGCAGGATCCATCCTAATTCAAATTTTCCGATATTGGGCCTCCATGTTGAAATTGCCCAACACTCCAAATGTACATCCTGGGTGTGAGGGGGTGGGTGTGTTAGGGTTTGTCCTATATTTCCTCACTTATTTGAATTCTACTATAATTTTGTTTTACTTCAACAAGGATTTGATGGTAGAAAAAGTTTTCTTTGTGAAAAAGGACTTTGTCATATCTATCATTTCCTTGGAGGAGAAGTTTTGAACTTCTATATGATTCTTCTCATACACAACAATAACAACATCCGTAATGTAGTCGTTTAAAGAGTCTTGTTTAGGGGGATATTGTTCTCTCAATAGTTTTTATGCCTTTTAATTAGTTTTTGATATGTAGATCAATTGATCAAATCATATAAAATATTATGCCTCTATTAGTATGTTTTTCTTTGTCGTCTGATTTATCTCCGCCAAAGTTTGTAATTGTTAGTTTCGGCATAACGCTTTGATTATTTCGATCCGATCAAATAGAATGAAGAATTTCACGTAGAGGGTAAAAGGGATGAGTGGTCTCTTTTTATCTTAGGCAATTCTCTGCTTTTGAGCTTGCTTTATATTTAAGTTAGACCTAAAATTCCATTTTCTTAACAATGCTCAAGTCTCAACCTTCCAGGATTTTGTTTAAGCGTAAGTCCCCATCTCCCGTGCTTTCTTTTGTGGCTTAAAACCTTAAGGATTTTTCTTAGTTGGAACCAAAATGATTCAATAAATTCTTCTTTTAATACTTAAAGTCCGTGCATAATTGTAAATTTTCATCAAATAAAAAAACTCAAAAGTCATCGAAAGACTTTTTCAGTTGTTAGTCCTAATTTCATAATCATTTCTTTCTGTCGTTTATTAAGTACTAATGTAATATTTTTTTGGCTCTTTATCTGCAAAGCTATTATGTAAGAGTTTTGTCCTACAACGCTTGCTCTTCTCTCATGCTTCTCGATTTTGGGTTCCTTCTTCATGCTTCACTTTCTTTGAGTTTATCGACAAAATAGTGACAGTATACAATTAGGAATAATTTACGTTTCTATTTTATTTTTAATAAAATAATGTATTAGATCATAAGTTGCAGAAATACTTATTTCTTTTATTATGTGGTTATATATATATATATATTAGTTCACCTTACACTCACGACTCACAAAATATCAGCTCGGTGAACTAATGAACTAGTTCAAAAAGTTAAAGCATAAAAACGAACTGTAAGTAAGAAAAAAATTATTAGAAGAAAAACAAACTATAGGTTAATTTTAGGTATGACTATATCGAACTTTATTCACTACAGCACTAAAATAACTGAACTAATTTTGCAAATTAAGATTATATTTTATTAAACGATCATCCGTGAAATTAATTCAGAAAATATTAAAGTGACAAGATTTCTAACCACCACAACCGCCGCCACAACCACCACCACCACAACAACCGCCACCATCACCACCACCACCACAGCAACAACCTTGTGAAGCGGTAACAGTGGGCTCAACCGCAGCTGGTAGGTCTATAGTTACTTCAGCACGCTTACGCTCATCCTCCGTACTGCTGTTTGCTGCAACGGCAGTTGCAGCCATAGCACCAGCAACACCAGCACCGGCTCCTGGTAAAAAGACCATGTTCCCGTCTCTTGTTCTGCTTCGAGATTCACTTCTTTTCTGTAAGTTATTTCTACCTATTAGACACGATAAAATACAAATAGTAGTAGAAACTATAAATAGTAAGCCAATAGCAAATGCTGCATTCATCTTCATTATTGCAATCTTGAACTCCACTGAATAATCAAAGAATATATTGGACCAAGTATATATATATACATACTCATTCTCGTCGTACATATTACGTACAATCAGGTGACGTTGATGTCTTTTATATATATATATATAGGTCCTTCATTTGATATTTCATATTTTGGCTTCTTGTCACCTATTAAAGAAAATTATCCACGAAGGCCGGCAGAGGATGTATTGCATGCATGGCGATAAGCAATTGCACCCGAGCGTTGGAATAAAAGGATATTCTCTATAACCTAGTTTTGTTTGATTTAACATCCATATGAAAGTGTTTCCCAGTAAGTGTGAGTGATTTAACATTTATATGAAAATGGTTCCCCGTCAATTGAAATTAGGCGAAACAAGATATATAATAGAGCGTCAATTTGCGTGGTGTAATATAATGGATAATACACTTCATATTTAATTAAAAATTTCGGGTTCGAACTTTAAAAAGGTAAAATGTTTATGATATAAAGTAATTTCCCTTTTAATTTTTTTCCTTTTTTAGATCAGATGGTAGTGCATGTTTTTGGAATTCATCACTGAAAATCCTACAGAATAGGTGGATAAGATCTTTTATAGGCCTTACACTTGCACGAATTCAAATTAGTAAAGGCCCAAAAAACGAATATCAAAATCAGGTAGATAACAAAGAAAGAAAAAAAAAACAAATTAAAAGCATGAGTAGAGCACAAGGTCGTCGCTCCAAGATTGTCCCATCAGTCATCCATTCACACTATATATATTAAAAATCTAGGTTTTTATGAATCAATTATACATTCTTTTATCCGCCTCTACTGGGTTGATTCGGGCGCAGAGGATCCTCATCGCATGGGAGATGTCACAAGTTCAAACCCTGCAGAACGCCCTACCACGCTTCGCCGCCACACACCTGGGCCAAGTTACGCTTAACCCGACGCGCTTGGTTGCGCTATTCACAACCCGATTTACCTACGCACAAGACTGAAAGAAAGAATGGCCATGGCCTTCACAACAAAAAATATATATATATATATATATATATATGCTGAAAGATAGGGACGTTCGCTTTATGTTTCAATTTCCACAAACAACATTGTCCTAGGCAAAGTATTCTTACTTGTTTTTTGGAAGCTTGTGAAAAAGGAAATACTGTTGTTGAATGTTGAATGTTATTTTGAAGAGTAAGTTTTATATATCGCCAAAGATTCAGAAATAATCACGAAGTTCCGCATGTGATGGCAGATGAAGACTTAAAAATAAATTCCTCCAATAATCAATTGTCATATTAAATGTAGTAGAAAAATATCAGCAAAAAATAGGAAATTGTAAGATATTAAAAAGGGCTGGGACTTTTCCTATATCTTTCCTACTGAACACTTGTATTTTTTTATTACGTGAAACATCATATCTATTTGTATTTTCTAGTTGGATTTATTCCATTTTGGAAGAAAGGGAAACGATGAAGAAAGTTCCTCACTTGACGAAACACATTCTTCCAAAATCTACGTATTTGAGTTCGAAATCTTATCACGAACTATGGTCAACGACTAGGACTTTGCCATGATATTGCTAACTTAAATTAAATGAAAAATCCCGAAAGTCAAAACTGTTGGAAATTTATTAACGTGAACTAAAGTTAATCCTATTAGTTATGATTCGAACAATTGAGGCCCCGCACATCGAAAACATCGTTTTCACACACGTGCACACGTTGTACCAATGATCGTAAATTTTCTTAGTAAAAGAGATATTGGTACGTAAACAAATGTTTGAAACATGAACTGATAGACGGTTGTTGGCCAAACGACGAGTGTTTCACGTTGGTAAATGAAGGAAGAAGTGTACGATGTGTAAAAGATGAAACGAGTCAGAAATCGTCATGGAGACTTGAAGGGTCGTGGCGTCGGAGCGTCGCGTTTCCTCCACCCAAGGGTCGCAGCGCCTGAATTCTGGTTGGCTACTAGAAGTTGAGCGATGCGACGTTTCGATGGCAGAAGGCTTCGACGGGAGCTGAAATGTTTCTGACTTTTGGGCTGGTTTGGGGCATTGATTCTCCACGAATTTGCTCTTGAATTCAGTCATTATTTGGCTGAATTACACCCCCTCAATTAGTGTCATTACATGGCTATTGATGACCATTACTTGGCTAGTTGGGAAGTCATCTTACACACACTATAAATTGAGACTCAAAGCTCATTTTGTAAGATGATATTAATCTAACTTAGGGAGTCTTCTCATTAATATCAAAGTATATATAGTGTACAATATTCATCTCTTTTACAATAGGAATTCTAAACCTAATCACAAGAGGAATTCTAGTCTTACCATAATTATATTTACACAATATATGGAAATATTCTAATTGTGGGTAGAGAATATTGTTACTTTGACTATACACACATTTACATACCCCCTCAGTCGGAGCGGAAGGAGGCCGGACGCTGAGACTGGATCTGAAGTCAAGAAATAACTGTCTGGGAAGTCCTTTGATAAATATATCTACATACTGATAGGATGAGGGAACATGTAACACTCTGACATGCCTAGCGCAACTTTCTCACGAACAAAGTGTAGGTCTATCTCAATGTGCTTGGTTCGCTGATGTTGAACCGGATTATGAGACATATAGATGGCACAGATGTTATCACAGTACACAATAGATGCCTGACGCAAAGGACACTGAAGTTCCAACAGTAAATTTCTGAGCCAACAAATCTTAGCTACCACATTTGCAACGCTCAGATCAAATTTCAAGATCGAACGAAATAGTAGTTTGTCGCCGCGTATCAAGAAATCAAATTATCCCCTAAAAATATACAAAAGCCGGAGGTGGAGCGTCGCGTGTCCCGACACCCTGCCCAATATGCATCCGTATAAGAGAGTAACATGTTTGGTGCTTAGGGGTATAGGTGCAAACCATAATCGCCGTGCCTTAATGTATCGATTATACGCCAAGAGCTGAAATGAGACTTCTCGGCACGCATTTGAATAGGCATACCGTTGAACAACATAAGCAATGTCCGACCTTGTAAATGTGAGATCTCGTTGCACTCGCAAGGCTCCTATACAGAGTAGGATCGGAAACTGGAGCACCATCCATAACACTGAGCTTAGATTTTGAGTCAACTGGAGTAGGTGAAACTTTTCAATTCACCATCTTAGCCCTGTACACAATCTCTTCTGCATACTTACGCTGACATAAGAACATGTGGACGGCATACCTGGTCACTGATATCCCCAAAAAATAACTCAGTTTTCCCAAATCAGTCATTGCAATTTGCACTTAAGCAAGGCAATAATCTCATTTTTCAACCCATCGGAGGAAGCAGTAAGAACAATATCATCCACGTAAAGTAATAAGTAAGCAGTGCTACTACCTCGATGAAAAATGAAGATTACAAACCCAATCTGCAAGATATACCTGGCAAAGCGATCATATCACGCACGGCCCCGCCTGTGCCATATAGTGACTTACGAGAGGCAGCACATAGTGAGGAATCACTGGACGGGCGAACCCACGCGGCCGATGACGCGGATCGCTTTCTCGCATCTTCATGTAAAAATGCATTCTTCACATCAAGCTGATGGATCGGCCAGTGTTTGCCCATGGCAATGATCAAGACTGTGCGAATAGTAGCCGGTTTTACAACCGGGCTGAAGGTCTCACCACAATCAATGCCCTCCTGCGGATTCGTGTCATTAGCCACAAGTCGTGTCTTATATCTCTCAAGATCTCCACTATCTCTGAATTTGTGACAAAATAGCCACAGACAACGAATCACATTCACCCCCTCAGGTCTAGGTACTAGATCACATGTGTGTTGTTTAGTTAAAGTATTGAATTCCTCGGACATAGCCGCATTCCAATTAGGGTCTTATTTAGCCAATATAGGGTTCTTGGGAATTGGAGAAATGGTATGAGCAGACAAATTAAATTGGACTTTGGGTTTGAAGATTCCATGTTTGGCACGAGTTTCCATTTGGTGAGTGAGACAAATGGGAGATCGTGGTCACGAACGGGAAGAGCGGCGGAGATCGGTTGGATAGGGAGAAGGAGAAGGTGATGATGTCGGAGGCGCCGCGACGCGTGATCGCGGCCGTCATACGAGGAAAGCCGCCGCAGGAGTTTTGGCGCCGTGGCGCCAAATCACGCGCCGTGGTCCGAGGAAAGTCGCCGCAGAGTTTTACGCCGCGTGGCGCCAAATCACGTGGCCGTGGCGCTGCCGATCGACAATACTTCGACTTTTGCGCCGCGGCGTTGACCCTTGCAGTGACGAAGAAGAATTACCGAAAAAAATGGTGATTATGTGGAAGTGCTATGATCTAGTTGACTGAGAATGAAGGGAGAGATGACAGGCTCGTCAAGAAAAGAGTAATCCGGTTTTGGAACTTTTTAAGATTCAAAAATGGAAAAGTGGTCTCGTCGAATGTGACGAGAAATGTGGATCTGACGAGTGGACAAGTCATAGCATAGATAGCCCCTATGATTCGGTGGGAATCCTAGGTAGACACATGAAGTTGATCGAGGAGCTAGTTTGTGAGGGGCGGTAGAGGCAAGGTTAGGATAGCAAAGACAACGCCATGTGTATATATTGTACAATATTCATTCCTTTTACAATAGGAATCCTAAACCTTATCACAAGAGGAATTTTAGTCTTACCATAATTATATTTACACAATATATGAAAATATTCTATTATGGGTAGGGAATATTGTTACTTTGACTATATACACGTTTACACATTTGAATAACACACTTGAAATCAGATTTCCAGAATACTTCTTCCTCTCTTGTTTTCTTTCATACACTCAAAATGCTCTTCTTTTCTAGTAAACTCTTGAGTTTCCTTTGCTCAATTGTTTGTTGCGATTTTATCTTGGGGGACGAGTTGCCAATTACCGTTAAATGATTTGTACGTGACAATATTGTCTTAAGGACAGAGTGAATATCACTCGACTCAGCAAACCTATTGTTCTAGTTCTATTTTCCAGATTTTCATCTTTGTTGTTGTTGTTTACATTCTAATTTCCTTGTAATCGTTCAGTTATTGTGATTGTTGTACCGCAATTGTAACTCACAAAAACAACCTAAAAAGAATCTCAAAATCCAGTTATGGTGGAAGGAGCTATTCTGCAACTTGATCACCTCCACCAGTGAACAAGTCTTCACCACTTGACATACGTCCACTTCCACTCCAAATTCATCAACTTATCCAAAGCTCCCTACTTTGTTAAACCCATCATAACCTATGCACAGTGCCCTCACTTTACTTCTTCTCTTCTTCCGTTTTTACCATTATATGGAAAGCGGTCCAATCCGATTCAAACTTCTCTCTGCAAAAGGCAAGAAGGTTCATTATATACTCAATTACTCACTCAGTTGCAATTTATGCGAGGGTTAGACATAGACTTTCGATGTCAAACAACTCTTTTTTTATTACAACTTTATCTAACTTTTTTTATATAGTATGAATTATTAAATATGCAGATTTATAGTACTTTTTATATAGTTTTCAAATATGTAAATTTATTGTAAAATATTCGAAAAATCTGTGTTTGAAATGAGTCAAAGAAAAAATTATTTCTCCCAAAAATGATCAAAAATTATTTCTCCCAAAAATGATCAACCCTCGTATAAATTAGAACGGAAATATATACTTTTATGGTTTATTACTTTAAAATCCATTTCTGCTTGATTTTAGCATGTTCATACGCTTTAAATAAGTGAGACTCTTTGTGCCATGTTAGCCTTCATATGTTTAATAGTGTTAAATAAGGAATATACACTCGTGATATACATTTATCATATTGAGTGTATATCAAGAGTCTAGGTCTTAATTTCCTTCACAAAGTTTTTCGGCGGCCTCTCCCTCAGAAATACGAGTCTGCATCATCAGAACCCCCTTTTTCCGATGGTGTTCTTTGTTCCAAAAGTCTAGCACTCAAATACTTCCGCTCCTTTCCCAAAGAAAATCAAAAATTCCTTTTCTTCCTTCTCAGTTTCACCAAACCCGAGAACACATCCCTTCCCAAATTTTATTTTATTTTTGTCAAAAACAAATTACTTGTTCTATTCACTATGACTGATAAAAATATGTTTAATCCGGCCCTAACAGTTTCTAACATCAAGAGTGTTCTTCCTATTGTTTTTGACTTAGAAAACGTTCAATATGGGATGTGGGCAGAATTATTCAAATTTCATGCACTAGCACATCAAGTCCTCCATCACATAATCCCTCCAGATCCTGGTACGGAGGGAGTGCCCACCAAGGAGGAAGATCCTAAATTATGAATTACTCTTGATGCTAAGGTTCTCATGTGGATTTATGTCACTATCTCTCTCGATCTCTTATAGACGATAATGGAAACTAACTCTACAACTATGACTGCTTGAAATAGATTGTGTGATATATTCCAGGATAACAGTCATTCCCGCATTGTCACCCTTGAACAGGAATTTTTCCAAGTCGCTATGGAGGATTTTACGAACGTTTCATCCTATTGCAAATGACTCAAGGAATTGGCGGACCAACTTCGCAACATGGACGCTCCTGTTAGCAATAGTCGTCTTGTTCTACAAATGGTTGCAGGTCTGTCTGAGGCCTATAACGGCGTTGTTTCGATACTTCATCAAAGTAACCCCCTACAGCAATTCAATCAGCCCGCTCCATGCTTACTTTGGAATAAGCCGGTTGGCTAAGAAGGCGGCTACCGGTACTAGCTCCATAGTCATGATGAAATCCTCCACAAATTCTTCGGGGTTCATTGATAATTTAGGCCAAAACCGTGCTCACGGTGATGGTAAAAATAATCGTAAAAATAACGACAAGAATCGTGGCGGCAAACGGCGCGCCCGACGGATCTAGCGACAATGCTGGACAACACCGAGCAAAGCGCAATGGCCATGGTCCCAACCGTTCTGGGGCCCCGGTCGCGAGCCCGACTAGCCGGTAGTGGCCCAATAGCCACTGGACTAGGGACCGACGATCGCTTCGGGCCAATGGATCGCCACTTTAGTTTTTAACCTATTTATCGGCCCACTTTTAGTAACACAACTGGGCCGAGGCAGCAAGCAGGAGTGCTTGGGCCTCGGCCTCCCCAGGCTCATCATGCAGCGGGACCCACTCCTACCGACATCGAAGTTGTGATGCACACACTTAGTTTGACGCCGGACCCAAATTGGTACATGGACACAGACGCTACAACGGACGTGACATTCGACCAAGGTACTCTCTCGTCTTATTCCAATTTGAGCAGTAATTGTGGTATAATTGTTGGTAATGACAATTCGATTCTAATTCGTGGTTATGGTCATAGAACGTTGTCCCCTCCCCATCCACCACTAGTCTTAAAAAATTCCCTTCATGTCCCTAAATTGATTAAAAATTTGGTGTTTGTTCATAAATTCACCACTGATAATTATGTTTCTATTGAACTTGATCCATTTGGATTTTTTGTGAAAGATTTCAAGATGGGGAGCCCTCTCATGAGGTGTGATAGTAGAGGAGATCTTTATCCTATCACGCCAAGTTTTGGTTCTTCGGGTCTAATCGTGTCATCAACTTTTGCAGCTCTTGCTCCGTCCTTGTGGCATGCTCATCTAGGTCATCCAGAGTCGTCTATTTTATCTTCTTTAGATATAAATAAGTTTATTTCATGTAAAGGTACGCGTAGTACTCAGACTTGTCAATCTTGTTCTCTATGATAAATTGTTAAGTTGTCATTTGTAGCATCGAATTCTCATACTTTAATGTCATTTGATATTATTCATAGTGATTTATGGACATCTCCCGTTCTCAGTTCTTTGGGTCATCGTTATTATGTTTTATTTTTGGATGATTACTCTAATTTTTAATTTTTTATGGACTTTTTCAATTGCGAAAAAATTTCAAGTTTTTTCCACCTTCTTAAAGTTTAGAGCATTTATTAAAACCCAATTCGAACAGGAAATTAAAATATCCAATGTGATAATGACAAGGAATATGATAATGAGTTGTTTCGGGATTTTTGTGCTAATAATGGGATCAATTTTCATTTTTCTTGTCCTCATACGTCTTCACAAAATGGGAAAGTAGAACGAAAAATTTGTATCATTAACAATATTATTCGAACATTATTGCTTCATGCTTCCGTACCCCCTACATTTTGGCCTCATGCTCTACAAATGGCTACGTATCTTCTTAACATCCTTCATGTCAAAAGTTTGACGTATTCATCTCCTCTTCAAATTTTATTTAATAAGACTCCTTCGTTTTCACACCTTAGGGTATTTGGGTGCTTGTGTTATCCGTTATTTTCGTCCATCACAATTAACAAACTTCGGGCCCGTTCTACTCCTTGTGTATTTTTGGGTTATCCGTCTAATCATCGTAGTTACAAATGTTCTGATTTATCATCTAATAAAATCATCATTAGCCGCCATGTTATTTTTTATGAATCCTAATTTCTGTTTGTTAAGGTTTATAATTTCGTGCCTAAGTCGTATAATTTTTTGGATGATGATCTATCCCTGTATATTATTCACCATCTTTCGGAAGTGTCACGCACCCCAAATAAATCAGCGCCCATCGTCCACGGTCCTCCCAGAACACGCCTCCGATTTTGGGTCCAATCATCGCCCAGCCGCCCTGTCCCTACCCATCTCGGTTCCATCTAGTCCCCGTGTTGGGCCAGCAGGCCCACTACCTGCTGGCCAGTCCGTCACATATCCCGAACATTTTCAAAATTCACCCAATTCTCCACCGTGTCATAGACCAGTCACTCGTAGTCAATCAGGTATTTTTAAATCAAAAAGATATTTTAATTTAAATTCTAATATTCTTAAATTATCCTTACCCTGTAATCCAGTGTCTGCCTTAAATGACCAAAATTGGAATATTATCATGACCAATGAATATATTGCTCTTATTGATGATAAGACGTGGGAGTTGATAGTGATGGTAAGACTCAGCAAGTTGGTGTTGATTGTGGTGAGACATTTATTTCGGTGGTCAAGCCGGTTACCATCCGCGCAGTGCTCAGCTTGGCTCTATCGAAACATGGCCCATTCATCAGTTGGATGTAAAAAATGTTTTCTTACATAGTGATCTAAATGAGACAATTTATATGCATCAACCCTTGGGGTTTAGGGATCCCAAATATCCTCACCATTTTTTTTGTTGAAGAAATTCTTGTATGGGCTTAAGCAGTCTCCACGGGCATGGTATAAGAGGTTTGCAGACTTTGTATCGACTATTGGTTTCTCTCACAGCAAGTCTGATAATTCGTTATTCATATATCGTCGTGATTCGTCATTGGCTTATATACTCTTATATGTGGATGATATTATATTGACTGTTTCATCTGATGCATTACGTCAGTCTATCACGACAATGCTCAGTTCTGAGTTTGCTATGAAATACTTGGGACCCTTGAGTTATTTTTTAGGGATTTCGGTCACTCGTCATGCAGGTGGATTGTTCTCATCACAGAGGAAGTATGCAACTGAGATCATTGAGAGGGTTGAGATGTTATCCTGTAAGTCCACTTTTACTTCAGTTGATACTAAATCCAAGTTGGGTGCTGCAGGTGGCTCCCCCTATGAGGATCCCACCAGCTATCGCAATCTTGCAAGGGCCCTTCAGTATCTTACGTTCACGCGATCTGATATTACATATGTCATACAACAGGTGTGTTTGTCTATGCATGATTACAGGATTGAGCACATGAACGTGTTCAAACGCATTATTAGGTACATTCAGGGGACTGATCGGTGCATTTTATATACACCTTTTGAGTCATTTTTAGTTAGTATTTTACTCATTTCATTTATGTTTAGTATAGTATTAGGGTCGTTTTCCTTTCTTTTGTGTCACATCGGTCAGAAATGGAGAAATGACAAAAAGGAGAAGAAATGAGCATAAATGAGATGGAATTGCACACTAAAAGGGCCAAGAAATGAAGTCTAAGAAGTTCTGAGAAGTATAGAAGAAATCAGACGAAGACCGGACGAAAAAAAGATGAAGAAACGAAAAAATGCCAAATTCACGCCTCCGGCGCCGCGGCGCCCAATGTTCTGCGGAGTCCGAAAGTTGCAGATTCTTCAGCGCCGTGGCGCCGGACTGCAGGGCCACGGCGCCGACGCGGTATTTCTGAGTTTTGGACCGAATTTGACACGTTTTCAGGGTGCAAAAAGGATAACTTTTCCTTAACCCTTTACCTAAAGGATTCCATAACTTTTCTTTAACCCTTTACCTAAAGAATTCTATAACTTTTTCTACCTACATAATCCCTAACCATTTACCTAAAGGATTCTTGGGCTATAAATAGTCTCTACATCATTAGAAGAATTCATTCCATCTTGTAAATATTCCACAACACAACTCGATGCTGTAAGGCTCGAGACTTGTTCTTGAGTATTTTTCTTTTCTTTCTTTTGCTTTGTTTATTGCAGTTCATGTATGGAGATTATATTAGTTCTTAGCATGACTATGGCTAGGAGCTAATTACTTTGTTAGGGATTTCCTTGTGATTCTCTTGAAACTCTTATTCATGAATTAATAAATTAGTTGATTTCTTCTTCACTTGTTTAAGATTTATTCAATAGTTGTTTTGATTGCTTGATAATTAATTGATCACTAGTTATCATCACTTATATGAGTTCTAATCGAAATCCGAAAGGGGAGATTGTGAATATGCTATAGTTGAATAAACATAGGTTTAAATCGCGACGAAAGTACCGATACTGTGTAATTAATAGGTTATTGCTCTTAATCCTCCTTTGTAGTCAATCTTGTCACCGAAAGGTAGAAAGGTTCTCCATTGGGGTTGAGTGTTTATATTACCTTAACAGGAGTATAAAACGGTCTAGTTAACCTGCTATCTTAACGTAGAAGAAGAAGTTAGTCTAATTGTATTAAGGATTGAATAGAGTGGATAGTTGATGATCTTGGAAGCCCTAATTCGCCATCATAACTGATTTAAATCAAAGTATTTTCATAATTAGTTTATTTCCTGCATTATTAGTTTAGAATTCCAACTCAATTAACGTTAACCAAATAGAAACTAAAGCATAGATAATAGGTACTTGAAAACCAGTCCCTGAGGACGATATTCGGTCTTACCTAGACTATATTACTTGTAACGATACGTGCACTTGCGTTTAGCGTGTGTATAAATCGCACATCAGGGACACTTGATTATGGCTTGCATTTATATCCTTCGTCGACGTCTACACTTGTCTCATATACAGATGTTGATTGGGGTGGCTGTCTAGACACCAGACGATCTACGTAAGGCTATTGTATGTTTCTTGGTAATAACTTGGTCTCATGGTCTGCAAAACGTCAGTAAACGTTGTCCCATTCTAGTGTAGAGGTCGAGTATCGAGTGGTAGCCAATGTGGTCTCCGAGTCATGTTGGTTGCGTAATCTGCTTTTAAAGCTTCATTGTCCAATTGAGAAAGTTACTTTGGTTATTGTGATAATGTTAGTGCCATCTATCTTTCTAGTAATCTGGTTCAGCACCAGCGCACTAAACATATCAAGATGGACATTCAATTTGTTCGCAAAAAAGTAGCTCGTGGACAAGTACGCGTCTGTCATGTCCCTTCCAGGTATCAAATTGCAGACATTTTTACAAAGGGTCTTCCCTCGGTCCTTTTTGAAGATTTTAGAGACAGTCTCAGGCTCTCAGCGTACGAAAACCGCCCGCTAAGACTGCGGGGGTGTGTTGAATAAGGAATATACACCTATGATATACACTCACCATATTGAGTGTATATCACGAGCCACTGCCTTTTGATCACGGAATGAGCCACACTATTGTGGTCAACATACTTAGTGTATATATTGTGTATTAATTAGTCTTGTAGACTTACCATAATTGTAGGATTCTTGTACTACTAGAATAGGATTTTAGTATTAGAATAAGAATAGGATTTTCCTATTATGGAAATTGTATATTGTATATATATTTTCTTTCATTATATGAAAATAATCAAGGCGATTATTTCTTTCAAATAGATACATTTGGCACAGCTGTTCCGTGGCTGATAGTCAGGGTCGTCTCAAACATTTTGGGGGCTCTATTCTAATTCGTAAAAGTGAGCCCTTAATTGGGCTAAAGTCTGCGAATTATGGACCTTTACAGTAAATTCTGGTTAATACTACATAATAAAAAATGAAAAAAGGGCCCTTAAATTTTTCGTTTTTCGGAGGGCCCTGTGCGGTAGCACACCTCGCACGGATCCAAAGACGGTCCTGCTTATAGTCATGGCTTTAGTTGAAGTGTCTAAATGAAAAAAAATATTGACAATTTCAGGGTTGTCTATGTAGTCAGCCTAACTTAAAACAAAGAATAAAATAAATAAATGAGATAGGTGAACAGAATATTAAAACAGCTACTATATTACATTGCCATCAAGTTTGAGACGGTGAAATGTCTAGTCACGTTAGATTCTTAAATAATGCTGATAATTTAAAAAGAGATGAAGTCTACAATGGCTGCATTTTGCTATTGTAGAAGGTATAAAGAATTGGGAGAAGGTACATGATTCATGTATCCACGCCTGGTTTCCATAGTTTAGAAGTTAGGCACGGATGTTTATAATAATAATGGATACCCTTTAGCACAAGTGTATAGTTGGCTCCAAAAAAATTAATAATTCCCTTCCTAGGAGAACTGGATAAGTATAGTTCTAACAAAATTAATAATTCCCTTCCATTCTCATAATTCCTCTGAGATTAAGCATAGAGATATGGGAGCTGCATTGATACAAGTAGGATATTCGGCCCTTGGTGCATTTCTTCAAGTGTTGTTTGACAGGATGGCTACCCGGGAATTCCTGAATTTGTTCCGGGGTAGAAAGAAGGACACCAAGATTTTGAAGAAACTTCAGATAACATTGAAGACGTTTAGTATTGTGCTGGATGATACGGAGACAAGGGATATGAGAGATGAGTGTGTCAAAGAGTGGCTTGACGACCTTAAAGATGTTGTCTACCATGCTGATGACCTATTGGATGAGGTCAATACTGAAGCATTGCGGATAAAAGTGGAAGGAGAAACCGAAGAAGAACAAGGCAGCAATACAGGCCAGAAGAGTCATCAGGTAAGTGATAACATCTCATCTTTAAGTGCTAAGTTTCTTGATGAGATAATGCCAAGATAAATGATATTGTTGAAGAGTTAGTGTGTTTTGTGCAACAAATTGATCTCCTTGGTTTGCAAAAGGGATCAATACATAATTCTAAGGAAGTGTCTCTAAGACTACTATCAACTTCTTTGGTTAGTGAATCAATTGTGGTTAGAAGGGATAATGAAATAGAGAAGATAATAAATCTGCTCGTCTGAAGATGCAAACAACAAAGAGATGAGTGTAATTCCTGTTGTGGGATTAGGTGGAATTGGGAAAACAACTCTTGCGCAAGTTGTTTTCAGTAAGGTAGGGTGAAATATCATTTCAATTTGAGGGCATGAGTGTGTGTCTCTGAAACTTATATTGCTTTGAGGATAACAAAATCGTTGCTTGAAGAAGTTTGATCATCAGGAGCAAGTACAAGTGATAACTTTAATATGCTGCAAATTAAGTTGAGGGAAAGCCTCAAAGATAAAAAGTTCCTCATAATCTTGGATGATGTCTGGAATGAGCAATACACTGATTGGGACATCTTCAGGAGCTCTCTTAGTCAAGGAGCAATAGGGAGTAAGATCCTTGTGACGACACGCAATGATAAGGTGCCGTTGATTATGGGCAGTGAACCATGTCATTACCCATCACCAATAGGGGATGAACACTGTTGGTCTTCATTTGAAAACCATGCATTTGGTTTGATAGATCCCATTGTGTATTCCAGACTTCGAGAAATCGGGATACAAATAGTGAAGAAGTGCAAAGGCTTGCCTCCAGCCGTGAAGACAGTGGCAGGTCTTTTGCACTCAAAGCTAGACGTAGAAGAATGGGAGGATGTTTTGACTAGTGATATATGGAATTTGCCGTGGAAATAGCCTCTTGCAGAAATGCAAGGTAAGGCTGCGTACAATAGACCCTTGTGGTCTGACCCTTCTCCGAACCCCGCGCATAGCGGGAGGTTAGTGCACCGGGCTGGCCTTTATATATGGAATTTGCCAAATGGTCCAAACGACATCCTCCCGGCTCTAAGATTGAGTTATAATTACCTGCCTTCTCATTTAAAAATTTGTTTTGCTCTCTTATCAATAATTCCCAAGGATTATCCTGTTGAACAAGAAGAGATAATACGATTGTGGATTGCCAATGGCCTTTGCCAGAATCCAAAATATGACAAAACAATTGAAGAGGTAGGGAACCAGTATTTCTCTGAACCAAGGGTTCGATTCTTTTTTCAAAGAAGTGGCAACAATAAGTTTTTAATGCATGATTTGGTCAATGATTTGGCTCAAAGTGTTTCTTCAAAGTTTTGTGCTAGGCTGGAGAATAGCTGGCAAAACTATAAACCTGAAAGAGTGCGGCACGTCTCATATCTTAAAGCAGAATGTGACGTGTTTAAGAAATTCAAAACGCTTAAAGATGCCAAGCATTTGAGGACGTTAGTACCTCTACAAAAGGGTGAGGGTATGTATTACTACTGGTTACTGGGTAATAAGTGTGTACAAGGTTTGCTGCCATTTGTTAGCTCTTTAAGGATCTTGTCTTTGTCTCAACATTGTGGAATAAGAGAATTGCCTTCTTCAGTAATTGGCAGTTCGAAACATCTACGGCTTTTAGATTTATCTTCAACAGAAATTCTAAAGTTGCCAGGATCAGTATCTACTCTGTACAATCTTCAGATGTTGTTGTTGTCTGGCTGTGCATATCTTAATGAATTGCCGCAAGGATTGGGTAAACTAATTAACTTACAACAGCTTGACATTAGAGATACTGGAAGACTAAGGATAATGCCATCTCAAATAAGTAGGCTAAAGAATCTGATATACCTGAGCAAATTCATAGTGGGGAAGGGCAAAGACTTGAGGATTCAAGATTTGGGTGAACTGCAGCATCTTCGTGGGGAGTTGCATATTTCAGGTTTAGAGAATGCTGTTAATGGAAGGGATGTGTTGCGAAATTTTACGTAAGTGTACTTATCGCAATTTTGTAATAATTCGGTAAAATCGAGTATCGTCCAATTATCAATTACCAACTAATTAATCTTTGGTTTCTATTTGGTAAACGAATATAGATTGAGATTTCTAAACTAAGAATTAACAAACTAAAGTAATTTGCAGGAATAAAATAAGAATGAAAACACTCGGAGTTTAACTCAGTAATGAAGGTAATTAGGATTTCCAATCTCATCAACTATCCACTCTATCATTTGTTAATGCAAGACTAACAATTCTTATTCTTATCAAGATAGCAGGTTAACTGAGGTGTTCTATATTCTGGTTAGGACATATAAAAACTCAACCCAAGTGAGAATTTTTTATATTCTTTTGATAAATTCAACCACATAGGAAGATTAAGATCAATAACCTAAAACGCTACACAGGCAATTGTGATACTTTCGTTCAAGATTAAACTTATATCTAATCAACTATAGCATATTCAAATCTCTCTTTTTAGATCTTGATTTGAAATCATATAAGTAATGAAAACTAATGGCCAATTAATTCACATTCAATAAACGCAAGTTGAATAGATATTGATAGATGAAGAAGAAATAATAGCAATGCATTAAGTCATAATAGAGGTTCAAGTGAATCGACGGAAAATTCTAATAAAGAAATTAGTTCATAGACATGCGAATAAAACTAATTGTCTGGAAAAGAACTTGAACAATCTGTGTCTCCAATTGCTTCTTGCTCTCTAGTTTCTTGCCTCTGAAGTGTGATTCCCCTCTAAAATTCGCCTCCCCAACATATATAACGAAAAACCCCAGAATAGACCTTTTTACCCTCGTTAAAATTAGGTTTTTCGTTGCCTGGACGTCGGCGGCGCCGCAGCTCAGCTATTAGAACGCCGCGACGCTAATTCAACTCTGAACTCTCTGCCAGTGGGGCGCCGCGGCGCTTGCTTTGGGAGCCGCGGCTCTTTGCTTGTTGCGTCGCGGCTCTAAATCCGAGCAACTTCTGCAAATTATCCTTGTAGACCGCAAGGGATCGACTATGTAATTTTCTTTAAACTTCTTCCCGAGCTTCCCAGGGCTTCTTTGACTTATCTATTGTAACCAGATATGCATTTTTGTCCTCAATAACCGCCTATTTCCTTTGAATTCGCCTTATTCTTTTCTAAATCGCTTAAAACCTGAAAACAACACGCATAATACTGTACAAAACAATTAAAAAACAACGAAAGACTCCCTAAAACACACTCTAAAACAGTACTAAAATCTACCGGATGCAGCTAGTGCAAATCTGAAAGATAAGAAGCTAATTGAAAATCTTTTAATGGAATGGATTGATTCTGATGTTGAAGATTCAGTTAGTGTAAGGGACACTTGACAAGTTACAGCCCCACACAGGCCTTAAATCCCTAAAACTCTATCACTTTGGCGGGACAAGATTCCCTGATTGGCTTGGAGATCATTCATTTGTGAATTTAGAGACCTTATACCTTGAGAGCTGCATCAACTGCTTCTCCTTACCAGCCCTTGGTCAACTAGCCTCTTTGAAATTCCTCACAATTAAGCAAAATGGATGAAATAAGAAATGTAGGCTAAGAATTTTATGGTGATAATTCAGCTATTAGACCATTCCAATCTCTAACCTTCCTGAAGTTTGAGCAAATGATGGCATGGGAGAGATGGAAAATATTGAGTAACGGGGTATTCTCTAGTCTTGAAGTGCTGCACATAAGCAAATGTCTCCAGCTAACTGGGGATTTTCCCTCCGAACTTTTGTCCCTGAAAGAGCTGGAAATGATAGACTGTCCAAAGCTCATGCTCCTGTATGGTGGAATGACCACACTTCACATCCAAGTTGGTTTTCTGCAACACCTGCCATCACTGCAAAAGCTGCATATGTATGGCATGCCAAACATGCAGGACTTTCCTTTGAGCAAACTACCCCTTTCACTAATAGAACTTCTCATTGGCGACTGTGATACATTGAAGTTTGAGTTGCTCGGGAGTGACACGATTGGAAGCTGCAACACCTCCCTGGAGACTTAAACAATTGAAAATTGTGAGTCGCTGCCTGATATTCCCTTAGGGATGTTCCCTGCATTACAAGTCCTCAAGATTAGCGACTGCGAGAATCTTCAAACAATCTCACTCCACTGTGGTGTACAAACTCTGAACCTGCGCAGACTCACTATATGGAATTGTGAAAAGCTTAAGTTGCTGCCCACGCAGATGAACAACGTCCTTCAATCTCTACATTTTTTTGAGTTAGGTTATTGTCAAGAAATTGAGAGATTTCCAGAAGGGGGTTTTCCATCTAACCTTCGTATTCTTTTCATAATTGGTTGCAACAAGCTCATGACAAGCCAAAATGAATGGGAGTGCAGACTCTCACACGTCTCAGATATTGTCGGATTCAAAGCTCTGATGTGGAATCATTCCTGACTGATTCTATATTTCCTCCTAGTCTTGAGACTCTCACCCTCGCACATCATCCAAATCTGCAGACGTTGAACTACAAGAGACTTCAAAATTGCACCTCCCTTCAAAACCTAACCATCTGGAACTGCCCTCGGCTACAGTCACTGCCTCAAGAAGGCTTGCCCTCCTCACTGTCTGCACTGGATATTAATGGATATGGATTGCTAAATCGACGTTTAGAGAGCGAGAATGGAGAGGATTGGCAGAAGATAAGTCACATTCGCTGTGTTTCTTTAGATCAAAAACTCATTCGCGATGGTGATTAAGGTATTAAGTTCTCTATTATGTTCATGCTCTAAATCCTTTAAAGCAATGTTTCCTCATTCTTATTTTGATGTGTTAATACTGTTAAATGCCAGTTACAACGTTCTTACATGTACAAAAGCATCTATCATATGTTTAAACAAGAACTTTTGATTTAATACTATTGATTTTTTCATGGATGAAAAATCATAAACATATAAATATCTATCACACCTTTATCAGGATATATGGAGACTCAGACACATTTATGATTTATGATTAAGGTATTAGATACTCTATTCTGAATCCATGAAAAGTGTGTCTAAGCTGAAACTTTTTCTTTTTTGGTTTTCTTTTCCTTTTTCCTCTTTTAACTTTTTTATCCGAACAAATAGGAGTGCTATCATAGACAATTAGAAAGATCTTCCATTCCTTTGTCCCATAAAACTCAGGAAATATCTGATGGTTAACTACTCCTATCTAATGGAAGTGATACTTCTTGTGCATTCATGATATGCTTATAGAATTATGATTCTTGATCCATTGACTTATTTAAACATTCCTAACAAATATGTGCTGCTTTTCTACTGTTGGATGTGAAGGTTGTTTCAGGATGTGTAATGTCTCTGGCCATAGTTTCTGTTCAAGACTTCCTCAATGATATATTCTTGGGGCAATCTACCACCTCGAACCAACTGAGCTATGCTCATGCGGGCCTCAATGATATATTCTTAATCATATATTTGTTGAAGAAATAGCGAAATATTCATGTTCCTCTTCAGCCACTAGCCTTATTTACATAAAAGGAAACATGATCAAGGTCCACAAGGATAATAGGATGTTTTATGCAGATTAAATAAGGTATTAACATTTCCTACGTTCTTGAGGTAAGTTATGTGCGTATTGATTTAACAACCTATTTTTTTTCTTTTTGTAGATAGAGGAAATGACAAGTTTTGGAGGGAAGCATAGTATCCCAAGATTGAGCAAAAGTCAATAATTTGTTGAAGAGACAAAGACACTAACTTCTTCTTGGATTTCATAACCACCTTTAAAGATTATATTAGAGTTTCAATATAATTCAACTCTTTTATTTTTCTTTTTTTGAGTTTGGGTAACCCATTTCATATTTTTAGGTGACACTTTTAACAAAAAGGTAATATATACCTATAAATTATGTATTCATTATATTTTGTGGTCATACATACTCTTACCATTAACGAATTATCTACTATTTATTATCGACTCTATTGAATCTCCAATATAAAGTGTAACATTAACTATGATAAGAAATAGAAGAATAAATTTAAACCTTACCCTGTTCACACTTGAATTCTGTTAAAATTAAGGTAAATACAAAATAATTTATTAAGTAATTACAAAAATAAAATAAAAATGTAAAGTAAAATAGGTAAATCTAAAAGGTTACCCAAGTTGTAACATTCCGTAATTTTGGACATAACAAGTGTGACGATAGAGATTAATAATAATAATAGTTATATATCTGTTGGGTTTTGATATTGGTGAATGTGAAATAATGGGATGAAAATTAAAGGGAGTAAAAGGCTCTTTTGTCCCACATCGAAAAAAGAGAAGGAAAGAGAGGTGTATATATTACATTACACCTTCTCTAGTTGCTAAAAGGGTTGAGAGGCCAAGGACCCCTCGCGCTGTCGTCGTCGCTCGGCTCCGGATTTAGATTTGGATTTGGATTTGGATTTGGATTGATTGATAATCTTTTTGGACAAACGTTTCTTTAATTAATTAATTATTTAATTATTAAAAATCCAAACGGATCGACCCAAGACCCGCGACCGACCCGTCCGGTTTAAGTCCTTTCTTTTCGAATTTCTTCATCTGAAAAATTCTATCTTCCTAAGTCTGTGTGATATACTGTCGTTGAGTGGTTCGCTGCTATCGGAATTTGGAGTACTACTATTCTGGTAAGATAATCGTTTTATCCTGGGAGGCGATATTCCATTAACCTCGAGTACTGTGAGGGGAATAATTTCCTTAAGGACACACTTTGAACTAAGTGGGCTCGATTATATTCTGAAATTATTTTTTCTTATTCAAAACATATTCTGTTTATTGTATGATTTTAATAAAGTATTTTTTATACTGTGAAATCTATTTTTTACTAAGTGTTTAAACAGATTGTGTTGAAACATTATTTTGGCCATATACAGATTATTATACCAACAATCTTAAGGAAATTATGTTTATTTTATTTTAATCTGTATCCTGGTTTGGAGATTAAAACATGTGTGGTTTTCTACTCCGTATTAAATTTCATATTCTAACTTGAAGACATAAAAACTTCGTTGGAATATTAAAGTCCAGGAAAAAGTATTTTCCAAAAGGAAAAAAAGGTGTTTTCCAGGGGGAAAAAAAGTGTTTTTCTTGTATGTTGTCTGGAGACTAAAATCTTCGGATTTTCTACTCCGATTGAGATTAAAGTTTTCATAACTTTCTACTCATTTGGGTACTTGATTTGAAGATATAAAAACTTCATCAAGTACACAACATACAATCTACTGCACTTCGTTTCAAGCATAATTGATTCGGTTTGAAGAAATAAAATCTTCACCATTGTGTATTATATTTGTTGCATGAAATACGTGAAGATTATTTTCAAGGTAGTAAGAATGAATTTGACTTACTCATGTGATATTTGTACAACGATTTGAAGAACATAAAATCTTCGTCGTTCTGTTTAAGGAGATTAAAACTTGTGTAGTTTTCTACTCCATATGAATATTAGTATTCTGACTCGAAGATATAAAAATTTCGTTGGAATACTAAAGTTTCATAATTATACTGCGATTTGAAGAAATAAAATCTTCATCGTTTGAAGTCTGTGAATTAATTGTTTTTTGGTTTTATTAACTAAAACAGTTTGTCGATTTGACTGTGACAAACAATTAATGGCAAAAAAATTATTTACTGGATGGATGATAGACATACTAGGTTGGAAGCGAAAGTTCTATAAAGAAAATTACGAAATTGCTTCAATTTAGTGTCCGTGTTGATTCCAAATAGTCATGGGACGAATGGTCTTGGTTGTTGAGTTACAGAATTGGGAGTCATAATTTTCAATTATGAGATTCTGGAAAATGTCAAAGACATTACATGTGAAGAGTCTTGTTCACACTACATGTGAAGACTCTCGTTCACATTACATGTGAAGAGTCATGTTCACACTACATGTGAAGACTCTCGTTCACACTACATGTGAAGAGTCTCGTTCACACAGCATGTGAAGAGTCGTGTTCACATTACATGTGAAGAGTCTCGTTCACACTACATTTGAAGAGTCACGTTCACATTACATGTGAAGAGACAATATTAATAAGAATTCAGCTCCGTCTTACTTATTGGAGTCAAATGATTTATGGCATGTTCGTTTAGGACATGTCAATTACAAAACCTTGCGAAAATTGATTAATTTAGAAGTATTGCCTAAATTCGAGTGTAACAAATCAAAATGTGAAATTTGTGTTGAATCTAAGTTTGTTAAACATTCATATAAGTCTATTGATAGGAATTAAAATCTTTTAGACTTAATTCACACAGATATATGTGATATGAAGTCAATACCATCTCGTGGTGGAAAAAAAGTATTTTATAACTTTCATTGACGATTGCACTCGATACTGTTATGCGTATTTGCTTAATAGTAAGGATGAAGCAATTAATGAATTTAAGCAATACAAGAACGAAGTGAAAAATCAATTGAATAAAAAGATCAAAATTATTAGAAGTGATAGGGGTGGAGATTACGAATCTCCTTTTGCAGAGACATGTTTGGAATATGGAATTATTCATCAAACTACTGCACCTTACACACCACAATCAAATGGAATTGCGGAAAGGAAAAACCGAACATTAAAGGAAATGGTGAATGCCTTACTAATTAGTTCTGGTTTACCGAAGACCTTGTGGGGGGAAGCTATCCTTACAGCTAATTGAATACTCAACAGAGTACCCCACATCAAAACACAATCTATTCCATATGATCTATGGAAAATAAGAAAACCCAACTTGAAATATTTCAAAGTGTGGGGGTGTTTAGCGAAGGTCCAAGTTCATTTGCCCAAAAGGGTAAAAATCGGACCAAAAACTATGGATTGTGCTTTTATTGGCTATGCTACAAACAGCAAAGCTTGTCGGTTTTTGGTTCACAAATCAGACAATCCCGAAATTCATGTTAATACGGTAATTGAATCAGATAATGCTGAATTCTTTGAAAATATCTATCCGTATAAAACTGAATGTGAGTCGTCAAGTGAAAGATCTAAACGACCGCGGGAAGAACCAAGGAAAGTATACCAAGAAAAGAGGATCCAAGGCGTAGCAAACGTCAAAAGACATCTACTTCCTTTGGACCAGATTTTGTAACATTCTTGCTTGAAAATGAGTCTCAAACATTTAAAGCAACAATGTCATCTTCTGATTCAACATTTTGGAAAGAAGCAGTCAATAGTGAGATTGAATCAATTTTAAACAACCATACATGGAAATTAGTTGATCTTCCTCCTGGAAATAAACCTTTAGGATCAAAATGAATTTTTAAAAGGAAAATGAAAGTTTATGGCACTATTGACAAATATAAGGCAAGACTTGTGGTCAAAGGTTATAGACAAAAAGAAGGTCTTGATTACTTTGACACATACTCGCCGTTAACAAGAATAACATCTATTCGGGTGTTAGTGGCACTGGTAGCCGTATATGTTCTTGAAATCCATCAAATGGATGTCAAGGCAGTTTTCTTAAATGGAGAATTGGATGAAGAAATTTACATGGAACAACCTGAGGGTTTTGTGGTTCCTGGTAAAGAAAGAAAAGTGTGCAGACTTGTTAAGTCACTTTATGGACTTAAACAAGCACTCAAACAATGACTTGCGAAATTTGACCAAATAATGTTGGCAAATTGATTTAAGATTAATGAGTGTGACAAATGTGTTTACATTAAAAATACTCTAACTCATGAAGTCATTGTTTGTTTGTATGTTGATGACATGTTGATAATGAGTAAAGATATTGTCGATGTAAATGCTACGAAGCGTATGCTCGCTAGCAAATTTGACATGAAAGACTTAGGGGTTGCTGATTTAATCTTAGGAATTAGGATCCATAAAACTCCACAAGGTCTAGCATTATCACAGCCACATTATATTGAAAAAATATTTGACAAGTTCAAGTATTTAAATTTCAATGTTGCAAAGACCCCAATTGATGTAAGTTTTGCACTTCAAAAGAATGAAGGTGAAAGTGACTCACAATTGGACTTTGCACGAGCTTTGGAAAGTTTGATGTATATTATGAATTGTACACGACCAGATATAGCATGTCTTTAAAGCAGTGAAGTCGATTCACGAGTAATCTCAATCAAACTCATTGGATGGCAATGAAACGAGTTTTGGGATATTTACAACACACCCAAAACTATGTTTTGCATTATAATAAATATCTCGCAGTACTTGAGGGATATAGTGATACAAATTGGATCACCGGATCGTTTGAAGTTAAATCCACGAGTGGATATGTTTTCACCGTTGGTGGAGGAGCAGTGTCTTGGAAACTAAAACTCCATTTTTCTTTCTGCCGCCCCATTTTATTGAGGTCTATAGGGTGCACTAACTTGATGAACAATGTCATTATCTTCACAAAATGAAGTAAATTCAGTATGGAAATATTCTCCACCACTATCACTTCTTAAGATTTTCAGTTTCTTACCCTTTTGTGTTTCTACCATAGATTTGTAAACTTGAAACATGTCATAAGCTTGATCTTTTGATTTCATTAAATAGACATAGGTAAATCTAGAACAATAATCAATGAAAGTAATAAAGTACCTACTCCCACCCCTAGTTAACACACCATTTAACTCACAAATATCAGAATGTACAAGTTCTAAAATTTCAGTTTGTCTATCAACCTTAGGAAAAGGTTTTCTTTTCATTTTCGCTTGGACACAAACTTCACATTTTTCTTTATGCTCATTGCTATAAGAGATAATTCTGTTTCTACACATAAATTTCATTGTTTGATAGTTAACATGTCCCAAACGATTATGCCAAAGATTAAAAGTTGTACATTCTATATTAAAGCTTAAATCAAAAGATTGCACAGAAGAATAATTAGAACTTTCATCTTTATTGATACTTAGTTTAAACATACAATCAGATACATAACCCTTTCCAACAAAGGCACCAGCCTTAGACAGAATAATCTTATCGGACTCTATTACAACTTTGAGTCCTTTCTTACACAGCACAAAACCAGAAACTAAATTCTTCCTAATTGAAGGAACATGTAGTACACCAGTCAAAACCACTTTCTTTTCAAAAGTGAATTGGAGTATCACACTTCCAGTTCCAAGAACCTTGGTAGTGTGATGATCTCCCAACAGAATTTCATGGCCATCCACTGCCTCTCAAGATAATCCTCAAGAGTGGCGATTGTTGCAAACATGAGTGGTAGCACCGCATTATACCACCAATCATCGCCAGAATGATCGCAGCCATGTGCACATCTTGGACCATTCCAATATGCATCTCAGAAAGCATGGCAATGATCTCGTTGGTGTTTTGTTCAACAACATTAGCAATCGCCTTCTCTTCAGTGTTCTTGTTTTGACTATGCTCCTTCTTAGGGTTCCTGCAGAAACGTTTGAAATGGTCTTTCTTGCCACAATTGTAACAAACGATTTCAGACATGTCCTTACTACCCTTCTTATTCGGGTTAGAAATATTGAAGTTATTATTCGCCTTTCTCTTACCCTTTAGATTCTTCTGAGTAACATAATTCACTTTAGAACTAGAAGCATCATTCAAAACCTTCTCACGATTTCGAGTTTCCTCTTCAATTCGTAAGTGTTTCTGAATCTGTTCTAAAGTGAACTCCTCAGAAGTGTGCAACAACTTCTTCCTGTAGTTATCCCAGGAAGGTGGTATTTGGCAATAATTCCTCCAACGATTAACTTTTCTGGTATGGTTATGTCCAGATCATTAAACTTAGAAATAAATATCATGAATTCATGCACTTGATCAAGTATAGAAGTGCCATCAACCATGGAAAATTCAAAGAACTCAAAAGTAACAAACTTATCTGCCCTTTGTTTTTCTGCATCATACTTGAACTCCAGGGACTTCCACATTTCCTTTGCAGGCTGAATTGGAGTGTAGAGATCATACAGACGATCAGAGAGAGAATTCAGAACAAACCCTCTGCACAACGTTTCATCTTCAACACGTTTTTTGCGTTCTGCGATCCTTTCTTCAGTATCATCGTCTGCTAGTTCTGTCAATGACCCCAAATTCGGATCTAGTATATAGAAAATTTTCAAACCAGTGAGTAGGAACGACATCTTATCCTTCCAGCGTAAGAAATTCGTTCCATCAAAGCGATTTAGTTTCACAGTATCATTACCGAACATCTTCATAGTGTTTTCCATAATATTATCCTAAGATTGTTAGAAAATCTGTATAATAGAAAAGGAATGAATTACTGAAACTAGATTAGGACGAGATAAATCTTTGTCCTTATGATAATATTAGCCTCACTATAATGCTGATGAGATTAACTTGCTAATTTACCCCCAAGATTCTCTAATCTTAAGAACGAAGTTTTCAGCAATTACTCGTTCTTCATGAACATGAATTGCTTGGAAGAAAGAAGATTTTCTTTATTGGAAGAGATAGATTGCTTATATCTCCAACAAGTTATCATTGTGCCTTATATAGCACCAAAATCGACCAGATGCAACCTATCATTCAAAGGTCATGACCTTAGAAGAAGAGATGCAACTTTTTAGTTCAAAAACTGGAAATTCTGGAAATTCTCACATGGCCATGGCCGACTCTGTCGAGATCCCGCAGAAGTTACCGCGCCAGCACTATCCCTGGAGCGCCTAGGTACTCAGCCGATATTTTCCATAATTTTTTCGTCGATCACTTTTCCTTTTTATTCCAAACAAGTTCACAATTGAAGACTATATATACAACTAACATTTAGAAGAGTGGTGATACAATACTATCACTCTCCGTTACAAAGCACCTCATTCCATGCATTATTTGATTATGACCCCCCCCCCACCACCACATCTATAATTAATAAGTTCATTACACCAACTTCTTCTTGGATTTCATAATCATCTTAGGATTTGTTTTGTTCCCAAGATTAGGATTTGTTTTGTTCATTTAAAGAAAACTCTTCATCTTAGGACTTGTTTTGTTCCCAAGATTATGATTTGTTTTGTTCATTTAAAAAAAACTCTTCCACGTATATTTGATTCAATATTTTAAATTTGATAAGTTCAATCTTTAAGATTTTTAGCATTGAATTTGTTGTATTTTTTAATTTATGTGTTCATATTCAATGTTTATTGAATATCAATGATTTTTTTACATATATATTTAAATTACATGTTGAAAACATGGGCGGAACTACCATTGTCTGAGGTGTGTCGCTAAAAAAAATATAGATATATTATATATATATATATATATCAATGTTAACACCCCAGTGGTAAAGGGTTGCAAACCTTAAGATCGCGAGTTTCGATTGTAGCTCCCAACATAATTATAAATCTTTGACCTCTTAATAAAATACTGGGTTCCATTGAATGTGCATCATAAAGGTTGCATTCGCCACTGCCATTCTATATTTTATGATGTAGGTTTCTTATTGTTTGTTAAAAAATTATCAAAAACGCCTTTTTGATAATATACTAGAGTTTTGATATAGTTCATCTCCTATTTTTTTTATTTCATCTTTTCAGTTCGATTAATCCAATTCCTATTTTCTAGTTGACATGTTTAATATAAAGGTAATATAAACCTCTAGAATATGTATTCGTTAATACTATGATAGGAGTAATAATTGTCCGCATGGGCAGCTCAACTGGTTCTCAAGGGGATAATTGGAAAAATGGCCAAGATCGAATTCGTCAATAAGAAATGGGGTTCTTTCGAAATAAAGGAGGGTCCTCATGCGCAGAAGTGATCTAACTTTTGAAATCGGTTGAAGCTGTGATTAAACTCTTCACAAATCTGTTTAGGTGTGAGGTTTCTTGGAGTGGGAGATTCACCTTTTGGAAAAATATGATAGGAGTAATAAATTAGAAGGATAAATTGAAAGTTTTTTACTAAAGTATTTTAACACTCGGAATTTACTCAGTTCACACTAGAATCCATTGAGTTAAGGGAAACTACAAAATAAGAAATTAATAGTGTATATGACAAAAGATAAAAATAAAACCGTTCAGTACGATAGGATCTATGTTGGCCATTTGAAAACCATCAAACTCTAAAAGTGGTCTACAAGACCATTGTTGCATTACCTCCTACCTCTGCACACTGATTCAATGTCAAAATTCATTTTTTACTAACTTCTAGGGGTAAAAAAAGAAAAGATATTCTCTTTCTCATGCACACATATTCAAAAAGCCTGCTCCTAAAAGATTCCTGAACCGTTCACTCTTTTGTCATATGCGTGTTGTTTTTCATATCTAGATATCTAGTAATATAGTTCAGTTCATTACAATACAATACAATTCATGCAAAATTATACAATGCAGTGCGACGTACCAAATGAGCCTTATTTGTCCTTGACAAAAAAAATAAAACTTGGTACAGCTATTTATGCACATTGTACAACATGCAGTGCATGAAAGAGAGAGAACATGGACAATCACGTGGGTGATGGTGAACGGGACCCGACAAAATAAATTTATATTGATAAGTAGGGCCCACAATCAAGTGTCACCACTATCCCATTCCCATGTGATGGTGTGTCTGTATTCTGAACTCTATATATGTGTGCAAAAACATGGAGACAGTAACACAGAAAGTCAATTGATTATTGATTTTTCAAGTTCATATTATTTTGTTTTGTAATTACAATGCATTCAATTTTTTCTATATCATATCTAAAAATATTTGAGCAACAAATTATGATATGATATTTAATTTATTTCACAAGACATTTAATTTATTATATGACATATAATTTACAAAAAGGGTCATATTTTGCACTTGTACTCTCACAAATAAGTTTTATTTACCGTTGGATCAGGCCCTTTACTCTAAACAAAAGCCATATGTACCCATACTTGGTTAAAGCCGGATCATAAATGTTCTGCTAGAAATTCTTTCGGCGGCTTGACTCGTGACCTCCTGATCAATGACAAATTATTAATAGAAAAAAAAAAGTAATCACATTGGGAAAAGACACCAATCAAAACTGCTAATTCATGAAACTTCCTCCATTTCCCTCCTTTTCTGTCTGTTTACATCTTTGATTGATACTATCTAAAGCTTATCAATTACAACAAAGAGTTGAAATTTTTTTTTAAAAAAGGTAGCAGCTAACACATGGTAGAGACATCAACATTTCTTTTTTGTACCTAATATTAAAAGGTTATATATGCTAAAAGCATACGATAAAAGTTGCAACAAAAGAGCTTCCCCTTTGTCTTGCTAAATAAGTATTTTGAAATTACACACGTTTCATTTTCTTGACTTCTCTTTACCTTCACTTGAAGTCTTGATTACTCTTCTGCCTTCTGCTTTCTGCATCTTCTATACAAGTGATTACAACAACATAAAACAGAAAACAAAAATAAAAAAACCACTAATCTTTGGGTTGTCTCAGTACACAAGTGGACACCCAAGAAAACTTAGGGAAAGGGAGAAGGAAATTACATTCCAAAATTTACCTATTGTTAATTTTCCTTTTTCTTTAACCTGTGGTCCAGCCTCAACTACAAGAGAGATATGGAAAAAGATACTGAAAAATACATTTTACAACAGTGAGATGGAAATGGCTGTCACACATCATTGTTCTTTTTTATGTATGCATATTTGTAGAGTCTAGTAAGTAGTGTATGTGTTTGATGGCTGATGCTGGCTGCTCTTCTTGATAATAGTTTATGTTTTTTGGTTACATTCGTCATCTTTCTTTCCTTCCTGTGGGGAAACAATAACACAAGAAAAGGCCAAAAAACAAGCAACCAACATCAATAAAAGAACAAGTACCAAGATGTTGGTATCTGAGAGAAAGAAGAAATAATTAATCAGCCAAAACTATGTGACCACTTACCTAAACTAAGGAAGCTAAACTACGTAACATAACAAGCTGTCCAGGTCTACATTCCAATGGTGCCATGTCCTGAAGGGACCCTGCATTAATGGCCATTATTGGACTTTGCTTAGAATAATCATATAAACAATAGGGTAAGGGGTCAAAACTACTCCCCACTAAACGAAATATCTTTATCCTCCGATATTAGTTTGGGTTCTTCGTACCCTTCCCCTTAGCAAATCGATTTTGTATTTGCCCTTGACCTTATTGGAACTCCAACTTGAAGTATAATGGAGGTAAATTTGGACCTTTTTCCTTGAATTATTTTGACACGTGAAATCCACCAAGTATTGGAGTTCCATAAATGTCAAGGGGAAATACTCATCGAGGGGTAAATTTGAACCTTTTCGCTTTACAAGATATGAATTAAAAAGAGGTGGAAAAACAAAGTAAGTAGTGAAATGCACCTAGGCACTTGGAAGTAACATGATTTGAAAGGAGTCAGGTCTAGTGTGCTAGTAGCAGGAAACAAGGAGGAAGAAGGGATCATATTATTGGATGATGCATTTAATCCAGCACCTTTGTCAGCTTCTCCATTAGCATCATCATTTGAGAAAGTTGTGATGAAGTCTCCAACTGCTTTAGGTGATGCAAATGGACTATCTGGGAGCTTATGCTCCAAGCTGTTGTTATCAAATTTACTTGAATCAGAACCAGATAGCAACACAGAAATGCAGTTACTCAAATTGAGAAATTACCAAACGCATCAATCAATATTGGTTTATCAGATATTTCCATTAACAGAGAGATATATCCAAAAGTAATAAAGATACTAGCTTTGGCAAATTTTCAGTAATAAGACAATAACCATTACCTTTCTTGAAAATCACTTGCTTCCTTCTTGGAAATTTCTTTGCCATTGCTATTTTCATCTTTAGCTGTGAAGCATTCTCTCTCCTTGGCCGTAAGATTTCCGTTTGTTTGCTCAGCGGAAACAGCAGCAAAATTGACCACTTTTGGAGCAAAACCATTCTCTGCAACAAAACAAACACTGAATATCAACATCTTCGTTCTGAACTTTTAGCCTAAACCCCCCATTTCCATTATTATTCAATCAACTAAGCTTCCATTTCAACTAGTTAGAGACGGCAAAATCCATCTTTATATTCGCTTCAGTCTATTCAAGCAAAGCTCAAGATATACCTTCTCGGCTGCTGAAGTCAGTGGAACGAACCAAATTTGGACTGAAGAAGCCTGGAGAGTGAGGTGGTGATGGGATAACAGCACCCATAGAAAGGGCGCGATGATGGTTGCTCCTTTTGACATCAAGAAGCTGTAAATTCATCAATCTCCTGCTTTGGAGCTCAATTGCCTGTTGCAGATCAGCTTGTTCTTCAAAATTTCTCCTCCACATTGCATCTTGACTATTGTAAAACATTCTTGCACCTAATACAATAAGTACACTAGCAATTAAAAGTTGAAACTTTTGGGTAGCCATCACATTATAGTGCTAAAAGAATCACAGAAATCAACCCCTAATGTTGATACTTACCAAGCTGAAGATCAAAAGGATCACTGGACTCTAGACCAGTAGGACTACCACATCCAGCGAATTCTCCTCTCTCCATCTGCTGTTGATGTTGCTTCCTTCAATTTCAACCCCCAAAACAAATGATCAATATAAAGAAACAATATAAACTACATAAGTACTTGTAACTGAAGGATTAATACCTAAACTTCTCTGGTACTTTGCCCTTCTCTTTGTATGGCTTGACAAGCACCCTAGCATCACATACAAAATGAGGGTTTCCTTTGGTAAGAATGGTCTTCACAGTCTCTGAATAAACAAATGTAACAAAACCAAACATCCTCTTTTGCTGGTATGGAATCCTCACATCTTGAACAGGCCCATAAGTGCTAAAAATCAAGAATAACAAGAATTAAAAAAACCAAAACTTTCATTGAGGACCAACCTTAATTCATTGAATTTTCAAACCAAGCATACCTGAAATAATTGGAAACATCCTCTTCTTTGAAAGTACTATCAGCTGGAAATGTCAAGTAAATTTGCCTTGAACCTGGATTTGATATCCCAGCTCCACCATTCAGTCCAAAATCCACTCTTTCAAAACGACTTCTGCTTAACTTATGCAGGTCATCACCCATCATCAATGCTGCAGCTGCTCTGTAGAAATTTCCCACCAAGAATCAGTCCAAGTTCCAATTTTTACTAACACCATAAACACAAAAAAGGTTTTTTTTCCAAACCTGGGACTACTCTCAGCAGACTGCAACTGTTGCTGCTGAAGAAAGTTGATGCATTTGTTAGCAGCCATAGGAGAGGGGGGGGAGTTAGAAGAAGCCATGAGTTGAGAAGCAGTGGCTAGTCTTTGCTGCTGCGCAGACTTAGATCTGAGTAGTTCTTGGCAATGTTCCATCATCTCAAACTTGTTTGGTGACCCAACTTCCTCTCCAGGGCCACCACCATGGAGGAACCTACAGCTACTTCCATTCTTGCAATACCCTCTAGCAAAATAAAGACAAGGTTTCCATCCAAGTCCACTTGGGTCATCACCCCCCAAACAAATATCACTCACAGAACAGCTCCTTCTATGGGGGAGGCCGTTGACTCCTCCACCACCACCCCAGTTGTATGAAGGGAAAAGCATGGAATCCCCATTTGGGCTTGAAGCTAAATCTTGCTGCTGTTGTTGCTGTTGAGGGTAATAAACATCAGGATTTTTAGGTCCCAAGGTTGGTGACCCATCATTCAAGAAGGAAAGTTGGTCCTGTAGTTGAAACTCATCTATCAAGTCAACTTCTCCACTGCAATAAAAGGGTGGAGCAGAGGAATTCATGGTGGAATTGTTGGCAGCAGTATATGAGATGGTGGAAGCACTAGTACTAACTAGATCAGCTTCTTGGAAGTCAGAGAAGCAGCTTGGAGTAGCACTCCAAGAAGCTGAAACAGTTGAAGAGTGGTTGTTACTGGTTATGCTAAGAGGTGAAGGAAGGTTGATACCACCAAGAATCCTACCAGAAGTGGCTGACGAAGAAGAATTCTGTCTTGAAAAAACACCAAAAGGTGCAGGTGTTGAAGGACTAGAAGGTGAGTTTGAAGAAAGACCAAGTTCTTTTCTTGCCTTAAGAATTACTGAGTGAACTAAAGTTTCAGGACCAAAAGCTAATCTAATCATTTCTTTCTCACCATGGTCTTGTATCAACAGAATCCCCATGATTTTTGAAGCATTTTCAGGATCTAAATTTTGAATCCTTTGGAAAACAATTTTTGTAGCTTCATATGCATCCATAACTTTCAGTCTCTCTTTAGGGTTGGTAGCAGATTTATTCAACTCCAACCCTCAAACTTCCCTTTTGGTCTTTCTTGAAGTAAATACTGTCAAGAAAGCAAAGAAAAAACCTTTTTTTTCCACCACCAACTGCAATATACCAGCTGTTTCTTAACAGGGTTCAAAGTTGCTCCTTTCTCATAGTCTTCCTGCATAAAATAACCAAGAAAGGGAAAAGAAAATGTTAAGAGAAAAAGGGGGAAAACTATAAAGTGGAAATAAAGGAAAAAAGAAAGGATTCTCTTAATTGAAAGGAAAATAGGTAGTTATATTTCTCTATAAAGAAAGCTGAAAGCTGTAGTTACAACAGCAGACTACAAACAAAGCACATAAATAATATAACACCAGTAAAGGTGGAAGCTTTCTTTCTTTCCAATTGTTTCTTTTACCAAATTGAAACACAAAGATTAGCAGTAATCTCAAAAGTGCAGCTTACCCATAAAAGATCTCACTTATTTACTACAAAATCTTTCACTTCCTCTTTATTTCCAATTTTCCAACATGGGATTGTTAGCAAACTACTGGAAAAGAAAGAAATAAAGAAATAAACCACCGCCCTCTCTCTATTTCTATGCAGCCTGCAGCAGTAGTAGCAGCAGCAGCTTGACAGCAACAGAAACAGCAAACCCATAAATATTTAATAGTAGCACACTTAATTTCAAAATAAAACCCCCACCCCCCCACGCACCCCACCCCCACTTCAAAACAAGGTTTGTTTTTTTGGGGTTGTGTCGGTGAATGAGCTAAAATTCCTTTCTTTTTGTTTTTTTATACGTACAAGAAATTACAAATCTCTCTCTTTCTTTGGAAGAGATTAAGAGTCTGTTTGGGGAGTTTGGTCTATAATGATATAATTACTACTGAAACATAGAAATAGTTTCCTGTTTGGTCCATATTTATGGAAATTTACTAGAATATTCTTTTTAATAGATTTAAAACTATTTGAAATATTCTTTTCTAACTATATTTTAAAAAATTAATATATCTTTACAATTTAATAATTTAAAAAAATATATATTTAATTGCAACATTTAATTAAAAATAATATTATATTGTACATAAAAATGTAACGACAATATGATAGTCAATGACTCAAATATGTCTAAATCTACCCCTACCCCATCCTCAAATTTCTATGTCATATTTTTTTTACATTTATAAAAAAATATGGATTTTTTTCTTCTCCCTTACCCCCCTCCTGCCCTACTTCCCAACCCCACTCCATTGCCGTACCACATCCTCAAATTTCTATTTCATATTTTTTGTTACTTTTATAAAAATGATTGAAAATATGAATTTTTTTCTTACTTTCTCCCCCCCCCCTACTCCCCAACCCCACCCCATTAATTTCTATTTCATATGTTTTGTTACTTTTATAAACATGATTGAAAATGTGAATTTTTCTTACTCCCGTCTTACTCAGGCCGATTTTCAAACGTTTAACGCAAGTGTACGTATCGTTCACAAGTAATATATTGTCTGGTAAGACCGAATATCGTCCTCAGAGACTAGTTTCTAATTACCGAACATCTATTCTAGGTTATCTATTTGGCAAACGATAATTGAATTGGATTTTTATCTAACTACTAGAATAATTGCAAGAAGTTAACTAATTTATTTGGGTTTTATCGGTTATGAAGGAATTAGGGCTTCCAATATCCTCGATTATCCACTCTATTCAGTTCTTAATGCAACTAGAAAGATTTCTTCTTCTACGTTAAGATATCGGTTAACTAGACTGTCTTATATTTCGGTTAGGATATATAATCGCTCAACCCCAGTGCAGAACCCTTTTATATTTCTATGATAAGATTTACTACATATGAGGATTAAGAACAGTAACCTATAATGCTACACAAGTCGGGGTACTTTCGTTCGCGATTTTAACCTATGTCTATTCAACTACAACATATTCAAATCTCTTATCTCGGTTCTTGAATCGAAATCATATAGATTATGATAATTAGTGATCAATTAACTATCAAGCATTCATACCAATTATTGAATAAATCTTAAATAAGTAAAGAAGAAATCAAACTAATGTATTAATTCATGAATAAGAGTTTCTAGTGATTCAAAAGAAAAGCCCTAATAAAAAGATTATCTCATAGTCATAGACATGCTAAAAACTAATTTAATATCCATACATGAAGTGAATTAAAAACAAAGAATAGGAAAGAAAATAACTGAACAGGTCTCCAATCTTCTGCCTTGATTCCTATCTGAACGGTGTTATGTGGTGTAGAATAGACTTTTTTTAGAATATGTACAAGATGTCTGCTTTAGGTCAGCCTCCTTCTCTTTTATAGCAAATCCTAGGGCTTAAGTATGTTGTAAATTTCGTGCTCTATGGACCCTTTTGCCCTTGACCAAATTAACTTCAGAACTGAAATTTACGCCGCGGCCCTGCAGACTGGCGCCGCGCCGCCATAATTTTTGTGGCCTCTCAGTTGTTACGGCGCCGCGACCCTGTTGTTCGGCGTCGTGGCGCTGCATGACTTTCGTCCGGGTTGTAAATTTATGTCCTTTTCTGCCTCAGGTTCCTTCTTTTATGCACATTTTTCGCTCTTTTTCGCCATTTTGCCTTTTTGAACCGCTGTAACTCAAAAGAAAGAAAAACAACTCTAATATTATTCTAAACACAACAAAAACGATTAAAATACTAACTAAAAATGACTCAAAAAAAGGTATATAAAATATGTCTAACACCTACCACATTCTCAAATTTCTATTTTATATTTTTTTTTTACTTTTAAAACTAATTTATAAAAATTATGAATTATTTTCTTACCCCCAGCTCTACCCCCACCCCACTCCATTGCCCTACCCCATCCTCAAATTTCTATTTCATATTTTTTGTTACTTTTATAAAAAAAATGATTGAAAATATAAAAAAAAATCTTATCGGAGCCCTACCCCCCATCTACTATATTCTCAAATTTCTATTTTATATTTTTTTACTTTTATAAACAATCTATAAAAAATATGAATTTTTTTCTTACGCCCACCCCATTGCCCTACCCCATTCTCAAATTTTTCTTTCATATTTTTGTTATTTTTATAAAAAAAATATTAAACAATTCTTACCCCCGCTCTACCCCTACCCATTCTCAAAATTTTCATATTTTTTGTTACTTTTATAAAAAAAAAAAATTACCCCCACCCTATCTCATTCCCAAATTTCTATTTTATATGGGGATATTATATGAAATTAAAAGGATTTTTGTGGGGAAAAAATGGTAAATGGGTTCAAAAAAATCCATTTAATGGACAAAAAGGGTTTCTCGAGAAGCATCAAATTGATGTTTCTGCTTCTCTTCCTATCTAGAAATACTTTTTAGTTTTTTTAAAAAGTGATTCTACTTCTAAAAAGTACATATTTGGTCTAAAAAAGTTTGGTCAAACAAATACTAAATTTAACTAGGTGCATTAATTCTTCGCTATGTGCGGAATTCAGGCAAAAATTGTAATACCAGGACTTTCCGAAAGTCACCTTTTTTTAGTATTACTTTCTCCTAAAAGAATCGATGCGTTAATATTTATATTGAAGATTATTTAAAAAGAAAAATAAGTGAGTGAGTGTGCCCTTAATTGGATCGAGATCTTATTTGAAATGATGCACGTTCTCTCTTTGCACAGTGAGCGCTCCATATTTCCTCTACTACTTTGTCTAATCGCTGCAAACGAGGGTAGGTGAAATAATCCCCAAACGCTGTTTGGAGGCGAGTGGTTTACACGCTCCTGTGGCAGGTGTGGAACACATATTGGGACTTTCAGTTTCATTACTGAGTAGTCTTCCATTATTTGGGGCAAAGGCGAAATCTTTTGCCAACGGGGCCTCCACCCCCGATTCTAGTGGAGGAGGTAAATAATGACTCTTCATTATTCATTTATTAGATATCCTGTGTTGATTGGTTTGGTTAATACAATTCTCTGAGTCGAGCGAATTGCCAAAATAGTACTCTCTGAAAAAATTATTTTCAGAATACTATTTTTTTTAAATTAATTCTCATTATACTACTAATTTTGAAACGAATTGCCAAAATAGTACTCTCTGAAAAAATTATTTCTACAATACTATTCTTCCAAAATTAATTCTCATTTTACTACTAATTTTGGCACATGAATTGCCAAGTGGATAAAAATATATTAGTTAGTATTTAATTAATATTTCACATGGCACATATATTGTAGCAATGTAAATTTATAAGTTTATATTGTACATTTATTATATTAGAAAAGTTAAAATATATTCTTTCCGTTTATTTTCGGGTCAACGTGGCCCGGTAGATTATTTATTTATTTTTTAAAAAACGAAACTAAAAATTCAATTTAAAAAAAAATCAATTGTTTTTAAAAAACGAAACTGAAAATTCTATTTAAAAAAAAACGAAAATTCATTTTTTTTTAAAACGGAACTGAAAATTCAATTTTAAAAATAAATAAATTAAAATATCTGTCGGGGGCCACGTCGATCCGACCCGAGAATAAACGGAAAAAATATATTTTAACTTTTCTAATAGAATAAATGTACAATATAAACTTATAAATTTAGATTCCTACAATATATGTGACATGTGGAATATTGATTAAATACTAACTAATATATTTTTATCCACTTGACAATTCATGTGCCAAAATTAATAGTAAAATGAGAATTAATTTTGGGAGAATAGTATTCTAGGAATAATTTTTCCAGAGAGTACTATTTTGACAATTCGTTTCAAAATTAGTAGTATAATGAGAATTAATTTTGAAAAAATAATATTCTGAAAATAATTTTTTGAGAGAGTACTATTTTAACAATTCGCTCTACTAAACCCTGGCCTCGAGTTGGAGGAAAAAAATGAGTTAATGCTCACTCCAACAACAGTTTCTCTCACAAATGTAGTACTGAGAAAATCGTATCCTCGATTTACATCCCAGGGGTTTCAGACTTTCCTCATCAAAGAAAATGGATAGTCTTTAAAAGCATTTTCAAACTCTTTAAACCTATTCTTGGACTATCAGAAAATATGGACAGGTATTTGTTGGATATTTCAATTGTTATGTATTTGTTAAGGATCGGACCAATATTTTCAGAAAGTCCGAATAACTCTCTCCCTGTATCTTTTTTTAGAACTACATTAAGTTAAATCAATATTTCAAAATTTAGATACTTAAAAATTAATATAAAAGTGTTATAAGTTACAATTCTTTATGTATTAAAATAATAATAAATTATATCTTAAAATATTAATTAAAATTCATATAATTTAACTCTCGAGAAGTAAAACCTAAAAGTATTTTGAAATAGAAAAAGTAGAATCTTTTAAGTGTAATTTCATAGAACAACCTGATTATTAAGAGTTACGGGCTTGAGGGTAAAAATTTATCATTTATCGAGTGTTTACCTTAAATTAATAAATATATGATATATATTTGTATATACACTTATATCACTTGATCATAATTAATTAATTGATTAATGTATATTTATTTTATTAAATTACTTAATTATGATAAGTTAAATTAATTTGACATAATTACTCCGTGCAAATAAATTCTTGCCGGAATTTTATTCTGGAAATGAGATATCCTTATTATGAGCGTTTTCTTTTTTAAAACTGCCTAATGAGATACAAATTCAAATTAATGGTGAATGATTAAACAAAAACAAAAAAGTAAAGTGGTGATGCGATGGTTAATACTTTTTCGTGCTTTTAAGAATTGATGAGAAAATATTTTAGGTTTTAGCAAAAAAAAAAATGTTGTGAAGGAACGTGGCATTCTTTCTTTCAGTGCGCCGCAGAGACGGATGTATGACGCGCAATAGCCGCAAATCACGCCACCGCTTAAACCACACTTGGAGCTCAGTGACAGCTCCCCAAGAGGCGGGTCGAGGCGTTACACGGTGTTTGAACTTGTGACCAAGCTTCACACCACCCGTGAGGATCTGCTCTGCGCTAAGACCAATTGGCGATTCAATTGTTTTTCCAAACATCATTAGAGAAAAAAGATTCTTGTAGAAGTTGAAAATTCTGTGAGAACTTCGATGTTGAATTCGATTCCCATTCACAAACTCATCTCAAAATAAATAGGATGATTGCTTTATTATTCATCAACAGAGATGTCTAACAAGAAGAAATAATATTGTTGAATCTTTAGCTTTTTAAGGCAAATGTTGTTCACAAAATGAAGTCATAAACATGCAACTATTAAGATGGATATCGCACATAAAGAATATAACAAGAGAATGTCATGTGAAATGATTTAGACATATATCAAATAGATCTCCAGGCACTGTGTCTCTCACCTAATGGGCCGCTGAGTATCATGATTTACCTTTCTCCACCAATCTTTATTGGGTCGGATGGGTAGGGGCCCTGTGGGCGAGGGATTTCGCTTTTTGCTCCCAAGGATCGATCTATAAGTGCAAAATAAAACAGAAAACAGCTGCTACTGCTAATTCTCTTTGAGACAATATGTATAATCATCATTTGGGATCACTAATAAGTCTTGTCCCACCAACATATGGGGTCCAAGCTTTCACTTTCCTTCTTTTCAGACACAATACATAAAAAATATATGATTAAAGAGGTGGGTATTAGGGGTAGTGGTGTTACTCTCTCACTCAATCTAGCTTGTTGAATTATTGATTCTACTATCATTATGATTAGTATAATGTCAATAATGGAGAAAGAGTTGTCATGATAAGTGATAATCATAATGTAAAATATAAAACTAAAGTAAAATTAAAAGGTACCATTATTTTATTTTATTTTTGGGACGGGGGTGGGTTGTATGGAACATGGAAAGAGGGAATATCATCTAGAAATGTGATGGTATAAATAAAATCTTTTTATCCTTAATAAAAATCGGGTTGAACTTTAAAATTAAACAAAAATTGATCTAGGTATTATCTCCTAAACTTAATTTATATAATATGAATTTAAATTAATTAAATAAGTATTTTTTTAATACGAGATATTTTAAAAAAAAAATAATGAAAAGAATTTGGGAGGGAATTTTTCTTGTCTTCTTTTCTCCTTGGTCACTTGTCCTTTTGTAAGATGCCCCACACAATGACATAATGATTTGTGTATTTGAATATGAATAATGTTTACGTAAACGTGTATAGTTATATAATAAAATCTCTATTCATAATTAAAATATATTTCATATATTGTGTAAATATAACTATGATAAAACGAGGATTTCTCTTGCATAAGAGATGAATATTATACACTATATATATTGATATTAATGAGAAAGACTCCTCAAGGGAGATTAATATCATCTTACATGTGTTACACCCCGTAGTTCAGGTCATGTTTTTGAGAACGTACGAAAGGAATTGAGACTTAATTTGAGAATGGTGGGTGGACGAAATATTTCGGACGGGTTGTTAGTCAACTTTGAGGTGGCTTATGTCCCGTTACATTGAGAGTTCCTAGGTGTATCAAAGGCCTAGTACGTAGTTCGTTGAGTCTAGGTTCCAACGCAACCAACCGTTCGTCGATAGGATACCGGAGTAGAAAGTTATGAAAGTTGCAAGTTCAGCGCGCTGTGGAGCGGAAGCAAATTTTCGGTCAGGGGCCACGGCCGCGGCTGAGATCTGGCAGGCGCGGATATTCCCGAGTCGCTGAAGTTGCAACACCGCGGCGCCGGAGGGCAGGGCCGCGGCGCCGGAAGTTCCGAAAGTTCGCAGAAGTTTAAGCGCCGAGGCGGAGTTTTTGCGGAAAACTGAGGAAAAGTCAGATATTTTCTTTTGCAAAGGGCATGGGAGGGTGACAAGTGCCCCCCCCCCCCCTCCATCTAATTTTTTGCATGTCCTATATATTGACCAAGTCTTGAAGACTTGGTCATTCTTCAAAGCTCCTCCTTCTCTCTAAAAAACTCTTCCTTCTCTCTAAATTTCCTCTCCCTTCCCTCTAGAAATTCAAGAAGAAACCTAATCCTAGAGAATTCTGAAAAAGGTGGCAAGAAGGAAACTTGTTAGCAAACTTGTAGGGGTTTTGTGGAGGTGATTGTGGAAAGAAGACAAGTGAAAGTTGTTGGATTATTTTGGGTAAGCTCTAAGGTAACAATCTCTTCTTTATTCTTGAGTAAATTGTGTTGCATGTAAGGAAGAAAAGACTTGTAGTGGGCAATATTGCCTTTAGATATATTGCATGTAAGAAATATGATTTGGATTTGAAAGAATTGAATAAGGATAAGCATGTGAACATGTTATAGCCAAAATACTACCTTAGAGTTGTTAAATTAGTTGTTATACATTGTGGAGCAGAATTTTACACGTCCAAGTTTAGACGTGTAATCCCCTTTGAATTGATTGGATTGTTGGGCCTTAAGTGGCGTTTGGATGTTGAAATTCGAGCCTTGGAAAGGTTGAAAGGTATGTAGAAACAAAGAAAGTGCTGCCCAATTTTCCGTAGAATAAGGAACTTTATGCTAGAATATTCGACGAAGAAGTTTAGACGTTAATAGAAGTATTTGATTATTATAGGTTGATACTCTTCGCGCGGCATATTCGACTTGGCAAGTGGACTTAGCCGAGGAGGTATGTGATTCCTCCTATCCTCTTGAGCATGATATTTGTAAAATATATAGTACGGTAGACGTACGTGTTACACTAAATCTGGTTGCACCTTGAGGTCTTTTGACTTGAGTCCAAAAATGTTAAGAATCTTGCAATACTTCAAAAACAATTATGAATCATTATTTTATTTTTTTAAAAGGAAATTAATACTTGGGTTTAAAAGAATAAGTTTCTTGTGGTTTTCCAAACAAGTGTGGATGTTTTGAGTTATTACAAAGTCTAAGTGTTATACTAGCTTTATGGAAAGTTAGTCATAACGACTTAAGGAAGATAAAAAGAATGGTTTACTTACTCGCTTTATAGTAGCCTTGTAATGATTTCTGAATGTGTGGTAAGTTGGCTTGATAAGTAAATATGTTGTGATACTACGGGTGTTAGTGTCTCGAGAGTTGTCTCAACTTGTGTTATACCACTTACCCCCCCCCCCTCCTGACTTGTTAAGTTACCGCGGGTTAGCTACCCCCGATGCGAGGAGTACCTCATGCGGGCCCAGGTGGCCTAAGCGGACTACGGTAGTCCAGGAATCACTCGGTGTTACGATGCGAGAATACCTCATGCGGTCCAGTGGCGTGCGGTGCGGGAGTCCAGGAAAATACCGCGGGATAGCTACCCCCGATGCAAGGAGTACCTCATGCGAGTCCACGGGACCTATGCGGGCTGCGGAAGTCCAGGATTAGGCTCGTATAATGATACCATGGGTGAGTGGCCCTGTTTCGATCATTAGCGGCCTATAAAAGACCGGTTGCGTTACACTTGTTTACTCTTGTCTATGCTGTGGCACTATGTGCGGTTGATTGATTTTTTTTTATACATATCTGTGGATTGATTTGGAACTGTTATGATTTCATTACAGTATTTTTTGTTTCACATACTTGGTACCTGTTGTACTGACCTCCTTCGGGGGGATGCGTTCATGCCGCAGGTCGAGGTAAATCGGTTGTTGATCCTCGCTCTTAGGATCTCCGTTCTGCTTTTGGGAAGCCCCGTTTCTCCGGAGGCTTATCTTTTGGTATGATTTTCCTGTCACTGTAGATTCATGTACATTCAGGGTATGACGGGGCCCTGTCCCGTCATAGTTGTTACAAACTCTTAGAGGCCTGTAGTCCTGTTGTAATTGGGTTTCAGAAAGGATGTAACTGTTCAATTTTTGTTATGTATAGTTACCGAAAGGTAACCATTTTGGGTTAGCATGTTTCTTACGTTATATTGTTTCATGTTTATGAGTTTACTTCCGCTGGTTTTTCTCTGATGTTGTGTCACTAGGGTGCCCGGGGTAAGGCACCAGTCACGGGCCCGAGATCGGGTCGTGACAACATGGTATCAAGAGCCAAAATCCTACACAATCTATCTCAAAATTGTCGGTCAACCACCCATCCCCCTCGGGATCCATCCCCCTCCTCTCACCAAATTTCTTGTTTTTTTGTCCTTCTCCATTCTTCTCTTATCTAAATGGGTACTCTTGAATCCCCCACATCAAGAATTGCATCATTTTCATTCTTGATCAGGAAGATGGTCAATACTGGTCGTGGGTCAAATTCTTTAAAATTCATGTCTGCGTTTACAATGTGCTTGACCACATCGACAAGTCTGTTCTTCGTCCCCCGGATATTGATGACACAACTTGGTGTCATCTTGATGTCGTAGTTAAACAGTGGATCTATGGCACTGTATCCAAATACCTACTTCTCACCATCATGAAAACGAGGGCTTCTGCCCGTGAATTATGGACAAGATTGGAGGAAATTTTCCAAGACAACAAGAACACTCGCGCGGTGTACTTGGAGGAGCAATTCAACAACACGCGTCTGAAAAATTATTCCACTATGTCTGAATATTGTCGACAGTTGAAACTTGTGGCAGACCAATTGACCAATGTTGGTACGCCTGTGTCCGCAATAAAGATGATGTTACAACTAATTGCAGGCCTCCCTAAAGGGGAATATGACACACTAGCCACGATGATTCAGCAGGCTGACCCTCTTCCGAGCTTCAACAAAGCTCGCTCTCAACTAATACTAGAAGAAATTCGTTGTGTTAAGCAGAATGAGCACAATCAGAAGGTGCTCACTGTCGAATGCAGCCTCAGCAACACTTTCCCGCCAGGCCAAACCCCGTTGAAAAAATTCCCAACTGCGACAGGGTGGCAAGGGTCGCGGCGGGAAAGAGGGACGTGGTCGTGGTCATCAAGCAATGAGACCGCAGAACCACCTGGGTCGCGGCGCTCAGTAACCGAAGGCTCGCGCGTCGCCGCATTCGATTCCAGCCTTCTCCGTATTCTCAAAACGGGTTGTTGGGCCCAGCTCAGCCCGGCCAGCTGCAAAGACTGCGAGAAGGCCAATTACAAGGCGTTCTGGCCCCTCTAACTCAGGTCGGGCTTTGGCGACCTCAACCTGCAATAATCGGACAACAATTGGATCATGGATTCCGGTGCCACATCTCAGCTCACCCGGTCTACAGGTAACATTCCTAAAATGTTTAGTTTAAAGCATCCTCAATTTATTACAGTTGACAATGGCCATCGCATTCCAATAAAGGGTTATGATACATCCTACATACAACCTCTTCATCCACTTCTCTCTTAATGTCCTATATGCCCCACATATTATTAAGAAACTAATTTCTATCCGCAAATTTACTCGTAATAACTCTGTCTTTGTTGACTTTGACTCTATTGGTTTCACTGTGAAGAATCTTTATACGGGGACACCTCTTACGAGATGCAATAGCACGGTGGATCTCTATCCATTCTCATCCACCCCCGCTGTCAGATCTTGCTCTCCCATCTAGGTGCGCAAAGTGGTCGAGACCGGACGATCGGACCGGACGGACCGAGACCGAATCTTGATTCTCGGACAAGACCGGACCAATTTCGGTCGGTCCGGTCAATTCGGTCGGTCGGCCTCTGGACCGAATGGACCGAATCCCCCCCTCCCCAGGCAGTCCCCCCAGCCAGCCCCCAGCCCCCCCAGCCAGCCCCCAGCCCTCCAGCCAGCCTCCAGCCCCCCCCCCCCAGCCAGCCCCCCCAGCCAGCCCCCAGCCCCCCCAGCCCCAGGCAGCCCCCAGCCCCCAGCCAGCCCCCAGCCAGCCCCCAGCCCCCCAGCCAGCCCCCAGCCCCAGCCATCCCCACCCCCAGGCAGCCCCCTCCCGCCAGCCCCCGGACGTATTGACATATGAAATATAGGTTGTAAATTGATCAAACTTTATACGGTCATAACTTTGCGCTCGGACGTCCGTTTTACCTAATTTTTTTTTTGATTTCACGTATTTTTTCGATACGGGGGTGGCCAAACTGCTACGCGGTTTGATTCCTCCGATTTCTCCAAAAACGTCCATCTTGCCCCTCAATTTCTCTTTTCCCCCAAATCGTTACGTTTTTCCAATTTTCAAATCTAAATATCTCGCGATTTACAATAGATTTCAACGTAAAAATTGCGTGCCACCGCGTCCGAGAATGTCAATTTCAGTATTGTAAATTCAATTTTAAAAAAAACCGGGCCCCGGAACCCGACCCGGAATTATATAATATTATATATTAGAAATTTATAAAATTAGGAATTATATATATTAGGAATTTAGAAAATTATAAATTATATATATTATATATATTATATATATTAGAAATTATATATATTAGAAATTATATATATTATATATATTAGAAATTATATATATTAGGAATTTAGAAAATTAGGAATTATATATATTATATATATTAGGAATTATATATATTAAATATATTATATATATTAGGAATTAGGAATTAGGAATTATATAAATTATATATATTATAAAAAAAAAAAAAAATTAAAAAATTCGGTCCGGACCGGACCGACCCTGGACCGGACCGGACCGGACCGAAAACCGAAATAAGTTTTTTTAAGGATCGAAGACCGGACCGATAATCTCGGTCCGGTTCGGTCCGGTCCAAAGAGGGTCGGTCCGGTCCGATTTTTCGGTCCGGACCGAAAATTGTGCACCCCTACTCCCATCTCTCTAACGGCTATATCTCCATCCACGTGGCATAATAGGCTTGGTCATCCAGGAGCTCCAGTTTTTAATTTTCTTAGAAGCAATAATTTCATTACTTGTAATAATGGGAAGCTTGCCCAACATTGTGTTTCTTGTTCTAGGCAAACATACTCGTCTTCCATTTAAATCATCTACTAGTGTTACATTTGCACCATTTGATATTATACATGCTGATTTATAGACATCAGCTATTGTTAGTTCTCTCGGTCATAAATATTATCTTGTCTTACTAGATGATTTTTCTCACTATATTTGGTTATATCCTATCAAATATAAATCATAAGTGTTTGCCAAATTTCTTGAGTTTCGAATGTTCTTTCACACACAATTTGAAAAAGATATTAAATTATTTCAGTGCGATAATGATAGTGAATTCAACAATTCTATGTTTCATCTCTTTTGTACTAATAATGGCATGGTCTTTCTCTTCTCCTACCCTCACACTTCCCCACAAAACGGTAAAGTTGAACGAATCATTCGCATCATCAACAATATGATTAGCACTATATTGATTCAACCCTCCCTCCTTCCTTCTGGGTATATACTGCTAAGATGTCAGAATACATTTTAAATATTCTCCCAACTAGCACCATTCACAATATGACCCCTACTGAAATTCTCTATCATAGAGTCCCCTTTTACGTTCATCTATGGATATTCGGTTGTCTATGTTATCCTAACCTTGTCTCTACCGCCCCTCATAAACTAGCCCCCAGTCCACTCCATGTGTCTACCTAGGCTTCACGCCGAACCATAGGGGCTATCTCTGCTATGAATTGTCCACTCGTCAAATCCATATTTATCTTCACGTCACATTCGACGAGACCACATTCCCGTTCTCGAATTATCAGAAATTCCAGAAATCGGATTACTCATTTCTTGACGAGTCTGTCATCTCTCCTCTCATTCTCAGTCAACAAGAACATAGCACCGCTGAAAAATAACCTTTTATGTCCAGGGATCCATCATCAGCGTCAACGCCGCGACCCCAAGGGGAGGTGTCGCGGCGCCAACCTTCCAGTGAGCAAAACATTTTTTCCCCGGTGTCAACGTCGCGGTCCCTCGAGGATACGTCGCGGCTCCAAACTTCCAGTAAGCAAAATCCCTTCACCGTCATCAGAGTCGCGGTCCCAAGGTGAGGCGCCACATCGCCAATCTTCTAGTGAGCACTATACCTCAGGCGCCGCGGCCCTTGATCACGGTGTCGCGACTCCTTCGAAGACACTTCTTCCACCCTCCCATTATTCGACATTACCCTCTGTATCGGATCTCACCACTCAGCCACCACAGACACCCACTGTCCCTACTCACCATATGGAAACTCGTGCCAAATACGGGATCTTCAAATCCAAAGTCCAATTTAACTTGTCTGTCTAAACCATCTCTCAACTTCTCAAGAAACCCAAATTGGTCAAGCAAGACCCTAATTGGAATGCGGCATTGTATGAGGAGTTCAATGTTTTGACTAAACAGCACACGTGAGATCTAGTACTTAGGTTGGAGAGGGTGATTATGATTCGTTGTATGTGGTGTTTTCATCACAAATTCAGAGGCAGTGAAGATCTTAAGAGGTGTAAGGCACGACTTGTGGCTAATTGCACAAATCAGCATGAGAGCATTGATTGTGGTGAGACATTCAGCCCAGTTGTCAAATCGGCTACCATTCGCACAGTTCTGAGCATAGCCATGGGCAACACTGGCCGATACATCAACTTGATGTGAAGAATGCATTTTTACATGGGGACATGAGAGAAACAATCTACATGCATAAGCCGTCTGGGTTCACCCATTCAGCAGTCCCTCACTATGTGTGTCATCTTTGTAAGTCAATATATGGCCTAAAACAGGCCTTCCGTGCGTGGTATGATCGCTTTGCCATGTATATTTTGCAGATTGGGTTTGTATGCAGTAAAAGTGATACACCACTCTTTATTTTTCATCGAGGTAGTAACATTGCTTACTTATTACTGTACGTGGATGATATTGTTCTTACTACCTCCTCCGATGGGTTGAAAAATGAGATTATTACTTTGCTTAAGACCGAATTTGCAATGACTGATTTAGGCAAGTTGAGTTATTTTTTGGGAATATCAGTGACCAGGTCGGTCAACCACGTGTTCTTGTGTCAGCGTAAGTATGCAGATGAGATTGTGTACAAGGCTAAGATGACGAATTGCAAAGTTATGCCTACTCCAGTTGATTCAAAATCTAAGCTCAGTGCTATGAATGGTGCTCCAATCTCCGATCCTACTCTGTATAGGAGTCTTGCGGGTGCACTTCATTATCTCACATTTACAAGGTCAGACATTGCTTATGTTGTTCAGCAGGTATGCCTATTTATGCATGCCCCCAAGGAGTCTCCCTTAAGCGTATCATCTGATACATTGAGGGCACACTTGATTATGATTTGCATTTATACCCATTTGCACCAAATAAGTTACTCTCGTATACGGATGCAGATTGGGCAGGGTGTTCGGACACGCGATGCTCCACCTCCGACTTTTGTATTTTTTAGGGGATAATCTGATTTCATGGTCTGCCAAGCGACATGCCACCCTATCTCGTTCCAGTGTCGAAGCTGAGTACAGAGGCGTTGCAAATGTGGTAGCTGAGATTTGTTGGCTCAGAAATTTAGTGTTAGAACTTCAGTGTCCTTGGCGTCAGGCATCTATTGTGTACTGTGATAACATCTCTGCAATCTATCTTTCTCACAACCCGGTTCAACTTCAGCGAACCAAGCACGTTGAGATGGACATACATTTCGTTCGTGAGAAAGTTGTGCTAGGACATGTCAGAGTGTTACATGTTCCTTCATCATATCAATATGCATATATATTTATCAAAGGACTTCTCAGACAGTTATTTATTGATATTAATAAAAAAGACTCATCAAGAAAGATTAATATCATCACCCTGTTTAACCTATAAATTTGTAAAGACTATCCAACTCATACATTTTGCGTAGTCTATTTGACAAAGAATTAAATTGTACTAATACAAGTTACTTCAGGTGCTCTAGTGGTAAGATACTAAAATAAATTTACAATCTAGTTTCATGTGATTTAGGTTCTATTTTGATATATTAATTAGTTAAGTAACTTAGAAATAGTTGTTAACATAGTATGATATTTTAATTAATATTTGTTGAAGGAGAAAATTAATATGTTCATTCCAAATTAGAGGAAAATATCCAAATTATTCAGTGTCTATTATTTAATTAAGAATAGTTTAAATTATTATATTCCGAACCTTCTCTTCATAACATCGTTGATTTCATTATTCTATTATCAAAAATATTCTTTAAGTCCACTTTTATTCTAAACAATATTCAAAGTTTTTAAAAGAGTTAAAAGTTATCTCCCAACCACTTCTGAACTTCCTTTTAGAACTCTAATAGGACACAGAATTATGGCGAATTGAGTGTTTGAGTCTAGGGTTCTGTAAGTATGAAAATAAATAAATCACCTCTGTCATAAGTGAGAGATTGGCTATGGACCGGTTCAGAAGAGTCAGTAGTAGACTGAAGAAGTATTGGGGAGAGGTAACTAGACATGACATGGCGCAGTTAAAGCTTACCGAGGACATGACCTTAGATAGAAGGTTACGGAGGACTCAGATTATGGTACAAGGCTAGTAGATAGTCTCGTTTATCTTTTCATATTAGTAGTTGCAGTATCGCTCGATAGTTTCTTGTGCTTTGATTTATGTTACTATTTGTTATTCCATGTACTTCGATTATCCTATTGTATTTGTGGTAGCTATTGTCCCTTTTTCAAAATGTTTTATCATGACTTAGTCACTTTCGTTATTTTCATTTCTATATTGCTTTGAATTTCTTGTCCTTAGACCTCTTTATGCTTTCTCTTGAGCCGATGGTCTTTCGGAAATAACCTCCCTACCGTGATAGGGGTACAATCTACATACACTTTACTCTCCTCAGAGCTCACGTTGTTGAATTTCACTGAATATGTTGGTTGTTTTCGGAAGTTGAACTAGAGATCTCTTTGTTAAAAGAATATAGTAATACAAAGTAACATAGCACAAGTTCTGGGTTACAAGGACCACTAGGCGTACTCTCTTTAGCTACATAATAATTATTCTCGTCAACACTTTCCCTAGGAGGCAAATCAACATTAATTCCTTAGTTTTACTTGTCATTTCGTAAATAATGTCATATTACTAAAGGACATTAGTACTTTAAATTTATCTTTTATAAGCAATAGATTTTGATCTAACTCAATCCTAAAAGTTATCTCATAGGTGAAAATTAATGTGAAATATTGTACAAATATATCATTTTGGATCTCTTATGTAACCTTGTGGTCTGGCCCTTTCCCGGATCTCGCGTAAAGCGAGAGCTTAGTGCACCGACCTGCCCTTTGTGTATCTTGATTTGAACCTTTGGAACGTGGACAATATAACATGGAGACACAATAACGAATTAACTAACAATTGGGATGAATCTAACTTTGATATCATGAACAGAAATTAACCTTAGGCGTAACTCAATTCCAAAAATTAACTTATAAGATGAAAATTACCCGAAATCATATAATGATCCTACTATTTAATTATTTTTTGTGAATATTTTCTCATCGACTGGGCATAAAAAGCTTAGACTTGATTCATCCTACTCTATTTAAATGAAGTCAAGAACTAAGAGCACTCCTTGAAGAGATTTGAAGAAATGCAACACCAATTCTAAAGAAACTCCTATTTTTAATTTTCTCATGTTTGATTGGTCAAAATTTAAAAAAAATATTTTCTCCAGTTTTTTTTTTTTTTAAATAAGGAAAATGACTTCCCTGAAAGTAGGAAAAATAAGCTCCACAAGTGACATTTCACACTAATTATGACTTCTCCATTGTACAATATGTAATGGCCCGTACTTCTCAGCATGTCTTCGCCTAGTTAAAGTAAATGAGATTCATAACCGAATAAGATATCGGACAAAGGTAGACGACCTACTAGCTCCACATTTGTGTTTCACCTAATTTTTAGACGTCTTACGTGTTTGAGCTACTACTTATTCGTCCTACTTACTCGAGCTACTTGTTTACACGTCCTACTTGCTTAAGTTATTTCTTTACACGTTCTACCTGCTTGACCTACTTTTTTCTCGTCCTACTTGTTTCACTTCCTATGAGAATGACAAACGTATTTAGAGAAAATCATCAAATTTCTAGGTTAAGTAATTGACGAGTAGGTGCATCACCTACTTAAAATGAGATGTCCAAATAAAAAGGAAAGAAAATATGAGATGGGGCAAATTCAAGCCCAGTCTGCCCAAGACCATTTAAGGGTTGATATATATAGATATAACCCCTTGTAATTTGTCATTCAACCCCTCTATCCAAAATAATTCAGCAACACTTCTGTTTTCTCTCTCTTACGTTCTCCCACCAGCAAGAACAAGTCATAGATGTTCTCTCTCTTCCTCTTGTTCATGTGAACTTCAGGCCTTCCTCCTTTATTAACTTAAAGTAATCTTCTGTTTCTCTCAGAATTACAAGAAATCATGATTATCATTATGCACTACGTAATATGAATTATATGACAACTAAGTTAATATAAACGTTATAGCCTTTTTATGGATAAGACGTTATAGGGAGTTAGAATATAGGTTTTGGAAGCACCAATAAGGAATATAGTAATGTGAGTGCATATGCCCATCTCGTATTTAGCGAGATAAAGTCCTATCAGATGTTCCTTTTCTATTTGAGTTCTTAGGGGTAAAGTATTATGACTCTCTTATTCATGCTCAGATGTTCCTTTCACATGATGTCATTTGTATAGTAACAAGTCATTATATGGTTAAGAGTTTAGATAATTGTCAAAAGGGTCATAGAACGTAACGTAAAAGGAATTATGTCGTAAGCATTCAGATTACCATTGTGGGGTATAAAGCTTCTTTTAAGATAAACCACATTGACGTAGACGATCATAGGCTATCCAAGGTAGAATTATCCACAAAACTAGATAATGGTTTCTGAAGGTGTCATAATAGGGTCGTAGAACAATAGTTATATTCCTATCGTATCCAGTGATATAAAGTCATTTGATTCTTTCTTTTAATATGAGTTTCAAATAATGAAGTATCGCAAGTCTTCTACTTCTACAAAGTTGTTTCTCCCGTGTGATATTATTTGTGTCGTATCAAGTCTTCGACAATGATCTAACTCTATTTGTTATGGATCTCATACATGTTCATAGGTAAAAAAACATCATAGAGCAATAAGTATGTTCATGCACCTTCTATCCTTCTTTTGGCTTGAGTCTGAACGAACGAAACATAAAGCGAACAATAATAATAAGGCTCTACCCTCAATAGTTATAGAAGCTCATGTATTTATCTTCCACGATGAATTTCTGATCCATATTGCATGATCATTGACCCTTAATTTGATGAGGTTAGTTTCATAAAATGATAATCGAAGGTGTAACGACCTTACGTCGCTCCGAAAGGTTCAGAATATTATTCCACAAGTTTATCATGCATTATGTATATATATATGTTGTGTGTGTGTGTACTATGATCAAAGGCATTATATACGCACATAATATGGAATATGAGAAAAGAAATGGTGTTATATACGCACCATCACCTGATCAGCTGGTTATATGATGATAATTATGCCCACAGAGGTTTATATGGTATATATATATATATATATATATATATATATATATATATATATACACGGCGACGTTATATACGCATATACAATATACATGTGCATATCATGGCCATAGTGACAATTCAGAGTTTCAAGTTGATTCTTCCCTATCTCTCCTTACACTTGATGTTCTTTCGTATGATTATTTCAGTCTGCCTTACGTATTCAGTACAACCTTTCACATTGCAGGTACAATTGTACATGTTGGCAGTTAGATAGTGCAGATGATCAGCGGAAGAGTTGCAAGCTCTAATTTTACCTGGAGCCGAGTCATGTCTAGTAGTTGCATTGATATTAGATATTATGGGTAGCTTGGGGCCCTATCTCAACACTTGTATTAGTCGTTCAATAATAGGTACTCATAGAGGCGTCATCGACAGAGTCAGTGGGTTATTTTATATTCAATTGCATACTATGGGTCAGTGGCCACATTTATTTATGAAAAATATTTGTTCACAAAATTCATTTGTGTTACAAGTTACGTCATTTACCCTATTACAAGATCACAATAGATGCATGTAGAGCATGATCCGTCCCACTCAGATTTTGGGGTGTGACACCCTCCAACACACCTCATATTTGCCTCACCCTCCTAGCCCCATCCCCACCACTCACACCCCTCCCCATATTCTCACCTCCAATAGTATTTGTCTAGATTATAGACAAATACTTTTAGGATAATATTTTTGGGTGAAAATCATTTACCCTCTCCAACTTTGCTTTAAAAATCAAATTTTCCCTCAACTTTGAACAATAGACATTCTCCCCACTTTATCCTAATTGACTTTCTGATATGTCTATATTACCCTTACATTAACAACATTTGTCTTGTTATTTTACTTTTTTTAAATCATGATTTTTTTAGTTTCTAACTTATGTGACAAATGTTTTATGAAAAAATAAATACTTATTATTTTTCTGATGAAAAAAGGAAAGTGAAAAATACTGATTGAGTATATAAGTTAATGATGGTCTATAATAAAATAAATGAACATAATACAAAAATTAATTTTATTAATAACAATCAAAATTCTAATATCTATTTATATAAGTGAAATAATAGATAATAATAACTTATAAACATAGTTCAATGCACGTAATATAAAAATAATTAATAGAAATAGAGATATATATTTTATAACATATTCCTAAAAGATTATCTATTTATATAGTAAATGAATTTTAAATTATAATTTAGAACAAAAATCATTATTAATAAACAAAATTCGTTTATTATATAGACAATAGAGAATAAGAAAGAATTGAAACATGCATCTATATACATATAACATACTTAATGCATGCAATATTAAAATAACAATCATAAAAAATAGTATTAGATTTTGTGATAAATTCATAAAAGGATTATTCTACTTATACTGTTAACTTAAAGACTATATAAATATCTAGATTAAGAAAAATAAATATTATGTATAATATAAATAGATATGACATAGATGGAGATTGTTAATACTAAGGGTAAAATAGATATTACACAGAATAAGGGGGGAAGAATGTCTATTGTTCATAGTTGAGGAGAAAGTTTGATTTTTAAAGTAAAATTGGGAAGGATAAATGATTTTGACCAAATATTTTTTTATTACACATCGAATACAAGAAAATAAGTAAGAAATACACTTATTTTCCTGATTCCATCCTACCAAAACGTCCTAATTTTATGTATATAGTTATTCCAAGTTAGAGTTCTTGTGAGCCCCATACTTGTTCTGTGATAGCTATTCATTGAGTTGTATTGTTATTACTCCAGCTAGCTATATTCAAATGTATAGTTGTATTATCCGAAGCACTTGGCCCGTTGGTCAAGGATGCTAGGGTATTTAAAAGGGTGGTGTGGATGAGTTTGAAATTTGGGTCTCAAGTTGGTCTCGGTGTTATAGCGGTCAATCTTACTCTTTGGAAGTCTGCATCCTAAACACCTAATGTGGTTAATTTGGCTGACGTGATTTGCGATTCTGCGTCGGTCAGAAGTTTATCAGCAACGTTTACAGATAACTACCTGAGTTCTTGTCAACAAAAAAAAGATGTATAGCTGTATTATAGAGTTTTCTCCATGAATTTGCTATAGGATCACACCCATTGAGCATGTTGAGACTTTTGATTTAATGTTTACCCCTTTCTCTTTTCTGCTTTAATTCAAAAATAACAAGAACCATAATAATTACTAGTAGTACACAATCATAAGCCCCTTTTTCATATTATTAATTTATTATCAAGTGTACATGGATATTAGATTTGGGACAAAAGAGTACTATTGACATTTGTCCAAATTGACTTACAAAGTTCCATTTTAGGTCTACTGGCGGATAGAGGGGCGTGGTTTACACACTGCAACTTTTGAAAGGTTCCACAAAATAAGACTTTCGCACTTTCCAAATGCTTTTGGGAAAATAGAAAATCCTTCTTTCCCTTCTTTTTTTTTCATTCGATGTCCGATATTATATTAGGATCTCGGTAATTCGAATATGTATTGTGTAAGGATCATTTAAGGAAAAAATGTTCCTTAAGAAAAAAAAATTCATATTCAAAGCACGAACATGAGACATCTAATCAAGATAAAGTGCATGTTTGGATTAGTTTTTGGATACCCAGAATATTAAAGTGCATGTTTGGATTAGCTTTTGGGTACTCATAATCAATTCTGGGTACCTACTTTCGTGAAAATCAGAAAATTGACATGTTTGGCTGGCCAAAATCAATTATGGGCCTCCAGAATTGATTCTGGCAGAATCAATTTTGCCATTAATTTCAATTTGAATTTTACTCTTTCCTTTATTATCCTCTTTAATTTTTATCAACAACTCTATCCACTTTCATTACTCTCTTTAAATATCTAGAAATAATTAATAAAAAAATTCAAATATACAACTTTCATTATCCTTTTTAAATATCTAAAAATAATTATTAAAAAAACATTCAAATATACAACTTTCATTACCCTCTTTAAATATCTAGAAATAATTACTAAAAAAATCAAATATACTACTCATGTTCTGTTTTGAGTATGTTATTGTTAATTTTAGGACATTTCTCGTACTTAGGAATAAGAATAGTGCAACTCATTTGGATTACCTTCTCCTTTTTCTATTGTCTTCTTTCAAATACTTCGAATATTATTAATATTTTAAATGCGACAAAATGTGTTCTACAATTTTAACTGAAAACTGATTCCAATGTACTTTTTAAAATAACTATTAAGTATAATATTCCTTTTTCTATAATGTATTATTAATATAAATGAAGCTAGTCCAAGAATCTTAAATGAAGCTAGTCCCGAGAAATGCGGCAAAATGTATTCTACAATTTTAACTGAAAACCGATTCCAATGTACTTTTTAAAATAAATATTAAGTATAATATTATTTCTTTTTCTATATAGATTACATGCAAAATTAGTATTGTAATAATATTTAAATACTATCTGCACTTTAAATTAGTATTGTAATAATATTCTACTAATATTTAAGTACTATATTGCACTTTAAATTCTATTATCTATTTGTAATTTTTATTTACATACTTCCATCTATTTATATGTATATTTTTGTTTATATGTATGTCCATTTTGATAATTCTACATTCAAAAGCAATTTTGATCAAAACTATCCAAACATAAATCAATTATAAGATCACTTTTACATTATTGCATCCAAACATAAATCACTTCTGCCAGAATCAATTTTGCCAGAATCAATTCTGCCAGAAGCTAATCCAAACACACCTAAAATAATTTTATTCATCTCATCAAAACTCTAATTGATCTTCAATCCCTTGTCATATCATGCAAGAACCGCCACTCTGCCTATAATAACATTGAAGTTTTATTAAATGTTTCGACACTTTCAAGGCGATCTTACTCTGCGTGTCTTTGAAGGCGCATAACGAATCATGTGAAGGTGATGGGCTCGAGGGAGGAGAGAGTCTCGAGAAAGAAGAGAGGGAGAAGAGAGTCTCGAGAAAGAAGAGAAGACTCAACAGTCTTCTTGATAATACAAATACAAAGAAGAAGAAGAAGAAGATGAATAGTTTGGAAAGAGAAATTTACTCTTCAGCATTTCATTTACTCTCACTTGTGTCATTTAATACAATTACATAAATGGGTTATTTATAGCTAAGCCTACAGGCTCCTCATCAAGTAATTCTTCAACTTCTTCTTGATTTTCTTCAACTGATTTGTAACTTCTTATTCTTGATTTCTTTTAACTGATTGTAACTCCTTTCTAACCTCTTAACACTCCCGTCAATTTCTTGGTAGGAGTCAAAAATGTTCGAGCCCAAGCTTGGAGCATAGATGTTGATGCTGGATTCTGTTCAAGCCCTTTGTAAGCAGATCTGCCAGTTGATTCGTTGTGGGTATATATTATGTTCTTACCATTCCTTCTTGGATCTTTTCTCTTACAAAGTGTAAATCAATTTCTATATGTTTGGTCCTTTCATGAAATACCGGATTTGCTGCGATTTGTATTGCTGATTTGCTATCGGAAAATATTGTTACTGGTTTTTCCATGTTGATTCTAATGTCTTTTAATAAGCCAAGTATCCATGTCAATTCAGCCACTGTACCTGCTAGACTCCTGTATTCGGACTCTGCTGAACTCCTAGAGATTGTGCTTTGTTTTTTCGATTTCCATGATATAAGAGAATCCCCAAATTTTACTATATAACTCAGAATGGCGACTTTCTAGTATGTGGGCAAGCCCGATCTGCATCATGATAAGTTATTCATCGCTTCGCCTATTCTGGACATAAGAATGCCCTGTCCAGGTTGATTCTTTACATATCTTACAATTCTTAGTGCTGCATGAAGATGTGATATTTTTGGTTGTTGTAGAAATTGACTAAGTGTTTGAACACTATAAGCTATATCAGGTCTTGTTATTGTTAGATACAATAGTTTTCCTATTAGTCTTTGGTATGCATTCACCTCTTCTATTAGACCATCTTCAGATGTGCATTTATTCTTTCCTGTTTTCTGGTGCTTCTGTAAATGTTCATCATATTCTTTTGTGGTTAATTTTATGTTGCTATCTATAGGTGTACTAATAGGTTTAGCTGCTCCTAGTCCTAATTCAGAAATAAGCTCTAAAGTATACTTTCTTTGGTGCATTAGAATCCCCTTTCTTGACCTTGCAAACTCTATACCTAAAAAGTACCTTAGCTCTCCTAAATCCTTCATCTTGAATATCCTTTGTAAAGATTGTTTTGTTTCTTCTATTAACCTCAGACTATCTCCTGTTATAAGCATGTCATCTACATATACTAATACCACAACCAGTCATTGTTCTGATTGTTTTATAAAAAGTGAATGATCAAATTGAGATTGTCTAAACTGCATATGTATTAGAGCTTCTGTCAACTTAAAATTCCATTGTCTAGGTGTTTGTTTTAATCCATACAAGGATTTAACCAACCTACATACTTGTCTCTCCCCCTGGCTGGTAAATCCTTGTGGTAACTCCATATAGATCTCATCATGTAGATCTCCATGAAGAAAAGTATTATATACATCCATCTGATGTATATGCCAATTTTTGGAGGCTGCTATAGATATAACAGTTCTAACAGTAACCATTTTAACTACTGGAGAGAAGGTTTCATGATAGTCTATTCCTTCATTTTGACTATAACCTTTTGCTACTAGCCTAACTTTGAGCCTTTCAATCTCACCTGTAGCTTTATACTTTATTTTATACACCCATTTACACCCTATAGGAACCTTGTTTTCTGGTAAAGTTACAATATTCCATGTTTGATTCTCTTGTAAAGCTTGAATTTCTGACTTCATAGCCTCTACCCACCTAGGATCTTGTGAAGCCTCCTTGTAAGTTTTTGGTTCTGTTATTTCTGAGTTACTAGTTATAAAGGTTTTATAGGCTGAACTGATGTTGTTGTAGGAAATATAATTAGCTATAGGATATGGTGTTTTATTTTTGGTAACAAAATCTTTAAGCCAAATGGGAGGCTGCTTTGTTCTTGTAGATTTCCTTGCAACTTTATCAGGCTGAACTATTTCTGAGGTTTGTGTTGTATTTTGGGGCATATCTTGCATTCTTATATTATCCATATTAGTACTGGTAAGATTCTCTGGTGTAGTTATAGAATTAGAGTTATTAATACTCAAGTTGTTATTAGAGGTATCATTAATATTGTTGTGATTCTGGTGTGTACCAGCTACTGGTATACTCTCATCAGAAAAATTATATGAATTAGAATTGTCTTGAAATATTGACTTCTCTGATGTCTTTGTTTTGAAAGGAAATTCAGTTTCTCTGAACACTACATCTCTATTAACAAAGAATATTTCTTTTTCTATGTCATATATGACATATCCTTTCTTAGTTTCAGAGTATCCCATAAATATACATTTTCTGGTTCTAGAATGCATCTTATCAGTAATAGATGAATCTTTAGCAAAGCACAGACACCCTAGAACTCTTAAGTGATTCATGATAGACCTCTTATTGTACAATTTTTCATAGGGAGTCTTACCAGTCACAGAAGAGGGTAATCTGTTTATTATGTACACTGTTGTTTGAACACACAGACCCCAAAATTTTATTGGTATATGTCCTTGAAATCTTAAGGCTCTTGTTATTTCAAGTATATGTCTATGTTTCCTTTCTGCTACCCCATTTTGTTGGGGAGTATATGCACAAAATTTTTGGTGTATAATCCTTAATCCAAGTAGCAAATCAGCACACAGTTCATTTACAAATTCAGCACCATTATCTGTTCTGATTACTCTAACTGTTTTACCAAACTAAGTTTGAACAAATATCAAGAAATATTTTAACACAGTACTGACATCTGACTTAAGTTGCAACAAGTATGTCCAAGTCATCCTAGAATAATCATCAACTATTGTAAGAAAATATCTCTTCCCATCATGAGTTGGTATTTTATAAGGACCCCATACATCCATGTGAACAAGATCAAATTCTTTATTACTACATGTATTACTCAACTGAAAAGGCAATCTGCACTGTTTTGCACAGGGGCATATATCACAATTTTGTATACTTCTAGCTATGACCTCAGAATTTGCCCTAAGTATCTTACTTAACACACCACTAGAAGTGTGTCCAAGTCTTTTGTGCCACAATTCTAATTGTTCTTCAGAGACTTCTTTAGACTTAATATCTTCTTTTACTCCTAAGTCTATCTTCATTGGTTCATTTAACAGTTGTGATGAAGGCTGGTTCACCAATATGTATAAACCATTCTGTTCTCTACCAATCTCCTTCACCTTCTCATTGTAAAGATCCTGAAAAATACATAATTCTGGATAAAAACTTGCTGCACACTTGAGTTGTTTAGTTAGTTGAGACACGGACATTAAATTGAACTTAAACTGTGGTATATAGAAGACATTGTGTAGTGTACTTCTATCTGAAATGTTACTTGAACCAGTGTGTGTTATTCTTACTGTTTCTCCATTAGGTAAATGCACTTTCTTAGAATCAGAAAAGTCTTGTATCTTGGCAACATTGTCTATGAGATTTAAATCTGAAACCATATGGTTAGTGGCTCCAGTGTCAATTATCCATTGTTTTACTGTTTTATCTACTTGTAGTGCTTTATGACTAAAGGTTTTAGATATACCTGCAGCAACCACATTTGAAGAAGATGATGGTATATCTCTGTTATGACTCTGAGTATTCTGATTTTGGATAAGACTTTGATTCAGAAGCTTCACTATCTGATCATATTGATCTGAAGAAAACTTAGGTGCTCCAGTCACTTGCCAGTTGCCTGAGCTTTCATTCTCACAAGTAGACCCAACATTTGTGACATTCCCTTTGTATTTTTTTCAATCACATCATACTCCTCAGTGCTAACATTATGAGCAGCATACTCCTTCCTTTTGGATCTGAAATTAGGAGGGTATCCTACCACTTTATAGCATTTCTCTTTTGTATGCCCTTTCATTTTGCACACCTCACAGTATAAGTTGTAATTACTCTTTTTCCATTGTGAGTTAGAAGTGGAACCAGCAGAGTTATAACTCCCTTTTGAGTACATAGCAGTTGGATCATGACCAACACCCTGAATGAACTTCCCAGGTCCCACTCCTAAGAGCCCAGCAGACCTGGCAGTGATGGACTTTTGACTCTCATCACTAGTTATCATCGAATAGGCTTTATTGACAGAGGGAAGAGGGGTCATCAAGAGAATTTGACTTCTTGCCTTCATGTAGTTCTCATTTAGCCCCATCAAAAATTGATATAGCTGTTGTCTCTGAAGATATTCCAAGAAGTCCTTGGACTTAGGACATCCACAACTAGGTGGAGGGACCAAGGATTGAAACTCCACCCAAAGACTTTTCAACTTTGTAAAGTATATTGAATCTGTGGAAGTTCCACTGCGCGAGTAGAAATCTCTCTATGAATATCATAGTGTTCTTGAACCATCCACCTTATCGAATCTTTCTTTAAGATACTCCCAGACTTCACTTGTTGTTTCAGCATACAGAACTCCACTCAACAACCCACTGGATACTGAATTCATAAGTCAAGATTGGACTATAGCATTGACTCTGTCCCACTGATCCCAAAGATCCTCTCTATAGAGTTCTTTTTTGCACTTGCCATTCACGAAACCCAGTTTATTCCTTCAAAGAAGGGCTATCCTCATCGACTTACTCCATAGAGCATAATTCTCAGTTCCTATTAATTGAAAAGAGATCAAGGACACACCACTCACATCAGATGACTGAAGAAATAGTGGGTGATTGTGATCCATAATTCCTGTAACCCTAGTTGAGTTATCTTGTTGATTTTCTGTAGTATCTCCCATACTATTTTGTGTACAGGATTTGAAATTCAGAGAAATCTAGAGGAAAGAAGAAAGAGTGTATCTCCAATATTACTTTTGCATAAAACTTTTACAGTTATAAACCAGATCAATGTCTTGTTACCAAGAAACTGAAATTTTCAGAATATCAGAATCGAGAATCGGAGAGTAGAGGATCAGAATAGATGATCAACAGATTTCAGAATATCAGAATAGAGAATCAGAAAGAAGAAGAAGCAACAGAAAATTACAGAGATTACACCAGCTTTACACAAGCCTCTCGATCAAGTTGTCCATCACAATTATACCAAGGCTCTGATACCATATTAAATTCTTCGACACTTTCGAGGCAGACTTCGTCACTTTCAAGGCAGTCTTACTCTGCATGTGCTGAAGGCAGCATAACCAAGATGCATGTGAAGGTGATGGGCTCGAGGGAGGAGAGAGTCTCGAGAAAGAAGAGAGGGAGAAGAGAGTCTCGAGAAATAAGAGAAGACTCAACAGTCTTCTTGATAATACAAATACAAAGAAGAAGAAGATGAATAGTTTGGAAAGAGAAATTTACTCTTCAGCATTTCATTTACTCTCACTTGTGTCATTTAATACAATTACATAAATGGGTTATTTATAGCTAAGCCTACAGGCTCCTCATCAAGTAATTCTTCAACTTCTTCTTGATCTTCTTTAACTGATTTGTAACTTCTTCTTCTTGATTTCTTTTAACTGATTGTAACTCCTTTCTAACCTCTTAACAAGTTTCACTTGTACAAAATGTATGGCTTGCTTTGCTATAATTATTTAGTTGTATACAACTCTTTCAGAATTTGGACCAAGTGTAGTTATACTCCTTTTGTCCCGGTATATGTGAGGATCCGGAGTAAGAATGACAAAGCATTTAATTTCTATATGAATTCGATCTAATTTTTTTTTTAAATATTTAAAATTCACAGTAAAATATTATAAATTTAAGAGTTAATACTTCAAAATATTTTTAAAAATAGATTAATCATGATCAAAGAAAAAATCTCTTTGAATAGTAATGACAATGCATAAAGATAGATGGAGTAAAAAAGGGCAGTCTGGTGCACTAAACTCCTTCTATATGTGGGGTTCGGAAAAGGACCGGACCACAAAAATAATCAATAGTGTTCTCCAAATAATATTAGTTGAATTAAAGAAAACATATGATAAAGCCTAAAAGCATTATTTTTGTAGATGTTTGAGAAGAAATTAAACGCATTTAATACACAAGTTATGGGGAGAAATAAATATTTTTGGGAGTAGCAAAAACTATTTTCAGAGAAGCTAAAAAGGAAGTTTTTCTTCAAAAATACTTTTTATGTACGATTGAGGCTATATATTGAGAAGATTAATGAAATTTTATATAAAAATGATCAACAGTGTTCTCCAAATAATATTCGTCATACGATAAAGCCGAAAGCATTATTTTTGTAGGTGTTTGAGAAGAAATTAAACGCATTTAATATACAAGCTTTGGGGAGAAAATAAGTATTTTTGGGAGTAGCACAAATTATTTTCAAAAGCTAAAAAGGAAGTTTTTCTTCAAAAATAGTTAAATACTTGTATGAAAACACATTTTGAGAAAAAAAACACTTTTAGAAGCTAGACCAAATATTAATCACTGCTCAAAAATATTTTTTAAATTAATTGACCAAATACAAATTTCTCACAATTTTTTTTTTGAAAAGTACTTTTAGAAATAAACTTATTTTAGAAGCTTGGTTAAGTACTTATTTTTTTGAGAAAATTAAGTGCTTCTGCGGAATAGAAGAAGTTACATTTCAGAAGCTAAAAAAATTACTCTCTTTGTCTCAATTTGTTTGAAGGTTAACCAGTTTGGACTTTGGAGTCAACCAATTATAGGTGTAGGGATCTTTAATACACTATTTATGACAAAGTGTATTCAAATAAAGAGTTGTTTGACTCTCAAACTGATCAACATTCGAACAAATCGGATAGATTAGAGTATTTTCCCCCAAAAGTACTTTTGAGAATATACACTTTCACTTTTTATAAGTTTGACTAAACATTAATTGCTACTCAAAAGTATTTTTTAAATTAATTAATTAAACACAAACTGTTTCTCACAAAAAGTAAGATGCGGATTCGGCATAATCCGATCATTTTGATTCAAATTTTGTATTTGCTTTAAAAATTATTTTTTTAATTCCGTGTTCAGTCAAACTACATCACAAAAATTAGAACGGAAGTAGTACTTTAGAACTTCAATAATTACTGATATTGTAGTTATAATTGCATTGGAAATAATGGACTCTTTTCTTGTAGAGAGAGTAAGGAAATGGTAGTGGGTGAGTATCAAAAGTGGAGGGAAAGAAACATGAGCACGGTTTCTCAAGGTTGTTGCAGGCAAAACAAAAAAGATAGAATAAAAACTTGGCATTGATGTTATAAGAAATATTTATATAAATTACTTATAAAATACACTAGTAGAGTTATTTGATTGCTGATTAGAATTATATATATATATATATGAATAATATAAGAATTAATTATAAGAATTCAGCTATTTATGTATTAGTTATTCCATCTCTAACTCTATATAAAATAATATATAAATTCTCTCCTAACGTATCTTTTTATTAATTATGTAAAATTATAAACTGATAACCAAACACCATACTTTATATACAAAATTTCAAAATATAACAACAAATATACAATTAAATATAATAATATACTGATTTTAATACATAAATTATTCACTTCCCGACGAGTATTGGATCGATCCCTTCATTATTTTTATTAGTATATAACTTAACTCCTGGGAACTTACAGTAGCTTATAGCTTTTTCACATGGGGCAACCGGGAAAGTGGACAATGGGCTCTGTTTTTTCCTTTTCAAATCCAATGCGGCGAATCCTTGTGGTGAGCCCACGCCATCTTGCTTGTTGGGCCCGCCCCGCTATTCAGGATCTCGAACGTGTTTCTCACTCGCCCTACATGAACGTCTAATCTTCAACGCCTTGAAAACCTTTTCTGTCTCACTCATATTGCTGTCGGATCAAATGCCAATGTATTATTATTATTATTATTATTAGTATTATTATTATTATTAGTATTATTATTAGTATTATTATTAGTATTATTATTAGTATTACTTTATCTGTTCTAATTTAATTGACGCATTTTTTTAATTCTATCCTAAAAAAAATGATATATTTTCTCAATTTATAATAATTTAATTTTAAACATTACTTTTTATATTTAATAATATAGTTCATAACCACACAATCTATTAAACAGAGGCCCAGCGTCGCGGCCCAGCTATACAGCGCCGCGGCCCTTCGATGTAGACAGGTCCAAAACGGACAGTGGACTGTTTTATGCATATTTGGTATATATTAGAATTAGCCTTGTACCTTAATTAGGATTGTAATACTACCATAATTGTATAGTTTATCTCTTTATATAATAGGGATTTAGATGTAAATATGAATATAATTCTACTACTGTAACTGGTATATATATGTCTTTCATTAATAAGAATAATCAAGGAATTAATTCTTTCATGGTATCAAGAGTCTAGGTTATTTTTACCTTACTTCCGCTTCCTAAAATTCTTCCTTCTCTGAATCTTGTTGTTCATTCACTATGACTGATAAGAACACGTTTCATCCTGCCTTCACAGTTTCCAACATCAAGATCGTTCTTCCTATTATTCTTGATTTAGAAAACGTCCAATATGGGACGTGGGCGAAATTATTCAAGATTCATGTTATGACTCATCAAGTTCTTCACCACATTATTCATCCACCTACTCCTACAGAGGATGATACGGAGACTACAGTAGCCGTGCTATGGAGACTCGAAATCGATTGCGTGATATCTTCCAAGATATCAGTCATTCTCGCATTGTTATCCTTGAGCAGGAATTTTCTCAAGTTGCTATGGAGAATTTTCCTCACGTTTCTTCTTATTGTAAACGACTCAAAGATTTGGCGGATCAACTTCGCAACGTGGGTGCTCCTGTTACAAATAGTCGTCTCGTTTTACAGATGGTTGCAGGCCTGTCCAAGGCCTATAATGGCGTTGCTTCGATTATTCGTCAAAGTAACCCCCTACCGGAATTCTATCAAGCCCGTTCCATGCTCACTTTGGAAGAAACAGTATTAGCTAAAAAGGCAGCTACCGGGGCTTGTCATTCCGTCATGGTGACCGAGTGGAACTTGCCTCTGTCAGTTTCCACCTACTCGAGCCACCAACGCAACAACGATGGCAGAAAATGGTCAACATCAACAAAATAATGGGGAAAATCGCGGCGGAAATCGAAACGGTGGTAGGGACAGTGGTAACTCGCGGGAAGGTCAGCAACAATAGTTGTGGGGCCCACAGTGGATCCCTATGTAGTGGCAGTGGGCCCCGCCCAGCGATTTCGGCCATCCAGCGCGGCGCAAGATCCAATGACGCGGCGCCTCACTGTTTTGGCCCCGCCAACTGGGGCCCATTTCACGATCGTGCTCGGGTTTGCACCGGTTTATGGGCCGATCTAGCGATCCAAAGATACTGGCCTTGCGCCTCATGCTCATCACGCAATGGAACCCACACAGATCGACATTGAAGCTGCAATGCACACGTTTGGAATGACTCAAACCAGACCCAAATTGGTACATGAACACCGGCGCCACCACCCACATGACATCTGACCAAGGTACTTTCTCGTCTTATTCCAGTTTGAGCAGTAATCGTGGTATAATTATGGGTAATGACAATTCAATTCCAATTAAGGGTTATGAGTCATAAAACTTTGTCCCCTCCTCATCCACCACTTGTCTTGAAAAATACTTTTCATGCCCCAAAACTAATTAAAAATTTGGTGTATGTTCGTAAATTCACCACTGATAATTGGGTTTCTATTGATTTTGATCCGTTTGGATTTTCTGTGAAAGATTTCAAGACGGGGAGTCCTCTCATGAGGTGTGACAGTAGGGGGATCTTTATCCAATCACACCAAGTCTCGGTTCCTCGCTCTAGCCATGCCTTCTACTTTTGCAGCTCTTGCTCCTTCCTTGTGGCATGCTCGTCTAGGTCATTCAGGGTCGTCTATTTTGTCTGTCTTAGATAAAAATAAACTTATTTCGTGTAAGGGTACGCATAGTACTCAGAATTGTCAATCTTATTCCTTAGGAAAAATTGTTAAGTTGTCATTTGTCGCCTCTACTTCTACTACTTCAATGTCATTTGATATTATTGATAGCGATTTATGGATATCTCATGTTCTTAGTTCTTTTGGTCACCATTATTATGTTATATTTTTAGACGATTATTCTAATTCTTATGAACGTTTCCAATAGCGAAGAAATCTCAAGTTTTTTTCATAATCCAGAAATTTAGAGCTTTCATTAAAACCAATTCAAACGAGAAATCAAGAATATCTAATGCGATAATGGTAAAGAATATGACAATAGAAAGTTTCGGGAATTTTGTGCTAATAATGGAATCAGTTTTCGTTTTTCTTGTCCTCATACATCTTCACAAAATGGGAAATCGAACGCAAAATTCGTACCATTAATAATATTATCCGAACTTTCTTGGTTCATGCTTCTGTACCCGCAGCCGCCACTTTTTTACAAGTGCGCACTGGGTAAATCCTCGGACTGACGCAATAGCCTGCAAACCACGTCATCCAGGTAAACCACACTTGGCAAGTCATGTGTGACAGGCTCAACCAAGAAGGTGTTGGCAGGGGTAATCGAACTCGTGACCTTTCGGTCCCGCGCTCTCCTACTCCACCAACTTGGCTACTCATGTCGGGATATTATTGGAAAGCGGTCTAAACTTTCTAGAATAATACGAGCCCTATTTTTTCTTTTATTAGTCCAAGTATATTTACTACATATATAACCTAGATCTAACATATTTATATTATTCAAACATTGTAGGAAGGCAGTAGTCCTATTATGAACGGGGCTTCTCCTAAATTTCTATATTGTCGAAGTTACTTCATTAAATCCCCGCATAGCAGCCATGATATATTAAACGCTTAGCTCCTCACTTTTCTACATGAGGGCAACCCCTCTAGAGTATCCATCTCTCTTATCTCAAACAGATCTGTGAAGTTCACAAGATTTCGTAGCTCTTGGTGATCATGCATCCTTGTCTCAGTCAGTCATATGGTGGACGGGTTGTTCCATTCCACAATCGCTTTGAAGGTCCTCTTAAATTTAGTTTTTTTTTATGCCCAGGTCTCGAGGCTTGCGCCTCCCTATCGCTAGTACTGGTACAAGTACTGGTACTAGGCTCCTGGGGTAATAGCATCGGTCCCTCAGCACTATTACCAAGTGAATCGCGGGATGTGCTCCAGTGGACAGTGTCTGGAAGCGTACAACGGATCACTGACACAAGGTTAATCCCTCTATGTGCTTGTCGGGGATCGAACCCACTCTGCGCAGACCCGCACGCCTTATAGCGCCCAGACTTTATCACTGGACTATGCCCCGGAGAACTAAATTTAGGGTTATTTCATTCCCTATAGTTCCGTAATAGAACCTTTGGAATTAGCTACAATTGTGGAGGCCCCTTGACCCAAGGCATCTCCAGATGGGATAGTAATAGGTGTGATGGACCCTTCATCTTGGAATTAGCTACAATCGTGTAGGTTCCTTCCCCGGATTTCGTATAGCAGAAGCTTAATGCATCGGGTGTATTTTTGTGTAGGTTCCCTCTTCCTCCTTTTTTTCTTGGATAAGGTTTGTTTTTTGGATAATTTACGTGCACATTATATAACTTAATTTAGTATTATTTATCTTTCACCAACACATGTATTTTCTTTTTATAATTCTTTTCGTAGTAAGTTGAGAGCGTCAGTTACTGTTTACTTTTTTGGAATGCGTTATCATTACTTATTCTCTTTTGATATCAGCATTTTCAAACTACTTTAATTTTTTTCTAACCGGATTTGACTGTTTCTCTTGCTTTGCTTTTGTTGTTGCTTTGCTTGTGTTTATGCTCTGTCTTGAGCCGATGGTCTCTCGCAAACAACATCTCTACCTACCAAGGTAGAGGTAAGGTCTGCGTACACTCTATCCTCCCTCAGACTCACGCCGTGTGATTTCACTAGGTATGTTGTTGTTGTTTCGTAGTAAGTTGAGAATAGTTCTAATTAGGTGGGAGGCCACTTAATTTCTTTTTCATTTTTTCCCGAAATTAGGGTTTATAAAAGGAGACATGTGGTACATTTCATAATATTTAAAAGTTTGAAGATTTTAACTTATACACTTCAATCCCTTTAACTTATATTTAAATATACAAAGACTACATATCTCTCTCCACTCCCTATCACTTTCTAAATCTAAATTTGCATTCTTCCTCTCCTCCGAGCTTGAATATTGGTCAATCGTCTTTCCCATGTATTTTTTAAAATTTTATAACTCTTTCGGAGCATTTTAAGCTCCATATTGCCCTGAATTTTTTCTTCCTTTTTCGATTCATGGTGTTCATAAATTTGAAAGTTTAGACTATTTTTTATTTGTTTCGATCTTTCTTTTTAGGTGTTTGCTTATGTGTTATTTATACTTATTTTGCCTGTTTCAATCTTTCTTTTTCTATTTTTATTTTTGAAAATACATTATGGTCTATTAATAGAATGTTGGTCGATTATTTCTATTTTTATATCGTGTTTGATCAACGTCTCTATTGTTTGTATATAGATCATAAAGAATGCATAGATGTATATGAAGAGCAGGAAAAATAGTTCCCCGTTCTGTTGATATGATTCAAACCCGTACTAATAATGCCAATAGTGAGACCTACTTAGACCCCATGGATGAACATAGTATGGATGAAGATCAAGATGATCGTGGTGATAGTTATATTTTTTTAGGATGATTCAAGCAGTCATTTTCTGATTAAGATATCAATCCATGTTCCGAGGAGAAGGATTCAAGCTCGATCACGACACAATTAATACCACTACTGTCAACGCCTTTCACCTGACGTACTTCTCTTGAGAAATGATATGGAGTGTCTCTTCATGGAGCTCAGAGATGACATACACAACAGTTGAAAATGCACATTCTCTGCGTGTAATATTTGAAAGGCTCGAAAAAGAGCCTGATGATCTGACCATCAACCTACTACCTATAATAGATTATTATTTTTATGTAATTTTTTATAAAACTTTTATTTATGAAAAGAGAATGGAGGAGTTTGATCAAGAAAAGAGAAGATAGAGAAAATAAACCGGAAATAAGCCAAACTGGAAATAAATCACCTTACTCTATAATAACTCACTGCTTAGGACAATTTTAGACCATTAAAAATAAATTAAAGAAAAAAAATTCAAACCCCAAACGCCAAATTGTAGAAATCTAAGGGATTGTGGATAGGTATATCATAAATCGGTTGTCGTCAATAGCTAACAATTATCATTTAGGCTCGACTTCATGCATGACATGTTATATATAGACCAAGGATAATATTTATCTAAAAAAGTCATAAATAAATAAAATAAAATAAATAAAAAGACTTGATAGTATTTAAACATTATAATAACACTTTAATACATCATATGAGAGTCCTCATCCATTTAACACATGATCAAAAGAGTTTAAGGACAAGTAATGATACTTAAAAGACCAATATTTATCTAAAATGTTATAAATAAATAAAATAAAATAAATAAAAAGACTTGATATTGTTAAACAATATAATAACACTTTAATAGATCATATGAGAGTCTTCATCCATTACACACATGATCCAAAGAGTTTAAGCACAATTAATTATTGTCCTTAGAACTGTTAGAATATTATTAATTAATATTAATAATATTGTGTATTAATGTAGTATCATGTTATATATGGTAGGTAGTAAAATAATAAATTAGAAAGATTATGTTAAGGATTATTAGGAAGATTATTAGGCAAGATTTACTCTTTCATTATGAATGTATATTGTGTATATATTATTCCCTTATGGGATGAATACAATTGAGGAAAACATTTCAAATTATTACATGGTATCAAGTTTAAGGAAAATATCCAAATTCTCTCTTTTGTCAAAATTTCGATCCTTTCTTCCTCCATTGGCCGAATTTTTTTTTTCATTTTTTTGTCTTCTTTGATTTTTCACTTCTCCATTAGTGAACACCATTAATCTCAACCAATAATGTTTGAGTCAAAATCATCCATTCACCCTGCCCTGACTGTCTCGAATATCAAAACATATGTTTCCGTCAAACTCGAAATGAAAAATGTTCATTATGCAACGTGGGCGGAATTATTCAAAATTTGTTGTCGTGCTCACAAAGTTCTTCACCATATAATTCCACCAAAAGATGGATAAGGGAAGGAGATCACAACTGATGCAAACAAAGAATTGTGGGATACACTTGATGCCACAGTCCTTGGTTGGATTTTTGCAACAATATCTACTGACTTGTAGTATACAATAATGGAACCGGATTCAACCGCTATGGCGACACGGGAACGTTTGCGAGATATCTTTCAAGATAATCAAAATTCTCGCGTTGTTACGTTGGAGCAGGAATTTTCCACCATTGACGGATTTCTCGAATGTTTTTACATATTGTCAACGCCTCAAAGTGTTGGCAGATCAATTAAGAAATGTTGGTTCACCGGTTATCGATAACCGATTAGTCTTGCAATTGGTCGCCGGTCTCACCGATGCGTATAGCGACGTCGGAACTCTAATCCGTCAAAGTAACCCTCTACCAAAATTTTATCAAGCAAGGTCCATGCTTGTGCATGAAGAGTCGGGCTTGGTGAAAAATATCTCTACTACTTCAAATTCCGCTATGATTGCCACTTCCTCTAATGACGGTAATTATTTTGATTCTTCTCAACAAATAAGGGACAAAAGGACGCAATAATAATAAGAAGGGTGGAAATCGCGGCAATAACAAAGGTGGAGGTCACCGGAATTCCGGTGGCGGCGGAAATGGCGGCAACACCAACTCCAGCATGACAAGCGCAAAGAATACGACGGCGTTGGCGCTGGCGGCCAGTCGAGTGCATAACTAGTTCGACAGCCGCCTCGGCCATATCGTCCAGCCCAGTCTAAACAGGGAATTGGGTCATGACTCACTCTTATAATTTCTTGGATGATGATAGGCTTCCGTATCTAACAATAATTTGTTGTGAGGCTAATTGAATATTAGTGTTATGATTACCATTACTTGTTCTAAAAATCTTTTGATAATGTGTTCAATGGATGAAGACTCCCATATGATGTATTAAAGTGTTATTATAATGTTTAAATAGTATCACGTCTTTTTATTTTTTTTATTTTTTTTATTATCACTTTTTAGACAAATATTGACCTTTTAAGTATTATTACTTGTCCTAAAACTCGTTTGATCATGTGTTTAATGGATGAAGACTCTCATATGATGTATTAAAGTGTTATTATGATGTTTAAATAGTGACATATCCTATTATTTATTTTATTTCATTTAGACTTTTTAGACAAATATTATCTTTGGTCTATTATTGACCCATGCACGAAGTCAAGCCTTAAATGATAGTTGTTAGCTATTGACAATAGTTGGTTTATGTTATACATATCTACGTTCCCTTATATTTGTGTAATTTGGTGTTTGGGGTTGTGGTTTATGACAGGACCATCCTATCACCTTGCTCATAGAAATTTAATTCCAGCATTTTGAGGCCTCCTCTCATTCACCACTGAAAAGTGGAGAAATCGGGAGCTTTTGGAGGAAAATATATATTTAATTTTTTCTTTCTTTTTGAGGTAATTAAAACGAAAGGAAATATTTAGTTTTTCTTTTTCTTTTTGGGGTAATTAAAATGTTGGGGATTGAGGGCTAAAATTTATTTTTTAAAACTTTGAGATTAGGGCTGACAATAATAATTTCTGACATACTGATGTAATGACGACCTAATAATTGGTGGCATTTCATCAAATTTCCAAAAACTTGTGGCCTTTTTACAATAAAAGTGTTCAAAGCGCCTTTCAGCTAAAAGTCCCTACAGTAATGCCAATACTATTTTGAATTAGAAAAAACAAGAGATCAATTTTGTCCTAACCCCTCTGTTATGAATGATGTGACAGACAAATCAATTCAATTAAAGTTTATTATGGTGTAAATGTGAGCTGCTGCTATTGCTGTAAAGTGAAAAGCTTAAACATGAAGGTCCAAAAGTCATAATTGATTGCCTTTTCTGAAGAAAAATGAAACTTTCTTTTTAGTCTTGGAATGAGAATCATGAAATGATTGAAGTGGAAAAGCAACGGAATCATGTGCAATGATAATACCAAAGTCTTGGGAAGATTCTCATACCCCTGAATCAATCGAAATGACACCTACGTATTGATAATACCAAAGTCTCGTTGTAGTTATCATTGTGTTGAAGGGAGGGGCAAAGTACGAAAGACCATCTTTGAATCCGTTCGAGGTGTGCAATCATACATAGTCTTCGAAAAATAAAAAATATTAGAATTCTTTTTTCTATTATTTTATTAAGTAGTATTAGTCATAATTCACGGGTTTTAGCCAAATGAAGGGTCCACTTTTACGAATTAGAACAAGACCCCAAAAATATCTGAGACGACCCTGGCCAAAGTCATGAGTAAAGATATATGCATGAGACATTAATGTATAAATAGTAATCACCTGCACATTTTGTAATTTAGGATTTATGCTTAAATAGATATCCTCAAGTAAAGCCATTTTGTATAGTACTCTTGTTAGGTGTTATTATTAATACAACATAGGCTAAAGGGATTCAATATACAAATCAGTTCAAGTTTTGTCCCTGGCCCAATGTCAAACGTCTCAACCTTATTATCAAAATTGAGTAGGTTTTCTCTAGACTTAAATGGGAAATTCGCAGTATTGTCCCTAAAATAGGGTCAGTCTTTATTTGCCCCTCAAATTGGTGGTCTTTAATTTTTGCATTTCGTCTAAAAATGACAAAAAAATATCGATGAGGTTGTGAGTTCGAATTCTAACATAGTCAAAAAGAAAGAAAAAATTCACAAGGTAAAATTTCATAGAAATTATGTATATTCGGCCAAAATTGTATAGAGATTATGCCTTAAGGCATATGGTTTCATTAAAAATTAAGATTATGACTTGTTCGGCTAGTTATATAGAAACTACGCCCCAAGGGGCATAGTCTTTATATAACTTTGGCCGAATAGACATAATTTCTATGAAAATCTTGCATTGCGACATTTGTTTTTTGTCTCTGCTGGGATTCGAATTCAGAATCTTTGATTTAGTAGACCCGCAAATAAAGGATACTTTGGGCCATAGATTTTTATTAAATGAGAAGTAGGAGCAAAAATTAAAGACTAGTTCATAGGAAGGAAATCCGCCCAAAAAAAAAGGAAATACAATTGGCACAATAGTTAGGCCCAACTTTGCTCAAGGCTAAACTCACAAGGCCATGATGTACTTGATCTGCCTTAAAACTAAATTTAATTTGTAGGTATAATACTTCTAAAGTTGTAAGGATTTGTTTAACATCAGTAGTCATGAATGGGTGATTTACACAGATAACCACTACATTTAGAAATTGATCATTTTCTTAAAATTAGTCCAATGATCTGAAGTGGGAAAGTGACCGCATGGTCCGAGTTTAAAATTCAAAACTACTAATATTTTAATCACAGGTTTAATTTTGAAAAAATGGCCAGCTTGTAAATACAGGGCCACAAAAGTGGCTACCTGGTGTAAATATGTGGATATGGCTATGGGGATCATATCTTTAGCCAAAATGGGTTGGTCTTTAATTTACACATATTTACACCAGGTAGCCACTTTTCACCAGGTAGATCCCATTTCTTTAATTTACACATATTTACACCAGGTATTGAAACATCAAATAATCTTTAATTTTTACCTTCAAATGGGTTTGTTTTTAATTTAGCCCAATTTGTGCTGGTCTTTACTTTTAACCCTTCAAACGGGTTGGTCTTTAATTTTACCCTTTAAAATTGAACTTATGTTTATAGGAACATATGGTACGCATCATAATATCTACAAGTTATGTAAAGAACTTATGTCCATAAGTTCAATTTTGTAGGGAAAAAATTAAAGATTATTTGATGTGGAATCAAGTCGAGCCCAAGACCTGTTACCAAATGCCTATGTATGGCTAAGTCAATAGCTTTGGGTTGCAATTATATGTTCTAAGGCTTAATTAACCAAAATCGAAAGATGATAGCAGTTGTTATATCTTTTTGTTTTTTCCTCCTTTTTTTTGCTAACTCCTCATTTCCTGCTATATGACCAAGATACTCATTTGAAGCATAAAATTTTGTTGAAGAGTTCCACATCGGATAAAAAAAAATGATGAGTGATTCTGAACTGACTTTTGGAGTTGAGTTAATACAAAATCTATTTCTCCACAAATTCAAAAGCAAAATTTGGACTTATTAAGTGAGTCATCCCTAAAAATGTTAAATGGCAGAAGGACCGAGGTTGATAAACAAAGGTATGCTAAAAAAGCCCCAGAATATTATTGGAGGACAAAGTAAACTGTCTGTGCAAAACAAGATACATGAAATAAACGAGGGTTTGAGATATGTAGGAAATATTCTTTCTTGATTTTATTCACTAATGATTTATAATATATATATATATAGGTGTTATAGAAATATTTACTTTGCTACAAACTATGTAACTAATCAATCCTAATTACAAGAGAAATATAATTTTATCTAATACAGGAGATGTACAATTAATTATTATGGAAATATTCTATTACACCCCCGCAGTTGAAGCGGCAGGTCGGCGTATAATGAAATTGTCCCGAAAGTCTTCAAATAAAACCAGCGGAAGATCTTTTATAAAAATGTCGGCAATCTGATAACGTGACGGGACATGTAAGACACGTACTTGTCCACGAGCAACCTTTTCGCGAACAAAGTGAATATTAAGTTCAATATGTTTAGTGCGTTGGTGGTGAACTGGATTCCCTGAGAGATAAATTGCACTAACATTATCACAATAAACCAATGTCGTCTTCAGAACCGGACAATGGAGCTCTAAAAGAAGGTTTCATAACCAACAAGATTCAGACACCACATTGACAACACCTCGATATTCCGCTTCAGCACTGGATCTAGACAAGGTTGCTTGTCGTATTGAGGACCAAGAGACCAAATTATCATAAAAAATACACAATAACCAGACGTGGAGCTTCTGGTATCCGAACAACCACCCCAATCGACATTTGTATATGAAACAAAAGTGGTTGTCGAAGACGGATAGAAATATAAGCCATGATCGAGAGTATCCTGAATATAACGCACAATGCGTTTGAGAGTATGCATGTGATCCTCCATCGGGTTATGCATGAATAGACAAACCTGTTGCACAACATAAGAGATGTCGGACTGTCACGACCCGAACCCGGACCCGTGACCGGTGCCTTAACCCGGGCACCCTAGTGACACAACATCAGAGAAAACCAGCGGAATGTAAACTCAAGATAAACAACCATTAAGATATAGAATAGTCTAGCCCAAAATGGCTAACCCAAAAGTACATAAACCGAACGATTCATCCTTAACGAACCAAGTTCTGACAAGACTACAGGCCTCTAAGAATGAATAACACTATGACGGGACAGGGCCCCGTCATGCCCCTGAATGTACAAATTATCAACGACTCCAGGGAGAACCATACCAAAAGTCGAGCCTCCAAGAAATGGAGCTCCCGACACTGAGTACAAGATCCTAGGAATGAGGATCTACCACCGCTTCCCTTACTGCAGATGAACGCAGGGCGAAGGGTCAGACACAACGTATCAAGTATGTAAAATCAAAATATCGTAGTAATATCATAAGTCCAAAATGTACCAAGTTATAGATAAAATCAAATTATGTCAGACCGTGCCTTACTAATAATGAGAGTAACAAGTATACATTTTATAGCATAAAAATAGAGGCTCATGATCAAAACAGGTACCCTCGCCTGTAGATCATTAAGCAATCCTACTCGGGACTATTTCACCCGCATAGGTCCTGTGGACCCGCATGAGGTCATCCGCCGCCATAGACTATTTCACCCGCACGGACTATTTCACCCGCACGATCCTGTGGATCCGCATGAGTACCATCGCGTGCTGCATGAGACTATTTCACCCGCACGATCCTATGGTCCGATTCGCATGAGTACGCCGCACTCGCATCACGGGTAGCAAATCCATGGCATAAATAATAACCCGGTTTACCCATAATATAAATATATATATATCATAGCTCATCCGCTATTAAACATAACATAAGCACTACCGCCTATCACATCACAACATAAGCACTACCGCCTATCATAACTTAAGCAAGTTAATCACCTAACTTCTTATTAATAGTACTAATACATCCTCTCATTTTAGTATACCTAAGGCACGATCATGTCTTTTAATAAAAATCCGAATTTAACCCAAGTATCATGTACTTAACCTTTTAAGAAATAACTTTTTATACAAAAATTCCAAGATGCTAATCACCATAGTATCAAGTTAGGATTTCTTTTCAAAACAAGTCACATTTCCTTTTAAAACTATCTCAAGCTTCCAAATTAAGTGACTTCATTTCTTGTAAAACCTTAGGCAATTCATGCCTTAAAACCATTTTCCTTCCACAAGTTCAAATCATCAAAACCTTTCTCCATTAAGCTTTCACAAACTAATATAACCAACTTCCCATAAAGCCGTTATATTAGAGTTAAACAATAGTAAAACATATTCCCTTAAGTCCAAGGGATTCTTATATTTTTCTTTTAAAACGAAGCAAGTATAAAATACTTATAACAAACGAAGATTTCCAAATCTTAGACGCTCACCGTACTACATAGTACAACTAATCATGCTCAAGAGATAGGAAAGCTCCACATACCTCTTGGTCAATCCACAAGCTAAGTCCAATTTACCGCACGTAGTATGTCAACCTAAAATGACCACAATACGCTTATCAAGCTCTAATTACAATGCAGAATTTTTCCAAGTTAAAGTCACCAATTTCCTACGGAAAATCGTCCTTTGTTTCTACATACATTGCCACCTTTCCAAGGTCGATTTTTAACGCTCAAATGCCATGTTTAAGGCTCAACAACCAACCAACACTAGGGTTTACACACCTAAACTTTGGTGTGTGTAAAATTCAGCCCCACAAGTTACAACAACTAACCCAACAAGTCTAATGTAGTATTTAGGCAACAACATGCTCATAATATCCCCTAACCAATTCTTTCATAATCAACCCCATTTCTTACACGCAACTACTCTAAGTGCATTTTTTCCAACTACAAGTTCTTCCTATTAAACATGCAACACCCAATACTAACTACAAGAGAAGAAATGTTATCTTAAGTTTTAGCCAAACTTATTCCAACACCTTGCTAGCCTTTTTCTCCAAGAACACCACCACAATAGTCTTCACAAGCTTGTAATAACCTTTCCTTCCTATTACACTTTTCAGATTTTTCCCTTAGGCTAGAATTCCTCTCGGGAATTTGTAGAAGGATGAGCTTTTAACTTAGAGAGAGGAGTGTAAAGATGAAAGGTTGAAAGAAATGACCAAGTCTTGTCAATATAATGCATGTAAATCGATGGGGGACACTGTCACCCTCCCATGGCCTCTTTTAAAACAAAATCGACTTTCTAAGTTTTTCCGCCAAATTTCGCCTCGCGCCATGCTCGCTTCCCTGGCCACATGGCGCAACTCCGCGACTGATCTTTCGCGCTGCTGTTTCCTGTGGCCACAAGGCCAGAATCTCCGCCGACTTCACTCGCGCGCCTACTCTCCGGCCATGCGCTCGTGCCTCGAACGTGTTTCTAATTTCTCGTGACGGCCACACGCACGGCGAACCACTGGTATAACATTCTCTCTTAGAAACATTCGTCCGAATGTTCCTTCTAGCCTTACACAAAACACAAGATAAACATATCTTCTTGACTATTCCTTTGCAAATAAGAATGCCCCCCGAGCCACAACAATACTTAAGCACAATTGCTAAATCAAAACTAACAAGCAGGAAAGTGGGTTACCCAGGTGTAGGAATAAGTGAGGATACTTCTTCATCATTTCATCCTCTCGCTTCCCACGCCATTTCCTCCTGCTCGCCCGCCATAAGACTGACGAAGCCACGCCCTTCGTCCAAGTCGTCTAACCCGACGATCGAGTATCGCTATGGGACTCTCCTCATACGACAACTCCTCTCACACCGGATATCCTGAATCGGTGCACTCTAGACGGATCTCCAACGATTTCCGTAACATAGACACGTGAAAAGCGGATGTACGCCAAGATCGGACGACATCCAACTCATGTGCAACCTTGCCCACTCTTCTGACAACCGACACGCCCAATGTACCTTGGGCCGAGTTTCCTTCCTCCCAAATCTCATCACACCCTTCATGGGTGACACTTTCGTGAAGACCCAATCATTAACCTCAAACTCTGTGTCGACGCCGATGATCTGCGTATGATTGCCGACTGGCTGCCAATAACCGCCTCCCGGATAAGCTTCACCTTATCCATCGCCACGAACCAAATCTGCCCGATTAATCGCACTTCTCCCACTTCAAACCAACCTATCGGTGACTGCACTTCTCCCGTATAAGGCCTCATAAGGCGCCATCGAACACTAGAATGGTAGCCGTTGTTATAAGCAAACTCCACAAGAGGTAAATGATCCTCCCATTACCCTCAAATCAATAACACAAGCCCGCAGATATCCTCGTGTCTCGATAGCGCCGCCCGCCCGTCCGTCTCGAGGATGAAACGCCTCCGAGACTCACTGTGTCCCTAATCCTTCGAAGGACCCCAGTTAGCCGTGAACCGGGCTCTCAATCGATATAATCGACACCGACTCGTGCAATCTCACAATCTCTCTAATATATAATCCGCATAGTCCTACAAAACGCCGTCCCGATCGGAAGAAAGTGGGCTGATTTCGCCACCACAACAATAACCCAAATGGAATCATGTCTCTCCGTGCGAGGTAACCCCGTAATAAAGTCCATGTTGACCACCTCCCACTTCCACATCGGAATATCAATAGCTGTAATAGCCCACCGCTTCGTGCTCAACCTTAACTCGACAATTAGGACATCGGCAACAAACCGCCACGCCCTCTTCAAACTATCCCACCAATACACGCACTGAGGTCATGGTACATCTTAGCCGACTCCGGATGAATCGAATAACGAGCACCGTGCCTCTCCCGCATCTGGCCGTCAAGTCCTCACATCGGGAACACACAACCGCCTCGAATCTTAGCACCCCATCCGGCTACCTCAAATAGACTCTTCTCTTCCCGGAGAGCGCATCTCTGCATCGCACCAAAATCGGATCCTCATATCGCCGCCTCTTCACCTCCTCGACGATGGAAGACTCGCGACTTCGAACCCGAATTCGCTACTAACGAATCAACCAAACGAACCCCAAGGCTTGCTAACCGTGTAACTCTGACCATATCCCTTTTCTCTGCAACATCGATAGACTACCCATCGATCCGCGATTGCATCTGCAACTACATCGCCTTCCCCGGTGGTATGTAATATCAACATCGTAATCCTAAGTAGCTCCAACCACCGCTCTCGCCGCAAGTTCGCCTCCTCGGTGAAGATGACGAGACTTCGTGTTCAGGTAAATGTCCACATGAACTCCATATAAATAATGTCTCCATCTTCAAGGCATGAATCATCGCCGCCTCCAAGTCATGTGGGGATAGTTCTTCTCATGTTTCCTAAGTCGCCGACGATAAGCTATAACCTTGCCATGCCGCATCAGACGCACTCCAAGCCCGACACCGACGCGTCACAATAAACCACATATCCATCTAAACCTCCGGAAGAGTAAGAACGGGGCGGTCGTCAACTTCTCCTTTAGCAACGGAAACTTTCCTCACAAGTATCCGCCCATCGAACATAGCCGCTTTCCGAGTCACAGTCAATCTGGTTGAAATAAAGCAACCGCTTCCACAAACCTCCGATAATAACTCGCAAGGCCCAAAGTCGCGCACCTGCTTGTAGTGGGTCTAGGCCAAGTCTGATCGCCGATCTTTGTCAGACAACCCGAATACCATCGACTCGATAACATGTCCTAAGAAATCCATCAAGCCGCCCAAAACTCGCATTTCGAGAACTCGCATACAATCGCGGCCCCGAGGACTCCCAACACCGCCCTCAAATGATGTGTATGCTCGCTCGCGTGAATACACCAAGATATCATCGATGAAAACTATAACGAACATATCCAAGAATGGCTCAACACCCTATTCATCAAATCCATGAATACCACGAGCGTTGGTCAACCCGGAAGACATCACCCGAACTCATTGCCCATACCGGTCCCGAATGCGCTTGGGATATCCGCCTCTCTAACTCGCACTGATGATAACGGATCGCAGTCGATCTTGAAAACATCTCGCACTCGCAACCGGTCAAACAAATCATCAATCCCGGGAGGATATCTATTCTTGATGGTTACCTTGTTCACCGCCAATCAATACACATACGCAGCTGCCCCATCTTTCTTCTTTACAAATAACACCTGCTCCCTGGGAGAAACACTTCGCCCGATAAAGCCTTTTTCCAAAGAAATCTTTCACCGGTCCTTCAATTCCTTCAACTCGCGAGTTCCATCCTGTATGGCGATAGATATCGGTCGAGTGTCCGTGCCAAATCGATGCAAAACTCAATCTCCTCTCGTGAGGATACCCTAGCTCGCCTGGGAAAACGCCCGAAACTCTCTAACCATCGAATCGATCAAGGTCCTAGATCTCACCGATCGAATACCCGAACCAAATGGTAAATATACCCTTTCCGCATCATCTTCCTAGCCTTGAGGTAAGAAATAAACCTACCCTCTGGCGATGCAAGATTCTTCCACTGAGCAACCGGCCACCAGAAACCGAACCGAACTAACCTCTCTCTCATTCACATTGGCATAGCAAGACGCTAGCCAATCCATACCATAATCACATCGCATGTCCAACTCTATCAAGTCGCCAGAGTCCGACGACCATCTATAGTCACCGGCAAGCCTTATATACCCGCCGCCTAACACCGGCACCGATCGTAGCCACCTCAAAGGATTCTATGGACTCGCTCTATCCCTATTCTACCAAAGAATATGAGGAGATATATAGGACAAGGTAGAACTCGGATCTATCAAAGCATAAACATCACGAAGAAACCAACAATGTACACTGCGACGACATCGTGACGCCTCGGGTCTGGCGGCCGACATAGCATAAATGCGCTCGAGGACCGAATCGAACCTCTACCACGACCCGCCGCGCTGCTCGTCTGCGTGAATACCACGCCTCCGGCGCATCGCCATCGACGATGAAGATCCACCCATCGACCTGTCGGTGAGCCATCATATTCCCGCCACCTGACGGACAATCTCTCAAATGGCCTGGCCGCAAGAACAACAAGCTCACGGAGGAACACGACACTTCATAATGGCAATCACCACATCGACCACACCGAGGCATGTGTGGCCTCATCTCGACGGAACTCGTCCTCTGAAACCCAAGCCCGGAACCCTGCCCCGCCCCGAATACTCAGACGTCCGAAGATGGTGGAGGAGCGCTCGACCGGCGTGGTGCAAATGCTTTCTTGGGGTTGTCTACCCTAAAACTACCAGAGGACTTGCCCTAGCCTCTTCTCGCGATACTGCCGATCCGTCGGCCCTGCGTTCTCACACCTGCGCACGTGCTCGCACGCGGCAATGTCCATGCCCTGAAGAGCCACCCCGAGCAACTCGCCAAGTGATCATCGAGTCCTGTGACATAACGGTGCACCCGCCCTCCATGTCGCTACCAATGCGCACATACCTAGCCAATGAATCAAACTCCACGTTGTATTCGGACCGCCCGCCCATTCTCGCCTCACAAAAATCTATCGCCCGAGCCCTCTCATCTGCGGTGGCAAGAAATGGCTAATGAATGCCTCGAGAACTCGCCCCAAACGGCCGAAGCGCATGCCTCCGGGACGCCTCATGAATCATACCCAATCGCCAGATCCCGCAGCCATGCGAACTCAAGACCACCTCAAGCCGATCACCGCCATGATCCGCTGCAATCGTTTGATAAACTCACGAGATCATCTCGTGTCTCGACCAGAAACTCGTGGCTACAACTCAAAATCTCTCGCCTCGAAGCTAGCTCATGTTAACTACAGTGCGAATCGCCGTCTCCAACCTATCCTCCTATTCGCCACGATCTCGCCGATCGCTATCTCTCAGAGCCCATATCCTCTCGCCTCGCCGCTGGATCGAGGCTCGTGTACCGCGTCTCGGCCGCCGTTGCCGCCCGACTCTTCTGGTTGGCGACGTCGTAGAACTTCGCCGTCCAAACACCTGCTCGTAAGGACCTGCTCGTGCTCGTGACTCGGTGCCTACCGTAGTTCCTCATCGCTTGCCCTTCGGGCTGCGTTGCCTCGCGGAGACATAAGCGATACAGAAAAATACGCTGGAGGAAATTCAACCTATAGCACTCTATTGCACGATCTTAGAGTGAAAGAATGGGAACCAATAAATATCCTGCGCCTCTCGATTATAGATGTGCACAACACACCGATAATCAAGACTCTACTAGTACGGCTCAGACTCTTTCCGAGGATTAATCGCTCGATACCACTTTTGTCACGACCAACCCGACTCCGTGACCGTGCCTTAACCCGCACCCTAGTGACACAACATCGAGAAAACCGGAATGTAAACTCAAGATAAACAACCATTAAGATATAGAATAGTCTAGCCCAAAATGGCTAACCCAAAAGTACATAAACCGAACAATATATCCTTAACGCAACCAAGTTCGACAAGACTACAGGCCTCTAAGAATGAATAACACTATGACGACGTGGCCCCGTCATGCCCTGAATGTACAAAATATCAACGACTCGGGGAGAACCATACCAAAAGTCGAGCCTCCAAGAAATGAGCTCCCGACACTGAGTACAAGATCCTAGGAATGAGGATCTACCACCGCTTCCTTACCTGCGATGAACGCACCCGATGAAGCGGGTCAAGACACAACGTACTCAAGTATGTAAACGAAAATATCAGTAGTAATATCATAAGTCCAAAATGTACCAAGTTATAGATAAAATCAAATTATGTTGCCTTACTAATAATGAGAGTAACAAGTATACATTTTATAGCATAAAAATAGAGGCTCGTGATCAAACAGGTACCTCGCCGTAGTATCATTAAGCAATCCTACTCGCGGGACTATTTCACCCGCATAGGTCCCGTGGACCCGCATGAGGTCATCCGCCTCGTCATAGGACTATTTCACCCGCACGACTATTTCACCCGCACGGATCCTGTGGATCCGCATGAGTACCATCGGCACTGCGTGGGACTATTTCACCCGCATGGATCCTATGGTCCAGATCCGCATGAGTACAAGCGCCGCACTCGCATCATGGGTAGCAAATCCATGGCATAAATAATAACCCGGGGTTTACCCGTAACAATATAAATATATATATATATCATAGCTCATCCGGCTATTAAACATAACATAAGCACTACCGGCCTATCACATCACAACATAAGCACTACTGCCTATCATAACTTAAGCAAGTTAAGAATCACCTAACTTTATTAATAGTACTAATACATCCTCTCATTTTAGTATACCTAAGGCACGATCATGTCTTTTAATAAAAATCCGAATTTAACCTAAGTATCATGTACTTAACCTTTTAAGAAATAACTCTTTTATACAAAAATTCCAAGATGCTAATCACCATAGTATCAAGTTAGGATTTCTTTTCAAAACAAGTCACATTTCCTTTTAAAACTATCTCAAGCTTCCAAATTAAGTGACTTCATTTCTTGTAAAACCTTAGGCAATTCATGCCTTAAAACCATTTTCCTTCCACAAGTTCAAATCATCAAAACCTTTCTCCATTAAGCTTTCACAAACTAATATAACCAACTCCCCATAAAGCCGTTATATTAGAGTTAAACAATAGTAAAACATATTCCCTTAAGTCCAAGGGATTCTTATATTTTTCTTTTAAAACGAAGCAAGTATCAAATACTTATAACAAACGAAGATTTCCAAATCTTGTACGTCTACCGTACTACATAGGTACAACTAATCATGCTCAAGAGATAGGAAAGCTCCACATACCTCTTTCGGTCAATCCACAAGCTAAGTCCAATTTACCGCACGTAGTATGTCAACCTAAAATGACCACAATACGCTTATCAAGCTCTAATTACGATGCAGAATTTTTCCAAGTTAAAGTCACCAATTTCCTACGGAAAAATCAGCGTTTCCTTTGTTTCTACATACATTGCCACCTTTCCAAGGTCGATTTTTAACGCTCAAATGCCATGTTTAAGGCTCAACAACCAACCAACACGGGTTTACACACCGAAACGTTGGTGAGTAAACTTCAGCCCCACAAGTTACAACAACTAACCCAACAAGTCTAATGTAGTATTTAGGCAACAACATGCTCATAATATCCCCCTAACCAATTCTTTCATAATCAACCCCATTTCTTACATGCAACTACTCTAAGTGCATTTTTTCCAACTACAAGTTCTTCCTATTAAGCATGCAACACCCAATACTAACTACAAGAGAAGAAATGTTACCTTAAGTTTTAGCCAAACTTATTCCAACACCTTGCTAGCCTTTTCTCCAAGAACACCACCCCAATAGTCTTCACAAGCTTGTAATAACCTTTTCTTCCTATTACACTTTTCAGATTTTTCCTTAGGCTAGAATTCCTCGGGAATTTAGAAGGATGAGCTTTTAACTTAGAGAGAGATGGAGTGTAAAGATGAAAGGTTGAAAGAAATGACCAAGTCTTCGTCAATATAACGATGTAGCGTAAATCGATGGGGGACACTTGTCACCCTCCCATGGCCTCTTTTAAAACAAAAATCGACTTTCTAAGTTTTTTCCGCCCAAATTTCGCCTCGGCGCCACTTCCGCGGCCATGGCGCGAACTCCCGCGACCGGATCTTTCGGCCGGCCCTGTTTCCGGCCGCGGCCAGAATCTCGGGTCTCACCGCACTTCACCGCCTTGGCGCCCTCCGGCGCGCTCGTGCCCTTGAACGTGTTTCTCTAATTTCTCGCACGGCCCCACACGCACGGCCCGAACCACGGGGTATAACACGGACCTCGTGAATGTGAGATACTGAAGGCCCCTACAAGGCTGCGGTAATGTGATGGATCAGCATATGGCTTGCTGGAAGAAGCACTCAACTTCGGTTTAGTGTCAACCGGAGTGGCAGACGGCCTACATGATGACATGTCAACTCGTTCAACAATCTTTGTTGCATACTTTTTTTGGGATAAAAATAAACCACATGCATGACGTGTCACAACTATGCCCAAGAAGTAACTAAGTGGCACTAGATCTTTCATTGCAAACTCAAAGCCAAGCAGTGACACGATAGACCTACGAATGGCATCGGATGAGGAATTTAAAATAATTCATCCACATACAAAATAATGGAATCAATGTCATTACCCTGACGGTAGATTAATATAGAATGACCAGACATGCTGTTAGAAAACCCAATATGTGAAACATAATCTGCAAACCTCTTGTACCAGACCCTATGAGATTGTTTGAGTTCATATAATGATTTCTTCAGCAGACACACATGATCAGGATAAGTAAGGTCTGTACCTCATGGGTTGATACATGTACACTGTTTCATTGAGGTCTCTATACATGAAAGTATTTTTGACATCAAGCTGATGAAGCGGCCATGCCTTCAAAAGAGTCAGACTGAGGACCGTCCTGATAGTTGTCGGTTTGACCACCGGACTGAAAGTCTCATCGTAATACAAACCAACATGTTGAGTCTTTCCATCACATACAAGCCGAGTTTTGTGCCTTTTAAGTGTACCATCAAATTGTTCTTTATGACTAAAAATTCACATAGACCGAATCATATTAACATAAGGGGGACGGGGCACCAAATCCCATATCCTATTATTAATAAGAGCATTAAGTTCATCATTCATAGCCATTTTTCAATTTGGATCATTAAGGACAGACATAGGATTACGGGGTAATGGTGACTTGGCAACATGGGTGTGAAGATCGTATTTTTTATTTGGCTTAAAAATTACGTGTTGACTACGAGTGACAAGCCAATGGGCCAGAATTGAAGTCGGTCCGGATGAGAGTGACAGACTTCCTGGCAGTGGGCTGGCAGTGATTCGACTGTCGGGCAGTGGGCTAGGGGATGGTTGGCTACCCGAGCTGGATGGTGGGCTGAGACCCAGCGGAATGCCCGTCATTGGGCCTCTTGGTAGTGGACTGCAAACAAGAGGCTCAACTAGGCCAGCAGTCGCGGGGCTCGGTAATTGGGTCGAGACCGGGATACGTTGGGCCTGTTTGGGAGGCTAATTTATGGATCAAGTACGGGGATATGCTATCGTCAATAAATTCATAGGTAGGAGGCCCGGAAAAATGTAATTTGTCAAAAGGGAAATTTGTTTCATCAAAACTTACGTGACGACTTATGATGATTTTATTAGAGGATAAATCAAAATATTTGTAACTACGGTGATTTGACGGATATCCCAAAAAAATACGAAGTTGATCGGGGTTGATATTTATTGATGGTAGTATACGGAAGAGAGGATATCATAAGCACCCGAAAACCCATAAATGAGAATATGATGGGTTCCTTAGGTATTAAATTTTGAGTGGGGATTGGTAGGCTATTTGTTTGCTCGAAAGTATGTTCAAAAGATAGGTTGTCATCTGTAACACATGATGCCAAAATGATGGTGGTAGAGATGCATGGACAAGTAATGTTCTAACAATATTGTTAATGGTTTAAATTTTTCTTTCTGCTCTTCCATTTTGAGATGATGTCTGTGGACACGAGAGATGAAATACCAAATCATTAGTTTTACAAAATCCCAAAAAGGCCTATTGTCAAATTCTCTACTATTGTCACATTGAATATTTTTAATATCTCGTTCAAATTGAGTGCAGATGTATGCTTTAAAGGATAGAAATATGGAAAAACTTGTGACTGTTTTGACAAAGGAAACATCCACAAAATATTAGAGTAATCATCCAACAACAGAAGATAATATCGATGGCCCGAAGAACTCAAAACGGGAGATGTCCAAATATCACTATAAATAATATCAAAAGGCATAACAGTACGAGACTTAGAAGCATCAAAAGGCAACTTAACATATTTTTCAAGAGAACGAGTGACAAACATGAGAGAGGTCTAGTAAACTCAATAAATTTATTTTGTTTAAGGGAAGCAAAAACAGGTGCTCCCGGATGACCCAAACGTTCATGTCATAAAGAATAAGTTAAAGCTGCAAAACTGGATGGTAATTTGGGTTGATATATGATTGTGGTGATTGGATAAAGCTCACCCCAACTATCACATCTCATTAGACGCATTCCCGTCTGAAAATCCTTCACGGAAAATCCAAAAGGATCAAATTCAATAGAAATCCAAATATTTGTGGTAAATTTTCTAACTGAAATCAAGTTTTTAATTAATTGAGGTGCGTGAAGGACATTTTACAAAATTAATGGTGGGTTCGGGAGAGAGTAGTACCATAACCATGAATTGGAATTGAATGACCATTTCCGACAATTATACCACGATTATTGCTCAAATTAAAATAGGACACGAGATTACCTTGTGAGGACGTCATATTAGACGTTACACCGGTGTCCATGTACCAATTTGCGTCAGGCGGAGTAAGCCCAATAGTGTGCATCGCGACCTCGATATTTGTCGGGGTCGCCACTACCGAGTAGGCATGCTGCCACTAGCTCGGCAGTGGCCCAATGATTCGTGCGGATTGCGTTGGGTTCGTCAGGTTACGGTTGATGGCACGGTCGCTGGCCCGCCCACCGCAGAAGGAGCGACCTGGTGACTTCCGTGCCAACAGCACCCACTAGGCTAGTTCTTGTTGCTGGTCGTCGCCCCTACCGCCACCTCCACCGAGGCGACTGTTGCCGCCGCGGTTTTTGCTTCAGTTACCGTCGTTTCGGCCCTTCTGACCACGATTTGACAGTAAATTTTTAAATTATGACGAATTCTCATCGAACGGAGTGGCAACCAAGGCGGAATTTGACAAGTGGATGTCTTATTGGCAAAAACCGCTTCTTCGAGGATGGTCATAGAACGAGCTCCGTAGAATGTCGGAAGATGAATGCTTTGACGGATGAGCGTACCTACTCCACTATATGTGTTAGTAAGGCCGACAACCATTTGTAACATGAGCCGTGTTAATTATCGGCACCCAGACATTCTTGAGTTGATCTAACATAACCTTGAGTCATTGACAGTATGAAGACGTATTGGGAAAATCTGCCATATCAGTGGTGGAAAATTTCTGGTAAAGTATGACGGTCCTGGAATTCTTATTGTCTTGGAATATGTCACGTAAACGTTCCCAAGCTTCCATAGCTGTGGAATTAGGCTCAAGAATAGTATGTAGTAAATCACTCGAGAGTGTGGCGTAGATCTACTGGAGGACCGTTGCATCAAGGGTCAACCATAATTCCTTCTCGTCATCGGTCTTCGACACCTTCTCATTTCCCTTTTTCGATGGAATTATGTGATGGATAATCCGATGTGAGTGATAGTGAATTTTAAAGAGTTCTCTCCATGTCGCATAATGGACGTTTTAAATCTCAAGAGTGACGGAGATATGAGATTTGATGTTGGAGACATCAAGGGTTGGGTGAAATTGGATTTTGAGTCAGACATGATTGTCGGACGGAGAAGGGAGGCCGGCGACGCAAGGAAGAAGGGGGGGGGGGGGGGGGCGACGGTATTGAGAGAAAAGTTTAGGGTTTAGGATCTTTCTCTAGAATCTGATACTCTTTTAGTAAGATTTTTCTTTTCATAATCATAATGTTTCCTTATGTTTTTTTTCTTCTAAAAACACCAGTACGATTTTGAAAAAAAAATACCATGTAGAAAATATTTTTTCTTAATTTTATTCATTAATAATTTACGTGTTACAGAAATATTTACTTTACTATAAAATAGGTAACTAATCAATTCTAATTACAAGAGAAATATAATGATACCTAATACAGTAATGTACAATTAATTATTGTGGAAATATTCTATTAATATATTTTTATGGTCCCTCTAATTTTTACTGCAAGACCGACAAACTTTAGTTCACCAAGTAGGCAAGTATGCCGTGTAACTCTCTCTCCATTCTTAACAGCTTATTCTTCACTTTGCCTTTGAATTTTCCACTTTCATGTGGCTCCTACCATAACACACCAAACACGCCTCCGTCGGCAATTTCGAATTATCGTTAATTATGTTTTTCCGTTTAAATTCATCTTATGCATATTTTATAAAAAATAGAAATGAAAAGTCTACTCCTTACGTCCCAGATTATTTGTCAAAGTTGTCATGTTTATTTTTTAAGAGTCAATTTAACTAATTTTAGAAGTAAATTGAATTAAATCAACTAAATATTTTATAATTAAAATTTAAAAATTAATACTACAAACTATACGAAAAATACTACAAGTTATAATTTTTCTCTGATCAATTTGATGAAAAAATACATATAAAAACGTTGATAAAAATTATCAAATTTGACTCTCTAAAAGCGAAATATGACAGTTAATATGGAATTACGAGTCAGACTAATCATAGAATCGAGCGAGCTCCCCCTCCCTCTCTATCTTGAACCTAGCTCTGGCTCCGGTTTCATTTTGGTTTGGAAGGAATTCAATTCAAAAGGGCTAAAAGGAAATGGAGAAGGAATCAAAATCTAGTTTTAGCGTAGCGAACTTCAGACATCCATTGGTGAATTTTCCATGCAATGAACCGAGTTCGTGCTTTGGGATTCCTCTTCTTTTATATGTATAGTTAGAACACGGGCTTTTCCTCATTACTAGGGTCCCGTGATGGTCTGTGGAATGGTTGGACTAACACTATTATTCTTTCACATATATTATCAAAAAGAGCGTCGAATGGATCTGTAGTCTGCTCAAAACTTTGATCCAGAGCGTAGACTTCATATAACTTCTCCATTTTCCCCTTTTCTGGCTTACCTCTTACTGAAGTGAAACAACCATACTATCTATTGAGATAGGTCAAAGACAGAAACATAGTACCAATGACCCGTGTCTGAAAAAAGCAAAAAAGGCCCTGATGGCGGAACTGGCATTTTGGGGGTCAGGTCAATAATAGCTATGCTATTGCCCTACTGATTGTTGGCCTCCGCCCGATCCCAAATGCACATTTTTTTCTTTCTGATCTCATCGAAAGGAAGACATCACATTAGTTATTTCACTCCCCTCGCTCTGCTCTAGGGTCGTCGTACCTACTATGAATAGAGAAAACTTTCCCCGAATTACAGAAATCAGTGGATGAAATAAGGCGATAAAAAAAAGTGATATGGATTCTTAGCTTTTGAGCAAATAGGATGATTCTCTGCTACATAAAGTCAAGTGGCTTCTACGCTTCTAAGCGGAATGTCGAGTTGATGAGCTAATACGATTGTTCTCGAACGAATGTGTGTGGATAGCTACTGAAAGGGTGTATGGCACGACGAATGTTACACCCCGTAATTTCAGGACATGTATAAGAGAATAGACGCGAGAACACAAGACTTGAAAATTGGTACGAAATGAAGAATCGTTTTTCCGAAGGAAAATCTTCCGAACGTCGGAAAGGAAAAATGTTCGTTGATGAGAATTGGATTCTCAAAATGCATTATTTGAGGAATATGGAATTTATTATCATTATGGAAACTTATTTTTACGGATTTGGTCACGTGGGGCCCACCCGAGAAATTTTACGTTTTGTGGGGGCCAACGAGGGTTACGGAATTTTATGGACGAATGGGAGTGCGACACATGTCCCCCCCCCCCCATAGGCTTGCACGAAATGGTCCAAGGGTGTAATGGTCATTGACCAATGTAGATGATCAAGTCTTCAAGCTTGAGATAATTGACTTAGTCAACTTGCCACTTGTATAGATATTTAATCTCCTTCATCCTAGCCACACATATGTTGTAATCTTGACCCTCAATTGTGTTATATATACTACACTAGTGCAAGACTTAGTCTTCAACACTTAGAAAAAATTAGAAAACTTGTGCTAGCTAAAGATAGCTCTCGACTTTAAGGAGATTTCCACACAAATTTTTTGTAATTTTGGTTCATTATTCACAAGACTTTAACCCAAGGTCCCTAAGGGTATTGTAAGGATATCTCAATAGAAAGATCTCGGAAAAACGACGTTTTCACGTTAGTCGCAAGGCGAAAACCTAAGTTGTTTTCATAGTTTTGGATTGGAAATGGAAGAGAAGTTGGATGTGAACTTCTAAGGGCTTCAAATAGCGGATTGAAGCGTAAAGGAAATGAGCTAAGAATTGCTAAGGAGCGACTTTGAATCTTGGAATTTTATAAGGGTTATATCAAGGTAAGAATCTTGTCGTTTTAGTAATTAAAGATTACTTATTGTTGTAGTTATGGATATTAGCAAGCATGAGGTATATATTATGAAGTTTGATAAGTGTATTGGCTATTGGAACCCTAATTCGAAACTAGCATGATTAGCCTTTGATATTACAATTCAATTTGGTTATTAGTTTAGTCGTCGCATGTTATATAAAGAAGGAATTGCAGTTGTTAAAGTTGTTTACGACTATATAACATGTTAGACCTAAGAACTTGGATTGAAAAAGAATTGGGAAGGACTTAGGATTGGTTATATTGTGTCGAATGCCCTTATAAGTGTTGGATTGTTTTATATTAATTGTGGGGCAGAATTTTACACGTATTGTAAGGCGTGTAATCCCCTTTGATTGGTTGATGTATTGAGCCTTAAATGTGGCATGTTGGTTATTGATTTACGAGCCTTAAAAGGTGGAAAAGTACGTAGAAACAAAGGAGGTGCTGCCCAATTTTCCGTAGAATAAGAGACTGTATACTTAGTATCATTCTACGTTAGAAACTAGAAGTTGATAGTCGTGTTGTGGCCATTATAGGTTGACAATTCTACGTGCGGCGTATTCGACTTAGCTTGTGGATTAAGCCGAAAAGGTATGTGAACCATCTCCTCTTCTTCTAGCATGATTCATTATGATAAAGAAAGTAAATCCTACTCCTTAAATGATCCACTCCTTGATTGTACTTGGATTTCCTAATATAGAAGTTGTTCTATATACTTCCTTGATTGTACTTTGGATGTTTAAATTGGAAGTTGTTATAATCCATCCCCTTAATGAAGTTTGGATTTTCAAAAGTGAAAGTGTTTTACTTGAAGTACTTAGAGTCTTAAAAAGGAAGTGGTTCCTAATCTTTTGGCTAGTGCCTTAGTTCCAAAACCTAAAGGTTGTTATAATGACTTTAGGGGAGTCAAAGGAGTGATTTACTTAATTGATTTAAAAGAGGAGAAATGACACGATTTAAAGAGAAGTAACTTGTTTTAAAGGTGTGAGTTACTTGAGATTTAAAAATAGAAGAAACTTGATTTCTAAAGTTAAGAGACTTGAAGTATTTTGAAAGTTATGTAACTTGATTTGAAAGTATATGATACTTGGTTTTAAAAGTATAAGTCTCTTGGTTATAAAAATGATGAATTTGTCTAAAACCATAAAGGGTTATAACGGCTTTATGGGAATTTAGTTATAACGGCTTTATGGAAGATTAAGAGAGTTGTCTATTTTGATGGATATGTCACGCCCCGACTTTTTCTAAGTCTTTACTTAGGGCGTGATGGCACCTGGACAATTATTTTCCACCAGGAGTACCATTTAATTCTCTTTATTTAGAAATTTGAACTTATATTCAAATACGGAGCGATTAATAAAAATAACAATAAAGAAATATGTTTATGACTTTATATGAAAAAACATAACGCGAGCCCATGCTCGTGCAAATATTGTTTCTACATAGACATACTGACAAAGATTATTCTAAGTTGGAAGGGAGATCATTCCACACGGGCATATCCCGAGACATTGAACCGACATTACGAACTCGACGAGTACCAAGCCCAAACAATGGACTTGGTATGAAAAGAGGTCATGGACGATCGCTAGCCTTGACGTGAGCCTTTCCTCTATCACCCTTTCCGAAACATGTTAATAAAAGAGTCACTCTACCATCCAATGAGTGAGAACCTTACCCTGCAATTCAAAGTAACACCACAATATTCCAAGTGCAATCACATTATAACGTAATAAGCATATTGCAAAAACATATCAGGTTACAACATCTTTAAATATGCAACAACTCCTCATAGGAAATTGTCGGTTTAACTAACACTTCATTTTATCTCGTATTATACGTTAAGACATTCCCTTGCATTTCCACATGTTTATTACATTTATATATTTGTGAACGCGTATTCACTTTTCATATTTATATATAGGTGAACATGTGTTCATCTTTCATATTTGTGCGTGCAACCCGATCCATTATATTTACGTATTTGTGAACACGTATTCACTTTACGTTTTGTTGCGCGCAACCCGATCCATTATGTTTACGTATTTGTGAATGTGTATTCACTTTACGCTTTGTTGCGCGCAACCCGATCCATTATATTTACGTATTTTGAACATATATTCACTTTACGCTTTGTTGCGCGCAACCCGATCCATTATGTTTACGTATTTGTGAACGCAGATTCACTTTACGTTTTGTTGCGGCGCAACCCGATCCATTATATATTTATATATTTATGTGAACACGTATTCACTTTTCATATTTTTCAGAAGATCAAATAAATACTATTCTCTTTTCTAACATTCTGTCATTCATACTTGTAACGATTATAACTTTTTAACCATAACTCCAACTAAGGTGTTTCTCAAGCGGAAACTAAGGCAAGACGGGGATCTTTCACTGTACCAAATTTCATTTAAAACTACTTTGGGTAACTAACACAAATTTATCCTCAAAACAGCCACATGAAATTTATTTCGGCAGAATATTTATTAAACAACACTCAATCTTAGAATAGTCATAACTCCTAATCTGTAAACTCGTTCAAGCCCCATAAAATCTCAAAACGACGAGAACAGAGAGCTACACGTCTCCATGTGAACCATCCTTTCATATTCTATACCATTTGGTACAGTTTTACACTTTTATTCGCTGCCCTTCCTGGATCTCGATGGATCCGAGGCAGAAACTTTAAACAGCGATAACTCTCAATCCGTAAGTCGTATAGACTCCCGTAAGGTCTCAATATGTCCACAACAAAGAGATATAGAACTTTCATTTAGCAACAATTTTCATATTCCCCACAGATTAGTACAGTTTTACGTTTCAACGTCCTACCCTTCTGTATTCCGACGAATCCGAGGCAGCAACTTCAAACTTCAATAACTCTCAACTCGTAAGTCCGTTTTAATAAATCTTTATATATATATCTGTCCGTAACAGAGAGATTTACAACCATATAAATTTTCATATAATTCTAATAAGTAAAACTCAATAAAAACAGTCCGTAATTATGCCTTTCCGAATTTCGACCAAATCTAAGGCAGGAACTTTGAACTATGATAACTTTCAAACCGTACGTCCATTTTACCTCATTTTTGGTTCTATATGATCATATTAGAGAGGTGTACAATTCCTCCGAATTTCATCAAATTCTAAAAATTATAACTCAGTGAGAACAGTTCGTAAAGTTCATGACGCAACTAGTTGTCTAAACAATCAAAAGTTCAATATTTCTTTTCAACACTCAATTCTTATTCTAACATGTATTGAACTAAAAATAAAGGATGTTACCAAGAATTTCCGATTGAGAAAACTCACATTGTAAGTGTGAAAAAGATTGTGGTTCGGTTGCTACAACCACCCTTGCTCCCTAGTATTTTTTTTATTATTCTTCTTGCCCTCTTGAAAACTTTCTGATTTGTTTTCTTCTTGTTCACTTATTTTTTCTGATTTTCTATTCTTTGTGCTAGTCCTTTGTTTGTGCCAAGTATAATGTATAAGTAAGGGTGTTTGTATAACTTATGGGAGGGGGAAAGCCAAGAGGAGGAGGTGAAAAGGGGAAGGGAGGGTAAAGGAAGGGAAAACGTGCATAACATTCTGCATGGTTTTTTTGTTTTTTGTTTTTTTTGTTTTCTTTTGTTTTCTTATTTTCATTTTATCTATCTATTTATCCAACTTTAATACTAACTCTATCCCATGCAATTTATTCATTGTTTTCTTATATATATATATATATATATTTATTTATTAACTCAACCACAACTATATATTATTATTATTTTTTTCCGGATTTTACAGGATAGGTATGAGTTGCCTAGGTTGTGTAATTAAAAAGTTACTTAGTTCAAAGCCTTGAAATGAATTTCTCAAGGTGTAGTAACTTATTTGAAAAATAGACATGCCTTGATACTACGGGTGTTAGTATCTTGGGGTTTTATATAAAAGGAGTCTTTTGAAAAGAATGGACGTACATAGTACTTTGACTTGTTTAAATGAGAATTATTCTATTTGTGCATTGATAGTACTTTGGCTTGTTAAATGAGAATTATTCTATTTGTGTCTTGATAGTACTTTGGCTTACTTAAATAAGGATTTCTCTTGGTTTATGTAAAAAGGAAAGGCATGGTAATTGTCTTGATTTATGTAAAAAGGAAAGACATGGTAATTGTCTTGGTTTGTGTAAAGGCATGGTAATTGTCTTGGTTTATGTAAAAGGGAAAGACATGGTGTTGTCTTGGTTTGCTAAAATGATGGTTATTCATTTTATAAATAAAGGTCAAGAATGGTTTGTTTGCATATGGGTTGCTCATATAGACATTCGTGCAAGTGTCATATTTCCACATCTCCGCGTCCCTCCATAAAGGGCCGGCAACTTGGTTCGAGAGATATCATGGGGTATCTCCCCATGGTGGTGAGTGGTACACACTCACGGCGGGTCGATATTTGACTCGGACGGGTTAAATTCCTGGGATATATATAAGCCATGGATTAGCTATCCGTGATGCGAGTATCGTGTACCGATGACTCATTGCGGGTCCACATGACCTATGCGGGTGAAATAGTCCCTTGCGGGTGAAATAGTCCCATGATAGGTTGCATTATAACACAGAGGGTGGTTGACCCTGGCACTGACACGACCTTCATGTTTTGAAACGGTAGTGATTTCATTAATGAAAGGGTGCAGTGTGTTTATGACTTAAAGTGGAACAGTTGGTCTCATTGTTAAAAACATAACTTAAAAGATAAAAATGATTGCATTACTCTCATGATTGCAAGGTTCAGTGTGCTTATTGATGTTATATTATATCATGGACTACCGGCAGTGAGGAAGGATTCCTCGGGCATGATTGATATTATGGGTGTGAGACTCATGGTTATATTTGAGTAATGACTTTGAGGGCATGCGTCCCTGACTTGATATGACTGCTTATGTGTTGTGTACTGTAGTTTGGCTATTTTATATAATATTCTATGTTTATTTATTCACAAGGATTTATCAGTCGATCAGGAGAGGCCTCAGAAGTGGCGGGAATATATGAGCGATTTACATATATATCTATATATATATACATATACATCTTTTATGTTTATTTGCTTTCATTACTATCTATCATACATGTCTCTGTTTTGTATAGATCGTTATGATTTCATTCTGATTTTCGCCACATACTGTACATTCTTGACCGACCTCCTCGGCTGCGTTCATCTGCCGAGTTTAGTTACGCAGTTTGGTGATCTGCAGGTGTAGGACCCTTCTCCGAGTTTTGGATAGCTTCATCTGTTCAGGAGTTTATCATTTTGGTATAGATCCTTCAAGATGTGCTTTTGTACAGTTATGGGTACGGCGGGGCCTAGTCCCGTCATAGTTCAGTAAAACTCTTAGAGGTCTGTATTCATATGTGGGATTGGACTCGTGTACGGTGTAGTGCCTTTTGTTATGCATATTATATGGCAGCCTTGTCGGCTTTTCCCTTGCATGTTCGTTGTTTTTTTTTTTAAAACGAGGTGTTATTTAGTTTTGCGGTTTACTTGTGTCAGTTAGGTAGAATGGTGCCCAGGTAGGGCACCAGTCACGCCCGTGGTTCGGGCGTGACAGTGGTATCGAGCGATCGATCCTCGGAATGTCTACAGACTGTGTCTAGTAGAGTCTTGATTATCGGTGTGTTGCGCGCCACACCCATAAATAAGAGACTACAGGACATTTGGGAGTTGATTTCTATTCTTCTCACTCTGAGATCATGCCATAGAGTTGTGTTATTAAGATAATTCCTCTCTGACGTATTATTGTGTTACAGCTATGCCTCCGAGAGGCCGCCTTGATGGCAAAACAAAATATGAGCTGTGGTGCACAATTTTCGTCCGGACAAAAATCGGACCTGACCAGACCTGCTGGGCCGGGCCGACCGAGATTATCGTCCGTCTTGGCCCTTAAAAACTTATTTGGTTTTGGTCCGGTCAAGTCGGTCAGTCGGTCGATCAGACCGAATTTTTAATTTTTTTATTTATAATATATATAATTTATATAATTCCTAATATATATAATATATATAATATATATAATTCCTAATTTTCTAAATTCCTTCCTAATATATATAATTCCTAATTTTCTAAATTCCTAATATATATAATTCCTAATATATATAATATATATAATTTCTAATATATATAATATATATAATTCCTAATTTTCTAAATTCCTAATATATAATATATATATATATAATTCCGGGTCGGGTTCCGGGGCCCGTTTTATTTTTTAAAATTGAATTACCAATACTGAAATTGACATTCTCGGACGCGGTGCCACGAAATTTTTACGTTGAAATCTATTGTACATCGCAAGATATTTAGATTTGAAAATGGGAAAAACGTAACGATTTGGGGGAAAAGAGAAATTGAGGGGCAAGATGGACGTTTTTGGAGAAATCGGACGAATCAAACTGCTTATGCAGTTTGGCCACCCCCGTATCGAAAAAATACGCGAAATCAAAAAAAAAATTAGGTAAAACGGACGTCAAGCGCAAAGTTATCCGTATAAAGTTTGATCAATTTACAACCTATATTTCATATGTCAATACGTCCGGGCGGGGTGGGGAGGAGGGCTGGGGCACAGGGGTTGGTTGGGAATCAAATTCGGTCCAATCGGTCAAAACCCGACCGGACCGAATTGACCGACCGGACCGACCGAGAAATTCGGTCGATCTTGGTCCGGATAATCCCGCGATTCGGTCCGGTCCCGGGTTCGGTCCGTCCGGTCTGACCTGTGCACCTAGCGAGAGCTACCAAATCACTCGAGAGTTGATAAGGCTCATGCCGGTATACAGATGTTGTCTGCGATGCAAGTTCTGCGTCGAGTTTTGAGGCCCGGCACGAGCCTCCGATTTCCAGTGGGAAGACTATAGGGTCATAAGGAAAGCAATTATGTTATTGACCAAGATAGCGGTGCTACAGTTTCATCAGCAGGAGGTTATTCGGCCAGTACATATAGGTGTACAGATGGCAGAGGGCCAACGCGGAAATCAGCGTAAGAGGGCTAGACCGGTTGGTTATCCCGGTGAGTTTTTGGTCGAGCAGCCTCAGCAGCGAGTGAGATATTCGTCCCAGCCTACCCAGTACATACCCCCGAAGCTCACAGGTGGGAGATTGGACCCCCACAAGGTATTTAGGAGCCGGTCCAAGCTCCAGGGTTCGAAGTTCTCAGAGGAGCAGAGGATTTTCTCAGTCGAGGCCACCTATTCCTCAGTGTTTCTGATGTAGTAAGCGTCATATGGGAAAATTCTGTTATGGCACAGGTGTTTGTTTTTATTGTGGCCGTCCGGACCATATACTGAGGGTATGTCCTTTTAGAAAGAGAACCGGTGAGGTGGCTCAGCCTATGAGGTCGGTGGTTGGTTCCCTTTCCTCCACAGCTGTGCGCCCGAGGCGGTGTTCAGATGTCACCCGGTAGTGGTAGAGTCGAGTGGAGTTTATAGTTCGCGGTCCTTGAACCGCGTAGATGGCGTGGCTCTTGGGCGGATCGGAGGCAATATCGCATGGGGTTACAGGTATATTTCGATTCTTTTGAATCATACGTGCATTGATAGATTCAGATTCCGCCCTAGCGTATATGTTTTCCCTTTGTTGGTAGTAGTTGTAAATTGATAGCACCACCTGAAGTAGAGATACTCTGATTAGTAAAGTGAAAAGTGAAGAATGTTGACAAGAATGATAAAGTGAACTGAGACTATAGTTGTGTAGGGTTCACAAGTTGTAATTATCCCATAACAGTGTAAAGACCGATAGGGAAGGATGTACAGTAGAAATACTTCGGCCTATGTGACGAGCCTCTAGTGAATAGGGGGATAGGGTGAGAAGTACCTTGAGATAAAAGAGAAATTTATTTCATACTAAGATTGAGAAGTTGAGTGTGATGATGGGTCGGGTTATGGACTCATTTCGGGTCAACCGATAGTATGGAATGGGGTGATGTCAGTTGGAAATGGTCCCGCTATGTGATAGGGTCACGAGGATGCAAGGCCCAAGTCTAATTAATCGTTGTACGGGTTCGTGGACGCGTTCCACCAAGGACCAAGTCGTGAGGGCCGAGAAGGGCCTTAACGGAAATGCAAGTAGCAAAATGGCCAAGTTTGGATAGTAATTCCAAGGATTGGAGAACATATACAATATTTGAAATTTTGTACGTTTACTAAATAAGTTTGGAAGTACGAGAAAGTATGACAAGTAAGAAAAGAAAGGAACAAGGGTTAAAAGAACTATAGTGATTATAGTTACGAGTAATGAAGGTGCGTAGAGAAAATCCTTTTTAGGCCATGAGTGGAGGTTAATTGTGATGATACACACGCCTTAGGTTCAGTAACATTGTCCATAGGTGCTCGTGATTGAGAGGCTACTAGTATTAGAGTTTACACCGGTTGGTAAACTAAGCTAGGCAGATTATGGGTTCATTGTCCCAACTAGTTTGGTGACTAAGTGAGGCAGAGAAGGGAAGTAACACGATGGAACACATCAGTTAGCTGAGTGGGAGTCCGACTGAAGGATTCAGATAGTGTTAGTCCCATGACTTAGAATACGGCAGGGTCATCCCTTTATGCGGGAAAAAGAAAGGAACCTCTAACAGATTCCGTTTTTTATAAGACTGTAACCTTTGAGTTTTGTGAGAACGGACCGCGTATGGAAGGCCCATTGTTATGTTTACGTATGTTATATGGTGTCCATGTGTGGCATCGTTGGTCTTGTGCAGTATTGATGGATAGGCATAGTAAAGAGACTATGCCGGAGTTTGTATAGCTTGACGACCGACTAAGAACATTCGGGGACGAATGTTTCTAAGGGGGGAAGAATGTTACACCCCGTAATTCCAGGACATGTATAAGAGAATAGACGCGAGAACACAAGACTTGAAAATTGGTACGAAAGGAAGAATCATTTTTCCGAAGGAAAATCTTCCGAACGTCGGAAAAGAAAAATGTTCGTTGATGAGAATTGGATTCTCAAAATGCATTATTTGAGGAATATGGAATTTATTATCATTATGGAAACTTATTTTTACGGAATTGGTCACGTGGGGCCCACCCGAGAAATTTTACGTTTTGTGGGGCCCACGAGGGTTACGGAATTTCATGAACGGATGGAAGGGTGACACGTGTCACCCCCCCCCCCCCACATAGGCTTGCACGAAATAGGCCAAGGGTGTAATGGTCATTGACCAATGTAGATGATCAAGTCTTCAAGCTTGAGATAATTGACTTAGTTAACTTGCCACTTGTATAGATATTTAATCTCCTTCATCCTAGCCACACATATGTTGTAATCTTGACCCTCCATTGTGTTATATATACTACACTAGTGCAAGACTTAGTCTTCAACACTTAGAAAAAATTAGAGAACTTGTGCTAGCTAAAGATAGCTCTCGGCTTTAGGGAGATTTCCACACAATTTTTTTGTAATTTTGGTTCATTATTCACAAGACTTTAACCCAAGGTCCCTAAGGGTATTGTAAGGATATCTCAATAGAAAGATCTCGGAAAAACGACGTTTTCACGTTAGTCGCAAGGCGAAAACCTAAGTTGTTTTCATAGTTTTGGATTGGAAATGGAAGAGAAGTTGGATGTGAACTTCTAAGGGCTTCAAATAGCGGATTGAAGCGTAAAGGAAATGAGCTAAGAATTGCTAAGGAGCGACTTTGAATCTTGGAATTTTATAAGGGTTATATCAAGGTAAGAATCTTGTCGTTTTAGTAATTAAAGATTACTTATTGTTGTAGTTATGGATATTAGCAAGCATGAGGTATATATTATGAAGTTTGATAAGTGTATTGGCTATTGGAACCCTAATTCGAAACTAGCATGATTAGCCTTTGATATTACAATTCAATTTGGTTATTAGTTTAGTCGTCGCATGTTATATAAAGAAGGAATTGCAGTTGTTAAAGTTGTTTACGACTATATAACATGTTAGACCTAAGAACTTGGATTGAAAAAGAATTGGGAAGGACTTAGGATTGGTTATATTGGTGGCCGAATGCCCTTATAAGTGTTGGATTGTTTTATATTAATTGTGGGGCAGAATTTTACACGTATTGTAAGGCGTGTAATCCCCTTTGATTGGTTGATGTATTGAGCCTTAAATGTGGCATGTTGGTTATTGATTTACGAGCCTTAAAAGGTGGAAAAGTACGTAGAAACAAATGAGGTGCTGCCCAATTTTCCGTAGAATAAGAGACCGTATACTTAGTATCATTCTACGTTAGAAACTAGAAGTTGATAGTCGTGTTGTGGCCATTATAGGTTGACAATTCTACGTGCGGCGTATTCGACTTAGCTTGTGGATTAAGCCGAAAAGGTATGTGAACCATCTCTTCTTCTTCTAGCATGATTCCTTATGATAAAGAAAGTAAATCCTACTCCTTAAATGATTCACTCCTTGATTGTACTTGGATTGCCTAATATAGAAGTTGTTCTATATACTTCCTTGATTGTACTTTGGATGTTTAAATTGAAAGTTGTTATAATCCATCCCCTTAATGAAGTTTGGATTTTCAAAAGTGAAAGTGTTTTACTTGAAGTACTTAGAGTCTTAAAAAGGAAATGGTTCCTAATATTTTGGCTAGTGCCTTAGTTTCAAAACCTAAAGGTTGTTATAATGCCTTTAGGGGAGTCAAATGAGTGATTTACTTAATTGATTTAAAAGAGGAGAAATGACATGATTTAAAGAGAAGTAACTTGTTTTAAAGGTGTGAGTTACTTGAGATTTAAAAATAGAAGAAACTTGATTTCTAAAGTTAAGAGACTTGAAGTATTTTGAAAGTTATGTAACTTGATTTGAAAGTATATGATACTTGGTTTTAAAAGTATAAGTCTCTTGGTTATAAAAAGGATGAATTTGTCTAAAACCATAAAGGGTTATAACGGCTTTATGGGAATTTAGTTATAACGGCTTTATGGAAGATTAAGAGAGTTGTCTATTTTGATGGATAGGTATGAGTTGCCTAGGTTGTGTAATTAAAAAGTTACTTAGTTCAAAGTCTTGAAATGAATTTCTCAAGGTGTAGTAACTTATTTGAAAAATAGACATGCCTTGATACTACGGGTGTTAGTATCTTGGGGTTTTATATAAAAGGAGTCTTTTGAAAAGAATGGACGTACATAGTACTTTGACTTGTTTAAATGAGAATTATTCTATTTGTGCATTGATAGTACTTTGGCTTGTTAAATGAGAATTATTCTATTTGTGCCTTGATAGTACTTTGGCTTGCTTAAATAAGGATTTCTCTTGGTTTATGTAAAAAGGAAAGGCATGGTAATTGTCTTGGTTTATGTAAAAAGGAAAGGCATGGTAATTGTCTTGATTTATGTAAAAAGGAAAGGCATGGTAATTGTTTTGGTTTGTGTAAAGACATGGTAATTGTCTTGGTTTATATAAAAAGGAAAGGCATGGTGTTGTCTTGGTTTGCTAAAATGATGGTTATTCATTTTATAAATAAAGGTCAAGAATGGTTTGCTTGCATATGGGTTGCTCATATAGACATTCGTGCAAGTGTCATATTTCCACATATCCGCGTCCCTCCATAAAGCGGTGAACTCGTTCGAGAGATATCATGGGTAGATCTCGTGGTGAGTGTACACACTCACGGCGGGTCGATATTTGACTCGGGCGGGTTAAATTCGGGATATATAAGCCGTGGATTAGCTATCCGTGATGCGAGTATCGTGTACGATGACTCATCATGTCCACATGACTATCACGGGTGATATAGTCTCTTGCGGGTGAAATAGTCCCATGATAGGTTGCATTATAACACAGAGGGTGGTTGACCCTGGCACTGGTACGACCTTCATGTTTTGAAACGGTAGTGATTTCATTAATGAAAGGGTGCAGTGTGTTTATGACTTAAAGTGGAACAGTTGGTCTCTTTGTTAAAAGCATAACTTAAAAGATAAAAATGATTGCATTACTCTCGTGATTGCGCGTTCGGTGTCTTATTGATGTTATATTATATCATGGATCGGCGGTGAAGAAGGATTTCACGCATAATTGATATTATGGCGTGAGACTCACGGTTATATTTGAGTAATGACTTTGAGCACGCGCTCGACTGATATGATCTTATGTGTTGTGTCTTGTAGTTTGGCTATCATACATGTCTCTTGTTTTGTATGGATCGTTATGATTTCATTACTGATTTTCGCCACATACTCGTACATTCTTCGTATTGACCTCCCGGGCCGCGTTACGCCTGCAGTTTAGGTACGCAGATTTGGTGATCTGCAGTGTAGGACCTGCCCGAAGTTTTGGATAGCTCCATCTGCTCGTGAGTTTATCATTTTGGTATAGATCATTCAAGACATGCTTTTGTACGATTAGATGGTACGACGGCCTAGTCGTCGTAGTTCAAGAAACTCTTAGAGATCTGTATTCATATGTGGGATTGGACTCGTGTACGGTGTAGTGCCTTTTGTTATGTATATTATATGGCAGTCTTGTCGGCTTTTCCCTTGCATGTTCGTTTGTTTTTAAAAAAATGAGGTGTTATTTAGTTCCGCGGTTTACTTATGTCAGTTAGGTAGAAGGGTGCTCAGGTAGGGCACCAGTCACGGGCCCGGGGTTCGGGGCGTGACAACGAAGCTTTGCGACTATGCCATCTTGACGACGGTGATCGAAAAAAATGCAAATTCCTATCTATGCTCTCTTCGCGGAGCCCATTTCCACTAATAGACGAGCCACAATTCGAAAGTTCAATTGTGCCTTTCTTTGGATTGATTCCACTTGTGATTTGACCTTGATTGTTGGATACACGGCTGTTAGGCTCATCCCAGGCGTATACTGAGAAGTATTTTAAAATAGAACTTTATGTAAACATACAAACTTGACAAAATTATTTCTAATTATAAATCATTTTTCTTCATTATATAATAAAGCCAAACGACTTTGAATACCGACCACGTGGTGGCGCTATTGTCTACACTTATTCGTTACGTGTACTCCTCCGTCTTTTCCTTTTCTTCCTTTCCTTCAAGTACAAATGTTAGTATACATCTCTAAAATTGCATTTAATATAATTTTTGTATAACTAATATAATATTTAGTCTTTCACATAAACAAAATCAATAGAGAAACAATTATATTTTGCTTTACTATTCGTATCATAGTTTTTTGTTGACGGCGATCTGCACACGCTTCTTTTCGAGTACAAGATGAGATAAACTCCGGATCGACGCAATAGCGCAAACCACGCCACCGCTTAAACCATACTTGCGTCAGTTAGCGCACTCCTCCAAGAGGCTCGCAGGCCGCGCTACTCGAGATTTCGAACTTTTGACCAAACTCTCCCACACCACTCAATAAGGATACTCTCTGACTTCAAGACCAACTGGTCTAGGGCTTCGGACGTATGATAGTTGAAATTTAATTTTGTTATATATTACATTATTATTACAAAAGATACGTTATTTTTTACGTCATGACAATATTTTTATTATAATCATCTATAGTTAGTGTGAAGTTATTACGGTTTTGTTAAATAATTTAATTTAATTTTCTTGGTTTCTAAATAGATGCCATGTTTTTAAGCAATCTCTTGTCTGGACTCTAGAGTGTTGTAGAAATATAACTAAGTCTAACCAACTGAATATAACATGAACAAAGGGAATATAAAACCTTATACTCTCTCCTAGAGTCTTGGAGATTTTGCTGATAATTAGCTTGCAAAGCTGATTAAAGGTAATAATATTTAATTCCCTCTTCCTTGTTTCCGTTTTAAACAAAAGTAAGTTATGTTTGTATGTTCCTTTTAATGTTTAGTACTACAATGTTTGATGTATTGGAGTTTTAAGTAATGAATTTTGGTGGAATAATAAGATTGTTTTCTTAATTCTGGGGTGTTTAAGTAAAGTAAGTTGACTTTTAAGCTTTCTTTCTAGTTTGTTATTACCACAAGGAATTGTGAAATTTTGGTCTTTAAGGTTATTAATTTTTTGGTTTACTATGACAGCTTTTGTTGGATGTTTGAGTTCAAGAGTTGTGTGTTGAAGAATTTCCAAGTAAGCTGAAAAAGGTTATTCAAGTCAATAATTCATGAGTGAATTAATTTAAGGAGAGAATTAAGGAATATTTGCTCAGGTATATGGTTTTCCAGATCAGGCTGATCTGCCCTTCGAGAGGCGGATCTCAGATTTGAAGTTTATGGTTCGGGATTCTAGCCCTTTTGAGTTAGTTTTAAATTAATAATTTATACATATTAAATGAATTTCTTAAGAGAAATATAGGGTTTAGATCAAAGTTACTAGATACGGCCGAATCTGTCTCAACTGTGCATCCCCTTGTACCCAGATAGATGAATCCAAGCTTTTATTTGGGTGATGTTACAGTTAAAGATGTGCTTTAATCAAGAAAAAAGGAGGTTGAATTGTTTTAGTTGTAAAAGAATCTGTTTCTTAGTTGATTTATCCTATAGCCAAACTAATTGAATTCTATGAAGTGATAATTAGGTGTGAAGAAGAAAATTAATGACATTCTATGGTCCTTTTTTCTTGTTGCATTACTATCCTGTATTTTTTGGATTACTCTTTTATAATAACCTAAATGCTTGGTTATCAAATACATTCTTGATTTCAGGTATTCAATTCAGAAAGCTGACTCCAGGATGGAAATTTGTTCGTTCTATTCGACATCCTATTATTGCATTGTAAATGTTAGACAGGATGTGATTGGAAAATGTCTAATTCCATATCAGGGGAAGTTTCCCATACTAAAAGAAAGGAGGTTGTGTTCTGGATTAGATGTTTATAGCGTAAAGAAAACCAGGAAGCGCAGATGTTGCACTATCGCTGCTCTAAAGGGATTCGACAGTGTTGACTCAAGTCTCTTGAGTGAAAGTTATAATTCAGATATGGTAGATGGGAAAGTGAGTACCCAAGATGTGTCTGGTAGAGTTAAATCAGTACCAAAGGTTATGATTCCTAGTTTACCTTGTGAAACTAAAGGCGATTCTGTTGCTGCGGTTGAGAGCTGTTTATGGGAATGGAAGCCAAAACTTAATGTTCATTATGAGAAATCTGGATGTCAAAATGTTGACTCCGCACCAATACTTTTTCTTCCTGGTTTTGGTGTTGGTTCCTTTCACTATGAAAAGCAGCTAAAGGATCTTGGTCGTGATTACAGAATATGGGCGTTAGATTTTATTGGACAGGGAAAGTCATTACCTTGTGAGGATCCAACTTCGGGGTCTAAAAGATTAGATGAATCGGAAGGTGATGGAAACAATGTTCTCTGGGGTTTTGGAGATGAAGCCGAACCTTGGGCAAAAGAACTTGTCTATTCTGTTGACTTATGGAGGGACCAAGTATACTATTTCATTGAAGAGGTAAAGTTTGTATCTTTGATCTGCTAGATTATGCATTGTCATTGATGTATTGCTAGCTTTTTAATTGCATGTTCTATCGGATATACTCTGGCTCGTAACAAATGCTAATTAATGTATATAACCTCCTGTTCTGTACCCAGTATTCTTCAGAGAAGATGAAACTAAAAATATTCATAGAAGCCTTACAAGCACGTTACCGGTGCAGTCAATGACAGTGTGCTATATAATGGCAGGCTACTGTTCCGTGGCACTACTTATTTATTGTTTACCTTTTTTTGTTCAACTTATGTATGGCTATAACTTCACTTAATGCTTATATGATCTCAGACTCAAGGTAGGCATGTCTTGTTTGTATCATTTTTCTAGGTTGGGGTATAAAACAGACTGATTCCCTCTAAACTGGTAAATTGGATAGCTGTCTGGGCCTTATACTTATTATTTGTGGTGTTTGTTCAAGTTGGCTATACCTAGGTCTGAATCAACTCAATCAATGATGATACTGTGCAAGTCAAAGCTCGTAAATTTGTATTGGATAGTGCTAGGCTATTTGTTTTCTGTTCTTCGGAAGATACTTAACTGTGATCTTCATGTGTAATGTTTGATGTTCTTTTTCCTATTCTTTCAGCATTTTGTGCTTATATCCAAATGGATATTCAGGAAAGCTTCATATTATTTGACTAAACAGTAATTATTATGGTACAATGGGCTATTTGAGAAGTTACCAAATTATTGATTGGTTAAATTTGAGGGATTGTTTTAGAACAATATCGCTTATAAGGAACAAATTTTAAACTCATATCCTTTGATTATGCAGGTTATTAAAGAACCAGTCTACATAGTGGGAAATTCACTTGGTGGATATGTTGCTCTCTACTTTGCAGCATACTACCCTCAATTGGTGAAAGGTGTAACCTTGCTGAATGCGACGCCTTTTTGGGGATTTCTTCCTAATCCTGTTAGATCTCCGATATTATCAAGATTGTTTCCATGGTCTGGGACTTTTCCTCTTCCCACCAAAGTCAGAAAGCTCACAGAACTTGTGTAAGTATTATGACTTGCTCTTTCGCTTATGTCGTTTCCTAGGCCTATAAACTTATATACTGAAGGAAGAGGATCTTCTTCTTGCTAGTAATACACTTTATATTGGTTAAGGTTAAGACCAGAGTCGTTCGATGAAACGAAATCATGCCTTGTCATGTTTTCAACTCACGTTGAATAAAATGCATCGATTCTTGGATAGTTTTATGTTCTTTCATCATATTATTAGAGTAATACACTATGGCTAATTTCCATGTTATTGGTATTGGCTGGTACTCAAACTTATCCCTCTATACACTTCATTATGTTTTTCTAGATGGCAGAAAATTAGTGCTCCTGAGAGCATTGCAGAGGTGCTTAAACAAGTTTATGCTGATCATACCACAAAAGTGGATAAAGTTTTCTCTAGTATTCTTGAGGTAACGGAACACCCTGCAGCAGCTGCTTCCCTTGCCTCCATAATGTTTGCTCCTCGGGGACAACTAAATTTTAAAGAGGCACTGACTGGGTAGGTAAAGCAAGTATTACGTAGCTGCATTTGGTTTGCATATGGTTTCTCATACTGTAGCAAAGTTCAAATCTTCCACCTTGCTATTTTTAGGTGTCGAATGAACAATGTGCCCGTCTGTCTCATATATGGGAAAGAAGACCCGTGGGTGATGCCTATTTGGGGTTTACAAGTGAAACACCAATTCCCTGAAGCTCCATATTATCAGATTAGTCCAGCTGGTCACTGCCCCCATGATGAAGTTCCAGAGGTAGGCCGTCTTATCTATACATTTGTTTTTGACATTTGATCTTCGCTGTCAACGTGCTTTCTCATTGTTACCATCTCGTCATAAGTTTTTAGATCAAAACTTGTTACCAAGTAATTAACAGTTGCTATCTTTATTTTTGGATTGTCCTCATAGTTGGTAGGCGTTTGGCCATAGAATTCAAATATTTTTCACTTTATTTGCAATGGCCAAATACATATGCAGCCCCGTAAACTTATCTGACATTTCCATTTAGACACTTTAACTTAGTTTAGTTAGTATTGAACACCTAAACTCCTCTAAAAGCGTACCAATTTGACACAATTTTATGTGAGTCACAAAGTACAACGCGTATATTTCACATTCAGCGAACATGACAAAAGAACCAACCAGACAGCGACACATGGATTTTGATTCCAAATAATAAGGTTAAAATAAATGAGGAAAAAAAAGCTCTGGCTATGGCGTCCAACTTCCTTTTCTCTCTCTATATATATATAAGCATTTACCTTCAGTTAAAGTTATATTTTTGCACCTATAAATTGATACAGATATACAGACACTTCCTTGGTGCCAGAAATTTTGGCGATCGTGTTCGGAAAGTAGATCTCGAGAGTCGAATGGAAAATTGAGCACAGTTTTTAAGAAACAATAAAAATGAATTCAACTTTTATTGCTTATAAATATGTTCGGTTCAACTTCTAAATGTATTGCTATTGAGGAATTGAATTTGATGCAAATACCGTACAGATGAGTTTGGAGCTTTCATTATCAAAGAGGATAGAGGAAATGAAAAAATGGAAAAACAGAGAAAAAAATAATTTAACCATTTTTGTGATGTTGCAGGCTCTCAAATAGTGGCAAACACACATTCTGCCATGTCGGCAAAATGTTGGTACACTTTTAGAGGAGTTTAGGTGTTCAGTAGGAACTAACCTAAGTTAAAGTGTCTTAATGGAGATATCAGACAAGTTTAAGGGGTTGCATATGTATTTGGCCATTTGCAATTTATGAAATTGAAGATGAAGTTGTTTTTTATTATACTTTCTGCAAAGAATATTTGGAAAATAATGTTCATGCTTGAATGTACATTAAACACAACTTCAAAAGTGAAAAGTGAGTTGAAAAACAGCTTATTTGAAATACAACTTCAAGTTGGATTTGAAATTTTCATGTAAAGTGAAAAAATTATTCCGGCAAAAGTGAATAATTTTTGTGGCCAACGTGTCCAAACATAGCAGAACCAGAGTCAAGTTCTGTGGGTTCAGCCGAACCTTCACTTTATGTATACATAATGCAAAAAGTTCAAACACATAATAAGATCATACTTGTTCTAGGCTCACACTGACTCTGGACTTTTTGGTTTTGCTTCTGAATATAATCATTTTACATGTGCAGATTGTGAATTTTTTGCTGCGCGGATGGATCAGGAACATTGAATCCGATAGTTCAGTTGCATTGCCTCTGCTAGATAGTCCAGAAAGCGTTGAATATGACGTTGTCAAAGATTTGGAATTTGTTCGCCAAGGAATGAAAAAATCAGTAGAAGTGCAATTTTACGGGTCAATGACTTCTCAATGGGAGAGGCTTGGCAAGTTTCTAAAATCTCGATTCCAATATGGAGTTTACTCTCCATAATTGCACATAATCTTTTTCATATTTTTGTGCGCGTAAAATCCACATATTGTGTGATAAATCCCCCACCGATGCCAAGCTGAATGCTTGTGTGTTAATATAACTTTTGCAATGTAAATTCTAATATAGGTCAGCATATATAATTTTTCTTCTCATCCTTTGATTAAATCTTGCTTATCATACCCGCAAGCAGAAATGTCGTACAGAAGAAGAGAGCCGCGACCGCGCCACGAGTTCGATCTCGGTTTACCCTCGCGCACTGAAAGAAGAATGCACCATGGCCTTCACAACAAAAAAAAATAATCTTGCTTATCATTGACTAAAATGTCACTAACATGAACAATAGTTGTTTGTTATAAATCACTAAAATGATCAAACAATATTTTCCTTGTCGTTGTTACTCTGACCATATTATTTTTATCCTATTATTTATTTGTTTATATAGAGTACAGATCTAACTTCTAAGTATCTTCGAGGGATTATAATGAGTAAAAAAATATTTTCATTTTTAAATAATGGTAAATCTATAAAATTTATAATGATCATGAATAAGAAATTATTCATATAAAGAGTAAGTTTTCTCTAGAGTCGAGGGTCTATCAAGGTAGAGATAAGGTCTGCGTTACAATCTACCTTTCTCAAACCTCATTTATGGGATTAATGTTGTTGTTTGTTGTTGTCATATAAAAGGTAAAAGGGTAGAATTGATAGGGTTGAGTTACCGTGGCTTTTTCTTCTAACAAGAGAATAGATGTAAACTTTTTCACGTGGTTGAGTTGGCATATGATGATCACAGATCACTTCCCACTGGGCTTTGGTGGGTAAGATGATATTAATCTTTTTTGAAGAGTCTTTTTCATTAATATCAATATATATAGTGTACAATATACATCTCTAATACAATAAGAATTCTAGTCCTAATTATAAGAGGAATCCTAGTTTACCATAATTATATATCACTAAATATTTACACAATATATGAGATATATTCTAATTATGGGTAGAAATTGTATTGATGGGATGTACACGTTTACACACACCCCCAGTCGGAGCAGAAGGAGGTCGGACGCTGAGACTGGATCTGAAGTCAAGAAACTGGGAAGTCCTTTGATAAATATATTTGTGTACTGCTATGATGAGGGCACATGTAATACTCTGACATGTTCTAGCGCAACTTTCTCACGGACGAAATGTATGTCTATCTCAATGTGTTTGGTTCGCTGATGTTGAACCGGATTGTGAGAAAGATAAATCGCAGATATGTTGTCACAATACACAATAGATGTCTGACGCAAAAGACACTGGAGCTCTAACAGTAAATTTCTGAGCCAACAAATCTCAGCTACCACATTTGCAACGCCTCTGTACTCTGCCTCGGTACTAGAACGGGATAGGGTGGCATGTCGCTTGACAGACCATGAGATCAGATTATCCCCTAAAAAAACACAATAGCCGGAGGTGGAGCGTCGTCTATCCGAACACTCTGCCCAATCTGCATCCGTATAAGAGAGCAGCTTGTTTGGTGCAGAGGGGGTATAGGTGCAAACCATAATCAAGTGTGCCCTTAATGTATCGGATGATACGCTTAAAAGCAGTGAAATGGGACTCTCTGGGGGCATGCATAAAGAGGCATACCTGCTGAACAACATAAGCAATATCTGGCCTGGTAAATGTGAGATACTGAAGTGCACCTGCAAGGCTCCTATAAAGGGGAGGATCGGAGACAGGAGCACCATCCATAGCATTGAGCTTGGATTTTGAATCAACCGGAGTGAGCATGATTTTGCAATTCGCCATCTTAGCCCTGTACACAATCTTCTCTGCATACTTATGCTGACTCAAGAACATGTGATTGGCAGACCTGGTCACTGATATCCCCAAGAAGTAACTCAACTTGCACATATCAGTCATTGCAAATTCGATCTTAAGTAAAGCAATAATCTCATTTTTCAACCCATCAGATGAGGCAGTAAGAACAATATCATCCACATATAGTAGTAAGTAAGCAATGTTACTACCTCGATGAAAAATGAAAAGTGAAGTAGCACTCCTGCTGCATACAAACTCAATCTGCAAAATATACCCGAGGGACTGCTGGATGGGCGAACTCAGGCGGCTGATGCATGTAGACTGTCTCTTTCAGGTCCCCATGTAAAAATGTATTTTTCACATCAAGTTGATGTATCGGCCTGTGTTTGCACATGGATATGCTCAGAACGGTGCAAATGGTAGTCGGTTTGACAACCGGGTTGAATGTCTCACCACAATCAATGCCCTCCTGCTGGTGTGTGTCATTAGCCACAAGTCGAGCCTTATACCTCTCTAGATCTCCATTGTCTCTGAATTTGTGGCGAAAAAGCCACAAACAATAGATCGCATTCCCCCATCCGGTCTAGGTACTAGATCTCATGTGTGCTGCTTAGTTAAAGCATTGAATTGCTCATACATAGCCGCATTTCAATTAGGGTCTTGTTTGGTCAACTTGGGGTTCTTAGGAATTGAAGAGATGCTTTGGATAGTCAAGTTAAATTGAATTTTGGGTTTGAAAATCTCATGTTTGGCACGAATTTTCATTTGGTAAGTGGGGATTGTGGGTGGCTGCAGCGGCTGAGTGGCAGGATCCGAGACAGATGGTATGGTCGGATATGGGGAGGGTGGTGAAAAATCCATCGGAGGCACAACGACGCTCGAGGTCCAGTGACTACTAGAGCTGAGGCGCCGCGGCGCCTCATCAATGGGTCGTGGCGCTGACGACGGTGTGAAATCACTTTGTTCACTCGAGATTAGGCGCCGCGGCGCCTTATCGATGAGTCGCGGCGCTGACGACGGTGTGGAAGTACTTTGTTCACTGGAAGGTGGGCGCCGCAGCGCCTCCCCGATGGGTCGCGACGCTGACGATGGTGATGACTGGAGTTGACTGAGAATGATGGGAGAGATGACAGACTCGTCAAGAAATGAGTAATCCAGTTTTTGAATTTTTGAGGATTCGAAAACGGGAATATGGTCTCGTCGAACGTGACGTGAAGGGAAATATGGATTTGACGAGTGGACAAGTTATAGCAGAGATAGCCCCTATGGTTCGACGGGAAACCTACAAAGACACATGGTGTGGTTCGGGGGCTAGTTTGTGAGGGGCGGTGGAGGCAATGTTAGGATAATAGAGAACCGAATATCCGTAAATGATCGTAAGAAGGAATTCTACGGTAGAGGATTTCGGTGGGGGTCATATTGTGAAGGGTACTTGTCGGGAGGATATTTAGAATATATTCTGACATTTTTGCGGCATATATCCAGAATGACGGAGGAAGAGATGCATGAATCAATAGAGTACGAATCATATTGTTAATGGTGCAAATGATTCGTCCAGCTTTAACGTTTTGTGGGGAGGTGTGAGGACAGGAGAATCGAAAATTCATGCCATTATTTGTACAAAATCGGTGAAAGGTGGAGTTATTGAATTCACGACCATTATCGCACTGAAAAGATTTTACCTTTTTCAAACTGTGTTTTGATAAAAGTGTGAAGCTCAAGAAATTTGGCAAACACTTCCGATTCACCATCTTAGCTCCGATACCATGTAAGATGATATTAATCTTTCTTGAAGAGTCTTTCTCATTAATATCAATATATATAGTGTACAATGTACATCCCTAATACAATAGGAATAATAGTCCTAATTACAAGAGGAATCCTAGTTTACCATAATTATATATCACTAAATATTTACACAATATATGAGATATATTCTAATTATAGGTAAGGATTATATTGATGGACCGTACACGTTTACAAATAGATACAACCGAAAAAAAAAGGAAATTCATGAAGGTAATAAATAGCACCCTTCATATAGGTGTGCAAGTTGCAGAAGAAACCAAATTTCAACATAGTAGGTTTACGTATTATACCTATATAAAATGGTAGAACAAATGTCTTAATTTTCTCACGGCTCAAATGAAGAGTACGTATACATGGAGATAGAATTGGTAAACTCGAGCATATTAAAGTTTTGGCGACTTGGTACAACGAATTCTTCACCTTGATACATTCCAAAAATACTTATTCGACGAATTATTTTTATAGCAACTATATCATTTTACACGTACCTAGATTAATCCGTCAAGTAGCCTATCCAACTCACATGAAAATCCAAGTTAATCCTTATCCCCCAAAGTAGAGCGAATGAGCTCACACCAACAAATGAAGCTTAAACCATAATTCTCCGACTACTGTTACCGGACCAGCAATCAAATTCTAGTGGTGCCGAGATGTTTTTGTGCAATCAAAAAAAAAAAATTGATCGAAGAAAATTAAAACGCATTGTTTCACCCACCGTTTGATTGAAAATTTCCAAAAAACTGGTGGTGCAATACATGCCTCAATCACTAGTTTGTCTTCTTTCAGCTATGCTACATGAATACACTACACTGATCCAACACAGTGGCCTAACAATTACCACTTATTTCTGATTACCAAACTTAGAAAGCTGAGTTCATTACCTCAGCGGTATAGAAGCTAATCCAGTTGCAGCAGTATAGAAAGAAAATTTCACTCTTATTATATTGGCACTTGGGAGCCAAACTGTTCTCGTTTCATTTTATATGATGATACGTGATAGAGAAAAAGTTCAAAATATTGAAGGGATTGGATACTGTAGTGGTAATAGCAAAAGAAAATATTAAATGACTGAATTTTAAATTTGATAATGCAGGTCACATCAAACCTTAACATAGAGCATATGTCGTATCCAAATATTTAGTAACACCAAAATAGAGCATATATAACTTAGGGTTGAAAGATCATTCAATTTGTATATCATATTTTAGTAGTTTAAAAAAGTATATTAACTGCCAAGTCAATTTGAACTAGGATGATTAACTGTAACATTTAACTGAATTTTTGTAACTTGTAGAAAGATGTTATTATGGTTCAAAATAGAGCAACATAAATTAGGACATAGAACAACTTAACTAACCTACAGCAAAATGATACCAGTTCCAAATCCAATAGTCAAGATGGACCAGCAAAACTATGCCCACTACTTCGTTGGCATTTACCTAGCAAATCAAGTACAATAGAGGAGGCACATACTGTTTCAAGATCATCAAAAATTCTTGAACCAAACCTCTGCCATTAACAAGTAAAAACTCCAAGAGGAAGAGTTATAAGAAAAAGGAGAAGAATCCACAAACCACGCAAAAGAAAACAATATCAGCAGAAAGAAATGTTAGAAAGCTGGACAGTAAAGATTAATCCTCGTCCATCCCCGCTGGTTGATCTCTCCTGCTTGGACCCCCGGCTGGTTTTGACATTATAATCTGCAGTGAAGAATAGACGTTTAAAAAGAAAATAGAGAAGGTAAAAGAAGCCACTCAAAATTGAAAACAGAACCGAATAAAAACTACATTAGCAAACAAAAAAGCATGAGTACTCAAATATGAACATTGATCAGCTTGAAATAGGCCTCTTGGCCCTTTTCTATCATTGATGATCGAACTTTAATCTAACTATTATTTAGACATTCTTTTTTGAAACTGCTTCTATTATTTAGACATTCTTCCTTGCATCTCTATTACTCCTAAAAGAGTTGAAATTTTCACAAGGTGATAAGAAACGGTGCACTTCTCAGGAATGAAATATGAATTGAGTAACTAATAAGGAGTAACTTATTACCTGATCTACGCGGAGCACTGTGCAGACAGCATCAGCAGCGTATTTTAGAGCAAAAAACCTGCTCAAAAGGGCCAAGATGCATTAGAGAATAAAGGATTTGCATAAATAGCTAACAAATCCACCAAAAAGGAACTTAGTCAGGATTACAAAATACATCATCATGAAATAGTAGTTTAGGCAAATCAAAAAGTGATAATAATAATAATGATGATGATAATGCGGGAGGACCTGCTTAATTTTTTTTATTAATAAATCAATATATATATTATTTGATTAAATACCAAGATCTGTTCACTATATAAAATTATTGTGTATATATTAGGTCTCTCAAAACCAGTTGTATAAATGGTCCTCCAGCCTCCTTAAGACAAAACCAAACAAAATGAGAGCTTTTACTCTAGGCAATGATTTGATTCAAAATATACTCAAGACAATGAAATATTGACACTTCATAATTCTACTATTCCTTCTATCTGACTTATCCTTAAAAGAATAAATCCATACAGTCCAAAAGTCACCTTCCAGCTTACCATTGCTTCACCCACTACTCAAAGAAGCACTAGTGATTGTAAAATATGGATTTTATAAAGTCCTGTGATTCTGCAGAATAGCCACTATATTGTAGAAGATGATCCATATTCATCCCATACATCGTACACAAACAATACCGACTATAATACTTGACATCAGGTGGCATCCTACACAACTCCATGTGGCAAAAGAATCACATTTTTGGTGCCTCGGTTTGGCACATCTTCCATGTGGTTGGGTTGCCACCACCAGCTAAAGAATTCCTTTTTGAAACTAAACCAATGATCTGGGTACTATTCTAAGTCTATATAAGACAGGGAATGACGGGACCTACAGCTTGCAGAAAAGCCATAAGCGCCGGGACCTACAGCTTGCAGAAAAGCCATAGGCACATAAACACTAGCTTGTCAATGCAATTTAATGTCTTGTTTCTTTGTTTTTATGGAAAACAAAAGGTCTCATTTTCTTCATTGTTCTTGTTTTACCCAAGATCCAAATCAGTTGGTACAGGACAAAAATTCAATAGAATTTAATACGCAGTAACAAGAATAAAGTAGAATACAGCTAAATAACTTATTACATAAAAAAAACTGAGACCACTATTTAAATCATAACTTATCAAGAGAAGAAAAAACACATCTTATCTTGGGTCCTCTCTAAAAGCTTTGTATATCCCTTTTATTGATTCGGAACTCACTAACACCCTTCTTATCATTTTCATGGTTGATGCTTCTGATAAAATCAATATCAAAGAACGTCTTCAAGATGACTATTTTTAGAAGGGGTATTTTTTCACTTGCTAGATGCAAGGGGGTGGTCTTGACGACTGAGTTTGAGAAAGGAATATAGCATGTGTTAGTTGGTGCTACATATACAAATGTTCGGGAGAAGATATAAAATCACCTACTTTTAAGATTGTCGGATAGTTGGTGTTTCCTGTATAAATAAATTGTTAATTATTGAGACTCGTAGTACTTTTTACGTAGTTTTCAACTATGTAAATTTTATTTCAAAAAACTTAAACATTCTATATCCAAATTCACAGCCAAAATTAAGAGTTTTGACTCTTGAAATCCGAACTGACACACAAATTGAGCCAGAGGGAGCATATAGTTGTTAGACCTTCATGATAGAAATGATTCTAGCTTGCTGTAAAGATTTTCTAAGAATTATCATATAATACCTAACCTCCATCCTTTCAAAGAACTCCAATATCGTAGCCTCTTTAGCCATCACGATGAAGAAAAAATGAGGAGTTCATCCTTTAGAGTAGTGTGACCATATTATATTTCAAGGCAAAGTTGTATTCGATTCTCATTCCTATAGAGAACCCACAAATCTTTAGAAACTCTCTTTCATGATCCTTTGACAACCCACTGAATAAGGCCAAACCCGTCCTCTTCTTCATAAACCTAATGAAATCCATTCTCAGGCCATGCATCCAATGATAGAAGAACATCTGTCTAGTAGTAGGAAGGATTTTTCATACATCGCTGTCCCCCTCTCAACACTTGATCAGCTTCTGCTTTCTAAGCAACAAAGTATCCTCTAACCTGCATATTCCCCCCTATTACTTTATGACAGCCCAATAGGTGATTGCTTCTGTCCACCCCATCCAGCAATTGAAATAACCAACTTTACACATGTAAAGAAATACAAGCTTCCCTGGAAACTTATGGTGACAATCGCCTTCAGGGCAAATTGATTGCCACACTACTATAGGATCCATCTGCTGACGAACCAAAACTCAATAAACAGATCTTCCTTGGTTTCACAACTGTAATCAGAAATGAGTGGTTGCTTTCCAGACTCTAGGGATTGCTCACAGTTGATAGAAGAGACTCTAGAAACTAGACATATAATTAACTTACCCGTTAATAATAGAATGACCGAGTGCACAAACATTAATGTAAGGAATATGCCAATCTGGATGAGAATAGGTTCAGTTATATTGTAAATTCACTCCCCCTCATTGCATCAGTAAAAGTTGAATCAATTGAATGCTACTCCAGTCTATTGAATCAAAACTATAGACATGCTAGCGGAAATTTATTTAAGAAAAACGATAGAACTGAACAAGCACCAGTGAAAAACGATGGGACATACAGAATTTTTGTGTTCATACAAAACCTTTCCACCGCTTCTTACTGAAAGAAGAAAACAGACACCAAGAAAAGAGAAGCTTACTTGGTAACATAGAGGTCCCATATACTCAAGGCAGAGACATCCTCACAGGCACCTTTCTCCAAGTTAAGGCCCACTTTGGTATTTCCAGATGCATGTTCAGCATACAAGGATGATATAATCTCCATTGCATTGAGGCCAGCATTCTCAGCTAGCGTTTTAGGAATCATTTCAAAGCTTTCAGCAAATTTTGCTATTGCATATTGATCCAACCTGAAAGTAGTAACTGAGTTACACAACAGAAAAGTTGGCCTACAGTGATAAGCGAGAGTTCATCTGCGAAGAAAAGGAACAAAAACAATACCCCATCTCTCTGAAAGAGAATTCTTTCAGTTTTCTGGCCAGCTCAATTTCAGTAGCAGCAGCTCCGGGTACAATCCGACTGTCCCTGCACATTGCCTGGAACATAGAGCAACCAAAGTCAAATTTGCAAGATTAGAAGCGGACTCAATCATAGCTATCACATCTCTCAATTCTCAATTTATAGTAATCAAAATTTCATAAATGTAATTCTGAAATCTAATTCTATTTCCAAACAATTCCTTACAATGAAGGAACAAGTAATCACAACAGACAATTATGCATGCATGAATCTGGAAGGAAAAGCGCTAGCAGGTATAAATCTTATGTTTTTACTTCAGCTACCTTGTAGGTATTTACACCATCATCAACGGCTCTTTCAAGGTCATCCAAGATACTATCAGTGCTTCCCCGCAGCAAAACAGTGGAGACAGAATTTCCACCATCTTCATTTCTCACAACTGTAACCTGTCGCATATGTAAGGAATCAAATACACTACTAATACCAGCTAAACTGAGGGAGCCTGAATGTAAATATAGAATTTAAGAATATTACCCTAACACCACCAATTTCCTCCACTGAAACAGAATCAACATGGCCAAGGTCATCTGGATTTGGCTGGCTAAGCTTTAACTGTTTCACAATCAAAGAAGAATGTCATATGAAATTTAAATATTACTCCCCCGTCCCAATTTATGTGGCACCATTTGACTTGGCACGGAGTTTAAGAAAGAAGGGAAGACTTTTGAAATTTGTGGTCCAAAACAAGTCTTATATAAATCATCCAAAATTAAATTGTTTGTAAATATAGAAATGTGGCATTCTTTTTGGGATAGACTAAAAAGAAAATGGTGCCACATAAATTGGGACAGAGGGAGTATCTTTTAACATATATTATCAAATAGTTCCAGTATGCATACAAGCGCAACAGCCCCAGTAGTACGGCAAAACCGGCGGAGTTCAAACTTGGAGCTGATTTTCAATACCATAAGTCTGCAAAACACAAAAAAAGAAATATATATGAAGCAGTTCCAGATTACGCCAGGATGGATGTAAAAACATTAACAAGTCCAAGAAGCAAAATTTAAAAATTAGCTTCAGAAGAGGCCACTAAAAGCTTGAACACTCTGGTTTGTGTAAAACAAAGACTACCTATGATGTAAATGGGCTTCTCTTTAACAGGCAACAGATATTTTCTTTGGGGTTGGGGTGGTAGGTAGGTAAGGGCAATAGACATTTATCACTATGTAAAAAGGAAATAGTGTTTACATCTCCTTCTAACTTCCCAAACAAGTGAATTTCCTCTATCTGAAAAGGAAATAGTTTAAATTAGTCCTTTCATGGCACTACCTCTTATCAGTGTATCTTCTATGTAAGTGGCAAATGCACCAAAACGAACTCTAAATAATTTGTCATCAAACCGCTTCACCGTAAAATATGTACTCTTGAGTTATATCACCAGAGCATTGGAGGCAATACAACACAATTATTAAAGTCAGTTCAAAAGTGTTCCCTTTCTATTTCGACAAGTTTCAACTAAATATAGTACAAGTCCAACTAGATAAATATGAAACATTGAATCTGCCAACAAAGCATATATGTGAAGCATAGAGGATTAGCAACACACTGAGCAGTACAAACAGGCAATAAGATACACAAACCAAAACTTTTTGAGTTGCTCCTTCATGTAAAATCCACTAAAGTCCCTTTTCTTTTTTATGAAAAAGGTAAAACCCCTAAAGTCCCTTTCTTTTTCTCCAATGAACATGAAGCTTCATTAGTCAAAATGTATGATGCTTTATATGAAAGAGATTAATTGTTGGTTAGATAGTTGGATTAATAGAAGATGAAAGAAAAACAAGTTAGGAGGCTCTGCCTTGCCGAGTATGGACAATCCCAAGCAAGATCAGAAAGCATTGATAATATACACTCCCTACTGGGAAGCAAGAAAATTTTATTGTGGAAAATCTAAGAGAATACTGTATATCAGTCACCATAGTTGCACAAATTTGTTCAGGACAATAATAGTTTGACTTCATCTGTAAACACAGCTTCGAAACCCTCTTGGTGTACTTTGAATAAAATTTCAGATTATCAAAAGATCAGTCCTCTGATATAAATTAACAGGATCACAGTATGTATGTGTGCAGACAAATGACCCCCAATTAGCTTCTTTTCTCTGCTCATTTTCAGAAAATATGCATACAACTCCCCGGTAACATACTTAGAATAAGGTATACATACAGTCCCAAATTAATAAAATATCAAATGTAAAAGGAAATAAAATATTCATCTTACTTGTAACGCTCACAGAAATGTAGAGCCATCTCTCCCACCGCTCCTCCACTGACAATTACCTTGGCACCTGAGTCAGCAACTGCTTTTATAAGTTCCTCCACTTTAGATTCCTCAGTCTTTGCATAGTTTTCAAGCTGCAAATGCAAGAGACAAAGATTACTGACAGACTGAAAAAGTTGAAAGATAAACATGTAAATAAAATAAAAAGGAAAGACATATGAAGTTAACTTCTTCGGACTTTAACTGACTTGAAGTTTTAATATCAACCATGTAAGAAAACATGAGGTATGGATAAAGAAATTACAGTACCTAATAATTTAGTAAAACAATTCAGGGTGGTGCTAATCCTAGACTTCAAAGCCTAATCCTATCATTCATATAATGGAAAATTTAATCTGACAGATGCCAGACAAATATCAGATCGAAATAAGAATTATCATTTCCTGTCTTAATCAGATAAATACATCATTTATCGTTTTTCCTGTTAACTACTGTTAGTCAATTAACATATCTAAACTCGATCCAGAAACAACAAAATATGTGTCAATATACTTTCTATAACAATGAGATTTTCACTTTAGTAATAAAGCAGTATAGTTCCAATGGCTTACCTGATCAGCACTATGAATAAGAACTGTCCCTTTTGTTTCAGTCGCAGATGTATCAACACCTTGAACGAAAACAGCGACCTGCATTGGAGTATATTGGGTTCTTTAAGCATAAAACCAAGTGAAGGCTGAACCCAAGAGAATTATAGTTCAACTGTGTGTATGCTAATGTATCCAGTCGCTACTATTAAAACTTAAAGAGAGCAAACCTGAGAGAAGATATAAAAGTTGCAACTTAACCAATACAAGTCAAAGCTCATCACATGAGAACAAGCAAAGATTTTCCATGCATACAACCAGCAAGTAAATACCAACATGGAGGATTGAAAAAGCACATATTCATTTTGTTTTAGAAGTACTAGTAAACAGTAACTTATGGAGTACACCTCCCACCCAGAAGCTTTGTCCCATCTGTGTCTCACTAAAATGTGTTAAATTAGGAGGGGAGGAAAAAACAAAGCAGCCCCTACTAAGTGAAGTAATTTCAGCTCCATCAATGCATCACATATCCCTTATCCTAGAATTTTCAACTACTATAGTCCATTAGTTATGTGAAAAAACAAAAAACTAGTATCATGAGTTTCAACATATTTCTTTGGTGTATTTCTGCAACTCAATGTGAAGGCTAACAGATGCTTGGAGAGGATGTACAAACAAAAATCAGGGACAAAGAAAAAATGGCTTGCAGAAACAGGGATCAGTGGGAGAAGCAGGGACAGGGGTCTCGTTTTGGTTCTTCATTATGTGAAGGAGAGGAAAAGCAGAGGGTGCGGGAGGCTAGGGGAGCAGTTATCCTGGTAAATTGAGAAAGATTTGGAAATCGCTTCAACTAGGGAAATTATGGGGAGGAAGCTCATCTTAGGTAGGGATGAGAAATATTGGACTTTATGTAGGAATACAGGCATCAAAGAAAAGTAGCTAACTGTTAAATTTTGAAACCCATTCTTCCAGCAAGCCATGCAGAATATCAATAAAAGCTGAAATCAACTTGTGCAGCAAGACCATTGAAACTACTGATCTTCTTACTGTGGGATATAGATTGTAGATTCCCTATCAGCCTGCACAGTTTAATGTTTCAGTTCTATGCCACAATCGCAAAAGTAAATGTTGTCCATTGTAAGCTATAATATCAGGTTATGACTATATCAATGGTTCAGTAACTAACCCTTGTCCCAGTAATCCTTCTAACGCATGAACGAGCCCAATTTAATTAGAATTAAAATTAGAAACCAAAAGTTCAAACATAATTAGTAGAAAGCCACCAAACATAACGAGACATCCTAGAAAATGAAAACTGCATCTCATATAACTGAATGGTTTATGAATAGCAATTCTTGTATCATGCTGACAAAATTATTTTTAATTATGCAGAAGATGCTATTTTCAAAAAGTAAATAACCAATCTCCTATAGCTGCCATATACTTATGCGACACCATTTCCTTTTTGGTCTGTCCCAAAAAGAATGTCACATTTCTATATTTAGAAGCAATTTAACTTTATGAGATGATTTACAACCACACATTTATATAAGATTTGTTTTGGACTACACATTTCAAAAGTCCTATTTTCTTTCTTAAACTCCGTGCAAGTCAAATGGTGCCACATAAATTGGAACGGAGGGAGTAGCAGTTCTATTCGCTCAAGAAATGAAAGATGAGGAAAAGAAAGCTAAAATGGATCCTATAAAAGATGAAAACTAAGATCGATCTTGCAAACGGTGAAAGTAGCATAAAAGGCAAAGTGAAGGTGAAATCTGAAGTATAAACACACCGGGTTAACAATAACTAAACCTGAATAAGAAAGGGAAATGGAATAACTGAAATAGACCTGTAATATTTAACTATAAGTAACAGTAAAAGAATTTCTGGAATGTGTTTGCAATAGCTCACCTTTGCCTTCTCTATCCTCTTTATGCTCCCAACAGCATCACTTTTCAACACCATACCTCTAACTACGGTGGAATTACGCAAACCTCCTCCCAAGAGCTTTGCAACGCGTACATTATCCACATTAAAGTTCGCTGGGTTTTTAGGGCACACTTGAATGCAAGCCTAAACACCACGAAAAGTCAAATTAGAAAGCGGGGAAGCTAAAAAACCACCAAGAATGCTACGAGAAGAGCAGGTCATGCACCTCAGCAACAAGAGGACACAGGACATCCTCTAGTCCAAATTGTTTGCTAGCAACTGCAGATTTCATCCGTGAAATAACTTCATTCTCGTCTTTGACATTCATATTTTCTGAACCTTCCACAACTAGCTCATCCAATAATTCAATTGTCTGCAAAGATAGAATTTATTAGCAAGTCCAACTGAGTTCACTTGTCAACCTAGTAGTAAGCATGATTAGTGTAAAAGATATAACATACTTTATTAATCGCCTTATTGTATCCGATGATAATCTCACTAGGGTGCAGTCCCATCCTGATGAGCTCCTCAGCATTTTGAAGAAGCTCCCCCGCAAATGAAACAGTCAAATTAGCTCCATCACCAATCTCCTCTTGCTGTGCCTTTCCGGCCAAAACCAATATCTTCGCAGCAGGGTGCTGGACCTCAAGTTCATTCACAATAGTGGCAGCATCGTTTGTGACAAAAAGCTTGTCCAGATGATTGATAACCATCTTATTCATGCCTGGCCAAAAGAATAAAATTGAAGTTACTAAAGAATGACAAAAATATTAAAAGAAGCAACTCATAAGAAAGATAATATGGAGGAGCATGCATGGACCACTCTGTATTTCTGATAATAACAAACACACTCCTTCAGATTATGAGAACTATGTAAGCTCCAATGATGAATGTATACTTTATTTATCTACTTAGATTTTTTTCCCAACCCTAAACCTCTGCAACTAATCATTATTAAAGTGAAATGGGAAAACACCACAGAAAAAGAATTAAATGGAAAAGAAATTTCTATCCTGCCAATGGTTATTCATCAGATTAATGATATAACTTTTAATTTGGCCAAGGATATAAAAGTAATAGGATAATCATTCATATTTTCATCTCTGGGTATATTTAGAACCTTTTCGATGGAAGTGAAAGAATCCCTAAAAAGGGGTTATGCTTTTTGCACATAGAATAAGTAGAGAGATTATTCGATTTTCAAGATTGCATCAAAAACTATGACAAGATACAAACTTTGTACCTTTTGATAAAGAAAATAAGATAAGATACAAACTTTGTACCTTTTGATAAAGAAAATAAGATAAGATACAAATTTTTACTTGTAAGATGACATCCATACTATATAATTTTCTCAGTAAATGGATTGCTATAATTGTTATTCTTTCTTGTGGGGGTTCTTAATGAAATGTTGTTCAGATTTTTTTCAAGTATAGCACATACGCATTCCATTAACACTATCTACCACTTTGTTAGCATTTTGACAAAGCAAAGATACCCATTGAAGACGGGGGTGGTCAGCATCTAATGATCCACATTGGTTATCAGAAAGACAATATACATACAAATCATCATTTGAAGCTGATCCTATCCACAAACAAGAGTGTATATAGCAGTATGAAGAAACGAAAACCTAGATGTTGGAAAAATAAAAAAGTAGTACCATTAGGGCCAAGAGAAGTTCGAGTAATAGCGGAGAGCTGTTTACAAGCATCGATGTTTTTAAGGACAGCTTCGTCAAGACCTGAAAGATGTTTGTGCCCTTCTTTCAGCATTGATTGTATTCCATACGGCTGCATCTTTCTCGATCTAGTGAGGCTACAACAGATTCTTCTCTTCCTTAAACCCTAGCAACTGCTGTCAAGAGTGAGAAACAAGAAGAGGGATACCGAAATAAAGCCCTAGTAGACATTCTAGTAGTTGGTGCCGTTTGGTTGGGCTTTAATGGAGTGTTTGGTTACAAATTGATAAGGGCTTTTGGTTTTTTGATTTTAAAAGTACTTTTGGAGGAAGTTTAAAATTATTTTGGCTTTTTATTTTTTTGTTTTTTATAAAAAACACTTTTTTTATTGTCAACCAAACATCTAATAATTTTTTCATAAAAGCTCTTTTTAATAAGCTGTATCAAACGGACCCTTAGTCGTGAAATAATTTAATGGTCGAAAAAAATAGTATAAAGTCTTTTTCATTTAATGACAAAAGTTGAAATATTATTTTTATTAATATTCTAAATAATTCTTAAAATATTTTTAAAATTTATTTTTCTCATCATGTATTGTTTACGACAACGCATCAATTCCAAATAAGTCGGATTCACTAAATAAATCCTTATTTTTTCATATAAACTCAGTTTCCATCGTTAGCATGCTAAATAAAATAAAAATAAGAAAATAATTTTATATATAAATAATAATATAAACTTTTTAACAAGTATAAGTTTATAACACATATTCTCACTAGTAGTTATCAGACACATGTATCTTTTTCTTCCATTATGCATGTCTTTAGTTGAGTCTACATTAGTATTGAGTTGTAGGGCTTCGGATACAACTTCTTTTCAAGTGATTTTAGGTATATCTGGTCAATTTTTAATACTTTCACTTACTATAATTTCACGCTTACGGACTAGTACATATGTATGTCAACCCAAGATGTCCAAAGAAACGATTTGGTCTCAATAAAAGAACTTATGAAATTGAAATTTTCTTACCTTAGACTTCGAGTTGACCAAAACTCCCTTAGATTCCATGCCGGCTCTTAATTCTTTGGGACTCGTCGTGGAGTTTTTAAGTCTGATCGATTATACAGAAAAATATTTTTCTATTTCAAGTGACTTTCTCGCATTTTATTTTTAATATATGCTACTTGCATCTTTTGTGAATCTAACCACTTTAATTCTGATCTAATTTTATATTGTCGCACATCCACCTCGTGATATGCATCTCCGCAATACCCATTTTGTGGATATGTTGGACTTTAGTAGCCCTGAAAGAGTTTTGGAATGTTTTCCTTGATCTTATTCATCACAAATGGTAATAATATATACACCAAGTAACAATTAATAGGAAGATTAAGTCTTCCCTAAAATCCTCCTATACTATCCCATAATATATTCTTATATTAATATTATTATATCCCCTACATTAATACATAGTACTATTTATCATATACATATGATTCTACATAATTATATTATTAATAGTAATTAATAATATATATTCTAACACTCCCCCGCAATCGAAGCCGGAGGAGGGCGAATGCTGAGACTGTCCCGAAATTCTTCAAATAAGATCAGTGGAAGCCCTTTTGTGAAAATATATGTGATCTGATGTCGCGTCGGGACATGTAACACTCGCACTTGTCCGCGTGCAACCTTTTCACGGACAAAATGAATATCTAACTCAATATGTTTAGTACGTTGATGATGGATTGGATTCCCGGAGAGATAAATTACACTAATGTTATCACGAAAGGTGTGTACAAAACAGACCGACCGGCCGAATGGGCGACCGTCCGACCGGTGATTCCGGTCCTCGATCCGTCAAAATGGTGGATTCGGTTTCGGTCCGTAAAACCGAATTTTTGGTCGGGCCGGAATGGACCGGAATTTATTTTTATTTTTTTATAAATTGAATTTTCAATATTGAAATTGACATTCGGATGCGGTGCCACGCAATTTTACGTTGAAATCAATTGTACATCGCGAGATATTTAGATTTGAAAAGGGGAAAACGTAGCGATTTGGGGAAAAGTGAAATTGAGGGGCAAGATGGGCGTTTTTGGAGAAATCGGCGAATCAAACCGCTTTAGCTTTGGCCACCGTATCAAAAAATACGCGAAATCATTTTTTTAGGTAAACGGACGTCCGAGCGCAAAGTTATGGCCAGTATAAAGTTTGATCAATTTACAACCTATATTTGATATGTCAATACGTCCGGTGGGCGGGAGAGAGTCTTTGTCTGCAGGTGGATGAGATTGGCTGGGTGGATGGGTGGATGGGGCTGGTGGGGGCTGGGGGGTGGTGGTGGGACTGGGGCAAATCATTCGGTCGTTCGGTCGAGTAATCTGTAATTTGGTCTTGGTCGTCCGGTTTAACCTTTTGTGCACCCTAGTTTGAGAATTTCCAAATAGAAAATAGAAAATATAAATGTGGTGTGTAACTTTAATTAATGAGTAGTTGATAGTTAGTATACGAACCAAGTACATTTGGTGATTTTCTTTAAGTTAGTCATATTAATGAAATAAAGTTTATTGAAGGATAAGGAAAAAAACAAACATATTTAGTGAGATTGATAAACGAACGCATTCATAAAAAATTATAATTTATAAATTGCATTTAACAAAAAAACGGCCCAACCGGTTCAGCGGGACCGACCGAATCCGGCCCGGTCCTCGGTCGAAAAATTTCGATTCGGTTAGGTCCATTCGGTTCGATTCCGATCCGGTCGATCGGTTCGATCGTGAACACCCAATCACGATACCATAGTAATCGCCGAGAATAGAACGATGGCTCAGTAAAAGATTACGAATCGGCGTAGTCGACACAACATTGCTACCACACTGCGGTATTCGGCAAAGATTGAACGTGATCGTGGGTTGCCTTTTGGAGGACCATAATATTAAATTATCACCGAGGAAGACGCAATAACCGGAGGTGGAGCGTCTGGTGTCTGGACATCCTGCCCATTCTGCATCTGTGTAAGTGACAAGATTGGACATGGAAGAGGGGTACAGATGCAATCCATAATTCAGAGTGCCCTGAATATATCGCACAATGCGTTTGAGTGCATACATATGTTCTTCTATTGGATTGTGCATGAACAGACACACTTGTTGTACACTTGTACTGCATAGGTAATATCTGTCCTGGTGAATGTGAGATATTGCAAAGCTCCTGCCAAGCTGTGATACCATGTCGGGTTGGCAAATGGGTTGTTGGATATGGCACTCAATTTTGACTTGGTATCTACTGGAGTTGCGGACGGTTTGCAAGATGACATTCCAACCCGTTCTACGATCTCTGAGGCATACTTCTTTTGTGAAAGAAATAAACCACCTGCATGGTGTGTCACAGCAATTCCTAGAAAGTAGTGAAGCGGACCAAGATCCTTCATAGCAAATTCGGAACTCAGCTGGGACATGATATTCTTGCGAAGAGAGTGCAAGAGGTCATTAGGATAATATCATCTACATATAAGAGAATATAAGCTGTATGATTACCCTGTTGATAAATAAATAGTGAATTATCCGAACGGTTGTTTGAGAAACCCATGTTGAACACAAAATCTGCAAACCGCTTGTACCAAGTCCTGGGAGTCTGTTTGAGGCCATATAATGATTTTTTAAGTAAACACACATGATTGGGATATCGAGCATCTCTGTACCGATGGTTGCGTACGATCTACGCCTCACTCGTGTCCATGAAGGCATTCTTGACATCCAATTGATGAAGTAACCATCCTTTTGAGAGGCTAGGCGAGAACAATTCGATGGTTCTTTGGTTTAACCATCGGATGAATGTCTCGCCGCAATCTAATCTCACCTGTTGAGTCTTGTCATCACCTACAAGTCGGGCCTTATGCCGCTCAAAAGAACCATCAGATTTTTCTTTATGGCTAAAAATCCACATAGAACGAATTATATTAGCATTAGATGGACGAGGTACTAATTCTCATGTCCTATTTTTAATTAGAGCATGATATTCATCATCCATGACCATTTTCCAATTAAGATCTTTTAGAGCAGACACAGGGTTACAAGGCAAAGGTGATTTCGAGACTTGAGTATGTAGACTGTATTTGACATTGGGTTTTGTAATTCCATGTTGACTACGGGTGACTGGTCGGTTTAGTGGGCGATGGGTCGACGCCATCGCCGAGAGTGAGACAGTGGCGTTCCGGCTATTTTCTCCAAGGCTTGCGGTGAGCAGTGCTGTTGGTGTGGAATTGGGTCCGATTTGCAGTGGCCCAACCGAAGCGGCATTGGTGCAAGCGAAGGATTCGCATCGGGGCGAATAGGCCCGATGGCCCGGATTGTATTTTTCGATGGCCGACCATCGATCCTTGGTCCAGTGGGCCCAGCTGCGTTGATCCATCATTTTTTGTGGGTCCCGGGCTGTGGAAAAAATGAGTTAGATACGGGAGCCTATCATCATCCAAAAAATCATAAGTATTAGTCCCGGTGTCATGTATCTTGGCAAAAGGAAATTGTGATTCATCAAAAATTACATGACGACATATAATCTTATGTTCGGAAGAAATGTCATAACACATGTAACCACGGTGATTCGTAGGATATCCCAAGAAGACACATGAAGTAGACCGGGGTTGAAGTTTTGTGATTGTGGTGGATGGAAATAGAGGGTATCAAAGACAACCAAATACTCTCAAATGATGATATGAGGGTTCTCGTAAGTAAAGTATTTTTAGTGGAGCTTGGTAAGACATGTTTTTATGGGGAAGGATATTCAACATGTAGGTTGTCATTTGAAATGCATGATGCCAAAAAAATGGAGGGTATAGAAGCATGAGCGAGGGATGTTCTCACAATATTGTTTATGGTTCTAATTCTGCGTTCCGCCTTCCCATTATGTGAAGAGGTGCGAGGACATGATAAACGAAATTGTAAACCATTTGTTTTGAAAAAATTCCAAAACTGATTATTGTCAAATTCCCTCCCATTGTCACATTGAATACTTTTAATCTCCCGTTCAAACTGAGTTCGGATGAATGCTCTAAAGTTTAGAAAAGTGGAAAACACTTGTGATTTTTTCGACAAAGGGAATGTCCACAAATAATTAGAGTAGTCATAAAAAAACATTAAATAATACATATGACCTGAGGAACTCAAAACATGTGATGTCCAAATATCACAATGTAAAATATCAAATGACATAGTAGTGCATGAAGTAGAAGAAGTAAATGACAATCTAACATGTTTACCAAGGGCACAAGCATGACACTTATTCAAAAAACGAGTTTGAGTACATGAAATAAAATTGTTTTGTTTAAGAGAGGCCAAAACGGACTCTCCCGGATGTCCCAAACGTTCATGTCATAGTGATGGTGTCAAGGCTGCAAAAGTGGAAGGAACTTTAGACTGTGAATTTGGTAAACTTATTGGATAGAGCTTCCCCTTGCTATCACATCTCATGAGAAGCTTTCCCGTCTGAAAGTCATGTACGGAACTACCAAACGGGTCAAATCTAACAGAAACCCAATTATCAATAGTAAACTTTCTAACAAATACCAATTTTTTTTATTAATTTGGGAGCATGCAGGACATTATTTAAAACCAGTGGTGGTGACAGTGTGTTTGACCCATAACCTTTTATTGGAATTGAATGACAATTTCCGACAACAATACCATTTTCTTTGCTCAAATTAAAATAGGGTGAGAGTGTACATTGGGATGTCGTCATATGGGACGTTGCCCCGGAGTTCATATACCAATTAGAATCCGGTGGATTGAGTCCAAGAGTGTGCATAGCCTGCTCAATATCTGTAGGATGGGTCGTTGTTGAATGGGCCTCCTGCCATTGGGCCGGATGAGGCCCAAAACGCCGTCTTGAGAGATCGACCAGTGATTGGGCCTGGGTCACACCGCTTGTTGCCCAAAATTACGAGATTTGGTTGGGCCGCCATCGCCATCGGGCTGTTGGCTTGCTCGCCCACCAGATTTGGGGTGGCTGTGCTATCCAAGCGCCGATGCGATTGTTGGTCTTGCCCAGTGTGCTAGGCCTTCCGCCGCTTCCGATGGTTGGTCGCGAGCCACCGCCGGAGTTGGTGTTGCCGCCATTTTCGCCGCCACCGGAATTCCGGTGACCCCCACTTTTATTATTTCCGCGATTTCTACCCTTCTTATTATTATTACCATGTCATTTTTTACTTTTATTTTGTGAAGAATAGTCAAAACAATTACCTTCATTTGAAGACGTGGCAACCATGGTGGAATTGGTAGTCGTTGAAACCTTCTTAATCAAGCCCGATTCTTCAAGAACAAACATGGATCTTGCTTGATAGAACTTTGGTAAGGGATTACTTTGACGGATTAGTGTCCCCACGCCACTATAAGCATCTGTGAGACCGACAACTAGTTGTAAAACTAACTGGTTGTCGATGGCAGAATGAACCTACGTTTCTCGATTGATCTGCTAACACTTTGAGGCGTTGTGAGGTTGAAGCGTTAGGAAGTGCATCGTGACAATGGTTGAAAATTATTGTTCCAACGCAACGACACGAGAATTCTGGTTGTCTTGAAAAACGTCTCTCAAGCGTTCCCATGCCGCCATGGCAGTAGAATCTGGTTCCATTATTGTATGCAACAAATCAGTGGATATTGTTGCATAAATCCAACCAAGAACCGTGTCATTAAGGGTATCCCACAATTCTTTGTCTGCATCAGATGATTGTTCCGTTGTTGTACTATTTTTCGGTGGAATTATATGATGAAGAACTTTGTGAGCCCTACAACATATTTTGAACAACTCCGCCCAGGTTGCATAGTGAACAGTTTCCATCTCTAGTTTGACAAAAATATGTGTTTTGATGTTGGAGATAGTAAGGGCTGAGTGAAACGAAGATTTTGATTCAGACATGGTTGTGAGTAAGAACAATAATGGAGAAAAAAATGATAATTTTTGGTCAAGGTAAAAACCAAGGAGGAAGATGACCGAATTTTGGAAGGAAACCAGAAAAATATTTGAGGATCTTTTTCTTCCTTATGCTCTTGATACCATGAAAGAGTTTTGGAATGTTTTCCTTGATCTTATTCATCACAAATGGTAATAATATATACACCAAGTAACAATTAATAGGAAGATTAAGTCTTCCCAAAAATCCTCATATACTATCCCATAATATATTCCTATATTAATACTATTCTATCCCCTACATTAATACATAGTACTATTTACCATATACATATGATTCTACATAATTATATTATTAATAGTAATTAATAATATATATTCTAACAAGCCCAACACTCATAGTGCCGTGAACATAAGTCGCGCCCCCATCTATCTTTGATTCTTGGTCGAAAAAATGGGGTCTTTTGAGCGGGTTGTGACACTATCGTCCACCTATTGTTCATATAACATTGTTGATCTTATAAATAATTATATTATTAATAGTAATTAATAATATATATTCTAACAAGCCAACACACTCATAGTGAACATAACATAAGCGCCCTCTATCTATTGATTCTCTGTGAAAAAAAAAAAATTTTTTTAGTTGTGAGTGATATCGTCCACCTATTGTTCATATAACATTGTTGATCTTATAACTGTTCTATATAACTTACCTTCCATTTTGGTAGACATCCCTTTATCACATAACACTCCGCCGCCACTTTTTCATTTTAATCGTCTAGTTTAACCATATATGTAGCATTTTTATCTACTATTCTATTATCTAAAAATGACAAGCCTAGATATTTAAATTGTTTGAGTTTTGACATCGCAATTTCATCTAATCTCACCTATACTTCTCTCTTCGCATGCTTACTAGACGTGCAATACATGTATTTAATCTTGCTTCTACTTATCATAAGATCCTCTCGCTTTTTAAGGTGTTTCTCCATAGTACAAATCGTTGGTTGACCCTCTTGCTAGTTTCGTCAATTAACAGAATATTATCAACAAATAGCATACAACATGAAACCTATTCTTATATTGTGTTTGGTAACTCGTCCATAACTAGTGTAAACAAGTAGGGGCTCAGTGTCGATCCTCAGTGCAAATCAACTGTTAAGGCAAACTCATTTGCATCACCTACCATTATTTTTACGCCAGTGACGACTCTTTCATACATGTCATTTATGACATTTATATATTTAGGGTGTGTTCGAATCCCCGCTGCGAACCCCCACCCCGGGACCCCCCCACCACCCCTACACGCCTCACCCCCATTTTTTTAAGTTCTAAATTCTCGGTGCAAATAAAACCATGACTATACTTCTTATTCGTACAATATCTTTAACTTATTCTTTCTTTATAATGTTCATAATGTCTTAAGAATGTTCGTACAAAGAGAACTTAGTAGTATTAATAATGCGTATCAATGACAACTAAGCATATACAGAGCAAGTTTATTTCACAAATTAAGATTAATGCTAAGTCCATACTTGAAATTTTCTTACCTTAGACTTCGAGTTGACCAAAACTCCCTTAGATTCCATGCCGGCTCTTAATTCTTTGGGACTCGTCGTGGAGTTTTTAAGTCTGATCGATTATACAGAAGAATATTTTTCTATTTCAAGTGACTTTCTCGCATTTTATTTTTAATATATGCTACTTGCACCTTTTGTGAATCTAACCACTTTAATTTTGATCTAATTTTATATTGTCGCACATCCACCTCGTGATATGCATCTCCGCAATACCCATTTTGTGGATATGTTGGACTTTAGTAGCCCAACACTCATAGTGCCGTGAACATAAGTCGCGCCCCCATCTATCTTTGATTCTTGGTCGAAAAAATGAGGTCTTTTGAGTGGGTTGTGACACTCTCGTCCACCTATTGTTCATATACCATTGTTGATCTTATAACTATTCTATATAACTTATCTTCCATTTTGGTTGGCATCCCTTTATCACATAACACCCCGCCGCCACTTTTTCATTTTAATCGTCTAGTTTAACCATATATGTAGCATCTTTATCTACTATTCTATTATCTAAAAATGACAAGCCTAGATATTTAAACTGTTTTGAGTTTTGACATCGCAATTCCATCTAATCTCACATATACTTCTCTCTTTACATGCTTACTAGACGTGCAATACATGTATTTAATCTTGCTTCTACTTATCATAAGGTCCTCTCGCTTTTTAAGGTGTTTCTCCATAGTACAAATCGTTGGTTGACCCTCTTGCTAGTTTCGTCAATTAACAGAATATTATCAACAAATAGCATACAACATGAGACCTATTCTTATATTTTGTTTGGTAACTCGTCCATAACTAGTGTAAACAAGTAGGGGCTCAGTGTCGATCCTCAGTTCAAATCAACTGTTAAGGCAAACTCATTTGCATCACCTACCATTATTTTTACGCCAGTGACGACTCTTTCATATATATATTTAGGGTGTGTTCGAATCCCCGCTGCGAACCCCCACCCCCTGACCCCTCACCACCCCTACACGCCTCACCCCCATTTTTTTTAAGTTCTAAATTCTCGGTGCAAATAATAACCATGACTATACTTCTTATTCGTACAATATCTTTAACTTATTCTTTCTTTATAATGTTCATAATGTCTTAAGAATGTTCGTACAAAGAGAACTTAGTAGTATTAATAATGCGTATCAATGATAACTAAGCATATACATAGCAAGTTTATTTCACAAATTAAGATTAATGCTAAGTCCATACTTGAATGGCTTGATAATATTATAGATGATGCCTGTGAATCCTCTTATATAATGTTATTTGACTGTCGGTGTCTCCATCGGCTGATGGATAATCTCAGTCTCTACCATACGAATGGAATAAAACGCAATCGCATATCAACTTGCAAAACATGGTTGTTCTTTGAACGAGCACCAGTCAGTGATACTTTTTGCTCAACCGCCTGCAGTTGTTGTGCTGGCCTACCTAGCTGATTAGTCAGGCTTCACAACTACAAAATTTATTACAACTTTACAAGTACAGTACCAGACATGCTTCGTGAAGACTAACGCTTGATAGCATCAATTACTTCATCTTCATTGTTAATCACACATCGGATATGGAATGAAAATATGAACTCTTTATATCGACTTGGACAATACTCACCATACAAGCTAGCTTTTGGGGTTGAGTTAAGCCCAAAATCCATTATTTTCATGGTATATCTTCTCTCAAACACTTCCGCTGCCCCCTGACAACCGACAATTATGTTGACTCTTCCATATACCCTCACCGTCGTCAGCAGCTGTAATTTCTTAGTTTCCGGTGGGGAGGGGCATTTTAACAGCAACCTGAGCTACCGTAGCTTAGTCGACGCCCCATTCATTAGCAGCGAACTCTGCTTTCCGGTAATTAGTCTTATTTCGCTGATAAATTTGGTAGGTATATGCGCTTAAATATTTCACGCTGTTCTAAACTATACAAGGTTTAACGGATTTTGATTAATATTTTTATGTACTCTTTAACGAGGTTATCTTAATATATTTAGTAAGTTGATAATTCAAATATACTAATGGTCAAATTTAAAACCATAAGATTCAAATGACATTTTAATATATTATATATTTAATTTGCGACCACAAAAGTCAAAATGGGACATGGGCTCCTCCCGGTCCCGTCGCGGCCTTAGATTCATCGGTGATTCCGCGGCACATCTGTAGAGGGTAGGGGGAGTATTTTTAAATAAACCAAGATATTTCAACGTAACAAGCACGAGACTTGTAAAGTATGGATCTTGGATCTAACTCAATCCAAAAAATTAGCTTTTAGGTGAGGATTGTCTAAGTCCATATAAGAAGTACATGTTCTCATTCTTTGGTTATTCTATACATGTTAGACTTACTATTTATTTGACTCAAAAGTCTTCACTACATCGTGATGAATACAAGAAAACTAGTAGCCTTCTATCAAGGAAATTAATATGCTCCGGTCTTGATCAAACATATTTGTTGATATTCTCCATAATTTTCAAGACCAGCAATGGCGGAAGCAGTACTTTCTGCTCTAATGGAAGTCCTCATCCAAAAGACAGTTTCCCAAAGTTTCCAAAAGAATGGACTGCTAGGAAGTACAAAGAAGGAGATGTTAAACCTGCAGAGCACATTATCAACAGTTTTGTTGAGTCGTAAAGCCTAATTCATCGCCGACAACACGAAGACCCTACACAGTATGGAACGCTGATTATGTTCGCCTTAGTTTACGCTATACATATTTAGACTAGGGGTGCCGTTTTTCTTTCTGAGGTCAAGCAAGTGATAAATAGATAATTGTAAACTCGAACTCCCTATTTGATTATAGTAAAATCTGCAGCGACAAAGTGGACGTAACTCTCGCATTGAGGGTAAACCACTATAAATATTTGTGCTTCGCTTATTTAATGTTTTATGATTAGGTAGAATTTGAGACTCAAATCCTAACAAATGGTATCAAGAGCGACATGTTGCGATTCAGAAAACGATGGGAGGCGAAGATGGTTCGGCGCACATCATCTGAAAATTCGATGGTACGTATTTTGCATTTTGGAGAATGTAGATTGAAGATTATTTGTACGACAAAAAGCTTCATGAACCGCTGAGTCCGAAGTCAGAGGAGATGAATGATGCATAGTAAAATCTCTTTGACAGACAGGTTCTGGGAGTCTTCGATTGACGGTGTCGAAAAACGTTGCTCACAACGTGGCGAAGGAGAAGACCATCGCTGGCATAATGAAGGTTCTATCCGACATGTATGAGAAACCTTCGACAAACAATAAGGTATTTCTCAGGAAGAGACTCTTTCATCTAAAGATGGAGGAAGGTGCTCCTATTGCAACGCACGTGAATGAATTCAACACGATTGTCATCTGTTGCAATCGAGTTTGACGATGAAATGCAAGCCCTAATTTTGCTGGCGTCTCTACCGAATAGTTGGGAGCCGATGAGAGCAGCGGTTAGTAATTCTGTTGGTAGTGATAAACTGAAATTCAACGATTAGAGATCGTATCTTTGCTGAGGAGGTTCGCATGATAGATTCTGGTGAGGCATCGACGAGTTATGCTTTGAATGTTGAGAATAGAGGCAGGAATTATGACATAAACTACAATCGAAATAAGGACAAGTCGAAGTCAAGGAATGACAGAGGTCAATCGAGATCCGGGCGACACTTGAGTGTTAGAACTGTGGGAAACCGGGTCACATCAAGAAAAATTGCAGGGCACCGAATAAGGAGGATAACAAGGGGGTGGAATTAATGTTGTCACTGAAGACATTGGTGATGCGTTGTTGTTGTTTGTTGATAGCCCGATCGACTCTTGGGTGCTTGACTCAGGAGCGTCTTTCCATACCACCCACATCGTGATATAATGATGAATTACGTTGATGGGAATAGCGAAAAAGTCTATTTGGCAGATGTTAAGCCTTTAGACGTTGTTGGTATTAGAGACATTAATTTGAAGATGTCAAATGGAAACGTGTGGAAGATCACAAAGACCAGACATGTGCCGAAGCTGATGCGTAATCTGATCTCAGTGAGTCATCTTGATGATGAGGGATATGATCTTAATTTTGGTAATAGGTTATGGAAGATGACGAAGAGTGCTATGATGGTTGGTCGAGGTAAGAAAGTTAGTACTCTTTATATGACGACCAGCTGCCGTGATACAATTGTTGTTGTTGACAGCACCAATGAGACAGAGCTGTGGCATTGCAGGCTGGTTGTGAAGGGATTTCAACAGAAAGAAGGCATTGACTACACAGATATCTCTCCCATAGTCAAGTTGGTGACAATTAGAACTGTTCTTGTGCCGGTAGCAAATGAAGATCTGCATCTTCAACAAATGGACGTGGACATTGTTTTTCTTCACGGTGATTTAGAGGAGGAAATCTACATGAAACAACCTGGGGATTTGAGGTCAAAGGGAAAGAGAAGTTGGTGTGCAAGCTTCAAAAGAGCATGTACGGACTGAAACAGGCTCCAAGACAGTGGTATAAGAAATTTGACAACTTTATGAAGAAAGCCAAATTCTTAACGTTCGAAGCAGATCACTGTTGTTACTTCAAGAGATTTGAAGACTCCTACATTGTCACAACCCAAATCACGAGTCGCGATGACACCTACCCTATCCCCCCGAGTAGGCGAACCACATTCTCAATAATATGTTAAATCAGCGGAAATAAAATAAAGAAGAGAAGTTATAAAATCTTAACTACTTATTTTCCCAAAATCTGGTCAAACGGGTACAAGAGCACTAACAAGTCTGAAATAGAAATCTAAAAATACCCGAAGGCTACATATAGTCTATCAATAACCAACGAAAAAATGGAAATAACTAAGAAGCCCTTCAGGGGCCACGGACGACCAAGTAGCTCACCCTGAATGACTAGAAGATGTTCACCTCGCGAATCAACCACGGAGCGTAGAATTGGAACCTGGATCGTACTCTGCACTCAACAAAAGTACATCAAGAGTAGTATCAGTACAACACTAGTACCGGTAAGCATCATAGGCCGACAATGATTAGATAACGCATGAAGAAGTTGAAACCAACAAGTAGCACATAGAGCACACAGGCACAGTCACATCTCATATACATGTAAAGTGCAAAGAAGTCAAGAATCTATCAAGACAGATATAGTTCACCAATGATCAGTCAAATATAAGAGTGGATGAATGCAATGCAATGCAATAGTCATCTCTCTCACTCCACTCTCGTACACACATGTTAAGGGCTATGCCTCAAAGTCATGACCCATGGGGGACCCGCGAAGTCCATGTACCAATCGTGCCCTCCGATATAAACCTCGGAGTCACTCGTGCTCTCCGGTATAAACCTCGGAGGCTATCAATCACTCATCAATCTCTGGCAGAAACCTCGGAGTCACTCGTGCCCTCCGGCAGAAGCTTCGGAGTCACTCAATCACTCTCAATCTCCGACAGAACCTCGGAGTCATCAATCACTTTCAAGTCCCGGAAAAGACCTCGGCGACTATCAACACTCTCAAGCCCCGACAAAGACCTCGGCGACTATCAACACTCTCAAGTCTCGGCAAAGACCTCGGCGATTATCAACACTCTCAATCTCCGGCAAAACCTCAAAGTTTATCAATATCATCACAACAATAATATACAAAGTATAACATGACTGATATCAGTCTCAACACATATCACAAATATATAAAAGACAAGTACAAGTCATATCAATGTCCTATGTTCAATTATCAACATCACAATTCTTTTATTTCACAAGACAAGTGAGCCATTAAGCAATGGAGATAAAATCAGGTGATAATCACAGAAAATAACACATATGGCGACAAGCCACATAACAGCTGACGAAAATAACGAAATTGTAACTTATCTCCACTTCATTCCCGAAGGCCTATCATGCTATCCCTGTCACTTCCTGCAACTACATACGATTCTCTAATCAGAGTCTAACTAAAGTAAATCATAACCTACCTCAATGTCGAGCGAGTGCCACGAACAATCAAACCAATGTCTTCCCCTTGCGTAGAGCCTCCGAACGCTTAAAATCTAGAAAATATGTGAACTACGTTATAATACGAATCTAAGGATACCCATATTGCTATATTTATATTAATCATATTTTTACCATTTCAATTGTATGACTGTATTGAGTAGAAATGGGGCCCACATTTGTTGCAAAATATCCGTTTAAGTTGATGCCCGGACTGCATGAGTATACTGTGGAACATTTCCAGATGGTTGAGCAGTCTCCACTGCTGCCATTGGTGGCAGAACCGTCTCTGTGCCGCCGCCGGTCGCCGGAAAGTTCCATTTTGATCCAACGTCAATGAATTGTTGCGTTGGGATGTGGTAACGTCGGAAATTCAGTGGAGAGTGACTGGACAACCTCAACGGGAGGCTTCCCAATCGCAGCAGCTGCCATGGCCGCCGTCTACAGTGAGCTTCAAGGCGGCAACAATGGTGAAATCCGAAATACTAAGAATTAAGGCATGGCGTTGGTATGAACTTGTAGCTAGGAGCAAGACAAACACAATGGTATCACTCACAGACGTCGTCGAACCCTGTACTGGCCGGAAAATCAAAATCACGATCGGAGAAGATGAGTTGATCGACCGGCGTCTTGGCATTGAATTGGACAACGGGGGTGGGTGCAAATTGTAGCTAAGGTCAAGGCAAACCCTTTGACACCAGCCACGAGGCTCGATTTCACCCGTGCTAGCCGGAAAAATGCGAAACGGCGCCTAGGGTTTCAGCTATTCGCGATCTGGTCGACGGGACGTTAGGGGTTGAGTTAGTGAACAGCGTTGGTGTCAAAATTACCGGTGTGAGACGCCGGTCACTATGATATAACCCACGTCCGTCGATGCTCGCCCTGTACGCCGGAATTTGCAGAAAACCGTCGTGGAGACGATGAACAGTGTGCGTCGAAACTTTGAACTGAAATTGCCGGCGATTATGGAAGAATCGACGATGGTGTTGGGTATGGAAATGACGGGCTCGACGAGACGAAGCTAATGGTCATCCGCGTCTTTTCCCCGCCTTTCCCCCTTTTGTTTTGCTGCGTTGCGGGTAGTGGACTTGGCCCACTTTATTTATTTAACTAAAATTCTGCACAACTTGTATATTAAAAACATAATATTTATTTACCTATAGTCTCATATTCTTTTCGTAGTATTAAAGTGCTAAACGACCAAACGGGTCGTTACATACATGATACTGCTCCTTTATGTTGATGACATGCTGATCGTAGGAGCAGACCTATAAGAATTTGCAATGAAGGATCTGGGAGCCGCAAATCAAATTCTTGGGATGAGATTCATCAGAAGTAAGAAGGGTCTCAAGCTCTCACAAGAAGAATACATGAAGAAGGTTCTCAAAAGGTTCAACATGGATGATGCCAAGCTAGTCAGTACTCCCTTCGCTAGACACTTTCGTTTGTCAAAGGATCAGTCGCCTGTGACCGAGAAAAAGAAGGGGCATATAGACAAGGTACCTTATGCCTATGATATTGCACATGCAGTGGGAGTTGTTAGCAGGTTTATGACCAATCCAGGAAAGCAACATTGGGAGACTGTGAAGTGGATTTCAGGTATCTGAAGGGCAGATCAAGTTCAGCGTTGTGTTTCAGCAACTTCAGTTGGACTTCTTGGATGAGGATCGGAGTCGCTGCTGCAGATGGAGACATATGATTGAAATTAGTCTCCAAGTGAGAGATTGTTGAGTTGTGGAGCCTAATTCATCGCCTACAATATGAAGATCCTACGCAGAGTGTGGAACGCTGAATGTGGGAGATTGTTTGCCCTAGTTTTCGCTATATATATAGATTAGGGGCACCATTTTTCTTTCTGAGGTCGAGAAAGAGAGAAAAAATTGTAAATTCAAACTCCCTATTTGATTATAGTAAAATCTGCAGCAGCAAAACGAACGTAGCTCTCGCATTAAGGGTGAACAACTATAAATCTGTGTGTTTTATTTGTTCTTCGCTTATTTACTGTTTTCTGATTAGGTAGGATTTGAGACTCAAATCCTAACAAATTCAAGTTGTCCTACGAGATGCTGAGGATAGGCAAATTAAAGAAAAAGCTTTGAAGAACTGGCTGCTGAAGCTCAAAGATATAATCTATGAAGCAGATGATTTGTTGGATGAATACATGACTGAATTGCTCCATCATAAGGTAATTCTTGATGACTGGGAAACCGTTATCGTATTTTCTATGCTATCAGTTCTCTTTATCTGAATGGTACGTTACTTTTCCTGAGTTATCATATGAAGTTGAAACTGAAAGAAGTTGGAGAAAAGTTAGACATGGTTGCGAATGAGAGAGCCAAATTTCATTTCAGGGATGTTGTTTACCAAAAAGACTTGTCTTGTGAAAGATCACAATCAGACTCTTATGTAATTGAATCAAAGATTTTAGGGAGAAATAAGGATAAAGAAAACATAATCAAGCTGCTTATAGAATCAAATGTATCAGTTGTGAGCATTGTTGGAATTGGGAAGACAACAGTTGCGAAGTTGGTTTACAATGATGCCGTTGTAGAGAACAGTTTCAATACAAGAATATGGGTTGTGTCTCAGAAGGATTTGATGTTAAAAGACTTCTTAAAGCAATAGTAGAATCTGGAACTGGTAGTAGTTGTAACCTTGTAGAGATGGATGCGATCCAGTGCCGTGTCCAACAGATGATGTTGGGCAAGAAATTTTTGCTTATCCTAGATGATGTATAGGATGGTGATCATGAGAAATATGAGAGATTAAAGAATTTAGTTCACAGTGGTTTGGATGGGAGTAAGCTCTTAGTGACTACTCGCAATGAGAAGATTGCGCTACTGATGGGAACAACAAATCCATATCGTTTAAAAGGCCTTTCAGATGGTGATTGCTGGTCCTTGTTTAAGGAAATTGCATATAAGAATAGGCAAAAAGAACCATTAGCTCTTGAAGAGGTTGGGAAAGAAATTGCAAAGAAACGTAGGGGAGTTCCTTTAGCGGCAAAGGCCCTTGGAAGTTTAATGTGCTTGAAGAATCTGAAATCTGAGTGGTCTTTCATCCGAGTTTGTGCAATGTGGGATCTTATGGGTCATGAAGATGGAGCTGGAATTATTTCAGCTCTAAGATTAAGTTATGAGTACTTGCCAACACATCTGAAACAATGTTTTGCATATCGTTCTATATTTCCTAAGGGCTATCGGATAAATAAAAACACATTGATATGCCTATGGATGGCGGAAGGATTTGTTCCGTCCTCTGAAAGCATGCCACCGGAAGAAGTTGGTAATGGTTATTTCAATGAGTTGTTGTGGCGCTCCTTCTTTCAAAATGTGAGAAGAGATTTTGATGGGAATATAGTTGATTGTGATATGCATGATCTTGTCCACGATCTATCCAAATCAGTAGGTGGTGTTGATTGTTTAACAACAGAATTTGGCAAGGAAGTTATCATTCCTGTGGCCACCCGCCACTTAGCAATGTTTGGCAATGAGATGGTACCCAAAAAACCTGGCATGTCTAAGAGTGCTCAAAAGCTGCGATCGTTTCTTCTTTTAGATGGGGAGAGAAATATCACAAAACTTTCCCAGAGTTTCTTTTTGAGCTTTAAATCTATTCGGGCTTTAGATTGCAGTGGTAGTCACATAAAGAAGTTGTCTAATTCAATTGGTACTCTATTACATCTATGGTACCTCAATCTTTCACACACTCTGCTGAAAACATTGCCTAAGGGTGTGTTTGGATTAACTTCTGGCAGAATTGATTCTGCAGAATTGATTTTGGCAGAAGTGATTTATGTTTGGATGCAACAATGTAAAAGTAATTCTAAAATTTATGTTTGGATAGTTTTGATCAAAATTGCTTTTGAATATAGAATTACCAAAATGGACATACATATAAATAACAATATACATATAAACACATAGAAGTATGTAAATAAAAATTACAAATAGATAATAGAATTTAAAGTGCAATATAGTACTTAAATATTAGTAGAATATTATTACAATACTAATTTAAAGTGCAAATAGTATTTAAATATTATTACAATACTAATTTTGCATGTACTCTATAATGTATGTATTATTAATAATACATTATAGAAAAAGGAATAATATTATACTTAATAGTTATTTTAAAAAGTATCTTGGAATCGGTTTTCAGTTAAAATTGTAGAGCACATTTTGCCGCATTTCTCGGGACTAGCTTCATTTAAAATTCTTGGACTAGCTTCATTTATATTAATAATACATTATAGAAAAATGAATAATTTATAGTTATTTTAAAAAGTACATTGAAATCGATTTTCAGTTAAAATTGTAGAGCACTTTTTGCCGCATTTAAATTATTAATAATATTCGAAGTATTTGAAAAAAGACAATAGAAAAAGGAGAAGGATAATCCAAATGAGTTGCAATATTCTCATTCCTAAGTACTAGAAAGGTCCTAAAATTAACAATAGCATACTCAAAACAGAACATGAGTAGTATATTCGATTTTTTTTAGTAATTATTGATTTATTTCTAGATATTTAAAGAGGGTAATGAAAGTTGTATATTTGAATGTCTTTTTAGTAATTATTTCTAGATATTTAAAGAGGATAATGAAAGTTGTATACTGTATTTGATTTTTTTTTATTAATTATTTTTAGATATTTAAAGAGAGTAATGAAAGTGAATATAGTTGTTGATGAAAATTAAAGAAGGTAAAATTCAAATTGAAATTAATGGCAAAATTGATTCTGGCAAAATCAATTCTGTCAATTTTCTGATTTTCACGAAAGTAGGTACCCAGAATAAAGTAGGTACCCAGAATTGCTAATCCAAACATGCACTAAGTCTATTTGTTGCCTCCCTAATCTTGAAGCTTTAATACTTAAGCATTGCAACCATCTGATAGAACTTCCGGCAGAAATTAGAAAATTGGTGAATCTTAGACATCTGGATATACACGGATGCACATCCTTAACCATGTTACCTGGTGGCATTGGACAGATGAGACCCCTTCAAACGTTGCCAGTTTACATTGTTAGCAATGCTGCTGCTAGTGACATCTCAGACTTGCAGAGACTTGATCTTCATGGTGAATTAATGATCAAGAACCTTGAGAATTTGTCCAATGAGATACGTGCCAAAAATGCCAACTTGAAAGGGAAGAGGCACATCCAATTTCTCAAATTAATATGGGAGCAAGTTGAAGAAATGGAGACAAGAGAAAGTGTTCAGCGAGTTGTTGAGGGCCTTCAACCAAATTCTGATTTGAGGAAGTTACGCATAGAGGGATATATTGGTGCAAATTTCCCCAGTTGGTTAAGACTAGATACTTGGTTAACATTGTGGAACTGTCGCTTCTCAAATGTCACAGACTCACAGGTGCATGGAGCTGCCTCAACTAGGGAAGCTGCCTTTTCTTGAGGTTCTCACTGTTGATGGGATGGATTCTGCAATGTATTTCTGCAATAGTTCTGGTGAAAATGATTGGGCTACCCATTTTGCATCACTGAAGCAACTGACCTTCAGGAATATTCCCAATCTATTGGGATGGTCACTTAGTGAAGATCATGGTATTCTTCCTCATCTAAAGAAATTTATGTGCGAGGCCTGTCCCTATTTGAATAACTTGCCAGATCTTCCCTCTCTCGACTCATTAGAATTGTCCGACTGTAGCAGTGAATTACTAGCAGTGACAGCAGCCAGGGCTACCTCCCTTACTCATCTTATGATCAGTGGATTGGAACTTCTTCACTTACCTGAAGGGTTGCTGAAAAATAATACAGATCTGCTGTCTGTAGAAATTAGAAATTGTTTGGAGATTCAAAGTCTTTCAAGTGAGCTGAAAGTTCTTCCTTGTCTCGAGTCATTAAGCATCAGTAACTGTAACAATCTCAGTTCTGTGCTCGATTCCTGTGGACTTGAGACTTTGAAGTCCTTGTCCATTCATGGTTGCCCTAACATCAGCCTGGAAAAAGGATTACAAAGGTTACAGTTTCTTCAATATGTATCACTCTTTGACTGTGAAAACTTGACAACCTTGCCGATGACTATGCAACACCTTACATCTCTCCAAACTCTGCATATATGGAGCTGTCCTGAGATGTATATGCTTCCAGAATGGCTAGGAGACCTCATTTACCTTAGAGAATTGGAGCTGTGGTACTGTGGAAATCTAAGTTCTGTACCAGAATCAGTGAAAAAGCTAACCAAGCTTCAGTTTCTGTCTATATGGGGCTGTCCAAACTTGGGATTAAGATGCATAAAGGATGTCGGAGAGGATTGGCACAAGATAAAACATGTTCCATTCATCAAGATTCATGGCCCATACATCCAAGCTATGACAGGTAAATAATGCATTTTAGATCAATTACTTCTTCTGGTTTGAAAGTCAGAATATTATATATTACTTCTCATTTTGTTCAACATTAGTTGAGGTTCACAGAGATTAATAGAAAGATATTGAATATGAGTGACTTTATCATTGATGTATCTTAGGGGTCTTGGAGCAATAGTAAAGTTGTCTCCGTGTGACCTATAGGTCACGGGTTTGAGCCGTGGAATTAGCAGCTTGCGTCAGGGTGGGCTTCCTACATTACAACTCCTAGGGATGCATCCCTTCCCTCGACCTTACCTGCACGCAGGATGCCCTTTATTGAAATGCTTTTTATAATATTAATTGAGAATAAGATGTTACTCAAATTTAAAATTAATATGAAGTACTCCAGTATTGTTGTATGTTAGTTTGACTTTTCTTGAAGGTAGTTTTGCATTTAAAGGAAGAGGTTATTTTATTCGACAAGCTAAAGTAGATAGTTGGTCAAACCAAAAATGAAGGGGGGAAGTACAGCAAAAACACTGGTTCTTGCTTCATGAAGAAATTGTCCTTTACCGTTTGAACTTCATATTGGACCAACACTCCGCAACCCTCTTTATTTATCAGGACTTAGGACCAACTATACTTCCCGAGCACCAGTAGAGTAATTGTTGTTAACTTACTTTAGTTATTTTGTTTGCCAGGGGATTTTTATGTTTCATTAAAGATTTGTATGTTAGTATACAATAAATGTGAGAGTTAAAGAACCTCTAGTTTGAGGGAGCCCTTGCATTTTTTCTGGGTAACATTGAGAGAATTCTTAAATTCTATAAAAACAAATTTTGAGTATTGAAATGAAATATGCCCAAATAGAGTGGAATGGATAAATAGGATTCATATATCCAAAACCGACTAGTTTAGGTTGAGCTAGTAGATTGATTGACAGTCTGAACATGTACATAGCAGCATCAGTTTGGTTTCTTATTCAAAAGCTTTATGGAGTTCGTCAATTTGGTTTCTCTGTTAAAAGGTTCATATTGATTCATATTAAACAGATTAAGGTTCCTGATTAAATACCATAATGCTATCTATCTATTTGTGTAGTTTATGCATCAACGGTGAATATTGTGGGAGTAACCCTTACCATCGGGATTTTGGTGTTATTAGCACATCATTCCACATAATGTCTTAGCTGCTCTATCCTTTTCTAATCCTACCATGATTGCAGTAACTTCTATTACTATCTGATCATATACTATATTCCCCTTCAGTATCCTTTTATGATAATCCAGATGTAGCATAAGTCCTAAATTAAATGTTTTTAGAGCTAAAATTGCTGTTTTAGTGAGCAAAGGTAAGTGGTCAGTATGTGCTTAGCAATTGCACCAGAGTTCATTCATCTGGTTCCCTTGAGACTCCTTCCATTTGCTATATGATCAACAATGGTTTTTGTCGTAGAAGTCAGACTAAATGCTAGAGACTTGTTACTTCATTCCAGTGATATTAGACTCTCATCATCTCAATTTCTTCAACTTGCCAGATCTATGATTCTTGGTCGTAGCAGTACCGCGGTAGGATAAAAATCTTTTGTCTAGCAAAAAACATTGAAAGTTTTCTTTAGAAATAGACAGATAAGGCAAAAGTTTTAGAATTGGGATCCTAGTAGGATGTCTTGAGGGGTCTTCTGGTAATAGAACCAAATAATACATGGGACTGCTTGATATGAATTTGAAGTAGTAAAATTTAAGTCTAAATATGAAAAATTTCACTCAAAGGATAGATGACTCACACAAAGTCTATAGTCTAAATCACGTACGACCATAATTCCAGAGAAGTACCAAAATAAAAAGTTTATCCTAGAGAAAAGTCCCAAGAAAGTTCTAATGTGTGTAGTGCCTGCACACACTATAGACAGAAAGAATTGGTCTCCTAACGTCTTACACTTGTTTTCCATGTTTCTTTATAAATGTAACTTTTTATTGTTGTTTGTTGTCAAATTGAATTCTTGGTAAGGGGGCCTAGGCATACAAAAATCAAGTTGGAAGAACAAAGCTCTTCTTGCATCACTTGCCTGGAGTTTTCATAATGATAACAACTTACTCTGGGAACAATTAATGAGTGCAAACTATTCTAATACAAGAAACAGAGATACAAATAGCTCCCATACACCCTCCCATACTTGGAATAATATTTGTGCAGGTTGAGATCTTTGTCTTGAAGGTCTTCTCTGGATAGTAGGAGATGGAGGAAAAAACAAAATTTTGATTGACTCTTGGATCCAAGATTCCTTGCCATTATGTAACATGATTCACGGGCCTCTGAACTTCAATGAGGAACATCTAATTTCTAAACCATCTCAGACTAACTTAATTACATGATAAACAACTTTCCTTGCTAATATTTCCGTCAATATTTCATGGGCCTCTTACATTAGAAGTTCCAACCACTAGGAAGATTTCTTCATATGGAAACTAAATGGAAATGGGTAGTTCAGTACTAGATCAGCCTACTATCTTTTACTACCGCAACTTGAAGTAGATCATACGCTTAACTGTAAATGGTTCTGAAACTAAAAACAAAATAACATACTTCTGTTGGCTAGTTGTGCATGACAGAATTCGAACAGCTGACCTCCTTCATAAACACATGATCAGACATAATAATTTATGCTATATGGGCTGCAATGAGGTAGAAAATGTTGAGCATATCTTCCTTAAACGGACGGAAGTATGCAAAAACATTTTTTGACTAATCTGGGAGTTCAACAAACACCAACATGCACAACCCGTTTTTCCTAGATTAAAATGAATGTACGAACGAAAATATTGTGCATAACTTGAAACAGCAAGAGTTATTCCTTTCTGTTTTTGGCACTATGGCTAATAGGTATAATAATCTATTTAACGGTAAGAAGTGCTTGGTATCCACAATGTTGTTGCAAGGATAACTGAGTATACAACCCTAACATGTCACAATAGAATCCTCCATCAAACTATTGAAGAAGTCAAATGGAACCCTCCCTCTTACTAACACTTTTATAAACTGAATGTTGATGCTGCTGCTAAAGCAAAGCCTGACAATGAGGGAGTATGGGATGTAACTGGATAGTACTGGGGAATGGATTGTTGAATTCACCAAAAATACTCCCTTCACAACTAACATATTTGCAGATATTACGTCACTCCTGATTTGGGGATGTGGTAGCACTGTCGTTTAATTTGTATGCATTGGAAGACTCAAGAAAGGTAGTCAACATGCTAAGTAATGTAAATGAACAACTACAACAACAACATACCCAGTGTAATCCCGCTTGTGGTGTCTGGGGAGGGTGGTGTGTGCGCAGCCTTACCCCTATGTGAAATAGGGGGCTGTTTCCGATAGACCCTCGGCTCAAGTAGAGCATATCAAAATCAGGAAAGGAAATACAGTAGATACAATAGTGAAAATAATGGAGAGAAGAAACAGTAGCAATAACAAATAGTATGAAATAAATGAAAATGAACGTTATGCTAAATCTCAGTGATGATTGCAGGTTATCCTTGACTAAGGTGGGGAATGCTACAACACCATATGTATGGTGAAGCCAACCAAGTAGCTGATGAACTAGCCAAATATAGAAGCAAGCTGAATGTATCTAAGTTTCTTCTTTTAAATGTTATCTAATTTGCCTCCTGTTGTATCTTTATGTTATGAAAGGTCAATTAGTGTACTAAACCTTAATATTCAAATAATAGTATCCCTATTACCTAAACAAAAGAAGTTCTCTTCTCTTCATCCATTAATAAGTATTTTGTCCTATAACTAAGTAATTTTCAGCAGTTCTAACCAGATTTCTTGGAGTTCTCTCTTTATTTTTTCTTTTTCGTATTATCATTGTCATGTTCACTTTAGATAAGTCGAACAAGAAGAATTTCAAGTGACAGGTTCAGATCTGCTATTTTTCAGCAGAGTGTACTTTGGTCTATAGAATGGCCAGTTAAAATTTCAATGGAAAGGCTAATACATAATGAGACACTCAAACTTGACCTCAGTTGGCAAGTAAGCACTCCAATTTTGGGAGTGCACATATAGACACCAACTTGTCCCCACTTTGTCACATGGACACCCGATGCCGGCATGGCATTGTAAGCTGAGTGATCAACCGACACAATCGAGATGAGTTAAGGTGTTTAGATGTGAATTTTTAAAGTTGGAGTGTTTAGTTGCCAGTTGAGTACATGTTTATGTATTATGCCAAATGGAAAGCCATATGAAAGGCAGGCAAAGGAATATAATTTTCTTGCAAGGAGACACGAGCTAAAAGTCCATTTTTTTGGAGTTTCAAGTGTAACTTCTTCCTACTCGTCTTTGAATCTTGAAAACTGAAGTTCCAATTGTCTCTTACTGCAAAGGGAATTTGGCTGCTGTGATAATTGTAATCGCATACAGCTTTAATTTTGTCTGTGTTTTTATAGTTGCCTTTCTCGTGGTACACACTTGTTTGCTTTTACACACAGAATATCAAAATGATTAGTCACACTCACAATTCCTTTCAAAAGTCAAATCATATACTCTAAAACTCAATATTTGATAATTATTATTTTTCTAATATTCTGCAACGAGATGATTTTAAATTGTAGTATCTTTTAACACTATTTTAAAACCTATTTTCATCTGAAGAATTTATCCATGTAAAAATACCTAATAATGAGTCAGTTTGACCATACTAGTGCAAATTGACAGGGATATTTTTATTAGGTAGTATGTTTTCATTAGGCTAGAGTGGAAAAAATTTCCCCATTTCTGACAGCCACTTCAAACAGCATACCATCACCATGTACTTTGTGAAAAAGATTTTAAAAAGTTCAAAGTTCAAATGACGAGTTACAACAATCCCAAAAAGCAACTCAATTGGTCCAAGTCCTTCATGACAAACTCAGAACTGAGCATTGTCATAATGGACTTTCGGCAGTCAAGATAATATCATCAGCGTATAATAGAATATAAGTCATGGAAGATCCCTGACGGTATATGAATAATGAGTTATCAGACCTGATGTGAGAGAAATCCATAGTCGAAACATAGTTAGCAAATATCTTATATCATGCCCGTGGAGACTGCTTAAGCTCATACAAGGACTTCCTCAATAAACAGACATGATTAGGATATCTAGTATCCCTAAACCCCAAGGGCTGATGCATATACACTGTCTCATGAAGATCACCATGTAGAAAAGCATTCTTTACCTCTAGCTGATGAATGGGTCATGATTTCGAAAGAGCCAAGTTGAGCACAATACAAATAGTCGCCGGCTTGACCACCGGGCTAAAAGTCTCACCACAATCAGCACCAACCTGCTGAGTCTTACCATCACCTACAAGACGAGCCTTATGTCTTACAAACGAACCATCAGAATTCTCTTTATGAGTAAAAATCCACATAGACCGAATAATATTAACACCAGATGGACGGGGCACTAACTCTCACGTCTTATTATCAATAAGAGCATTGTATTCATCAGTCATGACAATTTTTCAATTAGGGTCATTTAGGACAGCCACAAGATTACGGGGTAAGGGAGACTTAAGAACATTAGAATTTTAATTAAAATATCTTTTTGGTTTAATAATACCCAGTTGACTGCGAGTGATTGAAACATGACTTGGGGCTGGATGGTGTGAAGTTTGGGAATTTCGGGAGACGGGACGAACTGGCCAGCAGTGGGCCTGCTGGCTGAATTTCGGAAATTACCGTCGAAGGAGCCGCGACGCCTCGGTCTAGCGCCGCGACGCCTGATGAGCTGCAGAGCTCTCTGAAGTTTTGGCGCCGCGGCGCTGACTCGAAGGGTCGCGACTCTGACGAAAATTAAATCACCCTGGCTACTGGACGATTGGCAACGCGACACCTCCCCTAAGGGCCGCGACGCTGAATACGTATTTTCTGAAAAATTGAAAACTGACGGAGAACATAGAGAGAAATATCATCATCCAAAAAAATCATAAGAACTAGACACAAGTTTTTCTACTTTAGAAAATGGAAATTGGAATTCATCAAAGAGAACATGACGACTAATGATGATTCGTTTAGAGGACAAATCAAAGCATTTATAACCACGATGATTTGACGGATAACCCAAAAACACACACGGGGTAGAACGTGCCTGAAGTTTGTTGATTGTGGTGGATGAAAGACATATTCCTCCCCTATTCAAGTTTTATACAAAAAGACTCCTTCGTGAAAGAATTAATTCCTTGATTATTCTTATTGATGAAAGACATATATATATAAGTTACAACACGAGAATCATATTCCTACTTTACATCTAAATCTCTATTCTGTATGAAAAATAATTATACACATATGGTAATAATACAAGTCTAATTAAGGTATAAGACTAATATAATATATATCAAATATATACAATTAAATCACTATTCACGGAACAGTTTTGGGCCTTTGAGCCTCATTTAACATGGTTAAAATATTCCCTTAGTTACTAACGGAGCTTTTGAGTGCATGGATAATTTTCACAAGGAAAAATGATTAAATTTGCATTGGACTATATGAAATTGTTCAAATCTACTCCTGAACTTGAAAGAGGGTCTCCAAAGCTCAAATTAACTTTTAACTTCTAAATGACCTTATTCAATCACACGACTACTTCTTTATAAAAAGAAATAGTTTCAACACCTAAAATGACTTTTTAGCACTTAATGCTTATCAATTAGAATACTTTTTAATCAACTAATTCAAACAGGTTCTATATCAATCCTTATTATTCATGTCCTATTTAAGCTAATCTCAACCCAAAATGAGGATAACAAAAAGGTTATAGAAGTTTTCTATATTCTTTACTGGCTTATAATGTCTTGGTATCCAGGTAAGATATACATACTTTCTACCATCTTCAAATCTCATTTTATGAGATTTCACTGAGTATGTTGTTGTTGATATTGTTTAGTAACGACTTATAAATATCTGAAGAGACTAAAAGACTCTTAAAAGATATCACCCGTTTTGCATCATTATCCCATTTACCATTCCCTCTACATTCAACGTTATTATTATGTTACATATAGCGTGAACTGGACGTAAATTTTAAAATCCCAGACATGTATAAATTAATAAATGAAGTATCTTAGTTGATTAAGACCTTTATTAAATATAAAGAAATTGAACATATGTATCATGGCTATATATGGAAAGGCCAGCGAAGATTGAGTATGACAGTAATGCTGGTTATGATAAATACATATGTATATAATAGTATTTAATACATCAATAAGTTTGGTGAGAATGCATCAATTGAGATTAGAACATGTCATTTGCCAAACAACCAACACCAACAAGTTTCGGATAAATTCACAAATAGCAATTTTTGAGTCGTAGTAACTAAAAAATAACCAATGTTATGAAGTTTCAAATTCAATAGGTGAAAAGTTGACATGAAATTTTATCTGTAAAATTTGAAACTTAATGAAAGTGATTATTATTCAAAGACATGACCGAAAAGTGGTAGATGAGCGCTAATTCTACTAATTGTACCTGTCAAACTCAAAGGTGAAGGATTTTATGACAGGGAGACGAATAATGAGACGTGACAACACCGGAGATCTCTACACTATTTCAAACGTCCTCAACAATCCAACCTCAGTTCCATCATCATTTGCTGCTCTTTCGTCTTTCTTATGACATTCTAGATTAAGACATTCGGGAGATTCTATTTTACGTTCCCTTAGGAAAAATTATTATTTCACGCCATGTTCTATTTGATGAGTCTCAATTCCCCCTTGCATCCTTAAACTCGCCACCTCGGCATTTCTACGACTTTCTAGATGATGGCATGAACCCTCTTCTAATTCATCATTTACATAGTCCGTCGTCCCAGACCCCAGCACCCGCCACTCGATGGGGACACCACGCTGCCGCGATTCTGCGGTGGCGAACGGCCGCGCCGGGGTGATTCGCGACTACCTCCGCAAGCCGAGCATCGACCAGCCGATCCCGCCACCCCTGCCCTTCCTCATCTTCTCGGTAGTCCCGCGTCACACCCCACCATATCATACGTCTAGAGACAAGCTCTTGGACCATGGAAACCTGTGCCATGCACGGAATTCCGAAGGATGCCTTACCCAACCCTAATTGGAAAGTCGCAATGATTGACGAATATAATGCTCTTATTGATAATAAGACGTGGGACCTAGTACCCCGTCCACCCGATGCTAGTTATTCGTTCTATGTGAATTTTTAGACATAAAAAGAAATCTGATGGTTCTTTTGAGAGGTACAAGACTCCTCTTGTAGGTGATGTCAGGTCTCAACAAGTGGGAGTGGATTGTGATGAAACGTTCAGCCCAGTCGTAAAGCCCGCAACCATCCGGACCTTCCTCAACATTGCTTTATCCAAGTCTTGGCTCATTCATCAGCTTGATGTCAAGAATGTCTTCTTACATGGGGATCTTCATGAAACGATATACATGTATCAGCCTATGGGTTTCAAGGATCCTATTAATTCGGATTGTGTAATTATTGCGGAAATCGCTCTATGGACTGAAACAGGATCCTCGAACATGGTACCAGCGGTTCGTCGATTATGTCTCCTCTATTATTTTTTCACAAAGTAGATCCGATCATTCCATGTTCATCTACAACAAGGGTACAAACATGACTTACCTATTATTATATGTTGATGACATCATTCTCACCACATCATCTGATGCTCTTAGCTAGTCCATTATGTCTCTCCTTTACTTTGAGTTTGTTATGAAGGATCTGGGGCCTTGAGTTATTTCTTGGGCATCTCTGTCACTCGATATTCTGGCGGCCTATTTTTGTGTCAGAAGAAGTACGCCGAACAGATCCTTGACCGTACATGCATGACATCTTGCAAACCATCTCATACACCAGTAGACACCAATTCCAAGCTCAACGCTGATTTCGACCCCCATATTCAGACCCGACTCACTATCGTAGCATGGCTGGGGCCTGCAGTACCTCACATTCATGAGACCTGACATATTTATGTCGTGCAACAAATCTGCCTACACATGCACAATCTGACGGAAGCACACATGCATGCCCTCAAACGTATTTTACGATACGTTCAAGGTACACTTCACTTCGGATTACATATATACATGTACTCGCTCACTGGTCTCACTGCTTATTCTGATGATGTCCTGACACCCGATGCTCCACGTCTGGTTACTGCATTTTCCTCGGAGATAACATATTGTCTTGGTCTTCCAAAAGGCAACATACACTATCCCGGTCCAGTGCCGAAGCAGAGTACAAATGTGTCGTCAATGTCGTCTCTGAGTCTTGTTGGATCCGTAACCTTCTACTTGAGCTTCACTGCCCGATTCAAAAGACAACACTGATCTACTGCGATAATATTAGTGCGATATTTCTTTCCGGCAATCCCGTCCAACATCAGCGCACTAAACACATTGAGATGAACATTTATTTTGTTCGCGAAAAAGTGGCTCGTGGTCATGTTCCTTCCAGTTATCATATTGCCGACATCTTCACTAAAGGACTTCCGTGCATACTATTTGATGATTTTCGAGTTAGTCTTAGTATTCGTGAACCTCTCGCTTCAACTGCGGGGGTGTAATAGAATATATTCTTTCATTAATTATATATCTCTTATTTTAGGTAGAATTGTATTCCTATTGTAATTAGGTCTCCTATTTTAGGTAGAATTATATTTACTATTATAATTAAGTTAATTAATTACCTAATTTAAATATATTCTTGTACTACTATATATATTATACATTATTGATGAATACAATTAAGGGAATATATTCCTTTAATGACTTCATTTTAGTCATGCACTCAATCCTACTGACTTGGGCATATTTGATACTTGCGTCTAAGATGTTCACGAAAAGAACAGTTTGAACAACTTTCCACTGAAAGATCAGATTACAGGAGCTCAATATTAATAGAGTAACACGAATACAGCAGAAAGATAACAAATCAAACTGCATGTCTAATTAACATACGAAAATTTTAATTACCTTGCTAGGGCCAGTGACCTCTTCCAGAATGCTGGTTCATTCCTTGCAGTTATGGAGAAATGTAGAGATTGAAGAAGAAGAAGATCGGAGAAGGAGAAGTGAAAGAGGCGAAGTAGTGTGAAGTGTAGTGTGAAAGTACACAGCTTACCTAGTTCTTATCGACAGAAGGGCTTCAACTGAAATGGGCCTCAGCTGAAATGAGTTTTACTGGACTGGGCTTCTCGTTTTTGGACTTCTCTACCACTGCTAGGCTTCTCGTTTTTTTTGGGCTTCTCAACCAGATGGGGTTCCTTGTTTTATTAAATGGTTTGGGCCTGAATATAGGCCTTTATTTTGTAGGGTTATAGTTTTTACATTTTCAGTTAGGAATTAGTTACATAGTCTTAATAATTCATTTTAGTTCTTAGATATTTACATAGTAGGTCCCTAGTTCTTGTATAAAGATATGTAACTATTTGTTAAGAAGATATACAGAAAATTTCCCAAATCATCTTCTCCATAATTTGTCTTCATTATCACAAATTATTACATGGTATCAGAGCATACAAGCTCAATCTGAAAGTTGTCCATTTCTGTAATCATCAATCAACAAAATCAAAATGTCCCAATCAACACCAATCGCTTCTTTGGGCCGTGACACCGAAAAGCGAGCATATGATCATAGTCATCCGTATCACCTCAACAATGCAGATTCACCAGGAATGACACTAGTCAATAGTGTATTTGATGGTAGAGGATACCCGGGATGGAGGAGATTTATCCTCCTATCTCTATCAGCCAAGAAGAAGCTGGGTTTCATCAATGGATCTTGCAAACCACCTGATCTGGACACTGCAGAATATGAACAATGGTCCTGTGTTAATGACATGGTCATTACTTGGATCACAAATGCATTAACGAAGGACACCGCTGACAGTGTAATACACTCTAACACAGCAAAAGATCTATGGGACAGTCTAGAGCAGAGGTTTGGGAAATCAAATGGTGCCAAGCTCTATCATCTACAAAAGGAAATAACAAGTTTGGTTCAAGGTAATGAAGATATTGCTAAGTATTTTACCAAATTCAAGAAATTATGGGATGAACTAGATACAATAAATGTCATTATAAGCTGCTCTTGTGTTTGTATGTGTGAGGGAAAAACAAAACTAACAAAATCTCTACAAGATCAAAGACTGATTCAATTTCTGATGGGGCTAAATGATATTTACACACAAGCAAGGGGAAACATTCTGATGATGAGTCCCTTGCCTAGTATGGACCTTGCATACTCATTGCTTTTGCAGGATGAGAATCAGAGAGAAGTATATGCACACTCAACATCTGATTCTGCATCTTTTCTGGCTGCTGGATTAAGCAAACAGCCTCATGCTCAGCTACTTTCTGAGTTTGCAGCATTCATAACAACATGGAGTGGTAAACAGATTCAGAAATTTAAGAATCAGACATTCAGAGGAGGAAACACACCACAAAGACATGTTAAGCCACAACCAAAGTTTAAAAATAGAAAGAAGTATAACCCCAATGTTAGCTGCACTTATTGTGGGAAAACAGGACACACACATTATGATTACTATAGATTGCATGGATTCCCAACTGATTTTGAGTTTACTAACTCTAAGGATTATCGAACGATCGAAGGAAATCTGATGGCGGCAGGAAATGGAGAGCACGGGTGGATACAACAATGAGCTTAACAACAATTTGACACAACAATACACCAAAGAAGAAATAAAAGAAATGATGCATTTGTACAAACAGGCAAAACTGGGACAATCAGGAAATTCAAGCATTAATGCAAATGCAGTGGCTGGTACTATTCTTAAATACTCTGGTTCAATTTTTAGTAGTTTCAAATCCAGCACCTGGATAATTGATTCAGGAGCATCAGAACACATGTGTTCTAATCCCACTTCCTTCATGTTTCTCACTCCACTTCCTGTACCTTTGAACATCAATTTACCTAATTCTTTCAAGGTAAATGTTACTCATACAGGGAGTATTCCTATTCTGCCAGGTCTCATTTTGGAAAATGTTCTTCATGTTCCAGAATTCAAGTTTAACTTATTATCTGTGCATAAGTTATGTGTACAAATCAAATGTGATGCCATATTTACATGTAATAAGTGTTTCTTGCAGGACCATTCCATGAAGAGTCCTCAAGCTTTTGGTGAAATAAGAGAAGGACTATATCTATTGGAACCTACTAATCCTAAGTCTAGGTGTTTATTTAATGCAAATGTTCTTTCAATTCCAAAAGGAAGAAATTCCATTTGAATCATCTTGTTTACGGACATGTTAAAACTTACGATGTAAAACTTTGGCATGTAAGATTGGGACATCTCCCATTTTCAGCAATGAAACATTTACATTTCCTTCATTGTGACACCATTTCTGATTTTATTTGTGATGTGTGTCCTAAAGCTAAACAAGCTAGGCTTCCATTTCCTGTAAGTAGTATCAAGACAAAAGGATTATTTGAACTCATTCACATTGATACATGGGGACCATACAAATCAAATACTTACAATGGCTTTAAATATTTCCTAACTATAGTGGATGACTTTAGTAGAGGAACTTGGACATTTCTGTTAAGTACCAAAAGTAATGCTTTTCCTCTTCTCAAGAATTTTCTTTCTATGGTTGAAAGGCAGTTTAATTTGAAGGTAAAGATGATAAGATCTGATAATGCCCTTGAATTAGGAAAAGGAACACAAGAAGCAGCTTATCTTGCTTCAGAAGGCATTATCCATCAAATGTCTTGTGTAGGGACTCCTCAACAAAATGGAATTGTTGAAAGAAAACACAGACATCTCTTAGATATTGCAAGAAGTCTGATGTTTCAATCCAACATCCCTGTTTCTTCAAGGTGAGTGTATTCTAACAGCTACATACATTATAAACAGATTGCCTTCCAGTGTTCTCCAAGGGAAAACTCCTTATGAGATCATTTTCCAACAACAGCCTGACTATTCTCACTTAAGGAATTTTGGATGTCTATGTTATGTATCTACTCTAACTCAGGGAAGGAGTAAGTTTGATCAAAGGGCAAAAGCTTGTGTGTTGATAGGATATCCTCTAACTCAAAAAAGGATACAAATTATTAGAACTAGATACCAAGAAAATTGTGATATCTAGGGATGTGAAATTTCATGAGAATCAGTATCCTTTTGCTGTTTCCACTACCTCCAAAATGTCTATTTTTCCATATCCATCGTCCCATATTTTTCTGGACACCACTCCTTCACCACTAGATATAATTACCCCTAATGTTGCACATGATTAGTCTATTCCTAGGTTTTCCCCTGATTTGACAAATACATCTAATCCTATCACACTTGATAATTCTGATCCTATTACACATCCTGTGTCTCCTCCTACCCCTCCTGGGCCAGTACATACATTTGAAACCCACTTGAACCAGAACCAAGAAGGTCAGACAGATCAAACAAAGGGATTCTTCCTTCTCATCTCAATGACTACTTTTGTAATACTATTTTCCTTAGTAATGTTACAGAATCCTGCTTTGTTGCCCCCACTACACCCACCATTCTGTCTTTTCATGCTCTTTCTCAGCCAAGTCAAATAATTCTGGACAGTGTCTCTACAATCACAGAACCTACAACTTTTAAACAGGCATGTCATCATCCTGGATGGATAAAGGCCATGGAAGCTGAAATAGAAGCACTGCAAGCCAATCACACTTGGGATCTAGTCACTTTACCCCCAGGAAGAAAGGCTCTTCCTTGTAAATGGGTCTACAAAGTAAAACAACATGCTGATGGATCTATAGAAAGGTTAAAGGCTCGCCTAGTCATAAGAGGGGATATACAGACTGAAGGAGTTGATTTCAATGAAACTTTTCCCGATGGTTAAAATGACTACAATCAGATGTTTGCTGGCTATTGCAGTAAAGAAAGGTTGGGATATTTCTCAGTTTGATGTCAACAATGCATTTTTGCAAGGTGATTTGCAAGAGGAAGTATATATGAAATTCCCTTATGGGTTAGACCCACCTAATCCTGGTTCGGTTTGCAGACTTAGAAAGTCTCTCTATGGTTTAAAACAAGCTTCTAGGCAATGGTATGCCAAGCTTGCTGGAGCTTTAACTTTTAAAGGATATACAGCCTCACTAAATGACTACTCTCTTTTCTTTAAACATACAGGGTCTTTGATTTCTATGGTCGCAGTATATGTTGATGATATACTTATTACTGGAAATGATCATCAAGAAATTGAGGGCCTTAAGGTTTTTCTTCATTCAGAATTCAAGATTAAGGACTTAGGTCTCATTCACTATTTCTTGGGTATGGAAATATTAAGAGAAGACCATGGTCTGATCATCAGTCAAAGAAAGTATACTTTGGACCTCCTGGCTGAATTTGATGTTTCTCACCTTGCCTATGTCTCTTCGCCAATGGATCCATTAACAAAACTATCTGCAACAATGGGAGAAATATTATCAGATCCCACCATCTATAGACATTTTGTTGGAAAATTGAATTATTTGACTCATACAAGACCAGATTTATCTTTTGCTGTTTTGACATTGAGTCAGTTCATGCAAACACCTACAATGGATCATTTTAATGCTGGATTACGAGTGTTACGTTACCTTACGAAATACCCTTGTCATGGACTTCTTCTCAATGCTTCGCCAAGTTTCTCTTTGTCTGCCTTCTGTGATGCCGATTGGGCAACTTGTCGTGATACCGTTACGCCGCTGGTTTCTTCATCAGTTTGGGTGGTTCGCCTATCTCTTGGAAGTCCAAGAAACAAGCTTCTGTCTCCTTATCTTCTGCCGAGGCTGAATACCGCTCCATGCGGCGATTGGTGGCGGAGTTAACATGGCTGACTCGTTTGCTTTCAGATCTATCGATTTCCTCTCTGATTCCGGTGCCTGTACATTCTGACAGTAAAGCGGCCATCGACATAGCTCGAAACCCCGTCTTTCATGAAAGAACGAAACACGTTGAGCTCGATTGTCATTTTGTCCGGCAACAGTACCTTTCCGGTTTGATTTCTCTTTCATTTGTCCCATCCAAAGACCAGCTTGCTGATATTTTCACGAAATCCCTATCTGGGCCTTCGCATCATCATCTTCTCCGCAAGCTGGGGGTTACTACGTTCCCCTCCAGCTTGAAGGGGGGTGTAGAGATTGAAGAAGAAGAAGATCGGAGAAGGAGAAGTGAAAGAGGCGAAGTAGTGTGAAGTGTAGTGTGAAAGTACACAGCTTACCTAGTTCTTATCGACAGAAGGGCTTCAGCTGAAATGGGCCTCAGCTGAAGTGGGTTTTACTGGACTGGGCTTCTCGTTTTTGGACTTCTCTACCACTGCTAGGCTTCTCGTTTTTTTGGGCTTCTCAACCAGATGGGGTTTCTTGTTTTATTAAATGGTTTGGGCCTGAATATAGGCCTTTATTTTGTAGGGTTTTAGTTTTTACATTTTCAGTTAGGAATTAGTTACATAGTCTTAATAATTCATTTTAGTTCTTAGATATTTACATAGTAGGTCCCTAGTTCTTATATAAAGATATGTAACTATTTGTTAAGAAGATATACAGAAAATTTCCCAAATCATCTTCTCCATAATTTGTCTTCATTATCACAAATTATTACAAGAAATGTACATTATGTAACAGCATTATAGGTTCATCTTCCCCCACATGAAGTTCCAATGAGGATTTGGATCCATATGCTTTTTATGAAGACACGTAAATATAAGCATAGCCAGCATTGAGTTTTGGCATAAGCAAGTAACATATGGAAGCTAAACATTTGTCACTATTCATATACTTTGAACAATTGAGATACAGAAGAAAGGATGAACATTTCGTGAAAAGTACAACAGATGTGCTTTTGAGCAACATACATGACTAATCAAATCGAATATACTAATGCTCTACAATAAGAGCCTAAAGAATTCAACACCCCGACAATATCTTGCTTCCATATGATTTGAAAGCAAGAGAATCTTACAGGAATAAGCTCCGCTTGCTCACCCAGAAAGCGATTTCAAATGACGTTCCAAATATTACAATGCTTAACTGAGATAGGCATCCAAAGTTCAAGAGATTTGAACTAACAATCATATCAGTTCTTCAATCCCTATCTAAATGCTCACCAACTGAATTGTTTCTTCTCAAACGGGATGTACCTCCTCCACCATTGTTGTGAACTAAAGACTCATTACTTCTTCTACCAACAACTGATCCGCTTACATATCTGCAGCTCAAAGCTCTACTGATAGATTTTGACTTAGGTTCAATCCCATCGCCCTCTCCACGAAATTCGTCATTTCCAGCCATTAAATCCATCAAATTGCTACGGAACCCCAAGTCAGAGTAAACCCTCGGTGAATTCCTTAGTGTCGTTGCAAGTCTAGCATCTCCACCATCCAAATATCTTTGTTTACTAACTTTTCTCGACTCCACAGGTCGGCCTACGGTCTCAACCATCAAACAAGGATTGGTAAAACCATTCCAAGAATGTAAAGGTACCAACTTACTCAACCCACTCAAACATTCGGCCACCTCCTTCATCGTTGGCCTCCTCTCCCTACACGACCTCACACATTTTGCAGCCACGACCGCCAATTGCTTTCTTACGCAAGGATCCTTGGGAGGAGGAATCCTTGGATCGTACACAGCCAAGAGCTTCCCTCTCTTGATCAACGGAATAGCCCAATCCACGATAGAGGGAGGCGAATACGCTACATCAATAGCTTTCCTCCCACTAATAATCTCCAACAACAAAATCCCAAAACTAAATACATCAGTTTTAGTGCTCAAATTATCAGGGGTGACATAACATGGATCAAGATAACCCATTGTACCAGCAGGAGGAGTAGACCTCAACCTAAAATCATCAAGATGACACCTTAATGCCAACCCAAAATCACCCAAACGGGCATTGAAATTCCTGTCTATCAACACATTAGCAGACTTAATATCACGATGAATAACAGGTGGACTTAAAGAATGCAAAATATCAACAGCCTTAGCAGTTTGTAAAGCCAACTTTATCCTTCTCCCCCAACAAAGTGGTCGAGAATTAGAGTGTAGGACATCATAAAGTGTACCATTAGACATAAACTCAACAACCAAAAGCGTGTCATGAGAATCATTAGAAAAACCAACAAGATTAACCAACCTTGGGCTTTGCAATTTAGAAAGAATATCAATTTCATTCTCTACCTCATTACAATTGTCTGGCACACTTAACGAGGTGCTGATTCTTGAAGCAGCAACAACTCTAGAAGACCTTTTAACAGCTACAAGACGACCATTACGAAGTATCCCTTTATAGACAACTCCATGACTACCCCTACCAAGAAGCTTTTGGTCGGAGAAACCATTAGTGGCTGCTTCAAGATCTTTGTAGTTAAATTCTTGAATTTTGATGGGTTTTTCCTTCTCTTGATTATTATGGGGTTGATGAGAATTGGAAATTGATATGGAAGATTCAGCTTTACATGATAAATAACCCATAAAGTTCTGTTTTTTTTTGTATACTCACAAGAAAGAAAGATTGTTGTTGTGTGGTGATAATGGTGATGAGGGAGGAGAGGTGTAGGGGCCGGGAGAAAGGTGTTGCGATTATAATGGTTAAAAAAGGTTGTCCACTGAAATGGAATCCCAAGAATTGCGACGACGATGTTGTATTTATGTAATTTGACTCGTTCCAAATTTAAAATATAAAATAAAAATTAAATTTTATGATTTAAAATAAGTTAAAGATATTTATGTCCTTATAAATTATATTATTAAACGTAAAAAAATAAATTATTGCTGAATAAGATATAAACTGAGATAGAGGTGGTAGGATAATTAATGGGCCAAAATTACAGAATTGATTGCACTTTATAACTTGTTCTCAAGTAAGAATAGTTATTAATGAAGTTTATTAAAATTTGGTCTTCCTTATCTCATCCATCCGACCAAAATTTGATACGTGAAATGTAGTATACATTAGAGGTTAATTAACAACTATTGACGTGAAGTAAAGAGTACTGCTCTGATACAAAATACTGCCTGGAAAATCCACAAAAAGAGAACACGATGTTTGACTTGGAATCTCCCATGATTACTCGGATTTAATTAAGTAGGGTAAATTTGATGATGGTTTCTTTCATGGTATTAAAAGGTCTTATATGCTTATGTACAATTCAAAATCCATGTTTCTAATTCTATCATATTTTTATCGTTAGTAAATTATTTTATAGTTTTCTTGTCATTAATAAAATATCTGTGAGATAGATTCGGACACGTTTGGTACGCTGTATTAAGTTGGACTACAGTGTTTGGTGGACGTTAAGACTGATCGCATTTATTTTAAAATAAGATAAATCATTTTTGAGATTCATCTAGCAGGTGAGTCTCCCCTGGACTGTACTAAAAATAAAAAAATACAGTCCATTATATATTAATACTCTAATACCGTCCATTATATATTAATACTCTAATATCGTCCATTATATATTAATACAGTCCAGTCCAATACAATACAATTCAGTCCAATTCAATGAAATTAGTACAGTCCAGTGCGACGTACCAAAGGAGCATGTCCAAGTTCTTTGAAAAAGAAGTTCAAATTTGCCCATTAAATTTGATGATGATTCAATATTAACCTCAAGTTAGAGCTGTTTGGAATCAAGGGCAAAAATAAAACTTTTTCCTAACAATGAAAATAATGTCAGACAAAGAGCCCGTTTGGATTGACTTATAAGCTTTTTTAGTTTATTTGACTGTTTGACTTTCTGGCTTAAAGTGCTGACTTTAAGTCAGAAAGTGTTTAAAGTCAGTCATTTTTTAAAAGTTAGGAATTTTAATTTTTTTTTTGGGCTTATAAGCCATTTCTGTTGACTTTTAAGATTACTTTTGTATCCCTTATATTTTATTAAAATTCTCACACTACTCTCTCACCAATAAACACTTTTATCCAAACACTCAACTGCATATTTTAAAAACAACTTTCAGCACTTAAAAGGTCTAAAAACACTTTACACATAAAAGTCACTTTTTTAAGCCCATCCAAACGGGCCCAAAATATCACGGAAGATAAAGGCGCTCAATTTCAAATAGTCAAATTTGACTTTTTTTTTGATAGTCCAGGTTTCCAGGCTTGCGCCTGACTACTTCACTGGTATTATCCAGACGTCCTGGAGGTAATAGCACCGGTCCTTCAACACTATTACCAGTAAATCACAGGATGTGCTCCGGCCGCCGAGCGTCATAACCGATCAACGACAGGTCCACCCCAACACGCGAGTTACTTCATGTTTGCGGGGAATCAAACTCACGCTGTCCATGCCAGAGCGCCTTATAACGCCCAGAATTTGCCACTGGACTATGCCCCGGAGGACTTGACCTTATTTCTTTGTAGAGAAAGAATCTCGAATAATTGATTTAATTCAAATACTATTTAATTGTCTTTGTCCTATTTTTGATATACAAGTGCTTGGATGTTATCGACATCATGGATGGAGCCACCTTAGGCGAAAGACAGTCAAGTGCACGCTATTTTAAAAAAAATACGCGGTATACATAGGTTAAATATTAATTATTATAAATAAATAACTATTTGTTGCTTACGAGTATATAAGACATATAAATTTATTATTTAACGCTCATAATAAAAGTTCAACGAATATGCTGGTAGATGATGATTGGGAAAAAAATTCGAAACTTTAGAGAATTTTTTTTCTAGCTACTAAAGAATTTTTTGGAATTTATTATCATACTATTTCAACTATGTTATTTTATATAACTCTAATATTTTTGTTACTTAATGAATATATGCAAAAACCAACTTACAGGTCAGCTATTAAAAAATATTTATTAAATTTACCAACAGATCCAACTGAAGAACCAAATAACGAACCAACTAAAGAAGATGTTATGTCTAGCATACACAATGAATGCAAGAAAATGTATATGTATTACCAACAAGAAAGTGCAAATAATCAATCGGTTTTGGTACCATCTTCTTCTACTTCACTGCAACCTAATAAAATACATGCAGTTTCTGTTGCTAGTGTTCAAAACCTTAGAAATAGAATGTTTAGTAGTTCAACTTCTTCACAAGTTAGCGAATTTATGTTTATATTTTGTAGGGTGTTGTATCGTACGAATCAATTGTCAATGAAGAAGGACGTGAAGACTTGCTGGGATACTGGAGGGAGAATGCGAAGATATTTCCGACACTATCAAAGATGACCCGATATGTGTTGAACATTTAAACGTCATCAACATTATCTGAAAGCACTTTTTCTGCTGGAAGATTTCAAACAGGAGAGCACAAACACTTATTGGCGGAAGACATCTTGGAGATTGGAGTTTTATAAAGAGATTGGATTAAAGCGGAACGTAGAAGGAGCGGTCAACCGAAGATCAACGAAAAGAGACAACTACAACTACAATGAAATCTTGTCCGAGGGAGCAGGAAGCGACGTCGAACAATTTGACCAATAACTTTCAATTTCAACCGAAGATCCTCAAGACATTGTGAGGAACTTAGAAAAAGTATGGTTAACTATGTAATTTTTTTAATGTCAATTTTACTATGTGATTTGCAACTTTTGAACAACGAAACAAAGTTGTAATTTTGAAATTGTATTACAAAAAAAAGTCATATTTCTATTAAATAATATAAGAGGTACAAAAAAAACATTGAGATGTTTTTATTACACTATCTTGTTCAATTATTTAAGTATTTAAATATATATATATATATATATATATATATATATATTTAAAATTAAGTATCTAAATAAAACCCCAAATCCCGCACTTTAATTCGCCCCCAAATCCGGCTCCTCTTCCATGGAAGTGGGACTGACGACCTCTTCCCGTCCCGCCTATCCCTTCGGTCCCGTCCCGCCGGAACCCTTCCCGCCCCGTTTGCCACCCTTAGACCACCATAGTATAACCCCAGATTCTTATTTTATTATCGAGTCATTATATTTCCCACCAATCCAGAATATGAACCATAAAAGAAAATACCTATTAAACCGATTACAAGAATACCAGCTACAATACCTATTATTCAAAGAGGAATTCTTCCAAACAGTTAGAAAAATCATCTTTTCTCGAGAACATGTTATAAAAACAATAAATTTTGATAATATAATGGACAAAACTTGTGAATTTGAAGTTTTGAACTAACTACTTATTTAGTCATGGATGAATAGAAAAGGCAAAAAAATTGAGGCATAGAAAATAATTCCAATTTTAGTCATAATAATGATAAGGAATATCTTTAATGGGTCTACCCACCACAAATTAAAACAACTCGAACCAATAGAGTTGAGAAAAAAAAAGGACTTGGGGGGTGGGAGTTCTAAGTTAATTGGGGTCAGTAGACGATACATTGATCCTCATTGTTCATGTAACTCATCCCAGTTCAATATTAAAAAAAGAAAAACTTTAACACTAGAAATTCTCTACCATTTCTATTAACATACAAATCTTTGACTAAATTAGGAAGAATTCGTAGAAGTTATAAGCCTGACAAAACACTTTAATTTTCTTAACGTGATTTTAAGTCTACCTTATTTCTCTTGATACCTTCAATTACCATAGCATCACATCGGACCGGTGCATCTGGAAGTGGACGTAGGAAAATAACAAACTATATTAAACGACATTCTCTCATTTTATTCTTTAAGTGTGTAATTGTCGCGCCCGTTTTTAACCTCGGGGGTCTGAACGGTATCCGCAACATTACTCTTTGGCGCGGTTCCCTGGATGGAGCAATAATGCTGATTTTAAGGAGTCGCCACCTAATTAATTAAGTGAATTAGGACACTTGATTTATTGTAATAAAAATACTGTAATTAATCTCCATTTAATGGTCTGCGAAATTAATAAGATTCTGGATCAGGGTTCTTTATTATCCTAAAGGGAAGGGCTTAGGCATCTTTTAAGATACGCTAACTTGCGGTTATCCGTTCAAACCTAGGTTAATTATATATTGACTTTTATTCTGCCTATTCTAAGCATTTTTACATAATTTACAATTAAAATAAAATGCAATACAGAATAATAAAACTAAAATCGAATAAAACTCCGGGACATCTTTTAACTCTTTTTAGGCCTTTTGCACAAGATGATCTCCGGGTACCTGCATAAACACTTAGTAAAAGTGTTAGTAATAGAATAAATAATTTTAAAGTAATAGCAAGAATTAATAAATAAAGCAAAAAATAAATCCGTCTTTATACAGGGAAGGCCTTGGAAATCAGACGGAGATTCTTTCATCGGTCAATATTGCTAGAAACAATAAAATAAATAAAACCTTCAGATCCGCGCCAAAACACCAATAGTTTTAAACACGGAGGGCTCAGATATATTAAAAAAAATGTGGGACAGCCTAAACAAGTGCGGCTGCGATAATTCGCCCTGCCAACGCATGTTGGTTATCCGGTGTAAGTAGAAGAAATCATCATTGCCCAGAAAGCTTCATTTATTTTATTTTCCGTCTTTGCAACTTTGGAGGCCTAAAAAATCGAATGTGTAGTATCTGTTCAAATCAACCCAATATTCGAAATGTAGCAATCTGTTCTTTTTGAAACAAGAGTCTGCTCCAATCAGTTTAATAAATTTAAAAAAATAACAGGGCAACATCGTTAAAATCAGTCCGACTAGTAAAAACAGCGGAAGCATTTGCCAACATAGTTCGCTGGAAATATGTTATCACCGGAAAACTCAAAATATCGCTGGAGCGACCCCAAACAGTGCAAGAATCAAATAAAGGGCAAAATGCAAAAAATCAGTCCGACAAACAATAGAAAACAATATAAGCAGTAACCAACGATCGCCGGAGTCGGAGTTCCGACGACAACACCAAAAGGAGCAGATTAACAACAACAAATCAAGAAATCTGGTTCACCTAAAAATCGCAAATAGCCAGGATGAAAGGAGAAAAAAAAAGCCAAATGAAAAGAGAAACGAATCCGGACAAGGTCACCGAAAATATTACAATGTCGCCGGAATTATCGAACCGCATCCAAACAAGAATACCGAAATAACAATAGTAACAATATGGAGCAACCGTGACCGAAACATAGGTCACCGAAGCCGGAACTCCGGCGGGCTAATTCCAAATCGAGTAATACAACACAATATATATCATAATACAAAATAAAAATGGTGATTCTGGACCGATAGCCTCTCCATTAGTCATCGGTGGTCAGATACGGCGAGGCAGAGATGGTGCGGCATAAAGGGGACAAAGGGGTGAGGTTGTCGGCAGTGACGGGGTGTCGGGGAGAAAGTGGTGGTGGTGGTTTGGGCATGGTGGTCGGCGAGTTAGTTTGGAACTCGTCGGAGATATAAAGGTGTCAGTGGGGGTCAAGGGGGTTAGAGGGTGTTCGGTCGGTGACGGGATGTCGAGGCGACAGTGGTGGTGGTGGTTTATGTGGTTCGCCAGTGTTTGGTGGCTGGGAGAGAAAGGTTAGATGTAGGAGAGGGGGTGTACGCAAAAACAGAAGGGGGCCCGACGTTTTAGGCGCGGTTGAGAAGAGAGATTAGGGGTGTGGGTGTTTCGCCGGTGTTCCGGCCAGTGGAAATGGCGGCGATGGGGTTTTGTAGATGAGAGATCCGAAAATTTTAGAGAGAGGGGTAGACGGCTGAGTTTTAGGAGGCGGCTGGGGTTATTTTCTAAGGGAGGTGAAGGTAGGTTTTTATTTATAGGGGGATTAGGTTTAGGGTTTGGGTTTTTGAGTATTGGGTATTGGGTATTGGGTATTGGATGGAAAAGATGAAAGGTGTATTGGGCCTCAGTTTGGGCTTCGGTTTTTGGCGGATTGGACTGATCCAGATTGTGCCTTGGACCGGACTGGTTTGATGAAATGCAAAACGGGTTAATTATTAAAAAGAAAAATTATTTAAAAAGATGCAAAATTATTAAAATGCAAATGCCGATGCAATAATAATAAAATACAATATTTAGCAAATATTTAATGTCTGATTAAAAGTAAAGACGGGATGTCAATTAATTATTTAAAGAGATGCAAAATTAGTAAAACAAAATGATCGCGCAACAATAATAACATAATGTTTGAAAATGTTTAATACCTAATTAAAGTAAAACATGATGCCAATTTACAAAAAATAAAACAACATAGAATGTTAGGTAAAAAATATACAAAAATGCCAAAAAATGGTGATTAAAATGATGTGTCCTAAAATGCGTAAAATTGCAAGAAATGACTAAAAGATGGGTCAAAATTGGGTGTCAACAGTTGTCCCTCTTTGACCGAAGACGATGAAAGAGTTTTCGGACAAAGACGTTGACTTGTAGCCAATTTTGTTCCCATCGCCAGAATTAAACAAAGATCAAGAAAAAGAATGGACAAAAGCTGATGCATTTGTCCCAGTGTCGAATTATGATGACACTGGGTTGCTGCGATGCTAGAAAATTAAAGCAGGCAGACGCCGATTCAAAATTGTCCCAGTGTCGAATCATGATGACACTGGGCTGCTGTGATGCTGCAAAATTAAAGACAATGCCGACGCAAATTCAAAATTTGTCCCAGTGTCGAAGTACGATTGACACTGGGTTGCAGGTGATGTAGTGCTGGAAAAGATATGGTGTTTGTAGATGTAATGAAGTGATGTGATGATACACCGCTCAGATACGCGACGCAAATGACGCCATATGCGCTTGTAATGCAAATGACATGTGGCGTTATCGCTCAGATGGACGAATGCAAATGAAATGCAAATGACGCCTTGTGTGGGCGTTGTCGTCTTGTATGGACGAAATGCAAATGACACCTTGTGTGGGCGTTATCGTCTTGTATGGACGAAATGCAAATGACGCCTTGTGTGGGCGTTATCGTCTTGTATGGACGAAATGCAAATGTCGCCTTGTGTGGGCGTTGTCGTCTTGTATGGACGAAATGCAAATGACGCCTTGTGTGGGCGTTGTCGTCTTGTATGGACGAAACATTGATGAAGCCGTTGCATATGCTTACATGAGATGACGTCGTTGCATAGACACGATGCTGATGCTCGTCGTTGCATAGACGAAACATAGATGAAGCCGTTGCATAGGATTGCAATGAAATGGTGTCATTTTATGGACGTACCTGCTTTATGACTCGCCCGGGTTGAGATAACGTCATTGCATAGACGTTGTGCGTTTGTAATCCGCATGGGCTTATTGTTGTGCTCCTTCCTTTGCTGATATGAAGATCCTGCACTCAATGAAAACTTGTGAGTTTTAGGAAAGGAGTGGTTGATTCACGTCGACTTTGTAGCTTTGGCTCTTGACGCTCGCATGCTCAGACTTAAGCAAAAGGTTAGTGCATAACTGTTAAGCCAAAAATGATAACGCATGAATTTATAAGCAATGTAATTGTATGAGTAGAAATATTATCATGTAAATCGTGATGGCGGTTGTATTGATGTGATGTTGCAAATGCTGAGATTTCCTCCTTGCACGGACGTGTTGAATATTGTGAATGTTTGCTGAATGCTGCGATTGCTGATTGCTTTTGGAATCCTTATTATGATCTCTTCACGGTGCATTTCTCAAAATTGTCCCAGTTTTCATTATGCGGGGCGCGTGGGCAAGACTTAACTCTGGCGGAAATTTCTCATATCTCTTTTCGGAATAATCAAACGCATTTTGTCGCACGCGAGCCAATGAGAAGATTTCTAATGGTGTGACCGAAGCTGACTTAGACCGCCTACGTATCCTCATGAGGGAATCAGGTCATGACGTAGTTCGTGATGCAAAAAATAAGAATTTTATGTACTATGCATCTTGTTGTTTTTTTTTTTGAAAAAAGTGGAAAGACAGCATCACGTTCTGAATTCAGTTGATACCAACAATTAATATTGTGCTTAGGAATTCCGTTATTTATTTCCAGTCTAACCGAGACTGACTTCTGGGTAATTCCTATAGTTTCAAATGGTATCTCAGACACCTAAGTATCGACACACTTGCTTGCAGCCAAGGTTTCGAACTACACGTAATCTCGCGTTTCAAATGCCATCACTGAAAAAAGTCCCATTTCTCACATATATTCCAGTATTTTGAATTTTGGGACGTTTAGAGAAGTACGCTCACACTCAAAATGATGTTCAATGCATGCAATTGTGATACCATAGGCTTGGCCATCATGTAAGTATCCACTAATGTGAGACCCTCAGTATAAGATCATGTAGGACTTGTCACGGGCTTGTAATGTAGGTTTGGGGGAAGGGATAAATATTATTTGGGTAAAAAGTGACTAATCCTTCCTCGAGCGTTGGACTACGTCCGTGGTTGATATTTATGTGCTTTAATGCTGACCTGCTTTCTTTTTGTCCCAGTTTTTCTGTACTGACTTCTTTTTGAATCTTTCGTTTGGAGCCCCCTTTTTTTCCCAAAATTATTCTCTCATTTTTATTCCTTTTTTTTATAATGTCGGGGCTTTTGATTTCTTCTTTTGTGAAGTCGTCATTTGTGTTTCCTTTTCCCTTTTGGGACTTTGACAATTTGTCTTTGCAAACTTCGACGCAGAATTTTGTCAGTCACTTGCACATTTTTAAAGCGCTCAAGGAGGTCGGGCCAAGAGAGGGATAGTGCGTACGCACTCAGAAAGGGTATAAGTGTAATATGCGGTTGTCGAAAGAAATAGGTTTAGGCTCAAAAGGGGTGTACTACGGATAATGTTATTTGGTAGGCTGAAAAAGCTCAAACGGGTCAAAGAAAGCCTACGATCATTTCCTACACCGAGTGTTACTCAGGATTTCGCCTCAACAAATATTCAGGCCAAGTTCTAGATCATAATGCAATGCAATTGAACTTATTCTAAAACTCACCACACAACGCACATGAAAGGATGAGGTTGATTTCGTTCTTATCTTAGAAGCATGCAAGACAATGTCATTTACGGGTGAATAAGAGGTACCAAAATAATCTACGGTTTACCACGAAGTCAACCCATACTGATTATTACTCGGTCTTTCTATGCACACTCCTAACTGTGTTGGTATCAACCAAATCAAACAATGATACTTAAAGAGCTTTCTTTTCTTTTTTTTTTCTTTTAAAAAAAGAAGAAGATATTTTATGCTTTTTGAATAAAATATTTTTGTATTTTTGAATAAATGGTACAGAACCCGAATAGGGCTGCCTACGTATCTCATCTTTGACGAGAATCAGGTGTGCGTAGTTCATTCAGATATGTTATAAAACGTATGCTTTAAATGAATTCATTCATGAAAGAAATGCAAAAGTAAAAGATGTGCAAAACAAATGATTGTTCAATATAAGACTAATGCAAAGTAAAAGGAATGTAATGAAAAAATGAATGGATGTGATAGAATGAATGAAATGCATGAATGAATGTATGTGATAGAATGATTGCAATGCAATAATGAATGTCCGTGATTGGATAAATGCAATGAATGGTGAACCGAATATGTCCCTTTTTTTTATGTGGTGGTGTCGAACCCAAGATGAGTTGCCTACGTATCACACCGTATGGTGAGAATCAGACACACGTAGTTCGGAAAGTTTATGTTGTAAAATGCATGATAAAGAATTATGTAATCAACGCTAAACATATCAATTGAATTTGAAAACATGAATAAAAATACAAAGTAAAGAAGAACTGAGAGCGATGTCTCGTTGAATCTGGTATAAAGTGACTTCTATTAGTTAACATAACTCCCGCTCATTCTCGTGATGATTTTTTTCTTTTTTTCCTACCGCCCTCGACTGTTTGCGAGGACGACCTTCCTGCAAAAATATGGCAAATGAGTGAGAGTAGACAAGCCACAAAAATAATAAAATGTAAGGGCGTGACAATATAGTCAAAGACTCCCCTGCTTGGTTTGACCGGACTGGTGGTTGATGCTTCACAAAGTCCAAATCGCACTGCTCAAGAGCGCTTTACGCAGTAGAAGTCCTGATTGCAATGTGACAACAAAAAGTACAAAAATACAAAGATTTGTGTCAGGAGTTGCAAGCACATGATATGTACAGAGTTGAAAGAATAAATATTACTTTAAATACTATGTGCAAATTTGCTAGAGACAAACAATAGTGATCAAAAAGCATGTGAATCAAGCGCGTGTCCTAATATGCAAAGGACCTCTCTTATGCCAGAGATAGGCCTAAACGCCAAATATGCGAGATTATGATAAATAAGTCCAATCCGTTAAACTGCAATGTTTTATTGGAAATGGCGACCAAATGACGGTGCACTTTTTCCAATTTCGGTGTGTCATGACCAGGATTGAATCTGTCTATCATTGTCACGCTACACATATATACTTATGGGTCGTTGGGTTGTGAAACCCATCGACATTAGTCGATTTCTAATTGTGGCGTTAATACCAAGGATTAACCCACCTAAGATTTATGCATGCACGACTTAATATAAAAGAGTGGTATAGCTCTATCTTAAGCTTTCTAAGATTTGGCTTACTAGACGCAAGGTTCCCGAGCGGACAACTCGAGTGAGAAGGCTACGTGGCTGATCAGACGAACCGATCTAACTCCACGCAAGCGCCAACTCTCCTAAATTTTGGGTATTTTTTGAAAGAAATTCGCGGGTGCGCGAAGAACACCAACGCGTGTAGTGTGTGACAATGTGAATTTTCAAGAGTGGAGAAAATATGAGCGGAATGCCAGTTTAAGAAAAACAGTAAAAGCAAGTAGCAATTAAAACAGTTAAGCATACAAAATTAAAGCAAGCAATTTTAAGGCATTTAAAACAAAGGGGCAGATGACAGATCAGTGAGTAGCAGGAAGACTATGGGCATATATGAGATAGATGCTATCACTGCATTGAATGCGCATGTGGCCTTTTTGACAAGGCAGCTGCAGCAAAACACTATGTCTGTAAATGCAGTCCAGATGCCGATGAATTATGAGATTTGCGGGGGCCCACACTCTTTTGACAGATGCACAGCGGTGGATCCTAATAATGTGCCCATGGAGCAGGTTCAAGCAGTGGGGAACTTTCAGCGCCCTTATAACTCCAACACATACAATCCGGGGTGGAGAAATCACCCCAACTTTTCGTGGAGGAATGACCAAGCCCAGCAGTCACCATATCAAGGTAATTACCAGAAACATCAGACACATAATCAGGCTACATCTTCCAAGTAGTTTAGACCACCTACCCAACGCGAGGCTTTGATGAATCGAGAGCAAGATTGCGCTTACACTCATCAATTCGCAGAATCAGTTCATGTCCGAAACAAGGCCCTCTCTCAGGAACTTGGAAATGCAGGTGGGGCAACTGGCGAAGATGGTAAATAACAGACTGCAGGGTACTCTCCCAAGCAACACAGAGGTTAATCCGAGAGAGTATTGCCAGACAGTTTTGTTGAGAAGTGGAAAGCGGTTGGAGCAGGTTGCTCCCCAACCAACAGTGGTGAATGAGAAAGAGTGTGAGAAGACAGTTGATGTAGGAAATGAGGGGGTCACTGAGGACCGCCCTACAGTAGAGAAAGCTCTACCAGCACCTTTGAGGGAATACACTGACAAAATCTCTTACCCTCAAAGACTCCAAAAGAAGGCCCTAGAAAAATAGTTCTCCAAGTTCTTGGAGGTATTTAAGAAGCTCCACATCAATATCCCCTTCATTGAGGCGTTAGAACAAATGCCCACATATTTCAAATTCATGAAGGAGATATTTGGGAAGAAAAAAAGATTGACAGATTATGAGACAGTAGTGCTGACAGAGGAGTGCAGCGCCATCTTACAAAAGAAACTGTCTCCTAAATTGAAAGATCCAGGAAGTTTCACCCTGCCCTGCACTATTGGAAAGATAACCTGCAACAGGGCACTTTGCAACTTAGGGGCTAGCATAAATCTTATGTCTCTATCAGTATTTAAGAGATTGGGTTTGGGGGAAGCCAAGTCAACCACGGTTAATCTGCAGCTTGCTGACCGATCCGTGGTACACCCCTGAGGTATAGTGGAAGATGTGCTAGTCAAGGTGGACAAGTTTTTCTTCCCAGCGGACTTCCTCATTCTTGACATGGAGGAAGATGAGGACATGCCATAATTTTGGGGAGACCATTCCTTGCAACGGGTAGAGCCCTAATTGATGTGGAGAAGGGAGAGTTGAGACTCAGGGTTCAAGAAAAAGAGATGGTATTCAAAGTTTTCAAATCTACCATTGAATCTCAGGCCAACAACAAATGTTTTGCAGTAAGCACAACTGACACAGCAGCTCATCAAACACAAACCAAAGGTAGGGGAATCATTGCGACAACTGTGAACCCACAAGTTATATGGATTTCTGAAATAAAAGTGGATGAGATGAAAGCTGACAAAAAGGTAAACCTTACTGAACCCAATCCTGCGAAAAAGAAGAATAGAGTGAGGAAAAGGAAAATGATCTTTAAATAGATAGGTTGTAGGGTTAATTGTCACGCTCCGACTTTTCCTAAGCCTTTACTTAGGGCGTGATGACACATGGATAATTATTTTCCACCAGGAACACCATTTAATTCTCTTTATTTAGAAATTTAAACTTATATTCAAATACGAAGCTACTAATAAAAATAACAATAAAGAAATCTGTTTATGACTTTATTGAAAACATAACGCGAGCTCATGCTCGTGCAAATATTGTTCCTACATAGACATACTGACAAAGATTATTCTAAGTTGGAAGAGAGACCATTCCACACGGGCATTTCCCGAGACACTGGAACTGTCATTCTGAACCTGACGAGTACCAAGCCCGAAGCAATGGACTTAGTATGACAAGAGGTCATGGACGATCGCTAGCCTTGGCGTGAAGCCTTTGCTCTATCACGCTTTCCTGAAACATGTTAAATAAAGAGTCAGCCCTACCATCTGGGGTTGAGTGAGAACCTTACCCTGCAATTCAAAGTAACACCACAATATTCCAAGTGCAATCACATTATAACGTAATAAGCATATTGCAAAACATATCAGTTACAACACTTTTAAATACGCAAAGAACTCCTCATAGGAAATTCTCAGTTTAACTAACACTTCATTTTATCTCGTATTATACGTTAAGACATTCCCCTGCATTTCCATATGTTTGTTACATTTATATATTTGTGAACGCGTATTCACTTTTCATATTTATATATAGGTGAACATGTATTCATCTTTCATATTTGTTGCGGCGTGCAACCCGATCCATTATATTTACGTATTTGTGAACACATATTCACTTTACGTTTTGTTGCGGCGTGCAACCCGATCCATTATGTTTACGTATTTGTGAACGCATATTCACTTTACGCTTTGTTGCGCGCAACCCGATCCATTATGTTTACGTATTTGTGAACGCGTATTCACTTTACGTTTTACGCGGCAACCCGATCCATTATGTTTACGTATTTGTGAACGCGTATTCACTCTACGTTTTGTTGCGGAGTGCAACCCGATCCATTATATATTTATATATTTATGTGAACACGTATTCACTTTTTCATATTTTTCAGAAGATCGAATAAATAATATTCTCTTTCCCAACATTCTGTCATTCATACTTGTAACGATTATAACTTTTTAACCATAACTCCAACTAAGGTGTTTCTCAAGCGGAAACTAAGGTAAGACGGACATATTTCACTGTACCAAATTTCATTTAAAACTACTTTGGGTAACTAACATAAATTTATCCTCAAAACAGCCACATGAAATTTGTTTCGACGGAAGTTTTTTATTAAACAGAACCAAATCTTAGAATAGTCATAACTCGTAATCTGTAAACCAGTTCAAGCCCCATAAAATCTCAAAACGACGAGGACAGAGAGCTACACGTCTCCATGTGAACCATACTTTCATATTCTGTACCATTTGGTACAGTTTTACACTTTTATTCGCTGCCATTCCTGGATCTCGATGGATCCGAGGCAGAAACTTTAAACAGCGATAACTCTCAATCCGTAAGTCGGATAGACCTCCTTAAGGTCTCAAAATGTCCAAAACAGAGAGATATAGAACTTTCATTTAACACCAATTTTCATATTTCCCACGGATTAGTACAGTTTTACATTTCAACGTCCTGCTCTTCTAGATTCCGATGAATCCAAGGCAGCAACTTCAAACTACAATAACTCTCAACTCGTAAGTCCGTTTTAACTTATATTTAGCTATATATGTCCGTAACAGAGAGATTTACAACCATGTAAATTTTTATATAATTCTAATAAGTAAAACTCAATAAAAATAGTCCGTAATTATGCCTTTCCGAATTTCGGCCAAATCTAAGGCAGAAACTTTGAACTATGATAACTTTTAAACCGTATGTCCATTTTACCTCATTTTTGGTTCTATATGATCATAATAGAGAGGTGTACCATTCTTCCGAATTTTATCAAATTCTAACAATTATAATTCAGTGAGAACAGTTCGTAAAGTTCATGACGCAACTAGTTGTCTAAACAATCAAAAGTTCAATATTTCTTTTCAACACTCAATTTTTATTCTAACATGTATTGAACTTAAAATAAAAGATGTTACCAAGAATTTCTGAGTAAGAAAACTCACCTTGTAAGCGTGAAGATTATTGTTGTTTGGTTGCTAAAATGATCCTTACTCTCTAGTATTTTGATTCTTGTTCTTCTTGCCCTCTTGGTATTTTTCCAGATTTTTTTCCTCTTCTTTTCACTTGTTTTTTTTTTCTGATTTCCTATTCTTTGTGCTAGGTATTTTATTTGTGTCATGTACAATGTATAAGTAGAGAAGTTTTCTATAACCTATGGGAGGTGGAATGACAAGAGTTGGAGGGGAAATGAAAGGGGGAGGGGAGAGAAGGGAAAGGGACGTGTATGCAACCTTTTTTTTTTTTCATTTTATCTATCTATTTATCTAACTTTAACACTAACTCCATCCCATGCAATTTATTCTTTATTTTCTTATATATATGCATTTTTATTAACTCAACCAACAACTATATATATATTTTTTTTCCGGATTTTACATTAATTTACCCCAGTGATTGAATAAAGGACTTGCGTCCGGCTAAAAGACGTTAAAGATAGCGCTGCTTGAAAGGCAACCCAAGGTTTAAATTATGCAATTAGTTTAACTTGAACAGTCTCACTTGATGGTATTTTTTGTTGAGTTGTGATGACAGGTGAGGGAATCAGAAACTAAGCACGAAGAAAAGGGTGGAAAATACGGAATTGGGTCGGCACCACAGTGCCATTCTGCAGGGCCGCGGTGCCGAAGCGCGATTTCAGAAATAAAAAGCCCTAAAATCCCCAATTCTTCCCATTTTCACACAAACCCTTCCCCTCTCTACCAAGTGCCGAAAATACATTCCCAAACACCAAAAATCTACCACAAATTTTCCCAAATCCTTCCAATCCCCACAAACCATCCCCACTCAAAACTCCTAGCATCGCTCCACAATATCATTCTTTCACTTGGGTCAAGAAAGCGGTGAAGAACAACCTCTCAAAACAGTAACCTTCATCATTGTTCTTGAGATTTAAAGGTTAGTGGAGAGAATAGCTTGTAGACTTGGATATGGTACGGGCTGCGTGTTGTTGGTGCTGTGAGGGTGATTGTTGCTTGGGTATGTGCTGTTTGCGCTGTGTCAGTGGAATGGAAATTAAAATGTCAAAATGCTGAAATCCAGAGGTTCAGAGAGTCCCGATGACCTATGCAATTTCAAATCTCATCCCAGACCTTCGTTATGACCGTTGTTTTGTGTCTGTAAGTTGTTCCCTTATTTTTAGTCTTCACACATTAGGAACAATGTGTAGATTAAGTTTGGGGGAATCTTATTTTGTTTTGTTGTTTGTTTTGAGTCTTTTTATTGTGTTTTTTGTGTGTTTGTGTTAGGTATTTTGTGAGTGAATTTTTTTATGGGTCATATATGTTGTAGTTGCTAACGATACTGAGTGGATAAAGTGGGATAATGTAATGAAACTAGAAGCAAAAAACTGTGTGCTTAAGTTAGATATGCCAAAAATTCATGACATCTAATTATTTGGAATATTTATGCTTAGCCTATGTGTTGTCAATTGTGGAAAGAATGATTGAAAAATGTCTATGAAGTCTGCTTGCTTGTTATTTGAGGCGAAATAGTTAAAATGTACATGTTTAGGGAGATGATTCAGACATTTCTTTGTTAGCCCTTCTTACCATTCATTACCTACCTTGCAATAAATTGTATCCCTAGTCAGTCTCGTTGAGCCTAAAATAAGTTATTTCTTTGACACCCTATGAATCCCTTGTGTGTCATAAGCAGTAATTGAAAAATTGGGACGAAGAAGTGTGAAAAAGAAATACGAAAAGAGAGTGAAAAATTGATGCACTCTAATGAGAAAGATGTAAAAACTTAAGTGTTACACCCCGGAAATTTCAGGATATGTTTATAAGAATGTACGTAAGAACTCATTCCTTAAGTTTGGGGTGCCTATGTGAATTGTTTCATGCTCTCAAAAAGAGAAGAGAGGAATGATAGGTATGAACTGAAAAGAATACCAAAAATAATGACAAAATGGTTGAATGAGAAAAACGCTTATGGTACGTAAATTGAGCCGAAATGCCTACTCTTACCTACCCCTGCCTAAGCCTACATTACAACTCTGAAAGGTCCTGAAGATCTCTAAATTGTATGTCTATGATTAGTGGAGAATAACAAGTAAACAGACCCATATGTCTTTGGGAAAAATGAAACGAAATTGACATACATAGGATTATGATTGAAATGAATTTGCAAAATATCTGACTTGAAATTCTAGATTGCTAAATTCATGCTATGTATGTTCCAACATATTATCCCAAATGACATTCATACTTTTCTAAGTAACCTTGTGCAACTGCCTGATTAGAGTCTTTTGAGTCAGTTTCCTTTATGTTTCTTTAATTTTGTTTTGATCTTTGCTCGAGGGCGAGCAAAGATTAAGTTTGGGGGTATTTGTTAGACATATTTTGTATATACTTTTTGAGTCATTTTTAGTTAGTATTTTACTCATTTAGTTTGTGTTTAGTATAGTGTTAGAGTTGTTTTTCTTTCTTTTGAGTCGCAGCGGTTCTAAGCAAAAAGAAGCTAAAAGTGGGCAGAAAAAGAGCTTCCGAAGCAAAAAGGACGAAAGTTGGAAGATCAGAAAGAAAGACCGCGGGACGCTACTGGATCACAGGATCGCGGTGCCACAATCGAGAAGCGCGAAGATTTTCGGCACCACGGTGCCATTCTGCAGGACCGCGGTACCGATGCGTGAATTTCCAATTAGAAATAGAATTGGCAAGGGGCAAAAGAGTCCAAGACACATATTTTTGACAACATATATAAACCCTTGGGACAGATTTTGAGGGAGGATCTATCACATATCATCTCTCAGAACGCAACACAACGCTCGACGGCTACAATTGGAGACATTAGTTCTAAGTACTTTTCTTTCCTTTATGTTCATTCAGTTTATGTTTGGATTTGTATTATTTCTTAGCATGTCTATGGCTAGGAGCTAGCTTTCCTATTGAATCGCTTGAAACTCTCTTTCATGAATTAATGCATTAGTTTGATTTCTTCTTCACTTGATTAAGATTTATTCAATATTGGTATGAATGTTTGATAGTTAATTGATCACTAATTATCATAATCTATATGATTTCGAATCAAAAACCGAGAGGAGAGATTTGGATATGCTGTAATTGAATAGACATAGGTTAAAATCGCATTTAAAGTACTCGATACTTGTGTAGCATTATAGGTTATTGTTCTTAATTCTCCTATGTGGTAAAACCTATCATAGAAATATAGAAGGTTTCTGCACTGGGGTTGAGCGATTATATATCATAATCGAAATATAAGACAGTCTAGTTAACCGCTATCTTAACGTAGAAGAAGAAGTCATTCTAGTTGCATTAAGGATTGAAAAGAGTGGATAGTTGAGGATATTGGAAGCCCTAATTCTTTCACAACTGATTAAACCTCAATAATTTAGTTTAATTCTTGCAATTACTCTACTAGTGTTAGATAAAAACCAAATCAACTTATCGTTTGCCAAATAGATAACCTAGAATAGACTCTGAGGACGATATTCGGTCTTATCAGACTAGATTACTTGTAACGATACGTACACTTGCGTGAGCAATTGGAAATCGACCTAACAGTCGCGTAAGACACATTTCAAGGGGGAAGCGCGTATAACAATTGTTTTTCATACACAAGATACTAAAAATGTCAATAAATATTTAGCTCTGAACTTATAACAATTAGTTAAAAGCACAATATGTTCGGTACTAAATTTTTTAAAGTTTCAACCCATTAAATTTAAATAATTTGAATTTATAGCTAGAGAGACTTGGTGTCAACTGTGCAACCAAGCTTGAAAAATCAACTTGACAGCCTAGTGGGACTAATATTACCTAAATTTTCAGATTCAAAATCCTATTCCTACCAAACGCGTGTTTAATATGAATTATATGAGGCATAAAAGCCTCATATGCGCCTATATTTACACCAAATCAATAAATGAAAGTTGTATATTTTTTCACACACACATTTATCACTTAGTTATGATCAAATGATATGTATTCTCTCTTTAATTTTTAATTTCTAAAGTTAATAATTTGATTTGGTGTAAATACCGATGCAGGTTAGTTTTCATTATATGTCATCAAATGTATTGATTATAGTTTTCCCCTCCTTTTTGTTGTAAATTGTAATATTATGTTCTTATTTTGAGAAAGGATGCTTAATCATATTCTGATCATATATTCAATAGACCTATTAATTGTTGTTATGTCACGACAACAACATATTCAGTGTAATTTCATAATGAGGTTTTTGAATAAAATAATAATTGATTAGAATAAGAAAACACAGCTAAGAATGAAAATAGAATGCCAAGAATTTTGTGGAAGATGAGAAGGTGTATGTATAGTGACTATAGTCTATAGAATAAACCCAAAAGTTTATGGAGTGTCCATTTCAAGCCAGTTAATAATGCACATACATATAAATAATTTAACAGGATCCACGTTATAGTAAACTATAAGATATTCTCACTTTGGATTTTACTGGTTGTCCAGACAAAAGAGTAAATTTTTGGATATTAAATGTCAGAAATAGCATCCAAAAATATATCCAAAGATGTCCTATATATTGTGGTCCTTAACAAATAGGAATGTGCAATGTAACTTTCACGTAACAGAGAGTTTGTTCAACTCTGGAGGGTTCATTTTCAAGATTAAAAAAAAAAACATTTCTTTTTCGATGTTTGGTTTATTTGAGAGAACGAGATTACATTAACTGAAACTAATAATGGAATAATTAGAGGTGAATTTATTTAGCAAAAACTAATAATGATCAACAAATTCATTAGTTTATATGTGCACCTGATGACAATAACGCCCGTGGATTTTATCATCAACTTGATGAATTAATTTTAAGATATAAGACTTTCCTATTATAACGGGTTGTTTAAAAAGATTCTCCGAGGGCATTTTTTGTCTTCTCTTATCTGCAACTTGCTTGCTTTTATTTATATGTGAAAGAAATAATCCACATTGGCAGACCTGCTATCAGAAACAATATTGGTTACCCCTCGATACTCGGCCTCTGCACTTGAACGTGAAAGTGTAGATTGACGCTTGACAGATCATGAGACCAAGTTATTACCCAAAAACATACAATAGCCAGACGTAGACCGTCTGGTGTCAAGACAACCACCCCAATCAATATTTGTATAAGAGACAAGTGTAGACGTCGACGAAGGGTACAAATGCAAACCATAATCAAGTGTTCCCTGAATGTACCTAAGAATGTGTTTGAGCGCATTCATATGTTCTACTCTGGGATCATGCATAAACAAACACACCTGCTGGACTGCATATGTAATGTCTGGTCGCGTGAACGTAAGATACTGAAGGGCGCGTGTAAGACTACGATAGCGGGTCGGATCCTCATACGGAGAGCCAGCTGCAGCTCCCAACTTGGGTTTAGTATCAACTGAAGTAGAAGTGGACTTACAGGATGACATCCCATCCCTCTCAATGATCTCTGCTGCATACTTCCTCTGTGTTAAGAACAATCCACATGCATTGTTGACAGTCAATTTTGACCCGTTTTTTGTATATTTGTTACAATTTTATGTGTTTTAAGACACCGCATTTTAATTATCATTTTTTGTATTTTTTACATAATATTCTATGTTTATCTTTTTATTTTAAATTAAGCATTATGTCTTTGTTAATATTATGTTTCTATTATTACTACACCGTCGTTTATTTTAATAATGTTTGCATCTCTTTAAAATAATTAATTGACACCACATTTTTACTTTTAATTAGGCATTAAACATTTCTTAAATATTGCATTTTATCATTATCAGACGCATTTTTAGTTTTGATAATTTTGTACCTTTAAATAATTTTTCTTTTAAACAATTAATTCATTTTGCATTTTGTCAAAGCAAATTCCAAGACACAATTTGAATCAGTCCAATCCAACGCCATTTTTTTTATTTTTCATCCCAACACTCTCTTTTATTTCCCCCCCTAAAATCAAAACCCAATTTTCATCCCCCCCCCCCCCCAAAACAATACCACACTTTTCATTTCTCCCCCCCAAATACCAAACCCTAACACACTATCATATAAATAAAACTTATACTCTCTTTCATTCCCAACAACAAAACCATTCAGCAGCCCACTCTCATTTTTCAAAAAAGAAACCATCTTCCCCTCTACCTCTCCTCGCCGTCCGTCGCCGCCGCGCCACGGAGCTCCAAGCTCCGCGAACCCCACACCGCCTCGCCGCCTCTTCCTCGCCCCTCAATCTGTCGCCTACACCACCATAACTCCGGTGAAGTCACGCCGCCGGAGTTCGAACACCAACCCCATCGTTGAACACCCACAGCCGTCCACTGCTTTCCCACGCCCCTGCTCCCGTCGCCACCATCCCGTCGACCATCTGGTGGCTTGTATTTTAGGCGTTGCTCCGGTGAAAACCGCCAAGCAACGTCGCTTCCTTCCTCTGTTTTGCTAGTCCTCCGCGATTTGACCACGGCCATGACACTACCGATGTTGTTTGTTTCTCATATCGCAACTATATTTTGTGGTTGTTGGACCGATTTCGACTTTAGAACTTAGGAGTTTAAAAACTCCGGAGAATCTTGTTGGCTTTATTTTGATATCTGATTTTCTGATTTTTGTTGTGTCGCCGGAATTTAAAACTCCGGCGACCTTGTTCTTGACTGCATTTTCGGACATCGGTTGTTATCTTGGTTAATTGGCTGATTATTTTTGTCTGGTCGGAATTTCGGCGATCTTGTTTTGCTTACTGTTTGGGGGGAAATCTGTTGTTAATGGTGTTTTAGACTGATTTCTGATTTTCCGGCGATATTTGGATTTTTCCGGCGAACTATGTTGCTGCTACTGTTTACTATTTTTGGACTGGTTTTTTTCTGATTTTTGGCTACCCGCCGGAGTTTTCAAACTCCGGCGATGTTTTAAAAATTCCAAAGTTATTCGCTGTCATGCTTTCATCAAGTTTCATAATATTTCGGGCAGATTTTGACAATTTTGCCCATTTGCTTTATTTTATTAAACTACTTTTGAACAGGATGCTACACTTGTTTGGCCGATGAAAAAGTTATCCGTCGATTTTTGAGGCCTCCACAGTTGCAAAGACGGAAAATAAAATAAATGAAGCTTTCTGGGCGTTGATGATTTCTTCTACTTACACAGGATAACCAACATGCGCTGGCAGGGAGAATTCTCGCAGCCGCACTTGTTTAGGATGTCCCACTTTATTTTTATATATATCTGAGCCCTCAGTGTTTAAAACTATTACTGTTTTGGCGCGGATCTGAAGATTTTATTTATTTTATTGTTTTTAACAATATTGGCCGATGAAGGAATCTCCGTCTGATTTCCAAAGCCTCCTCTGTGCAAAAGACGGATTTATTTATTTTGGCTTTACTTATTAATTCTTGTCATTGCATTAAAATTATTTATTCTACTACTAACACTTTTACTAAGTGTTTATGCAGGTACCCGAAGATCATCTTGTGCAGAAGACCTAAAAGGGCTAAAAGATGTCCCGGAGTTTTATTTTATGTCGCATTTAATTTTAGTTTTATAATTCTTAGAAAGAGAATAAATAATTAACCTAGGTTTGAACGAATAACCGCAAGTTAGCGGATCTTAAAGGATGCCTAACCCCTTCCCTTTAGGATAATAAAGAACCCTGATTCAGAATCTCATTAATTTCGCAGACCATTAAATAGAGATTAATTGCAGTATTTTTATTGCAATAAATCAAGTGTCCTAATTCACTTAACTAATTAGGTGGCGACTCCTCAAAATTGGCATTATTGCTCCATCCAGGGAACCGCGCCAAAGAGCAACGTCATGATATCGCTCGCATCGAGGTCAAAACGGGCGCCATACGCATTTGTGATCAAATTCCCAAAAAATAGCTCAAGGAGTCCAAGTCTTTCATGACAAACTCAGAACTGAGCATTGTCATAATAGAATTTCTCAGAGCATTAGAAGAAGCAGTTAAGATAATATCATCCACATATAACAATATATAAGCCATGGAAGAACCCCGACGATATATGAACAATGAATTATCAGAAATGCTGTGAGAAAAACCCATAGTCGAAACAAAATCAGCAAACCTCTTATACCAAGCCCGTGGAGACTGCTTAAGTCCATATAAGGGCTTCTTCAATAGACAGACATGATTAGGATATCTAGTATCCCTAAACCTCAAAGGCTGATGCATATACACTGTCTCCTGAATATCACCATGTAGGAAAACATTCTTCACATCTAGCTGATGAATGTCCCATGATTTTGAGCCAAGCCGAGCACTGTGCTAATGGTAGCTGGCTTGACCACCGGGCTAAATGTCTCACCACAATCCACATCAATCTGCTGAGTCTTACCATCACCTACAAGTCTAGCCTTATGCCTTGCAAATGAACCATCAGAATTTTCCTTATGAACAAAAATTCACATAGACCGAATAATATTAACACCAGAAGGACGGGGTACCAACTCCCACGTCTTATTATCAATAAGAGCATTATATTCCTCGGTCATGACATTTTTCAATTAGGGTCATTTAAGGCAGAAATAAGATTACGGGGTAAGAGAAAATTTAAGAACATTAGAATTCAAATTAAAATGTCTCTTTGGTTTAAAAATACCTCGTTGACCGCGAGTGATTGGACCATGACTCTGGGCTGGATTGAGTGAATTTTGGGAATTTTTGGAAATTTTTGGAATTACCGTCGGAGGCGCCGCGGCGCTGACGACATTTTTTCGGACAATCGAAAAAATGACGGAGAACATAGGGGGAGACATCCTCATCCAAAAAATCATAAGTACTAGGCACGGGTGTTTCTACTTTAGAGAAGGGAAATTGAGATTCATCAAAGAGAACATGACGACTAATGATGATTCATTTAGAGGACAAATCAAAACATTCATAACCACAGTGATTTGACGGAAACACAAAAACACACAAAGAGTAGAACGTGCCTGAAGTTTATTGATCGTAGTGGATGGAAACAGTGGATAACATAAGCATTCGAAAACCCTAAGATGAGAATATGACGGAGTCTTATTGTATAATACTTTGAGAGAGGATGAATATGTCAAACCTTTAGAGGAAAGAATATTTAGGAGATCGGTAGCCATTTGTAGTGCATGATGCCAAAATAATTGAGGAACGAAAGAATGAACCAATAAAGTTTCGCTCAGCTTTCCCATTTTGTGAAGACGTATGAGGACAAGAAAAATAAAAATTTATCGATCCCATTTTGAGCACAGAACTCCCTAAATTTTCCATTGTCATACTCTTTGCCATTATCACATTGGATGTTTTTGATTTTCCGTTCGAATTGTGTTCTTATGAAAGCTCTAAATTTTATAAAAATGAAAAAACTTGAGATTTTTTTCGCAATTAGAAACGTTCATAAATATTTAGAATAGTCATCTAAGAATAAAACATAATAATGATGACCCATAGAACTGAGAGCCGGAGATGTCCATAAATCACTATGAATAATTTCAAATGGCTTTGAAGTATTAGAATTCGAAGCTACAAATGGTAATTTAATAATTTTTCTCAAAGCACAGGATTGAAAAAGTGGAGTACTACGCGTACTATTACAAGAAATAAACTTATGTCTATCTAAAGAAGATAAAATAGACGACCCTGGATGACCTAGACGTGCATGCCACAAGGAAGGAGCAAGAGCTGCAAAAGTGGATGACATAGCTTGACGTGAAATGCTCAGACTCAGTGTGATTGGATAAAGATCCTTCCTATTTTCACACCTCATTAGATGACTCCCCGTCTTGAAATCCTTCACCGAAAACCCAAATGGATCAAAATTAATAGAAACTCAATTATCAGTGGTGAATTTACGGACATACACCAAATTTTTAATCAATTTTGGGGCATGAAGGGTATGTTTCAGGACAAGTGGTGGATGAGGAGGGGACAAAGTTTTATGACCATAACCCTTAATTGGAACAGAATTGTCATTACCAACAGTTATACCACGATTAGTGCTCAAATTGGAATAAGACGAGAGAGTACCTTGATCGGATGTCATGTGGGTAGTGGCGTCGGTGTCCATGTACCAATTAGGGTCTCGCTGAGTCATCCCAAGCGTGTGCATTGCTGCTTCAATGTCGGTCTGAGTGGGGCCCGCGGTGTGGTGGGCCTGATGGGGGCGAGGCCCAAGTATACTGGACTGCTGGTGCTGCCCATATGCTGGTCTGAAACCTGGATTCTGACCTAGAAAGACGTTGGATCGCGGTGCTTGCGCCGACTGATACTAAAGCGCTGTAAGGCTGCGCCGCGACGCTATAAGGGTGAGCCGCGGCGCTGGGACCCAATGCCACTGTCTAGGGGCCCATGTGGGCTCCAGGACTGTTGCTGCTGCTGACGGTTCCCCCCGTTGTTGCTGCCACGATTTTTGCCATTATTTTTCCGATTTTGGCCCTTCTTACCTCCCGTTGTTGTGATTTTGGGTCACGTTGGCTGGATTTGAAGGAGTAAAACTGGAAGTTGTCATCATGACGACGGGGTTGGCCCCAATCGCCACTTTCTTAGCCAATCCGACTTTTTTCAAAGTAAGCATAGAACGAGCTTGATAAAATCCTGGCAGGGGGTTACTCTGGCGAATAACTGAAGCAACACCGCTATAGGCCTCTGACAGGCCTGCAACCATCTGAAGAACTAGACGACTATTAGAAACAGGAGAACCCACATTGATGAGTTGGTCTGCCAAGTCCTTGAGGCGTTTGCAATACGAAGAAACGTTTGGAAAATTCGCCATAGAAACCTGAGAAAAATCCTGCTCAAGGATAACAATTCGAGAATGACTGTTATCTTGGAATATATCTCGCAATCGATCCCACGCTGTCATAGCTGTGGAGTTGGGTTCCATAATCGTATGTAAAAGATCCAAGGAGATAGTGGCAAAAATTCACTAAAGAACCTTAGCATCAAGCATGACCCATAATTTTGGATCTGCTTCTTTAGTGGGCACAACCGCCGTAGACGTAGCCGCCTTATCACCCTCATTTGGAGGAGTTGGAGGAATGGTGTGGTGGAGGACTTTACGTGCCAAAGCATGAATCTTAAACAATTCTGTCCACGTTCCAATTGGACGTTTTCAAGATCAAGAACAATAGGGATGACGCTCTTGATGTTAGAAACTATGAGGGCAGGATGCAAATTGTTCTTATCAGTCATAGGGAATAGAATAACAAGATTCAGAGAAGAGAATTTGTGAGGAAGAAGAAGAGGTTTCTCAGTTTTTGTGAGAGAAAAAATCAAGAATAGGAGAAGAATTTGGGTGAGCGGAAGCAGGGTAAAGAGAACCTAGACTCTTGATACCATGAAAGAAATAATCATTTGATTATTCTTATTGATGATGGGTCACACACAAATGGGCTGATTATCCGTGTCCTTTAACAAATGTATGATTTTCTCTCACCTTTGTCTTCGTGCATCACAACCATTCCTTTACTTTAGTAGAGGTTGATTCGAACTTGATGCACAAATAGATAGAATAACAGCAAGTAGCATTTTTCTAGTCTGCATATTCGTGAAACTAAATCTCATTTAGAACTCTCGACAGAATATAAAAGAGGACCACAATCCTGTGTAAACACCTCAACGAACTTTTCTATACTTTCTTAATCGAGAAAACACCCTGAGTTGCTGCAAATAGCCTTTTTCTAGTCTGCATATTCGTGAAACTAAATCTCATTTAGAACTCTCAACAGAATATAAAAGAGGACTACAGGCCTGTGTAAACACCTCAACGAACTTTTCTATACTTTCTTAATCGAGAAAACACCGTGAGTTGCTCTTTATATATCACAAGATAGTACGAGATTTATACTAGATATCCAATAATTTAAGATAATAAAACAAATAGAACAAATTTTAGACTTAATTGTCGAAGCAATTCAATCATCTTTAATTGTCCCAAACACTCCTAAAAGCTATTATAAGTACCACGTGGGTTACTTAATTGAACAAACCATTCAAACATGGACCCTTCACTTTAATAATGGTAAAGCCTGGGCGCTATAAGACTCTGGCATGGACAACGTGAGTTCGATTCCCCGCAGGCGCGAAGAAATTCTGCATGTTGGGAATTTGATTTTGTCTCATTGATCAGTTGTACGCTCCCAGAAACTAGTCACTGGAGCACATCCCGCGATTTACTGGTGATGTTGTTGAAGGACCGGTGCCATCACCTCGAGGCGTGCGGATAATATCGTTGAAGTAGTCGGTATGGCGCAGTTCAAAATCTCGATTATTAAAAAAAAAAAATGGGGAACAGCATATAACAAAATAGGTAAGTTTACTCAAAAGATATGTTTTCCCCCCACCCTTTTTCACTTAGGTCGATAAAATTCGAAGTTGGTGCAATAGCACCACTGGACCCCGTAAATTATGATTAAAGATGTCAAATGGATGAGTTTGACTAAAAGTTTAAACGGGTAAATTAGTTTCGAGCAACAATGATATGGTGTAATCATGGTCATTGATCATCATAATTTTCAATCGTAACTCACAGGAAAAGTTGTATTACGAAGTGAAATTTGAAAGAAGATCTTTTCCCACATATAAAAATTATAAACATTAGAAGAGATTATTTAGAATCCTTTTTTTTCTCTTCATTTCTCCTAGCTCGTTCAATTCTGGTGAACAATATAAGTGTCTAAACCAAAATTAGAACCTCACAATCAACTCTATTACTTACCTATGTTATGTTAGGAGGATCCCAAGTTGACCAAACATGTAACAAAAGTTAATTTAGTATGTAACCTAAAAGTATTATTTTTAAATTTCCTCCTTTTCTCCGCTATTTCAACCGTGAAATTCGCTATAAAGTGTTGTGCATCATGAATAGACGAGACCATATGTTATTGTAACCATATTCTTGGGAGCAAAAAAGGCGAAATCCCTCGACCACAGGGCTCCCACCCTTCCGACCCGACAGAGATTGGTGGAGGAAGGTAAATCACAGATTTCAATGCCCACTGGTGGGAGACATCGTTGTCTGGTGTCCATGAAGTCATTCCTCACAAATGAACGAACTCCCACATCGCGCAGAGTGACATCATGCCCAGGAAGCGTCTGACACCGAAACAACGGAGCTACACCACGCGGGTTATTGTAACCATAATCTTCTTTAGGAACTCAATGGATTCAAAAAGTGAATCAAGAAAGTAGTTATTGGACTTAACAAAAGGGAATATCAAAGCTTTATTTCAAAAAGTGACCACATTTATTGTGTATTTATTAATCAAAAACTTCATGTGATAAATATGAACAGAGATACGTTACTAGTATAGCACTCACACATGAAGAAAAAAGTACGTTACTAGTATAGCACTCCCTCGATCCCCTTTTACTAGTAGTCCAATATATTAAAATAATATTTTTCTATTACTTATCAGTTTTAACAAATTAAGAAATATTTATTTATTTCAGTTTTACCGTTATCATTAAGTGGCTATTGGAGTACTACTGGTCAAATTTAGATTTCAAAAGCATAGTTAGTAAAACAAACACTTAATACATAATTTTTAAGAAGAGTGCAAAGTCAATACTGAACTAATAAAAAGGGAACCGAGTGTGTAATAATTTAGAATATGAAAAACAACCAAAGTAAAAAAAATGGTGAATTCCAAGAATTTTGTGAAAGATGATGTTGGTTTTACGGTGGAGGTAAGAGAATAGTATATAACTATCACTAGTGCTTAGAAAGGATAATCAATTACAATTTTAATATAATAAGCTTGAAGCCTAACATCAGTTGTCACAACATCAATAAGTGTTGATGATCTTGATCTTCGGTCTTTGCTCCTCCTTGAAATCTTGAAATCCTTGTCTGAAACTGCAGCAAGCCCCTTGAGAACAATAACAGCAATGTGTTTAGAATCTGGAAATATAACAACATAATTGACTTGCTGAGTCGATCAAATTCTTGATCTATCCTTAAGATATTATTTCCCCGTATATCCTTTCAACGGTGTAATGACAACTTATCTTCCAAGATAAAACAACAATCAAACAAATGAGCAAAGGGAACTCAAGTGTTCGCTAGAATAGAAGGATCTTTGAGTGTGTAAGATTGCAAGAAAGGAAGAGATTTCATCAAATCTGAAATCATCCAAGTGTAAAGAGTATTTCTCTTGTGTTTGTTCTTGTACACCTCAAATCTGAAAGTAAGGCTTGATTATATAGTGTAAGGAAGAGATGAGGTGTTAATGACTATTAAGAGGTTGTTTAAGAGGCTCAATGAAGAGCCAAAACGTTCAGGAATAAGTGCCCAACGTTCCAACAACTTAATGACATTAAACTCTGAAAAACGCCCGCAGCATCGAAACTCCTGAAAGTTGGCGCCGACCAACTTTGGTTTTCCAGAAACTTCAGGGACCAAACTGTAATTATAATAAAGTCTGGGGTCCAAAAAGATAATATCAGAACAGCCCATGACCCGACCCGACCGGGTGGTGGTGGCGCGCGAGTGGGCCTAGTCTCGAACCCAAGCACACCTAGGTCCTCCCTCCTTCAAACACATGAGTTACCCCTTGGGGTCCCAAATCTCTTATTCAGTTTAGAGACTTATAACATGAATAATTCTTCTTTTTACTACCGATGTGGTAGATTTGTCACACACCACTCTTCCATGTCTCAAACACCTTATTTCGCAGATCAATATCTCTTCCATTTCTCAATGGAATTTGACGATTTTTGGCTCTACGGTCATCTACTCACTTAGTAGATTACACACGTATAAAGAACCAGGTTCTCCAACCATGATGTTTAAGTCATTGAAGATGGACGGACCCAATCTCCATCAAAAACAAATTTCCAACAGATGACAAGGTGCAATAACCTATAGCAAGTCCATTTCAAGCCAGTTAGGAGTATATAAATAATTTGAGGAGCCATGTATGTTATATAGTAAATTGTAGGATATCTGCTAATCAAAATTTGGATATGAATGCCAGAGATGCCTACCTAAACAATGTCCGATTATTGTGGTCCTTGAAAGGAGCTGGGATCAATTACTATAGGACTGAAATGTAGCTTTCATGTAACAAAGAGTGATTTTCTTTTTGGTTTGTTTTATGTGAGAGGGTGAAAAGTGGTTATTGGGCTTGGAAAAAAGAGGAATATCGAAGCTTCTCAGACCAAGTCTTGATTTAGATTAGTTTCCAAAGGGATAGAGATGTAATCAACTCATAAGCCGATTTTAAAATGTTCAAACAATATACTCAAGTGTGAAGTTGAACTTGGGTTAAAATAAATTTAGTAAAATTGAGCTGGAGTTGAAGCTCAACTTTAGGGTTTGTGGGCCGGAAGAAAAAACAGTTCAACAAATATTCTTTCATTATACTTGGACCTGTTTGGATTGGCGGTGGGCATAAGTGATTTTGTTTGAATGTAACAATGTAAAACTGATTGTTATCAATAAATGATGTTTGGATAGTATTGATCAAAATTGTTTTTGAATGTAGAATTACCAAAATTGACATTTAGTCAATACATATAAATAAAAATTACTAATAAATGAAAGTATGTAAATAAAATTACAAATAGATAATAGAATTTAAAGTGCAATATAATACTTAAATATTAACAGAATATTATTACAATACTAATTTAAAGTGCAAATAGTATTTAAATATTATTACAATATTAATTTTACATGTACTCTATAATTTGATTGCGGACTAATCGAACGTAATCCATCTCTGATGAAGAAGTTACATTAAAAAACTGTGATTGATCCTAGTTAGATGATGTATGATAATCATCATTGTGAATGATTGTGTTTTCATCTTAGTAGTATATTTGATTTTTTTTAATTAAAACAGAACTTGAGTAGTTTAAAGTTTCAATCTTCAATTACACATGAACAAATGTCAACTTTAGTAGTATATTTGATTTTTAAAAAATTAAAACAGAATATGAGTAGTATATTTAATTTTTTTTTAGTAATTGTTTTTAGATATTTAAAGAGGGTAATGAAAATTGTATAAATTTGAATTTTTTTTAGTAATTATTTCTAGATATTTAAAGAGGGTAATGAAGATTAATAGAGTTGTTGATGAAAATTAAAGAAGGTAATAAAAGAAATGGTAAAATTCAAATTGAAATAAATGGCAGAAGCACTTCTAGCAGAAGCTACAAATTATAGCTTGACCAGAAGCACTTCTAAAAAAATCAAACCAAACATGTCAATTTTGTCATTTTCACGAAAGTAGGTACCCAAAAGCCAATCCAAACAGACACTTTATCTTTAGATATTTGGAAAATGAAATAAATAATTAAAAATGTAGGAAAGAGTAATACAATTTCTTGTGCCAATCTTCAATCCCTTCACTAATCTCACGACACATACATTAAAAACAAATTTGTATTACGATCGGTTAACGTATCATATCTTCATTATAGAATATTTATGGATTGTAACCTGCATGCAAAGAGTACTTTGAGTTTCTTTTTTTTTGGTGATTTCAAACAAATATTTAATAAATAATACAAATGCAAATCAAGCTTGCTGTTTTCAAGAATCAATAGACCTCAACAAAGTTTGTTCTCACAAAACCCGTCAAATTTATTTATGATTTAATTACTCGATAATTTTTCTTGTTCTTAGGGCTTAGAGAGGATTTTGGATACATGTATGTATGATGGAAGAAAGTTTCACATGATAACAAAGTATAAATAGAAAGGAGCGAGCCTATTCCGATTTTCAAAAGTCGCTAGTTTGACTGCAGAAACAAGCTGCCATTGGATTATTACATACCACGTCTATTACAAATAGAGCATTTCAGTAAGCTACTGGAACCAGAAGCATTCGACAAGTCAAAAAGAACCCTGCAATCAAGAATGGTATCACGTCAGTTACCACAACTTCAAAAAGAAAATACAGCTGAGAGTTAAAATGGGAGCCGTGGTTCTTAGAAAAGAAGAAACCGAGGATCACATTCTTTGAATTCATTGTGCAACTAGATTGGTGTTTTGTTAAACATGTAATCTGTGCCATACTAGGCTAACAAGTCTCACAGAGAAGTTAATTTACAAGCCATACCTGAAGGATTTGAGATCAACCAAAACAACAACATACCCAGTGAAATCCCACAACGTGGGTCTGGGGAGGGTAGAGTGTACGCAGACCTTACCCCTTGGTAGATAGAGCGGTTGTTTCAGAGACTCTCGGCTCAAGATAGAGCATAAGCACAAGCAAAGCAAGAGTAAAGCAAGCAAGATCAACCAAAACAAGACCACTAAAAATAATACTCCAACAACTCAGATACAAATAGAAAAGACTTGTCACTTTCTTTTTCGAATGTCATAGTGATGGGGTTGATCTCATGTCCAAACTAGATAATCACCTCATTTCATCAAAGTTCTAACTCAACCTTGTACTTTGCTTCTCTAGTCTTCGCAATGCAAGTTATTGAACATGGCAAGAAAAGGCTTATATTATAGCTAATACTTGGAAAAACATACCAATGTACCGTTAAACTGATATCTAGTTCAACCATCAATTCTGCGACAACAAAAACATACCCAGTGTAGTCCCAAAAGTGGGGTCTGTGAAGGGTAGGATGTACGCTGACCTTACTCCTACCTTTGTGGGGTAAAGAGGTTGTTCCAGATAGAGCCTTGGCTCGAAAGAAAAGAAAAAAGATTTGAAGCATGGTATCATCAATTCTGCGAAAACCAAGTATCAAAAAGCATGAGCACATAAATTATTCCCACAGCTACCAGTATCATTCATTGAGAAGATGGAGCCGTTGGAAAGAAGTTTTCAACGGGAAGAGATCGAAATTTCCATTCGCTGAGTTAGAAAAACAGTGATTCTGATGAGGGATATGAAATGGAACAAGGGATATTGAGGGTCATCAGTAAAGCAATACTAGGGAAACAGATAGAAAAATTTGGCACAGAGGAGCAAGCCTGAAGAAAGTAATTAGGTTATGGGATCTCCAGCAGGACTATTCGGAAGACAAACACACCAGACAGCTGGCAGGAAGGAGACATGAAATTGGAATGAATTAAATAAAGTGGTAGATTCTGTGATGGATCTGAGAGACTGCGGGAATGGCGATCATTGCGCGTGCTAACAGTAGACCACTCAAAAATCAACCTTAGCAGCTCTATCCAAGAGCTTGAGGTCAAATGGCTTTAAGACAGTGTACTGAAAGTGAAAAGTCCAAAAAGAACGACAATTACACTGTCTAAAGAAGACAGTTCACACAACCTGGTCTTAACGTTTGCCGGGTGGTGGAAAAATGTTGGAGATTAGTTAATACATCCAAAGAAGACGAAAAATCTTGGAATCTGATGATTTTGATTGGACGTGTCAATAAGCTATGACATGTAGTATGAAAGCTTAGCAGGAAAACAAAGAACGAAGGCGTGTGACATGAATTGTCATTAGCCAGGCAGTGAACTGGACTAGAAGATCTTCCGTAGAGGAACTAAGCACTCCTTCATGCAGATTATTATATCTTGCTATTTTTCTCATCTTTTGGAGCGTATATCAATTCCGACTTGTATATATGATTGGCTAACAGTAATAGAGAAAAATAATCTTGTGTAGCCACAGGTTATTCTATACTTATTCCATAAGGGGGTATGTCCTTTTTACTAGCAATAAATCTATATCAATCAATTACTCCTCAATTGCAAACTAGTTCTGGTCAGCCATTTGAATCCTCTATAACCATTCTGGTCAGCCATTTGAATACTCTATAACCATTCTGGTCTATTTAGACCCGGTTCCCAATACTGAATAATTTCTCTTTTAGATAAACTAGAGGTTCCCTAAAACTAGATGTCTCTTCATCTCACACTTAGCCATAAAGGGTATTATCATATTTAATCTCTTGAGATTAGTAATATTTTTTTTATGTAGAGACAGCATTACTAGATGATTGTTGAAAGTAGCAAAAGCACAAGCTTCAAAATAATTAATGCCTAAGCTCTGTAAGAACACCATATTTAGATAGTCGGTTAAACAGTATAAAGAGTAATGGAGGTTCTGGGATGCAAAATAAGAAAAGAAAAAGGTAGAACAAAGAGACATTAGCTCTTCCGCAGCAAGTGGAATGCCACGATGCTGCAAACAGTGTTCTAAAAATCGGCCTAGGCGGCCGCCTAGGCGCTGGTCACCCGACCCGATTTTGACCTAGGCGCTGGTCCCCCAAATTTTTTGTTTTTGTTTTAAAATACTAAAATTACGATTTTTTTGTTTTAATAGGGGAAGGGAAGAAGACGTATAGTACCTGATTTGATGGCCGAAAAAAACGGAAAGATTCTGACGGTGATGTGGTTTGATGGAGAAAGGCGGCGGGTCTCCTTTAGGTATTTTAGGTTTGGTTTTGTTTTGTTTTAGGGGAAGGGGTATGGACGAAATAGGCTGAAGATTGGGCCTTACGGGTTTCAGGCCTAGGGTTTCAGTTTTTGTTGGGCTTGGGGAAGGTTTTGGTCGAAAATAAAGGGGTAATGGGTATTGGGCTGCTCGACTTTTTTGCTGAAATGGGGCAATAAAATGATATTAGGATTTATATATTTAGGCGGCCACTCCCCGCCCTGGTCCCGCCTAGCGTTTTTTTAGAACATTGGTTGCAAACCCAGTTTTTGACGTGGTACTGAACATAATTGAGTTTACAGAAAACATTCTTGTAATGGCTATCCCAGTGTTGACTTTTAAGCAGGTGGGTAACTGCTTATATAGCACTTTCACCCATCGACTTTTTGTCATGGACAAGGATGTTACCTAGAAAATAAAAGATACAAAAGCACATTCTAGGAAATCTAGACAGAATGAAGTGAAAAAGTTTGTCTCAACGTTCTATTATATTCATATATCATATATGCTTGGATCTCTTCAAGAGTTAGAATAACTCAGTTTCCAGAACTTCAACCAGTCAATCATATTTTAATCTCATATTGGATAATGTCACATATCAAAATTACCAAGTGGAAATAGAACCTAGATGTAGCTCATGCTACTTACTGAACAACCTTCATTTAAAGAGAAGAAAATACATTACAGCTTCTAATGACACTGAGGACTATTCCATCTAGAAGGGTTAACCAGAAAGTTAAGCCAAACAGTTAAAGTGAAGACAAACTCAACCTCGAACTCCTCCATAAACAAACTTATTCCCCATGCTTCCATTTTCAAAATAAGAAAGCAATGAGAATATACTCCGCAATTAAAGACAACAATTAACTGTTATAAAGATCACACAACACAATAGTGCACATATTGCTTATACTTTTAAGAGTCTTTGAAAATCTTATTTTTTTGTAACCAAGAAAGGCCAGTTGCATGGTTCGAAACTCGACGGACAATGTGCAAGTTCCTCTATGTTCTCAAATTCAATACCAGGCTTTTGTATGTAGAAGGATTCAAACCCACGATGTGTGCCTAATCCACACATAGCAAGTTGCATTCTTACCACTAGTCTTTAGTAATCTAAAGATCATTCACAGAGTTGGATCCAAGATTTAAGTTTTATGGGCTCAATCTTTAGGTTCTTAGCATTGAAACCATTATATTTTAAAATTATGGGTTCATATGACATATCTACTATTTGTTGCAATTTTCGTGAAATTTTACATATAAATTTATTTATTGTGTTGAAAGTACTGGGTTTAGAAGACACAGGTATTGATACTCTACATCCGCCTCTGAGCATTCACACTGTTGTCACCACAGGAATAACATGATTGGTTCCTTCCCAGGAAACCCAATCAAGCATCCACTTTTAATACTCTAGCAATGATAAACTCTAAACAAGAAAGAAACGGATTTACTTTTCCCCTTTTTTTGACAATTAAAAACCAAATGTAATTCAAGTTACATCCCACCTAAAAGAGGCACAAAACACACCGAGGAACCATAGAAGAGTAACCACAAGATTAAAAATAGCATGTAACATACACATTATATACCCTACGACAAATTAAGGCCGAGAAAATCAGGAACAGATATATTCGCACAAAACATCGTATACAAAAACCCAAAACTTGGCAGAGATCTATAAGAAAGGTCAGATACCAATAAGAGCAAACAATTCTCCCTCCATCCGGATGAACTTGGTCTTATTAATTATTAAAGCTCCTATATTGATTATATTATATCAACACGGCGAAAGAGCCCATTTAAAAAAAACTTACGCAACAATCAGTTTGTTTGACTACAATCGTAGACATTAGATACCCAAAACATAAATTAGATCAATAGAAATCTAAAATTCAGCAATCGAAACCTAGAAAAATAAAAGGGCACGTACCCATAAAGAAGGGATGGTTTATTTGGAAGAAGATTGAGGCTTTGAATAATAAGAAGCGTAAGTTGGTGGAGAATAGATGACGGAGGCAGCCATAGCTCCAGGAAACACTACGTACTTAGCTATCAGTGCTACCTTCGTCACCAATGGCTTTCCTTTCATCAACGACATGCTTATACACCTTTCCCTTAGATTTTCTCTCTATCACTTTGATTGATTGTTCGCACAACCGATCTGATCCCTATTTTATTTCTCAAATCTACCATGCGTTTGACAAATGATCCGACCCGTTTCCTATCCATGAGCGTTTTAACCACTGGCCACTTCTTATCATGTTTTTTTTTAAAATAACCATCATAGTCATAGTGTGTTAAATTTGTTGTGTAATTTGAAATGGCTATCTTTAAAAATATAATAAGTATTATTGGTACGAAATTTCACCTATAAAATTTGAAATTCCATAAAGTGGTAGTTTAGAAATTTACACTCTTTGATGAGGTACTCTAGGGATGATTGCACAAATAGATCATTATGTACTGTTGTTTAGATTTTATCACTGTTTACATTGATTGTCCCTACATGTTTGGGTCTGTTTCAGAAACGGAATGAAAACGGGATACGGGGGTCCGAGTAATGAATTGGGGAAAGAGAATGGAAATAACTAGGGGGTGGGGAATCAATGTAAGGGAATGGAAAAAGAAAAGAGAGTAAAGGAAATGGAAAAATAGGTCATACAAACAACTTCAAAGGAAATCAGGTGATTCTATTATCCGAACCAAACACACCCTTAATACTATCTTCATTCTAATTATCTTGTTAAATTTTCGCAACTGGTGTATTCATAGACTTCTTGATATTGACCTTCATGTTATTACTGAATTTTGATCTGCAAAAGGAGAATGAGGCGAAAGAAAGGGAGGAAGAAGGACAAGAAGAGCGTGAAGAAAGTTGCCGAAAAATAAAATTTCTTGAAGTAAATTGAAGTAGAACAGAATGATTAATCACTAGTAATACACGGCAATTTTTCCGAAACGCAACATAGTAACAGTTTTGGTTGGAAGTCCGATTAGCCTGAAGATCTCATTGCATTACTGGTCTGGATATCTTTCATTCCCTACATATACAAACTGCAGTCGATCAAAGCTTTGAACGCGATCCAGAGCTGCATGTCTATGCTGTAATAATGCAAAAGATCCGTTGTCTTCTGGCTTCTGCTCCTCAGTAGACTTCCTCTTTCGGGGATGCTTTCTTGAAATTTGTTTCCACCTCGAAGCAAATGCACAAGCTACAAGTTCAAATAGAAAGAAAGTTAGACAACTTGCTCAAACTCTAAGCTCCTGGTGAAAGTAAATGAAAACTAAATGCTTTAGGACTAGAGAAGTTTATTCGACATTGACTAAAAGGTTACAGAATAACAGAAGTTCTGTTTCCTGCTAATGAGATTTAGTAATGGTGGCAAGAACATAAGAATGAACCGCCCAAGTGAAATCTGAATAAAAATCCTATATAATCCAAAGCTGGAAAAGTTAATGGTGCTTTACTATGACATCGTTTCTGCAACGGTAAAGAATGGATCTTGGGTCTAACTCAACCCCAAAATCTAACTTATGAGGGGAGGATTGTCCAAGTCCATATAAAGAGACCAAGTCACCATATAAAGAGAAAGCACAAATCCATGAAAATTGCAAATGATCTCTGATGGCAGTTTGCTCAGAATGGAAATAATGATTTTAGGAAACTGAATGAATATCAGGAAAACCAAAAGGAAACATCTAAATAGCAAATGTATAATCAAAATTTAAAAGTGTGCTAGCATAACATGAGTTATAGACTTGGAGGCAATTTTATATTTCTGACGGAAGAAAGAAGCACCTCATATTAGTGTATAAAGACTGTACCTTCACTTCTGCCCTTAAATCCTCGAATAAGGCACACAAAAATCCAAGGTCTTCCCGAGCGAGAGGCCTTTGTACCCCCTTTTAATTCACCATTATGTTGTTTTAGTCTATCAGAGAGATCACCAATTAGAATAAGCAGCTTAGATTATGTTCTTTAAAAATAAAAGAAAAGCTAAATGAACATTGACAATATAATGATGCGGATTTTATCTAACTGAAATGTTAAATAAATATATACTAATATACTTGGAGGACATAGAAACCCAAGACAGAAGTCCCATGGAGAATCACAGTTGAAGAGTCACTATATAGTCAATGGAAGCCCAACAGCCAATTTACTCTCATGAATTAATTTTCTCAGCAAGTCCTAAAGAGTCACTATTCGGTAATTTTCTCAAAATTTACTCTTACTTTATTTTGATTGTCATGCTTGTGATTAGGGCTGTTAGTGGTTCGGATATACTCGAGAACCGGACCGAAACCGGACCGGTAAACCCGGACCGAAACCGGACCGAAACCTTAACGGTCCGGATACGAGTATCTAAAAAATACCCGGACCGTTAAAGGAACCGGACCGGTAACCAGAAATACCCGGAACCGGTCCCCACCCCCACCCCAGTCCTCCAGCCAGCCCCACCCCCAGTCCCCTCCAGCCAGCCCCCAATCCCCGCCAGCCGCAGCCAGCAAGCCCCCCAGCCCCCTCCTGTCAGCTCTAATTAGTTGTAAATTGATCAAACTTTATATGGTCATAACTTTGCGCTCGGACGTCCGTTTTACCTAAATTTTTTTTGATTTCGCGTATTTTTTCGAGACGAATAATCCCAAACGGACTAAAGTCCGTTTGCTTCACCGGATTTCTCCAAAACCGTCCATATTGCCCCTCAATTTCTCTTTTCCCAAATCGTTCGTTTTCCCATTTTCAAATCTAAATATCTCGCGATGTACAATTGATTTCAACGTAAAAATTGTGTGGCACCGCGTCCGAGAATGTCAATTTCAGTATTGGAAATTCAATTTAAAAAAAAAAAAAAAAAATTGCCCGACCCGAAAATTCTTACCGGTCCGGACCGAGAACCGGACCGATAAGGTTTCGGTCCGGGACCGGATCTCGTCCCAAGACCGAAACCTTACCGGTCCGGTCCCGGTCCGGACCGGTAAGCTTATCGGTCCGGTCGAAGTGATACGGGCAGAATAAAGACTACTTGTGATTATGTTTTGTCTTGAGCCGAGGTCTCCCAGAATTAGCCGTTCTACCTACCAAGGTGGAGGTATGGTCTGTGTACACTCTACTCTCCCCAGACCTCACGGTGTGGGATTACACTGGGTATGTTATTGTTGTTGTTGTTGTTCTAAAACAGCGACCGATTGGTGGATTAAAAAAACAAGCAGGGGGATAAAGAATGTCCTATGTCATAGTAGAACATACACGTTCATTTGAAGGCATTCTCTGCCCAATCCAACTCAGGTTAGTACTCAGGATAGAAGTACTAAATAAAAGCTTCAAGATAAAAAAATGTTTTAAATAAAGTTCAGAATGCACAATTTTATGGAAGATCAAAACATTTCTATCATGGTATATTTTAGCCCTTGCTAGTAGTGATCTACTGAAAGAACCACTAAAATACATTCTTGTTGTTCTCAGAGTTAGAAGAACAAGGATGAAAGAATTCCCAAAAGAATCTAAAACTAGAAAAGAGACAGAACGAAAGAAGCTACAAACACCAATAAAGCATAGGACAACAGTAAAATAAAAAGAAATTACACCTTCACAATGGAGAAGCTGAGATAGAGCACAACTTATCCGGATTAGTAGTATGACTTTATCTCACAAATCTTATCAAAGTTTACACCTTTTTGAAATTCTAAGCCTATTATCTCTGTTGAATTTCATCTCAATCATGATTCAATTAGGCATTCATCAATATAGAAACAAGAAGAAAGGAGAGGTAGAAGATTGAGGGTTTGTAGAGAGAAGATTTTCTTATTTTCTTCATTCCAAAAAATGATCTATACAATGCCTTCATATGTGTTTATATACTCATTCATATCTTGTAAATCTTTCTATTTACTTCTTAAGTTACTTAAGGTTAACTAACTTCCTTAACTAACCTTCTAACTAATTTTCACATCTTTTCTTCCAACAGTCCCCCTCAAGCTGGATGCAGTAAATATGTTCAGTAATCCAAGCTTGGAACAAAGATGAAGATGTTGAAGTCTACTCAGTCCTTTAGTAAGAAAATCAGCAGGTTGGTTGATTGTGTTAATATATTCCGTCTTCACAAGTCCTTTCTGATTTTTTTTCTCTTATGAAATGAAGGTCTATCTCTATATGTTTAGTTCTTTTATGGACTCTGTGAGCACTGTCACTGGTAAGTTAATCTTGATCCCAATCTTCTCTAATATGCCAAGTATCCATGTCAACTCTGCAACTGTTCCTGCTAGGCTTCTGTATTATGATTCAGCTGAACTTTTGGATATTATAGTCTTTTTTTATTTCCATGAGATAAGTGAGTCTTCAAATTTAATAATGTATCCAGTGACTGACTTCCTTGTTTGAGGACATGCAACCCAATCAGCATCACAATATATTGTTGTTGATTCTTGTGATTTGTTACAGTAGTATACCTTGTCCAGGTTAATTTTTGATATACCTGATTATTCTAAGTGTTGCATCAAAATGTGACTTCTTTGGTTATTGTAAGAATTGACCAAGTTTCTGAACATTGTAGGCTATATCTGGCCTTGTAACTGTGAGGTAAATAAGTTTACCTATTAGCCTTTAGTATAAGCTAATATTCTGCAACAATGCATCTTCTGTCTTAGTCTTCTCTCTTCCTGGTTTTTGAATCTCTTGAATATGATCATCATATTCTTTTGTAGTAACTTCACACTGCAATCAATAGGAGTGTTAATAGGCTTAGCAGCAGCCAGACCAAGCTCAGAAATAAGTTCCAAAACATATTTTCTTTGGTGCATAAGAATTCCTTTGTCTGGTCTTGCAAATTCTATGCCTAGAAAGTATTTCAATTCTCCTAGATATTTCATTTTGAAAGCTTGTTGTAAAGCTTGTTTTGTTTCTTCTATTTGTTCCATGTGATCTCCAGTTATTAGCATATCATCCACATAGACCAATACCAAGGTTATCCCTTTATCAGTTTTCCTTATGAACAAAGAATGATCATATTGAGACTATTTGAACTTCGTTTGAAGTAATGCCTCTGTGAGTTTGAAATTCCATTGTCTTGGAGCCTGTTTAAGTCCATATAAGAATTTAATCAGTCTGCATAAATCCTTAAGGAAGTTTCATATAGATCTCATCATGTAGATCTCCTTGCAAAAAGGCATTATATACATCCATTTGGTGTATTTGCCAGTGTCTAGATGATGCAATGGATAGAATGGATCTCACAGTAAACATCTTCACTACAGGTGATAATCAATACCTTCCCTTTGATTGTATCATTTTTCCACTAGTCTAGCTTTTAACTTTTCAATTTCTTATGTTTCCTTGTACTTGATCTTGTAAATTCATTTACACCCTATTGGGAGGCTTTAGGAAGATAAGCTCTCTTCCCATTTAGGTGCCCGCTCTGCTCTATACAGGAGATTTTCCTTCAGGTAGGGAAACAACATCCCATGTGTGATTGATGGCGCGTAATATGCACACACTTTTTAAACGCAAGTGCACGTTATCGTATCAAGTAGTATAGTCTTGGATAAGACCGAATATCGTCCTCTAGGATTAGGGTCCAAGTATCAGTTATCTATTTTCTAGTATCTATTTGGTGAATAAATGATTGATTGTGTGGTTTGTAACTAAGAGTTATGAAAGCTAATTAAATATAAAGATTTAATTCAGATGTGATGAGAATAGGGCTTCTATGTATCCTTACTATCCGCTTATGTTACTTGTTAATGCATTACTTATGGTGTTCTTCTTTTGGAGAAAGCAGGTTTACGAAATCGTTTTATACTCCCGTTAGGGTTATATAAACACTCAACCCCAGTATTGTTCCTTACCTAACTTTCGCTGATAAGGGTAACTCTATAGGAGGATTAAGCACAAAACCTAGTTGGCCGTCACGCACAACGCGCAAAAATTGTTGTTAAGCCTCTCATCAACGCTTACAAATCTAATTGAGGTATTTTCATCCCCAATTCAAGACCGTCTACCCAACTTACAAAGATATTCACAATCCTCCTTTCGTAACTGATTAGAAATCATATAGTGATAACTAGTTGTCAATTAGCTACCAAGAATTTAACTCAATTATTGGATAGATCTCTCAATAAGAATAATAACCATAAGCATGCATTACTTTATAACATAAGGTTCAAGAATTCAACATAGAAAGTCCTATAAGAGAATTAGTTCCTAGCCATGAATATGACAAGAACTAATTCAAAGTTCATCATGCAAAATTGAATTAAAGAAAAGAAAAAGGAAAGAAATTACTAATGTTTAGGTCTCCAATCTCCTAGCAAGAAAACCTTGTGTTTGGCAAGAAAGGGAACCTCAAAACCGCCTAGGTTCTCCTTATATAGTTTTAAAACGCCTCCTTCTTTTTCCTTCCGTGCTGGCCCAAAAATCCGTCAAAAGACCTAATTTTTTCCGCGTGTGCGGCCCTGTTCGCCGCGCGCCCGATATTCGCTGCTGCGAGGCGCCATGGCCGCAACTCCTGTGGCTTCTCGGAATAATAGCGCCGCGCCCGCTTCGACTGCGAGGAGGCGCGCAGTCTGATTTCACTCGTTTGCCACTTTCTCCGCTTTCTAGTACTCTCCTCTTTTTCCTCTTTTCGCTCTTTTCCGCCATTTGGCCACTTTAGCCACTTTGACTCAAAAGAAAGAAAATCTATCCTAATACGACACTTTGTATGTACAAAACGGGACAAAAGACTAACTAGACTGACTCAAAAGGTGTATATAAAATACACCGATCAAATACCCCCAAACTTAACCTTTGCTCGCCCTCGAGCAAAGATAGAAAGAAAGAAAGTAAAAGACTCAAAGAATGAAAGAATAACAGACTCACCGCCATTGATCACTTTTCTTTGCATAGATGTTAACTAGAAAAACATGAAGGTTAGCGAGAATAATACGCAGAACGTATAGCATGAAATTTTCAGCACACTAAACACATGAAGCTAAATATTTCGCAAACTCATATTCATCATGCTTAATGGAAGTCAATATACTAAATCATGCATATAAATTCAAAAATTCCTATGGCATGCTTACTTGCTATTCTCCACTAATTCTGGATATGCATAAAAGAGATCTTCAGGACTTTGAGGGTTGTAATGTAGGCTTAGGTAGGGGTTGGTAAAAATGGGCATTTAGGCTCATTTTTCTGTACCATACGCTCTTTGGCTTTTCAATTTTTCCCTTTTTCTTTTGATTCTTTCCTTCACTTCAATTCTATCATTCCCTTCTTTTGTTTTGGGAGAGTGAAGTGTATTATACAAATAGGCACCCCAAACTTAGGCTTTTGCCTCTTTCTTATTACTTTTCCATTAGGGTGGATCAAACTTGTTCACTCTTTTTGTTTCTTCTTTTTAACACAATGTACTCCACTATTTCATATTTTCACTTATGGCACAATTTTGTGGGAATATGGGGTGTCAAAGAAGAAGTTTCAAATTTAGGCTCAATGGGGCTGACTAGGGATATTTTTAAAGTACGTGATAGAAAAGAATGGTAAGAATTGGCTATCAAAGAAATGCCTGAGTCATCTCCCTAACATGCATATCCTAACTATTTCGCCTCAAATAGCAAGCACTCATAACACATAAGCATTTATCATTTAGCATGCATAACTTAAGCAAGAAACTCCAAATAGGCAGTTATGTGAGTTTTTGGCATATCTAACCTAAGTGTTTAGATAGTTGCTTCAATTCCTTTACATTATTCCACCTTACTTCATTAGGTGTTTCTAGCAACTACAAAGATACATGATCTTTGACAGCAATTATGACTAAGAAAGAAAAAATTTGGTGACTCAAAATAAACATAAAACAAATAGAAAAATTTAAATAAAACATAACATGACACACAAATAAAAACTAAAACACAAAAACACACCCCAAACTTAAATCACACATTGTCCCCAATGTGTGTAGACGCAACGACAAGACAAGAAACGACACTTACAAACTTTGGCTAAAATGGTGGTGGTGGCGGTGGATAATGATCGACCGTTGGTTGAACAAGGCACTCACTGTCGATTTGTTGCCTTGTTTCTTTGCCCTTGTACTACTGCTTGCAAGCGTCCGTGATCATCTCCTTCGGTGTTGGTACAATTGCCCGTTGTCAGGCTCTGAAGGTTCTCGCTGTGGTTGGCCGGCCGGGTCTCGCCTCATATTGAGCCCCTATTTCGTGCTCATCTTCATCCATGGCGCCTTCGCTGCTGCTTCTTTGCCGTGGTGCTCTCCGTCTGGTCACGGGCCGGGTGCAGGAAAGAGTGCACTATCCCATAGGACACCGCGGTTGGTTTCTTTCATGAGTATCGTGGGTAGTTGTGGATCGCACTCACGTGGCATAGATCGTAATAAGTGGCCGTGTCCCAATCCACCGTTGTCACCAACTCGCTGATTTCTTCGATGCTCTGCACTATCTCTTTTCCCACATCAATTATCGCCTCATAATTCCATAAATCAACTTAATCTCGCTCTTACCGCACTCTGGTGAAGTCGTAGATGGAATCACGCGGCATCGACGAATACACCAAGCCTTGGTCGCTTTGTTAATCGGGCACCGCTGCTCTAGATCCATTCCTTCCGATCTCAAAAGCGGCCCGTGGTAGCTCATCGTGTTTGCAATATTATTCCATCGATGTTGCCGCTCCTAGACCGTGTTCTAAAATGGTTCCAATCGCTACTTTCTTCAACATCAACTGCTTTTGGCGTTGTATTTATTATACCGATCGCAGCATATAATTTCCCTTACAAAGCACCCCTTTCTCGCCCTCTCCGGAAAGTTTGCATAAAATTCCCGCACTATTGTTGTATTCATTGGTTTTATCTTCTCCGGATTGACAAATCTCTTCCACCCTTAGTTTCTATCATAGCGGATGGGCTCATAAACGCCTTCCTCCCCATAGGATCCCTTTGGTAATCCATTCCCTTCTCGAATTACGTCTAGATCAAGTCTTTTGTATCTTTGGTAGGCCCAGTAACTCACAAACCTATTTTCATCGTATTGGGGTGTTGGGGTGGATGTGGAGCCTCTTCTCTTCCCCGGTGGCCATGGTTAAAACAGTTGGAGCTTTTAACTTAGTGGCACAACGTCTCCTACACACTCAACAACTAGCAATAAAAACAACACCCCAAACTTCAATCTTTCTACTCAATACCCACAACCTTCTTTTCTACTCCTTTCTCCAACTTCACAATCACTTTTCAGACTCCGAACTACTCCAACTACAATACTTCTCCAAACTACTAACTCCTATGACTTTAGTAAAAGGATTCAAGAACAAGGATAGGGATTACCTTTTGATGAGAAGATTCAAGCTTGTTCTTGTTTCAATTGGTGGGTTTAGGCTATGGAATGGAGCTTTGTTGTTTGAGATAGTTGGGGTTTTGGGAATTTAAGAGTTTAGGTTGTGGTTGGGTTGGATTTGTGGAGGATTTGTGGGAGTTTCAAATTTCGTGGGTTTTGGAGAGAAGGTTAGGTTTTGAAGTTGGAATTGGGAAAGATCTGATTTTTGGGCGTTTTAAGTTCTGGATTTTCCGCTTCGCCGGCTTGCTTTTTAGCCAGCGCCTAATCATCTCAAGGCCTTCGGATTTTCGCCGCGCCGCTCTGGAGCGCGGCGCTAAACTCGGCCAACTTTCGGAATTCTACCGCCCTGCTCTCGGAGCCGCGCTCTTAAACTTCCGAGCTGCTCAGATCTTTTGGCGCCGCGCCGCTTCCTGGCGCCGCGACGCTTACCCGCTCTGAAATCCTTGCTTTTCTTGATTTATTTCGTCCCTGGTTTAATTTCTCAGACCACAATCACACAACAACAAGATCCAATACCGCGAGATCGTTCTAGACAAACTAAAATAAAATAAAGAGAAATTAAAATAACATAATTAAAAACGTTGGGTTGCCTCCCAACAAGCGTTATCTTTAACGCCTTTTTAGCGGACGCAGCCTTCGTAGACTTACTAGCCACAGGGTGGATTAAGTCCCCAACTAATCCATTTCCGCCACATTTGGCGTTTCCTTTTTCTCCTTTTCTTTTTAGCATTATCGGTAGTAGAGTTCTAACAATTACCTCATTTAGTGTCATCTCAAAGAAACCATGCTTGCTTTCTCGGCTCATCACTCTTTGGTTGCATTGCAATGGCTCGCGTGGGGTTTGGTGGTGTTGATTGCAAAACACCCACTTACGCTTCTTGGCTCAACGACGTGTTTAAAGACTTTAAACACCATCTCTTCGTTCTCCACTCTTAGCGTTAGCTCTCCTCTTTCAACGTCAATCAAGGCTCTACCCGTTCTTGGAATGGCCTCCCAATATGATCGGATTTGCATCTTCTTCCATATCCGTATCGAGGAAATCTGGCAGAAAGAAAAAATTTCCTACCTTCACAATCACATCCTCGATCTTCCTCGTGGATGAACCACCGCCCGTCGGCTAGTTGCAGACTCACAGCGGTGGCTCGCTTCCTAACTCCAATCTTTTGAAAACCGATAGGGCATCAAATTTATACTCGCCCCTAAATCACACAAGGCTCTGTAAGTCACCCCGCCCATGCACGGTAGTGTAAAGCTTCCAGGTCCTTTAGCTTTGGTGGCAATTTCTTTTGTAAGATAGCACTACACTCTTACATAGTGCTACTATCTCATATTCGGCCGCTTCTCTTTTTTCCCAAGATTTCTTTCATGAACTTGAAATAAGATGGCATCTGCTCCAAAGCCTCTATAAACGGTATGTTGATGTGCAAATTCTGAATACCTCAAGAATTTGGAAAATTGTTTATCGACCGCCTTCCTTTGTAATCTCCGGGAAAGGAATCTTTCTCAGATACTCCTTCTCCTGAGTTTTCTATCATCGGGCTAGGTTCACCACCTTATCTTTTCTAACTCGCTTCCTCTCAACTATTGGTGGCGTACTGTTGCTCCAATTGTTTTCCACTTCTCAACCGCATCGCTTTACATTGCTCTCTGATTTACCTCGGTATTGCTGCAATGTCCCCATGGCACGATGTTTGCTCTTGCTACCGCCCTACTGTGTTTCCAAGTTTCAACGAGGATCTAGATCTGTTATAAAGCTGCGGGCGCGTGCGTGTCATGGCCGCTTTAAGCTCATCCGTTTTTCTTCACGACCGTGCATTGAGATGTTGAGGGGGCTTGAGTGAAGCGGTCGCTGATTCTGCATCGGTTCTGCATCGCCCCTATACCGATTCTGATGCCCCGATATTGGTTCTGCTGCCACAGTCGATTTTGGCCGCCCCGCATCGATTTTGCTTGCCCCGATCTCCTCTCCACGGAAGTTTGGGTGATTCCTCCACCCCGGATTATAAGTGTTTGAGTAGGGGTTGTTCGCTGCCTCCGTAGTTACCTCATCGCTGACACTCGCCGCTCCATCGGATGTTGTTGGGATCCATTGAAGGACACCTATCAAATGTATGGCCGCCACATATCTCACGCTTTTTCTAGCTGCACAAAGATTCACCGACAAGATGTTGCAATTGTTTCGCTAGAAGAGCCACATGCGTTCAAAGCGTGATAAGATCTACTTCATGGACCCCACGCTTCTTCTCCCACCTGGTTGCCTCTCTTCGCGATACATGGTTGTTAGTGGTCATATCTTCTAATAACTCGTGGCGTCGTGGGTTGTTTTCTCATGAATGCCCCACCGCGCCGCATCTATGATGGTTCGTTGTCTCGCCACCGTTGTAGAAAATATGAACCAAGTTCCACAACTCAACGAATGGTGTGGACACTTCCTCTGTAGATCCTTGAATCTCTCCCATGCTTCATATAAGGACTCTCCATCACGATAGAAGTTGTTCAACTCCTCTTAATTTTGCCGCTACGTGGTGGAAAGAACTTGGCTAGGAATTTACGTGCATTTCGTGCCATGTAAATATCGAATCACCGGCAGGAATTCAACCATACTTTTGCTCTATCCTCGAGTGAGAAGGAAAGAGCCTCAATCTGACGGCATCATCGATGCGCCATTATATTCGAAAGTGGCACATAGCTCCAAGAAATTTGCTATGTGCATATATCCTCCGGATCCTCCGAATCGCGATCAGCTGCACCATGCTCGTAATCGCTGGTTTTATCTCGAAATTGTTGGCTCTGTCAGGGAGCCTAATGCAAGTCGTGCTCCATTCACTCTTGGTAGCACATAATCTCCTGCACTTCTTTCTCGCCGATTCGAACCCCGTCCTCCATATCTATTGGCACTTGCCGAGGATCTCCAGGTTAAGTTGATTTTCACCTAACCCTTCTCTCATCCTCGTTATTGTTGGGAGCACCGCCCATTTCTATCAACGTTGCAATTACCGATTCTTTCTCGTTTGCAGGCTTTCTCAATTTCCGGATTGAAGGGAACAATAGTGTCAGCTCCTCTTCTCCTTCGCATAAACTGATATCCTGAGAAAGATCAAAAACAAACAAAGAATCACGGACTGATTTTCGTAGAAACTAAAAAAAATAAAAAAAATAAAAAATTAAATCCAAATTAGAAATTAAAAATAGATAATTTGATATTGAACTATTGCCTAATCCCCGGCAGCGGCGCCAAAAACTTGATGGCGCGTAATATGCACACACTTTTTAAACGCAAGTGCACGTTATCGTATCAAGTAGTATAGTCTTGGATAAGACCGAATATCGTCCTCTAGGATTAGGGTCCAAGTATCAGTTATCTATTTTCTAGTATCTATTTGGTGAATAAATGATTGATTGTGTGGTTTGTAACTAAGAGTTATGAAAGCTAATTAAATATAAAGATTTAATTCGATGTGATGAGAATAGGCTTCATGTATCCTTACTATCCGCTATGTTACTTGTTAATGCATTACTTATGGTGTTCTTCTTTGGAGAAAGCGGTTTATTTAAATCGCTTTATACTCCCGTTAGGGTTATATAAACACTCAACCCCAAGATTGTTCCTTACCTAACTTTCACGATAAGGGTAACTCTATAGGAGGATTAAGCACAAAACCTAGTTGACCGTCACGCACAATGCGCAAAATTAGGGTTGTTAAGCCTCTCATCAACGCTTACAAATCTAATTGAGGTATTTTCATCCCCAATTCAAGACCGTCACCCAACTTACAAAGATATTCACAATCCTCCTTTTCGAATCGATTAGAAATCATATAGTGATAACTAGTTGTCAATTAGCTACCAAGAATTCAACTCAATTATTGGATAGATCTCTCAATAAGAATAATAACCATAAGCGTGCATTACTTTATAACATAAGGTTCAAGAATTCAACATAGAAAGTACTATAAGAGAATTAGTTCCTAGCCATGAATATGACAAGAACTAATTCAAAGTTCATGCAAAACCGAATTAAAGAAAAGAAAAAGGAAAGAAATTACTAATGTTTAGGTCTCCAATCTCCTGGCAAGAAAACCTTGTGTTTGGCAAGAAAGGGAACCTCAAAAGCGCCTAGGGTTCTCCTTATATAGTTTTAAAACGCTCCCTTCTTTTTCCTTCCAGGCTGCCCAAAAATCCGTCAAAGACCTAATTTTTCCGCGTCAGCGTGCACATTGGCGCTAAAGTTCTACTGCCGGGTGTTTTGCGCGCGCCCGATATCTGCTGTTCGAGCGCCATGGCCGCAACTCTGTGGCTTCTCGAATAATAGCGCCGCTACCGCTTCGATCGCAGGAGGCCATGGCAGTCCTGATTTCACCTCGTTGCCACTTTCTCCGCTCTAGTACCTCCTCTTTTTCCCTCTTTTCGCTCCTTTTCCGCCATTTGGCCACTTTAGCCACTTTGACTCAAAAGAAAGAAAATCTATCCTAATACGACACTTTGTATGTACAAAACGGGACAAAAGACTAACTAGACTGACTCAAAAGGTGTATATAAAATACACCGATCAGTGATTATCCTGTAGTGTTGAGATTTAAGCTTTCATTGCTCCACCCATCTTGGATCTTTGGATGCCTCATTTTCCTTGGTTCTGTTATTTCTGAAAAGGCAGTGAGAAAGGCTCTATATTTTGGTGTAAGTGTTTCATAGGATATATAATTGGCTATAGAGTATGGAGTATTTGGATCAATTCTATTTGTAATGAAGTCTTTTAACCAAATTGAGGGTTGTTTGGATCTGGTAGATTTTCTAGTGGGAGCTGTATTTTGTTGTATCTGCATTGTATCTAGATGAACTAGTATATCAGTTTGTAGATTTTGTGGTGTGTGATTTTGAGTTTGAGTGTTGTTTTGAACATTTTCTGGTGCATGATGCATTGGCTCTGACTCTTCTTGTATATTAGCCTGAGAATCGTGTACATGTATAGACATATGTATATTTGAAGTAAAATTATCATCATCAACCTTACCAGATTGATCATGTGAAGATTGAACTTTCTGATGTTTCTGCTCTGAATGGGAATTCGGTTTTCCTGAAACTAACATCTTTATTGACTAAAAACATTTTGTTATGCATATCATATAGAATATACCCCTTTTGTATTTCAGAATACCCCATCATAACACAAGTCTTACCTCTAGATTGCAGTTTATCAGACACAATTAAGTCTTTTTCATAGCACAAACAACCTAGTACTTTCAAGTGACTGATTGAAGGTTTTTTCTTGTATAGCTTCTCATAAGGTGTCATGCCAGTAATATAAGAGGGTAATCTATTTATCAAATAGACTGCAGGTTGCACACATAAACCCTATAATTTTAAAGGAATATAGGCTTGAAATCTTACTTCTCTTGTTATTTTTAGTCTGTGTTTTCTTTCAGCCACGTCATTTTATTGAGGTGTATAGGCACATGATCTTTGATTTACAATTTCTAGTTTTAAGAACAAATTGCTACACACATCATTTACAAATTATGTCCCATTATCAGTTCTAATTATTTTCACTGTTTTATTGAACTAAGTATACACTAAAGCTAAGAATTGCTGCATTGCAACACAAATATCTGATTTTAATTTAAGTAAATATATCCAAGTCATTCTTATAAAATCATCTACTATTGTTAGGAAATATTTGTTGTCATTATGAGTTTGAACCGTATAAGGTCCCCAAACATCCATATGAATGAGATCAAAGCTAGAAATACTTTTGCTATCACTAGTTGGAAAAGAAAGTCTACATTGTTTAGCACATGGGCACACATTACATTTCTTTATAGTACTAGCTATGACATCAAATTGTGCTCTAATCAATCTACTCAAAACATTACTAGAAGTATGTCCAAATGATGTGCCACAACTCTATTTCTTCCTCAGACATTGTAGCAGGTTCCTTAGCCTCTCTCATATTTGGTCCTAACTTCAATTGTTCATTTAGAAGTTTTGTTGTTGGCTGATTAATTAACATGTATAACCCATCTTACAGTCTACCAATCTCCTTCACCCTCCCATTGTAAAGATCTTGAAATAAACAGAAATAAGGGTAGAATGTGGATGCTCATTCTAATTCTCTAATAAGTTGGGACACATACATTAAGTTAAATTTAAATTATGGTAAGTAAAATACATTGTTAAGAGTACTTCTGTCTCATATAGAATTTGACCCTATATGAGTCACACTTATCATATATCCATTAGGTAAGTGAACTTTTTTGGCATCAGATGTAGTTTTAACACTATATGTTTTATTTAATAGTTATATATCAGCCACCGTATGATTAGTAGCACATTTGTCTATAACTCACTATTTAAGTATATTAGCTACTAGGAAAGCTTTATGACTATCCATACTTGTTGCATTTGCAGTTGACTGAGCAGTGATTGAACTTTGAGGCTGAGTAGTCTGAGACTGATTCTTGTTGGATTGTTGCACATTGTGATTCAGCAGTTTAACAATCTGCTCATACTGATCTTTAGAGAACATAGGTGCTCCTCCAACATGTCATTGATTTGAGTTCATCCTTGTAGACTTATCACTCATACCACTGATTTTGCATATTTTCTCAGTCCCACCATCTTGATCCTCTTCATACACATTATGAGCATCATGTTCTTTTCTCTTTGCCTTGAAACTTGGTGGATAACCAACCATCATATAGCAATATTCTTTAGTATGTCCATTCATTTTACAAACTTCACAGAACAAATTGAAGTTCTTCTTGGATTTTTGTGAACTTGAACCTACTTTAGAGTACATAGCAGTTGGATCATGACTAACATTGTAACTAAATCCACTAGGACCAACACCCAACAATCCAGGAGACTTGGCAGTAATAGATTTTTGGTTTTCATCACTAGTAATCATAGAGTATGCCTTGTTAACAGATGGCAATGGAGACATTAACAAGATTTGTCTCATTGCTTGCATATAGTTCTCATTTAATCCCATAAAGAACTGGTATAATTTTTGCCTTTGTAGATATTCCACAAACTCTTTAGACTTAGGGCATCCACAACTAGGAGGTGGTACTAGAGATTGAAATTCTACCCATAGTGTGTTGAGTTTAGAGGAATATTCTGCCACACTTAAACTTCCTTTAGTCAAAATGGCTATTTTCCTATAAAGAACATAGGTTCTTGACCCATCTACCTTATCAAAATATTCTATTAAGTCTTCCCATACTTCATGTACTATGTCAGCATATAACACACCACTAAGTAAGCCATTAGAAACTTAGTTCATTAGTCAAGCCTGAACCACTGCATTAACTTTATCCCACAGATCCCACCACTATTCTTCATAGTTTTCTTTTTTACATTTTTCATTAACAAAACTAAGTTTATTTCTACCAAGTAGTGCAATTCTCATAGACTTACTCCATAGTGCATAATTTTCAGTACCAAGTAATTGAAATGATATGAGAGATACACCACTTACATAAGAGGATTGAAGAAACAGTGGGTGGTTGTGATTGATTGTCGCAGTGACTCCAGAATTCAATCTAGCAGCTCGTTGTGGTTTGTTTTGAGTGTTTCCAGTTGATTCCATTTGCATGTGGAATAGCTTCCATGGTAAAGAGGATATGGTTGTAAAACTCTCAAGATTTGAGTCGAATTTGGTTATAAGATTTTCTTGTAATGAATTCTGATTGGAATAAGAATTCGAGCATCATTATTAGCAAGTAAGAACCAAGATATTAGAAACTGATTTTGGTTTTCCACATATATTCGGGGAAAAAAGAACCACAAACTGGAAGAGAAATCAGAAATAGAAAACCATAGAAATAAAAATAGAGAATGAATTTGGCTAAAAACCCAGTCGATTGTCTTCAATTGAATTGCGGAAAAAAGACAATCACCGAGCTTTTGATCATTGCTCTGATACCATATTTAATTTCGTCTCAATCATAATCCAATTAGGCATTCATCAATATAGAAACAAAAGAAATGAGAGGTAGAAGATTGAGTATTTGTAGAGAGAAGATTTTCTTATTTTCTTCATTCCAAAAACTGATCTTTACAATGTCTTCATATGTGTTTATATACTCTTAAGTTAGTTAAGGTTAACTAACTCATTAACTAACCTTATAACTAACTTTCACATCTTTTCTTCCAATAATCTCCCTCTAACACAAGTTAATATGGATAAAAACCATTAACAAAGTTTACCTTCTTTTTGAAATTCTTAACCTATTTTCTGCATGTAAAGAATGGATCTTGTGTCTAACTCAACCCCAAAAGTTAGCTCAAACGGAAGAGAATTGTCCAATCCATAAAAGGAGACCAATGACCACTTATCCCACCGATGTGGGAGAACTCAACACTACATATAAGTATGCTCTAACACGAGCTAAAAGGCAGAACCACCAGACATACAAGTTGTACATGATTAACACGTTGATGAAAATCATTAATAGAAGCTTCTTTTTTCCTTTTGCTAGAATAAACGCGAGAAAGATGAACTCGACCTGCTTTTCTTGAATGACTATTGGATTTCGTTGAATTCGATTCTGAGGGCATTTTGCTGGAACTTTGAGATTCAAAATTGGTGGGTTTCGACGATTGGAAGACTGTTGGTAAGGGTCGAGCCATGGTTATGATTCCCACAATTTTGTCATCTGAAATGGACCGTTAGCTTCAACAATGTAGGTAAAAACTTAACCATAATTCTTATTAGGAGTTTTTATCGTTTAGTCCAAAAAATTAAGAAAGTATTATTTATCCTTTTTTAGATAATATTATTAAGGCAGTCATGTGCACTAAGTTTAAGAAAAATTATTTTTTCAGTGGTAAATTAATTTCTTAACGAGTGTATGTTATGTTCAATGAAAAATACATCAAAGCCCTTCTAAACTATATCGATTTTGTTGCTTTCCTATTTAAACTATTTTGGGTGTGTTTGGTTCGGGGTAATAGAATCAGGGTAAGGGAATGGAAACCCCTGATTCCATTTGAAGTTGTTTGTTTGGCTATTTTTCATTCTCTTTACCCTCTTTTCTTTTTCCATTCTCTTAGATTGATTTCCCCAATCTGCTGCTTGTTGCGCAACGGCTTTCGCGCTAGTGCGCTCATCCGCTGCTTGTTGGAGGAGTAGGAGCTAGCTTTAGGAGCGGAATTGAATGATTACGAGATAAACAATGAGACAAAGGAGAAGGTTCCATCTGAGGTCCTAAAGTAGTGATAATTGGTCGAAATTCATCCCTCTTTTTCCTTGACTAGTAGGGCTAATGAACGACCCTTTGATCTATGTCGTTCCAAGTTCAGCCAGGTCTGATTAGAAGTTCCAAAATGAGTGGAGCGAGAGCTTAAAATAGAGGAAGCCCTTCGTTCGGACAGGGTTCCAGAGGATTCCATTCTCGAGAAAAGGCATGAGACCCCCCCCCCCCCCCCAGATATTTCTATTCCCTTTCCCCAATTCATTACCCGGATCCTGGACCTCAGACCCCGGATCTTGTTTCCATTCCGTTTCTGAAACAGACTCAAACATATAGGGACAATCAGGGTAATTCCTTTCATTTCCATTTCCTTACTGAATTTCATTCCGTTTACCCTGCACGAATCAAACGCACCCTTAATGTTTACAGTACCTTTAACTATAGTTTTTCATAGTTAAACCCTAGAGGACCAAGTGGCATGGAGAGTGATCACTCTCTCTCTTTATGGCATGTCATGTGATGTGAGAGCCCAACAACAATTGTGTCACATGGGGTTGTTTTTATTTTCATTTATTAATTAAGTTTTCTCTTATTTTCTTTTTCTTCCTCTTTGAAACCAATAATGTTTTGTTTGAAACCTTATTATTTTGGACAGTTGAAGGGATGAAATTTTTAGTTCCTCCATCTAAATTTATGTGGCATAGTTCAAATTTTAAAAATAAAATTAATTAATTTAATTCTAAATTCAGACATAAATCTTTAAAAAAAATTAAAATAAAATTTACATATATAATAACTACGTAAAAAATATTATAAATCACAATAATTAATAATTTAAAATACTTAAAATGCATATAAAAAAATAAAAAGCCATGATCAAAGTAAAACAAAATTCAACCACCACCACGTAAATTGAGACGAAGAAAATATAACTTTTTAATAAACTAAAGCTTATTTAAAATTTGAATCTCTTAAAAAGTTAGAACAATTTTTAAATTATTCCTTGGTTTTCGTTTTAATATTTCAATTTTTTTATTTACATTAATTTTTTAGTGTTACTTTTATTTTAGAAATATAAATTTTAACTGAATTTATGTGTGAGCTTTCCTAGACCAAAGGTAGATTTACTTAAATGGTTGTATTAGTTATTCATGAATTATTTTTTATTCATTATTTGATTTGATGTATTAGAAATAATATGCATTCTAAAATACAAAAATACCCTCCATATTATACTATGTGAAGAATGTCTCTAATACATGCATTATTTTCTCTAATGCATCCTATCAAACGACCCCTAAAACTCAACAAGGTACATTGCATATTTTTTATTAACCGCGGCCCAACAAACAAGCGGAAAAATATTACAAAATAATGGACAAGAGCTACTGCATTAGCTTCTATGTTCAGCACGGAGAAAAAGATCAACTAAGGATTCTACTATCAGTATAGGCATTTAAAAAGGGGCCATCAAAAGTCTCACAAAATCATAGAGGACAAAATCAATTGCTGAGTAAAATCTTATAGTGTTGCATTGATGCAACCAAAATGTCAAGAATTTACCATAATCCTAGATTGAATGACTGATTGCAGACAGGTTACAACCAAAATATATGTCGATATAAAAAAAAACTCTATATTTTAACACTAAAAAATAATCAAACATCATCACTATGTCCATAGAACTAAGCTCTCTAACCTCTTCCCAAAATTTGTAAGCACCTAAAACCAATATCTATAGTGGGTGAAAAGAGGTAGCAAAATATCCAACTAGAAAGACAATCTAAAGTGCCCATCTCCAGATAGAAGAAATTATAATTCCTTTTGAACTCAGCGAGAAGGACTTGAATCCAGAACCTCAAATTCTTTAAGTTTGCCGTACGTTAAGGCTACCACATTTATCTGAAGCTCTGTCTGATCTTAATCATTCGCTTGAGTGTTGCAAGCCAGAAGTTGCACTCGTCCCAATCACTTGTGGTGAGAAGTACCTGAGGATATATGCAAATATAAGAAGCAAGTGGAGATCATATGACACTCTAGCAATACTAGACTCAAAATCTGAAACTATATCTATCCAGATAGCTACCTGTATCTGAAGGGCGGTACTGAAATCGCCATTGTCCAAGGCCTGACAGAGTTGCACAAGTTTTTCCGCTGCGTTCTTAGATATGTCCCCACTATTTAGTTTTGCAAAAAGCGCTCCTAACTTCTTTGAATTATCCTCGATTTCCCGCTTCTTAGATGGATTTGCTCGTGTTCCACCCAATGCCTCTGATGTTTCATTGAATAATCTTGTCAAAGTTGCTATCACAGGCTTTTGCTGGGCTGCAACACAACCAATGATTCATTCCATTACATATTGAGATTTACAAAGCAAGCACAAGAAATAGAACCTCATTTTCCCAGTTAAGACTTGAAAGCTAAAAGCTGATCCTACAACCACACCTTGCCATCAAAAGAACTGGAGAAAGGAAACATGCTAACATAGACCACACTTGTTTAAAGTACAGTAATCCAGGAGGAACTAGAAACAGTTTAGGATGGGACCAAGGTAAAGCCCAAGTTCATCTAATTTTACTCCTTTATTGGCCTTCTATACGAAGGAGGGTTATTATATAGCAGCAGCAGGAGCTTTCCTGGACAGAAACTTGAGATGTACCATAGAAAATAGAAGAGAGAAAGAAAATACACTGTCCATTCTTTCTATAACTTTACAACCATGAGAGTCTGTCAGAGGTGCCGAGTGAACATGTAAGTGCAGTGTAGTTAATACAACACCACTTCTCACCACCCCATAGGCAGCAATGTCGTACAATTGCACTGAACGAAGTAACATGTCAGTACGAAGGGATTGTATGGCTGCCCAAACTACAGGAGTGTAAGAAAATAAATTTAACAGGAATTAAAGTGAAAGAGAAGCAAACCAGGAACATTTGAGGTATCCACCGTCTGAACTGTAGGTGGGGGAGCAGCAGGAGCTGCTGGTGGCAGGGCATGAGATGGCTGAGTAGGGCTGGGAGGCTGCATTGGAGCCATTCCAGGTCTCTGCATTGTACTATTAACTGGCATAAATCCTCTGGGAGCTTGGGAAGGAGCTACAACCTGAGGCATCTTTTGTCCAAGAGCTGGGCCGACTTGAGTAGGGTTACGGCCATATGAAGGGGGCACATTATGACCAGCACCATAACTAGGGTTAGCAGGTCCCTGAAATAAACATGCAAAGAAATGAAATAAACATGCAAAGAAAATCATAGGACAACACATTTATCTTAGCTCAATCGAAAAGCGCCCCCCCCCCCCCCCAATTGAACTGAAATAAAGTAAATTTTAACATACGGGATACAACTGAGCACCCAAGGTGGGCTGCTGATATTGCTCCACATTTCTCAGTGCAGGGGGATTTGATGGGATGAAGGAGGTCTTAGCAGGTTGGGTAGCAACAGGTAGTGGAGCAATGTTACCCTGCAAACATGACAAAATATATATTAGTAGGAAAAGATAACTACACAAATGTGCTTCAAGAGGCAGCTAAAAGTTTCAACTAAACGGCAGCAAGTAATTTGATAATCTTTACATCCAAGAGAGAGCAAACCAAAAACTGTATACCTGAGGAACTGGAGGAGTTGGAGTTGGCAGAAACATGTTTGGTTGCTGGATGTTTTGCGGTGTAGCAGGCTGGTATGAGACAGGAGCAGCAAAGCCGCTATTGTATGAAGAACCAAATGGTTGTTGATAGTTCTCGGCATAAGGGCTGTTTGAAATGCTAGGCTGTGGCTTGGATGGTTGCTCCTGAGGAGAGAAATTAAAGAGGGATAAATTAAACGAAATTCCAAAGATAGAAGTCTTTTTTATAAGTAAAGCTAACAGACCATTAAGAGTGGAAGAAGATAATACCGGATAATAATGCTGAGAAGGATCAACCATGCCATAACCAGATTGATCTGCAACATAGCTGGATCCACTGTGCAGTTGTGAGTTGTCAAAAGCCATAGATTTTGATGTGTCTTTAGCTGCAAAAGACCAATATGCTAAAAACCCTCAGTTTAATTTCTGTTTGAAAGGGATTGCACTTTCTGCACTTAGTCAATTCGCTTGAAATAAAACAACACTACAACACAATTAAAAACGAACATTACCTAAATTATCATAAGATTAAAATAAGCCATAAAAAGCATCCCAAATTCAAATTTAAAAGGTATATGGAGAGTGATATCATAGATACCACTTTTTAAAATATCAGAAACAGCCATATCTCCCTTCTTTACAGCATAGTCGGGCATATGTCTATAGTTAACCCTTTTAATTAGGTGAAGGGAGAGACAAACCTGTCAGCGTTTCAAAGCTCAAAAGAAGACATTTATGTTATACTCTTAACAAATCGACAAAATTTAGACCCCAAAAGAATGAGGAACAGAAAAGTACAGATTAATAACTTGCACTCTTTTGGCTGACACAATTTGAAGAGTTTGCAAAGGAGAGTGAAATTGTCTACACCTAATAAGCCTAGAAGATTAAAATTAGAATTATCAAACAGCAAATGATGAAAAGGTACAGCTTGTTCGGTCAAAAACACTCAAACCCGTAGAAATACTTCTCTAACTCCTCATCCCGCTAAACCCATTAACATACATGTCAGTATTGTAAACAGTAAAACAGCTAAGTACTGGATAAAGGCAAATGATACTATACTTAATTTAAAGTAAAGTGGTTTAAGAAATTCTCTACACCACATGAACCTCATTTTAAGCTTCAGTCAGCTGCTTCTTTACTTCTCAGTTATACAAGTGCTATAATGAAAGCACGAAAATGCAAAATATATGCAGAAGAGCCAGGCTAAACCAAACCATATGACCATTATTAACATGAATAATAGACACAACAGTCAGCTGTATAATAGTGTCATTCTGTAATGGAGAAATATCACATTGCAAAACATATTGACCTGGTTCAGTGGAGAGTGCAATTCGATCTCGTAAGATCGACAATTCAGGTGACAATTCCTCAGAGCCCATAAGCTTCAAGTATTCTATTGCAGTAGTTAAAAGCCCCTGACTTGCTAGGATTTCAACATACTTCTCAAGAAGCTTGCAAAGAGAAGCACTAAATCTCTTTTGCCCAGTTGCCAATGCAAAGACTATCGTCTTTTCCATTAAGTCCTATATGAAGGAAGAGAAAATACTGTTGAGTGTCTTACATATACCATAGAAAACTCGGAAGAATCTGAATGCAATACCTGAAGAAGGTCAACATATGATTTTCCATCAGCCTTTCCTGCCAAAGTCCTCGACCATATTTCTATAGTTTTATCAATGTTCCCTGCACATATGTAACATAGTGTTGCTGGAAGGCTTTCGCCAGCAGCCAAGAGTCTTGAACCAAGTGTATCGCACAATGAAGTCCATTCATCTTGTGGAGCAAACTGCATGAAAGTAATAAGCAGATAAACATGTGAACTTCACTTCAGATGATTAAGACCAAAACTCTCTCAGTCAACATCCCAGAGGTGTTCACGACTTGTTTGGATCAGAGCAGATTTTCATGTATCCGACCTATGCCAGTGAACCTTTTTATAATGCCCCTTACAACCCCACCGCACAACATAAAATAAAAATAATGATTAGGATGTGTTAGGTAGAGGAACTTACAGTGCAAAGGAGTGCAAGTGTTTCCTTCCAGGATTTCAATGGCCGTGTATTTACAACGCTCATTAGATCATTGTTCACCATAGCAGCAACAACCTGAAGTTATTGTTTAGACCAAAAACTCAAATTTAGATGAGCATGGACTATCTCCATTTAGAAAATGACAACCATGATATAAATGGATCTTACCTTAAGGTAAGAAGACTGACTAGTTTTAAGGTATTGATCACGAGTTTGCTCCCACAAAGAAGCACCACCAACATGAGCAATAACCAGAGCATCGGCCATTCTATTTGCAGATACGCATTGTGCAACAGCCCCCTTGTAGTCACCAACAACCAACGCGCGTTGAACAGTTCCATCAAATGATGTGTCCTCACTCTCCTCTTGTACATCCATTTCTGGTTGGGACTCCTTCACATCGACTGACTCGCCAACAGCAAAGGAACTCACAGACGTTGACACTGGTGTATCAGCTTTGGGACTTGGAAGATTGTTAAAGAAATCCTCTCCATTGTCCATCACATGCATTAAGTTCTCCTTGTTTGCGGCTTCTTTACCTGAAAGATTCTCATCAAGAGCAAGGGTGTTTACTTGCTCAGATATATCATTCTGCACAGTATCTTTTCCTTCAACAGGCAAACTAAAACCGAGATGGGAAAGCAGTTTTGTCCTTGCATCCCCATCCTCCTCGAACATAACCTTCAAGAAGCCCCATATTTCTTTTTCACCCGCAGATCTGTTCAAAAAGCGCAAGCAAGCTAGTGTAAGCCGGATGATGAACGCAACTTATGGGGAAAAAAAAAGATATCACCAATTTGAGGGAAGGGGCATACTCCGACTCTTGACATTTCTTTTCACATAAAAGCCTCAGCGAAGTTTTCTCTCCATTCTGAATAGCAGTCTCGAAATCAGAAGACCGACTCACTAAACCTTGTTCAGTGACTATGCTATGCACATGGACCTAAAAAGGAGTAAACGTTTATGCAAAGCAAATGGCAATAAAGGAGTGAATTACAGGAACCACTGACATACCTCTGTCGGTCCAGTTGGAGCATCCACAGCACCGAATGAAACAAGCTTTCCACCAAAGCCAAATGAGACTCCGGACTTTTTCTTAGACCACCACTTAGGAGCTCGTAAGGGAGCTGATCAGCACATGTAATGCAAATGAAAACCCCAAGTAGGTTAACACAAGGGCACAATTTTTTTCCTTTTAAAGCAGAAAGAGACCAAGAGATGTGCCGTACAATAATGCAGGAAATGATAGCAGACAAGCTGCGAAGCCTGTAAAAAGGAACAATTCCTCCACCCCATGGGTGCTACATAATAGCATCAAGAAGACGCGCCGACTGTAGCACCTGCCTATCTTCTTTTACTCATTATATAGGCAAAAATGGCGATGCATTTTTGCAAAATATTTTTTGGTTTTTGAGCAACAGACCCTTTCATATCTTCATATCTAGAGATCCATCCTAAGTGCCCAAGCAGCCAAGCTCATTCTTAAAAGATCGAATATGTTACAAAAATGTTGACCATAGAGAAGAAAATGTCTCTAACCAAGCACCTTGTTTCAACTATATTGACAACTCCTGCCCATATTCAAACGGAAATGTACAGCCAGATGTCCTGAACCTCAAGGATGTTCAGGAAAAATATTAAGAGGGGGGAGGAAAAAGATTAACAAAATTCCATCATACCTGCCCCAAAATAACCATCTCCATCGCCAGCTCGACCGCAGCCCTATAAAACATATTAATTTGAGGACCACACTCACCAATCAAAACAAAAAACTTAAGTGGCACACGGAAACAACAATTCATAAAATACAACAAACAACAACATACCCAGTGAATCCCACAACGTGGGGTCTGGGAGGGTAGAGTGTATGCAGACCTTACCTCTACCTTGATAGGTAGAGTGGTTGTTTCCGAGAGACCCTCGGCTCAAGACAAAGCATAAGCACAAGCAAGCAAGAGCAAAGCAATAGAAACAGTCAGACCCGGTCAGAAAAAAAAATTAAATGTATCAAAAATGAACAAGTCATGATAGCGCAATTCGAAAAAGTAAGCAGGTAAATAAGATAAACAAAGTACACTAAAGGACACATAGCAGCAGAAATCAAACTACAGGGGATTATAACGCAATATTGTGCCTATTAGTATGATGGACTAAGCGGGCCTACAATAATAACACTACAACTACCAATTTGCAGGCGTAAGTAGGACAACGCTCGACTACCTACTACCCTAATCCGTGTCCTCCACGACCCCCTATCTAAGGTCATGTCCTCAGTAAGTTACACCTGCGTCATATCCAGAAGTAATAATCTAGTGGTGCAAAATACGAAGTAATAATTTTTTGCGTAGCAAAAAAAATTGGGAGGCAATGTACGCATTTCAGTTTTCTTCCCAACAACCAGTGCCCAAATCTGGACAGCAAGTTACATGAGAAAATAGACAGCAAGTTAAATAAAGATGGTGCTTATCAACATGATGTAGAGACCTTGTAATTGCAAGAGCTGCCACGCAACAGAAACTGCAATGGTAGCATAGACAAAACTGCTTACAATTATGCAGAGATTTTTAAAAAAGAAAGAAAGAAGAACGGCAGCCCGGTGCACTAAGCTTCCGCTATGCGCGGGGTCTTAAATAATAAGAAGCTTGTAATAACAGTGCAAACTACTGCACTTATAGAAGCTTATTAACAGTGCAAAGACATTCATAGTCATTCATTAACTGGTGTAAAAGATCCCAAAAGCTAACATAAGATAAGTAGAGTACTTAGTAAAAAAAATTAAAAAAACGGGTGGTGCAGTTATAGTATAATCATCTCTCCTCAATACTTCTCTGGCCTACCTCTACCCCTCCTGAACCCGTCCATAGCCAACCTATCACACCACCGCACTGGGGCATTTGTGTCTCTCTTATGCACATGCTCAAACCATCTCAACCTCTCTTCCCGCATCTTATCCTCCACCGAGGCCACTACCACTCTGTCCCGAATATCATCATTTCTAATCATATCCCTACTTGTATACCCGCACATCTATCTCAGCATCCTCATCTCCGCAACTTTCATCTTTTGGATGTGCGAAGTCTTGGTCAACACTCTGCCCCATACAACATAGTCGGTCTAACCACCGTCCTATAGAACTTGTCTTTAACTTTTGGTGGCACCTTTTAAACGCATAAGACTCCATGCGAGCCTCCATTAGAAGAGCAAACAAATTACCAAGCACTAGCCATGTGGAACACGAGAAACGTCTATTATATGAACGCTTAAGTCCTTCTAGTGAAGGAAATTGTTATACAGGCCCGTCCTACTACAGTACTTTAGCTAGTCAACATATCTTAACTCAAAAATAGCAGCAGAATAACAGAATTGGTAAGAGGACAAGGAGGCGGAGAAAATCTTTTTGGAGTTCTCTATTAATATTCAGCATTGTGTGCTCTACATTGCAACCCGATAAATAAAGCATATAATTTAAGAGGAAAACCTCTATGTTGTAAATGCCAATTTTTCCATCAAATGATGATGCTGATATAACTCCTGGACACTTCGGATACCAATGCACATCAAAATTCCAATTGGTTCCAGCTGGCAATTCGTAGACAATCTGCCAAAGTTAAACAATACAACAATCAGTATTCTTAAGAGCTTCCACAAAGTAAAGGACAACAAAGAACAACAGTTATGAAATAAAAACACAAAAATTGACAATATGAGGGTATGAACAAATTCAATTTTCATTCACCTCTCCGGACACAACATCCCAGCAGATAGTGCGGTTATCTTTTGCACAAGTAAGCAAGTAGGAGCTATCAAGGGGACACCAGGACATTGCAATGACACCTGAGTGAAAAATATCCAGGATTAACGAATTTTTTTAAAGATATCAATATAATTTGAAATGTACTTCATAGATCACTAGAACTGCAATCCTTATAAAAAGACAAACTAAAACTTATATTTCACTTTAAATCAAATTATCTTATAAACAGAATCTTGTTGGCATGTCATACCAATTTTGCTGCCCTTACTGGTTGCTTAAGAACTTTGAATGCAAGATATTGTTGAATATCTGAAGACTGAGATCATGGGAACTGAGCCCTTCGCTTATATTTAGTATAGTTTTCCTCGTTACATGTAAGAAAGTCTTGCCCCACTCCAAAAGTTCCTCAATTTCAATTAAAAACAAGGTTCCAAGCTTGGACTATTGAACTAAGTGACAAGTATTTGATATTCATTAAATCTTGCAAAGGTGGATTGTGCTCCCACTTCCTCACATCCCTTTCCGTTTCTCCATGTACTCTTCTTCCCTCAATCCTTGATCTCTCAGTTCCTAGCATTTCTCGTGGACAGAGCTGAACTGATTCTAGCTGGCATTCATAAGAATGAAGATAAATGGAGGATACAGAGGAACTGAGGTGATTTAAACAAAAATCAGTATAATTATCTCTCCTTTATTTCCTTCCAAATTCTACCATCCAATCATGATGTTGAACTCCTCACCATGTAATTCCTAATCAGATTCCTCTTGCACCTACCAGCAACATGTCAAATAACTTGTATACAGAAACCAGTAAGATGCTGCAACAGTTCTCTTTCTTTCGCCAAAAGCGGCTATCACTCAAAATGGATCGACGGCAATTCAGTACCAAAACCCCCATATCCCAAAATGGTAAAGCATTTCAGGTGGATGCCTCATTGGCAAAAGACAGGAAGACATTGAAAAGAAGGAAAGCTCCAAGTTAAGGAACAGGAAACAAACTAACTACTAAACTCACTCTTGAATCACCTTAACAAACAACCATTGTACGGACTGTCCAGCCATGTGCTTTAGAAAAATATATCCACTTGTAATAAATGAAATTTTGCAGTTAATTTTTTGTCAACCAGAATATACTGCCACTATCTGCCAGTCTGTAACAGTTGCATTCCCCTTTTTTTGTTTGATAAGTGACCATAATCATAAATCGACTGCATCTATATGGGCTAAGCTCATCAATAGTATTTACAAGTCTTTAATAGAGTTCAGCCCCATCAGTAGGATAAAATTCCACCATCATTTGTCTCTTCAAACTTGCATGTTCTAAGACAGTTGAAACATGGAAATTATAGGTCCGCTGACAAGCTTGTAAAGATGAAAAAGACAAGCTTTCAGGTGCACTAACCTTTAGTGTGACCCACGAACTCTTTCACAGGAGACATTACATTCCGCATATCCCACAGCTGAAATGATAATATATTAGTCAGATATTGTTACAACAAACCCAATAAAGACAAAAGGGTAGAATTATTACCCTAAGAGCAGGTGAACCATCTTCATCGGAAGCAACGATGAGCTGTGTGGCAACATCAGGATGCCACTGCAATACAGAGCACCGCCTTCTAACAGAATCTGTGAAACTGCAGAATTGCCCAATGCAGGTTTATTTATCATTATTGTTGTTACTCTTAAAATGCAGGAGAAATGTTAAACTGTCAGTAACTCTTGAATATAATAACAATTAAAGCCTACATTTTATGGCCACCTGTTTACCTTATCACTGGCTTCTGCTTCTTTAAATCCCACACAACTGAAATGAGAAAATAGAAAAAAGAGAAATATTATGGCAACCTTCAAGAAAAAAAGGAAAAAAAATCAGGCAACCTCCGCTTCTAGCTCACCAGTTGTCCCGTTAAGTGAAGTAGACGCCAATATATGCTGAACCTTGCTATTCCAAGATACATAGGAAATTTCACCTTGAGTTGATGATCCACTACCCTGTAAAAAAGGAGTCAGAATCTGATAGATACCTTAAATAGAATGTCAAAATCAAGGATAACTTTTCAATAAAAAGGTAGCACCGTTATAGGGTAGGAGCAGCGGATAGCAAGAGAAAACACCACCAGATCAAAACCAGTATTAACTGAAACAAACAATAAACTCAATTATCTGCTATCATTTTAAGTCACATTTTCATTCCTCTTACACCATCAGTCCTATTATTAGTTACTTGCAAGCCACTTATAAGAAAGCATAACTACAGAACTCAGTGAGAGATCATCTGCTCCAACCTTAATGGGCAGGTTTACCCAATGTCTGTATACATAAGGGTTGTAGCAAAGTTCCTGCTGAAATAGCAAGGTGCACGCGAGTTGGGGCGAACCTACTACTGTCATTACGGAAATTGACTGACACACTCCCTCCCAAAAAAATCAGCAGGATAAACACGTGGGAATATCTTCTTCTTTTTTTGGCTAATGGATGGCAATAGGACTCGAATTCAGAACCACTACCTACTTCCATATTATGTTCACAGCTTGAATACCTAATTAAGAGTTTATTCTTCTGAATAATGAACACTTTTATTTGTTTAATTTAGGTTTGATTGTTTGAAACCCCAAAACGCCACCAAAAGATGTCAATGTACCGATCACCAAAAAAGTGAAGCTGCAAAGCCGGAAAACAACCTCTTCTATTTCCATCAAGGATGTTAAAACTCCCGCCAGAAACTAATCCCCAACATATCCCTTTAAAACAATTAAAAAGACACTTTACATCATTGCTTAGTTTCTAGATCATTCTTTTAGTCAAGAGAATCATTAAGAACACCGTGTAGAATATTCTTAAAAAAATTCTCGTCTTTCACCACATCCGTCAAGCTTAAGTGAAGACTTTAACAAGGGAAGAGAATACATGAACGGACCTACAAAAGGGTTGAATCTTAGTAGAATATGACAACAATGTCACTTTGCCACTTACAATATCACATCGCTTATCTAAATTATTTACCCACTAAATAAAAATTGAAATTCAAGGCGGACACTGCAATCATTCCACTGCAGTAACTTAGTTAACGACGCATGCCCCTGGGGCAAAAATCCCTATAATAGGCAAGCAGACAAGAAGTTGTTTCTTCTAGCCTGGATTCTGACCTTTTTTTTTAATAAGCAACCTAGCTTCACACGGCGGTCTTTTAACCAAACACAATGACCAATTAAGCGAAGCAACGATTCTTCTCATACTAGGTTGAATTATTACCTGTTGCATTGTCATAAAAAAGGTAAAACCCATAAGTCAAAACCCTCCTCGTCAGCCTCCCCACCACTCCTCATTATGTCATGCCCTCTTAGCTACCAAGAATTAAGGGGTCTCTTGACATTGCCAAATTGCAAAACTTCCCTAACTACGAATAGAGTCATTGCTCAAGGACTGTGACCACGTGTCATTGAGGTTCTTTGGACCCTTGACTTCTAAAATTGATTGCAAGGTCGCAACCAAGATGTTTGCCCATAGATGATGGCAGAAAACAACAAACTGAGGGATGGCAAAGGACATAGAAAGGTCAGACTATCTCAGATATCAATGACAACGACAAGCCTATGAGCAACATAAAGAGATGAAACCTTCAGAGAGTATCTTAAAAAATAGGGCATGAATGAATTTTTCAAAAGATAGCATAGTGCTCCCAAATAATTAATCTCTTAAATAGCAAATTGGAAATGATAAGGTCCAAGAAACATATAATGGAGCATCAACCTTTGGGTAATTCCTTCTAACCTGCCCCAACATAAAGAGGAGAAGTAATTACCGGAGAGGCATTGTGCCACCGGAACAACACTCCTATTTTCAATCTCCGTCTAGGCAACATTGTTCCTCTTTCCGGTGATTGTACCACCATTGTCGCCCTTTATGGGCATTTCAACGACCATATCAATAACTTCTCCCTTCATAATTCTAACAACTTTGTTTTTATTCTCCAAAAAAACTACATCAATGATGTCCTATAGCTATGCGTCACCATACTTATATTCATTGAATGAGAATATGTTCCAGTTTATATGTGTTAGAAAAAGCACATTCTTTGCTATGCGATAACCAACAACCTTTTGATGAAAGAATACCAACACTGCTTTTTTTTCAATGTTCACTATTTGGCTACTATTAACCATTCGAGTGACTTTGTTGATATTTCTTGCTTTCAAAATAAGCAAATTCAAGTCATCATCTTGACTCTTAGCATGTGTTTTAACAGTCAAGAGAATCATTAAGAATATTCATTTTATAAAAAATCATTACGAATATTAGGAGCCAGGATTAACATTATGAATACAGTGCCAAATATTTCTAATGATTGTGCAAATTAGAATCCAATAAATATTCTTTAGTTCATGCATCTCAAACTGCTATACAAATGTCATCTAGTATGTTAACTTTAAAAAAAAAAAGAAAAGAGAAATCCCAAGGGCCAGAGGCTGAACGTTCGAAACTCAATGGATAAGCCCACCCCTCTCCTCTTCTCCACTTAAATATCAAATTGAGCTTGTCCGCTGCAAGGTTTGAACCCGTGACATGCGTCTAACCCACCATCACATGATGTGTTCTTATCAATAGACCCAAAGTACTGGGGCTCCATCTTGTATGTTAACTACCAGTTTGCTCCATCACATATGCTAACTACCCATTTCAACAGAAATGTTTTCTCTTCTTGCTTTCTGAAACTATTCACAATAGCTCTACAGAAATTGAAATTAGCAATTGAGCACTACTTCACTGGTTGGTTTTTTTATGAAGTAAGAATATTATTAACAAAAAGGGCACTATTGAGCACTACTTCACTGTTCTTGTTCCTCTTTAGGTATTCCTGACTATCATTTACCAAGAGAAACTGTTGTTACTCAAGTATCAACAATACTAATCAATTTAAAAACCAATAAGGTATGGAGGAGCATTTCAAGGATTGGGGCATAGTGCATTATATTTGACTCGAACGACTGGCAACAGGAAAATGCAAGAAGTTATATCATTTTTCCTCGGTTATCTCCATTGCACTGTGTTGGATTTAGAGGTGCAGGAGGACACTAGAATTTATAAACAAACATTGCATGAGAAATGCTAATGAATTTTTTTTAAATGCCAGATATTACTTACTTTGAGGGGAGGGAAATGGCTAGGTTCTGAAGGTTTTGTGATATCCCATATACAGATTTCACTTTCATCAGCTCCAGATGCAAGGAGATTTGGAGTAAACCCATTAAACTCCAATCCACGAACCTGACAATAAGATATATGAGGATAATATATCAGATCATCACAGGATTACCAAAAGATGTCTACAAAAAGAACAGAAGCATGCAAAGCAGCAAAATGGTAAAACTTACAGGCCCTTTGTGCCTCGACAGATTGCAGACAAGAGCACTTTCAGTTGCCTCAGACCCTTTTCTACTTCAAAGAAAATGACGGCAACAAAAATTACATAACGCAAGGTTGCAAGATCATAAAAAGCATATATTATTCAAAGCACAAATTTCAAAAAGCATCATAAAATGAGTATATCTTTTCCCTATCTTTCACCAGTAAAGCATAACAGATAAGGCTTGCTACCTTTTGTACACCTTTCTCAATGCTAACTGTACACAAGAAGAGCGAAAATAATTTTTTCCCTAGAGTCTGAGAAAATAAAGTATAGGTGAAATAAAGACAACAAGGGCTTCAGTGAGGAAGTGGTTCTCAAAAAGAGGTTAAAGTGGAAGAACCTTTATCAGGAGGGTTAATAGTAATGCAGACAGCATGTCTGCACGTTCAAGTGCTACATGTGCATGGCAGTTCATGCGGATTTTGTGCCACATCAATATATTACCATGTACATTCTGTACTGAAAGACATGAAATCTTCAGAAAGTAAAACCACAAAAGTATGCCCCACTAGAAGATATTAGGGAGATAAGAAATGATTTGGTTTGGAAATTCTCCTGTCCAAGTTATGCCATCAAACACGAACTCAATCATAAAAAGTATTTCTTTTGAGACGACCTGATCATTTTGATTCCTTGACTTAAGAGTAACTAGAAACACTACTCGCTATTTACTGCCAGTCCAACTTCTAAACATCCCGGTTAAAAGATCCTATATTTTTATTTTATAAGTTTCAAAGATCCTACATTAATCACCAAGATTTTGCATTTTTTTAAATTAGATAAAAGTATGATTTTATTACTAATATCCTAGAACAGAGAAATTATGGTACCAAAATCAAAGGAATCCTGTCCGTCAAAGATGCACAGAAACCTGGAATGCCAATAGCTAATCTAGTTCATTTACAGCACCACTATTTCACCCAAAGAACAAAATTTTGAAAACACTAGACATTTGCATTTAGTTCAAGTAACCAGGGCGTCATGATTGCAAACCTTGACAACGATGAATCAGACGACAAAGAAAACTATATTAAAAGAAGCATAATACTATAATATGGTTTGGCCAATTGGCCTACATATTGAAAACCAGGGCCGTCCCTGGGGCGGTCAAGGTGGTGCCGCCGCACAGGACCCTAGCCGGCGGGGCCTCCGCCCCAAAATTTTTATTTTTATTTTATATGTTTCAAATATTAAAATATGTATTAAAAATGTCTCTAATCTTATCAATGAGATCTGTAGCTTAGCGGTTGAGGGCTCCTTCCAAAAGTCATTCCCTAAAAAGAGGTCGCGTGTTCGAATCCAATGAGCAGTGCAAAAGATTTTTTTTTTAACACACAAAAAACAGGCTCCCCCTCCCTCTTTAATCAAATTTAGGCCCAAGTTACAAGTCCTCGGCCCGACTGCCCCCTCCCTCTTTAAACAAAAAAATAAATATTCATTGGGTTTCCAAGTCCCCAACCAGTCGGCCCGACACCCCCTCCCTATTTAAAAACACCACAAATACAATCCAAAAAAAAAATTCCCCATTAATTATTGTAGAAATCTCTTCCAAGTAAAGATCTTTTTGGTAAGTTATTGTTTTGAGAATTATTTTGCTCTAAATCACTATTAACATGGATTGATTGCACCAATGTTTATTCCATTTTACTTAGGGTTTCAAATTTCTCACATCTCAATATTATATTTAATTTAAGGTTCTCAATATTACATTAAATTAATTGTGTTTAGCTTAGATTTTACATTACTTTTATTGGTAATGTATGTAATGGATGACTTGTATTTTACATGATTACATTAAATTTGGGTTGTCTTTTTGTTTCAATAGGAGAATTACAAATGACTCATACCCGAAAATATTCGTCTGGACATTAAAAACGTAAAAAAAGAAGACACGAAGAAGAGTTCATTAAGTATCAAAGAGGGGCATTAGATAGATTTGTCCAGACATTCTTGATTATGAAAGATTGCTTGATGACTTTGCAGATAAAAATGCAAGGATATCAATTTTTATGTCTAATGTAATGATAGTTTTTCTTATAAAATTTTTCATGTAATGACATTAAGGTATCTCTTTCGTAGCATTATAATTTATTGTACTGAATTTGAAAACATTGAATCGTATATAGTGTTTACTATACATTTATTTGATGTTTTGATCAATAATTTTTTTAATATTAATTAGTTAATTTTAATTTTCGTGTGAATAAAAAAGCATCTTTTTTTATTTCTCGCATCGGGCCCTTAAAGTATAGGAAAGACCCTGTTGAAAACTATAATTAAAAAAACATAAAAACTATGAGAGAAAAATGGGCCCCTAAACAAACTCTCTAAATGACTACATTATGTATGTTATTGTGTTGTTTATGAGAAGAAAGTAAGTCCAAACTTCTCCTCCGAGAAAAGGATAAATATGGTAGTCTTTTTCTACAAAGAAACCTTTTCCACCAAACAAATATTTTTGAAGTAAAACATAATTATGTTAAAATTCAAATAAGGTAAGAAATTCAGGCCAAACCCTAACAGTTACCCATCTACAAGTGGAATTCTTTGTATAGGTGTGCATATGAATCGTAAATTCATCAGACTGAGAATTAAAGTGAACTCGATCACTAACCACAAAGGAACGAAATTAAACTATTCAATTAAAGAAAAACAGAGGTGGAAAAACAAATATTGGAATTACGAGATCAGAGGCTTCGGATTCCAAAGTCCAATGTTGCCATCAACAAGCCCACCAGCAATGATTCCATGTGAATACTCCTCCGAATTCGACTGAAATTTCCCCCAAGACAACCGATTGAACCGCTCCGAACTCGGAATCGAACCGGCAAGAATCAATTGCCGATCATCCGATACGAAATCAACCTCGTAAATGTCGAGATTCGCAGTTGAGCTGAATGACAGATCCACCGCTCCCGCCATCGTTCCCGCCGCCAGATACGGTGCATCCGGCGCGAACGCCGCTGAAGCCGATCTGTTCACCACCTTTATGCACGCCATAGGATCAGTAAATCGAAAATGAAACTATTAAGTGGAGAAATTGTGTGTTGATATAGGGTTAGGGTTGAGAAATTGGGATCGAATCGAAGCTTATAGATCGAGAGAGATGAGTGTGGAGTCTCTCTCTCTGTTTATTTTTCTTTATTTAGGAAAAAAAATCAGATTACATATATTCTGTGCATATATATTATTCACTTCGCTTCTGTTACTACAGTTCGATTTTGATTTGGGAAGAATGGTAGAATGGGGATTTGTGGAAAGATAGAGGCTGATATTGGAAATTTAAGAATTTTAGATGAGGGAACTAGCTTTCGTCACGTGTAAAGCGTTAGTGGACGTGCTATGAAGTGACAGAACTACCCTGCATCTACCTAAAAGTCGGAAACTGTAACTGATAACTAAACCAGGACATGGCTAATTTTAAGTTTTAACCAAAAAAAATTGTTTGCAGCATCTAGCTCCATGCTGTGCTAAAGAGAATTAAATTGTTATTCACAATAGAAATTGGTCGAGTAAGAGAATGAGGATCATTGGATAGAGGGTATGAAGATTATTACTATATAAAAAAATTAGAGGTCTCATTTTTGTGGTATCCAAAAAAGTTATTTCTGAAAGAAGGTAAGAAATAATCTATTGATTATTTTTATTAATGGAATGCATATATATACAAGTTATAAGGAATATCATCTTCCTATTCTACTTAGTAATCTTTATTCTATAAGAATACTAACTTTACAATTATGGTAACATTACACTACTAATTAAGGTACAAATCTAAGTCTAATTATTTACCAAATATACAAAGGAGAAGGGCCCCACTGTCCCATATTGGACGTGCTTCCCATAGGACTGATTTACCATATTTAACACACCTCCTCAGTTATAGCGGGCGATCTTCGTACGCTGAGACTGTCTCTAAAATCTTCAAAAAGGATCGAGGGAAGACCCTTTGTAAAGATGTCTGCAATTTGATATCTGGATGACACATGACAGACGCTTACTTGTCATTTAACTACATTCTCTCGAACAAAGTGAATATCCATCTCTATGTATTTAGTACGCTGGTGCTGAACTGGATTACCAGAAAGGTAGATGACACTTATATTATCACAATACACCAAGGTAGTCTTCTTAATAGGACAATGAAGCTCTAAAAGTATATTCGTATGCAACATGACTCGGAGACCACATTGGCTATCCCTTGATACTCGGCCTCTGCACTTGAACGTGAAAGCGTAGATTGACGCTTGGCAGACCATGAGACCAAGTTGTTACCCAAAAATATACAATAGCCAGACGTAGACCGTCTGGTGTCAGGACAACCACCTCAATCAGCATCTGTATATGAGACAAGTGTAGACGTCGATAAAGGATATAAATGCAAACCATACTCAAGTATTCCCTGAATGTACCTAAGGATGCGTTTGAGCGCATTCATATGTTCAACTCTAGAATCATGCATAAACAAACACACCTGTTGGACTGCATATGTAATGTCTAGTCGCGTGAACGTAAGATACTGAAGGGCCCCTGCAAGACTACGATAGCGGGTCGAATCCTCATACGGAGAGTCAGCTGCAGCACCCAACTTGGGTTTAGTATCAACTGGAGTAGAAGTGTACTTATAGGATGACATCTCAACTCTCTCAATGATCTCTGTTGCATATTTCCTCTGTGTTAAGAACAATCCACCTGCATGATGAGTGACTGCAATCCCCAAAAAATAGCTCAAGGAGCCCAAGTCTTTCATGGAAAACTTAGAACTGAGCATTGTCATAATAGACTTTCTCAAAGCACCAGAAGAGACAGTTAAGATAATATCATCCACATATAACAATATATAAGCCATGGAAGAACCCCGACGATATATGAACAATGAATTATCAGACCTGCTGTGACAAAAAGCCATAGTTGAAAAAAAATCAGCAAACATCTTATACCAGGCCCGTGGAGACTGCTTAAGCCCATAATAGACAGACATGATTAGGATATCTAGTATCCATGAACCCCAAGGGTTGATGCATATACACTGTCTCCTGAAGATCACCATGTAGAAAAGCATTCTTCACATCTAGCTGATGAATGGGCCATGATTTTGAAAGAGCCAAGCTGAGCACAGTGCGAATGGCAGCCGGCTTGACCATCGGGCTAAATGTCTCACCACAATCCACATAGACCGAATAATATTAACACCAGATGAACGGGGTACCAACTCCCACATCTTATTATCAATAAGAGCATTATATTCTTCGGTTATGACAATTTTCCAATTAGGGTCATTTAAGGCAGACACATGATTACGGGGAAGGGGGATTTAAGAACATTAGAATTCAAATTAAAATGTACTTTAGGCTTAAAAATACTCCGTTGACTGCGAGTGACTGAACCATGACTCGGGGCTGGATTGGGGGAATTTTGAGAAATTCAGGAATTACCGCCGAAAGCACCGCGACGCTAGAAGCGGCGCGGCTCGTAAGAGCTGCAGAGCTCGATGTTTTAGCGTCGTGGCGCCTGCGCGTGGCCGCACGACAACGTTTTTTCGGACAAATTTGAAAAATGACGGAGAACATAGGGGGAGACATCCTCATCCAAAAAATCATAAGAACTAGGCACGGATTTGTCTACTTTAGAAAAGGGAAATTGGGATTTAATGATGATTCGTTTAGAGGACAAAAGCATTTATAACCACAGTGATTTGACGGAAAATCCAAAAATACACAAGGAGTAGAACGTGCCTGAAGTTTGTTGATCGTAGTGGATGAAAACAGTGGATAACATAAGCATCTGAAGACCCTAAGATGAGAATATGACGGAGTATTATTGTATAACACTTGGAGAGGGGATGAATATGTCAAACCTTTAGAAGGAAGAATATTTAATAGATCGGTAGTCATTTGTAGTGCATGATGCCAAAAAAAATGGAGGAACGGAAGATAAAATAGACGACCCCGGATGACCTAGACGAGCATGCCACAAGGAAGGAGCAAGAGCTGCAAAAGTGGATGACATAGCTTGACGCGAGACGCTGAGACTTGGAGTGATTGGATAAAGATCACCCCTACTGTTGCACCTCATGAGATGACTCCCCATCTTGAAATCCTAACTCAAACGGATCAAAATTAATAGAAACTCAATTATCAGTGGTGAATTTATGAACAGACACCAGATTTTTAATCAATTTTTGGGCATGAAGGGTATGTTTCAAGACAAGTTGTGGATGAGGAGGGGATACAGTTTTATGACCATAACCCTTAATTGGAACATAATTGCCATTATCAATGTTAAGTGTATTTTGTATACACTTTTGAGTCCTTTTTAGTTAGTATTCTACTCTTTTATTTTGCGTTTAGTATAGTGTTAGGTGTGTTTTCTTTCGTTTGTGTCACAGCGGTCATAAAGGAGAAGATACTACTTTTGAGGATGAAATGAGTTTAACTGAGGATGAAAATTGCACAAGCACAGCCCAAGGAATGAAGCCTAAGAAGTGCCAAGAAGAATAGAAAAAATCTGGCACATTCTGGACAAAAAATCAAAGAGGCACCGCGGTCAGAAAAATTAGCACCGAGGCGTAAAAATTATCGAAAATCCGAAACTGAAACACCGTCGAATGCACCACGGTGCCTGGCCGTGGAACCGCGGTGCCATATTTCCAGGAAGCTACAGTGATTTCGGCTGAATAAGCACCGCGGTGCCGATGCGTAAAAATCAGAATCCAAGTCGAAATTGGAGAGGGTTTTTATGGTCCGAAAGGAAACTTTTCTCAAGTATAAAATCCCTAAACCCTGCTCATATATCATACCTTATAATATATCACAATTCATACTTTTGGAAGGCAAGAATGAGGCTACAATTGGAGACTCTTGTTCAAGTTCTTTTTCTTTCCTTTATTTTATTTCAGTGTATGTTGGATTTTGTATTAGTTCTTGACATGACAATATTTAGGAGCTAATTACTTTAGTAGGGTTTCCATCGAATCTTCTTGAAGCTCTTTCATATAGTTAATGCATTAGTTTTTGAGTTCTTCTTCAGCGTATTAAGATCTATTCAATATTGTTATGATTGCTTGATAATTAACTAGCTATTAATTGTCATCACTTATATGATTTCGAATCAAAAGCCTGAAAGGTGAGATTTGAATATGCTGTAATTTTCTAGACATAGGTTAAAATCGTGGACGAAAGTACTCCGATACTTGTGTAGTATTATAGGTGTTAACTGTCGCGCCCGTTTTTGACCTCGGGGGTCTGAACGGTATCTGCAACGTTGCTCTTTGGCGCGGTTCCCTAGATGGAGCAATAATGTTGTTTTTAAGGAGTCGCCACCTAATTATTTAAGTGAATTAGGACACTTGATTTATTGCAGTAAAACACTGCAATTAATCTCCATTTAATGGTCTGCGAAAGCTATGTGAGATTCTAGGTAAGGGTTCTTTATTATCCTAAAGGGAAGGGATTAGGCATCCTTTAAGATCCGCTAACTTGCGGTTATTCGTTCAAGCCCAGGTTAATTATTTATTGCCCTTTTTTATTATACGTATTCTAAGCATTTTTCATAATTTGTAATTAAAATAAAATACAATACAAAATAATAATAAAAACTAAAATTAAATGCGATACAAAATACAACTCCGGGACATCTTTTAGCCCTTTTTAGGCCTTCTGCACAAGATGATCTCCGCGTACCTGCATAAACACTTAGTAAAAGTGTTAGTAAAAGAATGAATAATTTTAAAGCAATGACAGAAATTAATAAGTAAATCCAAAAAAATAAATAAATTCGTCTTTTGCACAGAGGAGGCCTTGGAAATCAGACGGGAATTCCTTCATCGGCCATCAAGTGTAGTATATGTTCAAATCAGTTAAATAAAATAACAAAAAGGGGTAGAGTCATCCAAAATCAGTACGGACCCAATCAAAATTAGTCCACCAACAATAAACCAGCGTTGAACATCACTGAAACAACAACCAGTAATGAAAGTATGGAACATATGAAACAAAGTTCACCGGATCAAGACCCGACCCAGTTCAGTGACCCGACCCGAATCAAAAGTCCGCATCACATTAGAAATCTCAGCCGACAGATCCCAACGGAAAGCGCGCTGAGGTTCGCCGGAGTTTAAACTCCGACGAGATACCCAAAGACAAAATCAAAATCAGTCCACAACCAACAACAACATAATAGCAACAAAGGCCGAAAAACAACAATAGCATCGCCGAAAAAAAAACATGATAAAGAGATTAAATCAGTCAACAACCAACAACAACATAATAGCAACAAAACCGGAAACAAACAGTAGCGTGGGGACGGCGGCGTCACTTCTACGACGAGGTCGCCGGAGCAACGCCACCACAGTGGTGGGTTTATCGGCGACGGGGTAAGGGTTCGACAGTGAGAGAGAGAGTGAGGGAGAGGGGTATGTGCGGCTGTAGGTGTTGCTAGGGGGGTTCGCCGGCAGTTTCACCGGCGACGGAGCGATGGTCGACGGGGGTGGGTTGTCGGCAGAGAGTGAGGGAGAGGGGGGGGTGCGGCTGTAGGTGTTAGGTAGAGAGAGGGTGTTCGTCGGTGAGCAGGGAGCAGTGGGGGGTTCGACGGTGGTGATGGGAAGGTCGCCGGAGTTGTGGGTGTGTGTGTGTGAGAGGGGGAGAGGAGAGTGAGACGGGAGAGGTGAGAGAGGTAGTTTGTGGGTGTTAAAAGGGGGGGTTCGCCGGAGCTTGGAGCTCCGGCGAAGGGAGGCGGCGGCGACGGGAAAGGGGAAGAGGGAGACAAAGGGTGAGGGTTGATTATGTCGTAGGGCTGCTGAAGTTATGCTGGTCTTTCCTTTAATAAAAGGGGGTAATGTTTAATATATAGTGTAGGGTTTTTTAGGGTTTGGTATTTTAGGGGGAAATGAAAAGTGGGTTTTGATTTTAGGGGGGAAAATAAAAGTGTGATATTGTTTGGATGAAATTAAAAAAAAACGGTGTTGGATTGGACTGATTCAAATTGTGTCTTGGACTGGACTGGTTTGATAAAGTGCAAGGCGGGTTAATTATTTAAAAGAAAAATTATTTAAAGGATGCAAGATTATTAAAATGCAAATGCCGACGCAGTAATAATAATAAAAATAATATTTAAGCAAATGTTTAATGCCTAATTACAACGAGATGTCAATTAATTATTTAAAAAGATGAAAATATTATTAAAATAAAACGACGGTGTAACAATAATAAAAACATAATATTAACAAAGACATAATGCTTAATTTAAAATAAAAAGATAAAAAATGCAAAAATGCTGATTAACATGCGGTGTCCTAAAACACATAAAATTGCAATAAATATACGAAAACGGGTCAAAATTGGCTGTCAACAGCATGTACCTCTTTGTACGGAGATGATGGAAGAGTCTTCGGACAAAGATGTTGACTTGTAGTCAATTTTGTCCTGTTTTATAAACTAAAAACTCAAAAACAGGGATGATGCAGACCCAAAATTGTCCCAGTGTCAAATCATGATGACACTGGGTCGTTGTGATGCGAAAAATAAAAAGTAAAGCTGACGCCGATGAAAATGTCCCGGTCGAAGTATGATTGACACCGGGTTGCAGTGATGGTGTCAGAATGCATACGGTGTTTGTAGATGTTGATGGCATCATTGCATGGACGCGACGCAGATGCTCGTCGTTGCCAGACGAAACATAGATGGCCGCCAGATAGACTTTTATGAAATGGCGCCGCCAGATGACGCTGACATACGATGCTCGTCGTTGCATAGACGAAACATGGATGAAGCTGTTGCTTAGGCTTAGATTAAATGGCGTCGTTGCATAGACGCGATGCAGATGTTCGCCGTTGCATAGACGAAACATGGATGAAGTCGTTGCATAGACTTATATGAAATGCGTCGTTGCATAGACGCGATGCAGATGCTCGTCGTTGCATAGACGAAATATGGATGAAGCCGTTGCATAGGCTTAGATGAAATGACGTCATTGCATAGACGTGATGCAGATGTTCGTCGTTGCATAGACGAAACATGGATGAAGCCGTTGCATAGGCTTAAATGAAATGACGTCGTTGCATAGACGCGATGCAGATGCTCGTCGTTGCATAGACGAAATATGGATGAAGCCGTTGCATAGACTTATATGAAATGACGTAGTTTTCGTACGCAATACAGATGCTCGTCGTTGCATAGACGAAACATAGATGAAGCCGTTGCATAGGATTTGATGAAATGACGTTGTTGCATAAACGTGATGCAGATGTTCGTCGTTGCATAGACGAAACATAGATGAAGTTGTTGCATAGATTTTTAATGAAATAGTGTCGTTGCATAGACGCGATGCAGATGCTCGTCGTTGCATAGACGAAACATAGATGAAGCTGTTGCATAGGCTTTTATGAAATGACGTCGTTGCATAGACGTGATGCAGATGTTCGCCGTTGCATAGACGAAATATAGATGAAGCTGTTGCATAGGCTTTTAATGAAATGACATCGTTGCATAGACGCGATGCAGATGTTCGTCGTTGCATAGACGAAACATGGATGAAGCCGTTGCATAGGCTTATATGAAATGGGTTGGTTTATGGGCGTATCTGCTTTGTGACCCGTCTGGGTTGAGATAGCGTCATTGCATAGACGTCGTGCTTTTGTGACCCGCATGAGTTTATTGTTGTGTTCCTGCCTTTGTTGATATGAAGATCCTGCACTCAAAGAAAACTTGTGAGTTTTAGGAAAGGAGTGGTTGATTCGCGTCGACTTTGTAGCTTTGGCTCTTGACGCTTGCATGCTCAGACTGGTTTGGCCTGTTTTTTTTTCTATTGCCATTTTCTTGCAGTGAATTCTTAAAATGTCTCAGTTTCTGATAAGTGAAGATGTTGAACTGGGTAAAGTTGCATCTTGACGATATCAAGGCGATTAGGTAAGCATTTTTTTTTATAATGAATGAAAAGCTAATGCGAGAATATGGACAATGTGCAATTGAGTAGATGAGAATGCAACCCTCAAAATATGGCACAGTCATGTGTATGTAGTTATGGATGCAAAATATATGAGTATGCCAAACTCTCCCATAGACAAAATCGAGTCCTGTGCAAAACAAGGAAGCAATATTTCTAACGGTGTGACCGAAGCCGATGTGGTTGTCTACGTATCCCGCCGAGGGAGTCAGGTCAAGACGTAGTTCATGCTGCAAAAATAAGAATTTTTTATGATTTTAAAATGATGCGGGACCGAAGCCGATGTGGCCGCCTACGTATCCCGCCGAGGGAATTAGGTCAAGACGTAGTTCGTGCTGCAAAAATAAGAATTTTTATGATTTTAAAATGATGTGAGACCGAAGCCGATATGACCGCCTACGTATCCCGCCGAGGGAATCAAGTCAAGACGTAGTTCGTGCTGCAAAAAATAAGGATTTTTAAGATTTTAACGCCTACGTATCCCGCCGAGGGAATCAAGTCAAGACGTAGTTCGTGCTGCAAAATAAGAATTTTTAAGATTTTAAAATGATGTGGGACCGAAGCCGATGTGGTCGCCTACGTATCCCGCTGAGGGAATCAGGTCAAGACGTAGTTCGTGATGCAAAAAAAGAAATTTTATGTAATATGCATTTTTTTTTTGAAAAAGTAGAAGACAACATTACGTTCTGACTTCAGTTGATACCAACAATTAGTATTGTGCATAAGGATATTCTTTTATTGCTTTCAGTCTAACCGAGATTGACTCTGGTGTAATTCACACAGCTTCAGATAGTACCTCAGACATACCTGAGTGTCGACACACCTGCTTGCATCCAAGGTTTCGAACTACACGTAGTCTCACGTTTCAAATGCCCTCACAGAAAGAAAGTCTCATTTCTCACATATATTCCAGTATTTTAAATTTTGGGACGTTTGGAGAAAAACACTCACACTCAGAAAGATGTTTAATGCATGCAATTGTGATACCATAGGCCTGACCGTCATGTAAGTATCCACTAATGTGAGAACCCTCAGTATAAGATCATGTATGGCTTGTCACGGGCTTGAATGTAGGCTTGAGGAAAGGAATGAATATCATTTGGATAAAAGTGTACTAATCATTCCTCGAGAGTTGGACTACGTCCATGCTTGATATTTGTGCGTTTTAATGCTGACTTGCTTTCTTTTTGTCTCAGTTTTTTTTGCATTGACTTCTTTTGAATCTTTCATTTCGAGCCCCTTTTTTCGGGGTCATATATTCCTTTTTTTTTTATCGGGGCTTTTGATTTTCTCTTTGTGTTTAGTCGTATCTGCTTTTGTTTTTTGAGACTTTGACAATTTTTGCCTTTGCAAACTTCAGCTAGAATTTTGTCAGCCACTTGCACATTTCTAAAGCACTCGAGGAGGTGGGGCCATGAGAGGGATAGTGCGTACGCACTCAGAAAGGGTATAAGTGTAATATGCGGTTGTCAAAAAATAGGTTTTAGACTCAAAGGGGTGTACTAGCGATAATGTTATTTGGTAGGCTGAAAAGGCTCAAACGGGTCAAAAAAAGTCTACGATCATTTCATACACCGAGTGTTACTCAGAATTTCGCCTCAACAAACATTCAGGCCAAGTTCTAGATCACAATGCAACGCAATTGAACTTATGCTAAAAACTAGCCACACAATGCATATGAAACGATGAGGTCGGTTTCGTCCTTATCTTGGAAACACGCGAGACAATGTCATTTACGGGTGTGAATAAGAGGTACCAAAAGAATTTATGGTTTACCACAAAGTCAACCCATACTGTTTTTTTTATGTACACTTGCAACTGTGTTGGTATCAACAAAGTCAAACAATAATACTTAAAAAATGTTTTTGTATTTTGAATAACATTTTTTTTTGTATTTATGAACAATTTTTTTTTTAATAAAGGGTACCGAACCCGAATAGGGCTGCCTACGTATCCCGCCGAGGGAATCAGGTGCGCGTAGTTCATTAAAATATGTTATAAAATGTATGCTTGAAAAGAATTTATCAATGAAAGGATAACAATGTAAAGCTATGCAAAAGAAAATGAATGTCCACTGTGGACGAATGCAAAGTAAAAATGAATGTAACGAAAAATGAATGCCCGAGAACATGATGAATGGGGATGCATGAGTGAGAAAAATAAGTTTTTTTTTGTGGCGTCGAACCCAAAATGAGTTGCCTACGTATCACACCGCGTGGTGAGAATCAGACACACGTAGTTCGAAATAATTATGCTGTGAAATGCATGATATGCAAGAACTATGTAATTAACGCTAAACATATTAATTGAGTTTGCAAATATGAATAAAAATACAAAGTATAAAAGAACTGAGAGCGATGTCTCGTTGAATCTGGTATAAACTGACTTCTATTAGTCAACACAACTTTCGCTCATTTTGTGATTTTTTTTTTCCGACCGCCCTAGGCTGATTGCAAAGACGACCTTCCTGCAAAAAATATGAGAAATAGGTGAGTAGGAAAATGACAAAAATAATAAAAATGCAAAGGTGTGACAATATAGTCAAAGACTTCCCTGATTGGTTCGATCGGACTGGTGATTGATGCTTCACAAAGTCCAAGTCGCGCTATTCAAGAGTGATTTACGCAGTAGAAGTCCTGATTGCAATGTGACAGCAAAAGTGCAAAAATGCAAAAATGCAAATGCTCGAGCCCGGAATCACAGAAGGGTAATTATTGCATTAAATAATATGTACAGAATTGCTAACGACAACAATAGTAAACAAAATCATGCAAATCAAGCGCGCCCCCTAATATGCATGAGACCTCTCTTATGCCAGAGGTCGGCCTAAACGCCAAATATGCGAGATTATGATAAATAAGTCCAAGCCGTTAAACTGCAATGTTTTGTTGGAAATGGCGACCAAATGACGGTGCACTTTTTCCAATTTCGGCGTGTCATGACCGGACTTGGATCCGTCTATCATTAGCACGCTACACATATATGCTTATTGGTCGTCGGGTTGTGAAACCCAACGACAATTTGGAGGATTTCCTAATCGTGGAGACGATACCAAGGCTCGACCCACCTAGGGTGTATGCATGCACGACTTAAAAAAAAGTAGTATAGCTCTATCATAATTTTGCTAAAATTTGGCTTACTAGACAAAATGGTTCCCGAGCGGACTACTCGAGTGAGAAGGCTACGCGGCCACCGGTTAGACCGGACACTCCACGTATATTACCAACTCTCCTAAATTTGGATTTTGAAGAAAGAATTTTGCTGATGCACCCAGCGCACCTCGCATGTAGTGTGTGATAGTGTGAATTTTCCAGAGTGGAAGAAATATGAGCGGAATGTCATTTTGAGGAAAGCAATAAAAGAATGTAGCAATTAAAGTAGTTAATTTACAAAATAAAAGCAAACAATATAAAATATTTACAACAAATATAAAAGCAAAATAAAGTGCAATATTTAATTAACCTGGGTTTGCTATGATCAAGAACCTGATTATCCCCAGCGGAGTCGTCATGCTGTCGCGCCCGTTTTTGACCTCGGGGGTCTGAACGGTATTCGCAACGTTGCTCTTTGGTGCGGTTCCCTGGATGGAGCAATAATGTTGTTTTTAAGAAGTCGCCACCTAATTATTTAAGTGAATTAGGACACTTGATTTATTGCAGTAAAACACTGCAATTAATCTCCATTTAATGGTCTGCGAAAGCGATGTGAGATTCTAGGTAAGGGTTCTTTATTATCCTAAAGGGAAGGGATTGGGCATCCTTTAAGATCCGCTAACTTGCGGTTATTCGTTCAAGTTCAAGCCCAGGTTAATTATTTATTGCCATTTTTTATTCTACGTATTCTAAGCATTTTTCATAATTTGTAATTAAAATAAAATACAATACAAAATAATAAAAAAACTAAAATTAAATGCGATACAAAATACAACTCCGGGACATCTTTTAGCCCTTTTTAGGCCTTCTACACAAGATGATCTCCGAGTACCTGCATAAACACTTAGTAAAAGTGTTAGTAATAGAATGAATAATTTTAAAGCAATGACAGAAATTAATAAGTAAAGCCAAAAAAATAAATAAATTCGTCTTTTGCACAGAGGAGGCCTTGGAAATCAGACGGGAATTCCTTCATCGGCCATCAAGTGTAATATATGTTCAAATCAGTTAAATAAAATAACAAAAAGGGGTAGAGTCATCCAAAATCAGTACGGACCCAATCAAAATTAGTCCACCAACAATAAACCAACGTTGAACATCACTGAAACAACAATCAGTAATGAAAGTATGGAACATATGAAACAAAGTTCACCGGATCAAGACCCGATCCAGTTCAGTGACCCGACCCGAATCAAAAGTCCGCATCACATTAGAAATCTCAGCCGACAGATCCCAACGGAAAGCCACCACAAGGTTCGCCGGAGTTTAAACTCCGACGAGATACCCAAAGACAAAATCAAAATCAGTCCACAACCAACAACAACATAATAGCAACAAAGGCCGAAAAACAACAATAGCATCGCCGGAAAAAAAAAACATGATAAAGAGATTAAATCAGTCAACAACCAACAACAACATAATAGCAACAAAATCGGAAACAAACAGTAGCGTGGGGACGGCGGCGTCACTTCTACGACGAGATCGCCGGAACAACGCCACCACAGTGGTAGGTTTATCGGCGACGGGGTAAGGGTTCGACAGTGAGAGAGAGAGTGAGGGAGAGGGGTATGTGCGGATGTAGGTGTTGCTAGGGGGGTTCGCCGGCGGTTTCACCGGCGACAGAAACAATGGGTCGACGGGGTAAGGGTTCGACAGTGAGAGAGAGAGTGAGGGAGAGGGGTGTGTGCGGCTGTAGGTGTTAGGGAGAGAGAGAGTGTTCGCCGGTGAGCAGGGAGCAGTGGGGGGTTCGACGGTGGTGATGAGAAAGTCGCCGGAGTTGTGGGTGTGTGTGTATGAGAGGGGGAGAGGAGAGTGGGACGGGAGAGGTGAGAGGGGTAGTTTATGGGTGTTAAAAGAGGGGGTTCGCCGGAGCTTGGAGCTCGTGAAGGCGGCAGCAGCGGAAAGGGGAAGAAGAGGAGACAAAGGTGAGGGTGATTATGTTGTAGAGGTCTTTGAAGTTATGTAAACGCCTTTTTAATAAAAGGGGGGGTAATGTTTAATATATAGTGTAGGGTTTTTTAGGGTTTGGTATTTTGGGGGGGAAATGAAAAGTGGGTTTTGATTTTAGGGGGGAAAATAAAAGTGTGGTATTGTTTGGATGAAATTAAAAAAGAATGGTGTTGGTTTGAACTGATTCAAATTGTGTCTTGGACTGGACTGATTTGATAAAGTGCAAAGCGGGTTAATTATTTTTAAGAAAAATTATTTAAAGGATGCAAGATTATTAAAATGCAAATGCCGACGCAGTAATAATAATAAAAACAATATTTAAGCAAATGTTTAATGCCTAATTACAACGGGATGTCAATTAATTATTTAAAAAGATGAAAATATTATTAAAATAAAACGACGGTGTAATAATAATAAAAACATAATATTAACAAAGTCATAATGTTTAATTTAAAATAAAAAGATAAAAAATGCAAAAATGCTGATTAACATGCGGTGTCCTAAAACACATAAAATTGCAATAAATACACGAAAACGGATCAAAATTGACTGTCAACATTGACACCCAATTTTGACTCTCTCGTCCAGTCATTAACTATAAAATTACATTAAATTTTCCAAATAAATTTAACAATGATGTCGTATTAAATAGCATATTCACATTTATTAATACGCAAAATAATTTCATAATTGTAATAATTTAAACGCAAGCTAAAATTAATAAAACACCTAAAGTCATATTAAGATAATTTAATTTTAACTTAAATAATGATAAATAATGCACAATAAATAAGATTTTAAATAATAGTGTCACATTTATAAAAGCATTAAGCAATCCTTAAATATCATATTTGCATTTAACATTTAAATAATTTTAATAATAATTTAAACCCCCATTTATTTTTCATCAATTAATTTTTACAAAATTAAAACACCTAAAAAACTAATACCTAATCAAATAAAATCGCCCAGCACAACAATTATCAGCTGACTCGGCCCAAACCCTCATATACCCATCCCACACGCCCAGCAACCCTTTTACTTCATCTCATCAATCCAAAACGCAGACAACCCTAATTTTTCAAAACCCTTACCACATCGTCGCCGCACCTCTCCCTGCCGAGATTCTCGCCTGAGAATCCGGCGACCTTCCCTTACCCATGCACACACAACCAGCAAACCCTAAGCAAAACCTAACACACATTAAAACCGCAGCCTCCAACACCCTTTAGCCAATTTCGCTCTCAGATTCTCTTCCGTATATACTACGATTTTATACCAATTAACACCCAAATCAGTACCATAATAAATGATACAAGAATCGTCCAGAATCAATCCAAAAATAACCTCAATCTTGCCCAGGATCTCATAACCAAACTTACCATAACTAAATCGTCTACGAATCGTACCAAATCAGTCCAAAATCGCGTCGATAGCTTACCAAATTTGAAACCCGAATTAGGGCTATATAAATCATTCAATATACACATGCAAAGGGAGATTTTAGTAGCATCGACCAATATCCAGAAAATAGAGCAATCAGTAGCATCTAAGCCTCATCCTTCTTTATCGCATAAAGCCCAAATCTTCGAGCGGATCGACGACTTGATACGCTGCCTCGGTTCGCTGTCCAGAGAAGGTAAACTAAACCCCCTCTCATTTTTTTATTTCCTTGTTTTGTTCCTGTAAATCAAGTATTTTTATGGTCAAGTGTTTGGTTGTATTAGTTGTTAATTAAACTCAGATTAATGAATATAGGTTCCCAATTAGTATGATTAGATATGCAGTAATGTTTGGGCATGCATTTTTTGGCATCATTGTGATCTGTTTAGTGATTCACATATGATGAATGAGTTATTGTCGAGAGTCAGATTCCTTCTTATATGATGTGTGTGTTTGTTTAAGTATAAATGACATAGATCTAGCAGGCTAAATTGCTTATAAGATCATGTCGCACTTAACTTAAGCCCTCATATGTCTTACCTAGTCGTGAACTGTCTGAAAAACTTGTCCAGTATCTTATTAAGGTATTAAGTTTTGTTATGGATCACTTCTTCATCATGCTGCCTATCCGGCTCATATAAATATAAAATGGGGTATGTTGAGTTACAATATTTGTTATGTGTAAATTGCTGCATGAATTGGTTCTTTGCATAAGTACAAGGTTATCTATTGTTTACAACCACAATGAGATGTATAGGTGCATGTCTTCATTTGTGTTCAGATCATTCATGGCTTAATTATGCTTGTCTATTAGGATCTTATTTGGTAATTTGATGTTTAATGGCCATTGACATACCCCTGTTGTGATTCTGTCTTGTCATATATGTTCATACCCTGTCCTTCCATCTCTCAAATCAAAATTCAATAGCCACTGAAACTGTTAGTATAAGCCTTTTATCAATTGATGTGCATATACACGTCCCCTTCCCCCTGTATTGATGGCTCTTATTTGATCATTTATTTCTAACAGAACTGCCTGATGTAAGTGGTTTTATAAGCTGTCTGATCTCAGTCTAACTATGCAGCCTGTAATTTGGATACTAATGATCCTCCATTGTGTTTTAAAATCTTCTATATTCTTACTTGAATGACTCATTGTTTGGCCTTTAGCCTAGATGACACAGAATTCTCTAAGTGTCATCTTCAATGATTGTTAGCTCCTCCACTGGAATCTGTTATTTCTTAAGTTCTCTGTCCAAATATTGCATTACACCACGCGGATAGGTGAGGCCTTCATCTTGACGGTGCCACATTTTATCTATTAAAAAAAATTAGAACAAGTCTGCATATAGCATTTTGCATCAGTCTGGAGGTTAATCTGAATTACATCAAGCTATAGTTGTTGTCTCATTTGGTGTGTGGTTGTGTTATAGCATGTGTAAAATGCTGATCATGTAATTATCCAAAGGCATAGTTTTAAGTAATGTTGTTGCTTGCTGATTTGAACTTGTTTTCTCGCTTCCCTTCTTTGGGGACAAATCTGAAAGTTGTTCGATGGGGCCAAGCCCCCTCATATTTGAAATTGTTGTTTGGAGGTCCATTCTTTCCTTTTAAAACTGAAATGAATTAAAATATGCCAAGTCTTATATCAATGTTTATTTATTTGTTTGGTAAAACCTAAGACATATACTAATCTTTATCTTTTCTTATTCTTACATGAAATGCAATGCCTTGGAGCAAAAGGAAAAATCTCAATACGAGACTCGTCGCAACTCACGAAGACCCGCATTTATGTGTTTCATCCTCTCCGCATAAGAAATTTCAAGCCATAGGCGAAATGACTTCGTCATTCCTTCGAGTCTTTATTATTGACTCCCCTTCCCCCATTTATTTATTGTAACTATTTGTCTAACATTACGCTACTAGTAGAATATAATAGTTAAACATTGAAGCAATAAATTAGAAGATAGCTTCCCCCTCTTAAGTTATAGGAAACCATATTCCATCTATTTTGATATTGAAAATCATATTTTTGAGATTGACAACGATCATTCTTTTCTGAGTGAACTAGAAAGTTCTTTTTATAATTATTAAGTATTTAGATAGCTAATATATTATTTCAACATGAGAAACTCATTTTTTGCTATAAATCCTTATTAGCCTTCACGTAAGAAAATTATTTAGATCATAGGTTGCTAGCCATTTTACATCCTATCTCATAAGTAAATATTTTGTCATAATAAATTTTGCATTATCACTCCTATTATACATAACATATATCTAATATGGTATTTAGGTACCTTAATGGCATATTTTTTCAAAACTAACTTTGTCTTTTATACACAAATCTCGCAATTTTAAAAAATATATATATCTTATACCTTCAAACTTCTTTTACTTAAATGCTTTTAAACATGCCTTTTCTTAGCGTAATAATTAACCTAGGTTTGAACGGACAACCATAAGTTAGCGGATCTTAGAGGGTGTCTAACCCCTTCCCTCTAGATTAATAAAGAACCCTTGCCCAAAATCTCACATAAGTTTTGCAGACCATAAAAAATGGAGTTAGTGTTGACTTTAACTTAGTTGACATTTAGGTGTCCTAATTCACCCAAACTAATTAAGTGGCGACTCCGCGAACCCTTTTAGCACCCTAGCATTATCTTTAGCACCTTTTTTTAACCTTTTAGCACCCTTTTAACCTTTTAGCATTTATTTTATTTTTCTAACTTTTTACTAAGCAGGAGAAGGAGTTTTAATAATGTCGCGGTCGAAAAAGGGTATGACAATAGGTTATTGTTCTTAATCCTCCAGTATGGTAAAACTTATTATAGAAATATAGAAGGTTTTTGCACAAGGTTGAGCTCTTGTATGTCTTAACCGGAATATAATGACAGATTAGTTAACCTGCTATCTTAATAAGAAGAAGAATCATTAGCATTGCATTAACACGTGAAAGAGTGGATAGTTGAGGAGATTGGAACCCTATTTCCTTCATAACTGTTATAAACCCAAATTCTTATAATCTTTCATTTATTTCCTGCACTTAGTCATAATTCTTAGTTATAATTCTCAAACAAAATAACGATTGCCAAATAGATACCATAGGATAGATAACTGATACTTAATAAACCAGTCTCTGTGGACGATAAACTCGGTCTTACAAATCTTTATTACTTGAACGATACGTACACTTGCGTAAGTATCTAGAAATATCGCAATAAGTTTTTGGCGCCGTTGCTGGGGACTGACGTACTGTTAATATCGATTTATCTATTCTTATTTCTAATTTGATTTTTATTTTCAGTTTTTTTTCTTTTATTTTGCTTTAGTGCTGTTTGGCGTGATCTATTTGTTATTTTTTATTAGTCTCAGAAACTTAGTTTATGCAAAGTAGGAGAGGAGCTGACATTCCTATCCCTCTGAACACTGAGATTGAGAGATTGTGCAGACAGAACAGGAAAGAGAAAAGAGCAGCTGATTCCTTAGCAATGGAAGATCAGCGAAACAACAATTTGATAGATGATGAGTTACCGCCTGTCTTAAGACAAGTCCCTGCAGAAAGGATCTTGGTGGACTATGTGATGTCTACTATTACAGGGGTGCAAACTTGCATCAGGCTTCCAACTATTGAGCCTGATGCAAGTCTGCACCCCTGTAATAGTAGGCATCACATACCAGATCGTGAGACTGTTCAAGATAAAATAAAACTGAAGACACTGGAATTTTTTGACAATAGCACTGTGGTGCATGAAGCAGAACCACGGTGCCTCATTCGGCTTTGTGCACAGTAATTTGGCCTTCCTTCCAGACCTCCGCTATGACCATTGTGTTGTGTCAGTAAATTGTCCCTTATTATTTTTAGTCTTCACACATTGGGGACAATGTGTCGATTAAGTTTGGGGGGGTGTCTTATTTTGTTTTGAGTCTTTTTGTTGTCTTTTTGTTGTTTTATGTATTCATGAGTCATATTTTTTTTATGGGGCAAACATGTTATAGTTGCTAAAGATATTAAGTGGATAAAGTGGAATAATGTAATGGAATTAAAAGCGACAAATTGTGTGCTTAAGTTAGATATGCCAAAAATTCATGAAATTTAATTATTTGGGATATTTGCGCTTAGCCTGTGTGTGTCAGTTATGGAATGAAAGGTTGAAAATGTCTAGAAAATCTGTTTGTTTATTATTTGAGGCGAAATAGTTAAGATGTACATATTTAGAGAAATGATTCAGGCGTTTATTTGATAGCCCTTCTTCCATTCATTACCCATCCTGACATAAATTGTATCACTAGTCAGCCCATTTGAGCCTAAAATAAGATCTTTCTTTGACACCCAATGATTCTTTTGTTGTGTCATAAGTGATATTTGAAAACTCTTGGAATGAAAAATGTTGAAAAAGAATAAAAAAGAGAGTATAAATTTGATGCACCCCAATGAAAAATATACAAAAATCTAAATTTGGGGGTGCTTGTTATTTATAATGTATCTCATTCTTTCAAAAGAAAAGAGGGGAGAAAATATGTATGAAATTGAAAAGAAAGTCAAAAAGAAGGAAAAAGAAGGAAAAAGAATTGAATGAAAATGTTTATGATACGTAATTGAGCCTAAATGCATACTTTTACCTACCCCTGTCTAAGCCTACATTACAACCAGTGAAAGTCCTGATGATCTAGAATATGTATGTTTATGATTAGTGGAGATAACAAGTAAACAAATCTATAGCGTTTGGGAAAGATGGAATGAGATTGACATGCATATGTTAGGTATTTGTATTTCCAATTGATCATGATCTAAGTGAATTTGCGAAGTATCTAACTTAAAATTCTAGATTGCTAATTATTCATGCTATGTATGTTCTAACATATTATCCCATCTTTCATTCATGATTTTGAAGAAGTATTGCTATAACTATTTGATCAATTTCATAGAGTTTTTTATTTAACTTTGTTTTTATTTTTGTTTTTGTTTTGTGCTTTACTCGAGGGCGAGTAAAGTGTAAATTTGGGGGTGTTTGTTAAGTGTATTTTGTATACACTTTTGAGTCCTTTTTAGTTAGTATTTTATTCTTTTATTTTGCGTTTAGTATAGTGTTAGGTGTGTTTTCTTTCGTTTGTGTCACAACGGTCATAAAGGAGAAGATACTACTTTTGAGGATGATATGAGTTTAACTGAGGATGAAAATTGCACAAGCACAACCCAAGGAATGAAGCCTAAGAAGTGCCAAGAAGAACAGAAGAAATCTGGCAGATTCCGGACAAAAAATCAAAGAGGCACCGCGGTGCCTGGCCAAGTAGCACCGCGGTGCCATGGAACAGCGGTCAGAAAAATTAGCACTGAGGCGTAAAAATAACCGAAAGTCCGAAACTGAAACACCGTCGAAGGCACCGAGTGCCTAGACATGGAACCGCGGTGCCATATTTCCAGGAAGCTACAATGATTTTGGCCGAATAAGCACCGCGGTGCCGGACAGTGGAACCGCGGTGCCGACGCGTAAAAATCAGAACCCGAGTCGAAATTGGAGAGGGTTTTTATGGTCCGAAATACAACTTTTTTCAAGTATAAAAACTCTAAACCCTGCTCATATATCATACCCTATAATATATCACAATTCATACTTTTGGGAGGCAAGAAGGAGGCAAGAAGGAGGCTGCAATTGGAGACTCTTGTTCAAGTTCTTTTTCTTTCCTTTACTTTATTTCAGTTTATGTTGGATTTTGTATTAGTTCTTGACATGACAATGTTTAGGAGCTAATTAATTTAGTAGGGTTTCCATCGAATCTTCTTGAAGCTCTTTCATATAGTTAATGCATTAGTTTTTGAGTTCTTCTTCAGCGTATTAAAATCTATTCAATATTGTTATGATTGTTTGATAATTAACTAGCTATTAATTGTCATCACTTATATGATTTCGAATCAAAAGTCTGAAAGGTGAGATTTGAATATGCTATAATTGTCTAGACATAGGTTAAAATCGTGGACGAAAGTACTCTGATACTTCTGTAGTATTATATGTTATTGTTCTTAATCCTCCTGTGTGGTAAAACTTATCATAGAAATATAGAAGGTTTCTGCACACGGTTGAGCTCTTGTATGTCCTAACCAGAATATAATGACATATTAGTTAACATGCTATCTTAATAAGAAGAAGAATCATTAGCATTGCATTAACACGTGAAAGAGTGGATAGTTGAGGAGATTGGAACCCTATTTCCTTCATAACTGTTATAAACCCAAAGTCTTATAATCTTTAGTTTATTTCCTGCACTTAGTCATAATTGTTAGTTATAATTCCCAAACAAAAGAACGATTGCCAAATAGATACCATATGATAGATAACCGGTACTTAATAAACCAGTCTTTGTGGACGATAAACTCGATCTAACAGATCTTTATTACTTGAACGATACGTACACTTGCGTAAGCATCTAGAAATATCGCAAAAACCAACAATTATACCACTATTAGTGCTCAAATTGGAATAAGACGAGAGAGTACATTGGTCGGATGTCATGTGGGTAGTAGCGCCGGTGTCCATGTACCAAGTAGGGTCCGACTGAGTCAATCCAATTGTATACATTGCTGCTTCAATGTCGGCCTGAGTGGGTCCCGCGGCGTGATGGTCCTGATGGGGGCGAGACCCAAGTATCTTTGGATGCTTGTTGATGCCCATCTGTTGATGCGAAACACAGTCGACACAGGTAGAAGTTGGACCGCGGTACGTGTCTTGGTGGCGCGATGTTTATCTTGTGGAGCGGCGGCTGTTAGGTCTTTGGGACCACCGCCACTTTCGGGGGCCTGGGCAGAACTACTGCTGCTGCTGACGGGTTTCTCCGTTGTTGCCGCCATGATTCTTGCCATTATTCTTCTGATTCTGGCCCTTCTTACCACTCCCGTTATTGTGATTTTGAGTCATGTTGGCTGGATTGGAAGGAGAAAAATTAGAAGTAGTCATCATGACGACAGGGCTGGACCGAATCGCCACTCTCTTATCCAATCTGGCTTCTTCCAAAGTAAGCATAGAACAGGCTTGATAAAATCCAGGCAGTGGGTTACTCTGACGAATAACCGAAGCAACACCGGTAAAGCCTCTGACAGGCCTGCAACCATCTGAAGAACTAGACGACTATTAGAAACAGGAGAACCCACGTTGATGAGTTGGTCTGCCAAGTCCTTGAGGCGTTTGCAATACGAAAAAACATTTGGAAAATTCGCCATAGAAACCTGAGAAAAATCATGTTCAAGGATAACAATTCGAGAATGACTGTTATCTTGGAATATGTCTCGCAATCGATACCACGCTACCATAGTTGTGGAGTTGGGTTCCATAATCGTCTGTAAAAGTTCCAAGGAGATAGTGACATAAATCCACTGGAGAACCTTCGCATCAAGCATTACCCGAGTGCGGATCTGCTTTTTAGTGGGCCTGGCCGTCGTGACGTAGTCGCTTATCACCTCGCTGGAGGAGTTGTAGGAATGATGTGGTGGAGAACTTTATGTGCCAAAACATGAATCTTAAACAATTCCGCACATGTCCCATATTAAACGTTTTCTAAGCCAAGAACGATAGGAAGAACGCTCCTGATATTAGAAACTGTGAGGGCATGGTGAAAAATGTTCTTATCAGCCAGAGGGAATAAAACAACAAGATTCAGAGAAGAGAATTTGTGAGAAAGGTTTTTGGAAGAGAAGAAACACGTTTTTTGTGAAAGAAGAAACACACACAAAAATTGAGAATTTTAGGGCAAAATTTCGAAAAAGAAAAAGTAATTTTGAGAAGCGGAAGCAGGGTAAAGAGAACCTAGACTTGATACCATGAAAGAATGTAAGAAATAATCCCTTGATTATTCTTATTAATGAAAGACATATATATACAAGTTACAAGGAATGTCCTCTTCCTATTCTACTTAGTAATCCCTATTCTATACGTAACTTTACAATTATGGTAACATTACACTACTAATTAAGGTACAAACCTAAGTCTAATTATTTAACAAATATACAAAGGAGAAGGGCCCACTGCCTCATATTGGACATGCTGCCCATAGGACTGATTTACCATATTTAACAATTTCATTTATTATTTTGCCCTTGTATTTTTCCCCCTTCATTATTAGCAAATTAATTAAATGACTTTAGATATAAAAACAAAATTTTGAAATAATATAGAAGCAAACGACTTGAAAACAATTAATAATATTTGTTTGTTTGATTAACTGATTTCATAACAATATTAGAGCCTCCTTATTGTTATGCTTCATTTGCTAGAAAATCGGCACATTAATATATCTCCTTTCAAATGTATTTAATTGTGGTCCTATCGATATACCGTAAATATCTGAAATCTTCAATAATAGATTGAACCAAATGATGTCGTATCTCCTATTTATTGATAAGCTTGACAACCATTAAACAATATACTTCATAATTCATTTGGTTTGAGACATTTAATCCTTGTTTGATGCTCTTGTAAAGCTTGAAGTAAGTTGCATTTTACATAAGTAGCCCAAAATCTCTCCAAAAAACATCTCCATATTGCGTTATTAACATTAATTTTGATGTTCATATTTATTTTTCTTGTACAAAAAAGAGATCAGTTTCTAGTTTAGATTTGTAAACGTGTATATAGACATTATTCAATCTCTATCCTATAATTAGATTATATTCCATATATTGTGTAAATATAATTATGGTAAGACTAAGATTCCCCTTTTGTATTGGCTTAGGATTCTTATTATATAAGGGATGAATATTGTACTCTATATATACTTTGATATTAATGAAAAGACTCCGCAAGAGAGATTAATATCATCTTACATGGTATCAAGAGCCTAAAACAAAAAACCCTAGAATTTTTTTCTTCTCCAAAAATGCCGCCCCCTCCCGGGCATCTCATGGCGCCTCCTCCCAAAATTCTTGGATTTTCTTCTTCCTTCCTCTCTTCTCTAAATGGATACTCAGGATTCTTCCAATAATTCTGGCGCTTCTACCTCCACAAATCCCACCACCAAATCGTCACCCTCTTTTCATTCCGCCATAACTGTTACAGACATCAAGAATCATATCCTCATCCTTCTTGATCAGGAAAACAATCAGTATTCTTCTTGGGTTGAACTGTTTCGCAATCATGCATGTCTCTACAACGTTCTTGATCATGACACCATTCCGAGTCTTCCGGAGGTTGATGATTCTACTTGACGTCGTCTCGACGCCGGCGTTAAACAATGGATATATGGTAGTATTTCTCAGGATCTACTTCTTACTATCATGAAATCTGATTCCACAACCCGTGACTTGTGGAATCGTTTGGAGGAAAATTTTCAGGATAATAAGCACACCCGTGCTGTGTATTTAGAGGAGCAATTTAACAATACACGTCTTGAACACTTTTCGATGTGGTGATCGCAAGCGATTAAAGCTCTGCGGCGGATCAACTTGATCTTTGTCGGCGAGCACATTCGACACTAAACTGATGTTACAAACTTACAATTGATTGATGGCCTTCCTAAAGACGAATATGATACTTTGGCCACCATGATTCAACAGACAGATCTGTTACCCAGCTTTAACAAAGCTCGCTTGCAGTTGTTGCTCGAAGAGACTCGACGTGTTAAGCAGGATGGGCACAATCAGAAGGCGTTAGCTGTCGAAACGCGCCCTCAAGATTCAACGCCACCAGAAAACTCTCAACCGCAGCAGGGACCGCGGTGGAAATGACGGCATGGGCCGCGGTAGAGGAGGCCGTGGTCGTGGAAAGGGTCGCGGATATCAGAACCAGCAAAGCAACAACGGGGCTGCGAGAATCGATTCGGTAGCGCGGCTGTGATACCGTCTGTGCCGCGTCGCGATTCAGCGCACGAAACCCTACTGGCGGTTCTCGCTTGCGGTTTGTTGGGCCTGCTCGACCGCCCGGCAAGTCCAGTACCCGCAGCAAGCCCACTTCATGCATGACCAGTTCCAGCAACCATGATTCAGCATGACACCACTGAGTTGGGTCAGGTCTTCAGCAATCTCAACATGCAACAACCTGACAACAACTGGTACATGGAATCCAGAGCCACTTCTCACCTCACCCGATCTGCAGGTAATATTCTCAAACTGTTTGGTTTAAAGCATCCTCAATTTGTGATAGTTGGTAGTGGCCACCACATTCCAGTAAAGGGTTATGGTACATCATACACACCACCTTCTAATTCATTCCCCCTTCAAAATATCCAATATGCCCTACATATGATTAAAAATCTAATCTCTATCCGCAAATTCACTCATAATAATTCTGTCTTTGTTGATTTTGACCCTTTTGGTTTCACTATAAAGGATCTTCATACGGGGACATCTCTTACGAGATGCAATAGATCTTTATCCATTCACTCCCACCTCCGCTGCCAGATCTATCTCTCCCGTCTCTCTAACGACAATTTCTTCTTCAACATGGCATAATAGGTTTGGTCATCTAAAAGCCACAGTTTTTAATTTTTTTAGAGGCAATAATTTCATTACTTGTAATGTGAAGCTTGCCCAAAACTGTGTTTCTTGTTCTTTAGGCAAACATACTCGTCTTCCGTTTAACTCATCTACTAGTGTTACTTTTGCACCCTTTGATATTATACATGCCGATTTATGGACATCACCCGTTGCTAGTTCTCTCGGTCATAAATACTATCTTATCCTACTAGATGATTTCTCACTTTGTTTGGTTGTAACCTCTCAAATTTAAATCGAAAGTGTTTGCCAAATTTCTTGAGTTTCGAACATTCATTCAAACACAATTTGAAAAAGGTATAAAATATTTTTAGTGCGATAATGGCCGTGAATTCAACAACTCTATGTTTCACCATTTTTGTATTAATAATGACATGATTTTTACCTCGCCTTTGCTCCACACTCCTCAAGCGGTAAAGCTGTAAGAATCATTCGCACCATTAACAATATGATTCACACTCTATTGATTCATGCCTCCCTACCTCCGTCCTTCTGGGTGTATGCTGCTAAAATATCAGAATACGTTTTCAATATTCTCCCAACCAACACTCTTCACAATATGACCCCTACTGAGATCCTCTATCATAGAAATCCATCTTATGATCATCTCCGGATATTCGGTTGTCTTTGATATCCTAACCTTGTATCTACTGCCCCTCACAAACTAGCTCATCGGTCCACTCCATATGTATACCTATGCTTCCCGACGAACCATAGAGGCTATCTATACTATGACTTGTCCACTCAGTCAAATTCACATATCTCGTCACGTCACATTCGACGAGACCACATTCCCGTTTTTGAATCTTAAAAAGTTCAAAAAAAATCGGATTACTCTTTTCTTGACGAGTCTGCCATCTCTCTCATTATTCTTGAACAACTCACCTCTGTCTCGTCGTCAGCGTCGCAGCCCAGTGATGGGGCGCCGCGACGTCAGATTTCTAGATAACACTTTCCGTCGACAGCGCTGCGGCCCAGTGCCGAGGCGCCGCGCCGCCAAATTTCTAGAGAAGGCTATCAATCCAGTGCCGCTGTGCCGCCGACAACTTCACCCCCTCATTCCCCTTACCCGACAATGCCTTCTGTTTCGGATACCACCACTCAGACTCCGCATCCCACAAATATCCCGACTCACCCAATGAAAACTCGTGCCAAGCATGGAATCTTCAAACCCAAAGTCCAACTTGTCTGCCCAAACCATTTCTCCAATTCCCAAGAATCCTATATTGGCCAAACAAGACCCTAATTGGAATGCTGCTATGTCTGAGAAATTCAATGCTTTAACTAAATAGCACACATGAGGTCTAGTACCTAGACCTGAGGGGGTGAATGTGATTCATTGTCTGTGGTTATTTCGTCACAAATTCTGTGACAGTGGAGATCTTGAGAGGTATAAGATACGACTTGTGGCCAATGGCTCAAATCAGCAGGAGGGCATTGATTGTGGTGAGCCCTTCAACCCGATGGTCAAATCGGCTACCATTCGCACAGTTTTGATCATTGTCATAGGCAAACACTGGCCGATCCATCAGCTACATGCATCAACCGCCAAGGTTCACTCATCCAGCAGTTCCTCACTATGTGTATCATCTTCGTAAGTCACTATATGGCCTGAAACAGGACTCCCGTGCGTGGTATGATCGTTTTGCCAGGTATATCTTGCAGATTGAGTTTGTATGCAAGAAGAGTGATACATCACTCTTTATTTTTCATCGAGGTAGTAGCACTACTTACTTATTACTTTACGTGGATGATATTGTTCTTACTGCCTCCTCCGACGGGTTGAAAAATGAGATTATTGCCTTGCTTAAGTACGAATTTGCAATGACTGATTTGGGGAAGCTGAGTTATTGTTTGGGAATATCAGTGACCAGGTCAGTGACCAGGTCTGCTAACCACATGTTCTTGTGTCAGCGTAAGTATGTAGATGAGATCGTGTACAGGGCTAAGATGGCGAATTGCAAAGTTTCACCTACTCCAGTTGATTCGAAATCTAAGCTCAGTGCTATGAATTGTGCTCCAATCTCCGACTACTCTGTTTAGGAGCCTTGCAGGTGCACTGCGCCAAAAACTTGATGCGCGGTAAGATGCACACACTTTAAACGCAAGTGCACGTTATCGTGACAAGTAGTATAGTCTTGATAAGACCGAATATCGTCCTGGATTAGGGTTCAATTACCAACTATCTATTTTTTTGGTATCTATTTGGTAATTTGGTCTTTGGATTTGTTGTTTATAACTAAGAATTATAAAAGCTATTTTAACTATAAAGGTTTACTTCAGTTGTGATGAGAATAGGGCTTCCACGTCTCCTCACTATCCGCTTATGCTACTTATTAATGCAATAACTTATGGTCTTCTTTTGGAGAAAGCGGGTTCACTAAATCGTTTTATACTCCGTTAGGGTTTATAAACACTCGACCCTAGTATTGCACCTTACCTACCTTTCGGTGATAAGGATAACTCTATAGGAGGATTAAGAACAAGAACCTAGTTAACCGTCGCGCCTGATGCGCAAAATTAGGGTTTTTAAGCCTCATTAACGCTTACATAAATAATTGAGGTATTTTCATCCCCAATCCAAGAATGTCTACCCAACTTACAACATATTCACAATCCCCTTTCTAATCGATTAGAAATCATATAGTGATAATTAGTTGTCAATTAATTACCAAGAATTCAACTCAAATATTGGATAGATCTCAGCAAGAAGAATAACCATAAGCGTCGTTAAATCATAACATAAGTTTCTAGAGATTTAACATGGAAAGCCTATAGAGGAATTAGTTCTAGTCATTGATATGACAAGAACTAATCCCATGTTCATCATACAAAAGCGAAATAAAGTAAAGAAAAGGAAAGGAATTTACTAAACTATGGTCTCGATCTCAAGCAAGAATCCTTGTGTTGTGCAAGAAAGGGAACCCTTAAAAACTGCCTAGGGTTCTCTTTTTATAGGCTGAAAACCGCCTCATCTGTACCCTGCAGGCCTGGCCCAAAAACCGTCTGGAAACCTAATTTTTCCGCGTCGGCGCCAGCAGACAGCGCCATGGCCGGAACTCTGCAATCCGTCGGGTGATTTGGCGCGCGGCCGATTCTGGCTGTCGGCGCCGTACTGCTACGGCTCTGTGCACCGGGTGTTTAGCGCGCGGCCACCTTTTAGCGCCGCGTGCTGAGTCTTGACTTCTGCGGATAGTGGCGCGCGACCCTCATCGCTGCGAGGCGCGCCAGTGCAGATTTCAGCCTCGTTCGCCACTTTCTCTGTTTTTGGCTCTGGGATCTCCTCTTTTGCCCTCTTTTAGCTTTTTTTCCGCCATTTGGCCATTTTAACCACTTTGACTCAAAAGAAAGGAAAACTATCCTAATACGACACTTATATGTGCAAAACGGGACAAAAGACTAACTAAAACTGACTCAAAAGGTGTATATAAAATACACCGATCAAATACCCCCAAACTTAACCTTTGCTCGCCCTCGAGCAAAGATAGAAAGAAAGAAATAAAAAGACTCAAAGAAACGAAAAATAAAAGACTCACTGACATTAATCACTTTTGATGCATTAGTGTTAACTAGAAAAACATGAAGGTTAGCAAAATAATATGCAGGAACATATAGCATGAAATTTCAGCACACTAAACACATGAAGCTAGATATTTCGCAAACTCATATTCATCATGCTTAATGGAAGTCAATATACTAAATCATGCATATAAATTCAAAAATTCCTATGGCATGCTTACTTGCTATTCTCCACTAATCCTGGATATGCATAAAAGAGATCTTCAGGACTTTAAGGGTTGTAATGTAGGCTTAGGTATAGGTAAGTAAAAACAGGCATTTTAGGCTCATTTAGTGTACCATAAGCTCTTTAGCTTTTCAGTATTTCCCTTTTCTTTTTGTTCTTTCCTTCACTTCGATTCTATCTTTTCCCTCTTTTGTTTTGGGAGAGTAAAGTGTATAGTAATGACAAGCACCCCCAAACTTAGGCTTTTGCCTATTTCTTATTACTTTTTTATTGGGGTGCAACAGGCTTATTCACTCTTTTTGTCTTTTTTTTTAACACACAATGTATTCCACTGTTTCATATTTTTACTTATGGCACAATTTGTGGGAATATAGGGTGTCAAAGAAGAAGCTTCAATTTATAGGCTCGATAGAGTGACTAGGGATATTTTTAAAGTCGGAATAGAAAAAATGGTAAGAATTGGCTATCAAAGAAATGTCGAGTCATCTCCCTAACATGCATATCCTAACTATTTCACTCGAATAGCAAGCAATCATAACACATAGGTTTTCATTATTTAGCATGATTTAAGCGAAACTCCAAATAGGCAGTTTTGTGAATTTTTGGCATATCTAACCTAGGTGTTTAGATAGTTGCTTCTAATTCCATTACATTATTCCACCTTCCTTCACTAGGTGTTTCTAGCAACTACAACATACATGATCTTTGTGACAATTATGACTCAAAAGAAGAAAAAAAATTGTGACTCAAAAATAAACACAAAACAAAATAAAAAGACTTAATCGAAACATAACAAGACACAAATAAAACACTGAACTTAAATCACACATTGTCCCCAATGTGTGCAATACTAAAAAAATGGACAACTTCTTGACACAACACGATGTCATAATGGAGGTCAGGAGGAAAAATTCGAATTTGCGGAAATATGACTCTCTGAAGTTGAGCGCGCGGCACGAGATTCGCGGCAGCGCTGCTAGTCTGTGGCTCTTACGAGATTCTGGCGCGGCCCGATTACGGCGCGCCGCAGCGACAACTTTTCCTTTTTTGACGTTTTGCTCCTTTTCCTCGGTTTTAACTTTCGATCCACTGTCGTCAACGACAAAACAAGAACCCAAGACCGTGAGATCGTTTCAAAGCAAAATAAAATAAAATAAAATAAAACAAAATTAAAATAACATAATTAAAAACATTGGGTTGCCTCCCAAGCGTTGTCTTTTACGCCTTTTAGCCGGACGCAATTAACCTTTCAGAGTGCCCGTTGGATCCTTCGCGAGCTATTGCAATCCAGAGTTATTGTTGTAGGTCTCAATTTCCTATGACCATTTGTTCAAACAAGAGCCTTACATATACAATTATCCCCAGTAGGCTTGTCTTTTATGCTTTCTATAATGTAGGAATCAGTGAACTTCTACATCTCTCAACTCTGTGGTACCCTTGATGGTATGGGCTTCCTAATTGGGAATCAGTCGTGATAGCTAGTGGTGTTTCTTCTATAATAGGTGCAAGAAAAAGAATTTCCACAGAATCCAAGAAGGTAAATAATTGGATCTCTGCAATCTTTTCCTTCTCTACACCAACTATCTCACCAGATTCCTCAATAGTTGGGTGTGGTTCAGGCTCCTCAATTTGTTGTTCGTTGTTCAAAATCACCTCGATTTCTGGGTTACGGCGCGCGGCTCTCACTCTCTTGCCTTTGCCGAGAATCTTGGCGCGCTCATCGGCACCGCGGCGCTGCTGCTGCTGCGAACTCTCTATCTCCCCTGATTCGGCATCCTTCAGGTCAATTGCCTGACATTGTGTTTCTCATTGCCTACCCAGTGCATATTGCTCTTCTTGCGTTTATTTGTTGAATATGATCGCGAGTTACGCTATTTGCGTTTCCAACTTCTTCATGGCCATTCTCGTTTACGTCATGAACGATTTTGGTACCTCGTGAGACTGAGTATAGCTTCTCGTAATTCCTCCCTCTTCCTCTATGGTTGGAGCTCGATCATATTGACAGTAGAAATCCATGTCTTAAGGATCTCTGAGATGAATCAAAACCAACAACGAATCACGGCACACTTGTTTTTTTTTTTCAAAAGAAAATAAAATAATAATTTAAAGAAACAAAAATAAAAACCAAATTAGAAATTAAAAATAGATAAATTTGATATTGAATTATGCCTAATCCCCGACAACGGCGCCAAAAACTTGATGCGCGATAAGATGCACACACTTTAAACGCAAGTGCACGTTATCGTGACAAGTAGTATAGTCTTGATAAGACCGAATATCGTCCTCAAGGATTAGGGTTCAATTACCAACTATCTATTTTTTTGTTATCTATTTGGTAATTTGGTCTTTGGATTTGTTGTTTATAACTAAGAATTATAAAAACTATTTTAACTATAAAGGTTTACTTCAGTTGTGATGAGAATAGGGCTTCCACGTCTCCTCACTATCCGCTTATGCTACTTATTAATGCAATAACTTATGGTCTTCTTCTTTTGGAGAAAGCAGGTTCACTAAATCGTTTTATACTCCCGTTAGGGTTATATAAACACTCAACCCAGATGTTACCTTACCTACCTTTCGGTGATAAGGATAACTCTATAGGAGGATTAAGAACAAGAACCTAGTTAACCGTCACGCAAAATGCGCAAAATTAGGGTTTTTAAGCCTCTCATTAACGCTACATAAATAATTGAGGTATTTTCATCCCCAATCCAAGAATGTCTACCCAACTTACAACATATTCACAATCCCCGATTTGAATCGATTAGAAATCATATAGTGATAATTAGTTGTCAATTAATTACCAAGAATTCAACTCAAATATTGGATAGATCTCAATAAGAAGAAGAATAACCATAAGCATGCATTAAATCATAACATAAGTTTCTAGAGATTTAACATGAAAAGCCTATGAGGAATTAGTTCCTAGTCATTGATATGACAAGAACTAATCCCGTATTCATCATACAAAATCAAATAAAGTAAAGAAAAAGAAAGGAATTTACTAAACTATGGTCTCAATCTCAAGCAAGAATCCTTGTGTTGTGCGAAAGGGAACCCTTAAAAGCGCCTGGGTTCTCTTTTTATAGTGAAAACCGCCTCGGCTTTTCCCTGCGGGCGACCCAAATCGTCTGAAACCTAATATTTCAGCGTCGGCGCGCGCCTGCGAGCAGCGCGCGGAACCTGCAATCCGTCGGGTGATTTGGCGCGGCACAGTTCTGCATGCGAGCGCGCGCCATGCAACTCGTAACACCGGGTGTTTAGCGTCGCGGCCTGCTTTTAGCGTCGCGGCGAGTCTTCGACTTCTCGGATAGTGGCGCGCGGCCTGCTTCGATTGCAGGAGGCCGCGTGCTGGTCTGGATTTCAGCCTCGTTCGCCACTTTCTCTGTTTTTGGCTCTGGGATCTCCTCTTTTGCCCTCTTTTAGCTCCTTTTCCGCCATTTGGCCATTTTAACCACTTTGACTCAAAAGAAAGGAAAACTATCCTAATACGATACTTATATGTGCAAAACGGTACAAAAGACTAACTAAAACTGACTCAAAAGGTGTATATAAAATACACCGATCATGAGACCTTCAACCCGGTTGTCAAATCGGCTACCATTCGCACAGTTTTGATCATTGTCATAGGCAAACACTGGCCGATCCATCAGCTACATGCATCAACCGCCAAGGTTCACTCATCCAGCAGTTCCTCACTATGTGTATCATCTTCGTAAGTCACTATATGGCCTGAAACAGGACTCCCGTGCGTGGTATGATCGTTTTGTCAGGTATATCTTGCAGATTGAGTTTGTATGCAAGAAGAGTGATACATCACTCTTTATTTTTCATCGAGGTAGTAGCACTACTTACTTATTACTTTACGTGGATGATGTTGTTCTTACTGCCTCCTCCGACGGGTTGAAAAATGAGATTATTGCCTTGCTTAAGTCCGAATTTGCAATGACTGATTTGGGGAAGCTGAGTTATTTTTTGGGAATATCAGTGACCAGGTCAGTGACCAGGTCTGCTAACCACATGTTCTTGTGTCAGCGTAAGTATGCAGATGAGATCGTGTACAGGGCTAAGATGGCGAATTGCAAAGTTTCACCTACTCCAGTTGATTCGAAATCTAAGTTCAGTGCTATGGATTGTGCTCCAATCTCCGACTCTACTCTGTTTAGGAGCCTTGCAGGTGCACTTTAAAATTTGTACATAATATACAATAATATGCACCTGTTCTATATATACATTATCAGTTATGTTCTATTTAACTTGTCTGCCCAAACCATTTCTCCAATTCTCAAGAATCCTATATTGGCCAAACAAGACCCTAATTAGAATGCAGCTATGTCTGAGGAATTCAATGTTTTAACTAAATAGCATACATGAGGTCTAGTACCTAGACCTGAGGGGTAAATGTGATTCGTTGTCTGTGGCTAATTCATCACAAATTCAGTGACAATGGAGATCTTGAGAGGTATAAAGGTCAATGACACAAATCAGCAGGAGGGCATTGACTGTGGTGAGACCTTCAATCCGATTGTCAAACCGGCTACCATTCACACAATTTTGAGCATTGCCATAGGCAAACACCGGCCGATCCATCAGCTTGATGTAAAGTATGCATTCTTACATGAGGATCTGATCTGAGAGATCTGATCTGAGAGAGACAGTCTACATGCATCAGCCGCCAGGGTTCACTCATCCAGCAGTTCCTCACTATATTTGTCATCTTCGTAAGTCACTATATGGCCTGAAACAGGCTCCCCGTGCGTGGTATGATCGATTTGCCATGTATATCTTGCAGATTGAGTTTGTATGCAGCAAGAGTGATACACCACTCTTCATTTTTCATCGAGGTAGTAGCACTGCTTACTTATTACTTTACGTGGATGATATTGTTCTTACTGCCTCCTCCGACTGGTTGAAAAAATGAGATTATTGTCTTGATAAAGTCCGAATTTGCAATGAATGATTTGGGGAAGCTGAGTTATTTTTTGGGATATCAGTGACCAGGTCTGTCAACCACATGTTCTTGTGTCAGCGTAAGTGTTACACCCCGTAATTTCAGGACATGTGTCTAAGAGAATGTACGTGAGAAGATACGACTTTAAGTTTGAAACGAAAGAAAGAATTGTTTTCCAAAGGGAAAAGTCTTCCGAACCTCGAAAAAGATTAATGGTTGTAAATTGAAACTCGTAAAATTTATCGAAATTATGAAAATGTCGGGAAACGAAGTATATGGACGAATAGGAGGGCGACACATGTCACCCCCTACTTAGGCATGGACGAAAATGGACATGGAATTGGTCAAGTCTTGAACAAGCCAAGGTTTGACATATTTGACTTAGTCAACTAGCCCACTTGACATTAGATCTTTTAACCCCAATGAATCTAGACCACACAAGTGTTATAATCTTGACTATTGGAAGTAGTATATCATCACACTAGTAGCAAGACAAGTCCTACACTTAGAGAAATTTTTGCAAAACTTTAGGTGTTCATAGTGTTGCTCTCGGCTTTGTGCCTAAATGTAAGACAAAAAATTTCATTTGTGATTCATTATTCACAAGACTTTAACCCAAGGTTCCTAGGGGTATTGTAAGGATATCTCAATAGAAAGATCCCGAAAAAACGACGTTTTTACGTTAGTCGCAAGGCGAAAACCTAAGGTGTTCTTCAACTTTGAAGATGGAACTTGAAGAGGAGTTCTTCATGAGCTTCTAAGGAGTGCTTGGAGCGGATTGCACATAAGAAGATGAGCTAAAAATTGCTAAGGATCGACTTTTACGCTTGGACTTTATTAGGGCTTATTGAGGTAAAATCTTCATCTTCTTAATGTAATTGAAGATTACATGTTATAGTAGTTAAGAAATGAGCATGTGGTATATAGAATGAAGTTTGACAAAATTTGGATCATGTCGACATGTTAAAACCGAAAATGGACAAGTTAGCCATTAATGTTGTAATCAATTTGGTCGATAGTTACAATCGTCGCATGTTAAGAAAGAAAGTCTTTATAGTTGTTGTAATTGTTATTATGTATATAACATGTTGGGATAACAACTTGGATTGAAAAATGAATTGAAAGGAAATTGATAATTGTTGTGACAATGGTAGCCGAATATGGCTTGGAAATACTGGACAGTTTTATATTTATTGTGGGCCAGAATTTTACACGTCCTATTAGGCATGTAATCCCCTTTGTATTGCTGAATTGTTGGGCCTTAAATGTGGCGTTTGGTTATTGATTTTCGGGCCTTGAAAAAGATGGAAAAGTACGTAGAAACAAAGGAAGTGTTGCCCGATTTTCCGTAGAATAAGAGTCCTTATACTTAGAAATATTCTAAGTTGAAAGCTAGAAGTTGATAGGCGTATTATGGTCATTATAGGTTGACATTCTACGTGCGACAAATTCAAGATAGCAAGTGAATTAAGCCGAAGAGGTATGTGAACTCTTCTTATCTCTTGAGCATGAATCTTATGAAATGTATAGTACGATAGACGTACGTGTTTTAAATGAACTCAGTTTCATTTTGGTATCCTTGTATGTATTTTCAAAAGTGTAGTAACTCGTTTTCAAAGAAGTATATGTTACTTGGCTTGAAAAGTATAGATTACTTGATTTGGGAAAAGCATTGATAACTTGATATTCTAAGTTTAAGAGACTTGATATTCTAAGTTAAGAGGCTTGATATTCTAAGTTAAAGAGACTTGATATTCTAAGTTAAGAAACTAGAGTTCTAAAGTTAAGAGACTTGAAGTATTTTGAAAGTTATGTAACTTGATTTTGAAAGTATAAGTCTCTTGGTTATAAAAAGAACGAATTAGTCTAAGACATAAAGAGTTATAACGGCTTTATGAAAGGTTAAAGATGTCCTAAATTCTAAAGCATAAAGTTAGTTTAACGGCTTTATGAAAAGTTGGTTATAACAACTTTATGGAAGGTTAAAGGAATGGTTTCCTCTAGTAATGTAAACAAGGATTAATGACTTGAAATAAAGAAGGGCAAATTGATTTAAATGTATCAATTGCTTAGAGTTTTAAAGTAAGGGTCACTTGATTTAGAAGCCTAGAAATGTATTTCTAAAAATGTAGTGACTTGTTTGAAATGTAGACATGCCTTGATACTACGAGTGTTAGTATCTTGAGATTTTATATAAAAAAGGGTCTTTTGAAAAGAATGGAAGTACGTAGTACTTAGGTTAAATTCCCGAATTTTATGTGAAACGAAAGTGCCTTGAGTTTATAAAATGAAATTCATTTTTGTATGATAATGAAAGTCTGAAGATTTTATGAACTTGCCTATGCTCGCTTGTGATAGCCTTTGAGTGCAAGTATTATATTTTTACGCTGCCGTGACTCTCAGTTGGGTACTGTCTTGTGAATTTACTTGAGCGTCTGAAGCGGTGAGGATTCCACGGGTATGCTTCCATTGTGATTGATCCTTGGACATCTTATACGATGTGGGATTAAGGCATGCGACCGAGATTCGTTAGATTCGGATGTTTTATTACTCGCTTGGACATGCATCGATGTGGGATTAGGCATGCGACGGGGCGGGTTAGATTCGGATTGTTTTATTACTCCATGGACATGCTTATACGATGTAGGATTCAGGCATGCGACCGTGATGCGGGTTAAATCCGGGTGATATTGTTATTCCATGGACTAGCCTCCACGAGGTTTAGTGACGCAGATGGTGCAGTAGTTAGCTTTCGTACTTGCCGATCGATGGTAGCGCAGGATGGTCTGGTAGTTGGCTTTCTTACTTGCCCCCGTCAGTTCAATGGCATAGTTTGGTACGGTAGACTCTGATAGATAGCTTTCGTACTTGCCCCGGTCAGTTTTATGATGCAGGCTGGATCTGGTGGTTCGCTTTCCTACTTGGCCCGTACAGTTTTTATGACACAGGTGGGACCCGATGTTCATGTATACTTATTGGTGTTATATTATATCATGGGTATGGCGGTGAGGAAGGAGTTTCACGGCGTGATTGATATTATGGCGTGAGACCCGTGGTTATATGTGAGTAATGACTTGAGGCTTGTGTCACGACTTGACATGGCTTATATATATTGTATCTTGATTTGGTTATCACACATGTCTCTGTTTTATATGTATTATGATTTCATTCTGATATTTTGATTTCACATACTTGGTACATATTTAAATGCTTGACCTCGCCCGAGGTGCGTTAAATCTGCGAGTTGAGGTACATAGCTTTTTTATCCTCATTTTTAGGATCACTGTTCAGCTGGTTGGGAGGCTCCATTATTTCGGAGGCTTAGTATTTTAGTACAGTTCCCGGAGGTTGTAGATTTTTGTACATGGGTATGGCGGGGCCCTGTCCCGTCACAGTTGTTACGTCAAAACTCTTAGAGGCCTGTAGTCATATCTTGTGGGTCGCTTTAAAAAAAAAAAGGTAACTGTTTTTTGGATTACGTGTATTATTTTGGAAGGTGGCCTTATCGGCTAGCCTGTTATTTATTACTTTTGAGATGTATGTATGTTCCGCTACTATTCTCTGATGTATACCTGTAAAGGGTGCCTGTAGGGCACGATGCGAGCTTGGTCGTCGTGACAAAAGTGGTATCAGAACAGTTAGTCCTCAAAAGGTGCCTACAGACCGTGTCTAGTAGAGTCTTGATTATCGGTGTGTTGTGCACCACATCTATAACCAGGAGGCTGCAGGACATTTAAGATTGGTTTCCATTCTTTTCACTCTGAGATCGTGCGATAGAGCTGTGTTGTTAGGGTCGTTTCTCCCTAACGAGTTATGTTGATTGCAGCTACGAGAAAGGTAACAGTGACCCAGGAAAAATTATGTGGATTGCGTATCCAGGTTGGTAATGATTGTAGTATAGTTGATATTATGACATCTGACTATCACGGTTATGTATGAAGTCGGACGTATTTGCCTAGAATGATTTTAGATTACCAGGATTTGGTAAGGACTAAATAGATACCGGGAAGGTATGAAACAGTTAATGAATTCTCGCCAAGGTCTTATGTTTTATTTTTTAGATAATTGGGAAATGATGAGCTATCTGATAGGGTAGTGAACCCTTAAGAAGTCATGTTAAGGAACTTAATGGAATGCCATATTAATAGATTAAGCTACGTGGTAGGCTTAAAGGCTTAAGAGAATTGTACGGATTAGATCCGTATGAAGTAAGTAATGGTTGTTGTGATCAAGACAACATGGTTATGGTATTATGAGAAGTTATTGTACCCGTTTACGGGGGGACTAATAAGGTAGGCTTGGAGCATGGAAATTGCGAGCCTAAGATTATTGATAACCGCTGAGACCTTAGGTATATAAGGCCTTCTCGGGCAATAAGATTTAATTCAGACTAAGGGTAAGAGTTAAGTGCGACGGTGGGTCGGGTTGAGGACCTATTACGGGTCGTCCCATAGCCTGAAATGAAGTGGGATCAGTTGGTAGTAGTCATTCGTGGCGAGTCACGCAGTGCAAGGCCCAAGTCTAGTTAATTGTTTTACGGGTTCGTGGACGCGTTTCACCGAAACCAGGTCGTGAGAGCCGGAAATGGCCTTATATTGTTCGATTTAGTAACTCCAAAGATTGGAGGCCAGAATCAGTATGGAGGTTATGTATGTATGCTAGTATAAGTTGGAGGTACGGAAAGAGTACGACCAGTAATAAAGAGAGCAACCAAGTGTAGAGGAATAAAGCCTGAATCCATAAGGACATTTCGAGGTAGCTACACCAGTGGGTGATTGGGTGGTAGCTGAGCGGGTAGATAAGATTTGCCCGATGAGGATATAGTCGTCAGACCCTAGCAGACCTAGTAGAGCTGAATACGACAGACTTTGAGGTCATTATGAGTATGGACTAGTTGGCTTCGTGTATGCCAATGTTGACTGTAGAGAGAGGTTGGTTCGATTCCAGTTTCCCGATGAGCCGGTTATCGATAGGGAAGGAAAGGAAGTGTTAGTAATATGTAAGTTATTCCTTCATTCTTTGACATGAAATTGTGGAGTCTATGTGACTTATTTTATTGAAATGTTTGATTTGAATTTGAACGTTAAGAGACGGAAATAAGAACGTACGATTATTGAAGAATTTTATGTTAAGTGCCCTTGGAAGTACTTGTAATTGGTTTAGTGTGGCGGTCAGGGCCACGACATTCCGAGTAATTTCAGGAAAATGCGCAAGGCAAGAATAAGATAAGTATGAGTGTTGCCTGTGGAAAACAGAAGACATCGCTGGTAGGTTTTGAAAAAATCTATACGACTATAAGGTGGCGCTTGATGATCAAGTTTATGAAAGGGAGATAAGCTCTCTCCCCCACGATAAAAGGATAGTTTTACGTATTATGGGGTTATGTGTACCCAGGTTATTAGCGATGGATGTGAGACAGGTAAGATCTTCAATATCGTCATGCCATAGGTTACAGTTTTAGATAACCGTGGAAAAAGTATTATGTAGAGGCGGTTGAGGATTATGCGAGTTATATGTCAGGAAAATTTTGAGACTGCACGGGGTTCCTACATTTATTTGTGACAAACAGATGAGCCCAATTTTCGGCTAGCTTCTGGAGGGTTTTCAGAAGGGATTTGGGGACACAGGTGAGTCTCGGTGTTATATTTCACCCTCAGACCGACGGACAGGCAGGGCATGTGATCCAGACACCTGAGGATAGGTTGCGGGCCTGTGTTATTGATTTCTGGGGTAGTTGGGAGGATCCTTTGTCTCTCGTTGAGTTGTGTATAATACCCGTTACCATTTAAGTATTCAGATGGCCCTGTATGAGGCTTTGTGTGAAAGAAAGTGTAGAATCGCCGATTGGTTGGTTCCACGTAGGCGAGGTTCAGATAATTGGCCCAAACTTAATTCAGCGGGCTGTGGATAAGGCGAAACTTATCCAGGAAAAATTATTAGTAAAACTCAGAGTCAGCAGAAACTTTATGCAGATGAACGACGTCGACATTTTAGGTTTAGTACAATCCAGGGAGGCCCATATACTAGATGGTCTCAAAAATGAGAGTTAGAGTGTACTATTTTTAGAAATAGTACAGTCCAGTCCGGCTGAAAACGCGCACCAAACGCTGTATTATTTTTTTGTTCAATGCAATTCAGCGTAATACAACGTACCAAGTGTGTCCTTAGGCACGTATGAGACATTCCGAGAGAGTTTTTTTTTTTTTTAAAAAAAAAAAAGGAGTTCGAATTTCTATTAGAAATAAAAAATAAATACTCCATTACTGATGACTTGCTGGAAGCTTGAATAATCTAATTAAAAGCTACATTGAAACTCAAATTGAAAACAAAATAGTACAGAAAAAAAACAGCATCACCAAACCCAGAGAGAGAGAGAGAGACCAGCTTTGGCAACGTTGGGCGTTGTAGTCATGTTTTCCCAACTGGACAGGAGGAATGTGACGATCAGAAGGAAACTTGATGCGGCCAATGGAACTTTGAGGGACCAGCTTCACATTCTCACAATTGCATATCTCAATCATGAACCCATCTGGGTCCTTAAAGAAGAGTTGATCGATGGCTGCTCCTTCTTCTTCTCCTACCGTTCTCTTTAGATACTTTATGTCGAATTTCTCCAACCTTTGCACCATTCCCTCCATGTCTTCACTCTGCATAAAACCACAGCTTAGTATCATGGATATCCCCCCTTCAAGTGGCTTAAATTGCACTGCACACAAATTAATAGTATCAAAGTTTGCTATAATATATATTGGGCTTCCAATATTTCATTTACGGAGAATGTTGAAAACTTGTGGAAGATGGACGGGACGGAAATGAACTATGAGGCCATTCCGTTTGTGGATTAAATTAGCTTACAAGCCTAACGCTCTGGTAGTTCAAGGTCGAGATAGTGTCAACCAATTAATGTGTCTTGTGAGCTACGTACAACATAAAAAAAAAGAGGCTACCAATTAAACACGAAGGGAATAAAAATTAAAAAAGGCTGAAAAACTAAACCTGGAAGGAAATATGGTTGTCCATGGGGTCGATGTTATCAGTATCATTAGGCAATCTATCTTCATCTTTATCATGAACCAAATGAATCCCAACGCCATAATTGAACAGCCAAGCTCCATCGAAATCGAAAGCTTGCGGCCTCTCAATTAATACTAACCCAAGTACTTTAGTGTAGAAATCCACTGATTTTTTCACGTCCTTGCAAAGTCTCGACACGTGGTTCAACGCCATTAATGGAATTTCGTCTTCTTTTTGTTCTCTATTTTCTTCTTCTTGTCTCTGCATTTTTTGGTATGTGGAGAAATTACTATTTCAGGAATGAGAATAAGTAGATGTTGGCTGAAATTAATTAAGCTCTAGCAATTAATGGCGGTAGCTGAAATTTTGGGTGGTGACACGTTAGTGATTTTTGCATGAGGGTGGTGTACGTGTGATAACTGATAATGAACAAGCAAAGGGTGACGCGTGTTACCTATGCCAAAGTTAATGAAAATTTAGGAGTATACCTTAACATATGCTGTTGCTAGCTGTTGCCTAGTTGTTTGTTGTCCAAGAACAAAGGTTGAGTCATAGGGGATTGCTTGAGGAAGGCCCACATACCATTCCGAGGGGTCCTCTTTCTTCCTCATTCTATTTCTTACTTATGGATTGCCTTAAGAAAAGCATCATTTCCTTCCTTTTGCTAGATTCGAAAAAATTATACCGACCAAGCTGGTTCACCTCTAGAATTACGTATGTAAGTGTCTTCTTTCCTGCTCCTCTAGTAAAGAAAGGTGATCCTCCGCCCAATAGAGCCTGCTCGGCCTTAGTCTTGGGCTGATCTCAGACTTCAATCAACCCCTTCGTACTTCGATCCAATCAATCGATCGATCAAGAGAACTTTGTCCAACACCATTAAACAGGATAGAGCAACGCTTAACTTGGAGTCACGAGGACTTCTTCTTCTACTCCCTTCCCGGAAGATAGATAGGATTTAGAATTTCTTGTATCATTTAAATTTTGAGAAAAAATAAAGCATTGAGTTTAATCCTGGTAGGAATAATAATAAAAGAACAAGATAATAAAAGAAATAGCAAAAATAATTGAATTTACTTTCTATTTTGTAAAAGAATTGAAGGGGCTTTGTAAGCTATTTGCAAACTAACTACTGGTAAGATATTGTGTTAGTTGCGTGTAGGTTGTTGCCTAAGGTGTTTGTAGGTGGTTGCATAAGCTAATGTAGGTTGTTGTTTTGAAATTTAGTAGTGTAGAATTAAGTTTAACCCATTATATATAATTCGAATAATGAGGCCTCACACATCGGAAATGTCGTTTTCACACACGTGCACACGTAGTGTCAAGTATCGTAAATTTCATTAGTGAAAGAGATATTGGTACGTGAGAAAACATTTGAAACATGAAATGATGGACTGATTGTGGTTTTTGGCTACTGGAGCCGAGGTGCTAACGAGGCAGTGTCTGTGCCAACGGAAGTCCAAAAGTTTGACTGATTGTGGGGACGATTTTGATCATTCAAAAGGCAGTTTCTCCTCCATAAATCACCCATTATTTGGCTGCATTACTTGGTGAATTAAGTGGTCATTTCATGACACTTAAATGGTCATTACATGAGCACTTGAAAAGACATTCTTACACTACTATAAATTGAGGCTTTGGCTTAATTATAGACAACCCTTCACACTTGTATAATTCAGATTTTCTGAATTCTTACTCTATAAGCACTCTTTCATACAGTCAAATGTTCTTCTTGAAAAACACTTGAGTTTCATTTGCTCATTTGTTAGTTGCTGTTTTATCTTGGGAGACAGTTGCCCATATCGTAAAAGGATATATACGGGGCAATAATTTCTTAAGAACAGAGTGAATATCACTCGACTCAGCAGCGCCTCTGTACCGCTACCAGATTTAGTGTATTTTGGTTTCAGGTTAGACCATCTCCAGCAGGGGACATTGTCCCTGATAATTACACACAGTAGGAGACAATTTGAATGACATGTTGACGTGGAAATAATTGAAAATTATTGAATATATAGGAGATAATATTGCCACGTGGAGACAATGTCTCCTACTGGAGAAGAAGAAGGGGACAATGTCTCCTGCAACGTCATGTGGCAGACTGCGATTGACTGCTAGAAATTCATTTTCCACCGCTACTTTAATTGTTATTTTTGACCAATAATTTGACCTTATTAAAAAAAATCAATTTTTTTATTTTTCAAGATCTATAAAAAGAGACTAAGTGTACTTCATTTGGACACCGAAATATTTTGGCTATTTTCTCCAAATTTCTATCTTCTTCCAAATTATTTGCTATTTTTTTAATATGGATCCTAATCAAAATTTTAATCTTCCTCCAAATTTTATATTTCCTAACCAACTACAAAATCCCAATATTCAACGTCCACAAAATTCTCAATATATGTCATCCAATTTTCAAATTCCATATATGATGCCAACTAATTTTGGTATGCAATATCTGTATAACCGAAAAGTTTGGAATTTGGCAAAAGTTTGAAACAACCGAAAATTAATTTTCAATTTGTGATTTTAATATTATCAATGTTTTAGTGTGTGTTTGATAAATTGTACGATTAATTTATCTTTATTAATAAAATCATGTATTGTTGAGTTTTAATATTATAATAAATTTGATAAGTGTCAAAATTAAATGAATATAAGTAATTTATAATTTTATTAATTATATGTGTAATAATATGAATTACAAGAATAATATCATATACAAAATAGAAAATGAGATATAATGAATATATATGATGGGGTATATGTATTGATGTGGAGGAAAAATAAAATGAATTATTTTATGAAATATCTCCTGCTGTGGAGTGTATGTGATAAATGAAGATATTTGATAATGTGGCAGATGCATAATATGATGTGGCAGGAGATAAAAGTGATTTCAATTATCTCCGGCCGGAGATGGTCTTATAAAGATCAAGGGGCTTGCTGCAGTTGAACGAAGATCCAAAGATCCAAGACTCCAACACTGATTCAAACGAAGATTAAGACCTCAAAAGCTTATTGTTGTCACAACTCTTGGTGGCTTTAAGTTTGTTGCTATTGTAATCATTATAGTTACCTTTCGAAGCTCTTGTTTACTATTTTCGTACATCAATTATGTAACTCACAGTTGTAAGCTTCTTTAATAAGCTGGTTGCAGAGCTACTTATAAGCTATTAGAGTAATAAATGGGCATTCACAATTTATAAGTATATTTATAACGCTCTCTTTTGAATGTTCATTAATAGATAACGTGTCATAACAATTTTATTTAAAAAATCTAGTGGGAAGAAATTATAAAAGAAAAAAGAGTACACATATTTATTAATAAACATTGCTAGCTGTCTCATTAAAAACTTTATCAGGAAAACCTAAATGAGACAAACTCTTGATTAAGAAAATAAGAGTACTACACATATTTTACTGTCCTGATTAAAATATCATAATTTTTGAAGATAATTTATTTCAATCTTGTATACCAACTTATTATATATTGAGATTGGTAATACCATTGTGATCAGATCTATCAAATTATAAAAATAAGCGGAGTAGCCTTTTTTTCAAAGGTGAAGTCCATCTCACCAAAAAAATACTTCCTATGTCAAGTTATACATGTGACGCCATTTGAATTTCAAGAGTCAAATTTTTTAATTTTAATTTATACATGTCCAAACATGCAACCATGAGTTCATGTAAACATCGTAATTGCGATTCAGGGTGTCACAAACGTGAATTCATATAATCTGCGATTTTTTTATTCAGGGAGTGCACTATACACATCTCATATAATATGAATCACCAAGTTCAGAAATTGCTCGCACGTTGCGGGTTCAAACTTTAAAGTGGCTAAGGGTATAGTTGCATGCCTATTATCTACCGAGTTTCGGAACATGCGTTACCGGCCCTATTGAGATTTTTCGGTTATTAAGGAAAAAGATAGAAATTGCTTTGTGGTTATTCATTTCCTATTAGCTGAAGATGGGACATGTGGGATTCTGGATGGCCTTGTTTTTCATTTGCATGCTTCTTCTGTGTCTTAAGTTGGTTATTAAATTGAAATAAGTTGGCTGATGGCTCAGTGTTACATGACTAATACTCCCTATGGTTCAATTATTCATAACGGGTGTCCATTAGTCATTTTATTTGATTAAAAAAGAGTGTTCACTTACCCAATTAAAAAAAATTAACTTATTTTTCCAGATGCCCTTAATAAGTGCTAGACCAAATTTCAATATCTATTTAATTACGGGTAATTTAGTCAAATTACATATTTTTGTCTAGGAGTTATCATTTTTCTATGTGTTTTGCAAATGACTAAGTGAAAATTCTTTTTGATTCGGGAGTATACTTTAGCTGACATTACAAGGTGTAGATTTTAAGTTCTGAGTCTCAGATAATTTTTGAAATTGCACTAGTCAAAAGATGTCATCTCAGTCACTGATCATGAAAGGAAAAAGGAGAGTAATTCTTTTCCTTTTAGATCCGTGCTTGCAGATGGAATTCAAGCACATTAACAAGTAGAGTCCATAAAGTGTGTTGAGCTGCAAAAATTGATTTAAGTGGGTAGTATTTGTTCGGAAAGGAGCTTTTAGGACACAAATCTGGCTTGTATTGGTTAGATAAATGCCATGACTCAAATCAAACTGGGATCCTTTTTTTTTTTTGTTGACGAAGGAGCCGCGTGCTCTTCTTTCGAAGTGCGCCAGGGTAAACCCCGATCGACGCAGCACCGAACCACGTCGGCCAGTAGTAAACCACACTTGCAGCCCACGCGTGACAGCGCCAACCGAAGGTTTATGCGAGGATCGAACTTCGTGGCCTTGCGGTCAAGTATTCTCTTCTTCTGCAGGGTATCAAACTGGGATCCTTGAGTGGCACATAATGGGCTTAATTCCCAATAAGTAAACTAACTTATCTTTGGCAAAACTCTGGACATGCATCAACAAAGTTCAACTATCTGCTTCGTATAAAATTATCATGCACATGCAATGGTTTAGTCTTTAATTAACTATAACATAACAAACCATTGTGGATCTATTACGTTTCTTATAACATAACTATAGTCCTTTATCTTGTCAAGCAGAGCATAGAGCCCTCCAGCAGCATATCTGAAAAGACATAAGCTGTTCTAAACAATTAAAGGAAAGGAGTTAACTTCTCAGCTCCACCAAAGTAAGTATATGGGTTCGCCTGTTAGCTACTACTGAATCTGAAACACTAGAAGTAAGGAGTGAGTCCACCGACTCAATATTTACCACTAACTCAGCAAGTGACAAGCTACAACTTCCATTCTATCAAATTTTCAAGTATAACGACACATAGTACTACAATTATATCTTCTGAGTACACATTTTATATCAAAAGGATAAGTCAAGCTCATGCCTATCTCAAGAACTGTTAAGTTTCTCCATTTCTTTTCTCTTTAATGAAACCAGTTTTATAGTTTCTCTTATGACTAAGGGACTATACTTCAAATCTATCTATGTGCTACCTCACCCCTTTGGATAAGGATATAAACTCTCGTACTGGTATCATATACGCCGCAATTCCCTTCGGAAAAGCTGTGTTGATAAGGTACTATTTTTCTATGCATGACCTACACAGTCACTATATTTCTTTGGCTTCCTCCCAAAGCCTTTCTCACACCGTTCTTATTATATTTGTTCTTTATATAGAACATCACTTGTTTTTACATACACTTTTTGATAATATGCATCAGGATTCAGGAGTCGAAACATGCTTTAACTTACAAGGGAATAGGGTCTTATTTGTCATCATATTTATTATATTTGTCATCCGTTAAAGTATGAAACAAATATATTCTTTCCGTTATGAAAGTTGTTATATTTGCCCATTTTTAACAGAAACGCGCGTCCACGTGAGATCCACGTAGATGCCACATGGGATCCACGTGGAGGGTGGGACCCACCTTCATCTTCAACAGCGTCGCCGTCGCCGCCTCCACCGCCACTCACAAGCCATCCCTCACCCGAGATCCGCCGCCTCCACAACCCCCCTACCGCCCTAACCCCACCTACCCTCTCCACCCTCACGTCATCCTCAAATTTCTATTTCATATTTTTTGTTATTTTTATAAAATAAATATTAAAAATATGAAAAAATTCATACTCCCCCCTACCGCCCTCCACCCCACCCCATGCCCTACGACCTACACCCTTCCTTCAAATTTCTATTTCATATTCTTTTTACATTTATAAAAAAAATATAAAAAATATGAAATTTTTCTTACATCCTCCCTCCCCCCTCCACCCCATGCCATACCCCGTCCTCAAATTTATATTTCATATTTTTTTACTTTTATAAAAAATATGAATTTTTTTCTTATTCCCTGCCTCCCACACCACCCCCGAAGTTTTTATTTAATATATTTATTTTACTTATATATAAATTTTATTAAAAATGAGAAATTTTTCGTACTCCATTACCCAACTCCCCCTCCCCCACTACTACCCCCGCCCTCCCACCCCCAATTTTTCTATTTTATAAATTTATTTTATTTTTATATTTTTTTAATAAAAAATGAGAAAAATTGGCTTACCCCACCCGAAGTTTTTACTTTATATATTTATTTTACTTATAGAAATTTTTTATAAAAATGAGAAAATTTTCTTACCCCACTACCCAACCCCCTCTGTCTCACCCTACCCCATTCCCTCCCACCCATTATTTTATATATTTATTTTGCTTTTTTAAAAAATGATTTTTTTTTATAAAAATATTATTCTTATTTTAAAAATAAAGATATGAAAAAATCAAATATCATACACAATAAAATAACATCATAGAAGGTAGATTTGAAATTTATAAAAGTAATGGGTCAAATTGACAAGTTGGGTTATGACCCATCATTTAGCTCAGATTGACTTGCTCATCTTAGCCCAGGTAAGCTTTGGGCGGGTTGACATTAACGCATCTATTAATTCAGTTCATCTTAACCCGCCCAACTTCAGCCCAAACGGCCTATCTAACACTCCTATATACAATTAAGAAAACAGAGGAGGTGGAGAAGGAAGCATACTTTTTGACTTTTTTCTGATGTTTGTGAACATTGATCATAAGTTAAATCACTTGAAAAACTCCAATAATAATACGATGAAATTGGGTGTACTTTTTACTCTGGATTATTCACCATAATATTTTGATAATCTGATCATTACAATTTAATCCAAACTAAAAATCCTATTCTTATTTGCCGAAACCTTCATCTGGGGTAAATTTTATGAGAATTTATATTTAAAAAAATCATGATATCGTATTTGAGTATCGTGTGTCTATATTAAAAGCAATCCAAATATGCTAATGTTAACTTAATGATTTTGAATGTTTGGGCGCAAAACCCTTGGGGAAGTTCTAATATGGGCTTTGCCCGATATAGTGTAGTGTGTCATCAAGTAAAATGAAAATTCATTTTTAGTATTTAGGCAAATAAATGTGAACGGAATCCAAGCAGTCATAGCTGAGGAGTTGAGTTACATAATCGTATGTAAGAGGTCAAATGAGATAATGACATAAATTCACTGGAGAACTTTTGCATCAGAGTCAGACACATTCCAATTCTTTGTTCACCGATGTTGGGCCCTTAAATTATATTATTCACGCTTCAGTTAACAAGGTCTGTGCATGCGGAGAATGTTAAGAGTCTCACATCGGATATAGAATGGAAAGATGGATTCCTTATATGGACTTAGATAATTCTCAACCTACAAGTTAGATTTTGGAGTTGAGTTAGACCCAAGATCCATTATTTACACGGAGAAAGCACTAAATACATGTAGGCTGTTTTGAGTTGGTTGAATTTCATGTTTGTCTTCAAAACATCTACCAATAAGTAGTTGACAGACAGGCAGAATAGCAAGTGAAACGTTTTAGGAACAATAATAGCAAATTCCAAATGTAGAAGTATTTATAACAATCTTTCAGACAAAACAAGAAAGACAAACTTCTAATGCGGGTGTAGCTCAGTTGGTTTCAGGATGACATATTGCTTTCAAGAAAGACAAGTTAGATCACACGAAATACTAACTCCTATCCTTATATAGAATGACAGACCAATATTAGTTACTTTAAAAATAATTAATGTTAAAGACAAAGTAGAAAAACTTAATTAATTATTTTGATTTTATAAATGGACAAGTATTTTGGGACGGATATTTATAATAATGTAGACAACTAATATGAGACGGAGTGAGTACTAACTTCTAGACAAAAATAGGTAATTTGACCAAAATATCTCTAATTGAATAAGTATTAGATTTGATCACCTAACACTTAATAAAAATAAATTTGAAAAAGTAAAGTCAATTCTTTCTTAATTTGTTCAGTGAACACTCTTTTTGAATAAAAAATAAAAACTCTTTTTAATCCCAAAGAAATATATTAATCCGCGGTCAAATGGATCGATTTGACTCTTCATAACCACTAAATGACTCTATTGAGATCTCTTTTGTGTGTGTGTGAAGGACTCTTAGAACTTGCCAGACTTGTTTGGTTGTCATAATATAATTACAAGCTACTATAATGCTCAATGTTATACTAGTTATTTGTACAAGAAATAATTACTGACACAATAAGAAGGTTTTGATTTTTTAAACTAAATACAATTATCAAATACTTAAATAAGCATATCTTGTATGAGCAAGTAAATAAGTTTTAACATGTGAATAGATGTGGTTACACTTAAACTTAATTCCTACATGGCTTTCCAAACACATTCTAAATAAAAAATATTCCGAAAATTAGAAAGGGTATGTTGTTGTTATTTTATCAAATTATTTTTATTACTGGCATTTTGAGAATCTAAATTTGATTGGTAATACTTCCATTATTGAAATACTAGTTATTTAATGATAACCATAAAATTTTATTAACATGAATAAGAAAAAAAATATCTATTTTTAGTACAAGTAAAAGAATGGGAAGAAAGTAGTATAATAGAAAAACTATTTTTATCAGAAGTGAACAAAGTAAATAGAGAAAAAAGGAAAGTGAAAGAGAACCAATAAAAGGAAACCCAAACTAAGGGGTGTATTCAATTAGGATTTTAAAAGATTTTTTTGGGATAAATAAATTTTATGGATTTTAAAAGACTATTTAAAATTGTTATGATTTTAAAAGACTGTTTTGACAATCAAGATTTCTTATGTTTGGATTTTAAAAGATTTATCATAAGATTTATAAAGATTTGAAAGGACCACATGGATTTTTTCTCCAATCCTTTTGCTCTCATCATTACCATTTTTTTATAATTTTTCATCACTAGTTTTCAATGTAAAATATATCAAAAGCCGTTATTATACTTCTAAAATAACAATATATAGTATTTCAAGTTCCATTAACTATTCTTTCTCATTAATTGTCTAAAATATTACTTAATTCTATAAATAACAATAAAAAGTTTAACCAAATTACAATAACAATAGTTCAACAAAATTATAACCCAAATAGTTCAACCAAAGTACCAAATAGTTCAACCAAAGTAAAATAAAATAGTACAAACAAATGTAAGGATCTCCTGCTTTCTTCTATTACAGTTGAATTGTTCACATGGCTTGAGGGCAACAACTAGGGGTGGTAGATGGGCCGTTTGGGCGGAAGTTGGGCGGGTCAAGATGTGTTGAAGTTGTAGATGAGTCAATGCCCAACCCACCCAAAACTTACATGGACTAAGATGAGCGGATCAAGATGGGCTAAATGATGGGGGTGAGGGTGGAGAGGGTAAGTATGGGTAGGGTGGAGGGGATAGGGGTAGGTGTGGCTATGGGTAAGAAAAAAATCATATTTTTATAAATTATTTATAAAAGTAAAAAAAATATAAAATAAAAATTTGAGATTGGGATAGGGCGGGGGTAGGGGTAAGGGAGGTAAGATAAAATTTAATATTTTTAATAATTTTTTTTATAGAAGTAACAAAAAATATGAAATATAAATTTGAGGATGGTGGGGGGTGGGGGTAGGCGAGGATAGGGTGGTAGGGGAAGTAAGAAAAAAATCCATATTTTTTATAAAAGTAAAAAAATATGAAATAAAAATTTGAGGATGGGGTGAGGGTGGAGGGGGTAAGTGTGGGTAGGGTGGAGGGGGTAGGGGTAGGTGTGGGTATGGGGGTAAGAAAAAAATTCATATTTTTATAAATTATTTATAAAAGTAAAAAAAAAAAATTGAGATTGAGGTAGGGCTGGGGGAGGGGGTAGGGCGGGGTAGGGGGTGGGGAGAGGTAAGATAAAATTTCATATTTTCAATAATTATTTTTATAAAAGTAACAAAAAATATGAAATAGAAATTTGAGGATGGGTAGGGGATGTAAGAAAAAATATCCATATTTTTATAAAAGTAAAAAAAAAAAAAATGAAATAAAAATTTGAGAATGAGAAAAAGTCTGATAGGTTAGACTGAGATTGTTTATAAGATTTGTTAGTTATACCTTCTACTAAAAAGTCTTCCAAAATCCATATTTTTAAAAGATCTTTCGAAATCTCAAAATTTTGAATATCAAAAGACTTTTTGTTAGTCTTTTAAAATCATAATTGAATACCACTAGATTTGAACACTTTATTTAAAAAATTCTAATAATCTTGATTGAATACCACAAGATTTTTTTAGATTGTTTAAAAATCCTAATTGAAACCACATCACTTTTTTATTCCAAAATAGTAATTCAATACACCCTAAATGTGTCAAAACAAGAGAGAGTCATGCATAGCATATAATTGGCCATGCAAGTTTGCCATTTGGGGTCACTTCACGCCTCTCTCTCTTTTTTTTTTTATAGCAATTCCCTCGTTCTTTCAAATAAAATCAAAAGCCTTCTTCCCCTAAAAAAATTGAAGATGGGTAGAGGGAAGATAGACATAAAATTGACAGAGAATGTAAATAATAGACAAGTAACATTCTCAAAGAGACGTGCTGGCTTGTTGAAGAAAGCTAGAGAGCTTTCTGTTCTTTGTGATTCTCAAGTTGCTGTTATTATTTTCTCAATTACTGGCAAGCTTTTTGAGTTTTCTAGTACTAGGTATGTTTTGTTTTCGACTTCTAATTTTATTTTATTTTATTTTTAGGGTTCTGAGTTAATTTTATGTTTCAGGTGCCTGTTACTCTTTCTTGTTTTTATCCTAGTTGTAAAGAATGAATATTGTGCATAATTCAATCCCAAAAGCTAGCTGATTATAGAAGTCCATGTTCTCATTCCATTTTTTTCGATGTGGTATTCTTAACACTCCCCGCACGCTCAGAACTCGTTAAATGGAGCGTGTACAATATAATTTGGGGACCAACATCGACGAACAAAGAATTGGAATGGGTCTGGCTATGATATCATGTAAAGAATGAATATTGGGCATAACTCAACCTCAAAAGCTAGATTGTAGGGTGAGAATTGTCCAAGTTCATGTTCCCATTTTATTTCCGACGTGAGACTCTTAACACTAGTAGCAATTGATTTTTTATTCTGTTGACTTACAGTCTACATTTATCTTATTCTTTTAAATACTATAGTAGAAAGAGATGGGTTTTTTTTGTGTGTGTGTATGCATGCTCCCATTGAGAAAAAATATTGACAACAACAACATATCCAGTATAATGCACAAGGTGGTGTACGCATACCTTAGCTCTACCTTGTGAGCGTAAGTGATTGTTTTCATAGACCCTCGGCTCGAGGAGAGAAAAAATATTGACATACATTGAATTTTCCATGAACTGTTCAAGTATTTTTAGTTCACATATTTGATTTTTTGGTTGGTGCAGTATTCCCCATTGTCATTGTGTATCTGTAAAATTTCCCATTCTGCTGCAATAAAATTATTTCTTGGAAAATTGCTGATAATACTTTTTCATTGACAATCACTTGATAAATTGCATACCATTTTGTTTGGTTTTGATAGTCTCAAATGCAGGATAAAATAAGATTATCATGTTGATAGGGGTAAATTGCATATTCTGTTTTTCATCTCACTTATAAGGTACTAGTTGAAGGAGCCTTGATGTAATTGGTAAAGTTGATGTCATGGTCACGAATTCGAGCCGTGGAAACAACCTTTTGCAGAAATGCAGGGTAAGACTGCGTATAATAGACCCCTTGTGGTCTGGCCCTTTCCGGGACCCCACGCATAGCGGGAGCTTAGTGCACCGGGCTTCCTTCTTTTTGTCTTTTCAAATTAGGTACTAATTGAATCATTTCTTAATGTTAAGTGTTAACAGGCTCATCCGTGCATCCTATGAAGAAAGCTGTTAAAACTTTCTTTCCCCTTAAAAATTTCAGATATTGATGTTTATCTTTGTTGGAACTTGTGTGGATTGAAGAAAAAAACAAGTGATTAAAATCCATTTTTTGGAATTTTGGCCGAAGGCCCGCGGTTCCTGATTCCAGTAAGTCACTGGAATTTTCGACGAATTAGCACCTAGATGCCTTGTGGAGGCACCGGGGTGCCTGGATGGCAGTAAGTCACTGGAAAGAAAAAATCGAATTTGCACCTAGGTGCCTTGTGGAGGCACCGCGGTGCCTTCGACGGTATTTTCCAGTTTTGAACCAAAAGTTGCTTCTCTTCACATAGAGTCATAACCTTTGGACTAATGGCTGCATCTGGTCGAAATTCATGCTATATAAAGCATGTAGATCACTTGTTTAACAGACACAATACAATTAAAAACATCTAATCTTCTGATTTAAGAATCAATAATGATCATTGTTGCTTCTTCTTTCTCTTCATGAAATTTCTGAAGAACACATAAAGTAGATTCGCAGGAGTGGAGTTCTTGTGCTAGAACTATCACTCAGATAGTTGTATCCTCAAGACAGACGTCCGTTAAACTGCAGCACAAGCGGGGACCAATTTTTGTCTTAGGACACTGCGTCGAGCAGGCCTCTATCTACAAACAAGTTAGTATGTGTTTATGTTTTGCTGAACATTATTGTTGTCGATTTTAATTTACTTGAGTTATTTGTATATTATTGTGGTTTATGCATTGAAGGTCTAGATTAACACTAACAATCTAAGACAAAAAAACTTAGAAAATATATATTTTTCTGACATTGTTCGAGTTTGCAAATATATTTTCAGAGCCTGATTTGCAAACAAATGGATCAATCTGGATCATCAATGGTGAAAAACCATGTGGAGAAACCCGAGAAATTCAAGGGTTCTGATTTCAAGCGCTGGCAACAGAAGATGTTCTATTTGACAACTCTTCACGTGACAAACGTGTTGACTGTTGAGGCTCTTTTGGCATTGCCAGAAGGAGAAGGGGAGAATGTTCCTACCGAGGAAGCAAAAGCCGAAAGGCTGAAGACAATTCAAACTTGGGAAAGTCAGGAGTTTCTGTGCAGAAACTATATTCTCAATGCTTTGGATGATTCTCTCTAAGATATCTACTCCACGTTCAGAACGGCGAGGGAGTTGTGGCAGTCACTTGAGAACAAGTACAAGACAGAGGTTGCTTGTTCGAAGAAGTTCGTCATCGGCAAGTTCTTAAACTTCAAGATGAGCGATGCAAATCCAGTTGTCAAGCAAGTGGAGGAACTCCAAGTCATTGTTCATAAGTTAGAGGTTGAAGACATGGGCCTTAACCCGGATTTCCTTGCTGGTGCTATTACTGAAAAATTACCTCCTTCTTGGAAGAATTTTAAAGGTTTTCTTAAGCATGAGGAAATGAATTTTGAGCAATTGGTTCTTAAAATTCGAGTTGTTGAGGATAATCGGAAGAATGAAAAGGCTGATGCTGGTTTCATTAGTGTTGTTATTGCACAAGCAAATCTGGTTACAAATTCAACCGATTGGTGGATGGACACGGGTGCTACAAGGCATGTATGTTCTGAAAAGGACATGTTTTCATCATACCAAGCCATCAAAGATGGAGAACCACTGTTCGTGAGAAATGCCGCTGCTGTGAAAGTAGAAGGGAAAGGGAAGGTGACTTTGAGGCTCACTTTCGGGAATGATCTATTGCTCACAAATATACTACATGTGCCTGAAATTTGTAAGAATTTAATTTCTGGCCTTGTTCTTAGCAACAAGGGCTTTAAGTTAGTTTTTGAATTTTACAAATTTGTACTCACCAAATGTGGGGTGTACGTAGGCAAGGGCTACCCCAGTGAGGGGCTCTTCAAACTAAGTGTTGTATGTACTAAGGCATTTGCCGTTATCAATGAAAACGCAGGCAATAGCACTGCTTCTGAGTATGTGATTGATTCCCTTTCTTCTGTATGACATTCTCGGTTAGGCCATGTAAATTATCGTTCCTTACAAAGAATGATAAAGATAGGCATGTTGCCAAAATGTTCCATGAACAAAATGACTAAATGTGGGGTTTGCATAAAATCAAAATATGCAAGTCATTCTCATAAATCTGTTGTGAAATCAAATGAAGTGTTTGGTTTAATTCATAGTGGTTTGTGTGATTACCAAGCAACTCCCTCTCGTGGAGAAAAGAATTATTATATATCATTTATTGATGATTGCAGTAAATTTTGTTACGTATACTTAATACATACCAAAGATGAGGCTTTGAACATGTTTAAGACATACAAAGCAGAAGTGGAAAACCAACTTGACAAAAGAATTAAGATTCTAAGGTCAGACCGAGGTGGTGAATATACGTCAAATGAGTTCAATGAATTATGTTCTACTCATGGTATAGTTCATCAGAGCACTGCTCCATATACTCCACAACAAAATGGAGTTGCCGAACGAAAGAATAGAACATTGAAGAATATGATAAATTCAATGTTGATTAGTTCGGGTGCACCTCTTAGTCTATGGGGTGAGACATTAATTACTGCAATTATGATATTGAATAGAATTTCTCAAAAGAAAAATGATCAATCTCCATACGAAATATGGAATGGAAGATTGCTTACTTTCAAAAGGATGAAAGTGTGGGTACGTCAAATGAGTTCAATGAATTATGTTCTACTCATGGTATAGTTCATCAGAGCACTGCGCCATATACTCCACAACAAAATGGAGTTGCCGAACGAAAGAATAGAACATTGAAGAATATGATAAATTCAATGTTGATTAGTTTGGGTGCACCTCTTAGTCTATGGGGTGAGACATTAATTACTGCAAATATGATATTGAATAGAATTCCTTAAAAGAAAAATGATCAATCTCCATACGAATTATGGAATGGAGATTGCTTACTTTCAAAAGGATGAAAGTGTGGGTTGCCTAGCGAAAGTTCAAGTACCTTTACCAAAGAGAACTAAACTTGGATAAAAAATGGTTATTTAATGATAACCATCTAATCTTCTGATTTAAGAATCAATAATGATCATTGTTGCTTCTTCTTCCTCTTCAAGAAATTTCTGAAGAACACATAAAGTAGATTCGCCCGGAGTGGAGTTCTTCTGCTAGAACTATCACTCAGATAGTTGTATCTTCAAGGCAGACGTTCGTTAAACAGCAGCACAAGCGGGGGCGAATTTTTGTCTTAGGACACTGCGTCGAGCAGAGCTCTATCTACAAACAAGTTAGTATGTGTTTATGTTTTGCTGAACATTATTGTTGTCGATTTCAATTTACTTGAGTTATTTGTATATTATTGTGGTTTATACATTGAAGGTCTAGATTGACACTAACAATCTTTACCACCTTTCTATTTGATTTTTAGAGACAATTTGAACAAGTATACTGAACCGGAAGTTTCTCGTCTTACTTTCATGTATCATACCACTGTGGTTTGGTACAATAACTTCGACACAGAATGTTTAATAACTGGTTGGCAACCTCCTGGCCCTTGTAGGATGGGGAGATAATGGATTTGATTTTTCTTTTATACCCTTCTAGTTTGCTTACATAGTAAAGAAAACTGGAACTATTTGCATCCGTAGAAACTTCCCATACGAAACTTTCCTTTTGGAACGAGTTTAACATCACAAAGTTTCAAATACATTGGAATATGGCATCATTTTGCTGATTTAGTACCTGTGAGAAACGGATGGACGATGATGTGTTTGCATTAGTAAGCACTGGTTTTCTCACATCTCATTAATTTTTCACATTCATGATGGGGCTTTAGATGTATGAAAGGCTGGTGGTTAGATGGTGGCTTCATGTCCCTTTTTCCGAGAAAGAAGAATAGGAATGAAATAAAGGATGAAGTACATTGCATTCAGGTGTATCTACACTATGAACTAGAAAATGTAGCTTACTTCTCGTGGCATAAAGTTGATACAAATTTTATTCTATTTCTGAATTGGAATTTTGGAGACAGAAACTTGGAATGGTGTTCAGAAGGATGTCTGTACACAGCCAATAATTGGTTGATCTCCAGATGTCGTACACAATATAAGTACAGGAACCATGTCCCGTTTCCTCATGTTGCCCCAATGGTGCTTCAAGGAAACAATGCTTGCACTTCTTTTTCCTTTGGGGTGGGGGTGGGGGATGGGGGGTCCAGGTCTGAAACCACTGTTACACACTTTCTACTGATTAATTGGTCCCTCTCCTTTATGCCAAATGTACAATTTACTTGAGGTTCATGGTGGTCATATTACTTGGGACTAAGTTGTGTTATGCTTCCTTCACGGAAAGGGATAAAAGGCATAGAATTTTAGTTTTTCACATGCATATTGGATTATTGAAGGAAAAGATGCTTATTAGGCTGGAAATGTGTTTATTAATGCCTTGTTTTACGGTAAGTAGATAGCAGGAACATTCAACGTATCAGTTCCTTGTATACCCACGCAGATGGAAACAGATATTCTCACCTCAGAGAGTCAAAGGCTTTCAATATTTTACTTGCCTGAGTATAAGATGCTATGTGCACTCTGTACTCATTGAACCTCAAGCTAGCTGTCCCAAATATTTTGAAGATGTGACCTTGAGTAATGTGATCACTAATCCATAATTTGATACACTAATTTTTGTTAAAATGCAGCATGAAACAGACGCTTTCGAGATGCAACAGGTTTGTAGCCTCAACAGAGACATCTGCCGTAGAAAAGAGGTCAGAGGTAGTAGATCTTCATCTGTTTAGTATGATTATGATTTGCTACTACAAATATGTATAATGCGATGTCCTTGGAATCAACATTCTGAGTTCTGTTTCTCTCAGTTCTATCCACAGAGGTGTTTTTTCCACGTATAAAAGCACATTAACGAGAACCCTTGCCAATAAGAGCATTTTCACTTTTATTTATTTTTTGGTTCTGGTGTAATCGTGCTTTTTGACCAATTGTACAATATCACAGAGTTCTTTTCTAGGGGGAGAATAAAAAGTGGCTGGGTTTTCTGCAACTTCCAGTAGAAAATGTTCAAAAAGCACATTTTGGAGTTCTTATCTGTTTGCTTTGTCGTATGAAGTAGAAACATTTCACCTTGTGCATGGGTTTCCAAATTTCTTGTTCATATTAAGGATACATAATTTTCTGTATTTTCCCCAATGATTTTCTTTCCTTTTGTGTTTAGAGGAATATGAGCATCCTCGGTAGATTTTTGGTGTAATAATCTCTTATTTTTCTTCACTTCATTATTAATTATCCAGGAGGTTATCTGCCTCCTTTCTCCCTGTACTCAAAGAATGAAACTGATGGCAATTTTGCAGCACTCTAAAACTTTTCCTTACCATTATAGATACTATGTGAACTCTTCTCAGGTCAATTGGTGGACAATAGCATGTCCCATATTTTCTCGTTTAGTTGTCTCTCAGTGTATTATATGAAGATCTCTGTATCTGCATAGATTTCTTGTTTCAATTGAAAAGATGTCCGCTCTTTGTTTTAGCTTCTTTCTGGTGACTGAGCATTATTAATGAGATCAAAAGTCTAGAGTTTAACTCGTCAAATATACAGAGCTACTGTTAATTGTTTGGATCAGCGGTTAGTTCTTGCTGGAATACATCAATAAAAGTTCCACCTTTCTGATAAAAAATAATAAATACATTACGAATCAGTATTTAGAAAGTATGACATTTGTGTTTTCTTTCTTTGCTTTTAATGCAAATATATGAGCTGGAGACTGCAATCAGGTAGTTCAGCATGTTTGTCTTAAAGAACTCACGACATATGAACTTCAGTTATCTGGTTTTCATATTTATAAGATATCTAAGAAAATTCACATAATTGAAGGACAAGATGCTTAAAGGACAACTTAAAGTAGATCAAGGAGTTGTGGTGTAAAAGATTCGTATATCCATCTTCAGTCTGGAAAACATTCAGTTGTGATAATTGATGGTAATTGGATGCTTTTTTCTTTTTTCTTTTGAGAGATTCGCAAAGGTGAATATATGTCATTAGTGACAAGTTTATTGCATTTGTTTGAACCCCAGTAGTCTGCTGCAGATAGAAAAGAGTAAATTTGTAATCACTTGAATTTTGCTGTACCCACAGTGACAATCAATTACAAGTGACTTGATGTGTTTGCCAACAGGCTCATCACAGCCTTCCTCTCTTCTTGAAAAGATAAAACTTCTTTGAAAATTCATTTTAGTTAATTTACTGGGAGATGAAACTTGCCAAATGATTTCAAGATTCTAGAGTTTTTGCATTATCCAACAGGCACGTGCAATAACTCATTTTGTCCGGGATAAAACTTATATCTTGATGTCTGATCAATATGGAATGCATTTTTGATGAAAATGATTTTTTTGCACTTAGAAGTTTTACTATCTTGTGTATTCTACACACACTGACATGCACAAATAGATGCATGTATTTGTTTCTACCATGGTGAAGGGTTGGGCTGTGGTGATAGTGTGAATACTTAGTCGTGTTTAAGAATTTATCTTTTGCTTTTCCCTTGAACAAGGACAACGAGCAGCCACAGCCGCAGCAGCAGACACATGTGCTGAAGCAGGAACAGAAAGAGGTGGACAGTCTTAAAGACGAACTCTCAAAGCTCAAGATAAAACAGCTGTATGGTTCTATTAATCATGCGAATCATTATCCAAAGATATTTAGAACTTGAACATGGTTTAAATTCATATATGTGATTGACTCATATTTCAGGCGGTTGTTGGGCAAGGACCTTAATGGTATGGGTTTGAATGAACTACGGCTGCTTGAACATCAACTAAATGAAGGACTATTAACCATAGAGGACAGAAAGGTGTTAAGTTTGCTTTCATTATTCACTTATTAGTGCCACAAGATGTAGTCAGTTTTTTTCAGAATGCATCTTCTTTTACCTGGTTTTCCAGAATGTAGTCTATTTTGTTTGAATCATGAAAATCTGAACTATAATATTCTACATTCTAGGAGGAATTGCTGATACAGCAACTAGAGAATTCAAGGAGACAGGTAAACCACATCAATAATTGAAATGTTTATATACTATTTTTTCTCTGCCATCAAAAGGAAGATTAGAATTACAGGGTGAGCTTTTCTGACTCATGTTTTGCTTATGTTTCTACCTGGGCGATGCCTATCCAGGAGGAGAGATCCGCACTGGAGTGTGAGACCTTACGCAGACAGGCAAGATGGGCCTTCTTTTTTGTTTCTATTGCTTTAGAGTCAATAACTCCTCCCATTTATGTCTCAAGGTGGTTCCTTTCTGTAATTGGTTTTGGCATCTCATGAGCTGCAGGTGGAAGAGCTCCGTGGTTTATTTCATAGTGCTAGTTTACCGCCAAATTATCTTGAATACCATCATCCATTGGAAAAGAAGTACCCAATTTTAAAAGAGAATGAGGAGAGTCTGGACTCTGACACAGCATGTGAAGATAGAGTAGACAATGAAGATTCCAATACAACCTTGCAATTGGGGTATTATTATTATTATTATCTTTTTGGAGTTAATTTTCTTGCTTCTTATGTACATGTTTTGCTGGCTAATGAGTCCTATTAACAAAATTATTGGTATTTATATAAACTTTCTTGCTGCTCAAATGATTCTGATGGTCCTTTGCATTCTGTGTTACTTAGGCTTCCAACTATTGGTCGAAAGAGAAAGAAAACTGAGCAGGAATCTCCTTCAAGCAATTCAGAGAATCAAGTTGGCGCAAAGTGACTATTGTCTTTCGGGACTCGTCCCCTCCTTTGTTATTGTTAGGCATATGTTAGGTCAAATGATATTGAACCAGTTTTCATGTTAAAACAGGTTCATCTGGACCAATGATTTTGTCAGGGACTTAATGATCCCTTAGATGGCTTAAGCAAGATGAAGATGCTGCTAACATTATGATTTTGGACAATATATTTGACAGGGTGTTTGAAGATGGAGAATAGAAGAGTTCAGTTCTCCAGTTTTACTGATTTTGGTGTCTAGAGCCATTCACATCTCCCTCTCATGCTTGTGTTTTTTTAAGTTAATGGAATAGATATTCTTGGTCATACATCAAGTCCTTTTCTCTCTTGTACCATTTATTCAATGTTTAGCCTTTCACTAAGGATGAAAGATACAATTCCATTTCATCTTACATCCTTTTTGTTTTCCATAAAGGGATTCCTGACTCTAATGGGATACAAGCGCAGAAATCTGCGGCCCAAACACGGAACAATATTTATCACCAAGGAGTTGGATAAATAGAATTCTTCCACTAATGGAGGAAGTCTGCACTTTCCCTTTAGTGGGTTTTATACGGCGTGAATCTGAATATACTAAATAGGTGAAAAAGGATATATATATAAGGTCAAGCAGCATTTGTGAGGTTTTAATTGACATCTAAGTTTATCCACACAACTTCCAATCTTTCTTACTCGAAATTATATTAATTTACATATATTACATTAAATCTATTCACAACCAGTTTACACAGGTACAAATTTACAAAAGAATCCACTTACTATTTCTACTTTCTAGTGTGTTGGAGGCTATCAAGAAATTTACCTCTTTCAGCTAGAACTTCTGAGAACAAACCATTTGTTTTGTTCCCAATTGTCTGCATCAAATCTTCCAAACCCTTCAATCTTATTCTCAGTTCAATGACAAATTCATCAACTTCACCATTAGCAACTGCTGATCTCAAACTAGTTGCTACTTCATTTATCTCTTTCACCTCTTTTGAAACACCACACTTTTCTGCAATCTCCTTGGCTAATACAGAATCCCAGCCTCTGATCAAAGAATCATCATATAATCCAGCTGAGTTCCTCAATTCCATATAGGGTTTTACACTACTGCATATTCCAGATAACAAAACCCCGAAAGTCCACAAAGAAATGCTCCTCAGAATACACAAAGATCGACGGATGATCAAATCTTTTCCACAGCAATAACTTTCTTCATTCTCTATTATCTTCCCTTCAACTTTGAATTCGCCAAGATCACAAAGCTGAATCTCTTTCGAATGTTCTAAAGCCAAAGAATCGAACTTCTTTTCGATAAGGCTCAATCCATGAGAGATGCACAGCCTAGCATGACTCAAATGAGAAACACCAGAAGTCACAGAGTTCAACAGCTCTAGCAAATTCAAGCTGTAATCCAAGTACTCCTCAACTTGTGATTTTCCCCATCTGTTTATTGGATGGTCTATTTCAGCCACAAGCTTTGCAAAAGCTCTATGAATCAAAGGAATTACATCAATACACTTCTGAATCCAGGCCAGGGACAAGAACTGGAATTCCGGTTCTGTCCCTGGCTCTGGAATTGACAAGACTTTGTTCAAGATTTTCGATACATCTGATCGAAAACCTTGCAAAGAAGAAGCCAACATGGCTTCTGAATCGTGATGATGATTCTCCATCCTGTTGGGATTTTTCAGAAAATGGCTAATCTTTTCAACCAAGAGTACTATATCAAAAGAACAATGATTTTGGAAAGTAAAAGGGGGGGGGGGGGTTGGTTTTGGTCAATATTTTGGTTCATTATATAGGTGTGGGGTTCTGTAAAACCTGGGCACAAGTTGTTTGTGCTTTCCAGGTGAAATGAAATGCAAATATCCGCCGCCATTGTCGCGCTGTTTACCATTCCCAATTTATGTAGCACAATTTTTTTGATGTGTCACAAAAAAAATGTTATTATTTTATATTTAGAAATAATTTAATTTTATGAAATATATTTATATAATACTTATTTTGCACCACGTATTTCAAAAGTCTTCATTTCTTTCTTAAATTTGTGTCAAGTCAAATAATATAACATAAATTGAGACGAGCGAGTAATATATACAGCGAAAAAAAAGGGTACCAAGTACTAGTACTTGTTATGAACCCACTGGGGGACTTATTGATGACGTAAGTAACTTCATATAACGTCCAAGTAATTATCTATTCTCAAACTAAGAATTTACTAAATGAACCTTAAAAGTAGCTGCATCCAGTAAAGAAAAATGAATTGGTAGTGAGAGTATACCCGGCTAACGGGCTGATCCGGACCGGACGGCTTTCACCGTTTAATCTGCTCCGACCGGTTAACGGTCCGCTTTCACCGGACTACCGCCAACTGGTCCGGCTCATACGGATTCCGTGTTGGCCCGGCGGTTCGGTCGAACCGGTCCAACCGGTCCGGTTTCTTATTATTATTTTTTTTTAATTTTTTTTAAATTCTAGTATTTATTTTCTATAATATAAACTAAATTCAATTTAAATATGTAATATAATAATATAATATATAATTTAGTTGTATATATTAAAATTGAAACTTTAAAGTTTAAAGTTAACTTTTTATTTTATAGTTTATAACTTTATACTTTATTATAGATTATAACTTTATACTTTATAGTTTATAACTTTATAGTTTATATTGTAAATTTGTAATTATAATTTTATTAATTTATTAGATTAGTAGATATAAGTCATATAACTTATAAGTAATAATGATTAACAACTAAATAGATAGTAAAATTAAAATTAATGATAAGATGTAAACTTTTGAACTTTCATAACGTTAATAAGAGTACATAATGGTAATAATAATTTTATTTACATATTATGTTATACCCGTATTTCCAGTATGCGTGGGACGACGTAGAAAATTTGAACTTGAGAAAGTGGCTTGGCCGAAATTATTTGTTCACAACACCCGATTAGAGTAATTTTTCGACGAAACGCTTCCACGCCTTTCGTAGGTAAAATACGCCATGTCATTTCTAATTTTGCGGATTTTTCCGAGAGACTAATATTTTCGACCAACGAGAGGGCTTACACTTGTCACCCTCAAGTTGGCGTTTGTTTGGCCGAAAGTGGACGCTTTGACTAGCTTTCGCCTTGTTTCAGGCCTTGTTTTGCGCCATGTTTTGTGGTGCAGGGATAGGTGCACTTGGCTCGATCTCGCCTTACACTTGCCTAACACACGGCTTGATCTTGTCCATCGTCGCCTCGCTTCCCTATAAATACCCTCCCTTTGTCAAGACTTCATCATCCAAACGTGTTCTAAGTCTTGAAATCCTTCCCCTCCTCTTGTTCGACTCTCGCCCAAGAGCCCCCTCCCTGAAAGGCCCTCGCCGAGAGACCCTCCCTTTGAGTGGCCTTTGTGGCCGCAGCCTCCCTCCCCTCAGTGCTAGCCGGGGTACCCCAGCCTAGTTGTTTTCAGATAATACCCCTCTTGGTAGAAATACTCTCAAAAGTATTGTTATAATGCCCAAAATACCTTAGCCTTTACCTTGTTGTATTCCAAAATTACCTCATACGTAGAGTCCTAAATACTACCTTTTGTCCTTTTAGTCTCAAACCAAACCCTAAGGAAATCTTCATCGTTGGTTGAAGTATTTAAGTATTAGTTGGTTAGAACTTCTGGCGGTTGTTTGAGCGGATCGAGCGCACTGAGTGAGAGCTAAACCTTGCTCGTGATCGACATTATAACTGATAATTTTGGGCTTATCGAGGTAAATATCTCGACCTTTCATTGTAATTGGAAATTACATGTTGTTGGAATATATAGTTAAAGTATACTATATATAGAATTGAACATAGTCAGTGCAAATGTCTTTTGACTTAAGCCGAATTTAAAGAAGAGAATCAATCGTAATTATATAGATCAGACATGAGACTTGTAGCTTTTTCGCGAGGTAGAATTGTACACGAGGTTAGACGTGTTAACCCCGGTTGGCTTGATAGCAGCTTCGATAAAGGAGGAGATTTACGCTGCGGGGGTGTTATACCAGGTCCGACCTACGCACGAGCGCATTTAAGGCACGTAAGACTTAAAATTTTTAAGGATAGGTTGACGGATTGTTCCGACGGGTTTTAATCAACTTTGAGGCAGGTTATGACCCGTATATCGAGAGTTCCTAAGAGTTTCAAAGCCTGTGGCGTAGCTCGCCGAGTCTAGATTCCAACGCAACCAACCGCTCGCCGACAGACGCCCGAGTAGCGGTTACGAGAGTTACAAGTTCGCGGCGCAATGACGTAAACGCAGCCGGACTAAGGCGACAGGCCGCGCCGACGCAGGTCGCGCGCCAAAGCATCGCAGGTCGCTGAGCTTTAGCCGCGCGCCGGAAGCAGGCCGCGCGCGGAAGATCCGAGGGTCCGCAGAGCTGCGCGCCGCCGCCGGGAAGCGCGCCGCGCCGAGGCGGAAATCGGGCGAAAAACTGCTAATGTCCGATTTCTTTTAAAGCTACGGGAGGTGACAAGTGTCCCCCCATCTGATTTCTCACAGATGCAATATATTGACCAAGACTTGGTCATTCTTCCCATCTTTCATCTTCACACTCTCTCTCCTCTCTCTAAAATCGCTCCCTTCTCTCTAAAAACCCAAGAAAAATCAAAGATTAAGAGCAAGGAAAGGAAGCTTCAGAACTAGCTTGTTGGCATTGTTGTGGTAGTGTTCTTGGCAAGGAAGCTAGCAATATTTGGAATAAGTTTTGGCTAAAACTTTAAGGTAACATTTCTTCCTTTAGAATTAGTTCTAGTGTCGCACGCTTAGAAGAAAGATCTCGGTAGTAAAATAATGCACTTAGAGTCATCAGATGCTAGAAAATGTGGTTTGGATATGAAGAACGGGTTAAGAAGAGAGTATGAGCATGTTGTAGCCTAAACCACCTTTGAATTGTTAAGTAAATCAGAGTGAACTTATGGGCGAATTTTGGGTGTGAAATCCCTTTGAATTGTTGGATTGATCGAGCCTTGAATGTGGTGTGTTGGATGATAAATTCGCCTTGAGAAAGGTGGCAAAGTGAGTAGAAACAAAGGAAATGCCGCCCAATTTTCCTTAGAATTTAGTGACTTTGAACTTGGTTTGTTCTATATTAAGATTAGAGGTTAATAAAACGATCATGACTATTATAGGTTGAATATTACTTCATGTAGTTCGACTTGGCAAGTGGATCGACCAAAGAGGTATGTGGAGCCTTCCTATCTCTCGAGCATGAATAGATGTAACTATGTAGTACCAGAGACGACAAGATTTGGTATTCTTACTTGTTTTACGATATAAAGACTTGTTTCGCTTTAAGAATGTATAAGACCCTCGTTGTGGAAAAGTATAATTTTACTAAAGTATAAGGTTAATAAGACAACTTTATGGGAAGTTGGTTTATTAACTTGATAAAAGGTTAATGAGAAGAGATTTACTCTAAGTAAGATAAGTAAGGGCAAATGACATGAGTTATGAAAGGCAAATCGTTTAAAGGCACCAATTGCCAAAAGGTTTTATGATAAGAAAGTGGTCACTTTTAAAAGAGTCAAGATGTAGTGCTTGGGTTAAATTCCTTTTCTTTTTATTAAAGATATGATTAAGTGCCTTAACTAAAATGAGAGGTATATGAACAAGACTAATAAGAAGTTATGAGTTTTCTTAACTTAACTATGACTATGATATGATGATTATTCGAGCTGTGGTAAGAGTATAAACGGCGGCAAGCCCCAAGACGTTATACCACATTCTCCGTAAGAGTATGAACGAGGCAAGTCCCAAGACGCCATACCACCTTCTTCAGTAAGAGTATAAACGAGGAGAAACCCCAAGACGTTATACCACCGCCTCAGGTAAGAGATAAACGGCGGCAAGCCCCAAGACGTTATACCATCCGCCTGGTAAGAGTATAAACGGAGGGAGAAACCCCAAGACGTTATACCACCTGCTCCGTGGATTTGCTACCCACGATGCGGGAATACCTCACGCGAGTCCTCGCGTGGCTTACGCGGTGAAATAGTCCCGCGAGTAGGAGGCTTATCGATACCACGCGCAGGTATCCCGCGTGATCACGAGACCCCTATTTTACGCAGATTTTATATCTATACTTGTCACTCTCATTGTTAGTAAGGCACAAGAAAAGGTATTTTGACTATCTTCCATGACTACAGGGTACTTGTAAACTATGTTATCATCATTACAGTATTTTCAATCTTTACATCCTTGGTACATATCAGGTAATCGACCCCTTCCTGGGCCGCTCATGCCGCAGGCAGTAAGAAGATCAGGATCCTCGCTCTAGGATCATTGTTCCGCTGTCGTAAGCTCCATCCTTCCTAAGCTTATTTTGTTGGTACGGTTTTTCCCCGATGTTATAGACATCAGGTATATTCGTGGTACGGCGGCCCCGTCCCGCCACGCTTGTTATCTCTGGAGGTCCGTGGTCACGCATTTGTTTTGGGCTACAAGAACCAGCTTGTATTATAAATACTTTGTTTAAGTATGTTTTATGGAAGGCACTTTATCTACCGCCGATGTTACCTTTTATACGATTCATATGTATGTTCACGCTATTCTCTCGACTTATACCGATGTGGTACCTTGAGGTACTAGTCGCGCCCCGGTCGGGTCGTGACAAAAGTGGTATCGTGAGCGCTTAGTCCTCTGAAAGTGTCCACGCACCGTGTCTAGTAGTCTTGATTATCGCTGTCGCGCACCACATCTATAATCGTGAGGTCGCAGGATATTTAGGATCGGGTTCCATTCTTTCACTCTAAGATCGCGTGCAATGAGCCGAAGTTATAGGTCAGTCTCCTCCGATGTTTCCTTTTGTATCGCTTATGCGCCCACGCAAGGTAACCGCGCCCGTGGCGGCAAGGCACCGAGGTGTCGCTAGCGGACGCGGAGAGTCACGCAGGCACGTGCCCACCCCTACCGTAGATGATGTTTAGAGCGGCGAGTTCCACGCCGCCGCCACCGCAGAGTTCGAGGCGCGACGCGCCATCGAGATCCGCAGACGAGCTCTCCAGCCCCACACCAGGCCCGAGTACAGATTACGGGAATGATTCGCCATCGACCAAAGATAGTAAGGTGGCAACACGACAGAGCAGCGCCAACCCAGAGCCGATAGCTTACGGATTCGGGATTTCGGTTGTCACCCACCCGAAGTTCTATGGTTCGAGATTTGACGAGGATCCGCAGGAGTTTGTCCCAGCTACAATGACCATGCAGTTCTCGTGGCATCGAGACCGAGTCCGTTATACTAGCTTACCGTTACGCGATATCGCGCTGAACTGTTTGAGTCGCGGTATTGTCGAGGTGAGGATGCTCTTCCACCGATTGGGAGGAGTTCACAGAGGCGCTCCTAGACCATTTCTTGCCCCGAGGCGGCGAGAGCCCGCAGATAGGTTCTTGACTCGAGACAGACGGAGGACTATCGTGAGTACACCGAGTTTGACTCGCCGAGCATGCGCACACCATAGTAATGATATGGCGCATGTGGTTCATCGATACGTGACGGGTTAGACCGTCATACGACATCGTGACGCTGGGGTGGCCCTTCACCGTGGACGGATATTTCCGTGACGCAGCATACGCATTGTGGATCGGCGATAGAGAGGCAGATCGCCAGATACGGTCACCAAGAGGCCGTGACGCAGGTCTCGTATGCTTCGAGGCGCAAATTTCGCAGCAGAATCAGTCCGCATTCCACCAAAGACAGCAGTTCTCCTTCTCGCCCGCAAGAGATCCGATCGCCAGGTTATTCGAGAGCGTCGTGGCTCCGTGACTTCGTGTTTTCGCGCGAGGCAGACCAACACTAATCGAGACCACCTACCTCTAGTGCGCTCGACGCGCGGTCCCATTCGGCGAGTGCCGTAGGGTTCGAGCTTGTTATTCTTGCGGCGCAGGCCATCCAAGAGGGATTGTCCGCCCCAGCGCGGAACGCCACTGCTCACCGACGGGTCCGCTGGTCGGATCTTCATCTTCTATGGTTAGACGCCCGAGGCGGTGCTTACCGCCAGCAGCCGCGCAGAGGTCGCGGGTAGGGTTCCAGCCTAGCGTCCTCGTAACCGCATCTATGCTATGTCCACCGACAGACCGTGAGGCGCCACCGCATGTCGCCACGTACATTATTGGTTTCGTCAGGACGATATGCTTTGATAGATCCGTGTTCTACCTTGTCCTACATATCTCCTCATATCACGGGTAGGATAGGATGTGAGCCCGAGTCCATAGAACCTTGAGGTGGCTACGCTGGTGCTTCGCGGTAGCCGAGCGGGTATATAAGGCTTGCCCAAATGACTATAGAGAGTCGCCGACTTCAGCCGACTGATAGAGTCGATACGACGCACTTCGACGTGATTATTGGTATGGATCGCTAGCATCTTGCTATGCCAACGTAGATCGTAGAGGAGATTAGTTCGTTCCAGCTTCCCGCGAGCCGCTTATCGAGTGGAAGGAATACCGTGACGCCGGCGGTAGGTTTATTTCTTACCTCGGCTGGAAGATGGTGCGCGAAAGCGGTATGTTTACCATTCGTTCGTATTCGACATCGAGGTCGTGATACCGACCTTCACCGCTCCGGCCGTTAGAGAGTTTCCGACGTATTCTGCACGAAGCTTCCGCATCCTCCCGAAAGGAGATTGAAGTTTTGCATTGATTTGGCGCCAGATACTGACCGATATCTATTCCGCCATAGACGGCACCCGCCGAAGTGAAGGAATCAAGGACCACCAAGGACTTATCGAGAAAGGCTTTATTCGCCAAGTGTTTCTCCTCGGGAGCACCAGGTTATTTGTAAAGAAGAAGGACGGACGCCGCAGATGCGGTATTGATTACAAATGAACAAGGTAACTATCAAGAATAGATATCCTCCCGTGATTGACGATTTGTTTGACCACTGCAGGTGCAAAGTGTTTTTCAAGATAGACTGCGGTCCGTTACCATCAAAGCGAAGTTAGAGAAGCGGATATCCCAAGATCGCATTCAGACCCTGGGATGGGCACTATGAGTTCAGTGATGTCTTTCGGCTTGACCAACGCCCAAAGCAGATTCATGGATTTGATGAATAGGTGTTCGTGCCATTCTCGACATGTTCGTTATAGTGTTCATCGATGATATCTCGTGTATTCGCGCACGCAGAGCGAGCATACGATCATTCGGCGACGGTGACGAGTCCTCCGAGACCGCAACAGATGCCAAGTTCTCAAAGCGCGAAGTTCGTTAGCTTCGGGCATTCTGTGGCATGTTATCGGGCCGACGATTCTGCTGATACAAATAAGATCGAGGCAACAAGATCAGCCTGCACTCCACTACACCGACTGAGGTGCGCACTGGGCCCGGCAGTTATTACCGAGGTTCAGGAGAAATTTGTTTATTTCAAAGATTTTGACTAAGCCGACTCGTAAGGCGCCATGTTCCGCCGACGATACTTGTGAGGAAAGTTTCCACATTAAAGGAGAAGTCGACGATCGCCCAGCCTACCCTTCCGCAGGGCTTAGATGGATACGTGGTTTATCGCGACGCCGTCGTGTCGGCTTTGCGGCTGACGCAAAGACTACAGAGTTATAGCTTATGATCTCGACCTTAGAAGCATGAGAAGAACTATCCCACGCATGACTGGAGTCGCAAAGAAGGATTCATGCCTCAAGATTTGGAGACATTATTTATACGGGTTCATGTGGACATTTATACGCACTACAAGAGTCTCCGTGATATCTTCAATGAGGAGCCGAACTCGCATGCAGGCGTGGTGGAACTACTTAAGGATTACGACGCTGATATTCTATACCACCCGCGAAGGCCAACGTGGTTGCCGATGCCCTTAGTCGCAGATCTATGGGTAGTCCGTCCGAGGTCCAACTGCAGAAGAGGATACGGTCCGAGAGTTACATCGCCAGCGAGCCTGGGGTTCGCTTGGTTGATTCTCGATAGTGACGGAGTTCGGGTTCGAGAGGTTGCCGAGTCTTCATCGCCGGCGAGGCGAAGAGGCGACATTGAGGATCCGATTCTCGTTCTGCATCGAGATACGCCTCCGTAGGAGAAGAGTTTATTCGAGGTAGCCACCACGGGTGCTAAGATTCGAGGGCCGGCCAGGTGTTCCCGATGGACGGACTTCGCCCAGATTCGTGAGGCACACAAAGGCTCGTTATTCTATTCATCCGGTCAACTAAGACGTATCATGACCTCGATGCGCGTATTGGCGGACGGCCTAAAGAGGACGCCATGAGTTCGCGCACGCGTCTAATTGTCGCAGGTTAAGATTGAGCACCGTGTTCGCTGGTCATTGCAGCCATCGATATTCCAACTGGAAGCCGAGGTGATAAATATGGATTTTGTTACGGCTACCTACCACTCAAAGGAAGCATGATTCCATTTGGGTGATTGTCGACAAAGTTGACGAAATCACCCACTTTCTTCCTGGCCGTAACGACGCCACCGAGGACTACGCCGATTATATATTAGAGAGATTGTGAGACCGCACGAGTCCCAAAGGTCGATTATATCGATGAGGGCCCCGCTTCTCGCTAACTTCCGAGGTCTTTTCGTATGGATTGGGACACAGTGAGTCTCAAGACGCGCTTCACCCTCGTGACAGACGGCAGGCCGAGCGCACTATCCGCACACTCGAGGATATGTCGCGGGCTTGTGTTATTGATTTCGTGGTAGCCGAGGATCACTTGCCTCTCGTGGAGTTTGCTTATAACAACCTACCATTCCAAAGATTCGGGACGGCGCCACGAGGCCTTATACTTTAGGAAGCGCAGTCACCGATAGTCGTTCGAGTGGGGAAGTTCGCTTAGTCGGGCCGCACTTAGTTCACAGCGTGGATAAGTGAAGCTTATCCGTGAGCGGCCATTGGCGCCGTAGTCAGAAGTCGATGCAGATCATCGGCGCCGACACTTGGAATTCGAGATATGATCGGGTTTTCCTAGCGTACGCCTACGGCGGCGTGATGAGATTTGGAAAGAAGGAAGCTTAGCCCAAGGTACATCGGGTCGCATCGATTGTCCGTAGGCAGGCGCGCTGCTCATGAGTTAGATCTTCCGTCCGATTCGGAGGCGGTGCACCCGCTTTTTCACGTGTCATGTTGCGGAAATGTATCGAGATCCACCAGAGTGCACCCGATTCACGGTGTCCAGTGACAGAGGAGTTATCGATGAGGAGAGTCCCATAGCGATACTGATCGACAAAGTTAGACGGCCGACGAAGACGGCTTCCGGCGTCAAGGTCCTATGGCGAACGAAAACAGCGAGGAAATGACGGGAAGCAGAGGATGACATGATGAAGAAGTATCCTCACTTATTCCCTATACCTCCGTAACCTACTTTCCCGCCATAGTTGTGATTTAGCATTTACGCTCAAGATGTCAGGCTCGCGAGCTTACTTGCAAAAGAATAGTTAAGAGGGTCTTTGTCGATGTTGTGATTTGAGTAAGTTTGAAGGAACATTCGGACGAATGTTTCTGGCGGGGAGAATGTTATACCCCGTAGGTCCGACCCTACGCACGAGCGCATTTAAGGCACGTAAGACTTAAAATTTTACGATAGGTTGACGATTGTTCCGACGGTTTTAATCAACTTTGAGGCAGGTTATGACCCGGTATATTGAGAGTTCCTAAGAGTTTCAAAAGCCTAGGCGTAGCTCGTTGAGTCTAGATTCCAACGCAACCAACCGCTCGGCCGATAGGACGCCGGAGCAGGAAGTTTACGAGAGTTACAAGTTCAAGGCGCAATGGACGTAAACGCAGCCGACTGGGCGCGACGCGCCGACGCAGGGCCGCGCGCCAAAGCATCGCAGGTCGCTGAGCCGTAGCCGCGCGCTCGAAGCCAGGCCGCGCGAAGATCCGAGGGTCCGCAGAGCTGCGCCGCGCGCCGGAAGGTACGCGCGCCGAGGCGGGAAATCGCGAAAAACTTGTGAATGTCCGATTTCTCTTTTAAAAGGCCATGGGAGGGTGACAAGTGTCCCCCATCTGATTTCTGTCAGATGCAATATATTGACCAAGACTTGGTCATTCTTCCCATCTTTCATCTTCACACTCTCTCTCCTCTCTCTAAAATCGCTTCTCCCTTCTCTCTAAAAACCCAAGAAAATCTGAAAGATTAAGAGCAAGGAAAGCGAAGCTTGTAACTAGCTTTGGCATTGTTGTGGTAGTGTTCTTGGCAAGGAAGCTAGCAATATTTGGAATAAGTTTTGGCTAAAACTTTAAGGTAACATTTCTTCCTTTAGAATTAGTTCTAGTGTCGTACGCTTAGAAGAAAGATCTCGTGGTAGTAAAATAATGCACTTAGAGTCATCGCATGCTAGAAAATGTGGTTCGATATGAAGAATGGGTTAAGAAGAGAGTATGAGCATGTTGTAGCCTAAAACCACCTTTGAATTGTTAAGTAAATCAGTAGTGAACTTATGGGGCGTAATTTTGGGCGTGAAATCCCTTTGAATCGCTGGATTGATTGAGCCTTGAATGGTGTGTCGATGATAAATTCGCCTTGAGAAAGGTGGCAAAGTGAGAAACAAAGGAAATGCTGCCCAATTTTCCTTAGAATTTAGTGACTTTGAACTTGGTTTGTTCTATATTAAGATTAGAGGTTAATAAAACGTATCACGACTATTATAGTTGAATATTACTATGTAGAGTTGGACTTGGCAAGTGGATCGACCAAAGAGGTATGTGGAGCCTTCCTATCTCTCGAGCATGAATAGATGTAACTATGTAGTACGGTAGACGACAAGATTTGGTATTCTTACTTGTTTTAACGATATAAAGACTTGTTTCGCTTTAAGAATGTATAAGACCTCGTTAGGGAAAAGTATAATTTTACTAAAGTATAAGGTTAATAAGACAACTTTATGGGAAGTTGGTTTATTAACTTGATAAAAGGTTAATGAGAAGAGATTTACTCTAAGTAAGATAAGTAAGGGCAAATGACATGAGTTATGAAAGGCAATCGTTTAAAGGCACCAATTGCCAAAAGGTTTTATGATAAGAAAGTGGTCACTTTTAAAAGAGTCAAGATGTAGTGCTTGGTTAAATTCCGCTTTCTTTTATTAAAGATATGATTAAGTGCCTTAACTAAAATGAGAGGGTATATGAACAAGACTAATAAGAAGTTATGAGTTTTCTTAACTTAACTACGACTATGATATGATGATTATTTGAGCTAGGTAAGAGATAAACGGCGGCAAGCCCCAAGACGTTATACCACCTTCTCCAGGTAAGAGTATGAATGAGGGCAAGTCCCAAGACGCCATACCACCTTCTTCAAAGAGTATAAACGGAGGAGAAACCCCAAGACGTTATACCACCGCTTGAGTAAGAGTATAAACGGCGGCAAGCCCCAAGACGTTATACCATCCGCCTGTGGTAAAGAGTATAAATGAGGAGAAACCCCAAGACGTTATACCACCTGCTCCGGATTTGCTACCCACGATGCGGCGAATACCTCACGCGAGTCCTCGCGTGGCTTATGCGTGAAATAGTCCCGTGAGTAGAAAGGCTTATCGATACCACTCGCGAGGTATCCCGCGTGATCACGAGACCCCTATTTTACGCAAAGATTTTATATCTATACTTGTCACTCTCATTGTTAGTAAGGCACAAGAAAAGGTATTTTGACTATCTTCCATGACTACGCTTACTTTTAAACTATGTTATCATCATTACAAGATTTTCCACTTTACATACTTGTACATATCAGGTAATCGACCCCCTTCCTGGGCCGCTCACGCCGCAGTAAGGGTAAGAAGATTGTGGATCCTCGCTTAGGATCATTGTTCCTGTCGAAGCTCCATCCTTCCAAGCTTATTTTGTTGGTACGGTTTTTCCTCGATGTTATAGACATCAGGTATATTCGTGGTACGGCGGGCCCCGTCCCGCCACGCTTGTTATCTCTAGAGGTCCGTGGTCACGCACTTGTTTTGGGCTACAAGAACCAGTTGTATTATAAATACTTTGTTTAAGTATGTTTATGGAAATTTATACCGCCAGGTGATGTTACCTTTTATACGTGATCTGTATGTATGTTCCGCCGCTATTCTCGACTTATACCGACGGTACCCCGGCAGGTACTAGTCGCGCCCCGGTCGGGTCGTGTGAGTGAGGTCTGCCGAATTTTCTGTAGAATGTTCTACGGCGGATCTAAATGTTAATAAGCGCCGTGGCCTTATAGTCAAGTACTACGTATGGCGCGATCTATCGCTAAGGAGTAGCCGACGGTTTGAAGTACTTGAGCGTTTGCTATTAGTCGATACTGCCGCGAGGTATGCGAACCTCTTCCTATCTCTTCTAGCATGATACGTGTGAACTATGTAGCAGTGAGACGCATACGTGCTAAATGTATTTGATTGGTTTAAAACATAAAGTGTTATAACCGCTTTATGGGAAGTCGTTATAACAAATTTATGTTGGTAGAAGATACTTGTGGTTTTTAAAAGGTAATGGTTTGAACTATAATCGGCTTGTTATGTGTTAATAAAGAACTTGAAGTATTTCAAAAGATTTTGAATCATTTTGAAAGAAGAAGTAATACTTGGTTTTTGAAAACTTAAGAGTTATACTAGCTTTACGGGAAGTTAGGTATAACGGCTTAAGAATGGTTTATCGATTTCGAAATCGAACGTGTATCGACAAACCACCGCAGCGTTAATAAAAGGAAATGTTTTGACAGATTAAGTATTATTAAAACCAAGAGAAACTTCCATCCGCATGTGGCTAAGATGAGACAAAATGATATTTCTAGATCACGGTCAGTAGTAAGATTGTTATAAACAAGAATATCCTACTCACATATAAGACTTATGTTTCTCGATAGTTTAAAAGAGAATTATATTCTTAAATGAATAAGACTATGAACATTTAAACCTTTCTAAAATAAGAAACGTGAACATTTGAAATTAGGCAAACTTGGACGCTTGGAAAATAATGTCGTTACTTGATTTTACAAAGGTAAGTGTTTTGTTTTACTTAAAAGGATAATCACTCTATTTTCACATAACTACGTATTGTGTGACTTTTGTAAAAGTAACGATCTTTTAAAGATTTAGTGTATGAAGTACTTTGGGGATAAAACCCGAACTTGTTGACATATAGTAGAAAGTACCTCGTGTGTATAACTTGATTGTGTTGGTTTGTGATAGCCTTGTAAATACTTTCTTGTTGATTGATAAGTAAACACGCCAGATGCTATGTGTGTTAGTATCTTGTGACGTTAGTGTAAAGGGGTTTTCCCCGACCGTGCTTAAAGTTGTTTGACTATCACCGTTATGTTGGTATTGTACCACTCACCTTGACTTATTTCCGAGGTTAAGCCGCCTCCGACGCGGGTAGACTCAGCGGTGTGCAGGACCATGATTCGAGAATACCTACGCGGGTCCGGGGATCCACGCGAACTACGGAGTTCCGTGTTAGTGTCGGCCTTTACGGTCACGCGTCTACGTGGCTACGCGGATCGCGAGTCCAGACGACGCCGGAGAAGCTACCCTCGACGCGGGTTATACCTCACGCGCCTACGAGGTTGGCCTACGCGAGTCGCGAAAGTTCCAGGCTGACGCGCACATTTGATATCGCGCGCAGTGACCGCCTTTGATCACGTGACGGCTTGCAGACAGATATCATGATACGCTTTATGACCTTGTTAGTACGCTGGTGTTAGTAGTCGGCTATGCCTTCCATTTACTCGCATCGCTTTATTTGGACACAGTGGGACCCGTGTTCATGTGTATTCCTTCGTGCTTTTCTATCATGATCGCCATGAATGGCGGGCGTATTCCACGCATGATTGATGTTATGGGCTTGAGACCCATAGTTATATTCGAGTGACGACTTTGAGGCGCGAGTCCACGACTTGATACGATCGCTATTTATTGTGAATCGTAGTTTGGTTATCATACATGCCTCCCGCTTTATAGACTATTATGATTTCATTTACAATATTTTTAGTTTCACATACTCTGCACTGTTAGATCGACCTCCTTCGGCCGCGTTCACGCCGCAGTCGAGGTACACCGGGCCGTTGATCCTAGCTCGTGGTCACAGCCATTTGGGAAGCTCCGCTTCTCCGAGGCTTATCGGTATAGTCCTCGCCGCCGTAAGTGTTTACATTCGGGGTTTGGCGGCCCCGTCCCGCCATTGTTGTCGATCATTCTTAGAGGTCCGTAGTAATCGCAGGCGTGGTTTGTAAAAAGGATTAAACCGCTCACGCTGAAAGAGTTGTTATTTATATATATACCGGCGTAACCGCTTTGGTTAGCCTGCTTTCTTATTTCACCGTCTTATTACACCGTTTCATGTATTGTCTTTATGTTCACATTACTCGATGTATGTCTACTGGGTGCCCGGTGGTAAGGCACCACCACGCCCGTTCGGTCGTGACAAAAGTGGTATCGAGCGCTTAATCCTCTGAAAGTGTCTACGCATCAGATCCAGTGCAGTTCGATTATCGGTGTGCCGCGCACCACACCAATAATCGTGAGGCTATAGTGGTATTTAGGATTGGTTTCTATTCTTCTCACTCTGAGATCGTGCCAGAGTCGTGTTGTAAGTTGGACCTCCGACGAAATTATTTCCCTTATCGCTATGCCTCCGCGTAGGCAACCCGCCCGTGAGGCGCGCAAAGGCGAGTCGCGAGTAGAGTTCAGAGGGGCGAGGGCACAGCCCAATCATTACCTAGGGTAGTGCTTCATTCGGGAGTTCTCGCGACGCCACTAGCCCCGCAGAGTTTTAGCACACGGGCGCCGCTCCTACCGCGCCACGATGTTCGGGACCTTCGCCCGCCGACGAACAGAGAGTATGAGTATACCGATGTATCGCGAGTCTTGATGAATATCAACGCAAGGTTGTGAGAGTAATTCTTCGCTTAGGCTCGAGCATGGCTCGTATGCGGGCTTATGCGCAACATGCCAAGAAACGTAGAGATCAACCGGGTTAACGGCGACGCAAGAGGCCGAGTAGCAGCGTCCTTTCGTAACTTTCGAGGCGGTGACCTCACCAAAGATCAATACGCGCGATCCACCAGCGCAGTGGTCCTCCGCAGGTTCAGGACGTTCGGGTACGCAGGAGTTGGTCGAACTCCAGTTTTCGTCACGTACACGTATGGTTCCACCACCGATTCGCTTCTGTCATTACGATGCACGCCATCCCGGAATGTCGCTTTTTATGGGTACTTGTTGCACCGCGCCGCCGTGGCCATGTGTCGAGAGTGTCCTCAGGAGGACTTAGCCTTCGTGATCGTGGGTAGTTCGTCATCTTCCTTAGCTATGCGCCTACGGAGCAGGTTGATTAGAACGACTAGGGAGTGAAGAGATATAGATTATCCTTAACCCTCTGTAGATCTCAGATGTGATAAGTGAGTATACCTTAAGTGCTATGTTCGATAGCGGATGTTAGTTGTGATTAGAAATCATGGGTTAACCGAGTAAGATTTTGGGGATAGAGAGGCGGGAGCCTTAGAGTTTTATACGATGGACCTTGAGGTGCGCCATCTCAAGTATAGGTGTAGTGTTATGCTTGATCCTTATCTGAGTGCATAGTGCACGCGAGCTATGTTTGTGGGATAAGTCCCCGAGTAGCGTGATTTGAAAGAGAGGTGGTCGAGCTAGGAAGACCGCTTAGGTTTTCGTAACGTGATTTGTGAAATTGTTCCGATCGGAACTAGTGTTTTGCGCGACGCCGGTAGGGTTGAGGCATGCTGCGGGTCAACCCGCCGCCCGCTTAGCGCGGGTCAGGTGGTGGTCCCGCCTTGTGGTAGGTCACGAGGGTGTTAGGCCCATGTTCGCTAACTGCAGACGAAGTTCGTGGGACGATTCGACCAGAGCTCGCCAACGGGTCACCATCGTGTCTTTCACCAGACCGCTGCTCGGCAGCCGATGTTATGTCGAGAGGTTGAAAGGTCGCACGGTGCCTACCTTCACCTTATGTCGTGCAAAGCCCAAAGCCTGTGTGGCTATTTTCGCTTTTTCTAAAAGTTTACCAGCAGGTTAGGAACTCGGTAGTCTCAGACCGCATTCGCCACGCCGGGTCGATTTCGTGGTAGTGGAGATTGTTGTCTCCCGGAGGAGTGTTTAAGCTACCATTTCGATTCTGATGTCGCCTTATAAAGCCTTGTAGGACGGACGTGTAAGTCGCGGCCGAGTGGTTCGATGTTGGCAAGGTTCGCATACCGTTCAGCTTGTTCCAACAGACCGTGGATAGTGAGGCTTGTCTGTAGAAGTTCGCGCTCGGAGAAATCGTATGGATAATCGCGACGACGCCAGAGTTCAGTTGACGGCCGATCTTCGAAAGTACCACCCGGGTCAGGTGACGAGTTTTGGAATACAGAGGAACTTAGCCCGAGTTACTTTGGGCCTTTGAGTTCATGTGAAGAATAGGCCAGTTGCATATATGTTAGCATTTGCCGTCCGACTTGTGAGGCAAGGCCCAATGCTCAAGGTTATGTTCGAGAAGGAAATCTGAGATCCATCCGTAGTATTCCCTAATGATGACCAAGTTGAAGATGATAACCCCGAAGTTTTGGAGATCAAGCAGATTTAAATGTGGTAAGAGTTCGAGTGTACGACACCTCGTGGATCGCATGTAGTCCGGCACCATTTGTTGGGTCGCCGAGTGACACTAACCTCGCAAGAAAGTGACAAAAGTGGTATCGGAAGAAGCGAGCATGTATGGCGAGCATAGATGTGACCATTTCTTTGTTTGGAAAAAGTGTGGAGGAAGTATATTTTAGACCCTGAGAGCGGTGTTTGTGGTGATGTTAGAGGTGATTCCTCGTGGACTTGGATGTAAGTATTTTGCAGATTGTTTCGTGGCCATCAGTGGCGTGATTGTTTCGTAAGTATGGTAGTGAAGACTATATCGCGCGACGCTTGTTTTGAGACTTAGAAGGAACATTCGACGAATGTTTCTACGAGGGAGAATGTTATACCGTATTTCCGCAGTATGTACGTGACGCACGAGAAAATTTGAACTTGAGAAAGTGGCTGGCCGAAATTATTTGTTCACAACACCCGATTAGAGTCGTTTTTGACTAAACGCTTCCAGCTTCGTAGGTAAAATACGGCTATGTCATTTCTAATTTTATGGATTTTTCCGAGAGACGGAATATTTTGGACCAACGAGAGGCGACACTTGTCACCCTCAAGTTGGTTTGCTCGCCGAAAGTGGGACGTTTTGACTAGCTGTCTTGGCCTTGTTTTGTGCCTTGTTTTGTGCCATGTTTTGTGGTGTAGGGATAGGGTGCACTTGGCTTGATCTTGGCCTTACACTTGCCTAACACATGGCTTGATCTTGTCCATTGGTCGCCCTGGCTTCCCTATAAATACCCCTCCCTGTTGAAGACTTCATCATCCAAATGTGTTCTAAGTCTTGAAATTCTTCCCTCTCCTCTTGTTCGACTCTCGCCCAAGAGCCCTCCCTGCAAAGGCCCTCGCCGAGAGACCCTCCCTTTGAGTGGCCTTTGTGGCCGCAGCCTCCCTCCCCTTTGGGTGCTAGCCGTGGGTACCCCTAGCCTAGTTGTTTACGTCTAATCCCCCCCCTCTTGGTAGAAATACTCTCACAAGTATGGTTCTAATGCCAAAAATACCTTAGCCTTTACCTTGTTGTATTCCAAAATTACCTCTATACGTAGAGTCAGGAAATACTACCTTTTGTCCTTTTAGTCTCAAACCAAACCCTAAGGAAATCTTCATTGTTGGTTGAAGTATTTAAGTATTAGTTGGTTAGAACTTCTAAGGGTTGTTTGGAGCGGATTGAGCGCACTGAGTAGAGCTAAACCTTGCTCAGATCGACATTATAACTTGGATAATTTTGGGCTTATCGAGGTAAATATCTTGACCTTCTATTGTAATTGGAAATTACATGTTGTTGGAATATATAGTTAAAGTATACTATATATAGAATTGAACATAGTATGCGACAATGTCTTTTGACTTAAGCCCAATTTAAAGAAGAGAATCGAATCAGAATTATATACCCGTATCAGACATGAGACTTGGTAGCTTTTCGTGAGGTAGAATTGTACACGACCAGGTTAGGCGTGTTAACCCCCGGTTGGCTTGATAGTCGGCCCGATAAAGGAGGAGATTTACGCTGTCATGGGGGAGGTGCCGAATTTTCGTAGAATGTTCTACGGCGGATCTAAATGTTAATAAGCGCCGTGGCCTTATAGGTTGAAGTACCACGTATGGCGCGATCTACCGCTAGGAGTAGCCGACGGTTTGAAGTACTTGAGCGCTTTGCTATTAGTCGATACTCGCCGCGAGGTATGCGAACCTCTTCCTATCTCTTCTAGCATGATATGTGTGAACTATGTAGTACCAGACGCATACGTGCTAAATGTATTTGATTGGTTTAAAACATAAAGTGTTATAACGGCTTTATGGGAAGTTGGTTATAACACTTTATGTTGGTAAGAAGATACTTGTGGTTTTAAAAGGTAATCGGTTTGAACTATAACCGCTTGTTATGTGTTAATAAAGAACTTGAAGTATTTCAAAAGATTTTGAATCATTTTGAAAGAAGAAGTAATACTTGGTTTTGAAAACTTAAGAGTTATACTAGCTTTATGGGAAGTTAGGTATAACGCTTAAGAATGGTTTCTCGATTTGGAAATCGAATGTGTATCGACAAACCACCGCAGTTGTTAATAAAAGGAAATGTTTTGACAGATTAAGTATTATTAAAACCAAGAGAAACTTCCATCCGCATGAGCTAAGATGAGACAAAATGATATTTCCTAGATCATGGCTGCTGTAGTAAGATTGTTATAAACAAGAATATCCTACTCACATATAAGACTTATGTTTCTCAGATAGTTTAAAAGAGAATTATATTCTTAAATGAATAAGACTATGAACATTTAAACCTTTCTAAAATAAGAAACGTGAACATTTGAAATTAGGCAAACTCGACGCTTGGAAAATAATGTCGTTACTTGATTTTACAAAGGTAAGTGTTTTGTTTTACTTAAAAGGATAATCACTCTATTTTCACATAACTACGTATCAGGTGACTTTTGTGAAAGTAACGATCTTTTAAAGATTTAGTGTATGAAGTACTTTGGGGATAAAACCCGAACTTGTTGACATATAGAAAGTACCTTGTGTGTATAACTTGATTGTGTTGGTTTGTGATAGCCTTGTAAATACTTTCTTGTTGATTGATAAGTAAACACGCCAGGATGCTATGTGTGTTAGTATCTTGTGACGTTAGTGTAAAGGGGTTTTCCTCGATCGCGCTTAAAGTTGTTTGACTATCACCGTTATGTTGGTATTGTACCACTCACCTTGACTTATTTCCGAGGTTAAGTCGCCTCCGACGCGGTAGACTCAGCGATGCAGGACCATGATTCGAGAATACCTCACGCGGGTCCGGGGATCCATGCGCGAACTACGGAGTTCCGTGTTAGTGTCGCGCCTTTATGGTCACGCGGTCTATGTGGCTACGCGGATCGCGAGTCCGGGGCGACGCCGGAGTAGCTACCGACGCGTGGTTATACCTACGCGGGCCTACGAGGTTGGCCTATCGCGAGTCGGAAAGTTCCGTGGCTAGACGCGCACATTTGATATCGCGCGAGTGACCGCCTTTGATCATGTGACGGCCTAGACAGATATCATGATACGCTTTATGACCTTGTTAGCACTGGCGTGTTAGTAGCCGGCCATGCCTTCGTGCATTTACCCTGCATCGCTTTATTTGGACACAGTGGGACCCGTGTTCATGCGTATTCCTCGTGCTTTTCTATCATAGATCACGGCGGTGAGGAAGGTATTCCACCGCATGATTGATGTTATGGGCTTGAGACCCATAGTTATATTCGAGTGATGACTTTGGCGCGTGAGTCCCCGACTTGACATGATCGCTATTTATCAGGAATCGTAGTTTGGTTATCATACATGTCTCCCGCTTTATAGACTATTATGATTTCATTTACGATTTTTAGTTTCACATACTCTGCACTGGGCCAGATCGACCTTCCGGGCCTGCTCACGCCAGCAGTCGAGGTACACCGCCGATCCTAGCTCTCGTGGTCACAGCTCATTGCTTGGGAAGCTCCGTTTCTCCGAGGCTTATCGATGGTATAGTCCGTCGCCGTAAGTGTTTACATTCGTGGGTTTGGGCCCCGTCCCGCCATTGTTGTCGTATCATTCTGCAGGTGCAGAAAATCTTGTTGTGGCGGGTGGTTTGTAAAAAGGATTAAATTGTTCATGTTGAAAGAGTTGTTATTTATATATATATCGGGCGTAACCGCTTTTGATTAGCCTGCCTTCTTATTTCACCGCCTTATTACATCGTTTCATGTATTGTCTTTATGTTCCGATTACTGGATGTATGTCTACTGGGTGCCCGGTAGGCACCACCACGCCCGTTCGGTCGTGACATTACGATCCTTTTGCAAGTTCTTCAGTAATCTATGGTTGATTCAATGGTTATGCCCATAGCCTCTAACCGAGTATTAATTCCATCCCGCCGCCTCCCGCCTTCCAAAATATTGCCTATTTCTTCATCTTCCGAGAATTAACGCCTCAACATCCTTGATTTCTTCTCTCCGATCCGATCCAATCCCTGCGCACTAACACTTCTAATGTGCTTCCACCCAACGAGTGACGCAGGTCTCCTATTTGATCTCGTGCTTGGCTAAATGCACTTTCGAAGCCACCGCTGAGATCGACACATTAAGAACATCCCGCCATCGCAAGTACCGGAATTGCCTTTGTTATCCTGCCACCATTGTAAAGGGTCAAAATTTTTCTTCAGTTCCGCTGGCTTTTGCAAATAAAATTGCATCTCATCGCAAGATCGGCTTGTGGTTGGTTGTGTTGTAAAAGTGCTCCATATGTCTAAAGATTCTTCTTCATCGCCATCATCATGAATCTCGCAGTGTAGACACGTAACCGTAACTAGAAGGAATATTAGTAGCAGAGTTGGTGTTATCATGTAATGTATCATAATATTCATATAATGTTGTTAAATTAGTATCAAGTTTATTTATGCAATCAAATGAAGATGGAGTTTCTGTTCCACCTATTTCCATATAAGTATATAAACTAAATATTAGATTATGACAATCTACCTTTTTAATAGAAGGATTTAAGATCGCACTCAATACAATAAACATCGAGAATAGGAAAAAATATTTTTAAACTTTTCAAACATAATCAGAATCGTGATCTCAGATATTTCACATTTGATTTTAAACCATAAAGTAAATAGGAAATTTCAATATATGAGCTAAAGCATTACAAATCTGTTGGTAATAAGATCCGAAAATTCAACGATTGCAGTGTAAAATTTACGTAAAAATTTTAAAAGTTCACCGATTGATTTCAATGTTCGTCGGTTAACATATACATTACGTTCTTACAATGCGCATTTGCAACATGTGTTATGGGTCTTTATACTTATAACATTCTTTTTAAAAATAAATAAGTATAATTCCACCGTGTAATAATCTCTTCGCATGAATTTAGGTCTCAAATTAAATTGTTTACATTTTCTTTAAATTCTATAATTCTATTTTTCCTATTATTACCTGAATAACTCCAACAGCTCTTTTGACAAGTTTTATTTCAGGTGAAAATAAATCAAGACCACTTTTAACAATTAAATTATAAATATGACAAGCACAACGAACATGAAATATATCAGTGGTGGTTGTACTTCCGCTTTTAAAAGATCTACAAGCAGATTATTAGATGCATTATCAAATGATACACAAAGTATTTTATTATAAAGATTATATTTTTGGGCATAAAAACAAATAGTTTCGCTTATATATTTTCAGATGACTTTGATCCTCGCCATACGCAAAAAGCAATAATACGTTTTCCATTTTAAAATTTTCATCAATCCAATGACAAGTAATTGTTAAATAATCATAACTGCTCAACGATGTCCAATGTCCAAGTAAAACTAACGGCATGGAAGGTTAGCAAACAAATATTGCAAGAAAATAACATAATCATTATGAAGTCTAAAAATATCGGCTCTAGTAGTACTACGAGGAACACCTTTAAAAAAGGATTATATACTCTTTGAATATATGTAATTAAATATGAAGAAGCAAAGAAAAAGGCAAACAACCTCCGACAATCATTTTTGCTAATTCAACGCGATCTTTTTTGGATCGCATTTAGCCAACCCCCGCTTAATGGATTAAGTTGTTGTTGATCGGGTTCTAAATCGAGACAGATCCCATCGTGCCGTATGATCGTGTTTTATATGTCTACCTATAGTGCCCGCCCCCGCCACCACCCCGCCTTATGTTTATAAGTTCTCCCACAAATATTACATTTAACTCTATCGACCTACAACTATATCATAAAAGAGTCACACTTTACTCCTTTTTTCTTGCTAACGTTCTCGTAAAGGAGGTCTACGACTACGACTACCACTAGCGCATCAACATCGATGTAAGGAACACTAAGAGTGTAGGAGGTTCTTGTTCTTTCTTCAAGTTCAACAATATTATCTAATTGAGCGTTATCACATTCATTATCTTCTATTCCAAAATCTTCTTGCATTTGATCATAATCTATATTTTGATTAGATGATGAAGAACCTACGATTTTACCCTTGAACTAGATTTACAAATGATCCGACGCAATTCCCCTTAGTAAAGACATTATAAAATATTTAAATAATCAACAAATAAATATGACAATTTAATAAAATAATTAGAGAATGAAACGAGTGTACCAAACTTGATTGAATTCAATAGAAACTCAAGCTCAAGTCTTGCGTCTGCTACTTTGAATTTGAAAACTAATAATATTAATAACTTGAAAATTGATAATAAAGATGATTAAGAGAGTATGAGAATAAGAGAATTGAGAGAAATGTTGTGTGATAAAAATGAAGAAAATGTAGAGAATTTATAGATTTTTTAAAGGGTAAAAATGGAATTAAAATAAATAATTAAACAAAATAAAAAACAAAAACAAAAAATAATAAAATCGACTAACTGGCCGAATGACCGCCCATGCCCCGGCCCCCTCCAAGCCCAACGGTGAAATGGCCGTTGGGCAATTTTTTTTTTTTGTTACCGGTCCGGCCCGGTCGCTAACCCAGAATTTAAACCTGCTTCGTTATCGCCTAACCGGCCCGCCTTACCGGGTTTTTAAATAACTCGGGTTGGGGTTGAACCCAACCCCAACCCAGATGCCTTACCGTCCGGCCGGCGTTAAACCACGGTCAACTGGCCGGTCGGTCAACCTTGACCGGCCGAGTGTTAAGTGAGAGTTATACCTGTATAACGGATCCGACTCGGACCGGATTGGTGGGTTGAACCGGTTCTGGATCGGTTACCGGTCCGATCCACTGGTTTACCGGGCCTACCGATCTGGTTCATTACCGGATTTTTAGTTGTCTCGTGCGGGTTCGGGTTGAACCAGGCTTACCGATACGTTTTTTTTTTTTTTTTGTAAATTTCGAAAATCAAACTAAATTCAAATTAAATATGTAATATAATATAGTTTATAACTTTATACTTTATAGTTATATAAACTATATTAATTTTTTTTAATTTTTTTTCCCGAAAATTTATTAATTTATTAAATTAATAGACATAAGATAAGTTAACAAAGAACAACTAAAGAGATAATAAAATAAAAACTAATGATAAGATGTAAACTTTCGAACTTTTATTATTCATAATGTTAATTGTTAATAAAAGTACATAATGAAGTAATAATAATTGTTATTTACATATTATGCATCCTTCTTGCAAGTTCTTCGTAATTTGTAGGTTGCTCCATAGCCTCTAAATCTGGAGTATTAATTTCAGTCCCGGTTGCGCTTCCGGTTTCCAAAATATTGCCGATTACTTCATCTTCCGGAGAGTCAACGTCTTCATATCCTTGATTTCTTCTCTCTGATCTGATCCAATCCCTTAAGCATACTAACACTTTTAATGTGCTTCCGCCCAATGAGTGACGTGTGTCTCCTATTTGATCTCGTGCTTGGTTAAATGCACTTTCAGAAGCCAATTGTTGAGATATGCACATTAAGAACATCCCGTGTCATAACTGATAGTACCGGAAATTGTCTTTTGTTATCCTGTCACCATTGTAAAGGTTGAAAGTTCTTCTTCGGCTCCGTTGGCTTTTGCAAATAAAACTACATCTCATCACAATTTCGAGTTGTGCTTGCTTGTGTTATTGCAAAAGTGTTCCATATAGATAAAGATTCATTTTCATCGTCTTCATCGAATCCTGCAGATGTAGACACAGAAGCAGAAGCAGAACTAGAAAGAATATTAGTAGCAGAGTTGTTGTCATATAATATAGCATAATAATCATATAAGTTAGCTAAATTAGTATCAAGTTTACATATGCAATCAAATGAAGATGGAGCTTCTGTTTCACCTACTTTCATATAAGTATATAAACTGAATATTAAATTATGACAATCTACTTTTTTAACAGAAGGATTTAAGACTGCAATAATATAATAAATATCATAATAGGAAAAAAAAAATTGAACTTTTCAAACATAACTATAACTGCAGCTTTATATTTTATATTTGATTTTAAATCTTAAAGTAAATATGAAATTTCAGCTATATGAGCTAAAGCATTACAAACTGTTGGGTAATAAGATCCCGAAAATTCAACAGTAGCAGTGTAAAATTTACGTAATTTTTTTAAAAGTTCAGCAATTGATTTCCAAATATCGTCGGTTAACATATAAATCACGTTCTTACAATGAGCATTTGAAACATGTGTTATGGGGTCTTTATACTTATAACATTCTTTTAAAAATAAATAGTATAATTAAACCGTGTAATAATCTCTTGTGGCATGAATTTAGGTCTCAAATCAAATTGTTTACATTTTCTTTAAATTCTATAAGTCTATTTTTTCTATTATTACCTTGAATAACTCCAACAACTCTTTTGACAATTTGTATTTCAGTTGCAAATAACTCAAGACCACTTTTAACAATTAAATTATAAATATGACAAGCACAACGAACATTAAATATATCAGGAAGTGACGGTTCTAATTCCACTTTTAAAAGATCTACAACAGCAGTATTATTAGATGCATTATCGAATGATATACAAAGTATTTTTTTATAAAGATTATAATTTTTGGCATAAGCACAAATAGTTTCGCTTATATATTTTCCAGTATGACTTTGATCCTCGTCATACGCAAAAGCAAGTATACGTTTTTGCATTTTAAAATTATCATCAATCCAATGACAAGTAATTGTTAAATAATCATAACCGTTTAAAGCATGCCCAATGTCTGCAGTAAAACTAACTAGGCATGGAAGATTAGTGAACAAATATTACAAAAAAATAACATAATCATTATAAAGTCTAAAAACATCGGATCTACAAGTACTACGAGGAACACCTGTAAAACAAGAATTATATACTCTTTGAATATATATAATTAAATATAAAGAAGAAGCAAAAGAAAAAGGTAAACAACCTTCGACAATCATTTTTGCTAATTCAATGCGATCCTTCTTTGGATCGTACTTAGCCAACCCCCCGTTAATGAATTAAGTTGTTGATGACCGGGTTCTAAATCAGTGGCAACACTCCATTGTATCGGATGATCTTTCAATAAATGCCTACCTATAGTGGTCGTCCCCCCGCGCCACCCCCTCTCTTATGTTTGTAAGTTTTCCCACAAATATTACATCTAATTCTATCAGTGTCCCCAACTCTATCATAAAAGAGCCACACTTTACTCTTTTTCTCCTTACTTCCGGTTCTGTAACTTCTGGTAAAGGAGGTATACGACTACCACTAGCAGTATCAACATTGACAGAAGGAACACTAGTAGGTGTAGGAGGTTCAGTTTCTTCAAGTTCAACAATATTATCTAATTGAACGTTATCCTATTCATTATCTTCTATTTCAAAATCTTATTGCATTTGATCATAGTCTATATTTTGATTAGATGATGAAGAACTTATAGATTTTTTACCCCTTGAACTAGATTTACGGCGCAGTCCCGATCCAATTCCCCTTAGCAAAGACATTATAAAATATTTAAATAATCAACAAATAAATATGACAATTTAATAAAATAATTAGAGAATGAAACGAGTGTACCAAACTTCGGGATTCAGAATTCAATTGAAACTCGAAGGCCGAAGCTCGAAGTCTTGCATTTGAAAATTAATAATAATAATAATAACTTGAGAATTGATAATATATAGAATTAAGAGAGTATGAGAATTGTAGAAATAATTGTGTGATAAAAATGAAAAGAATGTAGAGTATTTATAGATTTTTTAAAGGATAGAAATGTAATTAACAAAAAATTAAAAAATAAAAAAAACAAGCCAAACGGTCCACTGACCGTTGGCCCCTCCCCCAGCCCCTACCACCCAGCCCCAACGGTAATATTACCGTTGGGCCACCAACAACCCTTTTTTTAATTTGTTCCTTACCGGTCCGGATCCTTACCGGATTTTTGTATAACCCGTGCGGATTGAAATCGGGTCCAAATCAACCCCCAACCCGGTAAGTCTTATCGGATAGGACCGAATTTTATACTGGGTCGACCGGTCCGATTCCGGGTCAACCCGACCCCTTAGACAGATATAGTGAGAGTACGTAAATGCTGAGACACACATAATAGTAACTCAATTAATAATATTGCAAAACATTTATCACAAAATTATTTTTTCTCGTTCTTTTACCTTAGAGGATTGGTCTAGTGACAAGGATAAGTGTTACACGAGGTCAATTTTGCCATGGTATAGTTCTAACAATTTATCCAAAGGTCAAGGTTTATTACAAATTTATGGATTAAATTAGTATAATTCTTCACTGATTCATAGCCACACTGGAAAGCAGAAGAAAAGGGGGACAAGACAAAAAAAAACAACTGTGACATATTTTTATCATATTTTTATCAAACTATCACTACTTTACGATTATGTACCAAAATATCACTCTTTTCTTTTTCATAATTACTTTTTTGTTTTTTTTATTTGCCCAACATATTTTGTAAAGAATATTTTGTTTTAAATTAATTAAATAAATTCATATTTTGTATTAGATAGTCAACTAAAATTTTAATCAAATAATTAGCTACTTAATTAATAGTCTAATTAAATAAAAAATAGACACACAATTAATTATTTTATTTAGTTAAGGATGTAATTATTGAAATGTGGATATGTGAGAAGAGTAGAGCCAAATACAATGATATCTTTGTCCTATGTGCCAGAAAAAGTAGTGGTTGTGAGGAGTGTAGGACCAAAAATATTGATGTCTTCGTCCTATATGTCAGAAAAAGATGTGGAGCTTATGAGAGTAGAAAAAGTAGTGGTTCAGATTGGATCGACACCACTCACCCAAACAATATAAATAGGAATGATCCTCTATTCATTCATTGCACCACAAAAATTCAAAACTCTTTTACTATGGCACCAGTAGGATTGTTTGTCCAAGTCTATTACAATGGAAATGTTGAAAGGACTAACACGGAAGGTGTTATATTTGCATGCACCAATTCATCCCTATTGAAGGTGGAAAAAACACAAAACTAGATGGGTTTATCCGGTCTATCCAGTCAAAGATTCATCCCGACAACTCCAAAAGAGTGGTTGAACTTATTTATCGATACCCGACAACCCTTGCACAAGGCCTTGTTCGTTATGAGTCCTTAAATCTGATAGGAGATGAGGAGGTCCATATGATGTTTGACATGTTCAAGGCTTGTAAACACCTTGATATTTCAACAATGGAAGTATATGCAAGGTTGACAAATGCTCTCGATTTTGACACCCAACGAGATCCACCATATACTGAACAACCACCATCATCTTACCATCAAATTGTACCCTCTTCATACCCTTTCACAGAAACACATAGTTGCATACCATATTCATCAGCTCAACTCACTTCACTACCCATTGATGGCATTGACCTAAACACACCATTCCATATGGACAACCCAACTGTTGTTCGTAGAAGTGTTGTGGCTGGTGTCCATAATGAGGAAATCGGTGACTTCAGTGAGAATGAAGATGACATCATTGCTCAACATGACGATGATGATGAGGGCCCATCAACTACTATGCGTTACTCTGACCCTCCCTCTCACTTTCGCAACGTAACTTCCGACGACATAGGGTACGTTGGCGAAGAATTTATTCACTCTATGGACCGAAATCAATCGTTCACTGTTCAGGACCATGAAAACCTCCAAGTGGGTATGAGATTTCCCACAAAAGAGATGGCTAAGAAGTGCCTACAATAATAACACCTAAACAAGTCCCCAGACTTCGTGGTAGATTACTCTGATACAACTAGATAGGTTGTACGTTGTTCCAACAAAAACTGCAAGTGGAGGTGTAGAATTTTTCTTAGCAATAAATCAAAGGTTTGGGAGATTAAAAAACTTGACGGCCCCCATACATGTGCATCAACAATGGCTTCACAAGATCATCGACAACTCTCGTCAACATTTATTTGTGAAAGCATCATCCACATGGTGAGGCAGGATCCGACAATCTCAGTCTCAGTGTTGATCGCACATATAAGATCACTTTACACGTATATCACAACATACAGAAACGCCTGGATTGCAAAACAAAAGGCCATCGAGATGATATACGGGAATTGGGAGGAATCGTACAAGGAGCTTCCAAGGTGGATCATTGCTTTTAATAATTATCTTCCAGGCACCGTTACTGACATACAAGTGAAACCTCTCATCGAGAATGACCATGTAGTTCCTCACAAGGCTGTATTCCATCACTTTTTTTGGGCTTTTTAACCATGCATTAAAGGGTTTGCTTACTTCAAGGAAGTTGTTTCAGTTGATGGAACATGATTGTATGAGAAGTATCGCGGTAAGTTGCTGATGGCGATCGCACGGGATGAGAGGATGTAACGCCCCATTTTCGACCGGAGCCGGAAACGGGAGTGCCGCTACGCATGGTTTGATTCCTGAAATGCAATTTAAAGGAGTCGCCACCTAATTATTATAGTGAATTAGGACACTAAAAAGTAGCATAAAATACTACGAATGATCTCCATTTTTTAAGGTCTGCGAAAGCTATGTGAGATTCTAGGTAAGGGTTCTTTATTATCCTAAAGGGAAGGGGTTAGGCACCCTAAAGGATCCGCTAACTTGCGGTTGTCCGTTCAAACTTAGGTTTAAAATTATTGTGCTAACATGCAATTCTAAGGGTATTCTAATTATTAAACTAACCAAGTGATATTTAAACTAGGCATGCAAATATTTAATATAGATATGTATTAACAAGATAGTAATAAAAGCAAATAATCATAAAAAGGATGTAATTAAGAGAAATTAGCGATATTTTGCTTTTATTTTATTTTTATGCGAATGATTTAACTTTGGGGTGCGCCTCCGGGTACCTGCAAAAGACACTTAGTAGAAGAGTTAGTAAATGATAAATAAATTACCAAACAAACACAATATATGTATATATATTGATATATATGTAAAATATATTGTAAAAGATATATTTTTATATAGTGTGGCTCAATAGTGTTATGCCAAGAATACTAAGACATGAGAAGCCAATATCGCTACTACGCATGGCCGACTCGCCTCCGGTGAACGATACTACGATTCTCGTCCAATCTTTTTCACTTTCCTCCTCGCCACATATTCCGCTCGCTACCACGAGGCCTCGGATCGACGGATAAATCCTTCTTGGCGATGTAGTATCAAATTCAAAAATCGGCAAAATACCAAGTGTAGTAACTTGTTCAAAAATCAAAATACCAAGTGTAGTATCATATTCAAAAATTAGTTTAATAAAGTAATAAAGGGCAAAGTCTGCATTAATCCGAAAATCGAATATCATAACAAATAAAACCCACAAAACCCGCCCGAGCAAACTTAACATACCCACAAATACCCACCATAGCAAAAACCAAATAAAATGAATTCAAGGCAAGAAATCGTAAAATAGCCAAAGCGAGCCAACAACATCACCGAAAAATAGTAGGAGCGTGATAGTTCGGAATTTCAAAGCTTCACGAGTTTTACTCCGTAGATACTAAAAGAAATCAAATCACCGCCAACAGATAACGATTTAATCACCCAACAACAATGGCAAATCGACAAACAATGATCGAAACAACAATAATAGCCAACAAATGGAGAAGCAAGCGTAACGTCGCGGAGTTTAACCGACAAGGCTCAGCGTTACCAGCGGAGAGAGGCAGCGGCGTCACTTCCACTCGATCGCCGGAGCGACGCCGCCATATGAAGTGTACAATCGACGGAAATCGAATGTCGCCAACAACAAGAAAAGAAACCAAATCATCCACTACACGTAATGATAATAAAGATTAGGTGAGAGTAATAGCAGCATACAATGACATCACTACAACGGCGAAGTTCGCCGAGCAACGCCGCCATTGCCGCTCACCGACGCTAACATGGCGGAACGAGGCGATGATGTGATGGTTCACCGTTAACGGAACGGGAGTTCCAAATGGGAGTGACGATCGGGGTTATGGTGGTTCGCCGAGCTGGCGGCGGTGGGTTGGCGACGAATGCAAAGGTTGAGCGAGGCGCGAGACGCGAGAGAGGGAGAGAGGGACGCGTGGTGCAGGTGTTTCAAGAGGTTTCACGCGGTGATGGTCGCGAGGTCGCCGCGCGCAATAAGCGCAGGGAGGATGAGGCGGTTCACGGAAAGGGGTGAGGAGAGTGAGGTGTTTAAAGAGGCTCGCGGAGTTTTTAGAACTCCGTGAAGGCGGCGGAGGCGCGGCGGCGCGCAGCGGCGCGGGGAGGCTTGAGGTCCTCTTTTTAAAATGAAAAATGGGCTCACTTTGTCTTTTGTTGAACGTGTGGCCGCTTTAAAAATTGAGCGCCATACGCCTCTTAAAAATGAACGTTCTTCCAATCCTTATTTTGTGCTCACGATCAGATACGCCTCTTTATTTAAAGGGGTAAGGTATTTAGGGAAAGAAAAGTGGGTTTGAAATTTAAAAAGAGGAAATAAAAGGGTGTTTGGATGAAAATAAAAATGGTGTTGGATTGAAATGATTTGGATTGGGTTCCGTACTGGACTGGTTTGACAAAATGCAACGCGGGTTAATTATTTTAAAAGAAAGATTATTTAAAAATATGCAAAATTATTAAAATGCAAATGCCGACGCAAAAATGCAATATTTAAGACATGTTTAATGTCTGATTAAAATTAAAGCAGGACGTCAATTAATTATTAAAAGAGATGCAAAATATTATTATAATAGAAACATAATATTAACAAAAACATAATGCTTAAATAAAAATAAAAAGATGCAATGTCATTTTGTGAATAAATAAACATAGAATATTATATAAAATATGCAAAAATAACGATTAAAATGCGGTGTGCTAAAATACTTAAAATCGCATTTAAATATACAAAAAACGGGTCAAAATTGACTGTCAACAGAGGAACAACACTATTCCAATAACATACACCCTTGTAGAGGGTGAGACATCTGATGCATGATTTTTCTTTCTCCAACGCTTGCGAACGTTTGTAACACCCCAGCCAGACCTCTGCTTGATCTCTGATAGACACGAGTCAATCAAGAGTGTTGTTAGGCGATTAAACAGTAATTAGCATCATGTCTTCTGCATTCGTCACATTTCACAAAATTTCATGAGGACATTCAAGAATACATACATGAAGAAGACCGTAATCAATGTTTCTAGAGGAAATTAAACCATTGTAAATTTATTTAAGTGTGCAATTAACTATCTAATTGTTGTAATCGACAATATTTATTTAAGTGTGCAATTTGTTCCCACTTTGTTTTTTTAATAATTATATCTTAAACTGAATAAATAAATAAATTGTGTCTAAATTGTTTTATTTAGTTAGACCATTAAATTAAGTAGCTGATTATCTTATTAAAATTTGGATTGGTTATTTAATACAAAACATGAGTTATTTAAAGAAAATAATTTAAAGAAAACTAATTATTTAATTAAAATTTTATTTGACTATCTAATACAAAATATAAATTTATTTAATAAAAAATTAATTTAAAACAAAACATTCTTTACAAAATATGTTGAGCAAATAAAAAAAAGCAAAAAAATAATTATGAAAAAGAAAAAAAAGAAAAAAGTGGTATTTTGGTACATAAATGTAAAATAATGGTACTTTGGTAAAAATATGATAAAAACATGGCACAATTGTTTTTTGAGGGGACAACTTTGGTCAAAGGGTATTATACGTGTGCATGTTGTACTATTAATTACTCATAAATTTGTTGGCTGTCTCTATGAAGTGGTTTTCCTCTTGTCTACGTTTATGTATTGGAGAGTTGGTGAGCCAATAGATAAGATGTTTACTACTATCGGGGTCTCTCAAATATTTTGGGGGTCATGTTCTATTTCGTAAAAGTGAGTTTTTAATATAAGTAAATATACGATTTCAATAATTAAAAATTATTTTAAATTGTAAATAACAACCCAATACAACTTCAAGTTAATCAACTCCTACTTTGATTGACTAAGATCTGCGAATTATGGACCTTTACAGTAAATTCTGGCTAATAATACTTAATAAAAAATGAAAAAGGGACCCCTAATTTTTTTTATTTTTCGAGCTCAGTGCAGAAGACAACTGCACTGGCCCCAAAACTACCGAATACTATATAATGTTAGGGTATATTATATTAGTCATTCGAAATATGAATTAAGAATAGGTCTATCATTACATAGTACAAATCACTTCATTTCCTTCCTCATTGTTATCCAGCTCAAGTTAATTACGTTTAAAAATTTCTCCCTAATAACCCTTTTTCGATGCAGAATATTTTAAGGTGGATTGGTTAATCTACTTTGCGATTGAAAATTAAACGTATGTAATAATCAACTACGTGCAATATGGATTTTTGCGGCTATCTTTGTAAAAATTACACGACTGCTCTTAAAATATAAACAAATGTATAATTCAACATATACGCCAATTGTTGGAAATAGTCTAAGCAGATTACACAGTTTGAAGTCATTTGACGGAGATTTGAACTGATTTTGAACAAGAATTGCAATTGAAAATAGCCAAAGAAGTTCATCTTTGTAACTAGAACGTGTTATACACTTTTATATAAGTTCGCTTTTATTATTTCGACTGTAACCTGAAATTAATATCAGACCAATATTTGAGAATGTGAGCATTAAAGAGAAATGATGAGCAATAAATTCTTTTCAATACTGAAATATTCTTTCAATTTCAGAAAATCACCAATCAATAGAGAATCAGTTTGGAGTGATTGTAATGGACTAGTTTCCGATTGACTGGATTTGTAATGAACTGTTTGAATTTGGGCCTCTAGCTAAAGTACATGGGCCAATATCCTTACCTTATCCTGGGCCGGTGGGTCCCAGATTAGGCTTTTTTGGAATTTGAATAGTGGAATTTTGCATTTTCTTAAATAGTTTATATGGACCACAAAAGCCAGGAAATGTTTCCAAAGTGTCTAGTCTTGATTTTATGTCCATGCTTAAAATCTTAAAAATGACTTTAACTTGAAAAATTCTCGTAAATTTTTTGTTGTCCATCATCAAACCGGATCGATAAGATTACCGGTCCGGTTCTGGATATTGTTTTCGTTCCGAAATCGGTTCGAAATATTAAAATTCATGCTTTACTTAAATATCTTTGCTTTACTTATAATTTTTTTTATAAAAATTCATGCTTTACTGTTTTACATAATACATATTAACAAACTTAAAGCAATATGTAATTACAATATTCCAAATATTGATAAGATAGTTATCGGGTATCGGACCGAGACTGATAACATATAAGTTATCGGGTAATTAGATCGGGTTGCCGGACCAGATACTTATCAGTCCGGATTCTTATGTCTGGTACTCGTATCCGGACTGTTAACTTTTCGATCCGATTAACGGTCCGGGTATTTCAGTCCGATTCTCGGGTGTATCCGGGCCGATAACAACCCTAATGAGGCATAAGTTCTAGCTTTTGTGTATAAGGCAAAATTTGTATTCAATTGAGCAGGTTCACTGTCTTGAAATATCATAAACTCCAGTCTTATATGCAAATTAATTTATGTCCACAACTTATGTCCGATAGGCAATAATAGCTTTGCCTAGCTAATTTTCTTAAGCGGAACCAAATAACTGAGAAGGTCACCCAACTATAAGTAATTATCTAACAAAATCGTGTATTTTTTGTAACAGGTCAGCCAACTTTACCTATATCACTTCAAAAGTCAGCCTATTAATATTTGACCAACAAATATTACATGACGTTTTATTTAGTCCGCATAGACTTTTTTCTTCAGTTATGTAATTTGACACTTAAAAATACTTTTTAATAAAATTATTCAAACACAAACTACTAATAGCTTTATTAAATCCAAACACAAATTATTACTTTATCAAAACACTTTTTGAAAAATATTTTTAATAAATCCAGTGCTCTCCTTGTCAAAACAAACTTCCAAAATCTGCCCTACTACTGATTCAGCAGATCCTCACGCACAAATTGGAAATTTGGTCACAAGTTCAAACCACGGTAACGCCGCCCGCTACTCTTGGGAGTGCTCACACTGACTTGCAAGTGTGGTTTAACGGGTGACGTGGTTTGCGCTATCGTCGATCCGGTTTACCTGGCGCACTCGAAAGAAGCACAGGCGGGTTCCTTCGTCAACAAAAAAAAAAAACAAACTCCCAACAAAAATAACAATTGCGAGCCAATGTATGAAACAACGTCGTTTTGTATAAATTCTGGTGGTGCAGTTGCTTTGTGTAATCCGCCACTGCCTCCTTATTCTAATATTTTTTATAACACCCATACCTTTTAGACACACATTTCTTTTAGTGACCTCATTTCACCAAATAATGTATTTTGTGGAATTATGATCAAATTACACAAAGAAACGTCAAATAGAGTAATTTGCACTCAAAGGTACAGAATAAGTATCAGATTACTTTACACGACAAGTAATATCTTGCTAATGACAAGAGATATAATAGGGTTTTGGCACTAATAATAAATTTAATGAAAAAGGTAAGACAGTGATAATGGATTGAGAGAATTAGATGTTGTGTAATTGGTCTATAACTTTAAATTGCAAGGGTAAAAACACAGATATTTGTGTTATACCATACATATACAGTAATAAAATTTCCACTATTTCACTACGTCATTATTTAAGTAACCTATAGTGTAAAAATTCTTTAATGATGCGTGTAACTAAACACTTTTTCTGTAGTCTCACACTGTTCAAACTTCTTATAGGATATAAACATCATGTGCTGCAAATTAGCGTTTGATTTTTGGATTATTATATGTGATCCATTCCTGGTTGTTTCTTCTATTGAGATCCCCAATAAAGGCTCCTCTCTTTTGCACTTCTCCAAAAAGTTTCTCAACTTGATGGAGACATTCAAGTCCAACACTTTTCTTTTATTGGTCACTCTCTTTCTTTCAACCATTGTGTCTCAAACCAATGGAGGAGGCATCAAGACACAAAGTGAAGCCCTTAGCCAACTTTACAAGGCTAAGTTGAAGAAAAATTCCAACATTGACAAAAGCCATTTTGATGCAAATCTTGATGATCATAGTGATCTCCAATATCTTCATATTGCATCTAAAAAAAGTGTAATGACAAGATCCAGAAACTTCCAGGTCAACCTCCAGTAAAATTTGAGCATTACAGTGGATATGTTACAGTTGATGAATATGCTGAAAGAGCTTTCTATTATTACTTTGTTGAAGCTCAACGTTCTAAGGAATCTTTGCCCCTTCTTCTTTGGCTTAATGGAGGTAATTAATCTAAGAATTTAGCTTATATATATATACATTGATACTATAAATTTTTTATACTTAACTTAAAGTGGTGTCAGATGTTAGTTACTACCAGTTTACTAGGTTATCGATTAAAGTTTATGACAGAAGTTTATATTAATAAATAATTAGTGCATAAAAATTAAATTTTTGTATCTAACATTCAAGTTTGAAGTTATTTCTTACCTAACAATAATGTTACAATGTCTAAGTCTTGTCATCCTTGCATTACATTGGAATAAAATATTAGTAACTGATCTACTAACACAGGTTAAATTGCACTAATAGTGTAAAAATAATCTGTCAGTATATGTAACTTATTTATTTTCTAATTTCAGACAATGGGTTCACTGTTTTCTTGTTTTTTCGCTTTTTTCTTGTTTGGCTAAACATCATTCATCTTTTTATACAGGTCCAGGATGTTCTTCTCTTGCATATGGAGCCTTTCAAGAACTTGGACCATTTAGAGTAAACAGTGATGGAAAAACACTTCACAAAAATAATTTCGCATGGAACCATGGTAAATTTCATTTTTTTACTCAACTAGATAGTTAAGTCCTATATTATCTCTCTAACTAGTACTATTTTCTTTTTCTTTTGATCAAAATTATTAGCTGCCAATGTGTTGTTCTTGGAGTAGGATTTTCCTACTCTAACACATCCACTGATGTTAAAGTTGGAGGAGATAAAAAACAGCTAATGATAATTACCAGTTCTTAATAAATTGACTCGAAAGGTTTCCAGAATACAAGAATAGAGATTTTTACGTATCTGGAGAGAGTTATGCTGGACATTATGTACCTCAATTGGCACATACAATTTGAAAGTATGTATGTATTAAACAATCATTTTAGAGCAGATGCTTGAACACATTCATATTATTAATAAGATTAATATATACTTGACATTTGCAATTATTGAATTATTATTTGATTGTTTATATTATTCATTAATGTGCATCCCTTGAACTTACATTGTCATTAATAGTGTGAGATATTAATGATAGAGTGTAGTTCTTAAAATAGCGTGTTGACAACAAGTGACAGGTCATTGGGATGAAATTAGAGTCGCAGATGAGAGCGACGGATCGCCCGTGGGCTGGCAGGTGATCGGGATTCAGGCGGCAGTAAAGGGGACGGTGGACTGCCCAAACCGGATGTTGAGTCGAGACCCAACAGATCGCTTCACCACTAGGCCTCTCACTCCCGCCAAATGAGGCTCAGGCCAAGAACCGCGTGGATCGGGTCGAGATACGGGATACATCGCCCCGCTGAGAGGCTAATTTATGGATCAAATACGGGGTATGCTATCGTCAGAAATTCATAGGTAGAGGTCCTAATAATGTAATTTGGCAAAAGAGAAATTTATTTCATCAAAAATTATGTGACGACTTACGATGATTTTATTAGAGGATAAGTTGAAATATTTGTAACCACGATGATTTGACAGATACTCCAAAAAAATACATGAAGTAGACTGGGGTTGAAGTTTAGTGATGCCAGTAGAAGGAAAGAGAGGATAGCATAAGCACCCAAAAACCCGTAAATGAGAATATGACCTTGTGTATAAAATTTTGAGGGATCAAACAACGATCGAACTTCAATTAGTCATGCGAGTGGCTTTCCGCGCCTCCTTCCTTATAGTAAAGCGGCGGTGAACGCCCTTTGCCTTCCCGAACTCCTACACGAGTCGATTTGAGTAAGCTCTTTCCATGGGAAATCTACTCAAGAGTTTAGGCCTCTTCGCTTTACACAAATTGAACCATAAACGTAGTCCGCTGTTGGTGTCGCTTTCTCCCCAGAATCGATCTAGTCTAGCGGCTTAACTCATAGTCGATAGAAAGAAGATTGGAGCGCTTTCTTCTTTCATCTCATAGTTTTGTGAGGCCCTAATGACTATAGATCGAACCTATCCAATTTTACGATAGACTATTTGTTTGTTCGGAAGTATGTTCAAAATATATTGTTGTCATTTGTAACGTATGATGCCAAAATGATGGTGATAGAAATGCATGGGCAAGTAAGGTTCTAACAATATTGTTAATGGTTTGAATTTTCTTTCAGCTTTTCCATTTTAGGATGGTGTATGTGGACACGAGAGACGAAACGACAAACTATTAGTTTTGCAAAAATTCCAAAAAGGCTCATTATCAAATTATCTACCATTGATAGACTGAATATTTTTAATATCCCGTTCAAATTGAGTGCGGATGTATGCTCTAAAGGATAGAAATATGGAAAAAACTTGTGACTTTTTAGATAATGAAAACTTCCACAAAAAATTAGAGTAATCATCCAACAACAGAAGATAATATCGATGGACCGAAAAGCTCAAAATGGGAGATGTCTAAATATCACTATGAATAATATCAAAATGCATACTTGACGAGCATGACTTAGAAGCAATAAAAGACAACTTAACATATTTTTCAAGAGAACAAGAGTGACAAACATGAGAACTATGAGGTCTAGTACACTCAATAAATTTATTTTATTTAAGGGAAGCAAAAACAGACGCTCCCGGAAACGTTCATGCCATAAAAAAGGAGCTAAAGCTGCAAAAGTGGATGGTAATTTGGTTTGATATGTGGTTGTGGTGATTGGATAAAGCTCTCCGCCTATCACACCTCATTAGACGATCCCCATCTAAAAATCCTTCACAAAAATCCAAAGGATCAAATTCAACGAAACCCAATTATCGGTAACTTTTTCTAACCGAAATTAAGCTTTTAATTAATCGAGTGCGTGAATGATATTTTTCAAAATTAATGGTGGATTGGGAGACAAGTTTGTAGTGCCATAACCACAATTGGAATTGAATGACCATTTTCGATAATTATACTACGATTATTGCTAAAATTAAATAACGTGAGATTACCTGAGGGCGTCATACGAGATGTTTCACCGTACCAATTTACATCGCGACTAAGCCCGAGTGTATCGCAACCTCGATATCTGTCACCACTACCGAGTGGGCTTGTTGCCATCGCTCGATAGCGCCCGATTCCCGCACCGGATTCTTTGGCACGCCGCTAGTCCGACGGATATCGCCCATTACCCAATCAAGTGGCGATGTGAATCATTTTCAAATTACGAGTAATTTTCATCGACGAGCGAATTTGACATGATGATTGTCTTGTGTGAAAAACCGCTTTCTTCGAGGACGCGCATGAACGGGCTTGGTAGAATGGCAGTAGAGGATTGCTTTGACGGATGAGTGTACCTACTCCACTATATGCGTCAGTAAGGCCGACAACCATTTGTAACACGGAACAACGTTAGTTACCGCGCCCTACGCTCGAAAGTCCGACAAAACCTCGAGTCGCTGATAGTATGCGAACGCATTGGAAAAATTTGTCATATCGTGGTGGAAAATTTTTGCTCGCGTGTGACAACCATGGAATTCTTATTGTCTTAGAATATGTCACGAACGCTCTCAAGCTTCCATAGTCGCGAATCAGCTCAAGAATAAGATGAGTAAATCACTCGAGATTGTGGCGTAGATCCACCGGAGGACCGCCGCATCGCGGTCAATCATAATTCCTTCACATCATCGATCTTCAAGACCTTCTCCTTGCCTTTTTCCGACGGAATTATGTGATAGATAACCACGTGTGCGAATAGATTTTAAAGAGTTCCGCCATATCGCATAATTGACGTTTTCATCTCAAGAGTGACGAGATTTGAGATTTGATGTCGAGACAACAAGGGCTTGGTGAAAATTGGATTTCGAGTCGATACGGCTCTGACCTGAGAAGGAGGCGTGGCTATTGAGAGAAAGTTTAGGTTTAGGATCTTTTCCTAGAATCATATCACGTAGGAAATATTTTTCGATTTCATTCATTAATGATTTACAATATATATAGTATTACAAAAATATTTACTTTGCTACAAACTAGGTAACTAATCAATCCTAATTATAAGAAAAATATAATTATATATAATATAAGAGATATACAATTAATTATTATGGAAATATTCTATTACTACTTATACTAACTTTTCTTGAAAAATGTAGTCTTTTTTTCTTTTGTCACGACCGAACTCAAGCTGCCTTACCCCGCACCCAAGTAGACATACATCGAGTAATCAATAACATAAAACAAGACATGAAATATCGAAAGAAGTGTAAAATGCTTATTCGAGAAAATTTGCCTTTCTATAATATATATATATATCAACTAGAACGATTACATCCCTTTTACAACTCTCGCCACAAATAAGACTTGCACTTCTAAGAATGATATGACAACAACGGGCGACAGTGGCCCCGCCATACCCCGAATGTAAACACTTACAACGACAGGAACTATACCACCGATAAGCCTCCGAGAAACGAGCTTCCCAAACACCGACCGCGACCAAGAGCTAGGATCAACGATCGATGTACCTCAACTCGCAGATTAACGCACTCGGGCGAGGTCAAGACAACAGTACCAAGTATGTGAAATCAAAATATCAGAATGAAATCATAGTAGTCTATATAAAGCGTACATGTATGATAACCAAACTACGCTCACAATAAATAAGCAATCATGTAAGTCGTGACTCACACCTCAAAGTCATCACTCAAATATAACTGGGTCTCACACCCACAACATCAATCACGCCCGTGGAATACCTTCCTCATCGCTAGCCTATGATATAAAGCACCAAGGAATACATGAACACCAGTCCTACCGTGTCATCATAAAACCGCACGGTAAGTACGAAGGCATAGCCGACTACTAAAACCCACGCATAAATAAGGTCATAAATCAGATCACGAGATCTGTCTGCATCATTACATGATCAAAGCCGCCACTCGCCGCAGATCTAATGCGCAAGGTTTAGCCTCGAACTTCCCGCACTCGCATAAAGCACCCAACGCCCGCAGGTATTCCCGCATCGAGGTAGCTACTCCCCAAGATCCGCCGACTCGCATCGCACGGCCACATGCATCGCATGACCATAAAGGCCGCACACTAACACGGGCTCGTAGCTCGCATAGGCCCCCGACCCGCATGAGGTATTCTCGAATCATAGGTCACACAGACCGCACGAAGTCTACCCGACGGAGTGCACAACCTCCGGATTATGTCGCGAGTGGTACAATACCAACATAATCTGATAGTTAAACAACTTAAGCGCAATCGAGGGAAAACCCCTTTACACAAACATCACAAGATAATAACACACGTAGCATCCTAGCATGTTTACTTATCAAATCAACAAGAAAGTATTACAAGGCTATCACAAACCAACACAATCAAGTTATTCACACAAGGTACTTTCTACTATATGATTAACAAGATCGGGTTTTTATCCCCAAAGTACTTCATACATTAACTCTTTAAGAGATCTGTTCTTTCACAAATAGTCACACAATACTCGTAGTATATAAAAAATAGAGTGACTATCTTTTGAAGTAAATCAAAACACTTCTCTTTGTAAAATCAAGTAACAACATTATTACCCGCAAGGGTAGCTGTGTATGTAAAGAAGAGAGCGGGACCGCAAGGTCACGAAGTTCGATCCCCGCATAAACCTTGGTTGAGCACATCTGCAGCACAATGGGCGCGCTAGTTTACAGGCGTGGTTTACGGTTTACCCCTGGCGCACTGAAAGAGTAAGCCGCGTTCCTTCACAACAAAAAAACAAAAAAAGTAACAACATTATTTTCCAAACGTTCAAGTTTGCCTAATTTCAAATGTTCAAGTTTCTCATTTTTTCGAAAGGTTTCGTAGTTCATAGTTTTAATCCTTTAAAACAATTTGAGAAACATATACCTTATGTGTGAGTAGGTTATTCTTGTTCATAACAATCTTACTACAAGAACCGTGATCTAGGAAATGTAATATCATTTTGTCTCATCTTACTTTCTATGCATATGAAAGTTTCTACCGGTTTTAATAATACTTTATTAGTCAACACATTTCCCTTTACTAGCGATGCTGTGGTTTGTTCGATACTTATTCTGATTTCCGAAATCAGTAAGACATTATTGCTTTTAAAAACCAAGTACTCATTTCTCACGAATGAGGTTTCACTCAAAATTAATATTAATTTAATTAAGTAAAGTCTCTTATCTTTTAATATCAAGTCTCTTAACTTCTTAAAGTCAATAAACCCTTCTTTTTATCTTTCTTGCCGTTATACCTAACTTCCCATAAAGCTAGTATAACTCTTAAGCTTTTAAAACCAAGTATTACTCTTCTAAAAATGATTCAAGATTCTTTGAAATACTTCAAGATTATTCAGCTTAAGTCAAAAGACATTGCAATTATTATTCAGCTTAAGTCAAAGACATTGCCGTAATTATTATTCGCTTAACACACGCACGCCTACCGACTATATATATTTTAAAATATCATGCTCAAGAGTATAGGAAGAATCACATACCTCGCGACGATTATCGACTATTAGCAAAACGCCCACGGCTATAACCCGCTAGCCTTGTCCACCCTCCGAGTAGAATACGCCACTCGCAGATTTCAACCTATAACTGCTATATAAGTCTATCAACTTCTACCTTAATATTCTCAAGCGATTTCGCTTCAAGTCTTTCTCAGAATATCCTTCTATTACGCTCAATTCTCTTCTATGAATCTTATATTCATTTCTATACTACTACGATGTAATTTCCAATTACAATAAAAGGACAAGATATTTACCTCGGTAAGCCCAAAATTATCCAATGTTTAATGTCGATCCCGAGCAACGCTAGCTCCTACTCCGGTGCTCCAACCCGCCCAAACAACCCTTAGAAGTTCTACGCAACTTCTTCTTAATACTCCATCCAACTACGGAGATTTCCTTGGTCATGTGGTCAAGGAAGTATAATAGTATTTCGGCTTTTCAGATAAGTGTAACCTTGGAATACTACAAGGTATATGGGCCAAGGTATTTTGAATAGTAACAATACTGAGAGTATTTCTACCAAGTGGGTGTATTTTATGAGAACAACTAGGCAAGAGTGGTACCCTCGACTAGCACCACTATGAGTGGGAATACTTTCGCCGCGAGGGAGGGCTCTCGCCAGGCCTTCTCAGCGGGAGGGGTGTTTGACGAAACACTACCAAGAGGAAGGGATTTTCAAGACTGGAACAATTTTTGACGAAGTATTCAGGGGTATTTATAGTCGCAATGGCCAACCAATGGCCAAGATCATGCCAAGTGCAAGGCAAGTGTAGTGGTCAAGATTCATCCACGTACCTTATCCATCTACCACACAAATATCACAAAATATCCTACCTACTCCAAGGCAACAAAAACGCGCCAATCCAAGCCTTTGCCGCCCACTTTCGGCGTGACACACGCCACCCTCCCGCTGGTCCAAAATGTTTCATCTCTAAAAATCCGCAAAAATATAAATGACATAGCCAATTTTCCTTCGCAAGTTCTCAGAAACGCTTTAAAAAACGACTCTAATCGTGTCAGGCACAAAATATTTTCGCCCAAGCCTACTTAAAGTTCAAACTTTTCTACGCACGCCCTCACGCATATACTGAAATACGGTATAACACAATCCATCTTGTAAATATTCCACAACACAACCTGGATGTTTGGCTCGAGACTCATTCTTAAGTATTTTCTTTTCTTTTTCTTTACTTTAATTCGGTAGTATGATGAATACGGGATTAGTTCTCACATGTCTATGGCTAGAACTAATTCTCTTATGGCTTTCCATGTGAATCTCTAGAAACTTTTGTTATGAGTTAATGCACGCTATGGTTATTTTTCTTATCAGAGATCTATCCAATATTTGAGTTGAATTCGTAATTAATTGACAACTAATTATCACTATATGATTTCTAATCGATTCCAAAGTGGGGATTGTGAATACGCCGTAAGTTGGGTAGATATTCTCGATTGGGGATGAAAATACCTCAATTATTTACGTAGCGTCTGTAGAGGCTTAACAACCCTAATTTTGCGATTGTGCGCGATGGCCAACTAGGTTTTTGTTCTTAATCCTCCTATAGAGTTATCCTTATCACCGAAGGTAGGTAAGGCGCGACTGGTCGAGTGTTTATATAACCTAACGGAGTATAAAATGATTTCAGAAACCCGCTTTCTCCAAAAGAAGAATACCATAAGTTAATGCATTAGTAAGTAGCATGTCGATAGTAAGGATACATGGAAGCCCTATTCTCATCATCACCAAGTAAACCCTTTTAGTTAAATAGCTTTTATAATCCTTAGTTATAAACAACAAATCTAAATATCAATTTACCAAATAGATACCAAAAATAGATAGTCGTAATTGAACCCTAATCCTCGAGGACGATATTCTGGCCTTATCAAGACTATACTACTTGTCACGATAACGTGCACTTGCGCTTAAAATGTGCGATCTTACCGCGCATCAAGTTTTTGGCGCCGCTACGGATTAGGCATAGTTCAATAGCAAATTTATCTATTTTTAATTCCTAATTTGGTTTTTATTTTTGTTCGTTTAAATTATTTATTTTATTTCCTTTGAAAAAAAAAAGTGTCGTGATTCGCTGGTTGGTTTTGATTCATCTCGTGGATCTTTAAGACATGGATTTCATCAATATGATCGAGCCCAACCATGTATAAGAGAGGGAGGAATTACGGTTATACTCGCTCACGAGGTACCAAAATCGATTCATAGACGAACGAGAATGGTCAAGAAGTTGGAAACGCAAATAGCGTAACTCGCGATCATATTCAACAATAAACGCAAAGAGCAACCGCACCGGTAGGCAATGAGGAAACACAATGTCGTGCAATTGACCGGGGATGCCAATCAGAGATAGAGAGTTCGCAGCAGTGGTCGCGCGCCAAGATTCGAGACAGTCTGGAGATCGGGCGGAACTCCAAAGAGCGGCCGCGACGCCAACCCGTAAATCGAGGTGATTTTGAACAAATAAGAAATCGGTGAGCACGAACCACACCCAACTATTAAGAAATCTGAGATAGTTGGCAGTTGGTGTAGAAAAGATTGCAGAGATCCAATTATTTACCTTCGATTCTGTGGAAATTCTTTTCTTGCACCTATTACGTAAGAAACACCACTAGCTATCACGACCGATTCCCAATTAAAGCCCATACCATCAAGGTACCCTAGAGTTGAGAGATGTAGAAGTTCACTGATTCCTACATTATAGAAAACATAAAAGACAAGCCTACTGGGGATAATTGTATATGTAAGGCTCTTGTTTGAACAAACGGTCGTAGGAAATCGAGACCTACAACAATAACTCATGGATCGCAAAGCCGCGTATGATCCAACGGGCACTGAAAGCGTTAATTGCGTCCGCTAAAAGACGTTAAAGACAAATTTGTCGAGGCAACCCAATATTTTTAATTATGTTATTTTAATTTTTGTCTTTATTTTACTGACATACAAGTGAAACCTCTCATCGAGAATGACCATGTAGTTCCTCACAAGGCTGTATTCCATCACTTTTTTTGGGCTTTTTAACCATGCATTAAAGGGTTTGCTTACTTCAAGGAAGTTGTTTCAGTTGATGGAACATGATTGTATGGTATATCGCGTAAGTTCTTACGGCGAGATGATGAGGATGTAACGCCCCATTTTCGACCGGAGCCGGAAACGGGAGTGCCGCTACGCATGGTTTGATTCCTGAAATGCAATTTAAAAGTCGCCACCTAATTATTATAGTGAATTAGACACTAAAAAGTAGCATAAAATACTACGAATGATCTCCATTTTTAAAAGCTATGTGAGATTCTAGGTAAGGGTTCTTTATTATCCTAAAGGGAAGGTTAGGCACCCTAAAGGATCCGCTTAACTCATGGTCTGCTCAAACTTAGGTTTAAAATTATTGTGCTAACATGCAATTCTAAGGGTATTCTAATTATTAAACTAACCAAGTGATATTTAAACTAGGCATGCAAATATTTAATATAGATATGTATTAACAAGATAGTAATAAAAGCAAATAATCATAAAAAGGGTGTAATTAAGAGAACTTAGCGATATTTTGCTTTTATTTTATTTTATGCGAATGATTTAACTTAAAAAGACACTTAGTAGAAGAGTTAGTAAATGATAAATAAATTACCAAACAAACACAATATATGTATATATATTGATATATATGTAAAATATATTGTAAAGATATATTTTTATATAGTGTGGCTCACTAGTGTTATGCCAAGAATACTAAGACATGAGAAGCCAATATCGCTACACTGGCCGACTCGCCTCCCGTGAACGATACTACGATTCTCGCCCAATCTTTTCACTTTCCTCCTCGCCCACATATTCCGTCTCGCTACCACGGAGGCCTCGGATCGACGGATAAATCCTTCTTGGCGATCAGTATCAAATTCAAAATCAAATACCAAGTGTAGTAACTTGTTCAAAAATCAAGAAATACCAAGTGTAGTATCATATTCAAAAATTAGTTTAATAAAGTAATAAAGGCAAACCGTCTGCATTAATCCCAAAATCGAATATCATAACATAAAACCCACAAAACCCGCCCGTAGCACTAACATACCCACAAACAAACACCATAGCAAAACCAAATAAATGAATTCAAGGCAAGAAATCGTAAAATAGCCAAAGCAAGAGCCAACAACATCACCAAAAATAGTAGGAGCGATAGTTCGCGAATTTCAGCTTCACGAGTTTTACTCCCAGATACTAAAAGAAATCAAATCACCGCTAACAATGATAACAAGACGCAATCACCCAACAACAATGGCAAATCGACAAACAATGAAAACAACAATAATAGCCAACAAACGGGAGAAGAATCAGAACGCCGCCGAGTTTAAATCCGACAAGGCTCAACGTTACCAACGGAGAGAGGCGTGGCGTCACTTCCACGCCATCGCCGAGCGACGCCGCCATAACAGGTACAATCGACGGAAATCGAATGTCGCCAACAACAAGAAAAGAAACCAAATCACCACTACACACGTAATGATAATAAAGATTAGAGCGAAAGTAATAATTATGGACATCACTACAACGGCGAAGTTCGCCGAGCAACGCCGCCATTGTCGTTCACCGACGCTAACAGGCGAACGAGGCGATGATGTGATGGTTCACCGTTAATCGGAATGGGAGTTCCAATGGGAGTGACGATTGCGGGTTACGGTGGTGGTTCACGAGCTAGTGGCGGGTGGCGACGGAATGCAAAGGTTGAGCGAGGCGCGACGCGAGAGAGGAGAGGACGCAGAGTGTTTCAAGAGGTTTCACGAGTCGAGGTCGCCATTACATAAGCACGGGAGAGAGGATGAGGCGGGGTTCGCCGAGAGTGAGGTGTTTAAAAGGGGCTCGCGGAGTTTTTAGAACTCCGGCGGCGCGAGGCGCGGCGGCGCTGGCAGGGGCGCGGCCGAGTCCCCTTTTTAAATGAAAACGGGCTCACTTTGTCTTTTGTTGTTGAACGCGTGGTCGCTTTTTAAAATTGAACGCTTTGCCTTTAAAAATGAACGCTTCTTAATCCTTATTTTGTGCTCCCGATCAGATGAACGCCTCTTTATTTAAAGGGTAAGGTATTTGCGGGGAAAGAAAAGTGGTTTGAAATTTAAAAAAGAGGAAATAAAAGGGGTGTTGGGATGAAAATAAAAATGGTGTTGGATTGAAATGATTTGGATTGGGTTCCGTACTGGACTGGTTTGACAAAATGCAACGCGGGTTAATTATTTTAAAAGAAAGATTATTTAAAAATATGCAAAATTATTAAAATGCAAATGCCGACGCAAAAATGCAATATTTAAGACATGTTTAATGTCTGATTAAAATTAAAGCAGGACGTCAATTAATTATTAAAAGAGATGCAAAATATTATTATAATAGAAACATAATATTAACAAAAACATAATGCTTAAATAAAAATAAAAAGATGCAATGTCATTTTGTGAATAAATAAACATAGAATATTATATAAAATATGCAAAAATAACGATTAAAATGCGGTGTGCTAAAATACTTAAAATCGCACGAAATATACAAAAAACGGGTCAAAATTGACTGTCAACAGAGGAACAACACTATTCCAATAACATACACCCTTGTAGAGGGTGAGACATCTGATGCATGATTTTTCTTTCTCCAACGCCATAACGCTTGTAACACGACCGGACTCTGCTTGATCTCTGATAGACACGAGTCAATCAAGAGTGTTGTTAGGCGATTAAACAGTAATTAGCATCATGTCTTCTGCATTCGTCACATTTCACAAAATTTCATGAGGACATTCAAGAATACATACATGAAGAAGACCGTAATCAATGTTTCTAGAGGAAATTAAACCATTGTAAATTTATTTAAGTGTGCAATTAACTATCTAATTGTTGTAATCGACAATATTTATTTAAGTGTGCAATTTGTTCCCACTTTGTTTTTTTAATAATTATATCTTAAACTGAATAAATAAATAAATTGTGTCTAAATTGTTTTATTTAGTTAGACCATTAAATTAAGTAGCTGATTATCTTATTAAAATTTGGATTGGTTATTTAATACAAAACATGAGTTATTTAAAGAAAATAATTTAAAGAAAACTAATTATTTAATTAAAATTTTATTTGACTATCTAATACAAAATATAAATTTATTTAATAAAAAATTAATTTAAAACAAAACATTCTTTACAAAATATGTTGAGCAAATAAAAAAAAGCAAAAAAATAATTATAAAAAAGAAAAAAAAGAAAAAAGTGGTATTTTGGTACATAAATGTAAAATAATGGTACTTTGGTAAAAATATGATAAAAACATGGCACAATTGTTTTTTGAGGGGACAACTTTGGTCAAAGGGTATTATACGTGTGCATGTTGTACTATTAATTACTCATAAATTTGTTGGCTGTCTCTATGAAGTGGTTTTCCTCTTGTCTACGTTTATGTATTGGAGAGTTGGTGAGCCAATAGATAAGATGTTTACTACTATCGGGGTCTCTCAAATATTTTCAACATGTTCTATTTCGTAAAAGTGAGTTTTTAATATAAGTAAATATACGATTTCAATAATTAAAAATTATTTTAAATTGTAAATAACAACCCAATACAACTTCAAGTTAATCAACTCCTACTTTGATTGACTAAGATCTGCGAATTATGGACCTTTACAGTAAATTCTGGCTAATAATACTTAATAAAAAATGAAAAAGGGACCCCTAATTTTTTTTATTTTTCGGAGCCTTGTGCGGTAGCACAACTTGCACGGTCCCAAAAACGGCCCTGAATACTATATAATGTTAGGGTATATTATATTAGTCATTCGAAATATGAATTAAGAATAGGTCTATCATTACATAGTACAAATCACTTCATTTCCTTCCTCATTGTTATCCAGCTCAAGTTAATTACGTTTAAAAATTTCTCCCTAATAACCCTTTTTCGATGCAGAATATTTTTAAGGTGGATTGGTTAATCTACTTTGCGATTGAAAATTAAACGTATGTAATAATCAACTACGTGCAATATGGATTTTTGCGGCTATCTTTGTAAAAATTACACGACTGCTCTTAAAATATAAACAAATGTATAATTCAACATATACGCCAATTGTTGGAAATAGTCTAAGCAGATTACACAGTTTGAAGTCATTTGACGGAGATTTGAACTGATTTTGAACAAGAATTGCAATTGAAAATAGCCAAAGAAGTTCATCTTTGTAACTAGCGACGTGTTATACACTTTTATATAAGTTCGTCTTTATTATTTCGACTGTAACCTGAAATTAATATCAGACCAATATTTGAGGAATGTGAGCATTAAAGAGAAATGATGAGCAATAAATTCTTTTCAATACTGAAATATTCTTTCAATTTCAGAAAATCACCAATCAATAGAGAATCAGTTTGGAGTGATTGTAATGGACTAGTTTCCGATTGACTGGATTTGTAATGAACTGTTTGAATTTGGGCCTCTAGCTAAAGTACATGGGCCAATATCCTTACCTTATCCTGGGCCGGTGGGTCCCAGATTAGGCTTTTTTGGAATTTGAATAGTGGAATTTTGCATTTTCTTAAATAGTTTATATGGACCACAAAAGCCAGGAAATGTTTCCAAAGTGTCTAGTCTTGATTTTATGTCCATGCTTAAAATCTTAAAAAAATGACTTTAACTTGAAAAAATTCTCCGCGCCAAATTTTTTTGTTGTCCATCAGGTATAGGGCTGTTATCGGTTCGGTCCGAGTATCGACATATCGAAACCGGATCGATAAGATTACCGGTCCGGTTCTGGATATTGTTTTCGTTCCGAAATCGGTTCAAAATATTAAAATTCATGCTTTACTTAAATATCTTTGCTTTACTTATAATTTTTTTTATAAAAATTCATGCTTTACTGTTTTACATAATACATATTAACAAACTTAAAGCAATATATAATTACAATATTCCAAATATTGATAAGATAGTTATCGGGTATCGGACCGAGACTGATAACATATAAGTTATCGGGTAATTAGATCGGGTTGCCGGACCAGATACTTATCAGTCCGGATTCTTATGTCTGGTACTCGTATCCGGACTGTTAACTTTTCGATCCGATTAACGGTCCGGGTATTTCAGTCCGATTCTCGGGTGTATCCGGGCCGATAACAACCCTAATGAGGCATAAGTTCTAGCTTTTGTGTATAAGGCAAAATTTGTATTCAATTGAGCAGGTTCACTGTCTTGAAATATCATAAACTCCAGTCTTATATGCAAATTAATTTATGTCCACAACTTATGTCCGATAGGCAATAATAGCTTTGCCTAGCTAATTTTCTTAAGCGGAACCAAATAACTGAGAAGGTCACCCAACTATAAGTAATTATCTAACAAAATCGTGTATTTTTTGTAACAGGTCAGCCAACTTTACCTATATCACTTCAAAAGTCAGCCTATTAATATTTGACCAACAAATATTACATGACGTTTTATTTAGTCCGCATAGACTTTTTTCTTCAGTTATGTAATTTGACACTTAAAAATACTTTTTAATAAAATTATTCAAACACAAACTACTAATAGCTTTATTAAATCCAAACACAAATTATTACTTTATCAAAACACTTTTTGAAAAATATTTTTAATAAATCCAGTGCTCTCCTTGTCAAAACAAACTTCCAAAATCGGAAGCCCTGCATCACTGATTCGAAGGCGCAGTATCCTCACGGTGGTGTGAGAAATGGTCACAAGTTCAAAACCACGCGTAACGCCTGCCGCCGCCTCTTGGGGAAGTCTGTCACACTGACTTGCCATGTGGTTTAAGCGGTGACGTGGTTCGCGCTATCATCGATCCGGTTTACCTGCGCACTCGAAGAAAGCAATGTTGCGGTTCCTTTGTCAAAAAAAACAAACAAACTCCCAACAAAAATAATAATTGCGAGCCAATGTATGAAACGACGTCATTTTGTATAAATTCCGGTGGTGCAGTTGCTTTGTGTAATCCGCCACTGCCTCCTTATTCTAATATTTTTTATAACACCCATACCTTTTAGACACACATTTCTTTTAGTGACCTCATTTCACCAAATAATGTATTTTGTGGAATTATGATCAAATTACACAAAGAAACGTCAAATAGAGTAATTTGCACTCAAAGGTACAGAATAAGTATCAGATTACTTTACACGACAAGTAATATCTTGCTAATGACAAGAGATATAATAGGGTTTTGGCACTAATAATAAATTTAATGAAAAAGGTAAGACAGTGATAATGGATTGAGAGAATTAGATGTTGTGTAATTGGTCTATAACTTTAAATTGCAAGGGTAATAACACAGATATTTGTGTTATACCATACATATACAGTAATAAAATTTCCACTATTTTACTACGTCATTATTTAAGTAACCTATAGTGTAAAAATTCTTTAATGATGCGTGTAACTAAACACTTTTTCTGTAGTCTCACACTGTTCAAACTTCTTATAGGATATAAACATCATGTGCTGCAAATTAGCGTTTGATTTTTGGATTATTATATGTGATCCATTCCTGGTTGTTTCTTCTATTGAGATCCCCAATAAAGGCTCCTCTCTTTTGCACTTCTCCAAAAAGTTTCTCAACTTGATGGAGACATTCAAGTCCTAACACTTTTCTTTTATTGGTCACTCTCTTTCTTTCAACCATTGTGTCTCAAACCAATGGAGGAGGCATCAAGACACAAAGTGAAGCCCTTAGCCAACTTTACAAGGCTAAGTTGAAGAAAAATTCCAACATTGACAAAAGCCATTTTGATGCAAATCTTGATGATCATAGTGATCTCCAATATCTTCATATTGCATCTAAAAAAAGTGTAATTTCTGAAGAGGTTTCGAAGGAGAATGACAAGATCCAGAAACTTCCAGGTCAACCTCCAGTAAAATTTGAGCATTACAGTGGATATGTTACAGTTGATGAATATGCTGAAAGAGCTTTCTATTATTACTTTGTTGAAGCTCAACGTTCTAAGGAATCTTTGCCCCTTCTTCTTTGGCTTAATGGAGGTAATTAATCTAAGAATTTAGCTTATATATATATACATTGATACTATAAATTTTTTATACTTAACTTAAAGTGGTGTCAGATGTTAGTTACTACCAGTTTACTAGGTTATCGATTAAAGTTTATGACAGAAGTTTATATTAATAAATAATTAGTGCATAAAAATTAAATTTTTGTATCTAACATTCAAGTTTGAAGTTATTTCTTACCTAACAATAATGTTACAATGTCTAAGTCTTGTCATCCTTGCATTACATTGGAATAAAATATTAGTAACTGATCTACTAACACAGGTTAAATTGCACTAATAGTGTAAAAATAATCTGTCAGTATATGTAACTTATTTATTTTCTAATTTCAGACAATGGGTTCACTGTTTTCTTGTTTTTTCGCTTTTTTCTTGTTTGGCTAAACATCATTCATCTTTTTATACAGGTCCAGGATGTTCTTCTCTTGCATATGGAGCCTTTCAAGAACTTGGACCATTTAGAGTAAACAGTGATGGAAAAACACTTCACAAAAATAATTTCGCATGGAACCATGGTAAATTTCATTTTTTTACTCAACTAGATAGTTAAGTCCTATATTATCTCTCTAACTAGTACTATTTTCTTTTTCTTTTGATCAAAATTATTAGCTGCCAATGTGTTGTTCTTGGAGTAGGATTTTCCTACTCTAACACATCCACTGATGTTAAAGTTGGAGGAGATAAAAAACAGCTAATGATAATTACCAGTTCTTAATAAATTGACTCGAAAGGTTTCCAGAATACAAGAATAGAGATTTTTACGTATCTGGAGAGAGTTATGCTGGACATTATGTACCTCAATTGGCACATACAATTTGAAAGTATGTATGTATTAGAAACAATCATTTTAGGAGCAGATGTACTTGAACACATTCATATTATTAATAAGATTAATATATACTTGACATTTGCAATTATTGAATTATTATTTGATTGTTTATATTATTCATTAATGTGCATCCCTTGAACTTACATTGTCATTAATAGTGTGAGATATTAATGATAGAGTGTAGTTCTTAAAATAGCGTGTTGACAACAAGTGACAGGTCATTGGGATGAAATTAGAGTCGGGCAGGATGAGAGTGACGGACTGCCCGTCAGTGGGCTGGCAGTGATCGGGATTCCAGGCAGTGGCCCAGGGGACGGTGGACTGCCCAAACTGGATGTTGAGTCGAGACCCAACAGACTGCCCACCACTAGGCCTCTCGGCAGTTGGCTGCCAGCGAGAGGCTCAGCTAGGCCAGCAACCGCGTGGCTCGGTAATTGGGTCGAGATACCGGGATACATTGGCCCTGTTTAGGAGGCTAATTTATGGATCAAATACGGGGGTATGCTATCGTCAGGAAATTCATAGGTAGGAGGTCCGGAATAATGTAATTTGGCAAAAGAGAAATTTATTTCATCAAAAATTATGTGACGACTTACGATGATTTTATTAGAGGATAAGTTGAAATATTTGTAACCACGATGATTTGACAGATACTCCAAAAAAATACATGAAGTTGACTGGGGTTGAAGTTTATTGATGGCAGTAGAAGGAAAGAGAGGATAGCATAAGCACCCAAAAACCCGTAAATGAGAATATGACCCTTAGGTATAAAATTTTGAGTGGGGATTGAAACAATGACTGAACTTCAATTAGTTGCGGCGAGTGGCTTTCCGCGCCTCTCCTTCCTTATAGTAAAGGCGAGCGGCTGAACGCTCCTTTGCCTTCCCGAACTCCTACACGGGGGGAGTCAGATCTTGGAGTAAGCTCCTTTCCATGGGAAATCTACTCAAGAGTTTAGGCCCCTACTGCTTTTTACACAAATTGAACCATAAATGAGTCCGTTCTGCTAGCTGGTGTCGCCTTCTCCCCAGGAATCAGGATCTAGTCTAGCGGCTTCAACTCATAGCTGATAGAAAGAAGATTGGAGCAGTTTCTTCTCTTTCATCTCATAGTTTTAGGAGGCCCTAATGACTATAGATCGAACCTATCCAATTTTTACGATAGACTATTTGTTTGTTCGGAAGTATGTTCAAAATATATTGTTGTCATTTGTAACGTATGATGCCAAAATGATGGTGATAGAAATGCATGGGCAAGTAAGGTTCTAACAATATTGTTAATGGTTTGAATTTTTCTTTCAGCTTTTCCATTTTAGGATGGTGTATGTGGACACGAGAGACGAAACGACAAACTATTAGTTTTGCAAAAATTCCAAAAAGGCTCATTATCAAATTATCTACCATTGATAGACTGAATATTTTTAATATCCCGTTCAAATTGAGTGCGGATGTATGCTCTAAAGGATAGAAATATGGAAAAAACTTGTGACTTTTTAGATAATGAAAACTTCCACAAAAAATTAGAGTAATCATCCAACAACAGAAGATAATATCGATGGACCGAAAAGCTCAAAATGGGAGATGTCTAAATATCACTATGAATAATATCAAAATGCATAACAGTACGAGACTTAGAAGCAATAAAAGACAACTTAACATATTTTTCAAGAGAACAAGAGTGACAAACATGAGAACTATGAGGTCTAGTACACTCAATAAATTTATTTTATTTAAGGGAAGCAAAAACAGACGCTCCCGGAAACGTTCATGCCATAAAAAAGGAGCTAAAGCTGCAAATGTGGATGGTAATTTGGTTTGATATGTGGTTGTGGTGATTGGATAAAGCTCTCCCGTCTATCACACCTCATTAGACGCATCCCCATCTAAAAATCCTTCACAAAAAATCCAAAAGGATCAAATTCAACAGAAACCCAATTATCAGTGGTAACTTTTTCTAACTGAAATTAAGCTTTTAATTAATTGAGGTGCGTGAATGATATTTTTCAAAATTAATGGTGGATTTGGGGAGACAAGTTTGTAGTGCCATAACCACGAATTGGAATTGAATGACCATTTTCGATAATTATACTACGATTATTGCTAAAATTAAATAGAACGTGAGATTACCTTGTGAGGACGTCATATGAGATGTTTCACCGGTGTCTATGTACCAATTTACATCGGGCGGACTAAGCCCAAGAGTGTGTATCGCAACCTCGATATCTGTCGGGGTCACCACTACCGAGTGGGCTTGTTGCCACCGCTCGATAATAGTGGCCTCGATTCCCGCACCGGACGGCTTGGGCACGCCGCTAGTCCGACGTGCTGGTCTTGCTCGCCTGCTCGCCCAATTTCCCGCGGGGAGTGGGCAGGGAGACATGGCCCGGGGCTACTACCAGGGCCACGATATCGGCCCATTACCCAACTGGGCTAGCGGCTGTCACTGGAGTGGCTGTTGTGACGAATCATTTTCAAATTATGAGTAATTTTCATCGGACGGAGTGTCAACCAAGACGGAATTTGACATGATGATTGTCTTCTTGGAAAAACCAGTTTCTTCGAGGATGCGCATTGAACGGGCTTGGTAGAATGGCGGAAGAGGATTGATTTGACAGATGAGCGTATCTACTCCACTATATGTGTTAGTAAGGCCGACAACCATTTGTAACACGAGCCGAATGTTAGTTACCGGGCGCCCCTACGTTCTTGAGTTGGTCTGACAAAACCTTGAGTCGTTGATAGTATGCGAACGCATTGGAAAAATTTGTCATATCAGTGGTGGAAAATTTTTGCTCAAGTGTGACAACCATGGAATTCTTATTGTCTTAGAATATGTCACGTAAACGTTCTCAAGCTTCCATAGTCGTGGAATCAGGCTCAAGAATAGTATGTAGTAAATCACTCGAGATTGTGGCGTAGATCCACTGGAGGACCGTTGCATCAAGGGTCAATCATAATTCCTTCACATCATCGATCTTCAGCACCTTCTCCTTGCCTTTTTTCCGACGGAATTATGTGATAGATAACCATGTGTGAGCGACAATAGATTTTAAAGAGTTCCGCCCATATCGCATAATTGACGTTTTTCATCTCAAGAGTGATGGAGATTTGAGATTTGATGTTGGAGACAACAAGGGCTTGGTGAAAATTGGATTTCGAGTCAGACATGGCTCGGACGGAGAAGGGAGGCCGGCGGCGCAAGGAAGAAGGGGGAGGGACGGTATTGAGAGAAAGTTTAGGGTTTAGGATCTTTTCCTAGAATCTGATATCATGTAGGAAATATTTTTTCTTGATTTCATTCATTAATGATTTACAATATATATAGTATTACAAAAATATTTACTTTGCTACAAACTAGGTAACTAATCAATCCTAATTATAAGAAAAATATAATTATATATAATATAAGAGATATACAATTAATTATTATGGAAATATTCTATTACTACTTATACTAACTTTTCTTGAAAAATGTAGTCTTTTTTTCTTTTGTCACGACCCGAACCCGGGCCCGTGACTGGTGCCTTACCCCGGGCACCCAAGTAGACATACATCAGAGTAATCAGCAGAACATAAAACAAGACATGAAATATCAAGAAGTGTAAAACAGTTATCTGAGAAAATTTGCCTTTCGGCATAATATATATATATATCAACTAGAACAACATATCCCTTTTACAACTCGCCACAACAAAGATTACATGCACTTCTAAGAATGATATGACAACAATGGCGGGACAGTGGCCCCGCCATACCCCGAATGTAAACACTTACAACGACAGGAACTATACCACCGATAAGCCTCCGAGAAACGAGCTTCCCAACATCGACCGTGACCCCAAGAGCTAGGATCAACGATCGATGTACCTCAACTGCAGATTTAACGCAGCCCAAGGAGGTCGATAACAGGTACCAAGTATGTGAAACTGAAAAGACTGTACATGAAATCAGAGTAGTCTATATAAACCAGAAGACATGTATGATAACCACACTCCAGTTCACAATAAATACGCAATCATGTAAGTCGTGACTCACGCCTCAAAGTCATCACTCAAATATAACTATGGGTCTCACACCCACAACATCAATCACGCCCGTGGAATACCTTTCCTCACCGCCAGCTTCATGATATAAAAGCACCAAGGAATACACATGAACACCGTGTCCTACCGTGTCATCATAAAACCGCACGGTAAGTACGAAGGCATAGCCGACTACTAAAACCTACAGATAAATAAGGTCATAAATCGTATCATGAGATCTGTCTGCATCATTACATGATCAAAGCCGCCACTCGCGCGCAGTATCTAATGTCGCGCGCTAGCCCCGAACTTCCCGCAGCTCCGCATAAAGCCACTCCAATGGCCCGCATGAGGTATTCCTCGCATCGAGGGTAGCTACTCCCGCATCCGCCGACTCGCAGATCGCGTAGCCACATAGACCGCATGACCATAAAGGCCGCACACTAACTCAGGGCTCGTAGCTCGCATAGGCCCCGGGACCCGCATGAGGTATTCTCGAATCATAGGTCACAGCACCCGCATGAGTCTACCCCGTGACGGAGGCAGTTAACCTCCGGATTATGTCGAGTGAGTGGTACAATACCAACATAACGGTACCGATAGTTAAACAACTTAAGCGCAATCGAGGAAAACCCTTTACACAAACATCACAAGATAATAACACACGTAGCGTCCTAGCGTGTTTACTTATCAAATCAACAAGAAAGTATTACAAGGCTATCACAAACCAACACAATCAAGTTATTCACACAAGGTACTTTCTACTATATGATTAACAAGATCGGGTTTTATCCCCAAAGTACTTCATACATTAACTCTTTAAGAGATCTGTCTTTCACAAATAGTCACACAATACTGTAGTATATAAAAATAGAGTGACTATCTTTTGAAGTAAATCAAAACACTTCTCTTTGTAAAATCAAGTAAAAAAAAAAAAGTAACAACATTATTTTCCAAACGTTCAAGTTTGCCTAATTTCAAATGTTCAAGTTTCTCATTTTTTCGAAAGGTTTCGTAGTTCATAGTTTTAATCCTTTAAAACAATTTGAGAAACATATACCTTATGTGTGAGTAGGTTATTCTTGTTCATAACAATCTTATTACAGCAGCCATGATCTAGGAAATGTAATATCATTTTGTCTCATCTTAGTTTCTATGCAGATGAAAGTTTCTACTGGTTTTAATAATACTTTATTAGTCAAAACATTTCCCTTTACTAGCGCTGCTGTGGTTTGTTCGATACTTATTCTGATTTCCGAAATCAGTAAGACATTATTGCTTTTAAAAACCAAGTACTCATTTCTCACGAATGAGGTTTCACTCAAAATTCATATTAATTTAATTAAGTCAAGTCTCTTATCTTTTAAGATCAAGTCTCTTAACTTCTTAAAGTCAATAAACCCTTCTTTTTATCTTTCTTAAGCCGTTATACCTAACTTCCCATAAAGCTAGTATAACTCTTAAGCTTTTAAAACCAAGTATTACTCTTCTGTTAAAAATGATTCAGTATTCTTTTGAAATACTTCAAGATTATTCAGGCTTAAGTCAAAAGACATTGCCGTAATTATTATTCAGGCTTAAGTCAAAAGACATTGCCGTAATTATTATTCAGTTAACACACGTACGTCTACCGTACTATATATATTTTAAAATATCATGCTCAAGAGTATAGGAAGAATCACATACCTCGCGACGATTATCGACTATTAGCAAAACGCTCCACGGCTATAACCCGGCTAGCCTTGTCCACCCTCCGAGTAGAATACGCTACTCGCGATTTCAACCTATAACGGTTATATAAGTCTATCAACTTCTACCTTAATATTCTCTCAAGCGATTTGATTCAAGTCTTTCTGTAATATCCTTCTATTACGATTCAATTCTCTTCTATGAATCTTATATTCATTTCTATACTACTACGATGTAATTTCCAATTACAATAAAAGGACAAGATATTTACCTCGGTAAGCCCAAAATTATCCAATGTTTAATGTCGATCCCGAGCAACGTTTAGCTCTACTCCGGTGCTCCAACCCGCTCCAAACAACCCTAGAAGTTCTACGCAACTTCTTAATACTCCATCCAACTATGGAGATTTCCTTTGGGTTGTGTGTACTGAAGGAAGTATAATAGTATTTACAGGCTTTTCAGATAAGTGTAACCTTGGAATACTACAAGGTATATGGGCCAAGGTATTTTGGAATAGTAACAATACTTGAGAGTATTTCTACCAAGTGGGGTGTATTTTATGAGAACAACTAGGCGAGAGGGGTACCCTCGACTAGCACCACTATGAGGGAATACTTTCGCCAAGGGGAGGGCTCTCGGCCAGGGCCTTCTCAAAGGGGAGGGTGTTTGGACGAAACACTACCAAGAGGAAGGGATTTTCAAGACTTGGAACAATTTTTGATGAAGAAGTATTCAAAGGGGTATTTATAGGTCAAGCAATGGCCAACCAATGGCCAAGATCATGCCAAGTGCAAGGCAAGTGTAGGGTCAAGATTCATCCATGTGTACCTTATCCATCTACCACACAAATATCACAAAATATCCTACCTACTCCAAGGCAACAAAAACGTGCCAATCCAAGCCTTTTGCCGTCCACTTTTGAGGGTGACACATGTCACCCTCCCGTTGGTCCAAAATGTTTCATCTCTCGGAAAAATCCGCAAAAAAATATAAATGACATAGCCGGAATTTTCCCTTCGCAAGTTCTGTAAAACGTTTCGTCGAAAAACGACTCTAATCGGGTGTTGTGCACAAAATATTTTCGTCCAAGCCTACTTAAAGTTCAAACTTTTCTACGTACGTCCTCACGTACATACTCTGGAAATACGGGGTATAACACAATCCATCTTGTAAATATTCCACAACACAACCCTTGGATGTTTGGCTTGGAGACTCATTCTTAAGTATTTTCTTTTCTTTTTCTTTACTTTAATTCAGTTTTTGTATGATGAACATGGGATTAGTTCTTGTCATGTCTATGGCTAGGAACTAATTCTCTTATAGGGCTTTCCATGTTGAATCTCTAGAAACTTTTGTTATGAGTTAATGCATGCTTATGGTTATTTTTCTTATTGTGAGATCTATCCAATATTTGAGTTGAATTCTTGGTAATTAATTGACAACTAATTATCACTATATGATTTCTAATCGATTAGAAAGGGGATTGTGAATATCTTTGTAAGTTGGGTAGATATTCTTGGATTGGGGATGAAAATACCTCAATTATTTATGTAGCGTTGATGAGAGGCTTAACAACCCTAATTTTGATCATGCGACGTGGCCAACTAGGTTTTGTTCTTAATCCTCCTATAGAGTTATCCTTATCACCGAAAGGTAAGGTCGCGACATCGGGTTGAGTGTTTATATAACCTAACGGAGTATAAAATGATTTCAGAACCCGCTTTCTCCAAAAGAAGAATACCATAAGTTAATGCATTAGTAAGTAGCATAAGCGGATAGTAAGGATACATGGAAGCCCTATTCTCATCATCACTGAAGTAAACCCTTTTAGTTAAATAGCTTTTATAATCCTTAGTTATAAACAACAAATCTAAATATCAATTTACCAAATAGATACCAAAAAATAGATAGTTGGTAATTGAACCCTAATCCTTGAGGACGATATTCGGTCTTATCAAGACTATACTACTTGTCACGATAACGTGCACTTGCGTTTAAAATGTGTGCATCTTACCGCGCATCAAGTTTTTGGCGCCGTTGCCGGGGATTAGGCATAGTTCAATAGCAAATTTATCTATTTTTAATTTCTAATTTGGTTTTTATTTTTGTTTCTTTAAATTATTTATTTTATTTTCTTTTGGAAAAAAAAAAAAGTGTGCCGTGATTCGTTGTTGGTTTTGATTCATCTCAGGGATCTTTAAGACATGGATTTCTACTGTCAATATGATCGAGCTCCAACCATAGAGGAAGAGAGGGAGGAATTACGAGAAGCTATACTCAGTCTCACGAGGTACCAAAATCAGTTCATAGACGAAACGAGAATGGTCATGAAGAAGTTGGAAACGCAAATAGCAGAACTCGCGATCATATTCAACAGCGAAACGCAAGAAGAGCAATCTGCACCCGGGGTAGGCAATGAGGAAACACAATGTCAGGCAATTGACCTGAAGGATGCCGAATCAGGAGAGATAGAGAGTTCGCAGCAGCAGCAGCGCCGCGGCGCCGATGAGCAGGGTCGCGGCGCCGAAGATTCTGAGACAGTGCAGGAGATTGGGCGCCGGAACTCCAAAGAGCAGGGCCGCGACGCCCAGAACCCAGAAATCGAGGTGATTTTGAACAGCGAACAGCAAATTGAGGAGCCTGAACCACACCCAACTATTAAGAAATCTGGTGAGATAGTTGGTGTAGAGAAGGAAAAGATTGCAGAGATCCAATTATTTACCTTCTTGGATTCTGTGGAAATTCTTTTTCTTGCACCTATTACAGAAGAAACACCACTAGCTATCACGACTGATTCCCAATTAGGAAGCCCATACCATCAAGGGTACCCCCTAGAGTTGAGAGATGTAGAGAAGTTCACGGATTCCTACATTATAGAAAACATAAAAGACAAGCCTACTTGGGGGATAATTGTATATGTAAGGCTCTTGTTTGAACAAATGGTCGTAGGAAATTGAGACCTACACAATAACTCTGCGGATTGCAAGCGATTCGCGAAGGATCCAATGGGCACTCGAAAAGGTTAATTGCGTCATTAAAAGACGTTAAAGACATTGCTTGTTGGGAGGCAACCCAATATTTTTAATTATGTTATTTTAATTTTTGTCTTTATTTTATTTTATTTTGTCTTGAAACATCTCACGGTCTTGGGTTCTTGTTTTGTGTTGTTGGATGTGGTGGAAAGCTAAAGCAGGAAAATGAGCAAAACGCAGTAAAAAGGAAAGCGATCGTCGCACATGGCCAGAAACTCGTAAGAGCCACAAGATTAAGCATGGCCAGCGCTGAATCTCGAACGCGGCGCTGGAACTTCAGAGAGTCATATTTCCGTGCAAATTCCAGAATTTTTCCTCCTTGACCTCGAGTATGACCGCTGTGTTGTGACAGTAAGTTGTCCATTTTTTTTTTTTAGTATTGCACACATTGGGGACAATGTGTGATTTAAGTTTGGGGGTGTTTTATTTGTGTCTTGTTATGTTTCAGTTAAGTCTTTTTTATTTGTTTTGTATTTATTTTTGAGTCACAATTTTTTTTTCTTTTTGAGTCATAATTGTCTGTCAAAGATCATGTATGCTGTAGTTGCTAGAAACACCTAGTGAAGGAAGGTGGAATAATGTAATGGAATTAGAAGCAACTATCTAAACACCTAGGTTAGATATGCCAAAAACTCACAAAATCTGTCTATTTGAAGTTTCTTGCTTAAATTGTGCATGCTAAATAATGAAAACCTATGTGTTATGATTGCTTGCTATTTGAGGCGAAATAGTTAGGATATGCATGTTAGGGAGATGACTCAGGCATTTCTTTGATAGCCAATTCTTACCATTCTTTTCTATCCCGGACTTTAAAAATATCCCTAGTCGGCCCTATGAGCCTATAAATTGAAAACCTTCTTTGACACCCTATATTCCCCCAAATTGTGCCATAAGAAAAAATATGAAACGATGGAATACATTGTGTGTTAAAAAGAGACAAAAAGAGTGAATAAACTGTTACCCCAATAAAAAAGTAATAAGAAATAGGCAAAAGCCTAAGTTTGGGGTGCTTGTCATTACTATACACTTCACTCTCCCAAAACAAAAGAGGAAAAGATAGAATCGAAGTGAAGGAAAGAACAAAAGAAAAGGGAAATCTTGAAAAGCTAAAGAGCTTATGTACACTAAATGAGCCTAAAATGCCTATTTTTACCTACCTATACCTAAGCCAACATTACAACCCTTAAAGTCCGAAGATCTCTTTATGCATATCCGAGATTAGTGGAGAATAGCAAGTAAGCATGCCATAGGATTTCTTTGAATTTATATGCATGATTTAGTATATTGACTTCCATTAAGCATGATAAATATGAGTTTGCGAAATATCTAGCTTAATGTGTTTAGTGTGCTGAGATTTCATGCTATATGTTCCTGCATATTATTCTGCTAACCTTCATGTTTTTCTAGATAACACTAAATGCAGCAAAAGTGATCAATGTCAGTGAGTCTTTTATTTTTCGTTTCTTGAGTCTTTTATTTCTTTCTTTCTATCTTTGCTCGAGGGCGAGCAAAGGTTAAGTTTGGGGGTATTTGATCGGTGTATTTTATATACACTTTTTGAGTCATTTTTAGTTAGTATTTTACTCATTTCATTTATGTTTAGTACAGTATTAGGGTCGTTTTCCTTTCTTTTGTGTCACAGCGGTCAAAAATGGAGAAATTACGAAAAGGAGATGAAACGAGCATAAAAGAGATGGAATTGCACACTAAAAGGACCAAGAAATAAAGTCTAAGAAGTTCTGGAAATTAGAGAGGAGATCAGACGAAGTCCGGACGAAAAAAGGACGACGAAACGGAATCTGCCAGAAAAACGTCACCGGCGCCGCGGCGCCAGGCAGCGGAGCCGCGGCGCCCAATATGCTGAAAGTCCGAAAGTTGCTGATCTTGGGCCACGCCTGGCGCATGGCGACGCTGAATTATGAAGTGCTGGGCCGAATTTGACTTGTTTTCAGAATCCTAAAGGGATAACTTTTCCTACCTAAAGGGATAACTTTTCCTACCTTAAAACCCTTACCTAAAAGGATTCTAATAACTTTTCCTTTCCTACAAATCCCTAACCCTTCACCAAAAGGATTCTTTGGCTATAAATACTCTACATCATTAGAAGAATTATTCATTCTCCATTCCACCATTCACCATTCTACATCCATCCTTCGACCAATCCATCTTGTAAATATTCCACAACACAACCCTTGGATGCTTGGCTTGGAGACTCATTCTTAAGTATTTTCTTTCCCTTTTCTTTTCTTTATTTCAGTTTTTGTATGATGAACATGGGATTAGTTCTTGTCATGTCAATGGCTAGGAACTAATTCCTCTATAGGGCTTTCCATGTTGAATCTCTAGAAACTTATGTTATGATTTAATGACGCTTATGGTTATTCTTCTTCACGAGATCTATCCAATATTTGAGTTGAATTCTTGGTAATTAATTGACAACTAATTATCACTATATGATTTCTAATCGATTAGAAAGGGGATTGTGAATATCTTTGTAAGTTGGGTAGACATTCTCGATTGGGGATGAAAATACCTCAATTATTTATGTAAGCGTTGATGAGAGGCTTAACAACCCTAATTTTGGCGATCGTGCGTGACGGCCAACTAGGTTTTGTTCTTAATCCTCCCATAGAGTTATCCTTATCACCGAAAGGTAGGTAAGGCGCGATCTTCGGGTTGAGTGTTTATATAACCCTAACGGAGTATAAAACGATTTCAGAACCCGCTTTCTCCAAAAGAAGAATACCATAAGTTAATGCATTAGTAAGTAGCATAAGCGGATAGTAAGGATACATGGAAGCCCTATTCTCATCATCACTGAAGTAAACCCTTTTAGTTAAATAGCTTTTATAATCCTTAGTTATAAACAACAAATCTAAATACCAATTTACCAAATAGATACCAAAAAATAGATAGTTGGTAATTGAACCCTAATCCTTGAGGACGATATTCGGTCTTATCAAGACTATACTACTTGTCACGATAACGTGCACTTGCGTTTAAAGTGTGTGCATCTTACCGCGCATCACCTACTCCACTATATGCGTTAGTAAGGCCGACAATCATTTGTAACACGAGCCGAATGTTAGTTACCGGGTGCCCCTACGTTCTTGAGTTGGTCTGACAAAACCTTGAGTCGTTGACAGTATGCGGACGCATTGAAAAAAATTGTCATATCAGTGGTGGAAAATTTCTGCTCAAGTGTGACAATCATGGAATTCTTATTGTCTTAGAATATGTCACGTAAACGTTCTCAAGCTTCCATAGTCGTGGAATCAGGCTCAAGAATAGTATGTAGTAAATAACTCGAGATTGTGGCGTAGATCCACCGGAGGACCGTTGCATCAAGGGTCAACCATAATTCCTTCACATCATCGATCTTCAGCACCTTCTCATTGCTTTTTTTCCGACGGAATTATGTGATAGATAACCATGTGAGCGACAATAGATTTTAAAGAGTTCCGCCCATATCGCATAATTGACGTTTTTCATCTCAAGAGTGATGGAGATTTGAGATTTGATGTTGGAGACAACAAGGGCTAGGTGAAAAAATTAAAATTCAGCGAGTGACCAAACTACTTCATTAGAAATAGTGGCTCTAATCAAATTTTTAAATGTAGGTTGGAGGATATACACAAGTATATAAAGGAGACATGACATTTGCTACAGTGAGAGGGGCAGGACACCAAGTGACAAGCTATGAACCAGCTAGAGCCCTTTCACTTATCATGCATTTTCTTGCTGGAACTGACCTCCCCGATTCAAAAAAAACCAATTATCCTTATTAATAGGACTAGTCAATTATTTACTCCCTTTAGATCCTTATTCATTTCATGCAATCACGGGTTAGGTTTAAACGAAACGTGACATTATATTCCTTCTTCTCTTTTCCTTTAGTTCTAGTAATTTTCATGGAATAATTGTTTATTCAGTTATTCGATTTGATAAAGTTTCTTTTTAAACCGTTCATTTTTCGTATGTGTGTCCTTTACTTATATAGTAAATGATTAGTGTATAAAGTTTTAGCTTATACACATCAGTTCTTATAAATTATAAAGTTTATTTTCACAATCTACGATGAAAATTAGACAACTCATCGGAATGATTGGTAGTACAAAATTAAATAAAATTTATCTTGATTATGGAAATGATATAGTTTCAGCTTCTTGTGCTACTACATTTTGAATGTATTGAACAAATCATGGGGAGATAATTAAAACATTTACGCAGATTTTTGCTCGACCTCTCTCCATGCTAACCCTAGTCGAGTGACCCTACTGCCATGGCCACGGTGGCTGCGGCCAGTCCTTGGTGGCTGGCCAGCCTCCTTCCACTTCTAATATGATAGTAACACCCTCTCTAAATCAATTCCCACCTTTAAACCCTCTAAACAAAATCCTCTAAACCCTTTAAGCCAGTTGATCAACAGGGACAAGAACTCTTATTATATGCATGAGTCATGACAAGGTGGACCCTGATCTGATTCTATCTGTAGGAAACATTACCAATTTTAACAGGGGGCAATTTCCTTTCAAGTATTTAGGTTGTCATGTGTTCTATGCAAGGAGGCAGAAGATTTTTTATGCAGACATGATAAAAAAAGTGAAAGCTAAGCTACATTTCTGAAAAGGGAAGGTTTGATCATATGGTGGCAAGGAAATTTTGAAAGTGTATTACAGAGTATGCCAATGTACATGTTATCAGTGGTTGCTCCTCCAAAGTATATTCTGGTGGATCTTCACAAAATTTTGCTAGGTTTTCTTGGAGCAACAAGGAGGAAGGAAGGAGTAGGCATTGGGAATCATGGTACAATATGTGTTTCCCTACTCAGGAAGGAGTACTGGGATTTAGATCTTTGTTTGATGTTTCCAAAGCTCTATTTGCTAAATTATGGTAGAGATTTAGAACAGCTAATAACTTGTGGTCAAATTACATGTGGAACAAGTACTGTAAAATGATTATCTCTATTGTGGTTCAATGGAAATCTGGGTCTCAAGTATGGAAAAGAATGCTGGAAGCTATAGAGATGGTAGAACAGGAGACTTGGTGAATATTTGCAGAACCTCCTTTAATCTGGGTCTCAAGTATGGAAAAGAATGCTGGAAGCTAGAGAGATAGTAGGACAGGAGACTTGGTGGCAGATTAAAGGAGGTTCTGCAAATATTTGGCATGAAAATTGGACAAAATTGGGAATTTTGTATCATACAGTTCCAACTGATTTTCCCATCAATGAGGATATGGAAGAAGTGTCAGAACTAATTACTGATGGCGATGGAATGTTCAGCTTCTGCAACAGACTTTTCCAGAGAATATTGCAGAATATATCTCCACAGAAATTCATGTGAAAGGATTGGAAGGAAGCTGTGATAGACCATAGTGGATGGCAAATAGTACAGGCAAATTTTGTCAGTAGTGCTTGGAATATCATATGACAAAAAGCTCATTTCCAACCAGCCTATAAAAATATGTGGATAAAAGGATTACCTTTTAAGATTAGTTTCTTTCTTCGGAGACTATGGCACCTAAAGGTTCCTACTGATGATCATCTTTGGAGGATGGGTATATCTGTTGTCTCTAGGGGTTGGGGTTGCAGGGAGTACCATCAAGAAACAATCCAGCATGTTTTCTTGACTTGTTCATTTGCTAAAGAAGTTTGGAAGGTAATGCTAGCAGCTGCAGGATTACATGTACCATTAATTCAGATTCATCAAGTGATCAAGGCATGGTGGAAAGCAAGGTGTTGCATAAAGCTCAAGCCTATATATCAAGCTGTACCAACAGTAGTTGTTTGAGAGCTATGAAAAAGGAGGAACACTCAAAATCATGGGCGAAAGGTCAGTTTCAAAAGGGTGGTCCATGATATCAATAACAATTTATATTATTTAGCAAAGGTGAGATACCCATGGCTACAGAACATCCCATATCTTTGGCCAGATTTGATTCACTACTTGGAAGCATATTCCCCTGCTGTAAGAACACAGATTGTGTCATGGCACAAATCTGAGGAGGGCTGGTATAAATGCAATACAAATGGAGCCTCAAGAGGACACCCTGGACCTAGCTCTATTGGGGTTTGTATAAGGAATGAACTAGGCGACTTAGGCTTTGCCAAAGGCAAGAGTACTAAGTGACACCACCAATATAGTTGCTCAAGCTAAGGCTATGTTGGAAGGAGTTGGAAACTGTGTGAATTAGGGATTACTACCTCTATTCTTGGAAACTGATTCACTATTAGTGAAGAAGGTAGTGGAGGGGAATTGGGAAACACCTTGGTGTATCATTGTGGAATTAGAGAAGATCAGAAAGTTGATAAGTACAGCCAATGTGCTTATTCAACATGTTTTCAGGGAGGGCAACACCACGGCGGATTTTTTTATCTCTGTTTTTTTATTTTGCAGGTAAAGTTTCTTTCTCTTACTTACTCCCTGCAGGAAAAAGAATTCTAAACCTTGATAAGGCTCAAGTTCCTAATCTAAGGAGCAGGAACATTCAGAGGAGGGAACCATATTGATTGAGGATAAGGACACTGTTTGATAAGCCATCTGATGTATATTGATAGAAATCCATTGTGTGGTATCAGTTTAGCTCAACGTATTGGATAGCTATCAATATATGGTAAAGCTTACTAAATAGTCATCCTAACAGCAGCAACTGAAGATTAGTGTACGCAAGAGTTGATTGGAAATTAGAAATTACTACTTCGATTAGTGATTTAGTTGTTCTAATCCTTGAGAGATACTCATTTTGGTTAAGATTTATAGTACCTGGTGAGAGCTTGAGGTACTTGTACATGATATTAACCATGGGGACTATTCTTGGAGCGACATTCTAGGGTTTATCCTCTGTTTCTGTCTATTTGTTTGCTTTCATTTTCATTTGTCCGAACTTTACTTTCTACTTTGCTTTTGTTAATAAAATACCCACTAATTGCTTAGTGGTATTTAACTTTTAAAAAACATGGGGATAAGTATTTTATATTGACTATATAATTTCATTAAAAGTATTTATTATGAACAGTGCATGTTGTTAGTTATTTTGATTTATTAAAAGGTGAGATTTTTTGTGTTAGATGCCTAGTAAATTTGATGATGGCAATATGTATTTGTGAAATAATAGTTAGTTAATGAAATTTATATCTCGATTTAGAGATTGATGATATTCATTTATGAAAGCTTATAAGTTTTTATGTGTAAACTCTACAGGTGAATTTTATATTCGACAAATGAAATAGAATAAGCAAAAGTCTAAAGGATTAATCAATAAATTAAATTGTCAGTAATTTAATTTAATTGATTGGTATCTGTAATGTCTACTTGAGGAGTTAAATAAGATTTAATGAAAGAAATTGAAATTTAACTGAGTACAAACCCTACATGATACTTTCAAGATAAAGACTTAAGTGAACTCAAATACTTTCTTAATATTAAATTTGAAAGGTCAATCAAAGATATTATCCATCAGAGAAAGTACACATGGAGATCATCTCAGTGGCAAGATTTACCAGCAAAACCAGCCTCAACTCCACTGAATCCTAATGCAAAGCTAACAACTAAAGAGTATGATGATACTTCACCAGAAAAAATAAAGGATGAATTGCTACAAGATGCTAGTAAATATGGAAGACTGGTAGGGAAGCTATTATATTTAACAGTGATCAAGCCATATATATCTTAAGTAATACAAACACAAAGGCAGTTCTTAGATCAGTCAACTCATCAGTGTAAGAAATCTCATTTTGATGCAACATTGAAAGTAGTGAGTTATGTCAAGGACAATGCAGGATTATGAGTGTTATTATCCAGGGAGTCAAAACAACTGAATGTTTTCTGTGAGCTGACTGTGCATCATGCACACAAACACCAAAAGATTAATATCTGATTTTCTGATCAAATTGGTGACTCTCTAATATCTTTGGGACTCAAAGAAACAACATCCTATATCCAGAAGTTTTGCTGAAGCAGAGTATAGAAGTATGACAAATTTAGTAATAGAAACTGTGTGGATACTGGGATTACTTGAAGAGTTAGGTGTTGAAGTAAACCAATCAGTGGTGGTTCATTGTGATAGCAAATCAACTATCCAAATAGTTGCTAGCCCAGTTTTCCATAAAAGAACACAGCATATAGAGTTTGATTGTCATTTCATAAGGGAGAAGGTTCAACAAGAATTAGTGATTACTCAATACTTGACATCAAAATAACAAGAAGCTAATATTCTGACAAAAGGCTTGTTCAAAGCTCAGCATGATCATATATTGTCCAATCTTGAAGTTGTAGACATCTTTACACCTTCCAGCTTGAGGGGGAATATTAGAGATGAGATTACATGATAAGGATTATTTTGTAATTAGCCTAAACTGAGAGTGTTAGATTGTATTTATGCTTAAGTGTAAAGCTAAGTTTGTTAGAGAATTATTTAGCAGTTACAACTATATATATCTACAGAAGCATCAATTCTCCGGTTTAATGAAATCGGTTATCACAAAATATCTCCTCTCAAAATCTTCTCTCTAGAATTCCTCTTCACCAACAATGGGGAATTCGCAATAAGTATCAAGTCTTGTGAAAATATATTTATGTCCTAAAGACAATCTGAATTAGGACAAATGTATTTTATACACACATATTATTTTTAATGGAGATTAATATTTTGGCATTTACAATTATTGAATTATTAATTGATTGTTTATAATATGCATCCCTAGAGGTTACACTGTTATTTATACTGTGAGATATTAATATTATAACGTAACTCTTAAAATAGCATCGACTAATGATCATCGAGAATGGGATACGATGATATGTGATATGTCAACATGTGGTCTGCATCATATCCTTAGAGGATGTAGTATGTTTCACATGCTACGAGTTATGGATAATCGTGATGGACACATGGATACTTTGGAAGTATTGGTATACCCTGCTGATATATTATTCGTTATACATGTCTAAAGTATGATCAGCGCGTGGGAGATAAAAGTCCTCAGACTTGAGATCGATACGCACCTTATCTACAGAGTAATGTACTTTGATTATGTCCTAAGCTCAAATGCCTTATAGGTTGAGATACGACTTGTATTGAGTGCATTACGATGTCGATGAAAGGTGGTAGTTGAGCCAAGATTAGGATTCATTCCTCGAATGTATATTCGAGAGAACACTCAGTTTCTTAGTGATATTAGGTTGACTAAGTTGTTATCCAACACAATAGACATGTCTAGGATATGGTCTTGTTGTCAACTAATATAGATGATATATAATGATCAAGCAATTTGGATAGACATTTGGCAGATCCTAGGCTTGATCGAGTGTGTCGTGAATGAAATGATTTTATCTTCCCACATAGAGGTTCAGTTTACCAGATTCGTGTAACTATACTTCACATATTGAGTTTCTGTTATGTGGGCCCGCTTAGCTCAGAGGTTAGATCATCGCATTTGTAATGCGATGGTCATCGGTTCGATTCCGATAGCCGGTTTTTCCCTATTGTTTTTTATTCCATTTTTTAGATGATTGATAATGTTCCTTTGAAATCAAAGAATATTAAAATAGCGTCTTCCTCCTTTTCCAAAAGCTGTCAATTTTTTATAGGAACTTCCAATTATGTCAGGAAAGGAGTTCGTCTTCCGACGCCGTCTAGGAGTTCCGTGTAGACCCTAATATGATTAGTGTTGATATGTGAAGGTCTGTAGGGTAACCCTATGTCAATTGTTCCATCGATCTAAGGATGTAATGAGAGAATATAAATGTTCAATTTATGATCGAGACATTTGAATGAATAATAATAATTTAATTAAGTCGAGATTGGATTTCGGATTTAATTAAAATGAAAATGAGACGACGTCCTAAAATGGACTAGGGCAGCGCCGCGGCGCCTCCCATTTTGAGTCGTGGCGCCGCCAAGCCAGTGGGCAGTCTGACTGACCCACTGCGCCTCATTTTCTGGGCCTGACCCACGGGAAACCCTAGGCTGCGTCTTAACCCTAAAAACGCAGCTATAAATAGTGACTTCATTTCATTATTCAATACACTTAATTCACTATACATTATTCTAAGTCTTAGAGACCTAAAATCAAAATATTCTCTCTCGAACCTCTGCTGGATTTCCTAGAAAGAGGATTACATCGGAGTTCTAGGAACTTGCAGTCGATGATCAATTGTGTGCGCCCTCGGACATTACTAAAAGACTCCAGATATATTCAAACCATAAGTATTCTTTCGATGCATTACGTTTATACAAACATGTTATGTGAATTGCATGTTTTACATTATTATATAATCATCCTACAGTTCGTCGTTTGTTGGGTTTGAAACATAAATTTTCAAATTCCACTGCGTACACAAACCCAACAAAACCCTACACCTTAGACTCTATCTTAACGTTCTCCCAAGCGAAGCCATTAGTATATCGTACCACTACAAGCTTGTACAAAGAAATAAATAATGCCTAGTAGAAAGACTCTTCGTTAATATGTCAGTTAGTTAATCACTTGATAAAATTATGATAAAACACGAGTTTTGTGAAATGTGTTTTTGTTGATAAAATTCTTGCGTGATTATAATTAGGGAGTAATATTTTGTCTAATAGGCATACGAAGATTTAAATTTAGCGAGAAAAGTTTTGTAAGAAAAGCAATTTAATCACACTTCTAAAATTAATTGTCGAAAGTTTAATCTGATCTATAGATAACATTCAAACTTCTGGGGCAAGTTTGATAAAGTTTGCATCATACAATGATACAACATTTTTCTTCTAGTTAAAAAAGAAACTAAATTATAATTTCATTATCTAGATGATCATAAGGAACCTTTTTTTTTTCAGTAGCCATTAGAATTGAATGTTAGAATATTAGTAATTAGTATTAATAATATTGTATTAATGTAGGATAATGGTATATATGGTAGATAGTAAAATAATATATTAGAAATACATTATTAAGGATTATTAGGGATTGATTAGGCATGATTTACTATTCCTAATTAATATATATTGTGTATATATTATTCCCTTATGTGATGAATACAATTGAGGAAAATATTTTCAAACTCTTACATGGTATCAGAAGTTTAAGGAAAGAATCCTAAATAATTTTTCTCCCATTTTTGGTCATCCTCTTCGAAAAAACCCTAGCAGTGGCCGAAAATTCTTCCATTTTTTTAAAAGTTTTTTTCTTTCATACTCCATTTCAACCAATTATGTCTGAATCAAAATCATCATTTCTCCCATGCTCTTGTTGTCTCGAACATCAAAATACATGTTTTCGTCAAATTAGAAATGGAAACAGTTCATTATGCAACTTGGGCGGAATTGTTCAAAATATGTTGTCGTGAACACAAAGTTCTTCATCATATCATTCCTCTTAAAGAGGGAACTAGGAAGGAATTAACAACCGATGCAAATAAGGAATTGTGGGATACACTTGATGCCACAATCCTTGATTAAATTTATGCAACAATCTCCACTGACTTGTTGCATACGATAATGGAACCGGATTCAACAGCCATAGAGGCTTGAGAACGTTTGAGAGATTTTTTTCAAGATAACCAAAACTCTCGCGTTGTTACGTTGGAGCAGGAGTTCTCAACCATTAACATGACCGATTTTCATAACGTTTCTGCATATTGTCAACGCCTCAAAGTGTTGGCAGATCAATTGAGAAGCGTTGGTTCTCCAGTTACTAATAAGTGGTTGGTCTTGTAATTGGTCGCCGATCTCACCGATGCGTATAGCGGTGTCGGAACTTTAATCCGTCAAAGTAATCCTCTACCAAAATTTTATCAAGCAAGATCCATGCTTGTGCTTAAAGAGTCGGGCTTGATGAAAAAGACTTCAACTACTTCAAATTCCGCCATGATTGTCACGTCTTCAAATGATGGTAATTGTTTTGACCCTTCTCAACAAAATAAGGGACAAAAAAGACGCAATAATAATAAAAATAAGGGTGGAAATCGCGAAAATAATAAAGGTGAAGGCACCATCAACTCCGGTGGTGGACCACTGCAGCAAGGCGGCAGGGGCGTACACAGTTTCAGCAGCCCAGCGGGCTGACAGTGGCAATGAGCTATACCACCCAGCCCAGCACCAACAGGCAATTGGGTCAGGAAGTCCCCACTAGCCAGCCCCAGAATACCCCATACTTTCCTCGGATGGCAGAATAACGACAGCCCAAAGAAGCCCATTTTGTTGGAGTCCGCAACACAGCGATGGCGAGCATTGGGCCTCACCACCCAAATGGCGAGGCGCATTCAACAGGGGCCCACACCACGGATATTGAGTCTGTCATGCACACTCTTGGACTCAATCCACCATATTCAAATTGGTATATGGATTCCGGAGCGACGTCCCATATGACGTACTGCCAAGGTAATCTCTCATCCTATTTTAATTTGAGCAATGATAATGGAATAATTGTCGGAAATGGCCATTCAATTCCAATAAAAAGGTATGGTTCTACAAAATTATCACCACCAAACCTGCCACTCATGTTAAAAAAATATTCTTATGCTCCCAAATTAACCAAAAACTTGGTATCTGTTAGAAAGTTTACTACTGATAATTGTGTATCTCTTCGTTTTAACCCCTTTGAATTTTCCGTGCATGATTTTCAGACGGGGAATCTTCTCATGAGATGTGATAGCAATGGGGGAGCTCTATCCAATAAATCAACCAACTCAACAATACAAAGTTCATTCTACTTTTACAGCATTGGCACCATCTTTATGGCACCAACATTTGGGACATCCGGGAGAGGCTGTTTTGGCCTCTCTTAAACAAAAATAATTTTATTTCTTGTACCCAAACACAGACTCTAAATAAGTGTCATTCTTGTGCACCTGGTTAACATGTTAAATTGCTTTTTAGTTCTTCTACTTCATGCACCCTCTTGCCATTTGATATTTTACACTGTGATATTTGGACATCACCTGTTTTGAGTTCTGCCGGTCATAGATATTATTTGCTCATACTAGATGACTACTCTAATTATTTGTGGACATTCCCTTTGTCGAAAAAATCACAATTGTTTTCCACTTTTCTCATATTTAGAGCATTCATCCGAACTCAATTTGAACGTGATATAAAAAATATTCAATGTGACAATGGGTGGGAGTTTGACAATAATATTTTTTGGGATTTTTTCAAAATAAATGGTCTTAATTTTCGTCTGTCTTGTCCTCACACTTCATCACAAAATGGGAAGGCAGAAAACAAAATTAGAACCATTAATAATATTGTTAGAACGTCCCTTGCTCATGCCTCAATCCCCCCCCCCATATTTTGGCATCAGAAACTCCAACTGGCAACTTACATGTTGAATACCCTTCCTCATAAAAACATATCTTACCAAGCTCCACTAAAAATATTTTACCTACGAGAGTCCTCCTATCTTCATTTAAGAATGTTTGGTTGTCATTGCTCCCCCTTTTTCCATCCACCAAAATCACAAAACTCCAACCCCAGTCTATTCCATGCGTCTTCTTGGGATATCCTTCTAATCATCGCGGCTATCAATGTTACGACATTTCTTCCAGAAGAATAATTATCAGTCGTCACGTAATTTTTTATGAAACAAAATTGCTAAGATACATGAAACCGAGACTCATACCTATAATTTTTTGGATGATGACAATCTCTCGTATCTAACACATTTTTTCTACAGCTCACAACCCACGGGGAGTACCAGAAACTCAGGTGGGGACCCACTGGCCCAGCAGCGTGACACCCTAGCACGACATACTGGGCCTTCTGTTCTTGGGCCTGGTCACTCGAGCTCTCCAGCCCCACAGCCCCAATGGCCCACTAGAAACTTGGGATAAATATCAGCTCAAGGCCCAATCCAGAAATTCCCAAACCCGACTAGTGGCGTCCAGTCCACTTGCCTCTCGGCTTCAAGCCCAAACCCGAATCCACCACTCTCGGCCAGTGGCGTCCAGTCCACTGGCCCCATAAATTGTCCGGTCACCCGTAGCCAACATGGAATTATTAAACCCAATACCAAATATAGCCTACACACCCAGGTCTCGAAATCACCTTTGCCCGGTAATCCAGTGTCTGCTCTAAAGGATCCGAATTGGAAAATGGTCATGGATGATGAATATCATGCTCTAATTAAAAATTAGACGTGAGATTTAGTACCTCATCCATCTAATGCTAATATAATTCGGTCTATGTGAATTTTCAGTCATAAGGAAAAATCTGATGGCACTTTTTAGCGGCATAAAGCTCGTCTTGTAGGTGATGGGAAGACACAATAGGTTGGTGTAGATTGTTGGGAGACATTCAGTCCAGTGGTCAAACCAACTACTATTAGAACAATTCTCAGCATGTCCTTCTTCAAATGATGGTCACTTCATCAATTGGATGTCAAAAATGTCTTCCTCTATGGACACCTAAATAAGACTGTCTACATGCACCAACCATTGGGATACATAGATCCTAAATATCTCAATCTTGTGTGTTTGCTAAAAAAATCATTATATGGCCTCAAGCTGGCCCCAGAGCTTCATATAAGCGGTTTGCTGACTTTGTGTCACACATGGGTTTTTCTCACAGCCGTTCCGATAACTCTCTATTTATTTATCGTCAGGATAATCATATTGCTTATCTTCTTTTATATGTGGATGACATTATTCTAACAGCATCTTCAGATTCTCTTCGCAAGAGCGTCATGTCACAACTTAGTTCCGAATTTGCTATGAAAGATCTTGGTCCACTACACTACTTTCTAGAAATTGACGTGACACGATATGCAAGTAGGTTATTTCTCTTCCAAAATAAATATGCACCTGAGATTGTGGAACGAGTTGGAATGTCTTCTTGCAAACCTTCAGCAACTCCGGTAGACACGAAGTTGAAATTGAGTGTCATCTCTAGCAAACCTTTTGTTGATCCAAAATTATACCGCAGCCGAGCAGGAGGTTTGCAGTATCTCACATTCACCAGGCCGGATATTACCTATGCAGTGCAACAAGTGTGTCTATTCATGCATAATCCGATGGAAGAACATATGTATGCACTCAAACGCATTGTATGATATATTCAGGGCACTCTGGAGTATGAATTACATATTTACTCGTCTTTCATTTTCAAACTTGTTACTTACACGGATGCAGACTGGGCATAATGTCCGGACACTAGACGATCCACCTCCGGTTATTGCGTCTTCCTCGGTGACAATTTAATATCATGGTCCTCCAAAAGGCAAGCCACAATATCACGCTCAAGTGTTGAAGCTGAATACCGTGTTGTTGTCAATGTCGTGTCTGACTCATGCTTGATTCGAAATCTGTTACTTGAGCTTCATTGCCCCATTCCGACAGCCAATCTGGTATACTGTGATAATATTAGTGCAATCTATCTCTCAGGAAATTCAATCCATCATCAACGCACTAAACATATTGAGTTAGATATCGATTTTGTCCGTGAAAAAGTGGCTCACTGACAAGTGCGAGTGTTACATGTCCCGACGCGTCGTCAAATCGCAGATATCTTCACGAAAGGACTTCCACTGATATTATTTGAAGAGTTTAGGGACAGTCTCAGCATTCACCGCCCTCCAACTTCGACTGCGGGGGAGCGTATTAATAATATTTTATTAATGTAGGATCATGATATATATGATAGGTAGTAAAATAATATATTAGGAATATATTATTAAGGATTATTAGGGGTTGATTAGATAAGATTTATTATTCCTAATTAATGTATATTATGTATGTATTATAATTGAGGAAAATATTTTCAAACTCTTACATTTCATCCAAACTTTTAGGATAAATTTACAACAATGCCTAACGAACAATCCTTATTTTGAACAAGTCCACTTGTAAAAATTCGTGCCAATTAATTCCCACGATTCGTAGTTCCAAGGAGTGGCAGATCTTAGAATAATCTGACGGGGTTAGAAGATGATTTCAGGGTCAGAAAGAGAGAAGAAGCACTGAAGATTTAGAATCCAGAGAGAGGGGGTAATTAAGGAAGGAGTGTTTAAGAAATTAAGAATAAGAAAATAAGACAAAAAGCTTAAATTAGGTGGTAACATATTTGTTAGAGTATCATTAAGAATATTCTGTCAATATTATTAGTATTAATGTAGGATCAATATATATTTGGTAATAAGTAAAATACGTAAGATGATTATTGTCATATTAAATAGGATGATTAGAATAAGTCATATTAATTAGGTTGATTATTGTCATATTAACTAAGATGATTATTGTCATAATTAAGATGATTGTATATTGATGTATATATTTCACCCTTTATGAAAGAATACATTTGAGGAAAATATTTCCAAAGTCTTACATGGTATCAAGAGTTTAAGGAAAAAGATCCTAAATATTTTCTCTTCCATTTTCGATCATCTTCTTCCCCAAGAACCCTAGTAGGGCCGGAATTTTTCTTCTTTTTTCCGAATTTTATTGTTTTCATTTTTCCGTTTCATAATCTATTCCAACCAATTATGTCTGACTCAAAATATTCCTTCCACCCTGCTCTTGCTGTATCGAACATCAAAACACATGTTTCCGTCAAATTAGAAATAGAAACAGTTCATTATGCAACTTGGGCGGAATTGTTCAAAATTTGTTGTCGTGCCCACAGAGTTCTTCATCATATCATTCCTCCGAAAGAGGGCACTAGGAAGGAAGCAACAAACGATGTAGACAAAGACTTGTGGGATACACTTGATGTCACAGTGCTTGGTTAGATATATGCAACAATCTTCACTGACTTGTTGCATACGATAATGGAACCGGATTCAACAGTCATGACGACATGGGAACGTTTGAGATATATATTTCAAGACAATCAAAACTCTCGCGATGTTACATTGGAGAAGGAGTTCTCAACAGTTAGCATGACAGATTTTCCTAACGTTTTTGCATATTGTCAACGCCTCAAAGTGTTGACAGATCAATTGAGAAACGTTGATTCTCCGGTTACTAATAACCGGTTGGTCTTGCAATTGGTCGCGGGTCTCACTGATGCGTATAGCGGTGTCGGAACTGTCATTCGGCAAAGTAATCCTCTACCGAAGTTTTATCAAGCAAGATCTATGCTTGTGCTTGAGGATTCGGGCTTGATGAAAAAGGCTTCGACTACTTCAAATTCTGCAATGATTGTTACGTCTTCCAATGATGGTAATTTGTATGACCCTTCTCAACAAATAATGGACAAAAAAGACGTAATAATAATAAAAATAAGGGAGGAAATCGTGAAAATAATAAAAGTGGAGGACATCGAAATTTCGGCGACGGCGGCACCACCAACTCCGGCAGCGGGAACTGGTAGCAGCCGCCAGTGAACAGTGGACAACGGCAGACGCAGGCGGGAGCACCATGGCAGTGGAATTGGGCTGCCATGCCCAGTCCAGTCCAAAACTGGAACTGGGCCATGCAGCAAAACAGGCCCAACAGTGGCCAGTGGCAGCAAAACAGGCCCAACAGTGGCCAGTGGCAGCCCAGATTTTCAACTCCTTGGCCCAGGCCAACAGACGGTCCCAAAGAGCCCAATTTGTCGGGCGGCAACGATTTTGGGCCTCCTCGAACTGATGGCGGAGGCCCATTCAGCAATGATCCAGCCCACGGATATTGAGAATGTCATGCACACCCGCGAACTCAATCCACCAGATTCAAATTGGTATATAGACTCCGGAACAACGTCTCATATGACGTCGTCCCAAGGTATGCTCTATTTTAATTTGAGCAAACAAAATGATATAATTGTCGGAAATGACCATTCAATTCCAATACAAGGATATATATCTGTAACACCACATTTTAACCGTGGTCGAAAACGGGAGTACTACGTATGGTTGATTCCTAGATGTATTTAAAGGAGTCGCCACCTAATTAATTAAGTGAATTAGAACACTTGATTTATTGCAATAAAAATAATGCAATTGATCTTCATTTAATGGTCTGTGAAATTAATGAGATTCTGGATCAGTGTTCTTTATTATCCTAAAGGGAAGGGGTTAGACATCCTTTAAGATCCGCTAACTTGCGGTTATCCGTTCAAACCTATGTTAATTATATATTGGCTTTTATTCTACTTATTCTAAGCATTTTACATATTTTACAATTAAAATAAAATGCAATACAGAATAATAAAAACTAAAATTAAATGCGACATAAGATAAAAATCCGGGACATCTTTTAGCCCTTTTTAGGCCTTCTGCACAAGATGATCTCCGGGTACCTGCATAAACACTTAGTAAAAATGTTAGTAATAGAATAAACAATTTTAAAAACAATAACAAGAATTAATAAGTAAAACCAAAAATAAATTTGTCTTTTGTACAGGGGAGACCTTGAAAATCAGACGGAGATTCCTTCCTCAGCCAATATTGCTAGAAACAATAAAATAAATAAAACTTTTGGATCCGTGCCAAAACAGTAATAGTTTTAAACACAGAGGGCTCAGATATATAAAAATAAAGTGGGACAGCCTAAACAAGTGCGGCTGCGAGAATTCGCCCTGCCAGCGCATGTTGGTTATCCGGTATAAGTGGAAGAAATCATCATTGCCCAGAAAGCTTCATTTATTTTATTTTCCGTCTTTGCAACTGTGGAGGCCTAAAAAATCGACGGATAACTTTTTCATTGGTCAATGTAGTATCATGTTCAAAATCAGTAAAATACCAACAGTATAGCATATGTTCTTTTCAGTGTGTAGCATCAGTTCCAATCATTTTAATAAAATAAAGGGGGCATAATTGTCAAAAATCAGTCCAAAATCCAACGGAACAGTAGCAGTAATAGAAAAACAGTGAACAAAATAGTCTGCGAAACCAGTGAAAACAACATCAGCAAGTTCGCCGGAACGTATTACCATCGAAAAGATCAAAACGTCGCCGGAGCAACCCCCAGCCAGTGCAAAATCAGTTTAAACAATGCCCCCGAAAAAATTAGTCCGACAAGTATCAGAAGACATTACAAGTAGTGGACAATATTCGCCGGAACAGTAGCGGGTTCGAGAAAACAGACCGGAAAATTCATATTGTCGCTGGAGTTTAAAAAATTCCGGCGATATCCCAAAAATCGTGTAAATCACCCGATTAACGTAACAAACAAGCGATTCGTAAATGGATCCGACGGAGGTCGCCGGAGTTTTAAACTCCGGTCAGTTACCAAAAGCAAAAGAAAATCCGTCCAACAGACAAAAGCAAATAACAGATACCAATAAAGAGCTAATCGAGAGGTTGCCGGAGTTGTTAAACTCCAGTCGATTACCAAAGATCACACAAAAATCAGCCCAACAGAAACAAGAACAGATTCCAGAATCAAAACCAACCGATGGTCGCCGGAAAATTTAAATTTCGGCTAAACCCAACAAAATCAGTAAATCCGTTCATTAACAAAGTAATATACATGTACCAACAATAGAGCCGACGAGAAGGGGGATTCGAATCTGGGGGTGACGGGAGTTGGTGGTTTTTCGACGCAACTTCCACCGGTCATCGACTCCGGCGGGACAGTGGGGTGACGGGAATGATGGGCTGGTAGTGTGTGTGTGTGTGTGTGTGAGAGAGAGAGAGAGAGTGTTTGACAAGTGTGAGTGTTTAACAAGTGTGTGTGAGTGTTCGACTCCGACCCATCATCAACGCACTAAACACATTGAGTTAGATATCCATTTTGTTCGTAAAAAGTGGCACGCTGACAAGTGTGAGTGTTACACGTCCCAACGCGTCATCAGATTGCAGATATCTTCACAAAAGGACTTCCGCTGGTATTATTTGAAGAATTTAGAAAGCCTCAAGATTCGGCCTTCACCCGATCATTGCGAGTGTTAGAATATCATTAAGGATATTCTGTCAATATTATTAGTATTAATGTAGGATCAATATATATTTGATAATAAGTAAAATAGGTAGGATGATTATTGTCATATTAAGTAGGATGATTAGGATGTTTATTGTCATATTAATTAGGATGATTATTGTCATATTAATTAGGATGATTGTATATTGATGTATATATTTCACCATTTATGAAAGAATACATTTGAGGAAAATATTTCCAAAGTCCTACAATATTAGTAACAGGTAATTGCCCATTAATTTACTGACCGTGTAAAGAAAAAGTCTACATTGTCAGTGTATATTAGTTGAACTCAATAAAAAATATGTTTGAATAGTTAAAGTGTCTACGTGAATTAAATAGCCAAACACATAATAACTTAAATTATAAAATGCTACATAAGCATAAAATATGATTCAAGTCGTGGAAACATTTTCTTGCAGAAATGTGAGGTAAGATTGCGTACAATAGACCCCTTGTAGTCCGGCTCTTCCCCGAACCCGCGCATAGCGGAAGTTTATGCATAAATTTTTAATTCTTTCCAATTAAGATTTATGTTTATATACAATTCGACTTACAATACTCTTTTATAGCTTCAATTTCAAATTATCAAAGTTGTTAGCTAATATGAGAATCTTTCGCAGTACTTGCATGAAACTTAGTTAATTGTATCCCGCTAAATGAGAAAATTCCCATTTATAGTTAATTGTATCCTGCTAAATGTGAAAATTGCCATTTATAAAGTATACTCAAAGACTTTTTCTTTTGTGGAAATAAAATATTAGCCTCCCTTTGTTAGGAAATAGTCAAACACACACTGTGCGCTGATTAGAGCTTTATTGTCCTATTTCGACAGCCATTTTGATATACTGTGATAATATTAGTGCGAATACGATTTATTTTTAAAAAAACATTAAATATTATATATTGGAATGAAGTTTTTAAAGATGACCTTTTTAAGTAAAAAAAATTCCCTCACAATTTAAAAAAAAAGTCAAATGCATGATTAAACACAACTTTACCTTAGTACTATCATTTTTCAACTTCTTTCTTTTATGGGAACTTCATAAATCATAAGAAAGAGTATAAAGATCTTACAAATTACTAACAAGAAACTCAATAATCACTTGTACTTGCCGTATTAGTTAACAAATTAATATCATTGAGATATTCATTCCTATTTGACCATTTTTTGAATTAAAGTTCACTTGATTTGCACAAAAATTAAAGGGTAGTAGAATCCTTTACCCTTTAGAGTAAGCCATATAATAATCCCACTGATTGCCAATTTATTGTGGTAAAATAATCAAATTGAAGAAATCACAACTATATTTGGTATGAAATCAATCACCATCATAATCCTACTAACATGCCAATTTGTTAAGAAAATGATGATTTGGTATCACAATCAAATCCATAAATCACACACTTACATGATAAATACCCCCTCTAACTTAACATTTCGAAAAATAGAACAAGAACAATGGGAAAAATCACTTTCTTCTTCCTTCTTTTTACCCTCTTTTTGTCACATTTTGTGGCATCAAGCCTTGCAAAGAGACAAGGTGATGTTCTTGGCAATTTCTACAAGGCTAAGCAAAAGAAATATTCAAGCATTGACAAGACATATTTTAAGGCAGCCCTTGAGAATGTAGAATTAGACAAAGTTATTCTTCCACAGGAGGGACTAAAAGAAAAAGATTGGATCAAGAAATTGCCTGGACAGCCACCAGTCAAATTTCAACAATATGGTGGATATGTTACAGTTAATGAATCTGCTGGTCGTGCTTTGTATTACTACTTTACTGAAGCTGAGAATTCCAAGTCATTGCCTTTGCTTCTTTGGCTTAATGGAGGTATATACAACTTTGTGATTAAATCTTAAATATAATTGTTTATTCATACACCAATCAAACATTAGAAAACTATGTACACAGCTATAGATTTATCAAACTCCTTTTCTCCTTATATATATATATATATATATATATGTTGCTTGGACTTTTGAAAAGTAATGTCGCATTTGTGTCGGATTCTCAAAAAGTAAACTACAATTGATGGATGTAATACTCAACTGTTGACATTTTTAAAGAGCCAAAGCATCATAGTATAGTCATATAAGTACTCTAAAAAGTACTAGATGTGATTATGCAACTATACTTAAATTATGTGAATCCTTTATGCAGGTCCTGGCTGTTCTTCTATTGCATATGGGGCCATGGAGGAACTAGGACCATTTAGAGTTAACAGTGATGGAAAAACATTACACATGAATCATTATGCATGGAACCTTGGTAATTAAAATTCTTTTTTTGCTCAACTTTCCTATTAATGTTTGACAAACAATTGAGAAATTCTCACATATCAATACTAATTTTTCCTATTGAATTATAGCTGCAAATGTATTGTTCTTGGAGTCTCCTGCTGGAGTAGGATTTTCTTATACAAATACAAGCGGTGACTTTAGATCTCCTGGAGATAAGACAACTGCTAATGATAATTTAGTATTTTTACTCAATTGGCTCGAGAGATTTCCTGAGTACAAGAACAGAGATTTTTACATTTCTGGTGAGAGCTATGCTGGGCATTATGTACCTCAATTGGCACATGCAATTCTTCACCATAACAAGATTGCCAACATGACTCTTATCAATCTAAAAGGAATCATTGTAAGTCGTTTAATTTAATTAGCAAGTTACAACTGTTAGTGTACATAGTAGTTACAAGTTTCATGCCACTAACAGATGATTACAAATTGCAGATTGGGAATGCAGTGATCAATGATTGGACAGATAACATAGGAAATTATGAATACTTTGCTTCTCATGCCCTAATTTCAGATGAAAATTTCCTTGACATCATGAAATATTGTTACTCCGATAATAACTACAGCAAGCCCAAGTGCGATATGGCAGTTGGACTTGCAAACAACAATACCGGCAATCTAGACATATACAACATTTATTTTCCACTTTGTCATGATGGCAATCTCACCAAATACCCGAAAATACCCGCTGTAAGTTGAATAACTCTTGTATAAAATAGTAGGAATGTGGTATCGAGGTAACATGTTATTTTATGCAGCCATTGCAGTTTGACCCCTGCTCGGACAATTATGTACATGCTTACCTGAACAGGCGGGATGTTCAAAATGCACTCCATGCCAATGTTACTAATATCGAATATGCTTGGGAATCATGCAGGTAATTATATTAGCACATTCAGATTGTAGTTACTACATGTTCAATTCCCAATTTTCATTCGATGACTTCTCTTTTTTGTCAATTCTTCTCTATTTCAGCGATCCACTATTTTACAATTGGAAAGACAGCCCGGTGACTATAATTCCTCTGCTCAAGGAGTCTTTGGCAAACGGTGTTCGAGTATGGGTTTTTAGGTAATTTATTCTCCATTAGTCATTATAGTACATATGTTTCTGGGATCACAAATTTTTAACATATGTTTGTACATTGAAATTAAATGTAGTGGTGATACAGATGGAAGGGTGCCTGTAACTTCTACAAAGAGATCTATACAGGCAATGAACCTTACTGTTGACAAACCTTGGCGCTCTTGGTTGTACGGAGGAGAGGTAAAAACAAAAACAAAACATTGCTCATCAAACCACTTTTGCTCACCATTTTTTCTTACTAATTCAACTGATTTTTATGTGCAAATTGACGTAAAACTTGATTATATATTTCTCAAACGTTTTAACTTCTATATTGAAAGAACAATTAATGAAAATTAAATTAATTGCAGGTTGGAGGATACGTTGAAACATATAAAGGAGGTCTAACATTTGCAACAGTAAGAGGGGCAGGACATGAAGTTCCAAGTTACCAACCTGCTAGAGCCCTTTCACTTATTTCTCACTTCCTTTCTGGCACACTACCCCCTGCAGATTATTAAAGGACTTAATCTAGCAGATCCTTTTGTGTAATTAAGTTTATGAACTTTCTTAGACAAAGTTTAGTATAACAGAACGTCATCACTTGAGCAAGCTTATGGAATCTCTCTCTCTCTCTGTATATATTTTATGTTTTGCTCTTTCTTTGAATCCTCTTGTTTTGTGAATTAAACATGCGCCATATAGTGTTAGGCAAATGCAGGCATTAAATTAACAAGCATTCTGTAAAAAAAGCAAAATATAAGGTTTAAAACAAGTAAATTCGTTAAGTGGTAAACCATTAAGAGCGATGAATTAGTTGAGGTCTTGTATTTATAGAAATGTTAGTAAAAGATTACAATGATACACTTCTAAAGGTAGAAAAATCACACTCTCATGTGATAACAATACGTCCCTCAATTGATGCGTGACTACAAGTGAAGATTGTCACACAAAGTCTTGAAAAGTTGGATGAACAAGAATATTTGGGCCAAAAACATAGCCTACCCGACGTCGAATGTTTTGTTGGGTTTTGATATTGGTGAATGAGAAATAATGAGATGAAAATTAAAGGGAATAAAAGGCTCTTTTGTCCCACATCGAAAAAAGAGAAGGAAAGAGAGGTGTATATATTACATTACACCTTCTTTAGTTGCTAAAAGGGTTGAGAGGGCAAGGACCCCTCGCGCCGTCGTCGACGCTCGCTTGGCTTCGGATTTGGAAAACGATTGATTGATAATCTTTTTGGACAAACGTTTCTTTAATTAATTAATTATTTAATTAAGAATAAATCCAAACGGATCGACCCAAGACCCGCGACCGATCCGTCCGGTTTAAGCACTTTCTTTTCGAATTTCCCTCCAAAATTTGGTGACTATTCTGAATGGTTGCAAACATTCAGAATCAGTACCTCCAAAACCTATAAATTCTTGATTGTTTCAAGAATTTATTCATTCAATTCTTCTCTGAATTTCAGTCTTTAACTCAAAAATTTTGTCTTCATTCTGTGTGATATACTGCCGTTGAGTGGTTCGCTGCTACCGGAATTTAGAGTACTACTATTCTGGTAAGATAATCGTTCTATCCTGAGAGACGATATTCCATTAACCTCGAGTACTGTGAGGGGAATAATTTTTCTTAAAGACACACTTTGAACTAAGTGGGCTCGATTATATTCTGAAATTATTTTCCAAAACAGATTATGTTTTGTCTACTGTTTTTCTTGATTAATTTACTGTTAAGTAATTTCTATACTGTGTAATCTGCTTTTTACTAAGTGTTTAAACAGATTGTGTTGAAACATTATTTTGGCCATATACAAATTATTATACCAACATGTTTAACATCAGGGAAACTAGCATAGTCACTAATCAGTAGGGGTGACAAAATTAGCCCAAACCCAAATGACCCGCCCAAGATTTTATGAGTTTGGGCAAGAGTGATTTTGATGATGAGTTGGTTTGGGCTAGCCCAAGTTGACCCATCATAAATCAACAACCCAAATGAGCTCATGATGCTGCCCAAACTTGACCCATCAAAATACTTAATTTTAATGATTAAAGTTTCACTTTAGACTAAGATTTTTATTTATAAATAATACTATTATCCATAACTAAGTATATTAAATATAATTAGAGGTGACAGATGGGCCGTTTATAAAATAATTATTTATAAATATGAAAGTTTTTCGTACCTCTCCCCCCCTACCCCACCTCCCGCCCTACCCCCTCCACATTCTCAAATTACAATTTTATATTTATTTACTTTTATAAATAATTTATAAAAAATATGAAATTTTTTTACCCCTAACCCCACCTCACCCTCTTACCTCCACCCCCACCACCCCACCTTCCGCCCTACCCCACACTACCACATTCTCAAATTTCTATTTTATATTTTTACTTTTATAAACAATTTATAAAAATATGATTTTTTCTTAACTCCACCCCGCCCGACCCCCACCTCCCCCTACCCTCCCCAGACTACCACATTCTCAAATTTCTATTTTATATTTTTAACTTTTATAAATAATTTATAAAAATATGATTTTTTTACCTTCATCACCCCCACCCCGCCTCTACTACGCCTCGCCATACCTCCCCGCCTCTACCGCATTCTCAAATTTCTATTTTATATATTTTTATATTTATAAATAATTTATAAAAATATGAATTTTTCTTACTTCCCATCCCAACCCCACCCATTACTACCACATTCTTAAATTTCTATTTTATATTTTTTTTACTTTTATAAAAATTTATAAAAAATATGATTTTTTTTCTTACCTCTACCCCCGCCCTACCCTCCCCTACCCCTACTACATTCTCAAATTTATATTTTATATTTTTACTTTTATAAACATTTTATAAAAATATGATTTTTCTTAACTCCACCCGACCCTCACCTCACCTACCCTCCCCTCTACCACATTCTCAAATTTCTATTTTATATTTTTAACTTTTATAAATAATTTATAAAAATATGATTTTTTTACCTTCACCGCCCCACCTCCCGCCTACCACATTCTCAAATTTCTATTTTATATATTTTTTACGTTTATAAATAATTTATAAAAAATATAATTTTTTTTCTTACTTCCCCATCCCTACCGACCCCCACCCGCCCTACCACATTCTTAAATTTATATTTTATATCTTTTTTACTTTTATAAACAATTTATAAAAATATAATTTTTTCTTACCTCTACCCCCGCCTACCCCGCCCTACTACATTCTCAATTTTATATTTTATATTTTTTACTTTTATAAAAAAATTATAAAAATATGATTTTTTTACCTCCACCCCGCCCTATCCCCACCTCTCGCCCTCCCGCCTCTACCACATTCTCAAATTTCTATTTTATATTTTTTACTTTTATAAATAATTTATAAAAATATGATCTTTTACCTCCCCGCCCTCCGCCTCCCGCCTTACCACATTCTCAAATTTCTATTTTATATTTATTTTTACTTTTATAAATAATTTATAAAAATAAATTTTTCTTACCTCCACCTCCCGCCCTACCCCACCTCTCTACTACCACATTCTCAATTTTTTTACTTTTATAAACAATTTATAAAAATATGATTTTTTCTTACCTCCACCCTCCCCGCCCACTCTACCCCTACCCCCACCTCCGTCATATCACGATCTCAAATTTCTATTTTATATTTTTTACTTTCATAAATAATTTATAAAAATATGAATTTTTTCTTACCCCTATCCACACCTACCCCTTCCACCCCCACTCCATTATCAAATTTTTATTGCATAATATTTTTGCTTTTATAAAAAAATGAAAAAAATCTTTAAAATATTATTCTTATTTTAAAAATCAAATATCATACAAAATAAAATAACATCATAGAAGGTAAGTTTGAATTTTGTAAAAGTAGTGGGTTAAGCTGGGCAATATGGGTTATGACCCATCATTTTAGCTCATCTTGACCCGCTCATCTTAGCTCATATAAGTTTTGGGCGGGTTGAGCATTGACCCCTCTACAGCTTCAGTCCATCTTGACCCGCCCAACTTCAATCCAAATGGCCCATCTGTCACCCCTACTAATCAACATTTGTATCAAATCGAAAATAGAACTATGTAAAAAAGAATAGTACTAAAAACAAGAGTGTTGCAGTGTTAAGAAAATAAAGCAAATATTGACTAACAGTATAACTACAAAAGATATACTCCTAGGATAAGAAGATGCATGAATATATAGGAGAAGAATCAAATGAAGAAGTAAAATAAGCTTTAACAATCCACAAGTCCTGGAGTTTGAAAAGGAGAATGAACATGGGCAGTAACATGGTATAAGCTTGCTAGTATAAATGTGTATAAATAATCAATTTGGAATTATACTATTTACACCATAATTGCAGTGTATAAAAACTTATAAATTTAGTCAGTTCGGAACAAATTTTAGGTATACGTAATTCAAGTTGCAAAAATTCGCATTTAAAGTTTGACAACAAATTTAAGTTGACATTTTAGCCTAGAGTTTAGCTTGCCAATATAGAATTCCTGACATTTTTGTTTTAAGTTTGTCTTGCCGACACCAAATTTACGATAATCATGTCTGAAATTTGCACTATATAATATGTATGTTTGAAACTAATGGGGGTTAGGATTTTAAAAGACTTTTTTGGAGTAAAAAAGTCATGTGGTATTCAATTAAGATTTTAAAATAATCTAAAAAAGTCTTGTGGTATTCAATCAAGACTATTAGGATTTTTTAAACAGTGTTCGAATATAGTGATATTCAATTAAGATTTTAAAAGACTAAAAAAAAGTCTTTTGATATTCAAAATTTTGTAAAAAATATGGATTTTGGAGGACGTTTTAGTGGAAGGTATAACTAACAACTTCTATAAACAATCCAGTCTAACCTATCAGACTTTTTCTCATTCTCAAATTTCTATTTCATATTTTTTAAAAATAAAAATATGGATTTTTTTCTTACCTCTCTCTACCGTCCTAACCCCACCTATCCCAGACCCCCACCCCATTCCTCAAATTTCAATTTCATATTTTTTGTTACTTTTATAAAAAATAAATATTAAAAATATGAAATTTTATCGTACCTCCTCCCTACCCCGCCCTACCTCAATCTCAATTTTTTATTTTTTTTACTTTTATAAATAATTTATAAAAATATGATTTTTTTTCTTACCCCCATACCCACACCTACCCCCTACCCCATACACACCACACTTACCCCTCCACCCCACCCCATCCTCAAATTTCTATTTCATATTTTTTTTACTTTTATAAAAAATATGGAATTTTTTCTTACTTCCCCCCTACCGCACATATTTTTTGTTACTTTTATAAAAAAAATATTAAAAATATGAAATTTTATCTTATCTCCTCCTACCCCGCCCTATCCCCTCCCCCCGCCCTTCCCCAATCTCAATTTTTTTTTTTACTTTTATAAATAATTTATAAAAATATTATTTTTTTTCTTACCCCATATCCACAACTACCCTACCCCACCACCTACCCACACTTACCTCCTCCACCTCACCCCATCATTTAGCACATCTTGATCCGCTCATCTTAACCCATGTAAGTTTTGGGTGAGTTGGACATCGACTCATCTACAACTTCAACACATCTTGGACCCAACTTCCGCCCAACGGTCCATCTGCACTCCATAGTTATAGGACTTATAGCTTCAAACCATGTGAACAATTCAACTGTAATAAGAAAGCAGGAGATCCTTACATTTATTTGTGTTATTTTATTTTACTTTGGTTGAACTATTTGGGTTATAATTTTGTTGAACTATTGTTATTGTAATTTAGTTAAACTTTTTTTTGTTATTTATAGAATTAAGTAATATTTTAGACAATTAATGAGAAAGAATAGTTAATGAGACTTGAAATACTATATATTGTTATTTTAGAAGTACAATAACGACTTTTGATATATTTTACATTGAAAACTAGTGATGAAAAATTATTAAAAGTGATGATGTGAGCAAAATGATTGGAGAAAAAATCCATGTGGTCCTCAAATCTTTATAAATCTTGTGATAAATCTTTTAAAAAATCCAAACATAAGAAATATTGATTGTCAAAATAGTCTTTTAAAATCATAACAATCTTAAATAGTCTTTTAAAATCTATAAGACTTATTTATCCAATAAAATATTTTAAAATCCTAATTGAATACACCCCGTAAAAGTTACTACCAATCTTAATTCTTACTAGTAATATTTTTAAAATTTTCTATCAACATTTATTTGATTTAAATTCAATTTTATATTCAAAATTTAAGAAACACAATCTTTAAATTTGCAAAAATGATAATAATTTTTTTAAAAAAAGCTTGTTGGTGTTGTTCTTCCTCACATCACAGCCGGATAGAGGAAAATGGACCCAAGTCCGTCGACGGCAACGGTGAAGAACAAAAAGAAGGGGACAAGAGCAGAAGCCCTCAGCCATGACATTCTCTGCATCATCTTCACCTTTCTAGACTTAGTCCAGCTCATTCGCTGCTCCGCCGTTTCTACTTCCTGGTACCACCTCTATTTTCCATTTCTTTGACCTAGATGAAAACAATTCCATATAATTTGTTCAGCTACTTTACATTGCTTAAGCCAATTGCACCTTCTTTGGATGGTTGTTGCCTATTCTAATTGTGCTAACATTTGATTGCTACTTCAATTTTATTGAATAGTATTGTTAATGTAACTACTGATTTGGTGTATTGGCATCGTTACCTTATTTCTTTTTCTCATTTCGTCTTTACTTATTATCTAATAATCCTTTTTTATCTTTTACCTTAACTTTTTATAGTAGCTCTACCCTGGACTCTACTTGTAGGTTTATCTTTCAAATTGTTGATGTGTGACATTATATAAAGATGGGAAACAATACAATCTATCCAAACAGTGTATTCATACAGTACGATATAATACAAACAATACAATATAATATAATACATTATGAAACAATATGTCACAACCATCCAAACAGAGTGTTACTGACTGACTCCCTTGTATTGCCCTCGCTTTGTCCTGTGAAGGAGTAAAGCCGTCAACAAATTGAAATTACATCAAACAGAATACTTCAAACAGCATCATAGTGATCCTAATGGCCTCAATGACGCATCTTTCTCTCAGAGATCATTGAGTGAACAAGCGGAGCAGCTAGCTATGGAACGACACAGATTGGCATTACAAAGAGGTCCTGCTAACGTTTTTCAGTGGAAAGGTCATTCAGTTGGGTAAGCATTACAATATCCATTTCTAATACTTAAATATTGGTGATTCGTGATTGTAACTATGATCAAGTATTTGAATATTTCAATGATCAGTATTGAGACTGGAATAATTATGTAACTTTTCAAAAGGAAAATATTCAGATTGGAATGAAGCTCACTTGGTACAAAGACATTGCTAGAAGTTCTTGAATTTGTAAGTTTCGAAGTTGAGAGTTAAAAATGAGAAACATCTAGCGAGACTTTAGCTACGTAGAAACAATAGAAGATACCTATTCAGTTTGAAAAATAGCTCAAAAATATAAGCAGCTTTACATGTAAATTATAATATCCTTTAACATGAATCTTGCATAAAAATTCTACAATATTCACGGTCTTTGCTTTTGTTATCGCCAAATCATCAGCCTATCATTCTGGATTCAATATCATATGGCTTAGAATTTTGCTGTTAATTTGTTAGTGATTTAGAGGTCAATTTCTATCACTTTAAATCTCATCACAAGCATTACATCCTGTCCATTTGACTGAGTCCATTGTCCTGACTTCCATTGCCATATTACATTGACTTCCTCGATTTAAGCTGAATCTCCAGATAGAAAAAAAATGTTGCCTTGTGATCACCCTTATAGAGTTTTCTTAATATAACCAGTTCAACCCTTCTAGTGTAGCCTATTCTCTTCCAGTATTAAACTGATTTTCATATTCAATCTCGAATATACAAGATTTATTGAAAGCTGAGGAAAAACTAATAACAGTCTGTCAGCTAGTTCTTTTTCTCTCCTTTTTTTGGTGGTCTAATCATTCTCTTTCCCACTTCCTAGAAATACCAAATGAACTTCAATTTCCTCCTGATCCACCTAAGGTTAGCGAAGATTTTGAAAATTTCACCATAATAACTGCTATTACTGCTTATGATTACTGTTGCTTTTCATTTCTACTTGAGCCGGGGGTCTATAGGAAACAACCTCTCTACCCAAATGGAAGAGGTAAGGTCTGCGTACACTCTACCCTTGTGGAGTATATTGTTGTTGTTTTTGTAATAATAACTGTTTCTAATTTGGCATTAAACCTACATATTGTGCATTTTATATGATCTTTTGTCTAACTTCAGTTTCTACTAGGGTCAATCAGTGCAGAATGAAGATGGGGAAAGTCCTTACTGGTGTGGGTGACAAGGTAGGTCGCTTTTTTACTGCTAAGAATTATAGGAGTTAAATTTCTTACTGGTTTCTTTACTTTAGCTGGAAAATGCAAAATCTTACTACATAACCTAATAAGAAAATCATGTATGATATCCATTTTCTCCCCGTAAGTTCTAAGAGATAACTTGTGAACCTTTCTTAGTGATCAGAACTTGTTGATGTGGGAAGCATGCTGAAGGTGACATGATTCTGATTAGATAAATTGAAATGTGTAATCATGGAAATTCTGCACTCGGAGTTATTACATCAGTTTTATTGTTATAATACATGCAAATCAGTATGATTTCATTGAAACTGCCTGTCTTCGTTTCATCAAATCCTCCTCTTTTTATGGACCTTATGTTCTCCTAAATGTCCTCCGCGACTTCTTTTTTTCCTTCTAAGATACTTTAAATTCTGCAGATGAAATTAATTTGAATTTCTGATGAAAGAAATATGTATTATACATAATGCTTGTTTTATCTGCACCTATTAGATTGCCCCTTATCGAGATGTTTGGTTGGCAAGAGTCCCATCGGTTCTTTTTTGCTCTGCTGTTGTCTGCCAATCCCCATGGCAAGAAGGCCAAACTATAAAGCCTGTACACAATGAGTAGGCTGATGGGGCGGGGGCGGGGGAAGGGTACCCCATACCCGTACCCGCCACCTAAAATCCACCCCCATCCCCGCCCCACCACCCATCACGGGTAGAAAGTCCTCCACCTGCCCCCGCCCCACTTACTCCTGGCGGGTACCCACCATAGGCCTTGTGATAAGAAGTAAAATGCAAAATCATGTTCCTGAAGGTGTTCTTTTTATATTTGTTCTCGGTTGCCATTTTATGATTAGAAAAGAACTAATTTCAAATTGACTTCTAGTTCTGAATGCAAGTGTTGAAAAGATTCTAGGACAGACTTGTGTTTTTATCTGAATGAATTAAGGGGAAAAGGGTCAAAATGCCCTTCAAGTATGCAAAATATATCATATTTGTCCTTCATTAATAGTTTGGTTCAATCATGCCTCTATTGTTATTTTGTTAGGGCAAATATGCCTTTAACTTATACAGGACCCTAGCTGGCATAATTAGATTAATTAGTGTACCATCCTTTTTCGTTATCTCAAACCCATTTAAACCATTATATTTTTACTCGAACGGTGCGGGTAGCGGGGCGGGTGCAGGTCTTATATGAAATCCATCCCGCCCCACTATCTACGGCGGGTAACACTTTTGATACCCATACCCGCCCCACCACCCACCAAACCATCCCCATACCCGCCCCAAATGGAGCGGGTGCGGGGCGGTACTCGCATTTACCCGCCTCACTGACATTCCTACTGAGCAGGGAGCTCCGTGGGTGCTAGGTGGAGAGACATTATTGGGACTACAACAGCAACAACAACATACTCAATGTGATCCCACAGAGACATTATTGGGCCTAAGACGCAAAAAATGTTGTTGCTGGTTGTTGGTTGTTGTAGAATATTTTTGGAGAACGTGTAATAGTAGAAACATCACTGATCATGTTTTCTTTTTAATTTCTCTGAAATGAGTAGGTATTTCTCTTTATGAGTTGATTATGAATAGGATACTTTTGACAAGTGTCATTGTTTCTCTGAAGTACTACTAAATTAATTGCTACCGTGTAGGACTGTTATTGGTCCGGTCTGGGTATCGACATACCGGAACCGGACCGATAAGAATTTGATCCTGAAAGGATATCCGGGACCGGACCGATAAGGTTACTGGTCCGGTCCGATAAGGACGGTCCGATTCTGGATACTGTTTCCGGTCCGAAATCGGCCCGAAATATTAAAATCCCTGCTTTACTTAAAAATCTCTGCTTTACTTATAATTTTTTTATAAAAATCTCTGTTTTATTGCCTTTACTGTTTTACATAATACATATTAACAAACTTAAAGCAATATATAATAGCAATATTCCAAGGATTGATAAGATAGTTACCGGGTATCGGACCGGGACTGATAACATATAAGTTATCGGGTAATTAGACCGGGTTGCCGGACCGGATCCTTATCGGTCTGGATCCTTATGTCTGGTACTCGTGTCCGGACGGTTAACTTTTCGGTCCGAGTATCGGTCCAGGTATTTCGGTCCGATTCTCGGGTGGTTCTCGGGTGTATCCGGACCGATAACAGCCATGCTACCGTGTATCATGTTATTCATTACTTGTATATCCCAGAAAAATATAATACTCGTTACTAGTCTTTTCTCTGAAGTTAATGCTTACTTTTTTGAAATACGCTATCATGGCTTATTCGCTTTTGATACCAGCATTTTCATACTTCTTTAAATTTTTCCGGACCGTTTCTCTTGCTTGATTTACTCTTGCTTTGCTTGTTCTTATGTTCTATCTTGAGCCGAGGGTCTCTCGGAAACAACCGCTCTACCTACCAAGGTAGAGGTAAGGTCTGCGTACACTCTACCCTCCCCAGACCCCACGTTGTGGATTTCACTGGGTATGTTGTTGTTGTTGTTGTTGTTACTAGTCTTTTCTCATTGACCACATGTCTCTGCATGCCTTCTTCACATCAAATAGGACATGATTTGAAATTTACATTCTACACTCCTTTCAATCCAGGTCATGCGTCTCTGGTCAGCAGAAAACTGCAAATGTTTGGATGAATTTGTCCTTGTTGATAGAGCCCCTTTAATTGATTTTGATTTTGACGAGGGCAAGGTGAGTTCGAGATACTACACATTTTGTTGTACATTGGATGGTGAGATTAGTTATATTACTTACAGTTTGAATATTATAGTACTAAAATTTATGTATCTTAATTTTTCGTAAATTGTGCACTTCTTCATTTCAAAGAAGTGTGCGTTGACTTCACGCTTTTCACTTCAAGCCCTATAGATCTTGTTGCTTTTTTGCGCTTTTATCTGTTAAAATCATTCACAATAAGGGAATGAAGAGTGCAAAAGAGTCAAACACGATTTCCTCTATATAAAACTAAGAAGTGCGAGCTAATCCTTTGAGGTCAATTAACACTATCACAGAAAATAATCATTTTAGCACTGCAATACTGAGGAAGTGAGGAACTATTTTTTCAAGCTTTTGTATGCATTTATCTTGAATCCTCTAGCAGTGCTTACAATCAATACATTGTGCAGGCACTGCACAATTTCATGAAGCTTTACCTTAATTGGCCCCAAAGCCACAAATTGTCATAAGTAGCTCATTGATCTTCTAGGAGTGACACAGGTTTGTCCTGATTGCAGTTTCTGTTGCAAAAGACAGGACATAAACCAGTGGGCATTAGACTCATTGCTATATTTGCTCATTGACACCAATTACAAGATGAAGTATATCTTTTTTGTCCTTATTAATCAAGTCTGACATACACATTTTGTATTTGATATTGGAAATGTCTTTCTACAGGTTGTTGGTTTGGTTGGCACCCGTATGTGCATCTGGAATCGTTCGGAAACAAGAAATGTATTTTCCTCACGTGAGAACTTATTTACAAAGGGCCTCTGTATGCGGTGTGTAACCTGTTTGCTTTTCATCTTTTTTTATCCTAAAAGTTCCATCAGTAATGTGGGAAGGGGCTATTTCAATGACATTATCATGGGTTTAAGCCGTGGAAACAACCTATTTCAGAAATGTGAGGTAAGACTGCGTACAATAGATCCTTGTGGTCCGGCCCTTCCCCGGACCCCGCACATAGCGGGAGCTTAGTGCACCTGCCTTTTTTTTTAGTTTGGCTAAGATCTCGATGTGGCCCACATGAAGAAGAATCGACGTTTGTTAACTGAAGAAAGTACTTTGAACTTTTTTGGGACTTCATTTTACTGAAATGGCGCTAAAGGGTCACTCCCTAAGCCCCTTTGCTATTGAGATAAGGCTTGAGAGGACTAGCATGCATGTCTAAAGTTTTGAATTACTTGATACTTTCTGCTTTTGTTACTGTTGTAGCTCCATGTTTGCACATCTCATAGCTTAGTTTGTCCATCTTAGAGAAATGTTTCTTTGTAGTTCTCTGGTTGTAATTTTATTACTCCTTTCCAGTTATGTAGATCCTGAAGCTGTGATTGGATGTGAGGATGGAAAGGTTTGTGTATTTGACCTGTACAGCAGAAAGTGCTCCCAAATAATAAAGTATGGTTCTGTTTCACTATTTACTTTGCATGCTGCTTTCTGCACTAGTTGAGAAAAAAAAGGTGTAAATGATTTTTTTCCTGAATCATTGCCTCTCTTGCACACGTGCACATAGAAAATAAGCTATTTTGGGATGCTAATCTAAGTTATAATTGCTTTACAGCGAACATGATATTATGCTCTCTAGTAATTTTATATCCTAAGCAAAAGCCCTTTGCCACCATCCTCCCCCCTCCTTTTCCGCTCTCAAAAACTCTGTAAGGAACGGAAAGGATAAAAGATATGGTCAGGAATGAGTATGAGATATGAAGCTGCTGTACCTTCTTCATAATGTGCAATGTTGTCTCTTATCAACAAAACCCAACACTAAAATAAGCAACTCAGCTCAGGGATCCAATCAATATCAGCTAATTATTGTTAAATCCAACTTCGAGGAGTCTGCACTCTGGTTTAAGGAGGAGAGAAAAGGGGGATTAAGAATGAATTTTTTTTGTTATGGCCAGAAACGAGCAGAATGGCGGGAAGAGATTTTTTTTTGTTGATAACGGTGGGAATAGATATTTTGTTATGATAATGGTGGGAAGAGATATTTTAAATGCGTCTCCTCGTAACCTCTGGATACACCTGGACGCACGTTTGGTACGCTGTATTAAATTTGGTATCTTGGACAAAAAATAATCTGACGTTTGGTGGCGTTTTACCAGACCGGATCGTATCCTGGTACTAAAAATAAAAATAAAATAAAAAAATACAATCCATTATATATTAATACTCTAATACCGTCCATTATATATTAATACAGTCCAGTCCAGCCCAATGAAATTAGTACAGTCCAGTGCGACGTACCAAACGAGCCCAGGGGGTATTAATGCCAACAAATTGTGATTTTTTCCTGTCTCCCGAACAGACATGCATAATTGGTGCCTTCTCCTCCCGTCCTCTCTAACCTTATCTTTTGCAGTTTTTTTTTCTTTCTTCACCCTTCTTTTGATACGATAATTACATGCAGCACTAATATGTCACTAACTTGGTTAGTTTTATTTTTTGCAGGATGCATCAGGGGCCTGTTACTTGCTTAGCTTTTACTGATGACCAATTGCTCGTTAGTGGTTCCTCTCTTGGCACCCTTTCACTATCGGATCTTTCTTCCGATCAGCGAGTTGTTCTACTGGGATCAACCCACTCTGCAGGTTTGTGAAATATATCTTGTCAGATCCACAAGACACTGATAACTTATAGAACAGCGCCTCTACACCCCTTGCCTTTGATTTCTCTTTTCATTTTTCCTTTTCTCTTTTGTCCTTTTCTTATTGACAAGTAGTGTAAAAGCTTTCATTAAGCTGCAAAATGAACATGCATAAATATGTACAGGAAAAGACCTAGGATTCCTTTTGACGTTGTAGGGAATCTATGAAGTCCACAAAAGATTTAACATCGTTTTAAAAAGTCGTGTTAAACTAAAAAAAGTAAAAAATCTAACTTCCGTGGAGATCTAGAGCTTAAGCTAAAAACTGCAAAGCTACGCTCTTCAAACACCATGAGCGTGCATAAATTATATCTCTGCCACATTATGGTCTAAACTTTGAGATTGTGACTTCAGAATGAGAAAATGAACTAGCCAGAAAACTCTAATTCGTGGGTTTTGTTCTATCAATGCATCGTGCCGGAATCCAAAATTATTCCATTACCTTCTGAAAACTGTGTCAAGACCAAACTCTTCTCGAATATTCCTGATACTCCTCCAGGCACTGCACAGGGTTTGTTGATTGAGCAAGTGCACCAATGTTCCTGGACCCATTATTTACTGTGACCACTGGCTTTCTCAAGTCATTTTTATCTTTGACAAATCTTCGGAACCATTTGAATATCAAGCTTCTGGTGTGTAGGTGTAGGTTCTTTATACTGATCTTGCTATTCTTTTGGCTTTGTAACAGTAGTCCATCTTACCAGTAGATAAGAGTGCTGTCTTTATTTCTAATTAAAGGATATCCCTTCTCATTTGTCTAGTCTCTTTTTACCTTTGCTGGAAGAGAAAACGTAACATAAATTGGTAGGCTGTATAGGGAATATATTGTGACTTTATGTTGCAGATGGTACTTTTTGGGAAAATTCTGACAAGTGGTATGTTTATAAGCATAGCATAAGAAGCCCTATCATTTAATTTCAAGGAGAAAATGTTAATCACCATATTTACCAAGTATTTTGCATTATTGTTTTTATTCTTATTTTTGATAACCGTGGTGTCCGAGCCAACCTCGACTAATTCCAGGGGGTACCTGCTACCTCCCACAAGCACATGTACCGGATAACTCTGTCCTGCAGGGCTTGGACATATGGGAAGAAATCACCTAGTGTTTTCGTCTCCATCCGATGGGATTTGAACTTGAGACCTCATGGTTTTCAACCCACTTCATTAACCACTAGGCCACACACTAAAAGGAAGTTTATTGCTTTACTAATACCTTCATAGAAAATATTTTCTGGTTTAGGTTTTCTTCTTAATATAAATCCTTAATAGGAAGTGCCCAAACTTTACACGCTTCATGCTAAGCAGATTATCTTGTATGTCTTTCTTTAAGAATCTTGAATCTCTTTGTAATCTGCATTCTTATTGTTTTTCTTTGGTTCTGAAATCTCTTGCCATAGGGATCAAAACTTTATGTTGCGACTCTCACTCCATTAGATTATTGTTCTTCCTTTTAGAATGTTGATTTTCTCTCTCTAATCTGATTTCTTATCTGTTTTCTTTCTCTGTTTCTGATTTTCTTCTGACAGGGGTCAAGACTTTGTGTTTCAACCCTAGCTCCTACATGCTGTTTGCTGGATCAACTGCTGGAAACGTGTCTTGTTGGGACCTCAGGTTTTCGGAAGTGATTAAAATTTGAACCAACATTCTTGCATGTGCTTTTTACAGAACCCCAGCCTTTCTGCTCTTGTTCCATGCTTTGTGTGCAAGAGTAGGAGTTTTCGATCCTTAGATAGTATAGCTTCATCAATCCTTTTATATGCTGCTGCAGTTGTTAATGGTAAATTGGGGATGTCTCATATTCGTAAAATTTTTCGAGTCTGCTTATGTTTGAGCATGGCAAAGTTGCTCAATCTCTACATATAAGTCTCCCCCAGAATTCATTCTTCACTTCTTAAAATTTAACTATAGTTTCTATGAGATTTGAGTTACTGTAAATGCCATTTTTGCAACCAGTACAAGATCTCCAGAGATTTCAAATATAGCATTATCATGGATATTGGGGCAATTGCTAATTAGCTAAACAGAAAGGGGAAAAAGAAGGGGGAGGAGGAGGGAGAGAGAAGAATGAAAGGGAAAGAAGAAAAAAAGAACTTACTATTTCTCTCTGGTTGTCTGTTGTCTAACAATGGAATGAGATGGTTCCTGAGAAATTACTACTGAAAATGGAGGGCTAAGTTGTTGAAAGGTTCCATCAATCATAATGTTTACATTCCAAAAGACTGCATTGAACTTGAGCAATCAGCATGGTGAAAGATAAAACAAATTGGCTTTGAATACCTAACGACCCAAGACCACTTGGCAAAGAATTCTGTACAAAAGAAGCCAATGTTGCATGTTTCTTATTTTCAGTTCTGAATGCAAACAGTAGTTTGTAGGGTAAGCAGGGCACAGTATATGTTCTCTTTGAAATGGGAAGTATCTTTAAGGAAGGATGGCCGGATACAGAATTGTTTCAAGGGTATTACATTGACTTATAAATTGGCCTCTAGGAAAGTACAAAGAGGGAAGTCCAATTTTAATTAGGCACTAAAGTCTAGGCTGGAGGAGTGAATTTTGGACCAGCGGGTGTAGTTGTTTCATTCTGGACTGAGATTGCAGTGATGAACCAAGATATCCTTCATTCTGAAAGATGTCTGTTTCTTAGGTGAAGAATTTACATGCATAAACTTGAAAAGAAAAGTCTGCGAGGGGCTAATGCGAGATTTAATACGTCTTTCTCGTCTTCCAAAGTGGACTCTTTTCATCATACATTTAGATGATGAATTGATTTTTTTAGCAACAGCTTGCTGCTATCTCCTCTGATTCAAGAAATTTGTTTTCCTGTGTAGTTTACATGGTATTTCTAATTTCTGATGATTTCAATCCTGAAAATGCTTGATATACAGGAAGACAAACAGACCTCTATGGGATACACGAGTGTCTCCAAATGTTGTTTATTCTATGCATCACCTTAGGAACGACACTTCAACATTGGTAGTTGGTGGAATCGACGGTGTGTTAAGAATTGTGGACCAGGTAACTGGCGAAGTAATTTCGAGATGCATAATGGATGATAGTAGCACTGTGTTACATCGTTCAACAGAGAGATTTGGAATCGTGCAAATTGAGAGGAGGAAACTGAAAAGGCTGTCTGAAGATGATCGAATTGATCTTATGCCAAGAGCTTCCCGGCCACAAATCACGTGTTTAGCTGTTGGGATGGAGAAAGTTGTTACTACACATAATGATAAGTATATCAGGGTTTGGAAATTCAGGAAGTGATGAGGATTCTCCATACACTACCCGAGAATTCCAGATATTGTTGTAGTACTGCCGCACTATTTTGTCGTTTCAAATCACTTTTAACATTACTCTGCTGTTTGGCATCTCACACTCTCTTTGTTCATGTCTGTATGTGTTTTACATAGACTTTTCTTTTTATTTAGATCTACCTGTCTCAAATAGATTTGACATGTATATGATTACTTCAAAATAAATCATTCAATATTCTAGAAATTTATTAGAAGTTTGAGCATAATTCACACTCTATCAAGTACTATTATGGGAAGACTATGAGCATGACCATGTACTCTAATTGTAGAGAAGGGCATAACAAAAAGAAAGCCAAATATTTTTAGAGCTCAGCACTTAGAAGTTAAAACTGTCCAGGTGAGTAACTTGTTTAGGCAGTAATTTAAGACACATTTATATAGTTTCTAAGAAAATAAAGCTTTCAGATCTAATACAGTTTCTAAAAGTTCGAGCATCAAATAATAGTATGGCAGAATATTCAAAAATAATATCTTTGCCAGAATACTCTACTTCAAGCGTGCTTACTCCACAAAAACTTAGAAAACCTTAACACGAGGTCCCAAATATTCTTTCCAGAGATATCAATCGATCTAATGCTTATATCTAATTTGAGACCGATGAATTCTCTAAATTAATAGTATACGTAGATCCATAGCAAAAATGAAAATGCAAACAACAGAATGTAGCATCCCTTCATTAGTAAGGTTTTGGCCAAAGGATTTCCTCACGTCCTTGATGGAGTCCGGAACTTAAATGCCCCAAAAAGTGAGGAAATGAACAAAAACATCTTAAAAAGAATTTTGACAAAAGTACTTTTTGCGCAGAAAATTACTGCGCAAAAGGACTTAACAGTAATCGCGCGGTTAAGTCCTATTGCGCAGGAGGGGTATTATAAACTAGCAGCCCGCGTTTTTTAAAAGGTCCATTTTAGTCCAACTACGCAATAAATTATGCAATTTACAATCAATTATTCATCTACCCATTTGTACTTGATTTGAATTTTTGCAAGAATCCATTCGTTTTCTATTTAAAACATGAATTTTGGATGAGAGAAAAACTCATCAATTTTCAAAGATTAAGTCATCAAAATTCCAAGTCTTGAAAAAATCATCCAACTCTCAAGTTCTTAAAAAATGGCGTCTCCTCTTCCAACTGTTAAGGTTTCATTATTTTGAAAAGGATAAATTCTTCATGATTCTAATACTATTCGTTATAGTATTCCACCTAAATTTCATGTTAAGTTTCTAATTAACTTGGATTACTCAACATTACTCACTGTCATACACAAGGCCGTTTCAAACATTTTGGGGGTCCTGTTCTAATTCATAAACGTGGACCCTTAATTGGGCTAAGACCTGCGAATTATGGGCCTTTACAATAAATTCTGGCTAATAGTACTTAATAAAAAATGAAAAAAGGGACCTAATTTTTTTCATTTTTCAAGGGCCCTGTGCGGTAGCACACCTCGCACGGGTCTAAAGACGAGCCTGGTTACCAATAATAAATGAAAGTTAGTAAGTGTGATTTTGCATTATTTGTACTAGGCAGATATTCAATATCGTTTTCACCACAAGATTTAGTGCTTTATGATGAGTGAAATATCATTGATGATGAGTCGTTGAGTGAATATTTGAGGGAGATGGAAGAATATAGGGACATATTCACCCTGAATGTTCTTGAAATATATGTTGAAAAGATACCTATCAATCGTCGTGAAGTCTTGGCTAGGACTCGTCAGGAAGTCCCAGAAGTGTCGATTGCGCCTCGTCCTCAAATTCCTGAAGTCGAGCCTACTCATGGTAACACTTATCTAGACATGAGTTCTTATAGAGACATTTTGATTGATCAAATGTTGCTGAAAAATTTAAGTCATCAATTTAATCAAACTTACGGGGAAAATAGATAAATAACCATTATTTTCATTATTATTTGTATAGTAGCCCATATTTATTATATGTATGGTAATAGTAATATTTTTATATCTTTTTAGGGGTTATACACCTGATATGCGTAATATTGAGCAATCCTCTAAGTTCGGATGGAGGAATCATGTCAGAACATCCCCAACATCAAAATTTCAGTACAGTTGATTATTATCGCTAGGTATACTTTTTGATAATTAAATAATATAAATGATTTGATGTTTAGTATTTACACTACTTGACTTTCATATGTAGTGAAAATTACTCACAAAACGCGCCAGTGGTACCAAATATTGATTTCGGTGCCGTTGATGCTTCTTCAAACCCATGCAATATTGATTATCAGTAGTAGGTTCATCATCTTGATATTAAATGATCCATATATTATGATATCAGTATTTAAAATATGTTACTTATTTTTTTTGTAGGAAGAAGCATTTACTAGATGGTGATGATTATCCAAATCATATGAAAGCATTATCGAGTGATAACGATGATACACCTAATGCAGAGGTATCCAATGAAGAAATAAATTTCTCGGATGGTGATGTTGATATTCACCTCATAGACAGGAACAACAGTTACTAGATATGATGCAAAGTCGGCCACACCAGCAAGAACTGATGACAGAAAGCTCAATTCACTAACAAGAATCGATTCCGCAAACATCCTCAGTCGGGTGATATTTCTGACGTGATTCCATATCTTGATAATCTTCAAGATCATCCTGATGCCTTTGCCTTTACTAGGGATGATAATCATATTCGTCAATCAGTGTGAAAAGAACCGGACGATTTTATAAATGATAAAGTTCTACTTGTAAAAGGCATGATTTTCACCTGCAAAAAAAGCACTGCAAAGGGCCGTTAAGATTTATTTCATCAAAGAAATGAGGGAGTTTAAAGTTGATGATTCTACCCAAAAGTTATGGCGATTGATTTGCAGACGTGATTATCAAGGTTGTCGATTGATGCTTCGGGGTAAGGAGACCCATGAGAGTATATGAATTATATCAAAATTTCACTCACATCACACTTGTGATATGGATGATTGTCGAGCAAATATCCTTCCCCTTCATTTCTTTCTCTATCTTCTTCATTGTAGTCTAGATCCCAACTATCATCATTAGGAGCACTTGCTTGGTTGACACAACAATATGACACTCCACAATTTAATGTTTGTTGTAAATATTTTGAAAGACCTACCCATTCTTGAATTATTGGATAAGAAGAGTCTCGATTAAGATTTTTATTTTCTAACAGTTTCTACTGATTTTTTTCATCCGCTCCACGAAAATTAAGATCGTTCAAAGCATGATACATGTCTAGTGCTTTGTATTTTAAAAATTCTTTCATCACGTGTTGAATAATCAGTGGTTCATCCTTGAATTTAGAGATCTGAAATGTAGCAGACAAAGCTTGTGGCATAACTAAATTATGCCACCAACATAATACCTCATTATCACATCTTTTCGAATATAATTGAACTGATTGAAGCTTTTCACCCCAAATTATAGATCCTTCAGATTTTGAGGAGTGTGCGTCAAACTCAATTATGTGTCCAACAACTCTTAATCAACATTGATACAAATTGGTTGATTTTCAAAGGGACGAAGAACACCATACCATTTTTCATCAGATACATTCTTGTATTATCCTAATATCTTTTTCTTTTCAAAATATGATTCAATTGTGTTTTGTATCTATCCTACCATAAGGCATTCTTGAGCTACCTCGCTTTTTTGTCTATTTCTGAATCAACTATTAAATGTAATATTTTTAGGCATTTTTAAAGTGTGAGTTTTTTAACCAAATGAATTATATAAAAGTTATGTTATATACGTGTGTCATATAAAATGGCCATAAGCGTGCATTGTGTTGTTAAATCAAGGACGTCATTCATAAACATCATATTTTATGCATATAAAAGTTGCATAATATAGGTTTGTCATATAAAGTGGTAAAACAGACATTGTGTTGTTAAATCAATGATGTCATTCAGAAACATCATATTTTACGCATATAAAAATTGCGTAATATATGTGTGTCATATAAAGTGGTCAAAAACGGGCATTAAATGTCAAATCAAGAATGTCATTTAGAAACATCATATTTTACGCATATAAAAGTTGTGTAATATCGATGTGTCATGTAAATGGGTAAAAAATGGATATTGTATTGTCAAATCAAGGAGTAGTATATAACATGAAAAAGACGAACAACTAGCATTAACATTAAAACGAGTTATTATGTCATTTTGAAATCAATTTTCTGATATTAGTTCGATTACATCTTTCAGCCCAGTAGACATTCGAAGCAATGGGTAGAACATGGAAATCTGATGATGATTTTAAATACTCAAATAATCTGTAACCTGGGCCAGAGATACAATCAACAATACAATAACACAATGACAGATGAGTGAAATTGGCGTGTTAGGGAGGTTGAAAGGCTTGAACAAAACTTAAGGGCACTCAGACTCAAACGTCCAAGATAGACTCAAAGGCTGGAACAAAACTTAACCTGACCCACTTGTATTTAGTTCGATTGTACACCACAAGAGTTGAATTTTGCTCTTAACCATTTTCACTAAGAGAACGGTCGAATGAAAAAAAATATTGCCTCCGCGCAGAATATAGTCAACGTGGTTACGTCATATTCAAGTGAGATTCAGACTGTGAGATGTCCGATGAAGATGATTCCACATGATCCTATTAATATTTATTTTAAATAAAGTAGGTGGGGTCATAATGACGAACTCAAGGGTACTTGAAGTTTGTAACTGTATATATGTCGAAGATATAACAATAATTATACAACAACAATAACATACTCAGTAAAATGATAAATTCCACAACGTGAAATATGAAGAGGATAGAGTGTACACAGACTTTACCTCAACTTTATTAGGTAGAGCAGTTGTTTTCGATATAACACTAATTATATCGACGAAATTCTAATCATGACGCACCAAAAATAATAAAAGGCAAAAATTAGAGAAGTCAATTTGACGGTCAAAAATGAAAGATTTGTGCGAATGACCCGGTGCCATTCACTAGAAGCCCAAATTTGTGATTCCCTATCAAAATTCCTCAGCAGCACTCCCGCCTTGAAGATTAGTCGAAACCCTAACAATCCTCAATTGAGATTTCAAAAAATGGTGTGCATACGAAAGGCGACGATCGATGATTTGCTTGCGATGCAAGCATGCAATTTGCTATGCCTACCAGAGAACTACCAGATGAAGTACTACTTTTACCACATACTTTCCTGGCCACAGCTTCTGTACGTTGCTGAAGATTACAATGGTAAGATTGTTGGGTATGTGTTAGCCAAAATGGAAGAGGAAACTACAGAGTGCCATGGACACATCACTTCCCTTGCCGTAGTCAGGACTCACCGTAAACTTGGTTTGGCTACTAAGCTCATGACCGCTGCTCAGAATGCCATGGAACAGGTAATATTAATATATCCTTCATCAATTAATCCCTTCGTTTCAATTTGTTTGTCTTAGTTTGACTTGACACGAAGAGACGTTTGAATCTTGTGGTCTTAAAACTAGTTTTAAAGATGTGTCTAATGTGCCAAAATGATCTTTGAATCTTGTGATCTTAAATATGTTAGGTAGGATGTTGGGTGTAAAGAGTTTGTACTTTTTTTAAACCGACTATAGAAAGAGAAGTAAAACAAATTGAAACGGAGGGAGTATTTAATTTTGTAATTTAATGTAATTATAAATAAATAAAAAGTTGATGAAGTGCTTTAGTTCCTGATATTACATTTCTTTAGAAGAAAATTTGTTACAACAAGTGATTAAGTTAGGAAACTAGATGCTTTTGTTAAGAGCATAAATAAGTGATTTGATTCTGGATGTTAGATTGGTAGGACATCGTTTTGGTAAGTAATTTAGTATGGTAATTAGACAGTTATGTGAAAATGGATTAATGGACCAGTTGTTAACTTGTTAGTCAGAATTGGCTGCTTACATAAGATGGTGATGAAGATTTTGGTTACAGGTGACATGTCTGGACCTTTTTATTGTTTGTGTCTGCTTATTGGGTTGCTTACCATCAGTGTCATGGTTGATTTGTAGATGTTCCAACTCATCACCTTATGTGCTGTTCAAACTGTGTATTGGAATAAAAGTTTTCAGTAGTTAACTCTAAAGAGCTTGGCTTGACTGGAAAATATGATTCATGCGAGATGAATGAGTACGACAAACCAACAAGAAATTAAATTGAACATAAGACTTTCAAAAGGATGCTGAAAGGAATGAAAAGTATAAACTTTGTGACAAATTATCTGTTTTTAAATTGAATTAAACCTCAAACTGTAAAGATTCTAAGATAGAAGCATTTAACTTTAGCTGGTTGAGCATCAGCATCAGCATCAGCGCTAGTGCTTCTGAGGGAAACAAAAAGCTGAGGGAGATTGAGAGGCCAAAGGGATGGTAGAAGTGGGATAAGCAATACCTAAAGCTGTGTGGAAATGTTGGGCTATTGTGCCAATGATCATGATAGCATATGATATTGGAAAAGAAAACCAAAAGTAAGCGAACTTGTTCTGCTTGTTTAATATTCCTACAGTAATTGAGCTCAAGCTTGGCTCGTTAATGAACATGCTTTGGTCGATCTATAATTCTATATTCATGAGCTTTATTCATTTACACCTAGCCTTGGATAATGAAAAATTTGATGTGTTAGGGCAAGGGGGTTAGGGCACCAGGTTTCAGTGCAGTGCTCTGGGCCCTGTCTTGTAGGATTCTTCATTGGTTTGAAATTATTAGTCTTGCTAATTACAATCAAATAGTATAAGTTTGGTCATTCTTCTTGATGTTTGGTGTATCACTTTCTTTTTTATGCTAGTGGATTAAAACATTTCCCATGGTCTTTGATAAATTGTAGACTAATAATAACACTTTGGAGGCGTGAAGCCCATACGAATGCAAAAGATTCAATCTAGTGCAATATGTGAAAGGAAGAGCATAGTAACGAGGCACATTTCACTGAGATTATGTGGGTTATTCCAGAAACTCTTTGTTCCCTTCATCTTGAGCAATTGAGCTTTTAGGTGTTTAATGCTCGAGCTCTACCAGCAGTGGGAATAGTATTGTTCTATAAAATTATACTAATTTTTGGATACCTCAATCGGAAACTGTTATTACATTGTGCCACTAGTTAGCTCCTCTTTACCAAGGAGCCCCCTCGACCTACCCTCTGGTGCAAACGAAAAGGAAATAGAATTTCTACCGGAATGATAGAAGGTCGTGTTATAGATTACACTAGAGTACCTGTGTCGAGTGTCGACGTTGTCATTTGGTATTTAACGGTCTAATTGGTCATAGTTTCCTTCTTCGGAGGGTTCGTTTGCCTTCACATCTAGCTTGAGATTGGCCAGATGGGCTTTTGCTTTGTTTACTTGAAGTTCTTCCCATCTAGTCTGGTTTGCTTCTTTGCTTTCACTTGTGGAGTTCTTGTTAGATGAATTTTGCATCTATCAATCAAATGAATGCTAAAATTCTCTCACAAACCAAGCTTATGCCAAACTGATTTGGCTAAAAAGGGTAGTTGGTGATTATTAGCTGGTTCAACAATAGCAATTTGATCTTATTATCTGTTTGGGAAGCACAAGTTTCTGGTAATATGTGACCATAGTATCAATGTAATTAGGTACCTATTACTGGATTTCTGACGCTCTGATATTTTTTAGAACTTACTCTGCTCCTGTGTTCATTAAGTCACTGTTATTCCTTTGTTGATTCTATAATGAGCTTTTAAAGTTGAAATGGAACAGAATAATCTTATTTAGCATGCAAATTCTTTGTCCTGACGCAAAAGTGTTCCTCAGTCGGGATGATACTAACAATAAGGTCCGGTTTTGCTTTTGGTAAAGGTGTTTGGAGCAGAGTATGTCTCTCTGCATGTTAGGAAGAGTAACAGGGCTGCGTTCAAGCTGTACACAGAGACATTAGGATATAAGATTCATGATATGGAATCCAAGTACTATGCCGATGGGGAAGATGCTTATGATATGAGGAAGGAATTGAAGGGCAAGAAGCACCACCAGCACCAGCATCATCACCACCACCACCATGGTGGTGGGTGTTGCTCTGGTGAGGTGAAGGCAGGAGCAAAGGAGGGAGCAGCAGAAGCAAAAGCAAAAGCAGTGTGATTGTGGACATAAAGTTTGGGAATAAGAAATACATGTTAGGATCAGCAGAAGCAAAAGCAGTGTGATTGTGGACGTAAAGTTTGGGAATAACAAATACATGTTACTACTGTGTTTGTTTTCTATGTGAAATAACTACGCCTTGGAAGGTTAGAGCATTTGTATAATTAACGCTTTTGGTTTTGCTGATATTATTTTCACCGTTCATATCTATTTTCTGAGGAAGCATGCACTGAAACTGGACATTTTTGCTTAATGGTTAATCATATTGGAAGACATTGTTGGTCATGTGTCTAGTCATTTAACGTGCACTGATACTGGGCATTTTTGCGTTATGTTCATGAAACTGTATATCAATTTAATGTTTGCACGTCTTCTGGCAGATTTGATATTCTTTTGGGTAAATAAACTAAACCGTCTATACTCTTTGGTGCGCTTTAAATCATTGAGATATAGGCTTGAGGCAAAGGGAATGTTGAACACTTAAAACTCATTGCTATGTTCACAAGTAGGTGGAAAGAAATATTGCATCGTTTAGTTCTTTTCACTGGTAGCTCCAATAAACATAGTTCTCTCTTTTTGTAATCTTTATCCTGACCTAGCCAAAACCGGTATCGAAATTGTAAATTTATTTTTACAAATTACTGAAATATTGAATTTTCCGGAAACAACACCTATACCTACCAAGGTGGAGGTGAGGTCTGTGTACATTCTACCCTCCTCAGACCCCACATTGTGGGATTTTCACTGGGTATGTTGTTGTTGTACTGAAATATTGAATTTACAAAAGTTACCAACAACAACATACTCATTATATTCATACATGGGTGGAGTCTTTCTGAAAGACCTTTGGGTAAGTAACAATTTCCAATTTTTTTGATTAAATATGTTGCTATACTATTTTACCTTGTTATCTTATTGTACAAACTTCATACTTACTGTTACTAGATCAAATAATAAAGTTTTTAACTTTCCTTTGTTGCATTATCAATATTTCTGAATGATCAAGGGAAAAGTAAGATGATATTCAGTGCGTTGACATGTACTATGGAAGCTTCTCTTAAAGCATGCACTTCATCTAATTAGGAAATTTCTAATCCAGTAGAGGGCATATTCTGTTTGGTATTTTGAACTTTTTTCACAAGTGATAATTATGTAATTTGGTTTTGCATTTATGATTGAGATTTATAAGAGATGGAGTACGTTGTAGACAACTACAGGAATGAAGAAAGAAAACCTTATATATAGAGTTCCAAACAAATGTAGCTTAGTAGTATAATTTTACACGGTCTATTTACATTATGGTGTCCTTTTTGCCAGCAAATTTGGCTAAAGTGATAATGTATAGTATTTATTTCTAATTCTCAATGTCGATTATCGAAATAATAATAATAATCAATAATTGAAGGCTAAAAAGCCAAAAGGTAGCCTCAAAGGTTTTTACATCTCAAATGACAAAAAAAGGAGAGGTTCGTTAGCTATAACTTATTTTATTTGCATGTTATTTTCCTTTTGATTATTCCAACAATATATTCTACAACGTCCTATTCCAATATCAAATCTTAATCCTTAGCTTAAAAGTTCTTGTTGTTGTTCTTGTTAGAATTTATATAACTCATGAATCCTTACAAAGCAATAACAAAAGTAAAGAAAAAAGAATAAGAATATTATTAATAGTGAATTGGTAAGTAAAAGAAAATCAATTAAATCCCTTTATATAGGGTCTAATACACAAGACATAAGGATGATTTTTCAATATGAGACATTTTATCTCAAATAACAAATGCTAACATCCCCTCTCAAGCTTGCGATGGTGTAGAGAGAAACATCGAGAGTTTTCCAAAAAAGAATCGGTGACGCTGTAAGGTATGTGCATTTATGAAAAAATCTGTAAGTTGCATCAAAGATGAGACAAATGCAAGGATAAAGTGTCTTGTTGAAGATGATAATGAATAATATGACAATCAATCTCAATATGCTTGGTACATTCATGAAAGAATGTGTTGTGCGCAATATGAATAGAACTCTTATTATCGCAGTACATCGGTGTCGGTGAGGAAAGAGGGACACTCATATCAGACAATAACCAACGTAACCATACAATCTCACGCATAATAGAAATCATAGCACATCTTGTTTCTTACTTTTCCATGAAATGAGTGAATCTCCTAAAAATAAACAATAACCATTAGTGGATTTCTGATTAATCGGGTTACTAGCTCAATCTGCATCAGAAAATGCACGAAGCTCCAATGATGAGGTTGATGGAAACAAGAGACTATGATAAATCGTTCCTCGGAGATAGCGAAGAATACGCATAACCGCAACTCAATGTACAGATGTAGGAGAACAAACAAAATGACTGATAATGTGAACAACATATGCAATGTCAAGGCGACTAATGGTGAAGTACACCAGGCTACCCACAACTGAACGATATAAAGTGAGATCAAGAAGAGGATCCCCGTCAGTAGGGGTATAACGAACATTGACCTCAAGGGGAGAGTCAACAATATGAGTATCTGTGAGACGAGCCCGCTCAAGAATATCTGCAGCATACTTTAACTGAGAGAGAAGATATCCCTTCTCAGAATAAACTACCTCAATGCCTAAAAAATAACGTAGATGACCTAAATCTTTCATCTCAAAGCGACGAGACAAAGTAGATATTAAGTTTGTGTTACCATCAATATCACCACATGTAATGATCATATCATCAACATACAACAAAAGAAAAATATGACATATCGGGGACGATCTAACAAATAACGCTGAATCATGAAAGCTGAAAATAAACCCAAGAGAAGATACTACAGTGAAAAACTTGTAGAACCAAGCTCTTGGGGATTGTTTGAGACCATACAAGGCCTTCTTAAGCCTGCACACCAGTTCTGGATTATGTGAAACTGGAGGGACCATGTAGACTTCTTCTTGAAGATCCTCATTCGAAAAGGCATTTTTAACATCCGTTTGTGAAATATGCCAATGACGAACAGAGGATACTGCAATAATAACCCAGACATATGTCATCTTTGCAATAGGTGCAAAAGTCTCCTCATAATCCATACCATACTCTTGAGAAAAGTCCTTTGCAACCAAACGAGTTTTATATCGCTCAATACAACCATCAAACTTGGTTTTAATCTTGTACACCCATGGAGAACCAATAATTTTCTTACTAGACGGTAGAGAAATCAAATCTCAAGTACCAATTATGTCCAAGGCAGACAATTCCTCACTCATAGCCTTATGCCAAAAAAGATCATGAGCTGCCTCAGAGTAAGAGGTAGTCTCACAAAGAGAATTAATAGAAACTAAAAATAGGTGAATGATGGAGAATACCAAAAATAATCATAATCGGATACCTAGGTAGATCAAGTAGTGTGTTTAGAATAGCGAGGTGGATCCGGATCTGTAATCACAAGAGGCTTTGGAACAGTCGTAAGATGAGGGCGAGTATCAATATCATGGGACCTGCTAGAAGACTAAGAAGAAACATACGATATAGATGTAGAATCAGATGAAAAATCAGTAGTGAAAGGATCAATATCAACAAGGTCTGATTTTGATATGCCATTTGAAGTAGATGAGATGGAGAAGAAAGAAGCATGCTCAATAGAGGAAACATTACGAGAAACCTACGACTTTTCAGAAACTAGATCATGACAACAATAACCTTTTTGCCCAACCCCATATCCAAGAAAAACACAAATAGCGACACGAGATGTTAACTTAGTACGCTCTACATGTGGACACAAAACAAAACATGTTAAGCCAAAAACTCTCAAATGGGAATACAGTGGGGTGTGACCAAATAATCTAGCATACGTAGAAATATCAGAATTATGAGAGGTAGGGATCCTATTAATAAGATAAACAGATGTAAGGACAACTTCTCCACAAAATTTGCCAGGGACACTAGCGGACAAAAGCATAGATCGAGCGATCTCAATAATATGCCTATGCTTTCTCTCGGCTATCCCACTTTATTGTGGGGTATCAGTACAAGAAGATTGATGTATTATACCATCAACTTTGAAAATACCAAAAAGATCTCCACTAGTATACTCAACCCCTAAACCAGCCCGAAACATTTAATAGTGGTAGAATATTGAATTTTCACATAGGCCTGAAACTCAGTATAAATATGAACAAGGGCAGAACGTCATTTCAGTAAATAAACCCAACAATAACGAGTATACTCATCAATAAAAAATATAATATTTGAAGCCCCCTTAGTAGGGATAGGTGCCGACCCCCAAACATCAGAAAGAACTAGATCAAATAGTGCAGAAGAAGTAGAAGTACTAAGATTAAAAGACAAAATGGAAAATTTTCCAAGTTTACATCTACTATAATTTGAAATATCATCGAATTTCAAATCACCAAGAATACCAGAAGTACACATGAAACTTAGGTGAGATCCTGAAACATGACCGAGTCTAGAGTACCACAAATAAAATTTCGAAGAAGAAGCCGTCAAATGGAAAAAAAGACAAATTAATAGGCATAACTACTGCATGAGTAGGAAGATGTAACTCATTCAAAACATAGATACATTTCCCCTTTCTACGCCCTGTCTCAATCACTCTCTTGGATTTTAGATCATGCACATAACAAGAATTGGGGAAAAGGCAAACAAAACAGCCAGAGCCACATATTTGACCAACAGAAGCAAGATTCTTATGTAATTTGAGAATGCAATAAACATCAGGTAAATATATAGTTGAATAGTACCAATGTCTGTCAATGACATAAGTGTGTCATCTGCAGTCACAACAGAAGTGGATGAGAGGTTGTTAAGTCCATTTAGGACTGTTTTAGAGTCTAGTTTAGGGAGTCTTTTATGTGTATTTTCATTGTTTTGTACAATATTATGCTTTGTTTGTTGTGTTTTCAGATGATAAGCGATTTTGGTGGGAAATGGCGAATTAATGATGAAATGGCTGATATTGAGGATGGAAAGGCACAACATGAGCCCAAGTAATCAACCAAGGAAGTACCTGAGAAGAATGAAAGAAATCTGAAGAAATCCGGACAGGAAAATGAAGCAGCGCTGGAAATTCACGTCGACAGCGCCGCAGCGCCGTGGCGCCGGAATTCCTGCAAGCTCTGATAGATTTGGCGAAGTCAGCTCCACGACGCTAGCTAGCAGCACCGCGGCGCCAACGCGCGTATTTCAGAATCTGGGCCGAATTTTGAAGGGTCCAAAACGCAGTTTTTTTCAGATATAAAACCCTGAAACCCTCACATTGTTGAGATCATACTTTAGAGGCAAAGAAAGGAGGCAAGACACAATTGGAGACTCTTGTTCAAGTTCTTTTTCTTTCTCTTATTTTTATTTCAGTTTATGTTGGATTTTGTATTAGTTCTTAGCATGACAATGTCTAGGAGCTAATCTCTTTATTAGGGTTTTCCGTCGAATCACTTGAAACTCTTTCATACAGTTAATGCATAGTTATTGATTTCTCTTCAGCTATATTTAGATCTATTCAATAATGTAGTGATTGTTTGATAATTGACTGGTCATTAATTGTCATAACTTATATGATTTCGAATCGAGATCCGAGAGGGGAGATTTGAATATGTTGTAGTTGTTTAGATAGGTTAAAATCGCGGATGAAAGTACCCCGATACTTGTGTAGTATTTAAGGTTATTGTTCTTAATCCTCTTGTGTGGTAAAATCTATCATAGAAATATATAAGGTTTCTGCACAAGGTTGAGTTTCTATATATCCTAACCGGAATATAGAACATATTAGTTAACCTGCTATCTTAATAAGAAGAAGAATCATTAGCATTGTATTAACACGTGAGAGAGTGAATAGTTGAGGAGATTGGAAGCCCTACTTCCTTCATAACTGTTTTAAACCCAAAGTATTATCATCGTTAGTTATTATTGCTTATTACTTAGTTTTAATTCTTAGTCTAAAATGTCAAACAAAAATATGTTAGCCAAATAGATACCATATATTAGATATTCAGTACTTGACAAACCAGTCTCTGTGGACGATAACTCGATTTTACAGACTATATTATTTTAGCGATACGTACACTTGCGTAAGCATACAAAAATATCGCAACATGGGTCATAAGACATAGATAAGTCATCAGCATATCGCGCGTAACAAATCCTTATTAAGTAATAGGTTTTTAAGGGAGCCATCTTATAAAAGTAAAAAACTTAGGAGACATGTGATTTCTAGCTCTAGAGTCCAAAATTCAAGAAGACGAATTGATACCTAAACCAATAGATGGTGATGAAACGAAAGGAGCGGAAAAAGCATAAGACTAGGGATTACTTTGAAACTGTTGGAAGGCGAGAAAATACTGAAATTGGTCAGCTACAAAATCAATACTGGGACTCACATGAGTTCCTAAAGCTGAGTGATTAATAGAGGGCACAAAGGAAGCCTGAGTAGGTGGATACGAGTTCTGGGATTGACCCCTAGAGTATGACTTCTGTTGCCCACTTGTTGCGGAGGCTTCCGTCCTTGTGACTTTGACTGCGGATGCTTCCAACATTGCCATGTAGACTTCTAACATTGTCTTGACTGTGGAGACTTCTAACTTGACGCCTTTCGTAGCTCAGGACATTGATCCTTCCAGTGTCTTGGTTCCTTGAAATAATTACAATTGTCTATGGCAAATGTTTTATACTAGTGTGTAGGGGCTGCAAAGACCGATGCAAACGAAAAAGTTGTTAAGACGGAAGTAGAAGCATTATGCACCCCCTTTAGAGTCTTCAAACAAGTTTCTTCGGTCATGAGTTCATTTACCACATCTTCAACAGACGGTAAGGGTTTGCGGTGCAAAAGGCCTGAACAACAATTTTAAAATTCTAGGCGAAGACCCATCAATAGCTGAACAAGACGGTCTTCATCTCTACATTTAATACAAGCTTCACATACTTGTAATTCAACAGATTTTGTCAAAGCTAATTGATCCCAAAGAGTAGTCATTGCACAGAAAAATCTTAAATACTCAAATCATTATGTACTAGTGCACGAATTTCAGATTGTAATTGATATTTAACAACAAAATTATTCTACACAAACAGTCTTGACAAATAATCTCATATCTTTTTAGCATTTTTTAACTTAGCCAATTGGACATCAATTCTTTGTTCAACGGAGTTATTGATCCAAGTAATAATCTTTGAATTATTGGTCTCCCAAATATGAAATAATTCATCAAAATTTTCATCTTCAGTTTTAGGACATTTGGCTTTTCTAGAAATACAGTCCCAAAGTTCTTTACACTTCAAAAAAATATCATTACATAGCTCCAATATGAATAATTTTTTCCATCTAAATGAACATCAATAGATTGTAATTAATCTTCACCTCCAGCCATCGAAAACAACTTAAACAGAAAATCTCTAATAACAAGCAACAATCCCAATTTCTAAATAACAGACGAGAGTGTCCAAAAAAAAAACTAATTATGCAACATCAACAAAGAAATCCAGAGTTAGTGCAGATCTCACCAATCAAAATTAGGAAGTGGTGGAACTGATCAGAACAAGAACCCAAATTTAATAAGAACGAACACAAATAGCGAAATCAGAAAAGTGAAGCTAACAAGATATGTGGTAGAACCGGCCAATATTATAATGCAAGAATCTATGTAATAGGCGGTAGAACCGGCCAATGTTATAATGCAATAATTTATGTAATATGCGGTAGAACCGGTCAATAATTTAAAATAATATTATTTTAAAATTAATATTATTTTATTTACTCTGATACCATGTTAGAATTCATATAATTCATGAATCTTTACAAAGCAATAACAAGAGTAAAGAAAAAAAGAATAAGAATATTATTGATAGTTAATTGGTAAGTAAAAGAAAAGGAATTACATCCCTTTATATATAGTCTAATACATAAGACATTAGAATGATTTTCCTGAGACATTTTATCCCAAACAACAAATGGTAACAGTTTTTAGGCCCCTAAAAGTCATCTTTTTTCCCCCTATTATTTTCTGAGTAATTGTGACATCTCATGTTTCGTTTTTATAGACCTATGGTGATCAAAGTGGCCATACACCCTCTAACTGGCAGTTGCATTGACCATGTTTCATGATTGGGGTTTGTGGTGTTGGAACTTGTAAGAGATAAAGTGATCAAAATTAATGTTGCGATTTTAAGGTGCAGTGCCGTGGCGCCCAAAGACAGGACCGCGACTCCTGAACAGTGAATTTTTCCCGTGCTCAGCATCACAGCGCCAGAACTCCTGCGGGCTCTGACAGAAGTCGAGCGCCGCGGTGCTAATTCCAACGTGAAACATATTTTGAACCAAAAGTTGTGTCTTTTCCATGAGACACAAACTTTGGACAAATAGTTGCCTTTGGGGCATTTTTAATGCTTTAAATAACATGTTGATCACTTGTTTTAGACACACAATTAACAAATTAATCTTCTATTTTGAGAATCAAGATCATTGGAAGATTATTACTTGCTTCTATATTCTTCTTCTTCCAAACTAAATTTCTGAAGAACACATAAAGTAGATTCGCCAGGAGTGAAGCTCTTGTGCTAGAATTATCACTCAGATAGTTGTATCCTCAAGGCAGACGTCCGTGAAACTGCAGCACAAGCGGGAACGAATTTTTTTGTCTTAGAACACTTCATCGAGCAGGCCTCTATCTACAAACAAGTTAGTATGTATTTCATATTGCTGGTTTCTTATTGTTGTTGAGTTTAATTTATTTGAATTATATTTCTATATTATTGTGGTTAAACATTGAAGTTCTAGATTGGCACTAACAATCTAAGACAAAAACTATTCTCAGAAAATTTATTTTTCTGATTGTGTAAAGCTTGAAATTTTTTCAGAGAATACACTTCCTGATTTGCAAAAGAATAGATCAATATGGGTCATCAATGGTGAAAAACCATGTGGAGAAACCCGAGAAATTCAAGGGTGCTGATTTCAAACGCTAGCAACAAAAGATGCTCTTTTATTTGACCACTTTCCAAGTGGCAAATGTGTTGACTGCCGAGGCTCCAACGGTACATCCGGTTGGAGAAGGAGAGAATGCTCCAACTGAGGAGGCAAAGGCTAAAAATCTCAAGGATATTCAGACTTGGGAGACTCAAGAGTTTCTTTGCAGAAACTACATTTTGAACGTCTTGGATGACTCTCTCTATGATATCTACTCCTCGTTCAGAATGGCGAGGGAGTTGTGGCAGTCACTCGAGAACAAGTACAAAACAGAGGTTGCTTGTTCAAAGAAGTTCGTCATCGGCAAGTTTCTGAACTTCAAGATGAGCGATGCCAAGGTTGTTGTCAAGCAAGTGGATGAACTTCAAGTCATTGTTCATGAACTGGAGGTTGAAGGTGTGAGCCTTAACCCACATTTCCTTGTTGGTGCTATTATTGAAAAATTACCTCTTTCATGAAAGGATTTTAAGGTTTATTTGAAGTATCTAACGGAGGAAATAAGTTTTGAGCAATTGATTCTCAAACTTCGTGTTGAGGAAGATAGCCGGAAAAGTGAGAAGGCTGATGCTGTTTCCTTGGAGCCAAATGCAAATGTGGTTGAAGGAAATTCATCAAAAGCCAAGTTTTAGTAGGGCAAGGGCAAGTTTGTTGCTGCCAAACCATTTTTTGCTGCCGGAAGAAGCACACTCGCCCCACATAATTGGAGATCCCATGGTTTAGGTTCAATAGGCAAACTAACTGGGGAAGACTCAAGGAGCATAAAACACACATATGTTCATTCACATGGTGTACCAAGTGTGTTATTCCGTACTCAGCGCCGCGGAGCAGGAGAACAGCGCCACGACGTCAGAACCTTTGGACAAAAAGCTGCCTTTGGGGCATTTTTAATGCTTTAAATAGCATGTTGATCACTTGTTTTAGACACACAATTAACAAATTAATCTTTTATTTTGAGAATCAAGATCATTGGAAGATTATTACTTGCTTTTATCTTCTTCTTCTTCTTCCAAACTAAATTTCTGAAGAACACATAAAGTAGATTCGCTAGGAGTGGAGTTCTTGTGCTAAAACTATCACTTAGATAGTTGTATCCTTAAGGCAGACGTCCATGAAACTGCAACACAAGCGGGGGAAATTTTTTATCTTAGGACACTGCATCGAGCAGACTTCTATCTACAAACAAGTTAGTATGTATTTCATATTGCTGGTTTCTTATTGTTGTTGAGTTCAATTTATTTGAATTATGTTAGGTACCGGGGGTTATGCTGTGAAATAATAAAAACAAACTGAAAGTAAAATCAATTCGAATGTTGGAACTCGTCTGACATAAGTAACGACATTTCGGTAAAAACAGTGTTCAGTTAAAAACAGAATAAAACCTTTGAAGAGTAAAATGCAGTGGAGATAATAAAAACACAAAGGTTTAATTTTCATAGGTTATATATTAATATAACCCATGATGGTCAATGACCAAAAGTATTGTATATATGTATATACAATTGAATAAATTTCTTTTCTTACAATGTTACAAGAAGATACAAAAGAAATAAAAGGTTAAGTCGCAGATGACTTATGCCTGAAAAATCTATCTAAATAGAAGTGATCAACACCTCATTACAATTGCTTCAATGAAAGAACAAATCTAGAATCTAGGAAACACTTGTAATGTCGTACAAAATGTCGTCACAAGATCAGACAACATTTTGTGATCCAGATTTCTGAGAAGAAATCCCGAGAGCTCTCTTGGTATTTTTACATTTTGATTATGGATATTGATTCACTGATCTGCTCTCTCTATTTATAGTAGAGAGTCCTCCTTGAAAAGCTCATCAATTGGTTGTAGAGGTTGAGCTAAAAGTGGTCACGTGTGGCAGAAACTTGAGGAGAGAATTTCTCAACAGCTTGGACTTTTTCTTCCACGTCTTGCTCCTCAAGTTATGCTCCACTTGGACTTGGTCTTCATCGATCATAATCTGCTTTAAATACTCCTTGCCAAGTCAATTTGTCATGTGTTAAATAAGATCACAGTTTCCTGAAAAACAGTCCATGAAGATAGGCAAAACTGTTACCAGAATGTCAACCCAAATGTCAAGACATTTGTTCCGACATTTTATGAAAAACTATATGTTAGGAAAAATGTCATGATATCAATCTTAACATTAACATTCTCCCCCTTTTTGCCTTTCTTCACAAAACTTAACCAACTAAGCATAAGTGACCTAACAATGACAAATTCACACAAATGCTCCCTCTCAACCTGTAATGGCATATAAACACAACAGATACAAGATATACATATATATACAATTTATATAGGATTAAAAAAGAAGAAAGATTTTAGCACATATACACATATCATCCACTTATACAGATTTATACACAGACTATATTCTCAGCACCAACTAGTAGCATCAGCTTCGTATCGACCAGTAGCATTAGCTTCAGTCCGTGAAGGAAGGGCAAAACTTTTGATTTTAACATTCTCCTCCTTTTTGTCTTTCTTCACAAAACAACCTTTTCAACAAACAACAGTAGCTTCCAGCACAACAACAGTAGCTCTTGCATAATTCGTTCTCTGCATACAAGATGGCATATAGCGATGCGATTCAACATCTTTCTACTCCTGCATAACTCTTTCTCTGCACAGAACATCAGCATCTCGCCTTCTTAATTTTCTCCCCCTGCATTAGCACTTCCTCTGCAGCATCATCGTTTTATCCACAGTAGCCTCGACAGTAGAATTATCATTCTCTCGACAGTACAATAGCATATGCATATGCATAACAACATATCAGTAGCATTTTCTCTCCCTTTTTGTGAAGAAAGAAGCACCATAAAATGGTCTCTGGCTTGAATTAGAGCATTCCTCACAGTGTCAACCTCAGAGATTTGTTGGTTGATCTTTGCAATTTGAATCAAAAGCCACTCAGTAGACAGTGGAGACTGTCTTGGACCAGTGTTGTCAAGAATGTTGGTGACATTCCTGTCAACATCTGCACAATTTCCTTTCATTTTCCAAGGTAGTTAAACTTTGTATATCATATAGATAAGGAAGGATTGATGTTGATTCGTTTTGTGTCAAGTTGGTAACTTGTACAACAGGGTGGCAAACATGGTTGTTATTCAGAGGCTGGACATCTAGAGATCCACTTATGCATTATACCTTCTGTGATGTACTCAACTAATTCATCTCTATTGTCCACTTCAAGGTCGGCTTTAACATTCTCCTCAGTATTTAACCTCATGTATTGGTTCATAACAACAGGTGTGAAAACATATACTCTGGTAAAGAGACAGACCTTTCCAAATTTCTTTGAGTCGATATCCTCTATAGCGGAACTCAAATAAGCACAAAAACAACCTGACTGAAGGTCTGAATCAGATTCAACTTTGCTGGAGGATGTTGGAGTTTGTGTCTCTACTGATGTTGGTGAAATATTGTCTGAGATGTTGTGGCATCAGTGGCAACATTCGGAGCAACACTCAGATTCAGCATATCTGGAAATTCTCTTTGGGAAGAATTGCATCACTGTAGTTTCATCAGAAACTTTCTCGTTTACTTGAGACACATTTTGCAGTATAGAAACAGTTGGTTCTTCTTCACTATCTTCTGTTGAGAACACCAAATTCATGTCGTCACTGTCACTACTCGAGCAAACATGTATTGAAGTATCACATCTGAACCTGGCTCTGATACCACTTGTTGGGTCCCGGAGTTATGCTATGGAATAATAAAAATAAATTGAAAGTAAAATCAATTCGAATGCTGGAACAATTTGCAAATGTCGGAAGGAATGTCGTATGACATAAGTAACGACATTTCGGTAAAAACAGTGTTCAGTTAAAAACAGAATAAAACCTTTGGAGAGTAAAATGCAACGGAAATAATAAAGACACAAATGTTTAATTTTCATAGGTTATATATTAATATAACACATGATGGTCAATGACCAAAAGTATTGTATATATGTATATACAATTGAATAAATTCCTTTTCTTACAATGTTACAAGAAGATACAAAAGGAATAAAAGGTTAAGTCGCAGATGACTTATGCCTGAAAAATCTATCTAAATAGAAGTGATCAACACCTCATTACAATTGCTTCAATGAAAGAACAAATCTAGAATTTAGGCAGCACTTGTAATGTCGTACATAATGTCGTCACAAACTTAGGCAACATTTTGTGATCCAGATTTCTGAGAAGAAATCCCGAGAGCTCTCTTGGTATTTTTACATTTTGATTCTAGATATTGATTCATTGATCTGCCCTCTCTATTTATAGTAGAGAGTCCTCCTTTAAAAGCTCATCAATTGGTTGTAGAGGTTGAGCTAAAAGTGGTCACGTGTGGCAGAAACTTGAGGAGAGAATTTCTCAACAGCTTGGACTTTTTCCTCCACGTCTTGCTCCTCAAGTTATGCTCCACTTGGACTTGGTCTTCATCGATCATATTCTGCTTTAAATACTCATTGTCAAGTCAATTTGTCATGTGTTAAATAAGGTCACAATTTCTTGAAAAACAGTCCATGAAGATAGGCAAAACTGTTACCAGAATGTCAGCCCAAATATCAAGACATTTGTTTCGACATTTTCTGAAAAACGATATGTTAGGAAAAATGTCATGATACCAATCCTAACATTAACAAATTATATTTCTATATTATTATGATTAAACATTAAAGATCTAGATTGACACTAACACGTGATACCCAAGTGAAACCAAAGAATTTAAGTTAAAAAGAGCTTTTCACTGATTAAAAATAATTGCGAAGATATCAAGCATTGAACTTATCCTCACGCGTTGCCTGAACTGTTGCTTTTAGTTTTTCTATTTTCATTGGTGAATCATGCGTAAGAAACGGAACAAATAATAAAAACTGAAAAATGGCAATATAAACACGGCAAAAATTAGAGTTTTATTTTTATTTTTTATTAAATAGTATTGACCAGAATTTACTGTAAAGACTCATAATTCGCAGGTCTTAGCCCAATTTTAGAATCTACTTTTATGAATTAGAATAGAGCCTCCAAAATATTTGAGAAACCGTGGTGGTACGTATAAAACCATATCGATGTGGAAATAGCAAATAGGAAAAGGTTTGCATGGTGAGTCACGAAACACTAATTAACTTTTTAGCTAACAAATTAAAGCTAATTTGTCTTCTCTAGCCATTACATCCTACTTGAAGATTTGTTATCATTGTTTATCTATTTACTATTTTAATAAATGGATCACCACGGTTCATGTTTTTTTCTCTCTCATATCTGTCCACTTGAGTTTGAGACAACCGTTTATTGTTGTATGTCGACATTAGTGATAGATTAATTAAAATTATACCTTAAAACAAAATATTTTTGCGTTCATATCTAGTGCAAGAAAAGGAAACAGGACCTAGACACTAAAAACATTGAATTCCACCAATCTTCCCCAAGATAAGGTCTCGTACTTCTCACCAATCTTCCCCAAGATTCTTGAATTCCAAAGAGAAGATCAAAATATTCAAGTACTAATAGATTTCAAAGTTTGACACCCTTAATTAAGTGCATTTTGAGGACTTAGGCAATCACTATCAAAGCTTCAAAATTAAAGAATTGAACAGAGATAGAAATAACGGGGAAAAGAGTCACAAAGTAAAAGTGGTGAAAGTAGTTGTGCATGTGCATTCTATTGCATGCCTCACGTGCCATGTCTTGAATCTTGGCGGCAAAAAGGCGAAATCCCTCGTCCAGAGGGCCCTTACCCCGGCCCGACAGAGATTGGTGGAGGAGGTAAATCGTGGTGACTCAGCGGCCCACTAGGTGGAAGGCAGAGTGTCTGGTGTCCACAAGGAGCCATCTCCCACAAAGGAGGAATAAAAACTCCCACACTGCGACTGCCAGAGCTCGAACAATGTCTACTTGAGGGCAATCTACCACCCTGGAACCAACTGAGTTATGCTCATGCGGGCGCCATGTCTTGAAATCTGGTATGTAAAGTGGACTGCTTGACGTGCATTGCCAATGCCCAAAAAGATATTGTTCTATTTTGATTAATGCGATATCCTATTTATTCTACCAAAAATTATATTGTGTTTTTGTTGGTGTCAATCTAGATATTCAATGTATAAATCACTATAATATACAAATAATTAAAGTAAATTGAAATCGACAACAATAATGTTCAGCAAAAGCATAAACACATACTAATTTGTTTGTAGATAGAGGTCTGCTCGATGCAGTGTCCTAAGACAAAAATTCGCCCCCGCTTGTGCTGCAGTTTAACGGACGTCTGCCTTGAGGATACAACTATCTTAGTGATAGTTCTAGCACAAGAACTTCACTCCTGGCGAATCTACTTTATGTGTTCTTCAAAAATTTCTTGAAGATGAAGAAGAAGCAACAATGATCATCCAATGATTTGATTTTTAAATCAGAAGATTAGATGTTGTTAATTGTATTGTGTACTTTAAACAAGTGATCTACATGCTTTATATAACATGAATTTCGACCAGATGCAGCCATTAGACCAAAGGTTATGACTCTATGTGAAGAGATTCAACTTTTGGTATAAAATTAGAAAATCCCGTCGAAGGCACCGCAGTGCCTCCACAAGTCACCTAGGTGCTAATTCGATTTTTCTTTCCAGTGACTTACTGCCATCCAGGCACCTAGGTGCTAATTCGTCGAAAATTCCAGTGACTTACTGGAGCGCAGGTACCTCGGTCCTTCCATCAGGAACCGTGGTCCTTCGGCCAAAATTCCAAAAATGGATTTTAATCACTTGTATTCTTCTTCAATTCATACAAGTTCCAACAATACCCCATATTTTCTATTCACACATCCAACAATACCCCACATGTGGATAGAAAATAAGATAAAAGGAACTTATCATTATTTCTGTCAAACGAGACATGACATGCATCGAAAAATGTGTCTTTTGGACTTAAACCTTTCGTATTGAATACATATCGGGTCTACTTGTGAAGTAGTGGACGAAGTGCCTTGAACTATTCACATTTTGTAGTAAACCGAGATAACAAGTATCACACATATCATATCAACATATTTCAATTCTTACGGTTGTGTTCTTTTCGGTCGTGACACCTTCTTCATGAGAATTTCTAGAGAACTTAGTCATCTTGGTTCTCCCAAATGCGACCCCACATCAATCTCACATAGGTAATATTAATCAAGAATAGTCCGTACTATCCCACCATAATGGCTATTAATATTATTAAGAACCAGGGTTCAGCCCTATATCGTCAACAGATTAACACACTTGGTACATTATAGGAACGAGCATATGTGTGTTTTACACTTCTTGAGTCTTCCCCGGCTAGTTTGCCTATTGAACCTAAATCATGGGATCTCCAATTATGATAGGTTAGGTTTTCACCAGCTCACAACTCATTGTATTGGCTTTAAGCACATTCCCCTCGATGTAAATACGACTTGCTCTCTTGTAAGACCTTTTGACAAAGGATCCGCTATATTGTCCTTTGACTTTACAAAATCAATGGAAATAATTACATTCTTCAGCAAACTTCGTATTGTATTATGACATCGCCTTATATGTCTTGACTTGCCAATATATATTTGATTCCTTGCCCTCGTCAGGGCAGTCATACTATCACAATGTATGCAAATGGTTGTTACAGGCTTCGTCCACAACGGAATACCTTCTAGGAAGTTTCTTAGTCATTCTGCCTCTTCGGCAGCTTTATCCAAGGATACAAACTCTGCTTCCATAGTTGATCTCGTATTTATCGTTTGCTTTGATGATTTCTATGATACCGACGCTCCACCAAGTGTAAATACATACCCACTTGTAGACTTACTTTCTGAATGGTTGGAAATCCAATTAGCATCACAATATCCTTCTAACACGGGAGGATATTTTGTATAATGCAACTCATAGTTCATTGTATGCTTTAGATATCGTAGTGTCCTTATTAGCGCTACCCAATGAGCATTTCCATGATTGTGTGAGTATCGACTAAGTCGACTCACTGTATGCTAAATCTGGTCTCGTACAATTCATTATGTACATCAAAATTCTAAGAACTTGCATATACTCCAATTGAGACACACTATCACCTTCATTATTCTTAAGGTGACTAGCGGGGTCAAATGTGGTAACAATCGGTCTATCATCATGGTGTCCAAATTTTCTAAGGATCTTCTCAACATAATGGGATTGTGTTAGAATATAACCATCTGAATTCTTGTGAATTCTAATACCAAGAATGACATCCGCTATTTTCATATCTTTCATATCGAAAGCGGCATGCAACATCTTCTTAATTTGGTTAATTACATCCTTACTTGTTCCCATAATCAGCATATCATCCACATACAAGCATATAATGACATACGCATTATTACATTCCTTAATGTAGACACATTTGTCACATTCGTTTATTTGAAAATCATTTGATAATAATGTATTATCAAACTTCTCATGTCATTGCTTTGACGCTTGTTTAAGTCCATATAATGACTTAACCAATTTACAGACTTCTGCTCTTGACCTTTAACAACAAACCCTTCGGGTTGTTCCATGTATATTTCTTCATCTAGTTCACCATTCAAAAATGCATTCTTCATATCCATTTGGTGTATTTTCAAATTGTGAATTGCTGCTATAGCAATTAACGTCCTTATCGACGTAATTCTAGACACTGGTGAGTAGGTATCAAAGAAATCTACACCTTTCTTTTGTCGAAATTATTTGGCTACTATACGAGCTTTGTATTTCTCTATAGTACCATCAGATCTTAACTTCCGTTTAAAGATCCATTTATGACCTATTGGTTTCTGTCCCGGAGGAAGATCAAACAATATCCATGTATTATTTTATACAATGGATTCTACTTCACTTTGGATGACCTCCTTCCAATAAGGTGCTTCAGATGATTCTGTTGCAGCCTTATACGTTTGAGGTTCTCCTTCAACTGAAAAGGTCATAAAGTTCGATCCAAAAACCTTGGCGACTTTTCCACGTTTACTTCTCTTTGGTTCAGAGTTTTCTTCTTGAACCGATGAAGTAAGATTATCATCATTTTGGTTTGACTCATTCTGAGGCAGTGTCCTCTTCTTATTATTAGGAACACTTCTATCCTTGTCTTTGTAAGGAAATATGTCCTCAAAAAATTCTGCTTCAGCAGATTCCATTAGTGTGTTCTTGTGAATACCTTCAACATCAGAATGATACACCAAAAACTTATATGCTGCACTATTATTGGCAAGACCAACATAAATGTAATCCAATATTTTTTGTCCAAGTTTTGTTCTCTTTGGTAAAGGAATTTGAACTTTTGCTAGGCAACCCCACACTTTCATCCTTTTGAAAGTAGGCAATCTTTCATTCCATAATTCGTATGGAGATTGATCATTTTTCTTTTGAGGAATTCTATTCAATATCATTTTTACAGTAATTAGTGCTTCACCCCATAGACTAAGAAGTGCACCCGAACTAATCAACACTGAGTTTATCATATTCTTCAATGTTCTATTTTTTCGTTCGGCAACTTCATTTTGTTGTGGAGTATATGGCGCAATGATTTGATGAACTATACCATGAGTAGAACAGAATTCTTTGAACTCATTCGACGTATATTCACCACCTCGGTCTGACCTTAGAATTTTAATTCTTGAGTCAAGTTGGTTTTCCACTTTTGCTTTGTATGTTTTAAACATGTTCAAAGCCTCATCTTTGGTTAGTATTAAGTATACATAATAAAATTTACTGCAATCATCAATAAATGAAATATAATAATTCTTTCCTCCACGAGAGGGGGTTGTTTGGTAATCACACAAATCACTATGAATTAAACCAAACACTTCATTTGATTTCATAACAGATTTATGAGGATGACTTGCATATTTTGATTTTATGCAAACCCCACATTTATTCATTTTGTTCATGGAATATTTTGGCAACATGTTTATCTTTACAATTCTTTGTAATGAACGATAATTTACATGGCCTAATCGAGAATGTCATAAAGAAGAAAGGGAATCAATCACATACTCAGAAGCAGTGTTAGTGCCTGCATTTTCATTGACAACGGCAAATGTCTTAGTACATACAACACTTAGTTTGAAGAGTCTCTCACTGAGGTAGCTCTTGCCTACATACACCCCACCTTTGGTGAGTACAAATTTGTCAGATTCAAAAACTAACTTAAAGCCCTTGTTGCTAAGAACAGGGCCAAAAATTAATTTTTTTATAAATTTCACACATGTAGTACATTTGTGAGCACAAGATCATTCCCAGAAGTGAGTTGTTACACCCCGTAGTTCCAGGATATGTATATAAGGACATACGTGAGAAAATACGACTTTAAGTTTGAAACGACAGAAAGATTACTTTTTCCTACGAAAAATATTCTGAACCTCGTGAAGGAAAAAGGTTTAATAATTGGAATTTGGTTCTCAAATTTGGTATTTGAGACTTATAGAATTTATTAAAATTTTGGAGAGATAAAATATTTTGGACCAATAGGAGGGTGACACGTGTCACCCCCACATGGCCCATGTTGGGCGAGAAAGTGTTGGCCAAGTGGCCAAGTGGGCTCAAGATACTTATTGTGCACAATCCTAGCCACACATGTGTTTTAATCTCCACCCTTGATTTCCTTATATATCTACATACTAGTGCAAGACTTTAACACTTAGAGAAATTTCATGAAATATTATCCTAGCCTTAGAGGCTCTCGGCCAAGGTGTTCCAAGAACACAAAAATTTCTTCAAATGTTGTTGATAAATCCCCATATTCAAACCAAGGATCCCTAGTAGTATACTAAGCATAAACAACCTCTTAAATCCCAGAAATACTACGTTAATACGCTAGTCGCACCTTGAAACCCTAAAGTGTTCTTCATATTTTGAGTTGGAACTTGAAGAGAAGTTGGTTATGAACTTCTAAGGGTTGCTTGGAGTGGATTGGAACGTAAAGGAAAGGAGCTAAAGTTGCTAAGGATCGACTTTTAATCTTGGATTATATTTGGGCTTAGTGAGGTAATGATCCTTGTCTTCTTAATGTAATTGAAGATTACATGTTATAGTAGTTGATAAATGAGCTTGTTCTATAAGGAATAAAGATTTATAAGTGTTGAGGATATTTGGAGGGTTAAAACCGAGACATGGCATGTTAGCCATTGAAGTTGTTAATCAATTTGGTTGTTAGTTATAATCGTCACATGTTATACAAGAAAGGGAATTTAGTTGTTATAATTGTTATGACGTATTAACATGTTGGAGTAACGACTTGGATTAAAGAATTGAAAAAGGACTATATGTTGTATTGTTGTTTGATTGGCTGTGCCTTAAATGTGGCGTATTGGTTATTGATTTCGGACCTTGAAAAAAGTGGAAAAGTACGTAGAAACAGGGGAAGTGCTGTCCAATTTGCCGTAGAATAAGAGACCTTATACTTAGTATTATTCTACCTTAGAAAGCTAGAAGTTGATAGACGTATTATGGTCATTATAGGTTGACATTATACGTGCGGCGTATTCAACTTAGCGGGTGGATTAAGCCGAAGAGGTATGTGGAACTTTCCCTATCTTCTTGAGCATGAATCTTATAAATGTATAGTACGGTTGACGTACATGTCTTAAATGAATTCGGTTTCATTTCGGTACCATTGATTTGATTTAAAAAGGTACAAGTTTAGTTGAGTTGGAAAGTTAAACTCCCTTGGTTTTTAAAGGATGTAAATGCCTTAGTTTTTCTAAAAACATAAAGTGTTATAATGGCTTTATGAGAAGTTAGTTATAACGACTTTATCGGAAGTTAAAAGAGTGGTTTACTCGAATGATTTAAAAGAGAATAAATGATTTGATTTTGAAAGTATACGATACTTGATTTAAAGAGTATAAGTAACTTGATTTAAAGGTATAGGTTACTTGAGTTTGGAAAGTAGAAGTTACTTGGTTTCAAAGTCTTGAAATGAATTTCAAAGGTGTAGTAACTTGATTTGAAAAATAGACATGCCTTGATACTACAGGTGTTAGTATCTTGTGGCTTTTATATGAAAAGGGTTCTTTTTAAAGGAATAGAAGTACGTAGTACTTTGGGGTTAGATTCCCGAATTTTACATGATAGTGTCTTAAGTTTAATTAATGAGAGTTAAAGATTGCTAACTTGCATAAGTTGTTCATGATGGCCGTTAGTGCTAGTGTTATATTATTTATTACGGGATCAATCCCTGGGTCATTTTGCATTTTGCATTTCCGTGGATTTGCTCCCCACGATGTGAGTATGACGTATATGCTCATTGCGGGTGAAATAGTCCTATGCGGGTGAAATAGTCTCATGCGAGGCAAATTGCCTCATGCGGGTCCACAAGAACCAGGAGTAGGATGCATAATGATACTACGGGCGGGTGGCCCTAGTTTGATCATAAGTTTCCTATTTTTAAACAGTAAGGTTTACTCTTATTTACTCTCATTATTAGTAAGGCGTAGTGTACTATTAATTTGGTTATCATACATGTCTCCAGCTTTATTTTAGACTATATGATTTCATTACAGTACTTTCAGTTTCATATACTTGGTACATGTTTTGTACTGACCCCCTTTTCTCGGGGGCTGCGTTCATGCCGCAGGTAGAGGCAGGTTGCTGATCCTCACTCTTAGGATCACTGTTCAGCTTTTGGGAAGCTCCATTACTCCGGAGGCTTACTTTTGGTACGGATCCCTGCTGTTGTAAATTTATGTACATTCAGGGGTATGGCGGGGCCCTGTCCCGTCATAGATAGGGTCCAAACTCTTAGAGGTCTGTAGTCATGTTTTGTGGGTTGGACTTGTAAAAGATGTATCCCTTTGTTATGTATATGTCACGCCCTGTTCCGACCGCGACATTATTTTAGCGAATCCATCCTGCTTAATGAAATGTTAGAAAATAAATAAAAGCTAAAAGGTGCAAAAGGGTTGCTAAAAGTAGTGCTAGGGTTCGCGGAGTCGTCACCTAATTAGTTCGGGTGAATTAGGACACCTAAATGTCAACTAAGTTAAAGTCAACACTAACTCCATTTAAATGGTCTGCGAAACTTAATGTGAGATTCTGGGTAAGGGTTCTTTATTAATCTAGAGGGAAAGGATTAGGCACCCTCTAAGATCCGCTAACTTGCGGTTGTCCTGCCAAACCTAGGTTGATTATTATGTTGGAGAAAATGCATGTTTAAAAAAATATTTAAGTAAAGAGATGCTTGCAAATAAAAGGCAAAAGGATGCATTTTATAACCTGAAAAGATTTATAAGATTTGTTTATAAAAGATAAAGTTTTGAAAATATTCATTCATAAAGTACTTAAAGAACATGTATATAATGCCAGAAACTGATTATGACCAAAGATGCATTTATGAAGTGGGCCTAGCATGCAAGGTATCTATCTAGCAAGCGGAACTAATTTTCCTATACGAATGTTAATAATTGAGTTTATAGAATTTGATAACAAATAATACTTTAACTACGTGAAGAGTTATGCAAGTGAAAAAATCATTAGGTTATTTAATGCAACTTTAAGCAATGTATAGCTAGCCTAAAATAATTAAGTTAGAAGAAACGAATTTCTAGTATCAAACTACCTCTTAATGGCAACTCAAAGCTTGAATATCCTAAAGGTTCTGCTAGTAGAGTAATGTTAGACAATTAATTTACAAATAATGAATGGGGCGGGCATAAATTAATAAATGACTCGAGGAAGGCGATGTCATTTCGCCAATAGTCCTAGTGTTGCTGACGCGGATAAAGAGATGCACATAGATGCGGGTCGTCATTTGACAAAGTCGCGATGAGTCTCGCAATGAGACTCTTCATTCGGCTCCGATGCATTTCATGTAAACAAAAAAAAAAAAAAAGATTAGTATACACCCAAACCATATTAATAATGCAATTAAAAATGGCGTAGTTATGCAAACTTAATAGAGACATCCACATAATGTGTAATTATGCATTATTATCCTTATTGATCTAGAAGTAAATGCGTCCACGAAGTAAACAAATAAACTGTTCTGGTTTTCTTTGGCTTCGTTCAAGTAATTATTCAAAGCAGGGGGTGGAATTTAAGTTAACCATTTCAGAGTTTCAAACTAGACAAATGCAACAAATGACAAGGCATGATGTTTAGAACCAAGGGAAAGATCAAGGAACATGATCTACAAACAAGTTGTTAACTATACAGGGACAGGTATTAATAACATGATAACATCAAAAGAATGCTAAGTAAAATGATTTTGTCCCTTAATCTGGTAAAGTAAAATAGGTATGTTATTTTAATAACCGGTTTAAAATTAACCAACATGAACAGATTCAGTTTTTGGCAAAAGAAGGATTTAGATACACCATAATACACAAACAGTCAATTTTATGTAGTTATCTTAACTGCTAAGTCGACAACAGTAGAGGCGGAAGAAAGCAACAAACATATTGAGCAAAGTGAATATTTATGCCAAGACAAGTATGTGATACTAATATGCGCATTACTTAGCCCCTTATTAAACTGATATGATGCATGACAACTTAGGCAAGTGTCAATATGACTGTTTTTATTAGTTAAACAGATATGTTAAATGCAAGGAGAATTCAGTAGGCATATAAGATAACTGGGGATGATAAAAGGGGCCAGACACATGCAACATAATATATATAGTGATGTACCGACGTATGCATGATATACTGGGTATGTAATTTATATCCTCACATGTATTTACTGCATTTTTTAACTCAGGATAGGAAAACAAAATGAATACGAATGCATGCAAGCACCTGAACATACCCACAAATCACATGGGTCCTTAGTTCCCATTTATGAACTCTTATGATTCTAAAATTGAGTGTGTTCAAACAGAGCAGTATACAACTAATATTCCAGTGATCAAATCTGGTATGCAACATATATGAAAGTCATGGATACACAAATAAGATAACAACACCTATATTTTCTATAGGATTTCGAATCAAATGGTATATATCAGAACAATAAATCTGAAGGTATTGTGCTTCATGAACTATTAATCTTTGGCTTTTTATGCTTGATCTATTCATAATTCAGTTAAACTTTATCCTTCATTGTTAAGACTAATAGTATACCAGATGAACAACTCAGACGGGGAAGAAATCAAACAATCAGGGTAAATTATTTTAAACGGACTATGATTCCTTTAAGAACTGCAAGCTTACTGTCCACATGACACTAGACAGGTTTCAAAAGAGGAGTTTCACATATCAAATGAAGAATGAGATTCATTAAACATGATTACATACTCACTTAGTCATTTCTTTTTAAAAGAATACAATTCTGAGTTCATCACAAATCAACCAATCCTATAAACAATAACATCCTTGAACTACCACATGCATGATAGCATTGATATAAACTACATAAATTAGGCACGGGGAACCACAATTTCGAACTAACAGTCACAAACTGAATTGACATCCAACATATCACTGAAAATGCAGAAAAACAGTTAAAAGTACATATCACGCACTGTCCGAATGCAACCCAGTACGCCATGTTTAGCATCTAAAAATCCATAAAACATATAAATAAACTAGAGTCGAGAGAAATTTTGGGTTTACCTTCTCCGGACAGCGAACCGAAGCAGCGTATCAAGTCGTCGATCCACTCGGAGTTGCGATTGCGATGCGATTAAGGATTTTTACTGATTTTTCTATATTTGATATGCTCCAGTAGGGTATTCTGATTTTGCTGGTAAGAAACCCTCATTGCTGGTTTTTCGATTTGTTTCTCTAGTGTTTTTCCTCTCATCCCCTCTGTCGATGCCGTTGCATGTATAGATTGATTCCTTTTATAGCTTCCCTCTGGGTTCTAATTTTGGGTAAGCTTTAATACGATTTGGGTTGCTGGTTTTGTAAGATTCTGTTACCGTTTAGTGTTTATTGGTAAAAATTGACATTGATTTGTTACCATTTTGATTCGGTTCTAACAAGACAAGATCTTCTGCGCGATTTGGTTAAGGAAACACCGGATTCTCTGGCGAGAATCTCGGCTAGGACGATGGGGTGCGAGGTGCTGGCGGCGGAATTTCTTAGGTTTAGGTTAGGGGTATTTTCTTTCTTAAGGGCTGTTGAGCGATGGGGGAGTCTTTTAGGTTTAGGTTAGGGGAGAGGGACGATGGGAAATCTTTAAAGGGATGAGGGGAGTGGGCTGAGGGGAGTGGGCCACCGGGTTGGGTTTTAATATTGGGCTTGGGCGAGTTTATTGGGTAGGGAGTGGGCTGGTAATTATTTAATTAGATATTAGTTTTTTTTTTAGGTGTTTTAATTTGGGTAGTGTATTATTAGTTTTAGGTGTATTAATTAATTAGTGGTAAATTAAATTATTTAAATACAATCCTAGGTGTTTTATTAGTTTTAGCTTGGATTTTTAATATTACAATAATAAATGTGGGCGTGCTATTTAATTAGTGCTTACTATTTTATAATGCGATGCCGTTATTAAAATCTTATTTATTATGCGTATTTTGTGATGTTAAATTAAAATTGAATGGGGTTTAGATTATTATTAAATTATTTAGACGTTAAATGCAGATATGATATTTAAGGATTGCTTAATGCTTTTTATAAATGCGACGCTATTATTTAAAATCTTATTTATTGTGCGTTATTTATCATTATTAAATTATCTTAATATGACTTTAGGTGCTTTATTAATTTTAGCTTGGGTTTAAATTATTACAATAATTATGAAATTGTTTTTGCGTATTAATAAATGAACCTATGCTATTTGACACGACATCATTGCTAAATTATTTATTTATTTACGTATTTATTATTATTAAAACTATTAAGAATTAATGGAAATAGAATAGGGCTTAAAATTGATAAATGCGGGCGCGAGACCTAAAGTGCTTAATATTCTACGCAAAATGCGGTGCCATTATTAAATGCTTATTTATGTGTGTATTAATGTTTTATTGTTGCATTTTATTATTATAACATTGTTAAAATTATTTGGAAAATTTAATGTAATTTTATAGTTAATGACTGAACGAGAGGGTCAAAATTGGGTGTCAACAGTATATATGCAGAAAGGTGGTCTTATCGGCTAGTCTGGTTCTTATTTCACATTACTGCATGTCTATGAGCTTTATTTATATTCCGCTGGTTATCTCTGATGTATACCTGTAAGGGTGCCCAGGTAGGAAATCAGTCGCGGGCCCGGGGTCGGGTCGTGACATGAGCGTCAAAGTCACATTCCCTTTGCCTTCCACCTTCACAGAAGCAGCATTCCCAACAAACAACGGTTCTCCATCCTTGATGGCTTGGTAAGATGAAAATATGTTCTTCTCTAAACATACATGCATAGTAGCACCTGTGTCCATCCACCAATCGGTTGAATTTGTAATCAGATTTGATTGAGCAGCCACAACCCCAACGAATTGGTTCTTTGTTTCAGTCCGGTTGGATTGGTTGACATTACTTGAACCTCCAACACCACCACCTTGACTCTTGCGAAGGCGACAATCTTTTGCCCTGTGCCCGGGTTTTCCACATACCCAATATAGTCCTGGTTGTGGTTTCTTGAATGCATTGGTTCTTTGTGGGGCTAGTGCATTCCCCCCGGTTGCAAAAGATGGTTTGACACCAATAAATTTGCCCTTGCCTTTCTGAAACTTGGTCTTTGAAGCATTGCCTTCTACCATGTTGGCATTAGGCTCCAATGAAACAGCATCAGCCCTTTTATTCTTTCGGTTGTCCTCTTCAACACGAATTTTCAGAACCAGTTGCTCAAAACTCATTTCCTCCGTTAGATGCTTCAAATAAACCTTAAAATCCTTCCAAGAATGAGGTAATTTTTCAATAATAACACCAACAAGGAAATATTGGTTAATGCACATACCTTCAACCTCTAGTTCATGAATAATGACTTGGAGTTCCTCCACTTGCTTGACAACGGCTTTGGCATCGCTCATCTTGAAGTTTAGAAACTTGCCGATAACGAACTTCTTTGAACAAGCAACCTCTGTCTTGTACTTGTTCTCGTTGATCGCCATAACTCGTCTTGTCGAACGTGGAGTATATGTCATAGAGAGTATCATCCAAGGCATTGAGAATGTAGTTCTTACACAGAAATTCTTGTGTCCACCAAGTCTCAATCGCCTTCAGCCTTTCGACCTTTGCCTCCTCAGTTGGACCATTCTCTCCTTCTCCATCTGGCAGTGCCGTTGGAGCCTCAGCAGTCAACATGTTTGCCACGTGAAGTGTTGTCAAATAGAACAACATCTTCTGTTGTCAGCGCTTGAAATCAGAACCCTTAAATTTCTCGGGTTTCTTCACATGGTTTTTCATCATTGATGATCCAGATTGATCCATTTGTTTGCAAATCAAGAAGTGTACAAACTCAACAATGTCAGAAAAATATATATTTTCTGAGAATTTTTGTCTTAGACTGTTAGTGCCAATCTAGACTTTCAATGTATAAACCACTATAATATACAAATAATTCAAGTAAATTGAAATCGACAACAATAATGTTCAGCAAAAGCATAAACACATACTAACTTGTTTGTAGATAGAGGTCTGCTCGACGCAGTGTCCTAAGATATAATTTGTCCCCGCTTGTTCGCAGCTTTTTAACTGATCGCCTTTCGAGGATACAACTATCCGAGTGATACACAATAACACAATAACTCTTCTCTTGATAATTTACTTTTTTTTCAAAAATCAAAAAAATTTCTAAGGGCACATAAAATGATCATCATCCAATTTGATGATTCTTATTTGAAGATGTAATCAGTATTTTATTGTACAGTATGTTTATACAAGTATGATGCTTTATATATATTTGCATTATTTCATTCGTTAGACATTCATTACCAAATTTACGTGAGAGATGAACAACTTTTTTGGTTCAAAAAAAAAAATCTCCTCAACGCGAAATCGCCCACAAGGCACCTCACACCTATTCAATTTTTCTTTTTTCTTTCTTTTTTATCATTTTTTCACATTTTCGCCAAAGTTTCCACAAGGCACCTGCTAACAAAATTAAATTCCAAACACTGACTTACGAGCAGCACATCTCGGTCCACCATCAAACCGGCAATTTTCAAAAAATCTAAGATATAAATCACTTGTTTTCTTTTTCAATCCACGCAAGTTCCAATAATTTTAATTAACGAATCTTTTTATCTCTTCATCAAATCAAAACTAAGATAAACTAATACCACAAATGTAAATTATAGTTTAGTTTGGTGCTATATCTTTTCAACCAAACATTCTGAACTATTTTAGTTGAATGTCATTATTGTACTAGGGAAAGATAAAACTTTTTATTCAACAAAAAGAAAAGTACTAGTAATAAATTTGAAACCTTTTTTTCTTTAACACTTTGGTACTTTAATAAAATAATATGCAACTTTTTTATTTTTGCAACTGGAACAACTGAAGATGATTTTCCGTAGATTATATATCAACTCCACATGGTTCCAACAACCAACAGAACAAAAAGTAAAAGATTAAATTTAAAGAAAAACGAAACAAAATAATCAGTTTCAATTTTTAAATTTACATGATTACGTAAAGAATAAAATCTAATTAATTAAATAACATTAGGCTTACCTAACTAAGATGTTGACAATAAATTAGTGGTGGGGACTAACCATCCACAATAATTGTACAATATCCCAAAGTATAGTATCAATTATTATGTAAATACAACAGACAGGACCATAAGACACCTCCTCGTGGCGTTCTGGTTGGGAAATCTGAGTGGGCACTCCCCATTTCTTTTTTCAATATCCATAATGATAGTTATTTCACATCATCATCACTTGAGTCTTTGGTCGTCCTTGTAACAAATTGATGATCTAACAATGGTTATATTCAAAAAATAATTTATGTACAACGATCTGCATGGAACGGTAAGTGAACTATCTTGCGAATCGAGTAGGAACAGATCTAGGGGTTGGTACAATAACATCACGATCAGACTTCATTAAATTTAGTCGTTCTGGAATGGTCTTGTCGAAAAGTCTGTTATCTGGATTCTCAGCATAACAAACGTAGTAACTACTCACACAAGCGTGAGGCAAAGCCATCGCAATCCTCGTCTGCAGCCACCAAAACCAAATACTCCATTAACATCTAATTACGCAAAAAGAAACAAAGAAGAAGAAAATAAAGGAATATGTTCCTTGATTTTATTGATTAATGATTTACAATATATATATATATATAAGATTACAAGAATATTTACTTTGATACAAACTAAGTAACTAATTAACCTAATTACAAAAGGATTATAATTCTACATAAAATAGAAGATATACAATTAATGAAAGAATATTGAGAAATATTCTATTACACCCCACAGTCGAAACGGAAGGTTCTCGAACACTGAGACTGGCTCGAAAATCATCAAATAGTATGCGCGGAAGTCCTTTGGTGAAGATGTCGACAATTTGATATTTGGAGGGAACGTGAAGGACACGAACTTGACCATGAGCCACTTTTTCGCAAACAAAATGAATGTCCATTTCAATGTGTTTAGTGCGCTGATGTTGAACGGGATTGCTGGAACGATATATCACACTAATATTATCGTAGTAGACCAGTGTTGCCTTTTGAATCGGGTAGTGAAGCTCAAATAGAAGGTTACGGATCCAACAAGACTCAGAGACAATGATGGCAACACCTCTGTATTCTGCTTCTGCACTGGATCGAGATAGTGTAGGTTGCCTTTTGGAAGACCAAGATAATAAGTTATCTCCGAGAAAAACGCAATAATCAGACATGGAGTGTCGGGTGTCAGGACATCCACCCCAGTCAGCATCAGAATAGGCAGTGAGACCAGTGAGCGAACACTTGTATAGATGTAATCTAAAGTGAAGTGTATCTTGGACATATCATAAAATATGTTTGAGGGCATGCATGTGTGCTTCCGTCGGACTGTGCATGTGCAAGCAGATTTGTTGCACGACATAGGATATGTCTGGTCTCGTGAATGTGAGGTACTGCAGGCCCCAGTCAGGCTACGATAGTGAGTCTGGTCGGAATCAACGATTAACTTGGAATTGGTGTCTATAGGCGAGGGATGACATGCCTGCACGGTCAAGGATCTCTTCGGCGTACTTCTTCTGACATAGAAATAGGCCGCCAGAATGTGGAGTAACAGAGATGCCCAAGAAATAACTCAGAGGGCCCAAATCTTTCATAGCAAACTCAGAGGAAACGAGAGACATAATGGACCGATGAAGATGGGGTTAGGATGATGTCATCAACATATAATAATAGGTAAGTCATGTATGTACCCTTATTGTAGATGAACAGTGAATGATCGAATCTGTTGTGTTAAAAACTGATTGAGGAAACATAATCGGTGAGCCACTGATACCATGCTCGAGGAGCCTGCTTTTGTCCATAGAGCGATTTCCGCAACATACACATATAATTATAATGAATAGGATCCTGAAACTCATAGGTTGATGCATATATACCGTTTCATGAAGATTCTCATGTAAGAAGACATTCTTGACATCAAGCTGATGAATGGGCCAAGACTTGGATATGACAATGCTGAGGACGATCCGGATGGTTGCGAGCTTTACGATTGGACTGAACGTTTCATCACAGTCTACTCTCACCTGTTGAGACATGTCATCACCTACAAGACGAGCTTTGTACCTCTCAATAGAACCATTAGATTTCTTTTTATGTCTAAAAATTCACATAGAACGAATGATGTTAGCATCAGGTGGATGGGTACTAGGTCTCACATCTTATTATCAATAAGAGCATTATATTCGTCAGTCATTGCGGTTTTCCAGGTCGGAAAGGCATCCTTCGGGTTATGAGGGAAGGGGAAGGGACAACTGAAACAGAAAGGTTAAACAGACGTTTAGGTTTATGAATTCCGTGTGAGATGGGATGGAGGTTTGCCGCGGGATTGCCGTGAAGAGGAGGAATGGCAGGGGTGACGGTACTGGCTGGCCGAACCTCGATTTGCCAAGAGGTGGCTGCGAAATCACCCTGAGGCAAGTTGTTTCGGGCCACCGTCGGCAGAACCGCGGGCGCTTGTCTGGATCGCCGGTGGTAGCAGTCCGATCCGACGGCGAACTATGTAAATGGTGAATTAGAAGGCGTCCGTGCCATCATCTGAAGTCGCGGAATATCGATGTGGCGAGTGTAGAGAGAGGCAAAGGAATCGAGACTCATCAACAGATACGACGTGAAATAATAATTTTACGGCTCGACAATTCATAGCACAAGTAACCGCGATGATTGGCAGGGTAACCCAGAAACACACACGGAAAAGATCAGGGTTGGAGTTTGTGAGTGGTCGGATGGAGTATAACAAAGACAACCAAAAATACGCAAGTGTTGGTAACAGAGGTTCCTACAAAACAAAACTTGAGTGGGCGACCGTTGAGCTAGAGACTTGTTTGGAATTATGTTTAGGAGATATGTGGTCATGGAGAGTGTGTAATGCCAGAATTGAGGGAAAATTGAGACGTGAGCAAGCAGGGAACGAATGAGATTATTTATGGTTCAAATTTTCCGTTCGACTTTACCATTTTAGGAGGATGTGTGAGGGCAAGAAAAACGAAAGGTAAGATCGTTTTGGAGTAAAACTACTTGAATTGGTTATTATCGAATTTCCTGACATTGTCACATTGAAAATATTTAATGTTATTTTCAAATTGTGTTTTTACGAAAGCACTAAATGAATAAAAAATGATTAGACCTGGGATTTATTTCCAATTGAAAAAGTCCATAGAAAGTTGGAATAATCGTCCAAAAACAACACATAATATCGATGGTCAGTTGTACTAAAAATAGGGGATATCCACAAATCATTATGTATGATATCGAAAGGCATTAAAGTACAATTTGTGGATGCAGAAAATGGTAATTTGACATATTTTCCAAAAACGCAAGATTCACATATAGGAGTCCTAGAAATACGGTTGCAATTAATAAAATTATTTTTCCTAAGGGAGCGTAAAACAGAGTCTCCCGGATGTCCTAATCTAGAATATCACAAGGAAGACGAAAGATCAGCAAAGGTTGAAGGAACTGAGGCTGGATTGTTGATGGCGTTTGAAATAGGGTAGAGATCTCCGGTGCTGTCACACCTCATTATTCGTCTCCCTGTCGTAAAATACTTTACAGTAAAACCAAAAGGACCAAAGTCAAGGGAAATCCAATTGTCAGTTGTAAAATGTCGCACGAAAATTAGATTCTTAATGAGTTTAGGGGCATGAAGGATATTTTTTAAGATTAGTGGTAGATGTGGTGGGGATAGAGAGGAATGACCATAACCAAGGATGGAAATGTCTTGTCCACTACCAACAATAATATTTTAATTTAAATTACACAAATTGAAATAAAACGATAGAGTACCTTGAGATGCCGTCATGTGAGATGTGGCGCATGTGTCCATATACTAATTTTCGTCTGGAGTGTTGAGTGACATTGTGCTCATAGTTGCCTGAATATCAGTCGGTGCATAAGTCGATGGCGGGGGCCTGTATTGTGTAGGACTGTTATGAACGTGGTCCAATTATGTCAGGTTGGGCCTATCGGTTCTGAGGTGGTGTCCATGAGGATGTCGTCTAAGGTCAAGGAGGGGAGGCCCATAACGGTGGGGCCCACGCAACCCACAGCGGGTAGGCAGTCCACGGTGGAGGGACTGCCCCTTCACGCCGCCGTTGCCGAAATTTCTTCCACTGCGGCCTCGCTGCATCGCTCGCTCGCGTTATTACGGGAGAGCTGATCGCCGCGTCCTCCGTCGACGGCTCGTTGCCGAACGCGAGGCACCTTGCCGTCGAGGGCCGCGGTGAGGCGGCGTTGGCAATGCTAGCCCGAGTGGTGGTGCGCTTGATTTTTCAGATTTTCTCAAAGATAAGATTCGAACGGGCCACATAAAACGGAGGTAATGACATGCATTGCTGAATGACGGTGGCAATGTCGTCATAGAATTCGTTCAAACATGCAATAAGTTGAATGACGAATTGTTGATTAGTTACTGGTGCGCCGACGTTGGAGAGTTGGTCGGCAAACATCTTGAGTCCTTGACAATAGGTAGACACGTTTGGAAAATCGTCCTGATTAACGGCCTTGAACTAATTTTCAAGATATAACGCTCATTGAGTTTTATTGTCGTGGAAAATATTGTCCAAACGTTCCCACGTTTGGCGAGCAGTGGCATCGGTCTCAATTAGGGCTGTGCAAAAAACGGACCGGACCGAAAAAAAACCTGGACCGAACCGAAACGAATTTTTCGGTCTGTTTTTTTTTTTTTTGGTTTTTAATGTATATTTTCGATTTTCGGACCGGACCGGACCGAATTTTTCGGTCCGGTCTTCGGTCCGACTTTTCTGGAATTTCAGTCCTCGGTCCGGTCCGAGAGTTTTGTGCAGCCTTAGTCTCAATGATAATGTGCAACAAATCATTAGATATTGTGTCGTATATCCACTAGAGGACGACTGTGTCCAAACGAGATCATAGTGCATCATCAAAAGTCGAAGCCGATGGTACGTCTGTGGACTTCGACGTGGGAGGGATGATGTGGTCGATAACTTCGTAAACACGATAATGGATCTTAAAAAGCTCCGCCCATGAGGAGTATTGACCATTTTCCATCTCAAGAGTCACATTGATGAAGTTTTTTATGTTGTTTACGGCAAGTGTCGGATGTAATTTGATTTTGTCAGCCATGGAAGAGGAAAATTAGGAGGAAGAGGGAGGGAGAATGGTCGAAAAAACTAGGGTTCCACTCAAATACATGATCAATAGAGCATTATCTTAATGAAATGTCGGATTGAATCCGGGCAATAGGGGCATAACGCGTACAAAAAAGCGTAAGATCTATGAATAATCATCCCGGTTCGTGTTCTTTACTCCAAATTAAAAACTTAACTTTTACCACCACCTTGAGTGAAAACCCTGGAAACCTAATCGCTTATAGTACGTTTATAAAAAAAAAAAGAAAAAAAGTTTTTTTACTCAGTCCCTTCAGTTCGTGTCCCATGGTATATATTAAAAAGGATGACGAAAAGCGCGCAGCGCGGCAGCCTTGGCAAATGCAACAACAAACCGCGCGGCAGCGCGGCGCAACAACGCGGCGGCCAGCGGCCAAGCCATGGCTGTGCCGGCGGCGTGTTTAGCCAGTTTGCTTCCGCATCCGCTTTTTTGCGTTCCTTTTCTTTCTTGCTTCTTCTCTCTTTCTTTCTTTGATTCGCGCTTCCGTATTCGCGCTCCCCGCGCTCGTAATCGCTAAGTCTCCGGAAATATAGTCGTCCCATCCCCCCTTCGTTTCGAATCATCCTTCGTCAGCAGTTGTGGGAGCAGCGGGAAACAATGTCAAGACTTTGAATCCGTAAGATAGATTTCATCAATAAGATTTAGCGGGGAAAAGAGGGCGGTCGAGAGAGCTCGGCGGCTAGGATTCCGACGTGGAAAAAAGGTGGCGGTCGAGAAGGTGTATCGGCAGCTAGAGTAAGGTTTGTAGATTTAGGCTATTGATACCATAAAAGAATATGTTCCTTGATTATATTGATGAACGGTTTACAATATATATAAGGTTACAAGAATATTTATTTTGATATAAATTAGGTAACTAATTAACCTAATTACAAAAGGATTATAATTCTACCTAAAATAGGAGATATACAATTGTATACCATTAATGAAAGAATGAGAAATATTCTGTTAGAAAATGCCAAACTTGATCTTTTGACATGAACTTGCGATGGGAAACTAAATTTGCAAATGTATATCGAGCAGAATATAATTTATATAAGTGGTACCAATTAGTTGAAAATATATTTTAGCCATGTTAATATTTACTTTAGATCTATATTTTATAAGAATCCTTTATTCGTTTCAAAAGTTTTGTCAATGAGAAATGAGAAATGAGAAACTAACAAATATGTACCGTCCGGCCAAACTTAATTATCAATATGGCCGAAATATATAAAAAATATACACTAATTGTATATATTATATGTCTATAATATACATATAAATATGCAAAACCTATACAATATTTCATAAATTAGATCACCCAAAGTGTAAGACACTGGATAATCCCCGAGACCTACCCTTGGGTTTGAAGTTACATAATTAGTGAAAATTCATATAATCATTTTTCCAATTATCCCCCTTGAGAACCAGTAGAGCTGCTCATGCGGACAAAATTCATATAACCAACACTTACTCACTTGGGATTGAAGCTTTTATATTATTATTGTTACTTTATGTTGAGCAGAAATAGAACTCACCTGAATCCCTAAGACCTTCCCTAATTAAATATGTCTCACATCTTATTAATGGTTATTTCTAGAAGTAAGAACTGCGTACACTTTATTTTTTTCAAAACCCACTTATGATATTACACTATATTTGTTGTTGTTGTTCTTGTTATGCTTCTTTTTCCTATTATTCTAGTCTCACTCTTCTCTCAAAAGGAAAAGAAATTATAAACTAAATTTGCAATAGTGAAGTAAAAAGACTAACCAGAAGGTACCCAACATAGGCAGATAGGAGGGACAATGTAGCAGTGAAATTGGGATAGACAGTGAAAGTCCAAGCGCCAACCACAATTACACAAATCGAACCGCTACATACTCCCGTGAGGAAGCATATGGCACTTGTCATGTCCGAGTCTACAATTGACTCCATTTCTCTCTTTTGAAATAGCTCCCATGTGTCTTGTGATGCCTTCACAAAGCTTTTACCATATGTAGCAATCTGTCAAAACAATTACATTTTTCAGTAAACAATAATAACAATAACATATCACTGTAATTTTATTAATGGAGTCTGAAGATGGTAGCGTATACGCAGACCTTACTGTTAGTATCAATCTAATATCTTCGATTAAACACAATAATTATATAATAATAATTAAACTGTAATTAAAATCAACAACGAAATATGCTACAATTGGAAAAACCAAATACTAACTTATTTCGATAGAGACATGCATTGCAGTGTCCTAAGACAGAAATTCGCCCCACTTGTACAGTAGTTTCGAACGTCTATCTAGAGGATACAACTATCTGGTGCAAGTTCTTGCACAAGAACTTGACCCTGACGAATTTACTTTATGTTGTTTTTCCAGAAATAAACTTTTGGGGAAGAAGAAGCAGTAATAACTTATGATTGTTCTATTATTGTTGTCTCTTTGTTCTATCAAGTGATCATACTTTAAATAGCAGTAAAATCGAACAAATATGACTTATCCAATCAAAGGTTGTGACTGTTACGATTAGTTGCATCTTTTGAAAAGATTAAATCTGATTTAATTCGACCAGCGCCGCGGCGCCAGCACACAACTGTTCACAGCGTCGTGGCCCTTCCTATTAGCGTCATGGCCTTCTCTCTCAAATACATTTTTCGGAGTTACGACCAGAATGGCGCCGTGGCTCTGCTTCGTAGCGCCACGACGCTAATCACGGTAATGTTTGCCTGCTCTCTGGACATTCGGCGTCGCGGTCCTCTCCCTAGGCGCCGCGGCGCTTGACCCAAAAATTTGACCACTTCTTTCTTCTTCAAGTTCCAACAATACCCCACATTTTCTATTCAAACACCTAACAATACCCCCACATTTGGATAGAAAATAAGATAATGAGGAACTTATCGTTATTTTGGAAAACTAGATATGACATGCATCAGAAAAGGTGTCTTTTGGACTTGAACCGCTCGTAGTGAATACTTATCGGATCTACTTTGCAAAATAGTGAACGTATGTCTTGAACTATTCACATTTTTTGTAGTAAATCGAAACAATGAGTATCACACACATTATACCAACATATTTCAATTCTTACGGTTGTGTTCATTTCGGTGGTGAACAACTCCTTCTTCTTGAGAATTTTAGAGAACGTAGTCATATCGGTTCTCAAAGATGCGACCCCACATCAATCTCATATAGGATCAAGAATAGTCTGTACTACCCCACCATAATGGCTTTTAGTATTATTAAGAATAATATTCATCCCTAAATCATCAACGGATTAACACTCATTGGTACACCATAGGAATGAGCATATGTGTGGGTCTATGCTCCTTGAGTCTTCCCCAACTGATTATCCTATTGAACCTAGACCATGGGATCTTCAATGTTTTTAGGTTAGGTTTCCGCCAAGTAGTGACTCATTGTATTGGCTTTAAGCACATTTCTCTCGATGTAAATACGGTTTGCTCTCTATTAAGGCCTTTTGTCAAAGGATCCTCTATATTGTCCTTTGATTTTACATAGTCGATGGATATAATTCCATTCTTTAGCAAGCTATGTATATATTATGACGTCGTCTTATATGCCTCGATTTGCCATTGTATATTTGTTTCTTTGCCCTCATAAGAGCAGTCATACTATCATAATGTATGCAAATTGTTGTAACAGGATTTGTCCATAAAGGAATACCTGCCATGAAGTTTTTGAGTCATTCTGCCTCTTCGGCAGCTTTGTCCAAGGCTACAAACTCCGCTTCCATAGTTGATCGTGTATTCACGGTTTGCTTTGATGATTTCCAAGATACCGCCGCTCCACCAAGTGTAAATACATAACCACTTGTGTACTTACTTTCCGAATGGTTGAAAATTCAATTAGCATCACAATATCATTCTAAAACAGGAGGATACTTTGTATAATGCAACCCATATTTCATTGTATGCTTTAAATATCGGAGAACTCGAATTAGTGCAAACCAATGATCTTTTTCTGGATTATGTAAGTATCGACTAAGTCGACTCACGGTATATGCCAAGTCCGGTCGAGTGCAATTCATTATATATATCAAGCTTCCAAGAACTTGTCTATATTCCAATTGAGACATACTTTCACCTTTATTCTTCTTAAGGTGACTAGAGGGATCAAATGGTGTAACAACCGATCAATCGTCATAGTGTCTAAATTTTCTAAGGACCTTCTCAATATAATGGGATTGAGTTAGTATGTAACCATCAGAATTCTTCTGAATTCTAATACCAAGAATGACATTCGTTATTCTCATATCTTTCATATAAAAAACGCCATGCAACATCTTCTTAGTTTGGTTAATGACATCCTTACTTGTTCTCATAATTAGCATATCATCAACATATAAACATATAATTTACACACGCATGCTTACATTCTTTAACGTAGACACATTTGTCACATTCATTTATTTGAAATTCATTGGATAATAGTGTATTATCAAACTTTTCATGTCATTGTTTTGGAGCTTGTTTAAGTTCGTATAAAGACATAATTAGTTTACAAACCTTCTTTTCTTGACTTTTAACAACAAACTCTTCGGGTTGTTCCATGTAAAAAAATTCATCTAATTCACCATTCAAGAATGCGGTTTTCGCATCAATTTGGTGTATTTCCAAATTGTGAATAATCGTTATAACAATTATCGTCCTAATGGAAATAATTCTAGTTACAGGTGAGTAAGTATCAAAAAAATCTACACCTTTTTATCGAAACCTTTTGGCTACTATACGAGCTTTGTATTTTTCTATAGTACCATCAGGCCTTAATTTCCGTTTGAAAATCAATTTATGGCCTATTGGTTTTTGTCCCTAGGGAGATCAACCAATTTTCATGTATTGTTTTGCACAATGAATTCTACCTCACTTTGGATAGCATCTTTCCAATAAGGTGCTTCGAATGATTCCATAGCAGCCCTATATGTTTGAGGTTCTTCTTCAACGGAAAAGGTCATAAAGTCTGGTCCAAAAACTTTGGCAATTTTCCCACGTTTACTTCTTCTTGGTTCAGAATTTTCTTCTTGAACAAATGAAGTCTTACTTTTATCACTTTGTGTGTTTTGGTTTGACTCATCTTGAGGCAGCGACCTCTTTTTATGATTAGGATCACTTTTATCCTTTTTCTTGCCTTTGCAAGAAAAATTGATGCTTCAGCAGATTTCATAATTGTGTTTTTGTGAATACCTTCAACATCGGAATGATAAACCAGAAACTTATATGTTGCACTATTATTGACAGGACCAATATATATGCAATCCACCATTTTTTGTCAAAGTTTAGTTCTCTTTGGTATGGGGCTTGAACTTTCGCTAGGCAACCCCACACTTTCATCTTTTTAAAAGTAGGCAATCGACCTTTTCATAATTCATAAAGAGATTGATCACTTTTCTTATGAGAAAATTTATTTAATATCATATTTGCAGTAAGTAATGTCTCTCCCCATAGGCTTAGAGGTACTCCCGAACTACCCAACATTGAGTTTATCATATTCTTCAATGTTCTATTCTTGCGTTCGGCAACTCCATTTTGTTTTGGAGTATATGGTGCAGTGGTTTGATGAACTATACCATGAGTAGAACAAAATCATTAGATTGATATTCACCACTTCTATCAGACCTTAGAATTTTAATTATTTTCTCAAGTTGGTTCTCCACTTCAGCTTTGTATGTTTTAAACATGTTCAAAGCCTCGTCTTTGGTATGTATTAAGTAAACATAACAATATTTACTGCAATCATCTATGAATGAGATGTAATAGTTCTTTCCTCCACGAGATGGGGTTGCTTGGTAATCTCACAAATCACTATGAATTAAACCAAACACTTCATTTGATTTCACTACAGATTTGTGAGGATGACTTGCATATTTTGATTCTATGCATACTTCACACTTGTCATTTTGTTCATAGAACATTTTGGCAACATGCCTAAATTTACCATTATTTGTAAAGAGCGATAATTAACATGGCCTAGTCTTGAATGCCATAAGAAAGGGGAATCAACCATGTACATAGAAGTAGTGTTAGTGCCCGCATTTTTATTAATAAGCATAGCATCCATAATAGGTACAACAGAAAGTTTGAAGAGCCCTTCACTAAGGTAACCCTTCCCTACATACATCCCACCTTTGGTGAGTACAAATTTGTCCGATTCAAACACAATCTTAAAGCCCTTGTTACTTGGAACAGGGACAGAAATCAAATTCTTACAAATTTCAGGCACATGTTGTTACATTAGTGAGCACAAGATCATTCCCGGAAGTGAGTTTCAGAATCACCTTCCCTTTTCCTTCAACCTTCACAGCATCAGCATTCCCCACGAACAAAGGTTCTTCATCCTTGATGGGTTGGTAGGATGTAAAAATTTCTTTTACAGAACAAACATGCATAGAGGCACCCGTATCCATCCATCAGTCGGTTGAATTGACAAACATATTTTCTTGAGCAACAACAACACCAACGAATTGGTTTCTAGTTTCAGCACGGTTGTTTTGGTTGACATAACCCTAACCTCCAGCACCACCTCCTTGGTTCTTGCGAAGGCGACATCTTTTGCTCTATGCCCAGGTTTACCGCACACCCAACAGACTCCCATTTGTGGTTTCTTGAACGCTTTGGTCTTTTGTGGGACGAGTGCATTTTTTCTGGCAGCAAAAGGTGGCTTGGCAGCAACAATCTTGTCCTTGCCTTTCTGAAACTTGTCCTTAGATGGACTGCCTCCAACCATGTTAGCATTAGGCTCCAAGGAAACAACATCAAGTCTTTTCATTCTTCCGGTTATCCTCTTCAACTCGAAGTTTGAGAACTAATTGCTCAAAATTCATATCATCGGTTAGATGCTTAAGATAAATTTTGAAATCCTTCCGAGAAGAAGGCAATTTCTCAATAATAGAACCAACAAGGAAATTCGGGTTAAGACTCATTCCTTCAACATTTAACTCATGCACAATGACTTGGAGTTCCTCCACTTGCTTGACAACAGGCTTGGCATCGCTCATCTTAAAGTTCAAGAACTTGTCAATGACGAACTTCTTTGAACAAGCAACTGAGTTCCTCCACTTGCTTGACAACAGGTTGGGCATCACTCATCTTAAAGTTCAAGAACTTGTCAATGACGAACTTCTTTGAACAAGCAACCTCAGTCTTGTACTTGTTCTGCAATGACTACCACAACTCCCTTGCCGTTTTGAACGTGGAGTAGATATCATACAGAGAGTCATCCAAGGCTTCGAAACTCATTACTTTCCCAAGTCTCAATAGCCTTCAGATTTTCAGCCCTCTCTCCCTCAGTAGGAGCATCATCATCTTCCCCTTCTGGCAATGTCATAGGAGCCTCAGCAGTCAAAACATTCGTCACATGAAGAGTTGTCAAATAGAACAACATCTTTTTTGTTGTCAGCGGCGAACAAGACAACTACATTTTGGCTTTTCCCTCCGTGAGATGAGCCCAATGCATTGGACCGAAAAGACATGCTTCGATCAGTTAGCGGAATGTGAGAAAGGCATTGAGAGCCCGCCGAGCTAAAGCTGAGAAGTTCTCTCGCTCTGCCTAGTGGTGCTTGCTTGGCCTTTCCTTAGCATCCCCCCTCTCGCATTCTAAGAGCAGCTTTCGTTCCTTTCTTAGCAGGAAAGTTTCCCCTATGACCGCTTATCAAAGAGAAGCTTTTTCCTAGACTATAGTGGCAAGTCTATTGTTGTGTTTCGGAATTAGGGGAAACAAAGCTTCAACAAGTAGAAGCTTTCTGAAAAAACTTCAAACAAAGAGGTTGGGTTGTTCACTTCTGTGGTAAGTCATTCTGCTTTGCCTTCTCGCTCAAATTCTTTTCAATGTGATTAAATTCAATAGTATGACTTCTATTTCATTGGGAACTTGATGAGTCGATTCGCCTACACGTCTTGCTTTTACTGCTATATCGGGTCTTATTTGAAATCAGAACCCTTGAACTTTTCAAGTTTCTCGACATGATTTTTCACCATCGAAGATCCAGATTGATCCATCTTCGAATTTCAGGAAAAAAAAATCTGAGAAATTTCTGTCTTAGATTGTTAGTACTAATCTAGTATCTTCGATTAAACACAACAATTATATAATAATAATTAAACTGTAATTAAATCAACAACGAAATATACCATAATTGGAAAAACCAAATACTAAGTTGTTTCCATAGAGGTATGCGTTGCAGTGTCCTAAGATAAAAATCCGTCCCCACTTTTGTAGTAGTTTCGGACGTCTATCTAGATGATACAACTATCTGATGCAAGTTTTTGCACAAGAACTTGACCCTGGCGAATTTACTTTATGTTGTTTTTCCAGAAATAAACTTTGGGGAAGAAGAAGAAGCAATAATAACTTATGATTGTTCTATCATTGTTGTCTCTTTGATCATGCTTTAAATAGCAGTAAAACCGAAGAGATATGACTTATCCAACCAAAGGCTGTGACTGTTACGATCAGTTACATCTTTTGAAAAGATTAAATCTGATTTAATCCGACCAGCGCCGCGGCGCCAGCACGCAACTGTTCACAGCGCTGCCACCATTTCTCTTAACGCCGCAGCCCTCTCTCTCAAATACATTTTTCGAAGTTACGACCAGAATGGCGCAGCGCTTGACCCAAAAATTTGACCACTTCTTTCTTCTTGGAGTTCCAACACTTACTTACCCCTACCTCGTTGAGGTAAAGAGAATGTTTTCAAAAGATACTTGGCTCAAATGCGGCAAATCAAGGTGGTTATAAAAAAGAGAAACTGGCCACCGGAGCACATCCCGCGATTTATTGGTAATAGTGTTGAAGGACCGGTGCTATTACCTTCAGAACGTCTGGGTAACATCAGTGAAGTAGTCAGGCGCAAGCCTGAAAACCTGGACTATAAAAAAAAAGTAAAAATGAAGAAAATATTACAACTAATAAGTAAAGAAGTACATGGTACAATTTTTAGTCAATGTTGCACATATATATAAACAACAATAATTATGTACCTCTGAATTCGCTCACATTATCGGTCTCAAAATCGAATAAAGAAAGAAGGTAGCATAGATTGACACCAGGTAAAACTATTCAACGCTACATTTAAATAAAGAAGTTATAATTTATTTGAATTATTGTGTGATGGGCCCAATGTGACCAAGTTCCCTATGTAATAAAAAATCGTCAACTGAATATGGTTGAAAAATTAGTGAAGTGCAAGTTGTAGAAAATTATATGTTTGTCTAAATAATTGAGAGCAAACCTCAAGGAATATTGACATCTCATCTCACACGCACTCAAGGCGGGAGGGAATTATGACTACTAACTCTTTGTATTAGATACTAAGTTTGATAATAGTATCACCTTTTTAAGTCCTGAGAACTCCTACCATTACTTTCAAATTTTGGATACATGATATTGTAATATACGTAACAACAATTTCTTTTACAAGTTATTCAATTATATTTATAAGAACATTAGAGAAGAAAGGAAGTAGAATAATGGAGTGAGTGAAAAGAAAACTATGAAAGACAATGGTTCAATGAAATACCTGAACATATGCCCAGCCATTGCCACGTTTGAAGATGGAATCCATGATTTTCAATCCACAATGAGCACAACAAAACATGAATTCATCTTCACCTTCAAGCAAATTCAACCCACGAGCCACAATCCTCAGAGCTTCAATAGCAGGAACAAACAAAGAACCAAGACAAGCACTTCCAAGATTCACTGACAATGCCCTTTGGAAACAAAATTGTGTGCTAGATTGCATCCCTCTAAGATAATACAAAGCAATCACTCTGCTCACTGTCAAATTCACCACATTCCTCATCACCTCAGTTACCCAAGCCATACTCAAAACCAATAAGATAATAATCAATGGTGGGAAATAAAAATTTATAGCTCCAATCACAGCCAAAATCCACATTGACATCCATAAGAATCCAGTAAAAAGTGTTACATACGTTGGCCGGTTCAAATCACCGAACTTGGGCACGGGCTCTAGAGATTTGATTAAAATCTTTGTACAAAACTTAATTCTTGGTGTCACCCAACATGAGTACAATCCATTGCCAATTGCAAACATGATAAACACAACTCCAACACCATCAGTTGCAGGTCTTTGGAAGCAAATTAATAGGATTCCAGCTGATAATGTGAGGATAAAGGAACCCCAAAGTACGAAATGAACCATAAATGTAGGCCATAATCTCATTGCTTTTTGCCATATAAATGCTAGTGTTATGCTAAGTAGAGAAGCTGCTTCAACTTGAGGTAGAAAATACTTTAATAATCTCTTTTCTTTTCTTTGTGCTGCACCTGCTTCTAGTAGACCTTGTATCCCTTTGAATACAAGAAAACAAACTAGCCCAATTGCCGCAATCATGTGTACAACGAAGAGACAAAGTGAAAATTTGTTCGTGTAGGATCTTGAGTTCAGTGTTAATACCGAAGGTTGCTGCTCACACAAACAAACAAAAAAAGGGAAAATCAAGAAAAAATATTTTCAGATTTTACTCAAATAATGGAAAAATACCTCAGTTGTAGGATTATATCGGATATGTTGTTATCGTTAAAAGTGAAATTTTGAGGACACAAATGTGTTTGGTGTGACCAAAGCCCTTTTTCTGAGCATATCTTCTGGAAAATGCTTTATTTTTTAACACACTTACCTGAAATTGTTACATATAGTATTTGCTTGAAGATTGAAAAATTTCTTCTCGAAATTATCTGTATTAAGAATAGAGACTAATATAAGGAAAACTGATTGTATTTTGATGAATTTTTTATTATTAAAGATAGATAATATAATATCTAACTGTTAGTTAAAATAATAATAATAATAATAATAATATCAAATTAAAAACAGAGAAATTTGTGAAACATTGACTTCTGCCCAAAATTTTCCCCTTCTAATGAACTACATTATTTAGCAACCAAACACACAAAAAAAAAAAAAAATCATTCTTAACAAAACACACTCAAAAAAGGGGAAAAATAAAATAAAAAGGCAACTCTCATATTAAGATTAAATTAAAGACATACTTGAGGGGTAGTGGTAGGGGTGGAACGAGTCTGAGAAGGCGCCGGAGAAGGGTAGTGCTGATCCGGCGGCGGATTCGGAGCCGGAGAAGAGCGGTGCTGAAAAGGAGTCGGAAAGGAACGCTGCTGATGAGGAGGAGGAGGAGGAGGAGGCGCTGGAGCGTGATAAGGAGAAGGAGAAGCAACTCTAGTTCCCGCATTCATTACAAGCCTTAGAGGATTTGTAGCACTCAATCTTTGCATTCTTGACATGTGAAAATTCTCACTGCCTGTTCCCGGTGGCGGCGGAGGTTGACTCTGAAATCCCCTTTGTTGACTACCCATTTCACCTTTCTCCACATCTCTATTTTCTTCTTCTCCTATCTTCGTCTCCTTTTCTCCATTTTCTTCCTCTACTACCTAACAATAGCAACAAAAACAAATTCATTGTAATCACACAAGTAGAGTCTGGAGAGAATAGTTTATACGCATAAGATTGTTTCTTATAGATACTCGGTTCAAATAACAACAATAATAAAATAGCTAGTGAAATTCCACGAAGTAATGTTTGGAGAGGGTAGAGTCTACGCGTACCTCACCCTCGGCTCAAATAAAAGCATTTCAAAATGAATGTTTGTTATTGTTGTTGAATCACAAAAGAAAATGACTATTTTGCAAGAAGTGAAATATAAATGGACATGGGCTTACAGGTTTTATTGCACCCATAAGTGGCGGCGCGTGGAGGAGGAAGGAAGAAATAGATGTTATTGCCGTTATGGACTGAGAAGAACGTTAGATTTTGTTGCTATGTAAATTGTGGTGGGTGATGATGCTATTGGTGGGTATCAAAATATTGTTTTCACCAGAGCTTATTTACTTATGTAAACTCAAGTGTCAGGCACTTGTTTAAAGACCAATTTGGTTAAAACATTCCAAACGTGCATCTTACGGCGCGTGATTACACGGTCCAGGGCTGCAGCTGTTTCTCGCACGTGTTCAATTTTGGTTTTGGTTGAAAAATTGCAGCAGTTCGGAGTTTAAAGAGGTGTTATTGGGTGTGGGGGAGAACAGAGCTGGTTATAATGGGGATTAATCAAAGGTCACATGAAAGCTAAGGCTGTGGTTGACGAGGCATTCCTATTCTCTTTTAGACCAAAGCTATTAAGTATCCCTTTTGGCCTTTTCTAAGGGGCGGAGCCACCTTGTAATCAGGATGGGCTCGACTCCACCTTAAATTTAAGTTTTTCTTAATATACTATTAGTAATATTCATGATATTACAATAGAGTTCTCAACTAGTTTTTGTAGTCGTGACGGGAAAACATTTGGAAATCACTATTTTATTTTTCCTAGTAAATAATGTTGTCAAAATTGCTGGAGGTTTATGCAAGCGTCGTGATATTCTTCGAGAACAACAAGCTGCCAAAATAATTGAAGCACTTGATTTAGGTAAAATATCGAGTGGTCGAGGCCTCGATCAAGAAAGTACCCTCGTCAAAATCGAAAATACACGCTGGGGATCACATTATGGTAATTTAGTCATTATGATTACCTTATTTTAGCCTGTGATAGATGTACTTGAGAGGATAGAGGAAGATGGAGCAACCCAAGAGTAAAAATATGAAGCTAAGAGTTCATCTGAAGCCTTGCAGAAGTTTAATTTTGTGTTCAGTCTACACCTAATGAGAACACTATTACGAATCACAAACGAATTATCACAGGCACTACAAAGGAAAGATCAAGATATTGTTAATGCAATGAACTTGGTTAGAGTTTGCAAGCTGCGACTACAAGAAATGAGGGTTAATGGGTGGAATTTTTTAATTGATCAAGTTTCTTCATTATGCAAGAAGCATGATATTGATGTATGTAAGCTGGATGAAATGTTCGTTCGTGCTGGACGGTCGCGATGAAAAGATCCGAAGATAACAAATTTACTTCACTATCGTGTTGAGATATTTTGTGTCGTCATAGATTTGCAACTTATGGAATTGGAGAGTCGTTTTAACGAGACTAGCACTGAGTTGCTTCTTTTCATGGCATGTTTACATCCAAGTGACTCATTTTCAGCTTTTGACAAGAACAAGCTTATTCACTTAGCTACTTTTTATCCAAATGACTTTTCTGAGATGGACTTAATGGTACTTGATGGTCAACTTGAGACTTATATTGTCGATATGCGTACTACAACATAATTTTCTAATTTAAAAGAGATTAGTCAGCTTGCAGAGAAAATGGTTGAAACAAGAAGAGATAAAGTGTTCTCTCTAGTTTATTTTCTTTTGAAATTAGCATTGACACTACCTGTTGCTACTGCGACGGTAGAGAGGGTTTTTTCTGCAATGAAGATTGTGAAGAATAAATTATGAAACAGAATTGTTACACCTCATAAGTTTAAGGCGATAATTAAGAACGTCATTAAAGGAGTAAAAAATTCAAATATTGGGTATAAAGTATACTTACGTATGCTAATAAGGAAATTAGTATACAGGAATGCGATCCCGAAATAATTTTGGATGTAACAAGTGTGACGATGTGAATTAATAATAATGGTGGTGTATATCCCCAAAAGAGGTGATGGACTAATGTCATATTATAAATTATGACATCAAGTATACGAAGGTTTTATGAGTTTTTAAGATTTAAGTAAATTGAGATCGAGAATTAATTGTGTGTATAATTGATTTACTAATGGAGGGAGATTAATATTTTATGGGGTGACACGTTGGTCGATCAAATAATTTCTACGTGCACTTACCTAATTTAATAGTTGACTAGTGTAAGTTCTATGGGGTACAATGTGTAAAGGGGGGGGGGGAAAGCAATAACTTAGTGGCATGTAAATATCACTTCGTTGAGAATTCTTGTAAAGGAACAATATGCTGCCTCCTTATACTTCTTATCATAATAATTAAGGTTATGCTTAAGAATCTGAGGGGAGTCCCGTGTAATGAATAGCTTGTTTCATACATGTTCTGTGGCCATAATAACACGCGCTACACGTCTTGCCTGGAAGAAATCAATTTGTGGAAATCCAGTGATTTAGTCGAAGATGAGCTTTTGCACATGCTTGAGTTAAAAGTTGATTTCACTTGTGTTTAATATTGGACGGTAACAACTGCGCAGATCACTTGTCGAAGATGGGAAGAAAGCAAAACCAAGAATTTGTGATATTACATCGTCCGCCGCCTTCCATGCATCAATTGCTTTTTGCGGATATGACTCACGTAGGATACGCTAGGTATCCGAAGCATGTAATGTAATCTGACAAAAAAATAAAGTTGTACCATTTGTAACTATAAAAACAAAATACAATATTGAAATATCATTTTCTAACGTCTCAAGATAATGCTATTAATCTTTATTTTCTTTCTGATTTTTTTTCATAATACATTTTGTTTAATTATTTATCCTGGATGCAGATGGTATAATAACTGTTTACACCTCATCAAGTTAACGTTTAACGTTTTATTAAAGTAAAATATTGAACTTGTTAGTTGTTAATATTTTTTCTATCGTTTCAAGTACTAATTTATTTGGCTTGGATAATTAGTGCAAGAGACATCTTTCCAAAATGTTACAAGTCTGACAACGATTTTGTATGGTTCATATTTATCACAAATTTCTAATTAAAAGTACTAATTACATCTGTTAAACGATGTAATTGTCTTTAAAAGTCATCCTCTGAAATTGGGAATAATGTTTGATCTTGATGTTTCAACTCCCAAATTAAACCACAAAAGAATGTGGCACAATGGATGCGGTTGCTACTTCCTTAACTTGAAGTCTTGAGTTCAAATCTAGGTATGGAATTTTTTTTGGTAGAGAGCGCTTCCCTCAGAAATGAGTCCTACCCGGCGTGAGCCCAAATATAGTCGGACTTTAAATTACCGGACACAGGAAACCAAAAAAAAACTCACAAATATCTTCACTACTTTGATGTTTCAGCTCTTCCAAAAACCTACTCTCAGAGGATGACTTCTAAAGAATTCCTCAAATTCAGTATAATTTCACATTTATTCGTAGGATTTAGCTTATGCATATTCACAGTGTAACTATTTTTAACACTATCAGAGCATGTTATATCATTATCTTTTAGGTAACTAATCCGCAGTTATCATAGGTAACTAAATGTAATTTCTTTCTTGACCTGAAGATCTTTAGATTGTCCATGTATAACAAGTAAACTCATATTCATATTAAACATATATATTACACGAAGTGCTTGGCAATCCATTAGGGGAACATCGTATGTATAAGAAAAATTCATTACCAATTGCAGTTTCAATTGTCGTCCAATTATTTAACAAATCATTATTCTTGATAAACAAAGTTTACACATGCATACTTGTAAGACTTATCAGAATTTCTACCAGGATTTGTCAACAGAGAATTATAACTGTATTGGGTGGGAACGCCTCCGGGATATTTGATTTATCCAAAAATTCCAACGGCTCCCAAGCCTTTACACAGCAGTCTTCCACTCTTAACAACCCCAATCACATCAGCTTTTCTAGATCAGAGTGTCCGGTGCGTGTAGATACAATGACATCAGCACACTAACGTCGTTACCGGCGCACTCCCTTTATTTATTGTTATTGTGAAAGCCAGTTCCTCGTGATAGTACATAAGGATTTGGTTATCGAGGGTCCAGAGGAGATGATTGTGGAAACGAGTCAAAGGTTTGCTACTAGGAAAAAAAGATTCAATCCACTTGTTGGCCTGCTTCTATGTACTGTAGTTTATAAGGCATTTCCTTCAAAGGAAAGGGGCTTGTTGACCCCCTTCAACCCTCTTGATGCCTGCTTTAACTTTAGAAGAGCATTATAGTTTTGTCTTATATATGCAAGGATTACAAGAGAAGCTAAGGAAGATACATTGTACTCTCTCTAAGTTTACAGTTGTAACTTGTAAGCAATAGACTAAACGAAGCATTTGTTCATGATATCTACTCGTACAAGTGTTATTATTCCATTTCACCGCGTCCCGAGCCGGACAGATACGCGTGCAGATTCCTTGTATGATTCACCGCGTCCCTCATTAGAGGGTCGGGTAGTTTATGTACATATGATGCGGGTACAGATACCCAGGATAGTATATTTCACTGCGTCCTCACCGTAGCGGATGACGTGCGCATGCCTTATATGATTTTACCGAGTCCTAGAATGGGTCGGGCAGTATATGATTTCACCGCGTCCTTCGCTAGAGGGTCGGGCAGTGTATATACGACTCATTTTTATAAGGCACAGTTGACTCTCATTTCTATATGGCACAGTTGTATTGCTATTGTGATTATTACACATGTCTCTTGTTATCTTGGCCAGTTATGATCTCATTTACAGTACTTCATGTTTTACATACTCAATACATTATTTCGTACTGACCCCCTTTTCCCGAGGGGTTGCGTTCATGCCCGCAGATACAGGTGCTCAGTTTGGTGATCCTCCAGTCTAGGATTCATGTTCAGCTGTTTGGAGAGCTCCAATGATTCAGAGCTTTGTCATTTTGGTACATAACCCTATTTTGACTTATGTATATTTAGGGGCACGACGGGACCCTGTCCCGTCATATTTCATTATCCTTCTCATAGAGGTCTGAAGACAGTTGTGGGTTGTACATATGTGGATTGTAAACCTGTTTTGGTCATCTGTGTTATTGTACTCTGTTTTGGGATGTTCCCGGATATAGGTGATATCGTATAGTGGCGGCCTTGTCGGCCTGTCTCCCTTGTTATATTTGATTAGATGTGACTCCTCAGGAGACAGATTTACTTTGGTATATATATGACGTCATGCATCAGATTTCACGGGATTTATGTATTGTTTTTTGGTGTCAGTTGGATTATATGTGTCACGACCCGACCCCGGGGCCGCGACTGGTGCCCTACCTGGGCACCCTTACAGGTATACATCAGAGAAAATCAGCGGAACATACATAAGCTTTAACAATGAAATAAATAATAGGTTAGCCGATAAGGCTACCTTCCTGGATATAAACAAATCCAAAAGCAGTTACCTCAAAAAAAAAAAACGACCCATAATATATGACTACAGACCTCTAAGAGTTTACATAACAACTGTGACGGGACAAGGCCCCGCCGTACCCCTGAATGTACAAAAGTCAACGACTCCAGGGAACCATACCAAAGACAAAGCCTCCGGAGAAATGGAGCTTTCCAGAACTGAACAGTGATCCTACGAGTGCGGATCAGCAAGCTATGTACCTCAACCTGCGGCATGATTTAACGCACTGGCGAGGTCGACAAAGCAGTACAGTATGCGGCGAAAGTATGTAATTTAAATCATAATAGTCAAAAAGATACAGCTGAAGACATATATGATAAGCAAATTAACAGTACACTGTGCCTTACTGAAGTGGAAGCAATTGATGCGCGTAATATGCACACACTTTTAAACGCAAGTGCACGTTATCGTATCAAGTAGTATAGTCTTAGATAAGACCGAATATCGTCCTCTAGGATTAGGGTCCAAGTATCAGTTATCTATTTTCTAGTATCTATTTGGTGAATTAATGATTGATTTGGTTGTTTATAACTACGAATTATAAAAGCTATTTAAATATAAAGGTTTACTTCAGTTGTGATGAGAATAGGGCTTCATGTATCCTCACTATCCGCTTATGCTACTCATTAATGCATTACTTATGGTATTCTTCTTTTGGAGAAAGCGAGTTTACGAAATCGTTTTATACTCCGTTAGGTTATATAAACACTCAACCCAGATCGTTCCTTACCTAACTTTCGATAAGGGTAACTCTATAGGAGGATTAAGAACAAAAACCTAGTTGGCGTCGCCACGCATACGCGCAAAATTAGGGTTGTTAAGCCTCTCATCAACGCTTACAAAACTAATTGAGGTATTTTCATCCCCAATTCAAGCACTGTCTACCCAACTTACATATTCACAATCCCCTTTTGAATCGATTAGAAATCATATAGTGATAATTAGTTGTCGATTAATTACCAAGAATTCATTTCGATTATTGGATAGATCTCTCAATAAGAAAAACAACCATAAGCATGCATTAAAGTATAACACAAGTTTCAAGAAGTTCAACATAGAAAGCCCTATAAGAGAATTAGTTCCTAGTCATTGACATGACAAGAACTAATTCAAAGTTCATCATAAAAGCTGAAATAAAGTAAAGAAAAAGAAAAGAAAATTACTAAGAACGAGTCTCGCCAAGCGTCAGGGTTGTGTTGTGGAATATTTACAAGGTGGATTGGTGGAAGGATGGATGTAGAATGGTGAATGGTAGAATGGAGAATGAATAATTCTTCTAATGATGTATAGTATTTATAGCCAAAGAATCCTTTTGGTGAAGGGTTAGGGATTTGTAGGAAAGGAAAAGTTATTAGAATCCTTTTAGGTAAGGGTTTTAAGGTAGGAAAAGTTATCCCTTTAGGTAGGAAAAGTTATCCCTTTAGGTAGGAAAAATAATCCCTTTAGGATTCTGAAAACATGTCAAATTCGGCCAGCACTTCATAATTCCATGGCCGTCAGCGCTACCCTGTGAAAAATCGAAGATAGTTGGACGGCCAGTGGCGCGCGGCCACGCTAAGCGCCATGCTCGTGACGGAATTCTTCCGGATTTTTCGTTTCTTCGTCCTTTGTTCGTCCGGTCTTCGTCTGATCTCCTCTATAATTTCCGGAACTTCTTAGACTTTATTTCTTGGCCCTTTTTGTGTGCAATTCCATCTCAATTAAGCTCATTTTCTCTTCTTTTCGTCATTTCTCCATTTTTGACCGCTGTGACACAAAAGAAAGGAAAACGACCCTAATACTATACTAAACATAAATAAAATGAGTAAAATACTAACTAAAAATGACTCAAAAAGTGTATATAAAATACACCGATCAGCGACCGACACGTCCGGTTTAAGTACTTTTTCTTTTCGAATTTCCCTTCAAAAAATTTGGTGACTATTCTAAATGGTTGCAAACATTCAGAAATGCTACCTCCAAAACGTATAAATTATTGATTTGTTCCAAGAATTTATTCACTCATTCTAATACTAATTTCTCTACAATTCGAAAATTCATTCTTATTCATTCTGTGTGATATACTGTCGTTGAGTGGTTCGCTGCTACCGAAATTTGGAGTACTACTATTCTAGTAAGATAATCGTTCTATCCTGGGAGACGATATTCCATTAAGCTCGAGTACTGTGAGGGGAATAATTTCCTTAAGAACACACTTTGAACTAAGTGAGCTCGATTATATTCTGAAATTATTTTCCAAAACAGATTATGTTTCGTCTACTGTTTTTCTTGATTAATTTACTGTTAAGTAATTTATATACTGTGTAATCTGTTTTTTACTAAGTGTTTAACAGATTGTGTTGAAATATTATTTTGGCCATATACATATTATTATACCAACATGTTTAACATCAGGGAAACTAGCATAGTCACTAATCAGTAGGGGTGGCAAAATTAGCCCAAACCCAAATGACCCGCCCAAAATTTTATGAGTTTGGGCAAGAGTGATTTTGATGATGAGTTGGTTTGGGCTAGCCCAAGTTGACCCATCATAAATCAACAACCCAAATGAGCTCATGATGCTGCCCAAATTTGACCCATCAAAATACTTAATTTTAATGATTAAAGTTTCACTCTAGACTAAGATTTTTATTTATAAATAATACTATTATCCATAACTAAGTATATTAAATATAATTAGAGGTGGCAGATGGACCGTTTATAAAATAATTATTTATAAATATGAAATTTTTCCGTACCTCTCTCCCCCCCGCCCCTACCCCACCTCCCGCCCTACTCCCTCCACATTCTCAAATTCCAATTTTATATTTATTTACTTTTAAAAATAATTTATAAAAAATATGAAATTTTTCTTACCCCCTAACCCCCCACCTCACCCGCTTACCTCCACCACCCCGCCTCTACCCCACCTCCCGCCCTACCCCACCCTACCCCATTCTCAAATTTCTATTTATATTTTTTTTACTTTTATAAATAATTTATAAAAATATAATTTTTTTCTTAACTCCACCCCCCGCCCGACCCCCACCTCCCGCCCTACCCTCCCATGCCTTACCACATTCTCAAATTTCTATTTTATATTTTTTAACTTTTATAAATAATTTATAAAAATATGATTTTTTTACCTTCACCGCCCCCCCCCCCCGCCCTACCCCGCCTCCCGCCCTCCCCTCCCCTGCCCTACCACATTCTCAAATTTCTATTTTATATTTATAAATAATTTATAAAAAATATGATTTTTTTTCTTACTTCCCCATCCCTACCCCCCACCCGCCCTACCACATTCTTAAATTTCTATTTTATATTTTTTTTACTTTTATAAAAATTTATAAAAATATGATTTTTCTTACCTCTACCCCGCCCTACCCTCCCCGCCCTACTACATTCTCAAATTTATATTTTATATTTTTTACCTTTATAAACAATTTATACAAAATATGATTTTTTTCTTAACTCCACCCCCCGCTCGACCCTCACCTCCCGCCCGACCCTCCCCTGCCTTACCACATTCTCAAATTTCTATTTTATATTTGTTTTTACTTTTAGAAATAATTTATAAAAAATAAATTTTTTTCTTACCTCCACCTCCCCCCCCCCCCGCCCTACCCCACCTCCCGGCCTACCACATTCTCAATTTTTTTTTACTTTTATAAACAATTTATAAAAAAATATGATTTTTTTTCTTACCTCCACCCTCCCCGCCCTACCCCTACCCTACCTCCCGCCATACCACGTTCTCAAATTTTTATTTTACATTTTTTTACTTTCATAAATAATTTATTAAAAATATGAATTTTTTTCTTACCCCCCTATCCACACCTACCCCTTCCACCCCCACTCCATTATCAAATTTTTATTGCATAATATTTTTGCTTTTATAAAAAAATGAAAAAAATCTTTAAAATATTATTCTTATTTTAAAAATGAAATATCATACAAAATAAAATAACATCATAAAAGGTAAGTTTGAATTTTGTAAAAGTAGTGGGTCAAGCTGGGCAATATGGGTTATGACCCATCATTTTAGCTCATCTTGACCCGCTCATCTTAGAACATGTAAGTTTTGGGCGGGTTGGACATTGACCCCTCTACAGCTTCAGTCCATCTTGACTCGTCCAACTTCAATCCAAATGACTCATATGTCACCCCTACTAATCAACATTTGTATCAAACCGAAAATAGAACTATGTAAAAAAGAATAGTACTAAAAACAAGAGTGTTGCAGTGTTAAGAAAATAAAGCAAATATTGACTAACAGTATAACTACAAAAGATATACTCCTAGGATAAGAAGATGCATGAATATATAGGAGAAGAATCAAATGAAGAAGTAAAATAAGCTTTAACAATCCACAAGTCCTGGAGTTTGAAAAGGAGAATGAACATGGGCAGTAACATGGTATAAGCTTGCTAGTATAAATGTGTATAAATAATCAATTTGGAATTATACTATTTACACCATAATTGCAGTGTATAAAAACTTATAAATTTAGTCAGTTCGGAACAAATTTTAGGTATACGTAATTCAAGTTGCAAAAATTCGCATTTAAAGTTTGACAACAAATTTAAGTTGACATTTTAGCCTAGAGTTTAGCTTGCCAATATAGAATTCCTGACATTTTTGTTTTAAGTTTGTCTTGCCGACACCAAATTTACGATAATCATGTCTGAAATTTGCACTATATAATATGTATGTTTGAAACTAATGGGGGTTAGGATTTTAAAAGACTTTTTTGGAGTAAAAAAGTCATGTGGTATTCAATTAAGATTTTAAAATAATCTAAAAAAGTCTTGTGGTATTCAATCAAGACTATTAGGATTTTTTAAACAGAGTGTTCGAATATAGTGATATTCAATTAAGATTTTAAAAGACTAAAAAAAAGTCTTTTGATATTCAAAATTTTGTAAAAAATATGGATTTTGGAGGACTTTTTAGTGGAAGGTATAACTAACAACTTCTATAAACAATCCAGTCTAACCTATCAGACTTTTTCTCATTCTCAAATTTCTATTTCATATTTTTTAAAAATAAAAATATGGATTTTTTTCTTACCTCTCTCTACCGTCCTAACCCCACCTATCCCAGACCCCCACCCCATTCCTCAAATTTCAATTTCATATTTTTTGTTACTTTTATAAAAAAAAAATATTAAAAATATGAAATTTTATCTTACCTCCTCCCTACCCCGCCCTACCTCAATCTCAATTTTTTATTTTTTTTACTTTTATAAATAATTTATAAAAATATGATTTTTTTTCTTACCCCCATACCCACACCTACCCCCTACCCCATACACACGACACTTACCCCTCCACCCCACCCCATCCTCAAATTTCTATTTCATATTTTTTTTACTTTTATAAAAAATATGGAATTTTTTCTTACTTCCCCCCTACCGCACATATTTTTTGTTACTTTTATAAAAAAAATATTAAAAATATGAAATTTTATCTTATCTCCTCCTACCCCGCCCTATCCCCTCCCCCCGACCTTCCCCAATCTCAATTTTTTTTTTTTACTTTTATAAATAATTTATAAAAATATTTTTTTTTTCTTACCCCCATATCCACAACTACCCTACCCCCTCCACCCTACCCACACTTACCTCCTCCACCCTCACCCACATCATTTAGCACATCTTGATCCGCCCATCTTAACCCATGTAAGTTTTGGGTGAGTTGGACATTGACTCATCTACAACTTCAACACATCTTGACCCGCCCAACTTCCGCCCAAACGGTCCATCTGCACCCATAGTTATAGGACTTATAGCCTTCAAACCATGTGAACAATTCAACTGTAATAAGAGAAAGCAGGAGATCCTTACATTTATTTGTGTTATTTTATTTTACTTTGGTTGAACTATTTGGGTTATAATTTTGTTGAACTATTGTTATTGTAATTTAGTTAAACTTTTTTTTGTTATTTATAGAATTAAGTAATATTTTAGACAATTAATGAGAAAAAATAGTTAATGAGACTTGAAATACTATATATTGTTATTTTAGAAGTACAATAACGACTTTTGATATATTTTACATTGAAAACTAGTGATGAAAAATTATTAAAAGTGATGATGACGAGAGCAAAATGATTGGAGAAAAAATCCATGTGGTCCTCAAATCTTTATAAATCTTGTGATAAATCTTTTAAAAAATCCAAACATAAGAAATATTGATTGTCAAAATAGTCTTTTAAAATCATAACAATCTTTCTATATGGCACAGTTGTATTGCTATTGTGATTATTACACATGTCTCTTGTTATCTTGGCCAGTTATGATCTCATTTACAGTACTTCATGTTTTACATACTCAATACATTATTTCAGATCGACCCCTTTTCCCCGGCGGGTTGCGTTAAATGCCCGCAGATGTGTGCTCGGTTGGTGATCCTCCAGTCTAGGATTCATGTTCAGCTGTTTGGAGAGCTCCAATGATTCAGAGCTTTGTCATTTTGGTACATAACCCTATTTTGACTTATGTATATTTAGGGGCACGACGGGACCCTGTCCCGTCATATTTCATTATCCTTCTCATAGAGGTCTGAAGACAGTTGTGGGTTGTACATATGTGGATTGTAAACCTGTTTTGGTCATCTGTGTTATTGTACTGCTTTTGGGATGTTCCTGATATAGGTGATATCGTATAGTGGCGGCCTTGTCGGCCTGTCTCCCTTGTTATATTTGATTAGATGTGACTCCTCAGGAGACAGATTTACTTTGGTATATATATGACGTCATGCATCAGATTTCACGGGATTTATGTATTGTTTTTTGGTGTCAGTTGGATTATATGTGTCACGACCCGACCCCGGGGCCGCGACTGGTGCCCTACCTGGGCACCCTTACAGGTATACATCAGAGAAAATCAGCGGAACATACATAAGCTTTAACAATGAAATAAATAATAGGTTAGCCGATAAGGCTACCTTCCTGGATATAAACAAATCCAAAAGCAGTTACCTCAAAAAAAAAAAAACGACCCATAATATATGACTACAGACCTCTAAGAGTTTACATAACAACCGTGCGACGACAAGGCCCCGCCGCACTTCGAATGTACAAAAGTCAACGACTCCAGGGAACCATACCAAAGACAAAGCCTCCGGAGAAATGGAGCTTTCAGACCGAACGGTGATCCTACGAGTGCGGATCGCAAGCTATGTACCTCAACTCGCGGCATTTAACGCAGCCTCGGGCGAGGTCAAGACAAAGCAGTGCAAGTATGCGAATCGAAGTATCGTAATTTAAATCATAATAGTCAAAAAGATACAGCTGAAGACATATATGATAAGCAAATTAACAGATAATCGCGTGCTCATCAAGTGGAAGCAATTGATGCGCGTAATATGCACACACTTTTAAACGCAAGTGCACGTTATCGTATCAAGTAGTATAGTCTTAGATAAGACCGAATATCGTCCTCTAGGATTAGGGTCCAAGTATCAGTTATCTATTTTCTAGTATCTATTTGGTGAATTAATGATTGATTTGGTTGTTTATAACTAAGAATTATTAAAGACAAGTAAATATAAAGAATTACTTCAGATGTGATGAGAATAGGGCTTCTATGTATCCTTACTATCCGCTTATGTTACTTGTTAATGCATTACTTATGGTGTTCTTCTTTTGGAGAAAGCAGGTTTACGAAATCGTTTTATACTCCCGTTAGGTTATATAAACACTCAACCCCAGATTGTTCCTTACCTAACTTTCGATAAGGGTAACTCTATAGGAGGATTAAGCACAAAAACCTAGTTGACCGTCACGCACAATGCGCAAAATTAGGGTTGTTAAGCCTCTCATCAACGCTACAAATCTAATTGAGGTATTTTCATCCCCAATTCAAGACCGTCTACCCAACTTACAGCATATTCACAATCCCTCCTTTTCGTAACTGATTAGAAATCATATAGTGATAACTAGTTGTCAATTAGCTACCAAGAATTCAACTCAATTATTGGATAGATCTCTCAATAAGAATAATAACCATAAGCATGCATTACTTTATAACATAAGGTTCAAGAATTCAACATAGAAAGCCTATAAGAGAATTAGTTCCTAGCCATGAAAATGACAACAACTAATTCAAAGTTAATAATTCAAAAACAGAAATAAATAAAGGAAAGGAAAAATAAATTACTAAGCTAATGGTATACAAACACCAAGTCAAGAATCTTTAGTTGTGCGAAAGGGAACCCCAGAACCGCCTAGGGTTCTCCTTATATAGTTTTAAAACGCCCCTTCTTTTCCTTCTGTGCCCGCCCAAAAATCCGCCAAAAGACCTAATTTTTTCCGCGCCAGCGTTCGCTGGCGCCGCGCGCTAAAGTTCTGCAATACTTGGTGTTTTGGCCGCGCCCGATATTCGCTGTTCGGTGAGCCATGGCCGCAACTCCCGTGGCTTCGGATGTTTAGCGCCGCGCCCTGCTTTCGTCTTCGAGGCGCCATACAATCTTCGCCTTCTTCAATAATAGCGCCGCGCCGCTTCGATCGCGAGGCCAGCGCAGTCCTGATTTCACTCGTTTGCCACTTTCTCCGCTTTCACTCTAAGACCTCTTTTTCCCTCTTTTCGCTCCTCTTCCGCCATTTGGCCACTTTAGCCACTTTGACTCAAAAGAAAGAAAATCTATCCTAATACGACACTTATATGTGCAAAATGGGACAAAAGACTAACTAAAACAGACTCAAAATGTGTATATAAAATACACCGATCAGCAATGAAAGTCAGTTTTACCTTATACAGCCTGTTGCATCATATGAACCGTAGTCACTCAGGGCTATGAACACCAGCCCTCAAATATCCAAGCGCCTGGGATTCCCATCACCGCCAACCGCTAGGTGTAAAATCTAACTCGTGACGCGCCTGCGGCATCCTTCCTCACCGCTTGCGCACACATAAATCTAACCACGTGGCGCGCCGTGGTATCCTACCTCACCGCTTGTCAGACACACATACAACACGATATACCTATATCCTCCGCCTGTGGAATCCCGCCACCGCCGACACCATAAAAGTAAATACAACCATGTGACGCGCCTGTGGCATCCTACCTCACCGTCGCGTACATACACAATACTTACACGTATATATATCATGCCCGTGGAATCCTCATCTCGGTACATGACTTCACGAGGTGTCCTCGCATCGTGGTAGCAAATCCACTGAACCGTGGTATAACGATCTTGGGGTTTACCCTCATTTATACTCCTACCCCGAAGAAGGTGGTATAACGATCTTGGGCGCACTTCATTTATACTCTTACCCTCAAACTACATGCCTCGGAATCCTCATCGCAAGCACGCCCACTGCATACCCGTGGAATCCCACATCACCGGTATGTCCCAAGAACCCATACTAAGACCATGGAAGCATACCCGTGGAATCCCACATCACCGCTTCGACGCCCAAGTAAACTCATACTATGACAGGAAGCATACCCGCGAATCCCACATCACCGCCAGACGTCCCAGACTCATATGAGGCAATGAGGCATACCCGTGGAATCCTCCATCACCGACAGACGCCCAAGTAAGCTCCTAACTTCTTTAGACTTTCATTAACATACAAAATGGATCTCATTTTATGACCTTAGGCACTTTCCATATCACTTAACAAGTACTGGGAAAATTCAACCCAAAGTACTATGTATTTCTATTCTTTCCAAGATCCCTTTTCCACATAAGACCCCAAGATACTAACACCCGTAGTATCAAGGCTTATTCACCTTTCAAACAAGTCACTATACTATTAGAAATATGCTTCGGCTTCTAAATCAAGTGACCCTCATTTAAAACTTTAAGCAAATGATGCCTCTAAATCAAATTGTCTTTCTTAGCTACCATTCTTTTATCTAGGTTTACCTTATTCGAGAAAAACCATTTCTTTAAGCTTCCATAAAGTTATTATAACCAACTTCCCATAAAGCCGTTATACTAACTTTATGCTTTAGAAACCAAGACATCCTTATCCTCCCATAAAGCCGTCATAACTAACTTCTCATAAAGCCGTTATAACTCTTTATGTCTTAGACCACTTTGCTCTCTCTATAACCAAGAGGCTTGTACTTCAATTCAAGTTACACTACTTTCAAAATACTTCAAAAATCTTAACTTAGGAATCAGGTCTCTTATCTTTAGAATAGTTCAAGAATCAATACTTCCCAAATCCAGTATTCTATACTTGATCATGTCAAGAAATCCTTGTCTACCTTATTAGGATAAACCATTCTTATAACTCTTCCTTAAGGACACGTGAGTTAATTCTTTAACTCAACCAACTAGACATCCTTAAAACAAGTCAAATATATCAAATGACTTCACTTCATTTAAATCACGCACGCCTACCGCACATACGCTTATAACTACTCACGCCAAGAGATAGGAAGAGTTCTACATACCTCTTTTGTTTAATCCACTTGCCAAGTCCAATATGCCGTCCGTAGATGTCAACCTATAATGACCATAATACGTCTATTAGCTTCTAGCTTCAACGTAGTATATTCTAATGAAAAATCCTTTGTTCTACTTGAAAATCGACAAAGACTTCCTTTGTTTCTACTTACTTTTCCACCTTTTTCAAGGTCCGAATTCAATAACCAAACGCCGCATTTAAGGCACAACAATTCAGCTAACCAAAAGGGGATTACACGCCTTCACAGGACGCGTAAAATTCTGCCCCACAATAATACAAAACAATCCAATAATTTCCAAACCACATTCGGCTATATTATCCCATCAATTATCAATTTCCTTACCATTCCCTTTTAACCCAACTTGTTATCCAAACATGTTATCTAAATCATAACCAATTATATACCCTCCTATTTATAACATGCAACGACTTTTAGCTAACAATGAATTGATTACAACATGAGTGGCTAACATGCCCCCTTTTCGGTTTTCAACAAGACAACAAGATCCAAATCTTTTCAAACTTTAATATAACAGCCTCAGGCTCATTTCTTGACTACTAAAACTTGAAAACTTCATTTACACAAAAAGGAGAAGATTTTACCTCAAGAAGCCCTCTTTCCGAAATCTTCTTCACTTTAAAATTACCCACACGAACCCTCTACAAGCTTGCCAACACTTTTCTTTCTTGAAGCCCTTCCAAAAATCTCACCGGGGTTCATCAATTTGAGAGAGAGAAGAGGGATTTTTCTTTGAGAAACCCTTGCAAAATGGTCAAGTCTTGAAGACTTGGCCCTAAAATAAGACCCTCCTTTGGTCAAAAAGATGGGAGGGACACTTGTCACCCTCCCATAGGCCTTTAATCAAAATATCCCCTGTTTTTCGCCCTCACCGCGTCAAAATCCGCTTGGCGCCGCTGCTCGCGCTTCCACTTCCGAGAATTTCTGCATTCCGGCGGCGCTGCAACCTCGAAGGACTTTCGAATATCGCGCCATGCCCCGCGACGCTGGGGAAGCTTGCCCTGCGTCACCCACGTAACTTCTAACGCCCGTAACTTCCTACCCCGATGTCCAATCGACGAGTGTTTTGTTGCGTTGGAAACTAGACTCAACAACCTCCATACTAGTCTTTTAAAACTCCTCAAAACTCCTAAGGAACTAGGAGATATACCGCTCCAAAGTTGACTGAAAGTCTGCCCACAACCTTTTTCCAACCCAACTTTCCAAATTCAAATCTTATTTTCTTTCATACGTTCGTAACTTAACCTCTTGAATTTACGGGGTGTAACAATATGTGACTAGGGATGGGAACGGGTAGGATCTGGACCGGATCCTACTAGATCCAGATCCAGATCCGTTTTACATACATGTATCCATATCCAGATCCAAATCCATATGGTCCATAAAATCATATCCAAATCCAGATCCATCGGATCCACCGGATCCACGGATCGGATCTGGATCCAAATCAAAGTGACAGATTATTAAGTTATACCTTCTAATCAGTCCAAATTTTCTAGAAAAGAGTCAATTTAATTTAACGGAATCATGGGGAATGCATCCGTAAATTATGACTAAATGACATTGTTGACAATTGTTATGCCTATTGGTTATTGCTGTAGTGAGAAACAATCCTCTCAATACCTAAGCTACTACATAAGTACTACATAAATGATTAATATAATGATTAAAGAATAACACGCAAAATGTGTCTTAATTAAAAAAATAATGGTCGTAGGCCCTTTGAATATAAAATAAAATTAAGATTACAAAGGATTCGGTGCCATGATGTATAAATAATAAATGTATAATTAATTTAATAAAAAACGGATTCACTGCCTGATCCGACCTGATACGATTCAAAGACAAGATCCAGATCTGATCCATCATAAATGGATACGGGTCCGATCCGGATCCGTCAGGTCCAAACTTTGAATATCCATATCCTATAAAACGGATCTGGATCCACCGGATCCAGATCGGATCCAGGATCCATTGCCATCTCTATATGTGACAGGTCAGCATAATGGCGTCCAATTAGGGCACCGGGTCGCGGCCCGTCGGATCGGGTCGTGACAAAAATGGGAGATCAATGATTGAATGACAGCATGGTTACCTATATTGAGAAAGACGTATTTGGTGAAGTTGATAATGAAGATATCATAGATACGTTTCAGAAAATGAAAACTCGCCGAGGTCATTGTTGAATCTGTGATTGTCATGATTTTTAATACATATTAGTTCTTTAATAATATATTTTAATTATATTTAAATATAAATAGGCTCCCCCTAAACCAAAATTCTGGCTTCGCCCCTGCCTTTTCTTATTAACTTTTACAGTAATTTCATATTAGTGTGCTTGAATTAAAGTCATTTTTAAGTTTCATGCAAATGAAAAGTTTTATTTGGTGCTTAAGTGGTTAGTGCAATTTTTTTTGAAAACAAATATATTAAAAATTGAGTAATAATATTAACAAATCCTTTCTTAATTATGTATAAACAAGGGTTATTGTGAGCATTAGAATATCCTTTTTCTTATATTAATAAATTGTAGAGTATTGTGATGAAATATTTGAATATTAATAATGTATTAGTATTAGTTGAAACAAGTTAATGTTAAAACTAAATTTATTATAAGATAAATTACTTGGGGAGTCATTTTCATCTTTGAAAAATATTTTCTGATAACCAAACGCACTAAAAATGTCTTTTATTATACCAAGCACACCCAAGAGCGGATCTACGTGCACATGGGAGGTTGTTCGGAAAAAAAATCACAGCGTTGTATAAGAGAATGAGGATGTTGTGCTTTTTCAAAAGTGAAAAATAACATTGCAAAAAAAAAATCGTTTGTTTGTGTGCACACAACAAGTCTGCGCCTGAGCACACCCCGTAACAATTTGGGTTTGAGAAAAAACACATTTGTTGCCCCCAAGTAAATGATCTATGTGCTTGTTTGGATTGACTTCTGGGTACCCAGAAGTATTTCTGGGTATCCACTTTCGTTAAAATGACAAAATTGATATGTTTGGTTTGATTTTTTGCTTCTGGTCTCCAGAAGCACTTCTGACATAAGCTAAAATTTGTAGTTTCTTCCCTAAGTGTTTCTGCCATAAGCATTTCTACCATTTCATTTGTTATAGCAGCGATTTATTTACAATTAAAAATATAAATTTCTTGTACTTTTACTTTTAATAAAAGTTATTTACATTTATATAATTTATTAAATTTTCATAATATAAATCTTTTCAAATCCCCTTATTTAAATTCTTAGCTTCGGCACTATGCATAATCTATTGTGACCGGTAAGATCGGCCAAAATAATATATATATATATATATATATATATATATATATATATATATATATATATATATATATATATATATAATTGTAGTTCCATGATAATATAGGAAATGTGATCTTGTTAGAATAGAGTTAACTTAGACAATGACTTACTTATATATAAGGAGATCATATTGTGAATACAAATGTAGAAACCGAATAGTGGAACTCCGAATAAAGAAGGTTCAGATCTTCGAGATGAGATGCATGGACTACTTATAAAATTTGGACAATCCTTATACTTTTGAGCTAATTTTTTTGGTGTGAATTAGGCCCAAAAACCTAATTTGACATAGTCACTAAGAATTATATAGACCTGAGTTTGTATAGAATCGATTTATAGTTATCATTTTGAAAACGGAATAGAGGGCTATGATTGAACTGATGAAGAGGAATATAAAGATGGATGAATGTTGCGTAGGGAATATTTGACCAGAATTTCCTTGTAGAAAGAGATAGGAGTGGAACAAGGATATTCATATTCACATACCTATCATATTGTCAAGGCATAATTTCCAGCCATCTAAGGCATTGACAGCCCTGAGTACAGGCATATATAGACATCGAAACTGGTGCCTTTTATGAAAATATTATATAATAAATGCAGATTTGCAAGAACAGTTTCATTGATTCTCTGCGCATGACTTATATTCAAGTCTAGTCCCCTTTCTTGGGAGCAAAGGTAAATCCTCGCACATGACCTCCACCCTCCGAATCCGACAGATTGATGGAGAATGTAAATCACAGACTCTGGACGCACTGGTGAGAGAGACAAACGGTGTCTCACAAGGAGTCATCCCTCACAAAGAAGAAATGAACTCCCACATCATGCGCCAAAACTCAAACTCGCTTTGAAAGAATCACACCCCTAACCAATCGAAATTTACACCCATGCGGGTTCTAGTCCCCTTTCTTAAAAGTTGTAAAAATAATATAAAAGGTTTACTGTAGAGAGGTACTAAAAATTGTCGGGCAACATGAAGTTTTATCTAATTTAAATAAATAGAACTTCTTCCGAATTAAAATGTGAATTTGTTGAGTATTTCCTGTTTGGACAAAAAGTTTTAACTTATTATTAGATTTATTACAACGTTGCATTAGTTGGAGATTAAAGACCAACGTTGTATTAGAGTTATACATATTTCTTTCAAGGAAAATCTACATAATTGAGATTTGAGGATGATAAGTCGTTTTCAATTTCGTAACAATATAATCCTCAAATATTTTTATTTTTTTGGTCTGCGAATCCTAAATATTTGCTTATAAGGTTGATTGGTATTTTGGAGAAAGTACACAAAGATCAACATGTACCCATAATTTTAGCCAACATATTATATTGGCGGAACATATCAGCCCCTTAAAATTGTCTCTAAATTTTATTTAAACACTCGATTTAAAATTTGTTTTGGTGAAGCACCTGAATAAAATGATAAAGTGTTCTTATTAGATACTTTCTGCTAAAAAAATTTAAAAGTTTTTTTTTAATGTTCTCAAGGTCCCATTAAATAAAAAAAATAACCACTTAAAATATATCTCACCTTCTTTAATTGGGCATTAGCATCAATGAGTCATTCTTCCATGCAAATTAACGTGTTATTGTGAATGAATTGATCTAACTCTAAACATCTTCATAAACTCATTTGGATACCTTTCTAGATTTGATGTAAACTTGTACAATAAAATGATGTTCCACTTTATGCATAAATATAACTATAAATGAACTAATAAGAGAAAAAGACTGAGCCCTTCATGGATGAGAAACCTGAAATAAACACTGTCCAAAATCACTAAAATGTATTTACCAGCCAAGCAGAGAAGTAAATAATGGTAGGTGGAAGGACATTAATATACAAGTGCATTTCTGAAATTTTAGTAATGCAACTGACAGGAAAGGACTTCCTGCTCTATTTATTAAACGTTAAAATGCAAAGAGACAAGAAAAAGAATACATTTAAGCTACTAAAAATTGAGACAAAATATCTCACCAAGAAATCTAACAGGCTGGCATGTTCCAAACTGTGGATACTAGTAGTAGATATTTTTTTTAATAATTGTGGTGTTCGGACCAGATTATGCGCACCTCGACTAATCTGTCACCTTCCACCATCAATAGATTATAGATAAATCTGTCCACCAAGACTAGTAGTAAATATATTCTGGTAAAAATTGGAAATGTTAACCGAAAAAATGGAAAATAAACATTAAAGAGAATAAAAGAAAACTACTCAACAACAGAAAATATCATTTTCTTTTCTTTTGGCCGTACAGAAAATAATATCGATATTGCAGTGATAGGCTCATAGATGGTCATTGATCAATCTTAATAATTATCGCCCATTCTGTATATTGTTTAAACAAAAAAGAAATGAGAGATTCAATTTTTTTGCATAATCATACATGCCACACTTGAATGGAAATGAGAAATGAAACACGATTAAGAAGCAACAAAGATGGACTCGAGTTGAACGAGAATTTGTAGCAAAGAATAAACAAGAGATGAAATTTGTAAATAAGTTTTAAAAAAAACAGAGAGTGAATAGAAAGAGCTTAGCAAACAGATTGACATCAAAATTTTGTTTATACAATTGACTCCTCTCATCACCCATCTACTACTTCTTTGCACCACTGGAGGACTCGGGCTTTTGAAGTATACATAATTGACCACCATCCTTAGTAGCAAAAGTGGCTGCTTTTGCTTCGTTGCAGTGATTAATAAACTTTGTCAACTCCTGCTCACAGAAAAGAATAATCAGACAAATCAAATTACACCTAGGGGTTTCCATAAATTATTTTCGAATTCGACATTGCAAAGAACACTGATAAGTTAATTTATTTTAACACCTTACGTACTAATTTGTGTGACGTTTGATGTGCATCAAGTTTTTTAAGTTTTACTTTTATCTTATATTAGTTAACAAAGGAAAAATATATTCTACAAGTACTGGAAAAGGTTAAAGAGTAGAGTAGGGAACATCACATCATTGTCCAAGTAAATACGATTATGTGAATATTAACTTGTGAGAATGTGAAAAATTGGTACTTGTGGAATCATGAAAAACATTTTGGGACATCCCAAATGGAAAGCTTATCATATAAATTGGAATAGAGAGTAAAAACAGCACTAAAATTTAAAAAGACCAATGAAACTGGAACACTGAACACCAAATATCCTTTATGAGGTCAATCAGGCAGACATGCTAAAGGTCAATGCAAACTGAATATCCTTGATGAGGTCAATAGTCAGACATGCTAAAGGTTAATGCAATAGATAATCTGACAAAACACATCTAATTTTCAAGAATCACTTTAATTTAGTGCAAGGCCGCTTCAGTGTGACAATGATAGATAGTTCTGCCAGAAATCACATGATACAAACTTAATCATTTGCTAAGAAAAAGCAATTGGAATGTGAAGGCAGTCAATCAAGTTTGCTTTCCTACATTCAGAGATTCAGAGCCAGCTTATCATTTGCAGAATACCACTATACATTATCATTTAAACCTGTTTATTAGTTAAGCAAATGATTTGACTGAAAGTGAAAGTACAGCAAAATAGCTCTTTGACCACAGAGATCAGCCACTGCAGTCGGTAGTTTTAACAAAAAGTAAATGGAATGTGAACACTTTAAACATGTCCAGTGGTAATCTAAACAAAACATCACTAGATATACCCAACACTAAGGCAGAAGAAAAACCAAACAAAACCAAAATGAAAGCATATTGTGCTGCCGACCATTCAGGTTCTTTTCTCTGCTTTAATCTGTCCTTATGCCCACAGAATATATAAAATCAGCATGAATATCCTCTTGATAACCCAAAACTTAACTGTTTGTGGCATCTATATTTAAGTACTCAAAGTTGAGCAGAATTAATTTTTTTGGCAAATCTCACAACAGTTAACTTTGATCAGTCTGACGTCTTGCAGCTCTTTGAAGCAGAATATGAACCTGAGTGTGTTTTCCTAATATAGCACCCTAGTCATTTATTGAACACCCTCCTTGAACACTCTTTAAGTTTGTTTTCATAGATACGCATGTTTCCTCTAGGAACACAGAATCAAGGCCCCAGATTAAGTGGACTGTGAAACTCAGGAATGCCCTTTCCAGCAAAACTAAGAGTTTAACAATCTTATTTTCATAATCTATCCTACTCTTTTGACAGCTTTGTACCAAGCAGTAACATATTACACTGCCGGATCCAAACCATACATATTCACAGTATTTGGCAAAAGCGATAAGCTTCAATCACAGTTCCTATGCAAATATTTTCCCACTATCGTGAACTTAGTTTTAGGGGGGGGGGGAGATTAAGGGCCCCTACTAACAGTAATACAAACAGAGGACCAAGTTTTCAAGTACAAGAATTGATTGACTTGCAATGAGGAAATAAAGAATACAAATACACAAGAGTAACCAAGTAAAACTCAGAAAGGAAATGACAATATGGTCATCACTCACCTTAATTTCTGACAAAGTCATCTCACTTAATGTCCCAACATTGTACCTTACCAGTCCCCTCAAACCCCAGACCCACCCCACCCCCCTTCTTTCTCAATTCCCTTTCTCCAATTTTTGGTCATGATGAAGCGTGGGATGTTAACTTTCATATTTTTACATTTTTCACCAAGAGGTTGTAAAAAACATCTAAACCCCAGACACCCCCCTTCTTGGTCATGATGAAGCGTGGGATGTTAACTTTCATATTTTTACATTTTTCACCAAGAGGTTGTAAAAAACATCTAAACCACAGACACCCCCCCCCCTTCTTTCTCAATTCCCTTTCTCCAATATTTGGTCATAATGAAGCTTGGGATGTTAATTTTCATATATATAAATTTTCCACCAAGAGGTAAAAACATCCTTACACAAGGACAAAAGCTCAAAACATTGTTGCCCAACAAAAAGGGGGAAATTGGAGGGAAATAATTGTTAAACTTCACAAACTTATGCAAATCCCTGTAGGAACAGTAAACGCTAAGTGATTTCTTTCCATCTGCCAAAACTTTTTGGACAGAGTTATCCGATATCCGTTGTTGGTGAAAGATAGCAGCTGCTGAGGCGAGTGCAAGCTGCTCAGACACCACTGATATTACTCCAAATAAACTTCACATACTAATCAATCTCAAACTAAGTGCTTGCAAAACTTTTTTTATTGGTAAGATGTGTGGTCAAAAACTAAGATGACTTGTTCCATCCATTTCTCAATTTCCCATGGAATTTGGAGAGTTTCACCAATTTTAGATCACAGGGTCCCATTAATTTCCAATTTCCTCTCAATTTAATGGCAGGATCCAGTAATGTCAGAGATCATAACTCTTTCACATATTCATGCCTTTCTGCAGGCTGGAACTCTTTCAATCACAAATCATACTATGACCCAAATTACATGAGGCAAAATTAATGGGCCTCTTTCCAACTATTTTCAGAACAAGTACGAAAAAGAATATGGCCTAATTTGCTATGTCATAACATATTTTCCAAAGAAATGTTATCCTTAATGATTTGGTTGAGTATGTTAATCATAGCCCTGGAAAAACATTTAGAACACATGGGAAAAATAACTTCAGTTCTTTATGGGTCTAACCGTCTAAGTAAATTTCCACTCTCTCCTACTCCTCTTAGGGTGCGTTTGGTACGAAGGAAAATGTTTTCCATGGAAAATATTTTCTTGAAAAATAAGTATGTTTCTTACATGTTTTCTAGAGTTTGGTAAGCAAACAAAAAATTATCTCAAGAGCAACTATATGTAATCTAGCAAAATACTATGGCGGTGGGAGGGGTGGGGAGTGGGGGTTCGGGTGGCACGGGTGGGATGGTCAAGAGGTGGGGAGTTGGGGCATTGGACGAATGGGAATGAGACAATGAACTTGGAATGCTACTTATGAAACTTATTTTCTCAACCTCCATTAGCGAAGTCATTTTACTCATTTTTAAGGAACTTGTTTTAACCAACCAAACATGAGAAAATTGAAAAACATTTTTCAAAAACTGTTTTCCTCCATACCGAACCCCACCCTTAATCTTAATTCTCCTATAAACATTATTCCCACTCTTTCTATTTATCACCAAAAAACTACACCCATTCCTCAAACTCAACCCTCCACCGCTATTACATTCTATGTACTCAATTACACAGTTTTTGTGCTTGATGATGTTATATTTGTGCAAGTACTAATTTTCCTTTGGCAAATTGTTTTAGTTTAAAAACTACTGAGTTTTTAAATGCTGGTTACACCAAGTGATAATTTATCTTAGTTGGTGCAAAACATTCCGATAATTTTGGAATCCCAATAAAGGAAGCACATCAAACACCGATAAAATCAACATACCAATAATTATAAACCTAGAAATCACAAGGCATGATTTAAAAAAAAAAAAAAAAAACTCACCCGATCGACGTCCATCTGCTTTGTGTGCTTTGACGGTTTCACAACTCTTTTCCCTGAAAATTATAATATTTGTTAGCTCCATATAGTAGACGCTATAGCACGAAGGATGAAGTTATGCATAAAAAAAAAACATATATACCTTTGCGAATTTGAGGGGCTTTTCCATGTCGACTTGGTACTGATTGCTTCTTCTGTTGGCCTTTGAAAAGATTTTCCTTTTGTGTCATCTTTCAACTTTCCCCTCTCTCTATTGCTTTCAAGTGATACTAGGGTTTATGTTGGATGCTAGGGTTTATATTTACCCGATTTGGTGTATTGCGGTTCGGGTCCTTCTATCTGAGCTACCCGTGCACGTTTGAATTTGAATGGTTCTTACCTTAGGCTATTAATTATATTTATTTATATTAAGATTTAATCACTTATTCAGTCTGAATATGTCTTAATCATTAAAATCTTGAATAAAATCGTAATATCATTAATAAGTATTTTTGTATTGATAATTTTTATTACCACTATGTCCATAACAATCATGTCCACTCTCACCCCTCTACCCCATTCTACCACTAGGGTTGTTATCGGTCCAGATACACCCGAGAACACTCGAGAATCGGACCGAAATATCTGGATCGATACTCGGATCGAAAAGTTAACGGTCAGGATATCAGTACCAGACATAAGGATCTGAATCGATAAGGATCTGATCCGGCAACCCGGTCTAATTACCTGATAACTTATATGTTATCAGTCCCGGTCTGATATCCGATAACTATCTTATCAATCCTTGGAATATTGTTATTATATATTGCTTTAAGTTTGTTAATATGTATTATGTAAAGCAGTAAAGACAGTAAACCATATATTTTTAAGTAAAGCGGGAATTTTAATATTTCGGACCAGAAACAATATCCAGAACCGGATCGATAACCTTATCGGTCCGGTCCCAAATCTCTTTTCAGGACCGAATTCTTATCGGTCCGATTTCGATCCGGACTGGTAACCTTCTCGGTCCGATTCCGGTATGTCGATATCCGAATCGGACCGATAACAGTCCTACCTACCACCACATACCCCGCCTCACCAACCCCTACCCACCCACCACCAATCTCACACCCCACCACACTCTGATCCCATACTCTTCAACCCCATACCACCCACCACCCCAACTCTCGCCACACTCCCATCCCACGCCACACTTCTGCCCCCACTCATCCCACCCACCACCAACCCTCTACAAATGAGGTTGGTGTGTGTGCCAAGGATTTTTTGTTTTGTTTTCATGTTTGGTATCTTTATTGGAGCCACACTCTATTTAGATTTGCGCCGTGGGGGCTAATTTAGCGGAAGCGGTCCCTATCAAATTTTTTTCATGTCCACGACTCATATGTGAGACCTCTGATTAAGGGAGGAACAATCACATCTGGTGCACTACATTCTACTACAATGAGAATTTCTTTTGCTGAGCTAGCATAAAAAAAAGGTAAGAATAGTCTACTCTTTTTTTAACAATAAGAGTGTTTTTGAGTTAATTCATAAATAAAATCCCGTAAATTTCTCATGTTTTGTTAATTTAATACTTAAATTTGGAGGTATTTTTGTTATCCCCAAACTATAATAATCTAATAGTTTAATGTTAAAACTAAACAATTTCCCAAGATATCAAATAACAAATGAAGAAAGATAGTAAAACAAAACAAGGTTTAACACCCGCATAACTCTATTATATTATTTATCATAGTTATTTCTTCGAAGATTCATTATTATTTTAAAAATTCAATATTATATATATAATTGAAAATTTTGAGTACCGGAAATGTTTTCCTATAATTTCGAACACCTCCAAATAGAGTTAGAGGACGAAAATTTAATTTTTAGGATCGCCCAAGTTTTCCTATAATCAATTATTATTATTAGGATCGCCCAAGTTTAATTTTTAATAAGTAGTACTGATCTGGTGAACTCATAGATCACATCTATGTTATTTGTAGAAATATGCATACACTTATTTATGATCATATATATTAACATATCTTAATATGATTTCATTTAATTTGCAGGCGTTTGTGATGAGATTACTTAGTTAGACCTTTTAATTAGTTTACTTAGTTGCATTTTATCTTTGTTAGTTCATACCCATAAGTTTTCTTTTATGCATTTTAATCCTTAGTCATAAGTATAAATAGCTCCATACTTGTATTTTCTTTGGCATTCAGAAATATAAGGAAAAGGTTCCACAAGCTTTGTCTTCTCCCCTGTACGCAGTAATGGAGATCGACTATGTCGATCATACGAAACTTAACATGGTATCAAAGCATGCATTAATATAGGTTCGCGGATAGAGGCATCAGTGTAGAAGAAAGCATCGTTGAGGTGAAATCTGTTTTTTTGCTTTTTTCTTCGATCGCAATATGTTCTTCTTCGATCGGTGATTGTATCTTCAGTTCTCGATCAGCGAATGTGTATCGTGTGTTGTTTTTTAAATTTCGATTGTGAAATCTGAGTGGTGAGTTACTGCATGCGATCGATTTGTTGTGATCTATTGCATACGATCGATTAGTTGCTAAATTAGCTGTGTATAAACATCGCGAAGTCATTTCTCTGCATTTTGAATTACCTGATTGTCGAATTGAGTGATTTGGATCGACTTGAGTGTCAATTGTTTTTTTGAAATGAATATTGATCGTTGAATTGTGAAATTCTGGTTGATTAAAAGAAATGGAGAATTCAGTACCACACACTGATTCGAGTATATGAGATAGCTCGACTGCGAGTCTCAACATTGTAGATCACAACAATCCTCTTTTCTTAAGTGCATCTGATTCGCCTTCAAGTGTTCAAGTGGAGATTCAGCTAACATCCATGGAGAATTACACACTTTGGAGTCGTGCGATGAAGCTAACACTGCTAACTAAGAACAAGCTTGATTTCATTGATGGATCTGTTAGAAGAGTGTTATACCCCGTATTTCCAGAGTATGTACGTAAGGGCGTACGTATAAAAATTCAAGCCTTAAGATTTGACAAAGTTCCGAAATTTGGGCACAAGTGCCGAAAAGAATCGTTTTTCGACGAAACGTTTTACAAGACTTGCGAAGGGAAAATTCCGGCTATGTCATTTCTAATTTTTGCGGATTTTTCCGAGAGACGAAACATTTTGGACCAACGGAGGGTGGCGTACGTGTCACCTCACATTGGAAGCTAGTTGAAGTGCAGCGGACGAAGGGAGCAAGGGAGTAGGTAGGATATTTGTGCAAGTTGGTGTGGTAGATGGATAAGGTACACATGGTTAAATCTTGACCCTACACTGCATGGCACTTGGCTTGATCTTCGCCATTGGTCGACCATTGCTTGACCTATAAATACCCTCTAAGTTGAAGACTTTCTTCATCCAAACTTGAGCAATCTTTCTAAGTCTCAAAGTACTCCTCCTCTTGAGATTTCGTCCAAAGCCTTCCCCTTTGAGAGGCCTTGGCCGGTAGGTACTCTCCTCACAGTGGTGTGCCGAGCCTACCCCCTAGCCTAGTTGTTTCGTATAATACCCCTTTTGTGGTATAGAAATACTCTCCTAGTATTGTTATAATGCCCAAATACCTTGGCCCAAATACCTTGTAGTATTCCCAAGGTTACCTCTATCTGAAGCAGGAAAATACTATTATACTTCCTTTAGCCACAAAACGAAACCCTAAGGAAAACCTTCGTAGTCGGTTGAAGTGTTAAATAGAAGTCGTAGAACTTCTAAGGGTTGTTTGGAGCAGATTCGAGCACTCCTGGAGAGCTTAACGCGTTGCTCATGGCGACTTTAAACTTGGATAATTTTGGGCTCATCGAGGTAAATACTATCGCCCTTCTATTGTAATTGGAAATTACATCTGTAGTAGTATTGAAATATTATAAGATTCATGTAAGAGAATTGAACTAATAGAAGGATATTACAGAAAAGACTTGAATCAAATCACATCGTAAGAATATTTAAGTAGAAGATTAAATCAGATTTACATAGATCATTTGTATTCTGATCGATAACCTTTATTGATTGAATGTTCTGCGAGTAGTATGAACTACTTGGAAGGTGGACAAGGCTAGCCGGGTTATAGCCGTGGAGCGTTTTGCTTATAGTCGATAATCGTCGCGAGGTATGTGATTCTTCCTATACTCTTGAGCATGAAGTATTTTAAAAGAATATACGTATGGTACGGTAGACGTACGTGTGGCAATGTCTTTTGACTTAAGCCCGAATAATAAGAATCGTGAAGTATTTTAAAAGTATATATATATAGTACGGTAGACGTACGTGTGTTAACTGAACGTAGTTGTACGGCAATGTCTTTCGACTTAAGCCTGAATAAATTAATAAGAATCTTGAAGTATTCCAATGAATTAAGAAACCTTTTTGGAAAGAAGAGTAATACTTGGTTTTGAAAACATAAGAGTTATACTAGCTTTATGGGAAGTTAGGTATAACGTCTTAAGAGAGATAAAAAGAATGGTTTACTGATTTTTAGAAGTTAAGAGACTTAATCTTAAAAGATAAGAGACTTGACTTAATTGTATTGATATGAATTTTGTTAAGAGTGTGAAACCTCATTCGTGAGTAATGAGTACTTGGTTTTAAAAGGAATAATGTTTTACTGATTTCGGAAATCAGAATGAGTATCGACAAACCACTGCAGCGTTAATAAAGGAAAATGTATTGAATAATGAAGTATTGTATTAAAACCAGTAGAAACCTCCATCTGCATAGAAGCTAAGATGAGACAAAATGATATTACATTTTCTAGATCACGGCCGCTTAATAAATGGTTATAAACAAGAATAAATCGCCACACATACGGCCTATGTTACTCAATTGTTTTAAAAGAGATTAAGACATTGAACTATGAAACTTTTCTAAAAAGAGACTTGAGTAATTGAAATTAGGCAAACCGAACTTTAGGGAAAAGAAAGGCGTTGTTTTGTCTTAAATTGTTTAAAACATAAAGTGTTATAATGACTTTATGGGAAGTGAGTTATAACGACTTTATGAAAAAGGGTTTTATCATTGGTTTTAATGTGGTAACTTGACTTTAAAAAGGAGAAGTGTTTTGGTCTAAAAAAGAGGCATGGTATTGCTTGATTCGTTTAAAAGGAAAGTATGGAAGTTGTTTTCTTTACTTAAAAGATGTAAGTCACTCTATTTTTATACTACGTATCGGTGACTTTTATAAAAGGAATGGATCTCTTTAAAAGGAATTTAACGTACGTAGTACTTTAGGGTTAAAACCCGGACTTTGACATAAAATAAAAGTACCTTGAGTTGTGTATAACTTGCCTATGCTTGTTGTTGTGAAACTTGCCTATGCTTGTTGTTGTGAAACTTGCCTATGCTTGTTGTGATAGCCTTTGTTGTGCAAGAATTGTGTTTCTATTCTCTGGCGTCTCGATGGAGGTCGGTTGACTTGTTGAGAACTTACTTGGGCGCTTGGCGGTGACGAGAATTCCGCACGCCTCGCTGATAGTGTTATTTCTGCTAATCGCTTTGGACATACTGACACGATGCGTGGCGCACGGGTATGCTTCCATTTTGATTGTTGTCTTGTTGTTTCCTTTTGGACATACTGACACGATGCGTGGCGCACGGGTATGGTTCCATTGGGATTGCTATCTTGATTGTTTCCTTTTGTACATACTGACACGATGCGTGGCGCCGCGGGTATGGTTCCATCGATTGTTATTCCATGGACTAGCTCTCCACGAGGTTTTACCGTTTGTCTTTGGTATCCGTAGTGGCCGTACTTGCCCGTGTCGGCCGTGGTTTGGTTGTATTGTATTGTTAGTACGGCTTTGGCATCGTAGGACTTGGGGTGCAGTGTACTTCGTGTTATCATATCATGATCGCCAGTGATGCGGAAGGTATTCCACGCATGATTGATGCGGGCGTGAGACCACGACTTGATATAATCGTTATATGTGTGTCTCGTAGTTTGGTTATCATACATGTCTCACCTTTATATAGGCTATGATTTCATTTACTGATTTTTCTGATTTCACATACTGTACTGTTGTCTTGACCTCGCCCGGCTGCGTTACATCTGTGAGTAGAGTACATCGCCGATCCGCTTTTAGGATCACCTTTCGTGTCTTGGAAGCTCCGTTCCTTGGAGGCTTATCTTTGTTATGTTACCTCGAGTTTGTAGGTTCTTGTACATTCGTGGTATGGCGGGCCCCGTCCGTCATAGTTGTCAGATAAATCTTAAGTGCAGTAACCTTTGTTGTGGCGGGGTTGTAAGGATTATATCGCTCGGATGTCTATGTATATATATATGTTGAAAGGCAACCGTTTTGGTTGGCCTATTTTCTTTTATTTTGATCCATGTCTAGTTGAATGTTTAAAGTTTTTATTTCCGCTGGTTTTTCTCTGATGTTGTATCACTAGGGTGCCCGGGGTAAGGCACCAGTCACGGGCCCCGAAACGGGTCGTGACAAAGAGATACATTTGGGCCGAATCAAACAAAACAGTGGGACATGTGCAATGCCATGGTGATAGCATGGATTATGAAGAATGTTAACAAGAGCTTGCTGAGTGGAATTCTGTACAGGTCTACAGCCTGTGCAGTTTGGAAGGACTTGAAGGAAAGGTTCGACAAGATCAATTTGTCGAGGGTGTACCAGTTGAGGAAAGAGTTGGTAATGCTTCACCAAGGGACAATGCCTGTATCTAGCTATTATTTCAGAATGAAGGATCTTTGGGATGAAGTAGACTCGATTGTACCACTTCCAACTTGTGAATGTGATAGTCCCATGGAGTATATATTGCACCTTTCCAATCAGAGGTTACTTGAGTTTCTTATGGGACTCAATGATGGTTACAACCAAGCAAAGAGCCACATTCTCTTAATGACTCCTATACCCAATGTCAACCAAGTATGCCATGGTAGCTCACGATGAGAGTCAAAGGCTGATATCAGGAGGTAGCTTGACTGGAGGTGAAGCCAATGATCCTATGGCAATGGTTACCAGGTTTCCTCAAAGTAAAGGAAAGAGAAAATATGTTCCAGGGGCATTCTGTGATTATTGTAAGATGAAAGGGCACACCAGAAACACCTGTTATAAGCTGATGTTTTGTGACTACTGCAACAAACAAGGCCATGTCAGAGAAGGTTGCTACAAACTGATAGGCTATCCAAATGATTGGAAGAACAAACCTGATGACTGGAAGAACAAGTCTGATGTTGATGACTGGAGGAATAAGAAGAAGGCAAACATGGTAGCTTCAGGAAATACATTGGTGGATGGAGATGTCATGCGCGCAAGATACAATCGCTTAACACTATCAGAATGAGCACTTGAACTCTTTGTTGAGAATCTGTACACCAGATCAGTTTGAAAAGGTACTGGGAACATTGGCAGATAACCATGAAGCTCCTGTTCCTAAGGTGCACATGGCAGGTAAGGTGCTCAATAATGATACTGATCCTAATTGGATAGTGGATTCAGGGGCTACAAATCATATGGTAGGTAGTAAAGGTATGATTGAGAGATGTAATCTGGTAGATAATGCAGGTCAAGTTCAAATGTCAACTGGAGATACTGCCAGGATCACACAAACTGAAGTTGTAGGTTGAATGGAGGTGATGTTATTCAGGATGTACTGTGTGTACCGAGCTTCAAGTTCAACCTCTTGTCAGTATCTAAACTAACGAGAGAGTTGAACTGCAGTATAAGATTATTCCCTGATTTTTTTGTCTTACAGAATCTCTTCACTGGGAAGGTGAAGGAGATTGGTAGGGAGGTAGATGGTCTATACATTCTGGATTCTTGGAGAGGTCAACCAGCAACTGGACAGGTTGATGCAGTCAAGGCTTTGGCTTTCTCAGTTACATCAGCAGAGATGCAGACAGAGTTGTGGCATAGGAGAATGGGGCATGTTCCTATGAGTGTCCTAAGGAAAGTAGATGAGTTTAAAAATAAAGAGAGTTTCAAAATTATCCACTGTGAGATTTGTCCAAAAGCTAGACAAGTCAGGTTGTCATTTCATGTGAGTAGAAGTAGAGCAGCATTTACTTTTGAGTTGTTACACATTGATGTGTGAGGACCTTATAGAGTGCCCACTTATAATGGAATATATATTTTCTCACTGTAGTTGATGATAATACTAGATGGACTTGGATAAATTTGATGACTCTCACATCAGATGTTTCCTCTGTTCTTAAGAATTTACTTGCTATCATTCAAACTCAGTTTAATACAAGGGTCAAGAAAATTAGGTCGGATAATGGATCTGAATTTTTCAATATTATTTGTGATGGTTTGTTTAAGCATTGAGGAATCATTCTGTTATACCCCGTATTTCCAGAGTATGTACGTGAGGACGTACGTAGAAAAATTTGAGCCTTAAAGTAGGCATAGGTTCGAAATTTGTACACAAGTACCAAAAAGAATCGTTTTTCGACGAAACGTTTTACTAAACTTGCGTAGGGAAAATTCCGGCTATGACATTTCTAATTTTTGCGGATTTTTCCGAGAGACGAAACATTTTGGACCAACGGGAGGGTGACATGTCACCTCACATTGGAAGCTTTAGCGGCAAAGGGACGAAAGGGAGGAGGAGTTGGTAGGATATTTTTGCAAGTTGGTGTGGTAGATGGATAAGGTACACATGGTTTAAATCTAGCCCTACACTTGCCTTACACTTGATGAATCTTGGCCATTGGTTGGCCCTCGCGACCTATAAATACCCTAAGTTGAAGACTTTCTTCATCCAAAACTTGAGCAATCTTTCTAAGTCTTGAAATCCCCTCCCTCTTGAGTAGCTCGTCAAAGCTTCCCCCTCTTTAGAAGGCTTGGCGAGAGGGCACTCCCTAGCCTAGTTGTTTTCGTATAATACCCCCTTTGTGGTATAGAAATACTCTCCAAGTATTGTTATAATGCCCAAATACTTTAGCCCATATACCTTATAGTACTTTCCAAAGTTACCTCTATCTGGCCCTAAAATACTATTATACTTCCTTTAGCCACTAAACGAAACCACTGAAAACCTTCATAGTCGGTTGAAGTGTTAAGTAGAAGTTGCGTAGAACTTCTAAGGGTTGTTTGGAGCGGGTTGGAGCACTCGGAGTAGGAGCTTAACGTTGCTCAGGAGCGACTTATATACTTGGATGATTTTGGGCTCATCGAGGTAAATACTACTGTCCTTCTATTGTAATTGGGAATTACATACTGTAGTATATAAATGAATATAAGATTCATAGAAGAGATTTGAACTGTAATAGAAGGATATTACAGAAAAGACTTGAACTGAAATTACATCAGAAGAATATAAGTAGAAGATTTAACTGTACTTACATAGGACTGTATTTACAGTAGACTGATAACCTTTATTGGTTGAATGTTCTGCGAGTAGCTTGAACTACTTGGAAGGTGGACAAGGCTAGCCGGGTTATAGCCGTGGAGCGTTTTGCTTATAGTCGATAATCGTCGCGAGGTATGTGATTCTTCATATACTCTTGAGCATGAGGTATTTTAAAAGAATATATATATGGTACGGTAGACGTACGTACGGAAATGTCTTTTGACTTAAGCCTGAATAATATATATATATATATATAGTACGGTAGACGTACGTGTGCTAAACTGAACGTAGTTGTACGGCAATGTCTTTTGACTTAAGCCTGAATAATAAGAACCTTGAAAGTATTTCAAAAGAATTAAGAAACCTTTTTGAAAGAAGAGTAATACTTGGTTTTGAAAACATAAGAGTTATACTAGCTTTATGGGGAGTTAGGTATAACGTCTTAAGAGAGATAAAGAGAATGGTTTACTGATTTCTAGAAGTTAAGAGACTTAATCTTAAAAGATAAGAGACTTGACTTAAATGAATTTATATGAAATTTGTGTGAAACCTCATTCGTGAGTAATGAGTACTTGGTTTTTTTAAAAGGAATAATGTTTTACTGATTTCGGAAATCAGAATGAGTATCGACAAACCACTGCAACGTTAATAAAGGGAAATGTAATGACTAATGAAGTATTATATTAAAACCAATAGAAACCTCCATCTGCATAGAAGCTAAGATGAGACAAAATGATATTACAATTCCTAGATCATGACTGCTTAATAAGATTGATTATGAATAAGAATAACCTACACTCATATAAGGCATGTGTTACTCAATTGTTTTAAAAGAGATTAAGACATTGAACTATGAAACTTTTCTAAAATAAAGAGACTTGAGTAATTGGAATTAGGCAAACTGGAACCTTAGGGAAAAGAATGTGGTTGAAAAGGGAAGTGTTTTGGTTTACCTAAAAATGTGAGTCACTCTATTTTTATACTACGGGTATCGGGTGACTTTTATAAAAGAAATGGATCTCTTTAAAAGGAATTTAACGTACGTAGTACTTTAGGGTTAAAACCCGGACTTTGACATAAAATGAAAGTACTTTGAGTTGTGTATAATTTGCCTATGCTCATTGTTGTATAACTTGCCTATGCTTATTGTTGTGTAACTTGCCTATGCTTGTTGTTGTGTAACTTGTCTATGCTTGTTGTTGTGTAACGTGCCTATGCTTATTGAGATAGTCTTTGTTGTGCAAGAATTGTGTTTCTATTCTACCGCGTCTCTCGATGGAGGGCCGGCTGACTTGTTGAGAACTTACTTGGGCGTCTGCGGTGACGGAGATTCCACGTATGCTTCCATTAGCATTGTTACATGGGCATGTCCACACCGATGGATTCTGTGGATACGTGACCGTTATGGTTATGGCGTAAGATCGTGACTTACGGTTGTGATCGCGCGTAGCCTATTTACTTGCCCCGTCGCCTACGTGACGCGAGTGGATCCGTAGCGGTTATCGCGACTTGCCACGTGTCGACTTCGCAACAAGTATCGTGACTTACGGTTGTGATCGGGTGCCGCCGATTCACTTGCCGTCGGCCACGTGGCGCAGTGGATCTGGTGGAGGCTAGTGTACTTGCCGCGTGTCGACCGAGTCGGTGTTTAGATGGAGCCGTGACTTACGGTTGTGATCGGTGCTGGCGATTCACTTGCCGTCGGCCACGTGGCGGTGGATCTGCGGTGGAGGCTAGTGCACTTGCCACGTGTCGCCAGCGGCGAAGTATCGTGACTTACGGTTGTGATCGGTGCTCGCCGATTCACCGCCGCCGCCTACGTGATGCAGTGGATCGGTGGAGGCTAGTGTACTTGCCACGCGTCGCCGCGAGTCGGTGTTTAGATGGAGCCGTGACTTACGGTTGTGATCGGGTGCTGGCGATTCACGCCGTCGGTACGTGGCCAGCGGTGGATCTGGTGGAGGCTAGTGTACTTGCCACGTGTCGCCTTCACGAGTCGGTGTTTAGATGGAGCCGTGACTTACGGTTGTGATCGGGTGCTGGCGATTCACTTTCCCCGTCACGTGGCGCAGTGGATCTGGTGGAGGCTAGTGCACTTGCCACGTGTCGACCGTGATATGGTTGTGCGATATCGTACGGCCGGATCGGTAGTTATACTTGCCGTCACGGTTTTGTTGACACGTGGGACTCGTGTTCATATATACCCGTGTTGTTATATCATGCATTGGCGGTGAGGAAGGAATTCCACGCACGAGTGATGATTTGGAGGCGTGAGTCCCGACTTGATATATTTGTTTATATGTGGTGTCTTGTAGTTTGGTTATCATACATGTCTCCCGCTTTACATAGATCGCTATGATTTCATTTACGATTTTTCTGATTCACATACTTGGTACTGTTGTCTTGACCTCTTCGAAGTGCGTTCTATCCGCAGTAGAGTTACATCATTGCCGATCCCGCTTATAGGATCACCTTTCAAAGATATCGAAGCTCCGTTCCTTGGAGGCTTATCTTTGGTATGTCACCCGAGTGCAGGTTCTGTACATCTGGGGTATGGCGGGCCCTGTCCGTCATAGTTGTGTAAAAATCTTAGAGATCATGCCTTGTTGTGGCGGGGTTGTAAGGATTATGCTTCATTCAAATGTCTATATATATATATATGTTGAAAGGCAACCGCTTTGGTTGGCCTATTTTCTTTATCTTGATCCATGTCTATTTAAATGTTTAAGTTTTTATTTCACGGTTTTCTCGATGTTGTATCACTAGGGTGCCCGGTAAGGCACGATCACGGGCCCGGTTCGGTCGTGACAAAAGTGGTATCAAAGCGATTAGTCCTCGGAAAGTGTCTACGGCAGTGTCTAGTAAGTCTTGATTATCGATGTGTTGTGCACCACATCTATAATCGAGGAGGCAGAGACATTTAGGATTGGTTTCCATTCTTCTCATTCCGAGATCGTGCCTTAGAGTGTGTGATAAGTTCGACCCTCCGACGTGCCGTTTTTACCGATTATGCCTCGCAAGTGCAACCCGGGCGTAAGGGCAAAGCAGAGGCTGCGAGTAGAAGCGGCGGCCTCTCTGAGACCACGATGCGAGCCTCCATCCGCCCGATGCAGGCGGAGAGATGGGTTACAAAGTGGGCACGATTAATGGTCGTTGTGGCCGGACTTGAGGATAGGGCCAGCCCGTTCGAGCACCAATGTTCACCCTAGATCGATAGTTTGAGGCTACGGGATTTTACGAGATGTAACCCGCCGAGTTTTATGGGTCGAGGCCCGAGGATGATCCGCAGGAGTTCATCCGGCGATTCTGACCGATCGTAGAGTGATCAAGGCATCGGAGACCGAGTCGGTGGTCCTAGGCTCGCATCGGTGCGTGATACATGATCGGCCGTTTGATCATGGGAGCTGCCCGGGAGAGAATGCACTTCCGGCTTTATGGGACGAGTTCTCAAAGGCATTTCTTGCACACTTCGCCTCGCGGATGAGGAGGGCTCGGGTAATGATTTTTGGTGTTGCGGCGAGCAGGCGTGCGGTTCGAGTACAATGTGGATTTCGACTCATTGGCTCGATGCGTCCCGCGTTAGTAGCTAGTATGGAGGATCGAGTGCACCGATATGTTACAGGCTCGATGATTACCTAGCGAGAGTTGTTCGGTGTAGCTCTTCAGGGCACGGACATTACCCGCACGCAGCTTATGCACTTGGATGTGAGGCGGAGAATCAGCGGAATGACCGAGATCGCGAAGGCGAGCAGCCAGGTCCTTTGGTGACTTTCGAGGCGGACCGCCTCGGCCAGACTAGTTATGTACCTCCGCCCGATGCAGTGGTCCTCCACGCCTTGGGACGCCGGGATATTCGAGAGCGGTCGGGGCTCGTGTTTGATTTTCGAGTAGAAGTGTTCGCGGATGAGGCCACCCGTATCTCGATGTGACCATTGTGGTAAAGCCCATGTAGAGAATGTCGACCGGTTTGGGAGATTGCTATACTTGCGGCCGGGGCCATTTGATGAGATCGTCCGACCAGGTAGCATCGGTGGGATAGCACAGACTACTAGATCGATTCAGGGTTCTTCACCTTCCATAGCTAGGCGGGATGTTCATACACCGAGCCACGGCAGGTCGCGGTGGAAGTTCCCGATTTTAGCGGTCCTCAACCGCCTATTTTCGTGTATATCCTCAACCTCTGAGTTTGGTTTGTATTGATGCATGATGATGTGTTTAGTATTATGTTCGGATAGCTTTGTGCTAAAATGTGATTAGAAGCGGTTAGTGAAAAAGCGGTAAGCACAGGGTAGAAAATGATGAACCTTAGAGTATTACAATTGAAACTTTAGATGTAAAGTGCCGCTTGAGTACAAGATTTTTGTGATCTTTGTCGAATGTATAAGTATCATTGGAGTAATTGTGGGAAAAATTTCCTTGGGTGGTGTAAAATGGAAGTGGTAGCTTTCATGACTTGAATAGGTAAGATTGTTCGGATCGGGAACAAGAGCGCGACGCGTTAAGTGGGTCGGGTTGGGGCCGTGTTGCGGGGCCAACCGCGGCTGTTACGGTGGGGTCAGCTCAGGTGGTCCCGCCAGGTGGTAGGTCCGCGAGGTCTTTGGGCCCAAGTTTAGATGACCATCGATGAGTTCATGGATATGTTCGACGAGCGGATCGTGAAGGCGGGAATGGTCTTAAGAGATTGAGGTTAGTAAGATGACCAGTTGGAGGTAGTGACTCAATGTTTTGAGCAATCAAGCAATGACTGAAGTGTGGTGCATTATACTAGAAGAGTTCAAGTGTTCGAGAAGGGCACGACGAGTAAGGAAGGAAGAGAACGTGTGTTATTTCGTGGCCAGGCGTGGCGTTGGCAACTTGTTAGAAGAACTTCATCGTTATCCGTCTTGAGAAGGAACATTCGGGACGAATGTTTCTAAGGAGGGGAGAATGTTATACCCCGTATTTCCAGAGTATGTACGTGAGGACGTACGTAGAAAAATTTGAGCCTTAAAGTAGGCATAGGTTCGAAATTTGTACACAAGTACCAAAAAGAATCGTTTTTCGACGAAACGTTTTACTAAACTTGCGTAGGGAAAATTCCGGCTATGACATTTCTAATTTTTGCGGATTTTTCCGAGAGACGAACATTTTGGACCACGGGAGGGTGACATGTGTCACCTCACATTCGAAGCTTTGGGCGCAAGGGACGAAAGGTATGATGGAGTTGGTAGGATATTTTTGTGCAAGTTGGTGTGGTAGATGGATAAGGTACACATGGTTTAAATAGAGCCCTACACTTGCCTTACACTTGGATGAATCTTGGCCATTGGTTGGCCACTTGCTTGACCTATAAATACCCTCTAAGTTGAAGACTTTCTTCATCCAAAACTTGAGCAATCTTTCTAAGTCTTGAAATCCCCCTCCCTCTTGAGTAGCTCGTCCAAAGCTTCCCTCTTTAGAAGGCTTGGCGAGAGGGCACTCCCACTAGCCTAGTTGTTTTCGTATAATACCCCTTGTGGTATAGAAATACTCTCCAAGTATTGTTATAATGCCCAAATACTTTAGCCCATATACCTTATAGTACTTTCCAAAGTTACCTCTATCTGGCCTGAAAATACTATTATACTTCCTTTAGCCACTAAACGAAACCCTAAGGAAAACCTTCATAGTCGGTTGAAGTGTTAAGTAGAAGTTGCGTAGAACTTCTAAGGGTTGTTTGGAGCGGGTTGGAGCACTCGGAGTAGGAGCTTAACATTGCTCAGGAGCGACTTATATACTTGGATAATTTTGGGCTCATCGAGGTAAATACTACTGTCCTTCTATTGTAATTGGGAATTACATACTGTAGTATATAAATGAATATAAGATTCATAGAAGAGATTTGAACTGTAATAGAAGGATATTACAGAAAAGACTTGAACTGAAATTACATCAGAAGAATATAAGTAGAAGATTTAACTGTACTTACATATGACTGTATTTACGGTGGATCGATAACCTTGGTTGAATGTTCGCGAGTAGCTTGAACTACTTGGAAGGTGGACAAGGCTAGCGGGTTATAGCCCGTGGAGCGTTTTGCTTATAGTCGATAATCGTCGCGAGGTATGTGATTCGTCCTATACTCTTGAGCTAGAGCTATTTTAAAAGAATATATATCTTGTTCGGGAGACGTACAGACGGCACTGTCTTTTGACTTACGCCAGAATAATATATATATATATATATATATATATATAGTACGGTAGACGTACGTGTGCTAAACTGAACGTAGTTGTACGGCAATGTCTTTTGACTTAAGCCTGAATAATAAGAACCTTGAAAGTATTTCAAAAGAATTAAGAAACCTTTTTGAAAGAAGAGTCATACTTGGTTTTGAAAACATAAGAGTTATACTAGCTTTATGGGGAGTTAGGTATAACGTCTTAAGAGAGATAAAGAGAATGGTTTACTGATTTCTAGAAGTTAAGAGACTTAATCTTAAAAGATAAGAGACTTGACTTAAATGAATTTATATGAAATTTGTGTGAAACCTCATTCGTGAGTAATGAGTACTTGGTTTTTTTAAAAGGAATAATGTTTCTTGATTTCGAAATCGAATGAGTATCGACAAACCAACTGCAGTTAATAAAGGGAAATGTAATGACTAATGAAGTATTATATTAAAACCAGTAGAAACCTCCATCTGCATAGAAGCTAAGATGAGACAAAATGATATTACAATTCCTAGATCATGGCTGCTTAATAAGATTGATTATGAATAAGAATAACCTACACTCATATAAGGCATGTGTTACTCAATTGTTTTAAAAGAGATTAAGACATTGAACTATGAAACTTTTCTAAAATAAAGAGACTTGAGTAATTGAAATTAGGCAAACTGGAACCTTAGGGAAAAGAATGTGGTTGAAAAGGGAAGTGTTTTGGTTTACCTAAAAATGTGAGTCACTCTATTTTTATACTACGGGTATCGGGTGACTTTTATAAAAGGAATGAATCTCTTTAAAAGGAATTTAACGTACGTAGTACTTTAGGGTTAAAACCCGGACTTTGACATAAAATGAAAGTACTTTGAGTTGTGTATAACTTGCCTATGCTCATTGTTGTATAACTTGCCTATGCTTATTGTTGTGTAACTTGCCTATGCTTGTTGTTGTGTAACTTGCCTATGCTTGTTGTTGTGTAACTTGCCTATGCTTGTTGTTGTGTAACGTGCCTATGCTTATTGAGATAGTCTTTGTTGTGTAATAATTGTGTTTCTATTCTACCGCGTCTCTCGATGGAGGGCCGGTTGACTTGTTGAGAACTTACTTGGACGTCTGCGGTGACGGAGATTCCACGTATGCTTCCATTAGCATTGTTACATGGGCATGTCCACACTGGCGATGGATTACGTGGACACGTGACCGCTATGGTTATGGCGAAGATCGTGACTTACGGTTGTGATCGGTGCGTGCTGTTTACTTGCCCCCGTCACGTGGCGCAGTGGATCTGGTAGCGGTTATTGCACTTGCCGTGTCGACAGCGGCGAAGTATCGTGACTTACGGTTGTGATCGGTGCTGGCGATTCACGCCCCGTCGGCCTACGTGGCGGTGGATCTGGTGGAGGCTAGTGTACTTGCCACGTGTCGACCGCGAGTCGGTGTTTAGATGGAGCCGTGACTTACGGTTGTGATCGGTGCCCGCCGATTCACTTGCCCCGCCACACGTGGCGCGGTGGATCTGGTGGAGGCTGGTGTCCACGCGTGTCGCCTTCGCGGCGGCGTATCGTGACTTACGGTTGTGATCGGTGCACGCCGATTCACTTGCCGTCGGCCACGTGGCGGTGGATCTGGTGGAGGCTGGTGTACTTGCCGCGTGCCGGCGCGAGTCGGTGTTTAGATGGAGCCGTGACTTACGGTTGTGATCGGTGCACGCCGATTCACTTGCCGTCGCCCACGTGACGCAGGTGGATCTGGTGGAGGCTAGTGTACTTGCCACGTGTCAGCTTCGCGAGTCAGTGTTTAGATGGAGCTTCGTGACTTACGGTTGTGATCGGGTGACTGGCCGATTCACTTGCCCACGTCGGCCACGTGGCGGTGGATCTGGAGGCTGAAGTGCACTTGCCGCGTGTCGACTTCATGATATGGTTGTACGATTATTGACGGTCGGATCCGTAGTTATACTTGCCGTGCGGCTTTGTTGACAGTGGGACACGTGTTCATATATACCCTCGTGTTGTTATATCATGCATCGGCTGCCGGTGAGGAAGGAATTCCACCGCACGAGTGATGATTTGGGCGTGAGTCCTCGACTTGATATATTTGTTTATATGTGGTGTCTTGTAGTTTGGTTATCATACATGTCTCGCTTTACATCGCTATGATTTCATTTACGCATTTTCTGATTTCACATACTTGGTACCGTTGTCTTGACCTCGCCCGTGCGTTCTATCCGCAGTGTAGTTACATCACCGTCGATCCCCGCTTATAGGATCACCTTTCAAAGATATTGGGAAGCTCAGTTCCTTCTGAGGCTTATCTTTGGTATGTCACCCCGAGTGCAGGTTCTTGTACATTCGTGGTATGGCGGGGCCCTGTCCCGTCATAGTTGTTGTAAAAATCTTAGAGGTCTGTAGCACTGTTGTGGGCAGGGTTGTAAGGATTGTAACTGTTCAAATGTCTATATATATATATGTTGAAAGGCAACCGTTTTGGTTGGCCTATTTTCTTTATCTTGATCCATGTCTATTTAAATGTTTAAGTTTTTATTTCCGCTGGTTTTTCTCTGATGTTGTATCACTAGGGTGCCCGGGGTAAGGCACCAGTCACGGGCCCGGGTTCGGGTCGTGACAAAAGTGGTATCAGAGCAGTTAGTCCTCGGAAAGTGTCTACAGACCGTGTTCAGTAAGTCTTGATTATCGATGTGTTGTGCACCACATCTATAATCGGAGGTCAGGACATTTAGGATTAGTTTCCATTCTTCTCATTCTGAGATCGTGCCATAGAGCCGTGTGATAAGTTTGACCCTCCGACGTGCCGTTTTACGATTATGCCTCGCGCAAGCGGCCCGGCGGCAGGGCAGCGAGAGGAGCCGCGAGTAGAAGCGGCAGCCTCTGAGACCACAAGACTGAGCCTCCATCCCGATGCGGAAGCGAGAGAGATGGGTTACAAGGAGTGAGCACGATTAATGGCGTGGTTGTGGCAGACTTGAGATAAGTGGGCCAGCAGTTCAGAGCACCGGTGGTTCACCCCAGATCAGATAGTTTGAGGCTACGGGATTTTCTGAGATGTAACCCGCCCGAGTTTTATGGGTCGAGGCCTGAGGATGATCCGCAGGAGTTCATCCGGCGATTCTGACGGATCGTAGAGTGATCAAGGCATCGGAGACCGAGTCAGTGGTCCTAGGTTCGCATCAGCTGCGTGATACCACAGTCGACTGGTTTGATTCATGGGAGCTGTCCCGGGGAGAGAATGCACTTCCGGCTTTATGGGACGAGTTCTCAAAGGCATTTCTTGCACACTTCTTGCCTCCACAGATGAGAGGGCTCGGGGCAGATTTTTGGTGTTGCGGCGCGCAGGCGTCGGTTCGGGAGTACAATGTGGATTTCACTCATTGGCTCGCGTCCGCGTTAGTAGCTAGTATGGAGGATCGAGTGCACCGATATGTTACAGGCTCGATGATTACCTAGCGAGTTGTTCGTGTAGCTCTTCACCGGCATGGACATTACCCGCATGCGAGCTTATGCACTTGGATGTGAGGCGGAGAATCGACTAATGGCCGAGATCGGCAAGAGGCCGAGCAGCAGGTCCTTTGGTGACTTTCGAGGCGGACCGCCTCGGCCAGCCTAGTTATGTACCTCGCCAGATGCAGTGGTCCTCCACAGCCTTCGGGACGCCGGGATATTCAGGAAGCGGTCGGGGCTCCCGTGCTTTGATTTTCGGGAGTAGAAGTGTTCGCCGGATGAGGCCACCCGTATCTCAGTGTGACCATTGTGGTAAAGCCCATAGAGGAGAATGTCGTACTGGTTTGGGAGATTGCTATACTTGCGGCCGACAGGGCCATTTGACGGGAGACTGTCCGACCAGGGGTAGCACTGGTGGGATAGCACAGACTACTAGATCAGTTGCGGGTTTTTCACCTTCCATAGCTAGGCAGGATGTTCATACACCGGCAGGCCACGGCAGAGGTCGCGGTGGAAGTTCCCAGTTTTAGCGGTCCTCTGAACCGCCTATTTTCAGGTATATCCTCAACCCTCTAGAGTTTGGTTTGTATTGATGCATGATGATGTGTTTAGTATTATGTTCGGATAGCTTTGTGCTAAAATGTGATTAGAAGCCTGGTTAGTGAAAAAAACGGTAAGCCTGGGGGTGAGAAAATGATGAACCTTAGAGTATTACAGTTGAAACTTTAGATGTAAGGCCGTCTTGAGTACAAGATTTTGCGGGTGATCTTTGTCAGAATGTATAAGTATACGTGGAGTAATTGTGGGAAAAATTTCCTTGGGTGGTGTAAAATGGAAGTGGTAGCTTTCATGACTTGAATAGGTAAGATTGTTCCGGATCGGGGAACAAGAGCGCGATGCGTTAAGTGGGTCGGGTTGGGGCCATGTTGCGGGCCAACCCGCGGCCTGTTACGAGGTGGGGTCAGCTCTGGGTGGTCCCGCCAGGTGGTAGGGTCACGAGGGTGCTGGGCCCAAGTTTAGATGACCATCGTATGAGTTCATGGATATGTTCGACCAGAAGCGGATCGTGAAGGCCGGGAATGGTCTTAAGAGAGATTGAGGTTAGTAAGATGACCAGTTGGAGGTAGTGACTCCAATGTTTTGGGCACTGAAGCAATGACTGAAGTGTGGTACGTATACTAGAAGAGTTCAAGTGTTCGAGAAGGGCACGACGAGTAAGGAAGGAAGAGAACGTGTGTTATTTCGTGGCCAGGCGTGGCGTTGGCAATTTGTTAGAAGAACTTCATCGTTATCCGTCTTGAGAAGGAACATTCGGGACGAATGTTTCTAAGGAGGGGAGAATGTTATACCCCGTATTTCCAGAGTATGTACGTGAGGACGTACGTAGAAAAATTTGAGCCTTAAAGTAGGCATAGGTTCGAAATTTGTACACAAGTACCAAAAAGAATCGTTTTTCGACGAAACGTTTTACTAAACTTGCGTAGGGAAAATTCCGGCTATGACATTTCTAATTTTTGCGGATTTTTCCGAGAGACGAAACATTTTGGACCAACGGGAGGGTGACATGTGTCACCCTCACATTGGAAGCTTTTGGGGCGGCAAAGGGACGAAAGGGAGGAGGGAGTTGGTAGGATATTTTTGTGCAAGTTGGTGTGGTAGATGGATAAGGTACACATGGTTTAAATCTAGCCCTACACTTGCCTTACACTTGGATGAATCTTGGCCATTGGTTGGCCCTTGCTTGACCTATAAATACCCCTCTAAGTTGAAGACTTTCTTCATCCAAAACTTGAGCAATCTTTCTAAGTCTTGAAATCCTCCCTCCCCTCTTGAGTAGCTCGTCCAAAGCTTCCCCCCCCCCTCTTTAGAGAAGGCTTGGCCGAGAGGGCACTCCCCCCCCCCCCCCCTAGCCTAGTTGTTTTCGTATAATACCCCTCTTTGTGGTATAGAAATACTCTCCAAGTATTGTTATAATGCCCAAATACTTTAGCCCATATACCTTATAGTACTTTCCAAAGTTACCTCTATACGAAGCCCGGAAAATACTATTATACTTCCTTTAGCCACTAAACGAAACCCTAAGGAAAACCTTCATAGTCGGTTGAAGTGTTAAGTAGAAGTTGCGTAGAACTTCTAAGGGTTGTTTGGAGCGGGTTGGAGCACTCGGAGTAGGAGCTTAACGTTGCTCAGGAGCGACTTATATACTTGGATAATTTTGGGCTCATCGAGGTAAATACTACTGTCCTTCTATTGTAATTGGGAATTACATACTGTAGTATATAAATGAATATAAGATTCATAGAAGAGATTTGAACTGTAATAGAAGGATATTACAGAAAAGACTTGAACTGAAATTACATCAGAAGAATATAAGTAGAAGATTTAACTGTACTTACATATGATATATTCTGATCGATAACCTTTATTGGTTGAATGTTCTCACGGTAGCTTGAACTACTTGGAAGGTGGACAAGGCTAGCCGGGTTATAGCCGTGGAGCGTTTTGCTTATAGTCGATAATCGTCGCGAGGTATGTGATTCTTCCTATACTCTTGAGCATGAGGTATTTTAAAAGAATATATATATGGTACGGTAGACGTACGTACGGCAATGTCTTTTGACTTAAGCCTGAATAATATATATATATATATATATATATATATATAGTGAGACGACGTGTGCTAAATCGAACGTGGTTATGCAGCAATGTCTTTTGACTTAAGCTGAATAATAAGAACCTTGAAAGTATTTCAAAGAATTAAGAAACCTTTTTGAAAGAAGAGTAATACTTGGTTTTGAAAACATAAGAGTTATACTAGCTTTATGGGAGTTAGGTATAACGTCTTAAGAGAGATAAAGAGAATGGTTTCTCGATTTCTAGAAGTTAAGAGACTTAATCTTAAAAGATAAGAGACTTGACTTAAATGAATTTATATGAAATTTGTGTGAAACCTCATTCGTGAGTAATGAGTACTTGGTTTTTAAAAGGAATAATGTTTCTTGATTTCGAAATCGAATGAGTATCGACAAACCACCAGCGTTAATAAAGGAAATGTAATGACTAATGAAGTATTATATTAAAACCAAGAAACCTCCATCCGCATGAAAGCTAAGATGAGACAAAATGATATTACATTTCCTAGATCATGGCTGCTTAATAAGATTGATTATGAATAAGAATAACCTACACTCATATAAGGCATGTGTTACTCAATTGTTTTAAAAGAGATTAAGACATTGAACTATGAAACTTTTCTAAAATAAAGAGACTTGAGTAATTGAAATTAGGCAAACTGGAACCTTAGGGAAAAGAATGTGGTTGAAAAGGGAAGTGTTTTGGTTTACCTAAAAATGTGAGTCACTCTATTTTTATACTACGGGTATCGGGTGACTTTTATAAAAGGAATGGATCTCTTCAAAAGGAATTTAACGTACGTAGTACTTTAGGGTTAAAACCCGGACTTTGACATAAAATGAAAGTACTTTGAGTTGTGTATAACTTGCCTATGCTCATTGTTGTATAACTTGCCTATGCTTATTGTTGTGTAACTTGCCTATGCTTGTTGTTGTGTAACTTGCTTATGCTTGTTGTTGTGTAACGTGCCTATGCTTATTGAGATAGTCTTTGTTGTGCAAGAATTGTGTTTCTATTCTACCGCGTCTCTCGATGGAGGGCCGGTTGACTTGTTGAGAACTTACTTGGACGCATCAGCCGACGGAGATTCCACGGGTATGCTTCTATTAGCATTGTTACATGGGCATGTCCACACTGCTGATGGATTCTGTGGACATGTGACCGTTATGGTTATGGCGAAGTATCGTGACTTACGGTTGTGATCGGGTGCGTAGCCTGTTTACTTGCCCCCGTCAGCTACGTGACGCAGGTGGATCTGGTAGCGGTTATTGCACTTGCCACGTGTCAGCTTCGCAGCGAAGTATCGTGACTTACGGTTGTGATCGGGTGCCTGGCCGATTCACTTGCCCCCGTCAGCTACGTGGCAGTGGATCTGGTGGAGGCTGGTGTACTTGCCGTGTCGCCTTCGCGAGTCGGTGTTTAGATGGAGCCGTGACTTACGGTTGTGATCGGGTGCTCGCCGATTCACGCCGTCGCGCCACGTGACGCAGGTGGATCTGGTGGAGGCTATTGAACTTGCCACGTGTCGCCTTCGAGTCGGTGTTTAGATGGAGCTTCGTGACTTACGGTTGTGATCGGGTGCTGCCGATTCACTTTCCCCGTCGCCACGTGACGCAGTGGATCTGGTGGAGGCTAGTGCACTGCCACGCGTGTCGCCTTCATGATACGGTTACAAAGATTATTGTACGGTCGGATCGTAGTTATACTTGCCCGTGCGGTTTGTTGACACAATTGGGACTCGTGTTCATATATACCCTCGTGTTGTTATATCATAGATCGGCGAAGAAGGAATTCCACGCACGAGTGATGATTTGGAGGCGTGAGTCCCCGACTTGATATGATTATTTATATGTGGTGTCAGAGTTTGGTTATCATACATGTCTCCCGCTTTACATGATCGCTATGATTTCATTTACGATTTTCTGATTCACATACTTGGTACCGTCAGATGACCTCCTTCGGGGCTGCGTTCTATCCGCAGTAGAGTTACATCTACCGCCGATCCCCGCTTATAGGATCACCTTTCAGCATATTGGGAAGCTCCGTTCCTTCGGAGGCTTATCTTTGGTATGTTACCCTGAGTCTGTAGGTTCTTGTACATTCAGGGGTATGGCGGGGCCCTGTCCCGTCATAGTTGTTGTAAAAATCTTAGAGGTCTGTAGCACTGTTGTGGGCAGGGTTGTAAGGATTATCGCTCAAATGTCTATATATATATATGTCGAAAGGCAACCGTTTTGGTTGGCCTATTTTCTTTATCTTGATCCATGTCTATTTAAATGTTTAAGTTTTTATTTCCGCTGGTTTTTCTCTGATGTTGTATCACTAGGGTGCGGTAGGCACTACCACGGCCCGTTCGTCGTGACACATTCATCAGGCCTCTTGTCCATATACCCCACAACAAAATGGGGTAGTGGAAATAAGACATAGACATATTCTAGAGATTGCAAGGGCAATCAAGTTTCAGGGATACCTACCTGCAAGGTTCTGGGGTGACTGATGTCACGACCCGACCCGACGGTCGCGACTAGCGCTCTAATCGACGCCATTATCGACTGTCATACATAATCCATTTGATACCAAATAAAATTTCGACAGCATAACGCTGCATCTACAACATATAGCCGAATAGACGAGCCGGTCAGCCGCTTTACATAAGTACCGCTTCCGGAGGAGTCACAACTAACCAACACAATATAATAAGCAAGCCGACAAGCGCCGCCACCAACATAAGGGAACATCCCAAACAGAAATAATAAAGCATGGCCAAACAAACACGCCTACACTCTCATAAATCAACCCACGAATGTCTACAGACCTTCAGGAGTACAAAAATGACATATGACGACAAGACCCGTCGTGCCCAAGATATACATAAGTCTGAAATATAAGAGTATGTACCAAAGTGACTGGCTCCGGAATAACGGAGCTCTTTAGCAGCTGGTAGATGTCCTAAACTGGAGGGTCACCTAACCGATCACCAGACTGCGGGCATGAACGCAGCCCCAAGAAAGGGGTCGATTTAAATAATGTCGAGTATGTAAAACATGAATTATCAGAAGGAGGATTGAATCGCCGTAAGATAACATGAGACATATATGAAAAATCGAGATACCAATGAATCGTACTATATGAAAAGAAAGGCACGCATGTCTAACAATCATCATAATCAAGATCATCTCCGCATATAACTACCCGCCATCGGGACTCCTGGTCCTCATGCTTTATACATATAACTACCCCCATTCTCGGGACTCGGTCTCATATCACAGACATATAACTACCCGGCCCATTCTGGGACTCGGTCCTCATATTCTGTACATATAACTACCCGGCCCATTCTGGGACTCGGCCCTCATATTCTGTACATATAGCTACTCGGCCCATTTTGGGACTCAGTCCTCATATTCCGTAAATATAGCTACCCGGCCCATTCTGGGACTCGGTCTTCATAACACCATCTATATAACATACAATCACAACTTACACAAGTAGAATATCATGAGAAACCATATGCAATACAAATCATCATCTGAGACTCCATGTGATAATCATGTGCATTTCAAATCATCATATAAGACTCAATGGAATAATCTATGCCTTTTTAAATCATCATATAAGACTCAATGGAATAAATAAAATAAACTATCTTTTAGAAAATCAAGGCACGATCTCATGAATCATTTTAAAACATCTTTTGGAAAGTCAAAGCACTTATCATATCATATATCATTTTATTAAAACTAAACTTTGAAGGAATCACGTACGTCCGCCGTACTTTCATTAAAATCATGCCAGAAGAAAGAAGGAAGATTTTCACAACATCATGTCAAAGAAGGAAAGGATAGTCTCACATACCTCTTGGTCGAACTAGCCAACTCACTATTTAGGATATGTCTCGTCTAGTAATTCAACCTATAATAATGGTAACACGCTCACAATTCTTAGGATTACTAGCGTACTTTATATCGAATGACGACTTCATATTTCTATAAAAATTTGGGCAGCATTTCCTCTGTTTATATGCACTTCCACAATTAACCAACAAGCCAATCAGACCAACAACAAGTCATAACTCCAGCGTATATTAAAACAGTTCCATCTACTCGACATATATACCCCAATTATCCATCCTTTCTCTTTACACTTATGGAATGTATTCAAAGTAGCAATCAAGGTGATTAATACACCTATTTATCATGTTCCCTCAAATAATCCAATCTTCTAGCAAATCCGAGAGTCCAAGAATGCAAAATCACCTTTCTATATGTTACTTCCTTTTAGACATGTAGTGGTAATTACAATAACATTTATGCATGTTCATAACTTATATTTTCATCGTCATAATTCTACCAAAACAGTCCCTTAAGATTACAACATAACATGTTCAATAATTTCCATGGAATTTAGGCCAACAACAATAAGAATTCCAATTCTTCTCTTAATTTCTTAATATCAAATTTCTTCTTTTATATTCCAACATTTTCCTTTAATAAATCACAACTTACACAAGTCCATTACTTCAATTACAACAACATACAACTTCAATTATATCTTAGGGAAAAGAATTATTACCTTAATTTAAGCCCAAACAACCCCTATTTCGATCCGTGCCCCTTTGTCCGAATACCCATTGTTTTATCAATTTTTCTTGCCCAATTCTTCACTTCTTCAACTCCAATTGAACATGCACGTGTTCTATGATGTTACTCCATCATTCTAACATTTCTTCCACAAATTCGTCTCAAAAATCCGAAAATTGAGGCTCAAATCGCGCAATGGCGAATGTCCATCGCTCTGTCAGAACTTTAACGTCCATAACTCTCTACTCCGATGTCATATCGACGAGAGGTTTGTTGCGTTGGAAACTAGATTCGACGAACTTCATTTTAGGCTTTTGAAACACCTAAAAACTCTTAATATACTAGGAGATATACTTCTCCAAAGTTGAATAAAAATCTGCCCAATAGTCCCGAAATCGGCCCACTGCTTCGTCGATTTCTTGCCCAATCTTTCACTTTTTCAACTCCAAATTGACATGCATGAATTCCACAATTTAATCCATCATTCCATACATATTTTTCTTCCAAAATTTCATCCAAAACTGGAAAATCATGCAGCTTTTTTGGTCCAGTTCGCGTTTTCCACGCTTAATGATTCTTTGCTTCAAATTTTGTAGAATGATTTAATCTTGGAAGAGGATGTTGTTCTAGTTCTTCACTTAGTTATGGAGGTAAGGAAAAATCTGATTTGGGAGGAGGTTTGGAGAGGTTTTGAAGAGAAGAGAGAAGGTTTGAAAATGAAATAAGAATTAGAAATTGAAAGGTTAATAATATGTAAGGGCAAAAATTTGAATTTTTTTAATTACACTTTGACCCCATTCTCTTAATTGTCTACTTAATTTAATCCCTCAAGTACAAATTAAAGCCTGGATCCCACTACTTTTAAATCTTGAAAATCTCATAAGACCTCGTATCCTCGTTGTCGTAGCTTATTCAATACGTTACTAATCCATAACGGGAATATACGGTTATCATTATAAATTTCCAACGTCACACCCGTTGTGACCAAGTTTTTCCCGGAATCACATCCTCTTGTTTACTAATTTTTGTATTAACATATGTAAGTATACTTATTTCCAATACTTGCTTCTTGTTTTCTTAATGACGTTCTTAATTATCGTCTTAATCTTACGAGGTGTAACATCCTTCCCTCCTTTAGAAACATTCGTCCTCGAATGTTCATAATAGGTCTCATGCTATAAAAAATTTGGCAGAGCCTCTTCTATAACTATGCCTATCCACCTATATTCAGCAAACCAACAGATACCTCACAGGGCCACAATATAACACACATGTAATTCATCAATTACTTATAATCAAATAAGGAGTTAATTAAATTACCTGGAGGCACAGGGAACAATTGAGGATCCTCCTTCTGCGTACGAGGTAAGCCTGTAATGAGGTCCGTATTAATCACTTCCCATTTAACTATCTTACTTACTAGTCTTAGCATGTAACCTTCAACGTCTGCATTATCTGAGGAAGGTACTTTAGAATATTTTATTGCCATAAAAATATGAGTTTGCGCATCTTACAGACAACCATATTGATCTCATATATCACCATGTGCATGATCATTTGTCTTCATGCCACATAATATTTCCCCTTCCATATACTACTTTGAACTTGGAGGGGCAATAAGCATTCACCACACTCGCAATACTTGTGTCACCTACAGAAACTGAGTTGTAATACCTACATCAGCGTTACCGTATCTCCAAAAACAAGCAAATGATCCAGTCTCTTTTCCAACTCTTCTTAGGACATCCCCACTTGTATTTTAAACTCTCATGCACTGCCTACCGTAAATTTACCTGAAGCTGTCATTATCTACCATGACATTTCACATTCTTCTGCCAATTTATGCAACTCCAATTCTTGTGTGTGATGATTCACTATATCACTAGAAAATAGCTATTGCAATTTCTACAAATCCCATCTTCCATCTATCATAAGTTCCTTCACATCTTGAATACTCTCATCCATCATGTATTTTTGCAGGAACAATATAATACAAAGCTCCTAGTTTTTTTCTTCAAACCAGAAATTAGCAGTTCCACTCTTTGGCTTCTACCACATCCCTGCTCTATGTCATCTCTAGCTCCCAACATCATTTTCTATACACAAGAGCATCATTTCCATTGTACATTTCGAGGATAATGTCTTTTGCAATATTTGGTCCACATAAAATTATCTCACAATCTGTTAGATGTTTGAAATTTTACTAAAGTTTAGCACATAAGACTTCAGACACATCAAACAATGATCTAAGTCCTATGCTTCCTTTATCTCTAGGTAAGCACATATTCAACCATGAGGACCAATGTCTCATTCTGCCTTCATATCTAATTTCGATAAAATCTTGCAAAGACTTTAGGTAACCTATTTATGAAATATTTTGGAGACTTTATAGTTAATAATGGATGGATTAGACACTGGTTATCAAAGTAGTTTTTTCTTCAAGTGATAGTAATCTTCATTTCCAGGCTTATAATTTATTCTTCACCTTCTTTATCAAATTATTGTAATCCTCTTTCCTTTTTCTTGCCTGAGGTATGAAATAAACTTACCCCTCGGCGCTGTTGTATTCCCCTTCCACTCTATAATTGGCTCGCCTGAAAATTGATATCAAACTAACTTCTCTCATCATATGGCCTTGACAGCCGCAAGAAAAATAAGCACTTGTACCAGAACGACATATCCCAGAATGGGGCCTACCACACTGAGAACACTGCGGCAAAGGTGGCCCCGACTGAGTAGAACCCATGTTCCTCTGAGAACCTGAAGCCCTGGAGCTCTGACCGGCTCCTGAATACCATGGACGGTCAAATCTCCCACCTGTGAACTGTAGGGGAGTACTATGTGCTGGCTGGGATGCGCCTGCTGCTGAGGCTGCCTACCTCGAGACTCACCAGAATAACCTGCCGACCTAGCCCTCTTATGTTGGTCCCTGTCATGATCTCTGTCTGGCTGCCGCCCTCTGTGTCGGTCCTCAACTTCCTGCGCATATGCCTGGATCCGAGCAATATCCATTCCCGGCTGGAGAGCCACTGCCATACACCCATCGATCAAGTAGTGATCCAACCCCATCACATAGCGATGCACCCTGTCTGCCATATCCGCTACAATAGTGGGTGCATATCTGGCCAATGAATCAAACTCAAGGCTGTACTCTCTAACGCTCCTACCGTTCTGTCTCAAGTGTAAAAACCTGTCGACCCTGGCCCGCCTCATCTCTGGAGGCAGAAAGTGGCCAAGAAATGCCTCTGAAAACTCATCCCATACTGCAGGAGGAACACCATCTCCCTTGGACAACTCTCATGACTCAAACCAGTTGACTGCTATATCGCGCACCCGGTATGAGGCCAATATAACTGACTCAGTCTCTGAGGCCCTGATCACTCTCAACGTCCTCTATATCTGGCGGATGAACTCATAAGGATCCTCCTCGGGCCTTGACCCATAAAACTCCGTGATCGCAACTCGAAAGTCTCTAACCTCAAACTGCTCGCCAGGGTTAATCGCTCACTGCTGTAAGTGCGCTTCGCTACTATCTCTTGCTAATAGCTGATCGTCTCTCTCAAATCTCCATCCTGTGCTTCCTGGCCGGGAATCAAGGCTCTGTGCGAGTTTTGGATACGGTGATGTTGCCCCGGCAGGAGCCTCTAGAATCGTGACGAGGCGTAACTTCGTCGTCGGCACACTCTCGTGAGTAGACCTCGTCTGCGAGACTCGTAGCTCTCCGTGCACTGACTAGTGTCCGTCTTGTAGATTTGCCCTTCGCCACCGCGCCTTCCTGAGGCATAGTCAGAATATAGTAAACCATCGTAAAACGGATCATCCTAATAACACAACTCTATAGCACGATCTAAGAGATGGAAGAATAGAAACAATCCTAAATGTCCGGCAGCCTCCTCCGTATAAGTATGGTGCACAACATACCCATACACAAGACTCTACTAGACACGGTATGTAGACATTCCGAGGACTAACTGCTTTGATACCACTTTTGTCACGACGACCAGCGGGCGCGACTAGCGCCTAATTGGACGCCATTCGACTGTCATACATAATCCATTTGATACCAAATAAAATTTCGGCAGCATAACGCATCTACAACATATACCCGAATAGACGAGCCGGTCAGACTGTCTTTAGATAAGGGGGTACCTGGCTCCAGAGGAGTCACAACTAACCAACACAATATAATAAGCAAGCCGACAAGCCTGCCACCAACATAAGGGAACATCCCAAACAGAAATACGAAAGCATGGCCAAACAAACACGTCTACACTCCTCATAAATCAACCCACGAATGTCTACAGACCTCTAGGAGTACAAAAATGACATATGACGGGACAGGACCCCGCCGTGCCTAAGATATACATAAGTCTGAAATATAAGAGTATGTACCAAAGTGACTGGCTCCGGAACAAGGGAGTTCTTTAGCAGCTGGTAGATGTCCTAAACTGGAGGGTCACCTAACCGATCACCTGTACCTGCGGGCATGAACGCAGCCCCCGGAAAGCGGGGCCGACGAAATAATGTCGAGTATGTAAAACATGAATTACTGTAAGGAGGATTGTAACTGGCCAGAAGATAACATGAGACATATATAAAAAATCAGAGATACCAATGCAACTGTACCATATGAAAAGAAAGTCATGCATGTCTAACAATTATCATAATCAAGATCATCTCCGTACATATAATTACCCGGCCCATCCTGGGACTCGATCCTCATGCTTTATACATATAACTACCCGGCTCATTCTGGGACTCGGTCCTCATACTGCGTACATATAACTACCCGGCCCATTCTGGGACTCGGTCCTCATATTCTGTACATATAACTACCCGGCCCATTCTGGGACTCGGTCCTCATATTCTGTACATATAGCTACCCGACCCATTTTGGGACTCGGTCCTCATATTCCGTAAATATAGCTACCCGACCCATTCTGGGACTCGGTCCTCATATTCCGTAAATATAGCTACCCGGCCCATTCTGGGACTCGGTCCTCATAACACCATCTATATAACATACAATCACAACTTACACAAGTAGAATATCATGAGAAACCATATGCAATACAAATCATCATCTGAGACTCCATGTGATAATCATGTGCATTTCAAATCATCATATAAGACTCAATGGAATAATCATATGTCTTTTTAAATCATCATATAAGACTCAATGGAATAAGTAAAATAAACTATCCTTTAGAAAATCAAGGCACGATCTCATGAATCATTTTAAAACATCTTTTGGAAAGTCAAAGCACTTATCATATCATATATCATTTTATTAAAACTAAACTTTGAAGGAATCACGTACATCCGCCGTACTTTTATTAAAATCATGCCAGAAGAAAGAAGGAAGATTTTCACAACATCATGTCAAAGAAGGAAAGTATAGTCTCACATACCTCTTGGTCGAACTAGCCAACTCACTATTTAGGATATGTCTCGTCTAGTAATTCAACCTATAATAATGATAACACGTTCGTCAATTCTTAGGATTACTAGCGTACTTTATATCGAATGACGACTTCATATTTCTATAAAAATTTGGGCAGCATTTCCTCTGTTTATATGCACTTCCACAATTAACCAACAAGCCAATCAGACCAACAACAAGTCATAACTCCAGCGTATATTAAAACAGTTCCATCTACTCGACATATATATCCCAATTATCCATCCTTTCTCTTTACACTTATGGAATGTATTCAAAGTAGCAATCAAGGTGATTAATACACCTATTTATCATGTTCCCTCAAATAATCTAATCTTCTAGCAAATCCGAGAGTCCAAGAATGCAAAATCACCTTTCTATATGTTACTTCCTTTTAGACATGTAGTGGTAATTACCATAACATTTATGCATGTTCATAACTTATATTTTCATCGTCATAATTCTACCAAAACAGTCCCTTAAGATTACAACATAACATGTTCAATAATTTTCATGGAATTTAGGCCAACAACAATAAGAATTCCAATTCTTCTCTAATTTCTTAATATCAAATTTCTTCTTTTATATTCCAACATTTTCCTTTAATAAATCACAACTTACACAAGTCCATTACTTCAATTACAACAACATGCAACTTCAATTATATCTTAGGGAAAAGAATTATTACCTTAATTTAAGCCCAAACAGCCCCTATTTCGATCCGTGCCCCTTTGTCCGAATACCCATTGTTTTATCAATTTTTCTTGCCCAATTCTTCACTTCTTCAACTCCAATTGAACATTCATGTGTTCTATAATGTTACTCCATCATTATAACATTTCTTCCACAAATTCGTCTCAAAAATCCAAAAATTGAGGCTCAAATCGCGGGCAGTGGCGAAATGTTCACTGTTCTGTCAGTCGAACTTGTAACATCCATAACTCTCTACTCCGATGTCATATCGACGAGAGGTTTGTTGAGTTGGAAACTAGACTCGACGAACTTCATTTTTGGCTTTTGAAACACCTAAAAACTCTTAATATACTAGGAGATATACTTCTCCAAAGTTGAATAAAAATCTGCCCAACAGTCCCGAAATCAGCCCACTGCTTCGTCGATTTCTTGCCCAATCTTTCACTTTTTCAACTCCAAATTGACATGCATGAATTTCACAATTTAATACATCATTCCTTACATATGTTTCTTCCAAAATTTCGTCCAAAACTGGAAAATCTGTGCAGTTTTTTTGGTCCGATGGTCGATTTTTCCACGCTTTTGGTGATTCTTTGCTTCAAATTTTGTAGAATGATTTAATCTTGGAAGAGGATGTTGTTCTAGTTCTTCACTTAGTTATGGAGGTAAGGAAAATCTGATTTGGGAGGAGGTTTGGAGAGGTTTTGAAGAGAAGAGAGAAGGTTTGAAAATGAAATAAGAATTAGAAATTGAAAGGTTAATAATATGTAAGGGCAAAAATCTGAATTTTCTTAATTACACTTTGACCCCCTTCTCTTAATTGTCTACTTAATTTAATCCCTCAAGTACAAATTAAAGCTTGGATCCCACTACTTTTAAATCTTGAAAATCTCATAAGACCTCGTATCCTCGTTGTCGTAGCTTATTCAATACGTTACTAATCCATAACGGGAATATACGGTTATCATTATAAATTTCCAACGTCACACCCGTTGTGACCAAGTTTTTCCCGGAATCACATCCTCTTGTTTACTAATTTTTGTATTAACATATGTAAGTATACTTATTTCCAATACTTGCTTCTTGTTTTCTTAATGACGTTCTTAATTATCGTCTTAATCTTATGAGGTGTAACAACTGCATACAGACTGTTGTGTATATCATAAATAGAGTCCCCTCTGTGGTTATTGGTAATGTCTCACCTTATGAGAAGTTGTTTCATAAGAAGTCTTCATTATCTCATTTAAGGGTGATGAGGTGTCTATGCTATGCAACTAATCTTACCAAGAGGGACAAGTTTGATACTAGGGCAATTAAATCAGTTCTACTTGGGTATTCTATTAGACACAAGGGCTACAAGCTACTGGATGTGATAAATCAGACCACATTTATAAGTAGAGATGTAGCCTTCTATGAGGATATTTTCCCATTTAACCAATCCAAGTAGTCCACAGTGCAACACTGTGATCATGATGAAGAATTTTTCCTTGACATTAGCTTTCATACAGATTAATGTGCTCCAGGAGATCAACTTATTTCAGCTGGTAGGTGCCCAATTGGAGTTGTGGAACAGACAAAGGTACTGCCACGGTCCAATGAAGATGGTGCGGATCATGATAATCCGGATGGAGTTGAGGAGCGAGAAAGAAGACATTGATCATATTGCGAGCCGATGGGCGGATCATATTGCGCGATGGCGATGAGGCCAACTAGAGAAAGAAAACCTCCCACATAGATGAAGGATTATGTTTACATTACAGCAAATTCTAAACTCACACAAGCCAAGTATCCATTAGCTAGTACAATTAACTATGCTGCTATTTCTAAATCATATCACATCTTTCTGGTTAATATTTCAGAAGTCCAGGAACCTACTACTACTTATACAGTGGCAGTGCAAGATGCACGATGGGTGGAGGCTATGAAGGCTGAGATCCAAACCTTGGAGGACAATCACACATAGGAGCTTGTGGATCTACCTGAGGGTAAGAAGACCATTGGGTGTAAGTGGGTGTATAAAGTTAATTACAAAGCTTCAGGGTAGGTTGAGAGGTTCAAGGCAAGGCTCGTAGCTAAGGGGTATAACCAACGAGAAGGGGTCGACTACCAAGATACATTTTCTCCAGTAGCCAAGATGGTTACTGTTCGATCAGTTATTTCCATTGCTGCTTCAAAGGGCTGGAATATTCACCAAATGGATGTCTTCAATGCTTTCTTGCAGGGGGATCTTGATGAGGAAGTGTATATGCAGCTACCACAGGGCTTCACTGACAGCAAGATGAAGGTCTGTAAACTGCTTAAGTCATTGTATGGACTTAAGCAAGCCTCGAGGCAGTGGAATATCAAGTTGACAACAGCATTGCTCGACTCTGATTTTATTCAGAGTCATTATGACTACTCTCTTCTCACCAAGAGGAATGAAGATCAAATTGTGATGATTTTAATCTATGTCGATGACCTTCTCATCACTGGGAATGACAAGACTCTTATTGATTCGACTAAAGATATACTCCAACAGCATTTTAAAATCAAAGGCCTTGGTGAATTACGGTATTTCTTGGGCTTTGAGTTTGCTAGAAACAAGGATGAGATTGTGATGCATCAAAAGAAACACACATTAGAATTGTTGGCTGACTTGAAGCTTACAGAGGCTATGCCTGCTGGATCACCTATGGAACTCAATGTGCAATTAACATCAGTTGTGTATGATAAATGCTTGCAAGACATAACTGCTGCTAATGGTCGACCTGGATCAACTGCTTGTGATCCATTATTGGATGACCTTTCGCAATTTCAAAGGCTCATTGGTCATCTCTTATACTTGACTAATACTCGGCCAGACATTGCATTTTTTGTGCAGAGTCTTAGTCAATTCATGCAGCATCCAAAGGCCTCTCACATGGCTGTTGCACTTCGAGTTGTCAAGTATATTAAATGTCACCAGGACTGGGAATTTTTCTGCCCAGAGGAGATTGTTCTAATCACTTATTGTGATCTTGGCGGGATCGTGTCTCAATACCAGGAGATCTGTGACTGGCTATATGGTGTTCTTTGGCCATGCTCTTATTTCCTGGAAATCGAAGAAACAACCTACAGTTTCTCGAAGCTCAGCTGAGGCAGAGTATCGCAGCTTGGCTTCTGTCGTGGCTGAAATTGTATGGCTTACTGGTCTATTTTCTGAGTTTGGGGTTTGTTTGTCATTGCATGTTCCTGTGTCTTGCGATAGTAAATCCGTAATTCAGATTGCTTCTAATCCAGTCTTTCATGAACGCACCAAGCACATCGATATCGACTACCACTTCATTCGGGAGAAAGTGCAGCAGGGCCTGATTTCTCATCTCTATCTTGCCACTACTAAGCACCTTGGTGACTTGCTCACTAAGGCCCTTACACAGAAGCAACACTTCCACCTTCTGTCCAAGCTAGGCCTGAAAAATCTTTTTTTCGGACCTAGCTTGCGGGGGGTGATGAGATTACTTAATTAGACCTTTTAATTAGTTTACTTAGTTGCATTTTATCTTTGTTAGTTCATACCCATAAGTTTTCTTTTATGCATTTTAGTCCTTAGTCATAAGTATAAATAGCTCCATACTTGTATTTTCTTTGGCATTCAGAAATATAAGGAAAAGGTTCCACAACTTTGTCTTCTCTCATTTTCTCCCCTGTGCACAGTAATGGAGATCGACTATGTCGATCATACGAAACTTAACAGTTTGACATAAAGGAGATAAATTTGTGCGCATGAAACTTGAAATCAAAGCTCTGTTCTCCGACTTAATATTGTTGGAGGTTATTGTTAATAGAGACGATTTTATATAAAAAAACCAGGTGAATGAAATTGTAAAAGTTATGATATAAATCATGACCTATCTTCAAAAAGATGAATTCGCAGAACAATCACTCTTGCTAATTTCATTGCTAAATCTGGAATGGCTATAGAGTGAAGAGGAACAAAAGATGAAGTAGACATAGTGAAGAAGAAAAAACTAAGGAAAATTAGCACGAATTGTCAAGAAAAACTTGAATTATAAGGATAAATTTACTTAGGTGTACTTTAGTTTATTCTTTGTGTTCTCAATATAGTCCTTGACTAATGAGTTATTGGCATATGTCACTTAAACACTCTCTCTCTCCTATTGAGTTGGAGACTATGATAAAACAACAATTAAGAAATAAATGAAAGGGTCATTCACTTCTACCTAAAATATGGATATACTTTAGCACGTTGGAAACTTTTATGAGTGATGTTTCAGTATATTGTGTGAGAGTTTGAAAACTGCTTAATAAGTGAAATCCTGGCACTTTTGAAGTTATTACGAGTGAATCTTCACTACACTGGGTAAAAGTTTGTGCTATTTTATCTTAAAGCATTGTTTGATAATTTTGCATTTGCTGATCAAATTTTTCTTCGTGATTCTGATGTTTACTCCGATCACAAACTTACATATGATGTTTGGAATTTACGCAAAGACAAAGAGAAAGTTTGGAATTATATATCACTTTTGGTGTTTCAATTGCTGGAGTAAACACCAAACGTTATATTTTGCACAGTAATTCACTTTTGCTCTCAGTAATAAAAATGATTGATCAACTTATAACTAAACCTGTCAACCGGTCCGGGTTGACCCGGAACCGGACCGGTTGACCCGGTACTTTAACCGGCCCGGCCCGGACCGGTAAGGGCATACCGGGTTGGGGGTTGGGTTGGCCCCCAACCCCAACCCGCACGGGTTATTAAAAAACCCGGTAAGGCCGGGCCAGTTAGGCAGAATCGAAACCGGTTCCATTACTTAACCGGGCCGGACCGACCGTAACAAAAAAATAAAAAATTGTCCAACGGCCATTTCACCGTTGGGCTTGGAAGAAATTTGGGCGGCATGGCCAGCGGTCATTTCGATTGGTCACTATTATTTTTTTTTTTTGTTTACTTATTTATTTTAATTCCATTTTACCCTTTAAAAAATCTATAAATTATCTACATTTTCTTCATTTTTATCACAAAACATTTCTCTCAATTCTCTTATTCTCATACTCTCTTAATCATCTTTATTATCAATTTTCAAGTTATTAATATTATTAGTTTTCAAATTCACAGTAGCAAGACTTGAGACTTGAGCTTCGAGTTTCTATTGAATTACGAATCCGAAGTTTGGTACACTCATTTCATTCTCTAATTATTTTATTAAATTGTCATATTTATTTGTTGATTATTTAAATATTTTATAATGTCTTTACTAAGGGGAATTGCGTCGGATCTGTAGTAAATCTAGTTCAAGGGTAAAAATCAGAGTTCTTCATCATCTAATCAAAATATAGATTATGATCAAATGCAAGAAGATTTTGGAATAGAAGATAATGAATGTGATAACGTTCAATTAGATAATATTGTTGAACTTGAAGAACAAGAACCTCCTACACCTACTAGTGTTCCTTCTGTCAATGTTGGTACTGCTAGTGGTAGTCGTAGTCGTAGACCTCCTTTACCAGAACCAGTAGCAAGAAAAAAAATGAGTAAAGTGTGGCTCTTTTATGATAAACTTTTGGTTTATGATAGAGTTAAATGTAATATTTGTGGGAGAACTTATAAACATAAGACCGGGGGTGGTGACGGGGGGACGGGCACTATAGCTAGACATATAAAATTCGATCATACGGCACAATGGAATGCTGTCGCTGATTTAGAACCCGATCAACAACAACTTAATCCATTAACTGGGGGGTTGGCTAAGTACGATCCAAAAAAAGATCGCATTGAATTAGCAAAAATGATTGTCGGAGGTTGTTTGCCTTTTTCTTTTGCTTCTTCTTCATATTTAATTACATATATTCAAAGAGTATATAATCCTTTTTTTAAAGGTGTTCCTCGTAGTACTACTAGAGCCGATATTTTTAGACTTCATAATGATTATGTTATTTTCTTGCAATATTTGTTTGCTAACCTTCCATGCCATGTTAGTTTTACTTGGACATTGGACATCGTGACGAGTTATGATTATTTAACAATTACTTGTCATTGGATTGATGAAAATTTTAGAATGGAAAAACGTATTATTGCTTTTGCGTATGACGAGGATCAAAGTCATACTGGAAAATATATAAGCGAAACTATTTATTTTTATGCCCAAAAATATAATCTTTATAATAAAATACTTTGTGTATCATTCGATAATGCATCTAATAATACTGCTGCTGTAGATCTTTTAAAAGCGGAAGTACAACCACCACTTCCTGATATATTTCATGTTCGTTGTGTTTGTCATATTTATAATTTAATTGTTAAAAGTGGTCTTGATTTATTTTCACCTGAAATAAAACTTGTCAAAAGAGATGTTGGAGTTATTCAGGGTAATAATAGGAAAAATAGAATTATAGAATTTAAAGAAAATGTAAACAATTTAATTTGAGACTTAAATTCATGCGTAAGAGATTATTACACGGTGGAATTATACTTATTTATTTTTAAAAGAATGTTATAAGTATAAAGACCCCATAACACATGTTGCAAATGCGCATTGTAAGAACGTGATGTATATGTTAACAAGCGAACATTGGAAATCAATTGGTGAACTTTTAAAAATTTTACGTAAATTTTACATCAATCGTTGAATTTTCGGATCTTATTACCAACGATTTGTAATGCTTTAGCTCATATAGCTGAAATTTCCTATTTACTTTATGGTTTAAAATCAAATGTGAAATATCTGATGCGATTCTGATTATGTTTGAAAAGTTTAAAAATATTTTTTCCTATTCACGATGTTTATTGTATTAGTGCGATCTTAAATCCTTCTATTAAAAAGTAAATTGTCATAATTTAATATTTAGTTTATATACTTATATGGAAATAGGTCAAACAGAAACTCCATCTTCATTTGATTGCATAAATAAACTTGATACTAATTTAACTACATTATATGAATATTATGCTACATTACATGATAACACCAACTCTGCTACTAATATTCCTTCTAGTTACGGTTACGTGTCTATACTGCGAGGATTCAATGATGATGGCGATGAAGAAGAATCTTTAGACATATGGAGCACTTTTACAACACAACCAACCATGGCCGATCTTGCGATGAGATGCAATTTTATTTGCAAAAGCAGTAGTCGAAGAAAATTTTGACCGCTTTACAATGGTGGCAGGATAACAAAAGGCAATTCCCGGTACTTGCAGCGATGGCCCGGGATGTTCTTAATGTGTCGATCTCAACAGTGGCTTCTGAAAGTGCATTTAGCCAAGCACGAGATCAAATAGGAGACACACGTCACTCATTGGGTGGAAACACATTAGAAGTGTTAGTCTGCTTAAGGGATTGGATCAGATCAGAGAGAAGAAATCAAGGATGTGGAGACGTTAATTCTCCGGAAGATGAAGAAATAGGCAATATTTTGGAAGGCGGGAGCGGAGGCGGGATTGGAATTAATACTCGGTTAGAGGCTATGGAGCATAACCAATTCAATCAACCTATAGATTCTGAAGAACTTGCAAAAGGATGCATACGATGTAAATAAAATTATTATTACTTCATTATGTACTCTTATTACCGTTATGAAAGTTCAAAAGTTTACCTCTTATCATTAATTTTAATTTTACTATCTATTTAGTTGTTAATCATATTACTTATAAGTTATATGACTTATATCTACTAATCTAATAAATTAATAAAAGTATAATTACAAATTTACAATATAAAGTTATAAACTATAAAGTATAAAGTTATAAACTATAAAATAAAAAGTTAACTTTAAAGTTTCAATTTTAATATATACAACTAAATTATATATTATATTATTATATTACATATTTAAATTGAATTTAGTTTATATTATAGAAAATAAATACTAGAAATAAAAAAAATAAAAATAAAAATAGAAACCGGACCGGTTGGACCGGTTCTGACCCGGAACCGCACGGGCCAACCTGGAATCCGGTAACGAACCGACGGTTAACCGGACCGTTGGCGAGTCCGTGAAGCGGACCGATAATCGGCAAGTTAAACCCGGTGAGGGCTACCTCGGGCCGGTCAGCCCGTTAGCCACCTTTACTTATAACTGAAACTCAAGAATAGAATCATGAAGTTTATGATTCTTTGTGACACCCCAGCTTAGAGAAGTGTCCCACATCGGTAAAACACATGAGAGATGTTGGGTATATAAATAAGTAGATCTTAAATTCTAGTGACGCATTTTAAAACCGTGCGAGTCTAGGCCCAAAGCGGATAATATCACTAGCGGACTTGACTATTACAGATGGTATCAGAGTCACTCCCGTTTCAACCTTGTCGGTGTAGGTCATAGTTCAACTGAGTTTAGGCAGACAAATCTCAGTTAGGCAGGGCAAACCTCAGTGATGATTGAGTCTAGGCAAATTCCACGCGATGGGGCAAACCTCAGTGAGGACGCTAAGTCCATAAGAGGGGGTGTCCCCCAACTTGGGAGAAGTGTCTCACATCGGAGTCTAGGAAAAAGGGGGTGTCCCCCAACTTAGGAGAAGTGTCTCACATCAGAGTCTAGGCAAATCCCACGCGATGGGGCAAACCTCAGTGAGGACGCTGAGTCCATAAGTGTCTCACATCGGCAAAGTCTAGGCAAATCCCATGCGATGGGGAAAACCTCATTGAGAACGCTGAGTCCATAAGTGTCTCACATCGGCAAAACACATGAGATATGCTGGGGTGTATGTGACACCCTAGCTTAGGAGAAGTGTCCCACATCGACAAAACACATGAGATATGCTGGGTATATAAGTTAGTAGACCTTACACCCTAGTAAGACGTTTTAAAACTATACGGGTCTAGATCCAAAGCAGACAATATCACTGATAGATTGGGCGGTTACAATTCTCAACTAAGAACTCAAGGATAGGGTCATTAAATTTCAGTTATAATCTAAAGTTCTATACTCCACTATACTAATATGATCAAAACACTAAGCAATTGATATTCATAATCTCACATATTATTGATAATTGTAGGTCACAGTATTACCTAGAATTATATTATGAGTTCAAAGACGGTAAAAGTAATAAGGTACGTGTTGACACCCAATTTTGTCCCATCTTTACTGAACATTTCATTTAGATCGTCTTTTTATCTCCAATAAATTTTACTATGCTTCTCAGTCTTGAAAATCGTCAAAAAATAAGTAGTTTTAATATTCTTCACTAATTATCGCATAATTTTACAATATCGAGTATTACATTTTTTTTTAATTAAAATATAAGCAAAACAATTTTAATATGTCAGCGTCAGTATTGATAATTGATTTTCTCTTAAGATTTTTACCAATGACTAAATTAAGCATTTTATGATTATTATATTTACTTAAACTAAATACATATATTAAATATTTTATACCGAAATTTATGTGTGTATGCACTTTTGAAATTAATCAGGACAAGAGAATCATGTTTTAATTAATTGAATAGTTACCCATTAATGCCCTAATTCTTCAAATTTAATTCCACATTTTCGTCCATCTCCCAGCCCAAAAACTAATCAGCCCACATCCAATTCTTTACCAATTCCGCCGACCCGGCCCATAATCTTTTATCTTCAAACACACCCACAACCCATAAACCCTTCAGCCCAACCGAAATTCCCCATTTTCTCCAGCCCAATCCCGCGACCCGTGGCCCAAGACCATTTCTTATCTCCTTAGCCCATAAACCCCCAGCCCATTTTTTCCCCTATCTCCATCATCCAAACCAGGACCCTCCCCCCAGTACCAGCGACCATCGACGAACCTCCAAGAAACCACCAGTCCGCCGCCACCTTTCCCCTTTACCCGCCGGACAAGCCATGCCACTACCGCCACCCATCGAGTAAACCAAACCCATCACCTGCAGTCCCGTCTCCTTTTCTGAAAATCGCCTGAACCATGAGGATTCGTTTTAACCACTGAATCGAAGCATGCAGGAAGGTCTGGCGATTTGCTGACCTTTCCTCTCTTCGATTCAGTGGATAAAATACTGATTCGATTTCGTTCAAAGTTCAACCCAAAGAATAAACCCATACATTTTGTCCAACAGCTCTAATGCCATCAAATCGGACAGAAAATATGAGATTTTCTCTATCACCTTTCACACCAATTTCAGATTCCCCTCTTTTTATTTTTGATTCAAAATTCGAATTGGGGGGTGGAGGGGTTTGAGCAGAGGTTTTGGGCTATAAATACAACCATCCGTTGTGTTTGAGATGTTTTTCTCCTTTAAAAAGCGAGAACAAGTTTCAATTTTAAATTTTGAAGAGCTCGAAAAATCGTAAATACATACGACTTCAAAACTGCATTTTTTATTTTCTAGTATTGATTCAAATCTGAAAACACTAAGCATTCACTTCGCTTCAGTCGCAACACCCAAAACACCTCCGAGCGGACTCGACGACTCGAGACGACGCCTCGGTTCGCCACCCGGAGAAGGTAAATACGATTCCAGATTTAATTTCTTGTTTGTTTCATTTCTATGATGTGTTCTTATGTTTGATAAACATGTCTGATTAATGATAATGCCTATATATGTTTGCTTCGGCTATTTGATAAACATGTTTTGGTTCAATGAGGGTGATTAGGATCACTCAATGTGTTGTTAAACATGTTCAGTTACATACGAACCACTGATAAGGTCTATAACGATCTGTTCCGTTAATGTAAACTAAGATTAATCTTATATGACTACATCAAGTTATGGTATTTATGATTAAATTATCCATGAATCAGTTTGGTATGTTTAAAATTGGTTATAACCATTATGTGTTGACTGTTTGGCTGAAGTAAATGCATGTTGTTTTTGTTTAGGACAAATGTTGTTCATCTGCAAGTTATCTATTTGATTCGGAACCTGGTCTGAGGTTTATTTAGCCATATGTAATCTGTACGTGATTTTAAGTCATTCGTATGAAATTTGTAATGTGTTATAGCCAAATCTAAATTATGAAATTATGTAAGGTCATTATACTTGATGTAGATTGAGCATGTGAGGTATATTTTTGAAATCTATAGCCTCACATATCCGTAATGTACACTTGAATGATCACTTTGTCTCCTCGTTAACATATAATTTTTCCTAAAGTCACCACATATCATGCCTATCTGTTTGAGTATTAAATGATATGGTTGTTAGTGTTTTCATGCATTTACTAAATCAGCTAAAGAACAGATGCTTACTTATTATTGTACATTTTAGCAAGTATGGTTACAAATTTGTCTAGTTATGTCCACCCCTTGCATGTTTGAATATAAGGCAGTGTAATAAGAGATTTGCTATAGGCAAGTATTAAATCTGAACTTGGTTAATGCACGGGATAAGAATATTTACTTGTTTAACATATTGTACTGTTTTATGAGATGGTTCTGGATCCCCAAGTCCTGTTTTGAACTTGTTTAGTTCCTATGTGTGCTGATATTGATTTATTACAAGTTGCTTTGTCTTCATTTTGATGATCAATTATAGGATAAACATGTATGGGGATAACTTGTTGTTGAAACTGCCTAAGTGGATAAATTTAGTGAATGACTTGAATTAGTCTCATTTTTAAGAAAAACCAGAAAGTATTTTGCTTCATATCATGATATATATATATTTCCAAGCTGTCTACTTGTGAATACATGTTTGTGTTTTAGCTTTGTGGATTTGTTTACGAGAGCACGTTTCTTAGTATGTCTGTTTTATTTTAGTGGTTAAGTATATGTTATATGAGAAATTGTTTGGATTCATGTCCCTGATGTCCAGTCCCCATGATAAATGCTTAAAGTGTTATAAGTTCTAGACCAATCTCCCTACTCCCTTGCAGCTTGGTGGGTGAACTCTGGGCCAAAGTCTTAAGATTCCCTCTTATTGTTACCCTTTGTTTGAAAGTATGTAACCTCTGTTTGGAGTGAATGAGATCGCTAGCATGAAAATCTAAAATACGATTTTGTTTATGTACAAACTGGACTTTGTCTTTCTAAGTTCATAATTAAAAATGTGATACTTTGATGTCCTGAAGCATGCTATTTGTTCCTAACAAGTTTGTTCTCTCCCTTTACGTGAGTTAGTCATCTACCTGTCTTGGTCTATCTAAATGCCGAAATGCATCTACAATAGTTGGTAATATCTTATACATGGTTTTATTCTGTTGTCTGAAGTTGTTAATCTGGTAAGATTTAGCTTGTCCTCATCATGAGTAGTTTGTGTTAGTTAGTCTAATATTCATGTTGTTACTTTGAAGTTTCAGTGATTTTTTTAGTCGTTCAGGATGGTTTAAGTAGTTCGTGTGCCAGTATGTGATTCCTCTAGCTATATAATAATTTAATATGTTATCCAAATAGAAGTTTGAACTTGTTTGAAGTTTGAGGTACCTAAACTAGGATGTTTTAACCTTGTTTTCAACTATGTGTGGTCTCTCTGTGAGTCAAAATGATAGTACATATGTTAATTTAAGAGTTGTTTAACTGTGTATGGACTATTATAACTTAAGCTTTGTTCACCTTCTGATATGCCTATAATTGTCCCTTAGAGGATTCCTAATAATCAAAATGATATTGTTGGGTGATTTTGTACTGGTTTGACCATTTTCAAACTGAGTTTTAACTACGTTTTCCTGGACTGACTTTGTTCGTTTCACTATTGATTTTCAGCCAATTTTTGTGACTGATTTTCTGGCCATTTTCGGACTATTTTTGGCCATTTTCCGACTGATTTTCTGGCTATTTTCGGACTTTTTTGGCCATTTCGTGACTGATTTTCTGGCCATTTTTGGGTTGATTTTGACCAGTTTTTAGGACTGATTTGCTGGGTCCTTTTACTTTTCTTAAAGATCTGTGAATAATAAAATATATGTGTGTTTAAGTTTACATGAATGCCCTACTTATTTGCATTATTATGTAAGGTTTAGGCTATATACTAATCTTTTTTTTCTTTTCTTTTCTTTGCTTACATGACATGCCTTGGAGAGCAACAAAGAGTCTCGCTACGAGATTCACTCATTACATCCACGGTCTACATTTCTTGCATCCTCCAATCTCGGGACCTTCGAAACTAATAGGGCAGGATAATATCTTCACCTGCCCTAGTCATTTTATCTCATTTCTTTAACTCCGTCACTTTACTTTTATTTGTATTTTTTGTTAACTAACCTTATACAATTATTGAAAATGCTTAGAATAGTTAGGCCTAGAATTATTAAGGGTGGGTAGTTAAATAATAAAATGTGTCGCTAGTTTAATCTATCTTTAGGCCGTTATGCATTTTCAAAACTTTTCAAAATAACTTAGCCTTTTCATTGATATTATAGGAATAAATGAGTTCCTAATTCTTATTAAACTTCATAAAATGACAAAATCTATTTTTTACAACAAAGATCTATTTTCTTATTACCAAGTGCAAAAGAGGAAAATCCTTCTACCCATTTGTATACCCTTTACAAAGATTAAAATTTACATATGATACGTACTTTTAGTAAACCATTTTTTTTTTATTATTTTGCATTTTTATGATAAACCTCTTTAGAATATTTTCCTTGCATTTTACAAATAAACTTCATACGATTCTATGGAAAATATATATACTTACATATCTTTTAAATAATTTATTTGTAAACATCTTTTAACCCATGTCCTCCTAAATATACATTTTTTAAATAATACTAACCTAAGTTTGACCGGACAACCGCAAGTTAGCGGATCCTTTAGGATGCCTAACCCCTTCCCTTTAGGATAATGAAGAACCCTTACCTAGAATCTCACATAGTTTCACAGACCTTAAAAAATGGAGATCATTCGTAGTATTTTATGCTACATTTTCAGTGTCATAATTCACTATAATAATTAGGTGGCGACTCCTTTAAATACACATTTAGGAATCCAACCATGTAGCATAATCCGTTTAGACTCAGGTTGAAAATGGGCGTTCTGACATGTGACTCTTTGAGGACTTTAGGTTCTTAACCACAACAAACATAGGTTAATTTATTGTGCTTTATTTTCTTTATTTTTAAATTGCTCCCTTTATGTTTTACACTTATTTGCTTTTATTATTTTGCCTGAATTATTCTGCTTTACATATAAAAATTTGCATATTGTCTTAACTGCTATTTGTTACCGCTTTCCTTAAAATGGCATTCCGCCCATATTTCCTCCATTCGAAAATTAACAATATCACACACGCGCGAGTGCGCTTTGCACACCGCAAATTTCTTTCAAATACCCAAATTTAGGAGAGTTGGCATTTCTGCGGAGAATCCGGTCGGCCCGGTGGCAGCGTAGCCTTCTCGCTCGAGTAGTCCACTCGGGAACCTTGCGTCGATGGCAAAATCTTAGAAAACTTAAGATAGAGCTATACCACCCTTTTATATTAAGTCATGCATGCATAGACCTTAGGTGGGTTAATCCTTGGTATTAACGCCACAATTAGGAAAACACCAAGTTGGTCGACGGGTGTTGTGACAATTGACCAAATGAGCATATTATGTGTTGCATAATTATGATAAATTTATCCAAACCAAATGATATGCCAAAGTTGGAAATGTAAGTTTATTATCCTTTTTTCAGCATTTGTATCATGGATCACATAAGAATGGTGAGCGGAGTTCCTAGTAAGCTAAGAGTATGGTGGGAAGATCTCGACATCAGCAGTCAAGCGGTGATTAGGAAGAATTTGGGGTGCCTCATCTCACTATTTGGTATTTCGCCAGATCAGCATTTAGTCAGAGCTTTGATCCAGTTTTGGGATCCTGATCGAGTCACTTTCAGATTCAAAGATTTTGAAATAACTCCTACATTGGAGGAGGTGCATTATTTCACCAATCTAGTATATCAGGGTAGAAGGCAGATCCTTCAATGGCCGATCGGGGAAGAAATTTCTTGATACATGGAGTGCGAAGAATACTAAGGAATTGCGTTGCTTCGAGAACAATTGGGTATCTCTCGATTATCTTTACGAAAGGTATGGGAGTCGAGATGCTTACAAGACGTGCAAAACAGAGTTCTCTTGTACCCCCGGTCATTGGCAAAATAGGCGTCCTGTTGCATTCGCTGTCGCTTTACTAGGCACTTTGGTTTTCCCACTTGAGTATGGCAAAATAAGTACCTGCATATGTTCCGTGGCTGAGCTCTTCTTGAGGAGTTGGCGTGCAGCTCACTCTAATCCCTATGATCCTGGCAGAGATATTTCGAGCTCTCAGAAAATGTAAAAGGGGCGAGACGAATTTCTTTGAGGGTTGCAATCTTATCCTACAGATATGGGCTATGGAACATTTCTACCAGCGTTCCAACATGACAGATATTTGCTTCAGCGCATCCTATAAGATCAACAGTTTTTATGATAGAATGAAACGGTTCGTGTCACCGGTCGGCGCCAAAGATTGGCAAGAGTTTCTGACATCCCGCACCCATGATCAGGTCCAGTGGAAATATCCATTACTCCCTCGCAAAACGGGGGCCTATGTGCGGTGCAAAAGATTATATTACCTTGAGCTTATCGGTTTGAAGGGTCTTCAACCATACGCCCCACTACGCGTACTCCGACAATTTGGTCAAGAGCAGGTAATCCCGCTTCAGTCAGACATGAGAGTTTCAGAAATCACATTTGGACCAAGTTTCATCGTACCTCGGGCTAGGCGGATCTTCGATGATTGGGATAATATTGACAAGATAGACGTCAAGTACGAGCAAGCAGACATCACTCCCGAATACCAGACATGGCTTCAAGAGGATCACGGCAATACAGGTCCTAGTCCGGAAGGAGAGCAGGGTCTCGAAGACGTGGGTGCGAAGGATCGGATAAAGGTTCGTCAGCTTAAGAAGACAATTACCCCGGACATGTGGGCCCAGATGCAGAATGTAGTGCAGTATCTCGATGGCATAGGAGCCGGACCAAACAGTACCGGGGTTTCATCTTCAGAGACATAAGAACATTCTAGCATAGTCTTAAGGAGTCTTGTTGTTTTACTTGTAAAAGTTATTTCCAACCAAAGGCATTAATCAAAAGGCTTGGACCAATCTATCACAATTTTGCGTATTTGTCGTTTAGGCCCACCTCTGGCATTAAAAGAGGTCCCTATGCATATTAGAACGCGTTTACAGCTTTTATACAATTTGCCTGATATTATTACCCAGCCTATATTATTTTACAGTCACTAACAGTACTAATTTGGTTTGTCTCAATGTTTTAGAAGAAGGTCACTTATTTACTTTCCCAAGTGTTGATTCGTGTTGACTAAAGCTGGCGGATCACCCTTATTTCACCAGATCAAAAGCACACACTTCAGACAACATGGACGATTCGGGAATTGCAGAACAAACAGGCTTAGGACTCATCACTATTCCTAGGGATGAACCGGAGAATTCAGGGAGAGGAAATCTTAGTGCCCAAGATGAGTATCTTGCTCAATTGCTACAGCAGATGGCGAACATGCAAACCGAGATGGAACGGTTGCAGAATCTCACAAATTTGTCTATTAATCTCAACACTCCATGTCCCGAACAGAGAACGACTACAACAGCTCCACCGAACCCGCTTCCCGAAACCCGCCAAAACCTTCCACCAAATAACCCCGATCCACAACATACTAATCCGCCCGTTAATCAACCAGGTAGCCCACAAAGAAGCGACCACGAAATAACCCTCTATCCTCATCAACCCCATATACCAACCACCGCCCATCAAAATACCTACACGTTCCCATTATTGGGCTCTGAGCACATACCAGCGCATTGTCAACCACAATAAGCAATATGTTCCACGGTATATGCAGTGAAGCTCAACTGTTGTCGTCAAATCCCGCCCACCGGAGGTTGACCAATACGAGAAATGGAGCGGGCGAGGAAAGAAGCGATGAAACGTGGCGGAGATCCATAACTGAAGAAGCGCTTAGGAACATGCAAACGAGTAAAGGGCATGAGGGTTTGGAGTATGAAGACCTCTGCATGCATCCAGATGTGGAACTACCGCTCGGTTATAAGGTACCGAAGTTTGATATGTTTGATGGGAAGGGCAACCCCCGAGCACATTTAAGATCCTACTGCGACAAGTTGGTCGGAGTCGGTAAGGATCAGGCCATAATCATGAAGTTATTTATAAGAAGTCTGACTGGCGAAGCGCTTGATTGGTACACCAGTCAAGATCCGCGGAAATGGCGTAATTGGGGCGCAATGGCACAGGACTTCGTAGACAGGTTTAGGTTCAACACCGATACGGTCTTGGACAGATTTTATTTGATGAAGCTTGAGAAGAAGTCTACAGAGACCTTTCGAGAGTTTGCCATGAGATGGAGGGCGGAAGCCGCCAAAGTTCAACCGCCGATGGCGGAAAGCGAGATGACTACCCTCTTTGTACAATCGATGAAAGATGCTACATATTATGAGAGGATGATAGGTGTCATAGGGCGGAGTTTCTCTGAAGTTGTGAGAATGGGAGACTTCATAGAAGAAGGTATGAAGACAGGAAGGATCACCAACCCGCCGCGCTCTGACGAGTAAAGCAATTCAATCGGATTCGCTCGCAGCGATCAAGAAGAAGAGAGATGGAGCATCTCCTGTCATGTCGATACAGGGATACGGTGGAAATCAGCGTTCAAACTATCAAAACCATCAACCTTCCTACTACAACCCCCACACTCAAAACTGCCAATCCTCCTACTACAACCAGCACACGCAGAACCATCAGCCTTTCCACTATAGCCAAGACAACCAAAACCCTCCATCATACTACCAACCCTCGCCAGCTCCTTACCCCGTCTACCATACTCGGCTACATCACGCCACCCCGAGCAACTCCTATCCAAACCTCGCGAAACCAACCTACATACCGCCCCGACCACGCGGACATCCACAAATGCACTAGACCCGGGCAACTTGAAAGAAGACGCGAAAACCTACACACTCTTTGCTGAACCCATAACCCATCTGTTCGAAAGGTTAAAGGCTGCGGGCATAATATTACCGATCCCAGGAAGAATTTCTAATCCTCTACCTCCGTCATATGATGTGAACAAACGTTGTATGTACCATTCCGGGATCACGGGACATGATACCGAGGATTGTTTCAACCTCAAAGACAGAATTGAGGCACTAATCAAAGATGGGACCATCCAGCTAAAGGAAGCTTCCCCTAATGTGAACAATAATCCTCTGCCGAATCACGACAACGCCCAGGTGAATGTGATCACATTTGGCGAAGAGAAAAGTCTAGAAGGGACCATTGTGCCGGTCCAGAAGGAGGAAAAAATAGAATCGTGACCACTGGTCACTCCGGTAATTCAGGTACAAGCAAGAGCACCGTTCGAGGTTGAAGTGCTCACTCAAAAATCCCGAATGGTGGCACCATTTGTTGTAACCAAAGTTGGCCCTCGAAATCATTCACTCGGAGAAGGTAGTCGGGAAGGAGGAAAAAAAATCATTGAAGTCGTCGTCGCAGGATTGACGAGATCTGGATGATATTATGCCCCGTTAGAAGCAGCGCGAGGAGCGCTAAGAAAGGAAAATGTTTTGAAGAAGGTCGTGTGAGGCGAAGTGGAAGAATTACGGAGGAAGATGCCAACAAAGAATACTCTGTCATAGGCGGTGGACAAAACTCACGCCGGATATCCTTATTTTCCTTGTTGATGAATTCTGCGCCCGTGGCGCATTATTGGAAGTATTGAAGGAAGTGTATGTCCACGGAAACCACCGATGAAACTCTCATACAGTCGGCACATTTGGAAACTCACAAGATTTCATTCCATGATGAAGAATTGCCTCTCGAAGGTTTGGGGCATAACCGGGCTCTGAACATAACGATGAAATGCGAGGATAAATTTGTGTCTAAAGTGTTGATAGATGGAGGCTCTGCGGTAAACATATGCCCATGACCACTCTCGAGCCTTGGGATTGAATGTCGACAAGATTCGGGAAGCCGTGTCGAGTCAAAGGTTTCGGAACTCGGAGGAGCGTCGTAGGAGAAATTGATTTGATCTTGGAAGTGGGACCGTGGAATTCACTGTGGAATTCTGTATTAGATATCTCTACTTGCTATAACTTTGTTGATGGGAGGCCTTGGATACACATGGCGGTAGCGATCCATACTCTACACCAAAGTTTGAAGTTTATTTGGAATCATCAGAAATCGTTGTGTATGGAGAGGAGTAATCTATAAACCAGATCCTGCGATCAAAGTGTAGATAAGTTGGATGGTTCGGTCTTCCACGTCGAGAGATTGTATGTGTTTCAAAGGTGAAAAGTTGGAGTTATCTCGGGCCTCACAATGGTAGCCCAAGAAATGTTGAGAAATGGTTTCACGGCCGCAAAGGCCTCGGATTGAATCTAGGTGGTATAATAGAGCCAATTGACACCTTGACAAGAAGGATACTTTTGGACTTGGGTATGAGCCCACTCACGAAGAGGTATCATCAACAAATTCAGGAAGAAGAGATGTTCCTTTGCCTAAGCTTTGTTCACTTTGAATCGGTCTTTTGTCAAAGCTTGCACGACCGGGAATCGAGAAAAAGGAGGATCTGAGCGATCTCGTAGAAGGACTCAAAAGCCTTTTTGTTGCGAGAAGAAGATGTAGATTGCAATGTGATTACGAATGATCATGAGAGGACGCCAACCATTTGGGATGCCAAGCGGGGAGATGTCTGGAAATTGGACTGTACCGGCCATGTTTCTCGGGAAGCTTGGTAGAACTTGTATTAGATTTTTATGAAACAATGCGATTGATTGAGGCTGAATCTCATATATGTTTTGCCTCCCTTTTGAAAGCTTAAATGACAAATCGCGATGCTTTGCTATTTTAAAAATAAAATAAAAATTGTTGTTTTGCTTAATGACTTTCTTTTCTTTTTCAGATACAAGCTAATAAATCATCGATAATGTGAATGTGACATGTAGTGAAATGAACAAACAAAACCCAAGCAACGAACGAGACTTTGAGGATTATGGGGACCACAACGGAAGGTTTGGTCAAAGAATTAGAGCATTTTGAGCAGTAGAAGCCAAATTTGGATGAAAGCAGTAGTGAACTGGGAGACACATAATTCGTAAAGGAAACAAGAATCGGCGTCCATCTAAGCGGCATCGAAAGGAAGACTTGGTAGAATTCTTTGAGCAATATGTCGACATATTCGCATGGTCTTATGACGATATCAGGGTTTGAGTCTGAGATATTATTTCACATAGATTACCCGTTGATCCATCTTGCCTCCGGTAAAGCAAAAGCCAAGAAAGATCAAGCGATATGAGTTTGAAGGTCAAAGAAGAAGTGTCCAAGCGATTCGACGCAAAGTCATCCGAGTTGCAAAGTACCCCTTGGTTGTGACATCGTCGTGCGTGCCAAGAAGGATGGGAAGGTAAGAGTATGTGTAGATTATCGTGATCTCAACAAAGCTAGCCCGAAGGATGATTTTCCTCCCAAATATCCACATACTCATCGACAATTGTGCAAAGCATGAGTTGCGATCATTTGTCGATTGTTTTTCTTGGTTACCACCAAATTCGATGGGCGAGGAAGATCAGAAAAAGCGGCATTCACTACGCCTTGGGAGTATACTATTACGGGGTTATGCCATTCGGACTCGAGAATGCGGGTGCCACTTATGAGAGCCATGACTACTATCTTTCACGACATGATCCATAAAGAAATAGAGGTGCGTGGATGACGTTATTATCAAATCACGAAGGGCGTCAGATCACTTGACTAATTTGAAGAAGTTCTTTGACCGGCTGAGGAAGTACAATCTGAAGTTAAACCCTGCAAAGTGTGCCTTTGGTGTCCCTGCCGGGAAGCTATTGGGTTTCATTGTAAGTAGAAGGGGGATTGAATTGGACCCCTCAAAGATAAAAGCCATCCAAGAGTTGCCTCCTCCAAAGAGTCGAAAAGATGTGATGAGTTTTCTTGGACGACTTAATTACATCAGTAGGTTCATAGCTCAATCTACGGTGATATGTGAACCAATATTCAAGCTACTAAAGAAGGATGCTCCAACCAATTGGACAGTCGATTGCCAGTAAACTTTTGATAAGATCAAAGAATATCTGTCTAATCCACCCGTTTTGGTACCACCAGAGCCCGGAAGACCTTTGTTGTTGTATTTGTCTGTGTTGGAGAATGCATTCGGTTGCGTGTTGGGACAACATGATGAAACAAGAAAGAAAGAGCAGGCTATTTATTACTTGAGCAAGAAGTTCACGCCGTATGAAGCCCGGTATACTCTGCGCCGAGCACTTGTTGTGCTCTGACTTGGGTAGCTCAAAAGTTTAGACATTACTTGTCTGCATACACTACTTACCTCATCTCAAGGATGGACCCGCTCAAATACATCCTGCAGAAGCCCATGCCTACCGGGAAGCTAGCAAAGTGGCAAATCTTGCTAAGTGAATTTGACATCATATACGTCACTCAAAAGGCCATCAAAGGACAAGCACTAGCCGATCATCTTGCAGAAAACCCCGTGGATGAGGAATACATGCCTCTCCGGACTTATTTTCCGGACGAGGAGGTATTATTTGTCGGAGAAGATATCTCTGAGGATTATCCAGGTTGAAGATTGTTTTTTGATGGAGCCGTAAACTTCAAAGGAGTTGGAGTCGGAGCGGTTTTGGTTTCCGAATCGGGTCAGCACTACCCAATTTCGGCAAAATTCAGATTTCCATGCACTAATAACATGGCAGAATACGAAGCTTGCATACTTGGACTCAGAATGGCTGTCGACATGAATATACAAGAGTTATTGGTTATCGGTGATTCAGATCTATTAATTCATCAGTCTGAGAGATTGGGCCACGAAGCAGGAAGATACTCCCTTACTGCATGTGTCAAGGAATTGTGCAAAAATTCGTCAAGATAGAAGTCAAGCATATCGCGAGCTCGAGCGAATTTGCGATGCTCGCAACTCTTTCCTCTATGATCCAAAGATCAGGATAAGAATTACATTGATCTATCAAAGTGGATTTGTTGGACCAACCAACTTATTGTCTCACATGAGGCGAAGAATCGACGGAAAACCATGGTACCACGGCGTTAAGAGGTATCTTGGTCAACGAATATCAGGAAGGCATGACTACCATCAAAGAAGACACTACGGAGGTTAGCAAACCATTTCTTCCTAAGCGGAAATCCTTTATCGGAGGACTCAGGTTAGGTTTGTTAAGATCGTCGGCGCCGGAGGCGAATAAGTTGGTTGAAGAAATACTGCGGAGTGCGTGCGGGCCCGTATGAATGGTTTTACTTTGGCAAAGAAAATTCTCTGGCGAGGTTACTTTTGGATGACCATGGAAAGCAGTTGTTGTCGTTTAGTGCAAAAATGTCATCAATGTCAGATTCACGGCGACATGATCCGTGTGCCTCCGAATGAGCTCAACGTAACAAATTCCCCTTGGCCGTTTGCAGCTTGGGGGATGGACGTTATTGGTCCTATTGAGCCCAAAGCATCCAATGGGCACAGATTCATTTTGGTGGCAATCGATTACTTCACAAAGTGGGTGGAAGCATCGTCATACAAGTCCGTAACGAAGAAGGTAGTGGTTGATTTTGTTCGCAACAACATCATTTGCCGATTTGGAATTCCTGAGTCAATTGTGACAGATAACGGAGCCAATCTCAACAGTAACTTGATGCGTGAAATATGTGGAAATTTTAAGATCACTCACCGTAATTCCACTCCGTATCGATCTCAGATGAATGGGGCAGTAGAAGCAGCCAACAAGAACATTAAGAGGATATTGCGGAAGATGGTTGATAATTACAAACATTGGCATGAGCATTTACCTTTCGCACTTTTGGGTTATCGCACCACAATTCGAACTTCTACCGGGGCCACGCCATACCTTTTGGTTTATGGAACAGAAGCTGTGCTACCAGCAGAGGTAGAAATACCATCGTTGAGAATTATCCAAGAAGCCGAGTTGAGCGAAGCCGAATGGATACAGGGTCGGTGTGAACAATTGATGTTGATTGATGAGAAATGGTTGACTGCAGTATGTCACGGACAGCTTTATCGAGCAGAATGGCTAGAGCTTTTAACAAGAAGGTAAAGGCGAGGTTATTCAAGTCGGGACAATTGGTTTTGAAACACGTATTTCCGAATCAAAGTGAAGCCAAAGGAAAGTTCGCACTAACCGGCAAGGACCTACATGGTTCATCGAGTCTTGTGGGAGGAGCATTGATCTTAGCTGAAATGGGCGGTGAGATATGGCGAAAGCAATCAACGCGAATCTTTGTGAAAATATATTATGTCTAGGATTTTTCCGTGTAATGCTTTTCTTTCATATTTTGTAAAAGTTATCAATTATTTGTAATTGGAACTACGTTATGACCTGATTCCCTCGGTGGGGATACGTAGGCGGCCATATCGGCTTCGGTCACACTCTCAAAAATTCTGTCATTCCATTTTGTAATCTGAACTACGTTATGACCTGATTCCCTCGGTGGGATACGTAGGCGGCCTACATCGGCTTCGGTCATATTTTAGAAAACCTCATAATCCCCTCCACCTGTAATGAACTACGTCATGACCTGATTCCCTCATGGGGATACGTAGGCGGCCTAAATCGGCTTCGGTCCCACTATTTGAAACTCCCTGTTTTGCTTCACGTGTGACGAAATACACTCATATGATTAAAGTCGACAAGCGGTCTGCGCAGGATTCGATCTCGTGCAATTGAAAGTTCACAATCTTCGTATTTGGGTTGAAATTCAAGGATTCGCTGCAGGGAGAAATTTATAGATTTGGGAAACATCGGCAGTTAAGTTTTCCAGTCGGAACAAGATTTTGGGCAAGGACGTTTGTTTTGTTTCGCTACATGTCACTATTCCGTAATTCGACAGAAATTCTTATGCATATTTTCTCATAAATAAATTATTTTCAAAACAAATATTTTCATCAGTGATTAACCAAGACTGGAAAACAGGCAGGGGTTACAGGTCCAAGCCAGTTCGAACACACAAGCATCAAGCACCAAAGCTGCAAAGTCAACACGAATCAACCACCCCTCCCCAAACTCACAAATTTCTTTGAGTGCAGGTTTTCAGATTTGATAGAAACAAGGGAGTCTCCAACACTTATTATTTGATTCACAAGGAATTTCTACGTCACAGATCGGCCCCACAAGGATCATACCCTTACATTACGTCTATGCAACGACGTCCCTTTTTATTATGCCTATGCAACGGCTTCATCAACAGTTCATCTATGCAACGATGATCTCTGCATCACGTCTATGCAACGACGTCCCTTTTTATTATGCCTATGCAACAGCTTCATCAACAGTTCATCTATGCAACGATGATCTCTGCATCACGTCTATGCAACGGCGTCCTTTTTATTATGCCTATGCAACGGCTTCATCAACAGTTCATCTATGCAACGATGATCTCTGCATCACGTCTATGCAACGACGTCCCTTTTTATTATGCCTATGCAACGGCTTCATCAACAGTTCATCTATGCAACGATGATCTCTGCATCACGTCTATGCAACGACGTCCCTTTTATTATGCCTATGCAACGGCTTCATCAACAGTTCATCTATGCAACGATGATCTCTGCATCACGTCTATGCAACGACGTCCCTTTCATTATGCCTATGCAACGGCTTCATCAACAGTTCATCTATGCAACGATGACCTCTGCATTTCGTCTATGCAACGACGTCTCTTTTATTATGCCTATGCAACGGCTTCATCAACAGTTCATCTATGCAACGATGATCTCTGCATCACGTCTATGCAACGACGTTATTTCATTATGCCTATGCAACAGCTTCATCAACAGTTCATCTATGCATCACGTCTATGCAACGACGTCCCTTTCATTATGCCTATGCAACGGCTTCATCAACAGTTCATCTATGCAACGATGACCTCTGCATTTCATCCATGCAACGACGACATTCATATAACGTTTATGCAACGACGTTATTTCATTATGCCTATGCAACGGCTTCATCAACAGTTCATCTATGCAACGATGATCTCTGCATTACGTCCATGCAACGACGTTATCTCATCAAAGCCTATGCAACGGCTTCATCTGCATTTCGTCCATGCAACGACGAACATCTGCATCGCGTCTATGCAACGACGGTCATTTCATCTCAGCATCTGCAACTACGTCTACTTAGGACGACATCTTTTCTCACATGATCACATTTCTCATATGTTCATGCTTTATCATTTTTTTGTCTTAACAGTTATGCACTAATTTTTATTAATGTTTTAGCCTACAGGAACCGTAATTTACAGGAGTGGGAGCACAACGTGGAACTATCTCTTACGGCGAACCGAAGCAATTTGTACCTCGAATGTCGATCCGCTCCTCTGACATCTGCAACGCCAATGACCCCAGTGTCATCATAATTCGACACTGGGACAAATTTTGAATCAGCATCACAGCAACCCAGTGTCATCATAATTCGACACTGGGACAAAATTTTGAATCAGCATCACAGCAACCCAGTGTCATCATAATTCGACACTGGGACAAAATTTTGAATCCGCGTCCGCCCTGCCTTAATTTTTCCCGCATCCCGCAACACAGTACCCAGTGTCATCATAATTCGACACTGGGACAAATTTTAAATCTGCTCCCGCTTTGGTTTTAATTTTCTAGCGCCACAGAACCCAGTGTCATCGTAGTTCGACACTGGGACAAAATTTTGAATCAACATCCGCCCTGCTTTAATTTTTCAGCATCATAGCAACCCAGTGTCATCATAATTCGACACTGGGACAAAATTTTGAATCAGCGTCTGCCTGCCTTAATTTTTTCTAGCATCACAAGCAATCCAGTGTCATCATAATTCGACACTGGGACAAATATTGAATCAGCACCAGTTTTGCGCTCAAGTTCCTAGCATCAGAGATCCCCTTTCTTCCTGAAAATTTCCTTTTGCCCTTGCATTTCCTAATTTTTGACGAGTAAGACAAAATGGGCTACAAGTCAACGTCTTTGTCCGAAGATTCTTCCATCATCTCCATACAAAGAGGGACAAGCTGTTGACACCCAATTTTGTCCCATCTTTACTGAACATTTCATTTAGATCGTCTTTTTATCTCCAATAAATTTTACTATGCTTCTCAGTCTTGAAAATCGTCAAAAAATAAGTAGTTTTAATATTCTTCACTAATTATCGCATAATTTTACAATATCGAGTATTACATTTTTTTTAATTAAAATATAAGCAAAACAATTTTAATATGTCAGCGTCAGTATTGATAATTGATTTTCTCTTAAGATTTTTACCAATTACTAAATTAAGCATTTTATGATTATTATATTTACTTAAACTAAATACATATGTTAAATATTTTATACCGAAATTTATGTGTGTATGCACTTTTGAAATTAATCAGGACAAGAGAATCATGTTTTAATTAATTGAATAGTTACCCATTAATGCCCTAATTCTTCAAATTTAATTCCACATTTTCGTCCATCTCCCAGCCCAAAAACTAATCAGCCCACATCCAATTCTTTACCAATTCCGCCGACCCGGCCCATAATCTTTTATCTTCAAACACACCCACAACCCATAAACCCTTCAGCCCAACCGAAATTCCCCATTTTCTCCAGCCCAATCCCGCGACCCGTGGCCCAAGACCATTTCTTATCTCCTTAGCCCATAAACCCCATTTTTTCCCTATCTCCATCATCCAAACCAGACCTCTCCCCAAGCATGACCGTCGACGAACCTCCAAGAAATCACCATCGCGCACCTTTCCCTTTACCCGCCGGACAAGCCATGCCACTACCGCCACCCATCGAGTAAACCAAACCCATCACCTGTAGTCCCGTCTCCTTTTCTGAAAATCGCCTGAACCATGAGGATTCGTTTTAACCACTGAATCGAAGCATGCAGGAAGGTCTGGCGATTTGCTGACCTTTCCTCTCTTCGATTCAGTGGATAAAATACTGATTCGATTTCGTTCAAAGTTCAACCCAAAGAATAAACCCATACATTTTGTCCAACAGCTCTAATGCCATCAAATCGGACAGAAAATATGAGATTTTCTCTATCACCTTTCACACCAATTTCAGATTCCCCTCTTTTTATTTTTGATTCAAAATTCGAATTGGGGGGTGGAGGGGTTTGAGCAGAGGTTTTGGGCTATAAATACAACCATCTGGTTGTGTTTGAGACAGGGTTTTTCTCCTTTAAAAAAGCCGAGAACAAGTTTCAATTTTAAATTTTGAAGGAGCTCAGAAAAATCAGAAATACATACGACTTCAAAACTGCATTTTTTATTTTCTAGTATTGATTCAAATCTGAAAACACTAAGCATTCACTTCGCTTCAGTCGCAACACCCAAAACACCTCCGAGCGGACTCGACGACTCGAGACGACGCCTCGGTTCGCCACCCGGAGAAGGTAAATACGATTCCAGATTTAATTTCTTGTTTGTTTCATTTCTATGATGTGTTCTTATGTTTGATAAACATGTCTGATTAATGATAATGCCTATATATGTTTGCTTCGGCTATTTGATAAACATGTTTTGGTTCAATGAGGGTGATTAGGATCACTCAATGTGTTGTTAAACATGTTCAGTTACATACGAACCACTGATAAGGTCTATAACGATCTGTTCCGTTAATGTAAACTAAGATTAATCTTATATGACTACATCAAGTTATGGTATTTATGATTAAATTATCCATGAATCAGTTTGGTATGTTTAAAATTGGTTATAACCATTATGTGTTGACTGTTTGGCTGAAGTAAATGCATGTTGTTTTTGTTTAGGACAAATGTTGTTCATCTGCAAGTTATCTATTTGATTCGGAACCTGGTCTGAGGTTTATTTAGCCATATGTAATCTGCTTCTGTGATTTTAAGTCATTCGGTATGAAATTTGTAATGTGTTATAGCCAAATCTAGGCTGCAGAAATTATGTAAGGTCATTATACTTGATGTAGATTGAACATGTGAGGGTATATTTTTGAAATCTATAGCCTCACATATCCGTAATGTACACTTGAATGATCACTTTGTCTCCCTGTTAACATATAATTTTTCCTAAAGTCACCACATATCATGCCTATCTGTTTGAGTATTAAATGATATGGTTGTTAGTGTTTTCATGCATTTACTAAATCAGCTAAAGAACAGATGCTTACTTATTATTGTACATTTTAGCAAGTATGGTTACAAATTTGTCTAGTTATGTCCACCCCTTGCATGTTTGAATATAAGGCAGTGTAATAAGAGATTTGCTATAGGCAAGTATTAAATCTGAACTTGGTTAATGCACGGGATAAGAATATTTACTTGTTTAACATATTGTACTGTTTTATGAGATGGTTCTGGATCCCCAAGTCCTGTTTTGAACTTGTTTAGTTCCTATGTGTGCTGATATTGATTTATTACAAGTTGCTTTGTCTTCATTTTGAAGATCAATTATAGGATAAACATGTATGGGGATAACTTGTTGTTGAAACTGCCTAAGTGGATAAATTTAGTGAATGACTTGAATTAGTCTCATTTTTAAGAAAAACCAGAAAGTATTTTTCTTCATATCATGATATATATATATTTCCAAGCTGTCTACTTGTGAATACATGTTTGTGTTTTAGCTTTGTGGATTTGTTTACGAGAGCACGTTTCTTAGTATGTCTGTTTTATTTTAGTGGTTAAGTATATGTTATATGAGAAATTGTTTGGATTCATGTCCCTGATGTCCAGTCCCCATGATAAATGCTTAAAGTGTTATAAGTTCTAGACCAATCTCCCTACTCCCTTGCAGCTTGGTGGGTGAACTCTGGGCCAAAGTCTTAAGATTCCCTCTTATTGTTACCTTTGTTTGAAAGTATGTAACCTCTGTCTGGAGTGAATGAGATCGCTAGCATGAAAATCTAAAATACGATTTTGTTTATGTACAAACTGGACTTTGTCTTTCTAAGTTCATAATTAAAAATGTGATACTTTGATGTCCTGAAGCATGCTATTTGTTCCTAACAAGTTTGTTCTCTCCCTTTACGTGAGTTAGTCATCTACCTGTCTTGGTCTATCTAAATGCCGAAATGCATCTACAATAGTTGGTAATATCTTATACATGGTTTTATTCTGTTGTCTGAAGTTGTTAATCTGGTAAGATTTAGCTTGTCCTCATCATGAGTAGTTTGTGTTAGTTAGTCTAATATTCATGTTGTTACTTTGAAGTTTCAGTGATTTTTTTTAGTCGTTCAGGATGGTTTAAGTAGTTCGTGTGCCAGTATGTGATTCCTCTAGCTATATAATAATTTAATATGTTATCCAAATAGAAGTTTGAACTTGTTTGAAGTTTGAGGTACCTAAACTAGGATGTTTTAACCTTGTTTTCAACTATGTGTGGTCTCTCTGTGAGTCAAAATGATAGTACATATGTTAATTTAAGAGTTGTTTAACTGTGTATGGACTATTATAACTTAAGCTTTGTTCACCTTCTGATATGCCTATAATTGTCCCTTAGAGGATTCCTAATAATCAAAATGATATTGTTGGGTGATTTTGTACATGGTTTGACCATTTTCAACCGAGTTTTAACTACGTTTTCTGGGTGACTTTGTTCGTTTCACCATTGATTTTCAGCCAATTTTTGTGGTGATTTTACCGCCATTTCGGACTATTTTTGGCCATTTTCCGTGATTTTACGGCTATTTTGGACTTTTTGGCCATTTCGTGACTGATTTTCTGGCCATTTTTGGGTTGGTTTTGACCAGTTTTTAGGACTGATTTGTTGGGTCCTTTTACTTTTCTTAAAGATCTGTGAATAATAAAATATATGTGTGTTTAAGTTTACATGAATGCCCTACTTATTTGCATTATTATGTAAGGTTTAGGCTATATACTAATCTTTTTTTTCTTTTCTTTTCTTTGCTTACATGACATGCCTTGGAGAGCAACAAAGAGTCTCGCTACGAGATTCACTCATTACATCCACGGTCTACATTCCTTGCATCCTCCAATCTCGGGACCTTCGAAACTAATAGGGCAGGATAATATCTTCACCTGCCCTAGTCATTTTATCTCCTTTCTTTAACTCCGTCACTTTACTTTTATTTGTATTTTTTGTTAACTAACCTTATACAATTATTGAAAATGCTTAGAATAGTTAGGCCTAGAATTATTAAGGGTGGGTAGTTAAATAATAAAATGTGTCGCTAGTTTAATCTATCTTTAGGCCGTTATGCATTTTCAAAACTTTTCAAAATAACTTAGCCTTTTCATTGATATTATAGGAATAAATGAGTTCCTAATTCTTATTAAACTTCATAAAATGACAAAATCTATTTTTTACAACAAAGATCTATTTTCTTATTACCAAGTGCAAAAGAGGAAAATCCTTCTACCCATTTGTATACCCTTTACAAAGATTAAAATTTACATATGATACGTACTTTTAGTAAACCATTTTTTTTTATTATTTTGCATTTTTATGATAAACCTCTTTAGAATATTTTCCTTGCATTTTACAAATAAACTTCATACAATTCTATGGAAAATATATATACTTACATATCTTTTAAATAATTTATTTGTAAACATCTTTTAACCCATGTCCTCCTAAATATACATTTTTTAAATAATACTAACCTAAGTTTGACCGGACAACCGCAAGTTAGCGGATCCTTTAGGATGCCTAACCCCTTCCCTTTAGGATAATGAAGAACCCTTACCTAGAATCTCACATAGTTTCACAGACCTTAAAAAATGGAGATCATTCATAGTATTTTATGCTACATTTTCAGTGTCCTAATTCACTATAATAATTAGGTGGCGACTCCTTTAAATACACATTTAGGAATCCAACCATGTAGCAGTAATCCCGTTTCCGACTCCGATTGAAAATGGGGCGTTACAGTACGCTCTAGCAAAACATACAACAAATCATAGTGCTAAATTAATAAGTTTGATTTGATACTAACATTTAATAAAAAAATCCTAATTAAAGCATTTTGTAGTGTTTGAGTAAAATAAAAAAATGTTTTTAAGATAAAATAACAAAAATAAGCCAAACGTAATAAGCTAGAATTTCTAATTTTTTTTTTTTTTTGACGAAGGAACCCGCCGCCGCTACTCTTTCGAGTGCGCACAGGGTAAACTCCGGGCTGACGTAATAGCGCAAAACCATGTCGTAGATTAATCACACTTCACACTATGTAATGATGCACAAAGAAGGTTTATGCAGGGGATCGAACTCGTGACTTTGCGGTCCCGCGCTCTAACTTATGACTTATAAATCAAAAGACATAAGCCCATCAAACGAGCTTTATCATTTAATGGTATATCTTTATTTGATGAAATTGGTAATGACATGTTTACAATGGTGTCCTTATTTATAGTAGGATTAATAAAAATCAACAGTGGTCACATCACAACTAGAGCTTCGAAGGAAATCCCAATATCATTGAAAAGTCAATAGTCAAATCTCGTCACCTTCCTCCTCATACCCAACACTAGTATATATTCAAATCAACCATCCTTTGCATCTAGATTGTTTAATTCCAAATATGTGTGGAATATTTGCATACTTGAATTACAATGTCACACGAGAGAGACGATATATTTTACAAGTTCTCTTTAATGGTTTGAGACGTTTAGAATATAGAGGTTATGATTCGGCTGGAATTTCAATTGATTCTTCAAATCTCACTTGTGATTCCAAATCTACCCCTCTTGTCTTTCGTCAAGAAGGCAATATTGAATCTCTTGTCAAATCTGTATATCAAGGTAACCAAAATTTAATTAATGACACGCTGATTTGTTTCATGCAGTAAAATTGTGATTTTTACGATAGTTTATTAACGAAAGCTCTTAACTTTATGGGGTTAAGTTTGTTTTTGTGAGTTGATCTGGGTAATCTTTTTGTTATTTTGAATTTTTCTTTTACAAGGTGTTACTTTATATGCTGGATGAGAAGAAAAAGGTGACATAGAAATAGTGGAAAGAGTTTAATTTGCTGGATTTTAACTGTTCCAATAAAATTTGTTATTAGAAAAGTAATATTCAAACCTAGATTCATGATCAGTTTGATTATGATCCCGTTTATCTGCTACTCCCTCATTTGTCCCAATTTATGTGATGTAGTTTGAATGGGTACAAATTTTAAGAAATAAAGGAAGACTTTTGAATCTTGTGGTCTACAACAAGCCAGAGATATTCCTATGGTTATATATGTAAAATGTAAAATTTAAAGTTAAATGGTTGCCGAATAAGGAAATGTGTCATTTTTGGGACTGACTAAAAAGGAAAGTGTGTCGTATAAATTGGGATATAGAGGGTGTATATGTTTCATGCGTCAATGATCGATTTTTTTTGTCTTTTTGATTTGTTAGATGAGTCTGGGATGAGAAGGAATGTTAAATTAGTCTACTTAGGAAAGGGTTTAACTTGATGGGTTTAATTATGTTAAATTGTTCTAATTCAATTTGTTATCAGCACACTCTAATTGACACTTCAATGAATTATGGTCAGTTGGGAAATGTGGTGGACCAACTCGGGGGTAAGCGGATACATTCTTCTAGGAGCAGGTGAGGCTAAATATGTGATCTAATGTGCTACTATAAGGTATTGAAAGTAAGAAGTACTGTTGCTGAGAGATGGTGAACTAGTTCGATGAATGATAGGAAGAATGATAGCATACGTCACGAGAGTGTAGTAGCACACAATATGATTTCAAAAACTACAGCGCGCAGTGTGTGGCAGCACATGTCATGGTTTCAAAACATGCCGCTGATTAAAGCCTGGTCAGAGGAGGGTAGAGGGGTGGATCAAGACTCCTCTAAGTTTCTAACTTGTGCGGTGAAAACCAGCTAACACATATGTGATTTCTTGGTTATCCAAAAATAAAAGAGGAAGGGAAAAGGCCGATTATTTATAGAAATTATTTGGTGGGTTTTCAAAATTTTTTTTCGCCCATTTGCTTTACTGACATGCTTTTTCCATCACCAAATATTACTTGTTGGACGCCTTCCTTATTGTTTTGCTATTATAATTTGGTTTCATCTGGAAGTAGTAGTTTTTCTATTCAGTGAAGCGTGTTTACTTTTAGTCTATGTCATCAGGCACGTTCTCAGTACAATGATGCTATATATTCTTGACTTGGAGATAGCTTTATCGGTGCTTGTTTGAATAAGATGCACATTGCTAATTAGTAGTACTATACTCTATAGCTTAAAGGGGCCATTTATTAACTTAGACATACACATAGTCAAATTCTCGACTAAGGGGACATTTTTCTACTTTAAGCATACTGACAGTAAATGAAAAAGCCAGCAGTACCCTCTTGAGATACCTAGTAGGTTCCTTTGCATGGTGTTTATGAAATGAGAATTTGCTCAGGGACGCTTTTCATGGGCTTAAGCAGATATATACAGTTTCCTGATATTACCAGGATCTAATTATATTTTCCCCCTGGGGATATATTAGTGCTTGTACAGACTGGGATGCAATGGTTTAGATTTGTCCTAGGATTTGGAACTGATGTAATTTAGTAATGTTAAGAGTAGGGTAAAAGGAAAAAAAGGAGAAAAAAATGCAGTTACATTGCATAATAAGTGTGGATGCAGGATAAAAGACAGATGTCACTATTTAACTATTAGATGGAAGACTAGTTATAAACTATGAACTGATTGTGATCTCTGATACACACCTTCATCATATTATCCAGTATTGTGGAGAGAGTGATGCTGCTAGTTGAATGCGAGACGGATTATGAGCATGTTCCGAGCTCTTTATGTGCAGATTTAAGCCTTGCTTTTGTTTTTCTAAGCTGTATGCCCTTTCCACATTCTTTTATTTAGAAAAATATTTTTAGACCTTTCCATTATGTTATGCTTGCGAGGCAGAATTTGGCAGTTTGTTGAGTACATTTTCCATGGTGTACCAACATCTGTTGTGCCAAATCTTTTTTAACTTCAACTCCATGCCTTTTGTACAGTTGAGTACATTTGTATGATATTGAGCAATATCTGTGTTGGACTCTGCTGAATCTACCAATCTTTTGCTGGCATCAATGCTTTGTCAGATTACATATGGATTACATTCTAAAACACTAATTACTCATGGTTATGGGGTATCCTAGGAGGAAATTATTATGATATCAAAATGTTTTTAAACTGGGATTTTTCATTCTCAAGAAACTGTTTTTAAACTTGCTTAAATGTTTCTTATTTGCATCTGCTGTTACATTTGCACTTACATTTCCCAGTGATCGAATATCATTTTGTGAACCTAACTACACTGGGTCCACTTCCTCAGATGTTGCTGCTACAGATTTGAATCTCGAAGAATCATTTTCTGTTCATGCTGGAATATCACACACTCGGTGGGCCACACATGGGGAGCCTGCTCCTAAGAATAGTCATCCTCAAAGTTCTGGTGCTGGAAATGAGTTTTTGGTTGTTCACAATGGTATTATCACCAATTACGAGGTTCATATGACTCTTTCCTCATGGGATTCTTTACATTCTGCTATTAGTTCAGTTGCTTATTGGTTACTCTCATGGTATTTTTAGTAATTCACTTTTAAAATTTGGTGGTTCTGTCTGAATCCTGAAAGATTCTTTTGAAAGTTCAAATTAGAGGAACTATATCCAAGTTGACTAATGTATTTTCATCTTGAATTTCTCTGTGTGCTGACCTTATCTTGATCTAGTCCAACTGTATTAGCATTTTCATGTAAAATGTGTTTGCTGTTAAAAATTTAGAGCTTGAAATTACCAACTGTATGAGAGTATGAAGTTGAAAGAGGCAACACTTATCAAAAACAAAAAAGAAAAAGGGAAAAAGAAAAAAATGTAGTTGAAAGAGGCACTTATCCGTTCTTGATAATTTTAAGTTATTGGACAGTGACAGTATACGTTAATATACCATTCCTTTCTGCATCATCTGAATCTAGTTAGTATCCTTCATTATTGTCAGAAAGCAGTTGGAAGGAACGAGCAAGGTAGTTTCTGCTAGTGCAGAATATCCCTTGTAGATCATGGCATCATGCAACCCATAGAAAAATGCACTATGTGGATATATTCTGGGAAAACCCAGGTTCCTTAATTAATCTTCTTTGCTGCTTTTCCCCATCAACAGATCACTTGCTCTAGTTTGGTGAAGGCCATGATACAGCACCATGGGCAAGGTCATATACTCACCATTAAATAACACTTCTTAATTTGGAAAGTCTGTCCAGATTAGTCATGTAAGTCTTATTGTTGCGGGGGAGCTCTATTATCCATACTTAACTGATGACGGCTGCCAGTTACACTAGTTATTATGTGACATCCTTACTTCTGGAGATAGAAGAGAGTATTAGAGGTTTAACACTTCAGGAAGAATAATTACCATATTTTCTGATCTTTCTCTGGACCTTACTGCTGTTGGGTTAGAGGATTTGTACAAGAAAGTGGACTTCTGAGACTGGTTACAGTATATAACCACAACCTGAGAAGTTTCTGGGTCATGATGCTAAGGATTCTTACCAGACGGAGAATCCGTTATAACTTATTAGTGTGCTAACTACAGTTTATAATTGTTTCCACTAGGATATAATTGTTCTCTTTCACGGACTGGTGATTTGCCCACATTGTTTTTGGCTGCTATTTTCTGTCTATTGGAAAACTTTGTTTTATTAATAACTCCACATTTCCTTTCAATGAGCTGCAAACTCATTTATTTTCATCGTAACTGAGAAATGAGTTTGGAATTGAAGGATAGCTGCTGTATCACTTATCATTTGATATGTTAGATTTGGTTGCTTGAAGTGCTCTCTTATTTGATTTGATATGTTGTGCTGAAGTTCCTTTTTCGATTTTTTTTGTGTGGAACTGCGAAGTCCTAAAATAAAATAACTAATGCACCTTCAGTTATGTCATATCTCAGTCATTTCCATTCTTTTATGCATATAGGTATTTATTGATCACTTTTATCTGCACTAAGTTCTTGTTATTATGCACTTATGCATTTCACGGTCTTTTGATTCTCCAGGTGTTGAAACAGACCCTTCTCCGACACGGGTTTACCTTTGAGTCTGAAACAGACACAGAAGTAATTCCGAAGCTTGCAAAGTTTATCTTTGATAAAGCTAATGAAGAAGGTAAGTACACTGTTGCATCCAGTTGATTGCTCGGAATACATACTTCCAACCCTTCTCAGTTAGTCCTCCTTTTTTCCTTCTGTTCCCTTGACCATGAAATCTGAGAATTGTATGGCCAGTCATTGTTGTGTTCTTGTCTTGCAATTGTTTGCTTCAAAGAATACTTCTATATAGTATATATTTAAATGTAGTTCTGACGTAGATCATTAGCAACCTACTGTGATCTGCCTAGGGGTGATTATACACAGCAAAGGAATCTGCGGCCAGACATTTACAAAACTATGATGTAGAGCAAGAATAAATGAGAGATTATTTGCAAGTAAAAAAGATCAACGGCGGCTGAAGTCCTGGAATCAGAAAGTACATGAAAAGAGAATAGTCCATGTAATTTTAAAAGCAGCCGCTGCTTACGGCTAAGGGCTAACCCTATTGATACTTAATACTGAACTATACATACACTCACACAGTGACTTACATGACAACTCAAGGGGCTCGTTTGGTACGTCGCACTGGACTGTACTAATTTCATTGGACTGGACTGGACTATACTGGACTAATATATAATGGACGGTATTAGAGTATTAATATATAATAGATTGTATTTTTTTATTTTTAGTACAATCCAGGGGAGACCCATGGGTCTCAAAAATGACCAAGTAGTCTGATCGGTCTGGTGAAAACGCCACCAAACGTTGTATTATTTTTTGTCGATCTGATCCGACAATACAGTACCAAACGTGCCCAAGGTGTCTTGTCTTAAAAAGAAAAAAAGTTAATAATATTAGTTAAACTCCCAAAGAAGAAGTGATAAATTATTGAATGGGTTCTCTTGTTGCAATAAATTAGTACTCCCTCCATCCCAATTTATGTGATATAGTTTGACTAGGTACGGAGTTTAAGAAAGAATGGAAGACTTTTGAAACTTGTGATCTGAAACTAACCCATGGTTTTTTTGTGTGACCTTAAATCATTTCATTAAGGTAAAAGGGGAAGTTTTAAGTTAAATTATTTATAAATATAGAAATGCATCATTCTTTTTGGAACAAACTAAAAAGAAAAGTGCATCACATAAATTTGAACAGAGGGAGTAATAAACTACTGGTTCTGCTAGCATCAAGTTTCAAGTAGCAAATTTTAACTCTTGAATGCACTATCTTTATTCTTGGCGTTTTCTCTCTTGCAGATGGTCGATTTACTTCTTTGTGGTACCTTCTTTAAATAATCTTGCTATACCTCATTAATCCAAGCCTTTCATAGCTATGGAATAGCTTGTCACAGAGAGATCTTGCAATGTTTGGGAATTGGGATCAATGTAGTCGTTAACTTTTTGTGCCCCAAATTTTACCTGGCTTCATCTTCTTTCTTTTTATTTTTAATATATATTGTGCATCTTGATTTAGTTGAATTTTTCTGTTAATGACAATTAAATATCTCTAGAGTTCAAATTATATGTATTAAACTGCACAGTATTCATTGACCATGATATGATATCATTTCTTTTTAACTCTTTGAACTATCAGTTCAAACTATCTTGCTTTTACCAAGTGACTGATATATCATTTTTATTCTCCATGTTAGTCAGAATTAGACAGCTGCAATATTTCCGTATGTAATTTGGTTCTCTTGTAACATTGGGCCCGTCTTTTCCAACGATTCGACTCATTTGGGTTTCTCCAAAAATTATTCTTCACAGATCTATTTCATCTATCAGTCACCTCAATGCATCAAGGATAAATATATCATTCTTTGTTTCTCCTTGATCGTCCCATTTCTATATATCAAGTACAGAGTCTGTTGGTTGAATTATTTGCCTGTAGAATTTCTGTTCTCTCTCTCATTGAAGCTACTCGGGAGTTTGAGAAGCTTTTCTGAGCAGCCACAACTGATGACTGAATAACTTCTAAGATCTTTGGTTGTTTTATTCTGATAAATGAATGCAGCTGCATCTCAGCTAACTTCTCCTTAACTGTTTTTGCTGGAGATTCTGGAACGTCTTTCCCACTTCAATTTTTTTTTTGCTTTTCACTTTCCCCCCTCATAAAGCATAAAAATCTTGATATAGTTTACCAATAGAATAATCGTTAGACTGTTGTCTCAGGTGACGAGAGCGTAACATTCAGTCAAGTTGTGCTTGAGGTAATAAGGCATCTGGAAGGAGCCTATGCTCTCATATTTAAAAGTCGGCACTACCCAAATGAATTGATTGCTTGCAAACGTGGTAGTCCACTTCTTCTTGGTGTGAAGGTAAGTTAACTTGTACTATGGATGAATCTGATATATACCTGCTATAAATCTCTTAGATTCCCTTTGATAAGAGTTTCTGTCTACAAAAAAAGTTGCATTATTCGTTGCTTGACAAATTGGAACTTTTCTGGATTAGATCTCTATCGTTAATAGCTTGGATCTTGTCTCTTTTACAGCGGCTACCCTCTTATTTTGTTCAACCATCATGTGAATCCTAAATATCTCTGGATTATCACATAAAAAAAAAAGAGTATAGTCTGATTTTCACAAGTTCGTTTTTAGCTTTGTATCAGTCCCACATTTTACCAGAAGAAATCTAGCTTATCACCTCTCCTGCCTTTTAACCACGGGACTGCAAGAGTGTGTGATGACTATCCAATAATCCAGTAGTATAAAATACTTAGATCAACTTCTGTATGTACAAACAGGGATACAAGTTTGATTTATCTTGGATTAGGTTATCATCCTATGGTTCCATTATGTGGAGCTGATTGGTGTTGACCCATTTAGGATCTTACGTTCATATAGGGATGGATTTTGACCTAAATGGTCACTGGAAGAAATTTACTTGATAGTGTAATCCGCAGGCTCCCAGGTTAACAAGTGTCTAAAATTCTTTGATTCAGGACTTAGAAGAAGAGGCCTCCACAGGATCATCATTTAGTGATGCTAAGTTTCCTTCAAGCAATGGGCAACCAAAGGAATTATTCTTGTCCAGTGATGCTAATGCTTTGGTTGAACATACCAAAAAGGTCTTGGTAATTGAGGATGGTGAAGTTGTTCACATCAAGGTACTCCCTTACTGTTAATTTCTCCATTATTGCCATTAGAAAATGGAGCTCATGACTACTAAGCTAACTGTGATACTATTCCCTTCTAATTTGAGCAGCTTTCTCTTAAGTGATGTACCACCTCTTTATTCCGATGAACATAAAAGCTGAATCATCTGGTTCTTCATAGATGCAGATGAAACTGAAATTATTTAGAAGGCTCTTTTTTAATTAATATTATTGTTGTTGTAATCTCTTCTGTAAATTACACCCTTCTTCATGGTTGTTCTCATTTACAAGGCTGAATGACTCTCTCTCTCCCTCCCTCCCTCCCTCCCTCTCTCTTTTGTTTTTCCCAGATAAAAATGGGATTTACTTGAACTTGTTACACAAATTATCGACATTACACGGGCCATTTTCTTTAGTTTTTAATAATTTGTTATGGGAAATGGGTCGTGCAGCTCCTCCAAAATACACTAAAAACTTGCTAAAAGCTAGAGACACATGCTTGTTACTTACCCGTACTCGTTACCAGCTAAAAGCTGGGTGTACATGTACTGTAGATGTATGGGCCTGAGTTCTTGTAACACTGATTTTGATGCACCATTTAGAGCATCGTGGGGACAGGATTGTGTTATTAGATCAATATTGCTGGAATGAAGAGTTATGGGGAGTGTTGTTGGTTCATTTGATGAGGTAGAATAATAATGCAAAATCTTCTTTAAGATCTCTGCACCAAGCACTAATTAACTTGAAGGGAAGAAACTCCTCCTAGGACTAAATTTTATACCAATGAAAGAGAGGGAGGAATTGGTAAATTGGGGTTGATAACTTAGGAGAAAGATGGTATTTGGAAGCTGTTTAGGACATGGACAGATTGTAATGAGTTGCATAAACAGTGAATATTAGCATAAAATATGAGGTAAGATAAACAGAAAGCAACAGAAGATAGAGCGAAACGATCTCTCAAACCACAAAACTACGCTTCAATCCCAATCTAGTTTGGTGTTGGCTATATTAATCATCGATATCCGTTCCACTCAATTCGGGGTCATTTCATTCTAATACTTAATATTTTGTCTTACATCAAGTTTCAGAGTTGCCTATGTATTGGTCGCTGAAAGTTCATAGCAGATGCCAAATTGCAGAGGTTTACTGATTTCCCCCTTTTCCCTTCTTTTTTTATTTATTTTTATCTTCATGTGTATCACCTTTTAGCTCCATGAACAAAGGAATTTTAAATGGACTTTGTGGTGTCTAAAGTATCCGGCGATTCATAGGTTAGGGACAGTCTTTATGGAGAATAAGATGGTAGATGTAACAAACAGAATTGAATTAGGATGGCTGATCGTGATAACTAACAAAGAGAATGGTAAGTCCTATAGAATAGTTTAGAGACTAATCATAATATATGGAAGTAAATATGGAACTTCCAAGGTCCAATACATCCATTAGATGAATTTACTAGGAATGTGGATGTTAAGATTGCAGTCTTGAAAGATTGAATAAGTTTGTGAACATATGGTGCATTCTGATAATTAAAAGTGGGGTAACAATTGGGAAGCACATTCATGACCTGTTGGACTGTGGCTCACATGGTGTTTAGGGCCACAATGCTCCACCTGGAATGTAGGTTCAGTGGATTTAGACAAGCTATTGGAATTTATGGTACCAATGTAGATTGTTGCAGCATGTGTAGGAATCCTCATCAAGTATTTTGCAAGCAAGCCCTTCTTCCACATTGCCATAAAGGGCCGAAAAGAACTCCGAATCAAGAAGTACATGCATTTTAAATAGGTGAAGCACTTAGTCGTTAATCTATGCACATGCACATGACCATCTCTTCTTCCTTGTTCGTTATAGAGTGGGCTTCTATAACTTTTTCTTTCTTTTGAGTCAGGACGGAGGCGTGTCAATTTACAAATTTGACCAGGCTAACAATAACCATGGTGGTGCTCTTAGTAGACCTGCTTCTGTTCAGCGTGCCTTATCCATTTTGGAAATGGAGGTAGAACAGATAAACAAAGGAAAGTATGAGCACTACATGCAAAAAGAAATTCACGAGCAGCCAGAATCTTTAACGACGACTATGCGAGGGAGACTTATACGTGGAGGATCATGTAAAGCAAAGACTGTTTTGTTGGGGGGCCTGAAGGATCACCTCAAAACCATAAGAAGAAGCAGGAGAATTGTTTTTGTTGGGTGCGGCACTAGTTACAATGCAGCTCTTGCTGCAAGATCCCTTGTGGAAGAGCTTTCCGGTTAGTTTTTTATACTTTTAATGAAATTGTTTTGATCTCTATAGCAATGTATAAACCCGTAGATCCTAGAATAACTTTGGTCTCACTAGTTTTATTTCTCTAATTTAGGTATTCCTGTAACCATGGAGATTGCCAGTGATTTATTGGACAGACAGGGGCCGATATATAGAGAAGATACAGCTGTCTTCGTTAGTCAATCAGGAGAAACTGCTGACACTTTGCTTGCATTAGAGTATGCTCTGGAAAATGGTGCATTATGTGTTGGCATTACAAATACTGTCGGTAGTGCAATTGCTAGGCACACTCACTGTGGTGTTCACATAAATGCGGGTTGTGAGATAGGAGTTGCAAGTACTAAGGTAGGTATATCATGGTTCCTTGAATTTTAGTGGTCACTTTTAGCATTGGCTTCTCAATTACCTCTTTGATAAACAGGCATACACGAGCCAAATTGTCGTGATGGCCATGTTAGCTCTTGCAATTGGAGGTGATACACTTTCAAACCAAGCAAGAAGAGAAGCAATAATTGATGGTCTATTTGACTTGCCACGTAAGTTTTCATTTGGTGCTAACATTCTTGTTTTTATTTTTCCTTAAATATATGGGATGGTCATGGTTCTTGTATGCTACATTATACATGAATTTCAGGCAAAGTGAAAGAGGTGCTCAAGCTTGATGAAGAAATGAAGGATCTCGCTAAGCTGCTAATTGCTGAGCAATCACTTCTTGTTTTTGGAAGAGGTTACAACTATGCAACAGCTCTTGAAGGTGCTTTGAAGGTAAAGGAGGTGGCACTCATGCACAGTGAAGGAATACTTGCTGGAGAGATGAAACATGGTCCCTTGGCTTTGGTTGATGAAAATCTCCCTATTGTAGTAATCGCCACCCGTGATTCCTGTTTTAGGTCAGTCTTTAACTAATAACTAGAGTGTCATGACCGTGAATGCCATTTTTTTAAACAAATTTGGTTGGTGTGCAGCAAACAACAGTCAGTCATTCAACAACTTCATGCACGGAAAGGTCGACTGATAGTGATGTGCACACAAGGAGATGCAGCATCTGTTTCTGTTGGTGGATCATCTCGAGTGATTGAAGTTCCACAGGTTGCGGACTGTCTGCAGCCCGTAATTAATGTAGTTCCATTACAGGTAGTGTTTCTACTCTGCTTTAGTCTCATATTCTAGTGAAATAAATTTTTTTAGTGACTATTGGGTGACAACTATACAGCATAAGCATTCTTCTTAGCCGTAAACAATTTTGCCGCGAATACATTTACTGTTTCTATCTAGCCCTTTCTGTTTATTTATTTTACCTTGGATACATGTAATGTTACATATACGGTGTATGTGTGCATTTTTAGCAAGTTTGTGAAAAAAGTGGGAATCTGGAAAAAGTTTGTTTTCTCATGAATCGTGATACAAAAGCTATTGCAGACCTAAAAATGTAAGCCTTTAATGTCAGTAACTTCTGTGAAATTTTATGGATCGTGATAGTTGCACATAAGCCTTTCTTTCCTCCAGTTATTTGAATTTTTATTTGAGATTTTATAGCGAACTTAATTATTTTCTTGTGTTTGTCATTGGTCTTACTCAGTTATTGGCCTATCATCTGACTGTACTGCGTGGATACAATGTTGATCAACCTCGCAATCTTGCTAAAAGTGTCACAACGCAGTGAGCTAACCATTTTCAAAATCTTCCCCTATATTAAACCTCTACCACTTGATGACAACAATTGGATCTACTGGTACAGCTTTTGACTCCTACTGCAGGTCGCATTGATCCACAATATAGCTAAGTCACTCTGTAACATCTAGATTCTTTTGGTTTGGTAATATATTTAACATAACAGTTCTATTCTTATTAGTGGTTGGTTATGTAGTCGAGCTAATCTTGTAGACTAAGAACTTTTGAAGGATGATAGATGAAGACCATTTGGAGAAAATCTCAGGAAATTCTTTTGATTGAATATATTTGTGTTACTATTGTTGTGGCAATAGAAATGAGCAATTGCATTTTAACAAGCACATTTCAGGTTGAGTACTATGTGATGTTGTTCAAAGTTTGCACTGTATTTTATTGTTAATGGCCTTCCTTTCAAGTGCAAATCTTATACCTAAAATCTAAGCATGATTAAGTCAAGGGCAGAGTAGTGCATATGTTGGCTAATCGTGTGGCTTTGTCGTTCAACTGAAGTTCTTGTTCTTCAATTTGGGCTGAGGTAGTTACTTTACTTGAGGTCTCATTGGGATGAAAAACCTTTGTAAGACCTAGTTAAATATAGTAATTTCCTTGCTTGTTTGGGAGAGCTTGTTAAGAGGAATGGACTATATTCTCCTGCTGGTTCCACTAGAGTACGCATATAAAGATCTGCCAAATATTGGTGATAGAGCGTGAGTGTGAAAGGAATAGAAGCTACATAATTGACTCACCAAAACTAGTTTTATATAGTTTGTAGTGGTCGAAGAGGAGCATTGGAAGAACAATAAAAGTTATCCTCCGTGTGTTCTATAGGTCATAGGTTCAGATCATGGAAGCAGCCACATACAAGTAGAATATCCTTCGTTTTAGTGTCCAAACATTAGAAGCTTGCGTTTCTTTTTATGGAAAAGCAAAATCTATCCTCTAAGTTAGACTCTTGAGACTTTATTTAGAAGCATGCAATATTGGAGAAATGACCGAAAACACATTTCTTTTTTATTTATCCGGGAAATGATTCATTTTATTTAAAAGCAGATAAAAATAACAACTCTTATAAATAGATTTTAGTTTAAGGTTTCAATAATAATTAACGTTTTTACACATAGCAAATACAAACATAAATAAAATAAAGTGAACGGTTTGGCAGGTATACTGGCTTACCAAACACCGTTTATAAAAAAAATCTATTTTTCTAGGCTATTTCCACTCATGGCTGAGCCTTCTTGCAAATGTTCTACCATTTGCCCAACGATTCAAACAGTTTACGGGATCAATGATGTGAAGGAGAACAAGAGAAAAAAACATTGTTAAAGTGTATATGAGATCCTTTGGGTATATTTGGTGAATATTAAACTTAAGTTTGTACCTTAATTAGTAGTGTAATATTACCATAATTGTACCATAATGTTTTCTTAAAAAAAAACAAATAAATTGCAGTGCTGCCAAAATGGAGCGAATTGCAATTTATTTATTTATTTATTTATTTATTTATTCTTTTTTAGTGAGCTGATTGAGCATCTAGTGTAATAGGTAGAATTACAGGGATATCCAGTACTTGACAGACACGATGTAGTTGAAGTAGTCGTGCTGAATGTCGAATATGACCATTAATACAATTCATTAGTTTAATCATACCAAGTTTATTATGTAGTCGATAACGATCTCCGTCCGGCCCGAGGAAACCTTTGCACGCCTCCGTTACCTTTTGGGAGGCCTACGCCCCATGTAAAGCTTCTACTGAGGCGTCGCGGCGTAGGTCGACCAAGGTTAGAATTCTAGCCCTTCCGAGTGGTATCTCACGATGGCTCGGGCGGAAGGAGGCGCCGCGCTTCCACCTAAGCTGCGCGAGGAAAGGCCCAAAGCGATCGAGAGCAGTGAAGCTTCATAGGTCTTTTACGTCGGTGCAGTAGTCCGCGTCTTCACGGACATGTCTATTTCACCGAGCCTCTCTCAGAGGCGGTGCCCGGTCGTTCGCGCTTTCGTGCGGGTGAACTTACCCGACAGGAATTTCGCTACCTTAGGACCGTTATAGTTCTGGCGCGTTCCATCGGGCTTGATCGCCGCTCACTGTCGTCAGTCGCTTCCCGCCGACGCCTTTGGCGGCGTCGGCCCATATACGTAGCGCCCGCACGCGTTCAGGTAAATTTCCCTCCATCTATAAGAGGCGGTGTGGAAAGCACTAGTTGTTAGTTGACTTCTCGACCAAAGAAAAGAAGAAGTCAAGTGACTACTAATAGAGGAAACGAAAGAACACAACACTCGAGATGAAAGTAAGAAAAAGTAAACTCCCAATGAAGTATCTGCTGAAAAAGGACGACGACGGGCTCGAAGCCAAGTGAAAAATCATAGATTATGCTTTCATGGCGATGGGCACTATAAGCGCAGAAGAGGTCCGTTGGAGGAAAGACTCGCCTCTACTATTAGTCACTCGGTCTCAGTTTCATAGTCGATCTCGATTCTAATCTCTATCTTCTAGGAACAATGAAGACTCACTTCAACAAGAAAAGAATCCATAAATGAAGTTCAAAAGTGAACAAATGTAGTAGTTCAGCTCAGTCTCCTCTTATTACATATCTCCTCTCTCCGGGGAAGGAACCCCTGGAATTAAGTTCAAATAGGGTTGAGAAGGTTCTGAGTCCGGGGGTTAGGTTTGAAGCCTTCTACTTCAACCTCTAGTCTTATTTAGTGAGTGAGAAGTATGTGCTGATGTGTAAACGGTATATTCGTAGGATGTTTTCTATTCCTATGGATGTCGGACTCTGAAAGCGCTAACGCTTCTGGCTTCATAAGCCCACCGAGAACAAAAGTGATACATCTGTCTTCTTCCTCGTTGTATGGGCATTTCCATGCTGTAAAAGAAAGGCTTGGGCTCATGAGCCCGTGGTAAGCCGCAGAGAGAAGCGGTCGTTGGCTCACTGTGAGTCCGGTCGGCGGGAACCTCATTAGTCTCGGACGAAGGATGAGTGAGTTAGGCGACGAGCAAAGACGGGACGGTAACCTCAATGCTACGGCAACTCCCACATCCCGCTCCTTGGCCGTCGATAAAATGGGTCCGCAGAAAGTCCATCTATTCCCAATCTCCCTTATGGTGGGCCGGGCAGTTCCGTTCGGATATTGACCTGCTCGAGCTCGAAGTTGAGTGAGTAGTCTTTTTCCGAATAGTTGTCTTTGTCTTGCCCGGTAAGGAGGAACAAGGTAGCTTCGGGGACTAGCTAGCCGTTTCGTTTGGCTAAGATCACGCCTTGTCTCTCCTTTGAGTCTAACGAAGGCCAGTGGACTACGTGGTTCGGATGCTCACCGGGTGGTTGACCACCCTATTCCGATAGTTGGATTACGCAAAGTGATATCACTTTGGTAAGTGATAGAACTTTGTGCGTTGTTTTTTGCGAGTGTGATGACTTGTAGTGGCTCAGTGGTTAACTGGTACCCGGGAACCACAATCGAGAGCAGGACAGAATCCATTTATTCAAAGTACTCGTGTAAGAAGAAGCGAGAGAAGCGAGCTACCGCGGTTGTTGATTAGTTATTTCTCGAGAGAAGCGGGCTACCCGTTTCTTGACTTGCCTCTTGAATCCTGTGTCTTGATGGTAGAGCACGAGCTCGGCCTTTTAGCTAATCGATTTTCTTTGGTGACATTTGGCCTTCGGCTTATTAGTGTTCTCTCGAAATGATATCACCAGTGCGCTTGACAAGATCTCCTAGGTCCTTGAGCTTAGCCCCAAGACGTTGGTCTCTAACGAGAAAAAGAGTCGAAGACCAGAGGTCCAAGACGTGAGTGAAGAAGGAGCGTAAGGCTGTCAGAATCTCGACTCTGAGGGACGGCAATGAAGGCGCTCTGTGCTCTGTCCGACTATCGAAGGTCTAAGCTCTGGGAGAGGACTATAGCTAAACCTTTGCTTTATGCCTATAGACTCTGATGAGAGAGGCTATGACGGGCTATCGAATCTAGCTAGCTATGATCTCGCTCGATCAGCTCTAATGTCAAAGCTGACTCAAGAGTTGTTTGACCGTGTAGTTGTTGAAGAACAGCGTTCCAATGCGAGAGGAGTGAAGCAGCTTGAACTCGACACTTATAGGAGAGGCGCGAGGGGCGGAAAAGATCAATGAAAGACTAGAGCTCGAGCATGAAACTTTATTACACAGATTCGGTTCGGTCGCAGGAGTGGAAAACAACTCGAATGAAGAATATTTCCGAGGAGGAAGAGGAACGGAGGCGTGAAAGAAGAACATCGTGGAAAGCAACTAATAACGAATGTGAGAGGAGCGAAAACCACTTTCCTGTTAAGGAGAGGTTACGCAACTCGCCTTAGAACAACTACTATACTATACTTGTTGGAAGGAGAGGGCGACTGAAAATGAGGCTTGCGAAGCAACTTGACCGCAGGGAAAGGAGCGAAGCAACTCTTAAGACTATAAGGAAAGAGAGGAGTGAAAGCCACTCGACTTGTTGGAAGGAGAGGAGCTGAAAAGCCACTCGACTATAAGGAGAGGCGTGAAAAGCCACTTGCACTTGCTTGATTATTTGGAGAGGGGCGTCGAAATCCTTTCTATTGGTTCTTGCGTGGCAGCTGGTATAGATGATGAAAGGCGGGCCGCTTTTTCGGGACCTATTCTCAACATAGCGTGCGAAATAGGAAAGGAGCCGAGTGATGAGTGCCTTTTAGCCTTTATTTAAAGGCTCTCATATGGAGCTAACATGGTGGCTACATACAAGTATAGCCAAATCAAGATGAGATGGGACGTAGTTCGGAGGCCGCAGGACTACCATAGGAAAGCCCGCCCCGCTTAGCTAACATAGACATAGAAAGAGATTCTGGATAGCGGTAGTCTCTATGTGAATCTCTTCCCGACCGCCAGCCGAATCGGGGCACCACTGGGATGGGAATGGCTCGGCCACGTGCATCATTTGATGAAAGCACTCGATCGCCTCCGATGATTGGTTTGTCAACCACGCTTTCTCTCCTCAAAACAATGCTCTCACCAAATGCCCTTCGGGCAACACGTGAATGAGTAGTTCGCTCAGACCCCACCTCGAGAGCAAGATGCCGGCCGAGATGGAGCTGGAGCAAACCTAGACTTTCACGGGGCTTGCCTTACCTCAACATCTAAATAAATAAAGGCGGCGCAAAGGAACCAGCTTCCTCTTCAAGAAAGCTTTGCTTGGTAGCGCCGCTACTCACTCTGACAATGCTCTGAACACGAAAGTGTGCGATTCGCCCCCTTCTCCCATGCCGAGTCACGAGCGGCGCCTCGGAAAGCGGACGAGCCACATGCAGGAAACTTGCACGTGTGGTTCGGCCGGACCCGATCATCTTGTACTAATATGTGTAGTTCCGTAATTCAGTGAGATTGTCATGGTGCAAAAGCAGATATGGTCCAGGTATTCCCTTGTTCCCTGTATTGGTTATGTTCTTTATATCTCGTCTAGCGAAACTAATCGAGCTCAGTTTGATCTCCCGAGCGGAAGCTGAATCGATTCAGCTATAATGTAGAATATGCGCGGGATGCGATCCTTAATAGTTCACTGTTGGCGGAAGCCAATGTCCCGGGGTCTCGGGGACTCATTCTGACTGAAACAAGGGGCGGGTCTTTACCAACTTCCAAATATTCTATTTTAGGGAAGCCAAAAAAGGTGGGGGAGGGGGCAGCCGGAAAGGATAGTTCCTGAGGTTCTAGAAAATAATAAAGAGGAGCGGAGATGGAATGAAAGAAGCAATGAGAGAGCCTAATTCCCTCCTGACCGAGTATAAGCATGTTCCATTGGCCTTTATTACATTAGATTAGTGGGACTACGGCTGGCTATCCGGTAGGAATAATAAAAATAAAAGTCCAGGTTGGTTGGTGAGCCTAGTGATAGGAGACTATCTAGCTTGGTTCGGAGAGCACTTGTTGGGTTAACTATTTTTTGGTTGCTAAATGTTACGACCTAAATGCTGAACTATTGACCCTACTTGTTCGGAATAGTCTTTCGCGGAGTATCCCTTGTTTTAGTGAACCCTGGGAGTTGTCGGCGGCTCGACGATCTTTATTCCAAAGGTTTACCGAGGTGAAGCTTTTGACAGGTATTCTTTTATTTGTAGGTTTCTCTACTTGGAGCTCTTCAGGGCCTTTGTTTGAAAGTGAGGTTCTATAGTTTGATGGTTACTTATGTTCTCCTCTCCCCTTCCCTAGCTAGGAAAGATTTCTAAATATATTTCCTTCCTTCCGTTCGAGGGCACTCTAAAGGCTTTGCAACCTTGAGCTGGTTGACACCGCCTAGTCGATCCTCTCGCTCTTTGATAGACATCTTTCGGTTCTCGGTCTCATCCGACGAACTACTTTAGGTCTTTATTACGTGTCTATCCTTCCTTTGCAGTTCGCTTTACGAAGGAGTAGCGGCTGTGTCTCGACTCTGGGAGAACTTTACCTATAGCTAACCTAGAGCTTTACTTTAAGATAGCTCGAGCAGCACTCTTCTTCGGAAGAGGAGTTGCTTGCCTTACCACACCAACCACCAACGCTACCGGAAGTTCTAGCAATGGCGGTAGGCAAAGGAATATTATATAGCAATTTCATATTCATTAGATAAGAGATTGTGGATCTGTTCTTAGTGAGGACAACCGGATTGGGACGATCAGTCGGTTGAGAGGCGGCGACACCAATAGGTGGATTGCCATTCTTGTACTCTTTGGGTAAAGGCGGGGCGACCCATAATCATTGACGAAGAGGAAGGATCAAGAAAGCGTATGCGGCGTGGCAATGAAAGCGGATGCAAGAAAGCGGATGCGGCGTTACTAACGCTAACCGCAACGGCTTTCAGCGCTAATCTTGTCATCCATGCTTGTTGCGCAACGGCTTTCACGCTAGTGCGCTCATCCGCTGCGTCTAGTTAATGACCTGAAAGAAGTCACTAGCTTCTTGCTATCGAGCGTGCCTTAGCCTTAGTTTACAAGGAAGCTTTGTCGTACTTAGAAAAGGATGGTTCTAAAGTAGGTGTCAAGCTGAGAAAAGGCGGAGAATTTTGGAATGAAAGAAAAGAAAGGCATTGCTATGTTACTAACATAGACAACTATGAATGGTATTCATTGACAGGAGTGACCGCTTTCTAGTCGTAGTTGGTACCGCCCCTGTTCACTTCAGCATGCAAGGAACACCTTCGGGAAGAATCAAAGTTTTTCTCCTCTGCAAAGCTATCAATGCTTTATTCAAGATCTTTAGCAGTCGATCGTTGATTCTCCCTCCCCAGTGGCTTTCGAAAGCTCGACATGAAAGAATAAAGAAAATAGGAAAAAAGAGTACGGGGATATTTAGCTATTTAGCCTTAGAGAAAGGTGACTTGGTAAGACCAGAATCTGGAACAGAGATTGGATGAAGAATTACTTTTTCTTTAGCGGGAATGGCGCCACCTTTTTATTTAGAAACTCCGCCTACTGAAGAAGACACAGGATTCAAGAGGCAAGTCAAGAAACGGGTAGCCCGCTCTCTCTGAGAAATAACTAATCAACAACCAGTTCGGTAGCTCGCTCTCTCTGCTCTTTCTTACACGAGTACTCTTTAATAAATGGACTCTTGTCCCGTTCCCTTGGATTGTGGTTCCCGGGGGTACCAGGTTAACTACTCGAGCCACTACAAGTCATCACACTCCGCAAAACAGAACGCACAAAGTTCTATCACTTACCAAAGTGATATCACTTTTGCAGAATCCAACTACTCCGAGCGAATATGAAGCGCATGGATAAAAGTTATGCCTTGGAATGAAAGACAATTCCGAATCCGCTTTGTCTACGACGAGCCCTTACTTGATGTCTGCGCTAACTGCCCTATAGCTGATGAATCCTTTGAATCATAGGAATGGAAAAATCAGTAGATACCGGGCTTGGAACATCTCACCACACGCGTACTAAAAGCGCGATCTTGAAACTAGAAACTCTGGTTTGGAACAAATGAGCGGATAGGCTTGACGAAGTTTAGGAAAAATGCAAGAATCATTTTTGTCGTTCTGTCTTTCGCACGGAAGTCTGTCTGTCTTCATTCCAATCATCGTAGTTCGATCGATCAACTACGCCCATCCAATCTAACCATTTCTCCTGAAGCCCTTTCCCTTCTAGTAGCCCTTCATCGCTATTGAAACATAGGTCCTCGGCAGGCGGGAACAAAAAGAGAAAGAAGAAGTGCGAAAGGTTCGGTCCCAGTTGAGGGTCTCACCGATAGCTGGATTGAAGAAAAGCACGAAACAAGGTAGCTCTAGCCGAACCTAGAGCTGGATTGAATTCTAACGATCGAAGAACCCTGCCGCTTGGGTTGTTGAAAGTGAGAATCCTTGAAATTGCTTATGATATGGAATATTTGATTGAGACTACGCCGCTCCTCTTGACGACTCTGCCCGTACCACTAGATATTCTCGGTTTCTCCCAAGCGGAAATAAGGGAATATGGAATATTGGAATTCAACTCTTGAATTTCTTCACTCAACGCCTCTTCCTTGAACATGGTTAGCTTCGCTTTCATCTACCTTCCGTCGCGGGTCAAGTCAAGCTGCTAAGGTGAGTTTACTCTCCTTGAGTAGAGATAATTAGAACTTAGCTTTCAATTGATCTTCCCACTTGAAAGATCGTCACGATCGCTGAAAGCGGATGGATTGGCTGGAACTCATACGGCTTCGTTGCGTTGGTTTGGTTGCTTGCTGAACTACCAGTGAAGGTCAGGTAGTAGATAGAACCTACCTCTACTGTGGGCACCGGTTCCTCCAGGGTGGATACACTTTTTGGTACTCCTAATGGGTTAAAGACCATATCAACGGATCTTCCATCTTGTAAATAAGGCATATCTTGTCTAGGCAAAATTTTGGAAATGATACCTTTATTTCCGTGTCTTCCAGCTACTTTATCGCCTACTTTGATTTCACGTTTCTGTGAAATATATACACGAATCGTTTCGGGATTATAACTAGAACCACCTCTTTTCTGGATCCACCTCACATCAATAACCCGACCCCTACCACCTATAGGTAATTTTAGACAAGTTTCTTTTGAAGTAGATACCTGAATACCAAGTATAGCTCGTAACAATCTATCTTCCGGAGCATACGACGATTCTTTCACGACCTGGGGTGTTAATTTACCTACTAAAATATCACCCGTCTCTACCCAAGATCCCAGCATCACAATTCCATTTTTGTCTAAATTGCGGAGTAAATGGGTCGTCTCATTGTTGTCCTGTGCTCTGTAACGACATGTCCGGGCACCCGAGATTAGTAGTTGCGTCTCGTCTCATTTCCTTACTTCTTGCCAACTAATAGAATAGTTCAATTCGAATAGGCATATTTGATGATGTCGCTTAGAATAGGCTTTCCACTCCTTTCCTTTTAAACGCTCCTCTCCTTACAATAAAAGCGAGCGAAAACGGAGATCGACGATCCCAAGTTCTTTTACCCCATTCAGAAAGTCTTTTCCGCCGGACGACTCGTAGGAGGTGAGAAGGGCCCTTACTCCGTCTCACACAGTGTATTACTATCGGCCCTACCAGGCAACATCTACCTACACAAGCTCGATCAGGAGATAGGGAGGATCCGACAGAAGTACGAAATTCCGATTGTTCTTTGTCAGAGGCTAAGTTCCCTCTATCTTCCGGGAAGGGAGTAGAAGAAGAAGTCCTCGTGACTCGGCTACATAAATTATCATATCATCCGAATAGATTTACATTGTCAATCAAATAGAGAAATCTAGTTTTTTGTACTTACCTTCCGAATTCATCATCAACCAAGGCAGGAATCGTTAGAGTATTGTATTGCCCTCCAATAGGACTATACAGAGCAACGGGAAGGTCGGAATCTAGTGAATCTGTCTTTAGAGTGTAGCTCCGCACCTTACCCATCGTGTAATGACAATTCTTAAGACTCAAGATGCAACTTACGGCAGTCTTTGATCTAGCCGAGCTGGTACAGAATACCCGGCTTTAGAGCTTGATGCAGTCAAACTTACTCTGATGTCAATGACACGAAAAAAGGATATATACAATGAATGGAATATACTGCTAGAGTATTTGAAAGCATCTGCAAAGCCAATTGTACTACAATGACTCTCACTATAGGAATATTACTTTAGAATATGCTTAGCCCTCTTACATACATAAGACTGCAACTCAGACACACCTGATTCAGATAAACTAGGAACTAAGACTCGCATCTTTGACACATGAAGATGCCATAACTCGACTTCATTATAAGAAGAAGCATTCAAGGCTTGTGTGGAGGACATAAGACCAGAAGTCTCAAGGATGTTTTGTAGAGCCCCTTGTCCTCACGTCCACTCCCAAGGATCCCCCCGTCCTCGGGTCCTGAAAAAGACACCGATCAGAGACGAAAGTTACACTGGAGTTCAGGCTTTTTTTGTTAAGGAGCTTTAGCCACTCGACTATTTTCCCTTCCTACGGGGAAACCTCATGAGCCCATTTCCACTAATAGACAAGCCACAATTTAAAAGTTCTGCATTCTCCGGTTCATCCGTTTGACCGGTCCGCTTTAATATCCTAGAAGAAAGAGGAAAAATGATAAGTGAGCGGGGAAGAGCTCCGAAAGAATTGAATCGGCTCCTCCTCTCCTGTAAGTCGAGTCGCTAAACCCCTCTCCTGTAAGTCGAGCAGCTTTCGTTCATCTCTTTTAGTCAAGAGAGTTGCTTCGTTCCTCGTCCTTCCAACGCCATTGCTCGAGGCGAGTTGCTTGATTATAAGGTTGGAAAGGGGCGTAGCTGTTCGAATAGAATAGTCTCGTTGCTTCGCTCCTCTCCTCTTTTGATCAACCTTTGGGGAAGAGAGGAGCTTTAACTGCTCTCCAAACTTTATAGTCAAGCAAGTTCAAATGGCTTTCCACGCCTTTCCTTCCGCTCCTTTCCATGACTGGTCATTTTTTCAAAAATCTTTTAAGGGAGTATGGTTTCTTGATTTGTGTGTGTGGGGTGAGTGGTTTTGTTTTGAATTAAATAAGTGTAAAGTTAGCCAAATATTTCCCTAATAATTAATAATATTCTTTAAGGAGCGTGTAAAATAAAAAACCACAGATAATTTGAGACGGAGGGAGTATAATTTTGTGAAAATGAAATTTAATTCAACCTCCTTTCCTTCACCTAGATAACTCTACCTTCGACTTCCCCTCCCCCTCCCAAAAAAAAAAAAACACACACACACACCCCCCACACATAAATCAAGAAACCATTCATTAATTCCTCTCTATAGTCTATATATGACTACTTACATAGTGAGTCCCTTAAAAATTTTTGACAAAAATGACCAGTTCGCTCCGTGCTGCATTTTTTTTAAACAATGACGAAAACGTTAACGAAAAGTTAATAGTTCGTTGATTCTGGTATAGAAAAAAATAAACATACGGTTGAAAATTTACTAAAGGTGGAATTAAGTTTAACCCATTATTTATGACTCGAACAATTGAGACCTCGCACGTCGGAAATGTAGCTTCCACACACGTGCACACGTAGTGCCAAGTATCGTAAATTTCATTAGTGAAAGAGATATTGGTACGTAAGTGAAACGTTTGAGACATAGAATGATGGACGATTATTGGCCAAATGACACGTGTTCCACTTTGGTAAATGAAGGAAGAAATGTACGATGTGTAAAAGATGAAATGAGTCGAAAATCACCGCGGGGCCGTGAAGGGTCGGGGCTCCGATGCGGCGACGCAGCGCTTCGGAGGCAGTGAGGTCGACGGATGACGAAATGTTTCTGACTTTTGGGCTGGCTTTGAAGCATTAATCCTCCATTATTTGACACTTGAATTCAGCCATTATTTAGTTGAATAACACCCCCTCAATAAGTGTCATTACATGACCATTGATTGTCATTAGTTGGCTAGATGAGAGGTCATCTTACACACACTATAAATTGAGGCCCTTGGCTCAATTGTAGAACACACTTCATACTTGTATAGTTCAGCTTTTCTAAACTTCTTCCTCTCTAGCATATCTCTCACACACTCAAAGGTTCTTCTTGAAAAACACTTGAGTGTCCTTTGTTCATTTGTTTATTTGCTGTTTTATCTTGGGAGACAAGTTGCCAATAACTGTTAAAGGATTCATATGGGACAATATTGTCTTAAGGACATAGTGCTAACACTCGACTCTTATAACAAGTAGAGATTTAGTTACTCTTGATTTCAGATTATCAAGATCAATAAGCTTGTTGCAATTGAAACGAACATCCAAGACTCAAGAACCATTCAAGACGGATTTCAAAACAGAAGATCAAGACCACAAAACTCATTGTTGTTGTAACAACTTTTTTTAGGCTTAAAGTCTGTTGTATTGTAATTATTTATACTTTCTAAGCACTAATAGTAATCGTAAATTATTCTCGTACATCAATTATGTTACTCACACATACCATTTTGGTCTTTAGGCTACAAAAATGTGCCATTTAGGGGCCGGACAGAAAAAGGAAACCCATGTAGCATTGCAGCCTGTTTAAGGATTTCAAGATTTTATAGTTTTCTAGCAAGGGATTTTAATTTTTTCCGTCAGACTGTCATGTACTCTTTTCTAATCTTTCAATTCTCAGTTGATTGATTCTCCAAATCAACAATGCCAATTAAAATCATTGTCATTATATTATCCAGAATCAAGAGGAGCATTAGCTGACAGAATTATATAAACGTTAGAGCACGTATAATTTGATGTATAGAAACAAACAATCATGAGAAAAAGTAGTAGTATTAGTTATTCAATGTTTGATTCATATTTCCCGTTCCTGCATATTTAATCTTGTTCAAAGTTCAGTATATATACCAATCTTGATATTATCTTATACCAACAACAACATGGGATAACATGTAAACAATACATGTAGCTTATACAAGAAAAGGTTAAAATCACCCTTTGTCTTTTTCCTAGAACTAAAAGCCACTCTCTCCTATAAAGGTAAAGGATTCAGAGTATAATTGTAAACTTATAATTGTTAGTTTAAAAAATAAATACACATTCTAAGTAATAGAACCTTGGTCCGGTCCTTCTCCGGACCCCGCACATAGCGGAAATTTAATACATCGAATTGCCTTTTTTTTATTTTAGTCTAAGGGTCTGTTTGGCTAAGCTTCTGCAATGTTTTGAAACTCGGACCGGACCGGCCGGTCGGACCGGGTTAACCGGGAACCGGTTTCGAGACCGATCCGAATTTATTGTAGGAACTGGTGGTATCAAACTCGGCACAACCTGGTAAAAATCGGTACGAACCGGTGATTCGGTAACTCGTACAAACCCGATTTTTATTTATTCATATAATTATTATTTTAAAAAAAATTAAACTTTTCATCTCCCTAATTAATATTCTAGCAAATCTAATAGTTTAAAAAAGGGGAGAATACAAAGAGGCGTTAGCATTGAATAACTTAATGTAAATTAACTTTATTTGACTAATTAAATACAGATCAGATTCATGCAATCATGCATCTATTTGATGTAAATTATAAATTTATAATAGATACATAATGAAAACCAACCGTCACTTTTGTGACTTTTCTACTCCTTTATTAAATTAGGTACTGATAAAAAGAAATCAGTCATATAAGTATCAAGTATGCATTGCACTTGCTATTGCTATTTCAATTCAACTATCACTTTTTATATCTTTCAATCTGAAATTAATATTCTAATTAATATTCTTACCCAATTTTTTTAGAGTTTAATCATTAATGGAGAAGGTTATAGGCTCCTCTGCACAATTTCAATCTCATACTATTGGATATAGATATGTATTTAACATTCAATATATATATATGTATGTGTGTGTGGATACCAATTTTTTGAACCGGTCCAACCGATTGAACCAGTGATCCAATGACCCAGTTGGTCATCCGGTTCGATGTCCGGTACGAGTTTCAAAACATTGAGTTTCTGGAAAGGTGTTTCTGTTTCTCAGAAGTAGTTCTGCAGAAACTGTTTCTGGAGAATCAGTTAGGGTGTTTGGCCTATAATTATAGAAGTGCTTCTGAGAAACAGAAACAGTTTCATGTTTGGCCAACATTTATGCAAATTTACTAGAATATTCTTTTTAATAGATTTAAAACTATTTAAAATATTCTTTTCTATCATATGTTACTAAAAATTAGTATATCTTTACAATTTAATAATTTTTTTTAAAATAATTTAATTGCAACATTTAATCAAAAAATATTATTATATTGTACATAAGAAATGTAACGACAATATGATAGTCAATGACTCAAATATGTCCAAACCTACCCCCGCCCTACCCACACCTACCCCCACCCCATCCTCAAATTTCTATGATACTTTTACAAAAAATATGAATTTTTTTCTTCCCCCTTACGCCCGCCCTACCCCCAACCCCACCCATCCTCAAATTTTTATTTCATATTTTTGTTACTTTTATAAAAAATGATTGAAAATATGAATTTTTTCTTCCCCTTACGCCTCCCTACCCCCAACCCCACCCATCCTCAAATTTTTATTTCATATTTTTTGTTACTTTTATAAAAAAAAAAAAATATATGAATTTTTTTCTTACCCCCACCCCATTTCCCTACCCTAACCTCAAATTTCTATTTCATATTTTTTGTTACTTTTATAAAAAAAAGTGAATTTTTTTCTTACCCCCGACCCCCACCCCACCCCATTCCCCTACCCATCCTCAAATTTCTATTTCATATTTTTTGTTACTTTTATAAAACAAATATTAAAAAATATGAATTTTTTTCTTACCCCGCCCTACCCCCTACCTCCACCTCCGCCCCCACCTCATTGCCCTACCCATCCTCAAATTTCTATTTCATATTTTTTGTTACTTTTATAAAATAAAATATAAATTTTTTTCTTACCCCCACCCCACCCCATTGCCCTACCCATCCTCAAATTTTTATTTAATATTTTTTGTTACTTTTATAAAAAAAAGTTGAATTTTTTTTACCCCCCGCCCTACCCCCTACCCCTATTATCAAATTTCTATTTTACATGGAGATATTATATGAGATTAAAAGAAATTTTGTGAAAAGAAAATGGTAAATGGGTCCAAAGAAAATTCAATGAATGAGCAAAAATGGCTTCTCCAGAAGCACCAAATTGGTGTTTCTGCTTCTCTTTCCATCTAGAAATACTTTTTGGCTTCTGGAAAAAGTGTTTTTACTTCTGGAAAGAGAGTGTTTAATAAAGAAGTGTTTACGAGAAATGAAACACTTCCGCTTCACAAACACCATTAAAGCGTATTGTGTATACGCCTTTTGAGTCATTTTTAGTTGGTATTTTACTTGTTTTCGTTGTGTTTAGTATAGTAGCAGGTTTTTCTTTCTTTTGAGTCACAGCGGCGCAAAAAGGCAAAATGACAAAAAGGAACGAGAAATGGGCATAAAAGGAGGCCACGAGGCAGAAAAATGTTGAAAATTGATGACTCGAAAAAAGGCAAAGAAGCACCGCGATGCCCAGAAGCAGAACCGGGGTGCTAAAAGATCAGAGACCCGCAGGACTTTCGGCACCACAGTGCCCAAAAGCAGAACCGCAGTGCCATTTGTACTTAGAGTCGCAGACTTTCTGACCATGCTGCCTGAAGTAATCGCAGCTTGAGACGCAAATTGTCAGATCCGAGTTAGAATTGGCCAAGGGCAGAAGGGTCCATAGGGCACGATTTGTAACATATTTAAGCCATAGGGATTAGTTTAATAAAGGGAGTTGGTCATTCTACAACACAAGAAAACACAAGGCAGATTTGGAGCGAAAATTGGAGACATTATTCTACGTAATTTTCTTTCTTCTGTCTTTAATTCAGTTTATGTATGGATATTGTTTTAGTTCTTAGCGTGACTATGGCTAGGAGCTAAACACTTTATTAAGGCTTCCCTTATGAATCGCTTGAAGCTTTTATTCATGAATTAATTCAGTAGTTTTATTTCTTCTTCGCTTGATTAAGATCTATTCAATATTTGGTATGAATGTTTGATAGTTAACTGGCCATTAATTATCATAATCTATATGATTTCGAATAAAAAACCGAGAGGAGAAATTTAAATATGTTGTAATTGAATAGACATAGGTTAAAATCGAAGACGAAAGTACCCCGATACTTGTGTAGCATTATAGGTTATTGCTCTTAATTCTCCTATGTGGTAAATCCTATCATAAAAATATAGAAGGGTTATGCACTGAGGTTGAGTGATTATATTTCCATAACCGGAATATAAGACAGTCTAGTTAACCGCTATCTTAACAAAGAAGAAGAATCATTCTAGTTGCATTAAGGATTGGATAAAGTGGATAGTCGAGGATTTTGGAAGCCCTAATTCATTCATAACTGATTACAACTTTATTAGTTTAAATCTTTCAAATATTCTAGTAGTTCAACAAAAACCACGATCAAATATCGATTGTCAAATAGATAACATAAAATAGATGAACGGTACGTAGAAATCAGTCTCTGTGGACGATATTCGATCTTACAGACTATATTACTTGTGAACGATGCGTACGCTTGCGTGAGTAGTCGAAATATCGCTAACAAGTTTTTGACGCCGTTGCCGGAGACTGACGTACATCTAATATCGAATCATCTATTTTTAATTTCTAGTTTGGTCGCTCCTAGAACAAGTTTCTAACTCGTTCTGAGAGCAAATATTTGTTATCACTTTTTTTTGTTTGTATAATCTGGCAGGCAATGTCAAGTATAGGTACATGGACTATCAATATCAGGGAATGTTGGACTATAACCTTTGTCTCCCGCAGCAACTTAGACCACAGGCTCCGCAAGAGGAGCGAAATGAGTTGCAGGAAGCCTTATTCAGGCTTACCGAGTGCCAGAATCCTCAAGGACTAACTCATCCACCACAGAATCAGGCTCCATCAAGAAGGCTAGATGACATGAGAGCAACTCTCTGCACTCTCAAACGCCCAGAATCAGTTCATGGAGGAAACAAGATTAACCATCAGGAATCTAGAGATGCAACTGGGGCATCTAACTAGCAAGCTGAGAAATAGTGTACAAGGTGTTGACACCCAATTTTGACCCATCTTTTAGTCATTTCTTGCAATTTTAAGCATTTTAGGACACCACATTTTAATCATCATTTTTTACATTTTTTACATAATATTCTATTTTTATTTCTTCACAAAATGACATTGCATCTTTTTATTTTAAATTAAGCATTATGTCTTTGTTAATATTATGTTTCTATTATTATTACACTGTCGTTTTATTTTATTAATGTTTGCATCTCTTTAAATAATTAATTGATATCCCGTTTTTACTTTTAATTAGGCATTAAACATTTCTTAAATATTGTATTTTATTATTATTGCATCAGCATTTTTATTTTGATAATTTTGTACCTTTTTAAATAGATTTTATTTTAATTAATAAACCCGTTTTGTATTTTTGTCAAATCAGTCCAATCCGAGGCACAATTCGGATCAGTTCAATCCGCCGAAAACCGAAGCCCAAACTGAGGCCCAAAAATGAGGCCCAGTACACCTTTCATCTTTTCCCCCCAAAACCCAAAACTAAACCTAAACCTAATCTCACACTATAAATAAAACTATTCCCTCCGCATTCTAAAAAAACTCATCAGCGCATCCGCACCTCTTCTTTTGACACACCCTCACCTCCACTTTCATTTTTAAACTCTCCCCTGCACCTATCTCCTCTCCCTCGCTGACCACCCCTCCGACGAACTCACGACGCCAGAGTGGTAGACTTCACCCTGCTCCCGTCGAACACCCTTCCGCCGGAGCTAACCACCGCGACTCGAACCTCACCATCACAAACCCATAACGCCTGAGTCAGCGGCGAATGAGCTTCGACGAACAGCCTTCTGTTCGCTGTCGACCATGGCCTCTATTGTTGTTCAGATGTGGTCGGGATCGATTTGTATGATGTATGGCTGGACATATACCTTTTCCGACGACTCTTGCGAATGGCGTCGCTCCGGTAAAATCAGTCGAAGTGACGCCGTTCCCCGCAACCTTCACTATCTCCGATGAACCCCATGACGCCGGAGATATTTATTACTATTTTTGTTTTCATGATTGTGCTTCTGATCTAATCATTTTTTACGGGTTACGTCTTATGGTTGCTCCATTTTGTTATTACTGTTATTTGATTTCTTGTTTGGTCCTGGTTGATATTTTCGGCGACCCTATTGGCTTTATTTTTCGGATCTGATGCCTGCTCCGGTTGTTGGACTAATTTGGCATGATTTTCGCGATTATTGAATCTAGCCGGAGTTTTTACAACTCCGGCGACCTTGTTCTTGACTGCATTTTTGGGTATCAGTTGTTATCTTGGTTAATGGACTGATTTTATGATTTTTGGTCATCTGCCGGAGTTTTAAGACTCCAACGACGTTTTAAAATTTCTGGACCGCTACCGATCGCTTTCCAATCGCTTTGGCGAATTGTCCTGTTTCTACTATTTTCGTGATCTCGCGGTCATTCTTTGTTGTTGGTTGTATCTACTATCCTACTGTTCTCTGGACTGATTTTGCAATTATGCCTTTTAAATTCATTTTATTAACTGATTTAGAACAAATATTACACTGTTGGTAACTGATTTATAACAAATAGTACACTTATGGCCAATGAAAAAGTTATCCGTCGATTTTTGAGGCCTCCACAGTTGCAAAGACGGAAAATAAAATAAAATGAAGCTTTCTGGGCGTTGATGATTTCTTCTACTTACACAAGATAACCAACATGCGCTGGCGGGGTGAATTTTTGCAGCCAGAATTGTTTAGGATGTCCCACTTTAGTTTTATATATCTGAGTCCTCCGTGTTTAAAACTATTACTGTTTTAGCGCGAATATGAAGGTTTTATTTATTTTATTGTTTATAACAATATTGGCCGATGAAGGAATCTCCGTCTGATTTTCAAGGCTTCTCATGTACAAAAGACGGGTTTATTTTTTGCTTTACTTATTAATTCTTGTCATTACTTTAGAATTATTCATTCTCTTACTAACACTTTTACTAAGTGTTTATACAGGTACCCGGAGATGCATCTTGAGCAGAATGCCTAAAAAGGGCTAAAAATATATCCCGGAGTCTTATTTTATGTCGTTGCATTTAATTTTAGTTTTATTATTTTGTATTGAATTTTATTTTAATTGTAAATTATAAAAAATGCTTAGAATAGGTAGATTAAAAACTCAATATATAATTAACCTTGGTTTGATCGGATAGCCGCAAGTTAGCGGATCTTAAAGGATGTCTAACCCCTTCCCTTTAGGATAATAAAGAACCCTGATCCAGAATCTCATTAATTTCGCAGACCTTTAAATGGAGATCAATTGCAGTATTTTTATTGCAATAGTTCAAGTGTCCTAATTCACTTTAATAATTAGGTGGCGACTCCTCAAAACAAGCATTTTGCTCCATCCAAGGAACCACGCCAAAGAACAACGTTGCGGATATCGTTCAGACCCCGAGGTAAAAAACGGGCGCGACAGCATGACGACTCCACGGGGGATATCAGGTTCTTAACAACAACAAACTCAAGTTAATTAAATATTACGCTTTATACTGATTTTGTTGTAAATATTTTAAATTTTTTGCTTTTAATTTTGTAATTAACTGCTTTAACTGCTACTCTATTTTACTGTTTTCCTTAAATTGACATTCCGTTCATATTTCTTCCCTTACGAAATTCACACTATCACACACTACACGTGAGGTGCGCTTTGTGCATCAGCAAATTTCTTTCATAAAACCCAAATTTAAGAGAGTTGACAATATACGTGGAGTGTCCGGTCCAAGCGGTGGCCGCGTAGCCTTCTCACTCGAGTGTCCGCTCAGGAACCTTGCGTCTAGTAAGCCAAGTCTTAGCAAAATTAGGCTAGAGCTATATCACCCTTTATTTTTTAAGTCATGCATGCATACATCCTAGGTGGATCGGACCATGGTATCGTCTCCACAATTAGAGAATCCACCAAATTATCAACGGGTTTCACAACCCAACGACCAATAAGCATATATGTATAACGTAATAATGATAGACGGATCCAAGCATGGTTATGACACGCCGAAATTGGAAAAAGTGCACAGTCATTTGGTCGTCATTTTCAAAAAAATATTGCAGTTTAACGGCTTGGACCTATTTATCATAATCTCGCATATTTGACGTTTAGGCCTACCTTTGGCATAAAAGAGGTCCTATGCATATTAGGGCGCGCACTTGATTTGCATGCTTTTGTTTACTATTGTTTGTCGCTAGCAATTCTGTACATATTATTTAAAGCAATAATTATCATCTCAATTATGGACATATTTTATTTTTAAAAAGCAATAATTACCCTTTTTGTAACTCCGGGCACGAGCATTTGTATTTTTGCACTTTTTGTTGTCCCATTGCAATCAGGACTTCTACTACGTAAATTGCTCTTGAACAACGCGATTTGGACTTTGTGAAGTATCAACCACCAGTCCGGTCGAACCAATCAGGTGAGTCTTTGACTATATTGTCACACCCCTTCATTTTATTATTTTGTCACTTTTCTACTCTCACATATTTCTCATATTTTTGCTGGAAGATCGTCCCCGTAAACAGTCGAGGGCGGTCGGAAAAAGAAAAAAATCATCACAAGAATGAGCCGAAGTTATGTTGACTGAAAGAAGTCAGCTTATACCAGATTCAACGAAGCATCGCTCTGAGTCCTTCTATATTTTGTATTTTTATACATATTTGCAAATTCAATTGATATGTCTAGTGTTGATTACATAATTCTTTATGTCACGCCCCGAACCCCGAGCCCGTGACTTGTGCCCTACCTGGGCACCCTTCTATTCATACAACTTAAGTAAAACGCGGAAGATAAATAACACTCATTTTTTTCTTAAACAAAGTCAAAGCCGATAAGGCTGCCACCATAATATATATCACACCCGAATGGGTCTACACTGTACAACAATATAAATACAACTCGCACCAGTTCAGCCCACATATGAATACAGACCTCTAAGATTTTGGACAAATACTATGACGGGACAAGGCCCCGCCGTACTTCTGAGTATACCTAGCCATAATGACAAGCTCCGAAACATTGGAGCTATCTCAAAATGCTGAACCAGGATCCTAAGCTCGCGGATCCACAACTGAGTACCTAGACCTGCGGACATGAACGCAGCTTCCGGCGGGTCGATAACAGTACCAAGTATGGAACGGAAATAAAGTACAATATTAAAATCATAGTTGTACACAAGAATGACAGGGACAAGTATGAAAATCAAATACCAGATCCTACCGTGTCATATAACAATCAGAGCCAATTGTACCTTGTATCATTGTACTCATCAGAATAATCGCACCACTTTCACATATGAAAGTCATGTCAAAATCGTGACACCGCGCTCAAGATATAATATCACGTAAGCATGCTCGTGGAATACAACATCATCACAAGATGTAACAAGTATAATATACAACCATCATCAGATAAGCATGCCCGTGGAATTCCAACATCACTGTCGGCATGTAACAAGTATAATAATCAAATACCAGTACACTGTGTCTTTTTTAAAAGTAGAGTAATAAGAGTAAACTTTACATGCTTTAAAATAGGAAGCTTATGATCAATCTAGGGCCACCCGCTCGTAGTATCAATATGCAATCCTACTCATGAGACTATTTCACCCGCATAGGTCGTGTGGACCCGCATGAGACAATTTGCCTCGCATAGGACTATTTCACCCGCATAGGACTATTTCACCCGCATAGGCCCTACGGACCCGCAATGAGCATATACGCAATACTCACATCGTGAAGAGCAAATTCTTGGGGGTTTACCCCGCAATTATACTTATAACACTAGCATTAATGACTATCATGAACAACATATGCAAGTTAAGTAATCTTTAACTCTCATTAGACAAAATGAATGCACCATCTTTTTAAACAACCAAGGCAATACCATGCCTTCCTTTTAAAACAAACAAGACAATACCATGCCTTCCTTTCTAAAATAACCAAGACAATATCATGTCTTCCTTTTAAAACAAACAAGACAATATCATGCCCTCCTTTCTAAAATAACCAAGACAATACCATGCCTTCCTTTTAAAACAAACAAGACAATATCATGTCTTCCTTTCTAAAACAAACAAGACGCTAACAAGTCTTTCATTTTATAACACCAAGGCACTATCACACCTTGCATCACTAAGGATTAAAGTTCATTACAATAATTGTACGTCCGCCGTACATTCACTTTATAAACTAAATTTCCATTTAGAAAAGCCAAGTACTACATGTATCACTAGGAAGTAGGATCCAATACATGTATCATTTTGAAACCATCGTTTAGAAAATCAAGACACTTATCATACCAAGTATCTTTCTAAGACATGGTTTTGGCAAATCAAGGCACTAGACATCACATATTACTTTAAAACATCTTTGAAATCAAAGTGTCGCGTATCATGTACTATATTAAGGACTTAATCATGGACATTCTCATATGATTTCCTTTCAACATTTTAAACCCTCTCTTGACTTTCCACAAACCTTGTTATAACAAACTTCCCATAAAGCCGTTATAACACTTTCATTTCTAGAAAACTAAAGCACTACCACATCTTTCATTTTAATACAACCAAGGCATTATCACGTCATGTAAGGGAGTTGAACCCAAAGTACTACGTGCATCTATTCTTTACACAAAGAATCACATCATGCAATATAGGAGAGTTAAACCCCGTAGCACCATGTACGTCTGCCGTACATCATTTCCCTTATAAAACCCCAAGATACTAACACCCGTAGTGTCAAGACACTTCTACTTTTAAAATCAAGTCAAGTGTACCTATCTCATTCAAGTAACTTAGTCTTTAAACATCAAGTCACTTATACTATCTAGGATCGATACTGTGGCACGAAAATACCACCCCGCCCCCTAACTAATCCTCGGCACCCTTCAACAGGGGCAACTCCACGGCCCTGCACTATGGCACCGTGGCGTCGGAACTTCTGCGGCCTTCTGAAGTTTCGGAGCAACGGCCCTGCAGCTTGGCACCGCGGCCCCGAACCCGAATTCTGCAGTTTCACATTTTTCTAAGTCTCCTTTCAATCAAGTAACCTCCCTTATATACTACCAGGAATCCGAGTTCATTTAAAACATGTACGTTCATCGTACACTCATTTTATAAAGTCATGCTCAAAGGAGATAGAAGAAGTTCCACATACACTAACCTTTTCAAATCAAGTTACTACCTTTTTCAAAACTCAAGTCATTTATACTTTCGAAATCCAAGTCTCATGTACTTTCAAAATTTATACTTTTATGAGTTGTGAATAGGTTATACTAGTTTATAACGATCTTGTTAAAACAGTCATGATCTAGAAAATGTAATACAAGTTTGTCTTATCTTAGTTTCTATGCAGATGGAGAATTCTACTAATTTCAATATAATTGATTGTCGATACATTTTCATTAACGCTTCAATGACTTGTTCGATACCTATTCTCATTAGTGTAGTAAATTAGCAAAGTCAACTCGACTCCAATACTTCCTAATGACTATTACCAACATCCCCCATAAGACTTGGTAAGAACTTAGGAATATTTTAGACATGCCTTTAGCATAAAATCAATAACATGAATATTTCCTAATGACAAGACAAGTATACTTCAAGAAAATAAGTCATGTATACTCCAAATAAAAAGGCAAGTATACTTCAAGAAACAAGGGACGTGTACTTCAAGAATAAGTCATGTCGATAGAAGGAAGAAGTTCACATACCTCATTGGCGACTAACCCATACGACAAGTAGCAATACGCTCCAATGTACTTCAAATTTATCGTCTATTCCACATTCCAAGTAGAATATGCTACACGTAGTACTTCAACCTATAATGACGATAACACTTCTATCAATGTCATACTTACTAGTATAAGACTTATACCAAATAATTGTCCTATAATTCTACAGAAATTTGGGCAGCACTTCCTTTGTTTCTACGTACTTTTCCACCTTTTCCAATGCCCGTATTCAACAACCAACAAGTCACATTTAAGGCACAACCAATAGTTAACCAAAGGGGATTACACGCCTAACTTGACGTATAAAATTCTGCCCCACAATCTATACAAACACAGTCCGCAAATCAATCCATAATAAACCAAAATTAAGGGTACAATGTGAAGCCTTCAACACCCTTATTCCTTAGGACTTTCATTAGCCAATTACTACATTAATCATGCATGTTAGGGGCTAATTTTCCACTATAAAAACACCCCAAAACAGTCCATAAAAACGACACAACGACGTCTAACAGTTTTAGGCAGTTTTCGGCCAACAACAACTACAACAATCCGAAGTCCTTTTCTTAATTCCTTTTAATCCAATTCTCGTTCCAACATGTTATATAAGTTATGTTAACTATCAATAACAATATTTCCTTTATTATATAACATGCAACACGTGTAAATAACGACAACAAAAACCAACAACGACAAAAAGGTTGCTCTCGGCCCAACTTCCCAAAAGAGGGCAAGCACACCTTATTTTCCATATCTTCCTTAATACAAGTTCATCTATACATTATAACAATGAGTAATATCTAATTACTTCAAAGGAAGAAGAACTTTTACCTCAAAATGTTCAAGAAAAATGTCCCAAACAGTCCACTATCTTTTGGCCCGTAGTTTTCATTTCGCTCCACTTCTTCAAGTTCCAATCACATATATGCATCCTCTACAAGCTTATAACCAACTCCACTTCACGTTTCGCTTCCAAAAAATCGATAAAACTTAAGGTTTTTCTCACCCCATTCTCGGATCAAACAAGCTACACATGGTTGAGATGTTAATCTTGGTTCAACACTTGGATTAGGGCTTAATCGTGGATGAAATGAACTAACCAACGCTAGGTGTTTTTGGTGTTCTTGGTGTTGAGCTCAAATGAGAGAAAGATGAGAGCTTATTTGGCTAAGTGTTAAGGCAAGTCTTGCAAGCCCTCTATTATGTATATAATACATCTCAAAGCATTGGATGATGACAAGTGTATGGATAAAGTGTAGCAAGACAAGTGGAGTGGGACCCACCTCCACTTGTCTCCAAAATATCTAGGGTCAAAGTCTTTCAAGACCAAGACAAGTGGGGGTGACACGTGTCACCCTCTCATTTGTCTAAAAATATTTCATCTCCCAAAAATTCATAATTGGTCAAAATATCTCAAAATATTGTGGGCCCCACTAAACCGTAAAATTTTTCCGTGGGTCCACGTGACCAAATCCGAACTTAAAAATCCATAATTCTAATATATTTCAAAAGTCTCAAATACCAAATTTGAGAATCAAATTCCCATTAATAAATCTTTTTCTTCACAAATTCCCGAGAATTTTCCTTAAGAAAAAATAATTCTTCTTTCTTTTCAAAATTCAAATCTCAATTTCGTACGCACGTTTTCATCTCATTGCTTTGAAAATACGGGGTGTAACACTTTCATATCATACATTTTACAACATAAACGTCCCGAACTACGTGTGTCTGATTCTCACCATACAGTGTGATACGTAGGCAATCCATCTAGGGTTCGACACCACATAAAAAAAGAAAAAAAAAGGACATATTTGGTTCACCCATTCATTGCATTTATCCAATCACGGACATTCATTATTGCATTTCAATCATTCTATCACATACATTCATTTTTGCATTTCATTCATTCTATCACATACATTCATTTTTTCATTACATTCATTCTATCACATACATTCATTTGTTTTTCTTTTTCATTACATTCATCATATCATGGACATTCATCTTACTTTGCATTCATTCTATCATTTGTTTTGCACAACTTTTACTACTGATATTCTATCATAGTTGAATTTATTTTCAAGTATACGTTTTATAACATATCTGAATGAACTACACGCACCTGATTTCCTCGACGGGATACGTAGGCAGCCCTATTCGGGTTCGGTACCCTTTATTCAAAAAATACAAAAAATTATATTTTGTTCATAAATACAAAAAAAATGTTATCCAAAAATACAAAAATATTTTTTAAGTATCATTGTTTGACTTGGTTGATACCAACACAGTTAGGAGTGTGCATATGAAAGAACGAGTAATAATCAATATGAGTTGACTTCGTGGTAAATCATAGATTCTTTTGGTACCTCTCATGCACACATGTAATGACATTGTCTTGCATGCTTTCAAGATAAGAACGAAACCAACCTCATCATTTCATGTCCATTGTGTGGTGAGTTTTAGAATAAGTTCAATTGCATTGCATTGTGATCTAGAACTTGGCCTGAATGTTTGTTGAGGCGAAATCCTGAGTAACACTCGGTGTAGGAAATGATCGTAGGCTTTCTTTGACCCGTTTGAGCCTAAAATTTATTCTTTCAACAACCGCATATTACACCTATACCCTTTCTGAGTGCGTACTCACTATCCCTCTCTTGGACCGACCTCCTTGAGCGCTTTAAAAATGTGCAAGTGACTGACAAAATTTTGCGTCGAAGTTTGCAAAGACAAAAATTATCAAAGTCCCAAAAGGGAAAAGAAAAACACAAAGGACGACTTCACAAAAAGAAGAAATCAAAAGCCCCGACATTATAAAATAAAAATGAATAAAAATGAGAGAATAACTTTGGAAAAGGAGGGCTCCAAACGAAAGATTCAAAAAGAAGTCAGTACAGAAAAACTGGGATAAAAAGAAAGCAGGTCAGCATTAAAACACACAAATATCAAGCACAGACGTAGTCCAACGCTCGAGGAAGGATTAGTCACTTTTTACCCAAATAATATTCATCCCTTCCCCCAAACCTACATTACAAGCCCGTGACAAACCTTACATGATCTTATACTGAGGGTTCTCACATTAGTGGATACTTACATGACGACCAAACCTATGGTATCACAATTGCATGCATTGAACATCCTTTTGAGTGTGAGCGTACTTCTCTAAACGTCCCAAAATTCAAAATACTGGAATATATGTGAGAAATGAGACTTTCTTTCAGTGAGGGCATTTGAAATGTGAGATTACGTGTAGTTCAATACCTTGGCTCCAAGCAAGTGTGTCGATACTTAGGTGTCTGAGGTACCATTTGAAACTATAGGAATTACCCAGGAGTCAGTCTCGGTTAGACTGAAAGTAAATAACGGAATTCTTAAGTACAATATTAATTGTTGGTATCAACTGAAGTCAGAACGTGATGTTGTCTTTCCACTTTTTCAGGAAAAAAACAACAAAAAATACATATATAAAAATTCTCATTTTTTGCATCACGAACTATGTCTTGACCTGATTCTCATCAAAGATGAGATACGTAGGCGGCCACATTGACTTCGATCCCACATCATTTGAAAATCATAAAAATTCTTATTTTCGCATCACGAACTACGCTCTGACCTGATTCCCTCGGCGGGATATGTAGGCATCCATATTTGCTTCGGTCACACCATTAGAAATATTTCTCCCTTGTTTTGCACAAGACTCGATTTTGTCCATTGGAGAGTTTAGCATCTCATATGTTTTGCATCCATGACTACCTTCACATGACTGGAGCATATTTTGAGGGTTTCATTCTCATCTACTCAATTATACATTGTCTATACACTCACATTAGCTTTTTATTCATGATTAAAAAAAAAAAAATTACCTGGTCGCTTTGATCAAGCCGTTAGTCTCGGCCTTGCCCATTTAAATGTTCAACATCTTCATTTACCAAAAACTGGGGCATTTTAAGAATTCACTGCAAGAAGACGACAATAGACAGGAAAAGCCGGCCAACTAAGTCTTCAGTCCAAACCAGTCTGAGCTTGCAAGCGTCAAGAGCCAAAGCTACACAGTCGACGCGAATCAACCACCCCTTTCCTAAAACTCACAAGTTTTCTTTGAGTGCAGGATGTTTATATCAGCAAAGGCGGGAGCACAACAATAAGCCTATGTGGATTACAAACGCACAACGTCTATGCAATGACGTTATCTCAACCCAGGCGAGTCACAAAGCAGGTACGTCCATAAAACGATACCATTTCATTGTAAGCCTATGCAACGACTTCATCTATGTTTCGTCTATGCAACAACGAACATCTGTATCGCGTCTATGCAACGACGCTATTTTATTTTAAGCCTATGCAACGACTTCATCTCTGTTTCGTCTATGCAACTACTTCATCTCTGTTTCGTCTATGCAACGCCGCTATTTTATGTAAGCCTATGCAACAACTTCATCTATGCAATGACGAGTATCTTCATTGCGTCTATGTAACGACGCCATTTCATTTTAAGCCTATGCAACGACTTGATCTATGTTTCGTCTGTGCAACGACGAATATCTGCATCGCGTCTATGCAACGACGTCATTTCATTTTAAGCCTATGCAACGGCTTCATCTATATTTCGTCTATGCAACGACGAACATCTGCATCGCGTCTATGCAACGACGTCATTTCATGTAAGTCTATGCAACGACTTCATCTATGTTTCGTCTATGCAACGACGAGCATCTACATTGCGTCTATGCAATGACGTTATTTCATTTTAAGTCTATGCAACGACTTCATCTATGTTTAGTCTATGCAATGACGAACATCTGCATTACGTCTATGCAATGTCGTCATTTCATTTTAAGCCCATGCAACGACTTCATCTATGTTTAATCTATGCAATGACGAACATCTGTATCGCGTCTATGCAATGACGCCATTTCATATAAGCCTATGCAACGGTTTCATCTATGTTTCGTCTATGAAACGACGAGCATCTGCATCGCGTCTATGCAACGACGTCATTTCATGTAAGCTTATGCAACGACTTCATATATGTTTCATCTATGCAACGACGAGCGTCTGCATCACGTCTATGCAAAGACGTCATTTCAGGTAAGTCTATGCGACAACTTCATCTATGTTTCGTTCATGCAACAACGAACATCTGCATCGCGTCCATGTAATGACCATCAGCGTCTACAAACACTTTTTGCATTTGGACCTCGGGAACAAATATTCTAGAGGCATTTCAGGGAACAAACACCCTGTCTTTTACAACACCACATCACCTGTAACCCAGTGTCAATCATAATTCGACACTGAGATAAATTTTGAATCTGCGTCTGCATTGTGTTTAATTTTACAGCATCACAACAGCCAGTGTCATCGTAATTCGACACTGAGACAATTATGAATCGACGTCTGCCTACTTTAATTTTCTAGCATCGCAGTAACTCAGTGTCCTCATAATTCGACACTGAGACAAATTTTAAATCTGTATCAGCTTTGCCTTTTATTTTGGCATCACAACGACCCAATGTCATCACAATTCGACACTGAGACAAATTTTTTGAATCTGCATAAGCTTTTTGCCCATTCATTTTCTTGATCTTTGTTTTAATTCTGACGATGGGGACAAAATTGGCTACAAGTCAACGTCTTTGTCCGAAAACTCTTTCAACGTCTTCGGTCAAAGAGGGACAAGCTGTTGACACACAATTTTGACCCATCTTTTAGTTATTTCTTGCAATTTTAAGTATTTTAGGACACCACATTTTAATCATCATTTTTTGCATTTTTTACATAATATTCTATGTTTATTTCTTCACAAAATGGCATTGCATCTTTTTATTTTAAATTAAGCACTATGTCTTTGTTAATATTATGTTTCTGTTATTATTACACTGTCGTTTTATTTTATTAATGTTTGCATCTCTTTAAATAATTAATTAACCTTGGTTTGATCGGATAGCCGCAAGTTAGCGGATCTTAAAGGATCTCTAACCCATTCCCTTTAGGATAATAAAGAACCCTGATCCAGAATCTCATTAATTTTGCAGACCTTTAAATGGAGATCAATTGCAGTATTTTTATTGCAATAGTTCAAGTGTCCTAATTTACTTTAATAATTAGGTGGTGACTCCTCAAAACAAGCATTTTGTTCCATCCAAGGAACCGCGCCAAAGAACAACGTAGCGGATATCGTTCAGACCCCGAGGTAAAAAACGGACGCGACACAAGGGAACTGCAAGAGCAGTGCCAAGCAATTGAGGTGACGGGTGACAAACAAATGGAGACAGGTTCATCCCCAATATGTCCAGAAAATTAGGGTGAACCCAGTGAGGTGAGGGAGCCACCAGTCATTGACATACCGCAGGTGAAGATACCATATCCTTAGAAACTTAGAAAGAATTCTCTTGACAAGCAATTTTCTAAGTTTCTGGAGGTCTTTAAAAAACTGCACATCAACATTCCATTTGCTGAAGCCTTAGAACAAATGCCGAGTTATGTAAAGTTCATGAAGGAAATCCTCTGTAAAAAAAGGAGGTTGGAAGAGTATGAAACTGTGGTGTTGACTGAAGAATGCAGTGTCATCCTACAAAGAAAGTTACCTCAGAAGTTGAAAGATCGGGGAAGCTTCACCATCCCCTGCACTATAGGGAAGTTTGAATGTCAGCAGGCACTCAATTCTCTCTATTGAACTTTTACCTCTGTTTGCTACTATGACACTCTGTGATTTGGGGGCGAGTATAAATTTGATGTCCTATTCTGTGTTCTGCAAACTTGGAGTGGGGGAAGCAAGACATACAACCATCACCTTACAGCTAGCTGATCGCTCCATCGTCCACCCTAGAGGAATCATCGAGGACGTGTTGGTTAAAGAAGACAAGTTCATCTTCCCCGCTGATTTCATCATCCTAGACATGGAAGAAGATGAAGAAATGCCCATTATCCTTGGCAGGCCATTCTTAGCCACAGGACAGACACTCATTGATGTTCAGAAGGGTGAGCTGAGACTTTGTGTTCAGGGAGAAGAAATGATTTTAAATGTATTCAGGGCAGCAACTTACCCAAGGACAAGTGATAACTGTTATGCTATTGAAGTGATTGATGAAGCAGTTTCTGAAAACGGGTTCAGGAGTGCGGATGCTCTTGAGGTGGTGATGACACAAGGGGATGCGGATAGTGGTAATGACACAGACTTGATAGAACATGCGAATTGGTTGAATTCCCATGAGCCCTGCTATAAAAGAAAATACGAGGAGCTAGGAACCATGCCAGAGAGACCAGTACCATCCACAGAACAGGCTCCAGAACTCGAGTTGAAGACTTTGCCATATTATTTGCACTATCAATACCACTGATCGTATCAGAACCAATCCTTACCACTGATCGTATCAGGTTATCTATCCAAAGTGGAAGTTGAGAAGTTGTTGAGAGTATTGAGGGCTCATAAGCTCGCACTTGGGTGGACACTAGCAGACATTAGAGGGATAAGTCCTTCTACAGTAATGCACAAAATTCGTCTAGAAGTTGAGAGCATACCTTCCATTGAAGCACAGAGGAGACTAAATCCAACCATGAAAGAGGTGGTGCGAAAAGAGATCTTGAAATGGCTCGATGCTGGGGTGATTTATCCTATCTCTGACAGTGCATGGGTGAGCCATGTGTAAATGGTACCCAATAAAGGTGGCATGACTGTGGTGACTAACGAAAAGGATGAGCTTATTCCATCCAGAACAACTACAGGGTGGAGAATGTGTATTAACTACCGCAACTTGAACAAAGCAACCAGGAAGGATCATTTTTCGTTGCCTTTTCTTGACCAAATGCTTGACAGGCTTGCAGGACACAACTATTATTGCTTCTTCGATGGCTATTCAGGATATAATCAAATAGCCATCTCTCCAGAAGATCGGGAGAAGACAACCTTCACATGCCCCTTTGGTACGTTTGCTTTCAGAAGAATGTCATTTGGGCTTTGCAATGCACCCGCCATCTTTCAGCGTTGTATGATGACTATCTTTTCTGACATGGTGGAAAGGACCATAGAAATCTTCATGGATGATTTTTCTGTTTTTGGGTCCTCTTTTGATGAATGCTTAAATCATTTGGAAGCAGTGTTGCAGCGGTGCAATGACTCGAATCTGGTGTTGAACTGGGAGAAGTGTCACTTTATGGTACAGGAAGGTATTGTGCTTGTCCACAAGATTTCCAGCAAAGTATTGCCTTCAGGAATGTCAAGACAGTAGGTGAGAAAGTTCTATTCAGAGGTAAAAAATTACTACTGGGAGGAGGCGATTAGCACTGTGCTGATCAAGTCATAAGGAGATGCGTACCCTAGGATGAAATGCACCAAATTCTCACTCATTGTCACACCTTGCAATGTGATGGACATTTTGGAACATCACAGACAACAGCCAAGGTATTACAGAGTGGATTGCATTTGGCCAACCCTATTCAAAGATGCCAACACTTTCGTGAGGGGCTGTGATCGTTGCCAAAGAACGGGGAACATGACAAGGCGAAACGAAATGCCCCTGACTGGGATCTTAGAAGTGGAGTTGTTTGATGTATGGGATATTGATTTCATGGGCCCGTTCCCAACGTCCTTTTGGAACCAATACATTCTCCTGGCAGTGGATTACGTGTCCAAGTGGGTCGAGGCAGTGGCTACTAAAGAGAATGATATTAAAACTGTCTTGAAATTCCTGCAGAAAAACATATTCACAAGGTTTGGCACCCCAAGAGCCCTCATCAACGATGAAGGGAGTCATTTTTGCAACAAGACTTGATGCATCGCACGCGTTATGGAGTTCTACTACACGATCGCTTTGCCATACCACCCGCAAGCCAACGGGCAGGCCGAAATTTCAAACAAGGCAGTGAAAAACATACTGGAAAAGACAGTGGATGGCTCAAGGAAGAATTGGTCTGCGAAGCTGGATGATGCACTATGGGCCTATAAGATAGCTTTCAAGACTCCCATTGGGATGTCACCATACAAGATGGTCTATGGGAAGACATGTCATCTACCGATAGAGTTGGAACACAGGGCATACTGGGCAACGAGAAAGCTGAACATGGATGCCAAAACAAGCAGGCGTAAGAGGTACATTGAATCGAATGAGTTAGATGAATTTCGGAACAACGCTTATGAGAACGCAAAAATCTACAAGGAAAGGGTCAAAGCATGACATGACAAGAACTTGATCCTTAAAGAGGTACAACCTGGGCAACAAATACTCCTATTCAATTCAAGGCTGAGATTGTTCCCAGGCAAGTTAAAGTCCAGATGGTCAGGACCATATGTTGTGGAAAAAGTGTTCCCTTATGGTGCAGTTGAGTTGAGAGGAGAAGAGGGGGCACCATTCAAAGTGGACGGACAGAGAGTGAAGCCATACTTGTTGAATGACATAGAACAAATCAACTCTGTGGTCTATTTCGAGGCACAATGATAAGGAACATGCGTCCGGCTACAAGACGTTAAAGACAACGCTACTTGGGAGGCAACCCAAGTTTTAAATTAAGCAATTGAATTTTAATTAGAACAATCTTACTTTTGATATTTTTTGTGTTGTGATGTCAGGTGAAGGAATGGGACATGAAGCAGGCAAAAATGCTGGAAAACGCCGAATCAGGAGTTTCAGCACCGCGGTGCCATCATACAGAACCGCGGTGCCAGAAGCTCAGATAAGTCGCAGTAATTTAGGCACCGCGGTGCCGATAGAGATTTCCGAAAAAAGGCCCTGAATCGCCAAATCTCCTCCCACAGATACCGTTTCAGTGCAATATCCGCCGTCACCACCACCATTTTGAGCCGCTGTATGTCTGTAAGTCATCCCGTGTTAATTTTAGAGTCTTTTACACATTTGGGACAATGTGTAGTTTAAGTTTTAGGGGGGGGGGGGCTTCATTTTATTTTATTTTTGTGAGTCTTGTGTTTGTTTTTGTGTTTTGTATGAGTTAATTTTTTTATTTTTTATTTTTATGAGTCATGCATGTTGTAGTTACTTGAAAACGCCTAGTGAACTAAGTGGGATAATGTAGTGGAATGAGAAGCTAAAATCTGTGTGCTTAAGTTAGATATGCCAAAAATTCATGAAAATATGATTATTTGGAATATTTGATGCTTAGCCTATGTGTTGTTAATTAAAAAATGTTTGTGAAGTCTGTTTACTTGCTATTTGAGGCGAAATAGTTAGGATGTACATGTTTAGGGAGATGATTCTGTCACGACCCGATCTCGAAGCATGATCGTGCCTTACCCCGCACCCTAGTGATACAACATCGAGAAAATCAATGAAATAAAAACTTAAACATGAAACCGGATATAAAATAAGAAACAAAGCAACCAAAACGGTCATCTTCCCCGTATATATATATCAAAACCGAACAATTACATCCTTTACAAACCCCGCCACAACAAGATTTCATGCACTCTAAGAGTTTTTATAACAACTACGACGGACAGTGGCTCGCCATACCACGAATGTACAAGAACCTACAAACTCAGGGAATCATACCAAAAGATAAGCCTCCGGAGAAACAGAGCTTCCCAATACGCGGAACCGTGATCCTAAGAGCGAGGATCAACAACTGGTGTACCTCTACATGCGGCATTTAACGCACTTCGGCGAGGTCGATAACAGTACAGTATGTGAAATCAAAATATCAGAATGAAATCATAACAGTCTATATAAAGCAGGAGACATGTATGATAACCAAACTACAGTACACAACATATAAGCAGTCATGTCAAGTCAGAAACTCACGCCCTCAAAGTCATCACTCAAATATAACCACGAGTCTCACACCCACAATATCAATCATGCCCGTGAAATTCCTTCCTCACTGTCGGCAGTCTATGATATGACAACACCAAGGAGTACACATGAACACTAGGTCCCACCTGTGTCATAAGAACCGTACGGGGCAAGTACGAAGTCATAACTACTAGAACCAACCTGCATCATCAACTGACCGGGGCAAGTACGAAATCCAACTACCAGATACCTACCGTACCAACAATACTATATAACTGTATCACGAAGCTGACACGAGAATGATCCAAGTTAGTGAAGTCACATTTTAAATCAAGAAATGGCCAAATAAATTAATAAATAACCTAATTAAATAAATAGGCGGTGCGGGTGCGGTGCGGGGCGGATACGGTGCGAGTCTTATATGAAATCCACCTTGCCCCACTACCCATGACGAGTAACACTTTTGATATCCATACCCGCCCCACCACCCACCAAACCATCCCCCATACCCACCTCAACTGGAGCGGGTGTGGGGCGGTACTCACATTTATCCGACCCACTGACATCCCTAGTTATGATCATCGAGAAAGGGTGAAGGCAACATCTTTGATGATCGATTAATGACTTTCCATTTTATTGAATGTTTATATTTGACTTAAAATCACATTGCCTCAGGACATTCATAAAAATAACTATGTGTGTGTTTGGTTCTGCGGTGGACATAATTGATTCTGTCAGAATTGATTTTGATAGAATTGATTCTGGTAGAATTAATTTATGTTTGGATGCAACACTGTAAAAGTGATTGTTATCAATTTATGATGTTTGGATAATTTGAATCAAAATTACTTTTGAACGTAGAATTACCAAAAATGACTTAATTAAATAGATAATAAAATTAAGAAGATTTACATTTATTTATCTTAATTAAATATTTTCCTTCTATATTTTGATTAACTGAAGTAACATGATATCTCATTTATTAAATGAGAACAGACAATAAATATATTTCAAATGGTTATACAAAGTTGAATCAAGATATTGTCCAAATCAAATACTATTATTTTAAAGTTATGCATTATATATTAAAAAATTATATTTAAATATAAAACTATACAATGATTGCTTTACTACACGTGTGTGACATATACAGTGCGTTCTAATTTTACTCTTTTAATAAAGTGTAATATATAATACTTAAATATTAGAATTTTACTTAATACTTAATTTTTAGAATTAAATAACTTAATACTTAATTTTACTCTTTTAAACTATACAATCTCCTTAACGAAACGTAGTTCTAATTTTACTCTTTTAATAAAGTGCAATATATAATACTTAAATATTAAAATTTAAAGTATGCAAATAAAAATTACAAACAGATAATAGAATTAAAAGTGTAATATAATACTTAAATATAAGAATATAAAGTATGTAAATTTCAATCGTTCATTTTATCCTTTCAACAATTGCACAAGCTTCAAAAATAACAAAACTTGCAATGAAAGTGTATATTTGATTTTTTTTTAGTAATTATTTTTAGATATTTAAAGAGGGTAATGAAAGTTGTATATTTGAACTTTTTTAATAATTATTTCTAGATATTAAAAAAGAGGGTAATAAACTTTTTTAGTAATTATTTCTCGATTGAATTGCAGATATAATAGGAAAATGATCTCTTTCCATCGAACAGAGTTGAGAATACCGAAGATTACAATTTACTAACCCCAAAATTACTCTACTTTTGGTTATTTTGATAAAAAAAAGTCCGTGAACTAAGCTCTCGTTACAACATTTCTACTAGAGGTTCACATTACAACTTTATCCATCAATTTTCGGTTCTTTTGATAAGAATTACAATTGTCAATGTTGACTTTCTATACAAAACCAAAAGAAAAAATAATAATAAGAGAGAAAACAAAGATCTCTGGATCTCTTCTGTTATTGCAAAAGAAGGCTTCTACTATCTATAAATTCCACATCAACCTCATTTTCTTCCTCTTCATCACCACAATTATACACAGATTCAATCACCAGAAGAAGTTGATCATCCAGATACCTCCGCAACAACAATGTTCCTTCACTTTCATTAACACTACCATCTATGCCGTCGAATACCTCCGCCGATTTCCACGGAGATCGGCGGCGACGACGGCACAGACGGTAGCAAATTTCAGCAGCACAGATGATGGGACACGTGGCACAGAACAAAGGAAGGAGCAACGGAGAGCAAAGGAGGAGACACAAGTAGCGACGGAAGCGGCGACGACTTAGCCAAGACGCGAGGATCATTTTGGAAAGGGAAATTGGAGATAAGGATTGAATTGGGCGAATTTCATGATGAAGTGGAAGCAAATTGTCAGGGTAATATTTGTTGGGGTTGAAATTAGAGAACCAGTCCCACATGACTTGGCTTTGTTCGTATGCATAATCAACGTGTGGGGGAAGCGAAGATGATAGTGATGGAGAGAGAGAGAGAGAGAGAGAAACTGACTATTTTTGGGGTGTGAGAAGCTCGTTTTCTAACTTGTTTGGCCAACTTTCCAATTTTTGAGAGTATTATTGTGTGTTTGATTAATTAATTTGTAAAATACTTTTGATAATAATCGCTTAAGATTTCAATAAGTGCTTTAGGGGAAAGGGGGGGGGGGGGGGGATTGTACGTTTCATTAGCTTCTGAAAAATAATTTAGTAGTTTGGCTCAAATCTTTATTTATATTTAAATATTTATTTGATATATATAAATAATTAATTTAAAACACAATAATCAAATAAATTATGATCCAAAACTTATAAGGACTCGTTTGATCGTGTGAATTATTTATTTATTTCAGATTTTTTTCTACTTTATTTGAAAATCGTCATGAAAATTTCAAGAATTTAGAAAACATCTAAAACCATATTTGCGCTTTTAATATATTCAAACAATCAAATATTCTTGGTACAGTACACTTTTACAAAATTAGCCGCCTATATTTAATACACTAATCCTCTTATTTAATTTTAATCTTCACCTAACTGCACTGATTACTAAAGGGGTCTCATATGCTTAATTATAAAGAGTTGATTATTTGATGACATAAGAAGAGTAGAGTGTGGTGAGTCTAACACAAATATCTATGATACTGTGGCTTTATTCTCCACACTTGGTCTTGCTTTCATGGTCTCTTTCGGCTCATTTCTTTTTAGCTACAGCACAAAGATCCACTTACATTGTCCACCTTGACAAGTCTTTTATGCCTACTGTCTTTGCTGATCCATCATTAGCATTCTTCTACTATTCATTCCATCAAAGCCACTGTTCCTTCATCAGTGGACAGGTTCCACTCTGCTCCAAAACTTTTTTATTCTTATGACAAATTGTTTCATGGCTTCAGTGCTGTCTTGTCCAAAGATGAACTAGATGCTTTGAAGAAGTTACCAGGTTTTATTTGAGCATACAAAGATAGAACTGTGGAACCTCACACAACCCACACATCTGATTTCCTCAAGCTCAATCCTTCATCTGGCCTATGGCAAGCTTCTGGTTTAGGCCAAGATGTGATCATTAGTGTTATTGACGGTGGCATATGGCCTGAATCCGCAAGTTTCCAAGATGATGGTATGCCTGAAATCCCCAAAAGGTGGAAGGGAACATGCAAGCCAGGCACACAGTTTAATATTGGAAATTGATTACTTGAGTAATTTCATTCCAATGATAAAATATATATACAATCATCTAGTCTTATGGAAGACTTATCTAATTTACCTAAATTATAAAATGCTAATTACAATCATCCTAACAACTAATGAGATTACATTCCTAAATTACATATATTACAATATCAATCATAGTCATGAATAATGGAGATTAGGGATAATTATGGAATTGCCCATAATTATTCTAACATTTAATACTTCAATGTGCAACAGGAAACTCATTGGGGATAATTACTTCAATAAGGGAATTTTGGCTCATGATCCGACTGTGAGCATTTCCATGAATTCTGCCAGGGATACTGGTGGTCGCGGCACACATTGTGCTTCCATTGCTGCTGGGAACTATGCAAAAGGTGTTTCCCATTTTGGATATGTGGCAGGAACATCAAGAGGAGTTGCACCACGAGCTAGGCTAGCTGTGTATAAGTTTAACTTCAATGAAGGAAGATTTACTTCAGATTTAATTGCTGCTATGGACCAAGCTGTTGCAGATGGTGTCGATACAATATCCATTTCTCAAGGGATTGGTTTCATTCCCTTGTATGAAGATGTTATATCAATTGCTTCTTTTGGAGCTATGATGAAGGGAGTGCTAGTTAGAGCTTCAGCTGGAAATCGAGGTAACAGTGTTGGAACTGTAGTAAATGGATCTCCATGGATCTTGTGTGGCATCAGTCTACACCGACTGGACATTTGCAGGAACTTTGACTTTGGGTAGTGGGTTAAAAATTAGGGGGTGGAGCTTGTTTCCTGCAAGAGCCTTTGTCAGGGATTCGCCGGTGATTTACAATAAGACTCTAGCCGCTTGCGATTCAGATGAATTATTATCGCAAGTTCCTGATCCCGAAGACACCATCATTATATATGATGATAATGGGGATTTCTCTGATCAAATGCCTATTGTCACTCGAGCAAGACTTAAAGAGACCATCTTTATTTCTGAGGATCCAGAAGTGTTCATGTATACTTCATTTCCCAACCCTGGAGTTGTGATTGACAAAAAGGAAGGGAAACAAGCCAACAATTACGTTAAAAACAGTGTTTCTCCTACGGCCACCATCACGTTCCAAGAAACTAATGTAAATGGAAGGCCATCCCCAGTTCTTGCTGAAACCTCAGCAAGAGGACCCTCCAGAAGCTACTTGGGAATCGTAAAGCCAGATATTATGGCACCAGGTGTACTGATTCTTGCAGCAGTTCCACCTAATCTCTTTTCAGAAAGTATTCAGAACATAGCATTATCCTCTGATTATGAACTTAAATCGGGCACATCCATTGCTGCTCCTCATGCAGCAGCTGGAATTGCAGCAATGCTAAAAGGCGCATATCCTTAATGGAGTCCTTTAGCTATTCGCTCTGCCATGATGACCACAGCAAACCATTTGGATAATACTCAAAAGGCTATTAGAGAGGACAATAACATGGTAGGCGATCTTAGATACACACACACTTAAACGCAAAGCCATCGTGTTGTGTGTTTGATTAATTAATTTGTAAAATACTTTTGATAATAATCGCTTAAGATTTCAATAAGTGCTTTAGGGGAGGGGGGGGGGGGGGGATTGTACGTTTCATTAGCTTCTGAAAAATAATTTAGTAGTTTGGCTCAAATATTTATTTATATTTAAATATTTATTTGATATATATAAATAATTAATTTAAAACACAATAATCAAATAAATTATGATCCAAAACTTATAAGGACTCGTTTGATCACGTGAATTATTTATTTATTTCAGATTTTTTTCTACTTTATTTGAAAATCGTCATTATCCATGAAAATTTCAAGAATTTAGAAAACATCTAAAACCTGCGCTTTTAATATATTCAAACAATCAAATATTCTTGGTACAATACACTTTTACAAAATTAGCCGCCTATATTTAATACACTAATCCTCTTATTTAATTTTAATCTTCACCTAACTGCACTGATTACTAAAGGGGTCTCATATGCTTAATTATAAAGAGTTGATTATTTGATGACATAAGAAGAGTAGAGTGTGGTGAGTCTAACACAAATATCTATGATACTGTGGCTTTATTCTCCACACTTGGTCTTGCTTTCATGGTCTCTTAATCGTCAATACACATGTGTGGCACTGATCAAATACTTTTCGTCCGATCACAGATCGAACTCAGAATTCCATAACTTCCTACTCCGATGTCCTATCGACGAACGGTTTGTTGCGTTGAGAACTAGACTCAACGAACCACCTACTAGGCCTTTAAAACACCTAGGAACTCCTAAGGTAACTGGTCATAAATCGCCTCAAAGTTGACTAAAAACCCGTCCAAAACATTCTGGCAACCTATCTTTCAAAAGTTTAAATCTTAACTCCTTTCGTACGTTCTCATAAGCATGACCTGAATTACGGGGTGTAACATTCTCCCCCCCTTAGAAACATTCGTCCCGAATGTTCCTTCTATGCTTACTCCAATCACAATATCAACATAGACCCTCTTAACTATTCTTCTTGCAAAAAGAACGTTCTACTCGGCCACAACAATACTTAAGCATAATTGCCAAATTAAAAACTAACAAGAAGGAAAGTGGGTTACCTGGAGGTGTAGGGAACAAGTGAGGATATTTCTTCATCATGTCCTCTTCTGCTTCCTATGTCATTTCCTCTCTGTTCTCATTCCGCCATAAGACCTTGACGGAAGCCACATCCTTTGTCCGCAGTCGCCTAACCTGGCGATCGAGTATCGTTATGGGACTCTCCTCATATGATAACCCCTCACACCGACATCACAAATCGGTGCACTATAGCCGATCTCCGATACACTTTCGCAACATGTACACATGAAAAATCGGATGTATCGTCTCCGGACGGACGGCAGATCAACTCATGTGCAACATCGCTTACCCTACGACATCCGTAAGGCCCAATGTACTCAGGCTAAGTTTCCCTTCTTCCCAAATCTCATCACGCCTTCACGGGTGATACCTTCAGAAAACCCAATCATCCACCTCAAAATCCAAGTGTCGACGTCGATTATCCGTGATACGACTTACGCCGACTGAGCCGATAATAATCGCTCTCGATAAGCTTCACCTTATCCACCGCTTCTTGAATCAAGTCCGCCCGACTAATCAACTTCACCCACATCGAACCAAATTATCGGTGACTGCACTTTCTCCCGTATAAGGCCTCATAAGCGCGCCATCCGATACTAGAATGGTAGCCGTTGTTATAAACAAACTCCACAAGAGGTAAATGATCCTCCCATACCCACGAATCAATAACACGCACTCCGCAGATATCCTCGTTGTCCGATAGTACGCTTCGCCCGTCCGCTTGGCCCGAGGATGAAACGCAGATCGAGACTCACTTGTGTCCCTAATCCTTCCGGAAGGACCTCCGAATTTAGCCGTGGAACCGGGCTCTCTGCGAAATAATCGATATAGGAACTCCGTGCGCCTCACAATCTCTCTCGATATACAATCTAGCATAATCCTCACCAAAAGTCGCCCCGACCGAAGAAAGTGGCTGATTTCACACTGTCGACAATAACCTGATGGAATCACGCTTCCCGCGTGAGGTAACACCGTAATAAAGTCCATATTGATCACCTCCCACTTCCACGTCGGAATCTCTATCATCCGCAATAACCCACTGTGCTTCGTGCTCCACCTGACTCGCCGACAATACGGACATCGCAACAAACTCTGCAACGTCCCTCTTCAGGCCATCCCACCAATACATACATCTGAGGTCGTGGTACATCTTAGTCGACCCGGATGAATAGAGTAACGAGCATCGGCCTCCCATAATCTGCCGACGGTCCTGCTACATTGGGAACACATAACCTGCCCTCAAATCTTAGCACCCCATCAGGTTCTTCTTCAAATAGACTCTTCTCATCTCGAAGAGCCGTATCTCGATACCGTACCATAATCGGATCCTCATAATGTCGCCTCTTCACCTCCTCGACGATGGATGACTCGGCAACCTCTCGAACCCAACCCCATTATCGTAACCAACCAAACGAACCCCAAGGCTCGCTAGGCGATGTAACTCGCGGACCATGCCCTTTTCTCTGGCCGCACATCGCATGCACTACCCATCGATCTGCGACTAGGCGTCTCGCAACTACATCGCCTTCCCGGGTGGTATAGATATCGACATCATAATCCTTAAGTAGCTCTAACCACCGCCTTCGCCGCAAGTTCACTCCTCCGTCAAGATATACTAGAGGCTCTGTCTGTGGTAAATATCCACGAACCCCATATAAATAATGTCTCCAGATCTTCAAGGCACGAATCACTGCTGCCAACTCTAAGTCATGTGTGGGGTAGTTCTTCTCATGTTTCCTGAGCTGTCGAGATGCGTAAGCTATAACCTTACCGTGCTGCATCAGCACGCACCCAATCCCGACACCCGACGCATCACAATAAACCATATATCCATCTAAACCCTCTGGAAGAGTAAGAACTGGGGAGGTAGTCAATTTCTCCTTCAGTAACTGGAAGCTCTCCTCACAAGCATCCGTCCACCAGAACATAACTGCTTTCTGGGTCAGCCTAGTCAAAGGTGCTGAAATGGATGCAAACTTCTCCACAAATCTCCGATAATAACTCGCAAGGCCCAAAAGTCGCGCATCTCCGGTGTAGCTGGTGCAGGTCAAGTCTGATCGCTTCAATCTTTGATGTATCAACCCGAATACCATCGGCCCCGATAATATACCCTAAGAAAGCCACTGAAGCCAACCAAAACTCGCATTTCGAGAACATGGCATACAATTGCCGGTCTCGGAGGACTCCCAGTACTGTCCTCAAATAATCTGCATGTTCCTGCTCTGTGCGCGAATAAACCAGGATATCATCAATGAATACTATAACGAACATATCCAAGAATGACTTGAACACCCGGTTCATCAAATCCATGAACATCGCCGGCGTTGGTCAACCCGGGCGACATCACCTCAACTCATAGTGCCCATACCGGGTCCTCAATGCGATCTTTGGGATATCCGCTCTCTAACTCGCACTGATGATAACTGCATCGCATGTCTATCTTGGAGAACCACCTCGCACCCTGCAACTGGTCAAACAAATCATCAATCCTGGGGAGGGGGTATCTGTTCTTGATAGTTACCTTATTCATCTGCATGTAATCAACACACATACGCAGCGTCCCATCCTTCTTTTTTACAAATAAAACCGGCGCTCCCCAGGGAGAAACACTAGGCCTGATAAAGCCTTTTTCCAGCAAATCCTTTAGCTGGTCTTTCAATTCCCTCAACTCAGCAGGTGTCATCCTGTATGGTGGAATAAATATAGGTCGAGTGTCTGGCGTTATATCAATGCAAAACTCAATCTCCCTCTCAGGAGGGATACCCGGGAGATCGTCTGGGAATACGTCTGGAAACTCTCTAAACCGAATCGATCAAGGTCCGTATCTCACTCGATATCGAATACCTGAACCATATGGTAGATATACCCCTTCCGTACCATCTTCCTAGCCTTGAGGTAAGAAATAAACCTACCCCTCGGCGACGCAGTATTCCCCTTCCACTCGATAACCGGCTCCCCAGGAAACTGAAACCGTACCAACCTCTCCCTACAGTCCACATTGGCATAGCAAGACGCTAGTCAATCCATACACATAATCACATCAAAGTCCGTCATATCCAACTCTATCAAGTCGGCTAGGGTCTGACGACTGTATATAGTCACTGGACAAGCCTTATACACCCGCTCAGCTACCACCGAATCACCTACAGGCGTAGCCACCTCAAAAGGTTTTATGGACTCGGGCTATATCCCTATTCTACCAGCGATATGAGGAGATATATAGGACAATGTAGAACCTAGATCTATCAAAGCATATACATCACGACATGAAACCAATAATGTACCTGTGACGACATCTGGTGACGCCTCATGGTCCTAACGGCTGGACATAGCATAAACGCGGTTCTGAGGACCGCTGGAACTGGGAGCCCCACCACGACCCCTGCCGCGGCCTGTTGGTCCGTGAACACCCTGCCCTCCGGGGCGCATAACCACCGAAGATGAAGATCCAACAACTGACCCTGTCGGCTGAACCATAACACTCCCGCCGCCTCTGGTCGAACAATCTCTCCTCAAATGGCCTTGCTGGCCACAAGAGTAACAAGCTCCTGAAGCCATACGACACTCGCCCGGGTGAGACCTACCGCATCGAACACACCGAGATGTGGGTGGTCTCGATTGATGACGGTCTCTGCCTCCCTGAAGCCCCGATTGATCAACCTCCCGCGTAAATCGGAAGGGCACTCGCGCGGTGAAATGTGGATCTAGTTCGCCGAGGCCGTCGCCTCAAATCGCCTCGAGACCTGGCCCCGCCTTGGGCTGGCCTGAGTCAAGCTGATCCTCTATCTCTCTATCCTCTATCCCCTGCGCATACGCCTGTATCCTGGCAATATCCATACCTGGCTGAAGGGCAACCCCCAAGCATGCAGTAATCATATGACGGTCTAGCCCCATCACATAGCGATGAACTCTGTCTGCCATGTCAGCTACAATGGTGTGCGCATACCTGATGCGCGATTTAATGCACACACCTTAACGCAAGTGCACGTTGTCGAGTCAAGTAATATAGTCTTTGAAGACCGAGTTATCGTCCTCAGGGATTAGTGCTCAAGTACCAACTTCTATTTTTTGTTATCTGTTTGGTGACCGATATTTGAGTTGTTGATTGTAACTAATAATTATAAAGACTAATTAACTATGTTGTTTACTTCAGTGATGATGGAAATAGGGCTTCCAAATCTCCTCAACTATCCGCTTATATTACTTATTAATGCAATTAATTGTGGTTCTTCTTCTATTGGAGATAGTAGGTTTACTAATCCGTTTTATACTCCCGTTAAGGCTATATAAACACTCAACCCCAGTACAACTCCTTTCTACCTTTTGGTGATAAGGATGACTCTAGAGGAGGATTAAGAACAAAAACCCTTATTAATGCTACACAAGTAATTGAAGTATTTTCATCCCCAATTCGACCTATGTCTACCCAACTACAACATAGTCACAACCTCCCCTTTCAGATTTCAGTTAGAAATCATATAAATAATGATAATTAATGATCAAGTAATTACCAAGCAATCAAATCATCTATTGGATAAATATCAACAATAAGAAGAACAACCATAAACATGCATTAATTAATAAAATAAGGTTCAAGTGAATTGACATGGAAAACCCTATATTAGAATTAGTTCCTAGTCATAGACATGACAAGAACTAATTCAATATCCAACATAAAACTGAAAATAAAGTAAAAGAAAGAAAAGAATTTACTAAAGAATGGTCTCCAATCTTGAACTCCAAGATGTGTTGTGTTATCGCGAAGGAACCCTTAAAACTGCATAGGTTCTCTTTTATAGCCTCCAAACCGACATTAAGGTTTTCCTTCGTGCCCGCCCATAATTCGTCCAAAACCTAATTTTTCCGCGTCTACGCCACGACGCTATCGCGCCGCACAAGTTCTGCACTATTCTGGAGATTAGCGCCGCGCGCCGCAACTCGCTGTTTGTCAGGCGCCACGCTGGAACTCGCATGCCTTCGAATCTTAGGCGCCGCCCGCTGGCCGGAGGCGCGCCGCGACCGACTGGTTTTGTGCCTGGTTCGCCACTTTCTCGCATTTCGAGCTCTGGAACCTCCGTTTTTGCCCTATTTTCGCTTCTTTTCCGCCAAAGAACCACTTTAACCAATTTGACTCAAAAGAAAGAAAATCTATCCTAAGACGACACGTATTTGTACAAAAATGGACAAAAGACTAACTAAAAACGACTCAAAAAGTGTATATAAAATACACCGATCAATACCTGGCCAATGAGTCAAACTCCAGGCTGTACTCTTTGATAGTCCTCCCATTCTGCCTCAAGGTCAAGAATCTATCCACGCGGGCTCTCCTCATCTCAGGAGGCAAAAAGTGATCCAGTAAGGCCTCTGTGAACTCCTCCTAAACAGCTGGAAGAACACCCTCACCTCTAGACAGCTCCCATGACTCAAACTAGTTCAACGCAATATCGCGTAACCGGTAAGAGGCTAGCATGACTGACTCAGCCTCCGAGGCCCTAAGCACCTGCATAGTCCGCTGTAACTGCCGAACAAACTCCTGAGGATCCTCCTCGGATCTCGAACCATAGAACTCGGGTGGATGACAACCCAGGAAATCTCGAATCCGTAACCGCTTCGGCTCTGGTCGCCACCGCTCTGTCGGCGTTGCCTCGCTACTATCTTTGGTCAATAACCGGATCTGCCTCGTAATCTCTATACTCGCCTCGGGCCGTGGAACTGAGGCTCGGTATCGCGGTCTCGATGGCCGCCGCCGCCCGAACTCTGCCGGCCGGCGACGCCGGAACTCGCCGTCCGGCATCACTCGTAAAGATCGGGCATGTGCCTCGTAACCCTCTGCGTCTACTTGCGGCCCACCGCTTTGCCTTCGGGCCGCGATTGCCTGCGTGGAGGCATAATCGATACATAAAAATATATCGAGGAGTTCAACCTATAATACAGCTCTATTGCACGATTTTAGAGTGAAAGAATGGAAACCATCCTAAATATCCTGTAGCCTCCTGATTATAGATGTGGTGCACAACACACCGATAATCAAGACTCTACTAGACACGGTCTGTAGACACTTTCCGAGGACTAACTGCTCTGATACCACTTTTGTCACAACCCGACCCCGGGCCGCGACTGGGGCCCTACCTGGGCACCCCCCTCAGGTATACATCAGAGAATAGCAGCAGAACATACATAACACATAAACATCACAGGCTAGCCGATAAGGCCGCCTTCTATAACATATATACATAACCAAAAGTAAAACAGTACAACTTTGTTCTTACAACCCAAACCACAATTGTGACTACAGACCTCTAGGAAATCAACAGTGGCGGGACAGGGCCCCGTTATACCCCTGAATGTACATAATATCTACAACTTCAGGGAAAACCGTACCAAAAAGACAAGCCTCCGGAGAAATAGAGCTTCTGACACTTGATCAGTGATCCTAAGAATGAGGATCCACCACCTGCTTACCCCTACCTGCGGTATGAATGCAGCCCCCGAGGAAGGAGGTCAGTACACAATATGTACTAAGTATGTAAAACTGGAAAATACTGTGATTACATCATAAGTCTAAAACAAAGACGGAGACATGTATGATAATCAAATACAGTACACTGTGCCTTACTAACAATAAGAGTAAATAAGAGTATACTTACTACATAAAAATAGGAGGCTCTCGATCAAAGCAGGACTACCCGCCCGCAGTATCATTAAGCAATCCTACTCCTGGGACTATTTCACCTGCATGGGTCGTGTGGACCCGCATGAGGTATTCCTCGCATAGACTGTATCCGCCCGCATAGGTCGTGTGGACCCGCATGAGGTATTCCTCGCATCATGTGTAGCAAATCCATGGAGTGGTATAATGTCTTGGGGATTTACCCCGCAATCATACTCAGAAGGTGGTATAACGTCTTGGGGGTTTACCCCGCATTTATACTCTTACCCTATAGAAGGTGGTATAACGTCTTGGGGGTTTACCCCGCATTTATACTCTTATCCTAGCTCAACCGGCTATCATACATAACATAAGCACTACCAGCTTACCATACATAACATAAGCACTACCAGCTTATCATGCATAACATAAGTAAGTTAAGAAATCCCCTAACTTCTTATTAGTCTTGTTCATATACCCTCTCATTTTAGTTTACTTGAGGCACTAACATGTCTTAATAAAAGAATCCGGGAATTTAACCCAAAGTACTACATACTTCTACTCTTTTAAAAATAATGACTCATTTTCATATAAAACTTCCAAGATACTAATAACCATAGCATCAAGTCACTTGTCCTTACTTATCTTACTTAAAGTAAATCTCTCCTTTTAACTTTCCATAAAGCTAATGTAACCAACTTCCCATAAAGTCGTTAAATTAGCCTTGTACCTTAGTCAATTACATTTTTCCTATATCTAAGGAACTTATACTTTTAAAATGAAACAAGTATCATATACATAAAACACTTCAAGTTCCTTAACTTTGAAAACTTAAGACATCCTTACTACTTTTAAAGAAGTGGGTTAATCCCCTAACTCGCCCAACTTGGCCATTCTTAAACAAGTAAAGGATATCGAAGTATTAAGAGTATTGTACGTCTACCGTACTATATAAGTACAACTATTCATGCTCAAGAGATAGGAAAGTTTCACATACCTCTTCGGGTCAATCCACTCGCAAGTCCAATATCCCGCACGTAGTATGTCAACCTATAATGAGCATAATACGTCCATTAGCTTCTAGCTCCAACGTAGAACATTCTAATTGAAAAGTCCCTTATTCTACGGAAAATTGGACAACACTTTCTTTGTTTCTACATACTTTTCCACCTTTTCAAGGTCCGATATCAACTACTAAACGCCACATTTAAGGCCCAACAATTCAGCAATACAAGGGGATTATACGCCTAACTTGGACGTGTAAAATTCTGCCCACAATACAAATTAAATAATCCAATAAGTTTAAGGTAGTAGCTTGGCTATGACATGTTCACATATCACCCTTATCCAATCCTTTCAAATCCAAAATCATATATCCTACATGCAATATTCCTAAAAGCAACATTGACAACTACAAGTCATTTCTTCCTACATGCAACACAATTTACTAGCAAAAGAGAAAGGATTGTTACCTAATAGTCTATAAAAAGAGACATGTATGATAACCCAAACCCTACTTTACACAATAAATAAGCTATGATGTCAAGTCACACACGAGCCAAAGTCAAATAAATCAAACTAACTATGTGGTCTAATACTAATAAACCAATCACCAAATATGGCGTATTTTTTTCTGATTCTGTATATTATACGCAAATCAACCAAGACACAAAAAATACATACAACACATCCCACACTAGAGTCTACGAAAAATACGCAGGCATAGCACATACACACCCGAAAGATAGCACCTACAAAGCATTACCAGGTTATGATTATCATTGCATCATCATCTGCGGTAATTCAAACTGACAAGCCGCCACGCAAGGCTAGATTGGGACAAGCGCGGGCAGTCCAGGCCTCGAACTCTCCATGAAAGCGCTCGTATTAGCGCGTCCGCGTAGCAATTACGATTCCTCGCGACGAGGGTACTTACTCTAGCCGCGACCGCGCGTGATCACAAACGCGCAGGCTCACACGGGCGGCAACCCGACGCGCGCGCTCTAACTCGCGAAGCCCGTATCCTGCATTCACCCATTCTCGTCGCATGGATGACTCACAAACTGTCCTGCATCACGAAAAAACCTAAACAAGGAAACAAAACTACCACCTATGAAGTATAAATCGAATGTACAATAAACAACACTACAAGAAAATTCAAACAACTTGTTTACAAATACACTAACACTTTACACTAACTATCACCACACAGCATCACAATTTATATCCTTTGGCTCCATGGGGGGAGAGCTCTGCCTGCGCCAGGGAAAGGGGAGAAGGACGAAGAACTATACTAGGGAGGAGGAGGAATTAATTATAGAAATTATAAGGGATGCAATAGTCTTCAAAGGGGGAGACGGGACAAGATAGATGAAAGCCAAGACCAACGGCCAAGATCTGCCCAAGAACAAGGCAACAGTGGCCAAGATTTCAACCAACTGTCTCGACTAACTAACACACAAAAAAGCTTAGAGTTTACCCAAATTAGTCCAACAAATTTCACTTGCCTTCTTTCCACAATCACCTCCACAAAGCTCCTACAAGCTTGTCAGCATGTTTCCTTCTTTCCACCTTTTTGAATTTTTCTCTAGGCCTTGGTTTCTTCTTGAATTTCTAGAGAGAAGGGAGAGGGATTTTTAGAGAGAAGGAAGAGAGATTTAATTTTAGAGAGAAGGGAGAGCTTTGAAGAATGACCAAGTCTTCAAGACTTGGTCAATAAATAGTGCTTCCACACAATCAGATGGGAGGGACATTTGTCACCCTCCCATAGCTTTTTTTAAAAAGTAACTTATGATTTTTCCCCCAGTAACTTCTGACAATGGCTAGGAGCTAATTATTTTGTTAGGGATTTCCTTGTGATTCTCTTGAAACTCTTATTCATGAATTAATAAATTAGTTGATTTCTTCTTCACTTATTTAAGATTTATTCAATAGTTGTTTTGATTGCTTGGTAATTAATTGATCACTAATTATCATCACTTATATGATTTCTAATCGAAAGCCGAAAGAGGAGATTGTGAATATGCTGTAGTTGAATAAACATAGGTTAAATCGTGGACGAAAGTACCCTGATACTTGTGTAGCTTAATAGGTTACTGCTCTTAATCCTCCTCTATAGTCAATCTTATCACCGAAAGGTAAAAAGGTGTTATACTGGGGTTGAGTGTTTATATAACCTTAACAGAAGTATAAAACGGTCTAGTTAACCTGCTATCTTAACGTAGAACAAGAAGTTAGTCTAATGGTATTAAAGATTGAATAGAGTGGATAGTTGATGATCTTGGAAGCCCTAATTCTCCATCATAACTGATTTAATTCAAAGTATTTTTATAATTAGTTTATTTCCTGCATTATTAGTTTAGAATTCCAATTCAATTGACGTTAACCAAATAGATACCATAAGATAGATAATCGGTACTTGAAAACTAGTCTATGAGGACGATATTCGGTCTTACCTAGACTATATTACTTGACACGACACGTGCACTTGCGTAAATGTGTGCATAAATCGCGCATCAAGTTTTTGGCGCCGTTGTAGGGGATTGGCGTACTTTCAATATCGATTTATCTATTCTTATTTCTAATTTGGTTGCTCCAAGAAAATCTAACTTGTTCTGCGAGCATTTTTTTTTATCACCTTTTGTTGTTTTTCTTATTTTGCAGGTTAAATTCGGAAGAAAAAAAACAAAAAAAAAAATATACAGGTCCATGGACTACTACTTCAATCAGGGGCAGTGGAATCATCAACAACAGCTTAACCAACAGGTTCCAGAGGAAGATCTAGATGAGTTGCAGGCAGGCATACTCAGGCTCACCAAGTGCCAAGCTCAGTTTATGGATGAGACAAGAGTGTCCCTCAAAAATTTAGAGACACAAATAGGGCAACTAATGGATAGGATGAGCAGTACACTTCAAGAAAGTCTGCCTAGAGACACCGTTGTGGAAAGTGATAAGCAAATTGAGGAACCTGAACCACACCCATCTGTTGAGGAATCTGGCAAGATAGTTGGTGTAGAGAAGGAAAAGATTACTGAGATCCAATTATTCACCTTTTTGGATTCTTTGGAAAATCTTTTTCCTGTACCTATTGCAAAAGAAATACCACCAGCGGTCATTGTTGATCCCCAAATAGAAAGTCCATACCTTCAAGGGCACCCCCTAGAGTTGAGAGATGTAGGGAATTTCACTGATCCCTACATTATAGAGAGCCTAAAAGACAAGCCTGCCTTGTTGTCACGACCCGACCCCGGATCCGTGACCGGTGCCTTAACCCGGGCACCCTTGTGACACAACATCAGAGAAAACCAGCGGAATATAAACTCACAATAAACAACCATAATGATATAAATAGTCTAGCCCAAAAATGGCTACCCCAAAAGTACATAAACCGAACAGTTACATCCTTAAACAAACCAAGTTATGACAAGACTACAGACCTCTAAGAAGGAGTAACACTATGATGGGACAGGGCCCCGTCATGCCCCTGAATGTACAAAACATCAACAACACCAGGGAGAACCATACCAAAAGTCGAGCCTCCGAAGAAATGGAGCTCCTGACACCTGAGTAAAAGATCCTAGGAATGAGGATCTACCACCGCTTCCTTACCGCGGCATGAACGCAGCCCCGAGGGGGTCGCGACAAAACGTATCAAGTATGTAAACCGAAAATATCAGAGTAATATCATAAGTCAAAAATAAGTCGAGTCATAGATAAAAATCAATTTCTCAGACCGTGCCTTACTAACAATGAGAGTAACAAGTATAAATCTTATAGCATAAAAATAGGAGGCTCACGATCAAAACAGGTACCTCGCCTGTAGTATCATTAAGCAATCCTACTCACGGGACTATTTCACCCAGATGGGTCCTGTGGACCCGCATGAGGTCATCCGCCTCGTCGTGGGACTATTTCACCCGCACGGACTATTTCACCCGCATGGATCCTGTGGACCCGCATGAGTACCATCACCGTACTCGCATGAGACTATTTCACCCGCATGGATCCTGTGGTCCGGATCCGCATGAGTGCAAGCGCCGCACTCGCATCATGGGTAGCAAATCCATGGCATAAATAATAACCCGGGGTTTACCCCGTAATAATATAAATATATAACATAGCTCATCCGGCTATCATACATAACATAAGCACTACCGGCCTATCATATCATACATAAGCACTACCGGCCTATCATATCACAACATAAGCACTACCTACTATCATAACATAAGCACTACCGTCTTATCATAACATAAGCAAGTTAAGAAATCCCCTAACTTCTTATTAACATTATTAATATATCCTCTCATTTTAGTATCCCAAGGCACTAACATGTCTTTTAATAGAAAATCCGGGAATTCAACCCAAGTACCATGTACTTCTAACCTTTTAAAAAATAACCCTTTTTATACAAAAATTCCAAGATACTAATCACCCTAGTATCAAGTTACGATTTCTTTCAAGACAAGTCACATTTCCTTTTAGAAATATAATAGACTTCTAAATCAAGTGACTTCATTTCCTTTAAAACCTTAGGCAACCAATGCCTAAAAATCAATTCACATTTCTTAGTTTCAAATCCTTTACCCGTACTTGTTTTAATTAGAGTAAACCTTTCTTTGTGAACCTTTCAAGAAAACTAATATAACCAACTTTCCATAAAGTCATTATATTAGTGTTATCCCTTTGTCAAATACATTTTCCCTAAAACCAAGAGACTTATACTTATGAAATGAATCAAGTAGCATATACTTTTAAAACAAGTGAAAGATATCAAATCTTGTACGTCTACCGTACTACATAGGTACAACTACTCATGCTCAAGAGATAGGAAAGTTCCACATACCTCTTTGGTCAATCCACTTGCTAAGCTCAACTACCACAAGTAATATTTCAACCTATAATAATCATGATACGTTTGTTAACCTCTAATCTCAAAGTAGAACAATCCAAGTTCAAAGTCACTAAATTCTATGGAAAATTGGGCAGCATTTCCTTTGTTTCTACTCACTTTGCCATCTTTCTCAAGGCCGAATTTTATCATCCAAACACCACATTTAAGGCTCAACAATCCAACATTTTAAAGGGGATTACACCTCCAAACTTGGGTGTAAAATTCTGCCCCATTTGGTACAACAATACACTTAACAATTCTAAAGTAGTTTTTAGGCTACAACATGCTCATAATATCTTCTTAACCAATTCTTGCATATCCAAACCACATTTCTTGCATGCAATGACTCTAAGAGCATTATTCACTACCACAAGTTCTTTCTTCTTAACATGCAACACTAGAAACTAATTCTAAAGGAAGAAATGTTACCTTAAAGTTTTAGCCAAACTTATTCCAAATATTTTGCTAGCTTCCTTGCCAAGAACACCACCACAACAACACCAACAAGCTAGCCACAAGCTTCCTTCTTGTTCTTAACTTTTCAGATTTTTCCTAAGGCTAGAATTTCTCTTGGAAAAGTAGAGAGAAGGAGGAGCTAATTTAGAGAGAGAGAGGTTTGAAAGATGACCAAGTCTTCAAGACTTGGTCAATATAAGACATGCAAGAAAAATCAGATGGGGGGGACACTTGTCACCCTCCCATGGCCTTTTTAAAAGAGAAATCAGACTTTCCTAAGTTTTTCCGCCCAAAAATCCCACCTCGGCGCTGAAACCTCCGCAACCTCTTCAACTTCCGCGCCTGTTGCCTCAGCCACGGCAGAATTCAACTGGGATCTTCCGCGCTGATCGCCTTCCGCCGCGGCCCTACAATCACCCGCCTTGGCGCCACACTCGCTCAGCGCGCTGAGCTCCCGATCAGCGTCCGCACCGAACCACGGGGTATAATATTCTCCCCCCCTTAGAAACATTCGTCCCGAATGTTCCTTCTAGGCTTACTCAATTCACAATATCGACATAGACCCTATTAGCTATTCTTTTGCAAACCAAGAAGCTCCACGAGCCACAACATACTTAAGCGTAAATGTTAAATCAAAACCAACAAGCAGGAAAGTGGGTTACCTGGAGGTATAGGAAATAGGTGAGGTACTTCTTCATCATGTCATCCTCTCGCTTCCCACGCCATTTCCTCCTCGCTCGTTCGCCATAAGACTGACGGAAGCCACGCCTTTCGTCCGTCGCCTAACTCGACGATCGAGTATCGCTATGGGACTCTCCTCATACGATAACTCCTCCGTCACTGGACATCATGAACCGTGTACTTAGATGAATCTCCAATACATTTCCGCAACATGGACACATGGAAAATCGGATGTACCGCCCAAATCGGACGGCGGATCTAACTCATAGCAACCCTGCCTACCCTACGGACAACTGATACGCCCAACGTACTTGGGCTAAGCTTCCTTCTTTCCAAATCTCATCACGCCTTCATGGGCGATACCTTTAGAAAACCCAATCATCTACCTCAAATTCCAAGTGTCGACGCCGATGATCCGTGATAAGACTTCGCCGACTGAGCCGCCAAAGAACCGCTCGGATAAGCTTCACCTTATCCATCGTCACTGAACTAAGTCCGCCCGACTAATCGAACTTCTCCCACTCGAACCAGCCTATCGGTGACTGCACTTCCTCCCGTATAAGGCCTCATGGCGCGCCATTCGAATACTGGAATGGTAGCCGTTGTTGTAAGCAAACTCCACAAGAGGAAAATGATCCTCCCCTACTCGAAATCAATAACACAAGCCCGCAACATATCCTCGTGTATGGATAGTGCGCCGCCCGTCCGCTTGGCCTCGAGGGTGAAACGCTGCATCGAGACTCACACGTGTCCCTAATCCTTCCAAAAGACCTCCGAAATTAGCCGAGAACCGCTCTCTATCTGATATAATCGACACCGACTCGCGCGCCTCACAATCTCTCTAATATATAATTCGCATAGTCTCACCGAGAATGTCGTTTCTAACCGAAGAAAATGGGCCGATTTCACACCGCCGACAATAACCCAAATGGAATCATGCGCCTCCGAGTGGTAGGTAGCCCCGTAATAAAATCCATATTTATCACCTCCCACTTCCAAGTCGAATATCAATACCGCAATAGCCCACCGGCTTTTGGTGCTCAATCTTGACTCGACAATTAGGACATCAGGCAACAAAATCGCCACGTCCTCTTCGTGCCATCCCACCAATACACACACCGAGGTCATGGTACATCTTAGTCGACCGGATGAATAGAATAACGAGCACCGCTGCCTCCCAAAATCTGGCCGACGGTCTCGCTACATCGGGAACACACAATCGCCCTCGAATCTTAGCACCCATCAGCGCTACCTCAAATATACTTATCCTTCCTGAGAGTCAGATCTCTGCATCGCCCCAAAATCGGATCCTCATACTGTCGCCTCTTCACCTCCTCGACGATGGAAGACTCGACAACCTCTCGAATCCGAATTCCGTCACTATCAGAATCAACCAAACGAACCCCAAGGCTCGCTAGGCGATGTAACTTCCCGGACCATATCCCTTTCTCCGGCCGAACATCGCATGCACTACCCATCGACCGCGACTAAGGGCATCTACAACTACATCGCCTTCCCCGTGGTATAGAATATTAACATCGTAGTCCTTAAGTAGCTCCAACCACCGCCTCGCCGCAAGTTCACTCCTCCGCCGAAAATGTACGGAGACTCTTGTGTTCGTGTAAATGTCCACATGAACTCCATATAAATATTGTCTCCGCATCTTCAAGGCATGAATCACCGCCGCCAACTCCAAGTCATGTGGGATAGTTCTTCTCATGCTTCCTAAGCCGCCGAGACGCATAAGTTATAACTCGCTGCCGCATCAAGACGCACTCTAAGCCCGACACTGACGCCACAATAAAACCACATATCCATCTAAACCCTCCGAAGAGTAAGAATCGGGCGGTAGTCAACTTCTCCTTTAGCAATCGGAAACTTTCTCACAAGTATCCGCCCACCGAACATAGCCGCTTTCCGAGTCGCCTTAGTCAAATGTCAAATAGAAGCAAACTTCTCCACAAACCTCCGATAATAACTCGCAAGGCCCAAAGCCGCGCACTCCGCTTGTAGCTGGTCTAGGCAGTCTGATCGCCTCAATCTTAGCCAGACAACCCAATACCATCGGCCCGATAACATGTCCTAAGAAAGCCACTGGCCCTCCAAAACTCGTGATTTCGAGAACTTGGCATACAATCGCCGGCCCTCGAGGACTCCCAATACCGCCCTCAAATGATATGTATGCTCGCCTGCGCGCGAATACACCAAGATATCATCAATGAACACTATAACGAATATATCCAAGAATGGCTCAATACCCTATTCATCAAATCCATGAATACCACTGAGCGTTGTCAATCCGGAAGACATCACCTGAACTCATAGTGCCCATACCGTCCCGAATGCGCTTTCGATATCTGCCTCTAACTCGACTGATGATAACTAACGCAGGTCTATCTTGAAAAACATCTCGCACTCGCAATCGTCAAACAAATCATCAATCCCGGGAGGGATATCTGCTTCGATAGTTACCTTGTTCACCGTCAGAATCAATACACATACGCAGCGCCCCATCCTTCTTTCTTTACAAATAACACCGCGCTCCTGTGGAGAAACACTTGCCCGATAAAGCCTTTCTCCAAAGAAATCTTTCAGCTGGTCCTTCAACTCTCTTAACTCGACCGGTGCCATTCTGTATGGCGGAATAGATATCGGTCGAGTGTCTGGCGCCAAATCGATGCAAAACTCAATCTCTCTCGTGAGGATACCCTAAGCTCGTCTGGGAATACGCCCGAAACTCTCTAACAACCGAATCGATCAAGGTCCTGATCTCACTCGATTTAATACCCGAACCAAATGGTAAATATACCTCTTCCGTACCATCTTCCTAGCCTTGAGGTAAGAAATAAACCTACCTCTGGCGATGCAAGATTCCCTTCCACTGAGCAACCGCCACCAGAAACCGAACCGAACTAACCTCTCTCATAATCCACATTGGCATAGCAAGACGCTAGCCAATCCATACCCATAATCACATCAAAGTCTGTTATATCCAACTCTATTAAGTCGGCTAGAGTCTGACGGCTGTATATAGTCACTGGGCAAGCCTTATACACTCGCTCGGCCACTACCGAATCACCTACCGGCGTAGCCACCTCAAAAGGTCTTATGGACTCAGGCTCTATCCCTACTCTACTGGAAATATGAGGAGATATATAGGACAAGGTAGAACCTGGATCTATCAAAGCATATACATCACAAAGAAGAAACCAATAATGTACTGTGACGACATCGGTGACGCCCCCGGTCCCGACGATCGACATAGCATAGATGCGTTCTCGAGGACCGCCGAACTAGAACCCCGCCACGACCGCCGCGCTCGCCGCTGCCCGTGAACACCCTCGCCCGGGCGCATAACATCAAGATGAAGACCCAACAATCGAATCGTCGGCCGAGCCATAGCATTTCCGCGCCTAGTCGGACAATCTTCTTCAAATGGCCTGCCGCCACAAGAGTAATAAGCTCCTGGAGGAACACGACACTTCCATAATGGAAATCACCACATCGACCACACCGAGGCATAGGTGGCCTCATCCGACCGAACTCGTCCTCCGAAACCCGGCCACGAACTCCCCGCTTCCCGAATATTCTCAGACGCCCCAAGATGGTGGAGGAACGCCTGACCGGCCAGGTGCAATTGGTCCGCTGGGTTGTCTACCCTAAAACTACCAGAGGACCTCGCTGCCCGCCTCTTCTCGCCGATACTGCCGATCCGCTACCGCGCTCTCACACCTGCGCATATGCCGCACGCGGCAATGTCCATGCCCGGCAAGAGCTACTCTCGCAACTCTCGCCAAGTGATCATCGAGTCTCGTGACATACGTGCACCATGTCCTCCATGTCGCTACCAAAGCGGCACATACCGAGCCAATGAGTCAAACTCCACGCCAGATTCGGACCGCCCGCCCACTGCCTCAATGTCAAAATCTATCGGCGAGCCCTCCTCATCTCGCGAGGCAAGAAATGGCCAACGCCTCTGAACTCGTCCCAAACAGCGGAAGCGCATGCTCCCCGACAGCTTCCCATGAATCATACCACCAATCGCAGTGTCCCGCAATGATGCGAACCTAGTACCACCGACTCGGTCTCCAAGCCCCGATCACCTCATGATCCGTCAGAATCGCTTGATAAACTCCTCGAGGATCATCTCGTGTCTCACCCATAAAACTCTGTGGGTCAGAACTCAAAAGTACTCGCCTCGTTAGCGCCTGCGGCTGAACTACGGTACACCGAATCGCTGCTCCACTTATCCTCATGTTCGCCACGATCTCGCCGAATCGCCATCTCTCAGAGCCCATATCCTCTCGCCTCGCCGCTGGATCTGGGGCTCAGTACCGGTTCGTGAGCCGCTGCCGCTCGCATTTCTCACGGGTTGAGACGTTGTAGAACTCGCCGTCCAAACACTCATCCGGTAAGGATTGGGCATGTGCCTCGTAACCCCTTGCCCTACTAGTAGTTCCTCATCGCTTTGCACTGGGCCGCGATTGCCTTGTGCGAGGCATAATCGATACAGAAACAATACGTCAGAGGAAATTCAACCTATAACACAGCTCTATTGCACGATCTTAGAGTGAAAGAATGGAAACCAATCCTAAATATCCTGCAGCCTCCTGATTATAGATGTGGTGCACAACACACCGATAATCAAGACTCTACTAGATACGGCCTGCACTTTTCCGAGGATTAATCGCTCGATACCACTTTTGTCACGACCGACCGGATCCGTGACCGGTGCCTTAACCCGGGCACCCTTGTGACACAACATCAGAGAAAACCAGCGGAATATAAACTCACAATAAACAACCATAATGATATAAATAGTCTAGCCCAAAAATGGCTACCCCAAAAGTACATAAACCGAACAGTTACATCCTTAAACAAACCAAGTTATGACAAGACTACGCACTAAGAAGGAGTAACACTATGATGGGACAGGCCCCGCCATGCCCCCGAATGTACAAAACATCAACAACACTGGAGAACTATACCAAAAGTCGAGCCTCCAAGAAATGGAGCTCACGACACTGAGTAAAAGATCCTAGGAATGAGGATCTACCACCGCTTCCTTACTCGCAGATGAACGCAGCCCCGGCGAAGGGGGTCCGACACAACGCATCAAGTATGTAAACCGAAAATACTGTAGTAATATCATAAGTCAAAAATAAGCTGGAGTCATAGATAAAAATCAATTTTCAGACCGTGCCTTACTAACAATGAGAGTAACAAGTATAAAACTTATAACATAAAAATAGGAGGCTCACGATCAAAACAGGGTACCTCGCCCGTAGTATCATTAAGCAATCCTACTCCTGAGACTATTTCACCCGCACGGGTCCCGTGGACCCGCATGAGGTCATCCGCCTCGCCACGAGACTATTTCACCCGCACGGGACTATTTCACCCGCATGGATCCTGTGGACCCGCATGAGTACCATCGCCGTACTCGCATGGGACTATTTCACCCGCATGGATCATGTGGTCCGGATCCGCATGAGTGCAAGCGCCGCACTCGCATCATGGGTAGCAAATCCATGGCATAAATAATAACCCGGGGTTTACCCCGTAATAATATAAATATATAACATAGCTCATCCGACTATCATACATAACATAAGCACTACCGGCCTATCATATCATACATAAGCACTACCGGCCTATCATATCACAACATAAGCACTACCGGCCTATCATAACATAAGCACTACCGGCTTATCATAACATAAGCACTACCGGCTTATCATAACATAAGCAAGTTAAGAAATCCCCTAACTTCTTATTAACATTATTAATATATCCTCTCATTTTAGTATCCCAAGGCACTAACATGTCTTTTAATAGAAAATCCGGGAATTCAACCCAAGTACCATGTACTTCTAACCTTTTAAGAAATAACCCTTTTTATACAAAAATTCCAAGATACTAATCACCCTAGTATCAAGTTACGATTTCTTTCAAGACAAGTCACATTTCCTTTTAGAAATATAATAGGCTTCTAAATCAAGTGACTTCATTTCCTTTAAAACCTTAGGCAACCAATGCCTAAAAATCAATTCACCTTTCTTAGTTTCAAATCCTTTACCCGTACTTGTTTTAATTAGAGTAAACCTTTCTTTGTGAACCTTTCAAGAAAACTAATATAACCAACTTCCCATAAAGTCATTATATTAGTGTTATCCCTTTGTCAAATACATTTTTCCTAAAACCAAGGGACTTATACTTTTGAAATGAAATAAGTAGCATATACTTTTAAAACAAGTGAAAGATATCAAATCTTGTACGTCTACCGTACTACATAGGTACAACTACTCATGCTCAAGAGATAGAAAAGTTCCACATACCTCTTTGGTCAATCCACTTGCTAAGCTCAACTACCGCAAGTAATATTTCAACCTATAATAATCATGATACGTTTGTTAACCTCTAATCTCAAAGTAGAACAATCCAAGTTCAAAGTCAATAAATTCTATGGAAAATTGGGCAGCATTTCCTTTGTTTCTACTCACTTTGCCACCTTTCTCAAGGCCGAATTTTATCATCCAAACACCACATTTAAGGCTCAACAATCCAACATTTTAAAGGGGATTACACCTCCAAACTTGGGTGTGTAAAATTCTGCCCCATTTGGTACAACAATACACTTAACAATTCTAAAGTAGTTTTTAGGCTACAACATGCTCATAATATCTTCTTAACCAATTCTTGCATATCCAAACTACATTTCTTGCATGCAATGACTCTAAGAGCATTATTCACTACCACAAGTTCTTTCTTCTTAACATGCAACACTAGAAACTAATTCTAAAGGAAGAAATGTTACCTTAAAGTTTTAGCCAAACTTATTCCAAATATTTTGCTAGCTTCCTTGCCAAGAACACCACCACAACAACACCAACAAGCTAGCCACAAGCTTCCTTCTTGTTCTTAACTTTTCAGATATTTCCTAAGGCTAGAATTTCTCTTGGAAAAGTAGAGAGAAGGAGGAGCTAATTTAGAGAGAGAGAGAGGTTTGAAAGATGACCAAGTCTTCAAGACTTGGTCAATATAAGGCATGCAAGAAAAATCAGATGGGGGGGGACACTTGTCACCCTCCCATGGTCTTTTTAAAAGAGAAATCAGACTTTCCTAAGTTTTTCCGCCCAAAAATCCCGCCTCCGGCGCCGCGGCGCTGAAACCTCCGCAACCTTCGAACTTCCGGCCGCGCTGCCTCAGCTGGCGCGCTGCAACTTCAGCGACCCTCTACGGCGCGCGCCGTCTTCCGGCGCGCCTTACAATCACCCGCTTTGGCGACGCGGCCCTTCGGGCGCCAAGACGAGGTTCTCGACCGCGTCCGCATCTAACCATGGGGTATAACATTCTCCCCCCCTTAGAAACATTCGTCCCGAATGTTCCTTCTAGGCTTACTCAATTCACAATATCGACATAGACCTTATTAACTATTCTTTTGCAAACCAAGAAGCTACACGAGCCACAACATACTTAAGCGTAAATGTTAAATCAAAACCAACAAGCAGGAAAGTGGGTTACCTGGAGGTATAGGAAATAGGTGGGTACTTCTTCATCATGTCATCCTCGCTTCCCACGCCATTTCCTCCTCGCTCGCTCGCCATAAGACTGACGGAAGCCACGCTTTTCGTCCGCCTAACCCGACGATCGAGTATCGCCATGGGACTCTCTCATACGATAACTCCTCTACTTGGACATCATGAACCGTGTACTCTGATGGATCTCCAATACATTTCCGCAACATGGACACACGGAAAATCGATGTACCGCCTCCAAATCGCACGGCAGATCTAACTCATAGCAACCCCGCCACCCTACGAACAACTGATACGCCCAACGTGTCGGGCTAAGCTTCCTTCTTTCCAAATCTCATCACGCCTTCACGGGCGATACCTTTAGAAAAACCCAATCATCTACCTCAAATTCCAAGTGTCGACGCCGATGATCGCATACGACTTCGCCGACTGAGCCGCCAAAGAATCGCTTCGATAAGCTTCACCTTATCCATCGCCGAACTAAGTCCGCCCGACTAATCAACTTCTCCCACTCGAACCAGCCTATCGCGAACTGCACTTCCTCGTATAAGGCCTCATAAGGCGCCATCCGAATACTGGAATGGTAGCCATGGTTGTAAGCAAACTCCACAAGAGGCAATGATCCTCCCAAATACCACCGAAATCAATAACACAAGCCCGCAGATATCCTCGTTGCGGATAGTGCGCTCGCCCGCTTGGCCCGAGGGTGAAACGGCATCGAGACTCACCGTGTCCCTAATCCACGCCGAAAAGACCTCCAGGTTAGCCGAGAACTGGCTCTCTATCCGATATAATCGACATCGACTCTCACAATCTCTAATATATAATCGCATATACCTCACCGAACGCTGCTCGTTTAAACTGAAGAAAATGATTTTTTTCACCACATAAACAATCACCCAAATGGAATCATGCCTCCTCTCGTGGTGGGTAGTAGTACATATAAATTTTTCCCCTCCCGCCCGCTTCTCATTAACTATATTATACTTATTTTTCAATAATAATTCTAATAATTTTAAAATAATAATAAATAAAACATTAATTTAATAATGACACTACCTTAAGTACTTAGAGTCTGCCGCGCTCATTTATTTTTTCGCTACGTAAGCTGTTATTTAAATAATTAATTAATAAATACTTTAGCAATGACGCTGACAAATAAAGATAACCCGCATTTATTATTATAATAATTTAAATTCAAACTTAGGCTAATAAAACACCTAAATAATTTAATCACAATTTGAATAATTTAATTTATCACTAATTAACTAATTAAACACCTAAAAATTAAATACCTAATCACTTAAAACTAATACTAATTTAACTACCCAAATTTAACCTTTTTTCTTATTTTCCGCCTCGGCCCCCTAAGCCTCCCTTATCACTCATCTCCCCCACCACTCCACCCAAAATTTCTCATTTTTACCTTCTCATCGCCTCTCTACATAAATCCCCCCAATCTCATGCCTATATATCGCACACCCCCATAACTTCTTCCAAAGTCTAATGGAACAAGAACCCTTTTTTCTATACCTTTCTCTTCTCTCTCTCACAATACCTCCACTTATTTATTTTTCCATTTTCTTCCGTTCGTCACGAATCTAACCCTTTAACTTAGAAAAACCTAAAACTCTAGCGCCTCTACGCGCCTCTCCTAAAATCTCGCCTTACCCATGCAATAACGATTTCTTACCATAACTAACCAAATCCTTCAGATCGGGACCCGCTCAATCACAAAATCAAAGATTAATTCTCTTTTAATACTTAATTTGGGTTAAATGGAACCCGGAACCAATCGAGGCTATATAAACCCATCTCCATACACTCAAAAATTCATTAAATAATAGAGAAGACAAAAAATCATTTGGAATTAGCATTAGTCGAACACGTAATATTCGTAGATCGAAGTTATCAACAGATCGAGATCAGAAACAAATAGTAAATACTAGTAAATACACAAGCCCTTTTAGTTTCCTAAGAATGTTAAAGTTCGAAACCTCTCAATTTAAAAATCGTGAAACTCTCTTTTATTCGCAGACGCAAAAACTAGCCCGAGCGGACCGACGACTGATACGCCGCGCCGCTGTCCGTTGGCTGTTACACCAGACACACTTTAATTTTACCGCTTATGTGATTATCAATCATGTTTTAGTTAGAACTAGTTATCGCTTAAGCTCAAGTTATGTTTAGCTAAATCATATGTTGCTTCGTTTCTTGGACCCCATGATGTGTACGTGTTCGAACCACCGTTATGATTTTTACGTGGTTAATTAGATAAATGACTATCATGTTAGTTTAAGGTTAGTTTGAACCATGTATTAAGTCCCCGAATTTATGTAATTTTATTAAGTCGCTTCTCGATTAATATAGTATATTTTAGTTGATTGAAATCATGTTCACTATCAAAGTTTCCACAAATTAGATTAGATGAGAAGTGTCCCTGATAGTTTAAGGTTTCGCTTAATCATATTTGGATTGTTTTAGTTGTGTTAATTCTATATCTTGTTAGTTTAAGTTCAAGCACTTATTCCTCTCTTATATGATTTTTCATAACTTAAATAAAAGCGAGCTTACTGTATATGATATGTAGTTGATTGGGATTCCGCAATACGCTCTCTCCGAACATACTATGTTGTTTGAGCCATTAGTGCCATTCCTAGGTTATTAAAATGGCATTTGTTTAACAAACTGTTCGAGAGGCCTGGTCCATAAGTCCCGCTTTGAATTTGTCTGCTTTGCCTTCGTTTTGATAATCAAGTATAGGATATGCATGTATAGGCCATCAGCTTTGTTATACCCCGTAGTTCTGACCCTACGTATGAGAGCGTACGAAAGCATGTAAGACTTAAAATTTTCAAAGGATAGGTTGACGGATTATTCCGGACGGGTTTTAGTCAACTTTGAGGCGGGTTATGACCCTATTCATTGAGAGTTCCTAAGTATTTTAAAGGCCTATGGCGTAGTTCGTTGAATCTAGATTCCAACTCAACCAACCGCTCGCCGACATAGATCCGAGTAGAAAGTTAGCGTTTCTGCAGCGCGCGGTGTGCGCATGTGACGATGGGCTTGGGCGCTAAAAATGGCGTACTGAGGGGTCGCTGGCCCGGCGCCGCGGGCGGCGCGCGCGCAGGGCGGGAAAACTTAGAAAAGTCAGATTTTTCTTTTAAAGACGTCCCCATCCGATTTTTTATATTGACCAAGTCTTCAAGACTTGGTCATCTTCTAATTTCTCTCTAAAGCTTTAGCTCCTTCTCTCTAAGTTTCCAAGAGGAATTCTAAGCCTAAAGAAAATCAGAAAAGTGATAGGAAGGAAAGGTTATTACAAGCTTCGAAGACTATCAGGTGATATTCAGAGGCTAGCAATTGTTGGAATAAATTGGCTAAAAGCTCTAAGGTAACCATTCTTCTTTATTGATGGTATTTGGTATCGCATGTTGAGTAGGAAGAACTTTTAGTTGGAAATACTACCTTAGATCGATCGTGAGAAATGTGGTCGATATGAAAGGATTGGTTAGAAGAACAAGTAAAACTACCTTAAACTTGTTAAAATGAATTATCAGAATTAGTGTGTAATCCCTTTTGCATGTGTTGTTGTCGAGCCTGAAACAGGCATTTGGGTGATAAATTGAGAAAGGTGGCAAAGTATGTAGAAACGCCCGAAAGGAAATGCTGATTTTCCGTAGAATTTGTTAGATTATTCTACATTGAAATTAGAGGTTAATGAACTTATCATGGTTATTATAGGTTGAAATATTACTTGCGGTAGTTGGACTAGTGGATTGACTAAAGAGGTATGTGAAGTTTTCCTATCTCTTGAGCATGAATAGATTAAACTACGTAAGACGACAAGATTTGGTATTCTTACTCATTTTAAGCATATAATGACTTGTTTCATTTTAAGAATGTATAATTCCCTTAGTTAAGGGAAAAGTATGATTTTACTAAAGATAAGAGTTAATATAACAACTTTATGGAAGTTGGTTTATTAGCTTCATAAAAGGTTAATGAGAAGAGATTTACTCTAAATAAGATAAGATATTTGAGGCAAATTGATTTTAAGGTATCAATTGCCCAAAAGTTTTTATGTATAAAGAAGAGTCATTTTCAAAAGAGTTAAGATGTAGTACGTTAAACTCCATGTTCTTTTACTATAGATATGGTTAAGTGTCTTAAGTAAACTAAAATGAGAGGGTATATGAACAAGACTAATGTTATGTTTTCTTAACTTATTTACGACATGATACGATAAGAGTATATCCGGGGGCAAACCCCAAGATCGTTATACCACCTTCTCCAGAGTATGTCCGGGGCAAGCCCCAAGATCGCCATACCACCTTCTCCAGAGTATATCCGGGGCAGATCCAAGATCGTTATACCATCCGCACTCATAAGAGTATATCCGGCGGCAAGCCCCAAGATCGCTATACCATCCGCCCAGCTGTAAGCAGATATTCCGGAGGTACACCCAAGATCGTTATACCATCCGCTTCAGGTAAGAGTATATCCGAGGAAAGTCCCCAAGATCGTTATACCACCTGCTCAGGATTTGCTACCCAATATCTCACGAGTCCGGTGAAATAGTCCCACGCCTAGTAGTACCGGAGATGAGAGTACTCACGCGGTCCATGCGACCCACGCCGGGGTGAAATAGTCCCAGAGTAGGATGGTTTTATTTGATCACGAGCCTCCTATTTTACGCAGATCAGATATATATACTTGTCACCTCATTGTTAGTAAGGCACAAGAAAGGTATTTTATCGCCTTTCATGACTCATTGCTTTTAGACTTATGATATCATATTACGATTCTTCCCACTTTACGCATTTGGTACATATTTACATCCCCTTTCTCCTCCGGGCCGCGCTGCGCGTGGCAGTAAGAGGAGCATTTCTGGGCACATATCATGTAAATTCCCCCTTCTGGGGCCGCATGTCACGCGCAGTAGCGATCCTCGGATCACTATTCCTGTCGAAAGCTTCATTCTCCCGTGCTTATTTATCGGCAATGATATTTCCCGACGCCATAGGTATTTTGTACATCTGTGGTACGGTGGCCCCCCCGCCCACGCGCTATGTGTTATCTTTTGCGTCTGCATGTTTTATAAATACATCGTTAAGTATGTGTTCACGCTATTCTCTCGACATATACCGACAGGGTACCCGAGAGTACTACGCGCGCTACCCGTCGTCGTCGTGCAAGCTTCTAAGTCGCCTGTAAATTCGGTATCATAAGCTCACTATTATTTAGTTTAAGTGTCACAGAATCGCATTTTCGTGTTTTCTTTATTTCAACATTTTAAGTGATTCAAAATTGATCTCTAAAGTCCCATTCGCCTAACATCCGTAGTGTCACGCTTGTATGGATATGGTCAATATGGTTCGGTATTAAATGGCTTAGTTATTCTGGCCCATCATGCCTATGTATGCCTTGTTTCCATATTTAACTGTCCGCCCGTATTATTCTGCCCATGTATCCTAAGGCCCATTTCTTTATTTTGTATTTATTTGGGATCTATATTTTGGTTCTATTTGTCCTCGACTAGCAAAAATGAAAGTTGATCTATGTGTATTTCCTTCCCTATTCGCATCTAGATTTTCTTCACTTTTGGCTTAATTGGTTAGCTATTATTGCCTTTACATTTGAGTTGTTACTAATCCTTTTCTTTCTTATTTTTACATGAGAGAATAATTAAGAGTCTCGACTCACAACGGTCCTCAGATCACCAACCGCATCTCCGCCGCAGGCTTCCAAACAACTATAAAAATAGATGGTGTCGCCATCCTTCCTAGACGCTACAACTACTCCTCATTCCTCTCTTTGTTTATTTACGCATTTATTTATTTGTTTATTTATTATTGCCATATTCATTAACCTTGTAATTAATAGGATAACTAACTCTATTAGTCTTGAATACAGTAGTTTAAAATTCATCCCTTATTTATCCTAGATTCACATATAAGTCTAAATCAACGATTCAATTAATCTTAGCTATGCTTTAGTCATGTAGTTAATATACTCATTCTTATCTAATTCTTAAGAAAAAAATCTCATAAACTCTTCATAAGCATCATAGAGTAATTTATCAATCTATCACTTTTTAGTATCTCTAAACGTTTTGTATACACAAATAAAAGTTATTCCATAATCCACTTTATATATAATAGTCTTAACCTTGCATGTACTTATATGAGTAATTTATCATTTTTACTTTTGTCAAATAAAATAATTTCATGTCTTATAAATGTATAATTAGCTTCACATATTTTCGTGAAGTATTGAAAAAATCCTTTGAGTCATCAAAATATATTCTTTAGATACTTGCCACATCCTTTACTTAAATAATCTTTTTTCTAAAAATGTACATCTCTTAGCCAAATAATTAACCTAGGTGTGAACGGACAACCGCAAGTTAGCGGATCCTTTAGGGTGCCTAACCCCTTCCCTTTAGGATAATAAAGAACCCTTACCCAGAATCTCACTAAGTTTAGCAGACCATTAAAATAGAGTTAATGTTTTACTTTAAACTAGTTAAACATTTAGGTGTCCTAATTCACCCAAACTAATTAGGTGGCGACTCCCGAACCCTTTATTTTTTTTAAATTAACCTAGCAACCCCTTTTAAATTCTAGTATTCTTTCTTTTAAACATTTAGCTCTTTTATTTATTTCCTAACATTTTTTTATTCTAATAAAATCCATATTTATCACCTCCCACTTCCAAGTAGGAATATCAATAGAAACTTTTGGTGCTCAATGCCATCCCACCAATACACACACCTAAGGTCATGGTACATCTTAGTCGACCGATGAATAGAATAACGCCCAAAATCTTATGACGAAGTCTGTCCTCATCGGAAACGAACATCGGCTCCGAATCTTAGCACCCCATCAGCGCTACTCTCACACCGACTTCTTCCTGCCGAGCCGCATCTCTGCATCATCACAAAATCGGACCTCCTCATACCGTCGCTTCTTCACCTTCTCGACGATGGAAGACTCGCCAACCTCTCGAATCCGTCACTATCGATCAACCAAACGAACCCCGCTCGACCATATCCCTTTCGTCTTTTCTCTCTGAACATCGAACTACCCATCGACCGCGACTGGCGGCATTCGCCGCAACTATATCGCCTTCCGTGGTATAGAATATTAACATCGTAGTCCTTAAGAGCTCCAACCACCGCCTTCGCCAAGTTCACTCCTTCAAGAAGACTCTTGGTCTCAGTGTAAATTTCCACGAACTCCATATAAATAATGTCTCCGATCTTCAAGGCACGAATCATCACGCTAACTCCAAGTCATGCTGGATAGTTCTTCTCATGCTTCCTGCGCTAAGTCACGAGATGCATAAGCTATAACTCGCGACGATAAACCACATATCCATCTAAATCAACTTCTCCTTTAGCAATGAAACTTTCTCACAAGTATCCGGCCCAAAGTTGCGCACCTGCCGCGATAAGTGGGTAAGCCCCAAATCTTGAATCTTAGTCAATACCATCGGTTCCGATAACATGTCCTAAGAAGCCCAAGCCACAATCACGGGCTCGAGGACTCAATACCGACCTCTCAAACGACGTGTGCTCCCCCGATACACCAAGATATCATCAATGAACACTATAACGAACATATCCAAAATTGGCTCGAACACCATATTCATCAAATCCATGAATAGATATCCGCTTCTAACTCGCACTGATGATAACTAACGCAGTCTATCTTGAAAACATCTCGCACTGTCAAACAAATCATCAATCTCGGGAGTGGATATCTGCTTCTTGATAGTTACCTTGTTCACCGCCATAATCAATACACATACGCAACGCCCCATCCTTCTTCTTTACAAATAACACCGCGCTCCTGGAGAAACATTTGGCCTAATAAAGCCTTTCTCCAAAGAAATCTTTCACCGGTCCTTCAACTCTCTTAACTCGGCCGCCATTCTCAGATGGCTAATAGATATCTACGAGTGTCCGCGCCAAATCGATGCAAACTCAATCTCCTCTCGTGAGGATACCCTAAGTTCATCCGGGAATACGCCCGAAACTCTCTAACAACCGAATCGATCAAGGTCCCAGATCTCAAATTTCTATCGAATACCCGAACTAAATGGTAAATATACCCTTCCGTATCATCTTCCTAGCCTGAGGTAAGAAATAAACCTACCCTTCAGATGCAAAGATTCCCTTCCACTGAGCAACCGGCTCACCAGGAAACCGGAACCGAACTAACCTCTCTCTGCAGTCCACATTGGCATAGCAAGACGCTAGCCAATCCATACCCATAATCACATTAAAGTCTGTCATATCCAGCTCTATCAAGTCGGCTAGAGTCTGACGGCAATAATAACTTTGTAAATGTTAATAACTTTGCGGATTGCAATAACTTTGCGGCAATAACTTTGCGGATTGCAAGCAGTTCGCAGAAGGATCCAATGGGCACTCGTAAAGGTTAATTGCGTCCGACTAAAAGACGTTAAAGACAACACTTGTTGGGAGGCAACCCAATATTTTTAATTATGTTATTTTAATTTCTGTCTTTAGTTTGTTTTATTTTGTCTTGAACAGTCTCACGATCTTGGGTTCTTGTTTTGTGTTGTTGGATCACATGTGGACTGAAATCTAAATCTGAGGAAAAAGGAGCAAAAATGCCGAAAAAAGAAAGCGATCGTCGCGACGCTAATCAGCCATGTGGCCGAACTTCAGAGAGCCACAAATATGTAGCCATGGCTGATTGCGAGGTCGTGGCGTCGAAAGTTCAGAGAGTCATATTTCGTGCAAATTCCATAATGTTTCCTCCCAGACCTCCATTATGACCGATGTATGGTGTCAGTAAGTTGTCCCTATTTTTTTTGAGTCTTGCACACATTGGGGACAATGTGTGATTTAAGTTTGGGGGAATGTTTTATTGTTTTTGAGTCTTTTTGATTTGTTTTGTGTGTTTTTTGAGTATTTTTGAGTCATTATATTTTTATTTTTATTTTATTATTATTACTATTTTTTTTTATTTGATGGATCATGCATGTTGTAGTTGCTAAAGATATTGAGTGGATAAAGTGAGATAATGTAATAGAATTAAAAGCGACAATCTGTGTGCTTAAGTTAGATATACCAAAAATTCCTAACATCTAATTATTTGGAATATTTGTGCTTAGCTTATGTGTGTCAGTTATGGAAAGAAGGTTGAAAAAATGTCTAGAAAATCTGTTTGCTTGTTATTTGAGGCGAAATAGTTAAGATGTACATGTTTAGGGAGATGATTCAGACATTTCTTTGATAGCCCTTCTGACCATTCATTACCTACCCTGACATAAAATATATCACTAGTCAGCCCCTTTGAGCCTAAAATAAATATCTTTCTTTGACACCCTATGATTCCTTTGTTGTGCCATAAGTAATAATGGAAAAGTATTGGGATGAAAAGCGTGAAAAAGAAAAAAAAAAAAAAGTGAACAAATTTGATGCACCCCAATGAAAAATATGCAAAAGTCTAAGTTTGGGGGTGCCTGTTATTTATAATACATATCATTCTCTCAAAAGAAAAGAGGGGAGAAAGTGGGTACGAAACTAAAAAAGGGAAAACCAAAAAGAAGGAAAAGGAGTTTGAATGAAAAGTGCTTATGGTACGTAATTGAGCCTAAATGCCTAGTTTTACCTACCCATGCCTAAGCCTACCTTACAACCCTTGAAAGTCCTGATGATCTTTAATATGTATGTCTATGATTAGTGGAGAATAGCAAGTAAACAGGTCTATAGCATTTGGGAAAGATGGAATGAAATTGACATGCACAGGTTAAGTGTTTGTATTTCCATTGAACATGATCTAAGTGAATTTGCGAAATATCTAACTTGAAATTCTAGATTGTTGCTTATTCATGCTATATATGTTCTAACATATTATCTCATCTTTCGTCCATGATTTTGAAGAAGCAATATTATAACTACTTGATCCATCTTTTTGAGTCTTTGTTCGTTTTGTTTTATTTTTGTTTTGAGCTTTCCTCGAGGGCGAGCAAAGGTTAAGTTTGGGGGTGTTTGATCGGTGTATTTTATATACACCTCTTGAGTCATTTTAGTTAGTATTTTACTCATTTCATTTATGTTTAGTATAATATTAGGGTCGTTTTCCTTTCTTTTGTGTCACAGCGGTCAGAAATGAAGAAATGGTGAAAAGGAGATGAAATGAGCATAAATGAGATGGAATTACACAAAAAAGGACCAAAAAATGAAGTCTAAGTTCCCGAATTATAGAGAGATCGCAAGTCCGACGAAAAGGACGACGAAACGGACCGCGTAAAAACGCCATCGACGCCGCGGCTCGGCAAGAACGCGGCGCCCAATGTGCTGGAAGTTCAGAAAGTTGCAGGTTTTGCGGCGCCGCGGCGCCGACGCGGGATTTATGAAGTTCTGGGCCGAATTTGACATGTTTTCAGAGTCCTAAAGGGATAACTTTTCCTACCTAAAGGGATAACTTTTCCTACCTTAAAACCCTTACCTAAAAGGATTCTAATAACTTTTCCTACCTAGATAATCCTTAACCCTTCACCTAAAGGATTCTTGGTCTATAAATAGTTTCTACATCATTAGAAGAATTCATTCAATTCCCCACCATTCACCATTCTACATCCATCCATCCACCAATCCATCTTGTAAATATTCCACAACACAATCCTCGACGCTGTAAGGCTCGAGACTCGCTTCAGCATTTTATTTTCTTTCTTTTTGCTTTGTTTATTTCAGTTCATGTATGGAGATTATGTTAGTTCTTAGCGTGACAATGACTAGGAGCTAATTATTTTGTTAGGGATTTCCTTGTGATTCTCTTGAAACTCTTATTCATGAATTAATAAATTAGTTGATTTCTTCTTCACTTATTTAAGATTTATTCAATAGTTGTTTTGATTGCTTGGTAATTAATTGATCACTAATTATCATCACTTATATGATTTCTAATCGAAAGCCGAAAGGGGAGATTGTGAATATGTTGTAGTTGAATAAACATAGGTTAAATCGTGAACGAAAGTACCCCGATACTTGTGTAGCTTAATAGGTTACTGCTCTTAATCCTCTTCTATAGTCAATCTTATCACAGAAAGGTAGAAAGGTGCTATACTGGGGTTGAGTGTTTATATAACCTTAACAGGAGTATAAAACGGTCTAGTTAACCTGCTATCTTAACGTAGAAGAAGAAGTTAGTCTAATGGTATTAATGATTGAATAGAGTGGATAGTTGATGATCTTGGAAGCCCTAATTCTCCATCATAACTGATTTAATTCAAAGTATTTTTATAATTAGTTTATTTCATGCATTATTAGTTTAGAATTTTAATTCAATTGACGTTAACCAAATAGATACCATAGGATAGATAATCGGTACTTGAAAACCAGTCCCTGAGGACGATATTCGGTCTTACCTAGACTATATTACTTGACACGACACGTGCACTTGCGTAAGTGTGTGCATAAATCGCGCATCAGTAGGGCATTACCTCAGAATCCGATTCGGATTCTGAATTTTCTTGTTCAGGTGATGTGGGTGATGGTGTTGCCTCATATGTTGGGGCAACATAGTCAGGGTCAGCATCTTCTTTTTCCTTTGTTGCCTTTGATGATGGGGCAACATTTGCACTACGACTCTAGTATGTCCTACGGACTCTCTTCGACATGAAATTTCTAAGAGGAATATCATCAAACAACTCGTATTCTCCTTCCTTCTCGGCTTCAGTAGTTGGATGGGCAGTGGAAGAAGTAAAGGATCCAAACAGATTCTCCATGTTGAAATCTGAGTCGGTGCTAGTGGAAGGAGTGAAATCAACAGGGAAAGTTGACTCTTCAGCAGGATTAGTCGATTCTGCCATTGACCTTTTTGAAGGTCTCTCTTCATTGAACTGCATGTCAAAAACTCTAGTTGACCTTCTCGTCGGAAAAGTCGATTTGTTCTCTCTCGACGCAAGAATGGTAAAGTCAGATGTTGTATAACCATCTATAGGGTTTTTGGCATCAGACTTCTACGGGTTCGTCGGAACCTATCAAAATCATTGCCAGTGATGCATCTTCTTCGGCAGGTTTCAACTCATTTATGACTTTATAGTGTTTGTACATCTTGTTGCTATAGACATTGGAGAATAGTCGTTGTTGTTTGTGGATTTGGGGGAAATGGACATAGGAGGGTTTAGAAGAAGGAGGCGTATTGGAGAAGATTTGGGGTTTTAAAGACAATGGAGACTGATGGGGTTTCATCGAATTGACTGCATTGTGTGTACTGTGTAATGATGTGACGGTTCAGGGATGAAAATGGTGGTTCATTATGGGAATATATAAAACTATACAACTCATTTTCCTTAAAAATTAGATAGTGTAAAAGAATAAGGACTCTTTACACACCTAACAACAAAGAAATTTACATAGCACAAGACATCTTTTTTTTTAAAAAAATTAGGATTTTCTGTTTTAAATCGAGACTAAATAAAATACACAAACCAGTTATTAAGATAAACAAAAACACTAATCAAAGTACTAGACTTCAATGTTGCGATGAATGTTGACAACATTTCAAATTAAACAGGCAACATCGGATTTTAAGGATGTACTGATTTGTAAAAAAAAATAAACTTTTGTGTATGTTCCCTATGAGTTTGATCACTGGACTAATGTAACATTTCACCATTGTCCTTAATCAACTTAGTTGAACATATACAATTTTGTTGAGGTGTTTTCACCTATTTTTCTTTTTACAGCACGTAGTACTCCTATAAAATAGGAACGATACCAGCCTAGAGGCTTTGCTCCTGTTTAATAACAAAACTGCCAAATCTTGTTGAAGGCTTTGTCTTTCGTTGATACTCCTTTTTTTATAAAGATGCACAATGATTTATGCAACTTATCGCAGGGAACAATATCACATTTAAAGACCTTATCCTTTGAAAAATCATGCTTGATTATTTTGAGACATTGTTCAGCATAAACACAACTTACATCCAGTATTTTGATTTTTCAGCAAATGTTATCCAGAATGTTGGGACAACATTCGGGTCAACATTTGCCTACTCAGATTACCTTTCAGAGGAAACATTGATCAAGAGATTTCTTTAGGTTTGAAAATCTCTCATGATCTAAAGGTTTGGTAAATATATCAGTTAGTTGACGTAATGTATCCACATGTTCGATTTGAACTAGTTGTTTTTCCACTAAGTCTCTCAAAAAATGATGCCTTATGTCTATATGCTTGGTACGTGAGTGTTGTACAAGATTTTTGGAAATGTTTATTGCACTCAGGTTATCACAATATAAAAATATGGAGTTGTTAGAAAATCCATAGTAATCGAGCATATGCCGTAACCAAACCAATTGAGCACAACAACTTCCGACTGCCACATATTCAGATTCGGTAGTTGAAAGTGACACACAATTTTGTTTACGGCTGTACCATGAGACTAGGTTATTGTCAAGATAAAAACACCCACCACTAGTACTCTTCCTATCGTCTACATTACCGGCCCAGTCCGAGTCACTATACCCTATTAGATTAGGATTATTGTCTATAGAATATCATATACTCAAGTCACTTGTGCCGACAATATATCGTATGATACGTTTTACGGCATTAAGATGAGATTTCTTGGGATTGACTTGGAATCGTGCACACACACACTAAACATAATATCTGGGCGACTGGCAGTAAGGTACAAAAGGCTACCTATCATGGATCGGTACAATGTTGGGTCAACATCTTATCCAACGTCGTCTTTACATACCTGTTGCGTAGAGCCCATTGGAGTCTTCATGTGTTTTTCATTTTCCAGCCCAAATTTTCTGACAAGATTCTTGGCATATTTGCTTTGGGATACAAAAATCCCCTCTTCATTTTGCTTAATCTGCAAGCCTGAGAAAAATGTTAGTTCTCCAATCATGCTCATTTCAAATGTCGTGGACATTGCTTCGACAAGTGACTTCAAGAATGACTCTAAAGTTGATCCAAAGACAATGTCATCGACATAGATCTGAGCAATTATTACATCTCCTCTGTGTCTTCTAATGAACAAAGTTCTATCGGCTTCTCCATGGGTGAACCCAAATTCGACAAGGAATGTAGTTAAACAACTATACCACGCTCGTGGTGCTTGCTTCAATCCATACATGGCTTTCTTGAGATTGTATACATGTTGTGGATTGTGTGGATCTTTAAATCCCTTGGATGTTCAACATACACTTCTTTATTCAAGTATCCATTGAGAAAGACACCTTTAACGTCCATTTGGTGCAAGGTAATCCTTAGATAGCAAGCAATTGCAAGTAGTAGTCTTATTGACTCAATTCTGACCACATGAGCGAATCTCGTCATAGTCGATCCCTTCGACTTGTGTATATCCTTGAGCAACAAGTCTCGCTTTATTTCTCACAATTTTCCCTAACTCATCCGATTTGTTTTTTAATATCCACTTTGTCCCAATAACATTAGTGTTTTTGGGTCGTGGTACCAAGTCCCAAACCTCATTTCGGGAAAACTGCTCAAGTTCCTCTTGCATCGCTTGTATCCAAAATTTATCTTTCAATGCTTCCCCAATATTCTTAGGTTCCAATGTAGATGTGAAACAAGAAAGACTAAACTGTTGGTATATGGTGGACATGCACACATACCTTACCATCTCTCGGTAATTGACTGGTTCTTTCTCTCTTGTGCGCCTCTCCTCAAACACTCCCCCTATCACTTGGTCGGGTGGATGTTTCCTTCTGATTCTCGAAGAAGTATCTCTTCTTACTTGATCGTTGAGTTCAGTATCAGATTCCTCCTCGACTTCATTCCCAGTGTTCTTCTCTTGAGGGTCAGATGTGTCTTCTGATGTTGGGTCAACATTTGGTACAACATCTGCATCTTCAGTGGGTTGCTCCTCTTCCACTGCAATATAATGTTGTTTTCAGATGATCCGGTAAACATGGCTATTTTGAGAGTAGCCAACAAATACGCCTTTGTCCCTCTTGGAGTCGAACTTGGCCAGTTGATCCCTGAATGTTGACCATCATGTTGGGCAACATTGTGAGAGACTCGGGTCTGCTTCCCTTTTAAACAATCTTCGCACAGTGTTTTCTCATTTGGATCCAGATTGGGGATACCTTTTACAGCCTCGAACGATATCAGTTTCTTCAAGGTGCCGTAGTTAACATGTCTCAACTTTTGATGCCAAAGTGCCACGTCACTTATCTTCGATGAGTTGCACACCTCTAGTTCACCTACTAGATAGCAATTATCTCCAGTCCTTGTTCCCGACATGACACATTTATTAGCTTGTTGAACTTCACCACGAGGTCATCATCACATAGTTGACTTATGCTTAGGAGATTAGCAACTAAGCCTTCCACGAGAAGAACATCTTTCAAGGCAGGTACATTCGGAACATTGAGAGTTCCTTTCCCGATAATCTTACTCTTACTTCCTCCTCCAAAGGTTACGTATCCTCCATTGAATGCTCCATAGTTCTTCAATAGATTTTTGGTACCTGTCATGTGACGAGAACAACCACTATCGAAATACCAAGATCCTGTAATGTTAGTTCGTAAAGCAGTTGTTGACACCCAATTTTGACCCTCCCGCCCAGACATTAATTATAAAATTACACTAATTTTTTAAAACAATTTTATAATAATAAAATGCAACAATAAAACATTAATACATGCATAAATAAGCAATTCAATAATGGCACCGCGTCTTACGTAGAAAATTAAGCGCTTAGAGTCTCGCGCCCGCATTTATCAATTTTAAGCCCTGTCATAATTCTTAAAATTAATAATAAATACGCATAATAAATAAGATTTTTAACGGCATCGCAATATAAGATATTAAGCACTAATTAAATAGCACGCCCGCATTTATTATTATAATAATTTTTAAACTCAAGCTTAGACTGATAAAAACACCTAAATAATTTAATCACAATTTAAATAATCTAATTTACCATTAAATAATACACCTAAAAACTAACACTTAAAACTAATACCCAATTAAAACTAACCTAAACCAAAACCTAATTAAAATACTACCCTTCACCAGCCCAACCCGCAGCCCAGCTTCCCTTGGCCCAACACCCGTGGCCCAACGCCCAACGCCCCATCTGCCCTTTATCTTTTCGTCCAGCCCAAGCCCTCAGACATTTAACCCACAGCCCTTCCCATCGTCCCTAACAACAACAACCCTAAAGAAACGAGAAGAACCCTAAAAGTTTCCATCGCCGCACCTTCCCTGCCGAGATTCTCGCCTGAGAATCCGGCGACCTTCCTTACCCACTCACACCCAGCCAGCAAACCTTCATTGTCGACACTCAAGAAAGATAAAACTTACCAGATCGACACTCAAAAACCGTATCTCATAAAATCAGCAAGAATCTTACCATATTTCATCCCTTACAATCAAAAGCTTACCAAAAATGAATCCCATAATGTTACCAGAATCAAGCACGAATCAGCCCATAAAATCAGTCCAAAATCGTCATAAAGACTTTCCATAAATCAAAACCTAAATGAGGGCTATAAAAAGAGGTCGACACGCATGCAGAAGGGAGGGAGAGGAATCGAGAGAAGGAGAGAAAGGGTGGGCGGAATCCGCACTTCCCCTTTACTAACCGTGGTCGACCCAGAGATACGCAAGACTAAGAAGGGGCAGCAACGACTAAGTCCTGGAATCAGTCGAAAATCCAGCAGTGAGGGTTCTCACCAGCAAAATCAGGAATCCAAAGTACAAATCTGAAACCTTTCTTTCAATAATAGCCTAGAATCAACCATAAACCGCATCGCTTCCAATCACATCGCAATAACCCGTCGAGTGAACCGACGACTTGATACGCTGCCTCGGTTCGCTGCACGGAGAAGGTAAACTTAATTCCTTTCAGTTCATTTTATTCCTGCGTGTTTCGGTGTTAAATAAGTTGTTGTATTAATTAATGTATGAATATGGTGGTGAATAAATTAGCTTTAATTAATCTGGATACATTCTTGCTGTAAGTTGTTGATTAAATTCCTAGGTAATAAGTGATAATCAGTGAACTTAATAATACTGTCTAAAATCAGTTTCGGACATATGTTGTGAGTTCAACTATTTGGTAATGGCATGTCAGACTACTCATCTTCATATCCAGAATCATGTCTCCTGAGTATACTGCTCATAATATGCGATAACTCCTGGGTTAGTTGGCTTGCTGTATCAGTCCATTGAAAGGTCTAGACATATGTGTATCTGACTAGTCTCAAATTGATTGTATGCTTATCTTATATGTTATCACCATGAGGACATATATGTGTGAATTACTCATCCATTTCTCTTTGTTGTGCGTGCTACTGCTGCTTCACTAATGCCTGTTCTCTGCCTGGATTGACCACCTTGGAGTAAAGACAATAATAGGATAAACATTAACCAAGATCTCTCCGCATCATTTCTTGCATAAAATAAACTGTGTTAGAGTCATCCCTATGCTTGTAAAAAATGTTTTGATGGATATGTTATAAATGGAAATCGCGAAAATCTGTCTTTTCTTGCACATTTAGTTCTGCAGAAACAGGGGAAACAACATATAGGAGATGAATTTTCTATGCCAAATTCTGGGTGTTAATATCAGTGGTAGTAATCCAGCAAGCTAACTAGAGTAGTAAAGGCAAAGGCTGCTACATGTTTGCATATCAATTGGATAAAAAATACACGACTGTATTTTCTCCTTCATCTATTCAAAGTATGCACTAGTATACCCCTCTTTTATATATGTTCACTGTCTATTTGCTTGCATGTGTGTGTTAAGTATCTTAATCTATCAGTCACACAGTGGATATGTCAGTTGGGCTCAGCCTACACTTCTGACTCCCATACTGCCTAGACATGACTGTGAAGGTTGTCCTAGGCCCATTAGTCTTCATTTTGCCTCTATACTGCTGTCTAGTCTATGCGTATATCTGGGCTAAGCCCACTTGGTTTGCTTCTCGTGTATTGTACTATCTACTGATCCTTACAGTTTAAAGCACTGGCATATAGGCTTTAAGTATAAACCATGTGTTAAATTTTACGTCAAATGCTTATTTATTATTTGATAAAGACTTGGAAAACCTCTAATCCTTTTCTTTTTCTTTTATTGCATGAAATGCATCGGAGCAAAACGAAGAGTCTCGCGGCGAGACTCATCATGAGCTACTTCAAATCACAACCCGCGTCCACGTGCACCCGCATTCGCATTCCCGCTTCAGTATTCCTAAGTCAAAATAGGATAAGATGATGTCGCCACACATCTTGAAAGCCTCCGCAATCATATCCACATTTTATCTTATTTATTTAAATTGTTGCCTAATCATTTAACTTTGTAATTAATAGGTTGTCTAGAACAATTAATCCTTGAATACATGAAATGGGGTAATTAGCTTTAAAACTTGAAACACACTTCTAATTTATCTATCTTAGGCCTGTCATTCATATTTAATCTTTTGCCTAATCGTTAGAATGGCATATCTAAAACTAACGCACCACTTCTCTGATTTCGCAGATAAATGCATATCTATAGTCCATAAATCAACTTTGCACCGCTTACATCATAAACAATATAAATGCACACTTTAATACTTTATATATTTTTATAGCATTAGTCTTACAAACTTTTATCAACATGCCTCCTTTTATAAAATATTTTGAAGCATCTTTTATATTTCTAAAACACGCATTTTCAGCATAATAAATAACCTAGGTTTGAACGGACAACCGCAAGTTAGCGGATTCTTTAGGGTGCCTGACCCCTTCCCTTTAGGATAATAAAGAACCCTTGCCCAGAATCTCATTAAGTTTAGCAGACCATTAAAATGAAGTTAATGTTTACTTCAAACTAGTCAACATTGAGGTGTCCTAATTCACCCAAATTAATTAGGTGGCGACTCCGCGAACTCTTTAGCATTTAGCACATTTTAGCACTTTTAATATTCTAGCATCTTTTAAGCACCCTTTTAAACATTTAGCATTTTTATTATTTATTTCCTAACATTGTTATTTAAGAAGGAGTTATTCGCTAAAAAATGTCGCGGTCGAAAAAATGGCGTGACAGAAATGGCGACTCCGCTGGGGATTTTAGGTTCTTAACCACAACATACCTAGGGTTATTATTTGGCATTACTTTTTGCATTTAATTTTGTGTGCTGTATTTTGTTTGATTTATTTTAATTGCTACCTGCTTTACTGCTTTCCTTAAACTGGCATTCCGCTCATATTTCTTCCACTCTGGAAAATTCACACAATCACACACTACATGCGAGGTGCGCTTGGTGCATCAGCAAAATTCTTTCTTCAAAACCCAAATTTAGGAGAGTTGGTAACATACGTGGAGTGTCCGGTCTAACCGGTGGCCGCGTAGCCTTCTCACTCGAGTTGTCCGCTCGGGAACTCAAGGCCTAGAAAAGCCAAATCTTAGAGACTTAAGATAGAGCTATACCACCCTTATTTTAGGGCATGCATGCATTTACCTTAGGTGGGTCGGTCCTTGGCATCGACACCACAATTAGGAAGACACCAAACTTGTCGACGGGTTTCTCAACCCAACGACCAACCAGCATATTATGTGTAGCGTGACAATGATAGACAAATCCAAACCTAATCATGTCATGCTGAAATTGGAAAAAGTGCACCGTCATTTGGTCGCCATTTCCAACAGAAGCATTACAGTTGGACGACTTGGACAAATCCATCATAACCTCGCATATGTGACGTTTAGGCTTACCTCTGGCATAAAGAGGTCCCAAACATGTTAGAACACGCACTTGATTTGCAATTTGCTTATTAGTATATATTGCCTGCAACTTTTGCATATTATACTAACTTGGTTTGCTTCATTTGTTAAAAGGTTATTTTTTGCCTAGCTTATCCCCAAAAGGTTGATTCGCGTTGACTGGTAGAAGCACAATCATAAATGACTAATCCAGAGGCACCGGAACGAAACAACTTAGGACTCATCCAGTTCGCTCGCCGAGGATGCAGAGGCATTAGAAAGGAGAAACACCAATGATCAACACCTCGCCAAACTATTGCGAAGAATGGAAATCATGCAGAAATAGAAAGGCTCCGAAACATCACAAACCTGTCTATTAGCTTGAATGCACCACTCCCAGAGCAAGGTACAAATGCAATCGTGTCACAAGCCCTTGAGCCTCCACTTCCCCAAATCTCCCCGCAAAGGCCGCAACATATCAGCTCACACCAAAACGTCACTTGCCCGGACAATTTGCAGACCGACCTCCAAAATGATCCGTTCACTACATACACATCTCAACCTCCACCTACTTATATCTCCCCACTCAACCCAAATTGCCAAGCCACCCACTACGAGCAGATGACACACAAACAATATGGGGGATTAGCACATCCGATCGAAAGCCAACCATTTATTATGCATGCATCCTCTCAAGAGACGGTCGACATGAAGTGAGCGCGGACTCGAGCTGTGGTGATGAAAATATGGCAAAAGAAATCCGTAGCTTGAAAGAGGCATTCAAAAGCATTCAAATGAACAAAGGGGGAGAAGGTTTAGAATATGAAAACTTATGTATGCACCCCGACGTTGAATTACCTGTGGGGTACAAGGTACCCAAATTTGACATGTTCGATGGAAACTCGAGCTCATCTAAGGTCATATTGCGATAAATTGATTGGAGTTGGTAAAAATCAAGCAATCATCATGAAGCTATTCATCGTGAGTCTAACCGCGAGGCGCCGACTGGTACACATGCCAAGACCACTCAAAATGGGACGGTTGGAATGCCATGGCACAAGATTTCATGGATAGATTCAGGTTCAACACTGACACTGTCCTGGACAGATTTTATTTTATGAAACTTGAAAAGAAATCCACAGAAACTTTCAGGGAATACGCACGAGTGCCCGCGGTCGAAGCGAAAGGTCCAACCTCCGATGGCGAGAGCGAATGACCACCTTGTTCGTGCGATCGTTAAAAGACGCGGCGTATTATGAAAGAATGATCGATGTAATCGGCGAAGTTTTGCGAAGTCGTAAGAATGGCGACTTGGGAAGAAACATTAAGACATGCAGATTACAAACCCGACCTCTACAAGCAACTAGCGAGCGAAGGTCAAATTCCATCGGAGGTACCTCCCAGAGGAGAAGAGATGCATCACCCTCTATCATGGTCATTCGGGAGCATAAGCCAGAACAACATCCAGTGTATCAAAGTCCACCGCCTCCTTACTATAACCAAAACACTCAAAATCCACATTATCAGCACTGCGCCACCCCATATCCTGTTTACCATACCCAACCAGCATATTCAAAATACTCACCCCAATCACGAACCCGCACACCAAACGGACCCAAACCCCGCATAGATGCCGAAAGAAAACCAACAAAAACCTATACACCTTTAGTCGAACCCATAGCCCAAGTGTATGAGAAGCTGAAAGCCGCAGGAATACTCCATCCAATTCCCAGAAATACCCCCAGGCCTACCTCCCGAGGGCACGATAAAACTAAACATTGTGCATACCACTCCGGTGCAGAGGGACACGACATCGAAAATTGCTATACACTCGGACGAGAATAGAGGAGTTAATGAAGAAGAGTCATTCTACTGAAAGATGCTCCTCAATGCAAACAATAACCTTCTTCCGGTTATGAAGATGCCCGTGTGAACATGATAGCTAAAAATGAAGAAGATACCGGAAGGGACTATTACGCCAACCCGGGGAAGAAAGTTGAGTCATCGACCAACCGCCGAGAAAAGGAGTGCTCATCGGAGATTGTTTAACCATTGAATAAGTCTTTCGTCTAGTTGTGCGCTGCAAGAGATGATCCTGCTGAAGACCCAGCCGTTGAAGACTCAAAGCAAGAAGACAAGTGGACTCGTGCCCCTGCCTTGGCCCGCCGAGTTCTGAAATAGTCAGTTTAATATATTTTGCCCTTTATATGTAATAAAATGGAACTACGTTTGACCTGATTCCCTTGGCGGATACGTAGGCGGCCATAGCGGCTTCGGTCCCACCTTTAGAAATTTTAATTTCACCCAATATTCGCTTGTAATGAACTACGTCATGACCTGATTCCCTCATGGGGATACGTAGGCGGCCTAAATCGGCTTCGGTCACACCATTAGGAAACTTTCCCTTCGTTTTGAAAATAATAAAAATACACATAATATACAAGCAACCCCATTAAGACCCACTTTAGGCCGAAACGCCCTTTGCATATTCAAAACTGGGACAAGGTAGGAAACCAGGAAAGGGTTATGAGTCCAAACAAGACAGACATCCGAGCATCAAGAGTCAAAACTATAAAGTCAAACGCGAATCAACCGCCCCCAAACTCACAAAATTTTCTTTGAGCGCAGTCCTTCATATTAGCGTACAACAAAGTTCTTCATATTAGCAGAAGCAGAAAATACAGCAAAAGCATAAAGAAGCAGCAGAGGCAGAGGATATGACAACAATCCAAAGTTCAAAATCCGCCGTAAAAGCAGTAGAAGCAGACAGACATCAACAATCAAAATCCCACAACAAAGTCTAGCATCGCCTGCCCGTAGTCAAATTGCAATCCATGCAGTGCACAAACGCACAACAAAGACATCATTACAACAACATCTCAGCATTCACATCATCTGGCACATCAGGGACGACATCTCTACCCAAAAAATTGCATTTCTCATATACTTATCATTCTGTTTAACAGTTATACACTAACTTTTTCTCAAGCTTAGCTTGCAGGAGCATTTATTCTATAGGAGCAGCAGCAACACGTCCAGGCAACGACGTCATCAGCACAACAAGTCCAAAAACGACAACAAGTCCAAAAACGACGACAAGTTCGAAAACGACGCCAAGTCCGAAAATGACGCCAAGTCCGAAAACGACGCCATCATCAGCATATCACATCTACGCAGGGACGATTTCTCTGTTCTCAAAATTGCATTTTTTCTCACTCATGCTTTATTATTCTGTCTTAGCAGTTATGCACTAACTCTTTCTTGAGCTTTAGTCTACAGGAGTAGAAGCAACACGTCCAGGCAACGACGTTATCAGCACAACAAGTCCGAAACGACGCCAAGTCCGAAAACGACAACAAGTCCGAAAACGACGCCAACAGCAATACGTTCAGGCAACGACGTTATCAGCACAACAAGTCCGAAAACGACGCCAAGTCCGAAAACGACGCCAACAAAGAATACGTCCGTGCAACGACGCCATCAAGACAACACGCCCAAAACGACGCCAAGTCCGAACACGACGCCAAGTCCGAAAACGACGACAAGTCCGAAAACGACGCCAAGTTCGAAAACGACGCCAAGTCCGAAAACGACGCCAAGTCCGAAAACGACGCCAAGTCTGAAAACGACGTCAAGTCCGAAAACGACGTCATCATCGGCATATCACATCTACGCAGGGACGATTTCTCTGTTCTCAAAATTGCATTTTTCTCATTCATGCTTTATTATTCTGTCTTAGCGCATGCACTAACTCTTTCTTGAGCTTTAGTCTACGTGGCGATGCAAGGAAAACATATCCGCGTTCAAAATCGAAACACGTCTGTGCAAGTACGAAAATCACGAGATTTGCGAAGATCGCGTCAACACAACATGTATCACATTTTTGCACGATAACATCGTTTACTCACGATACATTGCTTTTAAAATTACGATCATCATTTTGTCTTAACATTATGTACTAACCGCTGCGCTTAAGTCTTAGCGTGCGAGCAGTGAGCGAGCACAACGTGGATTTTCTCTTACTGACCGGCAATTTGTTGGGCCAACCTTCCAACAAATGGCGAAAGCGACCTCAGCGTCGTCCACTCGTTCCACATCACCATAAAACCCAGCATCATAAGTCGTTAGCGGTACACGGTGTTCGCCGATTACTTTTATTTTTTATTTTTTATTTAGCACCACAGCTCATTGTCGTCATAACTCGACACTGGGACAAATTTTGAGTCCGCGTTAGCCCGCCTTGGTGTTTTTGACCATGGTAGCCCAGTGTCGTCATAACTCGACACTGGGACAAATTTTGAGTCCGCGTTAGCCCGCCTTGGTGTTTGACCAAGGTAACCCAGTGTCGTCATAACTCGACACTGGGACAAATTTTGATTTTTTTTGCGTCAGCCTTGCCTAAATTACCCAACATTTTTATTCTGAGGATCGAGACAAAATTGGCTATGAGTCAACGTCTTTGTCCGAAGATTCTTCCATTATCTCCATACAAAGAGGGACAACTGTTGACACCCAATTTTGACCCTCCCGCCCAGACATTAATTATAAAATTACACTAATTTTTTAAAATAATTTTATAATAATAAAATGCAACAATAAAATATTAATACATGCATAAATAAGCAATTCAATAATGGCACCGCGTCTTACGTAGAAAATTAAGCGCTTAGAGTCTCGCGCCCGCATTTATCAATTTTAAGCCCTGTCATAATTCTTAAAATTAATAATAAATACGCATAATAAATAAGATTTTTAACGGCATCGCAATATAAGATATTAAGCACTAATTAAATAGCACGCCCGCATTTATTATTATAATAATTTTTAAACTCAAGCTTAGACTGATAAAAACACCTAAATAATTTAATCACAATTTAAATAATCTAATTTACCATTAAATAATACACCTAAAAACTAACACTTAAAACTAATACCCAACTAAAACTAACCTAAACCAAAACCTAATTAAAATACTACCCTTCACCAGCCCAACCCGCAGCCCAGCTTCCCTTGGCCCAACACCCGTGGCCCAACGCCCAACGCCCCATCTGCCCTTTATCTTTCCGCCCAGCCCAAGCCCTCAGACATTTAACCCACAGCCCTTCCCATCGTCCCTAACAACAACAGCCCTAAAGAAACGAGAAGAACCCTAAAAGTTTCCATCGCCGCACCTTCCCTGCCGAGATTCTCGCCTGAGAATCCGGCGACCTTCCTTACCCACTCACACCCAGCCAGCAAACCTTCACTGTCGACACTCAAGAAAGATAAAACTTACCAGATCGACACTCAAAAACCGTATCTCATAAAATCAGCAAGAATCTTACCATATTTCATCCCTTACAATCAAAAGCTTACCAAAAATGAATCCCATAATGTTACCAGAATCAAGCACGAATCAGCCCATAAAATCAGTCCAAAATCGTCATAAAGACTTTCCATAAATCAAAACCTAAATGAGGGCTATAAAAAGAGGTCGACACGCATGCAGAAGGGAGGGAGAGGAATCGAGAGAAGGAGAGCAAGGGTGGACAGCAATCCAGACCTCCCCCCTTTTTACTAACAGAAGCCGACCGGTAGACATGCAAGACGGAAGAAGGCGCGGCGACTAAGTCACGGAATCGATCGAAAATCCAGGCGATGAGGTTCTCACCAAAATCGAGAATCAAAGTACAAATCTGAAACCTTTCTTTCAATAATAGCCTAGAATCAACCATAAACCACATCGCTTCCAATCACATCGCAATAACCCGTCGAGTGAACCGACGACTTGATACGCTGCCTCGGTTCGCTGCACGGAGAAGGTAAACTTAAATTCCTTTCAGTTCATTTTATTCCTGCGTGTTTCGGTGTTAAATATGTTGTTGTATTCATTAATGTATGAATATGGTGGTGAATAAATTAGCTTTAATTAATCTGGATACATTCTTGCTGTAAGTTGTTGATTAAATTCCTAGGTAATAAGTGATAATCAGTGAACTTAATAATACTGTCTAAAATCAGTTTCGGACATATGTTGTGAGTTCAACTATTTGGTAATGGCATGTCAGACTACTCATCTTCATATCCAGAATCATGTCTCCTGAGTATACTGCTCATAATATGCGATAACTCCTGGGTTAGTTGGCTTGATGTATCAGTCCATTGAAAGGTCTAGACATATGTGTATCTGACTAGTCTCAAATTGATTGTATGCTTATCTTCTATGTTATCACCATGAGGACATATATGTGTGAATTACTCATCCATCTCCCTTTGTTGTGCGTGCTACTGCTGCTTCACTAATGCCTGTTCTCTGCCTGGATTGACCACCTTGGAGTAAAGACAATAATAGGATAAACATTAACCAAGATCTCTCCGCATCATTTCTTGCATAAAATAAACTGTGTTAGAGTCATCCCTATGCTTGTAAAAAATGTTTTGATGGATATGTTATAAATGGAAATCGCGAAAATCTGTCTTTTCTTGCACATTTAGTTCTGCAGAAACAGGGGAAACAACATATAGGAGATGAATTTTCTATGCCAAATTCTGGGTGTTAATATCAGTGGTAGTAATCCAGCAAGCTAACTAGAGTAGTAAAGGCAAAGGCTGCTACATGTTTGCATATCAATTGGATAAAAAATACACGACTGTATTTTCTCCCTCATCTATTCAAAGTATGCACTAGTATACCCCTCTTTTATATATGTTCACTTTCTATTTGCTTGCATGCGTGTGTTAAGTATGTTAATCTATCAGTCACACAGTGGATATGTCAGTTGGGCTCAGCCTACACTTCTGACTCCCATACTGCCTAGACATGACTGTGAAGGTTGTCCTAGGCCCATTAGTCTTCATTTTGCCTCTATACTGTTGTCCAGTCTATGCGTATATCTGGGCTAAGCCCACTTGGTTTGCTTCTCGTGTATTGTACTATCTACTGATCCTTACAGTTTAAAGCACTGGCATATAGGCTTTAAGTATAAACCATGTGTTAAATTTTACGTCAAATGCTTATTTATTATTTGATAAAGACTTGGACAGCCTCTAATCCTTTTCTTTTTCTTTTATTGCATGAAATGCATCGGAGCAAAACGAAGAGTCTCACGGCGAGACTCATCATGAGCTACTTCAAATGACAACCCGCGTCCACGTGCACCCGCATTCGCATTCCCGCTTCAGTATTCCTAAGACAAAATAGGATAAGATGATGTCGCCACACATCTTGAAAGCCTCCGCAATCATATCCACCTTTTATCTTATTTATTTAAATTGTTGCCTAATCATTTAACTTTGTAATTAATAGGTTGTCTAGAACAATTAATCCTTGAATACATGAAATGGGGTGATTAGCTTTAAAACTTGAAACACACTTCTAATTTATCTATCTTAGGCCTGTCATTCATATTTAATCTTTTGCCTAATCGTTAGAATGATATATCTAAAACTAACGCACCACTTCTCTGATTTCGCAGATAAATGCATATCTATAGTCCATAAATCAACTTTGCACCGCTTACATCATAAACAATATAAATGCACACTTTAATACTTTATATATTTTTATAGCATTAGTCTTACAAACTTTTATCAACATGCCTCCTTTTATAAAATATTTTGAAGCATCTTTTATATTTCTAAAACACGCATTTTCAGCATAATAAATAACCTAGGTTTGAACGGACAACATGAGTTAGCGGATTCTTTAGGGTGCTGACCATTCCTTTAGGATAATAAAGAACTTTTGCCCAGAATCTCATTAAGTTTAGCAGACCATTAAAATGGAGTTAATGTTTACTTCAAACTAGTCAACATTGAGGTGTCCTAATTCACCCAAATTAATTAGGTGGCGACTCCGCGAACCCTTTAGCATTTAGCACTTTTAATATTCTAGCATCTTTTAAGCACCCTTTTAAACATTTAGCATTTTTATTATTTATTTCCTAACATTGTTATTTAAGAAGGAGTTATTCACTAAAAAATGTCGCGGTCGAAAAAAGGGCGTGACAGCAGTTATGCACACATTACATCTCAGGTTCAGCTTCGGTACCCACACCTTTCCAGACCTATCCTTTCTTCTGTTCGCAGATTTTGTGCTTTGAATGTTGTCAGTGATGTTGGAAAACATTGCTGGCAACACTTTAGGCAATGGTCTGGAAACAGAATTTTGGAGTTTGTAGCAATAGGACATTAGATGTCATGATCTTTTACAGAAGCTGCACACAAATCTCGATCCAATCATAGACGTCTGAGAGTTAGGATTGGTATTTTATTTGACAAACTTTATCCCCTCAGATTTACTATGGATCTTGGAAGAAATGGTCTTACTGGGTGGAAGATATCCTAGACCTACTCTTGACGGTTGATTGAAGTTCAAAATTTCATCCAGTTTGGAGGTTTCTAAGTTTAGCCTTTGGAAGGTGGTCTCAGTTGTGTTAAGTCTAGCACGGATTTTCCCAAGTTCTTGATCCTTCTTGGTAAGAATTATCTCTAGTCGGTTGATTGTGTCTTTAAGACTTTTATTCTCAAGAGCCGGTGATTGTGCCTTTGAGTCTAGTTGTTCCGATTCAGTGATTAGAGCTTTACAAAGGTCTTGCAATTCTTTAATCACATCATCTTTGGAGTCAACCATATCCAAATTTTCAGCCTCAACTGAAGAAATGAATCCACTAAAACAATTTACATCAGAATAGTTAAAGAAAACATACCTCTCTGATGATGCAGTCCTTCCAGAGTCCGATGATATTCCTGATGTTGAGACAACATTGTCAACAACACTTGATGTTGAGGCCACAATGTCAACAACATCTTCATCGTCGGACAGTGAGTGTTCGAACATGGCTGCTAGCATTGCTTGTGGTTCTTCTTCTTGACTTTCTTCCTCCTCCTCTTCATCATCACTGAGAGTAACCCACATGGCTTTATCAATTTTTCTAAGGGTTTTTGCACACTCATTAGCATAGTGTTCCCAACCCGAGCACGCATGACATTGCACACCCTCGAGTTGTTTGGAATTGAAATTGGTATTGTCGGAGTTGGATTTTCTCAGTGAGTTGTTATTTCTGTTTTCAGGAGGTGGTCTATTCGACTGTTTGTTGAAGAATGTGTTTTGGTGCTGTTTGTATTTTGCTTTGTTGCGATCGTTGTTGATCTTTCTCATCATTGAATTGAATCTACGAGTGAGCAAGACAACAGTAGCACCATCCCCTAATTCCTCCAGGTTCTCCTCCTCGGCTTCTTCAGGTCTCGAGGTTTGACCTTGGAGTGCCAATGTCTTGTCTTGATACAGATCACGTTGGCTCTTCATGTTCATCTCATAGGTTTGAAATATGTTCATCAAGGCATGAAAATCCATATTAGCAAGATTATGAGCATCTTCAATTGCACAAATCTTAGTATTAAATCTTTCAGGAAGAGATCTGAGAGCTTTATCCACAAGTTGTGTGTTGGTCAAAGGAGACTCAATCACTTGACACTGATTAACAATGTCAATTAATTTTTCAAAATAGGATTTTACCTCAGACTCTTCCATCCTTAAGCGTTCGTATTGGCTCAAGATCATGCGAAGCTTAGTACGTCGGACACTTGATGTACCTTCACAATGTGTTTGCAAAGTTTCCCAAGCATCCTTGGCCGTTGAACAGTTCTGGATGAGTTTAAACATATATAGATCCACCCATCCAAATATAGCATTTAGGGCCTTTTCATTATAGTTTGCGCTGTTGATTTCTTCCTGGGTCCATTCAGACTCGGGCTTTGTAAGAACATCACCATCCTCGTCTTCTGGATATTTGGGAACCGCATATCCTTCGGAGACAGATCTTCATGCTCTAACATCAATCGATTTGATGTGAGAACGAAGACGAATCTTCCAGTAGGCGTAATTTGTACCATCTAGAATTGGAAGACGACCAACATTTTGGTTAGTTGAGTCCATAGCCGTAATATTCAGAATCAGACACGTATTGTATCAAGTGTTGGCTCTGACACCACTTGTTAGGTCCGGAACTACGGATAAGTAAATTTTGAGTAAGAAAATGAATCGACAACTTAGTAAACTAGAAACAGATACTGGATGTTGCCTTCAATGTTGGGTCAACATTTGAGGCAACATTGAGATAAACCGTGGCAAACCTTGTTAGAGTAAATGCAGCGGAAAAGTAAAAGAACACAAGATTTATATTTTCAAAGGTATATATTAATATCCCTTGATGGTCAGTGACCAAAAAGAATTGTATAAATTATATATAATTACAAATGAATTTCTTTTATAAGATGAAGCATAAATACTAAAAAGAAATTACAAACAAAATGAAGTCGCAGATGACTTCGCCTAAAGTCACAAATTCTAAAAGATAAAATACAACATCTTCATTACACTCGCTTGAACAATGAGCTTAATCTAGAATAGAAATAACGATTGCAATGTGGGACAAGATGTTGTTAAAACAACTTTAGGCTGATAATTGATCTAGTTCTCTATTGTAAAATCTGAGAGCTCTCTTGACATATTCTCGCTGTCAATCTGGATATCGAATGCACTGAAGTTCCCCTCTATTTATAGTGTGAAACTTTCCTTGAAATCCTAACTGCTTGTTGCGGAGGTTGAGCAGAATGTGGCAGCAGCATTGACTGATTCATCCTCCTGAAAATTCTCAACTTCTTCCTGAAAGTCCTCACGTTTTGGACTGAGTCTTCTTTTGCCTTTTCAACATGCTTTGACTGAGTTTTCCACCACGTTTTAAACACAACAGACTTGTGAGCTTGTCTGAGTCATTTTTAGTAACTTTTCTTGCTTAGGCCGGAAGAATAGGCAAAACCGTTACATAGATGTTGGCTGAAATATTGCCACAACATCACAGGCAACATTCTTGTCTTGTCTGTACAAGAGATGTTGTCCTGAGTATTTTCAGATGTTGTCCTGAGTATTTTCAGATGTTGCCACAACATCCTCCAACATCAACACGTTAGAAAAAAGAGAAATGTGCACTAATAAATACTCCTGAACAAAAGTATAACAGAATATTTGACAACGCACTAGGTGCTGCAAGCAAGAGTTTTATACTCAGATTATTGCTGCAATTTGCTAGCAAATATATAATTATTTATTAATTTGGGATAAGCACAACAATTCATACATTATACATGATTTTGATTTCCCATCTAGCTTTCCCTTTGTTCTTGTGTTTGGTACTTCCAATTCAAGAATCAGATGGTCCTATGCATCCCAAAGCAAAATATTTCTTCTTGAAGCAGAATTTATGACCAGACTTCAATTATGGGAGATGTCACTATGGGGCTCCTAACAGAGTGGTTACCATTCACTTCAACCCAAGTGATCGAACCAACGTTTCTACTTTGACCCTCAACACCTATATAGCGAATTGTTAAAGTATAATTTTGCTTCTCGTGTTTGTTCTTGAACACCAAAGTTTGTGGTGACACTGAAATTGTAGAGTTCTTGGGAGCTTTTAGCATAGCTTTATAAGTAGCTGCACCTTTGCCAACATTTGTGACTGTCCTCTTGAATATCTGCTCCAACAAGGTGAAGTTGGTGCTCTCAGTGCTGTACAATGCAATGAATGATGGGTAATTGAGATCCGCTGATGGATTTGAGCAGTTGTGGTTGGCTGATGATCTTGCAATTGTCTTGAATTGCTGTTCTGTGAAATTCAGAGAGCATAGAAGATTTACGTAATCTTGTGGAGTAGCATCATATACTAGGCCGGGATCAAGCGCTCTGTTGGGATCAACGTGCCCTGCTCCCATGTCTAGGGGTGTGGCTGCCTTATTATTGTCAGAGTCTTTAATAGGTTTTCGAGTGTTGTCCAAAGGATCAGCTGTTGTCATCATGGCTGACCGAATAGCTGAAGGACTCCACTCAGGATGTGCGGCTTTTAGCATTGCTGCGATTCCAGCAGCATGTGGTGCAGCCATGGATGTGCCTGATTCAAGAATGTAATCAGTGGACAATTGTATGTTCGCCCCAATACTCGTAGCAAATACGTTTGGCGGATATGCTGCAAGAATCAGCACCCCTGGTGCCAAGATATCTGGCTTTGCAATTCCCAAGTAGCTTCTGGAGGGGCCTCGTGCCGAGGATGCAGCAACAACTGGTGCTGGTTTTACAGCTAGATACGTCTCTTGGAACGTGATGGTGGCTATGGGAGCGGTGCTGTTTTTCACATAGTTGATGACTTGTTTCCCTTCCTTTTTGTTAATCACAACTCCAGGGTAGGGAAATGTAGCAGACCTGAACACTCCTGGATCCTCAGAAATAAAGATGCCTGCTTTAAATCTTGCACGAGTGACAATACTCATTTGATCAGAGAAATCCCCATTATCATCACATATAATGATGGTGCGTTCAGGATCTTCAACTTGTGATAGCAATTCCTCTGAACTGCAATCAGATAGAGTCTTGTTGTAAATCACTGTTGAATCCATGACAAAGCCTCTTGCAGGAAACAAGCTCCACCCCCTAATTTTTAAGCCATTGCTCAAAGTCAAAGTTCCTGCAAATGTCCGGTCAGTGTGGCCTGATGCCACACACAAGATCCATGGAGATCCGTTGTTTAAACTTCCAATATCTGGGCCTCGATTTCCAGCTGATGCTGAAACCAGCACTCCCTTCATAAAAGCTCCAAAAGAAGCAATGGATATAGAATCTTCATACAAGGGAATGAAACGGAACCCATAAGAAATGGATATCACATCAACACCATCTGCAACAGCTTGGTCCATAGCAGCAATTAAGTCTGAAGTAAACGTTCCTTCATCAAAGCTAAACTTGTACACAGCTAGCCTAGCTCGTGGCGCGATCCCTCTTGCTGTTCCTGGTGCATACCCAAAGAAGGAAACTCCTTTGGCGAAATTTCCAGCAGCAATTGAAGCTACATGTGTGCCATGACCATCAGTATCCCTGGTAGAATTCATGGAAATGTTCACAGTTGGATCATTAGCCAAAATTCCCTTATTGAAGTAATTAGCTCCAATGAGTTTCCTGTTGCAAATTGAAGTGTTAAACTGAGTGCCTGGCTTGCAAATTCCCTTCCACCTTTTGGGAATTTCAGGCATACCATCATCTCGGAAACTCGCAGATTCGGGCCAGATGCCAGAATCAAGAACTCCAATAATCACATCTTGGCCTAAACCAGAAGCTGGCCATAGACCAGATGAAGGATTGAGTTTGAGGAAATCAGATGTGTGGGTAGTGTGAGGTTCCACAGTTCTATCTTTATAAGCTGAAATGAAACCTGGCAACTTCTTCAAAGCTGCCAGTTCATCTTGGGACAAAACAGCACTGAATCCATGAAACACATTGTCATAAGAGTAAACAAGTTTTGGAGCAGAATGGAACCTGTCTACTGATGAAGGAACAGAAGCTTTGATGGAATCAATGGTTGAAGAATGCCAATGATGGTGATCAGAAAAGACATTAGGCATTAAAGTTTTGTCCAAATGGACAATGTAAGTGGATCTTTGTGCTATAGCTAAGAAGCAGAACAGATGAGCAGAAAGAAACCATGAAAAGAATAGAAGATGAAGAAAATGAAGCAACTCCATTTTAGATCTTTGTGTTGATTACACACTACACCTTCTTAAGTCACCACAGATTCAAGTAACTTTGTAGGATTATGCAAGCAGTGTTTGTCAAGTGGGAGAAAGAATTGAGCTAAAAGGGGTGTACTAAAGTAATAAAGATAGGCGGCTATAGTGTATACTGTATTAGGATTTAGGTGAAATGGACCTATTAAGTACAGTATAGATATCTGGTTCTTCTAATTATTTCAAATCTTGCAGGCTGCTAGGAAGGAACCTGTATGTTAATTTGCAAACATGGCTCCACTTAGCCTTTAATTTTTGGTTAAAAAAGAGTGTTCACTTACTAAATCAAGAAAGAATTAACCTTATTTTTTCAGATTTACCCTTATTAAGTGTTAGTTGATCAAATATCAATATTTATTTAATTAGGGGCATTTTAGTGAAATTACCTATTTTTATCTAGAAGTTAGTATTTTTTTAAGGATATACAAATAATTAAGTGAATATTCTTTTTGATCCGGAAAGTGTATTTTAATGATTTTGTGAGCTATGACATAATTATAATAAACTAAGTCAAATATGATCTCTTTGAAGAAAACGAGAAGTCAATAATGAAGGGTGTTGCCTTCACTCTTTCTCCATGATTAAATTTCGGGGCATAAATGGATAAAACCTTATAGGTGATATCAGTTGCTCTGTTCTCAAATTCTGGTCATTCAAGCACATTCCGCGATTTATTGATAGTAATGTTGGAAACCGATACTATTATATTCAGAAATAGTCTAGCGTAAGCCAGAAAGCTGAATATAAAAAAAAATTCATGTTACTTATAATATTTAATAGCTGTGACAGGACATGCTCCTTTAGCTTCTGGATAATATAATATTATAATCTGACCATAAGGGGCCTGACTTTCCAACTTGCTGATGAGTCAGCTACTTACATTTAAAGCATTTGTTTAATTTGTAGAATTAATCTTCAATCCTAGGAGCCTCACGTCCCGATCCAACAGAATTTTCAAGAAGATTACTTAGAAAATTCCCTAGGTAGAGTATAATTTAATCTTTAAATTTATTAACAAGGCACGCAAAAGATACACATTGATTTTCCTTTTAATTTTATTACTTGATGGATAGTTATTTCATAGTCAGTTGAACAGGATTTAAGAATCAAATGAGCGAAAAATTTAAAAGTCTTAACAGTGGAAGTGATTTGAGTTTTGTTCCTCTTTCTCTTCTATTATTTTTTTCTTTTTAGAAAATATTGTATAAGTCGTTCAAAATTTACGTTTAGATAAGGCCATGTACCTTTCTCGTGGTCCCTAGTTTGATGAATGAGTGAAATCAATGTAATTAAATTCAACAACAATTAACATTGCCGACACTTAGGGCTGCACAAAAATCGATCCGGATCGAAAAATTGGACCGGTCCGAACACACTTAGGATTGCACAAAAATCAGTCCGGACCGAAAAATTGGACCGGACCGAACCGGACCGAGAAATTCGATCCGGTCTTCGGTCCTCATAATTTGAGTTTTCGGTTTTCGGTCCGGTCCGGTCTAGGTTCGGTTCGGTCCGGACCGATTTTTTTTATTTTTATAATATATATAATATATATAATTCCTAATATATATTGAATTATAAAATTCCAAATATATATAATTTATAATATATATTGAATTATATAATTCCTAATTTTCTAAATTTCTAATATATAATATTATATAATTTCGGGCCGGGTCGGGTTCCAGGCTCCGGTTTTTTTAAAAAAAAAATTGAATTTTCAATACTGATATTGACATTCTTGGACGCGGTGCCACGAAATTTTTACGTTGAAATCTATTGTACATCGCGAGATATTTAGATTTGAAAAGGGGAAAAACGTAACGATTTGGGAGAAAAGTGAAATTGAGGGGCAAGATGGACGTTTTTGAAGAAATCGGCGGAATCAAACCACTTCAGTTGTTTTGCCACCCCCGTATCGAAAAAATACGCGAAATCAAAAAAATTAGGTAAAACGGACGTCCGAGCGCAAAGTTATGACCATATAAAGTTTGATCAATTTACAACCTATATTTGATATGTCAATACGTCCGGACTGGCGGAGGAGAGGGGCTGGCGGGGGGGACTGGGGGGCTGGTGCATTCGGTCCGAAAAACCGGACCGGACCGAAAATGACCTGGACCGGACCGAGAAATTCGGTCCGGTCTTCGATCCTAATAATCTGAATTTTCGATCTTCGGTCCGGTTCGGTCCGATTTTAACCTTTTGTGCACCCCTACCGACACTTAGCTTAATACTAGGAAACGAAAATACTACAGGGATGATCTCCACTGGAATTGGCCTTTAATTTAGGCTGGACACATATACATATACTATTAGTTAAGTGCCTTCTGCTTGACTTTGAAGTACACCTTAACTTAATGGGGCTGTATTTGTTTTTGGAAAAAATAAGCACTTTAGACCATTAATCACTAAATCAAGGTGAGTCATCATTTCAACTTTATGAGTTCTGAATTTTAGAACGATAATTTTAAGTGGTAATAATTGAGTTTTAAATTTAAAATTTATATATATTTAATAAATTTCTTAACACAAATATATTATTTGATAAAAAACTATTGGATTCGACCGAACCGTTGCCGGGCTTCTAGCTCCACCCTTGATGGTAACATTTGTTTAGAGGCTTGAAGGATCTCCTACTGAAGCTACAAATCCAAAACCTTCGACCCTTTTTTCCAAATAGTGTGTTCGAGGAACCTCATATTTTGATTTACTGATTTTGTTATGTTGGCATACAAGAAAATAATGAAAAAATAAAAATTAACTAGGATTACTTTTTCTTTGTTAACTAAACAGTTTTATTACCAAAGCAAATAAGATCAGTACAAAATAACATGCTCGGCCAAAACAGGCTCAAAATCTTATAGACATAGTAACCCATAACTATTCTAATCTAGAATCAACTAGGACTATTACATACTTATACTACATAGATATGTGAACTATATAACATCAATCAACATTTGTGTTAAGAGTTTCACATCGAATATGAAATGAGAACATTGACTTCTTATATGGATTTGGACAATATTCACTCTATAAGTTATCTTTTGGGGTTGAGTTATGCCCAATTATCATTCATTTACATGGTATCAGAATCAGACACATTCCAATTATTTATTCACCAATTGTTGGGCCCCAAATTATATTATTCACGCTCCCTTTAACAAGGTCTGGGCGTGCGGAGAAAATGAGAACATGAACTCCTTATATGGAGTTGAACAATCCTCACTCTACAATTTTATGAATAATTTCGGATTTTAAAATAGTATAGATAGATAATAGATTAAGTATTTCATTTGTCTTAAAGCCAACAAACAATTGTAACAGGGCAGAGATAAACGACGGGAAATCCTAACCCCTAAAATTCATGCTCAATCCAAAACAGCACGCTGAGAAGTAGAACAAGTTCTTCATAGCGGCTTTCCCTCTCAATTGGGTAAAATCTGCTCACAATCCTTTTTTAAACGTTACTATATGCGTTTAAAAAGATTGTCTTAATTTAATTTGACATAAAATTTTAAAAATAAATTTTAAAATATGTGGTTCAAAATAAATCTTAGATATGTGTGATTGTAAATTATCTCGTAAAATTAAATTATTTTTAAATATAAAAATATTTCAATCTTTTTTGAAATATATTAATAAAGAAAGTAGAATAATATTTTTGGTAGTATTCAACATTATCTCTCACACAAACGTGTACCTTTATATAACGTGTTTTCTGGAATTCTTTTGTGTGCATACATTATTTAGTGCCAGATAGGACAATAACTTTTCATTCAGTATATAATTATATATACATAATTTCCCTCTTGAACTCAAGAATCTGATGGTCCTAGTCATCACTCACTACCCCATACCTCAATAATCATAGCTGTCACTATAGGACTCCTAACAGAGTGGTTACCATTCTCTTCAACCCAAGTAACAGAGCCAACGCTCCTACTCTGATCACTATCACCTCTATAGCGAATTCTCAAAGTATAACTTTGCTTATCATTTTTCTCCTTGAACACCAGAGTTCGCGGAGACACTGAAACTGTTGAATTCTTGGAAATTTCTATCTTCGCTTTATAAGTTGCTCCACCTTTACCGACATTTGTAAGAGTCCTCGTGAATTTCTGCTCCAACCAGGTGTAGTTGCCCTCGAAGCTGAACGGATACAAGGCAATGAATGATGGGTAATTGAGATCAGCTGATGGATTTGAGCAGTTGTGGTAACTGGCTGAAGATCTTGCAAATGTTTTGAACTGCTCTTCTGTGAAATTCATAGAGCATATAAGATTTACGTAATCTTGTGGAGTAGCATCATACACTAGGCCAGGATCGAGCGCTCTGTTGGGATCAACGAGCCCTGCTCCCATGTCTAGGGGCGTGGCTATAAAGTTATCGTCCTCTCTAATAGGCTTTTGACTACTATCCAAATGGTTTGCGGTGGTCATCATGGCAGAGCGAATAGCTGAAGGACTCCATTCAGGATGTGCGCCTTTTAGCATTGCCGCAATTCCAGCAGCATGAGGAGCAGCCATGGATGTACCCGATTTAAGTTCATAATCAGAGGATAATGCTATGTTCTGAATACTTTCTGAAAAAAGGTTAGGTGGAACTGCTGCAAGAATCAGTACCCCTGGTGCCATAATATCTGGCTTTGCGATCCCCAAGTAGCTTCTGGAGGGCCCTCGGGATGAGGATCCAGCAAGAACTGGGGCTGGCTTTTTTCCATCCACATACGTTTCTTGGAACGTTATGGTTGCCGTGGGAGCAACACTGCTTTTAACATAATTGATGACTTGTTTCCCTTCCTTTTTATGAATCAAAACTCCGGGGTTGGAAAAAGAAGAAGACCTGAATGCTCCTGGATCCTCAGAAATAAAGATGCCTGCTTTAAGTCTTGCTTGAGTGACAGTACGCATTTGACTAGAGAAACCAAAACCATCTTCATCTGCATTGTAATCACATATGATGATGGTACGTTCGGGTTCAGCTACTTGTGATAACAATTCGTCTGAGTTGCAAGCAGCTAGTGTACTGTTGTAGATCACCTGTGAATCCCTGACAAAGGCTCTTGCAGGAAACACGCTCCACCCCCTAATTTTTAAGCCATTTCCCAGTGTCAAAGTTCCTGCAAAAGTCCGGTCTGTGTAGCCTGATGCCACACACAAGATCCATGGAGATCCATTGCCTAAACTTCCCACGCTTGGACCTCGATTTCCAGCTGAAGCTGAAACTAGAACTCCCTTCATCATAGCTCCAAAAGAAGCAATGGATATCGCATCTTCATACAAGGGAATGAAACGGAACCCAAAAGAAATGGATATCATGTCAACACCGTCCGCGACAGCTTGGTCCATAGCAGCAATTAAATCTGATGTAAGAGTTCCTTCATTAAAGCTAAACTTGTACACAGCTATCCTAGCTCGTGGAGCAACCCCTCTTGCTGTTCCTGCTGCATATCCAAAATGGGAAACACCTTTCGCAAAGTTCCCAGCAGCAATGGAAGCGCAATGTGAGCCGTGACCATTAGTATCCCTGGCAGAATTCATGGAAATGTTCACAGTGGGATCATTGGCCAAAATTCCCTTATTGAAGTAATTAGCCCCAATGAGTTTCCTGTTGCACATTGAAGTGTTAAACTGTGTGCCTGGCTTGCAAATTCCCTTCCACCTTTTGGGTATTGCAGGCATACCTTCATCTTGGAAACTTGCGGATTCGGGCCAGATGCCACCATCAAGAACACCAATGATCACATCTTGGCCTAAACCAGAAGCTGGCCATAGGCCAGATGAAGGATTGAGCTTGAGGAAATCAGATGTGTGGGTAGTGTGAGGTTCCACAGTTGTATCTTTATAAGCTGAAATAAAACCTGGTAACTTCTTCAACGCTTCTAGTTCATCTTTGGACAAAACAGCACTGAAACCATGAAACACATTGTCGTAAGAATAAACAAGTTTAGGAGCAGAGTGGAATCTGTCTACTGATGAAGGAACAACAGCTTTGATGGAATCAATGGTGGAAGAATGCCAATGATGGTGATCAGCAAAGACTTTAGGCATTAAAGTTTTATCCAAATGGACAATGTAAGTGGATCTTTGTGCTATAGCTAAGAAACAGAACATATGAGCAGAAAGAAACCATGAAAGGAAGATAAGATGAAGAGAATAAGGGAACTCCATTCTAGATCTCATGTTCACTCACTACACTTCTTCAGACACCAAATATTCAATTGATCTTATAGGATTATGCATAGAAGCATGTGGTCCCTTTAGCAATCAGTAGAGGTAGGTGGAGATTTAAATAAGCTAAGAGGTACTAATGTAGTAGTAAAGGTAGGCGGCTTGTATAAAAGTAAACTATATCAATCCAGCCTGAAAAAACCCTATATGTCAATTATGATTCCTCTTTCATCATATGTCAAAAAGTTAAGTCGAATATTTCTCCATGATCTTATACCTCATAATGTAAGTTCACATAATTCTGTCAGCTTATGCTCCTTTTGCTTCTCTATAATATAATCTGACAATGACTTTTATAAGCATTGTTGATTTGGAGAATCAATCAAATGGGAATTGAAAGGTAAATTCTGAGTGCATTTTGCCAAGTCACTTTGCCATTTGTTTCAACACAAGAAGGATGCAAAAATGACATTTACCAATAATGCACTCTGGCTAGTAGCCTTAGAAGAAGATTTTCAATTAGAAATTTAAAATATATGAAGGAATGAGCATGAGTATCTGAGTTGGGAAAGTTTAGCAGAAAAAACAAGTAGCCATGGCGAAGCAAGGTTTTTACTAAGAATGTTAAAAAATATAAAGAATTAAACATACGAAGAAGTCAAGGAATTATTGATCAATTATATATATATAAAAAATATTTTAACCTTGTACATATATTTGTAATTTTTCAAATTCGAATGAACCCCCGCCCCTTACTGGCTCCTGCCCTGCCAAGGAGAGCCATTTTTCACCTGCACATAACATATGTGAATGATAAAGGCTATTCGTTTGATGGTTACTCAATTTTTAATTTTATTGCATCAAAATCACTCAAATCATTTTTAATGGAAAAATCACTTAATTTTACTTAATTATTGTGAAAGTTGGTCAGTTAATTTTTATAATAAAAAAATCACTAAATTTTGAATGTACTAATGCCACGTTACTTTACCAATAGTTCCAAGTGGACAAGTGGCATTAATAAAAGGTTCCATTGAAAATTGTGTGATGTTTGACCCAGGAGATAAGGCCACGGACCTTTTCTCGTGGTCCTGAATTTGATGAATCATTCAAAATCAATAACGTAATTGGACGTATATCAGAAAATAAAATAGAAACTAAGATAAAATCTTATGTCAAAACGATATCGGATATCATCAGAAGGATTGAAATCACATTCGTAGACCGACATTTTTTTGGATAGATCGAACTATTGTGAACTGGACGATCTTATTTAGTCAAATACCTAACAACAAACTCTTATACTTCTTTCCTTACAGTATTTCTGGACAAGTTCCTGGATAAGAAGCCTAAAAAAATTCTTTTTAATGAGATCGATATTGATTATAGTGACCTTGATACTTTCAACTCTCAATTATACCTAGGAATAAAATCAATTAGACTTCCACGGAAGTCATACCGAGGGAAGGGAATTAAAGCCTAAGGAGATAGGGCTCTTTCCAGACGAGCTGATGTTCGATGGTGAACGAGAGATATAGGAGCACCTTTTCTCCGTTAGGCTCCTGTAAGGGTGGGTATGAGAAGGGTCTCCCTCTCATGCTTCTCCAAAATAGTCCTAGTTTTCACAAAAATAAACTAATAACAATAAGCGCTAAGGTTATTTCCCCTAGATGAATGCACAAGAAACTAATCAACAATTACCACTGCTTCCATAAATTGTTATTGCAACACAAAACACTGGCTGAAGAATGTATAAATATTAGGCCTGCTTTACTCCCCATTCTAGCATCAAGACAATCCTTACCTATGATTATCGTGTAAGCTCCCTCTAACAAAGGCATTCCTATAAAATATTACTGAAATGATAGCCTATGATCCAGGATTTGAAGTTTTCGGGTGTCATGCGTCATTCAATTAATTTGGGCTTCGGATCAGATTATTCGTCTTTTCGAGCTTTGATTTGGGTTATTCGTCTTTTCCGATGAAACATTTATTTATAGCAATATACAGAAGAGAAAAGCATAAAACTTTCAATAATATTACTAATATCATAAATATCCATCATTCATTTATAATTATCCTCGACGAAGTTTCATCTTCTGAAAATGATCAATGACAACATCATTATTTATATTTGTGAATACATCACGCTCTATGTAACAAACTAAACAATCATTTAAATATTGAGAAGAGAGAGGGTTTGTGTCTTTTTTTTAATGAGAAGGAAGAGAGGGAAACTTCTATTTTTAACTTTAAGAAATAAAAAAATCAAAGATTAATAAATTAAATTAAGTCAACAACAATTATAGAAATGAGAAAAGAGAATATAAAGTTAATGGGAAAATTGAGAATTGTTTTATATCCACTACTTTTTCCAGTCACGTTGCTACTGCTCATTGTTGTATGTTGAGCAGCAAGGATTAAAAAAAAAGAATTAAAGTGCAGCATGCAGCCGCTGGGACTCAATCCTACGACCAGAGAGCAGGAATCAAAGTCTCTGTCCACTGACACCAGCTGATTAGTTTGTAGTGGGGGTGCCACTTTAAATATTTGTACATAGTTTTTGTATATATACATATATATACACAGAGTTTCGGGTGAGGCTTGGGGTTGGCGTGGCACCCCGACCCTTAATAGATCCGCCCCTGCCTATGATTGACTTATCCTTTTTTTTAGAGTTTCTCCAATAATCTTAAACACTTTACACAAGGCTGATAGATGAGAAGTCTATTGATGCCTAAATCTATCAAAGACAATAAGGAGAGAGAACTAGAATAAACTAATGTCGTCCAGTGGTACGGTGTCGGGATTTAAAATCGGGCGAGACACTGGCTCGCCCCGCCTGCACTCCGCCGCCTCGACCCACCCCTTCCCGATCCCCTCCCTTTAAACTAGCTGCAACAACGGTCAAATTTAGAATTTGGCCGTTGTGCAACGGTTCCAACGATCATTTTTGCTCCCCCCCCCCCTCCCTAAACCCCCCTACCCCTTAATATTTATTTTTAACCCCTAGGTTAATATATTTATACTTTAACTCAATTTTCCAATTATAAATACCTCATTTTTTCTTCATTTTTCTCACAAATATTCCTACAATCTCTCTAATCTCTCAATCTATCTCTCTACAAGTCTACATTGCCTACTAAATATTTTATTTTATTTGCTTATTTGTATCAAAGTTTGAAAATTGAGACTGAAGTTGACAACTAGCTTGAGGATCATCCATCGAGCAAAGTTTTAATTTTCAACCTCGATTACACGTCGACGTTACGTCAGCGTTTGGTACCTTCGTTCCTTCTTTAAATTATTATTGTTACTTTATTTTAATTATCGAACTTAATTTCATTATCTTTAATTATTTATTTGCATACTTAAAATTGAAGGAATTAGACGTATGATTAAGGGTAAGGGTGTACTTGTCCATCTGCCTGGACCGACACAAAAATCGTGGCCGATCACTATTTTCGACCCGGAGCTATCTCGATCCAAAATCGGGGACCCGAGCATCGTAAGGGTCGGGCGAACTCGATTTTTTACCCACTCTCGCCCAATTGACCCGACCTCGACCCGCCACTTAATCTTTTTAATATAATTTATATTATTTTTCCTTTATTAATATTTACATGTTTTAAGAATATATGTGATGCAACTTTATGTTTTAACGTGAAGCAATGACATAGAATGTAGGGAATGGAGAAGAGAAAGTAGTTGTAAATTGGTGAAATTTTAAATGATCATAACTCTGCGCTCGGACGTCCGTTTCACCTAATTCTTTTTTTATTTCACGTATTTTTTCGAGACGGAGCTGGTCAAACTGCCGTAAGGCGGTTTGGCGTGGCGAATTTCAGAAAAAATATTTGTCTTCCCATTCAGGGGTTGTACGCCTCCTGAAGTGGCTCCGTACGCAGCCGCCGGATCTTCTGGTACTGGATCTGGAATTGGAGGGTCGTTTGGTCCAATTTAGTTATTTTCGTTATTGTTTCCGGGGATAAGGTTGCCATCAAGTCCTTCCACATCTGACATTTGTTGCTCAACAAAACAAGGCTAAAGAAATGATTATATTAAAAAGAAGGGGTCACTTGTAATACTACTATTGTCCAGGCTCCACAGTGAGCGCCTATTGAATTTGTCGATGTTGTCAAGGACATGGTAGGTTTCAAGTGATTAGATTAACAAATTAATCAGTAAATAATTCTAGTAAGTAATGAATATAAAAGCAGGGTTAGAATATAATTAGCCTGATCCTAGAAGAAGCTTCGTGTTATGGCCTCTGGCTTGATGTTTCCAACAGTATGAAATCACAATATTGAGACAAGTAGTGAGAATAGTGAACTAGTGTTGTAATATATTGAATATGATGCCCTTACAATGAGTTAATTGATCATATTTATACTTGAACTTATGGGTACACATTTCATGAATTATGCTCCTAAAAATATCAATACATAAATGCGGTAATAATCGGACAATTAGTATCTTTATAAATCATGCATTCTTTGGAAGGTAGTCAAACAGGATCCCCGATCCTTTTGCTTTTCGATACCTGTGACTCCTGGGTTCCCCGAAGTGAAACTATCACTACCGATTGCACTGAAAGCTGAATCGGATTCGATTCACCTCTTTATGTCACATGTCATGACATAATTCGTCCATTTATATAATACGAATTTTGCCTTATACATCGAGTAAGGTATTGAAGGGTGCAACATGGAACTCAATAAAACCCTACCCCGCTAAGCCTTTAATCCAGAGTACTACTACTAGTTGCAAGCTCAAAATTATCATCACCGACCGACATCTTCAATTATTTTGCCCATCCCCAAGATGCAGGGGCGGAGCTACATGGTGGTTAGGGGGGGTCCGGGCTCCCCCTCAAATTTTAAATTTTCCTAGTATAATACTATTAATATTCATGATATTACGATAGAGTTCTCAATTTTTCGCTCTCTCTATATTAAAAGTCCTCAATTTTTCGCTCCTCCTAGATTAAAATAGACTCCCCTTAGCCCGAAATCCTAACTTGCCCCCCAAAATGTCTTCAATTATTTTGCCTATCCCCGAAATATCTTTCGAAGTCTCCCACCCTTCGCACCCCAAGCGAGCATATTCTCAAATGCCAATGCAATATAGGCCTCGTGTTTTGATGTGTCTAGTTGTACATGTCATACTTGTACCATACGTCCATCCCCCGCATATGTATTGAAAAGTCTATGGGTTTGTAGGTCGTGCCCACGTCCTTGACTAAATCATGGCTTCACATTCCAGTTGCAAGAGTAGGGACTGGTACCAATGGCCAGCTAATTAGGACATTTACCGACATTTAAATAAAGTAGGGTACTATATAGTGATGGCTCCCACCTCCACTAATATAATTTTCATTCTTTGGCATTCATTCATAATAGTTCTATGTATATCAGGATTTTTGGTACTGCGAATAGTGATTAAGGAGATTTAAGCGGTTACTGAATTGAAGCTTTACAACTTCTGCTCTTTTTTTTCTTTCTAATAACTAAAGCTCAAAAGAATTTCAAAGTTAGATACTCCCTCCGTCTTAATTTATGTGACATCATTTGATTATTGACTAGAGATAAAGTTTAAGAAAGAAAGTAATACTTTTGAAATTTGTTGTCTAAAATACAACAACATTCAGTAAAAATCCCGCAACGTGGGATCTGGATATATTTGTGTGGCTATAAATATTTTTATTAAGGATAAAATAGGACTTTTAAAGTTAAGTTATTTTTAATTAAAGAAAGATGATATTCTTTTTTTAAAAATTAGAAAAAAAAGTGATACAAAAGAAGTATTAAAGTTGGGCTCACCTAAATTAGGCAAAGGAACCGCTTGATTAGTAGGCTAAAGAGATGAGACCGTATAAAATGAATATTTATCAAATTTACTATTTTTCGATTTGTTCTCGGTCAGGCATCACAATCAGATTTGATTTCATTTAGTGGTGAAGCAGGCATAGATACCCTATGATCTTTCATCAACCCCATCAAAATTTCTCGAGTTCTTCTAATTTGTAACTTCACCGAAATCGTACCAAGCAATGACATTTTATATTATCTTTGCTTATTTAGTTTTGTTCATATTTTTATACATGTAAGATAGTAATATTTTCGGACGATCGGTGTCCGATGACACCGTCGTAAGGTGCCACCAGCCCACTGCCCCTGCCTAAGAGGAAATATTCAGTTTTCTCCCTATCACATTGTCTTGTATATCATTTATAAGTAATACAGTAAGATATTTTGGTAGACATGGGGTGTTACAGACAGCGTGTAACCAAAAATTTATACAAAGGAATTCAAACAATTCTAGAATGTCACAGTTGTAATTTGAATATATAACCTAAAACAATTTTAAAAGCTCTTTACCACAATACTTTTATTCATGTGGAGGGAATTCAACATCTCACATATAATAGAAAATAATTATTTTTACTCTATTTGCACAGTGTATTATTTCGAAGAAGGAGATTCGATTGAACCCCTTAACATTAATTAGTTCCGCCACTAGTTACAGAAAAAGACTTAAAAGAGGAAAACCGATCAAACTCGAGTTCAAAAAGTTCAACGGTACCCACTATTTTCTACTCAAATCACTCTCATAGATAGGTAAAGAAGAAAAGACTAGTGAGAATAGTCGTAATTCAACTAGGCCTTGAATCAGTGATTTACAGAGACAATTAGTCATCTGCTTACGGCTAATCTGCTCTTCGAATCTATCAGTGTAAATACAGTGAACTGGTATCGAACAAACCACATGGGAATGGATGATCGTAAGAATTTAAAATATAAACTTATAATAAAAATCACATTTAAGCAATTTGTATAGTTTCTAGAAATAGGAAGTGAACTGCAAAACAGGTCAAGCACTTTGTAAGAGTTCCTATGACCTGAACTCTAGCCATTTCTGATTCATGGTTTCATCCTAGAATGTAAGTAAAATTTATTATTTCAATTTTAGAAACTGTCTTTCCAAACGTAGTCTTTTTTTTTTTAACTAGGAATTGTGTAAGGCATTATTGATGTGAGTTCGATTAATAGTAAATGCTCGCGAACTATATTACCAAATCTATGACATGCAATAAATGGTGCTTATCTTCAAATGCGAAATATCTACTCTATAAAACTCACATAGAAGAATTGGTATTATCATAATTTAAAATACACAATGGAGTGGCCTAACTATGTTGTTTTGTTCTTTCTCTTTGCTCCTCTCGTCTGTTTAGCAGAAAGAACAACATACATTGTCCATTTGGACAAGTCTTTAATGCCTAAGGTATTATCTAGTCACCATCATTGGCATTCATCCACCATTGATTCCATCAAGATTCCAACTCCTGCTTCACTTAATAGCCACCATCCAGTTCCAAAGCTTCTCTATTCTTATGACAATGTATTTCATGGCTTCAGTGCTGTTTTGTCTAAAGATGAACTAGAAGCATTGAAAAAGTCTCCAGGATTTGTTTCAGCTTATAGCTTCTAATTTTGGCCAAGATGTCATCATTGGTGTTGTTGACACGGGAATATGGCCTGAATCACCTAGCTTTAAGGATGATGGCATGCCTGAAATTCCCAAAAGATGGAAGGGAATTTGTCGAGCAGGCACTGATTTCAACTCTTCACTGTGCAACAGAAAAATCATTGGGGTTAATTATTTCTACAAGGGAGCTGTAGCTGCCAGTCCTCATGTGAATCTTACTCTAATTTCTGGCCTGGATTCTTGGAGTCATGGCACACATATAGCCTCAATTGCTGCAGGAAATTATGCCCAAGGCGTTTCCTACTTCGGATATGCCAAGGGAACGGCAAGAGGTGTTGCTCCACGTGCTAGGTTGGCTATTTACAAGGTATCATGGCGTGAACTTGGATCAACAACTAGTTCAGATATAATTGCTGGTATGGATCTGGCAGTTGCAGATGGAGTTGACAAAATATCCATGTCTAGTGGATCCTCTCATCTTCCACTATATAGAGATCCTATAGCAATTGGGGCTTTTGGTGCTATGATGAAGGGCATTTTCGTTAGTGGTTCAGCAGGTAATGGCGGTCCTGATTTTGGGTCTCTAGTAAACGGAGCCCCATGGATCATGACTGTTGCATCAGGTACCACAGATCGAACCTTTGCGGGGACCCTGACTTTAGGCAATGGGCAAAAGATTAGGGGTTGGAGTTTGTTTCCCTTGGGAGCAATTATCCAGGATTCACCCCTGGTGTATAACAAGACCCTCTCTTCTTGCACTACTGAGTTGTTATCCCAAGTCTTCTCGCCTGGCAAATGGCAATGAAGTCATTGTTTGTGATGGTCCGGAGGAAGTTATCTTTGATGATGGTTCGGCTGTATTTTTCTTTCAAATGCAGAGTGTAACGGAGGCTGGATTTCGGGCAGCTATCTTCATTTCTTCTGACCCAAGAGCGTTTGCTTCCAAAGAATTTTCCAATCCTGGAGTTGTGATCGGTCAAAAGGAAGGTAAGCAAGTGAAAGATTATATCAGGAAAACCGATCACCCTACGGTGAGCATAAATTTTCTACAGACATACAAAGATGTCATGCCTGCACCCAAACTAGCCTCGTCATCCGGTAGAGAACCTTCTCGAAGCTATCTTGGAATAGCGAAACCGGATATAATGGCACCAGGGGACTCAATAATAGGTGCCTGGCCACCTGAGATACGTGCGGTCCTTGTTGGTCGTGGTATGCTAGTAGAAAGTGACTACAAACATCGAATCAGGCACATCCAAGGCTAGTCCTCATGTATCTGGAATTGCTGCGATGCTAAAATCTGTACACCCTGAGTGGAGTCCATCAGCTATTAAATCAGCATTGATGACCACTGCCAACCCTTTCGATAACACTCAAAACCCAATCATCGCCGCTGAGACCAACGAACCAGCCAGGCCATTAGCCACGGGATCAGGGTTCATTGATCCAAACCGCGCACTTGATCCAGGACTAATATATGATGCTACTACACAGGATTATGTCAATCTTCTATGCTCCATGAATTTCACAGAAGAGAAATTCAAAACCATTGCGAGATCATCGTCCAACCATAACTGCTCAAATCCATCAGCTGATCTCAATTATCCATCATTCATTGCTCTATGGGAGTTTGACTTTGAGAGGAAAAATTACCCTTGGCTGGTCAAGAAATTCACAAGGACTGTTACAAATGTTGGTTCAGGTGCAGCTAAATATACAGCAAAAGTGGAAACGCACAGGAACACCAGGATATCAGTATCCCCACAAGTTTTAGCCTTTGGGAAAAAATATGAGAAAAAGAGCTATAGTTTGACTATTCGCTATCGAGGTGATGAGAAGTTTACTGCTAATTATGGGTCAATCACTTGGCTTGAAGAGAAAGGAAACCACACTGTCAGGAGCCCTATTAGTGTGCATCCAAGTATTCAGGTCTGGGATTCTTGAAGAAGTTGAAATGAAATTGTGTAAGATTCATATTGCCGACCTCAACTTGTTGGGACCAAGGCATAGCTATGTTGTTATTGTTGGAGTCTTTAAATTCTTTTACTATTTAAAGCGAATAAAATTCTATATTCACTTCCAGGTGGAGTATTTGTAATTGGTTTCAAAGGAAATATTTGATTTCTAGTTTGAATTTATGTTCACAAAGGGAACTAAACAAAGAGTAACTCAGCTTGGACTTCTTGTTCTGCATCGTCTTTGTAGCGGATGGTCAAAGTGTAACTCAGCTTCTGTTTTTTCTTACTAAAAACCAATGTTTGCCGTGACACAGAAACCTTTGAATTCCTTGGTGCTTTCACTTTCACTCTATACATAGCTGCACCAGTCCCAACATCTGTTACTGTCCTCCTGAATTTCTGCTCCAACCTTGTGAAGTTCCCTTGTGGGCTAAAGAACGCAATAAATGATGGGTAATTGATATCCGAGAATGGATTTGAGCAGTTGTGGTTAGCTAATGATCTTGCAATTGTTTTGAACTGCTCTTCTGTGAAATTCAAAGAACAAAGAAGATTAACATAATCTTGCAGAGTTGTATCATATATGAGACCTGGATCAAGAGCCAAGAGCCCGGTTAGGATCAACATGCCCAGCTCCCATGTCTAGTGGTGTAGCAGGTTTGTTATCCTCGGATTTTTTTACGGGTTTTCGAGTATTATCCCTTGGCAGTGGTCATCATGGCGAACGAATAGCTGAAGGACTCCAGTCAGGATGTGAACCTTTAACCATTGCAGCTATTCCAGCAATGTGAGGAGCAGCCATCGATGTGCCTGATTCAAGAAGGTAATCAGTTGCCAATTCTATATTGGTACCAATTTTTGCTACCATAAGATTAGATGGCCAAGCGGCTAGAATTAACACTCCTGGTGCTAATGTCTGGCTTTGCCACTCTCAGGTAGCTCCGAGAGGGGCCGCTAGCTGATGACGCAGAAACAACTGGAGCAGGATTTGAGTCCAAATGCGTCTCCAGGAAACTAATGCTGGCCTTGGGTTCAGGGGTCCTTGAAACATAACTGAGAACCTGTTTCCCTTACTTGGGGGTTATAACAACTCCAGGATTTGCAAATTCAGTGGACCTTAATACTGCTGGATCATCGGAAATAATGATTGCTGCTCCAAGTCTAGCCTCTGCAACAGAGTTCATTTGGGTAGAGACTTCATGTGCGTCTGCACTCCTCTGACGAATGACGATGCTACGTACAAAATCAGGTACTTGAGCTAATAATTCAGCTGAATCACAAGCAGACACTATCTTGTTTTAAATTACAGGCCAATCTTCAATAATAGCTCTTGCAGGAAACAAGCTCCATCCCCTAATCTTTAGGCCATTTCCCAGGGTCAGAGTCCCTGAAAACCAACGGTCAGTATGGCCTGACGCCACTGTGAAGATCCATGGTACTCCGCTGTTTAAACTTCCCATACCAGGACCACGATTTCCTGCTGAAGCAGAAACCAACACACCCTTAGCCATGGCACCGAAAGCAGCTATTGCAATTGTATCTTCATATAAAGGAATAAAGCACCAGCCATAAGAAATGCATATCATGTCAACACCATCTGCAACCGCTTGGTCCATAGCTGCAATCAAATCAGAAGCGACTTTTCCTTCATCAAAGCTAAATTTATACACAGCAAGCCTAGCTCGTGGTGCAACCCCTTTTGCTGTTCCCGGAGCATATCAGAAACATGATGCTCCTTTGACAAAATTACCAGCAGCACTAGAGGCATCATGGGTGCCATGACCGCCAGTGTCCCTTGCGGAGTTCATAGAAATGTTCACATCGGGATTAGTAGGCACTAGTCCTTTATTGAAGTAATTATCCCCAATGAGTTTCCTGTTGCATATTGAAGTATTGAACTCCGTGCCTGGACGACAAATTCCCTTCCACTTTTTGGGGATTTCAGGCATCCCATCATCTCTGAAACTGGCAGATTCCGGCCAGACATCAGAGTCAAGAATACCAATGACCACATCTTGGCCAAAACCCGAAGCTGGCCACAGCCCAGAAGAAGGGTTGAGCTTAAGAAACTCAGAGGTGTGGGTAGTGTGAGCTTCAACAGACCTATCTTTATAAGCTGAAATGAAGCCTGTGGACTTCTTGAGAGCTTCTAGCTCATCTTTAGACTAAAACAGCACTGAAGCTATGAAATACATTTTCATAAGAATAGAGAAGCTTTGGAGCAGGATGGTGCGCTATCAAGTAAAGTAGGAGCTGAAATCTTGATGGATTCAATAGTAGAAGAATGCCAGTGATGGTGACTAGCAAACATCTTAGGCATTAAAAACTTGTCCAAATGGACAATGTATGTTGTTCTCTCTGCTATGGCTACTAAGCAAAAGAAATAAGCAAAAAGAAACCAAGATAACAAGAGAAGAGGTAGGAAACTAGCCATTTCCTTTGTTATCTCTGTAGTTTGTGCCTTCCTAGTATAGATGAGCTTCCTTTATATAATACAGAGGCTCAAAGAAACCATTGGCCCATGGCCATTATTTTCTTCAAGTGGATAATACAATTTGAGCACATGGTGCACTAGTCCTTTTCAATATAAAATTCTTTCAAAGGAGAATTAATACCTTTGAAGTTTGAGCTATTGGCCAATGGCAGGTTTTTTTTTTCAGTATAAACTAGTGCAAATTGCAAATATATAACAAGCACATTGGCCAACGGACCGAGGGGCAATACTCGTGTAGTAATAAATTTATTGTGATCACAGGCACTTTATACTTCCTACATTGAGTTTTGTCGACAGATCCTCAAAAAACCTTCAGTATCTATCATCAACAAGAGAAAAGAAAAGTATTGTAAACTTTCTCTATTCATTTTGTAAAGACCCTTTTAACTAACTTCCTCGGGAAAAAAAGCAGAAGTAAATATTTTTTTTCATAAATAGTTTTTCTTTTGCACTATTTTTATTACATGGGGAAGACACAAGAGGATACTACTGATGGAATTTGAACTCTTTAACTATAATGTGGAAAGTTGAGAGGATGCTATGCTACAGTGGACTATGTGATCTTCCAATAATTGGGACAATCTCAGACATGAAGACAAATTATAGAATGTTTTTGTGTAGAAAATTTCAGAAATTTGAGTTAGCTCCCCTTTGCAAATCATATCATGATGTACAATAGCACCTAGTGAGAATTAAACTGAACATAAAATTAACAAATATCAAACAAGATATGTTTTTAGCAACTGTGCCTATGAATGCTTCCACAGTGATATTGACAATATGGCATTGAATCTCCCTTTCAAACTCCCAACCTACCTTATATCCTAACCCTCTCAAAATGGAACCTCAGATGAGGTCACGAAGAAGCTAGGCAGATGATAGAAGATGCAATATACATGTGCCGATCAATTAAGCATTTGGAAGCTTGTACTCGAGCATCTCCCTTACGTTTAACCGAATGGATGGCCCCATCGATGAACATACATGTGCACTCTTCCAATAAACTCCTTTAGCACCTGATGGCTTGTTTGCTTCTACTGATTTCTGTCATTCAAAGAAATGCAGAATGATTTATAAACGGTATATTTAAACTATTCTGGAATAAAAGAAAGAAATTGAAGCTTCGGATAAAACTTACCACTGCTGCAATGAAGTTTATGATCAGATCTTCTTCCGAGAAATTTGCTTTTCCAAATGGCAAGTGAACAATTCCAGTTTTATCTGCTCGATATTCTACTTTGCCCTTTTTGAATTCTTCGATAGCCTTGAAGAAGTACAACAAGTTTACATACTTGAAACATTTACGAGGAGCAGAAAAATGGTCCAATAAATGAATCATCACTGCCTACCCGCTAATTACATTGTTTCACATTTTCTCTACTCTGAATGACTTCCAGATAGGATATATATGTTTTTACATTTTTCATTTTATATAAAGATCTAGGCATTCCTCCATCACATAGAGAAAGTTGAGCATAAGAAAGACAGTATTCTGATTAACTTTTTTCACAAGCAGAAAATACTTGACCCTTTACCTGAGGTATATTTGTAGTGACAGTACCAGCTTTTGGATTTGGCATGAGTCCTCTAGGACCCAGGATCCTACCTAAGCTAGCAACCTGCACAAATATAGAGAATGTATCAATATGAATGCACAAAAGAATGACGCAAAACAAGCCACAGATATGTTCAGGAGTAAATAAAACTAATTTCTAGACCTAAGTAACTTAAAGAGGTGCAATTTCTTAAATCAGCTGTCAGTCAGCCTTGAAATGGAAAGAGGGGGAGGGGAGCTTCTGTGATTAATCACTCAGCTTAAGCTAGGCTTAATATTGTCATCCGTCCTGCAGCATTAGATTTATGATAGAGCAAGATGGACCACAATTCATTCAAATATACAATGCAAAAAATATTCCAGGAAATGGCACAAAAAGCATGGAAAACTCATGCACAATGTGACAATGTAATTTTAAGATTTTAACTTTTTTAGAAAGAAGGTTTGATTAAAAAATGTGTACTTTGATGAATAGCCAGATTTTGAGGTCGAGGAATTTTAAGAGCACCAACCTAGCAAAAGGTATGAACAACTGTACATTTTCTGAATGACGGAGAAAGACTGTGGTGTTGGTGATAGAAGCTTCTGTGAAAAATTTAACAAAACTATTTTCATTCCAAGATGCTCGGATTCTTCACTTTTGGTGCCGCACCCATATCGACACGACGTGGGTGTGGGTGTGGTATCCGGTCAATCGGTTTTGGGTACTTTGACCAAAATCGACCGAAAAATTCCGGACAGATTCAATGATTTTTGTAATCAAAACAAAAGCTAAGGTGAAATTGAAGAAAATGGAATACCTTGTAAAAATTCTATGTTAGTCCTTTTCCTTCTATCTCCTTCGGGGATTCTCCACTTGATCAATATTTTCTCCTCCAGTTTTCCACATTATATAACTCTATTTTCAGATATTTGAATTATTTTTAGCCAAATCCCCGCGCACTAGTATCCGTACCTGAATCCGTATTCCCGAATCTTAAAAATTAGATCATGAAGGATCCGACCTGTGGATCCACACCCGTCTCGGACACCCGCACCCGAGTCCGAGCAACTTAGGTTTCATTCAACCAGATCAGTATTTTAGCTGTGAAGTTTCCTTCAGATGAAAAGAAGAGGACGGCTAGAGCTTTTCACCAGGCCATGTGAGTTGGTTCATAACAAGCTGAGCATTGTTAAGTTAGATACTCAGGCTGACAAAGCCCAAACGCATGCACAAAAACTTTGGGAGAGAGATATGCTGAATTATTTGAGACGAAGACAATCACTCTTTGCCTATTGCAAACTTCAATATGAGATTCACAAAACGAAGAGAGAGAAGTGCATAGGCTGGTTGTCGAAGAGACTATAAAAGTGAAAAAGGGGATCAAATTAAACACCAAAGGCAAGTCAGACATTTTTATTAGCAGAGACTATAGAAACACCTTAGGCATCATATCTGGTGTTGCAATCAATTTGTCAAACTCCATAAATCCTCCCTTTATCTGTTCTATCAAATCCTCTCCACCCACTATATCAGCTCCTGCATTTTTCGCTTCATCGAACTTTTCACCTGTAGAATTTTAGCTGCAACACAATTAGCATACTGAAATAGTGACTACAGTTCTAAATCTTTACCTTATTAAAAGAAAATAGTGACTACAGTTCCAAAGAAAAATTAATACCAAAACGTTCAAAAACTACCATCGTGACCACATCTCAAATAAGATACGTTACTAAAACTAGATAAACGATCACACTGAAAAAGAAGATCCATACGTCTATGATCACGTTTTTAAAGAAAAATCATAACTCTGGAAGTTCTCCTTTTTCTTTGGGGTGTTAAAAAAAAGTAGGATGCAATTTATAAGTTCACTAGACAATTTGATTAACCAAGCCCTAATTTGGGATGACAACCATACCTGATATTCTAGTTCGCAGAACATTTCCACATTTTCAAATGACATCACTAAGCAATATAAAGCTTCTATGAATAGTGTGTTGTCTCATTTATTTTTATCATGTATCTGTATGATGATCTAGTAGTATCTTGAGGCCCAGTTACTTGAATCACATGTTCAATTTTGCTAAATGACATTTTAGTTTTGTTAATACAAAATAAAAATGATAGTAATATTTTCTGGAAGCAATGAAAGGAGTTCACTAACGAACTTAACAGACCAACTATTAAGGAATCTACATTCTTTGGTCGATTGTATTTATTTCTTCACTTTTGCCACTGCTGCATGAAGAGATACAGTTTCTATTATGCAACTCAAATGGCGTAAATATGACAAAGAGAGTAAACATGCAACAACATTATTGAAAGGTTACCCCAATAATTCATGCATAGTACTTTCTATGAGTTGGTCTTCAATAATATTTAATCAAGAGACATCCCAACTTTTACATTTGGAAGATTGTCTTTGGTAGAAAGAGAGAAGAACCAGATATGACTTTTCCTATGTGCAGTGGTAAAGGTGATGAATTTCAGACATATTAACACATGTTGACAGTGCGGTATATTCCCTTAAAGAAAAGAGATGATTCCAGTGACTGCAGGCAATTGATGATAATTCAGATGCCAACTTTTCCTTCTAGATTTTCAAAAAGTATGCCTTGCTTTCCAGGGCATTAACGACAATCTTCAGAACTGAAGACCAATTTATTTGGCATACTATCATAATCTATTCATACAAAATATGTCTTAAGGAGTACCTTGGGTAAGAACAGCCACTTTAACAGTTTGACCTGTTCCCTTGGGCAAATTAACCTGAAATAGAGAAGCCACCACAGTTGGAGATACTAATATACCACTAAACACTCGATATAAACTTTGAAGTATGTAATGATGATGAATGAAATCTTTGAAAAACTTACAGTTGCTCTAAGCTGCTGATCGTTGTATTTTGGGTCAATATTGAGCCGGAAATGGGCTTCAGCTGTTTCAACAAACTTTGAGCTAGCTGTTTGTTTGAGCAGTTCTATAGCCGTTTTCAAGTCATACTCTTTCTTGATTTCTCTTAATTTTTGAATCTCCAAGAACCTCTTAGATCGCGTCTAATTATCATGGAAAAAGAAGTAACCAGTTTATGAGATTATAGATGGAGCAATGGGTAAATGAGATAGAGGGAGAAACAGAGAAGTTTGATGCTTGAACTAACAGCTACAGGAAAAGTATATCAGAAATGTAGTTTGAAAATCAATAGAAATGATCTTCCACAACTAGCATCTCAAAAAGTGCAAGATTCTTCACCTGTACAGTAACATCCATTACTGGTCTAAAGAAACAAGCATATGCAGAAAAATGTGAAATGTTTAACCTCCAGACTGCGTATTTTATCGATGTCTTAAATAAAGATCACATGTGGAAGTTGAAATGGTCTAATTCTATTCCCCTACACAAGGTAACATTTGCTGCATCAGAAATTGATTGTTCACCATTCCTGATTGATCTTAGACATCATGATTCCACTTTCTAAAAATGATTCTTTTACCACATTTTTTTAGTATCACACCAAAAGTAACTTGTCATTCTGAGTCCACACATGTTCTGGCAGGAGGAGATAATGTAAATTAATTAAACAGAAAATTGACATAAACTTGTCCTCTGATACAAACAGGAGAGTACAGGTCATGGAAATACTTGCTTCATAACTTGCCAGCAACTGCAAGCATATAACAAACTAGCTTCCCTTGAAATGATACATAGTGTAACTGGAAATTGTGACGTGAGACTTGCCAACAATAATACAGATACAATCTTCACTTAATATTATTTCTTTTCCCTTACTATGAAATTGTAATTTATGTATTATTTAGTTCCAATTCATAATCTTAGGAAAGTTCAATTTTTTTTTATAACAATGATATCCGAGTGAGCTCGTGCACCTCGATTAATCCACCCATGTGCTACTTCCCACTCAGTCCAGCAAGGCTTAGACATATGCTAAGAAATCACCTAATATTATAATGAACTACTGAATTATCTCCTCATTGCACCAAACAGACCTTCGAGACTTACATCAGTACTGACCAAATTTTACATAAGCAAAACAATATCAGACAAGTCCACCCATATAAGATGAACCAAGAAATTCCAAAGCAGGTCATATTGATAGTAATATCAACACAAAGATCAATAAATTCAGAACTTAAGCAAAACCCACATATCATACAAACCAACAACGACCCATCTTTTATCTAACATAGTAACATCCATAAAAATAATAAGATATAGAGAGTTTCTACATACTCTACCCACTTTAGGAGTATCAAAGGTCATTTTGATACTAATATCTTCAGTAGAACCAAAAACACAAAAACAATAAGCAAAACCACATATCACACTTAGAAAATAAACCATTTTTCATATCTGAATATCCACAAAAACAACAAGAAAAAGATAAGCTTCTCCACATACTCTCCCTCTCCATGGGCAAGGAAGTCATTTTGATACTAATATCATCACAAGAATCAATAAATACAAAAATTAAGCAAAACCCACATATCACACAACAAAAAGAAACAACCTTCATATCTAAAATCCACAAAATCAACAAAAAAAAAAGATGGGTTGGTGAACATACTCTATCCCTCTTCAAGGGTAATGCAGCTTTGCCTTTCTTAGGCTTAGACTGTGGAATTGCAACAGCAACAGCTCCTTCTCCACCTTCTTCCTGTTCCACATCATCTGCTACCTCAGCTTCAGCAGCCATAGAAGCAGCAACAACAACATGTCCATTTTTTCTTTCTCTATATTGAAGGATTAGTGGCTGTATAGAAAAAGATTTGTGGGTTGTGAAAAGGAGAGGCTTTGGTTTGAAAAGTAGAGAATTGAGGTTGAGTTCTTGAGAGAGAAGTGAAGATAGAGTGACAGTAGAAGAAGTGGAAGCCATTGTTGATTGTTGCTGTGGTGAATAATAAAAAATTCATATATATGCCTATCCATTTGGTGTGTATTGTGTAATGTTGATAACGAGATAAGAGAGGGTGTCTGGTAAGGTATATTTTATAATTTTACCATTTTGACCCAACCAAGTTAGAGAATATGTGATTTTGACCTGCTAGATTTTGATTTATTTACATATAAGTCCTCTATTGATGCAAGTTCCTTGGGAGAGGATGAAAACAGATGTTTACACCCGATTAAATAATTAACTTTAAGAATTGACAATCTTAGTAAATATGCACTTCACTTGATAATGGTGAAGTTTAAAACAATATATAGACAAAACATGTATTTGACTTGATATAAACACTCAATGGATAAAGTCCGGTAATACCACTTTAAGAGCCTATTCTTTATGAAAACAATGTATTTGACTTGATATAAACACTCAATGGATAAATTTTAAAAAACATAATGATTGTTGTGGACAATATTGAATAAAATTTGTGTTTTTTGGGACACCAAATGTTCAAAATAAGCTGCCAAAATAAAACGAAGTTAGAGAATATGTGATTTGACCTGCTAGGTTTTGATCTATTGACATATAAAGTCCTTATTGATGCTATCTGGAAGAGGGCGAAAATACATATTTACACTTCTGCTCATTATTTCACCATTTTTATACTCACCGCTTACAAAGCCTGCAAATTCTTCTGTTGAGAGTTGTATTCGTTTGGTGGTTTTATTTTAAGTTGTTGATTCAAGAGCGTAGAGTTGGGAAAACCATTACCGTTTAGAAGGATTATGGTGGAGGAAATTGAACATCCACTATTGTTGAGCTTAAAGTTTTTGAATCTGAAATTTCACTTGTTGAGCTTATTGTTGAACATCCACTATTGTTGTAAGGTGGAAATCGAAGAAGAAACACTTGTGCATTACCAAATTACTGTTGGAGTATACAACTCAGCAATAGTATACTTGAACAACATACCATAACTCCAGTGAAACTATATTCATCAATGGTGTGCAATAATCAAAATTTTATTGATTTCTTCTATATATATTCATCAATTTTATTATTTTTGCATTGAGAACCAGGAGCAGGAATCTAATTAGTTCTCTCGGTTTTGTGCGTCCCTAACTTGTTATTGTTGAAGAAATAAGAGTAACAGATGGAAGAGCTAGATCTTCCCTGATATACTAGGCCCTCTCAATCTACTCCAAGACCCACCCCCAACCTGCAGGCACTCTACTATTTCACGTACCTGCATCCACACACCAGTACAAGTTCCAAGTAATTCTGGGTATCAATATTCAAAGTATCTCATCATCCTAAGATATCCCATATACATGTGTATATAAACGCTATGGATGTATACTACACTAATTGCCACTTTTACAGAATGCTATTTGCAAATAAGCCGCAGGTGCAAAACTAATCAAAATTCTAGAAGTGAACAATTTCTGAATATAAACGAGGAGAATAGGGGACAAATTATTTGGAGTTCGAACAGAGGGAATACCTCTATGTTACTATAAACAAGGTTAGCATACTATGAATTATGCGTACAAAAGAATTATGCACTATTAAGAATAAGAGCCAGTATAGACAGATTTTTCAAAAACAGTAGCTGAACGACCATGATTCAGCTTTTAACAGCGCAATGAAGATCAACTAGAAAATTGTAAATTTTTCTTATGGACAGTGTCGGAAAATGATAGCAACAACGGAAATAGTAAATAACTATTACAAATGCTTCGAAAGTATAAACAATTAAGATTACAAAAGCAACAAGCTTTTAGTAAACAAGTATGGTGACAACAACAAGCCTTTTGAATTCTTAAATCATTCTTGAATCTTTGTACCAATTGCCGAACGCTCCTTGAGTCTTTGATAACCTGAAATCAAGAGATACAAAATGTAGAAGGATTATAACTGTGCTGAGTCGAGTGTTAACACTCTGTCCTTAAGACAAAATTGCCCCGTATATATCATTTTACGTTAATGGGCAATAGTCTCCCAAGATAAAACAACAACTAACAAATGAGCAAAGAAAACTCAAGTGTTTCTCAAAAAGAACTTTGAGTGTTTGAAGTATGCCAGAGAGGAAGAAGTTTCAGAAAATTTCTAAGTGTTGCAAGTCATGTTCTTAACAATTGAGTCAAAGACCTCAATTTATAGTAGTGTAAGAGTGGCCTCTTCAAGTGTCCATGTAATGGTCATTTAAATGCATACATGGCCCTTTAAATCACCAACTAATGCAGCCAAATAATGACTGATTTATGGAGGAAAAATCGACATCTTAATGTTCCAAAACGTCCTCATAATCAGCCAAACGTTTGGACTTCCGTCGCATATTAATCGCCGGAGCACCATTGGCCGGAGGCACCGCGACCCTCCGTCCGCGCTCGCGCCCTTTCCGACTCATTCCCTCTTTCTTTTTTTTTGGTTACGACTCGTTCCCTCTTACACTTCGCACACTTCTTCCTTCATTTACCAACGTGGAATACTTGTTATTTGACCAATAACCGTCCATCACTTTATGTCTCAAACACTTTGATTACGCACCAATATCTCTTTCACTAATGAAATTTACGATATTTGGCCCTACGAGTGCACGTGTGTGGAAACGACGTTTCCGACGTGCGGGACCCCAATTATTCGAGTCATAAATAATGGGATAAACTTAATTCCACAATAGTAAATTTCCAACCGACAGTTCATGGTCGAATCTACCACAAGTATTACTGATTTTAGTCAGCGGCAACAGAGGTTAATCCCATCACAGACCTCCAGCATTCTCCACCACTCCAAACTGCAATTTAGCACCAGAAGAAAGGCATTTGGTGCGCGGTTAATGTTATGACTACAAGCATATGGTATTGGTTAAAGTGGTAGACAGAACCTTTGGATGGCTGCTCAATCCAGGGCCCATTCATTACAGTCAGAATGCTGCATGCTTCACTGTATTCAAGATTTGGCAGCAACTTTGGTGTAAGTAAGAAGCACCTGTAAAGGATTTGGCAGAATCAGAAATCCGGCTGAATGTTTTTGTAGTAGGACAAGGACTAGAAACATCAACTTCTCCAAAATATGCAGGGGAATCGGCACAACAGTCAATGACCACCCAAACAAAATAAACCTATATGGATTCACATTAATATGAGAAATCAAAACTGCAGATGCACTGGATAGTTTAGAGTTCGAGACTTGAAACAAAATATGCCGTCCATAAAAAAAACTATTTGACATTTCTCACCATAGAAGGGTTGAAAATAAATAGATCCCTTGTATTTATATCTGTGTTCTTTCTGCAGAAGCTTGGTCATCAGTGGTGCCTCTGATAACATCTCTCACGAATCAGGGCTGTCTCAAACATTTGTCCTGTTCTAATTCGTAGAAGTGAGTCCTTAATTGGGCTAAGACCTGTGAATTATTGGCCTTTACAGTAAATTCTGACTAATACTACTTAATAAAAAATGAAAAAAAAAGTCTTAAAAGTTTTCGTTTTTCGTGGGGCCATGTGCGGTAGCACACCTCGCACGGGTCCAAAGACGGCCCTGTCACGAAAGACTCACCATATATGTTACATTTACTACATGCTAATTACTTTACAGTTTTCTGCCTAATTTTGTTAGATGCATATTGGACGACCAAGTTACCAATCAGAGATAACTATGTCAGGTCATGTCTAATCACTTCTCCCTAATACTTCTTCGGTCTACCTCTACCTCTTGATACAATATTGAATGCGAAAGAAAATAGCAAGAAAGTAAGGATAGAAGGTATACCCCGAATTGAGTATCCAAACAAGCACCTAACCCTTAGGCAGGGCCGACCCTGAGCAGGGGCACACGGTGCATCTGCCCTGAGCCCAAAATTTAGAGGGGCCCAAAATATTTTTTTAGTAAGTATTATATTAGATTATTATAACTATTAAAACGCTTTTGTGCATCTGTTCCACTCCTCTAGGTCGCTTTTCCTTTTTCTTCTTGAAAATATCAAATTTGTTTTCGTAGAGAGGGATTTCTCGACGGAGGTTTCTCAAATTACAGGTTATGTTGTTTTTTGTTTATTCTTTGAAGTAATAAAATTGCATTGACTTTCCTTGTATATTGTTTCTGTTTTCAAGTAACAATGGTTTCTAAGAAACACTCATCTGGAAGTCCAAAAAAAAAACAGAGAGAAGAATTAACTCAATCTCAAAAGGGAGCTCTCGATAAAAAAATTCAAAACAAAACAAATAGTTCACTTGATAACTCAACTGGAAAATTTTGAGTTTTTATTAGGCATGATATTTTATTGAAAATTAACTTAGTCAGCAAAAAGTTACAATCTAAAGATATGTGCATTGATGCTGCTTTAAAAAATTTGGAGGGGCTCATTTTTTTTTTTTGAGAATTATAGAGAAAATGGATTTGCATCTGCTATGATTGAAGCTAAAACTATTGCTTGTGATATGGGGATTAAACCCGAATTTCCTAAAAAACGTCAAAGTCATGAAAGAAACAATTTGATGAGAATGTCAATGATGAGACAGTACAATCAGTTGAAGAATCATTTAGAGTCAATTATTTCATTTGTGTAGTGGATATGACTCTTTCTTCATTAAGGAGTAGATTTGAACAAATGCAAGCATGATGGTATTTTTGGGTTCTTGTTTAATTCAAAGAAGTTAACTTCATTGAGTGATGAAAAATTGAAAAATTATTGTTTGAAGCTTGAAACTACTTTAAGAAATTGTGAGTCTTCTGATGTTGATGCAAGTGATTTGTTTTTGGAGTTACAGGTGCTGCAATATCTTTTACCATCAGCAGTAAACACAACACTTGAAATTGTAGAGTTTGTAAAAGATATGGATTGTTTCCAAATATTTTGATTGCCTATAGAATACTATTGATTGTACCTGTGACTGTAGCATATGCAGAAAGAAGTTTTTCTAAATTAAAATTATTGAAATCTTACTTGAGGTCTACCATGTCACAAAAAGGTTAAATGGGCTAGCAATCTTATCCATTGAAAATGAGATGTTAGAAAAGCTTGAATTTGAAAGCATCGTTGAGGATTTTGCTTCTCAAAATGCAAGAAGAAAATAATTTAAATAATACCTTTTTAGTTGTGATTTTGTTGTTTTTCACCTTATCTTGCAGGTGGTGATGTTGATATTTTGTTGGTTGCTTGTTGCCGGATGAAAAAGAACTTATTGAATTGTTATAAGTATTTATCTTGTTTATATATTATAACTTTTTATTCTAAATTTTAATATATTAAAGTTTGAATCGATACAATTTATTTGGCTTGAATGTTAAATTTTTAGTTAATTTGAACAGGTTAGATCTTGGTTGAAAAATAAGAGTGAGTTCATCACTAAGTTTAAATATATATAGGGCCTAATTTTTACTTTTGCCTTGGGCCCTGAAAAATTCAGGACCGGCACTGCCCTTAGAAAGACCTTAAGGGATTAGATTCTCAAGCAACCCACCTCTCAACAACTATCAATCAACATGAGCTTATCCAAAGTCTCTCATAATCTCTCTAGAAAAATGACAATATCATTATTCATTAAAATCTAAGCTAATGAACTAACAAGTGTAGTATTTATACTAACTAGGCTAAGAAGATTAATCTTACTATTACAAAAATACCCTTATGAAATAAAGGTCTTCCTTAGTCTTCTTTACGGATGATGACTTGTATTTAAAAAATAGCCTCTTTGCATAAATAACCACCTTCTTCTCCACTTCACATCTCTAGCCAATCACATGTTTCTCTCCTTCAACTACTTGAGCTTATTTATCTTCAAGTAGGTTGAATCCCTCAAATGCCTCTGTTATACCCCGTAGTTTTGGCCATGCGTATGAGAACGTACGAAAGGGATTAGGACTTAAAATATTTAGAAAGATAGGTTGACGGATTGATTCGGGCAGGTTTTTAGTCAACTTTGAGGCGGTTTATGTGCAGTTGCATTATGAGTTCCTAGGTGTTTCAAAGGCCTAGTACGTAGTTCGTTGAGTCTAGTTCCCAACGCAACCAACCGTTCGTCGATAGGACATCGGAGTAGAAAGTTATGGAAGTTACAAGTTCGGTCTGTGATCGGACGTAAAAATATTTCGGTCGAGCCACGTGGCGCGGCGCGAGCGCGGCGGAAGTTCTGAGTGGTTGCGGAGGTTTCAGCGCCGCGGCCTGAGCGATCTTGCATGTGAGGCGGTTCTGGTGGGTGAAAAATCTGAACTGTTTTGTTTTAAAAAAGGCCATGGGAGGGTGACAAGTGTCCCCCCCCATCTGATTTTTCATGTCCTATTTATTGACCAAGTCTTGAAGACTTGGTCATTCTTCAAGCTCTCCTCTCTCTCTAAAAATTAAAAGCTCTCCCTTCTCTCTAGAAAATCAAGAGGAAATCAAGGCTTGAGAAAAATATGGAAAAGGTGGCAAGAAGGAAACTTGTTGGCAAGCTTGTAGGAATTTTTGTGGTGGTGATTGTGGAAAGGAGGCTAGTGAATTTGTTGGATTATTTTGGGTAAGCTCTAAGGTAACAATTCTTTCTTTTTTTGCTAGTTTTTGGTGTTGCATGTGAAGAAGAAAGAACTTGTAGTGGTAAACATTGCTCTTAGATACATTGCATGTAGGAAATATGGTTTGGATAAGAAAGGATTGGATAAGAATGATATGTAAGCATGTTATAGCCTAGATATTACCCTTAGCTTATTGATTTTGTTAAATATGCATTGTGGGGCAGAATTTACACATCCAAGATTAGGTGTGTAATCCCCTTTGTATTGATTGGATTGTTGGGCCTTAAAAGTGGCGTTGGATGTTGAATTCGGGCCTTGAAAAAGGTGGCAAAGTATGTAGAAACAAAGGAAATGCTGTCCGATTTTCCGTAGAATTTAGTGACTTTGCACTTGGAATATTCTACGTTGAAGCTAGAGGTTAATAAACGTATTATGGTCATTATAGGTTGACGTACTACGTGCGGTATATTGGACTTAGCGAGTGGATTGACCGAAGAGGTATGTGGAACTTTCCTATCTCTTGAGCATGAATAGTTTTACCTATATAGTACGGTAGACGTCTGAGACCTCGTATCCTTTACTCATTTTTAAAGTGTCCAAGTCGGTGGAGTTAGGGGATTTACTCACTTCTTTAAAAGTAGTAAGGATGTCTTAAGTTTTCAAGGTTAAGGGACTTGGAGTGTTTTTAAGTATATGATACTTGTTCCGTTTTAAATCTACAAGTCCCTTGGATATAGGAAAATGTAATTTACTTATAGTATGATGTTAATATAACGACTTTATGGGAAGTTGGTTATATTAGCCTTATGGAGAGTTAAAAGGAGAGATTTAGTCTAAGTAAAATAAGTAAGGATAAATGACATGAATTAATGGAAGGGAAATTGATTTTAAGGCATCAATTGCCTAAGGTTTTAAAAGAGTGGAAGTACATAGTACTTAGGGTTAAACTCCCGAATTTCATAAAGACATGTTAGTGCATTAAGTAAACTAAAATGAGAATGTGTATGAACAAGACTAATAAGAAGTTAAGGGATTTCTTAACTTGCTTGTATTATGTATGATAGCCGGTTTGTGCTAGTGATATATTATTATTTATTACGGTGTCATTCCCCGGGTTGTGGCATTTGCATATTCCGTGGATTTGCTACCCATGATGCGAGGAATACCTCATGCGAGTCCGTAGGGCTCATGCGGGTGAAATAGTCCCATGCGGACGGGTACAACCTATGCGAGGAATACCTTATGCGGGTCCACACGACCCATGCGGGTGAAATAGTCCAGGAGTAGGATTGCTTAATGATACTGCGGGTGGGTGACCTTGCTTTGATCATGAGCTTCCTATTTTTAAATGCGATATAGTATATGCTTGATATTCTCATTATTAGTAAGGCACTGATATCGTAAATTGATTATCATACATGTCTCCAGGTTATTTTAGACTTATGAGGTATTTTCGGTATTTTCGATTCGCATACTTAGTACATATTGTGTATCGACCCCGCTTCTCGAGGCTGCGTTCATCTGCGCGGTAGGGGTAGCGGTGGTGGATCCTCATTCTTAGGATCACCGGTGCAGTGTCGAAGCTCCATTCCTCGGAGGCTTGTTTTGTTAGTGCGGTTTTCCACGATCTTATAGGTATTATGTACATTCGGGGTATGGCGGCCCTGTCCGCCACGATTGTTATTCCTGAAGTGCGTAGTCACGTTTGTGGTTTGGGCTGTAAGAACAAAGTTGTACTGTTTTACTTTTGATTAAGTACACTCTATGGAAGGCGGCCTTGTCGGCTAGCCAGTGATGTTTACTATCTATAGGTTTATGTGTTATGTATGTTCCGCTGCTATTCTCTGATGTATACGGCGGTGCCGGTGAGGCACGATCGCGACCGGGTCGGTCGTGGCGACCTCCAAAGCTTGTTCCCGATTGTCCATCTTCACGTATATGCCTTGAGTGTCCTCAAGCTCCTTAGCTCGGCTTTGATGAAGTTCGGCTTGCATCACCTCTCATGAAGCCATCCATAGCCAACCTTTCACACATCTGCACTGGGGCATCCACACATCTCATCTTTATATGTCCGGACCATCTGAGGCTCGCTTCACTCATCTTGTCCTCTATCAAGGATACTCGCACCTTATCCCAGTTATCTTTATTTATAATCTTATCTCTCATAGTATGTCCACGTATCCACCGCAACATTCTCATTTTCGCCACTTTTATCTTCGAGAGTTCTTGACCGGCAGGACCGTCATTGGACCCGTACAAGGTGTGCTACCGCACAGGGCCCCCCGAAAAATGAAAATTTTTAGGGCCTATTGAGTGTATTTTATACATTTTTTTGAGTCCTTTTTAGTTACGTATTTTCCTCTTTTCGTTTATATTTAGTATAGTATTAGGGTAGTTTTTCTGTCTTTTGAGTCACAGCGGTCCTAAAGGAGGAAATACAGAATTAAGTATGAAATTGCACAAGCACAGCCCAAAAGCCTAAGAGGTCCCGAGAAGAATAGAAGAAATCAAGGTAGCGGGGACGAAAAGAGGTCGGTCGCCGAGCGCGGAAAGCGCAGGTGCTCAAGCACCGAGGCCAAGTGAATTAGGACCGAGGCATAAAATTTCCAGAAAATCCGAAAACAATCACCGTCGAGGGCGCCGCGGCGCGTGAATTCCAGTAGCCAGCAGTGATTTCGTGGCCAATTAGGGCCGCGACGCTTGGCAGCAGCGCCGCGGTGCCGACGCGTAATTTTCAGGTTCTGGGCTGAATTTTGACAGGGGTAAAAGGGTTCGAAACGCAATTTCTCAAATATAAAAAACCCTAAACCCTGACATTACTCAGATCATACTTTGTGGAGGAAAAGAAGGAGGCAAGCTACAATATTGGGTTCTTTCTTTTCTCTTTTACTTATTTTCAGTTTATGTTGAATTTTGTATTAGTTCTTATCAAATGCAAGTTTTTAAAACAAATTGAACAACCACATATCTTAGTTTACATTCAAAACTGGGAAAAAATAATCAATGCCGCTGATAATAGAAATAAGAAAATATAGATCCAATGATATGATTCTACTCTCACAATTAGAACAACTGCTAGGTCAATGACTTTTTACTTAGGTCATGTACTATACGAATTACGTTATCAGCTTCCTATAAAGTACATTCTGACTGCTTCAATGAATTTCCCATACAAACCCCTATTGTTGTAGTCATTATTATTAGCAGTACCCATCTTTTTCTGCATCATAATAACATGATTTTTCAGCCATTCATGTTGGCCAACTAGCGTGTTGTTAACACCATGAACAAATGAAGGCTGTTGATGATTAATTGTTCCAAAGCTGGGGATTATATTACCAAATTGCTGGTACATTGAGTTAAATGGACATCCTTTGGAAGCGTCAGCGCCATTGCAAATCAAACAGAAAATGGCGAGGAGAATGCCTGCTAATTTTGTAGTTGCAGCCATGTATTTTTAAGGAACGTACGAGAGATGAATAAGGTGTGTAATTGGGAAGGTGATTTAACTAATGTAGAAACTACAATATATATAGAAGGGCAGGACTGAACCTAATTAGGTGTAAATGCCTCAAACATTTTGAGTCGTATTACAATTCGTAAAAATGAAATTTCTTAATTTGGAAGACTTGCGAATTATGGATATTTCTGATAAATTACATTAATACTACTTAATAAAAAAAAAATGAGCCTTAAAAATTTTCGTTTTTCGGGGCCCTGTGCGGTAGCACATATCGCACGGATCCAAATACGGTCCTGCCTAATTCTAATTCTAATTGGATTCTTATTTGGAACTTAACCTTTTCAAATTCACTTTCAGTTTTATGCTATAATGGTGTAATTAAAAAAATATTGTATGATGTAAAATAATTTGACTGAAAAATGATCTTTTATCTTAGTACATGAAGGGTGATATTGAATTGAGGCATGAGTTAAGAATAGCAACACGTAATCCAATTACTAAATTGTTAAGTATTAATTAACAATAGTATCATAGATTTATAAGATTAACCGAAAGCATTCTTTTTATCTTACGAATCATCAAATCCGAAAACAATCAAAATTTGGAGAAGTCTTTTTTGTAGAATGAAAAACATAAAACTGTCTTATATTAAATCTGGAAGCGGTCTTCCAAAATTGTACCATTTAATGTAGTCAAATATAAAATTGTAATCAAAATAAATCGTCGTACATATACTTTAGTGACGTCTTTTTTGTTGAAAATTTACTAAACGTGAAATAAAGTTAATCTTATTAATTATGCTCTGATCTTCCCGGGTGAAGGAAAACGATTGTTGACTTGGAAAGACGGGAAAAAAGACCCCCTGTTGACAGTGTCCCTGTCCCTTAATCATCAGGCTACCCTCGGATTCTAGAACGCCCTTGTTGACGATCTTTTACTCCGACAGCATCTAGGGTTCCTCGAACAATGTGATATCTCACACCCTCACTCGGTCTGCGCGTCTACCGGGGCACCATACTTACTTTTTTATTTATGATATAAGGAGTGCACTCCACTTCATAAAGAGTGAATAGAATTCACTCTATACCCATATCCCTGGAACAACTGTAAAATAAACTCCATCTTAGTCTACCCGACTTTGACTTTGACTTGAAAGAGTAAGTCGAATAATTTGGGCCTCACACGTCGAAAACTTGCTTTCCACACACGTGCACATAAAGTGCCAAGGATCGTAATTTTCTTAATGGAAGAGATATTGGTACGTATACGAATTGTTTGAGACATAAGAGAATAGACGGTTATTGGTCAAATGACAATGATTTTACGTTGGTAAATGAAAGGAAAAAAAGTAAAATGTGTAAAAGATGAAACGAATTAGAAATCGCCGCGGAGCCAAGAAGGGTCGCGGCGCGACAAAGTCAGGGTCACGGTGCTTGGAACGCCGCGGCGCCTCTTCCTAGGGCCGCGGCCCTAAATGGCATTTCGATTTCAGTGACTTAATGGAATTGAGGCGCCGCGGCGCTTCGACAATTTTCTATACCGTTCGAGGCAAATTAAAGCTGATTCTTGGACTGATTTTGGAGCAACTAATCTCCATTATTTGGCTATTGATTTCAGTCATTACTAGGTTGTATTAATTTCAATATCAATGGTCATTACTTGGCATTGATGGTCATTCATTTGGTTAATTGAGAAGACAAAATCATCTACCTATAAATTGATGTCTTGGACACAATTGCAAAAGACACATTGACACACATTTTCAGAATACTTTTATTCCTCTCTTGCAATCTTCAAACACTCTAAGATCTTTCTTCCTAAAGCGAACACTAGAGTCTCCTTTGCTCTTTTGTTTGATTGTTGTTTTATCTTGGAAGATAAGTTGTCATTACACCGTTGAAAGGAATATACGGGGCAATATTATCTTAAGGATAGATTGAAAAATCAATCGACTCAGCAAGCCAATTTATTTGTTTATTTCCAGACTTCTCACATATTTGTTGTTGTTGTTACATTCTCGTTTCCTTGCTATTACACTCTCAGACTCACAAGCTTAAGATAATATTCGCTACTTTCAATAACAACATGTCTGCTGAAGATCAATTCAACGCTATGAACAACGCCAATGCTCAAGGCAATACTAATGCCTCCACTTCCGCCACTCAAGGCGATGACGTTTCCTACACCCCAACGAATTCAGGCACTCCCAATGCTTTCCCAACTATTGTCAACACTGTTTTTGGCACAACCAATGTCTCCACTGCTGCTCCGGGTACTTATAGTGCCAATGCTACTGCCCAAGGCGTCCAGTTTGCTTATGCTCCTGTTAGAGGCGTTCCCAATGCCTTTGCTACTGCTCAAGGGGGAGTCACTGCCCCTACACCGGCTGGTTTTCACCATGAGCGTCCTGAAAAGTTCATGTATGCTCACTTTAAGTGATGGCAGCAAAATATGCTATTTTTCCTGACGGTCATGGGAATGTCACGTTTCCTAACCAAAGACCCTCCACTAGTTGGGAAAGGCGTGGACCCTCAGCCAAATAATTTGGCGGGAGAGGGCCAAGATAACCATGTCGTTGACGACATGAGGATGGTTCGTGAAGCATAGAAACACAGTGATTTCATGTGTAGGAACTATATTCTAAACAGTTTGTCTGATCCTCTCTACACGGTATATTGTACCATTAAAACTGCCAAGCAGTTATGGGACAAACTACAAAAGAAATATAACACCCAAGATGCGGGTAGTAAGAAGTTCATCATTGAGAAATTCTTGAAGTTTCATATGGTGGACAACAAGAGTGTGCCATCCCAAGTCCAGGAATTTCAGATGATTCTTCATCACCTAGACTTGGAAGGATTGAAGTCCAACGAGCAATTCTTGGTTGGGGCATTGATCGAGAAGCTACCTCTCTCGTGGACCGAGTTCATGAATTACTTGAAACTCAAAACGAAGGAGATAACCTTAGACGAACTTATTGTCAAACTCCAGATCCAGGAGGACAATAAGAAGGCCATGCCAAAGGGGAAATAACTCGCTGAGGCTAAGACGAACCTGGCAGAAGCCAAAGGGAACCCAAGCAAGAAGCGAAAGTTCGAGAAGGTTGGTAAGTCCCAAACAACTGAAAAGTTTAAGGGTACTTGTCATCACTGTGGTAAAGTTGGTCACATGGCCAAGGACTGCCGCAAGCTCAAACATGAGAATAGAGATAAGGTCAAAGGCAAGGCCAAGGCTAACATCGTCGAAGACACGCTCATAGACGATATGATAGAGGAGTTCTCAACAGTGGTGCTTGAAGCTAACCTAGTTGAGAATCCGATGCAGTGATGGTTGGACACGGGTGCTACCCGTCATATTTGTTCCAATAGAAACGTCTTCTCCAATTATACACCAGTCACAGATAAAAAGTTGTTCATGGGCAACAATTCTTCTTCCGAGGTGTTGGGGGTAGAAAAGGTAGTCCTCAAGATGACGTCCGGAAAGGAGCTGACTCTAAAGAAAGTGATGAATGTACCGGAAATTTGAAGAAATTTAATTTCTGGACATGTGTTGGTCAATGTTGGTTTTAGGCTAGTGTTAGAGGCTAACAAGTTTGTAATCACGAAAAATGGAACTTTTATAGGCAGGGGCTTCGTCTGTGAAGGCTTCTTTAAAGTTAATGTTGCATCTGTAATGGCTTCTACTTCCACTATAAATAAAATTGAGCCTTCTACTTATTTGATTGAGTCATCTAATTTATGGCATCATAGATTAGGACATGTTAACTATCAAACTATCCAAAGATTAGTAAAGTTGGAATTATTGTCGTCTATCAACATAAACCCTCAACATAAGTGTGAGGTGTGCGTAGAGGCAAAACTTTCCACGAGTCCCTTTAGATCCGTCGAAAGGAAAACCGCTCCTCTAGAACTCATACACACTGATATATGTGATTTGAAGTTCGCTCAAACTAGAGGGGGGAACAAGTACTTTGTGACTTTCATAGATGATGGCACAAAGTTTTGTTACCTTTACTTACTAAAAAGTAAAGATGAAGCTTTTGAAGCATTCAAACGCTACAAAGTAGAAGTTGAGAACCAACTAAGTGGACGGATTAAAATAATCCGTAGCGATAGAAGGGGAATATATGTAGCGTCTTTTGAAGAATTTTGTACCCAATCGGGTATAGTTCATCAAACGACGGCTCCTTACTTACCTCAATCAAACGGTGTGGCGGAACGCAAGAACCGAACACTAAAGGAAATGATGAATGTTTTACTCATCAATTCAGGCTTTCCCCAACACATGTGGGGAGAAGTTGTCCTTACCACAAATAAGATTCTTGATAGAGTCTCACACAACGGTAAGGACAAGACTTCATACGAGTTATGGAAAGAAAAGAAACCTACCTACAAATATTTGAAGGTATGGGGTTGTCTGGCCAAGGTAAAAATACATATGCCAAAGCAGGTCAAGATTGGACCTAAGACTGTGGATTGCATATTCATCGGATATGCCAATAACAGTAGTGCTTATCTCTTTATAGTGCATAAGTCGGATGTACCGGACATTTATGAAGGTACGGTCATGGAATCAAGGAACGCATGGTTCTTTGAAGACATTTTTTTTGAAAACAACATAACCTCTCACAAACGAAGTTATGAACAAACCTCTGAGGATCTAGGAGTCGCTGACTACCTAAATCCAAATGGTTTAGATCTAGTAAATTCTGAAGTGGCGGATTATCCGGAATCTAATATTCCTGATTCTCAGGACTTGGAAGATTCAGCTATGAAACAAAGGCGAAGCAAAAGGGCCCGAAAGAACAAGTCCTTCGGTCCAGACTTCGAAGCTTATTTGGTTCAGGACGAACCACGGACAATCGCCGAATCATTGTCAACTTCAGAAGCACCGCTCTGAAAGGAAGCTTTAGAAAGTGAGATAGAATCCATCTTGTATGCCCACACCTGAGAGTTGACTGAATTTCTCCCGGGACACAAACCTTTGGGTTGTAAGTGGATCTTTAAGCGGAAGTTAAAGGCAGATGGGTCTATTGACAAATACAAGGCTAGGTTGGTAGTCAAGGGCTATCGCCAAAAAGAGGTCCTCAATTACTTCGACACCTGCGCTCCGGTGTCCAGAATGACATCCATACGTATGTTCATAGCTATCGCCGCCTTGCGGGATCTTGAAATACATCAAATGGATGTAAAGATAGCCTTCCTAAATGGTGATTTAGAAGAAGAAATATATATGGATCAACCCGAGGGGTATGTTGTTCCAGGACAAGAGACAAAAGTGTGTCGGCTTGTCAAATCATTGTACGGGCTGAAACAGGCCCCTAAACAATGGCACGAGAAATTTGATAGTACCCTACTATCGAAAGGGTTCGCCATTAATAGATGTGACAAATGTGTTTACATAAAAGTAAATGTCGATTCTTTCATCATTATATGCCTCTATGTAGACGACTTTTTGATCACTGGGAGCAGTTCTGGAATAATCCTAGAGACTAAAAGCATGTTAAAACAATGTTTTGACATGAAAGATATGGGCATTGCAGATGTCATCTTAGGGATCAAGATCTCTAAGACATCTAATGGACTGGTCTTATCTCAATCTCACTACATCGATGATGTACTGAAGAAATTTGGGATGTTCGACAGTTCACCGGTAACGATACCATTGGATATAAGTCAAAAGATTGGCAAACATCTTGATGTGCCCGTACACCAGGAACGGTATGCGTATGTGATTGGTAGTCTGATGTATATCACAAACTGCACTCGACCTGATATCACTCATATAGTCAATAAATTAGCTAGGTTCACCCGTAATCCAAGTGAGGATCATTGGAAAGCATTGAATAGGGTACTACGGTTCCTGAAGTTCACGCTAAACTACGGGTTACATTATTCGATATATTCAGTTGTACTAGAGGGGTACAGTGATGCAAACTGGATATCTAATAACGACGATATCAAGTCCACCAGCGGATATATTTTTACAATCGGTGGTGAAACTGTGTCTTGTAAATCCTCTAGGTAAACAGTTATTGCCCGATCCACGGTGGAGTCTGAATTTATCGCTTTAGACAAAACGGGAGAAGAAGTTGAGTGGATTCATGGTTTTTTAGAGGATGTCCCATGTTAGGATAAACCTGTGTCTTCTGTAATGATCCACTGCGACAGTCAATCGGTTCTAGGAAGGGCACGAAGTTCTATGTACAACAGCAAGTCTCGTCATATTCGACGGAGACATGAGTACGTTAGGCAGCTGATCACCTCGGGTGTTATTTCCATTGATTACATTAAATCTAAGGAAAATATAGCAGATTCTTTGGCGAAGGGAATACCCAGAGATAAGATGTTCTGCATGTCTATGGGAATGGGCTTAAAACCCAATCAATAAGAACCAATATAGTGGACAACCAACCTTACAGACTGGAGATCCCAGGAATAAGGTTCAATGAGAAAATTAAACTGTAAAGGTTCAGTTGAGCGCTTCCGTGGAAGCAAGAGCACTTCGGATAATGATTTATTCTTAAGAAACATAATCCAAAGCCGTTCCCGTGATAGACTAAAAGTGCAACCTGTAGAGGGGTAAAGGATAAGTTTCCAAACCTTTAATGATCCTCAATAATTGAGGTTATGTTGGGGTATTTTTTAATGGTTCCTAACGCTTGTGTAGCGGGGTATTGCAGGATACCTTGTAGGAGACCACCTATTTAAGTGTGAGGACAAACCGCCTCAAATGAACGCACTTAAGAATCCAAGCGTGTCCACGACCCACGACGGACAAAAACATAAAGAAAGATTGAGTAGGAAAGTGTTGTGTTGGTACCATTGTCTTGGCATATACTAAACACGGACGGTTCAAGACATCACATTCACAGTGCAGTAAATATGTCCGATGGTATTCTACTATGGAAGGTTCAAAGCTCCGGCTACCTCTCCAGATGCATCATCGATCCGTCGTATGATTGCTGGAAAGGCACCATGTGCGTGTGTCAAAATCTCTTCCAAGAGGGGATTGTTGGAAATATACTAAACGTGAAATAAAGTTAATCCTATTAATTATGACTCGAACAACTGGGGCCCCGCACTTCGGAAACTTGGTTTTCACACACGTGCACATAAAGTGTCAAGGATCGTAATTTCCTTAATGGAAGAGATATTGGTACGTATACGAATTGTTTGAGACATAAGAGAATAGACGGTTATTGGCCAAATGACAATGGTTTCACGTTGGTAAATGAAAGGAAGAAAAGTAAAATGTGTAAAAGATGAAACGAATCAGAAATCACCGCGGAGCCGAGAAGGGCCGCGACGCGACAAAGTCAGGGCCGCGGTGCCTCCTCCTAGGGTCGCGACCCTAAATGGCCTTTCGGTTTCAATGACTTACTGGAATTGAGGCGTCGCGGCGCTTCGACAGTTTTCTCTACCGTTGGAGGTGAATTAAATTGAATGAAATCTCAAAGAATCCCACGTTCCAATTCAAAAAATCAAGCGCCTCTTTTTCTCGGCTGAATAACCCCCACTCCGTCTTTTTTCTTTTGATATCTCTGGACTGAACCTGTCCTCTTCGCTTCCCAAGATATTTAGGGAAAGGGGCCTTCAGCCACTTGACTGGTTGGAGAGGGGCGAAAAGCGACTCGACTTACAGGAGAGATACCTCCCAAGGAAAATCTCGAATTTGGATCCCAAATTGACGGGTTAGTGTGAGCTTATCCATGCGGTTATGCACTCTTTGAATAGGAATCCGTTTTCTGAAAGATCCTGGCTTTCGGCTAATTCATAGATCTTTGGGCTTTGATTACCAAGGAATAGAGACTTTACAAATAAAGCCCGAAGATTGGCATTCCATTGCTGTCATTTTTTATGTATATGAGTACAATTATCTCCGCTCTCAATGTGCCTATGATGTAGCGCCTGGCGGGCTGTTAGCTAGTGTGTATCATCTTACGAGAATAGAGGATGGTGTGGATCAACCAGAAGAGGTATGCATAAAAGTATTTGCCTCCTTCTTGGGCTGATTTTGGAGCAATTAATCTATATTATTTGGCTATTGATTTCAGCCATTACTAGACTGTATTTATCTCAATATCAATGGTCATTACTTGACATTGATGGCCATTCATTTGGTTAATTGAGAAGACAAAATCATCTACCTATAAATTGATGCCTTTGACACAATTGCAAAAGACACATTGACACACATTTTCAGAATACTTTTATTCCTCTCTTACAATCTTCAAACACTCTAAGATCTTTCTTTCTAAAGCGAACACTAGAGTCTTCTTTGCTCTTTTGTTTGATTGTTGTTTTATCTTGGGAGATAAGTTATTATTACACCGTTGAAAGGAATATACGGGGCAATATTATCTTAAGGATAGATTGAAAAATCAATCGACTCAGCAAGCCAATTTGTTTGTTTATTTCCAGACTTCTCACATATTTGTTGTTGTTGTTACATTCTCATCTCCTTGCTATTACACTCTCAGACTCACATTTTTAAGTATTCATTACGAATAAAAGTTCCATGATAGTAAAAACATCAACCACAATATTAAATAATTATTTATGATAAAATTAAATAGTAAATAATTAAATTCAAAAAGTAAAAAAAAAGGCAAACTAAGACAAGTAGAGGCGCAATAGTCCTTTTGAGTTCTAATAGCTTGCGGATATGCCGCCTCAAAAAAGAAATTAGAGAGGGAAAGTATTTTATTATCGTGTTTAATTAGACTAATCTCATTTTATAATATCACGAAAGCAAGAAGCAAGGGCGCAGCAGCTGCGCGAAAGTCGTTGCGCAACAAGCAGCGGATGAGCGCACTAGCGTAAAAGCCGTTGCGCAACAAGTAGCGGATGAGCGCACTAGCGTGAAAGCCGTTGCGCGTTAGTGTTAGTAACGCGCATCCGTTTTCTTGCTGTCACGCGCATCCGTTTTCTTGCTGTCACGTGCATCCGTTTTCTTGCTGCATCCCTTTTCTTGCTCGTTAGCGCTGTTTTTTTATTGTAGTTAGCGCGCTTGACTAATAAGATAGAAAGGGTCTTTCTCGGCAACCAGATGCTTCGACCCGCATTGAATGTTGGGCCACTCGTTGAAGATAAAAGTACATCGAACCCATATGAAGTGTTACCATGAGCGGATTGTATCCATTGAGCAAATATAGGTTCAATCAAGATTTGCTTCTCCGGAGTGCCAAAGGCAAGCATGACATCATTATGAACATAAAGTACACCAGTCCATTCAGGTTTTTAGTCAGCTCAGACATGCTTAGTTCGACGTGGTTAGCAGTCCTATCTTCTAGAATAGAAGGATCGCTTCTGTTTTTGTTTCACTCATGGGCAGCTGTGAAAAAGAAAGAGGAGACCTTTCTCAATTTCTTTAGGAAAGAATACGTTGAGCTCTCAATTTTTTAGGAGAGGATAATTATTTTTATATTAATAATAATGAATTTATTTTACTAACTCTAAGAATGATATGATAAAAAAAATCAATTTTATTATACCTTAGTACATTGTATTGTTTATTGTAACTTCAAATCATCCTATATTCCAATTGATGTATAGTAATATTTTCCTATGGAAGCTGTAGAATAAATATTTAATTAATAAAATTTATTAAATTGATATTGCATAAGATTACCGCGTATAAAATCATCATTTAAAATAGTAAAAAATAAACTCATAATCTCCTATATAAATTTTTGCTCAGATCTTTACAATTAAGAGCACATATACCAATCCTTAAACGGAGGGTAAAAGTGGCATTTGCCCCTTGTTCTGAAGTAGGGCTGGCCAACGGGATGGGTCGGCCCGGTCCCGCCCCTTCTTACTTTATCGTTAACGGGATTCGAACCGGGACGGGATATAGGCTCGTTCCTCGGGCCCGTCAGCCGCCGAGACTTGAACTGCACCCGTCGGCCCGACTCTCGCCTTGCACTAAATAGTCGTTGCACAACGCTCATTTTATATTTTGGCCGTTGTGCAATGCCCATATTTGGCCTCCCCCTCTCCCTACCCCTTAATATTTATTTTTAATCCCTAAGTTATTATATTTACATTTTAACCCAATTTTTTCAACTATAAATATCTCATTTTCTCCATCTTTCTCACAAATCTTCCTACAATCTTTCTATCTAATCTATCAATCTATCTCTCTACAATTCTACATTGCCTACTAAATATTCAATTTTATTTATTTATTTGAGAGTGAAGTTGGCAACTAGCTTGAAGATCATCCATCGAGCAAAGTTTTAATTTTCAACCTCTCGATTACACATCGACGTTTGGTACATTCGTTCCTTCATTAAATTATTATTGTTTTTTTATTTTAATTAACACACTTAATTTCATTATCTTTAACTATTTATTAGCATAATTAAAATGGAAGGATTAAGAGGTATGTTTAATGGTAAGGATAAGGGTCATGTTTCTTCTAGTAGGGATAACAAGGGCAGGGGTACTTCTTCTAGTCATCATATTCCTCCTAGACTTGACGATTTCGTTGGTACTGAATATTTTCCTGAAGTACCATTAGATTTAGACGAGTAGAAATTTTCTGAAAATCAACAAGGCTTTAATTTAGAAGATAATCTAGATGACACACTCACTAATCTAGATGACACACCGACTAATGTAGATGACACACCCACTAGTGCACCTCAAACTGGAACACCTCCTATTCCCCTTAGTATGAGACGAGGACCAACACAACGAAAATTAAAATCAGATGCATGAGCTTTTTTTTATTGGGACCGAGAGAATGAAGTAGTTAGATGTCAAATTTGTAAAAATGTTTATAAATTTAAAATGGGAAAAGGGCAGGGTGGGATGAGAGATTTATTGAGACATGTACAAAGGTTTCACACAACTAGGTGGGATGAATACGAGGCTAGAAAGCCAGGTGCGTCAATGTCCTCTCAGTCGGGAAAATGTTCACATAGTGTCCCCATCCCGGACCAAGTACATGGTCAAATTAACCAGATGACGGGGAAATTGTAGACCCTAAATACGAAAACATAGAGATATGAAAGTAATAGCAAAATTAGTTGTTGTGGAGGGTTTGCCTTTTTCGTTTTCTTCATCTCCTAATTTTATTCATTACAATAAAGAAATGTATAATCCTGCTTTTAACGGGTTTCCTAAATCAAATGTTAGGAGAAATATTTTTAATTTGCATATGAATATCAACAATATTTATGTTATTCATTATATCATTTCATGGCAAAGTATGTATCACGTCTGATATAGGTCGTAGTACCAACGACCATGATTATTTAACGGTAACATGTCATTGGATATAAATGGTTGATGCAAAAACGTAATAGATAGTAGACACAATGGTAATTTTATTTCAGAAAATATTTATTCAGTTTGCGATTATTATGGCATAACTGATAAAATTATGACTATTACATTAGATAACACTTCTTGTAATAATTCTGCTATTAGACTTTTAAAAGAAGTTTTAACTTCATCTTTTCCAAATAATTTTCATATAAAATGTGCATGTCATATTTATAACTTATTGGTAAAGGATTATCTATCACTTTTTGAAGACATTCTTAATAAAATACAATTTGTTATAAACTATAGTTTTAGAAGTAATAGAATACAACAAAAAAAAAGAATATAATAAAACTTGTCACGATTGCGGATTACGTTATAGAAAAAAATCCGGAAGAAGTAGTCACTAGGTGGAATTCTTTATATGAACAACTATTTGTTGCTTATGATTATAGAAGATCTATAACTTTATTTTTCAACGTTCATAATCGAAATCCTACTGATATGGTTGTAGATTCCGATTGGGATACAATTTCGGAACTTATTGTATTTTTAGAAAAAAATTCAAGCTACTAAAAAAAAATCGGTATTTATTATCCTACTATTTCAACAATGTTATTTTATATAGCTCTGATATTTTTATTACTTAGTGAATATATGGAAAATCCAGTTTATAAGACACCTATTAAAAATGTTTATCAAATTAAAAAAATATTTTATTCTTATTCTCACTATATATATTATTGGTGTATTAAATCCGATTATTAAAATAAACGGTGGTAAATCACTTATTGAAAATATTTATGATTGTATAGCAGTACTTCCACCTCCAACTCTCAAAATCCAAATGAGCCACCACCTATTGAACAAACTAAAGAAAAAGTGTTGTCTGACATACGAGATGAATGCAAAAAAAGTATATAGATATTACCAACAAGAAAGTGCTAGCAACCAACCGACTTCCATACCATCATCTTCTTCTTCTTCTTCTTCAACACAACCTCAAAAAAGACATGTTTCTGCGGCTAGTATTGAAAGCCTTAGAAATAGAATGTTTAGTGGTAACACTACTAACCAAGTTAGCGAGTTTGATGTTTTTGTTTTGCAGGGTGTTGTACCGTACCAAGCAGTTCTCAATGAAGAAGGGCGTGAAGACTTGCTGAAATACTGGAGGGAGAATGATAAGATATTTCTGACACTATCATTGATGGCCCGAGATGTGTACATTCAAGCGCCATCAATAGCGTCTGAAATTGCTTATTCGGCTGACAGATTTTAAATAGGAGAGCACAGACACTCATTAGCGGGAGACAGCTTGGAGATTGCAGTATTATTCAGAAATTGGATACGAGCGGAGGGGAGCAGGTGCGGTCAACAGGAGATCAACGAAGAAGAAGACGAAAACTACAACGAAATCTTATCCGACGGAGGTGGAAGTGACGTCGATCAATTTGACCAACAAATACCAATTTCAGCCGAAGAACCACAAGAAATTATAAAGAAACTAGAAAAGGTGTTGAAAATGTAATTTTTTTAATTGTAATTTTACTATGTTATTTATTATTATTTGCAACTTTCAACACCACAAAGTTGCAATTTTGAAATTGTATTACCAAAAAATTATATTTCTATTAAATAATATAAGAGGCACAAAAACAGTCTTGAAATGTTTTTATTAAACTATTTTGTTCAATTATTGAGTTGTTTATATATATATATTTTTTAAATTAAGTGCAAAAAATAAACCGATCCCGACCCGACCCCGTCCCGATATTAACAGTCCCCTTTTCCGGCAGGATCGGGACCGGGATGAGACATCGTCAGAACCCGCCAGGACCTGCCCTGTTGGCCACCCTTATTCTGAAGGGATCGTTAGTAGAAAGAGCATTTCTTTTAGCTATTTGACTAACAAAGAGGGCAATTAGTTAGCTATTTGACTAACGATGAGGGTATTTTTGTTGAAAAAGGAAAAGAAAAGGAGGACAATGTAAAAGAAAGCAAGTCCAAAGAGACACAACACTTGAAAATATCTAGTAGACTCAACATATATCTACGGCCTCTAGCGCTCATGGAAGTGAAAAAAAGTATAATTATTTTTAACTTCACATTTCTAAATTCTATGGCCATGGCTGCATGGTCATGTTCAAACCATTCTCCAGCTTCACTCTTTCCTTATCCTTCAAAGTTATCCATTAAACCCCTCTTCCATTATGCTATTCTCTATTGTCCCAAATATTGCTCCTTTTTGGACCCAATTCATGCATTGGCAATCCAAGGAGTTACTGAGGCTGTGACAATTGAAGGAAAATCTTTGGTTTTCGAAACCAATATTGATGAGAGTATCGATAAAGTTGAGATCATAAATGAGGAGATTGAGTTAGCATTGAGAAGAAAGAAGAGAAGGAAAAGAAGAAGGTGTTATTCAGAATATTTGGACATAGAAAAACGGGATAAGATTTTCAATTCTAAACCAGTAAAGATAGGTCTCTACTTGACACATAAGGAAGAGTCAGAGTATTCTTGGTACCTTAAGGTACACCTCCAGGATTCATCAATTTCACTAACTGCTTCCCCTTCTGTTGCATAGAACTATTCCATCGGTTTAATTTGTTTGTCTTACTTTCATTTTTCTCGTCCGTTTAAAAGAGAATGTCTCTTTACTTATTTGACAACTCTTTAATTTCAACTTTCCATATAACATATTTAAGACCACAAGATTAAAGAGTATTTTGATATATACTAAGGACTGTCAGTGTAGGTTAACATGTGATAGTAGGTTGATTACCATTTTTAACCGGTCACTAATTAATGCTTTGTTATAGAGATTTAGATGTATTAAATTTATAAGTGATCTGGTTGTGTAAATGTTGTGTAAGTGCATAGAACTTAAACTCTCTCATTTATGTTGAAAGTTTATCTTCTTCACATTGTTTTAAGTGAATACAGTGAACCCTTGTGGTCCGGCCCTTTTCCGGCCCCGCGCATAGCGGGAGCTTACTGTACCGGGCTGCCCTTACAGTGATGATCGAGATGAAAATTCATACAAGTTAAATAAATGAGTAGACATTGTAATTTGTAACATTTTGAATAAACTGATTGTTTAACTAAAGATAGTGGGGGGAAAACTGACCTTTCCTTAGCTTGAACAGATACATGGTTTTATTATTTTCTTGCTTGTTTATTTTGTTGTCTTTATTCATTTATTTATTTATTTATTTATTTTACTCTTGTACTAGGAAGAAGCAAGAATTGAGATACTGAGAAAGATGGTTGAAGAAACAAGTGAGATTGAACTAAATCCAAATCAATTGGCTAAGGCAGCAGGAATGAGCAGAAGAAGACTAGATAAGCTCTTGGTTAATGCTAGAGAATCACAAAAGAAGATAATTCAATGCTATAGAGGGCTTGTTGTATCTGTTGCAGCTTCATATCAAGGCAAAGGATTAAGCTTACAAGATCTAACACAGGTCCCTACTGTAGTTTGATTTTATTGCTACCGTAATTCTGTTTTTTCTTGGACCGTGATCACCCCTTCTTCGCTGCTAATTACAGGAAGGAAGCATAGGTCTACTTCATGGTGCTAAAAAGTTCGATCCTAAGAAGGGGTATAAGCTTTCTACTTATGCTTATTGGTGGATTAGACAAGCTATTACTAGAGCCGTAGCAAACAAGTCTAGAGTTATTAGATTACCGGTAAGCTAATGCATTATTGACAACTTCGTTACTCTTTATATTCACCATTATGCAAGTTTTGCTAGTGACATAGTGATGAGTATCAAACTTCGTGATGATTCTGGGCAATGGCCATCAAGTTCTGCAGGATCTTTTTCTACATGGACTTTTTCAGCACGACTCGTGCAATAAAATGCTGAATAATTCAGCAATATTTGCCTGTGAAAATCATATTAATCGCTCATCAAACAAACTTCTTCTTGAACTTATCTGGTTTAATAGATACATGTATACCTGTCTTTCTCCCTTCTTAAGTACATGACCATAGTGATTAGTGAAATGCATTGGTTAGTCTGTTATATGCAGGGCAGCATATCTGAGCTAGTCCCAAAGATTTGCAATGCCAACACTGAGTTAAGCAGAAAGCTTCGGAGAATGCCTTCCTATGATGAAATTGCAGAAGCTCTTGATCTGGATGTTTCAACTGTTAGACTAGTTATCGAGAGAAACGGAGCACCAATTTCCATTGATCAAATAGTAACTAGCCAAGGCTACATGTCATTGCAGGTTTGTTCCAAATCATTGTTGTTTCAACAATTGTTTTCTTAAATTAGCGTCGCTAATGAGAATTTGTTGCCTATAAGCTGCTGGAAATTGAATAATACTCTTGCCTACAAAGATTTACTTGATACCTGCCCTTTCTTCATACCTGTAGTACTTGATGGCTTGCAATAAAAAGGAATGAACTATTAATAGTAAGTGGAATATAATGGATACGAAAAGGGTAGGAAATAATCAAATAATATAATTTTCTTTTTACTACTACTGGTGTAGAGAGGAATGAAGGCAATATTTTATGAGGAAAACGCATAAACTTGCTACTAGATATCTTTCCTTTATTTTCTTAATTGCTCCAATTCTTGTAGGGGATGATTGTTCTCAAGAAAATTGGGATGAAACATAGAGGGCTAACAATAGCTTAATCGGTTATATGAGAATAGATAGAAAGAAATGAAAGGGAGAGGCTAGGGAAGACATACTTTTTTCCCCTTTCTAAAAGACAGTCGGAAATAGCCACCCTCTCTACCTCCCAAGGTAGGGTTAAGGTCTGCGTACACACTACCCTCACAGACCCCACTTGTGGGATTTCGCTGAGAATGTTGTTATTGTTGTTTTCTAAAAGACGGCATATTTTTTATCTACTATCTGACAACATTAATAATAACTTCATCCTTCTTTGTCCTTCCTTTACTTCATACTTGTTTTTTCCACCCTTTTCCTTCTCTACCTATTTTAATCAATTAACTTAATCCAAATAGAGCTTCTTATTGAGCTTATGTTGATCAAGCTTGACTTAAAATTACACACGAAAAGGCGCCTGACTAAGGATAAGTAAAAACTCATGCCTTTCCTTCAAATTTTGATTATTTCAGGATATCATATCAGGGCCAGAAGACACATTACCAGAAGAAATGGTGAAAAAACAAATGATGAAGCAAGACCTGGAGAAGCTTCTTCACAATGTATTATGTGATAGAGAAGCAAAGATTCTGAAATTTCACTTTGGCCTCAATGGAGATACCCCTCAATCTTTTGAGGAGATTGGAAGAATGCTTAAGCTTTCAAGAGAAAGGATTAGACAGATTAATTGCACTGCCTTGTCAAAATTAAGAGAAAGTACTATGTTAGACAGCTTCAAAATGTACATAACATAAAAATATTCTGTATAAGACAGGATATTTTGTACATTGTCACAAGCAAAATTGAATTGATACTGTTGGGTCCCGTGGGCTACGGATTAGTAAAACGTAAGATTAAAATCGCAAACTAGAACAACAAAAAAACAGTCACTGGATGTTGCCATCAATGTTGGGTCAACATCTTAGGCAACATTGCAATTAAAACAGAATAAACCTTGTAGAGTATGTGCAGCGGAAAAAGTAAAGAGACACAAGGTTTATATTTTCAAGGGTATATATAAATATATCCCTTGATGGTCGGTGACCAAAAGAATTGTATATATTATATACAATTACAAAGAATTTCTTTTCACAAATTGAGCGTTACAACTGAAAAAGAAATTACAAACAAAATGAAGTCGCCAATTTGGACGCCCATTTAGGAGTAAAAGATAAAAGACATCTCCATTACAATTGCTTGAATACTAAGCTTAATCTAGAATAAAGATAGCACTTGTAATGTGGGACAAGATGTTGTTAAAACAACTTTAGGCTAAAATATGGATCCAGTTTCCTAAGGTAAAGTCCGAGAGCTCTCTTGAAAATTCTTCTTCTCAATTATCTGAAGTGACTGGATCAACGATACTCTGAAGTTCTCCCTCTATTTATAGGGTGGAACTTCCCTTGAAATCCTCACAGATGGTTGCGGAGGTTGAGCAAAAGATGGCAGCAGTTTGGGCCGAGTCTTGCTCCTGGAAATCCTCAACGATCTGGACCTGGTCATTCGCTGCTTTCTCTTCACGCTTTGACTTTGTATTTCACCACGTTTTAAACACAACAATCTAGTAAGCTTGCCTAGGTCATTTTTACTCGCAGTAACATCAATTGCTTAGGCCGGAAGAATAGGCAAAACTAGTACAGAGATGTTGTCAGGAATGTTGTCACAACATCGCAGGTAACATCCTGAAGGTGTTGTCCTGAGCTTTTGCAGATGTTGTCACAACATCCTATCTAACATCAACAATCTCCCCCTTTTTGTCTTTCTTCACAAAACTCCATACGATGCTAAAATGACTAGGATACTGATTCTTGATGTAGTCTTCGATAATCTAAGAAACAGTAATATCAGTGTCATGCTCCCCCTTAACCTGCAGTTACAGATTTCAAGCAAAGTCGTATCAATCGATGATTTGATTAGTTAGGTGTTACGTTCTGTTACTCATTACTTACAGCAGATGTGCAGTAAATATTCATACCATACCATAACATGTATCCAGATATAGCATTAGCATTAACCAAAAAATATCCTAAAACTTATTACAAAACCAAAAAATTAGATAGTATCCAAATGTCAGTTAAACCAAACCATTAACAAAATGATTGTTTTACATAGTAACGAACAGGCAGCATCAATATACAGCACACTGTATCACCACCATCGTCATTTTCATCTTCATCTTTCCTCCCCCTGCTTGCTTGACTCTGCACCATCTCTCCCTTTCTGTTTACTCCTTCCCTCAGCAGGAACTGCATCATCTCTTTCCCCCTTTTTGTGAAGAAAACATGTCCTCATAGTAGCTTTTTGCACGCACAAGCTCCAGAATTTGTCGATCAAGCTCAGCAATGTGCTTCCTTAGCCAATCCTTGGACACAGGGACAGTACACTCGATGTTGCAAGGAATGTTTGTAACATCCTGTGTTGGTTCAGTGGCAACATGCTGCGATGTTTTGGTGTCCCAATTTTCTTTCTTCCAGGGCAAGTCTATGACTTTGTCCCTGCTATTTACTACTGCTCTTTGTACTGGATAAACATCTAGGGGTTTACTCAGTCTTTCTCCTTTCGGAGTCTTGAAGCTTTGGTTCAGCAGTATTTGAAAAATGAGAGAGGGGTATGGAAGAGCAGAGTTAGATTGTCTTTCAGCCAAATTTGTGATATGGTTGAAAATCAGTATTCCAAGATCAACTCTGTGATTTCTTCCTACCTTATACAGTAGGGTTGCTTGGGGTGAGTAACAATTTCATTTAAAGAGGTAATCGGTATATATGGCAATTTATACGAGTCGCAAAGCGGTGTTGTGAGCCTCGACCTTTGATCGCGAGCCCAAGTGGTGATCAAATTTCCAGTGAGATATTTGATCATCTCATTTAGTTCTTCAGTAGTGGGAGTAGCTTCTGGGGTTCTAACAACATGAAAGATCCCTAGTGTGGTGTTTCTGATGTTAGAGTTAAATTCATACACCTTGTTGTAAAGGTACACTCTCCCAATTTTTTTTGAGGTTGTGTCCCTTACAAGGTGTGTCATATTAGCATAGAATACCCTAACAACCTTTTCACAGTAAGGACTTTTTCCAGTTACAGAGCTCAGAACCCTACGACTACTTAGAAATTCAATTAAGCCATATTCTGAAAATGACGACTAATCAATTAATTTTTCTCATCTAATGCCTCTATTCTTAAACCAGCTTCATCTATTTGAGCATGTTTGACTGTGGACAAAAGAGAGTAAGGCATTACCTCAGAATCCGATTCGGATTCTGGTTTTTCCTGTTCTGGTGGTGTGGCTTCCGATGTTGCCTCAGATGTTGGGGCAACATAGTCAGGATCAGTGTCTTATTTCCTCTCTGTTGCCTTCGATGTTGAGGCAACATTTGAACCGAAGTTCCAGTATGTTCTTCGCACTCTCTTTGGCATGTAGTTCCTTAGAAGAATGTCGTCAGACATTTCCTCTTATCCCTTCTTCTCGGCTACGGTTGGAGTGGTTGCTGACGATGTCAGACTTCTGGGTAGATTGAAGTCAGAATTAGTGCTGGTGGTGGGGGACTCAATAGGGAAAGTCAATTCTTTAACAGGGGAAGTCGACTCTGCCCTGGTCCTTTTGGCAGTTTGCTCTTCACCGAATCTGCTTTCAATAACCCTTTTCGACCTTCTCGTTGGCATTGTTGACTGTGATCCTCTTGACGCAAGGTTTGTAAAATCAGATGTTGTATCAACATTTATTGGGTTCTTCGAATCTCCAGGGTAACACACATTTAAGGGTTCGTCAGAACCCAGAAAAATCAGTGCTAAATTTGTGTCATCCTCAACAGGCTTTAGTTCATTGATGGCTTTATAATGTTTATACATTTTGTTGCTATTTGGTGAGCTTGTTAGCATTGGAGAGTAATATTTTGATTTTGAAAATTTAAACGATTTGGGGGATATGGACATGGGAGAGGGTTTTGATGAATGTGGTGTGTTGGAGACGTTTTGGGTTTGAAAAATTGATGGTGATGTTTGGACTTCCATTTGTTGGTTCGACTTGCGGCTGATGTGACAATGCTGAAACAAAAAATGGGGATTTTCATCATGGCAAACATTACTTTACATTCAAACTCTTTTTCTTAAATTTAGGTAGTGGAAAATATTTGAACTCTTCACGTACCCAAAACAAAAGATTTTATATGGCACAAGACATCTTTTAAAAATTAAAAAGAAACGGTCCTCCAGATTATTGGATTTTCGTTATACAAAGAGACGTGTTACATACCAAAACCCAGAAAAGAAATAAGAAAAACAAGATCGACCAACGTACTGGAATACGATGTTGTGAGTAATGTTGGCAACATTTCAAAGTTCAACAAACATTTAGAGACTTCAAGGATTTTCTGATTTGGCAAATAATTTTCCGTATATGTTCCCTATGAGACTGATCGCAGGACAAATGTGATATTTTACCATTGTCCCTAATCAACTTAGTTGAACATATATGGATAAAAAATAAATATTAAGGAATTTTCAACCTTCTTGAAGTACATGGTACTCCTATAGAATAGGAACAGTACCAACTTTAGAGCTTTGCTCTTTTTGTATAAAACCAAATCTTTAGTTGAGGCTCCGCCTTCTTATGATACTCCATTTTTATGATATACATCATCGCAGAGAACGGTATCACATTTAAACCTTATCCTTGTGAGGTCAAGTTTGATTCTTTTGAAAAATAGTGCAACATTACTTACAACACATATCCTGCACATTGACTCAAGCAGTAAACGTTACCCAAAATGTTAGGTCAACATTTAGGACAACATCTACCTTGCCTGTCTTATTTTCAGAGAAAACAGAGACCAAGAGATTTTTTCAAGCTAGAAAATCTCTCATGATCTAAAGATTTGGTAAAAATATAAGCTAGTTAAGAAAGAGTATCAACATGTTTGATTTGAACTAGCTATTTTCCACTAAGTATCTTAAAAATGATGTCTTATGTCAATGTGTTTTGTACGTGAATGCTGATGCGTGGTAAGATGCACACACTTTAAACGCAAGTGCACGTTATCGTGACAAGTAGTATAGTCTTGATAAGACTGAATATCGTCCTCTAGGATTAGGGTTCAAGTACCAACTATCTATTTTCTAGTATCTATTTGGTGAATTGATAAATGATTGGTTGTTTATAACTAAGAATTATGAAAGTTATCTAAATATAAAGATTTACTTCAGGTGTGATGAGAATAGGGCTTCCATGTATCCTTACTATCCGCTTATGCTACTTACTAATGCATTAACTTATGGTATTCTTCTTTTGGAGAAAGCAGGTTTACGAAATCGTTTTATACTCGTTAGGTTATATAAACACTCAACCCGATGTCGCGCCTTACCTACCTTTCTGATAAGGATAACTCTATAGGAGGATTAAGAACAAAACCTAGTTGGCCAGTCACGCACAATGCGCAAAATTAGGGTTGTTAAGCCTCATCAACGCTACATAAATAATTGAGGTATTTTCATCCCCAATCCAAGAATGTCTACCCAACTTACAAAGTATTCACAATCCCCCTTCTAATCGATTAGAAATCATATAGTGATAATTAGTTGTCAATTAATTACAAGAATTCAACTCAAATATTGGATAGATCTCAAGAAGAAGAATAACCATAAGCGTCGTTAAATCATAACATAAGTTTCTAGAGATTCAACATGGAAAGCCTATAGAGGAATTAGTTCCTAGCCATTGACATGAGAACTAATCCCGTATTCGTCATCATACAAAACTGAAATAAAGAAAAAAAAGAAAGAAAATTACTAAGAATGAGTCTCGCCAAGCGTCGAGGGTTGTGTTGTGGAATATTTACAAGATGGATTGGTGGAAGGATGGATGTAGAATGGTGAATGGTGGGATGGAGAATGAATAATTCTTCTAATGATGTAGAGTATTTATAGCCAAAGAATCCTTTTGGTGAAGGGTTAGGGATTTTGTAGGTAGGAAAAGTTATTAGAATCCTTTTAGGTAAGGGTATTAAGGTAGGAAAAGTTATCCCTTTAGGTAGGAAAAGTTATCCCTTTAGGTAGGAAAATTTATCCCTTTAGGATTTTGAAAACATGTCAAATTCGGCCAGCACTTCATAATTCCCGCGTCGGCCATGCGCGCAGATCAGGCCATGCTGAAGATCAAGAACTTTCGGACTTAGCGACACGTTGGCGCGCGGCTCATTCGGTAGCCATGGCCGGTGACATTTTTCTGGCGAATTCTCGTTTCGTCGTCTTTTTCTCGTCCGGCCTTCGTCTGATTTCCTCTATAATTCCCGGAACTTCTTAGACTTCATTTCTTGGCCCTTTTTGTGTGCAATTTCATCTCATTTATGCTCATTTCATCTTCTTTTCGCCATTTCTCCATTTATGACCGCTGTGACACAAAAGAAAGGAAAACGACCCTAATACTATACTAAACATAAATAAAATGAGTAAAATACTAATTAAAAATGACTCAAAAGTGTATATAAAATACACCGATCAAATACCCCCAAACTTAACCTTTGCTCGCCCTCGAGCAAAGATCAAAAGAAAGAAATACAGACTCAAGGAAAACGAAAAAATAAAAGACTCAATGACATTGATCACTTTGCTGCATTTGGCGCTACTTAGAAAAACATGAAGATTAGTAGAATAATATGCAGGAACATATAGCATGAAATTTCAGCATTCTAAACACATTAAGCTAGATATTTCGCAAACTCATTTTTATCATGCTTAATGGAAGTCAATATACTAAATCATGCATATAAATTCAAAAATCCTATGGCATGCTTACTTGCTATTCTCCACTAATCCTGGATATGCATAAAAGAGATCTTCAGGACTTTAAGGGTTGTAATGTAGGCTTAGGTAGGGGTTGGTAAAAATAGGCATTTAGGCTCATTTTTGTGTACCATAAGCTCTTTAGCTTTTCAGTATTTCCCTTTTCTTTTTGTTCTTTTCTTTTCTACACTTCAATTCTATCTTTTTCCCTCTTTTATTTTGGGAGAATGAAGAGTATCATAATAACAAGCACCCCCAAACTTAGGCTTTTGCCTCTTTCTTATTACTTTTTTATTGGGGTGCAACAAGCCCATTCACTCTTTTTGTCTTTTTTTTTTTTTAACACAATTTATTCCAACTATTTCACATTTTTACTTATGGCACAATTGTCGGAATATATGGTGTCAAAGAAAAAGTTTCATGTTTTTAGGCTCAATGGGGCTGACTATGGATATTTTTAAAGTCAGGGATAGAAAAGCGTGGTAAGAATTGGCTAACAAAGAAATGCCTGAGTCATCTCCCTAACATGCATATCCTAACGATTTCGCCTTAAATAGCAAGCAATCATAACACATAGGTTTTAATCTTTTAATAATGCACAAATCAAGCGAATCTCGATGAGGATTTCATGAGTTTTGGCATATCTAACCTAAGTGTTTAGATGGTTGCTTCTAATTCCATTACATTATTCAACCTTACTTCACTAGGCAATTCAAGTAACTACAGCGTCGTGATCTAAAAAAATATGACTCAAAAAATGACTCAAAAATACACAAAACAATTCAACACGACTCAAAAACAATAAAACATCTCCCCAAACTTAAATCACACATTGTCCCCAATGTGTGCAAGACTCAAAGAAAATAAAAGAAAAAGGACAACTTGCGACCTGACCACGGTCATAACGGAGTGCAGGAGGAAAAATTACGGAATTTGCACGGAAATATGGCTCTACGAAGTTCGTAGCGCGGCACGAGATTCGGCGCGGCCACTGCTAATCTTGTGGCTCTTACGAGATTCTGGCGCGCGACCACGATTAGCGCATGTACGGCCTTCTTTTCCTTTTTCAGCGTTTTGCTCCTTTTCCTCGATTTTAGCTTTCATCCACTGTCATCCAACAACACAAAACAAGAACCCAGACCGTGAGGTTTCAAGACAAAATAAAATAAAATAAAATAAAGAGAAATTAAAATAACATAATTAAAAATATTGGGTTGCCTCCCAACAAATGTTGTCTTTAACGTCTTTTAGCGGGACGCAATTAACCTTTCGAGTGCCCATTGGATCCTTCTGCGAACCGCTTGCAATCCGCGAGTTATTGTTGTAGGTCTCAATTTCCCTACGACCGTTTGTTCAAACAAGAGCCTTACATATCCAATTATCCCCAGTAGGCTTGTTTTATGCTTTATAATGTAGGAATCAGTGAACTTCTCTACATCTCTCAACTCTAGGGGTACCATTGATGGTATGGGCTTCCTAATGGGAATCACCGTGATAGCTAGTGGTGTTTCTTACGTAATAGGTGCGAAAAGAATTTCCATAGAATCGAAGGTAAATAATTGGATCTGCAATCTTTTCCTTCTACACCAACTATTTCACGATTCCTCAATAGTTGGGTGTGGTTCGAACTCAATTTGATGTTATTTGTTCAAAATCACCTCGATTTACGGGTTACGGCGCGGCCACTCTGTCTCGAATCTTGGCTCGCGACCACGCTTTCATGGCGGCCGCTATTCTTGCTGCGAACTCTCTATCTCCCCTGATTCGGCATCCTTCAGGTCAATTGCCTGACATTGTGTTTCTTTATTGTCTACCCCAGGTGCAGATTGCTCTTCTTGTGTTTCGCTGTTGAATATGATCGCGAGCTCTGCTATTTGTGTTTCCAACTTCTTCATGGCTATTCTCGTTTCGTCTATGAACTGATTTTGGTACCTCGTGAGGCCCGAGTATAGCTTCGTAATTCTTCCCTCTCTTATACATGGTTGGAGCTCGATCATATTGTGATGAAATCCATGTCTTAAGGATCCCTGAGATGAATCAAAACCAACAACGAATCACGGCACACTTGTTTTTTTTTTTTAAAGAAAATAAAATAAATAATTTAAAGAAACAAAAATTAAAACCAAATTAGAAATTAAAAATAGATAAATTTGATATTGAACTATGCCTAATCCCCGGCAACGGCGCCAAAAACTTGATGCGCGGTAAGATGCACACACTTTAAACGCAAGTGCATGTTATCGTGACAAGTAGTATAGTCTTGATAAGACCGAATATCGTCCTCTAGGATTAGGGTTCAAGTACCAACTATCTATTTTCTAGTATCTATTTGGTGAATTGATAAATGATTGGTTGTTTATAACTAAGAATTATGAAAGCTATCTAACTATAAAGATTTACTTCAGGTGTGATGAGAATAGGGCTTCCATGTATCCTTACTATCCGCTTATGCTACTTACTAATGCATTAACTTATGGTATTCTTCTTTTGGAGAAAGCAGGTTTACGAAATCGTTTTATACTCCGTTAGGTTATATAAACACTCAACCCGATGATCGCGCCTTACCTTTCGTGATAAGGATAACTCTATAGGAGGATTAAGAACAAAACCTAGTTGGTATCGCACAATGCGCAAAATTAGGGTTGTTAAGCCTCATCAACGCTACATAAATAATTGAGGTATTTTCATCCCCAATCCAAGAATGTCTACCCAACTTACAAGATATTCACAATCCATCCCTTTCTAATCGATTAGAAATCATATAGTGATAATTAGTTGTCAATTAATTACCAAGAATTCAACTCAAATATTGGATAGATCTCAATGAAGAAGAATAACCATAAGCGTGCATTAAATCATAACATAAGTTTCTAGAGATTCACATGGAAAGCCTTATGAGGAATTAGTTCTAGCCATTGACATGACAAGAACTAATCCCGTATTGCTCATCATACAAAACCGAAATAAAGAAAAAAAGAAAGAAAATTACTAAGTATGAGTCTCGAGCCAAGCGTCGAGGTTGTGTTGTGGAATATTTACAAGATGGATTGGTGGAAGGATGGATGTAGAATGGTGAATGGTGGGATGGAGAATGAATAATTCTTCTAATGATGTAGAATATTTATAGCCAAAGAATCCTTTTGGTGAAGGGTTAGGGATTTTGTAGGTAGGAAAAGTTATTAGAATCCTTTTAGGTAAGGGTTTTAAGGTAGGAAAAGTTATCCCTTTAGGTAGGAAAAGTTATCCCTTTAGGTAGGAAAATTTATCTCTTTAGGATTCTGAAAACATGTCAAATTCGGCCAGCACTTCATAATTCCCGCGTCGGCGCGGCCTGAAGATCAACTTCGGACTTAGCGACCACGTTGGGCGCGCGGCTCACTTCCGGTAGCCATGGCGCCGGTGACATTTTTCTGGCGAATTCTCATTTCGTCGTCTTTTTCTCGTCCAGCCTTCGTCTGATTTCCTCTATAATTTCCGGAACTTCTTAGACTTCATTTCTTGGCCCTTTTTGTGTGCAATTCCATCTCATTTATGCTCATTTCATCTTCTTTTCGCCATTTCTCCATTTATGACCGCTGTGACACAAAAGAAAGGAAAACGACCCTAATACTATACTAAACATAAATAAAATGAGTAAAATACTAATTAAAAATGACTCAAAAAGTGTATATAAAATACACCGATCAAATGCTGAACAGGATTTTTGGAAATATTAATAGCACTCAGATTATCACAGTACAAAATTATAGAGTTATTAGAAATGTCATAGTCATCAAGCATATGTCATAACCAAATCAATTGAGCACAACCAGTTGCAAAGGCATTGTAGTTGTTGTTGACGTCTTGGGCAAGAGCAAAGGCACTATAAGTGCCCGGAGCAGCAGTGGAGACATTGGTTGTGCCAAAGGCAGTGACACTTGACGTACCAAAACCTGTGGCAGTGGCACTTGACGTGCCAAAAATAGTAGTTAGGAAGGCATTAGAGATGTCACGGTCAATGGTGACACTAGGAGTGCCAAAAACAGTGTAGTTGAAGGCAGCGTTAGTGCCTTGAGTAGTGGGATTGCCTTGAGCATCGGTGGAATTTTCAGTGTTTAATTGATCTTGTCCAGTCATGTTGTTATTGAAATAGCGAATATTATCTTAAGCTTGTGAGTAGTAATGTGTAGAACGAGAAAATAACAACAACAACTATTTGTTAGAAATCTGAAAATGATCAAGTATGAGGGCTTGCTGAGTCGACCAAATTCTTGATCTATCATTAAGATAATATTGCCCCGTATATCCTTTCAACGGTTGTAATGACAACTTATCTCCCAAGATAAAACAACAATCAAACAAATGAGCAAATGAAACTCAGGTGTTTGTTTTGGAAGAAATGAGTGTTTGTGATTGCAAGAGATGAAGACAATTTCAGAGAATTATTGAGTGTAAGATGTCAAGTGTTTTTCCAAATGAGCCATGTGTCTCATTTTATAGTGTGTAGATGATGACCATCCAAATGACTAAGTAATGACCATGAATGTCATGTTAATGCCTTGAATTTGGAGTTACAATTCAGCCAAGTAATGACTGAACATGAGCAAAATAATGGAGAGTAAATACTTCAAAGTCAGCCCAAGAATCAGTTTTTAATTCACCTCCAACGGATTGAAAGCGATCGAGCCGCGGCCGCCGGAGGAAGGCGCGCCTTCGATAACTCACTGGAATTGGAACGTCAATTAGAGTCGCGGCCGCCCGGGGCGTCGCGGCCTTCAATTCGGTGAGTTCTTTCGAATTGGAACGTCGATTCGCCGCGACCGCTACGTGGAGGCGCGACCCTTCTCGGTTTCGTGGTGATTTCTGATTCACTTCATCTTTACACATTATACACTTCTTCCTTCATTTACCAACGTGAAATCATTCGTCATTTGGCCAATACCGTCTATTACCTTACGTCTCAAACAATTCGTATACATATCAATATCTCTTCCATTAAGAAAATTTTGATCCTTGGCACTACGTGTGCACGTGTGTGGAAACAAGGTTTCCTATGTGCGGGGCCCCAATTGTTCGATTCATAATTAATAGGATTTACTTTATTTCACGTTTAATAAATATTTCCAACAAAGAAAAATGAGTATTTCGCTCCCGTACTGATTAACCGTTAACTATAAAATCTTATCCATTCACCAACTGTTAATTTGATAACCCAATACCAATAAGACAATAAGCCAATTTTGTTGTTGGATTATCGATAACAGTTCGATTTTGAACAGCCCTAATTGCACACCCCTTAAGAAAATACTAACTCTTAGAAAAATAAATAGGTAATTTGACTAAACTATCCCTAATTAAATAGGTATTGGAGTTTGGTCACTTAAAACTTAATAAGGCCAAATCAATAAAAATAAGGTTAATTCCTTCTTGATTTGGTAAGTGAACACTCTCTTTGAATAAAAAAAATTAAGTGGACACTATTTTTGAACAGGAGGGAGTAAGCTCTAATAATGTATTTTTCATAATTTTATTCAAAGACACCTTCTAAGAAAGTTGGCCAAACACATTATATTTATCAAATACTTACGAAAGTATAGTTTCTAATTAAATTTGTCAAACACAAATTATTTTTCTTCAAAAATATTTTTTCAAAAGGTTATTATATGAAGACTCTTAATATGTCATTATAACTCAAGCACCAGCTAAACATAAGATAATCTAAAACAAAGAAAAGAATGAAGTTAGAGGTCGTTTGGTAGCTGATTTGGGGGTGAGCTATGCAAGTATTGAAATTTGTATAAGTAATACCACTTCTGGTAGTTGGTGAGGAGGCAATTTATTCAAGTATAAAATTAATATGATGTTTGGTTTGCAATTGAGAAATCCGCATAACTAATATATGTATAAGTTATGAGGGAAATGTAGAAGTATTATTTTATGCAGGATAGAAGGTGAATTAACTAATACATGAATAACTAAATCCTACATTACTATTACTTATATAAAATAATATATAAATTGTCTCATAACTAATTTCGCATATAGCTAATACATGCATAACTTTAACTAGGATGTTCATGGGTCGGTTTTGGTTGGTTTTCTTTTAAAAATTAATCAAACCAATTAAGTCGGGTTTTCAAATACTGAAACCAAATCAAACCAATTAAGTTGGTTTTCATCACTTCGGTTTCTGTCGGTTTTTTCGGTTAATTCGATTTTTTGTCAGTTTTTTCTTAAAAAAATATATATATGACAGTAGTCTTCCAAGTGTTATGTCGAAAGATGCAAACTCAAAAATAAAGAAATCGCAACACCAATCACATATTAGATTAACTATACTGCATCATAACACTATCAAATTAATTAAAAAAAAGAAGGAACTATATATGTAATCAAGTTATGTAAGTAGCTTTCTCCAAGAAAAAAAAAGGATGCATTGTTCAAAAAATTAGTCATTTTCAAAGAACTTAATAAAATTTCCTACAATTAATTTTTTTGTGCAAAAATTAAAGAGTTATGATTTACCAAGATATGTTGATGATAATTAAATTAAATAATAAAATAATTAAATGATCTAAACACAAGTTATTTTGGACATGAAATATATTCTTGAAATTATTAAAATAAAGACTACAAATAAAACTAGAAAGTAAAGGCAAAAAATTGGATTATCATAAAGGCAAATACCTAGATTACTAACCAAGAGAGCAAAGTTTAATATGTACCATCTTACATAAAAATATACATGTATATATGTGTAATTATAAATTCTTAATAGGTATTTATATAATCGATTTGGTTCATTTTTTGATTATTTTTTGTTTAAAACTAAAATCAAATCAAATTTTATCGATTTTTAAAATTACAAAACCAAATCAAACCAAAAAAATATCAGTTTTTTTCCTTCGATTTGGTTTAATTTTCGGTTTGGTTCGGTGTTTCTATTTTTTGTGAACACCGGAATATCATATTTAACCAAACAAGAAAAGGAAAATGGAAAAAGACATCACCCATAGTGACGGAGGGTCGGGTCGGGCGTGTGGGATTAGGGTTTAAGCCTTCAATTCTAAAACCCTAAAAAAACTAAGCTTACCAGCTCTTCAAGTAATGGGGATTTTCGAACCTTTTAGAGCAATTGGATACATTACCACCAATGTTCCTTTCTCTGTACAAAGACTTGGTACTGAGACCTTTGTCACCGTTAGTGTTGGCAAAGCTTTCCAAGTTTACAACGTATGTTTTTTATGACCATTCTCAAGTTTTCTTTTTCTGATTTGGGTCAACAATTAATTTTTGTTTTGGATCTTTTTTGCATGTGCAGTGCGCTAAACTCAGTTTGGTTCTTGTTGGTAAGCAATTTGTTGATTCATTTTTCTAAGCAGCTTAATTCTTGAAATTGGTTAAATTTGAACTTTTGATTTAGTTAAAACTTATAAATCATGGGCCCTTTGCTTTTGGGGTTTGGGGATGGGAGTAGTTGAAGTGAGAAAGAACCTATTTTATTTGCTGCTAGGTTCAGGTTATGTGAAGTATTGGTTGTAGTTAAAGGGCGTGTTTGGTATGATGGAAAATGTTTTCCTAGAAAATATTTTCTTGGAAAACAGTGGGTTTCTTATTTATTTTATAGTGTTTGATAAGTTATCAAAACTATATATATTATCCTAAGAGCATTTATGTTTAGCAAAATTCTATTGGAGTTGGGGTTGGCGGGGGTGGGATGGTCAAGAGGCGGGTGTTGGAGGCGTTGGGTGGGTGGGAAGGAGACAACAAACTTGGAATGTCATTTATGAAACTTGTTTTTCCTACTTACATTAGGGAAGTCATTTTCCTCATTTTTAAGGAACTTGTTTTCCTAAGGAAAATGTTTTCCAAGAAATTTTGGCCAACCAAACATGGGAAAATAGGAAAACATTTTCTGGAAAATGTTTTTCTTCATACCAAACACACCCAAAATAGAACAAGATTTCCTTGTAAGTGGTTTATCCACTAGATAGGTCTCTTAAGTTACACAGAAAAAGGGGAATAACGAGCATAAGGAAGCCTGTATAACATGGGCTTGGATATGGGTATGTATACCTGTTCAAGTTTTACTAAGCTTTTTTTGGTGTATGTTGAAGGATCAGCGCTATCCATACACTTGTTTTTACCTGTTAACTCTAAATTAGGAGTCCCATTTCTGATGTTTGAAATTACTGCTGTGGACTTTATCTTGTTTTTACATCCTGTGGGTGATGTTAGACTGAAATGTATTAATGTACTCTTGAACATCTTCAGTAGTTGTAGGCTGCAAAGTACGAGGACTAGTTTTGAAGAAATTAGTTAGTGTCTAATTGTAAAAGGAAGCAGTGTAAAACAGTTAAATATATTATTAACCTAAGAAGCCAAGAAGGAATAGTGGAAGACAAAGGCAGATGATATAACATGGTACACATGGATTTTTAAAAAATACTTGAGCATAATCAGAATGTATTCTATACCGCACAATGTGTACCAATGAGTTGGACTATGAAACTATCTAAACTATCTAGTGTATTCTCAACCTTCAGTTTGAATACCAGGCTAACCAGTAACCACTGTTATTCTCACTGAACCATCCAAGTCTGCCCCCAATTTATTAAGCTACTTATGTAGTAAATGAATGGTTTCAGCTGAGAAATAAGTAGATGAAAGTTCTATAGATACCGAACGCATGACAAATTGTTATTCCAAATTTAGTTACCATTCATATCTGTTCTGGCTAACATTACTGGGCTTTATAGCAGATGGAGCTTATTGTGTTTCTTTTCAGTTTGTTGCAATACATCATGGCCTTTGTTGCAAAAATATTCCTAATTTAGTTTGAACATCCTTGAAGAGAGCACCATCAGGGGAACTTATACTCTTAAAATAAAATTTGGGTCTAGGTTTCTTAAGTTCCTAAAAACGAAACACGCAAGTTTTTTTAACCTTTTGCATCCCCCTTTTGGGATTCCATGAAAGCTTCATTCTATTATTAGTTATTTAATAAAGTTCTATTTTTTATTCAATAGTTTTACCTTCTAATTATTCTAGAAAAAGAAATGATGCTAAGATATCGTGCCTTTATTGGCATCCCATTAACTGTAATTAATCTATATCTGTAGAATGAGAGAATTAATGAGGGTGATGTTGGAACTGAACTTCTCAGTTCAGGTTTTCTTTATGGAGTTTGATGTTAAATGTGAAAAGGGATTTATAAGAGGGATATAAAAATAGATACAAGTTCTTTATAAAAAAATACAAACAGATACAAGTTTTAAGAGAAAATTGTCTTCAGAAGGAGATGCGAGAGGATGTTCCTGCTGGTAGCCAACTCATTACAGTGTTTTGCAGTTGTAGGGCTAGGGGAAGCTCAGTTGACTAGTAGATGGGAAAGGTATAATGTGAGAAGACTATATCAGTAAAATAAGAGAAACATTGTGCTGTTGGAGAAAAGAAGAGAAACAATGGGCTCTACTCTTCTGGAAACAGTGATCAGTTTAATTTTACTTCTACTATTAGTTTTAATGCTAGATTGAAACCTGTAATAGTTAGCTATACTGCCATGTTCGGGTTATTGTCAACTAAAAATCAACAGTTCCTCAATCCCAAAGTAGTTGGGGTTTATCTGTTCCACTCTATTTGCATCCTTTTCATTTCAACATCAAATAACTTGTCTTCTCAAGGAAAGTTAGTTACTGGTTATTAAAACTATATGTTTTCTCTGAATCTTCACTTATCCCTATACTAACATACAAGTATCAAACCCGAATAAAGAGGCAAACATCAGACCTACTGTAAGTGGTGTTCAACCTATTGTGGTGGAAAAAGTTGTATCTAATTCATTATGGAGTTATTTAATTTCATTCTTACAAAAAATATTCCCTGCACTTCCTCGACATTCATATTTGAATTTTGAATAAAGGCCCGCAATTGCCAAAGAAGATTCGAGCTCTCGCTTCTTATCGTGAATATACTTTTGCTGCCTATGGGAGTGACATTGCAGTTGTTAAGCGTGCTCATCAGGTTTGTTTTTTCCTCTGAATGTATTAATCATGACAAGGTTTGTAGATCTTCCCCACCCACCCACCCACCCACAAAAAAAAACTGTGCATGTTACTCTACATTGTTGAGGAGGCTCAACCATGAAGAGGAAAAAGAATCTTGTGATGCTTGATCACATTACTCTTGTATCACTTTGAAGAATGCCCTCAAATTTTCTAATATGCTTTGAAGATTACTTGGCCTTGCGTTGGGACCATTATTTGGTGTACTGTTACTTCTGTCATTTGTCGTTCACAAAAACCCATGATCTCTGGAAAGTGTTACTTTAAATGTGCATGCATTTTAGCTTCCTATAATTTATCGATAATCTGAATCTTTCTAAAGTAGAAGGATGGATAGAATTCTACTGAAGCATCTGGTGTTAGGGAATCTCTCCTTGAATAATCCCCTTTCCTGATCTTTCTTTCCTTTTGCCCTCATTTACTTGAATGAAGGTCAGATTTTGTTTCAAATGGTGCAAGTTTTGGGTCCTTATAATACCGGCTATTGTGTCATTCTTTCTATTTGATATATTATTATCACCTTTTATTCTTCATACATTTGTTAAGCTTATTCTTTTGGGATCATCTTTGAGTTTCAGAGTGTGCATTAATGAGCCTTTTTATGTTTTTCTGGTGCAAATGGTTCCATTTTCTTTGGTCAGGTGGCTACTTGGAGTGGACATAGTGCTAAGGTGAACCAGTTGATTCTTTTTGGTGAACATGTCCTAAGTGTTGATGTTGAAGGCAGTATCTTCATATGGCAATTCAAAGGAATAGACAAAATTCCTGCTCCAATCGGACACATAAAGCTAGAGGACAAATTCTCTCCTAGCTGCATAATGCATCCAGATACTTATTTAAATAAGGTATGAATTTTCTATTTTAAGTAACACAATGAGCTGAAGCATAGGTTGGTGGCAGTAGTTAATACACCCCCCCCCCCCCGCGGAAACCAAAACAAAAAAAACATGCTTGTTAAACAAGGAAAAAGGTTATAGTTTAGCTAGGTTCTTTGGTTTCCTATGTTTCACTTGACATTAAGCGGCTTCCAAACAGGTTATTCTAGGAAGTCAAGAAGGTGCTTTGCAACTCTGGAATATAAGCACAAAGAAGAAAATTTATGAGTTCAAGGGATGGGGATCTGCTATTACTTGTTGTGTTTCATCTCCGGCACTAGATGTTATTTCTGTTGGATGTGCGGATGGGAAGATTCATGTTCATAATATTCGCTACGATGAAGAGGTAGCTACATTTAGTCACTCTACAAGAGGTGCTGTTAATGCCTTATCATTCAGCACTAATGGGCAGCCCCTTCTAGCTTCTGGAGGTTCATCTGGTGTTATAAGCATATGGAATCTTGAGAAGAAAAGGTTGCAGTCTGTCATCAAGGATGCCCATGACTCCTCCATAGTTTCACTTCAGTTCTTTGCTAATGAGCCTGTTCTCATGAGTTCATCTGCTGACAATTCAATGAAAATGTGGGTCTTTGATTCAAGTGATGGGGACGCTCGTTTACTACGGTTTAGAAGTGGTCATAGTGCTCCTCCTCTATGTATCAAGTTCTATGCAAATGGGCGTCACATCTTATCTGCTGGTCAAGACCGAGCTTTTCGTCTTTTTTCTATTGTTCAAGATCAACAAAGTAGAGAACTTTCCCAGCGACATGTTTATAAAAGAGCGAAGAAGCTTAAGTTGAAAGAGGAGGAGATAAAATTGAAACCTGTTATTGCATTCGACGTTGCTGAAATTAGGGAACGTGATTGGTGCAATGTGGTTACATGTCACATGGACACCCCGTGTGCTTATGTATGGAGGCTTCAAAATTTTGTTCTTGGTGAACATATCTTAACTCCATGCCCTGAAAATCCAACTCCAGTCAAGGCTTGTGCTATTAGTGCTTGTGGCAATTTTGCTGTACTAGGGACTGCCGGAGGTTGGATTGAGCGATTTAATCTTCAGTCAGGAATCAGCCGTGGCAATTATGTTGATGTGTTGGGAGGTGAAAGTGCTGCTCACAATGGGGAAGTAATTGGCATAGCTTGTGATGCAACAAATACCATCATGATAAGTGCTGGATACCATGGCGATGTAAAAGTTTGGAACTTCAAAGGACTCGAGTTAAAATATAAATGGGAAGTTGGGTGTTCCTTAGTTAAGATTGTGTTCCATCGTTCTAATGGTCTTTTGGCTACTGTGGCAAATGACTTAGTTATCCGTCTATTTGATGTTATTGCACAGAGGTTGGTTCGTCAATTTGAGGGTCATACTGACCGTATTACGGATATGTGCTTTAGCGAGGATGGGAAATGGCTTTTAACGTCCAGTATGGATGGGACACTCAGAATTTGGGATGTAATTTTAGCTAGACAGATAGATGCAATACAAGTTGATTTGTGTATCACTGCGCTATCTTTATCGCCTAATATGGATATCTTGGCCACATCTCATGTTGATCAAAATGGTGTCTATCTGTGGGTCAATCAAGCGATGTTCTCTGGAGCTGCAAGCTTTGCATCATATGGAAGCGGAAATGAAATAGTCAACGTTAAGATGCCACCCGTTTCTTCTGCAAAAGATGGTGAAAACAGAGATAACAGAACTATCGTTAAGCCATTGGAGTCCTCTGTTGCTTCTCAGTTTCTGAATTCATGTTATCAAATTCCAGATCTAGTCACTCTTTCACTATTGCCTAAGAGTCAATGGCAGAGCTTGATCAACCTGGACATAATAAAAGCCCGCAACAAACCTATCGAGCCTCCAAAGAAACCTGAAAATGCACCTTTTTTCTTGCCTTCAATTCCATCTCTGTCCGGTGAGATATTATTTAAACCAAGCGAAGGTGCTAATGAGGAGAATAATACACAAAATAGCGAATTGGAAGAGGGCAGTAAGAAAACTGATCTTCCAATGTCCAAATTCATGCAAATTCTTCAGTCATGCGCGGAGAAAGAGAATTGTAAGCTCCTCACCTTCTCTCTATGTGTATTCACTTTCCTTGTTGGACAGACTCTAGGATGACAGATTTTATTGCCTTTTGCAGTTGCAACATTCACTGATTATATCAAAGGCTTGTCGCCTTCAATATTGGATATGGAGCTGCGAATGCTTCAGATAATAGATGACAATGACGATCAGGAGCCTGAGAAGAGACAAGAATTGCATTTTATTGAACTGCTACTGGATTACTTTATACACGAGATTTCATGCAGAAGCAATTTCGAGTTTATACAGGCTCTGATTAGATTGTTTTTGAAGGTAAATTTCCATCTTCACCAGCTGTCTAGTTTTATATTCTCTGCTTGACATTGTTGAGATAGTCAAGTTTAGGTTAAAGAGTGTTCTGACTTATGTGGCTCCAACTACTGACATAACTCTGATTGCAAATTGGCTATTAGTCATGCTTGAAATTTCTTTGTGATGTTTGATAAATATGTTATTTAACATCTCTTTTAATTTGTGCTGGACAGATTCATGGTGAAACAATTCGACGCCAGTCAAAATTGCAGGAGAAGGCAAAAAAGCTTTTAGAAGTTCAATCTGCAGTGTGGCAAAAAGTAGATAAATTGTTCCAATATACCAGATGCATGGTCACGTTTTTTAGCAACTCCCAATTTTGATTAATGTCAACATGACAGTGCTTGGCTGTTGTAATGTAATTGCAATTTTGATAGGTAAAAATATATCTTATATAACTGCAATTTTACAGTAGTACAATTGTTGTAATGTACTACTGTAACTCTTTTAAATAATGATGATCATCAAATCTACTCAATTACATATTTTTCTCTTATTATTATTAAGCCACATTTGACATGTGTGCTTATTGTGATTTTGAGGGTATTCTATGGTCATTTAAGTTTGATCTTTATGCAGTGTTTGTAATTACAATTAATTGAATGAGAAATGGACTCAATGAAGCTCCTCCTAATTTTCTTAAGTAAAAATATTCTTTATGTGCAAGTTAATTACAGTTGCTAACACACAACAATTAGCTTTTCTTTCTCTAATGCACTTCAATCTCAACAACTTTTTAGAAAGCACCAGCCAAACTTTTCATACCATGTAGTCTCTTTTATGAAGTCACTATCTAAATTAACCCCATTAGCTCAACCGATCAAAACTTCATCCCAACGTTTTTTTTAGCAGAAATTTAATCCACTGAATTAACATGAACAAATCAAAGAGTAATTTTAAAAAATACACTGAAACTAATTCATGAATAGAAAATTATCGTCCTAACATTTAGTGTACTGTTATTGAGCTCGGGCTCAGCACGAGCTTTTCTTAATGAAAATATACATGAGTATACACATACCTTGTGTATACCGTGTATATCACGGAAATCCATCACAAATGAGAATATGTGATATACACGGTATACACACCGTGTATGCTCACTTTTGGTAACAAAATATTTTGTATTAATTGTATATAATTAGCATTGTATACTTACTATAATTGTAGGATTCTTGTACAAGTAGAATATGGTTTTGAAAATAGAATAGGAATAAGATTTTTCTATTATGAAAATTGTAAATTGTATATATACTCTTTCATTAATGAAAATAATTAAGGGATTATTTCTTTCATGGTATCAGAAGTCTAGGTTAATTCCTTTCTCCCAAATTTTCGTCCAAATTGTGGCTCGGTTTCCGAGACCCCATTCTATCGGTTTCTGTGTCGATTTTACCTCCTCTTTTCCCAATTTTTTCTTCCAAAATCCCTTTTGTTCTTTCGTTATGACTACGTCAAAGAACATATTTAACTCTGCCCTTACTGTTTCTAACATCAAGAACCACATCTCTATCGTTCTTGAAATAGAAAACGTCCAATACGCGACATGGGTCGAACTGTTCAAAGTTCACGCACGATCGCATCAAGTACTCCATCACATTATCCCCGAGGCTCCCAGTGATACGGAGGGGCCTAAACCCGAGGATGATCCTAAATTATGGACGACCCTTGATGCTACCGTTCTTCAGTGGATTTACTTCATTATCTTTACCGACCTATTACAAACGATTATTGAGCCTGACGCTACGACAAAGGCTACTTGGGATAGAATACGTGATATATTCCAAGACAATCAAAATTCTCGTGATGTTACCCTTGAGCAGGAATTCTCTCAGGTCAACATGGAGAATTTTCCGAACGTTTCAGCTTACTGCAAAAGGTTGAAAGAATTAGTGAACCAACTCCGCAGCGTTGGCGCGCCCGATGATCATTTGGTCCTTCAAATGGTTGCAGGCCTATCTGAGGCCTATAGTGGTATTGGTACGCTTCTTCGTCAGAGCAGTCCTCTTCTGCAGTTCTATCAGGCTCATTCCATGCTCAAGCTCGAAGAAGCCAGCTTGGCTAAGAAAGCGGCCACCGACGCTAGTCCTGTGGTCATGATGACGTCCTGCACTAATTCTTCGAGTTTTGTTGATAATTCGGGCCAAAATCGTACTCACGATGGCAGCAAGAATACTCGCAAAAATAATAGCAAAAATTGCGGGGGCAAATGCGGTGGTTCCGGCAGTGGTGGTGGTGGCTAGAACAGTGGCGGTGGGCCCCGTCCGACAACAGTGGGCCACAACCAAACTGGTCCCAGTCTTGGCCCCCTAGCAGTGGGCCTAGACCAATGGGTAGTGGCCCAACGACACCTATTCTCCAGCCTTTTCAGCCTCTGGACAGTGGGCTGCCCAGAATTCTTTTCGGCCCAATAACAAATGGGCTAGTGGTTTCCGAACAACACTAGGCCGGGGCAGATTGGTACATGGACACCGATGCCACTTCTCACATGACGTTCGACCAAGGTACTATCTCGTCTTATTCCAATTTGAACAATAATCGTGGCATAATTGTTGGTAATAATGTGAAACTTCATTGAAGCAATTCTTCCCAAAGGGAATTTCCAGATATGCCAAATCGAGTGTTGCTCCGAATGTTGTCACTGATGCCACAACATCTCAGGCAACATTTCAGTTAACATCAGAAGAGACACAAACTCCATCATCCTCCAGCAAAATCGAATCTGATTCATACCTTGAGGTATGTATCTACTAAGACAAATTCTATTCTAAAACTAATTCTGATAAGAGACTGGTATAAGAACAGAGTTGTTAGGTCTGAAAAAGTAATAAATATTACTTCCTGTTCAGAATATGGTTTGGTAGAGTTCTTAAAAGAAAGACATCTCCTAGGATCTGTTACTGAGAACGAACCATATATTGATATAATATTCAGGTTGTTTTGTGCTAATTTGAGTTCTGCTATAAAGGATATCGACTCAAAGAAATTTGAAAAGGTATATCTCTATAACATAGTATATTTTTTCACACCTGCTGTTATAAACCAATTTATGTGATTAAATATTTAGGAGAATGTTAGATAAGCAAACTCTGCAGTGGACAATAGCGATGAAGTAATTAAGTACCTCACAGGAGGTATAATGCATAAGTGGATCTCTAGATGTCCGGCCTCTAAATTAACAGCCCTGTTTGCCACCCTTCACAAATTGCTATACACAATTGGCCTCCTTCAATGAATGAGTCAAGTGTAACTACAGAACAAGCTACAATGATGTATAAAATTGGGAAAAGTTTGAGAGTTGATCTAGACAAAATGATCTTCCATTAAGTTGCCAACTTGGCACAAAAAGAATCAACCTCAAATCCTCCCTTATCCCTCTCTGATATACAAAGTTTTAACTACCCAAGGTCTTAATCCTAAGAGAGATGACATATTAGGGAAGGCTCCTGAACTGTACACAGTAAACAAAGCAATTTTGAAGAGTAGAGACAGAGTGATCGATCTACCCTGAAAAATGGAAGGAAATAGTGCAGATGTTGACAGGAATGTCACCAACATTCTTGACAACACTGGTCCAAGACAGTCTCTATTGTCTACTGAATAGCTTGTGAATCAAATTGCAAAGATCAACCAACAAATCTCTGAGGTTGATACTGTGAGGAATGCTCTGATTCAAGTCAAAGATCAGTTCATGCTGCTGCTTTCTTCACAAAAGAGGGGGAGATGATACTGCTGAAGTCGAGGAAGCAGAGGAAGTGCTGATGCATGGGGAGCTGAGGAAGAAGACTATATGATGTTGTTCTGTGCAGAGAAGCAGTTATGCAGGAGTAAACAACTGCTGAAAGCTACTGCTGATGTATGATGGAGGAGCTCTTGCTAAGGTCGTGAATGTTGCTCAATCGGAGCAGTTAACTGTTTGACAAGATGAATATTGATTTGTGTGGACAATGAAATATTTCTTGTTATGGTCTATATATAAATCTATATAAATGTATGATATGTATATATGTGCTAACAACTTTCTTCTTTTAGAATCCTATACGAATGGTGAATGTATGTTTTCGTGTATGCCATCACATGTTAAGAGGGAGCAGTATTGTAATCTATAACATCTATGACATTGTCATAAGTCACTTGCACAGATTATAATAGGTTTTGTGAAGAAAGACAAAAATGGGAGAATGTTAATGTTGGGTTTGGTGTTGTGACATTTTGCCAACATATCATTTTTAGTACTAAGTTAAAATTCAGAAATGTTGGAACAAATGTCATGACATTCGGACGGCGATGCAGAAACGATTTTGTCTTACTTACGAATCAAGCAAATCTCGTGGGATTTTTACCACGATGGAAAAGTGATTTGGCAAGATGATTAGGAGCTGATGAAAAACGTGGGAAGAAAAAGTCAAAGTTGTTGCTAAGCTTGGGGAATAAGTCTAAGAAGTTAGAGGATTTTGCTCCATGATCTTCTCCAACAAACATTGTCGGTTGCCCACCTTTTCTTCAACCTCTACAACCAATCGATGAGCTTTTCAAGAAAAACTTTTACTATAAATAGAGAGGGAACAAGAGTGAATCGATATCCTGATCCAAAATGTAAAAATATCAAGAGAACTCTCGGAATTTCATCTTAGAAATCTGGATAAAAAATGTTGTCTGAGTGTGTCGACAACATTCTGTTCAACATTACAGTCGCTGTTTAGATTCTAGATTAACTTTGTATGAAGCGATTGTAACGACAGGTTGTCTATTTCTATTTTGTTAGATTTTTCAAGCAGAAGTCATCTGCGACTTCAACTTTTAATTCACTTCCGTTTTATCTTGTAAATATGTGAAAGGAATTTGTATATTTGTATATAATATATATATACAATACTTTGGTCATTGGTCATTGACCGTCATATGTTATATCAATATATAACTTATGTAAATATTAAACCCTTGTGTTCTTTAAATTCTGTTGTATTTACTCTTTAAAGTTTTTGTTTTTACTGAAGTGTTGTCACTGGTCCCGGACGACATTGTCTCCAACGAAAATTGAATTGACATTCAAATTTGTTTATTTTCGATTTATTTTTATTGTTCCATAGCCCTCTGCTGCCTAACAATTACCACCATTAATCAATACCTCAACCATTTTTATCCTTAGGTATTTATTACACAAGTTCACAAGTCACAACTACCACCATCAACTAACAGGTAGATTTTTGTTCTTTTCCTTGCCCTATGCTACCCGAGGCGTCCTCAAACTAAAACTAAAAAGAACAAGGAAAGGATTCATTTTGGCAATGTATTTCGATTCTCTTGTCACACAGAAGAAGGATAAACATTGTTCACTCTTCGATGATCAGGATTGCGTTTCAAGCTAGCTCTGGTTGGCGTAGTAGACGAGAACACCGCGACGGAGTTGGAAGACTGAACTACTCATGGAGTTAACTGATAGCGGGTAACCAAAAGTGAACTGTTTTTGCTGACCTATATTCAAAGTCATATTATAATGACCAGTATAATTTTACCCCTAACACCGGCATAATAAAATAATGGTTTTGATTCTTTTTCACTTGAAGACATCATGAATACTTCTAAGAGCATAATATATATTTTAAACAAATGGCTTATGGTCGACTACAAGGCTCTGTTTGTTTACTTCCCTTGAATTGTCTTGGAATAACTTGAACTAGCATATGGCAATGGAAAGCAAGAGTGGAGAAGGAAAGGTTGTATGTGTAACAGGGGCATCTGGTTTCGTAGCTTCATGGCTGGTGAAGTTGTTGCTTCACCGTGGTTATACCGTCAATGCCACTGTTCGCAACCTCAGTCAGTTCTCTCTCTTTTTTTTCTCCATGTTTGTGTTTTTGGATCCTTTGAAGCTTGTTATTCTATTTGATTTCTGGGTTTAATTTTATTTCCTGGTCAACGTGTGTATCTAAGGTCCAAATTCATATTCTCCTATTATTCCTGATTCCTGTTGCCCTGGCTCCAAGATGTAGTAGGATTTGGACAATATATTTGGTCTAAGCCGGTAAATAAATTCAGAAGAAAATTGACATAGAGTTTTATCTCTACAATTATATCTTGGTGAAGAACTTCAGAAGAAAGAAACAAGTTATGGTATCCCTACACTCTCTTCTACCACAATGACATTAGGCTATACCTACTTTAGCTGGAGTCATACTGTAAGAACTATTTAGAAATGGTAAATGTCTTCCCCAATTTCATTCTCCCAAACGGGGTAAATATACAATCATAAGACATAAATGATAAGAGAATATTAAGCCTAATTATCTTCCTAGAGATCATGTCAAATAATGCCTAATCAATATATTACATCCTACCATATATACTTGATATTCTACTTAATTACAATATTTATTATTATTATTATTATGAATGATTCTATCACTCCCCCGCAGTTGAAGCGGGAGATAAGCGGATGCTGAGACTGTCTCGAAAATCTTCAAATAATATCAGCGGAAGTCCTTTAGTGAAGATATCTGCAATTTGATGGCGTGAAGAGACATGTAGCACCCGCACTTGACCGCGTGAGACCTTTTCGCTGACAAAGTGAATATTCAGTTCTATATGTTTAGTGCGTTGATGATTGACTGGATTTCCAGATAGGTATATTGCACTGACATTGTCACAATAGACTAATCTGGCCTTCTGAATGGGACAATGAAACTCAAGAAGTAAATTCCGTAGCCAGCATGATTCAGACACTACATTGGCCACTCTTCGGTATTCTGCCTCGGCACTAGATCTGGATAATGTGGGCTGGCGCTTGGAGGACCAGGAGACCAAGTTATCCTCCAGAAAAATACAATACCTTGATGTGGAGCGTCTAGTATCTGGACACCCTACCCAGTCAGCGTCAGTATAGGAGACCAGAGTCGATGCTGATGAGGGAAATAAATGCAAGCCATAGTCCAGGGTCCCCTGAATGTATCTCACTATGCGTTTTAGAGCATGCATATGTTCTTCCATCAGATTATGCATGAAGAGGCAAATTTGTTGTACAACATAGGAAATATATGGTCGGGTAAATGTCAGGTACTGCAGGGCTCCAGCTAGACTACGATAAAGTGTTGGATCAACAAAGGGTTTGCCTGCCGCATCACTCAATTTTGACTTTGTGTCCACTGGAGTCGCTGAAGCTTTACAGGTGGCCATGCCTGCTCGTTCCACAATTTCTGTTGCATACTTCTTTTGGGAGAGAAATATACCACCAGCATGACAGGTAACCGCTATGCCTAGGAAATAATGTAGTTGTCCAAGGTCCTTCATTGCAAATCTAGAAGCTAGTTGAGAAATGATGGACTTGCGGAGAGCATCTGAGGAGGCAGTCAAAATTATGTCATCCACATATAGAAGAAGATAAGCAATATTGTTACCCTGTCGGTAAATAAACAGAGAATTATCGGAACGATTGTGAGAAAACCCAAGTTATGAAACATAGTCCGCCAAGCGCTTGTACCAGGCCCTGGGTGCTTGCTTTAGAACATACAACGATTTTCTGAGGAGGCACACATGATTGGGATATTTGGGGTCCTTGTATTCCAAAGGCTGATACATGTACACTGTTTCATTAAGCTGGCCATGAAGAAAAGCATTTTTGACATCCAGTTGATGAAGTGGCCAAGCCTTAGAAAGGGCCAAACTGAGCACGGTTCTGAATGTTGCTGGTTTAACGACTGGGCTGAAAGTCTCCCCACAATCCACTCCAACACGCTGTGTTTTGCCATCACCTACAAGACGAACTTTATGCCTCTCAAAAATACCATCAGATTTTTTCTTGTGACTGAAAATCCACATAGACCGAATGATGTTAGCATTTGGTGGACGAGGTACTAAGTCCCATGTCCTATTTTTAATTAGAGCATTAAATTCGTCATCCATAGCCATTTTTCAATTGATGTCATGGAGGGCAGACACGTGATTATGAAGTAATGGTGACTTTGAGACTTGGGTGTGAAGGCTATATTTAGTGTTTGATTTAACAATGCCACGTTGACTACGTGTAACCGGTCGGTTGGGTGGAATTGGGCTCGGGGCAGTGGACTAGACGCCACTGCCCGGGACGGAAAACTAGGTGGGCTGTATTGGGCTCGGGGCAGTGGACTGGACGCCACTGCCCGAGACTGGAAAATTGTTTGCGCCGCGGCCCAACACATTGCCAGTAGCCTGGGCTGGCTGGGCAGTGTGTTGGGAAGTTGAATTTCCCTTGTTGGGCTTCTGGCCCGTTACTGGGCTGGTAGTAGGATGGACTGGCCCAATAGACTGTGGTTGAAGGGCTGGTCCAGAGGCTGGAATTTCTTGGATTATTGGGTGGGCTGATTTGGTATTCGGGAGCCTTGACATATGTTGGATCACATATGGGGATAATCCATCATCTAAAAAATCATAGTCGGGTGTGTTAGAGGTGTGCATTTTGGAAAACGGGAATTGTGTTTCATCAAAAATGACATGACGACTTATAATGATTTTATTTGTGGTTTAGTCGTAACACTTGTACCCCATATGATTGAAGGATATCACAAAAAAAATGCAAGGAGTAGACCGAGGTTGTAATTTGTGGATAGTGGGGGATGTGAATAGTGGAAAACATAAACACCCAAAAACTCGTAAGTGTGAGTAAGAAGGTTCCCGTAGGTATAAGATTTTGAGTGGAACTTGGTAGGACAAGGTTTTATGTGGGAATATATTCAATAACTATGTGGCCGTTTGTAGGGCATGATGCCAAAAAGATGGGGTAAATGGGCATGGGCAAGGGACGTTCATATGATGTTGTTGATGGTTCTTATTTGTCATTCCGCCTTCCCATTTTGGGACGAAGTATGGGGACATGAGAAACGAAAGTTTAAACCATTGGTGTTGCAAAAATCCCAAAAATGCCTATTGTCAAATTCCCTCCCATTATCACATTGTATATTTTTGATATCCCGTTCAAATTAATTTTGGATGAATGCTCGAAATTTAAGAAACGTTGAAAAAATTTGCGATTTTTTTCGACAAAGGAAATGTCCATAGAAATTGAGTAATCATCCAACAAAAGCAAATAATACCTATGGCCCAATGAGCTCAAAACGGGTGAAGTCCAAATATCACAATGAATTATATCAAATGACATCAATGTGCGTGAAAACGAAGAAATAAACGGCAATTGAATCTGTTTCCCAAGTGGGCAAGAATGACACTTATTCAAAGTTCTAGTTTGGGAACATGCAATAAATTTATTTTGTTTGAGAGAATTTAAAACATTAGCTCCCGGATAGCCCAAACGTTCATGCCAAAGTGACGGTGTCAAAGCAGTAAAAGATGATGGAATCTTGGTTGGTTGGATCGGTGATAGGATAAAGCTCCCCTTGGCTATTACATCTCATGGGTGGCGTCCCCCTGAAAATCATACACGGAAAAATCAAAAGTGTCAAAAGCAACAGACACCCAATTATCAGTAGTAAATTTTCTGACAGACACCAAGTTTTTAATCAATTTTGGAACATGTAGAACATTTTTCAAGGTTAGTGATGGATTTAGGGGTGATAAGGTAGTAGACCCATAACCTTGAATTGGAATAAAATGTCCATTTCCAACAATAATTCATTCTTTTTGCTCAAATTAAAATAGGACGAGAGATTATCTTGGGAGGACGTCATATGGGACGTCGCTCCACTGTCCATATACCAATTGTCGTCTAGCGGATTCATGCCAAGAGTGTGCATCGCGGACTCAACATCCGATGGAGTTGCCAAGGCGGAATGGGCCTCCTGCCACTGGGTCGGCAGAGACCCAAAATAATTGTTGCTGCCACTGTTTGGTCCACTAGAACTGTTTTGGCCTCTGTTTCGTGGGCCTGATGAACTGTTGTGCCGCGGCCCATGAGAAACTGGTCTAGTCCAGTTCTGGAAACCACTGCCAGTGGGCTGCTGGGCAGTTGGCCTTGGCTGGGCTTGGCCCAGTTGCTTGAAGGGACTGGGCATGGTGGCATGGGCCAAGGCCATTTCCAGGCCCACTGGTGGTTCTGCCACTGTCTGCCGCTGCTCCCCCGCCAGTTCCGCCCTGTCTGCCGCCGGAAAATTTATTGCCACCATTTTTCCGTTTCGGTTGTTACCTTGTCGATTTTTACCATCGTTTCGATCTTTTTGGCTCCGATTTTGATACTCAAAATTATTAGAACCATTAGTTGTAGCAACATACGCCGAATTTGGAACCGTGGCCGCCTTCTTGGCGAAACCCGCCTCTTCAAGAATAAACATCGATCCTGCTTGATAAAAAAGAGGTAGTGGATTGCTTTGGCGGATGAGAGTGCCCACATCACTATAGGCATCGGTTAAACCGACAACCAATTGTAGAACTAATCGGTTGTTGGTAACAGGTGAACCAACATTTTTAAGTTGGTCCGACAGAACTTTTAAATGTTGGCAATAAGCTAACGCATTAGGAAAATCTGCTGGTTGAAAATTCTTGCTCCAATGTAACAGCGCGAGAGTTTTTATTATCTTGAAAGATATCTCGCAATCGATCCCAAGCCGCTTGAGCAGTGGAATCCGGTTCCATTATTGTGTGTAATAAATCTGATGAAATGGTTGAATAAATCCAACCAAGAACTATGGTATTGTTTGTGTCTCCTTTACGGTAGTAGTCGCCGGATGGATTATATGATTAATAACCCGATGAGAGCGGCAATATATCTTGAAAAGTTCTGCCCAAGTTGCATATTGTACGTTTTTCATCTCAAGAGTGATGGAAACGTGTGTTTTGATGTTTGAAACAGTAAGGACCGGATGATAAAATGATTTGGAGTCCGACATGGTTAACAACAATAATGGAGAATGTCGAAAAATTGGAGAAGAGAAGGAAAAATAAAAAAGAACTCGGTCGAATGGAGGAAGGAGATGATCGAATTTGGAAGGAATATTTTATTTATAGTAGGATCTTTGAATAACCTTTTGATACCATGTAAGAACTATTTAGAAATGGTTAATGTCTTCCCCCCATTTCATTCTCCCAAATGGGGTAAATATACAATCATAAGACATTAATGATAAGAGAATATTAAGCCTAATTATCTTCCTAGAGATCATGTCAAATAATGCCTAATCAATATATTACATCCTACCCTATATACTTGATATTCTACTTAATTACAATATTCATTATTATTAAATAATAATAATAATGAATGATTCTATCACATACTTCAACAGGTCGATATGTATTTCTTTTCCTAATTCATCATAAAAACTATGAGAATCTCTAACTGCAAATGGGGAATTGATTCTTATTATACATAGATAGTAGAACTAGAATAGGACGTAGTAATAGATATAGCACATCTGAGCCCAAATATGTAGTGGATAATAAGCAAAACTTTATATTTCAACTATATAAAGTGTTAAAAGCCTACATCTATAGTTTGAGCACATAAGTTCCTGCTAATTGGCCTTTCTTAGCTTCCATTTGTGTAAAAATGGGTAAGTTATTGAGTTTTTTCATTGACATTGTTCTTTATTTAGACAATGAAAATTTGCTCATTCTCTTACCGCTGACGACATTACTAAAGATTATAATTTATTGTAATCTAGGATTGTTACCGCATGAACCTTTGACTAAAAGACCCACTAATATGAGATGCTTTGTGAAATTATCATGAACTGGAACCCCTTTGGTGGTGTTTTGATAATATCGTAGAAGGACAAATGAGAAGAATACAGAAGGAAATGTTCAAACTGTCTGCAGCATGTGATAATCACGGATCAACTTGCCAGAAGTAGTCATAGTTCTATATCCTTTTTAATAGACCTGTAACTACATGAAAAATGGTCTATACGTCAATTTTGGCCATATAAAGATCTGATATCTCATGAGAAAATGGAGTTAATTTCACATATATCTTGCAATAATTTAATGTGATCATGGTCTCAGCTGTTCCTGTTAATTCATTGTATCTATAGGAGTGTTCCCTGCTTCTAAAATGTGAGTTATAAATATGCAGAGGATACAAGTAAAGTGGCTCACCTGCTAGGACTTGATGGAGCTAATGAAAGGCTGCATCTATTCAAAGCTGAGTTACTTGAAGAGCAATCATTTGATGCTGCTGTTGATGGTTGTGAAGGTGTCTTTCATACAGCATCACCTGTTTCTCTCACAGCAAAATCCAAGGTTTGAAACCTACTGTGACGTCAAAATATGTCGAGAGATATCTTTAGGGAGGAACATGTTTGTTTCAGCTTTGACTTTACAGTTAAATAGATCTGGATGCTTTAATTTCATACTAATAAAATATTATCTTTCTTCATCTTTCAGGAGCAACTTGTGGACCCTGCTGTAAAAGGAACGTTAAATGTCCTTCGGTCATGTGCCAAATCACCATCTGTCCGAAGAGTGGTGATAACTTCTTCTACCGCTTCTGTTATATGCACTAAAAATATGTCAACCCCTGGAGCTGTGGCTGATGAGACTTGGTATTCAGATCCAGAATTCTGCGAGGAAAGAAAGGTTCTATGTGTCCATAAATTGGTAGTTCTTTTCAATTTGATGAGGCTTATCTTTCAATTACTGTAGCAAGAGGTTTGGAAAATGTATGACCGTCTTTCTTGGAGTTGCATTGGCAGTTGATTTGGAGTTTTGTGCTCTTTGCTGATTTGATCTTTTCCACATCTTTTTATTATGGGAAGAAGTCGAAACTTACACATTGATTATAGAAGTATCTTAATTTGATCATCAGTTATACCTGGGGACATTGATGCCCTTGCCATTTAACAAACTTTCTTGTATTTTTCCTTCACATTTGTCCTATGTGTGTGTGCTATCTGGACTTAATCTGTGTTATGCTGCTCAAGTAAGATATGTTTCTTTCTAGACCAGAAAAAAATTAATCAACTCTGCATTCCCTGTTGTACTGAGTGAAAGAAAGCCTTATCTTGTCTCGACTCTTGAGATGCTAAGTATGTGTCCTTATATTTGTCAGTATGGTCAGATAGTTGTTACATTCAATCCATGTTATCTGTCTTCTAAGGTTTTTGCATACACATTAAGAAAATACATATAATAACCCTAATCATAAGAGTATTTGTCTAAACTACCCTTTATCCATCCCTTAAACATCTCAATTTATTAACACCACTATTGAAGCAGTTAAGGTGAATTTGAAAATAAAAAGTAACAAGTGCGTCTTGTTTTTCTATAACGTCAAATATTTTGGAACAAATTCAGTTTGCTAAAATGACAAATAATATGGACTGGATAGTATTATATACTTCATTTGGTAGAGGTATTTGAGAAAGTAATAGAAGATGCCATCATTTTCTTCACAATTAGCTTATTGAAGCCTTGAAGGTCTATATGTTTGTAGGAATGGTATCAACTCTCCAAAACCCTGGCTGAGAAAGCTGCTTGGAGATTTGCAAAAGAGAATGGGATTGACTTGGTGACACTTCATCCAGGTCTAGTCATTGGTCCACTTCTGCAGCCTACCCTCAATTTCTCGTGCGAGGCTATAGTGAACTTCATAAAAGAAGGTAATTTTGTTCAGTGACATAAGATACCTTGAGATACTCTCACCTGCTTCTCCCCCCACCCCCACCCCCACCCCACCCCACACCAATTCCTTCTTCTCCAGTTAGCTTATACAACACCCTTGATGAAATATTTATGTATAAAATACATAATAGGAACATGTGTTTTCTTGTCTGTGTTTCGCTAGCATGATCTTGGAATTTAATGATCATTAACCAGAAACTTCTTTTGCGTCGTACATTTTCTGTTAGTGTTTAATTCAGAAATACAGATCTCTGCTTCTGATATTCTTTTCTAAAGCCTTAAAGATTATAATAAGAAGAACCATCATATTCAGAAGTGGATTTTCTGAAAGCCTACTTTCTATTTGTTACCCTGAATAGGCCCTTGTGGTCCGGCCCTTCCCCGGACCCCGCGCATAGTGTTAGAACCAATCTAGGATCATTAATAGACAATCACAATTGTATAATAATAACTCAATTGAAATTCAAATTAACAATGAAATTTCAGCAAATATAAAACAACACTAACTTGATGTAGATAGAGGCCTGCTGTCGCAGTGTCCTAAGACAGAAATTCGTCTCCACTTGTGTTGTAGTTCTTCGGACGTCTATCTTGAGGATACAACTATTTAGGTGAAGAACTTTACCCCCTGGCGAATTTACTTTATGTGTTCTTCAGAAATATTTATAAAGGAGAAGAAGAAAAACAAGCCACAATCTCAAATCATTAATTATGTTAAATGATTGATTGTAGTTAGTTCTATGTTGATTATCTCTTCAACCAAGTGATCATCACCTTTATAAAGAGGTATTTTCGACCATTGCAGCCTTTCCCATCAAACGTTGTCACTATAGGGAAGAGACACAACTTTTGGAAATTTTCAGAAAATTACCGTTGCTCAAGCGCCGCGACGCTAGCCCCCGGCGCCGCGGCTCTTGCTCCAAGGTGCCGCGGCCCTAATTCATTTTCGGAATTCCAGTAGCTCACTGCCAATCAGGCGCCACGGCCCTTCCACCAGGCGCCGCGACGCTCGTCACGGTAAATTATTGTTGCTCACTGGACGAGAGGCGCCGCGACCCTAATCCCAAAAAATCTGAAGTCATTTTGATCACTTATTTCTTCTTTATTTCATACAAGTTCCAACAATACCCACATTTTCTATTCAAACATCAACAATACCCCACATTTTGATAGAAAATAAGATAATAAGGAACTTTTCGTTATTTCTGAACAACGCGATATGACATGCATCAGAAAATGTGTCTTTTGTACTTGAACCATTCGTAGTGAATACCTATCGGATCTACTTTGTGAAATAGTGGACGAAATGTCTTGAACTATTCACGTTTTGTAGTAAACCAAGACAACAAGTATCACACATATCATATCAACATATTTCAATTCTTACGATTGTGTTCATTTCGGTCGTGAACAACTCCTTCGTGAGATTTTCTAGAGAACGTAGCCATATCGGTTCCCACAGATGCGACCCCACATCAATCTCATATAGGTAATACCAAACAAGAATAGTCCGTACTATCCCACCATAATAGCTTTTAGTATTATTAAGAATATTATTCATCCCTTAATCGTCAACGGATTAACACACTTAGTTCACCATAGGAATGAGCATATGAGTGTTTTCTATGCTCCTTGAGTCTTCCCCAACTAGTTGTCCTATTTAACCTAAATCATGGGATCTCCAATTATGATAGGTTAGGTTGCCGCCAAGTAATGACTCATTGTATTGACTTTAAGCCCATTCCCCTCGATGTAAATATGACTTGCTCTCTGTTAAGGCCTTTTGTCAAAGGATCCGCTATATTATCCTTTGATTTCACATAATCAATGGAAATAATTCCATTCTTCAGCAAGCTTCGTATTGTATTATGACGTCGTCTTATATGTCTCGACTTGCCATTGTATATTTGATTCTTTGCCCTCGCCAGGGCAACCATACTATCACAATGTATGCAAATGGTTGTCACAAGCTTTGTCCACAACGGAATACCTTCTAGGAAGTTTTTGAGCCATTCTGCTTCTTCGGCAGCTTTGTCCAAGGCTACAAATTCTGCTTCCATAGTTGATCGCGTATTCACCGTCTGCTTGGATGATTTCCAAGATACCGACGCTCTACCAAGTGTAAATACATAACCACTTATGGACTTACTTTCCGAATGGTTGAAAATCCAATTAGCATCACAATATCCTTCCAAAACGGGAGGATATTTTGTATAATGCAACCCATAGTTCATTGTATGCTTGATATATCGGAGTGCCCTAATTAGTGCAAACCAATGATCCTTCCCAAGATTATGTGAGTATCGACTAAGTCGACTCACTGTATATGCTAAGTCCGATCTTGTACAATTCATTATGTACATCAAGCTTTCAAGAACTTGTGATACTCCAATTGAGACACACTTTCACCTTCATTCTTCTTGAGGTGACAAGCGGGATCAAATGGCGTAACAACCGGTCTATCATCATAGTGTCCGGATTTTCTAAGGACCTTTTTAACATAATGAGATTGAGTTAGTATATAACCATCAGAATTCTTTTGAATTCTAATACCAAGAATGACATACGCTATTCCCATATCTTTCATATCGAAAGCGGCATGCAACATCTTCTTAGTTAAGTTAATTACATTCTTACTTGTTCTCATAATTAGCATATCATCAATATATAAGCATATAATGACACATGCATTCTTACATTCTTTAATGTAGACACATTTGTCACATTCATTTATTTGAAAACCATTTGATAATAACGTATTATCAAACTTTTCATGCCATTGCTTTGGAGCTTGTTTAAGTCTGTATAGAGACTTGATTAATTTACAAACCTTCTTTTCTTAACCTTTAACAACAAACCCTTTGGGTTGTTCCATGTAAATTTCTTCATCTAGTTCACCATTCAAAAATGCGGTTTTCACATCCATTTGGTGTATTTCCAAATTGTGAATCGCTGCTATAGCAATTAACGTCCTTATAGACGTAATTCTAGATACTGGTGAGTAGGTATCAAAGAAATCTACACCTTCTTTTTGTCTAAACCTTTTAGCTACTATACGAGCTTTGTCAGGACTTAGTTTCCGTTTGAAAATCCATTTATGTCCTATTGGTTTTTGTCCCTGAGGGAGATCAACCAACTTCCATGTATTGTTTTGTACAATGAATTCTACCTCACTTTGGATAGCCTCTTTCCAATAAGGTGCTTCGGATGATTCCATAGCAGCCTTATGTTTGAAGTTCTCCTTCAACGGAAAAAGTCATAAAATCCGGTCCAAAATCTTTGGCAGTTTTCATACGTTTACTTCTCCTTGGTTCAGAATTTTCTTGAACAGATGAAGTAAGATTATCATCGTTTTGAGTGTTTGGTTTGACTCATCTTGAGGCAGTGTCCTCTTCTTATGATTAGGAACACTTTTATCCTTGTCTTTGTAAGGAAAAATATCCTCAAAAAATTATGTTTCAGCAGATTCCATAAGTGTGTTTTTGTGAATACCTTCAACATCGGAATTGTACACCAAAAATTTATATGCTGCACTATTGTTGGCAGGGCCAATATATATGCAATCCACCGTTTTTGGTCCAAGTTTAGTTCTCTTTGGTAAGGGAACTTGAACTTTCGCTAGGCAACCCCACACTTTCATCCTTTTTAAAGTAGGCAATCTTCGTTTCCATAACTCATAAGGAGATTGATCATTTTTCTTATGAGGAATTTTATTTAGTATCATATTTGCAGTAAGTAACGCCTCTCCCCATAAACTAAGAGGTACTCCCGAACTAATCACCATCGAATTTATCATATTCTTCAATGTTCTATTCTTTCGTTCGGCAACTCCATTTGGTTTTGGAGTATATGGTGCAGTGGTTTGATAAACTATACCATGAGTAGAACAAAATTCTTTGAACTCATTTGATTGATATTCACCACCTCTATCGGACCTTAGAATTTTAATTCTCTTGTCCAGTTGGTTTTCCACTACCGCTTTGTATGTTTTTAACATATTTAAAGCCTCATCTTTGGTATGTATTAAGTATACATAACAAAATTTACTGCAATCATCTATGAATGATATATAATAATTCTTTCCTCCATGAGATAGGGTTGCTTGGTAATCACACAAATCACTATGAATTAAACCAAACACTTCATTTGATTTCACAACAGATTTATGAGGATGACTTGCATATTTTGACTCTATGCAAACTCCACATTTAGTTATTTTGTTCATAGAGCATTTTAACAACATGCCTAACTTTACCATTCTTAGTAGAGAGCGATAATTAACATGGCTTAATCGTGAATGTCATAATGAAGGGGAATCAACCATATACATAGAAGCAGCGCTAGTGCCTGCATTTTCATTAACAATGACAATTGCATAGATAGTTTGAAGAGTCCCTCACTGAGGTAACCCTTCCCTACATACATCACACCCTTGGTGAGTACAAATTTGTCAGATTCAAATACAATTTTGAAGCCCTTGTTACTAAGAACAGGCCTAGAAATCAAATTCTTACAAATTTCGGGCACGTGCAACACATTAGTAAGCACAAGGTCATTCCCGGAAGTGAGTTGTAAAGTCACCTTCCCTTTCCCTTCCACTTTCACTGAAGCAGTATTCCCTACGAACGATGGTTCTCCATCCTTGATGGCCTGGTAGGATGAAAACATATCCTTTTCAGAACATACGTGCATTGTAGCACCCGTATCCATCCACCAATCGGTTGAATTTGTAACCAGATTTGCTTGAGCAGCCACAACCCCAATGAATTGGTTTTTAGTTTCAGCCCGGTTGGATTGGTTGACATTACTCGAACCTCCAACACCACCACCTTGATTCTTTCGAAGGCGACAATTTTTTGCTCTGTGCCCAGGTTTGCCACATACCCAACATAGTCCTGGTTGTGGTTTCTTGAATGCATTGGTCCTTTGTGGGGCGAGTGCATTCCTCCCGGTTGCAAAAGATGGTTTGCCACCAACAAATTTGTCCTTGCCTTTCTGAAACTTGGCCTTAGAAAGCATTGCCTTCAACCATACTGGCATTAGGCTCCAATGAAACAACATCTGCCTTCTCATTCTTCCGGTTATCCTCTTCAACTCGAATTTTCAGAACCAATTGCTCAAAATTCATTTCCTCGGTTAGATGCTAAAGATAAACTTTAAAATTCTTCCATGAAGGAGGTAATTTCTCAATAATAGCACCAACAAGGAGATTCGGGTTAAGGCTCATACCTTCAACCTCTAACTCGTTGAACAATGACTTGGAGTTCCTCCACTTGCTTGACAACAGACTTGGCATCGCTCATCTTAAAGTTCAGAAACTTGCCGATGACGAACTTCTTGAAACAAGCAAGCTCAGTTTTGTACTTGTTCTCCGGTGACTGCCACAACTCTCGTGTTGTTCTAAACGTGGAGTAGATATCATAGAGAAAATCATCCAAGGCATTGAAAATATAGTTTCTACAAAGAAACTCATGACTTTCCCAAGTTTGAATTGCCTTCAGATTTTCAGCCTTCTTCTCATCAGTCGGAGCATTCTCCCCTCCTCCTTCTGGAAATGCCATAGGAGCCTTAACAGTCAACACGTTTGCCACATGAAGAGTTATTAAATAGAACAACATCTTTTGTTGCCAGCGTTTGAAATCAGAACCTTTGAATTTCTCAGGTTTCTCAACATAGTTTTTCACCATTGACTATCCAGATTGATCCATCTTTGCAAATCAGGAAAATGATTCTCTGAAAATTTTGCAAACAATCAGAAAATTGATTTTTTCTGAAATATCTATCTTAGATCGTTAGAACCAATCTAGGATCTTTAATAGACAATCACAATTGTATAATAATAACTCAATTGAAATTCAAATTAACAATGAAATTTCAGCAAATATAAAACAACACTTACTTGATGTAGATAGAGGCCTGCTGTCGCAGTGTCCTAAGACAGAAATTTGTCCCCACTTGTGTTGTAGTTCTTCGGACGTCTATCTTGAGGATACAACTATCTAGGTGAAAGTTCTAGCACAAGAACTTCACCCCTGGCGAATTTACTTTATGTGTTCTTCAGAAATATTTATGAAGGAGAAGAAGAAGAATAAGCCACAATCTCAAATCATTAATTATGTTAAATGATTGATTGTAGTTAGTTCTATGTTGATTATCTCTTCAACCAAGTGATCATCACCTTTATAAAGAGATATTTTCGACCATTGCAGCCTTTCCCACCAAAGGTTGTGACTATAGGGAAGAGACACAACTTTTGGAAATTTTCAGAAAATTACCGATGCTCAAGCGCCGCGGCCCTAATTCATTTTCGGAATTCCAGTAGCTCACTGCCAATCAGGCTGCGGCGCTCGTCACGGTAAATTATTGTTGCTCACTGGACGAGAGGCGTCGCGGCGCTTCGGCAAAAAATCCGAAGCCATTTTGATCACTTATTTCTTCTTTATTCCATACAAGTTCCAACACATAGCGGGAGCTTAGTGCACCGGGCTGCCCTTTTTTTAATCTCTTAACATTTTCTACTCTATATCGCGCAAAATAACTCTGGAACAAAAAACAGATAGTTGTGAATGTAATGGTGTAAGTTTGGTAAATGCCTGCTAAAGTCGCTTCTAAACCTTCTAAGGCAGTCTATAGCCTACCGTCCCAACCTTCTTAAAGATTTCAAACCAACCAATATACCTCAGGCTCAACATGCCCTTTTTAACAGAACTCATCACACCCTTCATGGATGAAACTTTTAGGAGGACCAATTCACCTTGTCTAGGAAAATATTAGTTGGTAAAGGGATGGTCAAGCTGAGGCAATATTTTAATTTTTAAGTAAGTTGGCACAGAACTCCAAGGGTGTGGACTTGGTGTAAATACATTCTGTCTCCCCTCTGGTTTTCAAGCATGCAAAAGGCATACATGGAAACGCTCTTTGGTCGAGAAAAAGTGTACTAAAACAAACATCTGCCCCCAAGAAGTTTCAAAAGAATACTTTCCTGATAAACTTAACCAAATAAGTTGCTTCAAAAAGCTTTTGCTAAAGCTTTAGAAGTTTTGTCTGGCCAAACGAATTAGATATACATTTGGTGGTGAAATAGTTTGAAATATGGCCGGCTCAATTGATATGTAGACAACTCACTTTATTTAGTTACTATACAAAGGTCCTTATGCATTTTTATTTTTTGGGTTTTCTCCTTGTTTGGGGTTCAAATAAAGCTTTTGAAAATAAATAGTACTGAAGTTTGACACAATGTCTTTATTTGATGAAGGAAAAGAAGCATGGTCTGGTGGAATATATAGATTTGTCGATGTTAGGGATGTCGCTAATGCACATATTCTAGCATTTGAATTTCCTTCAGCAAATGGAAGATATTGTTTAGTTGGGGTAAATGGATACTCTTCTTTGGTTTTGAAGATTGTACAAAAGCTTTACCCTTCCATCACTCTCCCTGAGAAGTAAGTATTGCCAATATCACAGTTATAATTTTCTTCATACTGGTTAGCTTTCATTACTATCTTCTTTTCAGCAGAGAAAAATCATCAATTGCACCCTTTCTCTAGGACAACTAATATTTAAAGTTGAATCTTGCTAACATTTAACAGATTTGAGAAATCAAAATAGGAGAACAAGATAGGCAGAAGAGATTTAACAAGTTTACAGTTACTAAGTAAAAGTTTTGAAAAGGATAAACATAACAAGGTTCTGTCGCTCCTTCATAAACTCGAGTGCTCTTTCGATAGTGCGTTAAGGTGAGAGTTGAAGTTTCACTCCATTTGTATGGACGATCAAATTACGCATTTTAAAGAATTTTTAGTACTGTAAATAAAATGGATCTCATGTTATGCTGTCAATAATATGATATTGTAAAGGTATTGACGTAGTAAAAGTTTTCATTTTAGGAAATGCAGGACAATTTTGAAAACAATCCTAAGAGAAAGTAGGATAGTTATGGACATAAGTAGTTAATTTTTGGTTGCTTTAGCTTGTGTATAATTTTTGTGGTATTGGACTTACTTGTGTATCACTTTTACACCTCATATTGAACTCTTGCTCTTTCCATACCAAGTAGAATCAAGGCTGATATTCAAGCTTCTTGTGTGGTGTTCCTTCACTCTCCTGGTTAAATAGAAAGTTTAAGCCATCAAGCTTCCAGATATGATGAAGTAATATGTCGATTGCACAGTTGTCATTGCTTTGTGAACCGGTCTACCTGCCCTTTTCTATAGAAATATGAATAGTTATGGTTTAAGTTCTATGCGCTGCCAGTGTAAAGAAATACTTAATACAATCAAGATCCCTTAGGTAATTCCAAGTAAATCTTTATGATAAGCATTAATTGATAACCTAGTTGGAATGGTAAATGCTACACTGCTAGTGTAGAATTTTTTTACACTATTGCCTTACTTGGAAGGAAAGAAAGGCTAGGATTTTTAGGAGCAAAAGTGAATCTGTAATTGTAGTTAAATCCAAATGTATCTCCTTACTTTTTCCTTTTGCTGCAACATGTCTTCAATTAGAGATGTAGAACAGTAGAAGTTTGGTCGATTTTTTTTAGCGCATCACAAATATGTAATTGTCGCTAGCTGTACATACTGCTCAACATTTTCTTAATGCTGACAATCAATAATAATATCTTTTACTGATAAAAAATAAGTAATCTTTACACTATCAGTTAACAAGAACAACATACCCAGTGAAATTCCACAACGTGGGGTCTGGGGAGGGTAGAGTGTATGCAAACCTTACCTCTATCTTGGTAGGTAGAGCGACTGGACCCTCGGCTCAAGACAAAACATAAGCACAAGCAAAGCAGGAGAAACGGTCAGACCCGGACAAGAAATTTAAAGCATTATGGAAAAAGAAGCAGTAACTAACGCAGGTAAACAAGATAAACAAAGTACACTAAAAAACACATAGTAGCAGAAATAAAATGACAAGGGACTATAAATCAATACTGCGCCTACTAGTATGATAGACTAAGCAGACCTACAATAATGACACTAGAACTATCAATTTATAAGCGTAAGTAGGACTACGCTCGACTACCTACTACCCTTCTACCCTTCTACTCTAATTCGTGTCCTCCACAACCCCTTATCTAAGATCATGTCCTCAGTAAGTTGTCCCTGCGCCATATCCCGTTTAATCACCTTTCCCCAATACTTCTTCGGTCTACCTCTGCCCCTCCTGAACCCGTCAGTAGCCAACCTCCGCACTGTGGCATTTGTGTCTTTCCTCTGCACATGCCCGAACCATCTCAACCTCGCTTTCCACATCTTATCCTCCACCTAGGCCACTCTCACTCTGTCCTGTATATCATCATTTCGAATCATGTCCCTCATTGTATGCCCACACATCCATCTCAGCATCCTCATCTCCACAACTTTCATCTTTTGGATGTACGAAGTCTTGACTGGCCAACACTCCGCCTCATACTACACTATCAATTCATCTAACTGAAATCCAATAATTATTTGGTATCTCCAACTACTCTTAGAAGTGGACTATTTAGACACTGGCTTATAATTGGACCATGTTTTGCTTCTTTAAGCTTAAGTGATCTTCTATTAATTAAGAATCTTTTGTTCTATTTAAAGCAATTTGAGGTATTCATAATTCTTAAATTTGGGTGCAGTTTTGAAGATGGATTGCCTCTTACTCCTCACTTCCAAGTATCCAGTGAAAGAGCAAAGGGTTTAGGAGTCAAATTCACACCTCTTGAGTTGAGCGTGAAGGATACTGTTGAAAGCCTGATGGAAAGGAACTTCCTCCACATCTAAACAATCGGGCTAAGCAGAAATTAGTAACTTTTGCCCACACCTTGCATTTGTGTTAAAAATCTACTTAATATGTATAACTAATTTATCTAGAATTGATAAGCTGCGTTTTCTAGAATTCAGGTCTCATAAACTTAAAATCTTAGCTCGATTTTTGTGTTGTATTGTACCATTACTCATCTATTGCCAAAATTGATATTCGCTGCTATTGGAATTTCCACACATTTGTTATAAGCATTTCTCTGACGCAAGGAAGCAATTTTCTACTTAAGAAGATTATTAGAAAAAAAAAAAACTTGATTTCCTTTCCCAAGTGGGTTCAGAGTGTTTTATACTTATGAATATTGGTAGATAAATTTTAAAAGGTTTTTCTTGGTTTCCATTCAGTGTTTGATATCGAAAAATAAACGTTTTTCTGTAACAATTAAAGTGATTATACTTCTCTTACCAGCTTACCTTTACTTGTTGCTGTGTTGTGTTAAACAAAGGCTATGAAGAGGAGAGATCGCATTTTACTCCTAAACAAGGGCTATGAAGGGCTACTTGTTGCATAACTTTGATAACATTTGCTTTAGGTATAATACATAAACGGACCTTCAAACTTAGTCTCAGCTGACAAGTATGTCCTCTAATTTTGTGTTTGCGCAAACATTTCAACTTGTTCCCACTTTGTCAATTGAACACTCCAACTTACAAAATGACTATCCAGACAACTTCAAAATTTATGTGTCACGTCAATATTTGTGTTTACGTGTTCAACTTTATACAAGTTGAGAAGTCTACTTGTGCACATCCAAAATTGAAGGATGTACTTGTCAGCTAATGTCAAGTTTGAGACCTTGCTTATGTATTATGCATTTTCTTTAACAAAGTTATTATATTTCTCTTTCGTAACCTCCGTCATATTTTATGTGATATATTTTTTTAAATCAATTCTCAATGAATCACATTTTTTTATATTTAATATAGTACTAACTTCAAATTTCTTATTTTTTACTTAATGAAATGATTTAGTGTACTAAGCTACCACATGGATGTCAACCGTTTTAACAAGACATGTATATAAATGTACAGATTGGGAGTTAGAAGTTGTTATTGTCAATCTACACTCACCAAAGGACAAACACTATAATATAATAATAATTCAATATAACTTGAAATCAACAACAATTAGTACAACAAATACTTAAACACGTACTGATTTGATGTAGATGGAGGCCTGCTTGATGCAATGTCTTAAGACAAAAATTCGTCCCCACTTGTGCTGTAGTTCTTCGGACGTCTGTCTAGAGGATACAACTATCTAGGTGAGAGTTCTCGCACAAGAACTTCACCCCTGACGAATTTACTTTATGTGTTTTTCAGAAATATTCTTGTGGGAAGAAGATCAAGCAACAATCTTAAATCATTAATTGTATTCAATGATTGATTGTAATGTTATATGTATTGTGTATCTTCCAACAAGTGATCAACATGTTTTATATAGCATAAAATTCGACCATAAGCAGCCTTTCACCCAAAAGTTGTGATTTTATGTGAAGAGATACAACTTTTGGTTAAAATCTGGAATTTACCGTTGCGAAGCGCCGCGGCTCTGCGCCACGGTGCCGCGTGACCACAGCGCCAGCGACTCGCCTCTCTGCGCGGCCACAAATTCCTGCAAACCTCTCTGAAGTTTCATTTGGCTGTGCTCAATTCATCTTGTTCATCGTGGCGGCAGTCCATTTTTTTCCAGATTTTTTCGATCACTTATTTTTCTTATTCCAACCAAGTTCCAACAATACCCAACATTTTCTATTCACACATCTAATAATACCCCACATGTGGATAGAAAATAAGATAAAGAGGAACTTATCGTTATTTCTGTAAAACGTGTTATGACATGCATCAGAAACAATGTCTTTTGGACTTGAACTGTTCGTAGTGAGTACTTATCGGATCTACTTGTGAAATAGTGAACGATGTCTTGAACTATTCACGTTTTGTAGTAAACTGAGACAACAAGTATCACACACATCATCTCAACATATTTCAATTCTTACGGTTGTGTTTATTTTGATCGTGAACAACTCCTTCTTCATGAGACTTTCTAGAGAACGTAGTCATATCGGTTCTCCCATATGCGATCCCACATCAATCTCATATAGGTAATACCAAACAAGAATAGTCCGTACTATCCCACCATAAAAACTTTTAGTATTATTAAGAATAATATTCATCCCTTAATCGTCAACGGATTAACACACTTAGTATACCATATGAATTAGCATATGTGTGTTTTATGCTCCTTGAGTCTTCCCCACCTAGTTTCCTATTGAACCTAAACCATGGGATCTCCAATTCTGATAGGTTAGGTTTCCGCTAGTTAACGACTCATTATATTGGCTTTAAGCTCATTCCTCTCGATGTAGATACGACTTGCTCTCTGTTAAGGTCTTTTGTCAAAGGATCCGCTATATTGTCTTTTGACTTTACATAATCAATGGAAATAATTTCATTCTTCAGCAAGCTTCGTATTGTATTATGACGTCGCCTTATATGCATCGATTTGCCATTGTATATTTGATTATTTGCCTTCGTCAGGGCAACCATACTATCACAATGTATGCAAATGGCCGTCACATGCTTTGTCCACAACAGAACACATTCTAGGAAGTTTCTGAGTCATTCTGCCTCTTCGGCAGTTTATCGAGCTCTGAACTCGCTCCATAGTTGATCGCGTATTCACCGTTTGCTTTGATGATTTCCAAGATATCGACGCTCCACCAAGTGTAAATATATAACCACTTGGGGACTTACTTTCTGAATGGTTGGAAATTCAATTAGCATCACAATATTCTTCTAACACGGGAGGATATTTTGTATAATGCAACTCATAGTTTATTGTATGCTTGATATATCGGAGTGCCCTAATTAGTGCAAACCAATGATCCTTCCCAAGATTATGTGAATATCGACTAAGTCGACTTACTGTATATGCTAAGGCCGATCTTGTACAATTCATTATGTACATCAAGCTTTCAAGAACTTGTGATACTCCAATTGAGACACACTTTCACCTTCATTCTTCTTGAGGTGACAAGCGGGATCAAATGGCGTAACAACCGGTCTATCATCATAGTGTCCGAATTTTCTAAGGACCTTTTTAACATAATGAGATTGAGTTAGTATTTAACCATCAGAATTCTTTTGAATTCTAATACCAAGAATGACATACGTTATTCTCATATCTTTCATATCGAAAGCGGCATGCAACATCTTCTTAGTTAGGTTAATTACATTCTTACTTGTTCCCATAATTAGCATATCATCCACATAAAAGCATATAATGACATATGCATTATTACACTCTTTAATGTAGACACATTTGTCACATTCATTTATTTATAAACTATTTGATAATAATGTATTATCAAACTTTTCATGCCACTGCTTTGGAGCCTGTTAAGTCCATATAAAGACTTAATCAATTTACAAACTTTCTTCTCTTGACTTTTAACAACAAACCCTTCAGGTTGTTCCATATAAATTTCTTCATCTAGTTCACCATTCAAGAATGCAGTTTCATATCCATTTGGTGTATTTCCAAATTGTGAATCGCTGCTATAGCAATTAACGTCCTTATAGACGTAATTCTAGATACTGGTGAGTAGGTATCAAAGAAATCTACACCTTCTTTTTGTCTAAACCTTTTGGTTAACTATACGAGTTTTGTATTTTTCTATAGTACCATCAGGACTTAGTTTCCGTTTGAAAATCCATTTATGTCCTATTGGTTTTTGTCCCTGAGGGAGATCAACCAACTTCCATGTATTGTTTTGCACAATGGATTCTACCTCACTTTGGATAGCCTCCTTCCAATAAGGTGCTTCGGATGATTCCATAACAGCCTTATATGTTTGGGGTTCTCCTTCAACGGAAAAGATCATAAAGTCCGGTCCAAAATCTTTGGCAACTTTTCCACGTTTACTTCTCCTTGGTTCATAATTTTCTTCTTGAACAGAGGAAGTAAAATTTTCATCATTTTGAGTGTCTAGGTTTGACTCATCTTGAGGCAGTGTCCTTTTCTTATGATTAAGAACATTTTTATCCTTGTCCTTGTAAGAAAAAATATCTTCAAAAAATTCTGCTTCAGCAAATTCCATAAGTGTGTTTTTGTGAATACCTTCAACATCCGAAGGACACACCAAAAACTTATATGATACACTATTATTGGCATGACCAATATATATGCAATCCACCGTTTTTTGTCCAAGTTTAGTTCTCTTTGGTAAGGGAACTTGAACTTTCGCTAGCCAACCCCACACTTTCATCCTTTTAAAAGTAGGCAATCTTCCTTTTCACAATTCATAGGGAGATTGATCATTTTTATTTTGATGAATTTTATTCAATATCATATTTGCAGTAACTAACGCCTCACCCCATAGACTAAGGGGTGCCCCCGAACTAATCAACATTGAATTTATCATATTCTTCAATGTTCTATTCTTACGTTCGGCAACTTCATTTTGTTTTGGAGTATATGACGCAGTGGTTTGATGAATTATACCATGAGTAGAACAAAATTCTTTGAACTCATGCGATTTATATTCACCACCTCTGTCTGACCTTAGAATTTTGATTCTTTTGTCAAGTTGGTTTTCCACTTCTGCTTTGTATGTTTTAAACATGTTCAAAGCCTCATCTTTGGTATGTATTAAATATACATAACAAAATTTACTGCAATCATCTATGAATGATATATAATAATTCTTTCCTCCACGAGATGAGGTTGCTTGGTAGTCACACAAATCACTATGAATTAAACTAAGCACTTCATTTGATTTCACACCAGATTTATGAGGATGACTTGCATATTTTGATTCTATGCAAACTTCACACTTAGTCATTTTGTTCATTGAGCATTTTGGCAACATGCCTAATTTTATCATTATGTGTAAAGAGCGATAATTAACAAGGCCTAATCTTGAATGCCATAAAGAAGGGGAATCAACCATATACATAGAAGCAGCGCTAGTGCCTGAATTTTCATTAGTAATGACAATTGCCTGAGTAGGTACAATAGATAGTTTGAAGAGTCTTTCACTGAGGTAACCCTTCCCTACATACACCCACCTTTGGTGAGTACAAATTTATCAGATTCAAATACAATTTTGAAGCCTTTGTTACTTAGATCAGGCCCAGAAATTAAATTCTTACCAATTTCAGGCACGTGCAACACATTAGTGAGCAGAAGATCATTCCCGGAAGTGAGTTTCAAAGTCACTTTCCCTTTGCCTTCCACCTTCACAAAAGCAGCATTCCCCACAAACAATGGTTTTCCATTCTTGATGGCATGGTAGGATGAAAACATGTCTTTTTCAGAATATACGTGCATTGTAGCACCCGTATCCATCCACCAATCGGTTGAATTTGTAACCAGGTTTGCTTGAGCAGCCACAACCCCAATGAATTGGTTCTTAGTTTCAGCCCGGTTGGATTGGTTTACATTACTCGAACCTCCAACACCACCACTTTGACTCTTGCGAAGGCGACAATCTTTTGCTCTGTGCCCAGGTTTGCCACATACCCAACAGAGTCCTGGTTGTGGTTTCTTGAATGCATTGGTCCTTTGTGGGGCGAGTGCATTCCTCCCGTTGTAAAAGATGGCTTGGCACCAATAAATTTTCCCTTGCCTTTCTGAAACTTGGCCTTAGAAGAATTGCCTTCAACCATGTTGGCATTAGGCTCCAATGAAACTGCATCAGCCCTTTCCTTCTTCCAGTTGTCCTCTTCAACACGAATTTTCAGAACCAGTTGCTCAAAACTCATTTCCTCCATTAGATGCTTCAAATAAACCTTAAAATCATTCCAAGAAGGAGGTAATTTTTCAATAATAGCACCAACAAGGAATTTTTTTGTTAAGGCTCATACCTTCAACCTCTAATTCATGAACAATGACTTGGAGTTCCTCCACTTGCTTGACAACAGGCTTTGCATCGCTCATCTTGAAGTTCAGGAACTTGCCGATGACGAACTTCTTCGAACAAGCAACCTCAGATTTGTACTTGTTCTCCAATGACTGTCATAACTCCTGTGTTGTTCCGAACGTGGAGTATATGTCATAGAGAGTATCGTCCAAGGCGTTGAGAATGCAGTTCTTGCAAAGAAACTCTTGGCTCCACCAAGTCTCAATAGCCTTCAGCCTTTCGGACCTCTGCATCAGTATGAGCATTCTCCCCTTCTCCTTCCGGCAGTGTCGTTGGAGCTTCGGCAGTCAACACATTTGCCACATGGAGAGTGGTCAAATAAAACAACATCTTTTGTTGTCAGCGTTTGAAATCAGAACCCTTGAATTTCTCGGTTTCTCAACATGGTTTTTCACCATTGATGATCCAGATTGATCCATTTTTGCAAATCAGGAAAATGAATTCTCTGAATTTTTTTGCAAACTCAACAACGTTAGAAAAATGTATTTGTCCTGAATTTTTTGTCTTAGATTGTTATTGACAATCTAAACTCATCAATGGACAAGCACTATAATATAATAATAATTCAATATAATTCGAAATCAACAACAATAAGTACAACAAATACTTAAACACATACTGACTTGGTGTAGATAGAGGCATGTTTGATGCAGTGTCCTAAGACAAAAATTCGTCTCCACTTGTGTTGTAGTTCTTCGGACGTCTGTCTAGAGGATACAACTATTTAGGTGAGAGTTCTCCCACAAGAACTTCACCCCTGGCGTGTTTTTCAGAAATATTTTTGTGGGAAGAAGATCAAGCAACAATCTTAGATCATCAATTGTATTTAATGATTGATTGTAATGTTATATGTATTGTGTATCTTCCAACAAGTGATCAACATGCTTTATATAACATAAAATTCGACCATAAGCAGCCTTTCACCTAAAAGTTGTGATTTTATGTGAAGAGATACAACTTTTGGTTCAAATCTGGAATTTACCTGGTTGCGGCGCATGTGACCACAGCATCGCGACCACGAAATTCTGCGCACCTCTCTAAAATTTCAGCGTTGCGTACGCTGACGCCATTGGCTCATATCATGTTGATCCGTTTTTTCCAAATTTTTCCGATCACTTATTTTTCTTATTCCAACCCAGTTCCAACATAAGCAAATGAATAATAGTCCATAAGTGATATGGACAACATCACTTCATCAAAATCAAAAATATGCATCGACAACTACGAGCACCAGGTGAGAGCCCACTGTTTTAGTGCCTTCGGAATGTGGCCAATTATGTACAATGCAGAAATAATGCAGCAGTTAGGCAGCAACAATAAAGGAATCTGGACCTATTAGAAAAGGTTATTCATCTTAAATTACCAAACTATCCTTATATTTAATAACAACATATTCAGTATAATTCAACGTGGGAGGAGTGTATGTATACATATCTTACCCCTACTTTGAGAGGTAGAGGGGCTGAAAGGACAGCCCTGTGTACAAAACATCCCGCGTTAGCAAGGTCTAGGAAAAGACTGCACCCAAGGAGTGTGATGTAGACAGTCTATCCTAATATATTAGTGACTGCTTTCACGGCTCGAACCCATGACCTATGAGTCATACGGATATAACTTTACCATTGCTCCAAAGCTCGTTATAATCACGTTGTCCTAATTTATGTAACACTTTTTGTACTCGTTAAAAACATAACACATTTCTATATTTAGTAAAGTATCAATTTAACTTTAAACTTTTCATTTTATCTTTAATGAGATAATTTATAGCCACACAAATATGTATAGCCTATTTTAAACTTTTTCATTTTATTTTTAAATTTCATGTCCTTTCAAATCATTCACATAAATTGAGATGAAAGATGTATTGCAAATCAAACAACATCAGCAAAATGTACTGTGGTTTTCCAGTCTAGCCACATTAACAGCCATCTTACATGCATAATGTATAGCCAGGCAAAGCATGATCAATGTTAAATGACTAAATTGTCCTCTGTAGGAAGAAGCCAAAGGGGAGCTCGTTGATCAAACGCTATAATTTTTTTACAAAAAGCAAGTATTTAAGTATTCCTCTACAAGTTTCAAGTATCAAGGTGTTCGAGATCAAATTTAACGAAGGCAAATCAAACACCAAGGCGTTCAAGATCAAATTCATTTGTTCTTGAGATAATTATATTGTTCGTAGCAGCCATCGATGTGTTTGTGACGAATAAATCAAATTCACATCCAAGATTTCATAAAATTCATGATCAAGTTTCAAGCTATTGAATTCAAATGCAAGTCAAAATTAAATTCATCAAGTTCAAAATCGATCTAGCTCAAATTAGAGGCCCTTACATCTAATTCGATCTAGCTCAAATTAGAGGCCCTTGCGGAGTTGGTCTGCCAATTCCTTCAACCTTTTACAATAGGCCAAAATGTTAGGAAAATCTTCCATGTTGACGTGGGAGAATTCATGCTCGAGAGTGACATCATGGGAATTCTTGTTATCTTGAAATATATCACACAACCTATCCCAAGTTTCCATTGTCGTAGCGTCAGACTCGATGATCGTTTGGAGGAGGTCGATTGAAATAGTAGAATAAATCCACTGGAGAACGGTAGCATCAAGTGTCGTCCATAACGTAGGACTTTCCTCGGGGTTAGGCACCTCCTCAGTGCCAAGGGTCGAGGGAATTATGTGATGGAGGACTTGATGCGAGCGTGTGTGAATTTTGAATAATTACGCCCATGTTGCGTATTGAACGTTTTCCATCTCAATAACAATAGTGTTGTGGTTGTTGGAAACTGTAAGGACTGAATGAAACATGTTCTTCAATGTAGACATAACGAAAGAACAATAGGAGAAGTAGGGTTTAGTTGCGAAGGTTAGGGATGTTGCGAATGCACATATACTAGCATTTGAGGTTCCTTCACCAAATGATAGATACTGTTTAGTTGGAGCAAACGGTTACTCTTCTTCGTTTTTGAAGATTATACAAAAGCTTTATCCTTCCATCACTACTCCTGCGAAGTAAGTATTGCCAATGTTTCAGTCATAGTTAGTTTCCTTGATATTGGTTAGTTTTCATTGCTAACTTTTTTCAGCAGAGAATTACATAAACATCTGACGAAGATGTGCTTCTTCTAGCTAGGACATGACCTATTATGTAGAGTTGAATCATGGCACCGTTTAATTAACTAATGTGATGATTTAAAATATATAGGGGAACAGCAAGGCATAAGAAATCTAACAAGGTTACGGACTTGCGGTTACTTATTGCTCTTTCTTTGAAGTAGATCATATGGATGTAGAAAAAGCTTCACATTTGGATGAAATAGAAACATCTTTTTTCCATTTCTATTTACCCAGTTCATATCTTTGTTTCGTGTGTTCTTGGGAGGAATTTGATCTCGGAATACCACCTAAATAACTACGGCCAGAGAGTCAAATAGGTCGGGAAGAAAGAGTCTGAGGTCGGGTAAAAGGAAGGATCAAGAGTGTTCTATATTTCAGGAGCTAGATTAGTTAGCGATGAACAAGTAAGAATTGCCTCAACCAAAATTGATGGAATTGGCCCTAAAAGAATCCATGGTTACACTCAAAGCTTTTTTTTTTCCGACTTCTAAGTTCCTCTCCGTCTCCCTTTGCCAAATAGAGACTTCAAGAAGCTTCTATTTATAGGCCTTGGAGGCCCTTAACCCTTTCTTATTATTAGTAAGATAGGTTGTCTTGGTTCCGTAACATGGATCATTTCAAATCTGGCTTTTCATGAATATGGAACCCCATTCACTAGATTTTAGTGCGCTGAATAATTGTCCTTTCCCCGTACGGATTTGAGTACGAAAGGCCCACCCCAAAGATACTACTAGCAGCTCCTTCTATGTCCCTTCTTATTATACTATGCATATGGATCCACGGATGACATACTCATTCATCTCAACAACTCACTTGCCTTACTTCTTCCTTCCTCTGTGAATTCAATATCTGTCTCACCTGCGAATCTTTATCCTGATCTGAGATTGCCTGCTATTTCTAACAGAGGCGATGAATATCGTGACTATTGGGATAACATATCCATATGCCTCTATCAATGCAATGGATTCCATTACACCCCGAAAAGTTCTTACTACATGCAGCAGTACGACGGGCATTAAAACACGAGTTTCAGCGGTCTCTGCGTCAACCCTATTTGAATGAGTTGAAAAGACCTTAGGGTAAGAATAATATAAAAAGATATTGCCTCAAAAGGCATATAGCTCTTATGAAAGATTCGGTGGTATACTCTACTATAACTTGTTTACCTGTGTCGTGGAGTACGGTCAGTTCTTTTTTTTTTGGTTTAAGGGCTGCTCGCCCTACCGAAGTACCAAAGGCTTTCGAGGCTTACACCTCCCTATTACAGGACCTAAAAAAAGGCTTTCAGTAGCGCCCTTAGAATCTAAGCCTTTTGAAGCGCCAGTAGTTGTAGCTGTGGCCACACCAACCCTTTCGTTCTTATCGCTCCGAATTCCGATCTATATGACCTCCGGGCGGTACAAAGTAAACTTCTTCCGTAAAAGCAGGTATTTTGAAAAAGCAGAAACGGTACAAGGTTATAAATCCCTCCTTCAAAATATATCCCAAGAGAAAGTAGGATAGTCAATTTGCACATTAAGTAGTATGAGACAAGAAACAATCTCAGCCACAATTTTTTCTTTCTTGTTAGATTGTTTTAGCTTCTTGATATATACTTTCTCAGTTTGTTTTGATTCACTGTGGTATCACTTTTACACCTCATACTGATCTCTTGCTCTCTTTTTTCACACCAATCCAATTTAAGGATGGTACTCAAGATTCTCGTATAGTCAGAGACCGGATCTAGAATTTAAATTTAATGAATTCACCTTTTAGATTCTTACCACTGAACTGTTGCACTTTTGAATTACGGTTCAATTTTTTATATAGTAACATTCAATATACATACCTATTTTTTGAGAGATATAATGTACATCCGAACTAATTTACCATGATATGATTCGTGTTTCCATGTTAGATGATTTTGAAGGTGAATTCAGCATGGTCTTCACTCACAGTTCTTATATTTTGATGTAACTTTGAAAAATATGGATTGCCCCTTACCCCAACCTTCCAAATATCAGGCGAAAGAGCAAAAACTATAGGCGCCAAACTCACACGTCTTGAATTGACCGTGAAGGACACTGTTGAAAGCTTGATCCAGAAGAACTTCCTCAAAATCTTAACCCAAAATTAGTCCTTGCTGCTCTTGCATTTGTTGTTCTTGGTGTCCAAGACTTGAGTAGAACCATTATCCTAAATATGTGAAGTAACAAGAACCACTACAAAAACGTTATGTGATGGTACAGCATGTATGAACAATGACTTTCCTGTATTAGAGACGATAAGTATTGTCTAATGAAAATCCCTATCTATTTATTAGGCTAATAGTGTCTTCCTCACCTTCTCGCGCGAATCAAAATTAGGATCAGGACAGTAGATCCCTACACTGGATTGCTAAACCAACAAATAGAAATTCTAGAATCAAAATGGAGTAATAATCAAGGCTCTTGTGTAGTGTTCTTAATAATGCTGACCACGTCTTCTGATAAGAAAATCTGTGAGCACATATGTAAACCCTTGTACCACAAGGCAAAATACCAATCAGTCACATGACATTCAAAAAGATGAGCATTTTCCTTCGACTTGATTAAACATGCCAAACTTTACATTACAAACCAACAATCCATCTTTTATTTAAAACATGGCAGCAGAGATACGTCCAGTGTGTTTCCTTCACATGATAAACCTAACATAAGACATGGAAATAATGAATATCAATGGCCGAAAATAATACTAGATAGATATGCTATAGTGAACAATTTACTAGAGATACAATAAAAGCAAAACTTGTAACTCAATATTACACAAGAGCAAATCACTACTAAAAAGCATCTTCACTGTAGGAAAGAAAGACCTTAAGAAAAATGTCATCAATGTGTCAATTACTCTCCAAAAAGCAATTCTAACGCACTACTGGGCAGAATCCTCGCCTTCCACATTAGATGTCTCGCACAGAGCATGAGTGGAATATATCTCTAGCTTCAATTTAGGTCCACACATCCTATTCAAGGTTCTTTGTTCAAAAGACGAATGATTTCCTTGGAAGGCTTTGGGCAGCAACTCATTGGCGCTCTTAGAGGGTGTTTGGATTGGCTTTTTATAAGTGACTTAGAAGCTAAAAGCCATAAGTTGGTACATAGGCTATGACAGTCACTTGAGAAGAATGAGGCGAAAAGGCCTCACAAGTGTGGACTTAAAGAAAGAGGGATCTTTTGATAGGAAAAGAAAACTTGGCTGGGTAAGGCTCCATATGCCATGCTACAAAAATTAAGAAGCATTGAACCGAAAGGGAGTCGGTGCTATGATATAGTCACTTGAGAAGAATGAGGCAAAAGGCCTCACAAGTGTGGACTTGAAGAAACAGGGATTTTTTGGTCGGGCTTTCTCTTCCTATTTCTTTTACACAATATAGGTAATACATCCTATATGGTGTAAATATCCTATCCAATATTGTATAAAAGAAGAAAAAGAGAAGCCCGATAAAAACATCACTCCCCCAACGAAATTCAATCTATACCCCTTTTTCGTATTCTATATGGATTGTGTTTGTGTGTTTCTTGGAAAGATTTGTGGGAAAAAATTCCAAACGCTGGAGGGACTTCTGCAGTCATGTAAACAACTACTGAAGTTGTTCAAGCAACCACCACATTAGTGCTTGTTAAAAAACTTCGGTTCGATTGAGGTTCAGTTATAATCAAATCAATAGTTCTATGTTTTACCATTGTATATGACTGCTATATTGATGTTCAATTCTAATCCAATTGACAAATTTATGTTTAATGATTCGTCGAGTCAGTCTATTGATGTTCAATTATAGTCGAATCAAAGAGCTAAATTCCAAACAAGAGGTTCCATAAGACATAAGGTACGTTGTTTTAAACAACTACAGTAGTTTGAACAGCTTCAATGGTTGTTTAAGCATATGAATAAGTTTATTTCTTCACTAATGCTCAATTATAATCAAATCAATAAGGTTATACTTCAATATGTGTAGAATCGAGTGATTGATGTTCAATCATAATCAATAAAACATGTTAGTTTAATAACTAGAGAGAAATATCACCAATTTCATAAGTAATAGAGTACATTATTGCCACACTGTGAAATTACCCAAACAAAACAAGGTAGAAAGATTACACGATAAAAATCATCATTCTAACATATACTACATGTTAAGAGCTTAAATGGAGCGACATGGATTATTAGGACTCATATAGCTGACCCTAACTTGCTAGGTTTGAGCCATTGGTGGTGGTACCCTAACATACAATAAAACGAGTCTAATCCCATATTTTTACACCAAGGACACGACACGATTTAACATACACCATGACACTTGGTGTATGTTATTCACAAACGACATAGTCCTGATTGATGAGACTCGCAGCGGAGTGAACGTCAAGCTAGAGGTTTGGAGACAGATTCTGGAGTCTAAAGGTTCAGGTTGAGTAGGACCAAGACAGAATATTTGGAGTACAAGTTCAGCAACGGAAGCGATCCTGAGACAGGCGTGGAAGTGAGGCTTGGTACTCGGGTCATTCCGAAGAAAGAAAGCTTCAAGTACCTTGAGTCTATTATCCAATGGAATGGAGAGATTGATTACGATGTTACACATCGTATTGGGGCAGGGTAGATGAAATGGAGGTTCGCATCTGGAGTCTTGTGCGATAAAAAGGTGTCACCAAAACTTAAAGGCAAGTTCTATAGGGTGGTGTGGTTAGACCGACCATGTTGTATGGGGCGGAGTGTTGACCAGTCAAGACTTCACACATCCAAAAGATGAAAGTTGTGGAGATGATGATGTTGAGATAGATGTGTGGGCATATAAGGAGAGATAAGATTAGAAATGAAGATATCCGAAAAAGAGTGGGGTGGCCTCAGTGGAGGTAAGATGCGGGAAGCGAGGTTGAAATGGTTCGGCATGTGCAGAGGAGAGACACAAATGCCCCAGTGCGGAGGTGCGAGAGGTTGGTTATGGACGGGTTCAGGAAGGTAGAGGTAGGCCGAAGAAGTATGAAAAAATGTGATTAGACGGGATATGACGCAAGTGCAACTCACTGAGGACATGACCTTAGATAGAGGGTTGTGGAGGACATGAATTAGGGTAGAAAGGTAGTAGGTAGTCGAGCGTAGTCCTACCTACACTTACCAAATGATAGTTGTAGTGCTATTATCGTAGGCCCAATTAGCCTATCACACTCATAGGAGCAGTATTGTTTTATAGTCTCCTGTAGTTTGATTTCTGTTGCTATGTGTTTTTTAGTGTACTTTGTTTATCTTATTTATATGCGTTAGCTATTGCTTCATTTTGTCAAAATGCACTACCATGGCGTATTCGATTTTGACATCAGCATGACTTTAATTTCCTGTCTGGGTCTGATCGTTTCTATTGCTTTGCGTGTGATTATGCGTTGTCTTGAGTCCTGAGACTCCCGAAAACAATCGCTCTACCTACCAAACTAGAGATAAGGTCTGCGAACGTTTTACCCTCCCCAGACCTCACGTTGTGTGATTTCACTGGGTATGTTGTTATTGTCGTCTTTACTTTTCAAAGTTGGTCGAGTGGTGTTCTTTGTTTAAGGAAGAAAATAAGTTTGGACTCGAGTGATCTGATTCTCATAGTGAGCTTCAAAGTCAAATTTTGTAAAGGTATTTCACGAAACACGTGACTTCTACACCTCTCCCAAACTTATTACAAACAAAATGTGTGACTTCTCCACTCTCCCAAACTTATTACAAAAACAAAGGCGTGACTTCTACCTCTCCCAACAAAAAAAAGTTCAAAGGTAATTGGAACGAAGAATAGCAGCCAAATTTGTGTCCTTCCGGCTGTTTATTCAAGCACTCAAAGTGACCAATTTCAAGAAATTTTTATACAGTTAAAAAAAGTCACCAGCTATATCATTGTCGTTGTAGATGAGAAAAGACACCAAGAAGTTGGTACCAAAAAAGAGTATGCACAACTATATGTTTGATGCCTAGCTACATAGTTTTAGCAACATGTTCCAACAAGCAGTTGGATAAACACCTTTTCTACATCATATACCTCGAATAAAATTTTCTAATTTCTCAAAGCTTTAGCACTTTGGGCCTCAATATTTTTTCTTAGACACAGGCCCTTTCAAACTACAAACTGGATGCTAGCTAAATTCAGCAAAAAAGCAACATGCAACGAAGCATAAAATATTAGGATCACAACTTTTGCTTCTAACTCTGTATGCTCCAAACAGAATATTGCAACAATTCAGACCAAACCAATTTTAGCATACCAACAGCATAAACGTATAACAAAAAAGCCAAAAGGGTCATAAAAAACTTATAATCACATAGATAAATTAACAATTCAATTCCAAGCCAACTAAAACATCAGAACAAATTTTCAACTCAACGCAACATCTCATAAAATCAACCCATCAGATCAAACTACCAAAATTAACCTGAAATTGCAACAAAATTCTAACATTACCTATTGTTGTTCTAGTTGTAGTAGAGCTCAAGGCCCATGCCATCGTGAATTTCGTAGTCCTTGAGGGTAATATGGTCTTTATAAACATTGTACCACTTCTGAATACGAATCTTGTCGGCGCGTGTACCAGTCTGGGCAGCAACAAGCTTCTTCAAGTCACCAATGGTGTCATCTTCGTTACACTTCACCTTCACCTTCTTCCCCAATCGATCGTTCAACACCACCTCGATCATCTTCGATTGATGCAAACCCTAAAAACGGGTCAATATATATTGTGTTGGGTATTCGCCGCCCTTGTTCGAATAGACAAAAATAGCCTTGGAATTTCAATTTCACTTTATATCTTTTGTTATACATGCCTTTCTATCCAAGAAACCAAGAAGGATATAATTTTAAATAACATTCACTGTATATATTATTTATATTGTAACGTTACGTTTTTTACTTATACAACAGCAATAAATATTATAAATCTTTATAATAAATTTGATATGATAATCTGAAAAACAGATGAATAAATTAACAGCGTGGTGTAAAAAAATTACACTATTGGTGTTATATTACTTAATTATTTTTTGAGTTTAAATTCTATTTACACAATCATGTCGCGTAAATAATAATAATAATAATAAAGTAGAAAAAAACACATGAGAGATATTTGGTATTTAAGTAAGCACGCCTTACACACTAGTGATATGTTTTAATGTCGTGCGGCCCTAGGCTCAAAACGAATAATATTACTAACGTGTTGAGTTGTTATATATGCTATCGGATTTACTCATGTCTGCCTTGTCGGTGTGGGCCTCTTAGGGGTTAACTTTTTTATTTAAATATAATAGGAGCGCTACACTTAATGTTAAAGGCGCAGAATTTGAAGTTTATGAGTTTAAAATTTTTGTTTTCACTACAACAAATCGGTTCAAAGAGGGCGACTATGCGACTGTAGTCGCCCTCTTTGGGTGGAATATCGCCTCCTTAGATCAAAGGGGGCGATTTTTAGTCGCTCTTAAATTTACTTTATTACGTTCGTTGTCTTAGATCAGGAAGGACGATTTGTCAAGTCGCCCCCTTTTATAAGGACCAAATAGTGCAGTTGATCTCAAAAAATGCGACTGTAGTCGCCCTATTTGAACCACACCAAATAGGAGATCAAAAAAGAAAAAAAATTAAATGCACCAACTGGGATTCAAACTCTGGTCTGAACTGTGACACTATACTATATTACCACTACACCACTAGTTATGCAATATTAATTGTCACAAATACACCCCCTCCCAAGAGTCGAACCAGTGTCTCCTCTGTGGAACTGTGTCAATCTACCACTAAACAAACCATCAATACTTGTTATATTTATGCTCTTCATAATCATAAATCATTTGGTCGGTTCTAACAATATGCCTATTTTTTTACACTTATTATTTATAATAGTGCAATATTTTTAGAAGTCTTTACATAGTAATATTATGTATTGCAATACAATTCGTTGGATATTGTTAGGGTTGTTCACACGGTATTTCAGATAAATTAAAATATGATTTAAAATATTTTAAGATAAATTAAAATATGAAAATTCCGGATAATCGGTGATCCGATCCAAAATTTTCGGATATTAAATTTTTCGGATGTCCGAAATATTCGGATATCCAAAAAATCGGATATCAGCAATTTTAGGATCGGATTCGGATCCGAATATTTCGGATATCATCAATTTTAGGATAATTTCAGATTCGGATCCGAATATTTCGGATATACAAAAAATCGGATATCCGAAATTTTCGGATTGAATTCATATCCGAATATTTTGGATATCCAAAAAAACAGATATCCGCAATTTTCGGATAATTTCATATCGGATCCGAATATTTTGGATATCCAAAAAATTGGGTATCCGCAATTTTCGGATCCGAATATTTCGGATATCCAAAAAATCGGGTATCCGCAATTTTCGGATAATTTCGAATCGGATTCGGATCCGATTATTTCAGATATCCAATATTTCAGATATCCGCAATATTCTGATAATTTCGGATCGGATTCGGATTCGAATATTTCGGATATCCAAAAAATTAGATATCCGAAATTTTCGGATAAGATTCGGATCAAAAAATTTTGGATATTTAAAAAACATGATATCCGCAATTTTCGGATCGGATTCGGATCTGAATATTTCGAATATCCGCTTCTTATAGTATTATATTGCTTAACCAATTCTTATAGTATTATATTGCTTAACCAATTCTTGTGACGATCCAATAAACACTTGAAGTTAGAATTTTCGTGACAACTTTTATGTCCACGTGAAGTGCATATTGCCAAATTTATATATAAAAAATCTTTACACTTAATACCTATCAAATTTGTCACACTACATTTCTTTATTTCCTGTTTGTTCACACAAGACTATTTAGTCACGACACTTTTTGGACGACAAAAATAAATGTGTTTCTTTACCGCGTCCCTTGCTTTTGAAGTTGCCTTACAAAATAAATCATGCTAATGTTTCTTTACTCAGATTGTGTTTGTTCTAGTGCCCTTTTGACAGATTTCTTTCGGCGGTAAGTTTCTAAAATGAAACTTGGCAGCTTTGCATCATATTAGGTAAAGAGAATAATCGCTTCAATTATTTTCATTAATGTAATATGTTTATATACATGATATACAATAGTACACCTAACCAATAATTACGGAAATCAAATATATATTTTCCTAATACTAAAGAGAATAATCGTTTGAATTAGTCATTCATGGACCTTTGAGACACAATATTATTGATATTTTTAATCTATAAAAGTAGATTTTAAATTGAACAAAAATTAAATTCTTAGATAAAAGTGGGCGACTTGAAAATGCGCCCTTTTTGGTCCTCACAAGAAACAACGACTTTTCTAGTCGCCCCCTTTGGTGAGGACCAAAAAGGACGACTTTTCTAGTCGCCTCCTTTGGTGAGGACCAAAAAGGGCGACTTTTCAAGTCGCCTCCTGTGGTGAGGACAAAAAAGGGCGACTTTTCTAGTCGCCCCCTTTGGTGATGACCAAAAAGGGCGACTTTTTTAATCGCCCCCTTTGGTGTGACTACTAATTAATTAGTCGCTCTTTAATTATTATTTTTTTGTGAAGGATCCCGTACGGCTAGAGTGTGTTGTTTACATGTTACTTGTCCATTTTTATCATATATGTAATATTAATATCATAATTTGAATTAATTATTTGCAATAATTAAGGGAACTCACGTGCTCTTCTAATAATACTACTAAGAAGTGTCCCGTGACATAATACTAGTACTAGTACTTGTAAAAGTAAGAAAAATTTAAATACATACACTGTCTATATACCAATTTTTACATTATTAATATAATTTAATATGTTATAGCAGATTACATATTATTTATTTAAATTATTATTTATGCTATTTAATAGAATTATTTGTAATTAATTTTAAAATAACATGATTGTATAGATACTTTTACACTGCCGGTGGATATAATTTAAATAAAATGAGTATAAAAAACTGTCGTAGGAGTTTTAAAGAATGGTCCTCGAAGAGTTTATGTCTAATCAAACAGCTGCTTAAGGCATTTTTTTAGGTAAAAAAATTCTATAAACTTGTGATTTAATTTTATCTAATACCTCAAATATTAAAAGTAATCTAACAATATACTTTGCGATAAATGATGTTTTCTTTATTTTTTGTTTAAAAAGATAACTTCAAACGTACAAGTTTATAATTTTAATTCATGTGTATTGCAAAACTTAATTTTAAAAATTAAATCTTAGACAAAGTGAATATAAGAAGTAATCATGATAACACAATAAAAAAGGCTGAGAACAAAAGTTAAGATAACTCATTTATAGTTAATATTATTTACATACAGTTCAATAGAAAAAAATAAGTAGAAGAGACTTTATACCAAAGGGGGCGACTTTTGGTGAGGACCAATAAAGGTGACTTGAAAAATTGCTCTATTTGGTGAAATTAAAAAGGGTGACTATATGTCGCTTGCTTGTTAAAACTCTTTTCCTCTTCAAGCTAAACTCATTTGTCTTTCACTTCATTGTTCAAGCGGGTTGAGTTCATACATTTGGAATGCTTGAAGAAGAAGATCGCTTTAAAAGGAAAGGAGCTTTTTGGTACTTACTAACAGGGCATTTTTCAGTCGCCCCCTTTTTGATCTAAATGATCTGTGTGCAATGCTGTCAGAGTGCAATTTGGTTGGAAACCCAAAGGAGTGGTGGTTGGATTCTGGTGCCACTCGACATGTTTGCGCTGCAAAAGAAGCATTTGCAACCTATGCTCATTGGACCGAAAAGTGCATGTTTATGGAAATCTTGCAATGACGAGTTGAATGATATGGGAAGATACATCGAAGATGACTTAGGCAAGGTCTGACTACCAACAATGTTACGCGCGTTCAACAATTCGGAAGAATTTAGTTTCATTGGACTACTCGTCAAAAGCGGGTTTAAGTGTGTGTTGGTTAGTGAAAATTGTAATAAGTAAGAATGATATGTTCATAGGAAAGGGCTACCTCACCGAGGACTTTTCAAACTCAATGTAATAGTTGTTGTGATATTAATGAAAATTCACCGCCTTACTTATCGAGTCAAATGATTTATGGCATGTTCGTTTAGGACATGTCAATTACAAAACTCGAAAATTGATCAATTTAGATGGATTGCCTAACTTCGAGTGTAACAAATAAAAATGTGAAATTTGTGTTGAATCTAAGTTTGTTAAACATCCATCTACGTCTATTGATAGGAATTCAAATCATTTAGACTTAATTCACACAGATATATGTGATATGAAGCCAATACCATCTCGTGGTGGGAAAAAATATTTTATAACTTTCATTGTGATTGCACTCGAAATCTTGTTATGTGTATTTGCTTAATAGTAAGGATGAAGCAATTAATGCATTTAAGCAATACAAGAACGAAGTGGAAAATCAATTGAATAAAAGATCAAAATGATTAGAAGTGATAGGGGTGGAAATGCGAATCTCCTTTGCGAGACATGTTTGGAATATGGAATTATTCATCAAACTATCGCCTTTACACACCACAATCAAATGGAATTGCGGAAAGGAAAAACCGAACATTAAAGGAAATGATGAATGCCTTACTAATTAGTTAGGTTTCTGCAGAGCTTGTGGGGAAGTTATCCTTACACTAATCGAATACTCAACAGTACCCACGTAAAACACAATCTATTCCATATGATCTATGGAAAGGAAGAAAACCCAACTTGAAATATTTCAAAGTGTGGGGTGTTTAGCAAAGGTCCAAGTTCCTTTGCCCAAAAGGGTAAAAATCGGACCAAAAGCGTGGATTGTGTTTTTATTGGCTATGCTACAAGCAAGAAACTTGCCGGATTTTGGTTCACAAATCGGACAATCCGAAATTCATGTTAATCGGTAATTGAATCAGATAATGCTGAATTCTTTGAAAACATCTATCCTTATAAAACTGAATATGAGTCGTCAAGTGAAAGATCTAAACGACAGCGGGAAGAACCAAAGGAAAGTATATCAAGCAAAGAGGATCTAAGGCGTAGCAAACGTCAAAAGACATCTAATTCCTTTGGACCAGACTTTGTAACATTCTTGCTTGGAAATGAGCCTCAAACATTTATAGCAGCAATGTCATCTTCTGATTCAACATTTTGGAAAAAGCGATCAATAGTGAGATTGAATCAATTTTAAACAACCATACATGGGAGTTAGTTGATCTTCCTCCCGAAATAAACCTTTAGGATCAAAATGGATCTTTAAAAGGAAAATGAAAGTGATGGTACTATTGACAAATATAAGGCAAGACTTGTGGTCAAAGGTTATAGACAAAAGAAGGTCTTGATTACTTTGACACATACTCGCCAGAATGAGAATAACATCCATTCGTGTTAGTGGCAATCAAGCGTCAGATATGGTCTTGAAATCCATCAAATGGATGTCAAAATTTTCTTAAATGGAAAATTGGAGGAAGAAATTTACATGGAACAACCCGAGGGTTTTGTGGTTCTGGTAAAGAAAGGAAAGTGTGCGCACTTGTTAAGTCACTTTATGGACTAAAACAAGCACCCACACCATGACATGCAAAATTTGACCAAATAATGTTGGCAAATGGATTTAAGATTAATGAGTGTGACAAATGTGTTTACATTAAAAATACTCCAAATCATGAAGTCATTGTTTGTTTGTAGGTTGATGACATGTTGATAATGAGTAAAGATATTGTCGATGTAAATGCTACGAAGTGTATGCTCATTAGCAAATTTGATATGAAAGACTTAGGGGTTCTTGATTTGATCTTAGGAATTAGGATCCATAAAACTCACAAGGTCTAGCATTATCACATCACATTATATTGAAAAAGTACTTGACAAGTTCAAGTATTTAAATTTCAATGTTGCAAAGACTCCAATTGATGTAAGTTTTGCACTTGAAAGAATGAAGGTGAAAGTGACTCACAATGGACTTTGCACGAATTTTAGGAAGTCCGTGTACATTATGAATTGTACACGACCGGATATAGTACGTGCTATAAGCAAGTTGAGTCGATTCACGAGTAATCTCAATCAAACTCGTTGGATGGCAATGAAACGAGTCTTTGGATATTTACAACACACCAAAAACTATGCTTTGCATTATAATAAATATCCGCGATTTGAGGATATAGTGATGCAAATTGGATCACCGGATCGTTTGAAGTTAAATCCACGAGTGGATATGTTTTCACCGTTGGCGGAGGAACGATGTCTTGAAATCATCAAAGCATACGCATCGCCCGCTCTGATAGAATCGAATTTATAGCTTTAGACAAGGTGAAGAAAGTGAATGGCTCGAATTTCTTAGAAGATATTCCATTCGCCCAAACCTTTGGCTCCTATATGTATACACCGTGATCAAACAAAGAATAGGTAGAGGCGAGCGTAATGTATAACGGAAAATCTCGTCACATACGACGGAGACACAATACCGTTAGACAACTCCTTCTAGGCGTTATCACAATTGATTATGTAAAGTCAAGAGATAACGTGGTGGATCCGCTACAAAGGTTTATCTAGAGAGGAGTTGGTAGATCATCAACGGAATGGGGTTAAGGCGAGGACAAGTCATCACGGCAGTAACTCTACCTAGATCGAGATCCCAAGAGCTAGGTTCAGGAGATCAAACAAAGTTGTGGATCGGTTCAACATTGTCAAATAACTCAACCCATTCTCGGATGAAGACGATGTTGAAATAAGGATAAGACTTTACGGCTTGTTAACGAGTTAATAAAGCATTAAGGTTTTTAATGGTTATCTAAATCGCGTCGTGACGGATAACGTGGCTATAGGACCACATGTTTAGAAATCACCTATGTGAGTGTTAAGTGTAAGCCGCTTTAAGGGAATGACAAGAAGGCCCATTCTCTACGCACTCGTGAGACCAGCGGTGTTCATGGTCAAACGAACACAACCGTAGAACCATAAACGGTTGAGGTTGATTGTGTGTCTTATGTTGTCTAGGTATACAACAAAGTTCGACGGTTCAAAGATATCAAATCTACCGATTGATCGAGTATATCCGATATAAGTTCACTACGGAAAGTTCAAAGGAAACCTACTTATCGGATCGCAATCAATTCTCGCCAGATATCACACTCGTCCGCATTCTTCTATCTTATAACCATTCCCCATTCATGCGGGATTGTTGGTTTTGATATTCGTGAATGAGAAATGATGGGATGAAAATTAAAGAGGGTAAAAGGCTCTTTTGTCCCACATCGAAAAAAGAGAAGGAAAGAGAGGTGTATATATTACATTACACCTTCTCTAGCTGCTAAAAGGGTTGAGAGGGCAAGGACCCCTCGCGCCGTCGTCGTCGCTCGCTCGGCTCGGCTTCGGATTCGGATTTGGAAAACGATTGATTGATAATCTTTTTGGACAAACGTTTCTTTAATTAAATTAATTAATTAATTATTTAATTAAAAAACAAATTCAAATGTATCGACCCGCGACCCGACCCGTCCGGCTCTCCCTCTCCTCCAAAATTAGGTGACTATTCTGAATGGTTGCAACCATTCAGAATCAGTACCTCCAACCCTATAAATTCTTGGAATAATTCATTCATATTCTAATCAATTCTGAAGTTGCTCTTCAACTCGAAAATTTCATTATGTGTGATATACTGCCGTTGAGTGGTTCGTTGCTATCGAAATTTGGAGTACTACTATTCTGGTAAGATAATCGTTCTATCCTGGGAGGCGATATTCCGTTAACCTCGAAATCTTGTGAGGAATAATTTCCTTAAGGACACACTTTGAACTAAGTGGGCTCGATTACATTCTGAAATTATTTTTTCAAAACAGATTCTGTTTTCGTTTATTGTTTCATTAATGTTATATGTTTCACTAAGTGATTAACATATTGTTTTGAATCATTATTTAGCCAAGTACAGATTATTATACCAACAAAATGACCTTTAGTTCCTTCAACTATTCGTTCTAACTCTTAAAAGAAGGGTAAAAATCTAAAATTTCTAAGAAAATCTTTGCATCTGTATCAATAAAGTTGATCCAAATTTGTCAGTTTGGAAGCCTAAAAGGTTGCATTAGTGCTTTGTTATGTATAAGTAGACTCTACTATTGGATAGGTATAATCCAGATTAGACATGTTATATTGTTTAGAAAAAAGGGAAAAGCAACCTACCAAAATAAGTAGTTCTTTTGTTCTCCCAATCTCTGTCAGGATCCTGTCAAATGTAGTGTCGAATGAACAAAATTAAAGCCACTTATATAATTAGCAGCTTCAAAAGTCACAGAGCACCCTAAAAAGCCATATGTCGTACAATGGTGACATTGGTGCTCCAGGTAAACTGCAAATCTGAGTAGCTACTTCTGAGCAAGAAGCCGTTACTCATATAAGCGGCTTCCATGCCTTTCATGGTGAAGCAGCTTACTAGATGTCCCTTATCTTGTATAGAATTCCATAATGCATGAAGGATATTCATTTGTGGGTTCAACTGATGGCTTCAACAGAACTATTTTTTTTTATAAGTAGCTTCAACAGAACTTTCACTGCGTGATGTTCTGCATCTGCAGGCTTTACCCTTTGCCAAAATGAGTTTCACCTGTCCCATTGTCCTTTCCCAAAGCACTTAAGATGAACCAATATTTCGAACAACGAGTCTGTGATTTTTAAAAGAAAGCGTCTGAGCTGTTTAGTGTCTTTCTATTAACAGCAGATTCTTTTTTATGGTAAGAATTTTCAAATGGAACCTGTTATTTGTATAATTTCTTCGCTGTTTTCCCTTTCCCTTTAAGAATCAAAAATATTTTTAGCTAAAAGCCAGCTAATGGTTAAGCGACTTTTAGGAGGAGCTGCTTATCCAAATGATCCTGTATGTTAGTAATTATATTTTGTAAATGTAATCTGTAACTTTTACCTTAAATAAAAATCTTGTACACGAAAAAAAAGGCATTGGGAGGATATTTTGTAAGATATTGGAATAATTTCTCTTAGGGATTTCTTTCATTAATCACAATATATATAGTTGTACAAGCGGATTCCTAATAGAATCCTGAACTACCTTAAATACATGTCAATAATAAATACAATATATACTGTGAATATTTGAAGAATATTCGCTAATACTCCCCCTCAGACGGAGCGGGAGGACGCCGAACGCTCAGGCTGGATCTGAAGTCTATGAACAGTTGTCTAGGTAGTCCCTTTGTGAAGATGTGTGATAGGAGGAGGGCACATGCAGTATTTTGACTAGACCAAATGCTACCTTCTCACGTACAAAGTGGATATCCATCTCAATATGTTTGGTCCGCTGATGCTGGACCGGATTATGAGACATATAAATGGCAGATATGTTATCATAATAGACTATAGGCGACTTTGCAGATGGACAATCGAGCTCGAGAAGATTTGAGCCAATGCACCTCGGCAACTACATTAGCAACACCCCTATACTCTGCTTCAGCACTGGAGCGGGATAAAGTGGCATGTCGCTTGACAGATCAAGAAATAATCCCCTAAAAAATCACAATAGCCGGAAGTAAAGCGTCGCGTGCCCGGGTATCCTGCCCAATCAACATATGTGTAAGATAGCAACCTGGTCGGAGCAGAGGTGTAGAGATGTAACCCATATTCAGGAGTACCCTTAATGTATCTAATAATACGCTTAAGAGCAGCAAAATGAAGTTCCCTCGGGGCATGCATAAACAGACACACCTGCTGAACGGCATATGCAATGCCGGGCTTGGTGAATGTGAGGTACTGAAGAGCATCTGCAAGACTCCGATAGAGTGTAAGATCGGACATTGGATCACTCTCAGAAGCACTGAGTTTGGATTTCGAATCAACCGGAGTAGGCATAACTTTGCAATTTGACATCTTAGCTCTGAACACAATTTATTCTCCATACTTACGCTGACTCAAGAACATAGTATCTGCAGATCTAGTAACTGATATATCCAAGAAGTAACTCAGCTTGCCCAAATCAGTCATAGCAAATTCAGTTTTGAGAAGAGCAATAATGTCATTTTTTAATTTGTCAGATGAGGCAACAATGTCATCCACATATAATAGTAAGTAAGCAATGTCACCACCATGATGAAAAATGACAGAGATGTGTTACACCGGCTGCAAACAAACCTAATATGCATAATATATCTGACAAAACGGTCATACCAAGTACGAGGTGCCTGTTTTAGGCCATAAAGTGACTTCCTGAGACGACATACATACTGAGGAACTGCAGGATGAACAAACCCTGGTGGCTGATGCATATACACAGTTTCTTTCAAATCCCAATGAAGAAATGTGTTCTTGACATCCAGCTGATGAATCGGCCACTTTTTACCCATAGCAATACTAAGAACAGTACGAATCATAGCCAGTTTAACAACCGGGCTAAAAGTATCACCACAGTCAATTCCCTCATGCTGATTAGTACCATTTGCCACAAGTTGTAGCGCTCCAAATCACCAATGTCTCTGAATTTGTGACGAAAAAGCCACAAGCATCGGATAACATTCACCCCCTCCGGTCTAGGTACTAAATCACATGTGTGTTGTTTAGTTAAAGCATTGAATTCCTCAGACATAACCGCATTCCAATTAGGGCCTTGTTTGGCTAATTTGGGGTTCTTGAGAATTGGAGAAATGGTTTGGGTAGACAAGTTAAACTGGATTTTGGGTTTGAAAATCTCGTGTTTGGCATGAGTTTCCATTTGGTGACTGGGAACAGTGGGGGGCTGCATTGGCTGAGTGGCAGGATCCGAGACAGATGGTATGGTCGGATATGGGGATGTAGAGGATTTGTCGAAGCGCGCGTATGTCACGAGGTCGATGTCATGGAAGGTTGGCGTGAGCGCGTCACGGAGAGGTCAGCGGTCTTGTGATGGTAAAAGTCAAGTTTCTCACTGGAAGGTTGGCGCGTAAGCGTCCAGGGGCGCGGCGGCAGCGGTAAAAATCAAGTTGCTCACTCGAAGGTTGGCGCCGCGACATCTCCTCGATGGGCCGCGGCACTGACATTGTTGATAACAAGAGAGGAGGGGATGTTTCGGTGGTGTCATGAGTGAGTTGATTGAGAATGATGGGAGAGATGAAAGGCTCGTCAAGAAAGGAGTAATCCGATTTTTGGAATTTCTGAGAATTCGAAAACGGGAATGTGGTCTCATCGGACGTGACTTGACGGGATATGTGGATTTGACGAGTGGACAAGTCATAGCAAAGATAGCCCCTAGGTTCGGCGAGAAACCTACAAAGACACATGGTGTGGTTCGGGGGCTAGTTTGTGAGGGACGGTGGAGACAAGGTTAGGATAACAGAGACAACCGAATATCCGTAAGTGATCATAAGAGGGGACTCTGTGATAGAGGATTTCGGTAGGGGTCATATTGTGAAGGGTACTAGTCGGGAGAATGTTTAGAATGTATTCTGACATCAAAGCGGCATAGATCCAAAATGACGGAGGGAGGGATGCATGAATCAACAAAGTACGAATCATATTATTAATGGTACGAATGATTCGTTCAGCTTTACCGTTTTGTGGGGAAGTGTGAGGGCAGGAGAACCGAAAAACCATGCCATTATTTGTACAAAAACGGTGAAAGGGGGAGTTGTTAAATTCACGACCATTATCGCACTGAAAAGACTTTATACCCTTTTCAAATTGTATTTTGATAAAAGTACGAAACTCAAGAAATTTGACAAACACTTCCGATTTAAATTTAAGAGGATATATCCAAATGTAGTGAGAAAAATCATATAGTAATACAAGATAGTATTTATGACCGAGAGAACTAGAAATAGGGGATGTCCATAAATCGGCATGTATAATATCAAATGGTGCAAAAGTAACACCAGTAGATGATTTAAATGGAAGACGAGTATGTTTGCCTAGAGAACAAGAAACACAATTTTGAGAAAATTTCCCATTATTACACAGAATAAACTATTGCCTCTAAGAAAATTGAAAACTGGGCTCCTGGATGACCAAACCTATTATGCCATGTGGAAGGAGAGATAGCCGCAAGAGAGACGGGAGAGCAAGATCTGGCAGCGAAGGTGGATGGGAATGGATAGAGATCCTCCGTGCTATTGCATCTCGTAAGAGGTGTCCCCGTATGAAGATCGTTCACAGTGAAACCAAAAGGGTCAAAGTCAACAGAGACAAAATTATTACGAGTAAATTTGCGGACATAAATTAGGTTCTTAATGATGTTTGGGGCATATAGGACATTCTTAAGGGAGAAGGGTGTATGAGGAGGTGGTGTATAGGATGTACCATAGCCCTGTATTGGAATGCGGTGGTCATTGCCAACTGTAATATATTGAGGATGCTTTAAACTGAATAGTTGGGAATATTACCTGCAGACCGTGTGAGGTGAGATGTGGCTCCGGAGTCCATGTACCAATTGTTGTCCGGTTGTTGTTGCAGATTGAAGCTGCTGAAAGCCTGACCCAAATCAGTGGGGGCGTCTGCCGGATGCGAGCCTTGGAACTTGCCTTGCGTAAGTGGGCTTATTGCGCGGTCGGGCTAGTCGAGGGGTTGGGTGCCCAACAACCCGGCCGTGTTGAGCATCTTGGTTGTAGGCCGCTGCATCGAATCGCAGCCATGCGCCGTGGCTCAACCGTTATCGTGCCTGCTGCGGTCACTCATCGGGTTCTGGCGATCGACCACTTTCCACGACCACGTCCCCCTCTGCCTCCCGCCGGCTCACTGCCGCGCGGCCTGCGCGTTGGGAATTTTCCGACGGGATTTGGCCGGCGGGAAGCTGTTGTTGGGGTTGCGTTTCGACAGCTAACGCCTTCTGGTTGTGCTCATCCTGCTTAGCACGACGGGTTTCTTCTAGCAGTAGTTGAGAGCGAGCTTTGTTGAAACTCGGAAGAAGGTCAGCCTGCTGAATCATTGTGGCTAGGGTGTCGATTAACCTTTAGGGAGGCCTGCAATCAGTTGTAATACCATCTTTATTTCGGACACGGGCGTATCAACATTGGTCAATTGGTCTGCCACAAATTTCAACTGTCGACAGTATTCGGACATATTGGAGTAATTTTCCAGACGCGTGTTGTTGAATTGCTCCTCCAAGTACACCGCGCGAGTGTTCTTGTTGTCTTGAAAAATTTCTTCCAGCCTTGTCCATAGTTCGCGAGCAGAAGCCCTCGTTTTCATGATGGTGAGAAGTAGGTCTTTGGAAATAGTACCATAGATCCACTGTTTAACTACGGCATCAAGACGACGCCAAGTTGTTTCATCAATTTTCGGGGGATGAGGAATAGAATCGTCGATGTGATCGATTGGTAAACGCAGGCATGTGTTTTAAACAGTTCGACCCACGACTAGTATTGACCTCCTGATCAAGAATGAGAGGGATGAAGTTCTTAATGTTTGTAACGGCGAGAGCCGGGTGGAAAGATGGTGATGAATTGATGGTGGGAGGAGGTGTGGACTTAGAAGTGTCAGAAAGGGTGGAAGATTCAAGAGTACCCATTTAGATAAGAGAGGAAAAAATTCTAGGGTTTTAAGGTTTTGGTTCTTGATACCATGTAAGATATTGAAATAATTTCCCTTAGGAATTTCTTTTATTAATCACAATATATAGTTGTACAAGGGGATTCCTAATACAGTAAGAATTCTGAACTACCTTAAATACATGTCAATAATAAATACAATATATACTGTGAATATTTAAAGTATATTCGCTAATATATTTTATAGCAATTAGAATGACAGCATGTAAAACCTTGCTCTGAATTCTAAGCCATTTTGAATTCACTGGAGGAGCTGAATATGTATTATTTTTCTCATGTGCACAATGAAAATGATCATAAGTATGAGAACAGCCTCTAATTGTATATTTCCTTTCAACAGATATGATTTGGTGGATTTAACCAGACAATCACTTTCCAAGCTTGCAAACCAGGTTTACTTGGATGCAATATCTGCTTTCCACCAGGAAGATGCTAAAGCATTGAGTCTGCATAGTCAGAAATTCCTTCAACTTATCAAGGACAGTGACATACTTCTAGCAGCTGATGATAATTTTCTACTTGGGACGTGGCTGGAGAGTGCCAAAAACTTGTCTATGAATTCTGATGAAATGAAGCAGGTGAGAACAACTAAATGATGATATCTTATATCTTCTGCCAATTTGAGTAACTTGATTTAAAAGGAAAAGGAAAAGGAAAATGAGAGTTAAATTTCTTAAATTAAATTTGATAGTGATCAGTATGTATCTTGCCTGTGTAGAATGATAGAAGAAACAGAAGAATCAACCAAGTGAAAGTAATCCATCCTATTAGCTTTTTCTCCATATGATGGCCATAGACTTCGTATGTGATCTAGTTTTCCTACTTTAGGACTTCTATGGTGAACCCCAGACTATGACTCTTGTCATAAAATTATCCCCTCATTGACTTACGTCTCTAAGCTACATTCTTTTATCCGAAATCCTACGGATAGCCCCCTTCAATTGGACCGACCCCATGGAAAAGCTTGCTCAGACAAAACACCAATGTTGAGACCAGCTTATGGAAATGGCATGGATGTAGGAAATTCGCAAGATGCAACACAAGGACATCTTTCTTCCAGTAAAAAGATTCATTTTTTTTAATTGACCTCAAACTTCAAACAGAATTTCCATATTTGATGACATTCTATCTCGTGAATCATTGGACATTCATATTGTAACAAGTTCTCCTTGACTGTCAATTTATCCTACGGTGTTTTCCTTTTAGTACGAGTGGAATGCAAGGACACAAATAATTATGTGGTATGACAACACAAAGTACAATCAGAGTAAACTTCATGATTATGGTAAGCTCTCTTTGCATCAGATAATTCGTCCTCTTTATTTTTTACTTCATATCACAAAGGCTGCCTATCACAAATATTGTTAAGAAGTTTGATCTTTTACTCGTCTTCACTCAGCAAACAAGTTCTGGAGTGGCTTATTAGGAGCATATTATCTTCCACGAGCATCGATGTTTTTCAACCTCCTGTCTAAAAGCTTGGAAGAAAATGTGGACTTCAAGTTGGAAGAATGGAGAAAAGAGTGGATAGCATATTCAAATAAGTGGCAAGAAGGTACAGAGCTTTACCTTGTGAAGGCTCATGGAGACGCCCTTGCTATTGCTACTGGTCTATTTGAGAAATATTTCAGTTGAGACGAGATTATTCATTTCCACTGTCGAACATGAACAGAAATGGGAACTTTTTCATGATTGTATAATAATAACTTTGGTTCTATTTCTGTTTTCTCTATCAGTGGATGATATGTTTCATAGAAAAGGCTTGTTGGCTGTGACGACAATTTATTCATCTGGTCCTAATCTACTAGTTTCACAGCATGCCTCTAAAAGGAGATGTTCTTCCCTTTTACTTTAAACTCATAAGTTGATTGAAGTGCCAACTGATATTCCTCGAGATTACCAACCACTGAAGTCCCAAGACAATACCACAGCCTCACAAAGGTAGAATTAAGGTTTTCTTTTGGTGAAGTCATTCTCTAAGAAAACCCTGTATTCATATAGTGTTGTGCACATTATTACCATCTACCACTGTTATTGAAAAGAGAGCTATAGTTTTCATGGAATATCCAGTCTTTAGCAGTGTTCAAATCTGGGAAGTTGGCAAGTACTTCCTGTTGTGAACAAATTTTCCTACTACAAATCCATTAACCTTCATTGTCCTACAATCATGCAGCAACCCAGTCATTGCATGCATAGATTCTTGAGGGGTAATTAAAGGTCCAGTATTGACTTTCTGCAAAGTTCTATCTGGAACATCTTTACTGCAATGACTTTCCGATTTCAATCCCCTCTAAAAACAACTGAGAGTCTATTAGACAATCCTACATGAGTTTAACCATTCGTCAAATACATCATATATTTTGCACAACACTAGTCTGTTTAGAGATGATATTTTAATATCAGCTAATCCCCACAATCCACAAAAGATCTTAAAAAATAAAAATCAATCAACTAGAGGTCGTCATGCATCAATTGTCAATGTGTATGCAGGTGGATAACAAGCAGAAGAATGATCAGTGATCATAAGAATACACACTTGAAAGACTGATAGAGATTGCTCAAAAGCCATCTCTGAAAAAAGAAAAGGGAACTACAGGATTCACTATAAACTCTACCTTTTTCTTTTTCCTCCAAGTTGTGAATGATCAGTTGGAGCAACTATATTGTACATGTTGTCGTCTTCTACTACTTTAATATTTTCACAATAACATGAGATCCTAAACTAATTCCATCAGCAAAGGATCACCTGCTGCCATGAGTCTTATCAACTTTATAAATTCAGATTCAGTGGAAACAACCAATGGGTGCACAGCTGGTACTTGAGCAGAATACAGTTTCAACGAATTGGTAGACGATGCTGTCTTATAGACCATTTTATTTAGCAAGCTATCAAAGTTCTGAGGTAAATCCATGGCCATGAAGAACATGGGTACAGCAATCTTCTGGTGTATATCAAGATCACCAACTAAGTCTACAAGATCAACGAAGTCCTGAACGAAACGTCGAGGAACATAGAACACCTCAGAGCCGCACAAGGCGATGCTCTGGTCGGTTGGGCCACTCTTCTTGTAGTTGACTTGGAGGTGAACGGGCATTGTGCTTACTACTTTCTTCACCAACCCTGCTTGCTTTACAAACCACGAAGAGTCCTTCCCGTTGATCATGTTTCGAGATGTAGGCACCTGATTCAATTGATTGTGAGATGAATATTTTGCTTTTGAGATAATTGAATTTCATGATGTAAAGGTCATATTACCTTATTGGCGATCCACAACTTAGATTTGTCTGCTTGCAAAAGGTTCCAGTAGTTCAAAATTGTATTGTCCTGTAGGAAGAGAAATCCTTCTGTGCTATTAAATCTTTCGAATATCCTTGGAAGATACCTGAGAGACGATTTAAGTGTCAGCAACAAATGTACAAATCGACTCCTTCCATATAGAACCAATCAACTTTTACAAAAGCAACAACCAAATTCAAAGTAATAATTGTATTAAACATATCTTAATATGAATTACAGAAAATGGCCACGCACTAGAAAGAAACGCACAACTCAACGTAAACCATTCACCGAAAAAAGAAATGTATTGATTATAGAATATTTGCAGAATGTGACCAGTTTTATGCGGAAGTGTCACAATATTACTACAAATAGGATTAACAGTTTCTTCTTCATTAAGGAATACTACCTGTAACTGTTAGCCAGCTCATATAGCCCCTATGGGCTCCCATCCGGCCTTTTTTGGATGAATGCGCAAACCTTTGTAACTTTATTTCCCACTTTCAGCACATTGCTACTCAAAAGTCAATTTATTGCCCCTACATTGTGGTACTTCTATGATAGTTCTAAGATAAAAGCAATCTACATACACAACAAAGTCTTAGAGAAGAAAAATACAGTTATAGACTAATCCCTAACTCCCTATTGCTGACAAAACAAAACAAAATCCATAGTTCCATTTGCTATATTTATGTGATGAATCAAGGGTAACACATTATCAAATATGATCCTCAGTGATCTTGTTGCATGATATGAGCTCAATCTTGATGAATTAGGAATTACTGTACAAGTATTATTACACATCTCGAGTAGTGAAGTAAAGTTACAGCTGCAGACTATATATACATGTGTAGCATTACTCCATAATCAACATGACATCGGTATTTCTACTACATGATGTCAATTCCACCTATCTTCGGTCCATTTAAATTTCATACCCATCAGATTTCTGTTAAACTCACTAAAGTAATGGCAGCAGGAGATCTATTAGTCTTACATCTCTTCGAGCTCCTTTTTCTAGTATGGTCGTATACTGTCATTGAAGTCATTCAACAGATTGCTAAAACTCGAAGACTTTTTAATTTCAACATGCTACCAACAGTTATATTCTTCTCTCTGTCTCACCCTTTCTTAAGACATACTACTAGAAGATGATAGTCTTTTGTAGTGGTAGACTTGAGAATATGTTTTCATGGATAATTTACAGCTGTCTTTGCCAATGGACATTAAGAACAAAGGAGGCCAATGTTGTTACTTCCCAAGTTGGGAGAAGTCCAGTCTAACTATTCAAGTAAAAGAGAGGGAAGTCAAATGTATACATCATGCTTGGAGGCAAAGTTACATGCAATATATTTCCAAGAGATAAATTAACAAGTTGAAGAATGAGATGGTATGAGAATGAGATTTCCACGGACGAGAAAAGCGGAAGAATTAACAAGTGGAAGAATAACAGTCAACCAATATGTAGGACCATTCAAAAGACTTTACATCATACTTCGTTCTTTCAATAAAGAAAAAATATTATACCTTCCATTTGTGTGTGTGTGTAATGGTCCAGATGGTATTGCTATATAGGCTTGGAAATGTGTTGGAGAAGTTGGAGTCATATGACTAACGAGTTACTCAATGTTATATTAAAGAGAGGAACAATATTAAATGAGTTGGAAAACAGTATCTTGGTTCTGATACAAGAAGAAAGGAATAAACAAAATTATACGACTATCGTAGTACCAAAAGTGAGTCATATGACAAAACTTAGAAAAAAGGTGGAGTATAGATGTAGGAACATTATAAAGGTGACCGGGAAACAATTTGGATTCATGCTCAGTAGATGTACGACAAAGCTGTATTTTTCTAAGAAGGTGACAAGAAAAATCATTTGCGGGTAGAGTGCTTGAGAAGAACGAAATCCATGTCAAATATATATGCCATAAATGATACATAGAGGGAGCATTACCAAAATGCTTCCTATTACTATGTTTTTATATCTAGGATCTACTTTGGACCTCTACTTGTTACCCTAGTTATGCATGAACTAAAGAATAGTATACAAGATGAGGATTCGTGGTGCATGTTATTTGAAGATCATATTACTTGCCGAAACTAACAAAGACGTCAATGAAAAGTTGGAAATATGAAGCTGCACCCTAGAAAGTAAGAGTTCTTACATTAGTGGAAGTAAGACAGAATAGTTGCATTACAAGTATAGTTTCCATTAGAAGAATGACAGCCAAGTAGATAAGATTGGTTTTTGGTGCCTAAATGTAGACACCAAACTCCTCTAGAAACCTGACTCTGATACCATGATACCATAGACTCTGATACCATAAAAGCGGAATTGAGTTATCAATTTAAAACAATTAAAAGAAAGCAGTAAAGAGAAAGTAAAGTATTAAAACTTACTAGTTTTATTTTATCAAGAGGAAAACATAATGTACATAGAGATCAGCAGAGAAAATCAAAAAAGAGGGGGGGGGGGGGGGATTTTCGGATACCTTCTAGGTTACAACTTGAGAGCCTTAAATAGGCCTCGATCATTTCATCGTCCTATCAGGTGGACGAATAGAATTAAAACAAATGGAAGACTGAGATTACATGACTTCTACTTTTCCGAAGAGTCGTCTACCTTTTGTCTTCTACTTTTCTGAAAGGGCGTCTTCTGCTTTTATGAAGGGGCAAATGTCTTTTTCTGCTTTAGGAAGGGGCAAGCGTCCTTTTCTACTTTATCTTTATGTTTCTTGTTTTATCCGAGGAGATAGGCGTTGGCGTAGGCCTGGGCGATTCCTCGTGGGACCATTGTGTCTCTGTTGTCTGTTTCACTCTGATTGGATGATACTTCTTCATCATCTTCTAATCGGGATAAGGCTTCTAGGAGCCTTCTTCTTGTTTCTGCTTTCGAGACCGAAGTTTCTCCGGAGGAAGATGAACTCTTCATTTTTACTTTTACCTTAGTTTCTTCTTTGGTTTTGAGACTCCATCCTTTGATTCTGATGGTCTTGCTTAAATAACGAATTCTGTTTATTTCTTGAATATCGAATGACCAATTAATAATATATGAAACTCTTTTGTTAATAAAGAATTTACATAACTTAATATGGTCTGGTAGGGTGGAAATCTGTTGTTCCTTGGAGCTACCACCTGTAAATTTCCTCCAAAAATGTTCCACCATTCGTAGAACCATCTGGGGATCACCTTTTCTCTAATGCCTTCCGCATACTTTACAAACCAAGTATGAGTATTTGGTCTGACATACAAGAAATTAAACCATGCGTCTTTGTAGTCATACCAATTATATGTTTATGGTTTATGAGTTCTTGATAAAGGTATTGGGGTTTGTAGATGATCTACATACCAATTAAATGGACTTAATATCTTCTTAATGGTGAATTTGGAATATTCAATTTCATCTGTTTTATCAAAAAGTTTATGCTCGACTTCTATAGAGTCGGTATCTACCAAGATGAATTCGTAGTACCTCCTGGTTTTCATAGAATTCTGAGTATCTACGTACTGGTGATCTGTGTAACAGGGTTTTAGAAGGTCTTGTACCCTGAAATTTTCATACTGTTTGTCTAATGCCATTATTGGCAAAGCTTGTGAAACAATGAATTCCCATTTTGGAATGAGAGCTGGTATTTCCTTCTTGAAAGGAGTTGCTGGTTTAACTGCTTCAGAATAAGAATCTGGAGGAACCATTTTATAATTGTCCCTGTTCTGGGTAGCTGCTGGTGTAGCCTTAAAAGGTTGTACCTGTCTTTCCTTTGCCTTTGGTTCTTTAGGAAGAACCGGTATAATAGGGAGGTCTCCAAGAATCGTAAACTTGGATTGTCCGCTGGGTTTATGGAGAATGGGCCTGACCAAACTTTCTGGGCAGAAAGGCTGTTTCATTTTTTCTTCTGGTTTATTTAGGAAGGGAGGTCTCATCGGGCGTAAGCCCGGAAAGCGTGGTCTCATTGTTACCCTGCAAAAATTCTCTTGTTAAGAAATCTGGCAAAGAGTTTTCTTCTCCTTTTATAAAATTAATTTTGAAATCAAAACTTGATAATAAGGCTTGCCATCTGGCGAAAATCTGTTTAGAAACCAAATTCTTAACATCCTTTTGTAAAATGTCTTTGCCTGCTTTGCAATCTACTCTTAGTAAAAATTATTTGTTAATCAGATCATCTTGGAATTTAGTGATACATAACACTATCGATAAAATTCTTTTTTAACTGTACTATAATTTTTCTGCGCCTGATTCCAGACTCCAGAGGTGAATCTTACTAACTGTTCAGTAGATTCAGGAGATAATTTCTGTTTAAGAATACCACCGTAACCAATATCGGAGGCATCGGTTTCAACGATCATAGAGGCATCTGGATTTGGAATACCTAGACAAGGGAGTTTCTGGACTATTTCTTTGACTTGCTTGACAGCTCTAGTTTGGTCCTCTATCCAAGGGACTGGGTTTTTCTTAAGTCTTTTATACAAAGGTTCACAGACCTGTCTGGCCTTGGGGATAAAATCTGCTACATAATTAAGACTTCCTAAGAATCTTTGCAGTTTTATCGGTGATTTCATTAGGAAATTTGGTTGCGAACTCTATGGCCCTACAAATTGGTTTATAAGTACCTTGATAGAGGTCATGACCTAAAAATCTGATAGTTGTTTGAAAGAGTTTTATCTTTTTAGCACTAACTGCTAAACCATTGTGTTTAATGGTATTAACAAAAGTATTCAGGTGTTTATAATGTTGGTCTATGTTATCTAAGAATACTAACACATCATCAATATAGACAATTGTAAATTGACTATAAAGGTTGAATATATTATTCATGATGTTTTGGAATTCTGAGGGGGCATTCTTGAGCCCAAATGGCATAACATTCCATTCGTATTGACCAAAAGGAACATTAAAAGTTGTTTTATACTTATCTTTTTCTTCGACTTGAATTTGCCAAAATCCTGACTTCATGTCGAACTTGCTGTAGATGTTAGCATTATAAGTTCTTTTTAATAAATCTCTTTTATTAGGAATAGGGTACCTAATCCATCTTAATACTCGGTTAAGAGGTTTATAGTTGATTACAAGCCTCGGGGCTCCTCTTTCTTTCTCAGCATTCTTATTAACATAGAAAGCTGAACAACTCCATTGAGATTTGGAGGGTGATAATATTTTTTTGTAGAAGGTCATTAACTTCTTTCTTACAGTGTTCCATGAGCTCGTGGCTCATCCGATTGGTCCGCTTTAGTAAGGTGGCGATGGTCGCCGACCCGACCCGTCCGGTCGACCCGACCCCGACCCCGACACGACACCGGTTATAAAAACAAAAAAAAAAGCGGGGCTCGGCAACCGGCGGGGAGTATGGTCCCGCCAGTCCCGACCAGCCCCGATCCCGCCCGACCCGCCCAAATCCCGCCCCCGAATCCAGATTCGACCTTTGCCGAAATAGCCGTTGTCCAACTACCATTTTACATTTTGGCCATTGGACAACGGCCATTTTAGCCTCCCCTCCCCAACCCCCTACCCTTTATATTCATTTTTAACCCCTATAAATACCTCATTCCTCTTCTTATTATTTTCACAAATCTTTCTACTCTCTAATCTCTCAATCAATCTCTAATTCTCTATACAACATTGTCTACATATTCAATCTATTTATTAATTTGAGAATTGGGAGTGAAGTTGCAACTAGCTTGAGGATTATCTATCGAGCAAAGTTTCAATTTTCAACCTCTCGATTACACGTCGACTCTACGTCGGCGTTTGGTACATTCGTTCTCTCATTAAATTATTATTTTGTTTTTATTTCATTTAGCACATTTAATTTCATTATCTTTAACTATTTATTAGCATAATTAAAATGAAAGGACTAAGAGGCATGTTGGGTAAGGGTAAGGGTCAGGCTTCTTCTAGTAGGGGTGGTAACAAGGGCAAGAGTACTTCTTCTAGTATTCCTGTTCCAGTTATTCCTAGACAAGATGATTTTATAGATCCTGAAATGTTTCCTGAAATACCATATGATCTTGACACAAATGATTATCCTGAAATTGAAGAAGATTTTAATTTAGATGACACTCTAGTTGATGATACACCTATTAATGAAGATGATGATGATACACCCACTAGTGAAATGCCTCCTATCCCCCCTACTATGAGACGAGGTCCGGCAAAACGACCATTAAAATCAGCTGTATGGAAATATTTTGACAGGGACGTAGCTAATCAAGTAGCTGTATGTAAAACTTGTAAAAATATTTATTCTTTTAAAACTGGACAAGGTCATGGTGGGACGGGGGGTTTAGGAAGACACCTGTTGCAAAAACACAAAGCCTTGCATGGTCAATTCTTTTTTGAAAAAGAACGTGAGTAGTAGTCCTCTCAATCGACAAGGTTCACATCGATACTCTGTCCCGGAGAAAGTCTGGTCAAATTAACCCTATGACGGGGAGTTGTAGGCCACTAAATACGATAAACATAAAGATAGGGAAGCACTAGCAAAATTAGTCTTTGTGGAGGGTTTGCCTTTTCATTTCCCTGAATCTCCGGTTTTTTTCATTATATTCGAGATATTTATAATCCTTATAAAGGTTTTCCTAGATCAACCGTTAAAAGAGATGTATTTAAATTTGCATGAATATCAACATATTTACGTTATGCATTATATCATTTAAATTGCAAAGTCGCTTAACTTCACGATATAGTCGTAGTACTAACTACGTGATTATTTAACGGTAACTTTGTCATTGGATAGATTATAAATGGTCTATGCAAAACGTATTTTAGCATATAGATATATAGATAGTAGGCACACCTGGTGAGTTTATTTCGAAAATATTTATTCATCATGATTATTACTTTAATAACCGATAAAGTTATGAGTATTACATTAGATAATGCATCTTAACAATTACGCTATTAGTATTTTAAGAAATGTTTTAACTCGTCTTTTCCAACACATTTTCATATCAAATGTGTGCCATATTTATAACTTAGTTGTAAAGGATGGTCTTTCACTTTTTCAAGATATTCTTGAAAAATACAATTTGCTATACACTTTATTTTTAAAAATAATAGAATTCAACAAAGAAAAGAATATAAAAACTTGCCACGATTGTGGACTATCTTACGTAAAAATTCAAGAAGTACCAACTAGGTGGAATTCTTTATATGACCAACTAGTTGTTGCTTATGACTATAGAAAACCTATTACTTTATTTTTAACGCCATAATCAAAATCCAAATGATATGATCAGGATACCGATTGGGAGAAAATTAGAGAACTTATTGTATTTTTAGAAAATTTTCAACGAGCAACAAAAGAATTTTCTACTTTATATTATCCTACTATTTCAACTATGTTGTTTTATATAGCTATAATATTTTTACTTCTTAAAGAATATATGGAAAAACACCTTATATCTGCAGCCTATTAAAAAATGTTTATGAAATTAAAAATATTTTATTCCTATTCCCTATTTATATTATTGGTCTTTGATTAAACCCGACTATTAAAGTAGAGGTTGTAAAAGTCTTATTGAAAATATATATAAGCAGATGGACGCACTACCACCTCCAACTCCCAAAAATTTAAATGTTGAACCACCTATTGAACTAACGCTAGAAGAAGTGTTGAATAGCGTAGAAGATGAATGCAAAAAGTATATCGGATTACCAAAGCAGAAAGTGCTAGTAACCAACCGACTTTTGTATCATCTTCTTCTTCAACACAACCTAAAAAGACAAGCGGTTCGTGGCTAGGCCTAATATTAATTCTATTGAAAGCCTCGTAAATAAATGCGGTGGTAGCATGCTAACCAAATTAGTGAGTTCGATGTTTTGTTTTGCGAGGTAATTTACCTTACAGCGATTATCAATGAAGAAGGAAAGGAAGACTTGTGAAATATTGAGCGAATGAAGACATTTCGACACTTTCAATGATGGCGAGATATTTTGAACATTCGCGTCATCGCTTCGAAGCGCTTTTTCGCAGCGATTTCAAATAGAGAGCACGTACACTCATTAGCCGGAGACTTGGAGATGGCGGTACTATTCGAGATTGGATACGAGCGAGCGCGAGGCGCACAACGTAAATTAACGAAGATGGCGACAACTACAACGACATTTTATCTCAAGGCATGAGTAGCGGCGTGGAACAATTTGATCAAAATATACCAATTCCAACCAAGAACCACAAGAAATTATAAAGAAATTAGAAAAATATTTTCAAATTGGTAATTTATTTCATTGCAATTTTTAAATTTTTCTATGTCTTTCACTCTTTTGCAATTTTTTCAACAACAAGACACTACAATGTAATTTTGAATCTTGTATATTTGATATTTCATATTTCAATGAAATTAATAATATAAAAGGCACAAAACAACCTTGGGATGTTTTTTTACACTATTCTTGTCTTTGTTTAATTATTTAGTTTATAACTTTATACTTTATAGTTTATACTTTATAGTTTATACTTTATACTTTATAAATATATTATATATATGACTATATGAGTATAATACTATAATACTATAATTATAAATTATAATACTATAAGTCTATAATATTATAGTATATGTATATTACATTAATGTTACTTTGTTAGTACTTAGTAATTTATTATTTTTAATTTAGTGGAAAAAAAAAAAACCAGCCAACCCGTCCCGTCCCGCCCCGACTGCCCCGTCAGGCCCCGACTTCTACCCAGCGGATCGGATCGGACGACGGTATGGTCCCGCCCGACCCGACCCTCCAGCCCGCCTACCGACCCGCCTTTTCTCCGCCCCGACCCCGCCCCGACCCCGCCAAACCGGACCCCGGTGGGCCCGTCCCGGCCCACTGGCCAGCCCTGGGCTTTAGTGGGTATGTCTTTTTCACTAAAGTCATCTGTGTAGGGTAGGTTTACCATGTGCTTCTTTCCCAAAAAGCGTTTGGTAATTCTGAGCAAACTTCTTTTCTATAGAATCTTGCAAAAAATTTATCTTGCTAATTACCTCCGGGGGTTTTAAAGTGGATTCTATTCTTTTAATTTTAATATCATTTAAAAAAAAATTAATTTGGTTAGTTAACAGTTGTATTCTGAAAACTGTCTTCTGTTTAACATGGTCGCTATGGTTAACTGAAAGATGGTTTAGATATGGGAATACTAAATTTTTTCCCATAGAAGTAGTGTAAATACCGTCTAATTTGGCGGTATAAAGCTTCATTTGAGTTAGGAATGAGATTCCTAATATGACTTCTTCAGTTATATTTCTTGTAATAATAAAGTCGTTAACAAAACAAACTTCACTATTACAAACATGAGCTTTTGAAAGCTTGTAATTAATTTTTAATTTCTCGCCTGTGGCTGAAAAGAGCTTATGAGTACTTTTTTCTAAGTATTTTGTTGGGATTAACCCTTCACAACGCAGCTCGTCACTCCGAATCTAGCGAGCTTAGTCTGTTATCGACCGTCCCGGCCCGTATCACCAAGGTCCGGTCCGGTATCGACCATCGACCGGTCCGACCGACCGGACAGTAAGGTTTCGTCCCGAACGAACCGTCCCGGACCGAAACCTTATCGGACCGGTAAGAATTTTCCGGGTCGGGCCATTTTTTTTTTTTTTAAATTGAATTTCCAATACTGAAATTGACATTCTCGGACGCGGTTCCACGCAATTTTTATGTTGAAATCAATTGTACATCGCGAGATATTTAGATTTGAAAACGGAAAAAACGTAACGATTTGGGGGAAAAGTGAAATTGAGGGGCAAGATGGACATTTTTGGAGAAATCGGCTGAAGCAAACGGACCTTAGTCAGTTTGGGATTATTCGTCTCGAAAAAATACGCGAAATCAAAAAAAAAAAAAGGTAAAACGGACGTCCGAGCGCAAAGTTATGACCATATAAAGTTTGATCAATTTACAACTAATTAGAGCCGAAATGAGTGGTGGAGGCTGGGGCCGAGTGGAGGGGGCCGAGGGATTGGGGACTGGTCCGGTTCCTTATCGGTCCGGGTATTTTTTTGATACTCGTATCCGGACCGTTAAGGTTTCGGTCCGGTTTCGATCCGAGTTTACCGGTCCGATTTCGGTCCGGTTCTCGAGTATATCCGAACCACTAACAGCCCTAGCAGAGCTATTTTATGAAGAATAAAATCTTTGTTTATAATTAGTTTAATAGGAACATGATAGCTTAAAGTTTAACTTTAGAGATTAATTTTAATCCTGATTGAGAGGTATTATCTTCTTCTTCTTCGTCAGAATTAACTGTAGTTATTCCTTTGGACGTAGAGGGAGCAAGGATATCTTTCATAGGATCTAATTCCTTTAATAACCTATTAGTGAAAGCTTCTGTTTCTAAAGAACTGTCTTTCTTTAATACTGATGATTTCTTCTTTTAAAAGTGATACTTCTCTTTGCAAATCTTGCAGGGTGGTATCTGTCTTAGCTTCCTTAAATTTGTTAAAAACCTGTTTCATGTCAAATGGTTCAATAATTTTCTTATTCTTTTGATTAAGAACAAGCTTTTTTAACTCTGTTAAATATTTTCTTTTAATATCATCATCATCAATGTGATCTATCATATCAAAGAAAAATTCTTGACTGCTATTTGAGATAACATTAATGGTCTGTTTGGTACAGGTACAGATTGTTCCAGTACACTCGCAGTCGAAGCTGGAGGTGGAGCTATCTGAGCGGTAATCTAGATCTAAGGAACCTTCATCACTGTAATAATCGTTTGAAGATTCTCCAGAGGTGTCATTAGATTGTTCTTCATCTAATATTGTATAAAGTTTTTCTTTTATATCTGAATCTATTTTTAATAGATTAATCTTATCTTTCTTTTTATTAGGTTCTTTACAAGTGTTGGCCATGTGGCCAGTTTTTCCGCAATTCCAATATTTACCCTTTTTCCTAGGGGTCTTATTGGTATTTTTACGGCTGGGAGCCTTTTTGGAATTATATTTTTTCTTATAAGGTTTGGGACGGGATATATTATGTCTCTTTTTCATCCTTTTAATAGTTTTGGAAGGAGCAGATATTTTAACATATCCGAAGTCTTCACAGAAGCTTCCTAATTCTCCTTTAGAAGATTTTTGCATCTGATTATTGAGTTATGTAAGTTCTTTATTAACAAAAGAGTTTCATATATTATTAGAAGAATGAAACTATGACTAATGAGAAAGTAAAGTATTAAAACTTAGAATTTGATTTTAAAAAATTTAAGTCAATTGGTCCATCTAAATGTTGGATTATCTGTTCAATGTTGGAACTCTCTGGTTCTATTTTTGGTTGGGTGATGGCATCAAAGTGTCATTCATCTTTCGTTAAAATTTCATTCCATTTTAACATTCTAGGAACAAAGACATTACTATGTTCTTGATTTGCTTCCATAAGCATGGTAGCACCTTTACTACTAACTAATTTAGCTCTTGGGGCTAAGGTTGTTTTCATTAGTCTGTAGTATACTCTGTATATCACAGCTATTTCCCTTGTGTTTATCTTACTATTCATATTCTTCGTTTTGATATTTAACGTTAGGGTATCCATAACGTTTTGATCATTAATATCTACCGAAAAATTAGGATAACAATTAAAATAAACTGGACCTCTGGCTAAATTGCTTTGTAAGACTCCTAGTAAGGAATCATCAAAGTTTAATAGCCTGGCATCTCCTAATAAGAGGCAGATGGGGGTGTCTAAACCTAAACGATATAAAGCTTTCATATATTGTGGCTGAAAGCTTTAATGGTCCAGATGGTATTGCTATATAGGCTTGGAAATGTGTTGGAGAAGTTGGAGTCATATGACTAACGAGTTACTCAATGTTATATTAAAGAGAGGAACAATATTAAATGAGTTGGAAAATAGTATCTTGGTTCTAATACAAAAAGAAAGGAATAAACAAAATTATACGACTATCGTAGTACCAAAAGTGAGTCATATGACAAAACTTAGAAAAAAGGTGGAGTATAGATGTAGGAACATTATAAAGGTGACCGGGAAACAATTTGGATTCATGCTCAGTAGATGTACGACAAAGCTGTATTTTTCTAAGAAGGTGACAAGAAAAATCTTTTGCGGGTAGAGTGCTTGAGAAGAACGAAATCCATGTCAAATATATATGCCATAAATGATACACAGAGGGGGCATTACCAAAATGCTTCCTATTACTATGTTTTTATATCTAGGATCTACTTTGGACCTCTACTTGTTACCCTAGTTATGGATGAACTAAAGAATAGTATACAAGATGAGGATTCGTGGTGCATGTTATTTGAAGATGATATTAATTGACGAAACTAACAAAGACGTCAATGAAAAGTTGGAAATATGAAGCTGCACCCTAGAAAATAAGAGTTCTTACATTAGTGGAAGTAAGACAGAATAGTTGCATTACAAGTATAGTTTCCATTAGAAGAATGACAGCCAAGTAGATAAGATTGGTTTTTGGTGCCTAAATGTAGACAATTCAAATATCTAGGCTCAATCTACAAAGACAGTGGCATAACATGAAGATATATCACAAAAAATGTGGTTGAAATGGGGAAGTGCTACGGGAGTGATATGTGATGTGAAGATGCCTAATATAAAGTGAAAGATGAGTTATATAGAACGATTATGAGGAAAGTAACGTTAGACTGAAATTCGGCCTTAGAGGCCCATATCCACAATTAGACAAGATTAGAAATGATCACATTGGACAGATGGTATATGTATCACCATCTAAAAGGATAAAATGATAAGGCTAACAGGGATTGTTTGGCCATGTATTATGTACACTTCCAAATGCACCCGTCAATAGGTACCCATACTATGATGATGAAGGTGCTAATGGAGGAAGGTGTCCAAAAGACCAACAATATCTCGGAATCAATACATACCTAGCGAAGAATAAACCACAATGGAAGCAAAGGATCCATACAAGTGATACTAATTAGTTAGGATTAATATTTGTTGTTGTTATACTTATGTAAGTCTGGCGTTTTGAGTCGTTTAAGAGTTCTGTTTAGACTGATATATTATATACAGATGTAAGGATCATAAGTGCAAGATTTAGAGAACCTAAAAATGTAAGATTTAGAGAACCTCTAGTTTTAGATAACCCCTTATTTGTCTTAAAAATACGAATTACCAAATATAGGAATGAAATGATTCCAAATAAAGCAAAAGGTATATAGACAATTCAATTAATCGGTTAAGACGTAGTATATTGATTAGTTCGATAGATGGAAGGATAAACTTTTTTCAATTTAAGGAAACATGATAAGTTTACTTGGACAGACATAAAGAGAAAGAAAGCCATTTTTTCCTAGGAGGGTGTATGCTTTAGGATGTCAAATGTACGCATCACAGAATCATCTGGACATCGAGAATACAACAATAACAATAACAACAACAACAACATACCCAGTATAATCCCACAAGTGGACTCTGGGGAGGGTAGAGTATACGTAGACTTTACCCCTACCTTGGGAGGTAATATCTGGACATAGAGAATGTGATGCAAAATGATTGGAAGTAATACTTTGTGTTCCTCATATTTTTAAGAGACATTCCGTTAGATGGTAAAACTAATTACTACGTACTTAAATTCTGACAAGGTATAAGTATACTCATTGTATAAAGAAAAGAATGATGTTGTACACTTACTTGTATACTTGATCCAATTGCCCTTGTTCAACGGCAAGATCTGCATCAGCTTGTGTTGATAGAATAACTACAGTTTTGAAGATCCTGCCATATAACAATCTCCATTCTAATGCAGTTTGTTGCACGGGCCCAGTGACAAACATAATTAGCACAACATTGCCAAAATTCTTCCTCCACCTTATCAAGTTCCCAATTTCATAATTCACTGTACCTGATTCCTCAACCCCAAGATGTACAGAAGGTAGTTTTCGGGGGACAAATTCCTTTTTATCTCCACGTTTGACCGTTGCCTTTTGCAGATCTGACCGTACTGCCATCAGTCTTGGCTGCTGATACCCTACAGCAGCCAAGTCTTGCAACCATGCAGCTGTAAATTTGACATCATTCTCGCTCCAAAACCCTTCTAGTGTCATTGAATGGCTCAATTCTAAGATTTTCTCAAACAATTTTTGTTTTTCAGATCTCCAAGAAACTAAAAATCTGATTAAGCGACCCACATTTACATGCAAATCTTTTTCCTCTGAAAAGTGGTATGCTTCAACTTTGTCATCCCTATGTATCGTAGGAGGATACACCACAACAAAGCCACCGATCTCCCATAACATCCGTTGTGCCCAATAACCTCTTAAGACATCAGAAGACATGGTGCTAACTGACACGGGAAGCATCAATGACCAAAATGCATTATAGTGAAACAATGTGTTGAATGAATTGATTGGCACCATTAGACTTTGAGGCAATGCCACTTTCGGGGCATGTTCATCAAATATAATATCAAGTGGTTCTGATCCAACCTTTCTTGTAGAATAAAAAACTGAATCAACATCAGGTAGCCCATTTGATATTCCTTGTTGTATGTATTGTCGTCCTCCAGACACTTCAGTATAGAACTCTTCATGATTTACAAAACCAACAATTTCCAGTGGCAATCCTCTAGGCCAAACTGACCTTTGGCCAAAATGTATATAAGGATTGACAACCATCTTATTCTCAATCTCAAGACTATACTGCAAAATCCTCTGCTTCTTAGCAGCGGCACCATCCAACTCCAAATCAAAATGTTTCCCAAGATCCCCATCAATCACTTCTCCACGATCATCAGCATCAAATATTCTCTTTGCACCATGTTGGATTGCAAAAAGATACCCAACGCTCTTCCTCACATAAGAATCATAAGGCAAGAAATCCACCACCCTAAACCCCAAACCCGCTTGTTGTTCCAGAGAAAGATATATAACCCCTTTCAAGTTCCAATCTTTCGGGGTTCTTGAATTGCCTATTGCAAGAACTTGCCAACCCTTTAACCTAACAAGACTTTGGAGTGAACTGGAGGGGTAATCTGATACAGATACAACAATCCATTGCTCTGAGTGAAACGACGAAAACGGGGAGGACTTATCTAAAATTGGCTGTACTGAATCAAGATCAAGTTTTGGCAACTTAGATTTCTCAGGCTGGCTTTGGTGGGTATTTTGGAAGCATAAAAGTGAGTTGGGTACACTGGATGTACGGAAGTAGAAAAGGGCTGCCACACTAAGAGTCAGTAGTGTAATAACAAAGAGCTTGACAGAGTTCTCAGATACCCATGTGGAAAAATCAAGATTTTTCGTGTCAGAATAATGTACAGCTTTGTGTTTGGGAAAATGGGGTTTTGAGGGTTTAGGAGATGAATGATCTTGGACCATCATTGAATCAAAGAATTAGCTCAATACAACAACATAATACCCAGTGTAATCTCACAAGTGAGATTAGCTCTATCTTCAAAGAATTAGCTCAATATAACTACTTTCTGAAATGGGTATTAGATTTAAAGCTCATTGATACCGCACCCTCTTCTTCAAATCAAATAATAAGAAAAAAATCACAAGATTTACACAGAGTATTAGTAATTTCAATGCTACTTTCTATGGATAAAATTAAAAAGTATATTTTGATCTAATAAGACTGTAATTCTCACCTTTGCAGTGTAAGGGGGGCTATTGAGCTTTGAATAGCAGATTCTTCAGCTTCACTCGACACTACACATAGAAAGTCTCTCTTTAATTGCCGACAGTTTTCTTCCTTTTCGGGATTCAATGCTACACGCGTTTGAAAATGCGCGTGAGATATAGCTGCTACCAGTCAATGTGAAGCAAATAATATTACCCCATTATTGTTCCAAAAAGGTAGACCCGGCCGCCCGACAGAGTTAGTGGAGGAGTTAAATCATGGTGATTTAGTTGATTCGTAAAGGCTAGATCCGTGTCACACCACGCACAAGGAGCCCCTTCATTTTTTTAGGGTAACTCCCACACCGCCTTTTACGGGACTCGATCCTTGTCATTTGTTCCAAATAGGGCTGGCAGTGGATCGGAGGTGAATCGGGTGGAGCTCAATACGTCTTCACCCGCCAACCATTTATCCACCATCCGACCCATCCATTACCCTATTTTTTCTTTATCCACATTTAACGCTGTTACGGTCGAACGGTATCCGCAACATTATTCTTTGGGCGATTCAGAGCGATAATGCCGATTTTGAGAGTCGTCACCTAATTAGTTATGTGAATTAGGACACTTGATTTATTGCAATAAATATCGCATTAATCTCCATTTAATGGTTCATGAATAATGAGATTCAATCGTGTTTTTATTATCCTAAAGGAAAGGGGTTAGACATCCTTTAAGATCCGCTAACTTGCAGTTATCCGTTCACATCTAGGTTAATTATTTATTGCCCTTTTTATTCTACATATTCTAAGGAGTTTTCATAATTTACAATTACAATGAAATGCAATATAAAATAATAAAGCTAAGTTTGAACGGATAACCGCAAGTTAGCGGATCTTAAAGGATGTCTAACCCCTTCTCTTTAGGATAATAAAGAACCCTGATTCAGAATCTCATTAATTTCGCAGACCATTAAATGGAGATTAATGCGATTTTTATCGCAATAAATCGTTGTCCTAATTCACTTAACTAATTAGTGGCGACTCCTCAAAATCAAGATTATCGCTCCATCCAGGAACCGCCAAAAATAATGTCAGGATACCGCTCGCACTCGAGGTCAAAACGCGCGACAAAGACGGCGACTACCATTTGGAAAAAGGGTACGCTACCGGCGGCTCGACAGAGAGAGGTTTCACCGAGCTTCGAGTTCGCGGATGGGCGATGATAAGCGAAGCAGTGGTATGGGAGAATGGGGAATGGGTGAAGGAGAATATAAAATAAATGGAAAGGATGATTTATCCGGGGGGGGGGGGGGGTCTGTCGGCGGTGTGTGTGTTTTTTTTATAGGGGTATTTAGGTTTAGGGTTTTGGATATTAGGAGGAAAAGATGAAAGGTGTATTGGGCTTTCATTTTTGGACATCGATTTGGGCTTCGGTTTTTGGCGAACTGGACTGATCCGGATTGTGCCTCGGACTGGTTTGACAAAAATGCAAAACGAGTTAATTATTTAAAAAAAAAAAATTAAAAAGATACAAAATTATCAAAATAAAAATGTCGACGCTATAATAATAAAATGCAATATTTAAGAAATGTTTAATGCTTAATTAAAAGTAAAAACGCGGTGCCAATTAATTATTTAAAGAGATGCAAACATTATTAAAATAAAATGACGGTGTAATAATAATAGAAACATAATATTAACAAAGACATCATGCTTAATTTAAAATAAAAAGATGCAATGCCATTTTGCGAAGAAATAAACATAGAATATTATGTAAAAAATATATAAAATGATGATTAAAATGCGGTGTCCTAAAATGCTTAAAATTGCAAGAAATGACTAAAAGATTGGTCAAAATTGGGTGTCAACAGTTTGTCCCTCTTTGATCGAAGACGATGAAAGAGTTTTCGGACAAAGACGTTGACTTGTAGCCAATTTTGTCTCCATCGTCAGAATTAAAACAAAGATCAAGAAAAAGAATGGGCAAAAGCTGATGTCGATTCAAAATTTGTCCCAGTGTCGAATTATGATGACACTGGGTCGCTGTGATGCCAAAATAAAAGACAAAACTGATGCGGATTTAAAATTTGTCCTAGTGTCGAATTATGAGGACACTAGGTTGCTGCGATGCTAGAAAATTAAAGCAGGTAGACGTTGATTCAAAATTGTCTCAGTGTTGAATCATGATGACACTGGGCTGCTGTGATGCTGCAAAATTAAAGACAATGCCGACGCAAATTCAAAATTTATCTCAATGTCGAATTATGATTGACACTGGGTTGCAGGTGATGTGGTGCTGGAAAAGACATGGTGTTTGTAGATGTTGATGGCGTCATTGCATGGACGCGATGCAGATGCTCGTCGTTGCATAGACGAAACATAGATGAAGTCGTTGCATAGACGAAACATAGATGAAGTTGTTGCATAGGCTCACATAAAATGACGTTGTTGCATAGACGCGATGCAGATGCTCTTCGTTGCATAGACGAAACATAGGTGAAGCCGTTACATACGCTTACATGAAATGACGTCGTTGCATAGACGCGATGCAGATGCTCGTCGTTGCATAGATGAAACATGACGGCATTTGCGTGGGCTTATATGAAATAAATCGTTGCGATAGCCACGATGCAGATGTTCATCGCCAGACAGACGAAATACGTATGGCCGTGACAGATTACGAAATAAATCGTTGCCAGATGACGCGACGCAGATCGTCGTCAGATAGAAAACAGATGGTCATCAGACGAGCTTACATGAAATAGCGTCGTTGCATAGACGCGATGCAGATGCTCGTCGTTGCATAGACGAAACACAGATGAAGTCATTGCATGAGCTTACATGAAATGGCTTCGTTGCATAGACGCAATGCAGATGCTCGTCGTTGCATAGACGAAACACAGATGAAGTCGTTGTCGAGGCTTACATGAAATGGTGTCGTTACATAGACGCGATGCAGATGTTCGTCGTTGCATAGACGAAACATAGATGAAGTCGTTGCATAGGCTTACATGAAATAGCATCGTTGCATAGACGTGATGCAGATGCTCGTGTTGCATAGACGAAACATAGATAAAGTCGCCAGACAAAGCTTACATGAAACGGCTGCGATGACGCCGACGCAGACGTCGCCGTCAGATCGTAGACGAAATATGAATGAAGTCGTTGCATAAGCGTGATGAAGATGCTCTTCGTTGCATAAACGAAACATAGATGAAGTCGTTGCATAGACTTACATGAAAAGTCGTCGTTGCATAGACGCGATGCAGATGCTCGTCGTTGCATAGACGAAATATGAATGAAGTTGTTGCATAGGCTTTTATGAAATGCGTCGTTGCATGATGTGATGCAGATGTTCGTCGTTGCATAGACGAAACATGGATGAAGCCGTTGCATAGACTTACATGAGATGACGTTGTTTTATGGACGTACCTGCTTTGTCACTCACCTGAGTTGAGATAACGTCATTGCATAGACATTGTGCGGTTGTAACCCGCATGGGCTTATTATTGCCCTCCCGCCTTTGCTGATATGAAGATTCTGCTTCAAAGAAAACTTGTGAGTTTTAATAAATGAGTGGTAGATCCGCGTCAACTTTGTAGTTTTGGCTCTTGACGCTGTACGCTCGCACTTAAGCAAAGGTTAATGACAATCATAAGGCAAAAATGATAACGCATGAATTTATAAGCAACGTAATTGTATGAGTAGAAATGTTATCCTGTAAAACGTGATGGCGGTTGTATTGATGTGATGCTGCAAATGCTGAGATTTCGTCCTTGCACGGACGTGTTGAATGTTGTGAATGTTTGCTGAATGCTGCGAGTGATGATGCAGTATGTGTGGACTTGCTGGATGCTGCGAATGCTTGCTGAATGTTCTGCGCGGACTTGCTGGATGCTGCTGAATGCTGCGATTGTTGATGTAGTCTCTGCACGGACTTGCTGGATGTTGTGAATGCTTGCTGAATGCTGCGATTGCTATTTGCTTTTGGAATTCTTATTACGATCTCTTCACGATGCATTTTCCAAAATTGTCCCAGTTTTCATTATGCGGGGTGCGTGGGCAAGACTTAACTCTGGCGAAAATTGCTCGTATCTCTTTTCGGAATAATCAAACGCATTCTGTCGCACGCGAGCCAATGAAAAGATTTCTAATGGTGTGACCGGAGCCGATTTAGGCCGCCTACATATCCCGCTGAGGGAATCAGGTCAAGACGTAGTACGTGATGTAAAATATGATTGTACAATTTTCAAAAAATGAGACCGAAGCCAATGTGGCCGCCTACGTATCCCGCTGAGCAAATCAGGTCAAGACGTAGTTCGTGATGCAAAGAATACGATTGTACAATTTTCGAAAATGAGACTGAGGCCAATGCGTCGCTTCACGATCCATTGAGGAATCAGGTCAAGACGTAGTTCGTGATGCAAAGAATACGATTGTACAATTTTCGAAAATGAGACCGAAACCAATGTGGCCGCCTATGTATCCCGCTGAGGGAATCAGGTCAAGACGTAGTTCGTGATGCAACAAAAATAATAATTTTATGTAATATTCATTTTGTTGTTTTTTTTCTGAAAAAATGGAAGACAACATTACATACTGACTTCAGTTGATACCAATAATTAGTATTGTGCATAAGGATTTTCGTTTATTTCTTTCAGTCTAACCGAGATTGACTCCGGTGTAATTCACACAGCTTCAGGTAGTACCTCAGACATACCTGAGTGTCGACACACCTGCTTGCATCCAAGGTTTCGAACTATACGTATCCTCATGTTTCAAATGCCCTCACTGAAAGAAAGTCTCATCCACACATAAATTCCAGTATTTTAAATTTTGGGACGTTTAGAGAAGTACACTCACACTCAAAAGGATGTTCAATGCATGCAATTGTGATACCATAAGCTTGACCGTCATGTAAGTATCCACTAATGTGAGAACCCTCAGTATAAGATCATGTAGGGCTTGTCACGGACTTGTAATGTAGGTTTGGGGAAAAGATGAATATCATTTGGGTAAAAAGTGACTATCCTTCCTCGAGCGTTGGATTACGTCTATGCTTGATATTTGTGTGCTTTAATGCTGATCTACTTTCTTTTTTTTTGTCCCAGTTTTTCTATACTGACTTCTTTTTGAATCTTTCGTTTGGAGCCCGCTTTTTCCAAAGTATTCTCTCATTTTTATTCATTTTTTTTAATGTCGGGGCTTTTGATTTCTTCTTTTTGTGAAGTCGCCCTTTGTGTTTTTCTTTTCCCTTTTGGGACTTTGACAATTTTGTCTTTGCAAACTTCGACGCAGAATTTTGTCAGCCACTTGCACATTTCTAAAGCGATCAAGGAGGTCGGGTCAAGAGAGGGATAGTGCGTACGCACTCAGAAAAGGTATAGATGTAATATGCGGTTGTCAAAAGAATAGGCTTTATACTCAAAAGGGGTGTACTACGGATAATGTTATTTGGTAGGCTGAAAAGGCTCAAACGGGTCAAAGAAAGCCTACGATTATTTCCTACACCGAGTGTTACTCAGAATTTCGCCTCAACAAACATTCGGGCCAAGTTCTAGATCACAATGCAATGCAATTGAACTTATTCTAAAACTCACCACACAATGCACATGAAACGATGAGGTTGGTTTCGTTCTTATCTTGAAAGCATGCAAGACAATGTCATTACAGGTGTGTGTGAGAGGTACCAAAAGAATCTATGGTTTACCACGAAGAAAACGGCCAAATGACCCATCACAAGTAACATTCTGGATATATTGGACTATATAGGACCATACACACAGAATCATATTCATACTTGCCAATCAAACATAATAAAGTTCCCCAAAACCAGACATCACACGACCAGCAGGGCTACGCAAGGCATCATAAACTAGTCAATTACACAAGATGGATGACGACTGTTGCAGCTAAGTGCAGAATGTTCTTGATGCACAAACGCATAAAATTAATAGACCAGAAGCGATATATTTAATTCTAATCCAAGGCTGGAGCAGGTAAGTTGATTGACTAACATGAGAAAGGGAAAGCGGAAGAAGACGGACAAACATTTTTTATTTTTTCAATTGAAAGGCAGCTTCCGTGTGATTTAACCGAAGCAGTAGCCTTCGACAAACCCAATAATTAAAGCCAATTTATTAGCACACATATAGATGGGAATTATAATACAGAAATAGCCCCAAAGAAATACATACAACATACATGAATACCTGTTGCAGTATATAAGTTCTCAAATATGATGTAAGTATACTAGAGTTATGTGCATACTCAATGATACATGTTGGGGATAAGGAAACTGAATACTAATATTCTTCATGCTCAGTTAATCTAAAAGAAAAAATGAGAACATCTTTACATATTTCACTACATTTTTAACTTAGGGTAAACAGACAAGCATGTAATTAGTTAACGACATCATTCTCTAACATTTTAAGCAACCTCAATTATCCTAACTACCTCCACACATGTTTGTAGAAGAGAAACAAGATTTCAAGCTGAACTATATGCAACATATGACTAAAATTAACCTGTAATAAATATGATTTCATCAGACAAGCTGCTAACACCGATGCTCTTAATCAAACCCACTTCATTCTACAGAGTCTCAGCCCGTTAATTAATTTGTTTGAGTGTTATGGGTCGAACGACATTTTTAGGCTTTCCATTGGATCTGTTATCTTGTTAGTTGTAATAATTAAATCGCGAGCATGTTTGACTATGTGATTATCTTAACTATTTATTTGGTTGGACATATACTAATCTTTATTTTCTCTTATTTTTACATGAAACGCATCGGAGCAACAAAGAGTCTCATGGTGAGACTCATCGTAGCAAACGTGAAGACCCACATCTATGTGCATTTATCTTTGCTCCAAAAATTCCAAGCCGCATGCGAAATTACATCGCCATCCTTCGAGTCATCTTTATTGTTTTTCTATCCCGCCCCATTTATGTGTTGTAAATTAATTGCTTAGCATTGCACTACTAACATTACACTTAGAATATCTAAATCTTGAATCTATAGATTAGAAAGCAATCTGACGCTAGAATTTATTTTCCTTCAAGTTAATTACCTTAGGCTTGTCATGCTTAGCTATATTAAACCATTTAATAATCTTCATTGGCATAACGATTCCCGTAGTTAGAATATTACTATTTTTATAAAGCCTACAAGCAACCCCATTGAGTGGATAGTCATATGTTGCATATAGTTCAGCTTGAAATCTTGTTTATCTTCTACAAACATGTGTGGAGGTAGTTAGGATAATTGAGGTTGCTTAAAAGGTTAGGGAATGATGTCGTTAACTAATTACATGTTTGTCTGTTTACCCTAAGTTAAAAATGCAGGGAAATATGTAAAGATGTTCTCCATTTTCTTTTAGAATAACTGAGCATGAAGAATGTTAGTATTCAGTTTCCTTATCCCCCAACATGTAGCATTGAGTATGCACATAACTCTAGTATACTTACATCAAGTTTGAACGGATAACCGCAAGTTAGCGGATCTTAAAGGATGCCTAACCCCTTCCCTTTAGGATAATAAAGAACTCTGATTCAGAATCTCATTAATTTCGCAGACCATTAAATGGAGATTAATTGCAGTATTTTTATTGCAATAAATCAAGTGTCCTAATTCACTTAACTAATTAGGTGACGACTCCTCAAAATCAGCATTATTGCTCCATCCAGGGAACAGCGCCAAAGAATAATGTTGCGGATACCGCTCGCACTCGAGGTCAAAACGGAGCGACAAAGACGGCGACTCACCGGGAAGAAAAGGGTATCTTGCATTCGGCTCGACAGAGAGGGTTTCACCGGAGCTTCGAGCTCCGGTGGGGATGTGCGGTGATAGGCGAAGCAGTGGTATGGGAGAATGGGGAATGAGTGAAGGAGAATATAAAATAAATGGAAAGGATGATTTATCCAAGGGGGTCTGTCGGCTGTGTGTATGTTTTTTTATAGTGGTATTTAGGTATAGGGTTTTGGATATTGGGGAAAAAAGATGAAAGGTGTATTGGGCTTTCATTTTTGGACATCGGTTTGGGCTTTGATTTTTGGCGAACTGGACTGATCCGGATTGTGCCTCGGACTGGACTGATTTGACAAAAATGCAAAACGAGTTAATTATTTAAAAAAAATATTTAAAAAGATATAAAATTATCAAAATAAAATTGTCGACGCTATAATAATAAAATGCAATATTTAAGAAATGTTTAATGCCTAATTAAAAGTAAAAACGCGTTGTCAATTAATTATTTAAAGAGATGCAAACATTATTAAAATAAAATGACGGTGTAATAATAATAGAAACATAATATTAACAAAGACATCATGCTTAATGTAAAATAAAAAGATGCAATGCCATTTTGCGAAGAAATAAACATAGAATATTATGTAAAAAAATGCAAAAAATGATGATTAAAATGCGGTGTCCTAAAATGCTTAAAATTGCAAGAAATGACTAAAAGATGGGTCAAAATTTGGTGTCAACAGCTTGTCCCTCTTTGACCGAAGGCGATGAAAGAGTTTTCGGACAAAGACGTTGACTTGTAGCCAATTTTGTCTTCATCGTCAGAATTAAAACAAAGATCAAGAAAAAGAATGGGCAAAAGCTGATCCGATTCAAAATTTGTCCCAGTGTCGAATTATGATGACACTGGGTCATTGTGATACCAAAATAAAAGATAAAACTGATGCGGATTTAAAATTTGTCTCAGTGTCGAATTATGAGGACACTGGGTTGCTACGATGCTAGAAAATTAAAGCAGGTAGACGCCGATTCAAAATTGTCCCAGTGTCGAATCATGATGACACTGAGCTGATGTGATGCTGCAAAATTAAAGACAATGCCGACACAAATTCAAAATTTGTCCCAGTGTCGAATTATGATTGACACAGGGTTGCAGGTGATGTGGTGTTGGAAAAGACATGGTGTTTGTAGATGTTGATGACGTCATTGCATGGACGCGATGAAGATGCTCGTCGTTGCATAGACGAAACATAGATGAAGTCATTGCATAGGCTTAGAAGATATGACGTCGTTGCATAGACGCGATGCAGATGTTCGTCGCTGCATAGACGAAACATGATGAAACTGTTGCATAGGCTTAGAAGATATGGCGTTGTTGCATAGACGCGATGCAGATGCTCGTCGTTGCATAGACGAAACATAGATGAAGTCGCAGATACGCGCTGATGCAGATGCCGTCGCCAGATAGACGAAACATAGATGAAGTTGCAGATGACGCTGACGCAGATGCTCGTCGTCAGATAGACGAAACATAAAGCGGCCGCCAGATAGGCTTACATGAAATGATCGCCGCAGATAGACGCTGACGCAGATGCTCGCTCGATAGACGAAACACGTATGGCCGTTGCATGGGCTTACATGAAATGGAGTCGCTGCATGACGCCGCGATGCTCGTCAGATGACGAAACACGATAAGCCGCCATAGGCTTACATGAAATGACGTCGTTGCATAGCGCGATGCAGATGTTCGTCATCGATAGAAAACATAGATAAGTCGTGCATAGGCATATGAAATGGCGTCGTTGCATGCGTGATGCATATGCTCGCCATTGCAGACAGACGAAACACGTGAAGCCGCACGGGCTTACTTGAAATGACGCCGTTGCAGACGCGACGCAGATGCTCGTCGTCATGTACGAAACACAAACGAAGTTGCGATAGACTTACATGAAATGACGTCAGATAGACGCGATGCAAATGTTCGTCGTCAGCATAGATTAAACATAGACGGTCGCTGCATAGGCTTACGAAACGACGCCGCATGACGACGCAGATGCTCGTCGTTGCGTAGACTTACATGAAATGACGCCGTCAGATGACGCGATGCAAACGCTCGTCGTCAGATTGACGAAACATGAACGAAGCCGCCAGATGCGTAGCGTGATGCATGATCGCCGCCAGATAGATGAAGATGGTCGCCAGACAGCTTACATGAAAGGTCGTTGCGTAGACGCGCGGTGCGATTGCTCGTTGCATAGACGAAACATGAATGAAGCCGTTGCATAGGTTTTTATGAAATGTGTCGTTTCATAGACGCGATGCAGATGTTCGTCCTTGCATAGACGAAACATGGATGAAGCCGCCATAAAGGCTTTGATGACGTTGTTTTATGGACGTCACCGCCAGTGACTCGCCTGAGATAACGCTATCAGATAGACGCGTTGTGCGGTTGTAACCCGCATTAGCTTATTATTGCCCTCCCGCCTTTGATGATATGAAGATCCCGCTTCAAAAAAACTTGTGAGTTTTAGGAAAGGAGTGGTAGATCCGCATCAAATTTGTAGCTTTGGCTCTTGACGCTTGCATGCTCAGACTTAAGCAAAAGGTTAGTGCATAACTCTGTCGGCTGTGTGTATGTTTTTTTTATAGGGGTATTTAGGTTTAGGGTTTTGGGTATTGGGGGAAGAAGATGAAAGGTGTATTGGGCTTTCATTTTTGGACATCGGTTTGGGCTTCGATTTTTGGAGAACTGGACTGATCCGGATTGTGCCTCGGACTGGACTGATTTGACAAAAATGCAAAACGAGTTAATTATTTAAAAAAATATATTTAAAAAGATACAAAATTATCAAAATAAAAATGTCGACGCTATAATAATAAAATGCAATATTTAAGAAATGTTTAATGCCTAATTAAAAGTAAAAACGCGGTGCCAATTAATTATTTAAAGAGATGCAAACATTATTAAAATAAAATGACGGTGTAATAATAATAGAAACATAATATTAACAAAGTCATCATGCTTAATTTAAATAAAAAGATGCAATGCCATTTGCGAAGAAATAAACATAGAATATTATGTAAAAAATGCAAAAAATGATGATTAAAATGCGGTGTCCTAAAATGCTTAAAATTGCAAGAAATGACTAAAAGATGGGTCAAAATTGAGTGTCAACACACATCTGATCCACGGGTGGATCGGGTGCTTCGTGGATGAAAATTATAGAGAGAAAAATTGTATCCCGCATCTAAAATTTGGTCAAGTTTGTAATTACGTCTTTCTACTTTTTTATATATTGTTTACTACTGTCAATATTGAGAACATGGAACAATTGTATCTTTGAAATTTAGGTTGGTGGCAGTCCTCAGTATCTAGAATGGCTCAAGAACATCATAAGGGATAACTATGTAAGAGTCAAAGACAAATATCTATGTTTGTTATGTCTTATACTTATTACTTAAACTGCGTCATTAGTCTTGACTCTCGATGTGAGCTCTTATATATATCTCTAATAATAATATCTTAGATGCATGGGTGATTTGGGGCATTGCTTGTCGTATAAGGGCTACAAATTTTCTGAATTTGGAAAAACAAAACTTTCCAGATTCATCAGATTTCAAAGAATTTTTTGAGCTTTTGCTGAGTTCCTCTTAAATTTTTCTCCTGAAATTCAAATGATCGAGATACATATGTTCATATATATATATATATGATGAAAGAACGAGACCCTCGTAAAGTTATGGGTTTTCGCTAAATTTTAGTTATACACTAAAAAAAATTAATTTATAAACGGGTGGATGAATGGGTCGGGTGGTGGGGTTGGATGTATGTCCACCCGAATCCGACCCGATCCATTCATCACCCGATTAAAATTCATGTTTTGTCGGATTTTCGTCCATACAATCGGGTCGGTGGATCAGATATTCATCGGGTTAGGGTGAAATTGCCATCCCTAGTTTCAAACTTCACCCTCGAACTATATTACCCCATTATTAAAGTAAGAACTAAAATTTTATTATAACTGAAAGATTTTAAAAGTAAACATACAATTAACTATTCGAATAATATAAGAACGGGTCTCAAAGTACTTAACAAGTTTATCTCACCTAATTGTTAAGGCAACTTCTTTTGAAGTGGCAAGGTAAGCAAGTTTTAGGTGGCTCTTGTACTTATAAATTTCTAAATATTTTACTTAATTGATGTCACCATTTTAGCTAAACGAATATAAAAAAACACAAATATTTTGAATGATTTTATTTTATTAAGTACTAACGAATGATTTTGCTTATAATATTTTAATATATGCTCACTTTCTTTTAGTACTTTGTAAATCTATCTAACAGGCGTAGGAAGACTTAACATGATCCTCTGATGGAATTATTGTGCAAAACGTGTATTTTTTAACATTACTTGTTAAATATTTTTTTCATTGTTTACTGAAGCATAAAATATGCTATATATAGTAATACAAAAAAAGGAAAGGCATAAGACGTAGTATTAAAAGTTAACAACGCGATTTGCATTTTAATTGGAACAACCGATATTTAATGAAACTCTTTAAGTAACTGGCTAACTGCATTATGTTACTGTGCAACAAGCAAAGAGAATGAATAAAAGTTGCCATCAGAGTAATTGAAGTGCTAAATATAAGAGCAGATGAAAGTTCAAACTAAAATTACGTGAGCAGGATCATGTTATAGTAAGAATGAAATGAAAAGAAAAAAAAAACAGAATCTCAATCGACACAAAACCAAAAGTTATGTTCTGATTTACAAACTTCTGGATTACATTAGAAATAATCGATGAACAGAAGAAACGAGATTGAAAATCAACTGAACATAGTCATCTTGTTACTTAATTTTCACGTATTGAGTATCATTAGTACTGCATTTGTCACCCATGATACCTTTCTATGATTCTACTCATACTAACAATTGTATGTATCTGCAATGAATTTGCTTCAGAATGAATATCCTGGAAACCACCCGATATCCTTCTCCTCAGGGAGAGGAATTGCATGCACCCCCGTCAAGTTTCTTTGCTCCTTTTTCTGTTAATGGAACAAAGGGCTTCTACCGTCTTTTTGCACGAGTCCAGAAAACCGAGTTTATCAGTGGTTGGATAGCAAGATCTGTCAGAGTAAATTTTATGCAGAGGTTCATTTAGTCATAATATAGCCTCTGGAAGTCCCAATTTGCTGTTACTAAGGAAGAGTTGTCGCGGAATATCACATTTGTGGAGACTGGATACGGTCTCAGCTTGTGTCGATGTCAAAGATCCGGTTAATGCTAGCAATGGTTCTAACAGAAAAGCTTGACTCTCATTCTTCCTTCCATCATCCCTTCTCATTTCTTCAAGTAAAGCATTGGTAGTGTCTATACCTGCGCAAAATAGTCATGCCAAGAAACATATGAAATCATGATCTTTGTCCACTTGATTGTTGCTTATGGAATATTTTTAATAGTTGAACTAACCTGAAAGGTAACCTCCATGGACATAGCCACTAAATTTCTCACTTGTGTGTTCTCCTGTGAAAAATATCCGCCCTACTGGTTCCTGATGAAAGAAAGAATGTCATTGCGACAAGAGCATTAAAGTAGTTTTCTCAAGCATAGTCTGTTCCCCATAACACTGGCTAATCAAACATTTGAAGAAGCTATTTCAAACATCATTGCAGTTCCAATTGGTAGTTCTGTAATTTAAATAAGATGGAGGAAAGTTCGAAATACAGATGTTCCCAAAATTTTGATGGGTCAAATTATTAGAAGGCTGTTTTCCTGAATAATAGTCTCTGAATTATTAGACTTGACCATCTTTTCTATATAGTCCCTAAATATCAGAGTTGGCTGTCTTTTGTACATAGCAGTAGTCTTTGAATAATGGTGGCTAGACTGGTGAGGACGGTCCTATTCTATCTAGTATTGACATAAAAGACTCGCAAATGAGGCAATTCCTTTATGACACAATTGTACAATTTAATCAAGACTGTCAATACAGTCTTGTGTCAATTATTCAAAATTAAGTAAATTTATTTCGACTGAACACTGTAAATTACTATTTCCAAGTGAGTAAAGAAGAAGATTGCTAACCTTAATATCATGGACGAGTTGATGATTTGCATATATGGGGTAATTACTGTAGCTACCACGCTGAAACCGATTATTCCACCAGCGTGGGACTAATATGTCGGTGGCATCAGGAATGTATGGCCCAAACATGTTTCTTAACACTTCCATTGCTTCTCTTAATGTGTCTTGATCAGATTGAGCTTCCACACGTTTCGACTCACCATTTGTCAAGGTTACCACCAGCATATTGGATCCCGGGTAAGCATTTTCCATGTGCTGATGACATGAAAACATATCAAAAGACAGCCAGGATCAGTTTTTGAGCACATAATGATGACTAGATGATGCATTCAGCAGCCATATTAAATTGCAGGAATGAATAGGTCCTCCATATTAAAAAGCTGGTTGAAAAGGTAGAAGTCTGAAGTTGATGCAAGTGTACTGCTGTATTCTCTCAATGAGATGTCGATAGATTCATAATTGGTCGTCAAGTTATATTAGCTACTCCAAGAGGAGGGTTGCAGCATGAAACATTCATTTTTATTTTATGTCTAAGAAGCCAAAATTCTGCTCAGATGAGTGTACACAGTACAATTGTCTAAACAAGAAAATTTCTTTCATGTCAAAATCAATAAATGGACAGGGGTTGAGCACTATACTACTGTTCATATAACACTGTGCCACAGAAGGATGGACTTCATTGTTAAACTCATCAAGAACCTCTGAGATTAATCATTGGAATATATATGAACTCCAGGATATCAAGAACATGAGCCTTTCTTACTCAGCTAATTAATCAGAAGGAAAGAAAAGGTAACCGACTCTAATCCTACAGAATAGCAATTGTAGAACTGCAAAGCTAATGCAAACACAGTGCATATTAGAAATACTGAAGCTGATGTACTTCTGATGACCATGATACAATGGATTGTGTGATAGCCAAGTCAAGTGCCTAGTAGTAATGCAACCCCAATAGGGGAAAAAGAATCGAATAAACAAGTCTGCAACTTGCAGATTCATTAAGATGCATGTGCCCCACACGTACAGAGCCCAGGATTACTTGATGTTAATAAAATGTTAAAAGTACCTAATCTGGGCCACATCATCACAAGTAACGACAAAATTGTATATTGTATTAGTTAAAGCAGATATCAGTTTCCTACGTTAATCCATTCATTAGACAGACAAATTACTGCTGTCACACATGGTTTTGTTTTATTAGGACATACAGGTAGATGAGCTTGACTTCAAGTTCCAGATTCCTAATGGTATATGGAATTAAAGATTAATAAGGAAAGGAACTCCATGTACTATTGAGCCCCTAATAGTATTTTAAGGCAGTCATTTTGTAGCAAAGGAATAGTCCCAAATGTGAGAAGACTTGCCAAAAGGCGAAGATGAAGAAACTGCCCAGATGCAAGTAATGAACCAAAAGAATGCAGTAATGCTCATTATTAGAATTAGAGAAAACAATCATTAAAAAGATGCAAGATTTAGACAATAAATTGTGCAAACCTGCCAGAAAGTATAGTAGCCTCTTCGCTCGTGGGCATAGATGAAGAACTCCTTCTCAGGTTCACAAGGCCAGAACTTATAAGGAAATTTGAGAAAGATCTTTGTATAAACCATCACATCCAAGTTTCTGATGGCTTCCATCTTCCATCTCTGAATCAATTAATACAGATAAGACCTTAATTTATTTATTTAAAAAACAGAAGAAAAGTAGGGTACTAAAGGTGAAGCTGATACCAGGTATATTTGAAACAGCGGTAAAACAGATAAATAATTAACCTTTTTCATTAATAATTTGATCACAAAATTAATAAATAGTTTATCTAGCACAAGAGATATTTCTATGTTCACTAAAGACTAAGTTACTCCAAGTACTGCTAACCAACCTATTTTGTTCGCTAGCAATTAATTATATCCTTGATTTAGACATTGATAGTTAATTTGGAAGCTTCGCTACATTTAGCGTGTACAATGTATCAGTTAACCTTATTTAATCAATCAAAATAAAATATACAACTAATCACCTCAAAAGCTTCAAATTGTTTATTTTTATTAGCTACAACTACAAATTGCCATTTCTAATAACTGGTGATAAGCAACTTCACTATCTGGAATTCTTTAATGTATTGGTAGGTTTTACTCCACTAAATAAAAATAACATAGATGAGAGCTAATATAGGAGATAAACTACCCAATAAAGAAAATTGTCCAATTTAACTTATTAGATTTGGAACCACATCAATGCCAACAAGAAAACAAGCTGTATATCAACTGCACATTCCAGTCCAGTAGTCCATACTTGGCATATAACCAATTAAAACATGAATCTGAAAGATAGGTATCAGTGGAGACAATTTTAATAACCAAGTCCAGAAATAAATGTAGGTAGCTCACTGTCTAGAAATGCTGACCCCTTCACTATTGTTGGAATTTAATATCCTATAGGTTCAGAATCCACATACATCTAAATAATTTGCAGGTGACCAACTTTAGGTTGTCTAACCGGAAATTTTATATCGTAGCCATAGCCTCAAGTTACTACATTATTGGACTGTAATAGTGCGATGCACTTGTTGTCAACATCAAAGGCTCAAGATCTCAACAATCTAACCATGTTCACGTGAAGCGAATATCTATCATTCATACATGTCGTTATCCTAGGCACTTAGATAATTAGGAATGGTGGATATAGAGTTAGATCTAGAATACAAATTTGATGAGTTCAACCTTTAAGGTTGTTATACAAAACTGTTATACTTTTTAGTTTTAGTAAGTTTTCTCGCACAGCCACACACCATATAAATAAACTTATGTTCTCTGTCTGAAAAAAATGATTTCGGTTAAACCTTATAGTAGTCAACAGATTGAAAGAAGAGACGCACAGGTAAAGGGGGTGTGAAGGAAATGAGGTCGCTTTGGAGAACACCAATGCTAGCTGACAAAATCACATAATTGGCTTCGTAAAGAGAACCATCCTCTGTTGTCACCAAGACGCCGTTTCTCGAGTGCTGCACTTCCCGAACAACCTGCCCCAATTCCATGAATTGTTAATTACAATTATCATAAATGCAGCATTTATTCAAATGAAGGAGTATTTTAAGATCAACACAGTGGCCTACTATGCTATGCACCCTAAAAAGCACAAAAACCAATCCCATCCACAAAAATCTGGTGACAAAATCACATAATACATCACACTGTATTACTATGAATCAGTTGACTATTGAAGGAATATAGCATATTTGATATTTAGTGGATCTTTGGACCCATGTTTGATTGCATTATGTAAAAGTGGCTTTACCTTCTAAATTTTGATATTACTAGCATTTTATAAGGGGGGAAAGGGAACACACGTTCAATAAAAATTAAAATGATAATGTGTTGAATGGGAAAAGTTCTCTTTTATGGTACCAATATAATGATGAGGAACAAGTCTTTTGTCATTTTATTAACTCTATATCATCATATCAAATCAATCCACACACAAAAAAGAAATCTTTAATTTGTATGAATCAAAACCACTTTCATAGGTTCTTTCATTTTCCTTTTCTTTGGCTTTTCCGTGACTTTTTAGTACCTTTTTCTTATATACCATCTTCCAATAACAAACTGCTGAGAGTTACTTTCCCATAGTTTTATTTAAGAGGTGATGAATCTCTTTACAATTATTACAACTTGCTTTCTTTTTTCCTTAAACAGGGAGGTACTTAGTAAAGCACATTTAGAAAGATTTTTAAAATTAAAAATAATGAATAATCCTTGGGAAAGGTCCTTTTCTGCACTCTTGGTGGGTCATCAATCAATCTTAACAGAACCAAAAAAAAAAGATAAAATTTCTCCGGTGTACTAAGGTTCCGCAATGCGCGGGATTCGGGGAAGGGCACAATTATATATTGATAATTTGCAAGAATTTATTTTCACGACTTGAACCAGTACCAATTACTTCAAAAATAAAATTACTTCCAAGCAATAAAAAACATATCTTTAAATCTTATCAGTTTATCAGCTTCTATTCATCAACTTTGCCTAAAATTTCTACAGTAGTTGTCATAATTTGACCCATCAATCAAGAAATCAAAACTGAGAAGTATAAATTACCGTGTTGAGCTTGAGACGATTGTCCGTAATTTTACCCTCAGAGGTAAAAAGGAAGTTTTCTGCCATTTTATACAGCAAATGCTCATACCCTCTTTCATCAGCAACCATAAATTCTCTTTCTCCAAAATCTACATATGTTGATATTGGTTCAACCTCTGTAAAATTCAAAACAACACAAAATTCAATCCTAAAATTATTTACACTTCAAACGTTAAGGAAAAAGAAAAGGTAAAAATGATACTCCCTCAATATCAAAAATAGTGTACAATTAGATTTTATTTTTTGTGTCAAGAACAAATCAAAAAGTAATTAATCTTACTTTTTCAGACTCTTATTAAATGTTAAACGATTAAATCTCAATAATTATTTAATTAGGATTATTTTAGTTAAATTATCTATTTTTAAGTAAAATTAATATTTTATTAAGGGTGTGTGAATAACTAGGAGGACTCTTTTATATCCTGATGGAGTATAATTACACGGCTACTTTTCTCATTTAAATAATGGCACAGAGTACAAGGAATTGATAATTGAAAAATTGACCTGCCATTTCAAAGTCATGGAGAATGAAGTCAATCGCCAGCTCTATTGGTGTTTTTGGAGTACTACAAGAAAATCGAAAATAACAAAAAGAATTATTAATTTTTTTGTTAAAATAAGAAGAAAAAAAATGAAAACAGTGTCTTGTATGTGTCATACGACGGCGTTTCAGCAAGAATGGATGCATCATGATGATTGTTTCCTTCTTCGGTTTTCAGTTTCTGAATGGCTGAGTCCACCGCTTTCTTATACGAGTCCGCCGCAATTCCACTCGGAAATATGTTCCCACTGTAACATACAAAAAATAATAATGATAATTAACTACACACATTAAGCTGATAATTCCAATTTTTCAATTCAAATCCAACTAATTCATAGTTTTTATAGTAATTTTCTACGAACCTGTGATCATAGATGTTATAACGAGCATTACTGTAATCGGAGAAGCATGTTCGGAGATTAGACTGAAGGGCAAGTTCCCAAACAGGATTAGATTGTTTACCTCCGACGCCGGCGATCCAACCGGCGCCGAGTTCCACAATTACTCCGCCGAATTCCTCCTTCCTTATCCTTCCACCTATCTTATCAGCCGCCTCCAATATCACCACATCATCCACCCCATTATCCGATAATACCTTCGCCGCCGTTAAACCTACATAAAATTAAATCAAAATTTGCATCTCTCGGGTGAATGTAGAAACATGGTTATACATGTGAAACAGAGTCTGATAGTTACTTGTGTCGAAATTGAAGGCGATAAATTACCTGAGATGCCGGCTCCGACGATGATTACGGAGCATCGACGGGGAGATTCCATGGAAGAGGGGATGTGTGCAGTAAGGAAGAAGGTGTGGTAGGTAGAAGCAGAGAGTGTGAGGAGTCGTGAATGAATGTTGATGAGTTTAAAAGAGAGTTGGAAATAGTCGGAAGAAATAGCGGGAGTTGGTTTTTATAGTTTGGTTTCAACCGAATAATGGGGGAACACCGTTCTCTCTTTCCTTTATTCAACAAATACCATTTAATTTTTCTAGATGTCCCAGACTATTACTAACTATTCAACGAACTACCTCATAAAGGGATGTCACTGGGGCGGGTAAATACGGGTATCGTCCCGTATCCGCTTCAGTTGGAGCGGGTATAGGGATGGTTTGGTGGGTGGTGGGGTGGGTATGGGTATCAAAAATGCTACCCGCCATGGGTAGTGGGGCGGAGGTGGATTTCATATAAGACCCGCCCCGCATTTGCCCCGCCCCGCTACCCGCACTGTACCCACACCGACCGTACCCGCACCACCCATATCTGTATCGTCTATTAGTTTAATTAGGCTATTTATGAATTTATTTGGCTCTTTGATTTAAAATATGACTTGAGTCAACCCACACCGTGTCCTGAAATTCATGAAAGTATCTCTTTCCATTTTTTTTTACATAAATAATAGTGTACTGATCCTGAATGTACCTGGTCCCTTTGTTTATAAAATGGTTTTGTACTAATCATGAAAGTACCTCTTCCATTTACTTGCTGTTTAGTTTTTCCTTTGTCCACAACTGAGTTTCATGCTCCTAATTATGGAAATCCTGAAAATAATATTAGTAGGCTAATCTACTTTTACTGTCCATTTGCATCTCTGGTATATGAAAATAGTAAGTTTAATAGGATGTATGCTTAGGTTAGGCTTGCATGTGTGGATGAAACAGCTCTAACCTTGGAATGCCCATCATTTGTGTTTTAATGTTTGCCAACTTTTCAGCGAGCATTTATGCTAAGTTAAAACCTTGATCTTGCAGTAGAAAGATGGTTAACTGAGAGATTCAAAAGTCAACCTGGAGAGCTCTGTGTATAGTTGGGTTCGTCTTTTTGACAAGGTAAATCCTGGAAACTAGTTAATCATTTTTTCGGGACCGTCAGAAAAAGAGAATGAGATTAATGGATACTCGTCGGGTAATTGGGTACCCGCGCGGAGTAAGTGAGGCGGGGACGGGTGGAGGAATTACTACCCGTGATGGATGGTGGGGCGGGGGTGGGGGTGTGTTTTAGGTGATGAGTACGGGTACGGGGTACCCTTCCCCCGCCCCCACCCCGCCCATTGACATCCCTATACCTCATGTTTGCATTTTCTTACTTCAAATGAGTATGTGTTTGGTCAAGTTTGTCACACTTTTTGGGTCAAACATGTTCTTATCAAGAAGTATAAATATTTTATTAAAAGCCAAAAATATTTTCAAAATGATAGAGAAGGAGAAACACTAATCTTCTTCAAAAAGTATTTCTTCAAATATTTTTAAAATAATTTTTTTTGAATAAAATTATTGATCGACTTTTTTCAATTTGGTTTAGTTATTCAGTTTTTTTTAAATCAATTGGGTTTAATTATTTATTGTGTTTTTATAACTAGTTGATATGTTAATTTTTTATAGATTTATTTCAATTGGATTTAATTATTCGCTCTTTTTTTTATTCAATTGGTTTTAATTATTTACTGAGTTTTTGATAATTAGTTGATACGTTATCTGATTTTTTTTTCAAAATTTTGTTTATAGACTTAATTCAACTGGTTTTTAATTATTCATTAGGTTTTCAATAAGTAGTTGATATGTTATCTATTTTAAAATGCTTAATTCAATTGAGTTTAATTCTTTATGCGAGGTTTTGATAACTACTCGATATGTTTTATGTTCTTTTTAAAAAATATATATATTTGGGACTGAAGCGTAATTATTAAAAAAATAGATTGTAGCAGTATTAAAATAGATTTTTTCTTTGCCATATATATATATATTTTTGTCATATGTACAAACCATGGATGTAGTTTATATGCATTTATTTTCCCCATATTTTAAGTATTAGTTTGTTATGTTCATTCTTTATTGAGAAATGTAATTGAGCGAACATTTGGTATGTGGAAAAAAAGATGGATGGTATTATCAATAATGTCAAGTTTTCCGGTAGACAAAAAAAAAATTGTTGCGGCAACTATGGCTATGCATAACTACATTAGAATGCATCTACTTGAAGATTTGGAATTTGATAAATGTGATGCAGACCCTAATTATGTTCCTGAAGTTGAAGGAGATGAAGCAATTTGAGGAACATCAAGGACTTTGAGAGATGATCATGATGGATCGATGGATGATGTTAGTATGGAATCTGTTCGCCACAACATTGTCACTTCCTTAATAAGTCGCGGGTCAAAATAATATTTTTATATTCTAGTTTATTAGTTGTGTAATAATGTAATATATTCAACTTTTGGACATATTGAGTCATTGACTATCATATTGTCGTTACATTTCTTATGTACAATATAATATTATTGTTTTATTAAATGTTCAATTAAATAAAAAAATAAAAAAAATTGTAAAGATATACTAATTTTTAGAAACATAGGATGGTAAATAATATTTTAAATAGTTTTAAATCTATTAAAAAGAATATTTTAGTTTCTGGCATAAATGTGGGCCAAACAGGGAATTGTTTATGTTTTTCATAAGTACTTCTATAATTATAGGTCAAACACTCTAACAGATTCTCTAGAAATAATTTATGCAAAACTACTTCTAAGAAACAGAAAATATTTTTAAAAAGTTTAGCCAAACAGACCCTAAGAAACACAAACATTGATATAGTGTAACAATATTTTCCTGAATGATTACATTTCAAAAGTCTGGTAATTATATCCAAAATAAAATAATCATCTAAGGGTAGAGTCTTCATTTAAGGCTAGGATTATGCTAGAATTAAGTCATTAGTTGACTAAGACATATATCTACCATATATACAATATACTATAATCAATTATAATTATGACTAAATAATTACAATATTATTCTAACACCCCCTCCCCCGCAGTCGAAACGGAAGGTCGGCGTATGCTGAGACTGTCCCCAAAATCTTCAAATAGAACCACCGGAAGACCTTTTGTAAAAATATTAGCAATATGGTAGTGTGACGGGACATTTAAGACACGCACTTATCCACGAGCAACTTTTTCGAGAAAAAAATGAATATCCAGCTCAATATGCTTAGTGTATTGGTGGTTAACCAGATTTTCAGAGAGATAAATAGCACTAACATTATCACAAATACACCAATGTCGCCTTCGGAACCGGATAGTGGAGCTCTAAAAGAAGGTTTCTGAGCTAACAAAATTCAGACACCATATTGGCAACGCCTCAGTATTCTGCTTCGGCACTGGATCTGGATAACGTCGTTTGTCGTTTGGAGGACCAAGATACCAAGTTATCACCCAGGAATATACCATAACCAGATGTGGAGCGTCTGGTGTCCAGGCATCTACCCCAATCAGCATCTGTGTAGGAAACAAGGGTGGACATCGATGATGGATATAAATGCAAGCTATAATCTAGAGAGCCCTGAATATACCGTATAATGTGTTTGAGAGCATTCATGTGATCCTCCATCGAGCTATGCATGAATAGACAAACATGTTGTACATCATAGGATATGTAGGGCCTCGTGAAGATGAGATATTGCAGGGGCCCTACAAGGCAGCGGTAATGTGACGGGTCGACATATGTCTTGTCAGAGGAGGCACTCAACTTCGTTTAGTATCAACCGGAGTTGCAGGCGGCTTACAGGAGGACATGCTAGCTCGTTCAACAATCTCTTCTGCATACTTCTTTTGAAATAAAAATAAATCACTTGCATGACATGTCATATCTATTTCCAAGAAGTAACTTAGTATCCCTAGATCTTTCCTAGCAAACTCAGAGTCAAGCAGTGACATGATAGACTTGAGAAGAGCATCAGATGGGACAGTCAATATAATATCATTCACGTACAAAAGAATGTAAGCAATATCATTACCTTGTTGGTAGATGAACAAAGAATGATTAGATCGGCTGTTAGAAAACCCAATATGTGAAACATAATCTGTAAACCTCTTGTACCGGGCCCGGTGAACCTGTTAATGATCTCTTCAGAAGGCACACAAGATTCGAATAAGTGGAGTCTCGGTATTCAAAGGGCTGGTATATGTACATTGTTTCATTTAGGTCTCATATAGGAAGACATTTTTTACATCAAGTTGATGAAGCAGTCATGCTTTCGAAAGATCCAGACTAAGGATCGTTCTTATAGTTGTCGGTTTAAACACCGGACTAAAAGTCTCACCGCAATCTACACCAATATGTTGTGCCTTTCCATCACCTACAAGACGGGTTTTGTGCCTCTCAAAAGTACCATCCGATTTTTCTTTGTGACTGAAAATCCATATAGACCGAATTACATTAACATCAGGGGGTTGGGAACCAAATCCCATATCCTATTATTAATAAGAGCATTAAATTCATCATCTATAGTATTCCAATTCAGGTCATTAAAGATAGACACAGGATTACGAGTCAATGGTGATTTGGTAACATGGATGTGAAGACAATATTTTGTGTTGGGCTTGAAAAATTTGTGTTGACTACAAGTGACTGGTCGTTGGGCTAGAAAAAGAAGTGTGTCAGTGGGTTGAACGGGACTGCCCGACAGTGGGCATGGACTTGGGCATTGACCCAAACTGTTGGGTGCTGGCCCGTGACCCAAACTGCCGCTAGGCAGTGGGCTGCCATGTAAAGGCCCAATGGACTCGGAAGTAACTGAGCTTAGACAAGATGGCCCAGAACGCTGGGCAGTGAGAGGAAGCATCTGGGCCATTGTTTTAGGGCCCAATTCACCCAAATTTAAGGGGTTGGATGAAACAGTGGGGCTTGGACGGGAAGAAAAATATTGGGCCAAATATGAGGGTAAGCCATCAACAAGAAAATCGTATGTAGGAGGCCCATACCTTTGAATTTTGGTAAATGTAAAAGTCGCTTCATCAAAAATTACGTGACGACTCACAATGATTTTTGTGAGGATAAATCGTAACATTTATAACCCCGATGATTGGAGGGATAATCCAAAAAATACACGGAGTAGACCGAAGTTGAAGTTTATTGATCGTGGTGGATGGAAGAAGATGATAGCATAAGCACTCGAACACCCGTAGATGTTAGTAAGATGGGTCCCTTAGGTATAAGATTTTTAGAGGGGCTTTATAGGACAAGTGTTTGCTTGGAAGTATTTAAGGAGATAGGATATCATTTGTAGTGTGTGATGACAAAATGATGGTGGTAGAGAGGCATGGGCAATTGAGGTTCTAATAATGTTATTTATGGTTCGAATTTTTTTTTCCGCCTTTCCATTTTGAGAGGAGGTATGAGGACATGAAAGACAAAAGATTAAACCATTTGCATTGCAAAAATTCCAAAATGGCCCATTATCAAATTTCCTACCATTATCACTTTGAATATTTTTAATATCCCGTTCAAATTGATTTCGGATGAATGCTCTAAAAGTGAGAAATATGGAAAAAAAACTTGTGACTTTTTAGACAACGGAAATGTCCACAAAAAAATTAGAGTAATCATCTAGCAAAAACAAATAATATTGATGGCCCGAAGAGAGCTCAAAACGGGAGATTTTCAAATATCATAATGGATAATATCAAAAGGCATAAGAGTGCATGAATTAGAAGAAACAAATGTCAATTTAACATATTTTCCAAGCGGGAAAGAACGACACATATTTGAATTACGTGTGCGAATACATGAAATAAAATTATTTTATTTAAGGGAGGCTAAAATAGGTGCTCCCGGATGACCTAAGCGTTCATTCCATAATGAATGAGCTAAGGCTGCAAAGGTTGATAATAACTTGGCTTGATGATTGTGTGTGGTGATTGGATAGAGCTCGCCCCAACTATCACATATCATTAGACGCATCCCCGCCTGAAAATCCTTCACGAAAAATTCAAAAGGATCAAAGTCAACAGAAATCCAATTATCAGTAGTAAATTTTCTAACCGAAACCAAGTTTTAATCAATTGTGGAGCATAAAAGACATTCTTTAAAGTCAATAGTGGGTTTCGTGGAGACAATTTGGTAGGACCATAATCACGAATTGGAATTGAATGACCATTTCCGATAATGATACCATTATTTTTGCACAAATTAAAATAGGATGAGAGATTACCTTGGGAGGACATCATATGAGACATCAATCTGGTGTCCGTGTACCAATTTGCGTTGGGCGGATTATTTCCAAGAGTGTGCATGACGACCTCAATATCCGTTGGGCTAGCCACTACCGCCCCAAAACCTACTGGACCTCGGCTGGTGCTGCTGGGCCCAAAACCACTAGAATGCTTCTTTGTGATCGTTTGTCACGGCGACCGGGCATGGCCAGTGCCTCTCAGGCACCCAGGCGTATACATCAGAGAATAGCAGCGGAACATACATAACACATAATCTATATAAAGTAAACATCACTGACAAGCCGATAAGGTTGCCTTCCATAAAAATATACTTAATCAAAAGTACAACTTGTTCTTACAGCCCAAAACACAAACGTGACCACAGAACTCTAAGAATAACAACTGTGGCGGGACAGGACCCCGCCATACCCCTGAATGTACACAATACCTATAGCATCAGGGAAGAACCGTACCAACAAAACAAGCTTCAGGAGGAATGGAGCTTCGACACGGGCAGTGATCCAGAATGAGGATCCACCAGCGCTCTACCTCTGCACTGCGGCGTGAGCGGCCAGAAGGGTCGATGCAATATGTACTAAGTATGCGAAAGGAAAATACGAAAATACCTCAAGTATAAAATAGTGGAGACATGTATAAAAATCAGTTCTGAGAACACATGCCTTACTAATAATGAGAATATCAAACATATACAATCTGCATGAAAATAGGAAGCTCGTGGTCAAAGCGAGGTCATCCGCCTTGATATCATTAAGACTCCTACTTTTGGGACTATTTCACCCGCGTGGGTCTGTGGACCGCGTGGTATTCCTCGCATAGGCTGTACTCACCCGCATGAGACTATTTCACCCGCATGAGCCCTACAGACTCGCATGAGGTATTCCTCGCATCGTGGGTAGCAAATCCACGGAATAGGTGGTATGACGTCTTGGGATTTACCCCTCATTTATACTCTTACCCTGAAGCAGGTGGTATAACGTCTTGGGGATTTACCCCTCATTTATACTCTTACCCTGGAGAAGGTGGTATAACGTCTTGGGGATTTACCCCTCATTTATACTCTTACCCTGGAGAAGGCGGTATAACGTCTTCGGGATTTACCCCTCATTTATACTCTTACCCTAGCTCAACCAACCATCATACATAACATAAATAAGTTAACATATCTTAGTAAAAGAAAATCCGGGAATTTAACCCAAAGTACTACATACTTCCACTCTTTTAAAAATGACTCTTTTTCACATAAAACTTTTGGGCAATTGATGCCTTAAAACCAATTTGCCTTTCACAACCTCAAATCATTTATCCGTACTCATTTTACTTAAAGTAAATCTTTCTTTGTTAACCTTTCATAAAGCTAATATAATCAACTTTCCATAAAGTCATTATATTAACGTTATACCTTAGTCAAATACATTTTCCTAAAACCCAAGGGACTTACACTTTTAAAAGGAAAAACAAGAATCATATACTTGAACACATCAAGTCCCTTAACTTTGAAAACTCAAGACATCCTTAAAACAAGTAAGGGATATCACACCTTGTACGTCTATCGTACTACATTGGTAAAACCATTCATGCTCAAGAGATAGGAAGGTTCCACATACCTCTTTGGTCAATCCACTTGCTAAGTCCAAAATACCGTACGTAGTATGTCAACCTATAATGACCATAATACGTTTATTAACCTCTAGTTTCAATGTAGAATATTCCAAGTTTAAAGTCACTAAATCCTATGAAAAATTGGGCAGCATTTCCTTTGTTTCTACATACTTTGCCACTTTTTTCAAGGCCGAATTCAACAGCCAAACGCCACATTTAAGGCCCAACAATCCAAACATTTCAAAGGGGATTACACACCTAAACTTGGATGTGTAAAATTCTGCCCCACAATGTACAACAACTAACCTAACAAGTTTAAGGTAGTATTTAGGCTACAACATGCTCACATAACCTTCTTAACCAATCCTTTCATATCCAAACCACATTTCTTACATGCAATGAATCTAAGAGCATTATTTACTACTACAAGTTCCTTCTTCTTCACATGCAACACAAATAACTAGCTACAAGAGAAGAATGGTTACCTTAGAGCTTTAGCCAAAATTATTCCAACAACTTTGCTAGCCTCCTTTCCAAGAACACCACCACAATAACTCCTACAAGCTAGCCACAAGCTTCCTTCTTGCCACACCTTTTTCAGATTTCCTCAAGCTTTGAATTTCTCTTAGAATTTTAGAGAGAAGTGAGAGCTTTAGCTTTAGAGAGAGAGAAAGACTTGAAAGATGACCAAGTCTTCAAGACTTGGTCAATATATAAGACATGCAAAAATCAGATGGGGGGAACACTTGTCACCCACCCATGGCCTCTTTTAAAACAAAACAGTGCAGAATTTTCCACTCAACTTCGCAAAACCCGCCTCGGCGCCGCGGCCCTGCAGCCGGCGCCGTAACTTCTGCCGACTCCCAGAACATTCCGGCGTCGCGGCCCTGCTTCCCGGCACCGCGGCGCTGAAACTTCAGCGACCACTCAGCTCTTGTCCGCGCAGCTCACGGCTCTGGCCACACCTTTCTCATCGGTCCAACGCCAGACCCATAACTTTCTACTCCGATGTCCTATCGAAGAACGGTTGGTTGCGTTGGAAACTAGACTCAACGAACTACGCACTAGTCCTTTTAAACACCTAGGAACTCTCAATGTAACGGGTTATAACCCGCCTCAAAGTTGACAAAAACCCGTCCGAAACAATCCGTCAACCTATCCTTCTAAAATTTTAAGTCTTACTCCCTTTCGTACGCTCTCATACGCATGACCGGAACTACGGGGTGTAACACTGTTGGCCAGTGTGCCTTGGACTGGTCCTGGCCCAATTTCCTGAAGTAAATGGACAGGGTGGCACAACCCAAGGCCACTCTCAAGCCTACTATGGTGGTATACTACCTCACTGGGCTCGGGGCTGCCACTGCTGGTCGGATATGGGCTGCTGGCCACCGCCTCTGTCGCCGCCAGAATTCCGGTGGCCACCACCCTTGCCACCAGCGCGACCACCACCACGATTTTTACCACCATTTCCACTACTTCGTCCTTTTTATCCCCGGTTTGGCGGCAAAGTGTCAAAATTGGAAGAAGCATCATCCAACAGAGCGGCAACCATGCGAAATTTGATATGGTGGCGGTCTTTTTGGTGAAACTCATCTCTTTAAGGACAAGCATAGATCGGGATTGTTAAAATGACGGTAGAGGATTGCTTTGGCTGATGAGCATACCTACTCCACTATACGCGTCAGTCATATCGACAACCAATTGTAAAATCAACTAATTGTTAGTAACTGGCGCCCCAACATTCTTGAGTTGATCCGATAATACTTTAATGTATTGACAATAAGCGGATGCATTGGGAAACTCCGTTATGTCGGTGGTGTATAATTCTTGCTCAATGGTGATGACTCGGAAATTTTTGTTATCTTGGAAGATATCTCGTAAGTGATCCCAAGCCTTCATCGATGTGGAGTCGGGTTCAATAATTGTATGCAACAAATCGCTTGAAATAGTTGCATAAATCCACTGAAGAACCATCGCATCAAGGGTGAGGCACAATTCTTTTTCATCATCAGTGCCCGCCATATTTTCCTTGCCTTTTGCCGGTGGAATTATGTGATGAATAACCCAGTGGGAGCGGCAATGAATTTTAAAGAGATCTGCCCACGTCGCATAATAAACATTTTTCATCTCAAGAGTGATGGAAATATGAGTTTTAATATTGGAAATGACAAGAGCGGGATGAAAGGTAGATTTAGAGTCAGACATTGTCGACGAAAAATAAAAAAATAAAATTTTGATGGTGTCCAAAATCGCCGGCCGGCGAGATGAGAGGAGGGGGGCCGATGGGGGAGGTGAATATTTTAGGCTAGATTTTTCCCTAAACTCTTGATACCGTGTAAAAATATTTTTACTCATTGATTACATTCCAAAAGTGTGATAATTATACCCAAAATACAATAATCATCTAATGGTAGAATCTTCATCTAAGGCTAGCATTAAGTCATTAGTTGATTAAGATATATACCTACCATAATAATCAATTATAATTATGACTAAATAATTACAATATTATTCTGTCAAATAACTCAGCAAAAAAATAATACTTCGTGTTTTTTACTGTTATCTAAAAAATAAATAGAACTATTATTAAGGATTAAAGAAAATCACATTATCTATTAAGGAATTATTTCATTTTGTTTTTCGTGAAGGAAGGAATGAGTATTAGAGTTTTAAAGAAGAAATCTTGTTGTGTTTGAAATCAAGAATTTTACTTTAGTTTGATGAGTACTATAATTATAGTAAGAATTTGTCTTGGATTGGGTTTCATGTTTTTCGGTAACTTGAAATTAATGATCTCATTGTATCTTGATGAGAATTTGTCGTGGATTAATAATCTATTATGGCCATTGAGGTAATTAGGAATAAGAGATTAATATGATATATCAACAAACACTACTTTTCATGTCCCAATTTATAACTTTTAATGTACTCGTTTTCATTAACATCTCTAAACTACAATTTTATGTGGCTTGGCTTGTATATAGGGTTGTTATCGGTCCGGTCCGAATATCAACATATCGGAATCGGGCCGATAAGGTTACCGGTTCGGTCCGGACCGAGATCAGACCGATAAAAATTCGATCTTGAAAAGATATTCGGGACCGGACCGATAAGAGTTCTGGATATTTTTCGATCCAAAACCGGTTTGAAATATTAAAATTCCAGCTTTACTTATAATTTTTTAATAAAAATTTCTACTTTACTGTTTTACATAATATATATTAACAAACTTAAAACAATATATAATAGCAATATTCCATATAAGTTATCGGGTATCAGATCGAGACTAATAACATATAAGTTATCGTGTAATTAGACCGAGTTGTCGGACCTGATCCTTATCGGTCCGAATCCTTATGTCTGCTACTCGTATTCAGACCGTTAACTTTTCGATTCGATTCTCGTGTGTATCCGGACCGATAACAACCCTACTTGTATATGGAAGTCGTGATTCTTTTACTTTGTTATTGATTGAATGATGAAGGGGAGAAAAAACAAGACAAGGGTATTATGGTAATTCAACCCATGGGGAATTGGGTGGGGTCAAAGGAAAAAGGAGTGGGAAGTCAAAATGAAGAACGTGAATGGCATTGAAGGAAAGAAAAAAGAAGCGGCGCTGATCTATTCCTTACCAAACACGTGTGCACATTTAGCGAACGTGTGGCCACACGTGGGTATTTATTTGATAAATCCAATCCTGCGTTTCTATAATGATAGCCACAGCTGCCAACTATTGACATGGCACCGGCACTGTTTCTTTTAAATCTTTCCTGAACTCTAATTTTGTTTTGGTTAAATTTGTGCTATGTGGACTCTTCACCTTTTTTATCGCATCCATGTCGACACGATATGAATGTGGGTGTGGGTGTGGGTATGGGTGTGGGTGTGGGTATGGGTGTGGGTGTGGGATTTATATCCGATCTGGCCAATCAATTTTGAGTACTTTGACCAAAATTGAGGAAGATATTTCGAATAGATTTAATAGTTTATGTAATCAAAACAAACACTATGATGAATTAAAGAAAATAAAATATTTTGTATTATAGAAATTTTTCTGTCATTCCTTTTCTTTTTATCTCCTTCCTAGATTCTCCTGTTGATCAATATTTTCTTCTCAAATTTTCACATAATATCTCATAAATTAGATTTTATAATTGAATCTCTACACTCATATTCATATTCACGAATCTTAAAATTTAAATTATGACGAATCCGACATCTAGATTCATATTCATATCCGACATCTACATCATCCGAATAACCACTTAAATGTATTTAGTTTTGACTGATAGAATATTTTCCTCAATTGTATTCATCTTGTATGGTAACAATATATACATAAAATATATTTATTAGGAAGAATGATTCTAGGCTAATGTCTTCCCCTAATATCTTTCTATTCAATGCATAATAATATCCCTACTTTATGATTATACAACCTACCATATATATTAAGATATTACATTAAGAACATTATTAATAGTAATTAAGAATATTATTCTAACACTCTCATGATTGAAGCGGAGCGCGAATCTTGAGGCGTCGAAAATCTTCAAATAAAATCGTGGAAGCCACTTTTGAAGATATCTGCGATTTGATGGCGCGTTGGGGACATGTAATACTCGCGCTGTCGCGAGCCACTTTTTCGCGGACAAAATGGATATCAACTCAATATGTTTAGTCTTATTTGGTGATGTATTGGATTTTGAGAGAGATATATCGCACTAATGTTGTCCTGATAAACCATAGTAGCCGTCGAATTGGCAATGAAGTTCTAGTAAAAGATTATGAATCCAGCACGAGTCCGACACAACATTGGCAACAGCACGGTATTCAGCTTCAGCACTGGAGCGCGATACTGTGGGTTGCCGTTTGGAAGACCATGAAACTAAATTATCAGGAAGACCTGATACCCGGATGTGGAGCGTGCGGTGTCGACTGCTGCCGATCTGCGTCGTATAAATGACAAGTTTGGAGATCTGAAGATGGGTAAAGATGTAATCTATATTCACGAGTGCCCAATGTAGCGTCTGATGCGTTTGAGTACTGCGTATGTTCTTCCATCGTTGTGCATGAATAGGCACACTTGTTATCTGGCGTAGGTTATATGCAGTGCGGTAAAAGTGAGATATTGCAACGCGCCTGTCAGGCTGCGGTACAATGTTGGATCAACAAAGGGTTTGCTAAAGATGACACTTAATTTGGACTTTGTGTCCACCGGTGTTGCTGAGGGTTTGCAAGAGGCCATTCCAGCTCGTTCCACGATCTCGGATCATCTTCTTACGGGAGAGAAAGAGCCACCGGCGTGTCTTGTCACAACAATTCCTAGAAAGAAGTGCAACGGACCAAGATCTTTCATAGCAAATTCGAACAGTGAGACATGATATTCTTGCGAAGAAGTGCGAAGAAAGGCTATCGAATAATATCATCCACATACAATAGAAGATAAGCCGTATGATTACCCTAATGATAGATGAAAAGAGAATTATCGGACCGGCTGTGTGAAAACCCCATTTGTGATACAGAATTTGCAAACCGCTGATACCAGACCCTGGGTGCCTGTTTGAGACCATACAAAGACTTGTTTAGCAGGCATACATGATTGGGATATTTTGGATCTCTGTATCCCAATGGTTGATGCATGTAAACAGTCTCATTTAGGTGACCATGGAGAAATGCATTTTTGACATCCAACTGGTGAAGTGACCATCCTGCGGAGAGACAAGTTGAGCCTTTGATACGATAGTAAGTGGTTTGACTCTTTGGATGAATGTCTCCCCACAATCGATACCAACCTGCTGCGTCTTCCCATCACCTACAAGACGGGTCTTATGCCGCTCAAAAGAACCATCAGATTTTTCTTTATGGCTAAAAATCCACATAGACCGAATGATATTAGCATTAGATGGACGGGGCACTAAATCCCATGTCCTATTTTTAATAAGAGCTTGATATTCATCATCCATGGCCATTTTCCAATTTGGGTCTTTCAGAGCAGACACAGGGTTACATGGTAAAGGTGATTTGGATACTTGGGTGTGAAAGCTGTATTTAGTGTTGGGTTTGATAATACCATGTTGACTACGGATGACTGGACGCGTTGTCGGGCCAGTGGACTGGACGCCACTGGCCAAAGGTGGTATTTGTAGAGCTGGGCCTGGATCAGGGGCTTGGGTCGAATTAGGAGGCAAATTGTCATTGGTTGGTCCGTGACATGTTGGGCTTGAATGAATATTGGTGTCCAAGACAGTGGGTTGGGCGTCATTTGTTAAGGACGCGGGTAACGGGTGTGAAGAACTTTGCTCATTAGTTTTGGCATTGACCGAACTATGGAACAATGGTTGGGTGAAAACTGGGTGTATCCCGACATCCAAAAACTCATATGTGGGAGATCGTGACTCATGAATTTTTTTAAACGGGAATTGAGTTTCATCAAAGATAACATGACGGCTAATGAAAATCCTGCTGGAGGATAGATCATAGCATTTGTATCCCCGATGATGGGATGGGTATCCCAAAAAAATACATGAAGTAGATCTTGGTTGTAATTTATGGATGGTGGTTGATGGGAATAATGGATAACACAAGCAACCAAAGACCCGGAGATGAGAATATGTCAGTTCTCGGAAGTAAAGTAATTGAAGGGGTGTTTGGTGTGCGGTTTTTTTGTTGGATAGTATATTCAACAAATAAGTAGCCATCTGAAGTGCATGATGCCAAAAGTTAGGAGGAAGCGAGACATGAGCAAGGGATGTCCTGATAATGTTATTTATGGTTCGTATTTTTCTTTTCGCCTGTCCATTTTGTGAAGATGTGTGAGGGCATGAGAAACGAAAATTCAAACCATTTGTTTTGCAGAAATCCCAAAATTGTCTATTGTCAAACTCCCTCCCGTTATCATATTGAATGTTTTTGATATCCCGTTCAAACTGTTTTTGGATGAATGCTCTAAAAATAAGGAATGTGGAAAAAACTTGGGATTTTTTCGAAATGGGAAATGTCCACAAAAATTTAGAGTAGTCATCTAAAACAAGCAAGTAATATCTATGCCCCGAAGAGCTCAAAACCGGGGATGTCCAAATATCACAATGTATAGTATCAAATGACAGAAAAGTGCAATTAGAAGATGACTCAAATGGTAGTTGAATATGCTTACCCAAAGGACAAGATTGACACTTATTAAGAGTTCGTGTACATGAAATTGAATTATTGCGTTTGAGAGAGTTCAAAACAGACTCTCCCGGATGTCCTAAACGTTCATGCCACAAATTGGAATTAAAAACAGCAAAAGTAAAATGTTTCTTGTCCGGTTGTAGTAGTGAAGTAACTGGATAAAGTTTCCCCTGGCTATCACATCTCATTAGCCGCGCCCCTGTCTGAAAATCATACACAGTAAAACCAAAAGGAACAAAAGCTACGGTAACCCCGTTATCTGTAGTAAACTTTCGAACAAAGATTAGGTTTTGATTAATTGTGGTGCATGAATAACATTTTTCAAGGTTAGTGATGGATTTGGTTTGGACAATTTAGTAGACTCATACCCTTTTATTGGAATGGAATGGTCATTTCCGACAGTTATACCATTTGATTTGCTCAAATTAAAATAGGACGTAAGATTATCTTGGGATGACGTCATTTGTGACGTAGCACCTGAGTCCATATACCAATTCGTGTCTGGTGGATTAAGTCCGAGTGTGTGCATGACATGTTCAATGTCCGTCGGTTGTGGCTGTTGAGTGGGCCTCATTCACACTTCGAGGCCCGGATGAAGTCACTTTGATTTCTTTGCGAGTCCAAAGAACGGCTGAGCGCTGGTCTTTGCGAGCCGAGGAAAAAATGAAGGCCCTCCAGTGAAATAACTCCCAGCCTCGCTGTTGGGCTTGTTGAAATTCGGCCCAGCAGTGGGCTGGGCATATCCAGCAAATACATTTGCAGAAGACCTCATGGGCTGTGGGGCTGCTGGGTAGTTAAATGTGGAGTTGGGCCTGGCCCAGTTGGTTGTAGGGTAGGACAAGGTGGTCCAGCCCAATTCCATTGTGGCCAGGTCATCGTGATCTGCTGCCGTCGAGCTACGCTGAGTTCTTTGCCATAACCGCCACGCCGCGCCGGAACTCTGGCGGAAGCCTGCGCCGGAACCACCGCCGGAACCCACCGCGCTGAATTCGATTGTTCCGTTTACATTGCGGTTTCCACCTTTTTATTTCCATGTCGTCCTTTTTGACCCCGGTTAATTTGTGGGGTTGCAACATTACTTCCATCATTGGTGGCCATGTACGCCGAATCAGTTGTGTTAGCAACCTTTTTAGAAAGCCTTGTTCTTACAGGATTAACATAGATCTTGCTTTGTAGAATAGCGAGTGGGTTACTTTGACGGATAATGGTGGCAACTCGCTATATGCCTCTGTCGTCCGTGACAAGTTGTAGAACCAAACGGTTGTTGGAGACGGGGGATCCAACATTCTTTAATTGATCCGCCAATACTTTGAGGCGTTGACAATAAGCAGAAGCATTAGAAAAATCCTCCATATCAACACTAGAGAATTCTTGTTCCAAAGCAACTGCACGGGAATTTTGATTATCATAAAAAATGTCCCGTAATCGATTCCAAGCGTCAATTGCCTTAGAATCTGTTTTCATGATCGTGTGCAATAAATCAGTGGATATTGTTGAATATATCCAATCAAGAACGGTGACATCTAGACATCCCACAATTCTTTGTCTTCATCCGTTGTCAAGACTTTTTCTTTGTCTTTTTCCGTTGAAATGATGTGGTGAAGAACCCGGTGAGAACGACAACATATTTTGAAAAGTTCCGCCCAGGAAGCATAATGCACATTCTCCATTTGTAAAGTTATGGGAACATGAGTTTTGATATTAGACACTGTTAGGGCGGGGTGATAAAATGATTTGAATTCAGACATGTTGATGATAGTTGGATGAACGAACACCGAAAAAACACGATGAACAGGAAAACAAACCTTCAAACTTTCGGCTATGGGGATGGAGGAGCCGAAATTTTGAGAGAGAAAAAAAAAATTTGGTATTTTTTGATATTAGGAAGATGAATCTTTTCCTTAAGCTCTTGATACCATGATAGAATATTTTCCTCAATTGTATTCATCTTGTATGGTAACAATATATACATAAAATATATTTATTAGGAAGAATGATTCTAGACTAATGTCTTCCCCTAATATCTTTCTATTCAATGCATAATAATATTCCTACTTTATGATTATACAACCTGCCATATATATTAAGATATTACATTAAGAACATTATTAATAGTAATTAAGAATATTATTCTAACAAATATTATTCTAACATTGACAGCTAAAACACTTAATGAGTTTTCTTGGCTGCTAGGATTCAGTCAAACTTATCTGAGATTTTAAAAGGCATAGAATCTTGATTCGAATTAAATTATTTTTTTAATTATAAAGTTCCAGCATTCAGATAGTTAGGCACGATTCAAATTAAAATGAATACATGGTCCTATCATATCATTTTTCAAGAATTATTTCATTTAGAACCGATTGATCTATCATGCTTCATGAATGTTGTAGATTTTGTCATTCAGAGACATTAATTTAATAGGAGCATGTTGCAGCTGAAATCAAAAATTATTTTTGGACAGCAAATACTTCTAACACTTGACTTGAATTATCTTTGAATAGAGATCATACCAATTATAATTCACAACATATTTCTTAGCTGCTTATCCTCTCACCCTTATTATGCAAAACTGACATATATCACATCTTTTTTGGGGGAATCCATCTTTTTTGCATCATGGTAGATTAATTACATATACCTTACCTAAAAATTGTTAGATGAAAATATATGATTCCTGATCCTGAACCAATTGTGAGGGAATAATTTATCATAATTTATTGGTCTGAAGCATACAAGTGTTGTTGTATGCAATATATCATATTTCAAATCAACACATAAAGCTTTATTTTCATTAGCAATGGTTTAGCTATATATTTATCAAATACATTCAATGTTAAACCAACTTGGATATAAACCATCATTAATAATATGAATTGTCTTGATTACATACTTTGAAAAATGTGCTCTCAACTCAATTATTTTGAGTACGTATCTTTTCATATGTCCAATTGCGGATTGACAACAAATGCACATGTGACCGTCTTAATGATGCATCTATTTAAGACACCACGTAACAGGTGAACGAGCCCATATTTATCTTTTATATTTTTTAAGAATTTAGGGAATTCAATCCCAATATTAGCCAGTATAATCAACTTATCACGAGAACAAGTAACAAAAATAAATTCTTGAAAAATCTTATAGTTCTTCAATATATGTCAAATACTCAATCTACATATAATAGTTGATCGGGATGGACAAATCGTTCATGCCGATTAATAAAATTATTTATATTAGTAAACTTTAAGTTTACTACGCCATGTGCTATTTGTTTTAGTAAACTTATGGTTTATTATGACATGAATTTTTGTTGTACCAATAAACTTTTGGTTTACCGTGACATGTAATTCATCATTCTTATATTTGTGTAGTACAATTTAAAGAATAAAGAGAGTGTAATTCACATACATATTTCTTACCACTATGATTTTGTAGATATTTAATCTTCCAATCATTTATAACTTCAATATGATAGTCATTTACTTTAATAAACTTCGAATTTACTATAACTTGTGTTTCGATCATAACAACTTTATATATTACAACTAAGAATGAATGACATAATAATATATAAGCTTTTCAGGGACCTTCAATCTATTTTCAATAATCGAATACTATTTGGACACTAATGGTGTCATGATCATTGTAGACAAACAATTACGTTCTTCTGGAGATATTTCTTAGACATGTACTGCTGGTATCATGAAGAAAACTTTAGTTAGACATTAGTGGTGTCATGAGAAAACAGTAATCAAATGAACATTTAAAAATAATTGTAAATTCATAAATAACAAAAAATACAAATTAAGTTCTAAATTTCAGTATTTTAAACGTCTTCTTAAGTGAGACTAATTAACTGTAAAGTCTCAGACATTTTTTTTAAAACGAAAAAAAGAAAAAAAAAGAATAATTAAAAACACTCTCTTATTTGAACTAGAAGAGCTATATCTAACTTAGACTTCTACTAGACTTTGATATCCCTCTAGGTCTTTCTTACTTAGGGGTTTTGTAAGACTTCAAACACTCAACTTTTCACTATATCTTCAAAAGTCAAAAACATCAAAGGAAAACCTCTCATTTACTCTCACATCTTGGACGAAAATTTACCTTTATGGTGAAGTTTTGTCTTCCTTTTTTTTTTGGTTTTCCAAGAGAAAGGTCGGAAAAAGATCAAGTGTGCAAGAATGAGAATAGTGGCAGTGTGATAAAAGTTGTGAAGAAATAAAAGTGAGTTTTCTCACTCACATATTCTTAGTAACATCCTTTGTTTTGAATTACATTAAACATAGTATTCATGTCAAAATAATATATGTTTTTGGGAAACATAAGTTGTGATGAATTAATTGAAATAAGTATTGTCTTGTAACAAGTTTGAGCCTTGTATTTTCGGACTGTTTTGCTGAGTTATACTTGTTAGAATTGGATGAAAATTTACAAGGTTATAGATCTCTCACTCATGATCGGATTGAGCCCAAACAGTGCTAAAACCGACATACGGTTAGAAAGTTATCACTGTCTAAAGTTTCTGCCTCGGATCAATCAAAATCCGGAAGAGCATAACAAATAACGTAAAAACTGTACAAATCAGTAAAGAATCTAAAAGTATGTGCTGAATAAACGTTGTAGATTACTCTGTTCCCGACAGTTTGATACCTTACGGGGATAAATATGATATACAGATAAGAAGTTATGACTGTTTTAATATTGTGTCTTATTTTACAAAATTTCTAGCGACATAGATTTCATAGGGTTGTTTACATCGTAAATCTGTACCAGTTACACTAAGTACTTCCATATGGAATTTGACATAATAAAAGATCATAGTTTTGCCTTCTATTTGGCATAATAAACACCTTATTTGGAGTTACGAATTTAATGTTATAATCATTACAAGCGGGAGATGCGAGAAAGTTGAAAGGAAGACATATTATTTGAATCTTCTGAAATTATGCCAATATATATATATATATATATATATATATATATATATATATATATATATGTGTATGAGTTTAGCCATACAATTGAAATGATGAAAATTATGATAATTTAAATACATTGCCTTTGGGGGGGCTATTCAAGGATGTTTTCCTTGGGGGCTATTTGAAAAAACAACATTGCCTTCGGGGCTATTCAAGGATATTTTGTCACGACCCGAACCGACGGACCACGACTGGTGCCCAACTTGGGCACCCTCGTACCCACACATCACATATAACTAGCGGAAGCTTTAAGAAAACTCATAATCTCCTAACAAAGGGATTTTGTCCCCTGAACTATCATATAACATCATAGGTACGCCGGCAAGACTGCCATTATATACACAATAGCCAAAATGAACTACAACTGTACATGTCCAACCCACACATGACTACAGACCTCTAAGAGTAAGACAATAACTATGACGGGACAAGGCCCCGCCGTACCCCTGAATATACATAAGCCATAATGGAAGACCTGTACCAAAATGACTAGGCTCCGGACAATGGAGCTATCCCAAAATGCTGAGCAAGGATCCTAAGCTCGAGGATCACCAAACTGAGTACCTATACCTGCGGGCATGAACGCAGCCCCCCGAAGGGGTCAGTACAACAAGGTACCAAGTATGAAAACATAAAGTACAGTAAATAAGATTATGATTGGCCAAAATATGACAGGGACGAGTATGAAAATCAAATACCAGATTCAACCGTGCCATATAAAATAAGAGTCAATTGTACCTTGTATCACTGTACCAGCACATTGTACTCTTGTACCCTTTGTATCAGACACTGTACCCTTTGTATCAATGTACCACTGTATCACTGTACTTTATAAAATGAGTCAACTGTGCCTTTTAAAAATATAAAATCAATTGTATCTTTTCAAAAGTGAGAGTCATATACTGCCATGGGTATCTATACCCGCCTCTTGGAAGCATGTTCATGGAGCCATATACATATAAACATTGTCGGCCCTTTAACGAGGGACTCGGTGAACATTGCCGGCCCATTTTGGGGCTCAGTGTCTTTTTACAAATAAACATTGTCGGCCCTTTAACGAGGGACTCGGTGAATATTGCCGGCCCTTTAACGAGGGACTCAGTGAACATTACCGGCCCATTTTGGGACTCAGTGGATGGAATAATAACCGTTGCACGAATAGCTATCATGAGCAACCTTGTGTAATTTAAATCATCTTTTGACTCTCAAAGGAATAAAACCAAGGTACCAACATTTCATGTACCAATCATTAAAATGAACTCTCATTTTAGAAACACCAAGGTACCAACATATCATGTACCAATCATTAAAATGAACTTTCATTTTAGAAAAACCAAGGTACCAACATATCATGTACCATCATTAAAATGAACTCTCATTTTAGAAAAACTAAGCTACCAACATATCATGTACCATCATTAAAATGAACTCTTATTTTAGAAAAACCAAGGTACCAACATATCATGTACCGTTAAGGATTAAGATCCAATAAATGATGTACGTCCGCCGTATACCCACTTTATAAAACTCAACTTTCATTTTAAAAAAAACAAAGTACTATCATATCTTTAAGGATTAGAATCACAAAGAACTATGTGCGTCCGCCGTGCAGTTACTTCATATTAACATGCCAAAAGAAAGAAGGAAGAGTTTCATATACCGTTTGTCATCCGTACCAATTCGATAATCTAAATTCGTCTCGCCCTCTGGCTAACATTATGGAAACATCTAAATGGCGATAACAGATCTGGATTTGCCTAATTAATTTTTATATGGGTCGTGAGTAATTATATGATGAAACCTTATCTAATCAGATGTGAACTAGAAAATGTAAAACAAATTAGTTATATCTTAGTTTCTATGCAGATGACGTGCTAATCATTTAACTATAATCGCTTGCCGATACCTTTTTCATTTAACGCTGCAATGAATTATTTCAACACGTTTATTAGAACATACCCAATTATTATTAAAACAGTCTCAACACTTGATACTTATCAGTTACTTTAAATTAGCAAGGTGGAACCGACTCCAACGCTTACTAAGAACTCTTATGAATATTAACATCTCTCCTCATATGTCTTAATAAAGACTTGGGAACAACTTTGACATGCTTTTAGCATAGAATCAATAACATGAATACCCCTTAACTTCTAAGATTAGAATGAATTATGAAACAATACCACAGGTATATTTCGTACGTAGAACATGCCAAAAGAAAGAAGGAAGAGTTTCACATACCTCATCGGCTATACCCACACGATAAGTAGAATACGTCTCAATGTACTTCAATCTATAACAACAATAATATGTCTATCAACTTCATGCTTACTAGTATAAGACATATAACCAGTAAGGGTTCTCTTTTCATATAAATAAATTTGGGCAGCACTTTGATCGGTGTATTTTATATACACCTTTTGAGTCATTTTTAGTTAGTCTGTTGCCCATTTTTGTACAAATATGTGTCGTCTTAGTATATATTTTCTTTCTTTTGAGTCATAATGGTTTAAAGTGGCACATTGGTGAAAAGGAGCGAAAAGATGGCAGAAACAGAGGTTCCAGAGCTCAAAAAGCTAAAAAGTTGACAATCCGGACGAGAAATAGGGCGGCGCCGTGGCACCACCAACCAAGACATCGAGCGCCCACGGCACCCAAAACAGAGTCGCGAAGTTTCAGGCGCAGCTGATTCTGCGAAGCGGCGCCGGAAATCAGCCAAATCCGAATTGGAATGGGCCAAGGCCAAGAAGGAAAAGTTGTTGGACGTTTTTGAGGTTATAAAAAGGACCGTTTTAGGTCAGATTTAAGAATCCCACACTTGACAATTCATCACAACTTGAAGATCAAGATTGGAGACTTACTTTTAAGTAATTTCTTTGTCATTATTTTATTTCTTTTTAGTTTATGTTAGATATTAGTTTAGTTCTTGACATGTCTATGGCAAGGAACTAACTTAATTTAGGGTTTTCCATGTCGAATCACTTGAACCTCGTTCTTATGAATTAATGCATGTTTTGGTTTCTTCTTATTATTGTTAAGATTTATTCAATATTTGTTTTGATTGCTTGGTAATTAATTGATCACTAATTATTAGGGTGGCGGTGGCGCCCACCGAGATCGGGGCCGGCGGGATCGGGGCGAGTCGGGAGTGGAGGGCGGGCGAGCGGGGACCGGACTAGCGGGGCGATATCGTGTCCGTCGGTCCGATCCGATGGGCGAGTGTCGGGGCCTGTCGAAGCGGTTTTTTTAACTTTTTTCACTAAATTAAAAATACTAAATTACTAACAAAGTAACATTAACATATAGTCATATAGTGATAGTCATAGACTCATATTATACTATTATAATATTATAGTATTATAATTATACTCATATATATAATATATTTTTAAAGTATAAAGTATAAACTAAATAATTAAACAAAGACAAGAAGAGTGTAAAAAAAAAATATCCCAAGGCTGTTTTTGTGCCTCTTATATTATTAATTATTTCATTGAAATATACAAGATTCAGAATTACAACATTTTAGTGTACTGTTATTGAAAAAAATTGCAAAAGACATAGAAAAACTAAAAAATTGCAATGAAATAAATTACCAATTTGAAAATACTTTTTCTAGTTTCTTTATAATTTCGTGTGGTTCTTCGGTTGGAATTGGTATATCTTGGTCAAATTGTTCCACGTCGCTACTCATGCCTTCAGATAAAATGTCGTTGTAGTTTTCGTCTTCTTCTTCGTTAATCTCTGGTTGACCGCACCTCCTTCGCTCCGCTCGTATCCAATCTCTGAATAGTACCACCATCTCCAAGCTGTCTCCGGCTAATGAGTGTCTGTGCTCTCCTATTTGAAATCTGCATGCAGAAAAAACGCTTTCAGAAGCGATTGATGACGCTTGAATGTTTAAAATATCTCGGGCCATCATTGAAAGTGTCGGAAATGTCTTCTCATTCTGCATCCAATATTTCAGCAAGTCTTCCTTTCCGTCTTCATTGATAACTGCTTGGTAAGGTAAATTACCCTGCAAAACAAAAACATCGAACTCGCTAATTTGGTTAGCACTGCTACCACCGCACATTCTATTTCTGAGGCTTTCAATAGAATCAATACTAGCCGCAGAAACAACATGTCTTTTTTTAGGCTGTGTTGAAGAAGAAGATGGTACGAAAGCCGGTTGGTTACTAGCACTTTCTTGCTGGTAATGCCGATATACTTTTTTGCATTCATCTTCTACGCTATTCAACACTTCTTCTAGCGTTTGTTCAATAGGTGGCTCAACATTTAAATTTTTGGGAGTTGGAGGTGGTAGTACGTCCATACAGTTATAAATATTTTCAATAAGACTTTTACAACCCTCTACTTTAATAGTCGGGTTTAATACAACACCAATAATATAAATAGGGGGAATAGGAATAAAATATTTCTTTAATTTCATAAACATTTTTTTAATAGCTGCCTTATAAGCAGGTTTTTCCATATATTCTTTAAGAAGTAAAAATATTATAGCTATATAAAATAACATAGTTGAAATAGTAGAATAATATAAAGTAGAAAATTCTTTTGTTGCTCGTTGAAAATTCTCTAGAAATACAATCAGTTCTTTAATTTTGTCTCAATCATTATCCACAATCATGTCATTTGGATTTTGATTATGAGCGTTAAAAAATAAAGTGATAGGTTTTCTATAGTCATAAGCAACAACTAGTTGGTCATATAAAGAATTCCACCTAGTAGGTACTTCTTCGGGAATTTTTCTGTAAGATAGTCCACAATCGTGACAAGTTTTTTTATATTCTTTTCTCTGTTGAATTCTATTATTTTTAAAAATAAAGTGTATAGCAAATTGTATTTTTTCAAGAATATCTTGAAAAAGTGAAAGACCATCCTTTACAACTAAGTTATAAATATGGCACGCACATTTGATATGAAAATATTTTGAAAAAGACGGAGTTAAAACTTCTTTTAAAATATAAATAGCAGCATTGTTAGAAGATGCATTATCTAATGTAATACTCATAACTTTATCAGTTATTTCGTAATAATCGCAGACTGAATAAATATTTTCTGAAATAAACTCACCAGTGTGCCTACTATCTATATACTAAAATACGTTTTTGCATAGACCATTTATAATCTATCCAATGACAGGTTACCGTTAAATAATCATGACCGTTAGTACTACGACCTATATCAGAAGTTAGAGCGACTTTGCAATTTAAATGATATAATGAATAACACAAATATTGTTAATATTCGTGTGCAAATTTAAACACGCCTCTCTTAACCGTTGATCTAGGAAAACCTTTATAAGCAGGATTATACATATCTCTAATATAATGAATAAAACCAGGCGATTCAGGAAACGAAAAAGTCAAACCCTCCACAGCAACTAATTTTGCTAGTGCTTCCCTATCTTTATGTTTATCGTATTTAGGGTCTACAACTCTCCTCATCATAGGGTTAATTTGACCCTGTACTTTGTCCGGGACAGTATGTGAACCTTGTCCCGATTGAGAGGACGTCTGCTCACCATCTTTTTCAATAATGTATTGGGCATGCAAGGCTTTGTGTTTTTGCAATAGATGTCTTCCTAAACCCCCCGTCCCACCATGACCTTGTCCAGTTTTAAAAGAATTAACATTTTTACAAGTTTTACATATAGCTACTTGATTCGGTACGTCCCTGTCAAAATATTTCCATACAACTGATTTTAATGGTCGTTTTACCGGACCTCGTCTCATATTAGGGGGGATAGGAGGCATTTCACTAGTGGGTGTATCATCATCTTCATTAGTAGGTGTATCATCATCTAGAGTGTCATCTAAATTAAAATCTTCTTCATTTTGAGGATAAACATTTGTGTCAAGATCATATGGTATTTCAGAAGCGATTCGGGATCTATAAAATCATCTTGTCTAGGAATACTAGAAGAAGTACCCTTGCCCTTGTTACCCGCCCTACTAGAAGAAGTACCCTTGCCGAAAAGACTTTTTGTTCTTTTCATTTTAATTATGATAATAAATAGTTAAAGACTTAAAGATAATGAAATTAAATGTGCTAAATAAAATAAGAACAAAATAATAATTTAATGAGGGAACGAATGTACCAAACGCCGACGTTGAGTCGATGTGTAATCGAGAGAGGTTGAAAATTGAAACTATGCTCGTTAGATTAATCCTCAAGCTAGTTGTCAACTTCACTCCCAATTCTCAAATTAATAAATAGAGTGAATATGTAGTAGACAATGTTGCATATAGAAATTAGAGAAAATGTAGGAAGATTTGTGAGAAATAAGAAGAGAAAATGAGGTATTTATAGTTGGAAAATTGGGTTAAAGTGTAAATATAATAACTTAGGGGTTAAAAATAAATATAAAGGGGGTAGGGGGGTTGGGGGAGTGGGGGAAGCCAAAAATGGTCGTTGTCTAACGACCAAAATGTAAAATGACCGTTAGACAACGACTATTTTTGGCAAATGACGGGACTGGGGCGGGATCGGGGCGGTATCGGGGCGGGACCATACCCTGTCCCGCCTCGATCCCATTTTTTTTTAACACGGTGAAGTGGTCGGGCAAGGGCGATGTCGGTCGGCGACCAGTCGATCTACTAATTATCATAACTTATATGATTTCTAATCGAAATCCGAAAGCGGAGATTGTGAATATACTATAGTTGAATAAACATAGGTTAAATCGTGGACGAAAGTACCCCGATACTTGTGCAGTTTGATAGGTTACTACTCTTAATCCTCCTTTGTAGTCAATCTTGTCATCGAAAGATAGAAGGGTTCTACATTGGGGTTGCGTGTTTATATTACCTTAACAGGAGTATAAAACGGCTTAGTTAACCTGCTATATCAAAATAGAAGAAGAACCATAATTATTTGCGTTAACGAGTAAAATGAGCGGATAGTTGAGGAGATTTGGAAGCCCTATTTCCACCATATCTGAAGTAAAATAAAGTAGTTTAGTTAGCATCTATAATCATAGCTATAAACAATTCATCAAATTATCGTTTACCAAATAGATACCACAGAATAGAGATTGATAATTGGACACTAATCCCTGAGGACGATAACTCGGTCTTCTAGACTATATTACTTGTCACGACACGTGCACTTGCGTTTAGTGTGTGCATAAATCACGCATCAAATTTTTGGCGCCATTGCCGGGGATTGGCGTAGTTCAATATCATTCTTTCTATTCTTAATTTCTAATTTGGTTTTTATTTTTCATTTTATTATTATTATTTTTTTGTGAAACCGTGCGATGTGATCCGTTTGTTGATTTTGATCTGTTGCAGACATCTAGTTTATTCGAAGGAGAAGAGGAGCAGATACACTTGTTCCCTTCAACCCGGAGATTGAAAAGACTTGCAAGCAGAACCAGAGAAACAAACGAATCTTGACCTTAATAGCAATGGGAGGCTTGCAGAATAACAATGAGATGAACGAAGGGTTAAGTGATCATCAACCTAACCAAAGAATTCCCCGGAGGTTACCAATGGATGTGGAAGAAAGGGTCCAGGTCCAAGCTGAGAGAAGCTTGGGAGATTATGTGCTGCCAAGGGTGAATGGAGCACAAACTTGCATTAGACTCCCAGTAATAGGAGCAAATAATTTCGAAATCAAGCCTGCGATCCTGAGTATGGTGCAGAATACAGTTCAATTCGGAGGATTGCCATATGAAGATCCTCATATGCACATAGCGAATTTCTTGGAGTTGTGTGCAACTTTCAAGTATAATGGCGTTACTGACGCCGCCATCCGATTGAGGCTCTTTCCCTTATCACTCAGGGATAGAGCAAAAGTTTGGTTGAATTCCCTGCCTACAGATTCTATATTCACATGGCAGGAGTTGGCACAGAAGTTCTTAGCAAAGTTCTTTCCACCAGTCAAGCGGTAGGTGAGAGGAGAGTTGAACAATTTTTACCGGTGATGGAGAGTCACTCTATGAGGCTTGGGAGAGATTTAAAGATTTGCGGAGAAAGTGTCCACATCATAGCGTTGGTGTGGAATTTGGTCCATATTTTCTACAATGGGCTAAGCGGGACCACAAGAACCATCATTGGCCAGCGCAGATGGAACGCCGTGAGGAAGACAGCACATGAGGCCCATGATTTGCTAGAAGACATGACCACGAATAACCATGTGACAGATGACAGAGGGGTAAGTGAAAGGAGAGCAGTAGGAGTTCATGAGATTGATGTCATCACCGCGTTAAATGCACAGGTTGCTCTCTTGACTAGGCAACTGCAGCAGAACACGGTGTCAGTGAATGCAGTTCAGATGCCATTGAGTTGTGAGATGTGTGGGGATCCTCATACCTTTGATAGGTGCCCATCAGCACACCCCAACAACATATCTATTGAGCAAACAGAATGTCAGGCAGTGGGGAATTACCAAAGGCCCCAGAACAACCCCTATTCAAATACCTACAATCTAGGGTGGAGGAATCACCCTAACTTTTCATGGAGGGGTGATTAAGGGCAACAGAACCAGTTCCGAGGTCAATACCAGAGTCAACAACCATTCACTCAGGCCTCAGCTTCACAACAATTCAGTGCACCTGCTCAACAAGAAAAGTCAGATGAGTTGAGAGCAGCCCTGTTGACACTCACCAACTCACAGACCCAGTTCATGACAGAGACAAAATCCTCTATCAGGAACTTGGAGACGCAGGTGGGACAACTAGAAAATATGGCGAATAACAGGCCACATGCACTCTTCCTTGTCTGAGAGATGAACCACAGAAAGCGATGTCGAGCGGTGCATCCGAGAGTGAAGCGGCTAGAAACGACTACACCCGACTGTGGTAGAAAGCAGAATTGAAGCGGTAGATGCATAGAATGAGGGGGTTACTGAGGACCGCCCTATGTTAGAGAAGGTTCCAACAGTTCCAGTGAGGGAATACACAGAGATGATTCCTTACCCTCAGAGGTTGCAAAGAAAAGTAATTGATAAGCAATTCTCCAAGTTCTTGGAGGTATTCAGAAAGTTACACATTAATATTTCGTTCATTGAGGCATTGGAGCAAATGCCTACTTATTTTAAATTCATGAAGGAAATTCTTGGGAAGAAGAAGAAGAAGCTAGCTGAGTATGAAACAGTGGCATTGACAGAGGAATGCAGTGTCATCTTGTAGAAGAAATTGCCCCCCAAACTCGAGGATCCAGGGAGCTTCACATTGCCTTGCACAATTGGTAGAGTAACATGTAACAGGGCCCTGTGTGATTTGGGGCCAACATAAATCTCATGCCCTTGTCCGTTTTCAAGAGGTTGGGTTTGGGTGAAGCCAAACCAACCACTGTGAGCTTGCAGTTGGCGGATAGGACAGTGGTGCATCCCAGGAGAATGATTGAAGACGTATTGGTTAAGGTGGGAAAATGCTTCTTTCCTGCGGACTTCCTCATCCTTGATATGGAGGAAGATGATGAAATCTCTATCATCTTGGGAAGACCATTCTTGGCAACTGGGAGAGCCCTGATTGATGTGGAGAAGGGCGAGCTGACACTCAGAGTTGAGAATGAAGAGATGGTGTTCAAGGTGTTTAAACACATCGTTGAACCCCCAGTCATAAGCAAGTGTTTTGCAAGATCACGGACATCGGTTGAGCGGCCAAAGGCCAAAGCAAAGGAAATCGATCGCGATACAAGTGAGCAACGCTAAACCTTCTCTTGAGAAAAAGGAGAAGAAGAAAAACAGAAGGCGAAAGAGAAAAATGATTATGAAATGGATAGGCTGTGGGGTTAATTTACCCCATGCCTCTTGATAAGGAACTTGCGTCCGGCTAAAAGAAGTTAAAGACAACGCTACCTGGGAGGCAACCCAAGGTTATTTTATTTTATGCAATTTAGTTTTAGTTAGAACAGTCTCACGGAAGGTATTGTTTGCATGTTGTGATGACAGGTACAGGGCCAAAAATTAGAGGACGAAAACGTGAAGAGAAGAAAAAATTGGCTCGGCGCCACGGCGCCCAGCAGAGGGCCATGGCACCGAGAATGCAGAAAGGCGCAGGAGGTTGGGCGCCACGGCGCCGGATGCAGTCGTGGCGAAAGTCGAAGGTCTACGAAGTTTGGTAGCGCGGCTAAATCAGTGCTGCAGCGTCGGAGGTTGGTCGCAGATTTTTGGCGCGCGCCGATCGCGGCCGTGGCGTATGGCGGAAAAACTGAAATTTAAAGGAGCCCTAATCCGATTTCCCTTCTCCAAATCAAAAATCCAAAACCCTTCCTCTTTCCAAACCCACGAAATCAACCTCCCTTACTCAAAATCTTCCACAAACTAAACTCAATCACAACCAAAATACTTAAATTCCTTGCACCCTTAGCCATCTCAAACAACAACCCTCATTCCATTGCATCAATCCATCACTAGAAATAAGAAAATCTTGAAGAACACCGTTCAAAGTAACTTTCATCACTTTTCTTGAAATTTTCAGGGGAGGTAATAAGTTTGGGGATGTGCTTTATTGGTGTATAGTGTGGGGTGTGTTGAAGTTTGGTGTGAAAATTTCGCGGAAGATTATACGTAGTGATCGTGGGGTGTTGTACTGGTGCTTTGAGTGAAGTTTGGGGGTTGAATGGTGTTGTAGTTTGCTGATTACGCTGTGTGTTGATTGGTTTGATTGATAGTTGCTGGGTAATATCACTGAAACAAAGGAAACACTGCCAAATTTATCAAAAAATGTATGCCAAAAAGAGGAGAGCTTCCACATCCACCTCCATCCCTCAATATGATACTACTAGGTTTGTCAGTCAAAAAGCAGAAGATAGATATTACAAACTTAGTACTAGACCCTTGATACCCGAGCGAGGAATGGAGTATCAAATGGAGTCATTTGAGGACGGCGATGTCTATGAGCCTATTTGGGCAATGATAGAGGTCATGGGGTGGAAGAGATTTGTTAATCCGGAAAGAATAGTACCACAGAACACCGTAATGGTGAAAGAATTTTATGCTAACTTTCCGGAGAGGGTAAATGGTAGATGATTTGTGAGAGGACAATATGTGTCTGTGACGGCCGAAGTGGTGAATGAGCTATTAAGAACAACCGATGTTGAAGAAAGAGGCGATGATCGAAGCTATTTCAGAACATGGTATAGAGACGCCAACAACATCGATTGTGATATCGTCGCAAGCACATTATGCTATCCTGAGGCTGAGTATGATATTGCACGAAATGGTTCAAGAGGTGGCGGATGTCGATTGACAAGCGATCGAAAAATGAAAATGGGGAGGATGTTGAAATCGATGTTGTTTTTGCTAAAGGAGAGGAGTAATTTAAAAATGGGTCCTGCGGCTGATGTTGTTGTTGGGAGGGAAAATGGGGAGTGTAATATTTTATTTATAGGGTAGATATTTTAGGTTTAGGTTTAGGTTTAGGTTTAGGTTTTTTTTTGGGGAATTAAAAATGTGATATGGTTTTGGGGAGAATAAAAGAGTGTTGGATTAAAATAAAAAAATAAAAAGGGTGTTGAATTGGACTGATCCGAATTAAGCCTCGAATTGGGACTGATTTGATGAAATGCAAAACGAGTTAATTATTTAAAAGAAAAATATTTAAAAAGATGCAAGATTATTAAAATGCAAATGTCGATTCAATAATAAAAAAATACAATATTTAAGAAATGTGTAATGCCTAATTAAAAGTAAAAACGGAATGCCAATTAATTATTTAAAGAGATGCAAACATAATAATAATAGAAACATAATATTAACACATACATAATGCTTAATTTAAAATAAGAAGATGCAATGCATTTTGTGAAAAATAAAAATAGAATATTGTGTAAAAAATGCAAAAAATGATGATTAAAATGCGGTGTCTTAAAACACATAAAATTACAACAAATATACGAAAAACAGGTCAAAATTGTCTGTCAACACCCGCCTAATTCCATCGACGCACTTCACCAGAGTGCCAGCGGATAGAATAAAAATGATATATGGAATCATGGTAGGGAAGACGATTGATGTTGGGAAGGAGATATTGCAGAACATTGGAGAAACCAGTAGGTTGGTCACTACAGGTGGGTTGGGACACGGATCACTCATTTGCAGTTTATGTTCCAGACATGGAGTCTCAAACCTGGCTACTGATACATATGAGAAGGGCCAACCTCCTGTGTCATATGGGATAGTGCATGCCTTCCCAGAACCAGTCCCTCCAGTGCGGCGAAGGAGACCGGCCAAAGACGGCAGAGGTGCCATGGATGAAGATGAGCACGAGACAGGCTCAACATAAGCGGTAGCAGCGCGCGACTCACGGAATTAGAACCTCCGGTGCCTATAATGGAGCAGTTGCTCATGAACCAGAGGAGGATGATGCAGAGTTTTGACATAATGATACAAGGTCAACAAGACCTGAGGCAAGGACAGCAAGAACTAAGGCAGGAGCAACAGCAGTTGCACCAGAGATTTGATGAGACGAGTTCCTTGTTCAACCAGTGGTCCATGCATTATCCGCTGCCACCGCCACCACTTTAAACGAAGTTTGTAAGTTGTTCCATTTTTCTTTTATTTATTGAGTCTTGCACACACTAGGGACAATGTGCGATTTATGTTTGGGGGGTGTTTTATTGTTTTCGAGTCTTTTTTATTTGTTTTGTGTGTTTTTGAGTATTTTTGAGTCATAATGTTTTTTTTAAAGGTCATGCATGTTGTAGTTACTGGAAACGCCTAGTGAAGTAAGGTTGAATAATGTAATGGAATTAGAAGCAACCATCTGAACACTTAGGTTAGATATGCCAATAATTCATGAAATCGAACTATTTGGGGTATTTTGCTTGATTTATGCATTGTTAAGTGATTAAAATCTATGTGTCTGCTTGCTTGCTATTTGAAGCGAAATAGTTAGGATATGCATGTTAGAGAGATGACTCAGACATTTCTTTGTTAACCCTTTCTTACCATTTTTACCTATCCCTGACATTATAATTGTATCCCTAGTCAACCCCTTTGAGCCTAAAAATAAGACTTTTCTTTGACACCCTATAATTTCATATTTGTGTCATAAGTGAAAAATTGAGTTGTTTGGAATATAAAGTGTTGAAAAAGAGAAAAAAAAAAAGTGAACAATTTTGATGCATCACAATGAAAAAAGTAATAATAAATAGGCAAAAGCCTAAGTTTGAGGGTGCCTACTATTCATAATACACTTCATTCTCTCAAAACAAATGAGGAGAAAGATATGTATGAAGTGAAAAAGAAAATAAAAAAAGAAAAGGGAAGAGTTGAAAGAAAAAGAGCTTATGGTACGTAAGTTGAGCCTAAAAGCCTATTTTTACCTACCCCTGCCTAAGCCTACATTACAACCCTGAAAAGCCCTGAAGATCTCTTATATGTATATCCATGATTAGTGGAGAATAACAAGTAAACATGTCATATGATTTCGAAATTAACATGCATAGTTAGGTATTCTCACTTCCATTGAGCATGATTAAAGTGAATTTGCGAAATATCTAACTTGATGTGTTTAGAATGCTAAAAATTCATGCTATATGTTCCTGCATATTATTCTGCCAACCTTCATGCTTTTCTAAGTAACAATAATGCAACAAAGTGATCAATGTCTTTGAGTCATTCTATTTTCTTTTCCTTCGTGTCTTTATTTCTTTCTTTTGATCTTTGCTCGAGGGCGAGCAAATGTTAAGTTTGGGGGTATTTGATAGGTGTATTTTATATACACTTTTTGAGTTATTTTTAGTTAGTCTTTTGCCCATTTTTGTACAAATATGTATCGTCTTAGGATAAATTTTCTTTCTTTTGAGTCATAATGGTTTAAAGTTGCACATTGGCGAAAAGGAGCGAAAAGATGGCAGAAACAGAAGTTCCAGAGCTCAAAAAGCTAAAAAGTTGGCAACGGCGAAAGCGAGGGTGGCGCGCGGCTTGACCAACAAACATCAGGCGCCACGGCGCCCAGAGAATAGAAGCGCGGGAGTTTTAGCGCGGCGCCGGTTGTAGAACCACGGCGAAGGCGAAATCAGCCAAATCCGAATGGGAATGGGCCAAGACCAAGAAGGAAAAGTTGTTGGACGTTTTTGAAACTATAAAAATAACTTTTTTAGGTCAGATTTGGGGGATCCCACTTTGGAGAATTCATCACAACTTGGAGATCAAGATTAAAGACTTTCTTTTAAGTAATTTCTTGTTCTTTATTTTATTTCTTTTTAGTTTATATTGGATATTAGTTTAGTTCTTGGTATGTCTATGGCTAGGAACTAACTTAATTTAGGGCTTTCCATGTCGAATCGCTTGAAACTCGTTCTTACGAATTAATGCTTGTTTTGGTTTCTTCTTATTATTGTTGAGATTTATTCAATATTTGTTTTGGTTGCTTGGTAATTAATTTATCACTAATTATCATAATTTATATGATTTCTAATCGAAATCCGAAAGGGGATATTGTGAATATGCTATAGTTGAATAAACATAGGTTAAATCGTGGACGAAAGTACCCCGATACTTGTGTAGCTTAATAGGTTATTGCTCTTAATCCTCCTTTATAGTCAATCTTGTCATCGAAAGATAAAAGGGTTCTATATTGGGGTTGAGTGTTTATATTACCTTAACAGGAGTATAAAACGGCTTAGTTAACCTGCTATCTCAAAATAGAAGAAGACCCATAATTATTTGCATTAACAAGTAAGACGAGCGGATAGTTGAGGAGATTTGGAAGCCCTATTTCTACCATATCTGAAGTAAAATAAAGTAATTTAGTTAGCATCTATAATCATAGTTATAAACAATTCATCAAATTATCGGTTACCAAATAGATACCATAGAATAGAGGTTGATAATTGGACACTAATCCTTGTTTACGATAACTCGGTCTTCTAGACTATATTACTTGTCACGACACGTGCACTTGCGTTTAGCGTATGCATAAATCGCGCATCATACACCCTGCTGATTTACTATTTTGTTATATGTCTAAAATGTCATCGGCTTGTGGGAGATAGAAGTCTTTATACTTGAGGTCATTCTACCACTAAACCAGCCATCAATACTTGTTATATTTATACTCCTCATAATCATAAATCCCTTGAATTCGGATATCCAAAAAATTGAATATTCATAATTTTCGGATCGGATTCGGATATCCAAAAAAATGGATATTCGTAATTTTCTGATCGGATTTGGATCCGAATATTTCCGATCCTCATGTGGATCTAGCTTTCAACAGCGTAGAACACATTATGAGAGATGTTGAAGGGGGCTGGTTGCTCCGTTATATGCATGCTAATGTGGCAGCGGATGAACGCACTAGCGCGAAAGTCGTTGCGCAACAAGCAGCGGATGAGCGCACTAGCGCGAAAGCCGTTGCGCAACAAGCAACGGCTCACTAGCGCAAAAGTCGTTGCGCAACAAGCAGCGGATGAGCGCACTAGCGCGAAAACCGTCTTCTGTGCGATATCGATCTTCTGTTTATGGTAAGCGGCCTGTCTTTCCCCCTACTAGATCAAATAGGGAAATTCCGATGACACGTAGCATGATCAAAAAAATCGAATATCCGTAATTTTCGGATAATTTTGAATCGGATTCGAATATTTCGGATATTCAAAAAATTGAATATTCGTAATTTTCGGATAATTTCGGATCGGATTCGGATATTCAAAAAAATCAAATATTCGTAATTTTTGAATAATTTCGGATCGAATTCTAATTCGAATATTTCGGATATCCAAAAAATCGGATATTCGTAATTTTCGGATAATTTTGGATCGGTTCGGATATCCAAAAAATCAAATATTCATAATTTTTGGATAATTTCGGATCGGGTTCGGATTCGAATATTTCGGATATTCGTAATTTTCGGATATTTTCGAATCGGATTCGAATATTTCTCTTAATTTTCGGATAATTTCGGATCGGATTCGGGTTCGAATATTTTGGATATCCAAAAAATCTGATATTTGTAATTTTCGGATCATTTAGGATCGGATTCAGATCCGAATAGTTCGGATATCTAAAAAATCGGTTATCCAAAATTTTCGGATCGGATTCCGAGACTTTGAGTTAAAAAGAGAATTAATCACGTTTGAAATTTTTAATCTTTAAAAGTTGATTTCAAATTGGACAAAAAATATCATTTTTATATCAAAGAAGGGCGATTTTCTCAAGTCTCCCCCTTTGCTAAGGCCAAATAGGGCGAGTTTGGTCGCCCTATTTGGCCTTACAAAAGGGGTGACTTGATAAAATCGCTCTTCTTGATCTAAGAATTATAATTTATGGGCAGTGGAATAAAAGTTTAGAAATAAATTAAAATTTCAAAAGTAAGAAAAATACATATTTATTTATACAACATAGATTAAATTCGCCCTCTTTTGTTAAATAAACTTAAATAAAAATACAAAATCGATCGTTACTATTTTATAAGACATTAATGAAATTCTTATAACGTTGATATGAGTAAAAGAATGTGATAGTTAAGAAAGACATTTAAAGAATTTGTAGGACTCGTTTGGTGTGAGAGATAAGAAATAATTAATTCCGGATTAATCTCTAAATAAATTTATCTCAAATTTGGTCTATAATATTTGTCACTTTCGAAAATAAAAAAACATTAATTTCATATTTCAATTCAACTTTTACTACTTTAAGAAGACATGTAATTATTAATACTAATTGAAGTAACAAATAAAAGTTATTTAATCTCATTTTTTGTTGTACTCAAAGAGGGCGACATACCAAAGTCGCCCTATTTGTTTTTGGTGGATTCACCCTTTTTGATCGATATCCAACAAGGGCGATTGTAGTCGCCGTTTTTTATGTGGTTGAAAATAGAGATATATCATTTTACTAAATTGGATAGGTTCATTTATTGATGTTGAGAGTGAAATTTGACTATGAAAATAACTAAAATCATTTAGATTGAGAGAAAATGACTATGCATACATACGAAAAAGTATAGACGATATATCGTTTGCCTCATAAATTCATTTAGACAAGTTGGTTTTCAACCTCTTTGTTAGCTATCGGAAAATCATTGAAAATTTATTATTTCTCCATATTTTTCAATGATTGTTAATGTTCTGTTTCAGAACTAAAGTATATATATGTGTGTTTTGAGAATTATACTAATGATAAATGTTTTTTATTTTGTGTTATTTAAGCTTTAACTGAGTGGGGAATAAATCATCAACATTCAACTTCGTACCAATTATCATCTTCCACCTATCTACTTATCAAATAAAGAACGACAAATTAATAGTTTATAGAAATGATTTTTTTGGATGATCAGAGGCACATAATTAATTGGGTTATAAAGATATTTCGATTCATATTCTTCCTCGATCAATAAACTATACGGTGGAACTAAATTTTTTACAAAAGAGTGTCAAAATATTAAAAACAAACCAAAAAAGGGCGACTTTTTAAAGTCGCCCCGTTTGATTAGGACCAAAATGGGCGACTTCTAGTCGCCTCATTTGGTAATAACTAATAGGGCATTAAAAAGTCGCCATTTTTTGTTTAAAAAAATTGCCCTCTTTGAGGCTATTTGTTGTAGTGTATTGGCCAATGCAATGGACATATTTTGACATGGTCATGTTGTCAACTAATATAGATGAGTTATAATGATCAAGCCATTTGGATAGACACTTGACATCCTAAGCTTGATTGTGTGTGCCATGAATGAAAGGATTTTATCTTCACACATAGAGGTTCAGTTCACATGTTTCGTGTAGCTAAACTTTTCATATTGAGTTCGTCTTCCAGCGCAGTCTAGGAGTTCCGTGTAGACCCTAATGTTATTAGTGTCAATATGTAAAGGCTTGAAGGGTAACACTAAGTCAATTGTTCCTTCGATTCAAGGATGTAATCAGAGAGTATATAAATGTTCGGTTGATAATCGAGACATTAGAATAAAATAGAAACGAAACAAAAATTGGAGCAGGGCCACGACGCCATAGCGCTGTGGCGCCACTTACTCAGCGTCGTGGCGCCAACACGCATCCAGTGGGTCCGAAATGACCCACTCTGTTTCGATTTCTGGGCCTGGCCCACGAGGGAAACCTAGCTGATATATTCAGCTATATATACAGGGTTTAGCCTCATATTTTACACACCATCTTTTCAAAAGATTAAACTCTACTGAAAATCTGCTGGAATTCCTAGCTTTTCAAATGAGAAATTACATCACAATCTTTGACTTGTAAATCGAGGGACTATTGCGTGCGCACCCTCGGACTACGCAAAGCCTCAAGATTCAGATTATTATCTACAATGTAAGTCTTCGTTCGAAGTTTTACATTACTGTTTTGTGTTTTTTACATTGTATAATCATCCTACAGTTTGACCGTCGTCGGATTTGAAACATAAATTTTTAAATTTCGTTGCCCGTACGAACTCGACAAAACCCTTCACTGTCAGTATGTAAAAGGAATTCAACTATTTAAATATAACCAAAAATATTGCGTGTAGTGTAATTTTTCGGCAAAAGGCTTTGCCCAACACCTAACTCCGCCCCCGCCATATACTTGAGGTTAAATGTTGATACACCATTTTGATAAAAGCGTATATCACTTGAGCTTGACATTAATAAGTCCGACTATCTTTTAGGGTGTGTTTGGTATTGTATGAAATGATTTTCATGAAAAAGTTTTTCTGGATTTTTTTTTTAAAAAAAACAGGTGCTTCTTACTTATTTTTTAGTGTTTGATAAGTAAACAAAAATAATACTATTCAATAACATTTATATGTAATCTAGCAAAATACTATGGGGTGAGATGTAGTGGGGAGTGGGGGTTCGGGGTGGCGGGTAAAGTGACATAATTAGAATTTTCACTAAGGAGGTTCAAAAATTTGAAGAAGTAAATATACGAAAAAAGCTAAATGGATTCAATATTTACTATATAAAATAATGTTAGCCTTACAGTGTAATTTTCGCTGAAGGGATGAACCCCCTCGCTCTTACCTAGCTCAGCCCCTGCCGGGAGGTGGGAGCATTGGGTGGACAGGGATGAGACAATAACTTGAAATGTCACGTATGTAATTTGTTTTTCCTATTTTGATTAGAAAAGTCATTTTACTCTTTCTTAAAAACTTGCTTTTCTAAAGATTTTTTTTTCTTTTCAAAACACTTTGATCACCAAACATGAGAAAATTAATACAACATTTTTTTCATGCCAAACACACCTTTAAAGTTGTGGAATTTTCACAATTTAACACTTCAGTACGAAACTGGACATCCACAGTTATGAATAAACCTACCCCATTTGAGCTTTGTGCCCAAGTTAAAACTTTACGTAATCAAATATATGGAAAAAAATAAAAGGAAGCATTATCAATTCAAGCAATCTTGAAATGGGGTAAGATATTGCGCCTTAATTTTTGCTTTTGCTTTAACTGTTACTGGGAAAAAATCGTCTAGCTTAGCTTTTATGAAGGTGACTACCTAATTATAAGCTAACTTCAGGAAATTTATTAATTAAAAATACTCACAAGGATGGCTTAGTTGGTTGAGTATGAGATTTTCACATATAGTGTAGGTCTCAGGTTGTAAATGTTGAGAAGTCTATCCACGTCAATAACACAGAAGGCATGCACGAAGGGAAGAGGACTGAGGTTTGTCCTCTTTAGGGTTTACAACACTGAGTGCTTTGAAAGTAAGACCACATACTCGATACACAGAATTACACAACTCTTAAGAAGAACTTCATTAATGAAGGTTTGTATATTGCAAGCTTAGAGGCTTGTTTACAGAGAGAAGAATGGAAGAAAAGCTCTTGTTTACACAGCAGCAATCCTAGAGTTCTAGGAGAGAGTGTTCTCGAAGCCTTTTAGAAGGCAGCTTATTCAAGACGCTATCACAGCTGTCTTCCACTATCTCTCTCTTACAACTAATAAGGATCAGATATTTATCAATGTAATGGGCTGCTAGATGCAGGCCTTCACATTGGATTATATTAAAATATTGGGCTGGCTCATCTAATGGGCTGGCCTAAACAACTTGGGCTTCCAGATTGCTATGTATATTTCAACAGCCTCCCTCAAGATGGGTGCTCGAATATATCTAGCAATCCCAGCTTGGAACTGAGATGAAGATGTTGTAATCTGGTTAGCCCTTTTGTCAGTATATCTGCTGGTTGTTCTGTAGTGTTGATGTATTCAGCTTGTATCATTCATTTTCGAATCTTCTCCCTAATGAAGTGAAGATCAATCTCGATATGTTTGGTCCTTTCATGGAACACAGGGTTTGCTGCCATTTGTATCGCTGATTTACTGTCTGTGTACACAGTAACTGGCAGCTTGATATCCACACCAATGTCCTTGATGGCAGAAGCGGCAAGTGATTTCAAAGAAGAAGGCAAGACTCCTATATTCTGCTTCAGCAGAACTTCGTGAGATGGTACTTTGCTTCTTGGACTTCCAGGAAATTAGAGAGTCTCCAAACTTGACTAAGTAACCTGTAACAGATTTTCTAGTATGTGGGCATGAAGCTCAATCAGCATCACAATAACTAGTTAGTGTATCTTGTTTATTACTAGATAACAGTACACCTTGTCCTGGTTTACCTTTCACATACCTTACTATTCTGACTGCAGCATCATAGTGTGACTTCTTTGGATTTTGTAAAAACTGACTAAGTGTTTGCACACTATAAGCAATGTCTGGTCTAGTGAGGGTAAGATATAGCAACTTACCAATTATCCTTTGATATGAGCTGATATCACTTACTGGATCATCACCAGTGACAGTGTTTCTTGTATCTGGAACCTGCTTTTTCTTATAATCATCATACTCTTTTGTGGTAAGTTTCATATTAGAATCGGTGGGTGTGTTAATGGGTTTGGCAGCAGCTAGTCCTAATTCTGAGATAAGTTCTAAGGCATACTTTCTTTGATGCATAATGATACCCTTGCTAGATCTGGCAAATTCTATTCCTAGAAAATACCTTAGATCTCCCAGGTCTTTCATTTTAAAGACACTATGCAGAGATTGTTTAGTCTCCTTTATGAGTCTTATATTGTCCCCTGTAATTACCATATCATCCACATAAATAAGTATGATTATTGTACCTTGATTGTTCTGTTTCAGAAACAGTGAATGGTCAAACTCAGACTGTCTGAACTACATTTGAATTAAAGCCTCTGTAAGCTTGAAATTCCACTGTCTTGGTGCTTGTTTGAGCCCATACAAGGACTTAGTAAGTCTACACACATTATTATTGCTGCCCCCCTGACTACTAAAGCCTTGGGGCAGAGTCATATAAATCTCATCAAATAAATCTCCTTGAAGGAAGACATTATAGACATCCATTTGATGAATATACCACCCCCTGGAAGCAGCAATGGATAGAATGGTCCTTATAGTAACCATCTTTACCACATGAGAGAAGGTCTCTTGATAATCAATACCTTCTTGTTGACTATAACCTTTTGCAACAAGTCTAGCTTTCAGTCTTTCAACTTCACCAGTATCTTTATATTTGATTTTGTAAATCCATTTACAACCTATTGGTTGTTTTCCTTTTGGTAGAGTGACAATTTTCCAAGTGTGGTTTTCTTGTAAGACAACTATTTCAGCCTTCATAGCATCTACCCACCTAGGATCTTTTGAGGCTTCCATGTAATTTTTGGGTTCTGTTAAAACTGAGAAGGAGCTTAAAAAGGCTTGATATGTAGATTTTATATTATCATAGGATATGTAATTAGTAATGGGATAAAGTACATTGTTTGCAGTGGTGGTTACAAAGTCTTTCAGCCATATAGGAGGTTGTTTGAGTCTGCTGGACCTCCTAGTGGATTTGTCAATTAATGTTATAGCAGGGTGATTCAATGATTGTATCTTATCAGAATTTTCTTCGACCAAGTTATTTTCAGTGGGATTGACACTCTCAATAGGTTCCATGTTAGTGGTGTTATCACATCCTTCTCCTGATTTATTAGTGCTGTTCTGAAAGGTCTCTTGGGGCATAGTTTGATTATCATTGTTACTGGGTAGGCTCTGAAAGATGAGTTTTTCAGACACATTTTCCTTAAAAGGATAAACTGTTTCTCTAAAATTAACATCTCTACTGACAATGAGAGTCTTAGATTGCAAATCATATAGGATGTATCCTTTTTGTGTTTCAGAGTATCCCATTAAGGCACACCTTTTAATCCTAGACTGAAGCTTATCAGTGACAGTTAAGTCATTAGCAAAGCAGAGACATCTAATAGTTCTAATATGACTTAAGGATGGCTTCTTATGATAGAGACACTCATAGGGAGTAGTATGAGTGATAGAGGAGGGTAGTCTATTGATCAAGTATACAAAGACTGCATACATGGGCCCAATTTTAAAGGAATATTAGCCTGCATTCTTATAGCCCTGGTAATTTCTAATATATGTCTGTGTTTTCTTTCAGCAACACCATTCTGCTGTGGTGTGTATACACAACTTTTTTGATGAATGATGCCTAAGTTTTGAAGCAGTGTGTTACAGGTATCATTGACAAATTCTGTCCCATTATCAGTTCTGATGATCTTAACCATTTGGTTGAACTGAGTAGATACATATTTAAGAAAGTAGTTAATAACCACACAGACCTCAGATTTAAGTCTAAGCAGATATATCCAAGTCATTCTAGTGTGATCATCTACAATAGTGAGAAAAAATCTTTTTCCATTGTATGTTTCAACCTTATAGGGACCCCATATGTCCATGTGAACAATGTCAAAGGCTTTATTACTATAAGTAGTACTATTTGTGAAAGGTAATCTACATTGCTTAGCACATGGACACACATTACAGGTTTTTATTGCCTTAGTAATTTCATCATTACTAGCATAGATCAGTTTACTCAGTACCTTACTAGAGGTATGGCCCAGTCTTCTATGCCAAAGATTAATGTCTTCTTTTGTCACTGTTCTCTTCTGCCTATCTTGTACATTTAAGACTGTCTTCCTTTTGTTCTGTACAGTATTAGCATGGCTAACTAACATATAGAGCCCATCCTGAAGTCTACCAATCTCCTTCACCTCCCCACTGTAAAGATCCTGAAATAGACAGAAGTCAGGGTAAAAGATAGCTGAACATTTCAGCTCTCTTGTTAGTTGGGAAACAGACAGAAGGTTATAATTGAATTGAGGTAAAAAGAAAACATTATCCAGTGTACTTCTATTAGAGAGAGTGCTTGTACCAGTGTGAGTAACCTGAGCTGATTGACCATTTGGTAAGAACACCTTCTTTGGTGTGATAGAATCAATTTTACCAGTAATTTTATCTAACATGTTTAGGTCATGTATCATGTGATTTGTGGCACCTGTATCTACTATCCAATTTCTGGTTATATTGAAAGCATGTAAGGCTTTGAGTTCTGATATACCTGCCAGATTTGCAGCTGATTGGGTACCTTGAGAGTTCTGAGAGACTCCTGTCTGTGTCTGGTTGTTGTTTAGCATATGTACTATCTGGTCATACTGATTCTGAGACAGTTTTGGTGCTCCTTCAACCTGCCAGTTGCTTTTAGGTTCTTCAGAGGAGGAATCTGCCACTCTGTTGTGAGCATTGTGAGCAGCATATTCCTTTCTTTTTGACTTGAAACCAGGGGGATATCCAACTAATCTATAACAGAACTCCTTTGTGTGACCTCTCATTTTGCATTCTTCACAGAATAAGTTGGTATTTCTTCTAGACCTCTGGTTTCCTACAGTCTTAGAATACATGGCAGTTGGGACAATAGTGGTAGGACCAGCTCCAAGAAGGCCTACAGACTTAGCACTGATTCCTTTCTGATTCTCATCACTTACTATCATGGAATAGGCTTTATTGACTGTTGGAAGGGGTGACATAAGCAGAATTTGGCTCCTAGCCTGCATGTAACTCTCATTTAAGCCCATAAGGAACTGGTAAAGTTTCTGTCTCTGCAGGTAGTTTGTGAACTCTCTAGAAGTAGGGCAGGCACAATTTGGTGGTGGCACAATGGCTTGAAATTCTACCCATAGGTTCTTTAGCTTAGTGTAGTATTCTGACACACTAGCATTATCTTGGGATAAGGTAGCAATTTCTCTATGTAGGTCATAGGTTCTAGATTCATCAACTTTGTCGAATCTTTCTTTCAAATCTTCCCAAACCTCATATGATGTTTCAGCATATAGAACACCACACAGTAAACTACTAGATACAACATTCATTAGCCAAGTTTGTACAACAGCGTTGACCCTATCCCATTGATCCCACCATTCCACCCCATATTGATCCTTCGTACAGTTACCATTTACAAACCCTAATTTGTTCCTTCCAAGTAGGGCAATTTTCATAGATTTGCTCCAAATTGTATAGTTTTCCGAGCCCAGTAATTGAAAAGATATCAAGGAAACCCCACTAACATCAGAGGCTTGTAAGAATAGAGGGTGGTTGTGGTCAAATACAGTGGTTGTAGATGTACTGCCAACAGTTTTTCGAGGTACAGAGATTCCCTCTTCGGATGAACTACTCTCAATGGGTAGGTCTGTTACCAGTTTTAAAGAAAGACTAACTACTGATCACTTCAGAGATATCAAGATATAAACAAGATTTATCCGAGACAAGGAGTATCTGAGGTCTAAACTTTATAACAAAGCATGACCATAAAGAATATCAAGATACTGCACAATACTTCAGATCTGGTATTTTACGACTCAGATCTGGTAATTGTGACTCAGATTAAACTTCACAACAACACACAATACAAGAAAAATACCAAGATACTACAGGATACCTCAGATCTGGTAGTTATTTTTGTAAGATGACGCGTGTAGAGAAGGACGATCGCTTTGATACCATGTCGAGAAGTCTATCCACGTCGATAACACGTATGCGCACGGCGGAAGAGGACTGAGGTTTGTCCTCTTTAGGGTTTACAACACTGAGTGCTTTGAAAGTAAGGCCACATACTCGATACACAGAATTACACAACTCTTAAGAAGAACTTAATTAATGAAGGTTTGTATATTGCAAGCTTAGAGGCTTGTTTACAGAGAGAAGAATGGAAGAAAAGCTCTTGTTTACACAGCAGCAATCCTAGAGTTCTAGGAGAGAGTGTTCTCGAAGCCTTTTAGAAGGCAGCTTATTCAAGACACTATCACAGCTGTCTTCCACTATCTCTCTCTTACGCTGCTCTTTTTCAACTAATAAGGATCAAATATTTATCAATGTAATGGGTGCAGGCCTTCACATTGGATTATATTAAAATATTGGGCTGACTCATCTAATGGGCTGGCCTAAACAACTTGGGCTTCCAGATTGCTATGTATATTTCAACAGTAAATCATGTGTACGACAATAGGGAATTTGCCTTCTGGGTCGAGCTCGTTGCACAAGGCTTGCCTCGTGCAGATTATCTCTCCTGTGTGGTTTGCGGGCTATTACACAAAAATGAAGTATAGGGCAAGGCTTGCCTCGTGCAGATTATCTCTCCTGTGTGGTTTGCGGGCTATTACACAGAAATGAAGTTTACCCTATACGCACCCAAAGGATAACAGCGGGTTCCCTTGTAAAAAAAAGGAAATTTATTGAAAATCCCGTCGTTCTCACAACCTAATTATATAGCCCATACTATCCACAAACGATTATGACATTTCTGTAATTAATGGCTAAAATTAAGTTTTAGTCATTGTACATATATATTAAAATTGGCTACCTTACTCTCGTAATTTACCGATTGAGGGGAAATCCAATCTAGGTGCCTATTATAAAGTTTTAAATAATCATGAAAATTATATTGTAACTTGTCGATGGTCAAGAATCAATTAACTCAAAAAAATTAAAGAAGAATAAATGGGTTTCTATAAATATTTAATTGTGAATTTAATTATTATTATAATATTAATTTAAGGTTATTATTTTATGAAGAAATTTATAAACTTCAAATCTCAAATACGTCCAAAACCCACCACCTAAATCACAAGTTATAGATTTTGTTAACACATGTCATTAACATAAGGTCACAAAATAAGTCAAAATACACTAATTAACAACATGGAAGTGATTAGTGTCTGATTGTTGGTCCAGACTCCAGATTCACGTTAACGATTGAACCAATATTCAGTGAACAAATTTGTTTATACTGTATGTTTTGTCTAATAATTGTCATCTTAGCTATATATATATGAAGATGACGTATAATTGATAATGACTTTATCTGGACTTGGGACAAGGGCTAACTCAAGGTAACTATAATCAGAGAAATTGTAGTCATGCTAGGGTATCAATCATAATGTCATGATGTTGATGTTGCTAGCAAAAGATTTTAGCGCATAACAACAAAATATATAGTATTATTTTATGTCCCTCTTGTTTGTACTACGTAACATTAAAATAAATACTTGATAAGGTGGAGTAATTATATACTGATAGTGAATATATTTTATATATATTATGTAATTAATATTTAGTGTAATTAATGTAAAATAGAGATTCTAATTCTATTAATACTACAATTGTATACTTTATATATATGACATTAATAAGTGAACACCATCAAAGAGATTTACACTATTTTACATGGGATCAAGAGCCAAAATCTCTCCCTACCTTAAACCCTATTTTTGGCCGCCATACCCTAATTTTCCTCCCCCTTATATCGCCGCAAAATTGTCGTAGACTGAAGGTATACATAACAACTTCAAAACGCACTATATAGGCCAAATAACAATCCGTCACCCACTACCCCATCCACGGGACCCACTGTCATGTCACCCATCAACACTGCCCAGCCTAATTTACCCACTGTCCATCCACCTTACAACGCTGCCAAGCCCAACGAAACCAATGCCCAACCCAATCCCACTGACCAACCCAATAACACATGGCTCAATCCCTTCACCCAAACCAGTGACATCACTATCCAATCCACTACCTCACGACCCAGTCCCGCAAACTTCCAGCCCAACACGCAGTCCCCACCTACCGTATCACTATACTCGATTCAGCCCCAAACCCACCATATAGAAACTCATGCACAACACGAGATTTTCAAATCAAAAGTCAACTTTAATTTGTCCACTCAAACTGTCACAATCCGATCCCGGGCCCGCGACTGGTGCCCTACATGGGCACCCCTTACAGGTATACATCAGAGAATAGCAGCGGAACATACATAAACTCATAAAATACAAGACATTAAATATCAACAGGCTAGCCGATAAGGCCACCTTCCAAAAAACATACATAACCTAAATGAACAATTACATCTTTGTTTTTACAACTCAATCCACAAGATATGACTACAGACCTCTAAGAATTTTTTTACATAACAACTGTGACGGGACAGGGCCCCGCCATACCCATGAATGTACATAAATCTACAACATCAGGGAAACCGTACCAAAAGACAAGCCTCCGGAGAAATGGAGCTTCTGACAACTGATCAGTGATCCTAAGAGTGAGAATCCACAACCTGCCTACCCCTACATGCGGCATGAACGCAGCCCCCGAGGAAGGGGGTCAGTACACAATATGTACCAAGTATGTAAAATTGGAAATACCGTAATGAAATCATATAGTCTAAAATAAAGCTGGAGACATGTATGATAATCAAATTAACAGTATATTGTGTCTTACTAACAATGAGAGTAACAAAATAAACATTTCCGGTTCTTAAAATAGGAAGTCTGTGATTAACCTAGGACCATCCGCCCGTAGTATTATCACGCAATCCTACTCCTGGGACTATTTCACCCGCATAGGCCGAGTGGACCCGCATGAGGTAATTTCCTCGCATAGGACTGGTCCGCCCCGCATAGGACTATTTCACCCGCATGAGCCCTACGGACTCGCATGAGGTATTCCTCGCATCGTGGGGAGCAAATCCACGAAATATGCAAATGTCACTAGCCCGGGGAATGACCCCGTAATGAACAATATATCACAAGCACAACCGGCTACCATAAATAACATAAATAAGTTAAGAAACCCATTAACTTCTCAATAGACTTAATTAGCATGCACTCTCATTTCATTTAACTTAAGGCACTATCATATCATGAAAATCCGGTAATTTAACTCAAAGTACTACGTACTTCTATTCCTTTAAAATGACTATTTTTCATATAAAAATCTCAAGATACTAATACCCGTAGTATCAAGTCATATCTACTTTTCATGACAAGTCACTATACCTTTAGAAATACATTTATAGGTTTCTAAACCAAGTGACTTTTACTGTAAAACTTTAAGCTATTGATGCCTTTAAATCAATATTTGCCCTTCTTTATTTCAAGTCATTTATCCTTGTTTACATTACTAGAATAAACCATTCTTTTAACTTCCCATAAAGTTGTTATAACCAACTTCCCATAAAGCCGTTATACTAACTTTATGCTTTAGAAACTAAGACTTCTTTAACCTTTAAAACAAGTGAGTTAATTCTCTAACTCAACCAACTTGGACATTCTTAAAACAAGTCAAGGATATCAAGTGAAACTAAATTCATTTAAGTCTCGTACGTCTACCGTACTTATACATTGATAACTATTCATGCTCAAGAGATAAGAAAAGTTCCACATACCTCTTCGACTCAATCCACTTGCCAAGTTGAATACACCGTGCGTAGAATGTCAACCTATAATGACCACAATACGCCTATCAACTTCTAGCTTTCAACGTAAAATATTTCTAAGTATAAAGACTCTTATTCTACGGAAAATCGGGCAGCACTTCCTTTGTTTCTACGTACTTTTCCACCTTTTTCAAGGCCCGAATTCAATAACCAAACATGCCACATTTAAGGCTCAACAATGTAGCTAACAAAAGGGGATTACACGCCTAACAGGACGTGTAAAATTCTGCCCCACAATTGATATCAAAATAGTCCAATATTTCAATGTCATTCTCGGCTAACAATGTACAACAACACAAAGTCTTTTCCAATTCTTTTTCAATCCAAGTTGTTTAGTCTAACATGTTATATAGCCGCAATCGATAATAACAACTACAATCCCTTCTTTATATAACATGTGACGACTAAAACTAATAACTAAATCGGATTACAATCTTAAGGTTAAACATGCCACTTTCGGATTCCATCCAAATGTTCCATAACATTTCAATCGCCATTATATATATCTCATGCTTGTATATATATATGACTACAACAATAAGTAATCTTCAATCACTTAAGAAGACAAGATTGTTACCTTGATAAGCCCTAATGTAACTTCAAGATCCAAAGTCGCTCCTTAGCAACCTAGCTCCTTTCCTTCACGCTCCAATCCTCTATTTGAAGCCTTTAGAAGTTCATAAACAACTTTCATTCAATTTCCAAACAAAATTATGAAAACGACTTAGGTTTTCACTTTGCGACTAATGTAAAAATGAAGCTTTTCCGGGATCTTTCTATTGAGATAACCTTACAATACCCCTAGAAACCTTGGTTCAAAGTATTGTGAATTATGAACCACAAACGAAAAAAAATCTTGTTCTTCAATGGGCAAACCCGAGAGCTCCTCTTCAAGCTCCTAAGTTTTTCTAATTTTTTCTAAGTGTTAGAGACTTGTCTTGCTACATGGATGAATATATAATTAAATGGAGGGTTAGGATTAGAACACTTGTGGGGTTAGGATGAAGGAGATTTAAATATCAAGACTCAAGTGGGCTTATTGACTTGGTCAACAATGTCAAGCCTTGGCATTTCAAGACTTGACAATTTGGACCTTGTCCATTTCGTCCAAGCCCAATAGAGTGGGGTGACACATGTCACCCTCCCATTCGTCCATAATGTTTCATTTTCTGACATTTCCATAATTCCGGTAAATTCTACGAGTCTCAAATCTTAACGTCCTGATTTCTTACGTACGTTCTTATATACATGTCCTGGAATTACGAGGTGTAACACAAACTATCTCCCCTCTACTCAAGTTTGACTTTGCTATGATTGACTTGGGTAAGTTGAGTTATTTTTTGGGATATCAGTAACCAGATCCGCACATGTCATGTTCTTATGTTAGCATTAGTATGCAGAAGAGATCGTCTACAGGGCTAAAATGACAAATTGTAAGATCATGCCCACTCCCCTCAACTCCAAGTCCAAACTCAGTGCAGATGATGGGAATCCGGTCAATGATCCCTCTTTTTATAGGAGTCTCACAGGTAGTCTTCAGTAACTCACCTTCACTCGGCCACCAGATACGCGGTTCAAAGACGCGCTTGTTCACGACTCTCCTGCGAGCCTCACTTTACAGTTTTTAAGTGTATCATTCGGTACGTTAATGACACTTTTGACTATGGACTTCATTTATATCCCTCAGCACTGACTAGATTGCCCTCATACACAAACACATATTGGGTAGGCTGTCCGGACACCGACGATCTACGTCTGGCTATTGTATGTTTTTGGGGGATAATACATATCATGGTCTGCCAAGCGGCAAGCCACACTTTCCCGTTCGAATGCAGAAGCAGAATATCAAGGTGTTGCGGACGTTGTTATCGAGCTATGTTGGCTCCGGAATCTCTTCTTGATCTTCATTGTCCCATACGTAAGCCATCTTTGATTTACTGTGATAACATATCTGCTATCTACTTGTCTCATAACCCGATTCATCATCAGCGAACCAAGCATATTAAGATGAATATTCACTTTGTTCGTGAGAAGGTTGCAATGGGTCACATTAGGGTGTTGCATGTATCTTCTTCGTATCAGTACGCAAATATCTTGACGAAAGGGCTTCCTTGACAACTGTTTCTTGACTTCAGATTCAGTCTCAGCGTCCGGCCTCCTCCTGCTCCGGCTGAGGGGGTGTGATTGTGAATATACAACAAAAACAACATACCCAATACAATCCCATAAAGGGTGTGATAGTGAATATTTTCCATATATATTCACAATATATTCTGTAATTAATATTTAGTGTAATTAATATAAAATAAAAATCTTAATTTTATTAGAACTATAATTATATGCTACATTAATAAGAAAACTCTATTAAGGAGATTTACACTATTCTGCCTATACAATTAATAAGATTTGAGTATTAAGCTGGTGTTTAGACTCCATACTAGAGACACCTGTATGTATCACTTTCTTGAAGATGCATTTAGTCTATTTTGGCTGCATGATTTAATTAGCTCATGTGGTCCTTGTAAAATCTTCTTGTCCGTTCCTTAGTTGTTAGTATTTGTAATTTGATGAAAGAAATTACATCTTTCTAATCCTTAGTTCCTTACACACCATAAACTTATGGGGGGAAAAGGGTGGTGGGGGTGTCACAATCGCATTTAAATTGAATAAATATACATGTGTAACAAATTCTTCAAATGACTGAAGATTGTATTTGGTTGTTTATTAGAAGAAAGAAATATTCTATTATGTGAAGTGTACTATAAAACCCAATATGTTGAAATATCAATTAGAAAATATAACCCAATAACGTTTTTTTTAAACACTAATCAGTAAGTCAAAAGGCAGGCAAAAAAGTATCATTATTTTCAAATTTGCTTAGAGGAGAAGTAATATGAAATTCAGAAGTAACTGATACAAACATACATCGATAAATTTTTAACTAGATGCCGTTTGAATTTATCAACTGGTATAATTCCTGTCAGAAGAAGAGAAATATGACCGCAAGGCCACGAGTTCGATCCTCGCATAAACCTTCTTGGTTGAAATCACACATGGTTTGCCAAGTGTAGTTAATTTGGCGTGGTTTGCGCGCTATTGCGTACACCGGGGTTTACCATGCAAGACTGAAAGAGAATGATCGCAGATTCCTTCACAAAAAAAAAGGAAAATTTATGAGAGTAAAATACAAATTAATGTTAAGGGGCTGGAAGAAATGTAGTCCCCCTTTTTTTCTCTAATTAATTTATTTGGAACAAGAGTATGTGGAATTCAGACAATGTAATATTCTGCCCGCATTCCCGTAGTTCAGTTGATTTATAGATTGCTTTAAGTAGGCAGGTTTGAGCCCTGACAGTCGCAGTGTAAAGTTTCATTCCTCCCATCTAGTGGTCGTTGAGTCACCGTGATTTACCTCCTCCATCAATATCAGTCGGGCCGGAGGTGAGGACTCTGTGGGCAAAAAATTTCGTCTTTTTGCCCCAAAAAAATGTAATATTCTAGCTCCGCCAAACACACCAAAACTTCTTTTGGCAAAACTCGGGTCCTAGCTCCGCCAATAAGATATTGCATTTGTTGAACTACGTTCAAATTAGGACTGGCCAGTGGGTCGGGCCGGGCCCATCGGGGTCGGGTTAAGCGGGATCGGGGCGGGATCGGGGCGGAGAAAAGTGACGGTCGAAGCCGGGCGAACTGGCGGGTCGGTCGGGCGGGACCATAACGTATCCCGTCCCGCCCCGCTGGGTGCGGGTCGCCTGCCTGCCTGGGACTGATGCGCGGGTTTTGATATTATTATTTTTTTAAAAAAATTTTTCACAAAATTAAAAATACTAAATTACTAACAAAGTAACATTAACATATACTTGTCATATAGTCATATACATATACTATAATATTATAGACTTATAGTATTATAATTATAGTATTATACTCATATATATAATATATTTATAAACTATAAAGTATAAATTATAACAGTATAAACTATAAACTATAAAGTATAAACTAAATAATTAAACAAAGACAAGAAGAGTGTAAAACAAACATCCCAAGGTTGTTTTTGTGCCTCTTATATTATTAATTATTTCATTGAAATATACAAGATTCAAAATTACAACATTGTAGTATACTGTTGTTGAAAAAAATTACAAAAGACATAGAAAAATTAAAAAATTGCAATGAAATAAATTACCAATTTGAAAATATTTTTTCTAGTTTCTTTATAATTTCTTGTGGTTCTTCGGTTGGAATTGGTATATCTTGGTCAAATTATTCCACGTCGCTACTCATGCCTTCAGATAAAATGTCGTTGTAGTTGTCGTCTTCTTCTTCGTTAATCTCTGGTTGACCGCACCTCCTTCGCTCCGCTCGTATCCAATCTCTGATTAGTACCGCCATCTCCAAGCTGTCTCCGACTAATGAGTGTATGTGCTCTCCTATTTGAAATCTGCCTGCAGAAAAAGCGCTTTCAGAAGCGATTGATGACGCTTGAATGTTCAAAATATCTCGGGCCATCATTGAAAGTGTCGGAAATGTCTTCTCATTCTGGCTCCAATATTTCAGCAAGTCTTCCTTTCCTTCTTCATTGATAATTGCTTGGTAAGGTAAATTACCCTGCAAAACAAAAACATCGAACTCGCTAATTTGGTTAGCACTGGTACCACCGCACATTCTATTTCTGAGGCTTTCAATAGAACTAATACTACTAGCCCCAGAAACAGCATGCCTTTTTTTAGCCTGTGTTGAAGAAGAAGAAGAAGATGGTACAAAAGTCGGTTGGTTACTAGCACTTTCTTGCTGGTAATGCCGATATACTTTTTTGCATTCATCTTCTACGCTATTCAACACTTCTTCTAGCGTTAGTTCAATAGGTGGCTCAACATTTAAATTTTTGGGAGTTGGAGGTGGTAGTACGTCCATACAGTTATAAATATTTTCAATAAGACTTTTACAACCCTCTACTTTAATAGTCGGGTTTAATACAACACCAATAATATAAATAGGGGGAATAGGAATAAAATATTTCTTTAATTTCATAAACATTTTTTAATAGCTGCAGTATAGGTAGGTTTTTCCATATATTCTTTAAGAAGTAAAAATATTATAGCTATATAAAACAACATAGTTGAAATAGTAGGATAATATAAAGTAGAAAATTCTTTTGTTGCTCGTTGAAAATTTTCTAAAAATTCAATAAGTTCTCTAATTTTCTCCCAATCATTATCCACAATCATATCATTTGAATTTTGATTATGGGCGTTAAAAAATAAAGTAATAGGTTTTCTATAGTCATAAGCAACAACTAGTTTGTCATATAAAGAATTTCACCTAGTTGGTACTTCTTCGGGAATTTTTCTGTAAGATAGTCCACAATCGTGGCAAGTTTTTTTATATTATTTTCTCTGTTGAATTCTATTATTTTTAAAAATAAAGTGTATAGCAAATTGTATTTTTTCAAGAATATCTTGAAAAAGTGAAAGACCATCCTTTACAACTAAGTTATAAATATGGCACGCACATTTGATATGAAAATATTTTGGAAAAGACGGAGTTAAAACATCTCTTAAAATACTAATAGCAGAATTGTTAGAAGATGCATTATCTAATGTAATATTCATAACTTTATCAGTTATTCCGTAATAATCGCAGACTGAATAAATATTTTCTGAAATAAACTCACCAGTGTGCCTACTATCTATATAACTATATGCTAAAATACGTTTTTGCATAGACCATTTATAATCTATCTAATGACAGGTTACCGTTAAATAATCATGGCCGTTAGTACTACGATCTATATCAGAAGTTAGAGCGACTTTGCAATTTAAATGATATAATGCATAACGTAAATACTGTTGACATTCATGTGCAAATTTAAATACATTTCTTTTAACAGTTGATCTAGAAAAACCTTTATAAGCAGGATTATACATATCTCTAATATAATGAATAAAATCAGGAGATTCAGGAAATAAAAAAGGCAAACCCTCCACAGCAACTAATTTTGCTAGTGATTCCCTATCTTTATGTTTATCGTATTTAGGGCATAACTCCCGTCATAGGTTAATTTGACCAGATTCTTTTCCAAACAAGATGTGAACCTTGTTCCGATTGAGAGGACGTTTTCTCACCATTTTTTCAATCATGTATTGGGCATGCAAGGCTTTGTGTTTTTGCAATAGGTGTCTTCCTAAATCCCCCGTCCCACCATGACCTTGTCCAGTTTTAAAAGAATAAACATTTTTACAAGTTTTACATACAGCTACTTGATTAGCTACGTCTCTGTCAAAATATTTCCATACAACTGATTTTAATGGTCGCTTTGGACTCGTCTCATAGTAGGGGGGATAGGAGGCATTTCACTAGTGGGTGTATCATCTTCATTAGTAGGTGTATCATCATTTAGGGTGTCATCTAAATTAAAATCTTCTTCAATTTGAGGATAATCATTTGTGTCAAGATCATATGGTATTTCAGGAAACATTTCAGGATCTATAAAATCATCTTGTCTAGAATACCGGAACAGAATACTAGAAGAAGTACACTTTGCCCTTGTTACCACTCCTACTAGAAGAAGCCTGACCCTTACCCTTACCCAACATGCCTCTTAGTCCTTTCATTTTAATTATGCTAATAAATAGTTAAAGATAATGAAATTAAATGTGCTAAATGAAATAAAGACAAAATAATAATTTAATGAGAGAACGAATGTACAAACGCCACGTAGAGTCGACGTAATCGAAGGTTGAAAATTGAAACTTTGCTCGATAGATAATCCTCGCTAGTTGCCAACTTCACTCCCAATTCTCAAATTAATAAATAGATTGAATATGTAGACAATGTTGTATAGAGATTGATTGATAATTGATTGAGAGATTAGAGAGTAGAAAGATTTGTGAAAATAATAAGAAGAGGAATGAGGTATTTATAGTTGAAAAATTGGGTTAAAGTGTAAATATAATAACTTAGGGGTTAAAAATAAATATAAAGGGGTAGGGGTTGGGGAGGAGGTTTAAAATGGCCGTTTTCCAACGGCCAAAATGTAAAATGGCCGTTGGACAACGGCTATTTTCTCGCAGCGGAGGATCGGGCTGGTCGGGCGGGATCGAGGCTCAGCGGTGGTCGGGCGGGACTGCACTGCCCCGCCTGCTCGAGCCCCGGCCCCGTTTTTTTATAGCGGGTCGTGGTTCGGTCGGGATCGGGTTGGGACCGACGAGTCGGGTCGGCCACCCGCCACCGCCACCCTAGTTCAAATATAAGAGTTTCCACTGTCACTAATGAAAGTGTTAAAATAAAATGATGTCCTAGTTGAAAACTCATAAAAGAAATTGTTGAAGGGCCATGCAATAGAATAATTGTTCAAAGACTTGGAGTTGCCACAAAGAAACTAAAAGAAGTGTCACCGTCCCCCATTTAATTTGATTCAAGCTGATCTGTTGTAATTCATTATTGTTTATTCTTTCGAAGCATTAATAGTAGTTATATATTATTTTCGTACATTCACTGTAACTCACATAATTCAATACTAAAATCAAATACACAATGAAAACATAAAAATCAAGAATATTGTTTTGAGTCAATTAATTTGGGACAAAAATAAGAAATTTTACTTACAATATATAGAAAATGACAAATAATTGCTAATGGCTATAGAGAAATATCTAACAACCGTTGAAACCAAATCCGAGAACTTGATTCAATCCCTAAAATTTCCTGTTTTTGTTGGCTCACTTTTTCAAATTATTTGTTATAGTTATTAAAAATAATTATCTCAAATTATTTATCATTTTAAAAATTTAATGAATAATTGATTATTTTTCTCCATTTTACCTTTAGGAGAATCTTGTCATTAATAGAGATGAATGCATAAATAGAGTAAACATGTCTCAAATTATTTGTCGTGATTACTAAAAATAGTTATCTCAATTTATCGTTTTAGAAGTTCAGAAAATAATTAATTTTTTTTCATTTTACCTTAAGAGAATCTTGTCATTAATATAGATGAATACATAAATAGAGCAAACATTAATAACGAGAGATTATAACTTCGATATAAATAAGGATAAAGTTAGTCAAATACATCTTCTAATTAATATTTTTTAAGGGGCGTGTTAGAGAAAAAAGCGATAAATAATTTGAGACGCGGGCATTATATTTTTGTAATTTTTTTTGCTTGTTCCACTTATATTATCCACTTATTATAATTTTACGAAAAGATTTTTACTTTTACATCCCCGCCCCCCCCCCCCCACACAAACCCCTACCCCCTCAGTAGTGTGGGGCCAAATGTATTATGTTGTCAAGCCCTTATTGGCAGGACTACTTTTTTGAATTTATCCAGAGTGGATTTACTAAACTTGTAATGTCATTCTTGATAAAAAAAAAAAAAATTGTAATGTCATTTCCCACTATAATGATTAAAATCTAATAATAATCATTTCCAAAGAACGATCTAATCTAATAACACGTGTCAATTCAACCAAAGCACACATCACAACTAAACTATTCTAACTCTCAAATTATTACTCATTAGATTTTCTTGCATATCCGTGATTAAAGTTCCGCGGTATTAATGTCGTTACACACACATAATTGCTAATTAGTCTCAGTATCCACATTACAATTACTATTTCAAAAAACTTAGTATCATTTTTTAATTCCAAAGTATTGATGTATGTTGTCAGAGTGTTGAGAAAATATTTTTCTTTTTGTTGTTTGGAATTATATAGAAGATAAAGACATTTTTGGAAGAATTTTATTATGTCATGAGTGTTTCAAATTTGTTTTTGGAAGTTTCTGGTTTTGTGTCATGACATTTTTTCTAACATGTCATTTTCAATACTAAGTTAAAATCAGAAAATATTGGAACAAATGTCATGACATTCGGACCGACATTCTGATAACAGTTTTGTCTTACTTCACTGGACAGAACCTAAAATCATGGAGCTTTACCACAACGGTAATTTTGACTTGATAAGGAGTCTTTGAAGCAGATTGAAAAATGTGGAAGACCAAGTCAAATGAGTAACTTAACTTGAGGAGCAAGTAGGGTGAAGAACAAGTCAAATCAGCTCCTATTTTCATGCCTCAAGCTACTGCTTCACGTGATTAGTTTTTCCTCAACTTCTACAACCAATTGATGAGCTTTTCAAGAAGGACTCTCTACTATAAATAGAGAGGGAAGAAGAGTGAATCAATATCCAGAATCAAAATGTAAAAATACCAAGAGAGCTCTCGGGATTTCTTCTCAGAAATCTGGATCACAAAATGTTGCCTGAGTTTGTGACGACATTTTGTCCAACATTACATTCGTTGTTTCAGATTCTAGATTAGCTTTGTATGAAGCGATTGTAATGAGATGTTGTGCACTTCTATTTAGATAGAATTTTCAGACATAAGTCATCTGCGACTTAAATTTTTTTTATTCCTTTTGTATTATCTTGTAATATTGTAAAAGAAGGAATATATTCAATTGTGTATATATATATATATATATATACAATATCTTTGGTCATTGATCATCATGGGTTATATCAATATATAACCTATGAAAATTAAACTTTTGTGTTCTTTATTTATTTCCGCTGCACTTTAACTCTTCAAAGGTTTTATTCTGTTTTTACCGAAATGTTGTCAGTTGTGTCAGACGACATTTCTGCCGACATTCCCAAACTGTTTTAGCATTCGATTTTATTTTATTTCCAGTTTGTTGTTTACTGTTCCATATCATAACCCCCGGGACCCAACAAGTGGTATCAAAACCAACACTTGACATAATAAGTAATTGGTCCTATTATTCAAAGTTATGGATCCGGCTAATCCAAATATTGATAGACTTCCCATTTTAAATGGAACAAACTGTACCTATTGAGGATTCACCTACGTTCTCACATCAAATCAATTGATGTTAGGACATGGAGATCTATAACCAATGGGTATGTTTGTTCAAATGTTGTCGCCTGATGAGGAAGGTGACATTCTTGTTAAACCTGAATCCAAATGGATGGCGGGAAAAACCAATAATACTAACTTAACGAAAAGGCCTTAGATGCAATTTTTGGATGGGTTGATCTTTACATGTTTAAACTCGTTCAAAACTGCCCAACGGCTAAGGATGCATGAGATACTTTACAAATTCATTGTGAAGGTAGATCAAGTGTTCATCGAATTAAGCTACACATGATCATGAGTAAATATGAACATTTAAGGATGGAAGAAGCAGATGATATTAAATCTTATTTTGAAAGGCTCTATGTTCACTTCCTAAAAAGTTTAATTTAAAGATTTATGTCATTAAAAAGGCTCACATTTTGCTACTATGAACCTTCATACCTTGATGAACATTCTCAAAACCTATGAGATGAACATTGAGAATCAAAGGGGACTATATAAGAGCAAGAATGTGGCACTTTAAGTTCAATCCTCAGAGAATCAAATCAATGAAGAGGATGAGAATCTTGAAGAACTTGGTGAAGGTGCTAATGTTGTCTTACTCACTCGAAAATACAATTTGAAGGTGAAGAAGTTCAACAATGAGAGAAATCAATCTAAATCTAAAAGGCATCAAAACCAAGGCTTCAATCAAAAGTCCACCAAATTCCTTTCAAGAACTCAAAAAGAAAGGCAAAAAGAATGAGAAGATGAAGAAGATCAAGAAGTCGAATCACAAGCAATGCTAGCCACTTTTTATGAACAGTTCCGGACAAAAAAATAAAAATATTGTCTGTAATGTTGCCTCAGGTGTCACGACATTTCAGGCAACATCTGCAACGACATCTGCATCTCCAGCAACATATGAAAGGTATATATTCTTTAACTATTCTGATGTTAATGCTTTAGTTATTTTATTTATAGTGGTGAGGCTGAGAGTTTGGATCAAGTTTAAAGCAAATATGACATGATTATTGAATTATAAAACATTTGTAAAGCATTAATCGTAGAATCCAAGTAACTTGAGACAAAGGTAAAATCTTTAACTCGTGAGAATGTAGATCTAAAAGGCACAATAACCTAACTAGAGGTTGCACTTACCAAATATGATACTAAATTTGGTAAGATTCGTGCAAAATTGATTTAGCCGAAACAACCTTTCGTGAGCTCAACTCATAAACTTCTAAATTGAATGAGATACTCAGTTTTAGGAAACCTTCACATGTAGGTATTGAGTATGAAAACTCTCTTAAAACTTTCTGCTCTAGTTTGTTTGATAAAAATGAGAAATTGTGCTTTGTAAAAGAAAAATGATTAAATAATAGGTTCTCATATATGTCAAAAAGAATATGAAGTTTGTGTGTCATTATTGTAACTGTTTCAAACTTCAAGATTCTGTGAGCAAAATGTTGCCTAAAAGGTTGTCCAATATCTTGGACAACATTTGCAGCAACATTTCTGAGCTGAGAGGTAAAAAATATTTTTAAAAGAGTTTGGGTTCACCACAAGGGATGTATCTTGTAATGTGCGATAACTGCTTTAAGAACTAACATTTCAGGTTCTTGGTGCTTTGAGAGTAGATGTTCTCGTCACATGACAGGTACAAAGGAGTTCCTAAAGAACTGCAGTCATTCAATGGAGGTAACATAACTTATGGAGGTAGCAGTAAAAGTAAAATGATTGGAAAAGAAATCCTGAATATTCCTGGATTTTCAACTTTAAGAAATGTCTTACACGTTGAAGATTTAAATGGCTAATTTGATGAGTCAATTGTGTAATGATAATCTTGAGGGAAAATTTAAGAATGCTTGTAAAGTTACGAATGAATCTAAGGAATGTGTCATGTCAAGTACTAGAATAGGTAAGAATTGTTGTCTTGTTGCAAGACAAGAAACGTGCAATAATGTCAAGATCGACGACACAACACTATGACATCAAAATTTGGGGCATGTCATGTCACGACCCGTTCGGGGTGTGGGTGCCCCCTTGCAAGAGTAGTAGTACATACATCGAGTGTAACCAAAATATAAACAAAAAACAAGGCAACTATAAAAATAAAAAATAAGACACGATTTAAAAGCATAGCTTTTCTAATATATATAACTAACTCAAGTTTTTCACTTTCCCAATAGTCATAATAGTATAGTACTACACCTCAAAAGAGTACAACTATGGCGGACAATTACCCGCCATTGAAACTCACAAAGACAAAACTACTATATCTGAGATGAGAGAGATACCCCCCTCCTGAAAGCTCGGAGAGATGGAGCAACACGGCGCGATATGAAGACATCCTAAGGCTTACCACTGCCTTCTTTGCGCGCAACGGGCGCATGACAGAGGAGATGGATAACAAGACGGCAGTGTATAAAGTAAAAAAACTTTAAAATAAAAAAAAAGTATTTAAAAATACAATCTATAACATGTCAACTACCGCAATCTGGAAAAATTTATCTCATATGGAGTGGTTAGAGACTTACCCAACTTCAGTCATAAAGGTAAAAAGTCAGTGTAGATTGTCTCTAAGGTAAGCAAACTCATGTTTCCCATAATGTTGTTCAGAATGACGACAACATTCAGGTATGTCTCACTGTTTTCTACTATCGCACATGGATCTTATAGGTCTAATTGAGGTAAACAATTTAGGAGGCATAAGGTATTCCTATGTGATTGTAGATGATTTTTCTAGGTACTTATGGATATATTTTTTGAAAGAAAAATCTCAAACTTTTGACATGTTTTTAAAATTTTGCACTCTAGAATTAGAAACTTGTCATATTCTCCTATTTTTCGGATTAATTCCGATATGGAAAAGAAATTGAAAACATCTCCTTCACAAAATTTTGTGAGAAAAGAGAAATTTCCGTGAGTTTTTTATACTCCCAAAAACTCCTTAACATAATGGGTAGCACAAATGAATAATAGAACATGGCAAGGAATGACTAGAGTTATGCTTAGTTCTATCAAATTGTCAATGTTTTTTTTAATGTATGTTACATCACTTATAGAGTCTACTTAAGACCTGTAACAAAGATGACATCCTATGAAATTTTTAAATGGAAATAAACCTAATTTGCGTTACTTTGATGTCTTTGGGTGTATTTGTTGCATTTTAAATGATAGAGATTATCTGGCTAAGTTTGATTCTAAGAGTGAAAGAAATTTTGTTGGCTATTTCTAAAATAGTCATGCTTACTGAGTGTACAATCGAAGGACAAAAATTGTACAAGAGTCTACTGCTGAAGAATCAGATGTTGCCTCAAATATAACCACATTCTGAGCAACATCTGAACCTGAAGCAGAAACCACAAAGGGTGTGAATGAAGAGTCAAATGCGTAATTGTTAAATCAAGTTCGAAGAAACCCTCATCAAGGATTAGTAAGAATCATCAAACATGTCAGGTGATAGGGGGAGTGTTTGAAGGAAGTAGAACAAGAAGCAAATAACCACTCTTTTACAAAGACATGATAAGGTATGTGTGTATGTCTACCATATACCAAGAGGTTTGTCTTTCTTGTTTTAACATACGTTTAGTGTTTGTGTTTGTGCATGATTCTAAGCCTATCCCAAAATCTTCCACTTAAATGCCGTAAAATGTGTCATTTGATATATTGTCGGCACATGTGAGTTTGAGAACTTGGTATTCCAAGGACACTAATCCTAACCTAATAGGATATAGTGACTCGGATTGGGCTGGTGATATGGATGATAGAAAGTGTACAAGTACATGATATTTTTATCTTGGCAATAATCGTGTTTCTTGGTAGAGTCATAAATAAAATTGTGTTTCACTTTCAACTGTTGAATCTGAATCTGTAGCAGCTGATAGTTGTTGTTCTCACTGAATATGACTAAGACACATGTTAAACGACTATGGTTTTACTAGCAACATTTTAATTTTGTAGTATGATTAGACATCATTTTTTAAGAGATTTGATTGAAAAACAGCTAGTTCAAATTGAAAATGTTGACACTCTTTATCAACTAACTGATATTTTTATAAAAGTTTTTGGACCATGAGAAAAAAAAATCTATTGGTATTTATAATGTCTGAAACAGGCACTGTTGGACGAATGTCGGCTATATTGTCTCTAACATTTCCGGTGACATTTACCCTTGTAATATCAGAATCTGATTTTCAGTACTTGTAACGACTGATTTTTGTTCAAACAGGTATGATTCTAAATGAGAACATGATTTTAATGTGATAACGTTCTCTGCGATGATATTAGATATCATAAAAAGGGAGTATCAAAATAAGGCAAAGCCTTTCTAATTCTCGGCAACTGTGAAATACGGGCAAAACCCTTGAATTGATATCGTTCCTATACTATAGGAGTATCAAAGTACTTGAACAAAGAAAAAAATTACGAGGATGCTAAATAAGTATTCTTGTTTTTGACACGAAAATAAATTTTGTATGTGTTTTATGATTAGATCTTGGACTCAATGGGAAAATGTTACATTGGTCTGGAGGTTAAACTCATAAAAACATATATGAAACGTGTTTTGATTTGTTGCCGAAAGGAATATGTTCTTGCAGGATCATGATATTTGTGTTGTACAAAATGTTGCCAACATTACTGTTGACATTTTCAGATAATGATATTTGTTGGGATGCGATGTGTAACTGATTTTTGAAAATTCATTTGTTTTTCCCTATTTTTGTGCCTTGTTTTAATAGGAATTTCAAACTTTAAACTGATAAGATTAGTTCTTATTCCTACTTTGATGTCTAGTTAGTTTATCTCAATATTTTAGGTGTAAGTTATTGTGTAAAATTGAAACACCTAAATCTAAGGGATTTTTTGTTGCTTAGAAAGATCTGGCATGTATATACATATTCATCTCATTTGTTATTTTTTTTATCATCTTCGATTTTCCCTATAATATATATATATATATATATATAATAAAAATTAGGTATTCTGCCAAGTTTATAAATCATTCTTTACTTGTTTGTCATTCTTGTTATCTTTTTTGTTTTTTTCGAAAATAATATATATATATATATATATATAAATGAGAAAGATCACATCACTTCGGTATATACAACCGATGGAACACTCAAACCCTTCATCTTCCAAAATTCCTCAAACCCTCCACAATATTCACCTATGGAAACCTCTCCAATGTCAACAACAATTTCAGCCAACACGCCGGCCAACATTCCTATGACTACAACCCTCCAATGAACACTGACTCAACTGAGCATAATGAACCACTGCAACCCTATCGGTTTCCTTCTTCACCATCCACAGAGGACTTGTCTAAAGCTATAGTATTAAAAGGTTCAGATGAACCTTTAGACATCAGCTACCCAGGTGATGAAAATAATCCAAGAGATGTTGATGAAACATCTGATATTTCAGCATTGGGTAAGAGACCAAGATCCTCCACCTTCCCTACTTGTGGATCGAGTAGAATGTTTGAGAGTACAGTTCGTGAAGAGCCAAAAGTCCAGATGTGATTCTACTATACCGGCTTGCTTGAAGCAGTGACAGTGATGACACGAACTTGAAATTCTCAATTGAAGAGAGTGGAGAAGAACCAAATGCTTCTGTACTGCAAACGTGTCTCAAGAAAGTGAGGAAGTTCCTGATGAAACTCCAGTGAAGCAATTTTTTCCAAAGGAAATTTTCAGATATGTCAAATTGAGTGGTGCTCTGAATGTTGTCACTGATACCACAACATCTCAGACAACATTTCAGCCAACATCAGAAGAGACACAAACTCCAACATCCTCCATCAAACCAAATCTAATTCAGACTTTGAGGTATGTATCTACTCAGAGAAATATGTTCTAAAACTCATTCTGATAAGTGGAACTGATTCAAGAATAGAGTTATTAGATCTAAAAAATTGTTAGATATTATCTCATGTTCAGAATATGATTTGGTAGAGTTCTTAAAAAAAGACAGCTCCTAGGATCTGTTACTGGAAAAATGTATGTTGATAAAATAGTCAAGCTATTTTATGCTGATTTGAGTTCTGTTATAATGGATACCAACTCAAAGAAATTTGAGAAGGTATATCTCTATAATAGAGTATATTTTTTTACACCTGCTGTTTTAAACCAATGTATGAGATTAAATGCTGAGGAGAATGTTAGAGAAGCAGACACTGCAATGGACAATAGAGATGAATTAATTGAGTACTTCACATGAAGTATTATGCATAAGTGGATCTCTAGATGTCCAACCTCTGAATTTCCAGCCTTGTTTGCCACCCCTCACAAATTGCTATACACAATTGGCTTACTTTAATGAATGAGTTAATTGTAACTACATAACAAGCAACCCTGCGGTATGAAATTGGAAAAGGTTTGAGAGTTGATCTGCGCAAAATGATCTTCCATCAAGTTGTCAACTTGACACAAAGAGAATCAACCTCAATCCTTTGTTATCCCTCTCTGATATACAAAGTTGTAACTACCTAAGGTCTTAAGCCTAAGAGGGAGGACACATTAGGAAAGACTTATAAACTGTACACAGTAAATAAAGTTGGTTTAAAGAGTAGAGACAGAGTCATCGATCTACCCTAGAAAATGGAAGAAAATAGTGCAGATGTTGACAGGAATGTCACCAATATTCTTGACAACACTGGTCCAAGACAGTCTCCACTGTCTACTGAATGAATTGTGATTCAAATTACAAAGATCAATAACAAATCTCTAAGGTTGATACTGTGAAGAATGCTCTAAGCCTCTAATCCAAGCCAGAGACCATTACAAGTTGCGGCTTTCTTCACAAAAAGGGGGAGAAAATGATATGCATATGCTACTGTAGTGTCGAGAGAATGATAATGCGAAATGATATACATATGTTATTGTACTGTCGATAGAAAGATAATGCTACTGTCGAGATGCTACTGTCGAGGCTACTGTGGAGAAAATGATTATGCTGCTGAATAGAGATGCTGCAGAGGAAATACTAATGCATGAGGAGCAGAGAAAGAAGGCTAGATGTTGTAGAGGAAATGCTAATGTAGGGGGAGCAAAGGAAGAAGGTTAGATGTTGTACAAAGAGAAGAATGATAGATGAAGTTGTTCTATGCATAAAAGGAATTATGCAAGAGTATAGAACTGCTGGAAGCTACTGCTGGTGTATGATGAGTTAGGAGGAGTTGATGCTACTGGTTGGTGTTGAGAATATGATCTGAATATAAATATGTATAAGTGGATGATATGTGTATATGTGCTAACATCTTTCTTCTTTTCTAATACTATATAAACGGTGTATATATGTATATCTTGTATATGTTGTGTGTATATACCATCACAGGTTGAGGGGGAGCATTAACATTGTCGTTGGTCACTCGCGCTGAATAGATTAGGTTTTGTGAAGAAAGACAAAAAGGGGGAGAATGTTAATGTTAGGTTTTGTGTCATGACATTTTTCCTAACATATCATTGTCAGTACTAAGTTAAAATCAAAAAATATTGGAACAAATGTCATGACATTCATACCGACATTCTGGTAACAGTTTTGTCTTACTTCACTGGACAAAACCTTAAATCATAGAGTTTTACCACAACGGTAATTTTGACTTGGTAAGGAGTCTTTGAAGCAGATTGAAAACGTGGAAGACCAAGTACAAGGAGTAGCTTAACTTGAAGAGCAATTAGGGTGAAGAACAAGTCAAATCAACTCCTATTTTCATGCCTCAAGCTACTGCTTCACGTGACAAGTTTTTCCTCAACTTCTACAACCAATTGATGAGCTTTTCAAGAAGGACTCTCTACTATAAATAGAGATCAAATGTAAAAATACCAAGAGAGCTCTCGGAATTTCTTCTCAGAAATCTGGATCACAAAATGTTGCCTGAGTTTGTGACGACATTCTGTCCGACATTACATTCGCTATTTCAGATTCTATATTAGCTTTGTATGGAGCGATTGTAATGAGATATTGTGCACTTCTATTTAGATAGAATTTTCAGGCATAAGTCATCTGCGACTTAACCTTTTTTTTAATTTCTTTTGTATTATCTTGTAATATTGTAAAAGAAAGAATATATATATATATATAATACCTTTGGTCATTGACCATCATGGGTTATATCAATATATAACCTATGAAAATTAAACATTTGTGTTCTTTATTTATTTTCGCTGCACTTTAACTCTTCAAAGGTTTTATTCTGTTTTTACCGAAATGTTGTCAGTTGTGTCAGACGACATTTCTGCCGACATTCGCAAACTGTTTTAGCATTCGATTTTATTTTATTTCTAGTTTGTTGTTTATTGTTCCATAGCATAACCCCCGCGACCCAACATTTTCAATTATTTTTTGTCCTTTGGTTGGAGTTATAGAGAAGAAAAGAGAATTTTGAAAATTTTAATGTGTCGTGACTTTGTCAAAATCGCTTCACTCGTTTCAAGATAGTAAAAGAATGTCAATTTAGATGTGTCTCTAACCTAGTGGGTCGCTGAGTCACCGTGATTTATCTCCTTCATCAATCTCTGTCGGATCGGGTGGTGGGGGCCCTGTGGGCGAGGGATTTCGCCTTTTTGCCCCCAAGAATGTCGAATTTAGAGGACTGTACCGAAAACTTCAACAAAAAGTTACGTCGGTAGAATAAAATGCATCAACCATAACATATGGGAATATATTATTCAAACGACAACGGGTTCTATAACAAGAAAGGTGAACAATTTCCAGATATATAGCATAAATAATTACTATGAGCACCAAAAATGATTGTTGAACTTAATTCTTTGTTAATATTGAAAAGATTAACTTGGAGTTTGAATAAAAATATTTCAAATAATAGTATCATTATCGTGTAGTTATGGATAAAATTGTCTCAAAAAACAAAACAATAATGTTAGGACTAGAGGTAGCTCAGTTGATTGACAACTTTAACTTTCACCTTGTTGGTGAAAGTTCGATTTCCCACCTTATAATCACTTTCTCGTTTCCCCTTTCCCTACCCCATTTGTAATAAAAATAATTAAAAAATAATAATAGTTAGGACTAGAGAAGTTTCTTTCTCTTCTCTAGTATTTCATTTTGTTGGCTAGTCTACTATGTTTGTCTTCCTTTGATATACATTGATTCCCTTTCTCCCAAAACTTACACTCAAATAATTTGACATCAGTGTGGTTTGGTCAAAAACCACTTATCTTATGACTAAATCTCAAAATCTTAACAATGTGATAACCAAGATTGAAAAATTATTTGAAAAGTACGCTGCCATTGAGGCATTGATATGATAAGATAAACTAGAATCATGCTCACTAATCTCTTAACGTTAATACTAATCTACCTACCATATACAAATGATACTACACTAATTATAATAATAATAATTATTATTATTCTATCAAGTATAAAACATTAACGGACATAAAAGGGATTGGAAGAAAACAATATACTACAAAAAAAGTAGGACTAGAAAGAAGAAGGCTGTGACGAAGCGTATTTAAATTTCAATAACAAGAACAAATTCCATAGGACCAAGTCCTTTTTCAGGAAGTGACTTAGAATTGACTTTTGTGTGATAACTGATAACTCATAACTTAGGATTCTAACTATTTAAATTGATGCTTTTCAGACTTGTGAAAAATAATAATATTTCCACATATATGCAATCTATGAAATGATTACTTGTAACAGATTCAAAGTCATAATGGACGGTAAGAGAATTAAAATAACATATTGATTGATTGATCCCACTAGAAGCTTCTTTCTTGAAAATAAAGGTCAACTCCCCATCAAGATGTATAAGAAGATTGACAAAGTAAAAATCGGCAGTGCTCCCTGATGGTAAGATTCCATTAATTTTTTTAGAGAGTTTTTTTCGTTAATACAAATACATATAGTGTACAATGCGAAACTCTAATACAATAAAGATTCTATCATAAATATACATAATTAAATATTATACAATATATGGAGTATATTAGGTGGTACACGTTAATACACCCCCTCAGTTGGAGCGAGAGGAGGTCGGACGCTAAGACTGAATCTGAAGTCAAGGAATAGTTGTCTAGGCAGACCTTTAGTGAATATATCCGCGTACATATACGAAGAAGGTACATGCAACACCTTAACATGACCGAGAGCAACCTTCTCACGAACAAAATGAATATCCATCTCAATATGTTTGGTTCGTTGATGCTGAACCGGATAATGAAATATGTATATGGCGGATATGTTATCACAGTAAACAAAATACGCCTTACGTAAGGGACGTTGAAGCTCCAAAAGAAGGTTTCGGAGCCAACAGATCTCAACAACAGCATTAGCAACGCCTCTATACTCTGCTTATGCACTCGAACGGGATAAATTGGCCTGCCTCTTGCCATATCAAGAAATTAGATTATTCACTAAGAACACACAGTAGACGGAGGTGGAGCGTCGCGTGTCCGGACAACCTGCCCAATCAACATCCATATATGATAACAATCTGGTCGGTGCTGAGGGGTATAGATGCAATTCATAATCAAGTGTGCCCTTAACATATCGAATGATACGCTTAAGAGCGGTAAAATGAGGCTCTCTGGGACATGTATGAATAAGCATACATGCTGAACAACATAAACAATGTCATGTCTGGTGAAAGTAAGATACTATAATGCACCTACAATACTCATGTAGAGTGTGGGATCAGACACTGGATTACCATCCACAACACTAAGCCTTGATTTAGAATCAACCGGTGTGAACATGATCTTGCAGTTCGCCATTTTGGCCATGTACATTATCTCCTCTGCATACTTTTGCTGACACAAAAACATAGTATTTGCAGAACGAGTCACTAATATCCCTAAAAATAGCTCAACTTGCCCAAGTCAGTCATAGCAAATTATGTCTTTATTAATGTAATAATCTCATTTTTCAACAGATCAGAGGAGGCAATAAGCATAATGTCATCCACATATAACAACAAATAAGCAATGTTACTACCTCGATGGAAAATAAATAGAGAAGTATCACATTTACTGTATGCATGATGTACCGTGCAAAATGTTCATACCACGCTCCAGGGACCTGTTTCAAATCATAAAGTGACTTACGGACATGACATATATACTGAGGGGCTGCTGGATGGACAAAGTCAGGCGGCTGGTGCATGTAAACATTTTCTTTCAAATCCCCATGTAGAAATGCATTTTTCACATCAAACTGATGAATCAACCAATGCTTACCCATATCAATACTCAGAACCATACGAATAGTGGCCAATTTTACAACCGGATTGAATATCTCACCACAATCAATACCCTCATGTTGATTACTATTATTGGCCACAAGTCTCGTCTTATACCTTCAAGATCACTGTTGTCTCTGTATTTGTGACGAAAAAATCACATGCAACGGATCACATTAACTCCCTCCAGTCGAGGAACCAAATCCCAAGTGTGTTATTTTGTTAAAGCATTAAATTTCTCACGCATGGTCGCATTCCAATTAGGGTCTAGTTTGGATAATTTTGGAAATTGGGGATATGATTTGTGTGGATATGTTAAACTTGACTTTGAGTTTGAAGATCCCATGTTGGGCACGGGTTTCCATAGGATATGAGGAGGCATGATTGGGTCGAATATTTTGGGACTGGGTCAGGTCAGTTGTTCCAGTTGCAGGGACGGTGTCTGATAGGTGTCGGGTTTGGTCGGCAGAGTATGGGTTAGGCCATGGAGTGTTGGGTTGTCGGATGTGGATGATTTAGGTCGAAGAGTTGATCCGATTTGGTGGGTTGGGGCTACGGGTTGACGACGAGGAATGGTGTGGGTTGACAGGGTTCTGGGTGCAGACAATGTTGGTTGGTCGGGTTACCGGTGCAGTGGTGTTGTCGGTGGTGGGGACACTAGGGTAGTTAGAACGGCGATCCACATGATACATTGGTGACGTTTGCTGGTGGGTGGTAGAGGTGGTGACCGATTGAGACAGTGTAACGATGGGATGACTGTCGGTGGTGGGGGTGGTAAACGGAGATTGAAGAGATGAGGATTGAACTGGAGAGGCAGTGACGCTGCCGGAGGTGGGTCGATTGCCGGTAGTTGTGTCAATCGGGGGTGATGATGGTAAAGAGTGGGCAGACAACATAGACGCTAGAGTTGGTGTTGTGGCAGTGGCATTAGGTGGCATTGACGGTAATTGGGTAGTGGTGGTGGTGACGGAGGGTAACCCGCCGGTAGTGGCAGCATGTCGGAGAGTATGGTGGACTAGCGGTGATGTGTTCGAATCATTAAGGAATTAGTAATCATTGACTCAAAAAATGTTTTAATGTTATCAAACGGGAAAACATACTCGACAAAAGTGACGCGGCGTGAGATTATGATTTTATAGGTGGATAGTTCATAGCACGAGTACCCCCGATGGTTTGACGGGAAACTTAGGAAGGTGCATGGAGTAGTCGGGGTGCTAATTTGTGAGGAGTCGTGGATGTCATATTTGGGTAACACAAACAACCAAAAATTCTAAGGTGGTCATAGGTAGGGATCCGACGGTAGAGAATTTTGGTGGGTGTCCTATTTTGAATAGCACGGGTAGGTAAGATGTTGAGAATATTTTCTGCCATTTTTAATGCATATACCCAAAAGTTAGGGGGGAGAGACGCATGAAAAAAGAGGGTACGGATCATATTATTAATGGTTCGGAGAATTATTTCGGTTTTCCCATTTTGAGGGGATGTATGGGAGCATGAGAAATGAAAGATCATGTCATTAGCCGCACAGAGTTTATGAAATAAGGAATTATTAAACTCACGGCCATTATCACATTGAAATGATTTTATGTCTTTTTCAAATTGTGTTTTAACCAGTGTACGAAACTCAACAAATTTATAGAACACTTGATATTTGAGTTTGAATGGGTATACCCAAAGAAAGTGAGAGAAATCATCCAAAGATACCAGATAATATTTGTGTCCTAAATTGCTAGTTATGGGAGATGTCCATAAATCAACGTGAATAATATTAAAAGGAGAGAAAGTAGTACTCATAAAAGTTGTAAATGGTAGTCTAACGTGTTTCCCTAACTGACAAAAGGAGCAACTACGAGAAAGGTTCCCTTTGTTACATTGGATTAAATTTCGGTTTCTAAGAGAATAAAAACGTGAGAACTCGGATGACCAAGTCTACTATGTCACGTTGAGAGAGATATGATTGTTAGAACAGTGGGAGGAGTGACACTAGCAACGGATGTGGGTAGGAAAGGATATAGGCCCCCCTCACTATTGCATCCCGTAAGGAGTTTTTCGGTACGGAGGTCCGTTACAGAAAATTCTAACGGGTCAAAATTAATTGAGACAGAATTATCGGTGACAATGCGATGATCCTTATCGACCATAATAGACTGCGGAGTATTTAAATTTGGCTTGTGATACTATGTAAGATTGTATTAATCTCTCTTGGTGATCATTTCTCATTAATACAAATATATATATATATATATATGGTATAATAATATACAATAAAGATCTTATCATAAATATACATCACTAAATATTATATAATATATAGAATATATTAGGTGGTACACGTTAATACTAATAATTTTGTCTTTCAAAGTTTCTTGGAAGGTTTTCCACATTATTTTGGGGAAAGTTTCCAAGTTTCGTACCATTGTATAAATGCATTAGTTTAATTTTCAAAGTTATAAATTTATAATCATCCTATTTGTGTTTCGATCCCTTTCACATAATCACATGCATGCACTCTTACACTTGTCAGACTAATTATGGATGTTAGTGTACGCATAAAACCTAGTATCTCATACGATAATAAACATTATATAAAATAAATGAGCTTGGCTATAAACTTAGTCATTAATCAGTTGCTAAATTGCTCGTGACTAATTTTTTTATAATTCGTTATTAATCTCTCTAAATAGAATTAACAACACATTTTACTATTTAACTTTCCCTCGATAATTCATATTTATTTAGTAGTAAAAAACATAATATATTAAATAATATTGAAAGTTTCATTTGTTAGAATAAGTGTAACAAATATTGATGACAATTCATTTAGAATATATTTCTTTTTATACTATTTTATTTTTGTTACTTTAAATTTGCGTTTTAGCAATTTGAAATTTAACATTATACTATAATCGAATTTGTTTTATTATTAATTTCTTCCACCACTAATATTTTTCTTACTATTTAATAAATCTATACACTTAAGAATTTTGTCAATTTGAAAAAAAAAAATTACTATTGAGAGGGATTTGAAAAAGAATAAAATTTAGTTCAACGACAAATTTTTTTGTTTAGCTGAAAAAAATTTCAGTCGCTAATTCTTAATTTTTGTAGTGATTTTACTCATTTTACAAGGGTGTTAAAATGTATGGTCCTAGTTTACTCAATTACAGTAATTACACGGGCAATCTAATTCGATAATTATTAGTCATCCTTATAAACTTTTAGATCAATTGTCATATTATTTAACCTATGATTTCTTTCTAGGTTCTCAAGAAAGCTAACGCAATAATCTTTTAAGAAAAAGTAACTCACACATGTTTCAGAAAGTATTCTTTTCTAGTACTAAACCAAACCTATTCTTCTCACAATTATTCTAAGACATTTAAAAACAATTTTGTAAAGACTAAATCAAAGTTGATCTCAATAATATAATTTAAATTCAAATGCACAAAAAAAAATCATATATCAAAGAGGACTTGTAAGTGGCAAAGAGATAAGGAATGTAAATTGATCGATAATGGGCAATTCACACTATTGTCCCTATTTTAGGGTGGTCTTTAATTTTTATCTCTGGTGGTTTTTATTTTTTGCCTTTCGCTTAAAAATGATCGAAAATAGTTTTGAGGTTGTGGGTTCGAAAAAAGGACGACTTCAAGTCGCCCCCTTTGGTGATAACAAAAAACGGTGACCTTTTCAAGTCGCTCCTTTGGTGATGATCAAAATGGGCGACTTGAAAAAGTCGTCCTTTTTGCTCTTCACTTTATTTTTTGCTCTTCACTTTATTTATAGTTTGTTCCTTCATTTTGTATTTATGAGGAAGGCTAAACATAACAATTAATCATTGCATAACTTAATGTTGAGGTTAAGTTTCCTCAAACTCAACCAAACATGTAATATAATGATGATTTGCTGAATTTTATGTGGAGTTTAGATCTCCTCTAACCAAAACCAAATGGTCCCTTCTTTTAATACTAAAGAGTAAAGTCCGATCGAAAATTGCTTTCATTTTTTTATGTAATCATGTATACAAACTTATTAAAAAATTATGATTGTTCGTATTTATTTATGTACTAGATGAAAGAACGTCACGGAGTCCAACAATTTCGGTTCCAGTATAATTCATTTATGTTTCTACTACTCTAATGAAGTTCCTTATTATTATTTTATTTTTGTATATACAAAAGCCAATTTTATTTTTTTACTTCAGTTTAAATATTATGTTGCATGAACTTAATAGAAATTTAAATACTGTCCTGATTAGTAAAAATAACATTCGAAGCATTTCTGCTTCTACATATACCAAATTTCCTTAATTTTGAATTTCAAATTATATTATTTCTACTGCTAAAATATATCTATTTTCTTTTGTGTTTTTTTCCACGAATTTTCCTCCCTCATTTAGTTTTTATTTTTTGTATATCCGAAATATTCGGATCCGAATCCGATCCGAAATATTCGGATCCGAATTCTATCCGAAAGTATCCGAAAATTACGGATATCTGATTTTTTTGTATATCCGAAGTATTCGGATCCGAATCCGATTCAAAATTATCCAAAAATTACGGATATTCAATTTTTTGTATGTCCGAAATATTCCGATCTGAATCCGATCCGAAAGTATTCGAAAATTACGGATATTCAATTTTTTGTATATCTGAAATATTCGAATCCGAATCCGATTCGAAATTTATCCGAGATATTCGGATCCGAATCCGATCCGAAATTATCCGAAAATTACGGATATTCAATTTTTTGTATGTCCGAAATATTCGAATCCGAATCCGATCAGAAATATTCGGATCCGAAAATTATGGATATCCGATTTTTTGTATATCCGAAATATTCAGAAAAAAAGCTTATTGTTAAAAATATGCATCTTGTTAGAACCGACTAAGGGATTTATGATTATGAGGAGCATAAATATAACAAGTATTGATGGCTAATTTAGTGGTAGAATGACACAATTCCACATAGGAGACCCGGGTTCGATTCATGGCTAGGGTTGTATTTGTGGTGATTAATATTGCATAAATTGTGGTCTAGTGATAGAATAGTACAGTGTCACAGTTTAGACTAGGGTTCGAATCGCAGTTGGTGCATTTAATTTTTTCTCTTTTTTGAACCATATCAAAAAGGGTGACTATAGTCAGTCACCCTTTTTGAGATCCATGTAGTCGCCCTTTTTAAGATCCATCAAATAGGGAGGCTACTGTCGCCCTTTTTGATGACTACAATCGCCCTTTTTGGTCTTTATCAAAGGGGCGACTTGAAAAATCGTCCTTCTTGATCTAAGACAACGGACTTAATAAGACGACATGAAGGACGACTAAAAATCGCCCCCTTTGATCTAAGGGGGCGATATTCCACCCAAAGAGGGCGACTGTCACCCTCTTAGACGTGATTTCTTGTAGTGCATTTTTATTAAATGAGAAATATGGGCAAAAATTAAAGATCAACAAATTGAGGGGTAAAAATTAAAAACTAGCCCGTATAGAGGGAAATCCACACAATCTTTTGATCGATAATTTTGGTAGAAGAAAAGACCCACAGTATTTTGCATTGAAACGTATTTTTCATGGAAAGTTTTCGGAAAAAGGACACCAAGAAAATATAAGGACTCCTAATTTAACTGGTTTTCAAGTCCTAAATGTTAGGAAGTAATTACATGTTTATTTCTAAATAAATAATCTATTATTTTCAAGAAAACCTATATTTTTATAAGGTAAATTAATTAAATAATAATTTGAGGAAAATAGTTAGTTTTACAAGAAATAACTTCCTCTTTATTAATTTATTTGTCTTAATTTGACTTGCACGGAATTTTAAAAAGTAAAGAACACTTTAAGATTTGTGAATTATGTGATCTTAGATAAGTGTAACGTACCAAAATATTTTTTTAATCTTTTGGTCTTAAACATATCATGTACATGTTGAAATTAAAGACTTACCAATTTAGAAAAGAAACATTCTTTTTTAATAGACTAAAAATGAAAATAGAACAAATAAATTAAAACAGAGAATGTATATTTTAAGGACCTGTTTGAAAAGTCACTCATGTAATTGGATTTAATTACAAAATTTGACATGTTTGTTTGATCAAGTAATTACTTGATTAAGTGGGAATTGTATGTAATTACAAAATTTGACATGTTTGTTTGACCAAGTAATTACTTGATTATGTGAGAATTGTGTGTAATTACATTCTCCAATTTTTACGGTGGGGTTAAGAATCGGGTGTAATTACATAGTTACTTTTTATTTTCTTTTTTTTATGTTATTTTTAATTTCTATTATTTTAACTTCTTTTATATTTTTACTTTTTAGTTGTTTTTGTTTTTAAATTTTTCTTTTTCTTTTTATATTATTTTTCTTTCTTTTTCTTTTTTCTCATTCCCAACCTTTATTTTTTGTGATACCACGTAATTGCTCGTATTTTTTTATTTTTTTATTTAGCATAATTGTGTTATTATTCTAATTTTTGAAAGTATACCTCTTAGTATAGAAAGAATGAGTCATTAACAAACTTGGCATATAATGAGTGATGTTATTAAAGTAGAATTTGTTGTGAATGAAGTTATAGACTTGTATTTTTTTCTTTATTTTAAATTATATATCTACTTAAGTTACGTTGAAACTTACTTATGTAATGTTGGAATTTGACATAGGATTATTACGTTAATTTTTTGGGGGGGATTTTAAATTTAGGTTATATTTTTTATTTTAATGTATTTGATTTAGTACTATTGACTTGTTATTTGTCATTGCATGCTGTTTAATTTTTCAATTAAATTTGATAGATTTGTTTTTGTGAGACATTTGAATAATGTTATGGCATTATATATATATATATATATATATATATATATATAAAAGTTTGTTTTTAATTTTTATAATTACAACAACATATCCAGTGAAATCTCACAACGTGGGGTATGTGGTGGGTAGAATGTACACAGACCTTACATCTACCTTGTCAGGTAGAGGTTGTTTCCGAGAAACACTCGGCTCAAGACAAATATTATTAATTTGAAAAATATATATCAATTATTTTTTTACAATATTAGTTACAAATATATGATTATCAATAAATAATGTGTTGTTAAATACATTATTTAATATCATATATAAAGGCACATATTTTTCAAATATTAATTTTTAATTTTTGATAGTTTAATTTAATTTTCAAATTAAACTAACTATGTAATTACTCTTGTGCAACCAAACAATACGCTTATAATTATTACTGTAATTACGCGATGACAAATAAACATGTCACTATAATTATAATAATGCCTAGTAATTACACCAATTCCAAATTCCAGGTGGCTTTAACAGACCGTAAGGGCATTACCGTGAGCAAATCAGTTCGTATTTGTCGTAATTAGTTACGAAGCCTTGAATCGCAAAGATTTTAAACTAGAGTTATTTCTGTTTTTGTTCAGAAATTATTTAATTATATTTAAAATAGCAATTTAGCTTTAATTGCCATATCAAAAACTGATCATTCCACCTAATTTTCACGCTAGTGTCAAACATAGTAAACATGACTAAGTGCTGGGCCTAGTAGGTCCAGTTATAGGGACGGCTTAGTCCAACAACAGTGTCCAATACCCTACTAATTGGGCCATTCCCCTATGAAATCGGGCCGAAGAAAACATGTATTGCACTGCAGGGCCTTTTTGAGGACACTCTAAATTTTGTCCCAATTAATCGTAGCCGAAGTTTCGCCTTTAAAATTTAACCCACGGAAAGTGTTTAATTACGCAACTTTGGTCTATTGTTTAAGTTAGGCCCTAATTATATTCTACAAAATTACGCAACTTTGGTCTATTGTTTAAGTTAGGCCCTAGAGAAAAAAACATAACTTAGGCATTTTATAAAAAGGATAATTATATTCTACAAAATTAATGTATAATTTTATATATGGAGTGCAAATTTTGATATGATACGTGTATCTTGTTTTCTAATCTATATATTGTACACTAATATATGTATATAACATAAAAATAATTTATTTATATATTAAAACATATGGTATACTGTTGATATAGTTGCATAGCTGAACAACTGTATCTTATTCCTTCCTTATTTTGTTGCAAAAAAATACTTTTATATTAAATATACATGGTATAATATTAGCATACCTTTTAGATTTGTCACCGAGTACAATACATGGTATAATATTAGTATTTTGAAATTATCTGGAGTATAAATTTATAATTCAGTCGCATATATTGTAAAATATTACTCCATATATATAGGCTCTCGAGTATGCATGATAAATATACCTGATATATATTCCTCCCTTTTTCTTATTGCAAGAATAATTTGAATATTAAATATACATGCCGGCTATGCATGTATTTAATCTATTTATACCAAATTTACTGCAATATATATTAAATTCATATATAAATTATAACAAACATAATAAATTTATACTAAAAATATACATATTAAAGATCTTGTTTAAAGTGTTTGTTTCAAGGATATTAATTTGATACTACTATGTTTGAAATCGGAAAGATCTTTCCTGGAAAAACAAGAATAAATAAAAGTCAACACCGTTGTTAGCTTTAATAAGGGGAAAGTCCCGAAGGCGAAACCCTTTCACATGCACCAGAGACTGCCAGGTGGGATGTAAATCGAGAAATATGTGCGAGTGACGGCTCTGCAAGGAAGAGGACCAACGGGACACGACTATAAAAGAACAGTAAGGCTCATCCCATTAACCTTCAAATCCTACATTTTTTCCTAAAGAAAATTGAGAAATGGGGAAGTAAATGGAGCTATTGGATGCTGGAATTAGAATAGCCGCTAGGTTCAATTCTCACTGTCCCCAGACATCGCGGATGTATTATCATCCTCCCACTCCCACCAAGCTTGATGAACAACAAATGATCACCACCACAATTACGGCGGCGCAACCGGGGACTAGTCCGCGATGATGGGGTTATTTTTGTCAAAGAGGACTACTGATTTCATTCTTTATACTGTATGCTAGATGCAATTCATCTAACAAGGGAACATATGCTCACTATTTTTGTTCTTTATTCATTGTTAATTAAATACAAGGTAGCAGAGAAATTAAACCAATTGTTTCATTCTTCAGCCTTGCGGCTTAAACATTGGAATAGGAGATTTTCATTTAACACATATGCCACTCATTCACTACGGGAATATTGTGTAATTCGTCTATCCCTCTTGTTCAACTAAACAAAGAGTTAATAATCCGAAGTCCACCCGCAAGGATAGTCAAGTTAGAATGCGATGGCGCGGGGCCATGGTCGCGAGTTCGATCCTGCATAAACCTTCTTTGGCGCTGTCGCGCGCGGCGCAAGTGTGGTTTACATGGTGGCGTGGTTTTGCGCTTCTGCGTCGGTCGGAGTTTCACGCGCGCTCGAAAGAGTGGCGGTGCGGGTTCCTTCACAACAAAAATAATCCAAGTCCTAGACCGGTTGGTGCAGCGAAGGTATTTCTCATTGGGTGGTGTGAAAGAGAACGTCGCAAGTTCAAATTCGAGAACATCGCGCCTTCGCCGCTTGGGAGAGTGCATCGCGCGCACTGCCAGTGTGATTTATCAGATGGACGAGATTTGCGGTATTACGCTCAGTGATTTACCTCACATCTTCGAATAGCGGCTTCGAATTTCACGTTAAACAAAGAGTTGATTATTACATTGATTGAGTCAGAATTTTCACTAAACAATGTCCAAATATAAAGAAGTAAAGCCAAGAAAAATTAATATATAATTTACCTAAACAAAGAACTTTTTAGATAGCTACACAATTTAATTTTAAGAAGCTATTATTAAGAAGGTCGCTCAATTAATAAAAATGGTGTAAGAAAGTCACCTGTCTTAATTTATTTCGTACCAGAAAAGTCAAACTACTTGCCCCACATTAATAATTGAGCTCCTTTTTGAAGCCCCCAAAATTTTAGTGGTCCTTTCTTTGGTCCACATGTTTGTTATCAGTGAATTTTAGTGCAGGGATTACAGCCAAATAACAATCACGGCCAGAAACTATAGAATTGATAATAAAATTTTAGCGATAATAAATATATTGTTGCTAAAGCTGTCAATGGCAACAAAAAATTAACATATTATTGCTAAAAACATAAATGACAACAATAAAACTTGTTGCGAAAACTTATCGAATCGGAGGTTATTGCAACAACATGCAATAATTTTTGTTGTTGCGAAGAGTACTTTTGGCAACAACATTCAACATATGTCAACAAAAATATTGTTGGCAAATACATTTCTTCTTGTAGTGAATGAAGAGATTGTTATACAGTGATTAATAAATATAGAGATTGTGATGCAATGATTAATAATAAAGAGATTGTTATGCATGAACTACTTATTTTAAGGGCATTTTTGTTATCTTTAGTCCCGATTTGGATCTTCGTTCCAATTGCAACAAGCTCTTTGATCTTGATAGCCTGAAATCAAGAGACACTAAATCTCTACTTATTACAACTGTGATGAGTCGAGAGTTAGCACTTTGTCCTTAAGACATTATTGCCCCGTATATATTCTTTTATGTTTATGGGCAACTGTCTCCCAAAATAAAACATCAAACAAATGAGAAAAGAAAACTCAAGTGTTTACTAAAAGAAGAACCTTTGAGTGTATGAAAGAATGCTTAGAGAGGAAAAAGTTCAGAAAATCTGAGAATATGTTCTTCAATTGAGCCAAATGCCTAAATTTATAGTGTGAGAAAGATGACCCCTCATCTAGCCAACTAATGACAATCAATAGCCATGTAATGATACTTATTGAGAGGTTTAATTCAGCCAAATAATGATTGAATTCATGTGTCAAGTAATGGATAATCAATGCTCCAAACCAGCCCAAAAATCAGAAACTTTCAGCTTCCGTCGACCATTCTGCCACTGAAGCGTCGCGGCGTTGCTTGGGAGGCACCGCGACGCCTGAGCTTCAGTAACCAAACCACCAATTAGCATCGAGGCGCTTGGCTGGAGGCGTCGCGGTGATTTCCGACTCGTTTCATCTTTTACACGTCGTACACTTCTTCCTTCATTTATCAACGTGAAACACTCGTCGTTTAACCAACGACCATCCATCATTTCATGTCTCAAACGTTTACTTATGTACCAATATCTCCTTCACTAAAGAAATTTACGATACTTGATATTACAAGTGCACGTGTGTGGAAACGACATTTCTGACGTGCGAGACCTCAATTGTTCGAGTCATAAATAATGGGATAATCTTAACTCCACATTAGTAAATTTCCAACAAAAACTTAGCCCAATTATTAAGATGACATCAAAGACGATTAAGTGTGACTTGTTTGATAAGAACATGAGAAGACATCCCTCAAAGTAGGCATGTTCGAACGAATTTAGCATATTTCAAATTTCGCAACATATCTGATTCAAATACATTTGGATTGAATCGAATTTTTAAAATTCAGTTTCAGATAAAACGATTTGAATAATTCGAATTTTTGGTTCGGCTTATAAGTTGAATTGCTTCTTCTTTTCCTTTTTATAAAATGAACAATCAAATAAAATATTTATACCTTAATATATAATTCCTCGTTGCTATCACAATCATATAACTAAAATACTCATACAAGCTATAAAATCATTGTCAATGATGCAACAGAAGTACTGATCCTATGAATTAACAAGTCCATACATAGAAAATATACTGACAATGAAAACAAAAAGAAAATCTAAAAACTAGTTATCTTTAAAATTAACAAATCAAAACATATTGAACTGTAATTTTTTGAATATAGGGGTTGATACGTAATGAGTAATGTATATTTGACTTATTAGATTGGACATATAATTAATGTACTAATATATTAAAGGATAGTGGGATAGCCTAAACATAAGGTATAAGAAATTCGGTTTTCGAATATTCAAAAATCCGAAGTTTCAAATCCGAATCCCATCCAAAAGTCAATTTTTTTTAAAATTAAATCTGAAACCCAATCCAAAATATGAAATTTCAAAATATAAGTCCAAAATATTTAGATTTTGATTCAAACTTCACCGTTTATCCAAACTATGCACACCCCTGCCTATGGCTATAAGTTATGAAAAAACACTAGCAGAAACATTAGATAGTTATAATTTCCTTTACAAATATTTGTGATTGAAAGCAGAGCTTTTACACAACTCCGTCCGTTAATTTTCTTTTAAAAAACATTATCAAACCATGATGACAAGAAATAAGTTTTTGGAAAAAAAATTAGAATAACTTCTGCAAAAAAGCTTGGAGAAACATGAGTTGACAAAAAAATCTAAAAGTTTTGGGAAATAAAATTTCCGGAAGAGCCATCTGGACAACATTTACATAAAAGCTGACAAATTCTCGAAATATTTTAGTAATTTTAGCTTTTCTGGGAACTTGTTTAGTGCATTTTGAAAGTGGAAGAGAATTTATTGAAGAATCTCAAACCACAACTACATTTTTTTTTGGGTATGTACCCTCTAAGTGGTTTGCTTTGTTTGTGCTTATGTTTTGTCTTGAACCGAGGGTCTTTAGGAAATAACCGCTCTACCTACCAAGGCAGAGGTAAGATCTGCATACACTCTACCTTCCCCAAATCCCACGTTCTGATATTTCACTAGATATGTTGATGTACGCTCAAACTCGAACATTTGTTTTGCATAAACTTCAAACAAGCACTTGCACCAAGGAGCTAGTGTTTGGGGAAGCAAAAGATCAAATTTGTGTGGATGTAGAATTATTTGAGAGAAGTGCATTGAGCCACTTATTTTATAATGTTTAAAAAATCTTCAATACAATAACCAAACATGTAAGGATATAGGGATCTAGTAGTTGGTTAACTAAACATTGGTGAGAGTTCGAATCCTAATGTTGTAATTCATTTCCCATTTCCCTTCTCCTACCCTTATGTAATAAACCAAAAAAAAAAACGTCAGGATACTCTCCCAATCCCCCTCAAACTCCACAAAGAAACAAAAAAAAGTGCAACAAAGAGAAGTCATGCATATATAGGTACCAAAGTAAATAGAATAAGAGAACATTGGCAACAAACAGTTATTCAACCAATACTTTCAATTAAACCAATATGTGGACTTGGCAGATTTCTTAGACTAAGTTAATTGACAAAAGGCCAAGCATTTGTTTAGTTATAGATGTGAACAACACACTGCAAACTATTTGCAATATAAGTGCATTTAAAAGTTTGTTAGTTAAGACTCAAGAACAGCAGGATGAATCACCAGAGAACAGTAGTGTTTGCTTTTTCTTTTTTTGTTCTTATTTGACATCAATTAAATAAGGCACGTTTACCCTAAAACACCATGTGTAAGCAAATACCCACCTTTATAAGCATCTTGTCTCTTCATATATCACAGAACAAGGAGATCAATGGAAAAAATAGCAACACTTACAAATCAAATTGCAACAGACAAGCAACACAAGAAAAAGAACCCCCCACCCCCCAAAACACCCTGCAGAAAATGAAGTCACCTTGATTAGCCCAGTTCATATTCAGTCAGTACGTTCAGTGCCAAGAATCTTAAGGATTTGTTAACTAAAATCATAAAGCTCCAAATTACTGGGAGTCAGAGATAGGCTTGCGAACCAAGAAGAAATACATTGGTGTGAAAATCCCTTTCCTGAAAACAACACAGGTTTAAAATGTTAATCATAAAGATATTATGTTAAATACTGCAATGAAACTAATATTGTGTGAAGTAGAGCCATTATCTTACTTGGCACCACCAACAAGACCTTCTGCAGCTTTCTCTAAGAAAGCTTGAACCCTTTGACTACCTTTAGGAGCAAGTCCCACGTATTCAAGTGCAGAAACCTAACAAAACATGTCAAACAGGTAAGAAATCATTTAGCCTATGCACTTGGTAGGAAATAATGCCACATAAACAGGAACAGAGGGAATAAGAATTTTATAGGAGATCAAATTATCTCATACTTCAAACCAAACGAACATACTAGTTCTTTGTTCTAACTCTTAACACTGAACTAATTGGGGTGTCAAAGTAATTCAACCTCGGTGTTGCACTACAGGAAACTATCAGAAAACAAAAAGAGATAGTGTTGTAAGAGATCTTACCAGATTTCTGGTGAAAAGTCGGCCAACTGCTGTTAGGCGGAAGCTACTGAGAGAGAAGTGACTTGTATCTAAAGGCAAGTACCATGAAACAGGTGAGCCCTCAGCGAGATCCTTATCCCACACAACCTTCATATCGACAAGTAGAATTTAGTCATCAAATTGCAAAGAGCAGTCAAAAGTTTGAAATATTCTTAGAAGAAAAGGACTTGGAACTTACTTCAAAACCAGCTTTTTTAGCTGCTTCTAGGCACTGTTGTGTCGATCTAATCTCAGGGAGACCATTTCCGAGCTCAATTTCTGCCTATGGCCAACGAACAACTAAAATAAGTCCGACTATCCAACAAATCAACACAAATGTACACATATAGTACAATAAATTGATAAATCACTTCAACACTTCAAAGATGTACCTTGATCCTTTTTTGCTCTTCGTTATTCGGATTGTATGCATCGGTCATGCACCACTCATACACAGCAAAGCACTGACCAGGCTTCAGCACCCTATAGATTTCTTTATAACATCCAACCTGAAAAAAATTAGATATATTAATAACCAGCAAGCGGTTTAAAAAATCGAAATCAAAATTGAACACAGTAAAAAATATACGCACTGGATCTGGTGCATGGCAGGTAGCTTCTATTGCGTACACTGCATCAAAGCTATTGTCAGGGAATGGCATTTTCATGAAATCACCCTGCATAGACACCACACAACTATCAAGCACTGTACGGGCAGTTCAAAGAAGATTGACTTGATATGCAACTTTACCTTTACAAAGTTGCAAGTCTGATCCAATCCTACTTTGCGGTTCAACACCTGCAGAGTAAAGGGTATTAGACAACTTCCCAAAAAAAACAAATTTCAACCATTTGAAATGGGAATGCAACATAGTCATCCTTCTTTTTGTGTATTGACCGGAAAACTAGATGACATGTGATCTTAAAATCCAAGTACAATCAAGTTTCAGACATGAGTAAACAGGTCTCACTCCATGCTTCCAATGCTTTGCTTTTAATTTGTTATTTGTCAGAATAAGCAACAGGCAATCTCTGCCCTAATTACATCACATCTTGCAAGAGCGGGTCTTACAAATAGAACTAGGGAGCAAAGCAAGTACCTGTCCTCTAGATATCTGATATTCATTGTTGTTGAGGCCTGTAACTGATGTAGAGCTGCATGATTACAATAAAAATGATGAGACTCTACAGAAATTGTGAGGTAAGATAGGCAGATTACAATAAGGAAATTCACAGACCATGTTATATACAATTTACCACTATTAGAAATAAAAGGAAGCAGGTGATGAATTAGCAGGCCTTAATACCTGCCTTCGTTGTGTCTACTAAATATGTTAAATTCAAGGTTACACGCACATTCTAACAAGATCCTAAATGAACAAGCATCCCTCCTGTTGTGCCCCAACTTTCAAATGCTCAGTATGATCAATCAACCTCAGCTTTAGATAGAGTGACTTTGGATTTACTAAGTTTAATCTAATGAGTCGTGGATGAGTGGCATTTTCCAAACAGATTTACACGCCAATAGCCCTAACGTTCATCCTACCATTAGCCACGGGATAAAGTGGGATAAACATTTACACTTTTAGTTCTAGAGGAAGCATATGAATGAGACATGCTAAACTGCCATCATGAGGATCCATTATATTGGTTGTGTGGCAGAGTTTTCATTATATATCATGATGCAATATGGAATATCATCGAATTAAAATTCTATATTTGACCACAACCAGCTCGTGGTAAAAAAAGGGAAACACATATGTCAATCATATTTCAATTGAATAATCAGCCGGAAAAAGGATAAACTGGAATACAGGGCCCAAATGACAGTAAGGAGCTCAAACTAATTCAAAAAGAATCTTCATTCACCTGAATCGAGCAATTTCTCTTAACGGCCCTCCAATTCCACATCCTACGTCCAAGACCTGCAGTCATATCCCCGTTTCAGCAGGTATTTTGGAGGAGTAATATATAGTAAGTACTTCAGTATGTCTTCTTTTTCATTAATGATAATATATACAAACCTTCTGTCCTGGTTTCAATCCCAGTTGCAAGGCAAGGAAGTGCTCATGCCTCTTAATGCTTTCCTGGAGTGATTCTCCTTTCCACCTGCAGGAAAAAAGAGTGATTCAAATAGTAAGTGATAACTAAGTGACCAGAACCTAACATTAATTCACTTATGCATGAAGGGACCAAGATTAACAAACCTGGGTGCAAAATGGAATGACTCTCCCCAGCCGTATTCGTAGAAGCTAGTGCAAAGATCATAGTATTTGTTTACCTGAATATAAGATGTGTTACTAATTTTGCAGCTAAACCACATTACACATTTGTGTTTCAACAAAATGTACATAAATACTATTATATGTTAAGCAAGACCTCTAAATCAATCTATCCACCTGCTAGGCCTCAATCCCAGTGGACCACATGAGGATTTTACCAGAGAATATGAAACACGCAAATTCAACAACCCTCGACTACAATGGATAGATTGTGAACACCAAATTGCAAAGACATTGAAGTTATAAGGTTGATAGAAATGTCTCTCACCATGTCGGTGTAGTTATTCTTTCTCTCTTCTTCGTCACCTCCATAATAACCGTGGTACTTCTCATACCTAAGTCATTTGACAAAAAATTCAAATCAACATTTACATTTAGAAAATCCATACAATTAATAATGATATCATACAAAAAAAGAGGAAGAAGGAATGTCAACTGCAACCAATAAATCGGTCGGTTGCAGAAATTTGGCGTCCATTTCTGGTTTTAGGGCACTAACAGAGGGTATATACATTCATGTAGTACAAGACTATGTCATTTATTGGATTCCATATTAGATTAAACAATGATCCAAGAACCTTTTAAAACAGAGGATATTAACACATGCCAAAGAACCTCTTCTTAAGAGATCCACCAAGTTGACAGCATATCCTTAATGCTAGGAATACATATCAGTTTCAAAAAAAAAAGAGAGAGAGATCCACCAAGTTGATTAGCATTTAGTGTGAATCAAAATAGTACAGGGTCGTTCGGTTGCTGGTTTGAATCATGAAAGTATTAGTAATGTAGGGTTTAGTTATGCATATATTACTAATCCATATATAACTTATTTCATTGTATAAAAAATACATAAATTGACTCAATTCTTACACATGCTTAATTTTATACATAAAAAAAGAGCAGATCAGTGTACATCTTCCGCTATGTGCGGGGTCCGGAGAAGGACCGGACCACATAGCAACTATAAAATACTACCAAACATGGTACTAGTTATGCAATTTTTAATGCATAAATAATTCATTTCCAAACAAGCGACCAAACAACTCCTAGGTGACCTAAGAGTTGTAGGCGCAATTTTATTACTAGAAAACCAATGAATAATACCACTTCACCCTATGGATTAAAAAAAGAAGAGGAAAATACTTTTTTAACCCAACTAAAAGAAGAGGCATTTATTGATATGATGAAAACAAAGAATGAAACAACGCAGACCAGCAGAGTAGCTTACTCCCCAAAAATATCTACCAATCAGTTGGACTGTCCTATCCTACCCCACCCCAAAGAAAAAAATTGATGGACATTGAGGAACCCCAAAGCAAAACTTGTGGTCTCAAAAAAAAATTGCTTCCAATTCAATTTTCTTGTACTTTAAAAATTGTGTTGTCAGGGAAACATCCTTATACTTATCTAAGCTACAACATGTTCATTAAATGATGTTGGCATTATAATAAGACCCACACTAAAAGATTAATATTGCTCAAATCAGCATCACAAAGTCCACCAAACAAGTAATGCGTTTACACAAGAATAAAAATTGGATATACTCATCTACGGTACTTCTAAAGTGTAACAGATCAGTCTGCCTGACAAGTAAAGGATACTCAAACTCCACATTATGTCTCATTATTAGACATAAAAGCTAGATATGAGTAAATCTAAAAAGCAATGATCAAAATTGAATATTTTGAAGAAAAAATGCCTACTTTGAAGGGTTGCATACAAATCTAACATTTTTAAATTATGAACTTAAAAGGGGTTATCTTTTTTCCCTATCAGATTTCATTTATACCCAGAAACATATTGTTAAAGTCCCACCCCGGAAATGAAATGGAAATGAGAACATCGACTTATATAAACTTGGACAATCATCTCTCTATAAGTTATTTTTTGGGTTGAGTTAGGCCCAAGATACATTCGTATAAGAGTAGACTCATTCTAATTCTATGTTCACCGATGTTAGGTCCCCAAATTATATTATCCATGCTCCAGTTAACGGGTTTGGGCGTGCTGAGACTGAGAGTGTAGTCTCACATCGAAAATGGAATACTTATATGGAGTTGAACAACATAAGCAGGCATCCATTGTCATACATTGTCACGAGTGAGCAGCTGCTTCTCCTAAAGACTAGCTTTTTAGGGTGAGTTAGACTCGATATTAATTCTTTACGCATATAAATAGAGAGATAAGAGGAGAGAAATACTTGTCAACAGCAGAGAGAACTTCATCCTTGTCAATTTTACCACCAACCCCAGATGCCAGATCAAAAGCCCCTTGTTTTGACATCTCTTTCCCAAATCACAAGATCTAAAAAAAAACAAGAAAACAACACACGTTCATCATGAAACAAACCCCAAAAATCAAATCTTGAAAAAAAAAAGATACAATTTTTACAAGAAAAAGATGGAAGCAATGCAGAAGAAAGAAAAACTTACACAGTAAAGAATGGTGGTAGAGAGAAAGGAAAGGGAATCAAAATGCCAAAAACCGAGACAGATCGTAGAAAGGAGATGTACTTTGTTGAGGTGCGTTATATATATATTAGTATATTACTCCCTCTGTCACAATTTAGTTTATACCACATAAACTACTTTTTAGACAATTGCTTAATGAAATAACTTATAATTACATAAATATTTTTAACTTATTTTAAATTATAAAATTTTAAAAACTTTTTTTATTTTCTAAACTTCTTATCTGTATAAAAAATTAAAAATAAGACTGCCAGCACAGAAAAAGTAGAAGATTAGCAAAAAGAACAATACACAACAAAAGAGTAGGGTTGGGCCACGTCAGGTTTACCTACACCACGTGCATTGCCGATTTTTATTTTATTTTTTGCAAGATTTGTTGATGTTGATCTGTAGGGGTTGTTTGGTTCAAGAATAAGGTGGGATATTTAGATCATTGTTGCCTCCAAATTTAGTCGGGATTTAGTTGGTCAGTTAAATGTGGGTGGGGAATTAATTAGTTTAAGTTAATTTATGAATAATCAATGAGAGGGTGTCACATAATAAATGAAATAGTTAATTGAATTCGTTAAAAATAAGAATAAAGTAGACTTAGAGTCTGTTTGGCCAAACTTCTGGAAAGATGTTTTGTTTTACCAGTAGTTACCGCTTTTTACGGAGAATGTGTTTGACCTATAATTATAGATGCGCTTCTGAAAAACAGAAACAGTTTCTTGTTTGACAACATGCAAATTTACTAGAATATTCTTTTTAATAGATTTAAAACTATTTAAAATATTCTTTTCTATCATATGTTTCTAAAATTTAGTATATCTTTACAATTTAATAAAAAAAATATTTAATTGCAATATTTAATCAAAAAATAATATTATATTATACATAAGAAATGTAACGATAATATGATAGTCAATGACTCAAATATGTCCAAACCTACCCCCGCCCTATCCACATCTACCCCCATCCCATCCTCAAATTTCTATGTCATATTCTTCCCCTTACCCCCTACCTACCCTGAACCCCACTAATTGTTCTACCTCATCTCAAATTTCTATTTTATATTTTTTGTTACTTTTATAAAAAAATGATTGAAAATATGAAATTTTTTCTTAGCACCGTCATACCCCTACCCTTATCCCCACCCCATTGCCCTAGCCCATCTTCAAATTTCTATTTCATATTTTTTGTTACTTTTATAAAATAAAAAAATTAAAAAATATGAATTTTTTTCTTACCCCCGCCCTACTCCCACCCCACCCCATTGCCCTACACATCCTCAAATTTCGAATTCATATTTTTTGTTACTTTTATAATTAAAAAAATGAATTTTTTTCTTACCCCCGCCCTATCCCCTATCCCCCATCCCACCCCATTGCCCTACACATCCTCAAATTTCAATTTCATATTTTTTGTTACTTTTATTTAAAAAAATAAATTTTTTGTCTCCCCGCCCTACGCACACTCCACTCTACCCTTATTCCTAAATTTTTATTTAAATGGGGATATTATATGAGATTAAAATGAATTTTGTGAAAAGAAAATGATAGATTATCCCAAAAAAATCAATGAATGAGCAAAAAGCTTCCGTAAGGCCAAATTAATGTTTTCCTGTATCTAGAAACACTTTTTTGGCTTCTGAAAAAAGTGTTTCTACTTCTGGAAAGAAGGTGTTTGGCCAAAGAAGAAGTTTGGCCAAACACCACCTTAATAAGTTAACGGTAGGGGTGTTTGAGAGCCGAAAGGTGGATGAAGGGCATTTTTATAGCAAATGTAATAGTTCAAGGGCATTTTAGGTCCTTTTCCGTTTATGCTTTATGTAGTAGAAGGTATAACAAATTGGAGGATAAATTTATATCTTAAACTTGATGTTATTTTATCTCATATCGGGTGTGAGATAAATTAGTCTAAATTATAATCTCGAAATAACTCTGTCCGCAAATGAAATGAGCATTTAGGGGTCGCTTGGTAGATGGTTATAGTTATTCAAGTATTGATAATGTAGGGATTAGTAGTGTATTATTTTATATCGAAATTAGTTACGCAAGATTTAGATATTCATGTATCAGTTATTCCATCTTCTTTTTATTCAGCATAAAATAATATATAAATCTCCTCATAATTTATATATGTATTAGTTATGCGAGTTTTTAAATTGTAAATCAAACATCATATTACTTTTATAAATGAATAATTTACTTTCTAACCAACTATCAAACGTGATATTACTTATGCAGAATTTAATACATGGATGAGATTGAATTATTAGTCTCATGAGATTAGAATTAATCTCATATTTAATTGGTGGAATAACTCGTTTGTATTCCACTCAATCCCATCTTATCTCACTCAATCTCATCTATATGAGTCTCTCTTAACCAAACGACCCCGAATAATTTATCGCTCTAATTAACTACCAAACACCCCTTAGTTTATACTTTATTCCTAGGGAACTATGAATTTTATTTGGATCACACTTCTAAATTCTAATGGCCGGCTTGAATTTAGTTTAATAGAGTGCACTCCATCAATCCAAACAACAAAGAATTAAACTAATATAATATTACTTGGAATTTGGATACCGGCCTTATTGAATTCTGTAGGGGTAGGATGGATATAATATTTGTTGAATTCTTTTGTTTTATTAAAATATGTTACATGTATTTGAAATGGTAAAAGGTGAATATCCTTTGAACAGCTGCAATTTGAATTAGTAGTATTTAGTATGAGGACTAAATTATTTCGGGATTATAATTGTGGAATTATAGTTTTGAGACTAATTTATCTCATTTGTGAGGTGAGATAAAATAATCTCAGGTGGAATATTCCACTATTAAGTTTAAGCTTCATTTTATACTATGTTTGGTAGAAACTAGAAAGTATAAATTTCATTAGTGAAAGAGATATTGACACATAAGTAAAATGTTTGAGACATAGAATGATGGACGGTCGTTGGCCAAATGACAAGTGTTCCACGTTGGTTAATGAAAGAAGAAGTATTGGAACGGGTCGAAAAAGGCCGTGGAGCCTAGAAGGGTCGCGGCGCCACCGCGGAGCCGGACGCTAATTCGTCCGGAAGTCACTGAGCCGTTGGAAGACCTCCGAGCTCGGCCGCACTACCAGCCTGCGAAGTCCAAAGAAATTTAATTTTTGAGACGTTTGGGTTGCCCTCAATGACATTCATTCCAGGATTATTCAGTCATTATTTGGCTGATAAATTTGTGTCATTACTTAGGCAATTCATTGTCATTACATGGGTGATTCAATGTCATTACTTGGCACTTGAAGGAACAAATCTTACACACTATAAATTGAGGCATTTTGCTCAATTGAGAAACACTTAACAAAATCAGAAATTCTGAAAACTTCTTCCTCTCTAGCATATTTCAATATTCAAAAGTTCTTCAAGAGAAACACTTGAGTTTCATTTGCTCAAGTGTTAGTAGTTGTTTTATCTTGGGAGACTATTGCCTAGAAACGTAAAATGATATATACGGGGCAATCTTATCTTAAAGACAGAGTTTCATCACTCGACTCAGCAAAGATTCAGATTAAGTGTTGGTTCTTGTTTCAAGTTTTAAGTCAAAATTATTTCTTTTGTTATAATCTTTTGTTTTTCATTTTCCTAGTTCTTGTAATATGTGTTTACTATTTCTCGTTTGTTGTTTTTACATTTTATCTAATAATTTTAAGACAGGATTGTATTAGTACTTAGTGAAAATGACTGGACAAGAACAATTTGTTTCTGAGTCTGCTGCTGCTACTCAATTAGGGATGGTAACGGATAGGATCTGGACCGGATCCTACTAGATCCAGATCCGTTTTCCCCGGATCCAGATTCATCGGGTCCATAAAAATCAGATATACCGGGTCCACGGATCGAATCTGGATCCACTAATGACTACTCGTATGTTTTACCTAAATCAAATCAATTTTCTATATGCATTACCATTGAGAAAAAGAAGACAAAAACTCTTTAATTGTCACAGCCGGTTTCATAAAAAGTAGATATATAGAAGCAAGATTTCTAGTATCATATGAAATTTTAGTAAGTAAGATGGATGGATAATTGTCCCAATAATTAATTCAATATCTAAAACATACATATTGTATTTTGTTTCCTCCACATAACATAGAACAAAAACAAAAAAATATTATTTTTTTCCTTTTCTTATTCATCTACTATTGATTAGAATTTGAAGATTTCTGTCAATAGGTCTTCAATGTACAGGAGTTGGTGCATGCTTATAATTCATGGGTCAAAAGCAATCCAGCACATATTAATACCCATTGGAATTAACACTGATGTCTGACACAACTCCCCATCCCCACCCAATAATAAATATGGTCATGCATCAAACCAAATTTGTATGTATATTTAGTTTTTGAATAGGGAGAATGTTACAAAATGAACAAGACCATATCAAGTATATATTCAATCAATCACTCCAAGGATAAATGGAACCATAAATTGCGATTTTTGACTAATCATTCTGAGTTTCTATCTAGCTGCTAGCTCTTTCTTGCCTACGGATCCACGGGTCGGATCTGGACCGGATACGGATCTCAAAGACAAGATTCATATCCAGATTCGATCCGGATCCGTCGGGTCCAAATTTTGATCTGGATCCACCGGGTCCAGGATCCGTTGTCATCTCTATACTCAAGGCAATACCTTTGCCTCTCCTCGTGCTGCTCCTCAAGGCAATGATTTTGCCTCTTCCTTTGTTGATGCTTCTCAAGGAAACACATCTGTCTTCCCCACTGCTGCTCAAGGGAATGTCAGAATCATTCCTTTGTTGGGTTTCACCATGAATGCCCTGAAAAGTTCATGGGAATTGATTTCAAAAGATGACAACAGAAGATGTTGTTTTTTCTAACTGTAATGGGAGTGGCACGTTGTGTCACAGAAGACCCTCCTAAAACAGGAGACGGTGAGGACCCTCAGTTTATTGATACAACTGAAGGGGGCCAAGATTTCCATGCTCGCTTGAAAATAACTCTTGATGCATGGAAACATAATAATTTCATGTGCAAGAACTACATCTTGAACTGTTTGTCAGACTCGCTCTACACGGTGTATTATATCATAGGCATCGCCAAAGAATTGTGGGAGAAGCTTCAGAATAAGTACAACGCACAAGATGCAGGTACAAAGAAATTCATCGTTGGAAAATTCTTGAAATTTCAAATGGTGGATAGCAAGACAGTGACGTCTCAAGTCCAATAATTCCAAATGATTCTACATCGCCTGAATTTGGAGGGTATGAAACCAAATGAACAGTTTTTGGTTGCATCACTGATTGAAAAGTTGTCTCCCTCGTGGAGTGAGTTCATGAGTTACTTAAAACTCAAGACAAAGAAAATGACATTTGAAGAGCTTATTATCAAACTCCAAATTCAGGAAGATAATAAGAAGTCCTTGCCTAAGGGAAAACAACCCGCTGAGGCCAAGAAAATTCTGGTTGATGCCAAAGGGAACCCAAGCAAGAAGCGCAAGTTCCAGAAAGATGACAAGACCCAGACAACGGTGAAGTTCAAGGGAAACTGTCACCATTATGGCAAAGCTGGTCACATGATCAAGGACTGCCACAAGCTCAATTTGGAGCATAGTCAGAAGGCCAAAGGCAAGACAAAGACTAACATCGTCGAGGACACGCTTCTTGACGACATGATTGAGGAGTTCTCTATGGTGGTGCTAGAAGCAAACCTTATAGATAATCCCAAGCAATGGTGGATGGACACGGCGCTATCCGTCACATCTGTTTCGATAGAGATGCCTTCTCCATGTATACACCAGTTACAAACAAGAAGATGTTCATAGGTAACAACGTTTTCTCTAACATGCTGGGGTAGGAAAGGTGGTCCTGAAGATGACTTCTGGCAAGGAGCTCACTCTGAATGAGGTGATGCATGTCCCTGAGATTAGGAATAATTTAATTTCAGGTCATGTATTTGTTAATGCTGGTTTTAGGCTAGTATTTGAATCCAATAAGTTTGTAGTCACCAAAAATTGAACCTTTGTGGGAAGGGGCTTCGTATGTGAAGGTATCTTCAAGGTTAACGTTATGTCTATCATACATTCAAGCAATAAAATTGAAGTTTCTTCTTACTTGTTTGAGTCTCTAATTTATGACATGATAGATTAGGACATGTGAACTACAAATTCATCCAAAGGTTGGTAAAGTTGGAGTTGTTACCGTCTATTGACGTAAACTCTCAACATAAGTGTGAGGTGTGCGTAGAGGCAAAACTCACTAAGACTCCCTTTAGATCTGTCGAAAGGGATACCGCCCCTCTAAAATTTATGTACACAAATATATGTGATTTGAAGTTTGCACAAAATAGAGGGGGAACAAGTACTTTGTGACATTTATAGATGATAGCACAATGTATTGCTACATTTACTTGTTAGAAGTAATGATGAAGCCTTTGAAGCGTTCAGACGCTACAAAACAGAAGTTGAAAACCAACTAAGCGTAGAGATTAAATCAATTCGTAGCGATAGAGGGGGAGAATACGTAGCGTCATTTGAGGAATATTGTGCCTAATCGGAAATTGTTCATCAAACGACGGCTTCATACTCACCTCAATCAAACGGTGTCGTTGAACGCAAGAACCGTACATTGAAGGAAATGATGAATGTCTTGCTCATCAATTCCGGTCTTTTCCAGAACATGTGGGTAAAAGTTGTCTTTACAGCTAATACGATTCTTAATAGAGTCTCACATAAGGGTAATGACAAAACTCCAAAGGAGTTATGGAAGGGAAAGAAACTCAACTATAAATATCTTAAGGTGTGAAGTTATTTGGCAAAGGTTGAAGTACCAAGCCTAAGCAGGTCAAGATTGAACCTAAGACTGTAGATTGCATTTTCATCAAATATGCAAATAACAATAGTGTTTATCGCTTCTTAGTGCATAAGTCAGATGTATCGGTAGTGCTAATAAAAAAAATACTATATCTGAACGTATTTGTCGTCCTTAATTATGCTCTTTTGATAAATTATTTATTATTTTATCAATATCTCCTTCCCTGTAAACTAAAAATAAGATACGCCAAAGTGTTCTTCAGTCTTCTCAGCAGCCAGGGTTATCTATTTATTCCTAGTCCGCTACAACTCTCTCCAGTGTTCTTCATCATATTTTTGCAATCCTCTCCAGTGTTTTTCTCATCATATATACAAAGGGTATTGCATGATGTATTGCTGGACAAAATGATTTTGGAGAAGATGGTGCGCGATTTATACACACACTAACGCAAGTGCACGTGTCGTGACAAGTAATATAGTCTAGAAGACCGAGTTATCGTCCTCAGGGATTAGTGTCCAATTCTCAAACTCTATTCTATGATATCTATTTGGTAACCGATGATTGATGAATTGTTTATAACTATATTTATGAATGCTAACTAAATTACTTTGTTTTACTTCAGATATGATGGCAATAGGGCTTCCAAATCTCCTCAACTATCCGCTCATCTTACTTGTTAATGCAATTAATTATGGTTCTTCTTCTATTTTGAGATAGCAGGTTAATTAAGCCGTTTTATACTCCTGTTAAGGTAATATAAACACTCAGCCCCAATATAGAACCCTTCTACATTTCGGTGATAAGATTGACTACAAAGGAGGATTAAGAGCAATAACCTATTAAACTACACAAGTATCGGGGTACTTTCGTCCACGATTTAACCTATGTTTATTCAACTATAGCATATTCACAATCTCCCCTTTCGGCTTTCGATTAGAAATCATATAGATTATGATAATTAGTGATCAATTAATTACCAAACATTCAAGACAAATATTGAATAAATCTCAACAATGATAAGAAGAAACCAAAACATGCATTAATTCATAAGAATGAGTTTCAAGTGAATTGATATGGAAATCCCTAAATTAAGTTAGTTCCTATCCATAGACATGCCAAGAACTAAACTAATATCCAACATAAACTACAAAGAAATAAAACAAAGAAACAAGAAATTACACAAAAGTAGTCTCCAATCTTGATCTCCAATGTTGTGATGAATTGACAAGGGTTTGGAACCCTTAATTCTGACCTAAAAACTCCTTTTTATAGCCTCCAACTCGTTCTCCCAGTTTTCCTTCTAGGTCTTGGCCCATTCACATTCGAATTTGGCAGAATTCCCGCCTCGGCGCATGGCCAAACTCTGCGATTCTACGTATTATGGCGCGCTGCTGACCTCTTGGTGGAGGCACCATGCCGGTTCATGACTTTCTCGCTTTTTGAGCTCTGGAACCTCTGTTTATGTCTTCTTTTTGCTCATTTTCGTCAATGAGCCACTTTAAACCATTATGACTCAAAAGAAAGAAAATTTATCCTAAGACGACACATATTTGTACAAAAATGGGCAAAAGACTAACTAAAAATGACTCAAAAGGTGTATATAAAATACACCGATCAAACACCCTCAAACTTAACATTTGCTCGCCCTCGAGCAAAGATCAAAAGAAAGAAATAAAGACAAGAAGAAAAAGAAAATAAACTGACTCAAAGACCCTGATCACTTTGTTGCACAATTGTCACTTAGAAAAACATGAAGGTTAGCAGAATAATATGTAGGAACATATAGCATGGATTTTTAGCATTCTAAACACATCAAGTTAGATATTTCTCAAATTCACTTTAATCATGCTCAATGGAAGTAAGAATACCTAACTATGCATGTCAATTTCAAACTCCTATGGCATGTTTACTTGCTATTCTTCACTAATCATGAATACACATGTAAGAGATCTTCAGGGCTTTTCAGGGTTGTAATGTAGGCTTAGGCATTGGTAGGTAAAAATAGGTATTTAGGCTCAATTTACGTACCATAAGCTCTTTTGCTTTAAATTCATCATTTTTCTTTTGATTCTCTTTTTCACTTCATACATATCTTTCCACTCTTTTGTTTTGAGAGAATGAAGTGTATTATGAATAACAGGCACCCCCAAACTTAGGCTTTGCCTATTTATTATTACTTTTTCATTTGGGGTGCGTCAAAATTGTTCACTTTTTGTCTTTTTTTTAACACTTTATATTTCAATCACCTCAATTTTCCACTTATGACACAAGTGTGGAATTATAGGGTGTCAAAGAAAAGTCTTATTTTTAGGCTCAAATGGCTGACTAGGGATATAATTTGAATGTCAGAGATAGGCAAAGAATGGTAAGAAAGGGCTAACAAAGAAATGTCTGAGTCATCTCCCTAACATGCATATCCTAATTATTTCCCCTCAAATAGCAAGCAATCATACACATAGGTTTAATCATAAACAATGCACAAATCAAGTAAAATACTCCAAATAGTTCGATTTCATGAATTATTGGTATATCTAATCTAAGTGTTTAGATGGTTGCTTCTAATTCCATTACATTATTCAACCTTACTTTACTAGGCGATTCCAGTAACTACAACATGCATGATCTTAAAAAAAAGAAATTGTGACTCAAAAAATACTCAAAAATACACAAAACAAATCAAAAAGACTCAAAAACAATAAGACATCCCCCAAACTTAAATCACACATTGTCCCCAATGTGTGCAAGACTCAAAAATTAAAATAAAAGAAAACAAGACAACTTACAGACTTGGTTTAAAGTGGTGGCGGTGGCGGCGGATAATGCATGGACCACTGGTTGAACAAGGAACTCATCTCATCAAATCTTTGGTGCAACTGTTGTTGCTCCTGCCTTAGTTCTTGATGTCGCGCCTCAGTCCGCTGACCTTGTATCATTATGTCAAAGCTCTGTATCATCCTCCTCTGATTCATGAGCAACTGCTCCATTATAGGCACTGGAGGTTCTAATTCTTGGGGTTGCTGCTGGCTGCTTCCTACCTCATGATGATCCTCTGTCTCAGGCTCATCTCCATCCATGACAGCTGATCGGTGTATTTTATATACACCTTTTGAGTCAGTCTAGTTAGTCTTTTGTCCCGTTTTGTACATACAAAGTGTCGTATTAGGATAGTTTTTCTTTCTTTTGAGTCAAAATGGTTAAAGTGGCCAAATGGCGGAAAAGGAGCGAAAAGAGGGAAAAGAGGAGTACTAGAGTGAAAACGGAGAAAGTGGCAAAACGAGGTGAAATCAGACTGCGCATGGCCTCCTCGCAGCTGATGTTAGGCTGCGCGCTAATATTCGAAAGCTGCAGAAGATTCCAGTACGCGCCTCGAAGACCAGAATGTAGCGGCGCCTAAACATCCAGAAGCCACAGAGTTGCAGTGGCCGCGCGCCTCGAGCAGAGATATCGGTCGCGCGCCAAAACACCCGGCGTATTGCAGAACTTTAGCCATGCGCCGACAGCAGCGCGCGCGGAAAAATTAGGTCTTTTGACGGATTTTTGGGCCAGCCTCAAGGAAAAGAAGGAGGCGTTTAAAACTATATAAGGAGAACCCTAGGCGGTTTGAGGTTCTCTTTCTAGCACAACTCAAGATTCTTGACTTGGAGTTTGGATACCATTAGCTTAGTAATTTCTTTTCCTTTCCTTTATTTATTTGATTTTGCATGATGAACTTTGAATTAGTTCTTGTCATATTCATGGCTAGAAACTAATTCTCTTATAGGCTTTATGTTGAATTCTTGAACCTTATGTTATAAAGTAATGCATGCTTATGGTTATTATTCTTATTGAGAGATCTATCCAATAATTTAGTTGAATTCTTGGTAGCTAATTGACAACTAGTTATCACTATATGATTTCTAATCGATTACGAAAAGGAGGATTGTGAATATCTTGTAAGTTGGGTAGGCGGTCTTGAATTGGGGATGAAAATACCTCAATTAGATTTGTAGCGTTGATGAGAGGCTTAACAACCCTAATTTTGCGCATTGTGCGTGACGGTCAACTAGGTTTTGTGCTTAATCCTCCTATAGAGTTACCCTTATCGGAAAGTTAGGTAAGGAACAATCTGGGGTTGAGTGTTTATATAACCACTAACGGGAGTATAAAACGATTTCGTAAACCCGCTTTCTCCAAAGAAGAACACCATAAGTAATGCATTAACAAGTAACATAAGCGGATAGTAAGGATACATGAAGCCCTATTCTCATCACATCTAAGTAATTCTTTACATTTAAATAGCTTTTGAAATTCTTAGTTATAAACAACCAATCAAGTATTAATTCGCCAAATAGATACTATAAAATAGATAGTTGGTACTTGAACACTAATCCTGAGGGCGATATTCGGTCTTATCTATGAATATACTACTTGATACGATAACGTGCACTTGCGTTTAAAGTGTGTGCATATTACGCGCATCAAGTTTTTGGCGCCATTGCCGGGGATTAGGCAATAGTTCAATATCAAATTATCTATTTTTAATTTCTAATTTGGATTTAATTTTTATTTTTTATTTTTTTAGTTTCTACGAAAATCGAGTGCCGTGATTCTTTGTTTGTTTTTATCTTTCTCGTGATATCGGTTTATGCGAAGGAGAAGAGGAGCGACACTCTTGTTCCTTCAATCCGGAAATTGAGAAAGCACAAGCGAGCGAAGAATCGAATTGCAACGTTGATAGAAATGGGCGGTGCTCCCAATAACAGGATGAGAGAAGGGTTAGGTGAAAATCAACTTAACCCGGAGATCTCGGCAAGTGCGATAGATATGGAGGATAGAGTTCGAATCCGGCGAGAAGAAATGCAGGAGATTATGTGCTACCAAGAGTGAATGGAGCACGACTTGCATTAGGCTCCTACTGATAGCCAACAATTTCGAGATAAAACCGATTACGAGCATGGTGCGTACTGCGATGCGATTCGGATGCCGTGGAGGATCCACGTATACGCACATAGCAAATTTCTTGGAGCTATGTGCCACTTTCAGATATAACGGCGTTACTGATGATGCCGTCAGATTGAGGCTCTTTCCCTTCTCACTCAGGGATAGAGCAAAAGTATGGTTGAATTACCTGCCAGCTGATTCGATATTTACATGGCACGGTACGCGAAATTCCTAGCCAAGTTCTTTCCACCCTGTAAAGCAGCAAAATTAAGAGGGGAGTTGAACAACTTCTATCAAGCTGATGGAGAGTCCTTATATGAAGCATGGGAGAGATTCAAGGATCTACAGAGGAAGTGTCCACACCATTGCATTGAGTTGTGGAACTTGGTTCATATTTTCTACAACGGTGGCGATCTGACAACCGAACCATCATAGATGCAATGCAGTGGAGCATTCATGAGGAAAAGCGACCGCGGCATGCGAGTTATTAGAAGATATGGCCACTAACAACCATGTATCGAAGAGAGGGCAACCGGTGGGAGAAGAATTGTGAGGTCCGTGAAGTAGATGCTATTCCGCTTTGAGCACAAGTGGCTCTTAGCGAAACAATTGCGAACATACCTCGTGTCGGTGAATCTTTGTGCAAGCTAAAAAGCGTGAGATATGTGGCGGCCCACATACATTTGATAGGTGTCCTTGGATCCCAACAACATCCCAATGGAGCGGCGAGTGTCAGCGGTAGGTAACTACAGAGGCAACAGAACAACCCCTACTCAAACACTTATAATCCAGTGGAGGAATCACCCAAACTTCTCATGGAAAGGAGATCGGGGCCAACAAAATCGATACAGGGCGGCAAAATCGCATGCAGGCCAACAGAACCAATATCGAGCGCGAGAATCGGTATAGGGCGATGCGAGCAGCGATGCAGAATCAACGGCCTTCACTCAAGCCCCGGCCTCAGCGGCTCAATGCACCGGTCGTGAAAAACCGGATGAGCTTAGCGGCCATGAGCGGCACGCAACGCCCGACGCGATTTATAACAGAATCTAGATCCTCGTTGAAACTTGGAAACACAGTAGGGCGGTATGGCGAGCAAACATCGTCGAGCGCGAGGGCATTGCCAAGCAATACCGAGGTAAATCAGGGAGCAATGTAAGCGATGCGGTTGAGAAGTGGAAAACAATTGGAGCAACGGGCCTCGGCCAATAGTTGAGAGAGCGAGTTAGAAAAGATAAGGTGGTGAACCTAGCCCGATGATAGAAAACTCCGAGAAGGAGTATCTGAGAAAAGATTCCTTTCCCCGGAGATTACAAAGGAAGGCGGTCGATAAACAATTTTCCAAATTCTTGGAGGTATTCGGAAGTTGCATCAACATACCGTTTATAGAGGCTTTGGAGCGGATGTCATCTTATTTCAAGTTCATGAAAGAAATCTTGGGAAAAAGAGAAAGCGGCCGAATATGAGATAGTAGCACTAATGTAAGAGTGTAGTGCTATCTTACAAAAGAAATTGCCACCAAAGCTAAAGGACCTGGAAGCTTTACACTACCACTGCATGGGCGGGGTGACTTGCAACAGAGCTTGTGTGATTTAGGCGAGTATAAATTTGATGCCCTATCGGTTTTCAAAAGATTGGAGTTAGGAGAAGCGAACCACCACTGTGAGTCTATGACTGGCCAGCGGGCGGTGGTTCATCACGAGGAAGATCGAGGATGTGATTGTGAAGCGTAGGAAAATTTTTCTTTCTGCAGATTTCCTCATTCGGATATGGAAGAAGATGCGAAATCCGATCATATTGGGAGGCCATTCCTAGCAGCGGGTAGAGCCTTGATTGGCGTTGAAGAGGAGAGCTAACGCTAAGAGTGGAGAACGAAGAGATGGTGTTTAAAGTCTTTAAACACGTCGTTGAGCCAAGCGTAAGTGGGTGTTTTGCAATCAACACCACCAAACCCCACGAGCCATTGCAATGCAACCAAAGAGTGATGAGCCCAAGAAAGCAAGCATGGTTTCTTTGAGATGACACTAAATGAGGTAATTGTTCGGAACTCCTACTACCGATAATGCTAAAAAGAAAAGGAGAAAAGGAAACGCCAAATGTGGCGGAAATGGATTAGTTGGGGACTTAATCCACCCGGGGCTAGTAAGTCTAAGGAACTTGCGTCCACTAAAAGCGTTAAAGATAACAGCTTGTTGGGAGGCAACCCAACGCTTTCAATTATGTTATTTTAATTTACGTCTTTAAGTTTATTTTATTTTTGTCTCGAAACGATCTCATGTCTTGGAGTCTTGTGTTTTGTGATGGGATTGGCAGTGCAGGAAATAAAGCAAGAAGCGAGGATTTCGAAGCGGGTAGCGCGCGCCAGTGAAGCGAACGCGCGAAATATCTGAAAAGGTCTTTGAGTTTAAAGCGCGCGCCAGAAGCGAGCGCAGCGTAAATCGAAAAATGTGCGAAGATAGCGCATGGCTTCCATATGGCCGCGCATGAAATCCGATGGGCGCAGAGTTTAAGCGCGGCTAAAGCAGCGCGCAGGCGGGAATCCAGAAACTTAAAACGCCCCAAAATCAGATTTTCCCCAATTCCAACTTCAAAACCCTAACCTTCCTCTCCAAAACCCACGAAATTTGAAACTTTCTCACAAATCCTCCACAAATCCAACCCAACCACAACCTAAACTCTTAGATTCCTAAAATCTGACTATCTCAAACAACAAAAGCTCCATTCCATAGCCTCAACCCACCAATTGAAACAAGAACAAGCTTGAATCTTCTCATCAAAGGGTAATCCCTATCTTTGTTCTTGAATCAAGTTATAGGAAGTAGTAGTTGGGAAGAGTATTGTAGTTGAAATAGTTTGGGCACTGAAAAGTTTGTTGTGAAGTTGGAGAAAAGAGTAGAAAAGGAGGTTGTGGGCATTGTTGAAGTTTGGGGGTGTTGTTTTCGCTGCTAGTTGTTGAGTGTATAGGAAACATTTGTGCACTTAAAATTGAAAGCCCCAGAACCATGGCCACCAGGAAGAGAAGAGGCTCCACATCTACCCCAACCCCACAATACGATGAAAATAGGTTTGTGAGCTATCAAGCCTACCAAAGATACAAAAGGCTTGATACCAGACCCGTAATTCCAGAAAGGGGAATGGATTACCAAAGGGGATCATATGGGGAAAAAGACGTTTATGTTCCCATCCTGGCTATGATTGAGATATGTGGATTGAAGAGATTTGTAAATCCTTAGAAGATAGTACAAGTGACTTGAACAATGTTACGTTAATTCTATTCCAACTTTCCAGAGAGAATCGAAAGGGGGTGCTTCGTAAGGGACAGTATATGCCTGTAACAGCAAACGCGATAAATGCAGATCTCAAGACAGTTGATGTTGAAGAAGGAAGTGATTGGAATCACTTTAGAACATGTCTGAAGCACCAACCACATCGATGGAATCCGTTGCAAAACACGATAAACTACCAGTGCTTTTGAGATAGGAAGAAATGGGTCGAGCACCGAGCGGTGCCAATTCAAAGCGACGAGGCTTGGTCAGTATTTTGTCGATGCCGCGTGATTCCATCCACGCACTTCACCAGAGTGCGAGAAGACGAGATTAAGGCGATTTATGGAATTATGAGGTGCAAATTGATGTTGGGAAAGAAATAGTGCGAGCATTGAAGAAATCAGCGGGATGGTGACAACGGTGGGTTGGGACATGGCTCACTTATCACAAATTTGTGCGGCATAAATGCGGTCCCAATCCTACCCACCGACACTCATGAGAAACCGTGCCCGGTGTCCATGGGATAGTGCACTCTTTTCCGCAGACCCCGTGACGGACGAAGAGCACCACCACCACCACCAGCAGCAGCAGAGGCAACCATGGATGAAGATGAGCCTGAAATAGGGGCTCAATATGAGGCAGGACCCAGCCACCGGCCAACCACAAGAGCAGAACCTTCAGAGCCCACAAGGGGACAATTGTACCAACATCAGAGGGAGATGATGCGGACGCGCAAACATTAGTACAAGGACAGCAAGAAACAAGGCAACAAATCGACGAGCTGAGTGCCTTGTTCAACCAATGGTCGATGCATTATCCACCGCCACCACCACCATTTTAGCCAAAGTCTGTAAGTATCCTATTTTCGTTCATTGTCTTTGAGTCTTGCACACATTGGGGACAATGTGTGATTTAAGTTTGGGGGTATTTGATCGGTGTATTTTATATACACCTTTTGAGTCAGTCTAGTTAGTCTTTTGTCCCGTTTTGTACATACAAAGTGTCGTATTAGGATATTTTTTCTTTCTTTTGAGCCAAAATGGTTAAAGTGGCCAAATGGCGGAAAAGGAGCGAAAAGAGGGAAAAAGAGGAGGTACTAGAGTCGAAACGAGAAAGTGGCAAACGAGGTGAAATCCGGACTGCGCCATGGCCTCACTGACAGCAGGGGCGCGCCTAATATTCGAGAAGGCTGCGAAGATCCAGTGCGCGCTCGAAGACTGAAAGCAGGCGGCGCCTAAACATCCAGAAGCCACAGAGTTGCAGTGCGGCCGCCTCGCAGCGAGATATCGAGCGGCGCCAAAACACCCGTATTGCAGAACTTTAGCGCCATGCGCCGACAGGGCCGCGGCGCCGACGCGGAAAAATTAGGACTTTTGACGGATTTTTGGGCCAGGCCTGGAAGGAAAAGAAGGGAGGCGTTTTAAAACTATATAAGGAGAACCCTAGGCAGTTTTTGAGGTTCCCATTTCTAGCACAACTCAAGATTCTTGACTTGGAGTTTGGATACCATTAGCTTAGTAATTTCTTTTTCTTTCCTTTATTTATTTCGATTTTGCATGATGAACTTTGAATTAGTTCTTGTCATATTCATGGCTAGGAACTAATTCTCTTATAAGGCTTTCTATGTTGAATTCTTGAACCTTATGTTATAAAGTAATGCATGCTTATGGTTATTATTCTTGAGAGATCTATCCAATAATTGAGTTGAATTCTTGGTAGCTAATTGACAACTAGTTATCACTATATGATTTCTAATCAGTTACGAAAAGGAGGATTGTGAATATCCGTAAGTTGGGTAGACGGTCTTGAATTGGGGATGAAAATACCTCAATTAGATTTGTAAGCGTTGATGAGAGGCTTAACAACCCTAATTTTGCGCATGTGCGTGACTTCCAACTAGGTTTTTGTGCTTAATCCTCCATAGAGTTACCCTTATCGAAAGTTAGGTAAGGAACAATACTGGGTTGAGTGTTTATATAACCTAACGGAGTATAAAACGATTTAAGTAAACCCGCTTTCTCCAAAGAAGAACACCATAAGTAATGCATTAACAAGTAACATAAGCGGATAGTAAGGATACATGTAAGCCCTATTCTCATCACATCCAAGTAATTCTTTACATTTAAATAGCTTTTGAAATTCTTAGTTATAAACAACCAATCAAGTATTAATTCGCCAAATAGATACTATAAAATAGATAGTTGGTACTTGAACCCTAATCCTAGAGGACGATATTCGGTCTTATCTAAGACTATACTACTTGATACGATAACGTGCACTTGCGTTTAAAGTGTGTGCATATTACGCGCATCAACAGCCTCTGCTGCTGCTGCTGCTGCTGGTGATGTTGCTGGTGCTGGTCTCCTTCGTGCTGCTGCTGAAGGGATTGGGTCTGGGAAGGAATGCACTATCCCATATGACACAGGGGGTTGACCTTTCTCATATGTATCAGTGGGTAGGGTTGGGACTCCATGTCTGGAGCATAAGATGCTAATAAGTGAGTCATGTCCCAACCCACCTGTCGTTATCAACCTACTGGTTTCTCCAATGTTTTGCAATATTTCCTTCCCAACGTCCATCGTCTTCCTAACATGATTCCATATATCATTTTTATTCTATCTGTTGACACTCTGGTGAAGTGCATCGATGGAATTAAGCGGGCACTGACGAAATATAACCAACCCTTGGTTGTTTTGTTGAACTGACATCTGTCCAGTCCTCTTGATCCAGTTCTTGCAATATCATACTCAGCCCCAGTGTAGCATAATGTGCTTGCGACGACATCCCAGTCGATGTTGTTGGTGTTTCTAGACCAAGTTCTGAAATAGCTCCGATCGTCACCTCTTTCTTCAACATCGGCTGTTTTTAATAGCACATTCACCACTTCGGCCGTCACAGGCACATACCGTCCTCTCACAAAGCATCTACCATCCACCCTCTCTGGAAAATTAGCATAAAATATTCTCACCATTACAGTGTTCTGCGGTGCTATTCTTTCTGGGTTAACAAATCTCTTCCACCCCATGACCTCTATCATCGCCCGAATAGGCTCATAGGCATCTCCCTCCTCAAATGACTCCCTTTGGTACTCCATTCCTTTCTCAGGGATCAAGGGTCTAGTACTAAGTTTGTGATATCTATCTTTAGCTTTTTGACTGACAAACCTAGTGGTATCATATTGAGGGACGGAGGTGAATGTGGAAGCTCTCCTCTTCTTGGCAGACATATTTAGATAACTTCGGCAGCGTTTCCTTTGTTTCAGTGATATTATCCAACACTATCAATCAACACACAGTGTAATCAGTAGCTACAACACTCTTCAACCCCCACACTTCACTCAAAGCTCCGGTACAACACCCCACGCTCACTTCGTATAATCTTCCGTGAAATCTCACACCCAACTTCAACACACCACACACCTTACACCAATAAAGCACCTCCCCAAACCTATTACCTCCCCTGATTGTATTGAAGATTTCAAGAAAAGTGATAAAGGTTACCTTGGACGGTGTTCTTCAAGATTTTCTTGTTCCTAATGATGTATTGAGGCAATGGAATGAGGGTTGTTGTTTAAGATGGTTAAGGGTGTAAGGAATTTAAGAACTTTGGTTGTGATTGGGTTTAGTTGGTGGAAGAATTTTAGGTAAAAGGGTTAATTTCGTGGGTTTTGGAGAGAGGGAAGGTTTGGGTTTTGATTTGGAGAGAGGAAAATCGGATTAGGGCTCCTTTAAAATTCAGATTTTTCATCGCGGCCCTGCAGTCGGCGCCGTGGCGCCCAAACTTCTGCAATCCTCTGAGCTTCGGTAGCCAGTGGCTCGATTTGCGCCGCGCCCAAACTTGAGCTTTTGGACTTTGGCGTCGCGCTGAACTTCTGCGCCTCAGACTTCGGTGCCACGGCCTCTTTGGCGCCGTGGCGCTGAGCCGATTTTTTTTCTTTTCCTTTGATCTCTCCGTTTTCGTCCTTCATATTTTTGGTCCTGTACCTGTCATCACAACATGCAAACGATACCTTCCGTGAGACTGTTCTAATTAAAACTAAATTGCAAAAACTAACATAAAATAAAATAACCTTGGGTTGCCTCCCATGTAGCGCTGTCTTTAACGTCTTTTAGCCGGACGCAAGTTCCTTACTCAAGAGGCATGTGGTAGATTAACCATTTATCCATTTCATCAACATTTTTCGCTTCCTCCTTCTGTTTTTCTTTTTCTCTTTTTTTTCAAGCGGAGGTTTAGCATTGCTTACCTGTTTTGGTGGACTTATTTCCCTTGCTTTGGCTTGTGCTGGCTCCACCGATGTGCTGACAGTGCTAACTGCAAAACACTTGCTCATGACTGGGGGTTCAATGATGTGTTTGAACACATTGAACACCATATCTTCATTCTCCACTCTAAGTGTCAGGTCACCCTTCTCCACATCAATCAGGGCTCTCCCGGTTGCCAAGAATGGTCTTCCCAATATGATGGGGATCTCATCATCTTCCTCCATATCAAGGATGAGGAAGTCCGCAGGAAAGAAGAATTTCCCTACCTTAACTAAGACATCTTCAATCGTTCCCCTGGGATGCACCACTGTCCTATACGCCAACTGCAAGCTCACAGTGGTTGGTTTGGCTTCACCCAAACCCAACCTCTTGAAAACGGACAAGGGCGTGAGATTTATGTTGGCCCCAAATCACACAGGGCCCTATTACATGTTACTCTACCAATTGTGCAAGGCAATGTGAAGCTCCCTGGATCCTCGAGTTTGGGGGGCAATTTCTTCTACAAGATGACATTGCATTCCTCTGTCAATGCCACTGTTTCATACTCAGCTAAATTCTTCTTCTTCTTCCCAAGAATTTCCTTCATGAATTTAAAATAAGTAGGCATTTGCTCCAATGCCTCAATGAAGGGAATATTAATGTGTAGCTTTCTGAATGTCTCCAAGAACTTGGAGAATTGCTTGTCAACCACTTTCCTTTGCAACCTCTGAGGGTAAGGAATCCTCTCAGTGTATTCCTTCACTGGGACTGTTGGAACTTTCTCTAACATAGGGCGGTCTTGACCCTCTCCTTTCTCGCATCTACTGCTCAACCACGGGCTGGGTGTAAGTCGTTTCTAATCGCTTTCCATTCCTCACCACCGCTTGCCTTTGTTCTCTGGGTTCATCTCAGACATTACTAGGCAAAGTGCCCTGTGGCCTGTTGTTTGCCTTCTTCGCTAGTTATCCCACTTGCGTCTTCAAATTCCTGATAGAGGATCTGGTCTCTGCCATGAACTGGGTCTGTGAGTTGGTGAGTGTCAACAGGGCTGCTCTCAACTCATCTGGCTTCTCTTGTTGAGCAGGTGCACTGAATTGTTGTGAAGATGAGGCCTGAGTGAATGATCATTAATTTTAGTCTCGACCTCGAAATTGGTTCTGCGCCTGATCACCCTCCATGAAAAGTTAGGGTGATTCATCTACCCTGGATTGTAGGTATTTGAATAGGGGTTGTTCTGGGGCCTTTGATAATTCCCTACTGCTTGGCATTCTGCTTGCTCGATCGAGATGTTGTTGGGATCTGCTGATGGGCACCTATCAAAGGTATGTGTCCCTCCACGCATCTCACAACTCAATGACATTTGCACTGCATTTACTGACGCTGTTTTGTTGCAGTTGCTTGGTCAAGAGAGTAACTTGTGCATTTAGTGATGTGATGGCATCAATCTCATGAACTCCTATTGCTCTTCTTCCACTCACCCATCTGTCCTCTGTTACATGATTATTGGTGGTCATGTCTTCTAACAAATCATGGGTTTCGTGTGCTGTCTTTCTCATGAAAGTTCCACCTGCGGCTGCGTCAATGATAGTTCTGGTGGTCCCGCTTAGCCCATCGTAGAAAATATGGACCAAATTCTACAACTCAATGCTATGATGTGGACACTTCCTTTGCAAATCTTTAAATCTCTCCCAAGCCTCGTAGAGTGACTCTCCATCAGCTTGATAAAAATTGTTCAACTCCCATCTCAGCTTAGCGGCTTTGGACGGTGGAAAGAACTTTGCTAAAAACTTATGTGCCAACTCCTGCCATGTGAATATCGAATCTGTAGGCAAGGAATTCAACCAAACTTTCGCTCTATCCCTGAGTGAGAAGGGAAAAAGCCTCAATCGGATGGCGGCGTCGCCATCAGACTTGAAAGTTGCACATAATTCCAGAAGTTAGCTATGTGCGTGAGGATCTTCCGATGGCAACCTCCGAATTGAACAGATGTATGCACCATACTCGGGATCGCAGCTTGATTTCAAATTATTTGCTCCTATTATCGAGCTGATGCAATTTTGTGCTTCATTCACCTCGATGACATAATCTCCCAAGCTTCTCTCACTGGACTGGACCCTCTCTTCCACATCCATTGGCAATCTCCGGGGCATCCTTTGGTTAGGTTGATGATCACCTAACCCTTCGTTCATCTCATTGTTGTTCTGCAAGCCCCCCATTGTTATTAAGGCCAAAATTCGTCTGTTTCTCATGTTCTGTTTGCACGTCTTTTCGATCTCCGGGTTGAAGGGAACAAGGGTATCTGCTCCTCTTTTCCTTAGCATAAACTAGATGCCTGCAACAGATCAAAATCAACAAACGGATCACGGCGCACGGGTTTCACGAATAAAAGAGAAAAATAAAAAATAAAAAAAACCAAATTAGAAATTAAGAATAGATAAAATGATATTGAACTACGCCAATCCCCGGCAACGACGCCAAAAACTTGGTGCGCGATTTATGCACACACTAACGCAAGTGCACGTGTCGTGACAAGTAATATAGTTTAGAAGACCGAGTTATCGTCCTCAGGGATTAATGTCCAATTTTCAAACTCTATTCTATGGTATCTATTTGGTAACCGATGATTGATAAATTGTTTATAACTATACTTATGGATGCTAACTAAATTACTTTGTTTTACTTCAGATATGATGGCAATAGGGCTTCCAAATCTCCTCAACTATCCGCTCATCTTACTTGTTAATGCAATTAATTATAGTTCTTCTTCTATTTTGAGATAGCAGATTAACTAAACCGTTTTATACCCATGTTAAGGTAATATAAACACTCAACCCCAATATAGAACTCTTCTACCTTTCGGTGATAAGATTGACTATAAAGGAGGATTAAGAGCAATAACCTATTAAACTACACAAGTATCGGGGTACTTTCGTCCACGATTTAACCTATGTTTATTCAACTATAGCATATTCACAATCTCCTCTTTCGGCTTTCGATTAGAAATCATATAGATTATGATAATTAGTGATGAATTAATTACCAAACATTCAAGACAAATATTGAATAAATCTCAACAATGATAAGAAGAAACCAAAACATGCATTAATTCATAAGAATGAGTTTCAAGTGAATTGATATGGAAAGCCCTAAATTAAGTTAGTTCCTAGCCTTAGACATGCCAAGAACTAAACTAATATACAACATAAACTACAAAGAAATAAAACAAAGAAACAAGAAATTACACAAAAGTAGTCTCCAATCTCGTTCTCCCAGTTTTCCTTCTAGGCCTTGGCCCATTCTCATTCGAATTTGGCAGAATTCCCGGCGCGGCACCAAAACTCCTGCAGTTCTCTGTATTTTGGGCGCCGTGGCGCCCGACCGCTGGCCGAGGCCACTGCCACGCTCGCTTGCCCTGCTCGCCAACTTTTCGCTGAGCTCGAACCTCTGCTTTACGCCTTTTTGCTCTTTTTAACAGCCACTTTAAACCATTATGACTCAAAAGAAAGAAAATATATCCTAAGACGACACATATTTGTACAAAAATAGACAAAAGACTAACTAAAAATGACTCAAAAGGTGTATATAAAATAGAGGTGACTAAGTGGTCGGCCGACCGACTCGTCCGGTCCGGCCCCGACCCGACCGACCACGACACGACCCGCTTATAAAAAGGGACCGGGGCTCGAACCGGGCGGACAGGTATGGTCCCGCCCGACCGACCGCCAGCCCCGATCCCGCCCCGACCCCGCCTGCCCCTCAGGAAAATAGCCGTTGTCCAACGCCATTTTATTTAGCCGTTGGACAACGGCCATTTTAGGCCTCCCCCAACCCCCATACCCCCTTTATATTTATTTTTAACCCCTAAGTTATTATATTTACACTTTAACCCAATTTTTCAACTATAAATATCTCATTCCTCTTCTTATTATTTTCACAAATCTTTCTACTCTCTAATCTCTCAATCAATTATCAATCAATCTCTATACAACATTGTCTACATATTCAATCTATTTATTAATTTGAGAATTGGGAGTGAAGTTGACAACTAGCTTGAGGATTATCTATCGAGCAAAGTTTCAATTTTCAACCTCTCGATTACACGTCGGCGTTTAGTACATTCGTTCTCTCATTAAATTATTATTTTGTCTTTATTTCATTTAGCACATTTAATTTCATTATCTTTAACTATTTATTAGCATAATTAAAATGAAAGGACTAAGAGGCATGTTGGGTAAGGGTCAGGCTTCTTCTAGTAGAGGTGGTAACAAGGGCAAGGGTGCTTCTTCTAGTAGAGGTGGTAACAAGGGCAAGGGTACTTCTTCTAGTATTCCTGTTCCAGCTATTCCTAGACAAGATGATTTTATAGATCCTGAAATGTTTCCTGAAATACCATATGATCTTGACACAAATGATTATCCTCAAATTGAAGAAGATTTTAATTTAGATGACACCCTAGATGATGATACACCTACTAATGAAGATGATACACCCACTAGTGAAATGCCTCCTATCCCCCCTACTATGAGACGAGGTCCGGCAAAACGACCATTAAAATCAGTTGTATGGAAATATTTTGACAGGGACGTAGCTAATCAAGTAGCTGTATGTAAAACTTGTAAAATTGTTTATTCTTTTAAAACTGGACAAGGTCATGGTGGGACGGGGGGTTTAGGAAGACACCTATTGAAAAAACACAAAGCCTTGCATGGCCAATACATGATTGAAAAAAATGGTGAGAAAACGTCCTCTCAATCGGAACAAGGTTCACATACTGTTTCGGAAAAAGTACAAGGTCAAATTAACCCTATGACGGGGGGAGTTGTAGGCCCTAAATACGATAAACATAAAGATAGGGAATCACTAGCAAAATTAGTTGCTGTGGAGGGTTTGCCTTTTTCATTTCCTGAATCTCCTGGTTTTATTCATTATATTAGAGATATGTATAATCCTGCTTATAAAGGTTTTCCTAGATCAACTGTTAAAAGAGATGTATTTAAATTTGCACATGAATATCAACAGTATTTACGTTATGCATTATATCATTTAAATTGCAAAGTCGCTCTAACTTCTGATATAGGTATTAGTACTAACTGACATGATTATTTAAAGGTAACCTGTCATAGGATAGATTATAAATGTTCTATTCAAAAACGTATTTTAGCATATAGATATATAGATAGTAGGTACACTGGTGAGTTTATTTCAGAAAATATTTATTCAGTCTGCGATTATTACGGAATAACTGATAAAGTTATGAGTATTACATTAGATAATGCATCTTCTAACAATTCTGCTATTAGTATTTTAAGAGATGTTTTAACTCCGTCTTTTTCAAAATATTTTCATATCAAATGTGCGTGCCATATTTATAACTTAGTTGTAAAGGATGGTCTTTCACTTTTTCAAGATATTCTTGAAAAAATACAATTTGCTATACACTTTATTTTTAAAAATAATAGAATTCAACAGAGAAAAGAATATAAAAAAACTTGCCATGATTGTGGACTATCTTACAGAAAAATTTCCGAAGAAGTACCAACTAGGTGAAATTCTTTATATGACAAACTAGTTGTTGCTTATGACTATAGAAAACCTATTACTTTATTTTTTTAACGCCCATAATCAAAATCTAAATGATATGATTGTGGATAATGATTGAGACAAAATTCGAGAACTTATTGTATTTTTAGAAAATTTTCAACGAGCAACAAAAGAATTTTCTACATTATATTATCCTACTATTTCAACTATGTTGTTTTATATAGCTATAATATTTTTACTTCTTAAAGAATATATGAAAAAACCTGCTTATACTGCGGCTATTAAAAAAATGTTTATGAAATTAAAGAAATATTTTATTCCTATTCCCCCTATTTATATTATTGGTGTTGTATTAAACCCGACTATTAAAGTAGAGGGTTGTAAAAGTCTTATTGAAAATATTTATAACTGTATGGACGTTTTACCACCTCCAACTCCCAAAAATTTAAATGTTGAGCCACCTATTGAACTAACGCTAGAAGAAGTGTTGAATAACGTAGAAGATGAATGCAAAAAAGTATATCGGCATTACCAGCAAGAAAGTGCTAGTAACCAACCGACTTTTGTACCATCTTCTTCTTCTTCAACACACTAAAAAGGCATCTTTGTTTAGGGCTAGTAGTATTAGTTCTATTGAAAGCCTCAGAAATAGAATGTGCGGTGGTACCAGTGCTAACCAAATTAGCGAGTTCGATATTTTTGTTTTGCAGGGTAATTTACCTTACCAAGTAGTTATCAATGAAGAAGGAAATGAAGACTTGCTGAACTATTGGAGCCAGAATGAGAAGACATTTCCGATACTTTCAATGATGGCCCGAGATATTTTGAACATTCAAGCGTCATCAATCGCTTCTGAAAGCGCTTTTTCTGCAGGCAGATTTCAAATAGGAGAGCACATACACTCATTAGTCGGAGATACTTGAGATGGCGGTACTATTCGAGATTGATACGAATGAGCGGCGAAGGCGCACAACCAGAGATTAAAGAAGAAGACAACTACAACGACATTTTATCTGAAGGCATGAGTAGCGACGTGGAACAATTTGACCAAGATATACCAATTCCAACCGAAGAACCACAAGAAATTCTAAAGAAACTAGAAAAAATATTTTCAAATTGGTAATTTATTTCATTGCAATTTTTTAATTTTTCTATGTCTTTTGCAATTTTTTTCAACAACAGTACACTACAATGTTGTAATTTTGAATCTTGTATATTTCAATGAAATAATTAATAATATAAGAGGCACAAAAACAGTCTTGAGATGTTTTTTTTACACTCTTCTTGTCTTTGTTTAATTATTTAGTTTATACTTTATACTGTTATAGTTTATACTTTATAGTTTATAAATATATTATATATATGAGTATAATACTATAATTATAATACTATAAGTCTATAATATTATAGTATATGTATATGACCATATGACAAGTATATGTTAATGTTACTTTGTTAGTAATTTAGTATTTTTAATTTAGTGAAAAAATTTAAAAAAAAAATCAAAACCCGCTGCATTCGCCCCGTCCCGACTTCACTTACCAGCGATCGGATCGGACGGGACACGCATGGTCCCGCCCGACCCGACTCACAGTTCGCCTACCGACCCCACCCCTTTCTCCGCCCACCCCGCCCGACCCGCTTAACCCGACTCAGGTCTACCGACCCATCGCACCCTAATATAAAATACATCGATCAGAAGACAAAGCACTGATGCAGACTTTGGTAAAGTAAGCTATGGAAAAAGAGGATTCACTCAGCTAAGACCCACCTAAGCTTTGTCTGTTTCTTGATTTTATTGATAAATGATTTATAATATATTTAAAATTTTAAAAAAAAATATTTTGATACAAACTAGATAATTAATTAATCTAATTATGAAAAAATTATAATTTTACCTAAAATAAAAGATATATAATTAATGAAAGAATATTGAGAAATATTTTATTAATTTTGTTGGCTTTTGCTTCCAATAAATCATTTATTTCTTTATATATAAAAATTAGCTTAAAAGTTTTTCTATATTTCTTTATTCAATCACAGGTTAGTGGGCAACATATTTTCTCCAAAGCGTTAAAATGCAGTCGATCATGAAGAAACAAAAAAATGGTCAAAACGTTGGGAATAGATGGTACTCTGTTTTAATATTCTTAAAGGAGATATTGACAAAATGAAAATTAATCAAAAAAGGGCAAATCAGTCCAAGTATATTATTTTTTAATTAGTAATAAATAGAATAAAATAGCGGTTATAAAAAGGTAAAATAGGGAGGTAATCGTAACATTATAATATTATAAATGTGTCCGCATGCGAGCCAGCGTAGCAGTACCTTTGAAACCAACAGCTAATACGATTAACTCTTTCACAATCTCATTTGACCGGATGTGGGGTCTCTGAGTGGGATATCCACTTTTTTTGAAAAATAAATGTGAGGGAAGGTCAGGGTAACGAATCAAAATGTGAGGGAAAATCTCTAAATTTTTCCCTTTATTTAATGGAGGTGTTGCTTTCTATAGTTAGGTTTTGGTACTAAACTTTGCATGTGTCAATTTGAAAGAGCAACTACTTTATATATATGAACTTACTTGGCAAGTGCTTGACAATGACATAGAACAAATCCGTGAGTAGTGGGACAAATCTAGATCTCACAAGATTTGGATTTAGTATATATACACCATTTAAAATTTACTAATGAGTAATTATTAAGGAGAGTTGGTGGGCTCAATGTCCGAGATCTTTATGTAGGAGAACTATATTTGCCAACTAGATGGACAAAGTTTATTATTATTAGAAACTTGTAGCTATTCAGTTTCAGTACTTTGTATTTTTTTCAATAATTAGAGTTTATCGACTATTTTGGATCAGTTAAACCCAACAGGTTAATTAATTGATAAAAGTCATATGTTCATCTTTTCAATTGAATGATCTTTGTTATTTTATCTACAATGAAATAGATATTACTGAAAGAAATAATCTCTTTATTATTTTTATTAATGAGTATATATACAATTTACAATTTTCATAATATGAAAAATTCAATTTCTATTCTACTTCCAAAACTCTATTCTATTTGTATAAGAATTCTACAAATATGATAAATGTACAATGCTAATTAAATATAAATAACATATTACCAAAACTATAATATACACGGTGTGTATAACGTGTATATCACAGTCTCCCAATTGTCTTGGATTTCCGTGATATACACAAGGCAGTGTATACGCCATAGTATACCGTGTATATTATGATATATTTTCACACACCCCAGTCATAGCGGGCGGTCGTCGTACGCTGAGATTGTCCCTAAAATCTTCAAATAGAACCAAGGGAAGACCCTTAGTAAGATGTCTGCAATTTGGTACCTAGAAGGGACATGTAAGATGCGTACTTGTCTACGAGATACCTTTTCACGAACAAAGTGGATATCCATCTCGATGTGTTTAGTGCGATGATGTTGAACCGGATTACCAGAAATATAAACTGCACTAATATTATCACAATATATCGAGGTAGCTTTCTGAATTGGACAATGAAGTTCTAAGATTACGTAATCAACATGATTCAGATACCACATTGGCTACCCCTCGATACTCAACCTCTGCACTGGAGCGTGATAATGTAGAATGTCGTTTTGCAGACCATGAGACCAAGTTATCACTAAGAAACATACAATAACCAGACGTGGAGCGCCTGATATCTGGACAGCCATCCCAATCAGCATATGTATACGAGACAAGTGTAGAGACCGACGATGGATATAGATGCAAGTCATAGTCAAGTGTTTCACTGATGTAGCATATAATGCGTTTGAGCACAAAACAAACACATATATAAATGTACAATGCTATAAATATAAATAACATATTACCAAAACCATAATATACACGGTGTGTATAACGTGTATATCATAGTCTCCCAATTGTCTTGGGCGTGATATAGTATATTATGATATATTTTCACACACAAAATCTTCAAATGATACCTTTTCACGAACAAAGTGGATATCCATCTCGATGTGTTCGATGATGTTGAACCGGATTACCAGAAATATAAACTGCACTAATATTATCACAATATATCGAGGTAGCTTTACGGACACACAACGGTTCTAAGATTACGAATCAACATTTATTGATACCGATACTCAACCTCCGTGATAATGTAATGTCGTTTTCACTACGACCAAGTTATCACTAAGAAATATACACAACGAGCGCTCGGTATCCGACACCATCCCAATCAACATATGTATACGAGACAAGTGTAGAGACCGACGATGGATATAGATGCAAGTCATAGTCAAGTGTTCCACTGATGTATCATATAATGCGTTTGACATATAATGCGTTTGAGCACATTCATATGCTCAACCCTAGGATCATGCATAAACAAACACACCTGATGTACGACATATATAATATCCAGTCTCGTGAAAATAAGATACTGAAGAACCCCTGCAAGACTGCGATAGTGGGTGGGATCTCAGAGCGGTTTAGTATCAACATACTTTCTTCAACAATTTCCAAGAAATAACAGTCTTTCATATCAAACTCATATAGATTTAATCATCGAACATAATATCAACCACATATAATAAAATATATGTCAGGGAAGTGCCACGATGATATATGAACAAAGAATTATCAGACCTGTTGTGAGAAAACTCAATAGTAGATACATAGTCCTCAAATCTCTTATACCATGTGATGGGGGGTCTGCTAAGACAGAAGGATGACTTTGTGTATAATATGCATGATTAAGATATCTTATTTTCACAAAGAGCATTTATATTCGCTCATCATATCAATTTCCAACTGGGTTATTTAAGTCCAAAACATATTACGGGGGTGGTTGTAGTGGCAAAATTCGGTCCGACCGAAAAATGAGAAATTTAAGAACATTAGAATTTAGATTAAAATGTATTTCTGATTTAAAAATAGAGAAAATTTGGATGGGTGATGGACTGTCCATGAGGTAGTGGGCCTGCTGGCCCAACATTGGAAACTGATCTCGAAATGTGAACAGTAACCGGGACTGAAGCATTCTCGGTAGTAAGATGCACAGTCGACCCAATAAATGGACCAGGGACGATCACGTGATGGGCAATGTGTATTTATGGGCCAGCAGGCATCGGGCATGCCGGCGGGTCGTGGTAACTGGATTGTCCCATTAAGTGGTGCATAATGTATGGGGAGATGTCGTCATCTAAAAAATTATACGAACCAGGCACGGGACTAATGACTTTTGCAAACGGAAATTGAGTTGCATAAAAAATTACATGACGACTAATGATGATTTTATTAGACGATAAATCAAAATATTTGTAACCATGATGATTAGAGGGATAACCCAAAAATACACAAGTGGTAGAACGGACTTGAAGTTTGTTAATTGTAGAGGACATAAAAAGTGAATAACATAAACACCTAAAGACCCTAAGAAGTGAATACGAATGATTCTTATTATAGAGAATTTTAAGAGGAGATTCATATGTTAACCCTTTGATAGAAAGTATGTTAAGGAGACAAGTACTCATTTGTAGAGCATGATGTCAAAAAATGAGGGACGGAAGCATGGGCTAATAAAGTTCGGACAATATTATTAATGATACTAATTTTTCGTTCGGTTTTTCCATTTTGGGAGGACGTATGAGGACAAGAGAAATGAAAAACTATGTCATTAGCATCACAAAATTCTCTAAACAAGTCATTATCATATTCTTTGTCATTATCACATTGAATATTTTTTATTTCTCGTTTGAATTGGGTACGGATTAAAGCTCTAAATTTTAAGAATATGGTAAAAACTTGAGATAATAACGATGGCCCAAAGAACTTAAAACTGGAGATGTCCATAAATCGCTATGAATAATGTCAAAAAACATCCAAGTACGAGAAGTAGATGCTACAAATGGTAATCTAACATATTTTTCTAATGGACATGAATGACAACTTGGAGTACTATGCGTAACCTTTCAAAAAATAAAATAATTTTTATGCAAGAACGAAATAATTGACGACTCAGGATGACCCAACCATGCATGCCACAAAGAAGGAGCTAGAACAGCAAATGTCGATGACATGACTTGACTCTAGGAAGTGGTGGTGGCTGTAATTGGATAAATATCGTCCCTACTGTTGTATCTCATAAGAGATATTTCCGTTTTAAAATCCTTCACAGAAAACCCAAATTGATCAAAATTAACAGAAACTCAATTATTAGTGGTGAATTTGCGAACAGACACCAAAATTTTAATTAAGTTAGGAGCATGAACCTTTTCCCGGGTGGGGCTTCTTATACCTAAACGGAGCAGGCCCACAAGCGAATGATCTTCGCTTCGCGGGAACAATAAAAATGGGGTATTTTTCAAAATAAGAGGTGGATGAGTAGGAGACAAAATTGTATTACCGTAACCACAAATTGGAATTAAGTTGTCATTACCAATAATAATGCTATAATTTTTTCTCATATTGAAATAAGAGGAAAGAGTACCTTGGTCAAACGTCATGTGAGAAGTGGCGTCGGTGTCTATATACCAATTTGCGTCTGAAGAATTTAATCCAAGTGTATGCATGGCGGCCTTAATGTCGGTGGGTGTCGGGATCATATTCGGGCCCACGACATTGAAAGCGTGCTGGGGCCTAGGCCCAAGAAGATCGAATCGCCGACCCGACCGGATCATCACTGAAATTATCATGCGACCCAGAAATCGGGCCTATGTTTGGGCCGACCAGGTTCAAGTTCCCGTGAAATAATCGTACGGGCGCAGTCGGATCGAGCCATCGTCGCCGTCCAGCCCATCGCTAAAGCGGCCCAAGGCCGAGACCAAGGGACGGGCCCCGCACCGAGGACCACTATCGGCGTTCGTTCACCGCTGTTGTTGCCTCCATGATTTTTGCCATTATTTTTACGGTTTTGACCAGAATTGTCAATAAAACCGTGAGAATTATCGGACGTAGTCATCATTGCCACGAAACTCGCACCAGTAATCGTCTTCTTTGTCAGGCCGACTTCTTCTAACGTGAGCATCGAACATACTTGATCAAAAGGAGGAAGTGGATTACTTTGACGGAGTAGAATTCCAACGCCATTATAGTCCTCATATAGGCCTACAACTATTTGTAGGATAATAAGATTATTAGTAACATGCGCTCCAACGTTACTGAGTTGGTCCGCTAATTCCTTCAGTCGTTTACAATAAGCCGAAACATTCGGAAAATCTTCCATGCCGACTTGTGAAAACTCTTGCTCAAGAGTGACAACTCGAGAATGTTTGTTATCCTGGATTATATCACGCAATCTATCCCAGATAGCCATAGATGTAGTGTCTGGTTCAATGATCGTCTGTAAAAGGTCGATAGAAATAGTGAAGTATATCTACTGAAGGACGGTAGCATCAAAAGTTATCCATAACTGAGGATTCTCCTCGGGGGTAGGTACATTAGTTGTGTCAGGTGCCGGAGGAATTATATGATGGAGGACTTGATGTGAGAGTGCATGAATTTTGAACAATTCTGCCAACGTCATATATTTGACGTTTTCCATCTCAAAAACAATAGGGATGTGATTTTTTATATTGAAAATAACAAGGGCATGATGAAACATGTTCTTCGATGTGGACATAACGAAAGAACAATATGTGAATTAGGGAGTAGGAAGAAAATTTGAGAAGATATGAGGAAAAAAGTACAGATTCCGAGATGGGGCACGAAAACCAAGGCATCAGAAGAGAGTTTGGGAGAAGTGGTTTTAGACATAGACTTCTGATACCATGAAAGAAATAATCCATTGATTATTTTCATTAATGAATGAGTATATATACAATTTACAATTTCCATAATATGAAATTTTTTATTTCTATTCTACTCTCAAAATCCTATTTTATTTGTACAATAATTCTACAAGTATGATAAGTGTACAATGCTAATAAATACAAATAACATATTACCAAAACCATAATATACACGATGTGTATACACCATAGTATACCGCATATATTATGATATATTTTCAATATTCACACAAATATTTATGGTTTCAATTCTCAATTCACTTTTTAGTCTACCCTCTCTGTTTCTCTTTGCAAATGTCTATCTTCCATTCTCTTTTATCTTTCTTTTTCTATTATTTTTTTGTTATATAGTGGGTGGGGAGGAAAAATTGGAAGGGTATTATAATGTGACGATTCAAACCTTCACCAACAAAGTGAAAGTTCAGATAACTAACTGAGCTACTAGATCTCTACTCTTTCTTTCCCTATCGTTTCATATTTCTCTCTTTATTTTTTCTTTCTTTCAATTTTCTCCTTTTTGTTATGTTTGCAAATCAAATTCAAGTTTTTTTTAATTCAAATAAAAAAATATTGGCTAAATGATATTGTAAATGAAAAATTTACGTGGCATGACTAACTATTAGTATCTAATTATATTTAGTAACTATAATTTGTTTTAATTACATTCCGTAGCTAAAAATTATATGTTAATTATCATCCATAATTGTACCAAAATACATTAGGTTTATAGATTTTATTTATCCCTCTCTCTGCCGCTGCCCCACTGCCTTCATCGCCGGAGCAGCGACGATCACCGTTAGATCTGAGCTTTACTGGTCACCTCTCTATTCGTCCAGATCTGAGCTTCGCCGGAGATCGCCTTACATCCTTCCAAATATGAGTTTTGCCGGCGTCGGTCACCTCTCTCTCTCCGTCCAGATTTGAGCTTCGCCGGAGATCCCTCCCTCCACAAGCCTATATATAATGCTCCCCACATTCAAGTCTTTCAGCAGCACTGTAGCCATTGCCAACAAATAGTGGGTAGTCCGATACACTAAGATTCCGCTATGCGTGAGGTTTGGGGAAGGGCCGGACCACAATGGTCTATTGTACGCAGTCTTACCTCACATTTCTGCAAGAGGTTATTTCCACGACTTGAATTCATGACCTCCTGGTCACATGACAACAACTTTACCAGTTACTCCAAAGCTCTCCTTCAATGGCCAACTAAGAGTGAAGCAAGAAAAGAAAAATGCAATCACTGCAGCAAAAGGCATCGGAATGGAGCGGGGTTGACCGGAATGATGCATTCGCCATTGATGAGACAAATCTATTTGAGAAGCTAGGCCTTCAGACTTTCATCAAGCTCTCTATCGGAGTGTATTTTATTTTTCAGATCTGATCGGGAAAAACATTTTATTCACCTGTATTTCGAAGAAGATCTTTTTGTATACAAATGAATACAATATTTTTGAAGTGTATTCATTTTTTCTAGTGTAAATTCAAAGTTTTGTTATCTATTTTATTTCTCGTATTCAGTTTTTGAGTGTATACAAATGAATATAGTGAATTTGAAGTGTTTTCAGACCGTATTCGTTTTTCTCTAGTGTAAAATTCATTTTTTCGTTTTGTATTTTATTTCGTGTATTCAGTTTTTGAGTGTATTCATAATTTTTTGTGTGTAAAATCTAGTGTATTGGGTGTATTTTATTTCTTGTATTAAGTTTTTTGTTGTATTTTATATTCTGAAGGAGATTTTTCTGTTTTGAATACATTTTATTGAGTAGATTTTTACTCGTTGTATTCATGAATACAATGAGATTGTTTTATGAATACAACGAGACTTTTATGAACACAGCGAGATTATAACAACTAAAAAGTAGTTATGCTCTGTATATATTGAAACTATAGCTATAACAAGTTTTAAATCCTGGATAAAGCTTACATGGAGTTCCATACTCTTCATCATCATCAGAAAATGTTGCTTAGCGGCAACCTTGAAATAGGGTAAAGTTTGCCTTTGTTTGCACGGTCTCATCACTTAGTGGTCTGGCATGCAGTTAAACAGGTTGACCCTGGAAATCAGTCAAAAAAAAATCGATTTGGATAATAGCTTTTAAATCCCTAAACTATAGTCCTTTGTGTAAATTTCACTTTGTAAACCCCATCTGAGAGAGAAGGAGCCTTCAAAGCTGAAATAAAAAACGTTCAATAACAAATCAATGGACCTCTTGCATCTTCTTCTTATTCTTTTCTTTTTATGTATGATTACATGGTGGTAAAGGTGGAGGTGATAGTATTTTATAATATAAATGTGTACAATAGGTGTATACTGTTATATATAATTATATAACATATACACATAGTTATACACTATATACAATATAATGACATTATATTGTATAAGTAGTATATAATATTGTGTATGAATGTATATACATCTTTTATATATTATTATATAATATTTATACATTGTATAATGATGATGGTGTATCTGCACTGTTATACATTATTGCACAACATATATACATAGTTATACACTATTTATATCACTATAGATACATTACCTATACATTATTGTTCTACAATGAATAAAATTATTTTTTGGGCTACGTCTGATGAAAACTGTGTTGTTTTGTTGGGCAGTTCGTTTGTGAAAGAAGCCCTAAAAACAAATGGATTAACATACAGCGAAATAAATTTAAAGTACATATTCTACAATAGAAGGTCAAGATCAGCTTGATTTTGTAAACTCCTGCTCCTTCCTTTGCAGTGTCTGATTGCCCATTGTAGTTCATCATGCCACTCCATGTTATGTATGCATGAGAATGTTCTGCCAGTTTAGGAGCCCTTGTCAGATGTTTCCTCACATTTCACATCCAAAACCTTTTTAATGTTAATATTGAAGATTGTAACAAAATTTGTTAAAAATCAATAATATATACATTACATATGCTTTTTACCTTCTTCTCCGAGCTACCATAGAACCCTATTCATTTTCTCTTTGTCATATTTAAAATTCGTATAATATGAGGTATAAAAGTGTATATACACTGTTATACATTATATATCAATCGCTATACACTATTATACATTATCTATATATATATATATATATATATATATATATATTATAGTTACATTCTTATACACTATAGATAATATATAAATAATGTGTATGCTTCGTAGAACAATGTATAAACATTATATAACTATATATAAATAATATAACCCCTTGGAGACTCAAAAATTCCTCTCAAACACCACTATATATCCATAAGTACATAGGGTCCTTCCTTTCCCATCTATCCAATCCAAATTCTGCTCTACCCGCCCATTTGACACCCTAATATAATGTGTTCTTGTCACATAATTTACATCACTCCACTAGCAAGAACTTTTTTTCAATTTAATAACTTTGGTGGTTGGTTACTGTTGATGTTGGATGAATGTTGTGGCAACATCTGAAAAACTCTTAGGACAACATCTCTTGTGTAGACAAGAATGTTGCCTGCAATGTTGCGACAACATTTTTGCCAACATCTCTGTACTAGTTTTGCCTATTCTTCCGGCCGAAGCAGTTGATGTTACTGCGAGTAAAAATGACCTAGGCAAGCTTACAAGAATGTTGTGTTTAAAACGTGGTGAAAGACACAGTCAAAGCGTGGAGAGAAAGCAACGTATGACCAAGTCCAGATCGTTGAGTTTTTTCAGGAGGAAGACTCGGTCCAAGTTGCTGCCATCTTTTGCTCAACCTCCGCAACCATCAGTGAGAATTTCAAGGGAAGTTCCACACTATAAATAGAGCGGAACTTTAGTGTATCGATCATCCAGATTTAGAGAAGAAGAACTTTCAAAGAGCTCTCGGATTTTACCTTAGAAAACTGGATCAACACATCTAGCCTAAAGTTGTTTTAACAACATTTAGTCCCACATTACATTTGTTATCTTTATTCTAGATTAAGCTTATTGTTCAAGCGATTGTAATGAAGATGTTGTCTTTTATCTTTTAGACTTTGTAACTTTAGGCGAAGTCATCTGCGACTTCATTTTTATTTGTAATTTTTTTTCGTTTGTAACGCTCAATTTGTAAAAAGAAATTCATTTGTAATTGTATATAATTTATACAATTCTTTTGGTCATAGACCATCAAGAGATATATTTATATATACCCTTGAAAATATAAACCTTGTGTCTCTTTACTTTTTCCGCTGCATTTACTCTACAAAGGTTTATATTGTTTTATCACAATGTTGCCTCAGATGTTGACCCAACATTGAAGGCAACATCCAGTGATTGTTTTTGTCGTTCTAGTTTTTGCGATTTTAATCTTACGCTTTTTACTAATTCGTAGCCCCGGAACCCAACAAGTGGTATCAGAATCTGCACTTGATACAATGAGTATTTGATTCTGAATATTACGGCTATGGACTCAGCTTTACAAAACGTTGGTAGACTTCCAATACTTGACGGATCTAACTACTCCTACTGGAAAATTTGACTACGTTCGCACATCAAATCCATTGATGTTCGAGCCTGGAGATCAGTTTTCGAAGGCTATGTAATCCCCAAGTACCCAGCGGACGAGGATAGTGATGTACTCACTAAACCCGAGTCTGAATGGACCCATGAAGAAATCAACACGACAAGCTTTAATGAAAAGGCTCTAAAAGCGATATTTGGATGGGTAGACATCTATATGTTCAAGTTTATCCAGAATTGCACAACGGCCAAGGAGGCTTGGGAAACCCATAAACCCATCATGGAGGAACCTCGTTGTTCGACGTACAAAGATTCGCATGATCTTGAGTCAATACGAACGCTTAAGGATAGAAGATTCCGACGACATAAAATCCTATTTTGAAAAGTTGATTGACATTGCTAATCAGTGTCAAGTGCTTAGGTCACCTTTAACCAACACACAACTTGTGGATAAAGCTCTCAGATCTCTTCCTGAAAGATTCAATACTAAGATTTGTGCTATTGAAGAGGCCCATAATCTTGCTACTATGGATCTTCACGCTTTTATGAGCATCTTTCAAACATATGAGATGAACATGAAGAGCCAAAGAGATCTATATAAAGACAAGACATTGACACTCCAAGGACAAACCTCGGAACCTGATCTGGAAAATGAGGAAGAAAACCTGGAGGAACTGGGAAGTGATGTAACTGTTGCCTTACTCACTCGTCGATTCAACTCAATGGTGAGAAAGATCAACACTGATCGTAATAAAGCTAAATACAAATAGCATCAGAATCCACTCTTCAACAAGCCGCCGAATAGATCACCCTCTGAGCAAAGAAATCACAACTGAGGAAATCCAATTTCGATGGTACCAATTTCAGTCCCAAACAACTCGAGGGAGTGCAATGTCATGCATGCTCCGGTTGGGGACACTACACTAATGAGTGTTCAAACACCCTTAGGAAAATTGGTAAGGTTATGTGGGTAAACCCTCAGTGATGATGAGAACGAAGAGGAAGAAGGAGATCAAGAAGAAGAAGAACCACAGGCAATGCTTGCAGCCATGTTTGAACACTCACTGTCTGACGATGTTGCGACAACATCAGAAACAACATCGGATTCCACATCTGGAATGTCTGCACCATCAGAGAGGTATGTATACTTTGATTATTCTGATGTAAATTGTTTTAGTGTTTATTTCTTCAACTGAGGCTGCAGATTTGGATCTAGTTGACTCCAAAAATGAAACGATAAAGAAATTACAAAATCTTTGTAAAGCCTTAATCACTAAATCTGAGCAACTAGACTCAAAAGCAAAATTATTGGCTCTTGAGAATAGTAATTTGAAAGGCACAATCAACCAATTAGAGTTGAGACTTACCAAGAAGGATCTAGAGCTTGGTAAGATTCGTGCACAATTGAACACAACTAAGACCACGTTTCAAAGGCTCAACATGAGAACCTCCAAACTGGATAAAATACTGAAATTCAACAATCCCACAAGGACTGGGCTTGGTTACCAATCTCATAGAAAAACCAATACTTCCAGGATCCATAGTCAATATGAGAGGATAAAATTTGTCAAAGAAAATGCTTGTAACCCTTAGAGCACTATGATTGGATCGAAGTTTGTATATAGCTTCTGTAAAAAGTCAGGACATCTTATGCCCTACTGCTACAAACTTCAGAACTATGCACTCAGCCTATTGCCTAAAGTGTTTTCACCAATGTTGCCCAACATCACTGACAACATTCAAAGCAACAAGCCTGAAAGCAGAAGGAAGAAAAAGTTTGAAAAAGAGTAGGTACCCAAACTGAATCTGAAATGTAATGTGTGCATAACTGCCTTGCGTACCAACATTACTAGTTTTTGGTACTTCGATAGTGGTTGCTCACGTTATATGACAGGTACCAAAAGTCTCTTGAAGGAGTATGGAGCATTCAATGGAGGGTACGTGTCTTTTGGAGGAGGAAGTAAGAGTAAGATTATTGGTAGAGGAACTCTTAATGTTTTGAATGTACCAACCTTGAAGAATGTGCTTCATGTAGAAGGTTTAGTTGCTAATCTCCTTAGCATAATCCAACTATGTGATGACGATCTAGAGGTGAAATTCAAGAAACTTGGATGCAAAGTTATGGATTCTGCAAACAAGTGTGTCATGTCAGAAACCCGAACCGGAGATAACTTCTATCTAGTAGGTAGAGAAGAGTTTTGCAACTCCGCAAAAGGTAGGTGACTTGATACTTTGGCACCAGAAGTTGGGACATGTCAACTACGACACCTTGGAGAAGCTGATCTCGTTTGAAGTTGTCAAAGGCATTCCCAGACTGGATTTAAAAGATAAAACACTGTGTGAATATTGTTTGAAGGGAATGCAGACCCGAGTCTCTCACAAAAGTTGTCCAACATGACGGACATCATTCAGTTGAAGAGGAGCAATTCACTGAAGCAACAGATGTTGTCCCAACATCAGAAGACACATCTGAACCTCAAAGAGAGAACACAGAGGAAGATGTCGAGGAGGAGTCAGCTACTGAGCTGAATAATCAAGTGAGAAGAGACCCTCCATCGAGAATTAGAAGGAACCATCCGCCCGACCAAGTGATAGGGGGAGTTTTTTAGCAGAGGCGAATAAGAGAGAAAGAACCAGTGAACTACCGAGAAATGGTAAGGTATGTGTGTATGTCCACCATATACCAACAAGTTAGTCTTTCTTGTTTTACTTCTACATTGGAACCTAAGAATATTGGGGAAGCATTGAAAGATAATTTTTGGATACAAGCTATGCAAGATGAGCTTGAGCAATTTACCCGAAATGATATTTGGGATTTGGTACCATGACCCAACAATACTAATGTTATTGGGACCAAGTGGATATTCAAAAACAAATCAGATGAGTTAGGGAAGATTGTGAGGAACAAAGCTCGACTTGTTGCTCAAGGCTATACACAAGTTGAATGGATCGACTATGATGAGACCTTTGCTCGTATGACTAGACTTGAGTCAATAAGATTGCTTCTTGCTATTGCTTGTTACTTGAAAATCACCTTGCACCAAATGGACGTTAATGATGTATTTCTCAATGGATACTTGGACAAAGAAGTGTATGTTGAACAACCCAAGGGATTTGAAGATCATCACCATCCACAACATGAATACAAGCTCAAGAAAGTTTTGTATGGTCTAAAACAAGCACCACGTGCATGGTATGGTCGTTTAACTAACTTTCTTATTGATTTTGGGTTTATCCGTGGAGAAGCTGACATAACTTTATTCATAAAAAGACACGGAGTAGATGTAATCATAGCTCAAATCTATGTGGATGATATTGTCTTTGGCTCGACTAAAGAATCCTTCTTGAAGTCATTTGTCGAAGCGATGTCGACAACATTTGAAATGAGCATGATTGGAGAACTAATATTTTTCTTAGGCTTGCAGATTAAACAAGTTGAAGAAGAGATTTTTGTATCCCAGAGCAAGTATGCCAAGCATCTTGTTAGGAAGTTTGGTCTGGAAAACGCTAAACACATGAAGACTCCAATGGGCTCTACGCAACATGTATGTAAAGACGATATTGGACAAGATGTTGACCCAACATTGTACCGATCTATTATAGGTAGCCTCTTATACCTTACTGCCAGTCGCCTTGATATCATGTTTAGCGTGTGTGTTTGCGCCAGGTTCCAAGCCAGTCCCAAGATATCTCATCTTAATGTCGTGAAATGTATCATACAATATATTGCCGGTACAAGTGCTTGGAAATTTGGTATTCTAGAGACATTAATCCTAATCTAATAGGTTATAGTGACTCGGATTGGGCCGGTGATGTCGACGATAGGAAAAACACTAGTGGTGGTTGTTTTTATCTTGACAACAATCTAGTCTCATGGTACAGTCTTAAATAAAATTGCGTGTCACTCTTGACTGCCGAATCCGAATATGTGGCAGCCGGAAGTTGTTGTGTTCAACTGATTTGGTTACGATAATGCTTGATGACTATGGCATTTTTAATAACTCCATGATTTTGTACTGTGATAATCTGAGTGCTATTAATATTTCCAAAAATCATGTTCAACATTCATGTACAAAATACATAGACATAAGACATCATTTTTAAGAGACTTAGTGGAAAAACAGCTAGTTCAAATCGAACATGTTGATACTCTATCTCAACTAGCTGATATTTTTACCAAACCCCTAGATCATGAGAGATTTTCTAGCTTGAAAAAATCTCTTGGTTTCTATTTTCTCTGAAAATAAGACAGGCTAGGTAGATGTTGTCAGAAATATTGTCCTAATATTCTGGGTAACATTTACTGTTTAAGTCAATGTACATGATATGCGTTGTAGTAATATTGCATTGTTTTTCAAAAGAATCAAAGCATGACTTCACAAGGACAAGGTTTGAATGCGATACCGTTCTCTGCGATGATATATATATGTATATCATAAAAAAAAAGTATCATAAGAAGGCGAAACCTCTACAAAGATTTGGTTTTATACAAAAAGTGCAAAGCTCTAAGTTTGGTACCGTTCCTATTCTATATGAGTACAATGTGCTTCAAGAAGGTTGAAAATTCCTTAATATTTTTTTTTATCCATATGTGTTCAACTAAGTTGATTAAGGACAATGGTAAAATGTCACATTTGTCCAGCGATCAGTCTTATAGGGAACATATACGGAAAATCATTTGTCAAATCAGAAAATATTTGGAGTCTCAAAATGCTTGTTGAACTTTGAAATATTGCCAACATAATTCACAACATCGTGCTCCAGTACATTGTTCAATCTTGTTTTTCTTATTTTCTTTCTGGGTTGTGGTATGTAACACGTCTCTTTAAATAACGAAAATTCAAAAAAAATTAGAGAACCGTTTCTTTTTAAATGTTTAATGATGTCTTGTACCATGTAAAATCCTTTGTTTTAGGTATGTGAAGAGTTCAAATATTTTACACTACCTAAATTTAAGGAAAAGATTTTGAATGTAAATTAAAGTTTGTCATGATGAAAACCCCCATTTTTGTTTCTGCCTTGTCACATCAGCCGCCAATCGAGCCATCAAATGGAAGCCCAAACATCACATTCAGTTCTTCAAACCCAAAACGTCTCCAACACACCACCTTTCTCAAAACCCTCTACCATGTCCATATCCCCCAAATCTTTCATATCTTCAAAATCTAAAGATTACTCTCCAATGTCAACAAGCCCACCGAATAGCAACAAAAGGTATAAACATTATGAAGCCATCAATGAACTAAAGCCTTCTGAGGAGGACGCAAGTTTAGCGATGATTTTGCTGGATTCCGACGAACCATTAAATGTGTGTTACCCTGGAGATTCAGAGAACCCTATAGATGTTGATACAACATCTAATTTTACTACTCTTACGTCAAGAGGATCAAAGTCAACAATGCCGACAAGAAGGTCGAAGAGGATTTTTGAAAGCAGATTCAGTGAAGAGCAAATTGCTAAAAGGACCAGAGTGGAATCGACTTTCCCTATTGAAGAGTCGACTTTCCCTGTTGATTCCACCACTTCCACCAGCACTGACTCTGACTTCAGTACCGAGAGTCACCCTAGAACTCCAACACCCTTAGCCACCACTCCAACTGACGAAGCTGAGAAGGAAGGAGAAGAGGAAATGTCTGACGACACTCCTCTAAGAAATTTCATGCCAAAAAGGGTGCGAAGGACATACTGGAACTTCGGTTCAAATGTTGCCTCAACATCGAAGGCAACAGAGGAGAAAGAAAACACTGATCCTGACTATGTTGCCCCAATATCCGAGGCAACACCAAAATGCACACCACCAGAACAGACAAATCCAGAATTCGAATCGGATTATGAGGTAATGCCTTACTCTTCTTTGTTCCACAGTAAAACATGCTCAAGTAAATGGAACTGGTTTAAGAATAGAGGCATTAGAGGAGAAAAGGTAATAGATCTGTCATCATTTTCAGAATATGGTTTAACTGAATTTTTAAGCAGTCGTAGGGTTTTTAGTTCTGTAACTGGAAATAATCCTTATTGTGAAAAGGTTTTTTGGGTGTTTTACGCTAATTTGACACACCTTATAAGGGACACGACCTCAAATAAATTTGGGAGAGTGTACCTTTACAACAATGTATATGAATTTACCCCTGAGATCATAAATGTCACTCTAGGAGTCCCTCATATTGATAGAGCCCTTGAAACTACCCCTACTGCTGAAGAACTGAATGAGATGATCAAATATCTCACTGGAAATTTGATCACCACTTGGGCTCCTCGCAGTCCAGTGTCGAAGCTCACAGCACTGTTTGCCACCCTGCACATAATTGTCATATATAACTGGTTGCCCTCTTTTAATGAAACTGTTGTTACCCTTGACCAAACAACCCTACTATATAAGATTGGAAGAAATCACAGAGTTAATCTTGGAACGCTGATTTTCAACCATGTCACAAACCTGGCTGAAAAACAATCTAACTCTGCCCTTCCATATTCCTCCCTCATTTTCAAATACTACTTAACCAAGGCTTCAAAACTCTGAAAGGGGAAAAACTGAGTAAACCATTAGATGTTTATCCAGTACAAAGAGCAGTAGTAAACAGCACGGACAGGGTGATAGACATGCCCTAGAAGGAATAAAATTGGGACACTGAAACATTGCAGCATGTTGCTACTGAACAAACACAGGATGTTGCCAGCATTCCTGGCAACATTAAGAGTACTGTCCCTATGTCCAAAGGCTGACGAAGCACATTGCTGAGCTTGATAGATAAATTCTGGAGCTTGTGCGTGCAAAGAGCTACTATGAGGACATGCTTTCTTCACAAAAAGGGAGAGAGAGTGATGAGGATGCTGATGATATTGCTGCTGAGGGAAAAGCAAACAGAAAGAGAGAGATGGTGCTGGGACAAGAAAGCAGGGGAGAAAAGCTGAAAGACTGCTAGAATGATGAAGATGATGATAGTGAAGATGATGATGATGGTGATGCAATGTGCTGATTATTGATGCTACTGGTTACTATTTGAACAATCATTTTGTTGATAACTTGGCTTTAAAGACATTTGGATATTATTTTTGGTTTTGTAATTAATTTTGGGATATTTTTGGTTAATGCTATATATAGTTACATGTTATGGTATGTTATGAATATTCACTGCACATCTGATGTAAGTAATGAGTAACAGAACGTAATACCTAACTAATCAACAACATCGATACCACATTGCTTAAAATTTTGTAACTGTAGGTTAAGGGGGAGCACGACACAAATCTTATTGTGTTTGGTTCGCGCAGGGTAAACGAAATGGAATCCAGTATGAGAATGGAAAGGAAATGAAATGAATTACTCTGATTGTCCCTACATGTTTGGGTCTGTTTCAGAAACGGAATGGAAACGAGGTCCGAGGGTCGGGGGTCCGAGGTCGGGGGTCCGGGTGATGAATTGGGGAAAGGGAGTGGAAATATCTAGGGGGTGGTGGGGAATCAATGTACGGGAATGGAAAAAAGAAAAGAGGGTAAAGGGAATGAAAAAATAGGCCAAACAAACAACTTCAAAGGGAATCAGGGGATTCCATTCCTTTACCATGATTCTATTACCCCGAACCAAACACACCCTTATCTATTTCTTTTACAAGAATCGACGTAATTTGCATTAATAGCAGCTTCCCATACCGCCACAAGGCATATTACGACGGTTCAAACTTTAACCGCCATAAGTGCAACTCAAAATCGCCACTATATTAAGGGTGCGTTTGGTTCGCACAGGGTAAACGGAAAGGAAAGGAAAGTAATTATCCTGATTGTCCCTACATGTTTGGGTCTATTTCAGAAACGGAATGGAAACGAGGTCGGGGGTCCGGGTAATGAATTGGAGAAAGGGAATGAAAATACCTAGAGGGGTAGGGAATCAATGTAAGGGAATGGAAAAAGAAAAGAGGGTAAAGTGAATGAAAAAATTGGCCAAACAAACAACTTCAAAGGAAATCAGGGAATTCCATTCTCTTACCCTGATTCTATTACCACGAACCAAACACACCCTAAATGTTTATACGGAGGTTTTAATTGTTTATTATAGCGATTTAACCCCCGTTATTACCAAAAAAGTCTAAAAAATTACGTTGCTTGATATGACTTTTTTGTTGTCTATTGCGGTGGTTGTAATTTGTAATCGTCGTTCTTGCTATCAAAATCTAAAAATTACTGCATTTCTTAATGTGACCTTTTTGTTGTATTGTGACAGTTCTAAACAGACACTTTTGCAACCAAATTCAAAGAAATTATTTTTTGTAAAATGATATCATTACAGTTTAAAAAAGAAATAGCATTGTAGTTTACCCGTTTGGCCATAGATATTATTCATTTTTTCTCGGATTTCTTTTACTTTTATCAAAAATTAGTGTTTGGCCATAAACTTTTCAAAAACAACTTTAAGTTGTATTTGAAATGAAAGAAATAATCTCTTAATTATTTTCATTAATGAAAGAGAATATATACAATTTACAGATTTCATAATAGGAAAATCCTATTCCTATTCTAATACCAAAACGATATTCTAGTAGTACAAGAATCCTACAATTATGGTAAGTGTACATTATAAATATTTACACTAAAATATTCTCCTAATTTCGTCCCTATATCCCGTGATATACACTATCTATGGAAAGTGTATATCACGGGTGAATAACTACAAAACTGACACTAATATACATATGATATACACGATATAAATGTAAGTCATAGTCAAGTGTCCTATTGATGTACCGAATGATGCGTTTGAGCACATTCATGTGCTCAATCCTGGGATCATGCATAAATAAACACATATGTTGTACGACATACGTAATGTCTGGTCTAGTGAATGTAAGATACTGAAGGGCCCCTACAAGACTGCGATAGTGGGTCGGATCCTCATAAGGTGAGTCAGTCGCAACACCCAACTTGGGTTTAGTATCAACCAGAGTGGAAGTGGAATTCCAAGATGACATCTCAGCCATCTCAATGATCTCAGCTGCATACTTCCTTTGGGATAAGAAAAATCCACATGCATGAAGAGAGACAACAATCCCCAAAAAGTAACTCAAGGGTCCCAAGTCTTTCATAACAAACTCAGAACTGAGCATTGTCATGATAGACTGTCGTAATGCATCAGAAAAGGCAGTCAAGATAATATCATCCACATATAAGAGTATATAAGCTAAGGAAGATCCACGACGATATATGAACAATGAATTATCAGACCTGCTGTGAGAGAATCCAATAGTCAAAACATAGTCTACAAACCTCATATACCAAGCCCATAGAGGCTGCTTAAGCCCATAAAAGGACTTCCTCAACAAACAGACATGATGAGGATATTTGGGATCCCTAAACCCCGAGGGTTGATGCATATAAATCATCTCCTTGAGATCACCATGTAAGAAAATATTATTCACATCTAACTGATGAATGAACAATGCTTTCGAAAGAGCCAAGCTAAGCACAGTACGAATGGTAGCCGACTTGACCACCGGACTAAACGTCTCACCACAATCCACACCAACCTGCTGAGTCTTACCATCACCTACAAGAGAGTCTTATGCTTTTCAAATGAACCGTCAGAATTGTCCTTATGAGCAAAATCCACATAGATCGAATAATATTGACACCAGATGGACAGGGCACCAACTCCCACGTCTTATTATCAATAAAAGCATTATATTCGTCGGTCATAACAATTTTCCAATTCGGGTCATTTAAAGCAGACAATGAGTTACGGGATAATGTGATTTAAGAATATTGAAATGTAAATTAAAATATTTTTTGGTTTAAAAATACCCTGTTGACTATGAGTGACATGTCTTTGACTCGAGGGAGAATTAGGTAAATTTTGGGAAACATCGGGACACGTGATGCATCGGCAAATGGCCCATCGCCCAACACGAAAAACCGAGCGAATATGATGCCGAATCGACCGCCAGATCGGGTCGACTATCGCCCAACGATGCGATTAGGAACAATGTGTATCGGTGGTGTAGTGGGACTAGCGGGCAGTGAGCCGGTTGGTGGATTTTGGGTGCGGAACACGTTCGAAAAATGGTAAATAATATACGGGGATATACCATCATCCAAAAAATTATACGAACTAGGTACGAGACTACTCAATTTTGCAAACGGAAATTGGGACTCATCAAAAATAACATGGCAACTAATTATGATTTTATTAGACGATAAATCAAAATATTTGTAACCACGATGATTAGACGAATAACCCAAAAACACACACAGGATAGAACGAGTCTGAAGTTTGTTAATTGTGTTGGACGGAAACAACGGATAACATAAGCACTCAAAGACCCTAAGATGTGAATACGAATGAGTTTTATTATATAAATTGTGAAGCAGAGACGAATATGTCAAACCTTTGATAGAAGGAACGTTAAGAAGATATGTAACCATTTGTAGAGCATGATGCCAAAACGAAGGGGGTACAGAAGCATGAATCAATAAAGTTCAGACAATGTTATTAATGGTACAAATTTTACATTCGGCTTTTCCATTTTGTGAAGACGAATGAGGACAAGAAAAATAAAAATTGATCCCATTATTAGCACAAAACTCCCGAAATACCCCATTATCATATTCTTTTTCATTATCACATTAAATATTTTTAATCTCCCGCTCGAAATGAGTTCTAATGAATTCTCTAAAATGTAAGAATGTGGAAAAAACTTGAGATTTTTCGCTATCGGAAAAGTCCATACAAAATTAGAGTAATCATCCAGAAAAAGAACATAATACTGATGTCCCATAGAACTGAGAACGGGAGATGTCCATAAATCGCTATGAATAATATCGAATAACATTAAAGTATGAGAATTAGAGTCTACAATGGTAACTTAACAAGTTTTCCTAAAGAACAAGATTGACAACTCAGAGTACTATGTGTACCCTTATAAGAAATAAAATTATTTTTATCTAAGGAAGACAAATTTGATGACCCCGGATGACCTAGACGAGCATGTCACAAGGAAGGAGAAAGGGTTGCAAAAGTTGATGGCAAGGCTTGACTCGAGAGACTGAAACTTGGTGTGATAGGATAAAGATATCCCCTACTATCACACCTCATTAGAGGAACTCGTCTTGAAATCCTTCACAGAAAATCCAAACGGATCAAATTCAATAGAAACATAATTATCAGTGGTAAATTTACGGACATACACCAAATTTTTAATCAATTTAGGAGCATGAAAGGTATTTTTCAAGATAAAAGGTGGATGGGGGTGACAAAGTTTTATGACCATAATCACGAATCGGAATTGAATTACCATTACCAACAATTATACCACGATTACTGCTCAAATTTGAATAAAACGAGAGAGTACATTGGTCGTACGTCATGTGGGTAGTGACTCCGGTGTCCATGTACCAATTCGGATCCGGAGGATTCAATTCAAGTGTGTGCGTCGCGGATCAATGTCAATGGGTAGGGCCCACTTCATGGTGGGCCTGTGGAGGCCGAGGTCCAAGCACACTAGCCTGCTGACCCGGCTCAGAAAACTACCTCACTGACTGGACTGGACCCGAGAAATTGGGCCTGTGCTGTTGGGAAAACTGGGCCCAGTTTCCCGGGCGTGGAAAATAACCACGATAAGGGGGTAGTTTGAATGTTGGAAATAGTTTAGGGGTTACCGTGTCAATTCACCAAAACAAATCAAAAGGCCGAAGTTGGTGTACTTCTCTTTATGCACATTGTACCACACTAATGCAGCAGAAGAAGGAATCAGAAGAAGTTCAAGAACGTAGCGTAGCTAGTCCGCCCATCATCTTTGAACGAACATTGTGTTATTGTAGCAGTTAAGAGGGGGAAAAGGGTCATCTTCGATAAGCTGCAAACCGAGAAAAATAACCCTTCAAGATCAGAAGAGACAGGTAAATATTAACTGTGTTTATCTGGGAATTTGTAATTTGAATTGTTAATTAGTCTTTGAATATCTGTGACAACTGTTTCTGATTGTATATGTGTTGGGTTCTTCCACATGGTCCCAATTTTTGTGACCATTTTAAAATTTCTTTAACTTGATTGAAAGTTAATTAGTTCCCTGAGCCGAGGGACTATCGGAAACAGCCTCCGTACCTCCAAGGTAGGAGTAAGGTCTGTTTATACTCTACCATCCTCAGACCCCACTTGTGGGATTATACTGGTATATTTGTTGTTGTTGTTGAAAGTTAATTACTTTCCTGAGCCGAGGGTCTATCAAAAACAGCCTCCGTACCTATCTCTCAGGTAAGCTGCGTACACTCTACCCTTTCCAGACCCCACTTGTGAGATTATACTGGGTATATTTGTTGTTGTTGTTGAAAGTTAATTACTTGATTAATTGGTGAATACTTGACCCTTTTACCGATTATTGACAATTGGGATGAGCATGGGGATTTTGATGGATTTTAGCTAATGTGCTCAGTGTGGTACTTTTACTTTGTGATATTATAACTGTTGTAGAGTTTCTTGAAGTTGATTGGTAAGTTTAGCTCTTATTGATATGTGAAAAGTTGATCCCTTTTCTTGTCCGATTGCGCTTGGCATGAGCTCGAAGATTTTGATAAACATCAGCAAAATGTGATTAATTTAAAGTTGATTGAAATTTAACAGCTTGATAGGTGAAGATTTTGACCCTTTTTGTGATTACTTGTGCTTGATTGAGCTTCAGACTTATATGCACATCAGCTAAATGTGATTAATCTCTGGAATTGAAGAAGTAGCAAGTTGGAAATTTTGATCATGTCATCTTCTTAACGGGTTTGGAGATCATGGTTTTGTTGGATGTTGTAGTTAATTTTGGAGATCATGGTTTTTTCCTTGTCTGCAAGATTCCAAGTAATGGATACCCAAAATATTATCTGTTTCGTCAAACAGATTTACTTTGAAACTTAGCTCTGATCCTAGTTTAATAACATATACACGTTGAATCTGATTTGGAGCCCTAATTGCCAATTTGTGCCCTACACATCATTGGTTTACTTGGAAGTGTGGACCCTGAGTTTTAGGTTTTGTTATTAGTTGTGTTCGAGCTTGCTAGTGACAAATGTCTAACACTAACCTTAGAGTATGTGAGCTATATGGGGCACTTGTATCACTCTACTAGGCAATAGAACACCACTTCTCAATACTGTGCCTTTTAACTACAAATTTACAATTTTAGAAGAATGATGTGGTCTTCTGTAAATGAATGAGAATTATGACAAAATAGAATCTCCCAACCCCTTTTATCTTGAAGCCAATCAAGCCATAAAATATAAAAGGAAGAGACTTCCATCATCATGTAAACATTTTTGTAATCAAGGTTATTGATGTAAACAGTTAGTACTCTGATTTATGTTTTTTCTTGTATTCTTACTAAAGCTTGGAATATGTATTTTCTTATGTTGGCATCTCTAAATTGATTTTATTATTTATCTTCTATTGTGCAGTTTTTCATGTTTTTGTTGCTGGATTAAGTGTATGTTATAAAAATATAAAAAAGATGCAACATCTCCAGTTACTCTAATACCACCCCGGTTTTCAAACACTACTTTGGTGTTCATGCTGCTACCTTATGTTTCGTGATGGTTACTTTCCAGGACAAAATTAGATCTGACATAACTTTTTTAGTTTCACCAGATTCCTTGGAAAAGACCTTGTTGGTTGGTGTCATTGCTCAGCTGAGCTAGCAATGGCCAATGATGACGATTTCACATTTTGTCAGGTGAGTGCCATAATAACACCGTGTAATGAAGGACATATGAGGCATTCATGCTTGAAAATCAAGTCGTATTTCCTTTTAAAATTTCTCTTTTATCATTTGAACTTGAAAGATCAATTTGCCTATTTAGGTTGGTAAACCTGATAATCAAGATTATGTGGATGCACAGAAGTTTACTCTAGATATTAGTGAAATTAAAATAAAAGATGAGCCTTCAAATGATGCTGGTTCTAGTCAAAGTAATGGTGCACCATGGGACGGTAAATTGGGCAACAATGCTACCACAAAGAAGCAGGAAACAGTAGGTTCCTTATCTTTCAGTGTTATAGACACATCTCCAGGCAAGCAAGTGAGTGGAACTTCTGGTCAAGTGGCATCAAGAGATGGTGGATCTTCAGTCCCAACTTCTCAGAAGCAGATAAAGCCTGCTAGGAAGCCTGCAGCTCGAGCCAAGATTCCCTTTGAGAAGGGTTATAGCCAGATGGACTGGCTTAAGCTTACAAGAACACATCCTGACCTTGCAGGTAAGAATCCTTGGTGTAAATCTTCCACTCTTGAATGTGATTTTTTTCATTCTTTCAATCATATTGATATGGATAGAATAGAAACCGGGAATAAATGCATTTCTAAGTGCACCTTTTTGGCTTTATTTATGCAAGCTTTATACAGGTTATAGTCAATAGACGTACAAGTATAGTACTTCATACGTGGAATGCTTTCTAGAATAACGGAGAAGTATTATTGATTTGCATTATTCTATATCAGTTAAAAACAACTCGATTTTGTTGCTAAGCCTAGACTCTTTTGTACTTTCTTTTGTTAATTAAAGTAGTTCATACATCACCTAAACTTGACCCACTAAGTCCATTAAGTAACACAAGGTAAGGAGTGGATATGTGAGTTTCTGGTCTAATACTGAATATTGTGTCCTTTCTTAGCTTGAGTGTTATCAGAGCCCAAAAATCCTGTCCAATAATGGACCGGAAAACTCATTGAGGCACTCCGTCCTTGTTAGGCCTATTTACCGGGCATCACATGCAATGTTGCGTAACTTCACCAAGAAGGATTTGAAACCCCGAACTTCATGAGCTTTTTGTGGCTCTGATACCAAGGCTGGTTAGGAATCCTACAAGTCATTTTAGGAAATACCAAACCCTTGGTGTGAGAGGCTTTTGATGAACCAAAGAACTACTTGAGTACATCATGGGATATCAATCGATCTATTATGCCTCTATTCTTAGCTGTTGGGTTAAGCTATATGCAGTGGTCTACATCGTTTGAAGTGGTTGTTCGGAAAAAAAATTCACAGCGTCGTATAAGGGAATGAAGATGTTGTGCTTGTTCAAAAGTGAAAAATAGTTTTGAAAAAAAAAATGCTTGTTCAACTGAACATGTGTGAACAAGGCAGCTCTGCCCCTGGCTATATGAATACCTTAAACCTATGCTACTTTATTTTGGGCCCATTTCATTCCAATAGTAAATAGTTTGCCTTTTAGGGAAATTAAGGTTCCTCTAAAAAGTCATGTGATTTGAAAATTTTATTTCATGTTCTAACTCTAGACAAGTTCCTATCAGTGGCGGACGCAGAGAATTTTCAAACTGGTTGCACACATTTAATAAAGTTTACAAATCATCCGGGTGCCAAATTTAATAAAGTTTACAAATCATAATTGTCCCCTACGCGTTTTCATATTTTGAAAACGTTTAATTACATCATCATTTGTACCCATTCATATTTTGAAAACGTTTTCAAATAAATATGCAAATAAAAAAAGCCCTAATTTTGAATATAACATCAAACCCTAATTTCAAGTTTTCAACCAACCAAATAAAAAAATCCTAATTTTAGACATCAAACATTTGAACTAGAATTTGAATCTTGTTTTGTTCAAAACAATGGAATGTAGTTGACTTTGACCCTCCCAATTTAATTGGAAAATTATAGTTTCTGTTAATTTCCCAAACTACCACTCAGCAAGAAAATTCACTCCATAATTGACAAGCAATCAAACCTACCAATTTATGAACAATGGAAAGAGAAGAAGAACAGATACATACGAATATAGAGAGATGGATGTGCGAGACTTACCTTGGCGGCACCGCGGCAGTGAAGTGGAAACTGGAATCGCAAGGGCCAAGGGAAGGGTTTGCAGAAGAGAGGAGAGGAGAGAAGGTCGAAGAAGAGAGAGAGATTTCAATATATTTTTAATAATTGAAAAGTGGTCATTACATTGTCTCTTATAGACAAGGACTACAATAGTAAATACTAAACAACATAAAGGAAAACTTAAGGGACTAAAAGTGATAATTAATAAAAACTAGTCACATTATAGAATTGTGACAGTTTCAAATAAACGTTGGTATACGCGGACCGCGGTTGTTTCTCCACTTTTCTGGAACTAAAGAGAAATATTTCATATGCAAAATTTCGTACTTATATTTCAACTTTCCTCAGTAGCACTTCTCCAACACTATTTTTGCCCTGCATTTCAGTCAATCCAACACTATAGGTGGGTCACGTTGAAAATGATAGGTGGAACACCTTGTAAAACGGACGTCGTTTTACAAGGTGATAAAAAAAATGAAAGTGGGTGCACTTGCACCCAGTTTGGAAAGTGTGTGTCCGCCCCTGGTTCCTATCCTATAGTGTGTGGGATGAGATTCAGTGATGCATGATACTTGTAGATGATATGGTGTTAATACACATCACTGTTTTATTATAAAAAATAATACATGTTACTATTTAATTTGAGCTCGTGTCATTCGAGTGTCGAAGCCTCAAATCTAAAACATGCTTTAGTGGGAAATGGGAAGCGACTATTACTCTAGAACATGAAATTGTAAAGCTCGGTATATTGCAGCTTGCTCTGCTGTTAACTTTCATGTTATATGTCCTTGGATTCAATCTTCAGATGCCTTGACTGCTCTGAACCAAGATTAAAAGTTTATTGTACTCGTAACTATCACTGGTATACTATATGGCTAAAAATTTCTTTCCTGTAAGAGAAGTAGAGTAAATAAATGAAGAGAGCATGCAAATCTTTGCTGTATTTCCAGTAATTTCCTATCCTACACAATATGAATTGAGAAATTTCTTTATGATCTAAATCCTGTCATAATCTAAGTTCATAACTGTCCGTCACTTGGTTGCCTTCCTCCTGTTAAACTTCTCTTTCTTGCTTCTTATTCTAGTCTTCATTTATCTATTGTTCAGGATTGAAAGGACAGTCCAATAGGCGACTTATATCAATAAATGAAGTTAAACAACACCAAAATGCAGATGCAATGTGGACTGTTCTTAAAGGCCATGTCTACAATATAACGCCATACATGAAGTTCCACCCAGGAGGTATGGATTCAAATCTTGCTTTGCCCTATCTCATTAATCAGTTATGGAAATCATTTCATGTCCCATCTTTCTACATGCTTTCTAGTATACCTTGCTGTACCACATGTTGTGAAAGATGTATTCCACTTTCAATAGTTCTTTTCTCCATTAATATACATGGTGTTGCAGTTAAGGGTGTGAGTTTGCATGCCATTTTTTTTTGCTCCATAGTCATTTGTATATGATATGAAGTTGAACAATACTTCAAGAAATGCATCAATAGGAGAAACCCAAAATGGAAACCTCCATGTAGCAAGATCTACCACTATTGATATTACAGATGTACAATGATAGCCATATCTCTCATATATATTTCTTCATGAATGCAAAGGCCAAGTCTTATCTTGGTCGTCCCTTTGATTTATATCATCTTGATTTGACTTGAAAGTTATCTGATATGACTGCTATAGCCCATATACACGTATAGCCTCTCGCATCATTTTTCTATTGCGATTATAGTTTTTTAGTCTTCACTTCAAAGATATGGTCCTCTTACCTTGAGAATAAAGTGGTGGAAGATGTCTAGATTCGTTAATGTGAATACATAAAACTAAACTTAGTTGTTACAATTTTACTTTTAACCACGGGTGTTTGGAGAATATTTGGTTGAAGTTCGAAAAATAAATCAAGGGGAAGGTTTTTGAAGATATGATCTATGGTCCATGTATATCATCATGGGAGACTTGACTGTGAGGGTGACTACTTCTCATTCCCCGCTTTTATGAAGAGGATATGGAAGGGATGGGATAGCGAGGGTGACATGAGGTTTTTGGACCTAATTCATATGCTAAATGTTGCTCTTAGTAAGCAGTAAATCATTGAATCACCGCATTATATGTTGCGTTAAAGGCGGACCTAGGAAACCAACATATTTACTTCATCTGAAAAAGTATGCCTCCTCTGCCACCTTCCTGCCGAAGTGTGTTTAGCTTATGCTTTGCCTTGGGAATCCCTTCTGTAAACATTATCAGAGAACTACTGGGATAATCTTTTCTGACCTAATTGTTTCCTGATTTCCATGTGTCCTCATTCCGGAAGACATTGTCTGTTAAAGCATTTGTTTTTTTCTTTTCCCTTTTTGGGGAATTATCAGGGGCTGGGGGCAGATTGTGGACTTTTGGAGGCTCAGGTGAGCCTCTTAAATACCGTTCCTTCTAAAGCCTGGAAATTAGATTTCTTAGTAGCTGGCATTCTTGTGATTCTTTGCAGTTCAACTTCTATTCATGTAAAGAAAAAAAGGCATGTTTATGGATTTGGTGATATACCAGACTGCTGGTAAAGATTCCAGAATGGATAAGAACTTGAAATTATTTTTAAGTCCTTTGGTCTTATATTTGACATGACAGTTATTTTGATTTCCTTTAGTATTTTGACCTATTTGTTCGCGTGATGAGTACGGAGTTTATAAAAGATGGAAAAATTCTGATTTTAAAGTAGCTCTTGCTGAAGTTGCACAGCTGTGAAATCAACTTATGTGACATTTTCACTTTCGAATTTCCAACGATGCTTTGACTGAAGCACACATACAAAGTTCCTTATTCCTTTCCCAGATTCCACCTCTTGTAATTTGTTTGCACTCTCAGATACTTGTCTATTCTCTGTGCTGTTGTTTTAGTCTTATGCATCAGAATTTATGCATGTTTATGCCATCCAACTTGTCATGCGTTCTATAGATTACTTTAGCTATAACGAAGAAAAAAATTGAATTCGGTATTTAGTTATGAATGTTATTTACTTGACTAGCTTGCATACCTTCTCTTTTTCAGGTGTTGACATGCTGATGAAGGCCGTAGGAAAAGATTGCACGGCATTGTTTAGTATCCTCAACTAGCTCTTGCTGTTTTCGTAGTTGATAAAACTCATATAACTGTACTAGATTCAACTACAATTTAACAGGATCTACATATTGAAATCTGTTCACAATTACTAGTTCTTTGGATTGGCTATACATGAAGTACATGAAAAGTGGATCCTCTTCTGCCATTGCTGATGGAGCTCCTCTTCCATCAGCGATACTGACGTCAGGCTTTATGAATACCATTTACACGTTATTCCTTTCTACAGAAATCCTCTTGTACCATAGGTTGCTATTATCCTGACCCTGCCGACCGAGAGAGAGGGAGGGAGTTACAATTATGAGCCCATGTGCTCCAACTTTAGTCGGCATGATTAACTTGGTGACCTGTGCCTTGTGGGTTGGATAGACTGCCTAGGATCAGTCGAGGTGCTCGGGAAAAAGGGATTAACAATCATCATAGGATGATATTTACTGTAAAATTATGAGCCAAGATCAAAGACAATAAGGATATATTTGTTTATATGTGTCTGATCACTAATGAATGGCAGAGCAAAGAACTTTCTAATGTTAAGAGTTAGCCAAATTAGTATTCCTTACTTACAGTTTGATTCCTTTGTTTCATCAAATTTTGCAATCCCTAACACTAGGTTCAGACAAATACCATGCCTGGGTTAATGCTGAATTTATGTTGGAGAAATGTCTTGTGGGCATTTTGGATGACAGCAAATGAAGAATCCTTGTTTCATTGATCCGAGAAACAACTGTATCAGACGATCATCGTCAGTACAAGAAGATTGACCTTAACAGAAGACATTTGCTTCTTTTGAGGAAAGGTGTGTAACCATAGTATATTGGACTAATAACTATTACATAGAAAAGGATTTTGAATTTCTATAAACTGTATGTCAAAGGAAGAACTGTCTGAATTTTGATTGTTTAACAACAAAGGATCTTATAATATAATCAAGTCCTTCCATTGAACATCTCCATAGTTTCTCTCTTATTTTACGTTCCATTCTTTGAGAAGCAGAATTATCTTCTGTTATGTTCATTACTGGGCTGATTGCGTACTATTGTCAATTGCTCGTCTGAGTGATCTTTTTATTTTTTTACCACTAAGCAAATCGAGAATGTAGGTAAACTGAAATTTGTCTTGATGAGTGATTTCACTTTACCCCTTGGAATTAGTTGTTTGTGGTTTTTTGGGTGCAGTCACTGAAGAGGACAAAGCTAGTACATTTACTTCCTGTATTTTAAGGAAGGCTGTATACCAGAAACACTTTTAGGGGTATGCATTTGGAAAGGAGTTGGGATTTATACGAGATACTTTCCATATAAAAGAGATTGTTGGATTATTTTCCATTGGCGGAATGGCCTGGGAGACCCTTGTACTTGTTCAGTTTTGTCATCCCGGTCCTTGTACTCCACAGGGTTTCATTTAGATACCTTTACTCGTCCAAAACATGTATTTTAAACACCTCCAACTGTTAACCAAGCTTATGTGGCGTTAAGTTAGCTGATATCAGGCTTTATGAGATACCATTTATACGTTATTCCCCTCTACACAAATCCTCCTGTACCATAGCTTGCTAAAGTTATCCTGACCTGACTTGGTGTGAGCCCATGTGCTCCAACCTTAGTCGGCATGGATTAACTTGGTGATCTATGCTTGTGGGTTGGAATAGACTGCCTGGTGGATTAGTTGAGATGCTCGGAAAAAAGTGATTAACAATTGTCATAGGATGATATTTGCCGTAAAATTACGAGCCAAAATTAAAGGCAATAAGGATATATTTGCTTATGTGTGATGAATGTCAGAGCAAGGAACTTTGTAATGTTAAAAGAGTTTGCCAAATTAGTATTCCTTGCTTAGAATTTGAATTTTCCTTTGTTTCATCAAATTTTGCAATCCCTAACACTTGGTTCAGACAAATACCATGCCTGGGTTAATGCTGAATTTATGTTGGAGAATGTCTTGTGGGCATTTTGGATGACAGCAAATGAAGATTGCTTGTTTCATTGATCCAAGAAACAACTGTATCAGATGAGCATTGTCACTACAAGAAGATTGACCTTAAATAAATCAAATTTTCTGTGTAATTAGCACCAGTAGTTGTTCTGTTCATTGTCCTGAAATTGATTTACAATCTACTGTTGCGCTTGCTTTGTTGCACCATGTTTGATACTGTCATATTTTGGTATTGTAAGTTGAGGCTATTTAATTCACTCAAGATATTTAGATCATTACCAGCAAGACATAATTTAATCATGGAAATATGAGTGAAGTTCTTCCAAAAAAACGTCTCTAGAGTCAATACACTGCTTTATAATCAACACTTTATTTTATTATATGTATTGGTCCAGTAATACAGCAGTTTCACAGTCAACACACTTAAAGAACATTCACTCAAAAGAATCGGGTACAATTTTTCAGTAAAATGGAAATGAAATATGAATAAAAAATCTCAACTTTTTGCAGAAAACAGTATAAGAAATGGCTGCAGTTATCAGTACTGAGGCTTAAAACATTCACTTGGAAACTGTCCGTTGAAGCGCTTAGCATCTTTGCAGTAGTCATAGATCATGTAATTATTCATGATCCAGGCCATCTGACCTTGTTTATCATAGCTGAGTTGACTGTATTGAGGAGAGTTATACCAGTTGTTAACAGCGCATCGAGTGATGCTAACCGGTCCATGCCAGAAGCAAGCCCTTGGCCTAAAATTGCGGTATCTAGCAACGAATGGAGCGCTGTTCCAGTCAATCTTATCAAGGCTACCTCTAGTTGCCCAATTATCCGCATTCCAAAGGCTAGAGTAAACTCCCATTGCTTGTGCATTTGGATAGCCAATTCCCTGACTTTGATAGTTCCTGAAGACTCTGATTGGTATGTCATCGACGTACCATCTGACATATATATTTGGTTTAATAATGAGTTGAGGAAATAATCACATAAATACTTTTATGTGGTATCAAACTAGGCAGTAAGTCTTGAGTTGCCGGAACAAAATTGAACAACTTACCCAACAACAGTGGGATTCCAGTGAATGGTGTAGTTATGGTAATCTGTAGTTGGATCAAACCATGGATAAAATTGTTGTTCCCTGCCTCCTACGCCTTGCGCAAAAATGTTAGTGTGGATAATATAGGGCTGTCCTGATACATTCCCTAAAAACTCAAAGTCGATCTCGTCGTGCTTGTCACCAGCGGATGATAGCTGTGGAATCAATAAACAGAAATCAGATTGTTTCTCTCTAGTTCAAGATTTACTAGCCAAACTAATTTTATTTGTCTTTATAAGTGAGAGCACAAGGAGTTTGGTTATTTGTACACTACTTACATAGTATGCTGTCACAGTACCAGCAGAGTTACCAGGTACCAATTTGATCAGTGCTTCTATGCTTCCAAATAGAAATGTTCCTTTTGATTGAACACCAGAACCTGAAAAAATGGAATCAATATCATTAGTTGTTTGGTGAAATACCAAAAAAGGTGTAGTGCATGGAAGGAGATCTTGTCTAGAATTTAGAGTTCATTTGCCAAATCATATACTACTATATAGTTTTGCTTGCAGAAAGTAGTGATCAAGAAAGCTTGAAAGATCAATATATTTATATATAAGCTTTCTCGGCTCGAACACTACCATTAGAAAAAAAAAAAAGTGACATGTTTATATATGAGAAGGAAAAATGAAGACTTGCCTGAGGATTTATCAAGGACGAGCTGAAGATCATCGCCATGCATCCGAGAGTGATGAGCACCCCAGTTAATGAAGACTTGCCTGAGGATTTATCAAGGACGAGCTGAAGATCATCGCCATGCATCCGAGAGTGATGAGCACCCCAGTTAATGTACATGTTGTCTGAGAACACACCATTAACCACAACCAAATGAAATGCAATAGCTGACATAAACAAAGCCGAAGAAAGAATTTGAGAACTTGCCATTTTGAATATGAGAAAGTCCCCGTTTCTTTACTCTTACTTCTTGAAACTAGAACTGGAAATTGTGTGTTTTTATTCTTGGGATGTGACACTTTATATAGGTCCTAATGAAACAATGTCTTTCTGAAAAGACATGTAGAGTATCGGACTTGAGTCTTTAATTCGAGATTGTTAGGTACAAATTGCAAACCAATGTGGATTCATGTACGGTGTTTGGTTTCTCAACGTGGGCCTCGTAGTACCCGCATACGACAGCTCTGTGGAGCTTTTCGGGTCGAAAACTCTACGGAGATTAGGATGAGCTTTGATGAATAAAAGAAGAATTGATAGAAATTCTCTTAGGTGAAGCAAATAAAACCTATTTTCAGACAAAGAAAATAAAAAATACAATTTGATTACATCAGACACTTGAAAGAAAGGACCGAATGCAAGAGTTGGTCAGAAGATTGATTGATTCCACGAAGGAGGCTAGTTAGTCGATTTCATTCAGTCCATCTCTCTTATAGGTGGCAAATGAAACAAGGTTTTCCGACCTTCCCGATACAGACCTTTCCATGGACAACTTTTCCGATACTGCTTTGTAGCTTGTAGGTTAAAGAAATCCAGAAAGTCCTCGGTAGGATTGGCAGCATACTCCCTCATGGCACGATTCCGAGACAGAATCTCTTGAAAGAGAAAAAAACATTCATGTTTTCTCTCCCGGATTTGCAGATCCCGGTTTTCGAAGTATCCGATTGAAGAAAACATAGATTCGCGTCGCCTACTGGCAGGGGTAGGAAAAGATATTTAAAAATAGATAAATAAATATTCATTGGTTAAAAGATTGTCTTGTCTCGCACGCAAAGTGTGGTCTCGTCGTCTCGTCTCGCACGAGAAGCGTCGCCTACTATAAATTTTGGGTTCAAATCTCAACGGAGGTGGAAAACATTTGCTTAACTCTGGTACTTGTCCCGTTGCAGGTAGATCAATTGGTCAAGATGTGCGCAAGCTGATTCGGACTCTACCACCGAAGGGATACTACCATCAGCTACGCCGGATCCACTCCATCGATCTTTTATATTCATGCTCAATATTCAGTGGATTCATCATATATAATTACACTATTTTTACATTGACCATCAATCTACTACAACCTTCTTTCTTAATCCGATCGAGTTTGATATATTTCACACTCAATTGAGTTATGTCCAAAGAATAACGGATGAGATATCTCCACTCCATACCTCAACTAGATTTGAGATTTGAACTCTAAAAATGAAGAAATTCTTAGTAGCTAGCCGGACTAGTTAATTTCGAATACAAAATAATTATTCTAGATTAGTGTTACATCCAAAGAGAATATTTAAGGTAAATTGTTGAAAGAATATGGAAGACAGCGGTTAGTGATTTAATAAAATGACGTGCTTAAGACTTATTTTTGAGTTGGGGATGGTCAGCAACAACTCCTTCCTCCAAAAAAAGAAAAAAAGGAGCCGCATGGGCATGAATCGGTTAGTTCAGTGTGTGCCAGATCGCCTCGAGTGCTAAATTGTCATGCAGTGTGGGAGTTTCATTCCTACTTTGTGGGGATGACTCGCGAAGACTAAAGAATGTGCTTCCCACCTAGTGGATCACTGAAATACCATGATTTCTTCCAATCTGCCGTGACTGCGAACGAGGGATTTCGCTTTTTTTTGCCCCAAAAAAGAAAAAAAGGATTGGAATTGCACAAAGGGAGAATCAAGTGTTTGTCATCATATTTTAAAAGAATTTGAAGGAAGAATGAAATATTTATCATAATTGAGTCCTCTATTTTGGATATTTTTCTTTGTTGTTGATTTGTCGGTTAATTATTGATTTCTTAACTTTCACATGACCTTATTATGCCGATCCTAACATTTAAGAAAATTAATTCAAACTTTAATCGGCATGTGATTAACTTGGTGACCTGTGCTTGTGGGTTGGATAGAAATGCTCGGAAAAAATTGATTAACAATTGTCATAGGATGAGAATTGCCGTAAAATTACGAGCCAAGATCAAAGGCAATAAGGATATACTTGCTTATGTCTCTAATGAATGGCAGAGCAAATAATTTTCTAATGTTAAAGAGTTTGCAAAATTAATATTTCTTGCTTTAAACATAGTGTATATGTATATAATATCTTTTACATCATGGAATGAAGATACATAGAAAATCCTTACATGGTCTTGTCTGATTACAAATCCTTGTTCAATTTACCTCTTTTGAGGAGAAGATATTTACTTTTTTTTTATATTCAGGTTCCCGACTTGCGTCAGACTAGTCCTGGAGGTAGTAGTACCAGTCCGTCAACACTACTATCAATAAATCGCGAGATGTGCTCCAATAACCAAGGTTTGAGAACAGACAATTGATAGCACTTACAAGGATCAAACTCAGAAGAGAGCAAAATGCTTCCACTAAAAATCGATCCCACACTGCAAATGTTCAGAGCGCCTTAAGCCTCCTCCTTTGCCACTGGACTGTGCCCGGAAGAGGAGAAGTTATTTACTTCCTTTGAGGAGAAGTGTACAAACCATAGTATGTTGAACTAATAACTATTACATAGAAAAGGATTTTTGAATTTCTACTAATAACTATTACATAGAAAGGTAAAAATGGTCTCAACTCTCAATTGAAGGGAAAAAAAGTATCAAGAAAAACAGAAGATTCCAATGTAGTATGTACTCGTAAATATTATCTTATAGAAATACGTCCTTTCTCCCAATTCGTTTATAACTCTTCACTTATGAGGCTTTAATCGATCGATTCATGTTTTGAAATAAACTTCAAATATTTGGAAATCAGCTCAAAATGAACTGTAAATAGTAATATAATAGGATGAAAGATTACAATAAAAGCTTTAGTCATTATCAAGTAGTTTGACTCTCGTAAAACAAATTGATATTAGTAACTATTAAGAAAAATTGACAAGATCGAAGTGTTGCAAATTGTTCATATAGGGAGTAAGTTTGGATAAAACTAAAGATTTGGAAAGGTAACACAAGTTTGGACATCTAAAAAGTAACCAATGAAATGATATTGGTAATCTAATTATATTTCATCCTTCAGATAACATGAATCTTTGAAATGTAATACAACTTTGTATGTTACTAGTGGTACTTAACCATTTAGGAATCAAGATCAAAGTGCACATAGTAATGGAGAGGAAGTTCTACTAGTTTCACTCTTCCTTGAAAGCAAATAGTACAAAAGTCTCACAGCAGCATTAAGCAATCACATATGTAAAATACAGTAATTGCCTTAAAATGGTCCTACTGATAAGTGGAGTATGATATGACCATTGCAAAAACTCAATGACAACAGCTTTTTCTGGAGTGCTTCTCGAGAGCCTAAGCAACAGGGGTGACCTTAACTTCATCAACAACAGGGCCACAAAGAGCACCGTAGTCGTTGATCTTCGTATGGTAAAAGGAGCTGTAGAAAGTAACTCTTGTCCTGTCTGCAATAGCTGTGAACTTGAAACTAACAGTTTTGAAGTTGCCTTTTCCTTGTGACTTGAAGGGAACTTTAAACGTTTCTTTAGCAGCAAATGCTTCGACCATCATATCGCCATGGCAACCGTTCTTTGCATCACCAACAATGAATGTGAAGGCGTAAACCTTCTTTGGGACAGTCTTAATGATTTGGGCAAGGGAACTTTCTCTCCCTGCAAGAAGTTCCACTGCAGCTCGGCCAAACGGGACATTGAAATGAGCTGAATCTAAGAATTTCACTGCTTTGAGGGACTCAATGATCCATCCCGGAAGTGGGGATGTCAAATCTTCCTGTTTCGGAGGGAGGAGGACTCCATGTGAAGAATTGATCAAGAGATGAGGTCCTTCTTCAAAACCAGGATTCTTAACCAAGTTCGCTGCACGACACACCAGAGCAAAATCAAGAAAACAAACTTTTCACGCACTTGCACCCAACAAAATCCTTCATATATTGGATACATGGTTATATGAAAATGTATTACTTGACTAGATATAACAAAGAAAACATGTAAGGCAGATTAATGTCATGGAGAATATAGAAGTGAAAAGAAACATTAACATATATAAAGGGTATAACTTTGTATAAAATCATATCATTAGAGTCCACTTGTTTTCTTCCATATGCCAGGCACACGGATTCCAGGTCCCTCACTTTTAGGACTGGCTCCTATTCACAAAATTCACAGGGTTTGACAAGCAATGATATCAAAATATAGTAACCTAAAATTCACAGGGTTTGACAAGCAATGATATCAAAATATGGTAACCTAAAATTCACAGGGTTTGACAAGCAATGATATCAAAATATAGTAACCTTTAGAGAAATATATCAATCAACTAAAACTCAATACTAAACTACTCGGGTTAAGCTACAGGACTCCTCTTTGTCTATCCCGCTATGTTGGGCCATTTCGTTCCAAGATAGGAACTGAAATATCAAACGAAAAATATCCATTTAACTAGACTTCCTCATACACCTATGAATTATTAGACCCACAAATAATATTAGTATATCTTTAACAGTGACTTTGTTCAACTAATGATAATCAGTGAAACAAGTAAAAGCATAAAAAGAAGGAATATCTTAAGATATACCTCTTGTAGGGCGAGGAGGGAAAAGTTCTTTGATAGCAACAGCATCCAAGAGTGGACCACAAGCTGGATCTTCTTGAACTCCAGGATTATGAAAGGTAACTTTAACTACATTAGAAGTGGCATAGAAACCCCAAGCGTAAGTATCACCACCATTGCTGCTATAAAGGGTTTGCAAAGGAAGGTCTCCTGTTTGTGGAGGCACTGACACCCTCAACACCTCATCTTGGGCACAGGTTCTTGATGCCCCAAATGTGAGTGCATACAAAGACCCTTTCTTTACTGGAATTGTCTGAGAAATTGAAGCCTCATTCCCAAGCCTCACGGCGTGGACGCCGTGGGCGACTTGGAAGTACATCCCACTGGGTTGTGGCCCGCCAGAGATGTACTCCACGAGGCCATTGATTTCCCATTTGGGTAAAGCATATTTGCCTTGGAGCACTGTTTTCTTCTTGAGGTCTTTTGGTTTTGGTGGCTCTTCAAAATTACCATTTGGAAGTAATCCTGAAAACAGAATATTTCCATTATATCATTAACTGCAACCTAACTATCCAAGAAAACATTCTTTAATTAAACTAAAATAAGCTCTCTTGAGCAAAGACTCAACCTTTTTCCCCACTCCCTGAATACCATTTAAAAGGAACAAAACCCCATCAAGCAATTAAGAGTAACGCGCTATATAAAGTACCATGATCCATACTCGTATGTGTGTATTGCTATGTGTTGCTATGTAGCTCCATACGCGTATGTGCGTATTGCTATATGTTGCTTCTTTCTTTTGTATCGTAATATATTATTGTCTTATTTTCCTTGAATTCATGCATTGACTACATTTCTTTTTTAGTCAATGGTCTTTTGGAAACAATCTCTCTACCCCTACAAAGGTAGAGGGGTAAGGTCTGCGTCCTACCCTCCCCATACACCACTTGTGATCACACTGGGTATGTTGTTGTTGTTTGTTATATGCTATATAAAATACAGATCCTAAAAAATACTCATTAAAACAGAGATATAGTGTGAATCCTACGTACATTTTCTGTACGATATGAACCCTTCTCTCTAAACATTGTATACACACAAAACAGAGCTGAAAACAGTTCAGAAGTAAGCACTATTGAACACAATAGAGAGTGTAGCTGGAATGTAGGACTTCTGACTAAAATAAGCAGAAATGACCATATTAAGCAATGGAAATGAAATTGAACTTAGATTAATTAGCAGAACGTCTAAGATTTTGTGTTACCTTCAAGAGGAGGAGCTGGGCGAAGGGCAGAGACAGTGAAGAGCAATGAGAAAAGAAGCAAGACTGAAACTTTTACAACCATATTTGCAGAGAGAAGTAGATGTAATAAGCAGCTAAGGAAGCAGGGTATATAAAAGGGTTTAAGAACAAGGACTAGTGTCTTCACTTGTACTTCCAAAATACATGATTATCTAGTAAATTTTTATTTTTTTATAATAGTTGATTATTTATAATTTTAATATAATTTTAATTTTATTTTTTCTATTTTACCCCTAATCCATAGTACTTTAAAAGTATTTTTTATGAGATAAATATATAATGATTGATTTATTTTTAATGATTGTAGGGTATATTAGTAAACTATAACAATTACTTAATAAAATATTTTATTCCTAGACAATCATATAGCGTGGAATAGAGGAAGTATTTGTCACTGTCGTCTGTCGGTCTTGTTTTTAAAATCAATGACATTTTCCATAATTGAAATTTTTCTACTTTAAAAAATCTAATTTCATCTTCAAGACATGTTTTAAAAAAATAATTATATGAAAAATCACAAGTTATAGAGTATCTTCGATATGTATCTAATTCTTTTATTTTTTAAATTATATGTCTGACTTAGACTTAATTACGTTTTATGTTAATTAGAATGCTATTAAAATTGACCCATTTTTTAAAAAAATTACAAAAATAACTCTCTCTTCACCGCCCCCATCATTTCACATACGTCGCTGCCGTTGGAGAAATCCTCACACTCTCTCTCCTCCGCAAACCGTTAAATCTAGTTTGCCGACGGTGGCCAAAAACGCCGACGAACCCTAGTCCCTAGATCTAGTTCGTCTCCTTTCTCTCTCCTCGCCTCCTACTGCTACCGATATCCTAGATCTATTCCGCATGGCAGTAGCTAGACACTATTAGTAGCCTCTTTTTATTTTCTCTACTACTCGGACGAATAGGAGCAACCTCCGACCATCACTATGTCGCTGGCAAATAGCCATTGACAGCGAAACAAATACAAAATGGTAGCTCAAGTGGTCCATGGTGTTCAAAATTGTCATAAACATCGAGGTTCGATTCTTAGGGACAATATTATTCTCAAACATCGACAAGCAGTGACGAAGTTGTCCAATTGAATTCCTTTCTAAGTAATATAGGGTCTACGCAAAATAGAGGTGAATTCAAAATTTAAATTATATGATTCAATTTTTAGGGTTGTTTGATAGTTGATTAGGAGCTATGTTATGCATGCATTAATTATGCATAAGTAATATCATGTTTAATAGTATTGTTTTACTATGTATAAAATGTCAACACACATAATATGGTGTTTAGTTTGTAATTTAGAAACCCGCATGACTAATACATTCATAAGTTATGAGGGAATATATATATTATCTTATGCAGGATAGAAGATGAAATGACTAATACATGTATAACGTAACTAAATCCTGCATAATGAATCTTTACATAAAATAATATATATATTCTCTCATACTAATCACTACATTACTATATAACGTTAACCAACTATTAAACGGTGGTTTAATGCTTTTAATATCAATCCTATTATATTTTGAAAGTTATGAATACAGATCTATTAAATTGTACAATCTTTAAACAAGATTAAGGGGGGTATTCAATTAAGATTTTAAAAGACTATTTGGGATAAATAAATTCAGTGGATTTTAAAAGACTATTTAGGAATGTAATGACTTAACAGATTTTAAAAGACAATAAAAAAATTAATGTTTGGATTTTAAAAGATTTATCATAAGATTTATAAAGATTTGAAAGGACCACATGAATTTTCCTTGTCAATTTCTCTAACATGTATTAACAACTTGCATGCATAGATTTAGAGAAAATGACTCCCCTGATCTTGCTATGAAAATAATATAGAATCAACTCTACACACATAAGCACAATATGTAGTTGCATATGAGACATTCTTACTCTAATAGAATCAAGACTTGCAACAACTGCAAATACAAGAGCATTCATGAGAACAAATCAAACAGTTGAACAAAGAACCGTGAATAAAGCCCAAATATAACTTTAAGGTGTTTCACAATCCAAATCATATTCATGTTTGGGGAGCTAGATATCCTTGCTAAAATGAGATTTTGAATATCAAATTGGTCTGAAATCAGCAAGTTTTTGAATACCAAAAGATTTTTTGTTACTTCGTCATTACCGACGTCGCTTATTATTGCATTTCTAAGCCCAAAAACTTAAAATCGTGATTTTTTGCACTTTCGGTGGGTATTAGCACACTGATTTAAAATCATGTGGACTATCTCTAATTAGCCTAATATTCACCAGGTCCATGAAAAACAGGCTTGTGATCGAAACTCATTACTTCGTCATGACTGACGTCGGTTATTTTTGCATTTCTAAGCCCAGAAACTCAAATTCGTGATTTTTTGCACTTTCGGTGGATATTAACACACGAATTTGTATTTCTTTGCTACAGCGGAGTGAGACTTCTTTAATTCAACACAAATTTCATATTTTTTTCATGCTAGGTTTTTAGTGAGAAAATTTTCTCCTTTGTCTTGCCATGCGCGTAGATCAATCATATAAAGATGATGTTGTAAATATGTATGACTGTATTATTTTTCAGTAGATCAACAATCAATAAAATGAAAGAAAAATTAATACAAATTTTACTAGTACTAAATAAGAAAAACACACACAGATCCTGACACCACCATGAATCCGGAGGCCCCCATGCCCCCACACACCCACCCACCCAACAAAACTACAATCTTGCCTTAGAAACTCATATACCCTAATTCTCTAACATCTGGAAATTGGACTGTAATTGCACACAAAAATTCTCATTGCTTGAAGGAATTTGGGGATAAGATGAAAGTGAAATGGTGGGAGTAGAAAGAGAAAATGAAAGAATATAAACAGAGAGGGAGAAGAGAAAAAACAGTCTTGAGAAAAAAAATCTTGTCCAGAAGGGTGAGATTGTTTAGAGGGTTTGATATTTATATTTCCACTAAAAAGTCCCACAAATTTCATTGAGAAAAAAAATCTTTCGAAATCAGCAAGTTTTTTAATACCAAAAGACTTTTTATTACTTATTTAAAATTCTGATTAAATACTATTAGATTTGAACACCCTCCTTAAAAAATCCTAATAGTCTTGATTAAATATCACAAGATTTGTTTAGATTATTTAAAAGTCTTAATTTAATATCACAAGACTTATTTATCCCAAAAAAATCCTTGGATGAGCCAGTCAAGGCACTGATAATTTTGACCGATTGTCTAAAAGACAGAGGTCCCTGCTGCTTTAGTAACTTTGAATCCTTTTTCTCCGTAATCCATGCAACAAACATAAACTAATCAGATTTTCATTAATCTACTTTCCCTGTTTACCTAAATGATTTAATTTATTAAACTTTACACAAATATTAAAAAGAATATACAATACCATCACAAACATAACTTAAATATTTCACTTTAACTTTGTGTAGATCAAACGAATGACAAGAGGAGAATCAAATGTAACAAAGCAATTCTTAATTATCCATACTTTTTTCAGTGCAATTAGCAAGTGATAATTATTCGCGGACAGAAAAGATTACGACTTTCTAATGAAGGTAATTTCCCTTAAGCTCCTAGGTTTAGAGTGAATAATACGTTGTTCCTACTCATCGTAGGACAATCATTGTTTTTTTAATTATTAAAACCAATTAAGCCAATCACAATTCTAAAAACGATAGCAGAAAATAAGAAATGTCTAATGTTTTTGAGGAATATTATATATATGTAGGACTATAAGTAAAATTTAAATCTTATTCGGTGTCCGATGCTTATTTTAGAATATGATTAGTAGGGGGGCCAGTGGGCCGGCTTCGGGGCAGGTCCTGCGGGCCGGTACCCGACGGGTCTGGGGAGGCGGGATGGGTCCTCCGGCGGGACTGGCGGGATCCGCCGATGTCCCGTTCCCGGTCTTGGCGGGGTGGGGCGGGGTCGATTTTTTTTTTTTTTTTTTTGCACTTAATTTAAAAAAAAAAACATATATAAACACTTCAATAATTGAACAAGATAGTGTAATAAAAACATCTCAAGATTGTTTTTGTGTCTCTTATATTATTTAATAGAAATATGATTTTTTTGTAGTACAATTTCAAAATTGCAACTTTGTGGTGTTAAAAGTTGCAAATCACATAGTAAAATTACAATTAAAGAAATTACATATTTATAAAAAAAAATCTAATTTCTTCACAATGTCTTGTGGTTCTTCGGTTGGAATTGAAATTAGTTGGTCAAATTGGTCGACGCCGTTTCCACCTCCGTCGGACAAGATTTTGTTGTAGTAATCGTTTTCTTCGTTGATCTCTGGTTGACCGCACATTCTATGCTCCGCTCGTATCCAATCTCTGAATAAAATTGCAATCTCCAAGTTGTCTCCCGCCGAGGAGTGTCTATGCTCTCATTTGAAATCTTCCGGCAGAAAAAACGCTTTCAGACGCTTGAATGTTCAACACATCTAAGCCCATCTTTGCTAGTGTTGAAAATGTCTTCTCATTTTTCCTCCAGTATTTAAGCAAGTCATCACGTCCTTCTTCATTGAGAACTGTTTGGTACAGTATAACACCATGCAAAACAAAAGCATTAAACTCGATAACTTGGTTAGTAGTGAAACCACTAAACATTCTATTTCTAAGACTTTCAATACTAGAAGCATAAACAACATGTCTTTTATAAGGTAGAAGAAGAAGAAGAAGATGATGAGAAGGAAGAGGATGAAGACGAGGAGGAGGAATACGAGGAGGAGGAAGAGGAGGAAGAAGAGGAGGAGGAAGAGGAGGAGGAGGAGGAAGAAGAGGAAGAAGAAGAAGAAGAAGAAGAGGAAGAGAAAGAAGAAGAAGAAGAAGAAGAAGAAGAAGAAGAAGAAGAAGAAGGGGAGAAAGAGGATGAAGAGGAAGAGGAAGAAGAAGAAGAAGAAGATGATGAGGAAGAGGAAGAGGAAGATGAGGAAGATGAGGAGGAAGATGAAGAGTAGGAAGAGGAAGAAGAAGAAGAAGAGGAATAGAAAGAAGAAGAGGACAAAAAAAGAAGAAGAAGAAGAAGAAGAAAAGGAGGAAGAAGAAGAAGAAGATGATGATGATGAAGAGGAAGAAGAAGAAGAGGAAGAGTAAGATAAGGAAGATGAGGAGGAGGATGAGGAGGAGGAAGAAGAGGAGGAAGAAGAGGAAGAGGAAGAGGAAGAAGAAGAAGAGGAGGAAGAAGATGAGGAAGAAGAAGAAGAGGAGGAAGAAGAGGAAGAGGAAGAAGGGGATGAAGAGGATGAGGAAGAAGAGGAAGAGGAGGAAGAGGAGGAGGAGGAGGAAGAATAAGAAGAAGAATAAGATGAAGATGATGATGAAGAAGACGATGGTATAGAAGAAGATGATGATGAAGAGGATGGTATAGAAGAAGATGATGATGAAGACGATGGTATAGAAGAAGATGAAGAAGAAGACGAAGATGAAGATGATGATGAAGAAGACGATGGTATAGAAGAAGATGATGATGAAGACGATGGTATAGAAGAAGATGAAGAATAAGGCGATGGTATAGAAGTCGGTTGGTTGCTAGAATCCGGTTGGTTTCTAGCACTTTTTAGTTGGTAATGCGTATATACTATTTTGCACTCAGTGTGCATGATAGACAAAACTTCTTCTTTAGTTGGTCGTTCATTTGGAGTCGGAGGTGGAAGTACTGCTACACAATCATAAATAGTTTCAATAAGTGTTTTACAACCGTCTAGTTTAATAGTCAGATTTAATACATCACCAATAATATAAACAGTGATAATAGAAAGAAAAAAAATTAAATTTGATAAACATTTTTTAATAGGTGCCCTATAAGATGATTTTTCCATATATTTACTAAGTTACAAAAATATTAGAGCTATATAAAATAACATAGTTGAAATAGTATGATAATATATACCAGAAAATTCTTTAGTTGCTTGAAATTTTTTCTCTAAAAATACAATCAGTTATGGATTTTTTTTCCAATCGTTATCTACAAGCATATCAGTTAGATTTTCATTATGAGCGTTAAAAATAAAGTTATAGGTCTTTAATAATCATAAGTAACAAGTAGTTGTTCATATAGAGAATTCCACCTAGTCGCTACTTCTTCAGGATTTTTTCTATTAGGTAGTCCACAATCGTGACAAGTTTTTATATTCTTTTGTTTTTGTATTCTATTACTTCTAAAAATAAAGTTTATAACAAATTATATTTTATTAAGAATATCTTCAAAAAGTGATAGATCATCATTTACAACTAAGTTATAAATATGTCACTTACATTTTATATGAAAATGATTAGGAAAAGATAGAGTTAATAGATTTTTTAAAAGTCTTACAACATAATTATTAGAATAAACATTATCTAACGTAACAATCATTATTTTGTCAGTTATACCATAGTATTCACAAACTTGATGAATATTTTATGCAATAAAATTTCAATTGTGTCTATCATCAATATATCTATATGCTAAAATACGTTTCTGCACAGACCATTTATAATCTATCCAATGACATATTACAATTAAATAATCATGGTTGTTAGTACTACGACATATATCAGATGTTATAGATATTTTTCCATGAAAATGATATAATGAATAACGTAAATATTGTTGATATTCATGTGCAAATTTAAAAACGTCACTCCTAACAGTTGATCTAGGAAAATCGTTAAAAGCATAATTGTACATATCTCTTATGTAATGAATAAAACCAGGAGAGGAAGAAAATGAAAAAGGCAAACCCTCCACCGCAATTAATTTTGCTATGGCTTCCTATTTCTACGTTTATAGTATTTAGGGCCTACAATTCTGTTACACCTCGTAAGTTTAAGGCAATAATTAAGAACGTCATTAAGGAAGTAAGATTCGGATATTGAATATAAGGAATACTTACATATATTAATACGAAAAATTAGTGTATAACCGGATGTTATCCCGGAATAGTTTTTTTAGTACTATACATGTGACGACGAGAATTAATCACAATAGTTGAATTTGTTCCAATGGAATTATGGAATAGTATTGTATTATAAAATTATGACATTGATGATGCGAGGCTTTATGAAATTTTCGGGAATTAAAGAAAACAGGAGTTAAGATTTAAAAGAAGTGGGTTTAAGATTTATTAATTGAAGGACTTGGGACCCATGTGTAATAAAGAAAAATCAGATTTTTTTATTTAGACCTACACCACATCTCTATCATCCTAACTTAAACCAAATTCTCCATCTCCTCTTTCTCACTTTCCCCAGCCGAGAACACCCCCCCCCCCTACCAAAATTGGAGCTTATTTCCTCTCCATAGATTACATTATTCATCCACAAATTAAAAGCCAAAATTTCACCAAAACTGTCCAGAAATATGTTGCACACTGCCGTGGGTTTTAACCCAGAATTTCGGATTTTTTTGGGACAAGTTTTGAGAAGAAAAACATGTATAAATGATGGGTTAACATTGTGGGATTCATGCATGACGATTTGGAGTGAAGAAGGGGGGAGATTGGTAAAGAAAAATCGATAAAACAGTGGGAAATTGGACTGGGGCAGTGGACAAAAATCGAGACTGTTTTGGGGCGATTTGAGGTATAAAATTCTTCTTTCTATGGTATAATTGGAATGCATGTTGTTAGAATTAAGGAAATGAATTTGTGTTAAGGAAAAATTGGAATTTAGACATTGCATGTGAATAATTTGAATGTTGTAGCCGATATTAGGATTAATTTTACTAATCTTGGAATTGTCGTATTCGATTATTGTGTTGTGAAGTTCGTCGCTGTTTTGCATATTGAAATTGGAAGAAAATCTTGACATTTAAGTTATAGTTGTTCATAAGGAATTATTGGAACAAGAATTGGACTCTAAGGAATTAAGAAAATAGTTGATTTTGTGAATGTTGGCAGAAGACTTGCTTAAAATTGTTGGATATTGTCGCGTCGAGTTAGGGGCTGATTTTGTGAAGTTTAAATGTTGAAGATTTGATTATAAACATGTATATATGTCGTGGTAATTACTAATACCTGTCTTAAAGGACTAAAGAGTAAAAAGGATATTATGTTTGAAATTGTAGGACTTACACTGCTTGTTGTTGTAGCTGTGATATTGCATAAGCATAAAGGAGAAGGAATGCGTTATGATGACGTAAATAGAATATCTGAGATTATGGTGGTTATATTCTTAAGTTATGACTTGATGTTGGTATTGTTGGCTTGGTTTGAAAATTGTGGTTGTGCATATAAACAAGGAAAGTGCTGCCCGAATTTTTATAGAATAAGAGAGTCACCTTTCAATATAATTTACGTTAGAAATCATAGAGTTGACAAGGCATATTGTTATTATTATATGTCAAGGTGCTAGTCGAGGCGATTATTAGATTATCTAGTTGATATAGACGACGAGGTATGTGAAACTCTTTCTTCTTTCTTTTGGCATAATTTTTGTTAAGTAAACGTACGGCGGACGTACGTGGTTTCTATACAGTCTAATTTCCAGTAATATGAGTTATGAGAAGTGCCTTAGATTTCTAGAAAAGAATTCATTTTAATGATTTTATTAAGAGTCGAATGATGAGTTCACACCGAGTCCCATAATGGGCCTGGTACAGTATGTATATGATTTCACACTGAGTCCCATAATGGGCCGGGTACGGTATGTATATGATTTCAAACCGAGTCCCATAATGGGCCGGGTACAGTATGTATATGATTCACACCGAGTCCCATAATGGTCCGGGTACGGTATGTATATGAATTCACATCGAGTCCCATAATGAGTCGGGTACGGTATATATATGTGTATATGGTTTCATTCACACCGAGACCCTCACTAGGGGGCCGGGTACGGTATATATAAGTTCATGACTCTTATTTCTATAAGGCACAGTTGATTCTCATTTGTATATGGCACAGTTGGATTTAGATTCTGATTATTATACATGTCTCATGTTATCTATTGGCCACTTATGATCTTTCTTACAGTATTTCATATTTTACATACTCAGTACATTATTTCGCATCGACCCTTTCCTCGGTGCGTTAAATGCCCGCAGTACAAGTGTTGATTTGATGATCCTCCGCCCAGTTCCCGCTATTGTTTGGAAAGCTCCTTTGGTTCAGAGCTTTGTCATTTTGATACAGAACCCTATTATTTTGACTTTTGTATATTTAGGGGCATGACGGGGTCCTGTCCCGTCACATGTCGTTATCCTTCTTATAGAGGTTTGTAGACAGTTGTGGGTTGTACTTACGTAGAGTTATAAATCTGTTTTGATCAGCCATGTTGTTGTATACTGTGTTGAGATGTTCCCGTGTATACGTGACACTATTTGGTGGCAGCCTTGTCGGCTTGCCTTTTATATTATGTTGGCTAGTTGTGACTCCTCAGGAGATAGGTACATTCTCGTGTAAAGGCAGCCTTGTCGGCTTGTCTATTCTGGTGTACGTTATGATTGCAGCGTTATGCTGCCGGATTTCATATTCCTCAAGTGTTAGTTGGATTATGTGTGACAGGTTAGTACAATGACGTCATTAGGGCGTTTAGTCGCGGCCCCTCGGGTCGGGTCGTGACAAACGTGGTATCAGAGCAGTTAGTCCTCAGAATGTCTACAGACCGTGTCTAGTAGAGTCTTGCGTATGGGTATGTTGTGCACCATACTTATACGCAGGAGGCTGCCGGACATTTAGAATTGGTTTCTATTCTTCCATCTTTTAGATCATGCAATAGATCTATGTTATTAGGATAATCCCCTTCGACGACTTAATGTGTTTACAGTTATGCCTCTAAAGAAGGCGACAACGCCCGTATGGTAAATCGCAGAAGGATACTAGCCGAGCCTGAGAGTTACCGTGTCCCGTGATCGCCATGCCGAGACCGCACTTGGTCGATGAGCTCACATGTCACCTCCAGGGCCCCGTTCGGGCGATCACCAGCTCGAGGCCCCAACACCTGAGTCTCCAGCTCCTCATATAGGGGCGGGGGATAGTTGTTACACCCCGTAGTTTTAGGGCATATAAGGGGAACGTAACTAGGGAAATAAGAGTTGAAAGTTGGAAGTTCAGGTTGAAAGACTGCAGCACCGCGGTGACATAACTACCGAGTAGCAGCAGGACTTTCGGCACTGCGGTTCCAGTCTGCAGGACCGCGGTGCCACAACTACTGAGAGCATCAGGACTTTCGGTATCGCGGTGCCGGAGTGCAGGACCGCGGTGCCTATGCGGGAATTCTAAAAATTTGGCTAAGTGTGGAAGATATTTGTTTATGAAGAGACAATGAGAGAGTAACATGTGTATCACCCACTTGTCTTGAAAGGAAATATCTATATAGAGATATAGATGCAAGACTTGCTCATTGTTACAAAAATCTTCATCTCTTCCAAAGCCCTCTTCTCTATTCTCTTGCCTTGAAATTCGAAAATCCCAAGAAAAATTCCAAGAACAAGAATTGAGTATTATCCAAGATTTAGAACCCTAGTCAAGTCCTAAACCAAGTTAATTCTCCAAGATCCTCCAAATATATTTTGGGCCGAGTAAGGGTATTGAAAACCCTAGCTTGTTTATTAAATTTTTGGAAGAACAATAAGAAGACAAGATGAAGGCTAGCTCGTAGAGGTTACGTGTGAGTGATTGTAATGTGAAGAAAGTTGTGCGAAAAGTGAGGCAGTGGACCGAGACTTGGGACTGTTTTGGACTAGGATTTTGGTAAGTTTTCTTCTTCCTCTTGAAGTAATTATATATTACATGTTGTGGTAGATAGGGGAAGAACTTGTAACAAGAAAAATGGAGTATAAGAAACCTATGTGACATTGTGGAGTTGGGCCGATTTTGTGGACAGTTTTGTCGCCTTAAATTTTGTTGGTTATTGTCGTTGTTATCTTCGTTAATTCCATGTTGTATGTTGAAGGAAATCATGTCATAAATTATTGATATGGATTTTGTATAAGTGTTGGATATATGACTTGAATTATAAGAAATTAAAAGAGGGTTGTTGTTGGGAGTGTTGTGGCCGAGAATGGCCTTTATTTGTTGGATATTTTGGTGTTGTTTTGGGGGCTTTTTAGACGTGTTTACATGCTGGAAATTTGGTGGTTATATTGCATGTTTAATGTAGTAGATTGCTAATGATAGTCCCAAAAGAATAAGGGTGTGGAAAGACGTTGAAAGGCCTCACATTCCACCCTCGTTATGGTCGGATGCTGGACTGTTTTTAAGGGGCTGTTTCGTGGCTGATTTTGTATGGTTTATGGGCTGTCTTTACGTGTGAAATAGGAGTGTGATTCCCCTTTATTGTTATATTGATTGTGCCCTTAGTCGGGGCTTGGTTATTGTTGTAATTGGCCTTACGTATAAGGTGGAAAAGTACGTACAAACAAATGAAGTGTTGCCCAAATTTTCGTAGAAAATGAGAACTTTACTTAGTCTATAACCTACACTAGAAGGCATGTAGTTGATAGACGTGTTATTGATATTATAGGTGGAAGTACTACGTGAGGCGTATTCTACTTAGCGTGAGGATTAGCCGAAGAGGTATGTGGAACTCTTCCTATCTTCCTTTGAGCATGAACCTTATAAAATGTGTGTACGATAGACGTACATGTTTTAAATGAAATCGGATTCATTGTAGTATATGAAAGAAGTTACTTGATTTTAAAAGTGGAAGTACATTGATACTACGAGAGTTAGTGTCTTGAGGTTTATAAATGAAAGGATGTACGGCGGACGTACATAGTACTTTTTGGGTTTAAATCCCTAATATTACACTTTCGTTAAAGATATAATTTTTGTGAAGAAAAGTCAACAAAAATAGACAGTAAGGTAAGAGCAATTTGGTAAATATAACAAAGTCTTCCTTTATTTTTTAAACTTCGTGTTCAGTCAAATAATGTCATATAAATTGAGACGGGGGAGTATTAGTTAGTAATGCATAGCTTTTTCCCCTCAATGTTCATTACTATTTGTTGTTTCATTTGCTTTTTATCTTACTCTTGTGTTGTCATATTTTTCTCGATACCATGCTTCAAATGTTTTTTTCTTTTCTTTCGAGCCGAAGTCTATCGGGAAATAACTTCTCTACCCCATAAAGGTGGGTAAGGTCTATGCACATCCTACCTCCTCAGACCTCACTTGTAGAGCTATAGTGGGTATGTTATTGTTATTTTACCTTATAGTTAAACTAAATCACACTAGTTAATTATGATTAAATGAAATATTAAAGTAAAAGTATATGATAATAGAAGTGTACATACTCCCTCCGTCTTATGTTAATTATTAAAAATATTTATCTCAAGGTAATATATTTGATGTCGTATGATATATAACCACTTAATTTGCTCTTTCATGCTACATTTATGTTGTCATGCCGTTAGACGCTCAAATTTATACAACGGAGAAACTATAGCCGCCCATTAGAGGAAGATTTTATGACGTTTCTTGATTCAATTTTCTAACGGTCAACATCAATAAACACCATTTATTCTCCCGCTTGCCGCGTAAACATAATTGAACACTGGAAACAGTATCCAAAAGCAATAAGCAACCTCACATGGATACCCACTTCACCCTGTCACACAATAGTTTCATACTCCGTTCCGTAATAACTAATGTTTTTAACTTATACATACCTTTAAGAATTTACTCATTCTTAAAAAAATATGAATATTTTTACTAATTTATCCCTAATTAATATTTAAAAAAAATGTACTTAATGATTTTTAATTATATAAATAAGGATAATTTTGAAAGATTAAAATCATTTTTTTCTAAAAATCCTAAAGCATCACTTATTATGAAACGGAGGGAGTAATCAAATGTGTGCCAAGAAAAAGCAAACATTATATAAAATTCAGATTCCGCAAACAATTTATCTGTCTATCGTGAGACTTCTCAATACTAATCATTAAGGTTGGTCAGTCCCGGACCCGACCCGATCTGAATCTGCCCCGGTCACGCCCTGATCCAAAAAAAAATGGTAACGGAATAAAACTGGGACGGGATTTGGGATCGTCCCGCCCTGACCCCCGCCCAAGACCCCCATTTGCAAAAATGACCGTTGCACAACGATCAATATTTTTAGCCCCCACCACATAAACACATACTCCCTTAATATTTATTTTTAATCTCTAAGTTACTATATTTAGATTTTAACCCAATTTTCAAATTATAAATACCACATTTTCTGTTCAGCTTTGTCACAAATCTTCCTACAATCTCTCAATCTATATCTCTACAATTCCACATTGCCTACTAAATATTTTATTTTATTTTATTTGCTCAGTAGTATAATTGTATCAAAGTTCAAAAATTGGGACTGAATTTGACAACTAGCGTGAGGATCATCCATCGAGCAAAGTTTTAAATTTCAACCTCGATTACAAGTCGGCGTTACGTCAGCGTTTGGTACCTTCGTTCCTTATTTAAATTATTATTGTCACTTTATCTTAATTTTCGCACTTAATTTCATTATATTTAATTATTTATTTGCATAATTAAAATAGATATAATGTCAAGGTGGAGGTAAGGTCTGTGTACACTCTACCCTCCCCAGACCTCACGTTGTGGGATTTCACTGGGTATGTTGTTGTTGTATAATTAAAATAGAATGATTAAGATGTATGTTTAAGGGTAAGGGTAAGGGTGCTTCTTCTAGTAGGGGTTGTCGCACCCCATTTTAACCTGAGTCAAAACGGTGTAGGACATATGGTGATTCCTGAATTTATTTTAAGGAGTCGCCACCTAATTATTTTAAAGATGAATTAGGACATCTATGTAGCAAAAGTTGTTAAAATAACTCCAATTAATGATCTACAAAACTTAATGAGATTCCAGGTAAGAGTTCTTTATTATCCTAAAGGGAGGGGTTAGACATCCTATAGGATCCGCTAACTTGCGGTTGTCCGGTCAAACTTAGGTTGGTATTATTGTGCTAACATGTATTATACAATTCTAAAGGTGTTCTATTATTATTAAACTAAGAGATATTTAAACTAGGCATGCAAATATTGAATAAGATATGCATTTAACAAGATTGTAACGAAATAAAAAATCATATAAAAAGGGAGTGAAGAGAACTTAGCGGTATTTCGCTTTTATTTTCCTTTTCTGCGCCGACTTTAACTTCGGGATGCGTCTCCGGGTACCTGCAAAAATACTTAGTAAAAGAGTTAGTAAAATAATAAATAAGCTATCAAATAAATACAATATATATATATATATATATATATATATATATATATATATATATATATATATATATATATATATATATATATATATATATATATATATATATATATAAGATATTTTTTATTTTTTATATAGTGTGGGCTCAGCTAGTGTTATGACATGGGTCTTGAGACATGAGAAGCGATATCGCTCATGGCCGACTGCCACTACCAGGTGAATGACACTATGTGTTCTCGTCTTTATATTGTTCTTTTACTTTCATCCTTGCCCACATATTTCGTCTCACTTACCATGGAGGCCTCCAAATCGACGGATAAATCTTTCATCGGCCAAAGTGTAGTATCAATGTTCAAACCAATTCAACATCATAAGTGTAGCAATTCTGTTTCTCAGAGAACATGACAGCGGTTATTCTCATCAAGTGTAGCATCTGTTCATTTCAAGATATAGTATCCATTTCTCAAAGTATAGCAGCCAAATGACCAAAAATTAGTCCGATAAAATGGCCAAAAATCAGTAGCAAAATGACCCAAAAATCAGTTTCAAAATGGCCAAAAATCAGCAGCAGAGATGGCCAAAATTAGCAGCAGAAATGGCCAAAATCAGCAGCAAAAATGGTCAATAATGCAGCAGCTAACATGTGAAAATACCGCAGCAGAACAGCCCTTAAAGTGCAGTAAAACTTACTCTCAAAATGAGATGTCAAAGTGTAGTAATTAAAGTGACTCAAGTAAATAAATACGAAATCAACCAATAAGAATATAATATCGAGCGAGAGAGAGAGAGAGAGAGAGAGAGAGAGAGGGATCAAAGAAAGGCGAGGCAAAATGGGCCCAATGCGATTTTACTTTACCTCATTTCACCTTGTATATGATCGAATCTCTTAACATTCTTAAGACGAGACGAAAAAAAAGTTTTAAAATGGTTTGTTTCCCATTTTTAAAGTAGTGTAAAGTTTAGCGGTGCACCCTGTCTGCCATATTCTCTACTATAGTGGGTGTGTATCGAGCCAATGAGTCAAACTCCAGGCTATACTCTCTAATAGTCCTCCCACTCTATCTCAAAGTCAAGAACCTGTCCACCCCGGCTCTCCTCATCTCAGGAGGCCAGAAGTGATCAAGAAAGGCCTCCGTGAACTCATCCCACATAGCTGGAGGAGCACCCTCGCCCCTAGACAACTCCCACGACTCAAACCAGTTAACTGCTACATCGCGCAACCGGTATGAAGCCAATACGACTGACTCGGTCTCCGAAGCCTTAATCACCCTCATCGTTCGTTGTATCTGGCGGATGACCTCCTGAGGATCATCCTCGGGCCTCGACCCGTAAAACTCTGGTGGACTACAGCTCAAGAAGTCCCGGACCCTCAAACTATCTGCTCTGGGGTTAACTACCGGCTCATGTCTGTAAGTCTGTCCTGCTACTATCCTAGCCAGCAGCTGGACTGTATCCCTCATGTCCCTATCCTCTTCCCCTGGCTGAGGAACTGGAGGCTCAAGTGTCGAAGCCTCTGGAGATGCTTCTCTTCTAAGCTCCTCTGGTGACAGATGTGTAACAGAACTAGCCGTCTGATGCAAACCCTCAGGCATCGACTGGGTCTGTACCCTAGTAACTCTCTGAGTCCGACAAGTAGCTCCTGCTGCTGATTTGTCCTTTTAGGTCACTGTTGCCTTCCGTGGAGGCATAACTCTAAGCACAATAATACATCAGAGAGGGATCATCCTAATAACACAACTCTACTGCACGATCTCAGAGTGAGAAGAATGGAAACAAATCATAAATATCATGTAGCCTCCTGTGTATAAGTATGGTGTACACATACCTATACCCAAGACTCTACTAGACACGGTCTGTAGACATTCAGAGGACTAACTGCTCTGATACCACTTTTGTCATGACCCGAACCCGAACTGCGGCCGTGCCCTACCAGGCACCCTTCTACTCTCGCGTCCCATATAAGACACAGCAAATAATAAATGAAAAGGCAGTGCGATGTCTGATTGGCCAACCATATATATATATATATATATCCCCCGCAAGTCCAGCACACAAATGAATACAGACCTCTAAGATTTTGGACAAATCCCATGACGGAACAGGGCCCCGCCGTACCCCTGAATGTACAAAAGTCTACTATACAAGGGATCCGTACCAAAAGATAAGCCTCTGAAGTAATGGAGCTTTCCCAAAAACTGAACAGAGATCCTAAGAGCGAGGATCACCAGACTGTGTACCTACACCTGCAGTATGAAACGCAGCCCCCCGAGGAAAGAGGGGGTCAATACGAAAGATGTATCAAGTATGTGAAACAATAAGTACTGTAAATGAGATCATAACAGTTCAAAGATAACAGGAGGCAAGTATGATAATCAAAATAACAGTACAAATGTGTCTTATCAATATGCGAATAATGAGAGTCAATTTTTACCTTTTCAAAATATGCAAGTCATGTCAAAATCAGGGACTCCAGCCCTCGTAATATAATACCACGGGACTCGAACCCGCATAAGAATATATAGCATCATGGGACTCGAACCCACATAAGTATATATAGTAACATGGAATTTGAACTCACATCATGGAGAGCTAGTCCATGGAATAATATAATGTCATGAGACTTGAACCCACATACATATATATATGGTAACATGGGATAATATAATGTCATGGGACTCGAACCCACATACATATATAATGCTGTCGGCCCTCTAGTGAGGGACGCGGTGATGTGAAAATATAACACTTGCACGAATGACTATCATGAGCAAACATATGCAAGTTAGAAAATCTTTGCTCTCATTAAAACACGTAGAATGAACTATCATTTTATAAAACTCAAGGTATTTTCATGTCATGTGATATTAAGGACTTAAACTCAAAAGTACTATGTGCGTTCATTCTTATAAAAAGAATCATTTCATGCAATATTAGGGACTTGAACCCAAAAATACATTATTAGGGACTTGAACCCAAAAAATATAATATTAGGGACTTGAACCCGAATCAGACATAGAGCAGACGGCAAATGAACTAGGTCTACAAACATGTTCCATGTCAGACATAGATGCTAGATGGAGTCGAATAGAACAAATGCAAGGATCATGTTCGAGAGCGTGTTCATGCTCAGAGTTCTACCACAAGTAGGATTTGTGATTTTATAGTAAAGACTTGGCGTACAAGGCTGCAAGATTTCTTGTCGTACTTGTTGATACCCAATTTTGCCCATCTTTTAGTAATTTCTTACAATTTTAAGCATTTTAGGACACCGCATTTTAATCATTATTTTTTGCATTTTTTACATAATATTCTATGTTTATTTCTTCACAAAATGGCATTGCATCTTTTATTTTAAATTAAGCATGATGTCTTTGTTAATATTATATTTCTATTATTATTACACCGTCGTTTTATTTTAATAATGTTTGTATCTCTTTAAATAATTAATTGGCATCGCGTTTTTACTTTTAATTAGGCATTAAACATTTCTTAAATATTACATTTTATTATTATTGCATCGGCATTTTTATTTTGATAATTTTGTACCTTTAAATAATTTTTCTTTTAAATAATAAACCCGTTTTGCATTTTTGTCAAACCAGTCCAGTCCGAGACACAATCTGGATCAGTCCAATCCGCCAAAAACTGAGGCCAAAATAAGGTCTAATACACCTTTCATCTTTTCCCCCCAAAACCCAAAACAAAACCTTAACCTAAAAAACCCCTCTATAAAACAAACATTACTCTTTCATTTTCAGGACCCAACCTTCAGCCGCACATCCTATATCTTCCATCACCTTGAACCATTTCTCTAACCATTTCTCTGAGCTCTTAAACGTAAACACACGCATCATTGCTCTCTCCACTCCACCAGAACCGTGAACTCCCTCCCACTCCTCATCTCTTCAATCTTTCAACACCACTGTCCCGCCGGCAAGACCCTGTCGTTTGTCACGCCGGAGCTTCAAGCTCCGGTGAACTGTCGACACATCAACATCGCCACTGTCCGAACCCCATCGCCCTACCACTGTTGCGGCGGCGTCGCTCCGGCGTTCGTCGTGGAAGTGACGCCGCCCTCCCGTTGCTTATTATTGAATTCGAGTATATTGCTGGAGCAATTTGTGTTGGTTTATGTGGGCCTTTCACCATTTTGGTACCCCTGTTGGTCGATTTGCTTGGTAACTGCTATTGATGTTGGACTGATTTCTCCTTTTAGTAACTGAGCGGAGTTTTTAAACTTCGGCGACCCTTATTTTGCTTTATATTTCATATATATCTGCTGTATGCTTTGTTAATGGACTGATTTCTTGATTTTTGGGTATCCGGAGTTTTAAAACTCCGACGACGTTGAGAAATTTCCTTCGAATATGGCAATTGCTTCTACTGTTTTTGTTGTATCCGGGCGGAGCTTTGACATCTTTTCTCTTTGTAGAAGTCTTCATTATTTTGGGATCTTTTCCGGTCCATCGCTCTGCATTAGACTTGCCTTTGGTGATTTGGTGGGTTTATTTGTCGCTTTACTCGACTTTCTTTGCTTGTATCGCTTGTTGTCGGTTTTTGCGTTTTCTGTCTAATGATATTAAGTTGATGTTAAACACCGTCTGTGGTTGTTGTTCGACGCTGGTTTTACTGTTGTCGGACTGATTTTGACAATTTTGCCTTTTTATTTATCTTATTGAACTGATTTAGAACAAATACTACATTGTTGGTAACTGATTTGAACAAGATACTACACTCACTGGCCAATGAAAAAGTTATCCGTCGATTTTTGAGGCCTCCACAGTTGCAAAGACGAAAAATAAAATAAAATGAAGCTTTCTGGGCGTTGATGATTTCTTCTACTTACACAGGATAACCAACATGCGCTGGCGGGACGAATTTTCACAGCCGGACTTGTTTAGAATGTCCCACTTTATTTTATATATCTGAGCCCTCCGTGTTTAAAACTATTACTGTTTTGGCGCGAATTTGAAGGTTTTATTTATTTTTATTGTTTCTAACAATATTGGCCGATAAAGGAATCTCCGTCTGATTTCCAAGGCCTCCTCTGTACAAAAGACGGATTTATTTTTTGGCTTTACTTATTAATTCTTGTCATTGCTTTAAAATTATTTATTCTATTACTAACACTTTTACTAAGTGTTTATGCAGGTACCCGGAGATCATCTTGTGCAGAAGGCCTAAAAAGGGCTAAAAGATGTCCCGGAGTTTTATTCGATTTTAGCTTTATTATTATGTATTGCATTCTATTGTAATTGTAAATTATGAAAACTGCTTAGAATATGTAGAATAAAAAGGCAATAAATAATTAACCTAGGTTTGAACGAATAACCGCGAGTTAGCGGATCTTAAAGGATATCTAACCCCTTCCCTTTAGGTTAATAAAGAACTCTGATCCAGAATCTCATTAATTTCGCAGACCATTAAATGGAGATTAATTGCAGTATTTTTATTGCAATAAATCAAGTGTCCTAATTCACTTAAATAATTAGGTGGCGACTCCTCAAAATCAGCATTATTGCTCCATCCAGGGAACCGCGCCAAAGAGCAAGGTTGCGGATACCGTTCAGACCCCGAGGTCAAAAACGGGCGCGACAGTACTTATCAAGAAATTTCAGAGTCTTACAAGGAAATTGAAGAAGATACAAGAATTCCAAACCAACTCAAACCCTTACCATGATGGGTCATATCATGTAGGGTTTAGGGTCAGCCGACTTGTTGAAGACAAAAAGCTATAAAATATTCAAGTCTTGTCGAGAAGAAATTTACGCACTCACAAAGTGAGAAAATCAGAATGTTGAGCAAACCCTGTCAAGCATATTTGAGAGAGCTCAAATTTCATCACTGCAACCTAATAAAACAAAGGAAATTAAAGAAGTCATGTTACAAAGTTTATGTTACAGTTTTTTAGTCTAGTTTTGTGTATTAAGATTTATCATTGAGTTGTACCTTTATCCGCTTTCTTAGAAGCATATTGTTAGGTATAAATAGTAAGTCAAATTCAACTTCAAGTTGGAGATCAACTTGGAGCGAGCTTACTAGCCTATGGATATTAGTGAGATAAAATTAGAATTTATAGTTCCTTAGTTACAGAGTTTGTAACTTGAATTTGCGCAGACTCACGTTGTAGTGAAGTTTGGATTAAATCCTACAAAGGTGAAGATCATGATTTTTTCTATCCTTGTAAGCCGGGTGGTTTCCACATAAAAATTGATGTGTCATTGTTTTACTGTTCTTTATTGTGCACCTTTCTTTCCATATAGGATCATGTCATCAGTATAACTATAGAGTATGAAACAATAATTTTGTTTAAAAAAATAACTAGTGGTGACCACTTAAATTGATCACCGTAGCTGGCTTTATTTGGATTTGGGGTTGTTGCCGTGATTTACTCTCTGCCCTCTGAAATATTTGACATTATCATTTCCTCCCTGACCCACAAGTCCACAACTTCCTACTGCCATCCACATGGGGTACACTACTTTTCTTTTGGTTGTCATTATTGTTTTATTATTAAATATTTAAGAGTTTTATACGCGTTACTATTTAGCTGTTTTACTATTTAATGCTTATAAATTCCTAACGAGACTAAGTGTCCGTTTGATTGAGCTTAAAATAAGTACTTATTGAATAAAGGAGAGGTGTGTGATTGAATGCGGACTAGAGCTTTTGACCTAAAAATAAGTCATTTTACCTCTTATTCCAAAAGTTCAAATTTTAGGCTTTTGAAATAAGAGGTAAAATGATTTATGCATTTTTTGTCATACCATAAATACTCTTATAGATTTTTAATAATTTCAACATATCCTTGTATATATATTATTTTATGAATATCGCCCGTTTTATAAGGATTATTATGATGTACAAGCTTGAATGTTTATTTTATTTGAATTTTAATTATATTAAAATTTGATAGTTTGTGATTTTATCAATTCTATTTTTATCTTATGTGTACAGATATGAAACTTGTAGAAAATCAAAATGATTGTGAGCATGACTACATTGATGAAAGTGAGAAAGAACATAAATTGTTGCAAATGATACGAAATGGAGTTGCATTCAATAGAAATCTTATAGTGCTTTTTTGTACGTGAAATCCTATGATACGGGAAGAGAATAATGAAGATCAAAATACAAGTTCATTCAATGTACGTGAAATTGATCGAGAACATGATCATATAGCAACACTACTCATGCATCGTTAATATTTGAATTATTTAATTTGAATAGCATTATAAGCTTAGAAGAATGTACTATTTATATGCTTGAATCTTGAGATGTACAATCTAATTTGTATATTGATTGCATTTTATTATAATTTTATTGTTATAAAGTTAATTCTTATATCTATCCTTTTTTGTAATTTTGATAAAACAAAAGCACTTTAAAGTATTTTTTTTATTGTCAACCAAACACCTAATAATTTTTTGATAAAAACTGTATTTCTATAAGACCATCTCCAGCAGGGGACATTGTCCCCGATAATTACACACAGCAGGAGATAATTTGAATGGCATGTTGACGTGAAAATAATTGAGAATTATTGAATATATAGGAGATAATCTTGTCACGTGGAGACAATGTCTCCTACCGGAGAAGGAGAAGGAGACAATATGTCCTGCAATGTCATGTGGCAGTCTGCGATTGACTGCCAGAAATTCATTTTCCACCGCTACTTTAATTGCTATTTTTGACTAATAATTTGACCAAATAAAAAAATAAAAAAAACACCATTTTTTTTATTTTTCAAAATCTATAAAAAGAGACTAAGTTTACTTCATTTGGACACCGAAATATTTTGGCTATTTTCTCCAAATTTCTTTCTTTCAAATTATTTGCTATTTTTTTTAATATGGATCCTAATCAAAATTTTAATCTTCCTCCAAATTTTATATTTCCTAACCAACTACAAAATCTCAATATTCAACGTTCACAAAATTCTCAAAATATGTCATCCAATTTTCAAATGTCATATATGATGCCAACTAATTTTGGTATGCAATATCCGTATAACCGAAAAGTTTGGAATTTGGCAAAAGTTTGGAACAACCGAAAATTAATTTTCAAATTGTGATTTTAATATTATTAATATTTTAGTGTGTTTTTGATAAATTGTACGATTAATTAATCTTCATTAATAAAATAATGTATTTATTGTATTTTAATATTATAATAAATTTGATAAGTGTCAAAATTAAATAAATATAAGTAATTATAATTTTATTATTATATGTGTAATAATATGAATTACAAGAGTAATATCATATACAAAATAGAAAATGAGATAGAATGAATATATATGGTTCGACTCACAGATGACGTTAGCGACACATTGCTTCGATACTGGATTGGGATAGTGTAGGTTGTCTTTTGGAAGATCAAAACAATAGGTTGTCGCCGAGGAAATGAGACAAACTATTGACGAGTGGCATAAATGAGTCATTTTCGATAGTTCGATGACATATTTAAGTCTTTTCTGTAGGAAAAATAACACTGTATGATAACTTGAACAAAATATTCATTCGGATTAGCCCATATTTCTTAAATTATCCGAAAAGGTATAATTTTTTAACTTTTCTTTCGTACTCTCACTTCCTAACTTTCAGATCTCAAAAACCTTACCCGCAAGGGTAGCCAAGTTGGTGTAGCAGTAGAGCGAGGGACCGCAAGGTCACGAGTTCGATCCCCTGCATAAATCTTCTTGGTTGAGTCTGTCACACATGGCTTGCCAAGTGTAGTTAATCGGCTGACGTGGTTTGCAGGTTATTTATGATACATAGTAGTATATATACTTGGCTAGCGAAAGGCCAAATGTGTAAGTTGCCCCAATAAAAAATGACTTTAGTAGGTTATTCCATTATTTGGATTACCATTCTTAATTTAATTCCTCTTCCAATTACAAACGAAACGAGTATTATGAATTCTCTCTACTCTACTTATATAACTGTAAAAATCTTCAAATACATAATTATGTATTGATAAGAACACTGTCGACAGTTCAGCACTTGATGCTAATAGCTACCTTCAATCAGTTAATAGATGTGACCTAAGCTTCTAGGAGGCTACAAACGCTTATTTTGGAGTGGAGGTGGGGAAATTAAATATTTTTAGCAGCAACAAAAGTTATTAAAAGTAGTTTTACCAAACTATCCCAACTTAGTGTCTATCTGCTATAAATAAAACCCTATTCTTCTCTTTATTTTTATTTGTTTAAGCTCAAAATCCGAAGCCTTTACATTCACAATGTAGTTAAAGAAAAATAAATTAGTCTTTCATAATATATGATTAAAATTTTATCTAGCTCATGTCCCTGTTTGTAATTTGACACTCACAAAAGTGATAGAGTGGAGGTGCATACTTTGAGTGCTTCAAAAGAAGCTTGGAATAATCTCACTGAACAATGTAAACAATTAAATAAAGAACTATACTGCAGATTGTAAGTGCAAAAAAAAAAAACCATTCTACAAATGTATATTTAAATACATAATATGCAGGGGATACCTTTCATTCTTCAAGAATATAATTCTGGATATTGTTCAAAATTAATCTAAAAGGCCCAATCTGTATTGGCTAGAAATGAACATTTCACTTCCAACAAAACAAAGTCTAAACTAATGTACAATAGGCAATCCCATCTTTTCCCTCAGCTTTCTATGCTTTTTGTAAATTGTTTTGCTGCAAATATCAACTCAACAGCTTTCAGTAAGTTTGACGTCCACAAGGCTGGGCGCGAACCGCGCGAGTTAACTTGAGGTATAAATCCAAAACATTATCTTTTCTGCAGCTTTATCATCTAACAGCTTCTGGTGCAGAGTTGCAGTAAGGTGTATGCAAGCAAACCAACTTGGTAAATGCTAGACAAATACTCGTAAACAAAATTCCTATTATCAGTCCTGAAATGCTCTTCCGCTTTTCGAGACTCACTGCCCTCTTAAAAATGCTCCCAAAACATGGAAGTAATCCCCCGCATGCAAACATCATAATGTGGTCCAAACCACTGTAATCAATACCTGCAAGTATTGCTCCGATTGCAGATGAAGGACCCATGAAGCCAATAAGTGCAGCAGCTAAAAGGGATGCATGCCAGCTGTCAGTTGCTCCATAAATGCAGCTAGCAACAGCGGCACCGCGTGGTAGTCCGTGAAGTGAGACCGGAAGAACCATGTGCCGACCAAGTCCATAAGCTTTCGGGGCAGCAACACCCAAAGCGAGCCCCTCTGATAGTGCATGGAGGGCAACTGCAGCACAGCACAAAATTGACTGAAGGGTAAGAGCACTCACTGGTAATCCTGTTACAGCAGATAAAGTATCTGCTGAAGTCCTCTTGCGACTTCCAATTTTTATGACACTAGCAGTTGAAAAATGGGAAAGTGAGAATCCTGTTGCAAGGAGCGATAAGAGGGGGATAAACTCCATCTTCGATGATAAAAGTAGCTGCAATGGACGCCATGCACCAAGGATGAAGGCCGTGCCGCAGGCTACACCAGTTAGGAGAGCATGCTGAAGGCGAAAAGCAAGAGCAAATGCAACAAGAGATACGCCGCCAAGCAGTGGACCAAATCCGAAAAGTAGAGAAACAAGGAAGGCAGAAGCATCCTCCGAACTGCCATTGCAACATGATTTGGTTAAAGGACAGGACACATCAAACTGTTATACTAATGAAGAATCCATATCAAATTAACAGCATAGTAGCATACACAGCATAAAAATATTACAGATTCTTTTTCCCCGTTAAGTCTTTCAAACCTGAGGTACCTTGCAGTAGAAAAAAAAAAGGCAATGACAATGAGACGTTTTTGTTCTAAAAGACTGGTAACACTATCAATAACTGCTTGCTAGAGCAGGATTTTGTTTTCCGGGGACAGGACAGACTGAGGCTATTAGTTTCCTGCTACAGGACAAGATAAGTTTAACCTAATGAATTGGAAAGGCAAAAAAAAGAGTAAGGGGGATTTTGAATAAAAGATTTGAAGGTGGTCACATGAGTACGGAGAGTTCACACATGTGTTCAATCAGTTCATCCTTTTCAAACATTGGGTTTCATACCGCATTGTCCTAGTGGGATGCTCCGCAACGTAGGCCCAGATAGGTCATAGGATGTTTCCAAATTCTATAATTGGATACATGTGCAACTTATTCCATGTTGTCTACTTGTCTCAACGGAGTAACCTCATTTCTATAAGAGTTAAAGTTGATATTCAATCTTGAGACTATTTAAAACAATGAGAGGACCAGCCTACATCTGCATTATTTTTTCTTTTGAAACTGGTAACTGTAATCATCTGCATTATAAAACACAAGAGTGTCAGCTGCAAACAGTTTGTGTGAGACAATGACAAGGTCCAGCCCCCTCGCACTGGTTTTGAAATCATTCAGCTGCTCAGAGGGAGAAGGCAGATGTCCCTATCTCAATCCTCCAGCACTAGCACAGAAGCCCCAAGGACTCCCATTTTACTAATACAGAAATCACTTTCATATAAAACTTATCACAATTCACATGATCATAAGTCTTTCCAATCTAATTGGCATACTCTTGTTTACTCTTTCTACGGGAATCCACCCCCTCATTTTCCACTGATGTCATGACACATCTGAAGTATATCTACACCTTTAAAGACTGCACTCAAGATATCGACACTATCTCATACATGATACAACAACACCTTTACTAAGCACTTGGATAATATTTGATTGAAGTTGAAGGAACCGAGTATTTGAAATTTAATTTGAGAAAAAGTACTTGCAAGTTATTGTGTTTGTACATAAACTTCAGTCAGAAAAAAGATTGTGAAAATTATAGATTAACGGGGAAACCAAAATCTAATTTGCATACTCTTGTTTACTCTTTCAGTGCTTCACCAGAATTTCAAAATACTGAACTTTAATATTTACAAATATTGTTGGCTAAACCAGTACTTAGAAATACTGAAGTTCAGTATTTGAAATATTATAATATTTGATGTTGAAATGGCTAAGTGTAATGGAAAGCACGATTTCCTCCTTGACGTCATTTTCTCCCCCGTACACCATTTTCCCACTTACATTGCTTCTCATTTTTCTTTGATTATGACTCATCATATATTATGACATAATAATGATATTAAATTATGGCATAAATATCTACTTCCATTGATTCTAAATTATGACAATAATTAAAAATGTTCTCCACAATAGCCACTGGACTATTATAATTATAAAGAGTATATTAAAAAATATTCTTGATAATTCTCAGACTTGTTGGGCAAATTTACCATAGCAACCTATGCTTGTGGGCGAGACAAGATACCTGGTGGACAAGTCCACGGTTCTTTTTGTCAAGCCTCGAGGATTCGTCAAGATACAGGCAAGTTCACTGCGATGCTATGGGTATAAAAAAATCTTGATTCTCTTGACTTTCAGACAAACTTATCTTAACATCCCATAAAACCCTGAATATTATTTTCTAATATTGGTAACCCATGACATTCTCAGAAATGCTCCAGCTTTCCCTAATATACAAGGTCAATAGATTTCCCCTTATTATCTGTTGGCCCCAACACTCTAAGTAGACCGCAGTAATGATAAAAAATAGACAGACAAACAAGTTACACCACAAACAAAAAACAACAGAATACAGCTACCACAAATAGGAGGTGGTCCTTCTCAAGTTCAATGTACAGTTAACCAATTAACTAAAAGAAAAAGAAGAAGACTACCAAATGAAATCTAGAATGGAAAAAGAGAAGACATCTTAGACGCGGAACACTCATATCATCCTAAGACTAACAGTATGGCTTTTCTACTTCTCTTCAGCTATCTGTTTCAATTTTTACTCCTGTTATTGCAGGGGTCGGAAGCAGAGATATAGGGCAGGCGAAAGATGAACTCACTTGTAGTTGTGGCCAAAACTCTGAAATACAGCACTAAGAGCTTCCATAAATGCTACTGAAAGAGTAGCAGCTGATGCAACATGAGATGGTGAGGCTTCCTGCACACCGAGAACCATAAATTAAAGGAAAATGTAATCAATATTTCAGCAACGGTTGTGCAGGACTAGCGGCGATAGTATTAGAATACAAAACATCCAGCTTTAGATTGTGGAATTACTGTAACCACCATTTCGAAAAGTTGTCAATGAAAAACTACAAAATAGAGTATTTCCTTTTCAACTAACATCCATAAAGTCACTTATTAGCTAAACAGAAGTGTCATTAACATTTCGATCTACTGATTCCGATCAGTTGATAAGATTCAAGGAGCCAATTCCATCCAAAGTTTCATAGAACAGTACATAAGTGCTTCTCCACATATTAGAGTTCAACATACACCCATTTCTTGCCAACTAAAATCATCATGGATCACTAGAGAGCAATTTTTTCTATATCCTCATTTTATCTCTTTTCCTTTATTTTCTGTTCTTTTTTTTTCCTTTAGGTAGAGGGCACTATACAAGTCAGGTATGAAAGGTCTGTCGAAAATTAAGAGGGCATTAAACAAATTACCTTGAATCCATCAGGAAGGACCTCAGCAACAACTATCCAAATCATACATCCAGCAGCAAAGCCAGTAGCAAATGGCAGAAATTTGTGAAATGCATCGGCACAGATAAATGATGGTACTGCAACAATTGGCTGCATTAAGAAGGAATTCAAGGCTTAGGCATCAATATATCATGAGTACTGACAATGGATGGAAAATAATTGAACTATAACAAAAAGCGGAAACTAAATTCATATTAGTACACACAAGTACAAACTATCGTTACAAATGATTGTCACAAGCACCTCTTAAAGAAGACAAAGACTACATATAACAAATGGCAAAATCTGGTTTGATTGGTATAACAATCAGGTACTAGTTACAGGAATCAGTGAGAACAAAATGTAGATACATCCCAACTTTCACTTGTCTACTTAGAAATCCCAATTTGTAAAAGATGATATATATTCAATCACCTGAGGTAAGGAAGTTAATATACTCCATAACATGGCATTCTTTGGAGAAACTCCTCTTGATGCAAGAACCATGCTCACAGCTAAACCCTCTGGTATGTTGTGCACGGCAATAGCCAGAGTTACCAAGATACCCTGAGAAAGACCTTTGGAGCCAGCAAAGGATACTCCAACACCAGCACCCTCCCCAAATGAGTGAAGTGTCATAATTCCAACAACAAGGATGACTTTTGCTGCATCTGCTCCCTTAATGTCCAGCATACTTACTTCACCATATTGTTCAAGAAACTGAATATGAACACAGTCAAACAACATGAGGAATTGCAGAGTGGGAATGAAGAAATTTGTCAAACTATGCAAGAGTAACAAGAGTTGTGCTATATAGATAAATTTTAACAGAATTATGTTTACTTCAAATAGCCAGCAGGTCAATCTTATACAACTAGCACTCACTAGTAATGTGACGAGGCTTTTATAATCTCCTTCAGTAAATAGAGTTTTAGAAACAATAATACAACACACTATATCTGATATCCACTCAACAGAATGATTGAAACCGTAAAGCAGTAACTTCTCTACTTTTCAGGCCAAAGATACCGAAAGACTAGCTGCCCAAGCCGTGTATTAAGCTTTACTTACTCACGGGACGTTTTCCATTTTTATCTAGATAAGTAGTCACAAAAAATACATGATATTAAAGAAAATAATAAAATTATTTAATGTTAATCAATGGAACCATATAATGTTATTCAGTTAGCAGATATGATATAAAACTAATTGAAGGACGAAAACTGGACAACAAGAAAGAGGGAAACTAGGGATTTCACCTTCTTACAAAGCAATATGAAGATTCCACCAGCCAAAATACCAAACACAACCCATCCACCACTTCCATGTTCTTGTCCTTCCTGTATAAGGTCAAAACTCGCCGCCAACATCACTCCAGCAGCCATTCCATTGCATACTCCCGACCATTGAGGATCCAGCTCCACAAAGAAAAATGGTACTGCACCCAAACCACTAGCCGCGGCCATTGCCAAAGTGAACAATGCAACTGTTGAAACAGACACTCTGGTGTTATCACCATCCATACTGACAGAATCAATACCATATTCTTTACCAGAACCATCAATTATATTGGTTCTGGCATTCCTTAGAGGAGCAGTTATTATCCTTTGTACACTCACTTCTTCAGATGCAGCTGTGACATAAAAAATCAAAGCTGAAACAAAGAGAAAGAATAAAAGAACTTGTGCAAATCTCAACCCCATATTTGTCATGATTAGATCAGCAAATCACTATAGCCCTGAAAGTCCTCGAAACCAGTATAATCATCAAGAGAGTCATCGGAAATTCATCTTCTCAGAGTCTGCAGATTTCACCAGACTAACTTCCTTTGGAACAAATAACTTTGTGAACTTCTCCAACTATCAAAATCCATGGCATACTGAATCACCGGCAAACTTACTGTTCCTGTCACTGTTGTCAAGGGCATAACTGGTCCGTTCTGCACTAGAATGAATCGCAAAAACGTTTCTATCTCAATCAATTCAACAGTACTGTAGACAAATGCAAAGAGACAAATAGAGCAAGCATAAGAAGACCAACAGCAAACAGAACAAAGTTGCAACTTGTTGCATCTAACTTTCCACAATCCCTGCGTTGTCTTTATTCAACCTAATAGTTCATCGTGACAATTCAGGTAATATGCACCAAATAATTTACACACGATAAGCTTATTTAGCGAGTTCGCCAGTTAACATTAAAATGAAGAATGTTTTGAGATGGAGGAGAATGAAGTACAAGAGCCAGACAACAAGGAACAAGAAAGAAGAGTCTAACAACTCAAACACGAAATCATAACTCCTGAATACACTAAAGTCGGAGAAACAGTCTTTCCTCAGTAGTCAAAAGTTTAACTACAAGTGAGACTTGGCCCATGATTAGATGACATCCCAAACAGCAGTTACAGCACTAGTTAACCCTGAATATGATCAACAGAGATTAAACTTAGTTTTCTCTTGGAGCTAACAAAATTTGTGCTTTCTTGGCAACATATCTCATTACCAGGCTCTGTTCCTACAACCAACCAAAGAAGCTAACTTTTTTTTTGTACTTGTCTATCATCAGAGTCATTATTAATTACCAAATATTTCCATCAAACTTTAGTTTACGATCTGTTAAACTGATACATTGTACATAGCACAGTTCAAAACCCCAAACACGAGCTCAACAATACTCATACTACAACAACATTGATCAGCATAAAGCACGAAAATTCATATGAATATAAAGTTTAAATTAATAATCAAAGTAACAAAAACAAGACTACATAAATAAATCACTATCCCTACCTACCCCCACCCCATCCCCCCCCTAAAAAACCTCAACATGCCAAACCCACAGAGGAAAATAAGAGATACATAAATTTACCTCCAAATCATATATCCAATCATGGGTAATTCAATAACAACCAAAAAAGAACAATCTTGATAGAAAAAACATTAATCTTGAAAAAACCCAGATGGGATACAGCAAGGAATGCCAAGATTTTTACCTATTTCGTCGACACTCAGCAATCTGAAGGATCACGACCAAAACAGCGTGAAAGCACTTTGCTCTCTTCTCTTCTCTTCTCGGACAGATGATATCAATTTCTCTGTTTCGAAATAGTGTTGACTACCAACAGAATATGCTTTGAGAACAGAATAGTCGGTTGACTACCAATAGAATAGGGGGGGAAAAACTTTTGTGTATTTGCTTAATCTGATCAGTTGACTACCAATAGAATATGCGTGTTCTGTTTTGTTTAGGTATTTGACAAAATAAAATACACCCTTCCGTCCATGGTTTTCATTTCCCTTTTCCCTTACAACAATTTGTTTCCTAATAACAATCCTTAAGTTTACCCCCAAAACACGGTGAAACAAATTTAGGTATACCTTCTATTAATAAATATTACATCCTTCGTCTTAAATTATTTATCGTGATTATTAAAAATAGGTGTCTCAAATTATTTATCATTTTAGAAGTTTAAGGCATAATTAATAAATTTTTCTCTATTTTATCTTTTGTCGTTAATGAAGATGATATATCAATATAATAAATATTTGATGGAAAAAGATTATAACTTAGACATAAATACAGGTAAAGTATGTCAAATACTCCTCCTAATTAATATTTCTTAATAAACGTATAAACAAAAAACGACAAATAATTTTAGACGGAGGGAGTATGATTATGATTAACAAGTGAATTTAACTAGTGATATCAAATTTCAGACCTTTGAAAGCCCCACTTAAACATTTGATTGGTCTATGTACGTCCTTGGCCTAACAAAGGATGATTTTATTATTATAAGAAATTTAAAAATAATTTATGACATCTCAATTATTTAAATATTAAACTCTTATTTTTATTCCATCAAATAAAAGAGCAATACACAAACATAGAGTTGACTAAGAAATTGAGTACATGTTACATGCTTAGTTGTTTCTGATAAAGCAAGACTCACTGATATGTCAAAACCAAAATATGAAGGGGGGAAAATGATATAGTGATGTAAATTGGAGAGGTGGTTTAGAAATTGAATAAATATGGAGAAGTAGATTGGATTGACTTGAAAAAATAATATTACTTACGTTACGTTTAAGGTAAAATTATAGTCAACAAAAAGTGACCAGTTGAATATTGTTACATTCCTAACGAAATCACAGACTACGCCATTATTTATAGTATTATATGAAAGAATTAATTTCTTAACTATTTTTATTCATGAATGGGGTATATATATATTGAATATAAATATAAAATTACAAGAAAAACGGGAAAGCAACAACAACAACAAATAAATAATAATTCTAAAAATTAAACAAGTAAAAGGTCTTGCTGAATCGATTGAAGTTTCAATCTTTCCTTAAGATAATATTGCTCACGTATGTCCTTTCAACGGTTGTGTTAGCAATTTAACTCCCAAGATAAAATAGCATCAAACAAGTGAGCAAAGGGACTCAAGTGTTCGCTTGATAAGAAAGATCTTTGAGTGTATTTGATTGCTAGAGAGGAAGACAATTTTCAGGGAATTGTTTAAGTGTCAATGTGTAGTGTATCTTGCAATTGTGCCCAAGGCATCAATTTATAAGTAGATGATTTGATCTTTTCAATTCACCAAATGAACGGCCATCAATGTCAAGTAATGACCATTGATATTGAGGTTAATTCAGCCTAGTAATGGCTGAATTCAATAGCCAAGTAATGGAGAGTAATTGCTCCAAAGTCAGCCCAAGAATCAGTTTCAATTCGCCCACTTCGTTACTGAAAAACGTCGAGGCACCGCGGTGCCTAAATTCCAGTAAGTCACTGGAATCGAAAATGGAATTAGCACTGCGATTCTGTCCTTGTAGCACCGCGGTTCTGTCCTTGTGGCACCGCGATGCTCCCCTTTTTCCCGTGATAAATTTTCTGATTCGTTTTCATCTCTTACACATTTCTTCCTTTCATTTACCAACGTGAAACCAACATCATTTGGCCAATAACCGTCTATTATCTTACGTCTCAAACAATTCGTATACGTACCAATATCTCTTCCATTTAAGAAAATTCTGATCCTTGGCACTATATGTACACGTGTGTGAAAACAACGTTTCCTACGTGCGGGGCTCCAATTGTTCGATTCGTAATTAAATAGGATTAACTTTATTTCACGTTTAATAAATATTTCCAACAATCCCCTCCTGGAAGAGATTTTGGTGCACATCATGGTGTCTTTCTAGCAATCATCCGGCGGATCGACGTTGCATCTGGAGAGGTAGCCGTAGCCTTGAACCTTTCATAGTAGAATACCATCGGACATATTTACTGTGCGGTGAACGTAATGTCTTGAACCGTCAGTGTTTAGTTTATGTCAAGACAATGATACCAACACAGCATCTTTCCTACTCAATCTTTCTAGTGTTTTGTCCATCGTGGGCCGTGGACACCCTTGGTTTCTTAAGTGCGTTCATTTGAGGCGGTCTGTCATCGCACTAAATAGGTGGTCTCCTACAAGGTATGCTGCAATACTCAGCTATACAAGCGTTAAGAACCATTAAAAGTTTCCTCAACCTAACCTCAACTTTGGAGGATCATTAAAGGTTTTGGGAACGTATCATTTACCCCTCTACAGGTAGCACTTTTTGTCTATCACGGGAATGACCTTTGAATTATGTTTCTTAAGAAGAAATCTATCTGAAGTGCTCTTGCTTCCACCGAAGCGCTTATCTGAACCATTACATTTTAGTTTTCCCATTGAACCTTATCCCTGAGATCTTCAGTCTGTAAGGTTGGGTGTCCACTATATTGATTCTTATTGATTGGATTTTAAGTCCATTCCCCTAGACAGGCGGTTCATCTGATCTCTGGGTATTCCCTTCGTCGAGGGATCTGCGATATTTTCCTTAGATTTTATGTAATCAATGGAAATAACACCCGAGGTGATCAGTTGCCTAACAGACTCATGTTTCCGTCGATTATGACGAGACTTGCCGTTGTATATTGAACTTCGTGCTCTTCCTAAAGCCGACTGACTGTCGCAGTGGATCATTACATAAGACACGGGTTTATCCCAACATAGTACATCCTCTAAGAAACCATGAAGCCATTCAGCTTCTTCTCCCGATTTGTCTAAAGCGATAAATTCTGACTCCATCGTGGATCGGACAATAAGGGTTTGCCTAGAGGATTTCTGTTAGGCGTATTTTGTATACGCTTTTTGAGTCATTTTTAGTTAGTATTTTTCCCATTTTCGTTTAAATAAGGGTCGTTTTTCTTTCTTTTGAGTCACAGCGGTTCAAAAGGGCAAAATGACAAAAAGTGGGCACAAAAAGAGGGTCCCGAGGCAAAAAGGATGAAAGTTGGCAATTCAGGACAAAGATCGCGGCATCGCGATGCCGTTCATCTGAGGATCGCGGTGCCATTATTGTGCGAGAGGTGCGGGACTTTCGCATGATGCGTCATCCTCGCAATCATGCCAAGGCGTGAATTTTCTGATCCGAAATAGAATTGACAAGGGGCAGAAGGGTCCAAGGCACACGTTTTTAACAACAAATATAAGCCCTAGGGACAGATTTTAGGGGGATATCATTCATTCTATTCTTATTCCTCACAACACAACGCTTGGCGGCTATAATTGGAGACATAGTTCTACGTAATTTTTCTTTCTGTAGTTTTCAATTCAGTTTATGTTTGGATTTGTATTAGTTCTCAGCATGTTTATGGCTAGGAGCTAAACACTTTATTAGGGCTTTCCTTTTGAATCGCTTGAAACTCTATCTCATGACTTAATGCATTAGTTTGATTTCTTCTTCACTTGATTAAATTTATTCAATAATTGGTATGAATGCTTGATAATTAATTGATCACTAATTATCATAATCTATATGATTTCGAATCAAGAACCGAGAGGAGAGATTTGGATAAGCTATAATTGAATAGACATAAGTTAAAATCGCGGACGAAAGTACCCCGATACTTGTGTAGCATTATAGGTTACTGTTGTTAATCCTCCTATGTCGTAAATCCTATCATAGAAATATAGAAGGGTTCTGCACTGGGGTTGAGCGATTATATATCCTAACTGAAATATAAGACAGTCTAGTTAACCGTTATCTTAACATAGAAGAATAAGTCACTCTATTTGCATTAAGGATTGAATAGAGTGGATAATCGAGGATTTTGGAAGCTCTAATTCCTTCATAACTGATTACAACTTCAGCAGTTTAGTTAATTCTTGAAATTATTCTAGTAGTTAGACAAAAACCCAAATCAAATATCGTTTGCCAAATAGATAACCTCGAATAGATGTTCGGTAATTAGAAACCAGTCTTTGTGGACGATAAACTCGATCTTACAGACTATATTACTTGTGAACGATACGTACACTTGCGTGAGCAATTGGACACGGTCCTAACAAGTTTTTGGCGCCGTTGCCGGGGACTGACGTACTTCTAATATCGAACCATCTATTTTTATTTCTACTTTGGCTTTATTTTATTTTATTTTATTTTTACTGTTAGAATACTGTTGTCTTGATTTGTTTGTTGATTTTGGTCTTTTCCAGGGATTTAGTGCATGCGAAGAAGGAGAGGAGCAGATACACTCATTCCCTACAACCCTGAAATTGAGAAAATGTGCAAGCAAAACAAGCGAAATAAAAGGATAGTTGATTCAGTGACCATGGACAATCAACCACTGAATCAGAATGGGGCAAACAACGAGGTTCCTGAACATGGAGAGGAGTCAATACTGGTCCCAGCGGAGAGAAGCTTGGGGGACTACGTTCTGCCCACGGTTACTGATGCACATACATGCATCAGGCTCCCAGCAATAGGGGCAAACAACTTTGAGATCAAGTCAGTCATCCTTAGCATGGTCCAGAACACAGTACATTATGAGGGATTTCCATTTGAAGACCCTCACATGCACATTGCCAACTTTCTGGAGCTGTGTACCACTTTCAATGTTACACCCCGTAATTCCAGGACATTAATAAGAGAATAGACGCGAGTACACAAGACTTGAAAATTGGTACGAAAGAAAGAATTGTTTTTCCGAAGGAAAATCTTCCGAACTTCGGAAAGGAAAAATGTTCGTTGATGAGAATTAGATTCTTAGAATACATTATTTGAGGAGTATGGAATTTATTATCATTGTGGAAATTTATTTTACGGATTTGGTCACGTAGGGCCCACCCGAGAAATTTTACGTTTTGTGGGGCCCAGGGTTTCAAATTTTATGGACGAATGAGAGGCGACCGCGTGTCATCCCTTTTGCATAGTCTTGGGCCAGATTGGACCATGGTTAAGTGGTCTTGTGACCAAGGTTAAGTAGTATGTGGATGATCAAGTCTTGAAGCCTAGCTTGAGATTGTTGACTAAGTCAAGAGCCCACTTGGCTAGATATTTAATCTCCTCCATCCAAGCCACACAAGTGTTTTGATCTAAGCCCTCCATTGTTTTATTTATACTACACTAGTGCAAGACAAGTCACTTAGAAAAAAATTGAGAAAACTTTGTGCACATAATGTTGCTATCGGGTTTAGCCTTTTTCCCACTCAAAAATTTTGCAATTTTGGATCATAATTCACAAGACTTTAACCCAAGGTTCCTAGGGGTATAGTAAGGATATCTCAATAGAAAGATCCCGGAAAACGACGTTTTTACGTTAGTCGCAAGGCGAAAACCTAAGGTGTTCTTCAATTTTGAAGATGGAACTTGAAGAGGAGTTCTTCATGAGCTTCTAAGGAGTGCTTGGAGCGGATTGGAACATAATAAGAGGAGCTAAAAGTTGCTAAGGATCGACTTTGACGCTTGGATATTATTAGGGCTTATTGAGATAAAATCTTCATCTTCTTAATGTAATTAAAGATTACATATTATAGTAGTTAAGAAATGAGCATGTGGTATATATAATGAAGTTTGAAAAGATTTGGATCATGTCGACATGTTAAAACCGAAAATGGACAAATTAGCCATTAATGTTGTAATCAATTTGGTCGATAGTTGAAATCGTCGCATGTTAAGGGAGAAAGGATTTATAGTTGTTGTAATTGTTATTATGTATATAACATGTTGGAATAACAACTTGGATTGAAAAAGGAAATTGAAAGACAGTTGATATTGTTATGGATAGTGTTATTGTCGAGAATGTGCCTTAAGGAATGGACAGTTTTATCGTGATTGTGGGGCAGAATTTTACACGTCCTATTAGGCGTGTAATCCCCTTTGTATTTGCTGAATTGTTGGGCCTTAAATGTGGCGTTTGGTTATTGATTTTCGGGCCTTGAAAAAGGTGGAAAAGTACGTAGAAACAAAGGAAGTGCTTCCCGATTTTCCGTAGAATAAGAGACCTTACACTTAGTATGATTCTACGTTAAAAAGTTAGGAGTTGATAGACATGTTATGATTAATATAGGTTGAAGTACTACGAGTAGCGTATTCTACTTAAAGGATGGAATAGCTATCAAGGTTGAAGTACTATGGAGCATTTTGCTACTTGTCGATAATCGTCGCGATGTATGTGAACCTCTTCCTCATTTTAGCATGATTCTATGTATGAAATATACATGTGGTGTTATTTCATGATTCCTTCTACTCATAGAAGTTAAGAGGTATGTATGTTGATTTACTCTATGTAAAAGTTATGTCTAAGTTATCCTAAGTTCTTACCAAGTCTTATGGGAATGTTGGTAAAGAGTCGTTAGGAAGTATTTGGAGTCGAGTTACTTCTTCGTCTTTTGCTTGTCATTGGATTGGAAGCTGCAGGTAGGGATGGCAACGGTAGGATGCGGGCCAGGATCTACTAGATCGAATCATATCGCTTTACATACATGTATCCATATCCATATCCAGATCTATAGGGTCCATAAAATCATATCCAAATACAGATCCACCGGATTCACGGATCGGATCTGGATCCAAATCAAAGTGACTGATTATTAAGTTATACCTTCTAATCAGTCCAAATTTTCTAGAAAAAGAGTCAATTTAATTTAACGGAATCATGGGGAGTGCATCCGTAAATTAGGACTAAATGACATTGTTGACAATTGTTATGCCTATTGGCTATTGCTGTAGTGAGAAACAATTCTCTCAATACCTAAGCTACTACATAAGTATCACATAAATGATTAATATAATGATTAAAGAATAACACGCAAAACGTGTCTCAATTAAAAAAATAATGGCCTTCGGCCCTTTGAATATAAAATAAAATTAAGATTACAAAGGATTCGGTGTCATGATGTATAAATAATAAATGTATAATTAATTTAATAAAAAACGGATTCACGGGTCGGATCTGGAGCGGATGCGGATCTCAAAGACAAGATCCAGATCCGATCCATCATAAACGGATCTGGGTCCGATCCGGATCCGTCGGGTCCAAACTTTGAATATCCATATCCTATAAAACGGATCTGGATCCATCGGGTCCGGGATCCATTGCCATCTCTAGCTGCATGCAACAACCTGCTAGTATTTTTTATCAGACATTGAGCTGAGCAGTATGCTCACAGATGATAGAGCCAAAAATGCAAAAGGTAAGTTCTTTTTGTAATAACCGAGAAATCCCGAGTGCCAATGGCGCACGGTTCGAAATTCGGTGGATAACGGACCACATCCTTCCCCAGTTAAATATCAGGCATTTGTCTGTGGCAGGGTTCGAACCCGTGATCTGGGCCTAACCCACACATCACATGCTACACCCTTACCACTAGACCAAAGGCCTTGGAGAAAATGGTAAATTAGATATGCAAGTAACCAGAACATGCTGATTGTGTACCAGAAATTACTCTTTCTCAAACTTTATTGCTTGATCCCTAGTAAAATATAGTAGTTTCTAATTGTCTTAACAGTAGAATGTGTAATATTTCATAGTAATACATGTTCAATAGTTTTTTTACAAGTATATCATGTGCAATTCTAATCTCTTTCTTCAATTTTCTTCTGCTTCTAATTAAAACATATCTTCTTTTACACTTATCTAATATGAAAATACATGTGCATACGCTCCTCAATAGAGAAAACATGCCTCAGCTAAGGCTAACACCTCAAAATATCCAATTCATTCAGCACATAGTGCACACCAGCAAACCTTTGATTAAAAAGAAAACTGCCAGTCCAATTTCTATGAAGGCCATTCACATATGATGCTTTCCACTTTTTACATTATTACTTTACTAGTTAGTCTTTTCAAATAAAACCATGCCTACTAAATGAAGCTACCCACACAGGAGAAAACCAACATTTATGCCAACAAGTTTGGAACTCTCACTAATTTCAAGTCTTCCAGCTCTTCCTGCTTAACTCACCATTCCTATAAAGACTACCGAGTGTAAGTTTTTCTGTTTAAAAGGATATATGACCAACCATACACTAGCTAAAGAAAAAATCTGGAGATTCAACGATCAGTTAGTCGTAAGTTTTCACATTTTTGCTGGTGGTTGCAACAATAGAATAGCTACCAATGAAACGAGATAAAGGACTCAAAGGAAACATCCAAGCAAGAGTAGACTGTCAAAAACTTTGATAGACAACACTTAATTGTTGATTTTATATCCTGCTCTTGGCTACAGACTGTTACTTAGACTACCGAACATTATAATGTATCATCATCTTCAGCTCTCTGAATTTTTAAGTATTAACTTAGACTACCACAAGTTTAGCACCATTATCCAAGATTCAACATTGGTAACAACAAATTAATGGATACCCAAAGAAAACAACTAAAGTAAGCATTTTTTATTTAAAAAATTAGATCTACAAAATGATACACAAAACAATACTTGTTGTACAGATGATTATTTTCATATATTCAGTGGTACATATAAAGTTCATTAAAAAGCAATAAAATTTGTGATCAAAACTGAAATAGATCAGTCAAGAAACTCAAACTCATCTTCCTTAAAGTGTGCAGAGAACTTAACCGAACCACTTCGCCCTTCCAAATCGTCTACCACGAACTCCACCTTGTAAGGCAAATTAGCTGATATTTGTTTGCCTTTATGAATCGCCACATACTGTTTCAATGTCCCAATTCGATCATTCAAATCCAATTCTTGAACTTTGGGCACGTGATACACTTTCAATGGAACCGTAACCCTAACCCTAGACCCAACTTTCCCAATTGCCTCAGCATCTTTTTCATCAACTCCATCATCTACAGTGGAGGGGTTATCGACAGTAACAGATTTAGAAATGGAATACCCGGTTCGCTTTTGAGGGGTTCTTGATTTGTTAATGTTGATTTGGGGAAACGGGTTAGGGTTTAAGATGATGATGGATCGGGTTTTGGAATTGGGTATGTTGAGAATTGATGATGAGAAGAAAGCTGGACTTGAAGCAGTCATGGTGATTTTGGTATACAATGTTATTGTGGTGGTGGGAATTTATAGGTTTATCCAATGGGGTTTGATTGAACATTTGAGATTATTATCTGGAAATTTACATGGCTATGCTTGAAGATTTGTCCTTTAAAGAAGTGGATAAATCCTCCACCGGGCCATATAGCTGGACTACAAAGGAGATAAACCCAAGTTGTGCAACATGGGTTCAAATAACGGTGGAGAACTTTGCTCTCATCTGCATAGCAGTTAATGTGTTGTCAAATGCTGTTTATTCAGGCACATCCGATATTACTATCTCCGAAAAACTATAAAAAACAAAAAAAAGTGGATAAATCCAACTACTAAGTACTAACTACGGAATTTGATGTGATTGAGCTTTGTCTATCGTACATGTTCCTGATATTTTTCATTAAACAACAATTGTGACCATTGCTCACACACACACGCCTTAAGGACTATAAATTAATTAGTGGTAGGGGCGGATGCAATCTTAAAGGATTAGGTTTATCTCGACCAACACTTTTTATGAGCATTGTAATAAATACTTAATATTTTTTGTTTACTTTTCTTTTTTAAAGAAACTATATAATTTTTTATCAACATTTCAGATATATTTTTCATCATATTGATATAAGAAAAATTGCAACTTATATTATTTTTCATATAGTTTTTAAATATTTAAATTATAATTTTAAAATATTGAATTGATCTAATTCAATTTAACTTCGAAAATTAGTCAACTTGACTCGCGAGAAGCAAAACAGAACAACTAATATGGGACGGAGGGAGTGAGTTTGGTTGAATCCATAGAATTTAAATTTTGAATTCTACGGGAGCCAAAACTTCAGAGAGTATTGTCAGTCCTCCAGCGCCGCGGCCCTTGATCCCAGCACTGTGGCGCCTCTGACGGCGTCAACCCCTCCTTCTCATTATCCAATCAATACCTCAGTCTCGGCTCTTCCCACTCAGCCGACACAGCCTCCTATTGTCCCCACTCACCAAATGAAAATTCGTGTCAAGCATGGAATCTTCAAACCCAAAGTCCAATTTAACTTGTCTGCCCAAATCATTTCTCCAATTCCCAAGAACCCTAAATTTGCTAAACAAGACCCTAATTGAAATGCGGCTATTTATGAGGAATTCAATGCTTTAACTAAACAGCACATATGAGATCTAGTACCTAGACCTGAGGGGGTGAATGTGATCTGTTACATGTGGCTATTTCTTCACAAATTCAGAGACAGTGGAGATCTTGTGAGATATAAGGCACGACTTGTGGCCAATGACACAAATCAGCATGAGGGCATTGATTGTGGTGAGACCTTCAGCCCGGTTGTCAAATCGGCTACCATTCGCACAATTTTGAGCATTGTCATGGGCAAACACTGGCTGATCCATGTGAAGAATGCATTTTTACATGGAAATCTGAGAGAAAGCGATCTACGTCGTGATCGTGCAGGTTCACCCGTCAGCGATTCCTCACTATGTGTGTGCCTCTCGTAAGTCACTATATGACCTGAAACAGGCCCCTCGTGCGTGGTATGATCGTTTTGTCAGGTATATCTTGCAGATTGTGTTTGTATGCAGCAAGAGTGATACATTACTCTTCATTTTTCATCGAGGTAATAGCACTGCTTACTTATTACTTTAAGTGGATGATATTGTTCTTACTGCTTCCTCCGACGGGTTGAAAAATGAGATTATTGTCTTGCTTAAATCCGAATTTGCAATGACTGATTTGGGAAAGCTGAGTTATTTCTTGGGGATATCAGTGACCATGTCTGCCGACCACATGTTCTTGTGTCAGCGTAAGTATGCAGAGGAGATTGTGTACAGGGCAAAGATAACGAATTGCAAAGTTTCACCTACTCCAGTTGATTCAAAATCTAAGCTCAGTGTTATGGATGGTGCTCCAGTCTCCGATCCTACTCTGTATAGGAGCCTTGCAGGTGCACTTCAGTATCTCACATTTACAAGGTCAGACATTGCTTATGTTGTTCAGCTGCCTATTTATGCATGCCCCAGGGAGTCTCATTTCACTGCCCTTAAGCGTATCGTCTGATACATTAAGGGCACACTTGATTATGGTTTGCACCTATACCCCTCTGCACCAAATAAGTTGCTCTCATATACGAATGCAGATTGGACAGGATGTCCGGACACTCGACGCTCCACCTCCGGCTTTTGTGTTTTTTAGGGGATAATCTAATTTCTTTGTCTGCCAAGCGACATGCTACCCTATCTCGTTCCAGTGTCGAGGCTGAGTACAGAGGCGTTGCAAATGTGGTAGCTGAGATTTGTTGGCTAAGAAATTTACTGTTAGAACTTCAGTGTCATTTGCGTCAGGCATCTATTGTGTACTGTGATTACATCTCTGCCATCTATCTATCTCACAATCCGGTTCAACATCAGCGGACCAAGCACATTGAGATAGACTTGCACTTCGTTCGTGAAAAAGTTGCGCTAGACCATGGCAGAGTGTTACATGTTCCATCATCCTATCAGTATGCCGATACTTTTACTAAAGGACTTTCCAGACAGTTATTTCTTGACTTTATATCCAGTCTCAGCGTCCGATCTCTTCCCGCTCCGACTGAGGGGGTGTGTAAACGTGTATAGTTGTCATTATTGTATCTCTACCCATAATTAGAATATATTTCATATATTGTGTAAATATAATTATAGTAAGACTAGAATTCCTTTTGTGATTAGGTTTAGGATTTCTATTGTATAAGGGATGAATATTGTACACTATATATATTTGATATTAATGAGAAGGAGATTAATATCATTTTACAAAAAGAACGCAGCCTGGTGGGCTAAAGCTATACGCGGGATCCGAGAAAGGGCTAGACCACCGATCTGATACAACTAAAGTATTAAATCTTGTAATGTACTTGGAATTGGAGTATGAAAATACTTTGTTTCATATGCTGATGCAAATTTGAAGAATCGTTTTACCAGGATCCAAAAAATATGCAGAATGGAATTTTGTCCTATTATTAGAATAAAAAATATCCTCACACTAACAAAAATTACTTAAAGTAAAAAAAAAGTGAATTAATTATGAGGCTTAAAGTTTCCTAAATTGATCAGAATTAGGAATTTCAATTCTCTAAGCGACAAGAAAAGTCTTTCCTAAATTTGATATATTTACGATATTATTACGAGGGAATTGCCAAAATAGTATTTTTTTTTAAAAATTATTTCCAAAATACTATTCTCTTAAAATTAATTTTCATTTTACTACTAATTTTGTCACATGGATTGCCAAGTGGATAAAAACATATTAGTTAGTATTTAATTAATATTTCACAAGTTACATATATTGTAGGATTGTAAATTTATAAGTTTATATTGTACATTTATTATATTAGAAAAGTTAAAATATATTTTTTCTGTTTATTTTCGGGTCGACGTGGCCCAACAGATTTTTTTATTTATTATTTTAAAAAACGAAATTGAAAATTCAATTTTAAAAAATAAACGAAAATTCAATTTTTTAAAAAATGAAACTGAAAATTCAATTTTAAAAATAACGAAAGTTCATTTTTTTAAGGGAAAAAGAGCATATTTACCCTCAAACTTAAGGAAAAGGGGTATATTTGCCCTCCGTCAAAGTTTGAGTACAAATATACCCTTTCCGTTATTAAACTTGTAGAATTTGCCCAAAATTAACAGAAATGCCACATGGCGTCCACGTGGACGCCACGTGGAAGCAGGTGGGACCCGCGTCGTGACTCACCCACCACCGTCGTCAATGCCATAGTTGGCCGGAAAAGACCAAAACCCGATCGGAAATTTGATTTCAACGATCTGAAGATTGGGGATGAATCGAAGGTGGTGGAGGGTTGTAAAATGTCGGCTAGAGGACGACGAATCTGCCGTACCGCTTCACTATCGTGTTATTGCTCGAATCGCGAAATCATTTGTGGCGGCTAGGGTTTCGATTCTGTCGATTTGGTTGATGTTCTTATAGAGGTTGAATCGAGTTGTAAGAGTGGTATGGAAATAGCGGTGTTGTTAAAGCGAACTGTTGGTACTAATTTGGACCGTGAAGTTCCCGAGTTCACCGGAAAGTGCGAAAACCGATCGGCGATGGCGTTGAAATTTCGATCTGAAATTTCCGGCGATATAGGAATAATCGACAGTGGTGGTTGGTATGAAAATGACGGGATTAACGAGATGAAGCTAATGGTATAAGCCTTGTCCCCGTTGAGTTGGTGGTTTGGCCGGAATTTGCCATTTTCCGGCAAGATCACTGTAGCTCAAGCTCTCGATGGAGGCTGGCGATGCGCGTCCCACTGCTTCACGTGGCGTCCACGTGGACGCCATGTGGCATTTCTGTTAATTTTGGGCAAATTCTACAAGTTTAATAACGGAAAGGGTATATTTGTCCTCAAACTTTGACGGAGGGCAAATATGCCCCTTTTCCTTAAGTTTGAGGGCAAATATGCTCCTTTTCCCTTTTTTTAAAAACGAAACTGAAAATTCAATTTTTTTAATTTTTTTAAAACGAAACTGAAAATTCAATTAAAAAATGAAAATTTCATTTTTTTTAAATCTGAAACTTAAATTGATATACGTTGTCTTGCGAATTAATTATTACACAACTTATTACACAAAAATGATTTTTTTTTTAAATTGAATTTTCAGTTTCGTTTTTAAAAAAATTGTATTTTCGTTTTTTTTTTTAAATTGAATTTTCAGTTTCATTTATAAAAAAAAAAAAATCTGTCGGGCCACGTCGACCCGAGAATAAACAAATTTTTTTTTTATTTTCTAATAGAATAAATGTACAATATAAACTTATAAATTTACATTCCTGCAATATATGTGACATGTGGAATATTGATTAAATACTAACTAATATGTTCTAATAAAAAAATGAATTTTCAGTTTCGTTTTAAAAAAATTAATTTTCGTTATTTTTAAAATTGAATTTTCAGTTTCGTTTTTAAAAAAATTGAATTTTCGTTTTTTCTTAAATTGAATTTTCAGTTTCGTTTAAAAATAATAATAATAATAATAAAAATCTGCACGGGCCACGTCGACCCGAGAATAAACAAAAAAAATATTTTAATTTTCTAATAGAATAAATGTACAATATAAACTTATAAATTTACATTCCTACAATATATGTGACATGTGGAATATTGATTAAATATTAACTAATATATTTTTATCCACTTGGCAATCTATGTGGCAAAATTAGTACTAAAATAGGAATTAATTTTGGAAGAATAATATTCTGAAAATAATTTTTTCGGAGGTTATTATTTTGACAATTCACTCTATTATTACTAGCAACATTTTAGGAAACTATTACCACTAACTTTGTCAATAGTTGTCTATTTTAATTTAAGTTGTACTTTGTTTTCAAAAACTACTATTTCTTTTTTCATGATTGTTCTAATAAATTAGTTTTGTGATAAAATAACATAAAATTAATAATTTCCAAGCAAACTAGGAAATTTTATGTACTCCACTTGATGTGTCCTAGTTACTAGGGGTACGAGAGTCAAAAAAATAAATATTTTTACCACAATTTTTTCAAATACTTTAATTTCTAAATATTTTTGGATTGTTAACTACTGTGACTTGTGGTATGTTATATTTGATTTTTGAATTTGTAAGTTTTATTTTTAAAAGGTTGAAAATTCTATTCATATCGAAAGTTGATTAGTTTATCCCTCGTACTTCAAATGAGGTCACATAATAGCTTTTGAAACCAGATGAGAGTATTTAGAAAATTATTGTCAATACAATATGAAAGGAACATAATTTTTATAATAGGGAGTCGCCCTCGGAATGAGTTCCCAAATAACTGGACCGAGAAGGGGAGAGGGGGAATCATGGCCATTCTCTATCCTGGGATGAGCAAGAACATAAAAAGAAAAATGAAAATTGAATACATATAATTCATATTGGATGTATCGTTAACTTGTGTCTTGTCAAGTTTACTCTCATTTTTTCATTGCAGATAAAAGATTCATTCCCATCGCTTTCTAAAATGATGAATATGACGTCTGAAAGCTGTGCGACACCACCTATTACTAGTCTTCGATCGAAGGGCACTATTTTTTCTCCATGCTTCCGAAAAGAAAAGCCCAACGAAAGTCAGAAAAATCTAAACCAAGACTATGAAACTTTTAACAAACATTTAGGTGAAAATTTAGAATCTATAGTCAATAATCTGAGATGCAGACATAGATCCACAGTGTGAAAGAGATAAGAGAGTGATGTATGCTACGTTAACAAAATCAAACTCTTTCGAACTAAGGAGGAGCGAGTGATCATAAGCTCCGCTGAAACGCTCGACAGACCATATATTTTTCTTCCTTTTCTTTTGATCACCCATTTTCTGAAAATCATTTTTGAGGGCTTCCGCCTTACACATGATGGATTGGGTTGCCTAAATCACGAGTCCTACCTGATACATGCTTTCTTTTATGAAAAATATTAGTATCTTATGGAGCTTCATTTTGTTTAGGAAAAAAGTTCAAATTTGTTGTTAAATTTTGTGAATGGTTCAAATTTATCCTCAATTAATTGTTAGGTCAAATATACCCTTTACCGTTATAAAATTTGTCCTAATATAACCTTTTGTATGCGTGGAGCTAAGAGCAAGATTAAGAGCATGTTTGAATTGATTTATTTTAGATATTTTAAAGCACTTTTATAATATTTGAATAAAATAAAATAATAATTTTAAGCACTTGATTTTAAGTCAAAATAATAAAAAATAAGTCAAAAGTCATAAGTTAGAATTCCCAACTTATGACTTTTAACTTATAAATTAAAAGCAATAAACCAATCCAAACTAGACATGTCCATTGGGTCGGGGGCCCGACCCGAAAAACTAGGGTCAGCTATTTTCTGACCCCGAGAGCCGCCTGACCCGAAAAGGCGGGGATCCGAGCATACGTAGGATCGGGCCAGGATCAGAATTTTTTATCCACTCGGCCCGGCCCCTTACCCGACCTCGACCCGCCACTTAATCTTTTTAATATAATTTAAATTATCTTTCCTTTATTAATATTTACATGTTTTAAGAATATATGTGATGAAGACTTTATGTTTTAACGTGAAGCAATGACATTGAATGTAGGAGAAGAGAAAATAGTTGTAAATTGGTGAAACTTTAAATGATCATAACTCTGCGTTCGGACTTCTGTTTCACCTAAAAAAATGATTTTGCGTATTTCAACCAATTTCAGGAAAAACGTTCGTCTTCCCAATCGATTTGACGTTTCCCCCAAATCGATTTCTAATTTTCCCTTTTCTTTAGTTGAGATCTCACGATATACAATAGATTTCAATGTCCAAATTTCGTGGTAATGTTTCCGAGAATGTTAATTTCAATATTGAAAATTCAATTTTTTAACCGACCCGACCAAAATTCCCCATTTTTTGTTTTGTTTGTAGGGCGGGTCAGGGTCGGGAAATGTAAAAAAAATAGAGTCATGTGGAAAAAAAAAGTCATCCGACCCGAGCTTTGGACAGGTCCAATCCAAACGGATCTAAGAATACATGCTTTAAAACTTTGAAGTAGATGAATAATATGGCAGTTCAATGCTTTATGATACACATAATGGAATGGAGCACTCATTGCAGGCCAATTCGGAGGCTGCATAATCAAATTGTAGCTTCACTTGGACGTAATGAGAAATTATTTGAAACCCCTGCTTGGCTTCTGCCTTGTCTGAATGTCTATGTGGTCACTCAGTTTATGGTAGAGTCTAATAAAGTCAGATAAATATTGTATTAAGTTAGTTAATTGTTTTTACTAACTCCGTCTCAAGTGCACAGTCACCCTACCCTATACCTGCCATAGGGAGGCACACGACCGTCAGATCATCAAAGCCGCATGTCAGCCCTCCAATCCAGAATTCAAATTTCAAATCCCCCAACTTTACCGTTAAAGCGCCTATATGATACCATCTCTGTGTCTCCTCCACCGCCACAGCCACAGCCACAGGCACAACAATGGCAACCAAAAAACTCCCACTCCAATCAAGCAACAACGCCAACATTCCAAACACAAACGGCAAAACAATCGAACAGACCTACCAAAAGAAAACTCAACTCGAACACATCCTTCTCCGACCCGATACCTACATAGGATCCGTTGAAAAACACACTCAAACTCTTTGGGTATGGGAGAACGATGCAATGGTTCATCGCCCGGTCACATACGTGCCCGGTCTGTACAAGATCTTCGACGAGATCTTAGTAAATGCAGCTGATAATAAACAGAGAGATCCTAAAATGGATGCAGTGGAAGTAGTTATCGATCCCGAACAGAATTTCATTAGTGTTTATAATAACGGTGATGGTATTCCGGTGGAGATCCATCAGGAAGAAGGTGTGTATGTGCCGGAATTGATTTTTGGACACTTGTTGACTAGTAGTAACTATGATGATGCTGAGAAGAAGACTACTGGTGGAAGAAATGGATATGGTTCTAAGCTTACCAATATCTTTTCAACTGAATTTGTCATTGAAACTGCAGATGGAAAAAGGCAGAGGAAATATAAGCAGGTAATTTCTCACATTTTTCGCGATTTTTTGTTTTTACTAGTTTTGTATTACTTTTATGAGTTATGGAAAATGTTGAAGGCTAGTATGCTTAATGTTAATTGTTGCGGGAATTTTAGTTTCTGATTTAATGAAACACTAAATTAGCAGCAATGTGCATATTTTTTACGCCGGAAATTTTCAAATAAAGACGAATATGCTGAGGTTTAGGATATCAAATTTACTAGTTAGGGTATGTGATATAGTTCTTTAAGAGGGTAAGTGAGCCTAGAACTTAGGATTAGGATAATGGACTACTTGACATTGTAACTATATTTTTAAACAAATGGATTTACTGATGTTTAATTACAATTCTTCAAGGGGGTTGAAGAGCTTAGTAAAATAGGATGATAGAGTTTACACATCTGATTGTAATCCTTAGAGGGGGCTGAAGATCATATTAGTTAGGATAATGGAAATTTGGGATTTTCGATTAAGCTTCTTATTTCCATTACGAATGAGGATGAACTATATTTATGGCTCTTTCTGACAGTTTCCAGTTTATATTCAAGGGAAATTCTATTTCTTGTAGTTGCTTTGATTGTCGGTTGACTTCTGTTTTCTAACAAGTGAATTTTGTGTTCTGTTAATGAAGGTTTTCTCTAACAACATGGGAAAGAAGTCTGAACCAATCATAACGAAATGCAAAGCAAGTGAGAATTGGACAAAAGTTTCATTTAAGCCAGACCTGGCAAAGTTTAACATGGAACAACTTGAAGCAGATGTAGTTGCTCTAATGAGAAAGAGAGTGATTGATTTGGGTGGATGCCTCGGAAATACTGTGAAGGTGAAGCTCAATGAACAGCGCATTCCCGTCAAATCATTTGAAGAGTATTGCAAGCTTTTCTTAGATTCTACTGAGGCGAAAAGGTTAAATGTCAGAAATTTCTAGTTTCTAACCTTTACTACTTTTTTCAAGCTTTTTTACTTTGAAATGTATGCTAACATTCACTAATTTTGCAGGGAGTTCCTAAAGGTTAAAGACGCAGACGGAGTATTAAGGTGGGAAATATGTGTGAGTTTGAGTGAAGGACAATTTCAACAGGTACTGATGACATGTTGCTTTAGCCAAAACTATTGTTGTAATCTAAGAAATATTTAGGTCTGAAACTAACATGGTCTAGCATGATGATTTGGGCAGGTCAGTTTTGTAAATAGCATCGCGACAATTAAGGGTGGAACTCATGTTGATTATGTGGCCAACCAGATAGCAAACCACATAATGGGTGTAGTGAACAAGAAGAATAAAAATGCTAACATCAAAGCCCACGCAGTGAAGAACCATTTATGGATGTTTGTTAATGCTCTCATTGACAATCCTGCATTTGATTCACAAACTAAAGAAACCTTGACCCTACGTCAGAACAGTTTCGGTTCAAAATGTGAACTTCAACCAGATTTTCTGAAGAAAGGTATGTTAATTCAATTACAGGTCGTTCTATTTGATTCTTGCAAAGCCCAAAAATATTATTAGTTCTATTTATGTGGTTTTGATTATTATTATTTTTCCGATTTTACTGCAGTTGAGAAGAATATTGGCATTGTGGACACTCTACTCTCATGGGCGGACTTTAAAAATAGCAAACACCTTAAGAAGACTGATGGAAAAAAATCTGAGAAGGTCAAGGTGGAAAAGCTAGAAGATGCTAATGATGCAGGAGGGAGGAATTCCGATAAATGCACACTGATTTTGACTGAAGGAGATTCAGCCAAGGCTCTAGCTGTATGCTATACCTTTTTTACTTTCTTCAACCTCATTATGTTCAATACCACCTTTGATATGTTTCTAACAGAACTGAGCTGTTTCACAGATGGCTGGAATATCTGTTGTTGGGCGAGATCACTATGGTGTGTTCCCTTTGAGGGGTAAACTGCTAAATGTAAGGGAAGCAAGTCATAAACAGGTTTCAGAAAATAAAGAAATTGAAGCTATCAAGAAGATTCTTGGACTTCAGACAGGCAAAGAATATGACAGTGTCAAATCGCTCAGATATGGTCATCTAATGATTATGACTGATCAGGTGCCCTTTCTTCTGCAATATCCATCTTTCTGCATATGTTGAATGTTTTGTGGTTTTTCGGTGTTCACCGTGATTGAACTATATTTTATACTTGTCCAGGATCATGATGGTTCGCATATCAAGGGTCTCTTAATTAATTTTATCCACACTTTTTGGCCGTCCTTGCTGAAAGTTCCATCTTTCTTAGTGGAGTTTATCACACCAATTGTGAAGGTGAAATTTATACCTTTTTTTAAAATAACCAAAGTACATCAATCAGGTTTTATAGATCTTTTAGTAAATACATGAGTCTGAACATTGTTGCTTTGCAGGCTACTCATAAAAGTGGGAGGATACTGTCATTTTATACCATGCCTGAGTATGAGTTATGGAGAAAGAGCTTGTTGGGTGCTAGTTCAAGTGGTTGGTCTATTAAGTACTATAAGGTTTGTCTACCAAACATTTCATGGAACCATCAGATGTGGCTTTCTGCTAATTGTTCACTTTACTGCCTTGATAGGGGTTGGGAACAAGTACCTCAAAGGAAGGAAAAGAGTACTTCCAAGATCTTCAGAAACACAGGAAAGATTTTATCTGGGCAGATAACCAAGATGGGGAATCAATAGAACTTGCTTTCAGTAAGAAGAAGATAGAAGCAAGGAAGAATTGGCTTAGACAATTTGAGGTTGGAACCAATGATATTTATGTCTTAGTATTGATTATGATACATTCAAAATCTCCCGATTTGACTCTCAATCTCTATGTTTGCTTATACTCTGCAGCCTGGTACCCATCTAGACCAGAAAGAAAAGTACATATCATACACCGAGTTTGTTAACAAAGAGCTTATTTTGTTTTCAATGGCTGACCTTCAAAGGTCTATTCCGTCAATGCTTGATGGTTTGAAACCGGGTCAAAGGAAGATTCTGTTCTGTGCATTTAAGAGAAATTTTGTTAAGGAAGCAAAAGTTTCCCAATTTTCTGGCTATGTCTCTGAGCACTCAGCATATCATCATGGTGAGCAGAGTCTTAGCAGCACCATCATTGGCATGGCACAGGACTATGTTGGCAGTAATAATGTAAATCTTTTGCAACCAAATGGTCAATTTGGCACTCGAAATATGGTGAGAAACTAAATTCATTATTTGAATCTTACTTTTATATTACACAATTCCTTTTCTTTTCACTTATTCATCGACTGAACAACCTTCAAATGCAGGGAGGCAAAGATCATGCAAGCTCTAGGTACATTTACACCAGGCTTTCGCCAATTGCAAGATTTCTGTTCCCTAAGGATGATGATACCATTCTTGATTACCTGAATGAAGATGGGCAATCGATTGAACCTACTTGGTAAATATAATGTAACAGACAATTATATACCTTCATATTTAGTGAAGAAAACTCAAATTGATTCTCTTTTCACTTAGGTATGTACCAATCATTCCAATGGTACTTGTGAATGGAAGTGAAGGTATAGGGACAGGTTGGAGTTCATATGTTCCAAATTATAATCCAAGGGACCTTGTTGCTAATGTAAGGCGTTTACTGAATGATGAGCTAATGGAGCCAATGGATCCATGGTATAAAGGTTTCAAAGGAAAAATAGAGAAAACAGCAATGAAAGAAGCTGGAGCTACCTACACTGTCACTGGTATTGTAGAGGAGGTTAATGAAACGACTCTTAGGATTTCTGAGTTGCCAGTCCGGAGGTGGACAGAAGATTATAAGCAGTTTTTGGAATCCATGACAGTCTCAACTGACAAAGCCAAGGATGCCTTCATAAAGGTATGTCCATTGAGTTAATCACTGATTTACTTTTTTTCATTTGAAAGGTACTCCAAGGTAGACAAGCAATAAGGAGCTTCTTCATGCAGGAGGTCAGAGCGTATGGTGATGAGAACTCTGTATGTTTTGAAGTGATCTTGTCTGAGGAGAATCTGTTATTGGCCCAGCAAGAGGGTTTGCTTAAGAAGTTTAAGCTGACTACTACAATAAGCACCAGCAATATGCACCTTTTCGACTCTAGGGGCAAAATTAAGAAATATGACACCCCAGAAGAGAGTATGTAATTCCCACTTGATTACATTAGTTTAGTAGAAAATATATTCTGTTGTTTACCGTTTAAATTCTTTTACTGCAGTTCTTGAGGAGTTCTACCATGTGCGACTCGAGTATTATGAGAAAAGAAAGGCAAGTTAATGAGTAACTGAACTAAAATACATTTCTTCCTCTTGAATGCTGGCCATTGACTGTATACTTGTAATTTATGCAGAGAGCTCTATTAGAGATTCTTGAATTGGAGTTGCTGAAAATTGAGAACAAGGTGAAATTCATCCTTGGAGTTGTGCAAGGCGAAATCATTGTGAACAACAGGAAGAGAGCTGATCTCTTGCTTGAATTGAAGAATAAAGGTTTTACTCCTTTCCCCAAGAAAAAGGCTATTGAAGCTGTTGTTGCAGATACAACTGATGATGCAGAAGATAGTCCAGAGGAGTCCGATAGAGGAGTTAGGGCAAGTGATTATGACTACTTGTTGTCGATGGCAATAGGAACATTGACTCTTGAGAAGGTTCAAGAGCTGTGTGCTGAGAGGGATAAACTGAATGGTGAGGTTGAAGATATGAGAAATGCAACTCCAAAGGTTTTGTGGATGAAAGATCTTGATGTCCTTGATAAACAGCTTGATGTATGCCACTAAAAGTTCATTCCAACTTTTGAGAATACTTTTCCTTTCTCATCTTAATAAACACTTGCTTATTATATTCTTCAGGAACAAGATAAAATTGATATCCAGACTGAGGAAGCTAGAGAGAAGATAAAGAAGAAGGTGATGAATGCAGCTGGGGTTAAGGCACCCAAGCCGAAACCCCGAAAAAATACTAAGAAGGCTGCCGTAGTGGAGTCCACTGCTGAACCAATGGATGTGTCAGTTGGTTCAACAGCGGAAACAGGTCAGTATCTAATTTTCATGGCTTTTGCTGTACTCTTACTGGATTGTTAATGTAATGAATCGGTTATTGTCTGCGCTTTCCTATCTAGCCAATGTTACGGAGGTTGTGAAACCAAAAGGAAGAGGAGGTCCAAAGCAAGCTCCTGCAAAGGTGTGGGGAATCAGATTAGATTTTCTTCGATGATTTTGTTTCAACAAGGATATTCTTTTCTTTATTATCATAGTCCTCTGCTGATATATTAACTTTCAATACTTATCAGCAGACAAAATCTATTGCTGTTGAAGATGAAGAAGAAGATGATGAAGTGCTAGCGTTGAAAGACAGACTTGCAGCTTACAATCTTAACTCTTCTCCAGATCGCTTAGAAGGTAAGTCAAATCTGCTGTAATATATTATGGGAGGTAGACTATTTTTCATGATTATATATTGTCTTCTAGAACTTATGACAACTTCCCCTGCAGTTATGGAGACTGAAGTGCCAAAAGCTCAAAAGAAAGCACCTGCTAAAAGGGCTGCTGCACAAAAGAAGAAGACTGTGCTATCCAGTGCATATGTTTCTGACGATGAGGATGAGATTGAAATTAGTGATGATGATGAGTTTGAGCCAGAAGTAGCTGTTGAAGCGAAAAAGAAAGGAGGGAGGAAGACAGCAACTACAAAAGTAGCAGCAGCAGCAGCTAAACCCCCAAAGAAGAGAGCACCAGCTAATAAGCAATCACAAAGTATTGGTCAGAGACTCATAACTGAAGTTCTGAAGCCTGCAGAGGGTGCTGGTGTCTCACCAGATCGAAAAGTAAGGAAAATGAGGGAATCTCCATTTAACAAGAAAAGTGGAGCTGTTCTGCAAAGTTCTGTTTCTTCCTTGGGCAGTCTAGAAGAAGTCAGCAGCGAAGCTGTTGTGGCTCCAAAAGCTAGACCACAAAGGGTTAATCGTGGGAAGAAGACAACATATGTTATCAGTGATTCTGATACTGAAGATGAGGAGAACAATGATTTCGAACCTTCTGATGATTCTGATTTCGATGGAGATGATGATTAGAGAAGGGCAGAAATTTGAAGTGTTCCCTTAAAATCTCTGTAGTAGATGGATTAATCTTTCTAAGTTAGTTACTGACGTGCGTTGATTTTTAGGCCTGTGTAAACCAATGAGCTTGTTGGTTTCTTGAAAATTTGACTGCTAACAAATCTTAATGCCTTTCAAACACTTCTTAATTTGTATGTTTATTGTTTTTCTTTTCGTTTAAAGGAAGTCTCATATGGCCATTGGATTGTTTATTTTACTGCCTGCTAATATCCAAAAGGTAAAAATTCAATCATTTTATGAACAAGGTGCATTTCATTTTCTGAAGTATTGCAGAACATGATATTAGAACACAAAATATTATATGTTGTTGTAGTCTTGTTGCACGACTTTGAAATTTCTGTATGAACTAATCCGAAAGTTTATTATGTATGTAGTATACGACTTCTCCTCTCAAATTTAAGAATTACAAATGAGAAAGTAAACGAAAAACACTAACATTACAAGGTTACTTCAGTCAAAATATAATTGTGTATGTAGTATATGACTTCTCCTCTCAAATTTAAGAATTACAAATGAGAAAGTAAACGAAAAACACTAACATTACAAGGTTACTTTAGTCAAAATATAATTGTGTATGTAGTATACGACTTCTCCTCTCAAATTTAAGAATTACAAATGAGAAAGTAAACGAAAAACACTAACATTACAAGGTTACTTCAGTCAAAATATAATTGTTTCTGGCCATTTCTAAATTTTAACTAAAAAAAAGACTAAGCAATTCCACACTTTTAGTATGTCAGAGAAAAATGCTTACAATCTTTCTGTCTTGCTTAGGAGCAGATGAAGCGCTTGCCTTGACTGGTTAAAAAAAAGTTTTATTGATGAACAACGTTAGAATGTTATTCTCTTCGACATTGTTGTTATTTGGTCCTTAATCACTCACTAATTGTGCAGATTATATCCACATCAGAATTCAACAACAAAGTTATCATTAGACCATTTCCGGGAAGGGGTTGGATCTATTTCCCCCTAATGAGAGAGGAAGACGCAACTCACATTAGACAGGGTGCGTCAAATGGCAAATGCACACTAGTGCGTCTAGCAACCAGTGAAGTAGGTGAAAATCATGGGAGACTAGGGTTCGAATACCAGTAAAGAAAAAAAAATGTTAGTGATATCTTCTCACCTACCTAAATTTTGATGGTCAGAACCCAATAACACATGTTGGTTGTTGGATCGATAAAATATATTAGGTGTGCACAAGCTAACCGGATGGATCGATAAAATATTTTAGGTGTGCTTGCTAACTGGACACCACCGTTATATATATAAAACAGAGATCTAGTGGTAGTCATTTCACTTGTTTTAGAAATCCCTAGAAACACACAATCCAGGAACTAAATGGCCCTTCCTGCGCATTTATATTCTAAATTGCCGCACAAGCACTTCGCTGAAGTAGTTCAGAAATGATCAATATGTTCCCCACTTGAAAAAGAAATCATTTGGATATGAGACAGGATAATCAAGTACTGAATCACTACTTTACTCGTTTTCTCATCTTATCCATAACTGGAGTTCATCTGTAACATAAAGACATAAGGTGGTCTCTGTACAGATTCTGGTTAGCAGAATACAAGGAACACTAGACTAAAGAACACCTTTACAAGTTAATATACTTGAGGTGTTTCAAACCTAGCAAATACTGCTTAAGAAAAGAACAAGGTTGCCCTAAACAAGATGCTACTAATTAATCACAAACTGAGATTCCTTCTAGTAGCTTCCATTTTCAACAACAGATCTTTGATGTTATTTTCCATTCTCATTTTCATATTGAAGTAGTCCTGATAAGCTCTTTCTAAAGATTGCAACTCTTGCAACTTTTGTCTCCGCATATCCTCAGCTTCAGCCAATCGCAATTTTGTGATTCGAGTTATGTATTCTTCTTCAATTCTTTCACTCTTAGTTACAGCAATGCGTTTCAGAGCATCAGCCTCTTTCCTAGCTTCATCAGCTCGTGCTTGGAACATTTTAGCTTCTGCATGTTTGATTCTAACAATGCTTTCTAGTTCATCAAATACTGGTCCCTTTTCCATACTTGGCTGGAAAATCGAATTCATCACCTGCTTTTCATTCCGGCGGCTGTCAAAACTTGAAGGCAAACCTGTAGGCCTTTCCACTTGAGGAGCCTTCTCTGAACTAACAGATTTCAGCCACATCGCTTCCTGGCTGGGCCGAGCAATGCCATTGTTGCTTTCGTGATTCTTTGTTGACAACTCCTTTCCTTGAATAATTGGAACATTGTCAGATTTGACTGAATCAGGCTCTGCATTCACAGTTAAAAGAAGCAAGTGAACATCCATGTAAAATTGAGCATTAACATTAGGACTTGGGAGTAACAGAATTCGACAGTCCCAAGGTCGTCCACAGTTAGGAGAGAAAGGAAACAAGTGAAAAAGCCATAAAAGGAATGTTTCAGCATTTTTCAACTAAAGAAATGAGGACATCTCCATTTCTATTCCTTGGTAAGTAATATGATAACCCATAATCCACCAGATTTAACCAACAGCCAGTGTGATAGGAATTTTGCCACACCATTGGAGAAGTAGTTATAAGCACCAGCAGTCAGTGTGATAGGAATAATGTCACATGAGTAGAAAAGTAAATATTAGTCACTTAGGTGTGTTTGGCAAAGCATAACCACTTATATATAGAGACTTTATCTAACTATGATGAAGTCTCTATATATATAAAAATGACCTAAATATAACGGTTGAATACATAGGATTCACATATGACCTCGACCAATTGAGACAGTTTGTTTGAATGACGCGGGAAAAATGATATAGAAGGCAAAAGTTATAAATTAAATGGATTGGAGAGGAGAAAATAACCTCAGTATACCAATTTAACTAAAATAAGAACAATAAAGTTAACAAACAATTGAAGATTCATTTAGAACTACTGATAGTAAAATGGATTATGACTATTTGGTTTGACTGTATGGAAAACATTGCAGTATAATCTCTAATATAAGAATAGTCAAATAAATTTCAGTTACTGAAACCGTTTATAATGACAGTGTATGGAAACATGTCAAACAGTTTGAAATGTCATCAATTATTTACACCGTAAATAAAAGTAAAGCTGGCCAGTGGCCGACCCGGCCCGGTCCCCCCTAAAAAATGGTAACGGTACTCGAACCGGGATGGGACCTGGGCTCGTCCCGCCCCCCATTTGCAAAAATGACTGTTGCAGAACGGCCAATTTATATTTTGGCCGTTGTGCAACGGCCACACCCCCCCCCCCCCCCCACACACACAAAACCCCCCTTAATATTTATTTTTAACCCCTAAGTTACTATATTTACACTTTAACCCAATTTTCCCAACTATAAATACCTCATTTTCTCTTCATCTTTCTCACAAACCTTCCTACCGTCTCTAATCTCTTAATCTATCTCTCTACAAGTCTACATTGCCTACTAAATATTTTATTTGCTCAGTAGTATAATTGTATTAAAGTTCAAAAATTGGGACTGAATTTGACAACTAGCTTGAGGATCATCTATCGAGCAAAGTTTCAAATTTCAACCACGATTACAAGTCGACGTTACGTCGGCGTTTGATACCTTTGTTCCTTCTTTAAATTATTATTGTTACTTTATCTTAATTATTGCATTTAATTTCATTATCTTTAATTATTTATTTGCATAATTAAAATGAAAGGATTAAGAGGTATGTTTAAGGGTAAGGGTGCTTCTTCTAGTAGGGGTAACTTCTTCTAGTAATCATATTCCTAGACAAGATGATTTGATTGATTACAGTCATGTAGATGAAGCTGATTTTTTTAATGAAATACCATTAGATGATGAGATATATTTTGCACCTCAAACTGAACCAAACTTTAATTTAGAAGATAATCTAGATGACACACCCATTAATCTAGATGACATAGACGACACACCCACTAATCTAGATGACACACCCACTAGTACACCTCAAACTGAAACTGGAATGCCTCATATTCCCCTAGTATGAGACGAGGCCCAACACAACGAAAATTAAAATCAGCGGCATGGGATTTTTTTGATAGGGACCAAAAGAATCAAGTAGTTAGATGTCAAATTTGTAAAAATGTTTATAAATTTAAAATGAGAAAATGTCAGGGTGGGACTGGAGGTTTATTGAGACATGTACAAAACTTTTACAAAGCTAGGTGGTATGAATACGAGGCTACAAAGTCGGGTGCGCCAATGCGCTCTGAATCGAGACAAGTTCACATAGTGTCCTGAACTAAGTACAAGGTCAAATTAACCTGATGACGGGGAATTGTAGACCCTAAATACGATAAACATAGAGATAGCAATAGGTAAGCAATAGCAAAATTAATTGCGGTTGAGGGTTCGCCTATTTCATCTTCCTTTCCTGGTTTTATTCATTACATAAGAGATATGTATAATCCTGCTTCCTAGATCAACTGTTAGGAAAGACGTTTTAAAATTTGCACATGAATATAAACAATATTTACATTATTCATTATATCATTTTCCTGGCAAAGTATCTATCACGTCTGATATAGACCGTAGTACTAATGGTATGATTATTTAATTGTTATATGTCATTGGATAGATTATAAATGGTCTATGCAAAAATGTATTTTAACATATAGATATATTGATGATAGGCACACTAGAAGTTTTATTGCGGAAAATATTCAATAGTTTGCAATTATTATGGTATAACTGACAAAATAATAATTGTTATGTTAGATAATGCTTCTTCTAATAATTATGTTGTAAGACTTTTAAAAGATCTTTTAACTCTATCTTTCCTAATCATTTTCATATAAAATGTTTTGTCATATTTATAACTTAGTTGTAAAGGATGGTCATATCACTTTTTGAAGACATTCTTGATAAAAGTACAATTTGCTATAAACTTTATTTTTAGAAGTAATAGAATACAAAGAAAAAAAGAATATAAAAAAAATTGTCACGATTGTGGACTACCTTATAGAAAAATTCCCAAAGAAGTAGCGACTACGTGGAATTCTCTAATGAACAACTACTTGTTGCTTATGATTATCAAAAACCTACAACTTCATTTTTTAACGTCCATAATCGAAATCCAACCGATATGTTGGTAGATAACGATTGAGAAAAAATTCCAGAACTTATGTATTTTTAGAGAAATTTTTTCAAGCAACTAAAGAATTTTCTGGTATATATTATCCTACTATTTCAACTATGTTATTTTATATAACTCTAATATTTTTGTTACTTAGTGAATATATGGAAAATCATCTTATAAAGCACATATTAAAAAATGTTTATCAAATTAAAAAAAAAATCCTATTTCCACTATTTATATTATTGGTGTTGTATTAAATCCGACTATTAAAATAGATGGTTGTAAAGCACTTATTGAAACTATTTATGATTGTATAGCAGTACTTCCACCTTCAACTCTAAATGAACGACCAACTTACGAACCAACTAAAGAAGAAGTTTTGTCTAGCATACACACTACTGAATTCAATATAGTATATACGCATTACCAACAAGAAAGTGCTAGCAACCAACTGACTTCTATATTATCTTCTTCTTCAGTACAACTTATAAAAGACATGTTTCTACGGCTAGTACTTAGAAATAGAATGTTTTGTGGTTCCACTAATAACCAAGTTAGTGAGTTTGATGTTTTTGTTTTGCAAGGTGTTATACCATACCAAGCAGTTCTCAATGAAGGACGTGAAGACTTGCTTAAATAATGGAGTGAAAATGAGAAGACATTTTCAACACTAGCAAAGATGACCCGAGATGTGTTCGTTAGCGTCATCAATAGCGTCTGAAAGTGTTTTTTCTGTCGGAAGATTTCAAATAGGAGAGCACAGACACTCCTTGGCGGAAGACAGTTTGGAGATTGCAGTTTTATTCAGTGATTGGATACGAGCGGAGCGTAGAAAGTGCGGTCAACCAGAGATCAACAAAAAAGACTATTTAAACTACAACGAAATCTTGTCCGACGGAGGTAGAAGCGACGGCGGCCAATTTGACCAACAAATTTCAATTTCAACCGGAGAACCACAAGACATTGTGAAGAAATTAGAAAAGGTTTTTATAAATATGTAATTTCTTTAATTGTAATTTTACTATGTGATTTGCAACTTTCAATACCACAAAGTTGTTATTTTGAAATTGTATTACAAAAAATCATATTGCTATTAAACAATATAAGAGCCACAAAGTCTTGGAATGTTTTTATTACACTATCTTGTTCAATTATTGAAGTGTTTATATATGTTATTTTTAAAAAATTGTCAAAAAAAAAACCGATCCCGCCCCGCCAAGACCGGTCCCTATTTCCGACCGGGACTCGCCCCGTCCCGAACCCGGCCCACTGGCCACCCTTAAATTAAAGTCCACAGATGAAAAGCATTGAGATAAGTGCATTATGCACCTGAAGCAAATCCACTCTACTCTTTATTCTTTTGATATGTCATTTTACTTTCTTTTGTTCCTTTCAAAATAAGTTCAGCAAACCCATTTTACTTCCAGGTTGACATAGACAAAAGTAAAAGACATGGGTACATTTCTTGGCATGGTACTCCATTTACTCAGATGATCCTTAATTTAGCAATGAAGACGGAAGCTCATTTCAAGGGTTTGGTTCAATTTCCCTCCGTTTTCCTGTTCTGGGGCCAGGAGACTTGATGGGTGTGGCCATGGCGGCTGGTCAAGTAGGATAAGACAGAAGATGATTAAGGGAGGAAGGAAGTAGGGTAAGATAGGAAGAAAAAGAGGGCTCAGAAGGCAGCCCGGTACAATCATATTCTTCTATTAATACAATCTCTTACATTTCTTTTGTTTCAACCCATGGAATGTATCGTCCATTACTCTACTAGAGGGGATGTTTGAACTTGATGCACTCAGAAAGTTATGGAAATACATTCTGCTAAGTTTAAAAAAAAATGCACAAAAATAGCATCTCACAACTCCAGATGAACTGCAGCGTTTATACTAAAGCTCTACTACACCAGGTATCAATAACAATAGGGCATGTAGAATTTCAGACAAATAGGACAGTAAATAAGCCACCATGTACTGGTCACAGGTATGTGGTTCCCATACATATCAATGTTAAGGGCTTCAAACAAAAACTTGCAAGTTTACACAATTTCTATCTTATCATGGGAATATATGTTTTACTTGAAACATAGTATAAGCTTTAAGACTTCAGCTACAAAGTTACCAGCTGAGAATCCATTTTGAACTCAAATACCAATTCAGTTTCAAAAGAGAGATCATTTGCAAGTAAAGACGGAATAACAATAAAACCTGATTGACGGTCAAGAGCTTACCAGTCAGGAAGAAGTGCATAATTTGATTTTGAACTTCTTGAAGGTCAGCCTTAATTGCCAATTTTGACAGCATATAATTAGCAATTTCATGCAAGCGTTTCCCTCTGACATCCTCGCTGGCACCGAAAATTCTTTTCACATATTCAAGTTCCTTGGAAAATGCTTCTGCCGTCCACTCCTTTGCAAAGTTTTGGAAAACCTCTTTTACAAAGCCGAACATTTCAGATGGATGGTTACAGGCAACACAATGGAACTGCATCTCAACACTACCCTTTGCACCAGAAGCACTATGTCCATTCCTGATGTAAGTTTCACGTAGCCCACAATCAGCGTGACACCAATGCAGACATACGTCACATCCAACCCAGCTACACGTATTAGATGCCATGTCAAACTTGGAACACACAAGACACATGCAAGCACTACAGAAACCATTCTTCTGTGAGCATACTTTGCACTCGCATTCATCCACAGGCAGCGAAGATCGACAAGTGAGATTTCTACATCTTAAATTCAGAAATATGTCTCCCAATTCAGATGATGAAACATCATAACTTGACCTAAGAAATTCTTGGAGACCAGTTTTCAGAGCCACCAACAACTCTAGTTGACTCCTGTGGGATTTCAGTAGTGTATCCAAAGTGATGTCAGACCTATTCTGCAGTGCCTTTTGCAGAGCACTAAGCTGCCACTGTTTGCCAGGATTTGTGATGATGTCAGAGACAGCCTCCTTCAGACAAAGCAAATGTTGCCCAGAGATCTCATTAAACCTCCTAGTAGTCACATGTATTGGTTCAGAAACCATGGTTGTGATTACTGATTCAGTGAAGTCAGCTCCAACAGCCAATTGGATCTCTTTGCCATCAGAACCACCAAACCTATAAAAGCTACTATTTGCTCTAGTTAATTGTTTCTTATCTTTATTATATTCTGATCCAGTTTCATGAGACCCAACACTCTGCGTCGGAGATCTAGCTCCATTTGGATGACGAGATGCTTTACCAGTACTTAGTTGCCTGTCCAGCCCAGCAGGTAATCTTGAGCCTCCATCTGCAGCTCTGAGATGTTTTGCTACACCTTGACCACTAGAATTCCCTTGAGATGCTTGAGATTGCTGATACAAACCAGTTCCATTTGATAACATGCCTTGACAATTTGGGATGTCATTATTCTTCTGCTCATTTGAAGCAAGGGCTTGCCAATCAACACCTTGAAAGAGGGGGCGACTTTTAACAGACTGCTCAAAATCAACTGGATCATGTGTCAGTGAGCAGCTAGGATTATGAGTGAAGTGCTGTGATCCTGAAAAGGACATAGACATGGTATAGCCATCAGAATTTGTGCGAAATGAGCTGGCAAAGGATTGGAAACTCCTTCCTTGACTAGGAGAACCAGGAGGCTGGTCTTCATTCTGTGCACCAATAGGCAACAGGACATTTGGCAAGCTAAGAGAAAGCTCAAGTGGTTCAAGACCAAACTTTTCCTCTTTGGTCATGCATTTACTAAATTTGTCTGCTTTCTCAGGTTTTTTGACAGGACCAGACAAGAACAACTCAAGCCCCCTGGTACTTGGTCCTTCCATATCAGAGTTTTCACAAGGTACAGTGCCTCTTGGTTCGTTATCCACCCTCAAACCATCTGCAGGAGGGACAGTGATATTACCAGGCGATACAGCGATACTTTTTCCCTTGTCCTTGACACACTGTGATACATCTTCATGTGCAACAGAAGAAACGGAGCCTGGTGGTCCACCTTCCTGAACGAGCTCCCTATTTAATTCACGAATCTCAATACGATTTACCTTAGATTCAGCATTTCTGTTCTTCTCCTCCCCTTGTTCCCTTTTCTTAGGTGGTAGCTTCTCAGCATCTACATTCTTTTCTTCTTCCCTAGAGCCACTGCTTTTCCTGGTGGACTCATTCTTTTCACGAACATGATCTACTGCAGTCTCAGTTCCTTTTCCCATTCCACTTGAGCCCATTGAAGTGCTGTGATCAGACAACCCATCGCCGTCCTTACACCTGTCTTGGACATTATCAGACTGTGTCTCTTCAGACTGCTCAGCTGTGACACTTACTTTACTGAGCTCAACCTTCTGTTCATACGAAGAATTCACCCCATTATCTCGCCTCTTACTCTCAATGTGACGCTCATGCACCATCGGTGAAGGGTTCACCTCACCGGAAGTTTCATCTTCAGCAGTAGGCTCAGCGGCAGAAGATGGATGATCAGGCTCCAGTTCCCCCTCTTCCATTTCACTGCTATGTCCACCATTCTCCATTGGCAAGCCGTCACTTTTCTTAACTTCAACACTCCTTGATTGCTCACTACCAGAGTCCTTCGACCAAGCAGGTGATTTTGCATCTCTCCATCCCGGGGGTGACTTTGCCTTCCCAATATCTTCTGCTTCTATTCTACATCCTCTTGCTGAATCCCCACCACTCCTCGTACCTTCATCACTATCTTTCCCACTACCAAACCTGCGCCATGATGACACACTCCCCTCTCGCCTGGACCTATCCCTCTCCGATCTGAACCCCTTTGGGAATTCCCTCCTTGGTCCAGAAAAACTCTCTGACCTATGAATCCGGTCACCACTGTATCCACCTTGTGGAGAAGAGCTTAAACCCCCTCTTTCATTACTCTGACTGTATCGATTGTAACTCTTACGCCTCTCATAGTTGTCCACATCATAATCTGATCGCTTCTTTATCGGTCTCAGACTCTCACGATCATCCTCAAACCGATCATATCTAGACGATGAAGAAGATGACAATCCCTTTCTCCCACTCTCAGGCTTGTAATAAAAGTTCCTGTTGGAAGATGAACGATGCAAACTCGGATCCTCCTCCCTTCTTGCCCAATCTTTCAACACACCTTTCTCCCCAGATGACTCAAGATCCTCACTAGACCTCAATCTCTTCATTGTAAGCTTACAAAACCAACTTCCTACAAGTCAAAAGGTTTCATTCAACTTTAATCAAAAACAGATTCACCTCTTCTAAATACATCAGACCAAACAGAGAAAAACCCTTCAAAACCTAACTTTCAAAGGGTACATAAACAACAATAACAAAAAGAATAAATCTTTCAGCTCTAGTCAATGAAACTCTAGCTTAAACAAGCCCAACCAAAAATCTTACAGCTGAAGACAAAATATTCTTCAATATCATCATCAAACACAGATCTCCAAGAGAACTATTCTAAATCACCAAACAAAGTGTACAACAAGAGAAAAGCTAAAGTACAACAAACCCATATACTATAAAACCCCAATCTTTTTAACTCAAATTTCAAGAATCCAAATTGGGGTTTTTCAAGATTACAACTTTTTGCATCAAGAGAGCTCAGATTCAAAAACCCATTTGAGAGGATGTTCATATTACCACAACAGTCCACCGGAGTAGCTTCAAAATGTCGGCCGGCGATGAGAAAATGGAACCCTTTAGTTCAAAGATTTAGAGCATTTGGGATTTTGTGTATATTGTTCAACAGCTAGAGAGAGAAATGTTTAATATTAGTCAACGGAGTTTTAACTGCTAGCGCCTAGCGTACTTGGGTAGGTCTTTGTTTGCTTTTTTTTTTTTTTTGAATGATAATTCAGGTCTCGGTGGCGCAAATGCACGATATCTTGCATGTAATCTTGCAGTGCTTATGTTCGCAGGCGAATGGCTCGTTCTTGCGTCACCGCTAGATAAATCGCGGGATGTGGACCCCTCATTCAGTGTCTGATCGTCACCAACGGATCAATCTTCTGGTCGACTTCAAAAATTATGCGAAGTATCAACTCACACTGCAATATATGTCCGCGCGGATCAATGCTTTTCTTTCTTTTGTGGTGGGGTGTGAAAGGAGAGGGGGCGGGGGAGAGAAACTTGAATACCCAATGTGCGTAGAACGCATCGGTCAAGGCCCAAGGGGATATATTTGGGAACCTGGAAAATTTGTTCTTAGTATAATTAGTCCTTGTATGTTGAGGTAATTGTCACTTTAGTTCTTATACTATTTCGTAGTTGTCGTTGTTCCTTTTTTTAATGTTCCGTACATTTTCTCTTATTAGTTGTTATGATTTCTTCGCTTTGTATTTTCTTTTTCATGACTATTTTATTTTGATGCACTTGAGCTGAATGTTTTCAGAAATAACATATCTTCCTTCACGACATAGAAGTAAGATATGTACACTATATCCTCTTCAAATCTCATTTGTGTGATTACACTAGATATGTTATTATAGTTCCTATACTATTTTGCTTGTCTAGAATTAGAGAAAATGATACTTAATGTATGGATTTTGATTTCGTTGGTCCTTAATGTATAAATATAATGAAATGATCCTTAATATATTTGAGAAAGTCATCAATTTGGTCTATGCTATATAAGTAAAGACAATCACTATTCTTGCTGTCAAAATAAATGAGGCCGCAACATCTTTTTTCATAAACATCCTATTTAACTCAATCGAAGACTTTCTAAGTCTTCTTCCATGGTTCATTGAATATATTCACCATGAAATTGTAACTTTCTTCGAGCCATATCCATGCCTCGAAAGTTCACATGACTTTTTTCAAGTCAGAGTTAGAAATTATTATGTGAATTCTAAAATCGGATTGAACAGTACAAAAAATACCTCTTATTTTGTTGTTTGCTAGCTCACATGCATTTCACATATCGAGGGCCTCGATTTATTTTAAAAAAATAAAAGTAACAATTGTCTTTACTTATATTGATTAGGACCAAAATAATCATCGTTTAACATAATTTTAAGGACTATTTCCATCATATTTATACATTAAAAAGATCAAATAGAACCAAAGGCCATGACCATTTGATCATTTTCTCTTTAGATTTGTCCTTTTCTATTCTTTGATATTTTGTTATTTTAGTGTCATAGTTAGTAGCTAATAAAAATTTAAATGATAGCCCTTAACGTTCACTTCACTTGGCTAAGGTAATTAAATTTTCCTTTAAAATCGAAAAATAGTTAAAGGAATATATTTCTCTTGCCTTTCATTGATTATTGTGTACAATATATATATTATCACGTAATTATTTATATGACTACAAATTAGGTAACTAATCTTCCTAATTACAATTGGAATATAAATTTACCTAATATAAAAGATATACAAAGATATGAGAATATTGTGGAAATATTGTATCACACCCCCACAGTCGAATTGTGAGGTTCTCGTACGTTGAGACTAGCTCGGAAATAATCAAAAAGTATGTGCAGAAGTCTTTTAGTAAATATATCAGCAATCTGATACCTGAAAGGAACATGAAGGACACGAACTTGTCCACGAGCCACTTTTTCACGTACAAAGTGAATATTCATTTCAATGTGTTTAGTGCGCTGATGTTGAACGGGATTGCCTGAGAGATATATCGCACTGACATCATCATATTAGACCATGGTAGCCTTACGGATTGGGCAGTGAAGTTCCAGCAGAAGGTTGTGTATTCAACAAGACTCAGAGACAACATTCGTGACTCATCTGTACTCGGCTTCGACACTGGATTGAGATAGAGTATGTTATCTTTTAGAAGACCAAGAAAATAAGTTATCTCCAAGAAAGACATAGTAACCTGACGTGGATAGACGAGTGTCCGGACATCCACCCTTGTCAGCGTCAGAATAAGAGGTGAGACCAGAGAGTGTGGACTTGTACAGGTAGAGGCCGAAGTGAAGAGTACCTTATACATAGCGTAAAATATGTTTGAGAGCATTCATATGTGCATATGTCGGGCTATGCTATGTAAGAATATTTGTTGTACGACATAAGATATACATGGTCTTGTAAAAGTGAGAATTATAATGCTTATGTTAAACTATGATAGTGAGTCGGATCGGCATACAGAGAACCTGAAGAGGCACTGAGTTTGTAATTAGTATCCACCGGTGTGTGGGCCAATTTTTACCTGCTCGATCAAGGATCTCTTCGGCGTAATTCCTTTGACAAAGAAATAAGTCACTTAAATGTCTCGTAACAATAATGCATAAAAATAGCTCAGGGGCCCAAATTCTTCATAGCAAACACAGAGGCAATAAATGACATAATAGATTAGTGATTACTATGTGAAAACCCGATAGAGGATACAAAATCAGCAAATTGTTGGTACAACAAGGAGCATGTTTCAGTCCATAAAGTGATTTCTTTAAAATACACACATAATTTGGATGAACCGGATCCCTAAACCTTATAGGTTGATGTATATATACGGTTTCATAAAGGTCCTCATGCAACCAAGCATTTTTGACGTCAAACTGATGAATAGGCCAAGATTTGGACAAAATTATACTGAGAATCGTCTGAATAGTCACTAGTTTCACCACCGGACTAAAAGTTTCATCACAATCCACTCACACCTATTAAGACCTGCCATCACCTACAAAATGGGTCTTGTGCCTTTTAAAAGAACCATCATAATTATTTTTATGTCAAAAAATCCGCATAGAACGAATAATATTAGCATTATGAGGACGAGGTACTAGATCACACGTCTTATTTTCAATAAGAGCATTATATTCATCAATCATTGCATTTTTTCAATTACGATCGAATAAGACATCTTTCGGATTACGAGGAACATGTGATGGGGCAGCCGAAGTGGACAAGTTAAATAGTCGTTTGGGTTTGAAAATGATGTGCATAGTGCGGGTTTCCATTGTCCATTAGGGTGTCGCTGGGGGTTGGACGGTATCGGGAAGTGATGGCCGAGACGTGGCAGCGGGATTGGGAATAGACATGAGAGTGAGATGGTAGGGCTGAGACGGGGCAGTGTTGTTAAGAAGAGGGGGTTGTCCGAGAGGCAGCCGAGATGAAAGGCCGAGAAGGGCTATTCCTAGGCTCCTGTTATGGGGTTGGGTGGACTGCCCACTTCGGGACGACGGTGATGAGGCCGGTTGCCGGTGATGAGGCCGGTTGCCGGTGATGACTGATTTTACAAATGATGAATTAGAAGGAGATTTAGACCATCATTTAAGAAGTCATAGGAATTCGAAAGTGGAGAATTGAGTTTGACAAATGAGAATTGGGACTCATCGAATATGAAATGCCTAGAAATAATTATTTTTCGGTTTGACAAGTCATAACAATTGTAACCTCGATGATTGTGGGGGGGTAACCAATAAAGACACACGGGGATGACCGAGGTTGCACCTTGTTGATTTTAGTGGAGGGATGGATGGGGTAGGATAAACATTCAAAAGTTTGTAAATGCTTATAGGAAGGATCCCGAAGATAGAAAACTTGAGTGGGTGACTTGTGTTTGAGAGAATTGTTTAAGATATAGGTTTCCATTGAGAGGGCGTAATGCCAAAAATAAGGGGATAGATGTGTGGGCAAGGAGGGCACGAATTAAGTTGTTTATGGTTCTAATTTTTATTTTACTTTTCCATTTTGTGGAGAGGCATGTGGACAGGAAAAATGAAAAATAAAGTTGTGTTTAGCGCAGAACAATTTGAGTTGTTGATTATCGAATTTCCTCCTGTTGTCACATTTAAGACATTTGATACTATTTTCAAATTGTATCTTTATTAAAGCACTAAAGGAAGAAAAAATAGAATATACTTGGAATTTAATATCAATGGGAAAAGTCCAAAAAAAGTTAGAATAATCATTAAAAAACAACACATAATATTTATGCCCGACCGTGCTTAAAATAGGAGAAGTTCATAAATCACTGTGTATTATATCAAATAGCATTAAAGTACATGTGGGTGAAGAATAAAATGACAATTTGACATATTTCCCAAAAACGCAAGATTCACAAACAGGAGTATTGAAGACATGTTTGCAATCAATAAATTTATTTTTGTAGGGAGCGTAAAATAGAATATCCCCGATGTCCTAATCTATTATGTCATAAAAGAGACGAAAGAGTTGCAAATATTGATGGAGAGGAGGCTGGATGGTCGACGGTGGTGGAGATAGGATAAAAGTCATTGGTACTGTCACATCTCATTATTCACATCCATGTAATAAGGTCCTTCACAGAAAAAACAAAAGGATCAAATTCAAGGAAAACATTATTATCGGTTGTGAAATGACGCATAAAGATTAGATTTTGATAAGTTTCGGGGCATGAACGACATTGTTTAAAACTAACGACGGATGTGGTGGGGATAGAGATGATTGTTCTTAACCTCGAATGGGAATACCTCGTCCACTACCAATAATAATATTTCGATTTAAATTGCTCATGTTGAAATAAGATGAGAGAGTATCTTGGTATGCCGTCATATGAGATGTGGTGTTGGTATCTATATACCAACTGTCGTCTAAAACGTTGAGAGACATCGTGTTCATAGCCGTTTAATGTCTGTCGGTGCGTAGGATGAAGGAGGAGAGACATGTGCACTGTATGTCTGTTGTGAACGTGTGCTGAGGATGCCGAGTTGAATGTGGTGTCTAGAAGGACATCGGGTAGGGGCATTGTGAAACAACCTAAGCTGGTTGGGCCCACGCAACCCATGGTGGGTAGGCAGCCCATGATAGAGGTTGTTGCCACTACTGTTACCGTTGCGGGTGGTTGCCAGTTGGTGGGCCTGCCATCTGTCATCACTCGCTGCTACTATTTCTAGTTCGGCCACTGCGGTTTCAGCCGAAATTTCGCCTCTGGTTGTTATTCAAAAATTGTGAGCCATGTTTTGGATCATAGGTTTATTGGTGTGGCGGGGCAGAGGTCGAGCTCCTCGGGTCGACAATGGTGCCGCTGGTAGTCACGAGGGCAGCGTTGGTGGTATTTGCATTGGCCACAACCAACTTGGTTTTTCGGATTTCTTCAAGGATGAGTCTCGAATGGGCCTCATAAAATAGAGGCAATGTCGTACTTTGTTGGAGGATGATAGCGATGTCATCATAAGATTCATTCAAACCCGCAATGAGTTGCATCACCAATCATTGATTGGTGACCTGTGCACCGATGTTGGAGAGTTGATCGACAATCATCGTAAGTTCTTGACAATAGGCTGACGCATTAGAAAAATCATCATGATGAATGTTCTTGAATTGATTTTCCAAATACAAGGTACGTTGTGTCTTGTTATCATGAAAAATACTTTTTAAACGCTCCCACATTTGTCGTGTAGTGGCGTCGGTTTTAATGATTGTATGTAATAGATCGTATTCGAGATCGTGTAGATCCATTGTAGGACAACCACATCTAAGCGGGACCAAAGTTCATCATCAGAATCATCGGGTTTTTTCAAGGGCTTTAATTTTGGAGGGATGATATGGTCGATGACATTGTACACACGACAATAAATCTTAAATAATTTCGCCCAAGATGAATACTGAACTTTTTCCATCTCAAGAGTTGTGGGAATAAAAATTTTGATGTTGTTAATTGCAAGAGCATGATGGAATTTAGATTGTTCAGCCATTGAAAATTGGAGAAGAAGAGAGGAAGTAGGTTGTCGATAAGTCGAAGAAAGAAGGAGGAGGACATCGAAAAAGGGAGGGCTGCCGAGGGGGCAGTAGCTGGGGAGAAAAAGTTTGGGTTTGACTTCTGATACCATAAATGAATATGTTCTCCTTGTCTTTCATTGATTATTGTGTATAATATATATATATATAGTGTTACATAATTATCTACATGACTACAAACTAGATAACTAATCTTCATAATTACAATTGAAATATAAATTTATCTAATATAAAAGTTATACATTCTGAAAATATTCTATCAATAGTTTCTCCTCTTAAATGACGGAGTAAATCTAAAATACGTTTATATTCTCTTGTAAATGAACAAAATACTTGAAATAGGTAGCAATAATAATCTCACTTAATCCAACTATTTATTCTGTCTTATTCAAATACTATCAATATTCTCCCAACATTATATAATTGTCATCTAACATATACTATAAAGTGATATATTAATTGAAAGAAAGTTTAGAATAATTCTTATAGTAGTCCATGGCATGATTAAAAAATAATACTATAGAAGATGTGGCTAACTTAACAAAATTTTAATACTAAAGAAGATGTGGATGACTTAACAAAATTTTATTTAAATTTGTCAATTCACTAGTGAAAACATACTATGGGAATTTCTTAATAAATGAAATGGTCTACTTGCTAAATGTAATAACATAATGGACTAAAACTGAATATTGACATAAGTTGAGTGCTACAAATAAATCATGCCTTGGACTAATGGAAAGTATCCGATCTAAAGCTATCTTACTTGTCTTTTGTACAGTTGTGTTTGAGATTTGGAGGGCAAGGAACTCATTGCTATTCGATGGAATTGGCTTGACTGAGGATGATGTTATTGCAAGGGTCAAGTTAGCCACATATAGAGTTCTTTATAATTTATTTCCCTCTTGTAACTTCACCTTTTGAGTGAACATCCCCCCCCCCCCCCCCTTGTATTTTTGATTATAGTCTTTTGATTTGGATTGTATTATATTGAGGATTGAGAACCCTCGATAATTGATTATAACTTCCGGATTTTAGTAATATAATATTTATTATATTGCATTCCCTTTTTGTTTATTACTCCCTCCAGATAAAAAAAAAAGTGTTCACTTAGCCTGTATTTTTTGTTCAAAAAAAAATGTTCACTTATTAAATTAAAAAGTATTAATCTTACTTTTTCAGATTTATCCTTATTAAGTGTTAAGTGATCAAATTCCAATATATATTTAATTAGAGATAATTTAATCATATTATCTATTTTTACCTAAAAATTCATATTTTCTTGAAAGGTGTATAAATAACTAAATGGACACTCTTCTGATCCGGAGGGAGTACTCTTCTAATGTCACTGGTGGTATTTGCATTCCATCTTCAGAATTTTTCATGAGACAATCACTTATTAGGGCCTTTTGGTTCAAGAGATTAGTTGGATTATTTTGATTTAAAATTTTAAGATTAAATTTATTTTATGTTTAATTGAAGGTATTTAAAAATCGATATTAAAATTAAGTTTATAATTTGAATAACTTATCTCAACGGATTATAATCTTGATTTTAATTTCATGATTATAATTTTGGAATATTCAGGTTTCTTTCCCCTTCTGCCTCTTTCTTTTTATCATTGGTCCTTTTTTTCCATCTTCTTCTTGTCTTTCAATTTGAAGATTCGTTAATGATTTATGGTTTGAACTAAATAGGAACTATTTCGTTGAACTTATATTAACAACAAAAACAATAATAATCTGAGAAAGATAGAATATATGCAGATTTTACCCTTACTAACAGATAGAGAGACCATTTTCGAAAGATTCTCGACTAAAAATGGCACTGAAAGATCTTATTTGAGCAAATTACCCTTCCACACTAATTTTTTTAGTTCATTAAAAAAAAGAATGATAATATTGATAAATTTTATATTTTCTTAGTGACAATATTTTAAAGCTACATAAATTCTTTTATATATTTAAGCTCACAAGATTCAAAAGTTACATAGTCATATGCAATAAATTTTTCACGTATGAAAAATAAATTGTAACCACAAAATAAATAAAAATAATAATTTTATTTATCTTGATTCTTTTATCCTAAATTTTATCTGCAATTCGAGGATTGGAGCAATGTGTTTCTCAAATGTAGGATGATGAAAACCTATTTGTGATGTATTTGACCATCAAGAATGTCTGATAACACTTCAATATTTTGAGTTGATCTTGACTCTTGAGTAAGAGCGCTTCTTGGTCACTTCAACTTTGAGAAAGACAATATTTAATGTCTTGATTTTTTTTTTTTGTGAATATTCAAGAGTTTATGAGATATTTTAGATGCGTTTTCAAGGAAATATGCACATTTTTATATAGACAATAGTTAGATGGGTAACCTCCAAGAAACCTTTAATAGACTTTGGGGTAATAGACCATGAATTGAGCTTGTCTTGTAGAAGCCTAATTAAACCGCGTAATTTTTTATGACTATGGATACCATCTACTTCAACACTTGTCGGAGTGTAGGCTTATGAAACCCAAAGATGAGACTTGATGTACCCATAAAAGTGGAAGTTCCATCTTTGCAGCGTTGTTGAGAAACTGTTGGAAATTTACTAAACGTGAAAGAAAGTTAATCCTATTAATTATGACTCAAACAATTGGGGTCTCGCACGTCAGAAACATGGTTTTCACACACGTGCACATAAAATGCCAAAGATCGTAATTTCCTTAAATGGAAGAGATATTGGTACGTATACAAATTGTTGAGACGTAAAATAATAATGGCCAAATGACAATGGTTTCACGTTGGTAAATGAAAGGAAGAAAAATACAATGTGTAAAAGATGAAACGAATCAGAAATCGTAGCGGTAGGAAGGGCATGCGGCGACTAAGTCGAGCATCGACGCCATGGCGTCGCGGTGCCACCTCACCAAGTCGCGACTTAATGACGGAAAATCACGGGGACTTCTTTGGAACTGAGGCGCCGCGTTGCCTTCCTGAAGGGTCGCGACTCTTCAGCTCCAGTGAGTCACAGTGCAATTAGGGTCGCGGCGCTCTCTCAAAAGACCGAGGCGCTTCGACTGTTTTTCATTCCGTTGGAGGCGAATTGAAACTGATTCTTGGGCTGACTTTGGAGCAATAACTCTCCATTGTTTGGCTATTGAATTCAGCCATTACTAGCCTGAATTAACATCAATATCAATGGTCATTACTTGACATTGATGAACATTCATTTGGTTAATTGAGAAGACATAATCATCTACCTATAAATTGACGCATTTGACACAATTGCAAAACACACATTGACACACATTTCCAGAATACTTTCTTCCTCTCTTGCAATCTTCATACACTCTAAGATCTTTCTTCCTAAGCGAACACTTGAGTTTCCTTTGCTCTTTTGTTTGATTGTTGTTTTATCTTGGAAGATAAGTTGTCATTACACCATTGAAAGGAATATACGGGACACTATTATCTTAAGGATATATTGAAAAATCAATCGCCTCAGCAAACCAATTACTTGTTCATTTCCAGATTTCTTACATATTTGTTATTGTTGCTACATTTCTCATTTCCTTGTTATTACACTTTTGTGAAGCTGCCTTATTATATTAAGCTTTGGACTTTCACTTCTAACAAGCTTAAGATAATATTCGATGTTTCAACAACAACATGAATGGACAAGATCAATTCAACCAATTCAACGCTGAAAATCCCACCAATGTTCAAGGCAATCCCAATACCTTCACCACGACTATTGAAGGCGACACCACTGCCTTCAACACCACTAATCACGACATTCCAAATGTCTTCCAAACTGCTGGCTTTGACACAACTAGTGTCAACACTGTTTTTGACAAAATCAATGCCTCCACTGCTACTCCGGGCACTTATAGTGCCTATCTTCTTACTAAGCGTCGAATGCCTATGCTCGCATTAGGCGTTCCCAACACCTTCTGAATCGCCGAGAGGTGTCATCGCCCTACACCCACTGGTTTTCACCATGAGCGTCCTGAAAAGTTTATTGGTGCTCACTTTAAGCGATGACAACAAAATATGTTGTTTTTCCTGACGGTTATGGAAATGTCACGTTTTCTAACCGAAGATCCTCCACTAGGTGGGAAGACGTGGACCCTCAGTCAAATGATTTGACGGGAGGGGGCCAAGGTAACCATGTCTCTGACGACATGAGGATGATTCACAAAACATGTACACATAGCGAGTTCATGTGTAGGAACTACATTCTAAACAGTTTGTCTGATCCTCTCTACACGGTATATTGTACCGTTGAAACTGCCAAGTAGTTATGGGACAAAATTCAGAAGAAATATAACACCCAAGATGCGGGTAGTAAGAAGTTCATCATTTGAAAATCCTGAAATTTCAAATGATGGACAACAAAAGTGTGTCATACCAACTCCAGGAATTTCAAATGATTCTACATCACCTGGATTTGGAAGGATTGAAGCCCAACGAGCAATTCTTGGTAGGGGCGTTGATCGAAAAGTCGCCTCATTCGTAGACTGAGTTTATGAACTATTTGAAATTCAAAACGAAGGAGATGACCTTAGATGAACTTATTGTCAAACTTCAGATTCAGGAGAACAATAAGAAGGACATGCCAAAGGGGAAATACATCGCTGAGGCTAAGGCGAACCTGACGGAAGTCAAAGGGAACTCAAGCAAAAAGCAAAAGTTCCAGAAGGTAGGCAAGACCCAAACAACTGAAAAGTTCAAGGAAAATTGTAACCACTCTGGCATAGTTGGTCACATGGCCAAAGACTGTCGCAAGCTCAACGTGAGAATAAAGAGAATACCAAAGGCAAGGCCAAGGCTAACATCGTCGAAGACACGCTCGTACACGATATGATCGAGGAGTTCTCAGCGGTGGTTATTGAAGCAAACCTCGTTGAGAATCTGGTGCAGTGGTGGCTGGACACAGGTGCCACCCGTCACATATGTTCCAATAAGGAAGCCTTCTCCACTTATACACCAGTCACATACAAGAAGTTGTTCATGAGAAACAATTCTTTTTCAGAGGTGTTGGGGGTAGGAAATGTGATCCTAAAAATGACGTCCGGGAAGAAGCTGACTCTGAAAGAAGTGATGCATGTCCCAGAAATTCGAAAAATTTAATTTATGGACTTGTGTTAGTAAACACTGGTTTTAGGTTATTGTTAGAAGCTAACAAATTTGTAAACACTAAAAACAGAACATTTGTAGGAAGAGACTTCGTATGTGAAGGCCTCTTTAAGGTTAATGATGCACCAGTAATGTCTTATGTTTCAACTATCAATAAAATTGAGCCTTCTACTTACTTGATTGAGTCATCCATTTTATGGCATCATAGATTAGGACATGTTAACTATCAATCTATCCAAAGATTGGTAAAGTTGGAATTATTGTCGTCTATCGACATAAACCCTCAACGTAAGTGTGAGGTGTGCGTACAGGTAAAACTTTTCAAGAATCCATTTAGATCCGTCGAAAGGGAAACCACTCATCTAGAACTCATACACACTAATATATGTGATTTGAAGTTCGCTCAAACAAGAAGGGGGAACAAGTACTTTGTGACTTTCATAGATGATGGCACAAAGTTTTGTTACCTTTACTTACTAAAAAGTAAATATGAAGCCTTTGAATCATTCAAATGCTACAAAGCAAAAGTTGAGAACCAACTAAGCGGACGGATTAAAACAATCCGTAGCGAACGATAGAGGGGGAGAATATGTAGCGCCTTTTGAAGAATTTTGTACCCAATCGAGTATAGTTCATCAAACGATGACTCCTTACTCACCTCAATCAAACGGTGTGGCTGAACGCAAGAACCAAACACTGAAGGAAATGATGAATGTTGTCACGACCCGACCTCGGGCCCGTGACTGGTGCCTTACCCCGGGCACCCTAGTGATACAACATCAGAGAAAAACCAGCGGAAGTAAACTCATAACATGAAACAATATAAAATAAGAAACAGACTAACCCAAAATGGTTACCTTTTGGTAACTATACATAGCAAAAACTGAACAGTTACATCCTTTACAAAACCCAATTTACAACAGGACTACACTACAGAGTTTGTAACTATGACGGGACGGGGCCGTCATACCCTGAATGTACATGAATCTACAATGACAGGAATCATACAAAAGATAAGCCTCGGAGAAACGGGGCTTCCCAAGCGAGCGGTGATCCAAGAGCGAGGATCAACAACCGATGTACCTCGACTGCGGCGTGAACGGCCCGAAGGAGGTCGATAACAGTACCAAGTATGTGGCCTGAAAATCGTAATGAAATCATAACATTTCCAAACCAAATCCACGGATATGTATGAAAAACCAATTAACGCACGCGATTGCCTGACATAAATAAGAGTAAGCGGGTGTAACGCATCGGTCTTTTCTAGGCGCTAATGATCGTAGTAGGGTCATTCGCCCATAGTATCATTATACGAGCCTAATCTGGACTTCAGTAGTCGCGTAGGTCGCGTGGACGCGTGAGGTACTCCGCGTCGGGGTAGCTAACGCGGCATTTCTGGACTACAGTAGTCGCGTAGCGCTAGGACCACGTGAGGTATTCTCGTCGGCGTAACACACGGAGTGATTCTGGATTACCGTAGTCGCGTAGGTCAAGTGGACCCGCATGAGGTACTCGCCGCGTCGGGGTAGCTAACGCGACAACATAACAAGTCGGGGTAGGTGATATACACAACCACGATCGTAAACGACAAAAGCCTGACGAGAGAACCCGCACCACAACAAATCTCAAGGCACTAACACCCATAGTAACAAAACATGTTTACTTCTCAAACCAACTTACCACACATTCGAAATCGTTCTGAAGCCTACAAGCAAGTAAGTAAACCATTCTTTTTATCTTCCTTAAGTCGCTATAACCAACTTCACATAAAGCTAGTATAACACTTAAACTTTGTAATAAATCAAAACATTCACATCTGTTTGGAAAACTAAAAGAACTTATTCTTTTAAAACTAAGTATTAATTTCCTTCCGAATAATGATTCATAACTCTTTTTGAAACACTTCAAGATTCTTAACGTTTAGAACTCAAGTCAAAGACATCAAAGTGAAACCAAATTCAGTTAATACACGTACGTCTACCGTACTATATATTTACAAATATCATGCTCAAGAGGATAGGAAGGATCACATACCTCCTCGGCTAAATCCACTTGCCAAGTCGAATATGTCGCGCGTAGAGTATCAACCTATAATAATCACATACGTCTATTAACGTCTAGACTTCTTCGTCGAATATTCTAAGTATAAAGTTCCTTATGCTACGGAAAATTGGACAACACTTCCTTTGTTTCTACATACTTTTCCACCTTTTCAAGGCTCGAATTCAACTACTAAACGCCACATTTAAGGCCCAACAATTCAGCAATACAAGGGGATTACATGCATAACTTGGACGTGTAAAATTCTGCCCCACAATACAAATTAAATAATCCAATAAGTTTAAGATAGTATCTTGGCTATAACATGCTCACATATTATTCTTATCCCATCCTTTCAAATCCAAATCGTTATTCCTACATGCAATATACATAAAAGCAATATTGACAACCACAAGTTCTTTCTTCCTCACATGCAACACAATTTACTTAAAAAAGAGAATGGATTGTTACCTTAGAGTTTACCCAAATTAGTCCAACAAATTTCACTTGCCTTCTTTCCACAATCACTTCCACAAACCTCCTACAAGCTTGTCACCATATTTCCTTCTTGCCACCTTGCCGAAATTTCTCTAGGCCTTGGTTTCTTCTTGAATTTTTAGAGAGAAGGGAGAGGAATTTTTAGAGAGAAGGAAGAGGAAATTTTTAGAGAGAAGGATTTTTTTGAAGAATGACCAAATCTTCAAGACTTGGTAAATAAATAGTGCTCCCACACAATCAGATGGGAGGGACACTTGTCACCCTCCCATGGCCTTTTTAAAAATATATCTTCTGATTTTCCCCCCAGATTTCGCAAAAATCCCGCCTCGGCGCTGAAACCTCCGAGAATTTCAGTACTTCCGGCGTCGCGGCCCTGCATTCCGGCGTCGCGTCGTGGCGCTGCAACTTCAGAGAACTCCCAGTAAAACCGGCGCCGCGGCCCTGCATCCGGCGCCGCGCCTGTGGCCCTGCGAAAATACTTTTACGCTCATTGACCGAACTTGTAACTTCCATAACTTTCTACTCTGATGTCCTATCGACGAACGGTTTGTTGCGTTGGGAACTAGACTCAACGAACTACATACTAGGCTTTTGAACCACCTAATAACTCCTAATGTAACAGACATAAACCGCCTCAAAGTTGACTAAAACTCGTCCGAAACATTCTGTCAACCTATCTTTCTAAAATTTAAATCTTAATTCCTTTCGTACGTTCTCATAAGCATGATCTGAATTACGGGGTGTAACAAATGCTTTACTCATCAATTCAGGCCTTTCCCAACACATGTGGGGAGAAGATGTCCGTACTGCAAATAAGATTCTTAATAAAGTCTCACACAAAGGTAAGGACAAGACTCCATACGAGTTATGAAAATGAAAGAAACCTACCTATAAATATTTGAAGGTATGAGGTTGTCTGGCCAAGGTAAAAGTACCTATGCCAAAGCAGGTCAAGATTGGACCTAAGACTGTGGATTGCATATTCATCGGATATGCCAATAACAGTAGTGTTATCGCTTCATAGTGCATAAGTCGGATGTACTTGACATTTATGAAGGTACGATCATGGAATCAAAGAACGCATGGTTCTTTGAAGACACGTTTCCATATAAGGAAAACAACATAACCTCTCGAAAACGAAGTTATGAGCAAACCTCTGAGGATCTAGGAGTCGTTGACTACCTAAATCCAAACGGTTCAGATCTAGTGAATTCTGAAGTGGCTGATTTTCTGGAATCCAGTAGTCCATATTCTCAAGACTTGGAAGATTCAGATGGAACCAAGGCGAAACAAAAGGGCCCGGAAGGACAAGTCCTTCGGTCCAGACTTTAAAGCTTATTTGGTTCAGGAAGAACCACGAACAATCGCCGAAGCATTGTCAACTCCAGGAAGCACCGCTCTGGAAGGAAGCTTTAGAAAGTGAGTTAGAATATATCCTGCATAACCACACCTGGTAGTTTGCTGAACTTTCCCCGGGACACAAACCTTTGGGTTGTAAGTGGATCATTAAACAGAAGTTAAAGGTAAATGAATCTATTACCAAGTACAAGGCTAGGTTGGTAGTCAAGGGCTATCGCCAAAAGGAGGGCCTTTATTACTTCGACACATACGCCTCGGTATCCAGAATGACATCCATACGTATGTTCATAGCTATCGTCGCCTTGCGGGATCTTGAAATACATCAAATGATTGTCAAGACAGCCTTCCTAAATGGTGATTGGAAGAAGAAATATACATGGATCAACCCGAGGGGTAAGTTGTTCCAGGACAAGATACAAAAGTGTGTTGGCTTGTCAAATCGTTGTACATGCTGAAACAGGCCCCTAAACAATGGCACGAGAAATTTGATAGTATCCTACTATCAAAAGGGTTCGCCTCCAGAGATCAGATGTTCTGCCTGTCTAGGGGAATGAGCTTAAAACTCAATCAATAAGAACTGATATAGTGGACATCCAACCTTACAGACTAGAGATTCCAGAAATAAGGTTTAATGGGAAAACTAAATTGTAAAGGTTCAGTTGAGCGCTTCGGTGGAAGCAAGAACACTTCGGATAATGATTTTTTCTTAAGAAACATAATTCAAGGCTGTTTCCGTGATAGACAAAATGTGCAACATGTAGAGGGGTAAATGATAAGTTTCCAAACCTTTAATGATCCTCAATAATTGAGGTTAGGTTGGGGAAATTTTTAATGGTTCTTAACGCTTATGTAGCGGAGTATTGCAGGATACCTTGTAGGAGACCACCTATTTAAGTGCGAGGACAGGCCACATTAAATGAACGCACTTAAGAATCCAAGTGTATCCACGACCCACGACAGACAAAAACATAAAGAAAGATTGAGTAGGAAATGTGTTGTGTTGGTACCATTATCTCGGCATATACTAAACACTGACGGTTCAAGACATCAGGTTCACTGCGCAGTAAATATGTCCGATGGTATTCTACTATGGAAGGTTCAAAGCTCCGGATACCTCTCCAAATGCATCATCGATCCGTCGTATGATTGCTAGAAAGACACCATGTGCGTGCGCCAAAATCTCTTCCAAGAGGGGATTGTTGTAAATTTACTAAACGTGAAATAAAGTTAATCTTATTAATTATGACTCCAATAATTGGGGCCCCTCACGTCGGAAACATGGTTTTCACACACGTGCACATAAAATGTCAATGATCATAATTTCTTTAAATGAAAGAGATATTGGTACGTATACAAATTGTTGAGACGTAAAATAATAGACGGTTATTGCCAAATGACAATGGTTTCACGTTGGTAAATGAAAGAAAGAAAAGTATAATGTGTAAAAGATGAAACGAATCAGAAATCGTTGCGGGTAGAAGAGCGCGGCGTGGCAATCGAGGGCCTCGCGACATGGCGTCGCGACTACAATGAAGGAAAATTCACGGGACTTCTTCGGGCGGCGCGCGCCTCGGCGCAGAAGCGTCAGCGACTCTAATGACGGGAAAATCCCTGGGGACTTCTTTGGAACGAGGCGCGCGGCGCCGCGAAGTCGCGACTCTTGACTCGAGTGATCGCGGTCAATTAAGTCGCGGCGCTCTCTCAAAAGACCGTGGCGCTTCGACTGTTTTTCATTCCGTTGGAGGCGAATTGAAACTGATTCTTAGGCTAACTTTGGAGCAATAACTCTCCATTATTTGGCTATTGAATTCAGCCATTACTAGCCTGAATTAACCTCAATATCAATGGTCATTACTTGACATTGATGACCATTCATTTGGTTAATTGAGAAGACATAATCATCTACCTATAAATTGACGCATTTGACACAATTGCAAAACACACATTGACACACATTTCCAGAATACTTTCTTCCTCTCTTGCAATCTTCATACACTAAGATCTTTCTTCCTAAGCGAACACTTGAGTTTTCTTTGCTCTTTTGTTTGATTGTTGTTTTATCTTGGGAGATAAGTTGTCATTACACCGTTGAAATGAATATACGGGGCACTATTATCTTAAGGATAGATTGAAAAATCAATCGCCTCAGCAAATCAATTACTTGTTCATTTCCAGATTTCTTACATACTTGTTATTGTTGTTACATTTCTCATTTCCTTGTTATTACACTTTTGTGCTCACAGGAACTACTGGGATTAGGGGTGTACAGGTCGAGCAGGGCCTGGCAGGAATCGGAAATTTTCAGGCAGGAAGGGTTGGACCGTTTTTTTTTTGTTAAATTCAATTTTAATTGTAAATTTTTAATAATGTGTTCGTTTATCAATCTCATTAAATATGTTTATTTTTTTCCTTATCTTTTAATATATTTTATTTCATTAAATATGACTAACTTAAAGGGGGGAGATGATTTTGAGAGAAAAAGAAAGTATAAAGTGGCTATGCATTAATGGTAGTAACTCCTAAAATTAAGTATTATAGATATTTTAAGAAGGTATAAATTGTATTTTTGTAATTAAAAAGTTAAAATTTTGAATAAGTTGTATTTATGTCATTTTAAAAAAAGTAGTTGTAATCTTTTTAATTACTATTTTAAAAAATTGTATTTGTCTGACTTTTCCTTCAGGAATTGCCTTTTATTTTTAACTCTTGCAACTTCTTATTACACCAATCAACCACTAGATTTCCAGCACAACGTTCAAGGCAGACTTTTGAGGAAAATTGGCACTCCGTTCCATAAACATTAGGTTTTTAAGAAATAAAAAATATTTTTACAATGTGTGATTCAAAATAGGCATCTATGTCACTGTTATTATTTATAAATATAAAAATATGTCAATAAATTAATACGGAAAGTTGACAGAGGGAGCATTTATAATTTCTTATGTTCAAATGGCAAGTTGTTTAACAATAAAAGAAGAACGTCTTGTGTTTACTTACCAATAACAAATACAGACGTTTTGAGTATTTCAGTTCAGTAGTTGCCTTTCATACAGTACCCACATTAAAGCCCCAGCTCGTGGAGAAGCGCTCCCTAACATGATTTCCCCCCTTTTCTTATATGTACATAAGTTTTATTCAACTGATATGTCACAAAAGCCTCACATCTCCAATTCTCTATTTCTAAAACATTATCTGAAAATAAAATTGCTTGATATCTCCAAAACTTAATCTAAAGATTCCCAGGCCTACCTAAAAAGTAAAAACTATAGATACCTGTTGTGTCCTATACTATTAATGTCCAATGAATGTCATCTGTAGACTTATAAGAAGCATTTTCTATGCATACACAATTGTCCTCATTGTGTCAACCGTACCTTGTAGGGGAGAACTATTACCACAAGAACACCTGAAAATTTTACTTCTAAACCAAGGGAAATTGCAATATCCAAAGTACATGTATCATTAGCAAACATTTGAAATCACAATGAGAAAATGATTAGCAAGGTATTAACTTACTAATGGAATACATATTCAAAACTACAAATTTCTTCCCTATTTCTTTGGTTAGAAATTTTCAAAAAGTTTCTAGAGCACCAGAAGTGTGTTGCTGAAGTACACCAATGGTGGGAAGTAGTTTCTCAAATTTGGATCAACAATAACATCTCTCCAAATTCAGTTAGTCATCCTTGCGAGTCTTACGCCTGAAAAGCATATAAAAGAGTGACAACAACCATTGCCAAATGACAATCAGCCAGTTTCTCGACTTTGCTTTAGGCTCTGGTCTTGGTCCAAATAGTCCTTTGTAAAGTTCCTTTTGTTTTTGATAGACAGCCTTCTCGTGTTCTGCAATCAAATGCAATTCCCTAGCAATGGCTTTGTCTTGAGGGACAAGCTTACGTGCTTTAAGGAAGTCCTCACGAGCTGCATCAGTCTGACCAAGTACAGACCTAGCCTTTCCACGTCTAAACAATGCTTTTACATTGTTTTCATCTTCCGCCAGAACCTAATCATCATCAGTGAATCAAGCTCAACATTAATAACTTCAACACTTGTAACAAACTTTCCGAATAATGCGTTTAAGGACACATGAGAAGATTACGCAAATAAATTTCATAATTCAGTCACCCAATTGTATGCACTTGGTCCTGAAAGAAATTGGATGCCTGTACTCTCAACGATAAAAAAGTACCAAAACAAATAATTAAATCATAGCAAACTAACAGGGCAAGGTCTTTAACAAGAATTATAAACTTGTAGACCTCTTCTACAAGGGAAAGTATGGCCATGCAGATTCCTTTTTCCCGATTTTCCATAAGGTAACAAAAAGACAGTAAGCTACAGAAACAGAACAATCTAGGACAAAATATTATCTACAGAAACAGGAGGCAGCAACATATATCTAAGCTCTGAAGAATTGTATGCTTACAATGCTACATTGTGCAATGGCTTCATCATATCGATGGAGCTTCAGCAGGCAGGCTGCCGTGTTCAGATGACAGGGATTCTTTACTGCTAAAGCCATGTCCTGGAACTTACCAAACAGCTGAAACATGAAGTCATCTCCCATATATGCTATAGCCTAAGGAACACAAACAGAATATCATGTACCATGAGGATATAGGACACTTATATTGGTACAGGATAATATAAACTAATCAATTATAAGCAGTGGTGAGACCATTTCATACTGTTGCATAGCCTCCTCAAGTTTCTCTTCCTTGAATAAAGCATTCCCATCCATCTTTCTTCTATCTGCTGCCCCAATTCTATCCTCTACTGTCATGTCACCTCGTGCTTTCCCCTAAATATATTGCACAGAAAATTATGAGTACCAACGCCTTTAATAAGTAAAAAGAAAACCAGAAATTAGTTAAGGAACAAATAACTCACTTCTCCGGTCTCATCGAAGCCAATCAACTCTACTTCATACAAAACATCAGCCGTAGGTGGGACATTAGGGAAAGAGAAGCTTCCTTCTTTTCCGTAGGCTAGTTCCCAACCAACATGCAATAGAGCATGCTCACCAGATTTCATGTTGTTAACGCCAATAGCCAGGCCAGTCATTTCCTTTTTCTCTGCAAGAACAACAAGGCAATACATCTTATTTATATTATAAAACCCATTTGGGTTACGTAATAGTAAATAACTAAGAAGCATTAAGTGCTGAAACTGATTGTATAAATTAGCAATTAGGAGTACGTGTTTAGATAGACATGTTGAAACTGATAATAAGTAGTTGATGTGTTTGGCAAGAAAGTGTTGATAAGTTTTTTTTTTGGTAAAATGACATGACTAAGATGCCCTGACTAAATTTATAAGTACTTTTAAAAGTAAAAGGAGAACGACGGAAATGGAATGGAGAGGAAGCTAGGAGTTTGCTTTGCAAAAACTATTTTGAGAATTAGTAAAAATATCAAGTTAGTAAAACTCTTGGTCAAACTAAAAGTGCTAATGAGCTGAAAAGCCACAAGTTGGGGGTAATTAACTTATGACCTTTGACTTATAAGTATTTGAGTGTTTACTCCGATGGAATTTAAACAACAACAACATACCCAGTAAAATCCCACCAGGTAGGGTCTGAGGACAAAAGGTGCTTCTAAGCCAGTTTGACCAACTTATAAGCTTTTACCCAACACCCTCAGAGTAAATTCAGAAATCCGATGGAATTTAAACAACAACATACCCAATAAAATCACACCATGTAGGGTCTGAGGAGGGTAGAGTGTAGGCAGACCTTACCCCTACCTTGTAAAGGTGGAGAGATTGTGTCCGATAGACTCTCGGCCCGATGGAACTTAAAAAAGAACTTCCTCAACTCTATTAACTTCTTTAAAGTTTACACCATTTCGCGACACTTGCTTTGTTTCCACGAAGAAGAAGCACACACGTGGGAGCAAGCCATCACGAAATTTAAGTACTCTATAAGCATCACTTGCTAATTTACTATCGCAAAAACTCTTGAGGATAAAAAGAAATCAGACGCTGAATGTCCTGTAATATTGTAAACTGGATATATACCTTTTCCAATAACCAGCTCAAGAGGTTGTTGTTCACGCCATGTATCTTCAAACTTGTGCTGGGTGCTTTCAGCCCATGCCCTGTAATGCACTATGAAGATAATTCTAGTCATTTTCTGCACTTGAAAGGGCACAAAGAAAGAATCTACCTCACCGAAATTTGAATAATTATACAAGAAATACAACAAATAGACTACAAAATTGACTATTGATTGCAGTGATGGACTGCACTAATCTGTGTGGCATGCAATGTCAATGCCGACCACCATTAAAAGTATAATGTTTAGCTGGGCCATAAAAAGAGGAAAAATGATGCATTGCGTGTAATGTAGCACACTAGGCACTAACGTGGATTTCGCGTGAAAGAACTAACAGAGCTTTTGAAGAGAAGGGAAAAACTTTGCTAGACAAGTGAGCCTTGTATTTTGCTTCTTGTTGCAGAAATGTGAGGTAAAAGTTAAAACTGCGTACAATAGATCCTTGTGGTCCGGCCATAGTGGGAGCTTAATGCACCGGTCTGCCCTTTTTTTAGTTTTTGATGTACTATGAAGGGAAGCCCGGTGCCCAAAGATCCCGGGAAGGGCCGTACTCCAAGGTGTGTGATGTAGACCGTCTAACCTAATGCAAGCATTAGTGGTTTCTTCCACGGCTCGAACCCGTGACTATAGGTCAAATGGAGACAACACGAAGACAACTTTACTGTTGTCCGTTGGTGTACCTATGAGATTCCAGTTAATAAAGATGATGGGGCACGACTTGTAAAACTGATATTTTTCGGTTAGCTTCTCGGCTTGTTGTTTATCACAATATTATTAAAAGCGAAAACCGCAAAAAACTCTGTCAATTGGGGATTTAACGCGCAAAGCTTAAATAAAATGTGAGCTTTAATGAGAAAAGACACAAATGCAGAAAACATACAAATATATAGTATATGTTTAGTCCAAGACTAATAACTATAAGCATGAATAACAAATATATGGACAAAGAAATTGAAAAAGAAAAACGATAAAGTTGAAATATCAATTGTTTTGTGTCGCCTTCATGAAACGCTCATTGACAAGGAAAAAGTATGTCTTAGAGCCTTGATGACAACACTAAACCCACATTAAGCGAGGTGAAACGCTCAACATATTTTGAGCCTTGCTTCATGGCTTAAGCGCGCCTTTGACAACACTGGTTTATCACTTGTATACCAAGAGTTCTGCCATCAAGTCACTACATTTATTACTTTATAGAAATAAATAATCATGATTAGAAAATTGAAGTTGATTATCAAGCCTTGACATTAAGGGGTCTCCTGGTCACTTCACTGTGTAAGTCAGCAATTTTTTTTTTTAGTCTCACACTAATAAACACGCAAGTAATAGATTTTTGTATATAGAATAACATTACTTTTTTTATACATGCTGTAGTTTTCATATTAGTTTATACATGAGGGATAACAATACTTTCTATAGGTTTAACAATACATTTATAAGGAATAGATGTGTCGGAATCCAAATGATAAAGAGTCTTTTTATGTTATTATTTGTTTAGCTTATCACTTCTTATTTGTTATTTCTCATTTATTTCTAAAAGCTAGGGTAGAATTGATTATACATTTACATGAAGGGGTACAAAATATAATTTCTATGTTTAGAATAGGAATGCAAGAGTTGTTAATTCATATTTCTCATACCTTAGTGTACCTCATTTTGGCTTCCTCTAAAAACTTTTTAGTGTTTGAGATAAATAAAAATTGATAATTATAAATTTAACAGTAATTTAATAATTTAGGATAATAAAACAAATACTAGGTAAGATAAAGTGAAGTAATAAAGGCCAAACAAATTGTAAGGGGAGAAACTTTCTCCAATTTAAATCAAATTAATTTTGTCCGATACCAAACATCAATAGCTTAGTGATTATTCTACATTGTATTACCACTCGTGCACTATAGTTCATGCATAAGTTCTTCGTAAACCAAACAATAATATTACTTATTCAACTTTTTTGATAGGAGTCACATTCATGTTTTATTGACGGATACTCTCTCCACAAGGAAACAAAGAGGTCCTTCTTGTTTGGCAACAATAAATGTGAAATCATGCATGATGATCTTTTATCATAGAATACAGATAGTTTGTTGTCATAAAATATATAAGAGCACGAAAAGAAGGAATGTAGGAAATGGGTCCCGTGGAAATCGACCCAAACCCGCCAACCCGTTTGATGTTTTTACGGGTTGGGTCATGACCTGCTTGTTGAGTTGACCCAACGGGTTGAACCCAAACTGACACATCTCCTAAACGGGTCGATTTGGGTCGATGAACGGGTCAATTATTAACCCGTGAAGTGCCGTAAACTCTATCTGCATTCGATACTCTATACAATTTCCTCTTGTTTTTTCTTTTGAAATCCTCTCTTTTTCGCTTCCCACACTTTGGCACTTGGACACTAGGTAATTAACAATATATTTATACCCATGTATCTTTCTGTTTATTCTATTCAACATAATGAATCATTGTTATTTTTATAGTTTTGCAATTGGACATTCTCTTATTGTCGGTAAATTTAGAATTGTTTTTTTCTGTTGTGTATCTTGTTTGTCTTATTTACTTGCATTAATTATTGCTTCTTTTTGCTTCTCTTTCTTTTTCAGAATTCGCTATTATGACTTACCACTTTGTTTGTCGTACTTTGCTTGGGCTTGTGCTTTGTCTTGAGCCGAGGGTGTCTCGGAAACAGCCGCTCTACCTACCAAGGTAGAAGTAAGGTTTGTGTACACTCTACCCTCCTCAGACCCCACTTTGTGGATTTCTCTGGGTATGTTGTTGTTGTCTTTTTCTGTTGTGTAATGAACATTGTTTCACATCCGAACAACAAAATATGATAATATGAAGTCTACATGAAGTTTTTGAGAAGTATTTTTTTAAACAGTTATGAAAAATTGTGTTTATAACTTCGATTGCATTTTGAAGAAAGGATTATTGAGAAAAATATTTTCCAGAAGCTTTTGTAACCGAAAATGAAAGGAATGAAATTGGAATATTAAATTTTTTACTTCAAAGCAGATTCAGAAGGTGTATAGTTTTGCTTTTGTTACTTGGTCATATCCATATTTGTGAGAGGATGTTTGGGTTATGACCCGTTAGTATACACATTTTGACCCAATCCATATTGAGCCAAGCAAACTTTGGGCGGGTTGGGTTATGACCCGTTCATCGACTTGACCCGTTTTGACTCACCCAAATTTAATCTAGCCCGCCCATTTGCCACCTCTAGAATTGGATAAGAAGCACTTAACAAAAGAAAAAAAGATAAGCAAGAAATCGATTCTGTGAACCCCCAAAGATAAAAAGGCAGGTGTTATATTTCCTAAACATATATAAGAAAATGAATGCAACAACTGGCATTAGGATATAACTATTTAGGCCAAGATACTTGTAGATTAGCAGAGGAGATAACATGCTACAATCCAACCGATTAAACAAATAGATATATCTGAACCAAGGTGACTAATAGAACATTCTCAGGATAATCAGCAAGATTGTTGAAATTACAAAAATAAAACAATTTATTGAAAGGGGCGGCTTAAAAGAGATACTGCTTATTCTCAACCAATCAAAATATAATACGTAGAAGTTTAGTTTTTTTCTGAAACCAGAAGTCGGGATAGGAAGAGGAAAAAACAACCAAAAAACAACATTCTTAGCTTCGACTTACAGAAGCATGTTGCATATTTCGATGGCTTCTGGCCATGACCTTCTTTAATAATTTGCTTGGTAACTTTTTCATGGAGGACTTCCACTTCAGAATCAACTTTTGGCGGCCCGGCATCATCCTCTGGAAGTTCTCCACGAACAACTGAAGCACCTTCAGTGATGATTTCGTCAGTACCACCCTGATCTGCATATAATTTAATTTCGGTAAATAAACCTTCTTTAAACAAGTATGAAGAAGTTGTTTCAGACTTTAGGTGTAACTTCTCCCCAAAGAATAGCCTTCACTTAAACAATTAGTTCAGCATTGACACCAAAAGAAGAGGCATCATCAATTTCAATACCCAAGTACAAAAGTAGATTTCTTCACAATCCTTAACCGCAATATATAGGGCTAGTCAATAGTTAAATCGACTTGCAAAATAAGAAAACAAAGGCGCGGAGGAACTGACGATGACAATACAAAAACTACAATACCTATGGTGAAATGAGTCTATTTTCACAGCACATTGCTTCCATTGCAATGAAATACTCAAAAGGAGAAAGAGGTTCTCAAATATGGCAAATTACTCGCAATTTCGCTGCTAATGGGATGTTCCAATTTTAAGTGATCTAAAATCATGGTTCAAGAAGTAGCTGGAAAACACTCTCAAGAGAGCATTAATGTCTCTAAAGTACTAAAAGATCCTAAAATATGTAACTCTGCAGCTGAAGTCAACCCAGCATTATCATTTCAGTGAATCAAACTTCGAAATTTACTTCATACTCCAAAATCATATTAAACAACCATCATACTATTAAAAGGGAAAAGGTGAATGAAAGCCAGAGAGAACTTTCAACGCCAATTTAACCATAACTTAGCTATTCAGGTAACCAGAATAGATCACAATTATCTGAATTAAGAGCTAAAAATTCATAAATGATAGTATTATTTAACTGAGTAGCAGAAGACAGACATAGGTTAACGCATTACCAACTGATGAATTCTGCTGCTGCTGCTCCTCTTCTACTTCAGCCATTATTGGTAACCTTGCTCTCACCAACAAAGTAAAAGTTCAGGCCAACCAACTGAGCTACTAAAATTGCCCCATCATAATTTGTATAATGAAAACTGGGGTTCGAAAGAAACAAAAAAAAAATCAAATCTTTATCAATACCCATTAAGAAAAGATCACAATTAAAGTAGCTTAGCTCAGAAATCCAACAATTTACAAGTATTAATCAACCGGGATTTCACAAGAAGAGCGAATAACTACAAGTGTTACCAAAAGTTAATCTTCTTGACAGTTTGGTAATTCTCAGCGTTTGCAGGGTCAAAATTGCAAAAAATTGATGTGGGTTTCTGCAAGCTCAGAGTGTAAATGGGTTTATGTATGAAGTTGATAATGGCTTTGAAATTATCGAACAAGATTCGAGATCGACAGACAGAAATAGACAAATGGCTTATGTGCACTATGCGACTTGTCACTATGCAAGTTTGACCAAAGAAAACAAAACAAAAATAAAAGAGCAAACAATTTGTACAAAAAAAAAAGGAGAAAATTGGCTTTGGTTTCGGGTAATAAGGAAAGTGAAAGGAAAAGGGAATAATTTCGTGTTTCTTTTTAAATTATTTGTTTGACCTACTTTTTCATTCTCTTTATTCTCTTTTTCATTCCTTTTTCCTTACATTGATTCCTCACCCGCTACGTATTTTCATTCCCTTTTTCCAACTCGGCCCCCGGACCCCAGACCACCCCGAACCACCGACCTCAGACCATCCAGAACCAAACATGTGGAGATAATCACGATAATTATTTTACTTTTTTTTCTTTTCATTTCCTTACTGAATTTCATTCTGTTTACCCTGCGCGAATTAAACACACCCAAAAAAAGTATGAAGTAATTGTGCGAAAGGAATAACTCAGCGAACATATGCAATATCAACTACCTCTTAAAGATAAAAGATTTAAGAGTTTTAGGGTGTGCTTAGCCAAGCTTCTAGAAAAGTGTTTTTATTTCTTAGAAGTAGTTCTACAGAAACTGTTTCTAAAGAATCTGTTATGTGGTGTTTGGCCAAGCTTCTGGAAGTGTTTTTGTTTCTCATAAACACTTCTTTGGCCAAACACCAACTTTCCAGAAGTAGAAACACTTTTTGGAAAAAGCGTTTCTAGATGGGAAGAGAAGCAGAAACACCAATTTGGTGTTTCTCGAGAAGCCCTTTTTGCTCATTAAATGATTTTTTTGGGACCAATTTATCATTTTCTTTTCACAAAATTCCTTTTAATCTCATATAATATTCCCATATAAAAATAAAAATTTAGAAATGGGGTAGGAGAATTTTTATTTTTTTTATTTTTTATAAAAGTAATAAAAAATATGAAATAGAATTTTGAGGATGGGTAGGGAAATGGGGTGGGGTAGGGGTAGGGCAGGTAAGAAAAAAAATCATATATATTTTTTTATAAAAGTAACAAAAAATATGAAATAGAAATTTGAGGATGGGTAGGGCAATGGGGTGGGGGGTAAGAAAAAAATTCATATTTTTTAATATTTGTTTTTATAAAAGTAACAAAAAATATGAAATAGAAATTTAAGGATGGGGTAGGTCAATGGGGTGGGGTGGGGTAGAGGGTAGGGGGTAAGAAAAATTCTTATATTTTTTTTATAAAAGTAACAATATGAAATAAAAATTTGAGGATTGGGTAGGGCAATGGGGGTAGGGGTAGGGCGGGGGGGGAAGAAAAAAATTCATATTTTTTATAAATTGTTTATAAAAAAAAAAAAAAAAAATAGAAATTTGAGAATGTGGTAGGTGGACGGGGGAGGGGGTAGATGAAGGTCATTGTTTTTCATTTTTTCAATCATTTTTTTTATAAAAGTAACAAAAAATATGAAATATAAATTTGAGGATGGGGTAGGGGTATGGGGTGTGGTGGGCTATAGGGCTGGGGGAGGTGTAGGTAGGGCGGGGGTAGGTTTGGACATATTTGAGTAATTGACTATCATATTGTCGTTACATTTTTTATATATAATATTGTTACACCTCGTAGTTTTAAAGCGATAATTAGAGAACGTCATTAAGAAATAAGATTCGAATATTGGATATAAGTGTATTTATATAAGCTAATCCGGAAGTTGGTATATAAAGGATGTGAGTCCGGAATTTTTTTGATTACTACGAGCGTGACAATGGAAATTGAAGATGATAATTATATGTATCCCCGTTATGGATTAGTAACGTATTATATAAGTTACGACAACGAGGATACGAAGTCTTATGAAATTTTCGGGAATTAAAGGAAGTAGGATTTAAGATTTATTACTTGGGGGTTGATTTAATTTTAATCGACAATGAGGGACTTAAGTGTAATATTTTAGGGACTAAATAAGCAAGTGTAATTTTCAGAATTTTAAGTGTCTTATAGGCTTAGGAAACCATTGAAATTCCACCATTTTTCAAACAGCAAAATTCTCTCTTCTTTCTCTCTTGGGGCAGCCGAATCACACCCCATTGTTAGCTAAGGATTGAAGTAATTTCCTTAACCTCTTCACAAGATTAAATCCTTCTAAACAAGTCCAAGAAATTAAAATTCAAGCAGTGAATTTCGGCCACTGCTGGTCGAAATTGGAACCCCAAAATTTCCAGATCTTTAGTCAACTTTAGAGGGGTATATCTCCCAGTATATTAGGAGTTTTTGGGTGTTTAAAAATCGTAAAATGAAGTTCGTCGAGTCTAGTTTCCAAAGCAATAAACCTCACGTCGATAGGACATCGTAATAGAGAGTTATGGACGTTACAAATTCAGCTGACAGAAGAGTGGGCATTTCGCCACTGCTGCCCGCGATTTGAGCCTCAATTTTTGGATTTTTGAGACGAATTTGTGAAAGAAAAATATGTTAGAATGTTGGGTTTACATTGTAGAACACATGCATGTCAATTTTGAGTTGAAGAAGTGAAAAAATTGGACAAGCATTTGATGCAAGTTGGGACAAAAATCGGGCTGGGCAGTGACATTTTTGGGACTGTTTTGGGACCAATTTAAGGTATGAAATTCTTCTTTTTATGGAGTATTTGGAAGATTAAGTGATGTTGTAACTAAGGGATTGACTCTTGATAAAGAAAGAACTTGAAATTTGAGATTGCATGTGAATATTTTGGGGTGTTAATGTCGATTGTGGACTATTTTGTATATATGGGTTTGATTATTGTTGTTGTTAACATTATCACTAATTGCATGTTGAGAATTGAAAAGAGATCATGATGTTTAAGTTATAATTGGTTATATGAAAGTATTGAAACATTAATTGGATTTTAAGGAGTTAAGAAAAAGAGCTTGGGTAATGTGGATATTGGCCGAAAACTTGCTTGAAATTATTGGAAATTGTTGTGATGTATTAGAGATTGTTTTTGTTAAGTTATAATGATGGAAAAATAAGTTATGAACTTATAAATACGTTGTGGTAATTGTCAACACATATCTTAAAGAAATTAAAGTGTAGTAGGGTGATATGTTGCAAACTAGAGGACTTGCACTCTTGATGGTTGTATTCTATAAATGTAAGGAGAAAGAATGCATAACTATGGTGTAAATAGAGTATATGGACTGATTTTGTGATATCTTGGAATTGTGACTTGTTAATTGGTATTGTTGTCATCTGTTGAAAATTGTGGATGTACATTTATAATAGGGGAAGTGCTGCCCAAATTTTTATAGAAAAGAGAGTCGTTATTCGATATAAAGTATGCTAGTAATCATAGAATTGACGGACATATTACCATTATTATAGGTTGAAGCACTAGACGAGACGTATTCTAATATTGAGTTGATTAGTTCGACTAAAAGGTATGTGAGACCTTTCCTTCTTTCTTTTGGCATGATTTTTATGAAAGTACGACGGACGTACTTAACTCCTACCAGTTCAGTTTTAAAAATGATTATTTACTAGTGATTATGATTTCAGTAACATAGTTTATGGTAATAATTTTATTAAGAGTCACATAATGATTTTAATTGCATACAGTTGCTCATGATATCTACTCGTGCTAAGTGTTACTATTTCACTCCACTGAGTCCGGGCAGTCGTGTTAGGTGTGCGGCCGTACCATTATCGTTCATCGAGTCCTCACTAGAGAAGTAGAGACAAGTTATATATATATATATATATATATATATATATATATATATATCTATATATATACAGATTACAGCGAGTTCCTCCATGAAGTAGAGACAAGTTCTGTGTAGATCTGATTCCATCGAGTCCTCCATAGAGGTCGAGACATGTTATACAATTTTATATCTGATACGTAGCATGATGATTTATGATTCAGTATACATGATATGATTTTCAGACATGATTCTCAGATTTATTAAATTTGATGACTCCCTGTTTTACTTGTACAGTTGTTATTCAGTTTTCAGTATTTTATGTTTTACATACTCAGTACATTATTTCGTACTGACCCCCTCTCCTGGGGGGCTGATCGGTGTATTTTATATACACTTTTTGAGTCGTTTTTAGTTAGTCTTTTGTCCCTTTCCGTACAAATACGTGTCGTCTTAGGATAGATTTTCTTTATTTTGAGTCAAATTGGTTAAAATGACTATTTGGCGGAAAATGAGCTAAAAGAGGGCAAAAGTGGAGGTTCCAGAGCTTAAAAGGCGAAAGCGGCGAACGAGCACGGGCGGGCGGCCGCGGCGCTGTCAGCGAGTCGAGCGCCCGGCGCCGATATCGAAGGTCTTAGAAGTTGCAGCGCCGCGGCTGCAAACGGCAGAGTGCGGTCGCGCCAAATCACGAACAACCTTGAGATTCACGGCCGTAGCCCAGCGATAGCGGCGGCGCCGCGAAAATCGAGTTTTTAGACGAGTTAGGCGGGCACTGAAGGGAAAAGTTGAGGGCGGTTTGGAGGCTATAAAAGGAGAACCCTAGACAGTTTTTAAGGGTTCCCTTTCTTGCACAAACACAAGACTTCTTGGAGTTGAAGATTTGAGACCTTTACTTAGTAATTTTCTTTTCTTTACTTTACTTTACTTTCAGTTTTTATGTTGGATATTGAATTAGTTCTTGTCATGTCAATGGCTAGGAACTAATTCCATTATAGGGCTTTCCATGTCAAATCACTTGAACCTTATGTTATGAATTGATGCATGTTTATGGTTGTTCTTCTTATTGTTGAGATTTACCCAATAATTGTTTTGAATGTTTGGTAATTAATTGATCACTAATTATCATTATTTATATGATTTCTAATCAAACTTCGAAAGGAGGAGGTTGTGACTATGTTGTAAGTTGGGTAGACATAGGTCGAATTGGGGATGAAAATACCTCAATTACTTGTGTAGCGTTAATAAGAGGTTTAAACATCTAATTTCACGCATGGCGCGTGACGATTAACTAGGTTTTTTGTCTTAATCCTCCTATAGAGTCATCCTTATCACCGAAAGGTAGAAAGGAGCGCTACTGGGGTTGAGTGTTTATATAGCCTTAACGGGAGTATAAAACGAATTAGTAAACTGCTAGCTCGAAAGAAGAAGAACCATAATTTATTGCATTAATAAGTAATATAAGCGGATAGTTGAGGAGACTTGGAAGCCCTATTTCCATCACTACTGAAGTAAACACATAGTTAATTAGTATTTATAATTGTTAGTTATAATCAACAAACTCAAATATCGGTTACCAAATAGATAACAAAAGATAGATAATTGGTACTTGAACACTAATCCTTGATGACGATATTCGGTCTTACCTATACTATATTACTTGTCACGATAACGTGCACTTGCGTTAAAGTGTGTGCATCTTTTCGCGCATCAAGTTTTTGGTGCCGTTGCCGAGGATTAGGCATAGTTCAATATCAATTTTATCTATTTTTAATTTCTAATTTGGTTTTTTATTTTTGTAAATTATCACGTTTTTTTTATTATTTTGGTAAAAATCAGGGTACTATGATCCGTTTGTTTGTTTTTGATCTGTTTCAGGCGCTCAGTTTATGCGAAGGAGGAGAGGAGCAGACACTCTTGTCCCCTTCAATCCAGAGATTGAGAAAACCTGCAAACATAATAGAAGGAACCAGCGAATTGCAACCTTGATAGAGATGGACGACGGTCAAAACAACAATATGTTGAGAGAGGGGTTAGGTGAAAATCAACCTAACCAAGGAATGCCTCGGCGAGTACCTATGGATGTCGAGGAGAGAGTTCAAGTCCAGGCAGAAAGAAGTTTGGGAGACTACGTCTTTGCAGGGTGAACGAAGCAGGACGTGTATTAGGCTCCCAACAATAGGAGGCGAATAACTTTGAGATCAAGCTGCGATTCTAAGCATGGTGCGAGCACGCGGTGCGATTTGGAGGTTGCCATCGGATGATCCACGTATGCACATAGCTAATTTCTTGGAGGCGTGTGCAACTTTCGAATATAACGGCATTCACGATGATCTTGATCAGTTGAGCTTTTTCCGCCTTCTCGGGGATAGAGCAAAGTATGGTTAAATTTCTGCCGGTGATTCGATTTTTACATGGCAAGAATGGCACGAATTTTTGGCAAAATTCTTCCCACCGCAGCAAATGAAATTGAGGCGGAGTGAATAATTTCTACCAAGCGGATGGAGAGTCATTATCTGAAGCTTGGGGAGGTTCAGATTTCTGAGAAAGTGTCCACACGGCTGTATTGAGTTGTGGAACTTGGTCCACATCTTATAACGGTGGCGGAACAACCAGAACAATTATAGATGCAGCAGCATGTGGGACATTTATGAGGAAAACAACTCACGAAGCTCACGAATTATTAGAAGATATGGTCACCAACAACCATGTCACAGAAGATAGACCAATGAGTGGCAGGAGAACAGTGGGAGTTCACGAGATAGATGTCATCACTGCCCTGAATGCCCAAGTTGCCCTGTTGACCAAGCAACTGCAACAACATACAATATCGGTGAATGCAGTGCAGATGCCAAAGAGCTGTGAAATATGTGGAGGCCCACATACTTTCGATAGATGTCCTTCAGCTGATCCTAATAATATGCCAATCGAGCAGGCAGAGTGCCAAGTTGTGGGTAACTATCAGAGGCCCCAAAACCACCCATACTCCAACACATACAATCCAGGGTGGAGGAATCACCCAAATTTCTCATGGAGAGGAGACCAGGGGCAACAGAATCAATATAGAGGCGATGCAAAACCAAGGCACGAGAATCGACGCTTTTACTCGGGCCACCTCTCAGCGATTGATGCACTGTTCGGCCGAAAAGCAAGATGGTGAGAGCGGCTTTGTTAGCACTCGCGCCACGACCCGGTTCGTAGCGAAACTAGATCCTCGTTGAAACTTGGAAACACAAGTGGGTCAACTAGCAAAGCAATCGAGCGGCCGAGCGAGTACACCGCCAAGCAACGAGAGATGAATCGAAAGAACAATGCCGAGCGATGCAGTGAGAAGTGGTAAACAATTGGAGCGCGATCACCTCGGCCCGATGGTTGAACAACGGGCGAAATAGAAAGAGAAGGTGAGTGAAGCTCGCCCGATAGTAGAAAACTCCGGAGAAGGAGTATCGAGAAGATCCCATTCCAGCATGGGTGCGGCGGAAGGCGGTTGATAAACAATTCTCCAAATTTTTGGAGACATTGAAAAACTGCATATCAACATACCCTTTATAGAGGCGTTGGAGCGGATGCCTCTTATTTCAAATTCATGATGGAGATTTTGGGAATAAGAAGAAAGCGCGAGTATGAGATGGTAGCACTAACGGAGGAGTGCGGTGCTATCCTGAGAAGAAGTTGCCTAAACTAAAAGACCGGGAGCTTTACACTACCTGCACGGTTGGCGGGGTGGCGTGCAGCGAGGCTCTTTGTGATTTAGCAAGCATAAATTTGATGCCTTTGTCGGTATTTAAACGGTTGGAGTTAGGTGAGCAAAACCAACCACGGTGAGCCTGCTGACTAGCCGATAGGGCGATGGTGCACCGAGGGAAGATTGAGGGCGTCTTGTTAAAGTAGGAAAATTCTTTTTCCGCGATTTTCATTCTTGACATGGAAGAAGATCTGAGAGATCCCATCATATTGGGAGACCATTCCTAGCGACAGAGAGCCACGATCGATATAGAAGAGGAGAGTCGACATTGAGGTGGAGAAGGAAGAAATGGTGTTTAAAGTATTTAAACACGTCATTGAGCCACCAATCATGAGCATGTGCTTTGCAATCGGACCATCAAAACCCTCGTGAGCGGTACAAGCCAAACGAGGAGATGAGCCCACAAGCGGTATGTGATGCGAACCTCCACAAAAGCGGTATGTGTTCTGAACCTTCCTCAAGATAATTTTAAGAAGAGAAGAAGAAGAAAGCGAAAAATGTGGAGAAAATGGATTGGTTGTGGGGTTAATCCACCCCACACTTATTGAGTTAAGGAACTGCGTCCAGGCTAAAAGGCGTTAAAAACAGCTACTTGGGAGACAACCCAAGTTATTTTGATTTATTTTACTTTAATATAGTAGTTTTTATTAAGAACGGTCTCACGGAGGTAGTGTTTGTGTTGTGATTGACAGGTGTAGGCCAATAAATTGAAGGGCGAAAAACTGAAGAATAACCAGGATTTCCAGAAAAATGGGTGGCCTTGCGGCCAGGAAGCGAGCGCGGCGCGAAAATCGAAAAATTGCCAAGTCTAGCGCGTGGCCCAGAAATTCCCAGTAGTGCGATAAGTTGGCGCGGCTAAATGCGAACGCAGCGGCGGAAATCCATAAATTAAAAGACGCCCAGATATCCGATTTTCCCCAATTTCAAACCAAAACCTAACTTTTCTTCTCCACAAAACTCACGAAAATTCAAACCTCAACCACAAATCTTCCATAAATCAAAACCCAAACACAACCAAAAACTCTTAAAGTCCCTAAACCTTTAACCATTTCAACTAACAAAACTTCATCCAGTCGCCTCAAATCGCATTAGAAGCGAAAACCTTGAAGAACAGTCAAAAGGTAATCTTCATCTTTTCTTGAAAGTTTTACAGTAGTCAAAGGAGGTAGTAGTTTGGAGGAGTGTTGCATTGTTGAAGTCGTTGGGGTGTTGAAAAATTGGTTGTGAAATTTAGAGGAGGAGTATACAAATAGGGTGTGGGTATTGTGTAGTGCAGGAGTTGGAGTTTGGGGGTGATAGTGTTGTAGCTGCTAATTGTTGTGTGATAGTGTTGGGGAACATTTGTGATACTAAACGCTGCAAGAAAGTGAATTAACCATGTCTGCCAGAAAGAGAAGAGTCTCCACATCCACCTCAGCCTCTCAATACGATGATACTAGGTTCATTAGCCAACAAGCTTATGAAAGATATAAAAAGCTTAGTACTAGGCCCTTAATCCCTGAAAGGGGAATGAACTATCAGAGGGATTCGCTTGGGGAGGAGGATGTCTATGAGCCCATTCGGGCAATGATTGAGATGATGGGGTGGAAGAGATTTGTAAACCCGAAAAAGATAGCACCAATGAACACATCGATGGTGCATGAATTCTATGCTAACTTTTCGGAGAGGGTAGACAATAAATGCTTTGTAAGGGGAAGATATATGCATGTGACGGCAGAAGTGATAAATGTGTCTCTAAAAACAGTTGATGTTGAGGAAAGGGGTGATGACCAAACTCTTGAGAACATGGTCGAAGCGCACCAACATCAGCGGAATGTAAATCGTGAACGCGATGAGCTACCACAGCTGCATTTGATATTGCCAAAAATTGGTCAAGAGGGTGGCGGTGTCGGTTCAACAAAGCGACGAGGTTGGCGTATTTCGTCAGTGTCCGTCTGATCCCATCAACGCACTTCACCAGAGTGCCAGAAGATAATATCAAATTGATATATGGAATCATGACGGGGAAGACGATTGATGTGGGGAAAAAGATAGTGCAAAGTATTGAAGAAATCAGCAGGTTGGTAACAACAGGTGGGTTGGGACATGACTCACTTATCACTAATTTATGCCACATGAATGGGGTCCCAATCCTACCCACTGATACTAATGAGAGAAGCCAACTGCCTGTGTCATATGGGATAGTGCACTCCTTCCCAGACCCAAGCCCCCCAACAACAAGAAGAAGAGCACCAAGGCGCGGCGGCAGAAGCGCCGTGAGCGAAGATGAGCACGAAATAGAGGCTCGATATGCGGCGAAGAACAACCGCTGACCACGCGAATCGAACCTCCAGTGCCTATGATGGAACAGTTGCTCCAGAATCAGAGAAGGATGATGCAACATTTCGACACAGTGATACAAGGACAACAAGAGTTGAGACAAGGGCAACAAGAATTGAGGCAGGAGCAACAACAGTTGCACCAGCAGTTTGACGAGATGAGTTCCTTGTTCAACCAATGGTCGATGCATTATCCACCGCTACCGCCACTATTTTAAACCAAGTCTGTAAGTGTCTTGTTTCTTTTATTGTCTTTGAGTCTTGCACACATTGGGGACAATGTGTGATTTAAGTTTGGGGGGTTGTCCTATTTGTGTCTTATTGTTATAGTATGTTTAAGTCTTTTTGTTGTTTTTGTGTATTTTTGAGTCATAATTTTTTTTCTTTTGAGTCATAATTGTGTGTCAAAGATCATGCATGCTGTAGTTACTAGAAACACCTAGTGAAGTAAGGTGGAATAATGTAATGGAACTAAAAACAACTATCTAAACACTTAGGTTAGATATGCCAAAAACTAAAAAAAATCCGTATATTTGGGGTTGTCTACTTGAATTGTGCATGATAAATGATTAAAACCTATGTGTTATGATTGCTTGCTATTTGAGGCGAAATAGTGAGGATATGCATGTTTAGGGAGATGACTCGGGCGTTTCTTTGTTAGTCAATTCTTACCACTCTTTTCTATCCCTGACATTAAAAATATCCCTAGTCAGCCCCATTGAGCCTAAAAATTGAACTTTTTCTTTGACACCCTATATTTTCATACTTGTACCATAAGTAAACATGTGAAATAGTTGGAATAAAGTGTGTTAAAAAAAGAGACAAAAAGAGCAAACAAGATTGATACACCCCAATTAAAAAGTAATAAGAAATAGGCAAAAGCCTAAGTTTGGGGGTGCTTGCTATTATGATACACTTCACGCTCTCAAAACAAAAGAGGGGAAAGATAGATTTGAAGTGAAGAAAAGAATCAAAAGAAAAGGGAAACACTGAAAAGCTAAAGAGCTTATGGTACACAAAAATGAGCCTAAATGCCTATTTTTACCTACCCGTGCCTAAGCTACATTCTGACCCTTAAAAGTCCTGAAGATCTCTTAGATGCATATCCATGATTAGTGGAGAATAGCAAGTAAAAATGCCATATGATTTTTGAAATTAACATGCATGATTCAGTATTGTGACTTTCATTAAGCATGATAAAAATGAATTTGCGAAATATCTAGCTTAATGTGTTTAGTGTGCTAAAATTTCATGCTATATGTTCCTGCATATTATTCTGCTAATCTTCATATTTGTCTAAGTAACACCAATGCAGCAAAGTGATCAATGTCATTGAGTCTGTTTATTTTTCCTTTTTCTTGAGTCTTTATTTCTTTCTTTTTATCTTTGCTCGAGGGCGAGCAAAGGTTAAGTTTGGGGGTATTTGATCGGTGTATTTTATATACACTTTTTGAGTCGTTTTTAGTTAGTCTTTTGTCCCTTTCTATACAAATACGTGTCGCCTTAGGATACATTTTCTTTCTTTTGAGTCAAATTGGTTAAAATGACTATTTGGCGGAAAATGAGCTAAAGGAGGGCAAAAGTGGAGGTTCCAGAGCTTAAAAGACGAGAAAGTGGCGAACTAGAACACGCGGGCGGGCAGCGCCTCACTGCCAACAGTCCGAGACTCCGGCGCCAATATTCGTGAAGGTCTCGAAGTTGCGGCGCGCTCTGCAAACAGTGCGAGGCGCGGCGCCAAATCACCAAAGACCTGCAGATTCCGTATGCGGCTGATAGCGCATGGCCGCGAAAAATCGAGTTTTAGGCGAGTTACGGGCGGCGTGAAGGGAAAAGTTGATGGCGGTTTGGAGGCTATAAAAGGAGAACCACTGAAGCTTTTAAGGGTTCCTTTCTTGCCTGACACAAGACTTCTTGGAGTTGAAGATTGGAGACCTTTACTTAGTAATTTTCTTTTCTTTTCTTTACTTTACTTTCAGTTTTTATGTTGGATATTGAATTAGTTCTTGTCATGTCAATGGCTAGGAACTAATTCCATTATAGGGCTTTCCATGTCAAATCACTTGAATCTTATGTTATGAATTGATGCATGTTTATGGTTGTTCTTCTTATTGTTGAGATTTACCCAATAATTGCTTTGAATGCTTGGTAATTAATTGATCACTAATTATCATTATTTATATGATTTCTAATCAAACTTCGAAAGGAGGAGGTTGTGACTATGCTGTAAGTTGGGTAGACATAGGTCGGATTGGTGATGAAAATACCTCAATTACTTGTGTAGCGTTAATAAGAGGTTTAAACATCTAATTTCACGCATGGCGCGTGACGATTAGCTAGGTTTTTGGTCTTAATCCTCCTATAGAGTCATCTTTATCACCGAAAGGTAGAAAGGAGCGCTACTGGGGTTGAGTGTTTATATAGCCTTAACGGGAGTATAAAACGAATTAGTAAACCTGCTAGCTCCAAAAGAAGACGAACCATAATTTATTGCATTAATAAGTAATATAAGCGGATAGTTGAGGAGACTTGGAAGCCCTATTTCCATCACTACTGAAGTAAACACATAGTTAATTAGTATTTATAATTGTTAGTTATAATCAACAAACTCAAATATCGGTTACGAAATAGATAACAAAAGATAGATAATTGGTACTTGAACACTAATCCTTGAGGACGATATTCGGTCTTACCTAGACTATATTACTTGTCACGATAACGTGTACTTGCGTTAAAGTGTGTGCATCTTTTCGCGCGCGTCATTTGCGTTCGTACGCGAGTTCAGTGTTCAGATAGGTGACCCTCTAGTCTAGGATTTCTGTACAACAGTTGGAGAGCTCATTTGTTCCGGAGCCAGCTAGTTTGGTACACACCTTTATCTTTCCGACTTATGCATAGTTTGGGCACGCCGGGGCCACTGTCCGTCGTATATCGATATTGCACTATTAAGTGCAGAAGCGGTTGTGGGTTGGACGTTTGTACCTTGTTTTGGGTTTTTGATGTTGTTATCTAGTGACAGCCTTGTCGGTTTGCTTATTTTGATTATGCCTTTGTGCACGTGATGTTGGTTGGTGGCAGCCTAGTCGACTAGCCTATTATGATTGTTGTTTTGTTGTTATTTTGACAGCCTTGTCGGCTCGCCCATTTTAGGGATGTGTTGTAAAAGCAGCGTTGTGCTGTCGAAATTTCTATGGATATCTGTATTAGATAAATTAAGAGTGACAGGTCAGTAAGGACGTCGAATTAGGACGTTTAGTCGCGGCCCGTCAGGTCGGGTCGTGACAAATATAATATAATTTTTTTATTAAATGTTGCAATTAAATAATTTTAATTTTTTTTATTAAATGGTAAAGATATACTACTTTTTAGAAACATATGATAGAAGAGAATATTTTTAATAGTTTTAAATCTATTAAAAAGAATATTCTAGTAAATTTGCATAAATGTGAGCCAAACAGAAGCTGTTACATTTCTGAAATCTTACATAACTATAGGCCAAACACCCAGTGATTCTCGAAAGCGGTTTTGCAGAACTACTTCTAAGAAACAGAAACACTTTTCTAGAAGCTTGGCCAAACATACTCTTAGGGTGTTTGACCTATAATTATAGAAATACTTATGAGAAACAAAAACAGTTTCCTGTTTGGCTACATTTATGCAAATTACTAGAATATTCTTTTTAATATATTTAAACTATTTAATTTTTTTTTCTATCCTATGTTTCTAAAATTAGTATATCTTTACAATTTAATATTTTATTTAAAATTATTTAATTGCAACATTTAATAAAATAATAATATTATATTGTACATAAGAAATGTAACGACAATATGATAGTCAATGACTCAAATATGTCCAAACCTACCCTGCCCTACCCACACCTACCCCTCCACCCCAACCCATCCTTAAATTTCTATGTCATTTTTTTTTACTTTTATAAAAAATATGAATTTTTTACCCCCCCACATACCCCCTCCGCCTCCATCCCATCCTCAAATTTCTATTTCATATTTTTTTGTTACTTTTATAAAAAATGATTGAAAATATAATTTTTTTTACCTCCCCTGCCCCTCCCCCGTCCACCTACCACATTCTCAAATTTCTATTTATATTTTTTTACTTTTATAAATAATTTATAAAAAATATGAATTATTTTCTTACTCCTCACCAATCCCATCCCATTGCCCTACCCCATCCTCAAATTTCTATTTCATATACTTAAGCAATTCTTCTTATTCTTCTTCTTTCTTAATTGAAGTTCTTGATTTTTTCTTTCTTTTATAAATGTTATAACTCCTAATATTTTGTTACTTTTATAAAAAATGATTGAAAATATAAATTTTTCCTTACCTCCACCTACCCGTCCACCTACCCCATTATCAAATTTCTATTTTATATTATTTTTACTTTTATAAACAATTTATAAAAATATAAAATTTCCCCTACCCCCTTCCACCCCATTGCCCTACCCCATCCTCAAATTTCTATTTCATATTTTTTGTTACTTTTATAAAAAATAATTGAAAATACGAATTATTTTCTTACCTCCCCCTACCCCCCTCGTCCACCTACCCCATTCTCAATTTCTATTTTATATATTTTTTACTTTTAAAAATAATTTATAAAAAAATATGATTTTTTTCTTACCCTACCCCACCCCACCCCATTGACCTACCCCATCCTCAAATTCCTATTTCATATTTTTTTGTTACTTTTGTAAAAAAAAAAATTAAAAATATGAATTTTTTTCTTACCCCCGCCCTACCCACACCTACCCCTCCCCCGCCCTATCCTATTCTCAAATTTCTATTTTATACGGGGATATTATATGATATTAAAAGGAATTTTGTGAAAAGAAAATGGTAAATGAGTCAAAAAGAAAATTTATTTAATGGGCAAAAAGGACTTCTCGAGAAACATTTCTCGAAATTTGGTGTTTTAGCTTATCCTTCTATCTAAAAATATTTTTTTGTTTTTTTTAAAAAGTGTTTCTATTTTTGAAAAATACCTGTTTGGCCTAAGAAACTTCCAGAAGCTTGACCAAACATGTACTTAATATTCATATTCAGTAATTATATTAATTCACAGATTTTATTATTCTTGATCACTCCTTTTATAATTGATCACAAAGCTTTTAAAAAATCATGCATCAATGTCGTTAATGTCTTCTTCATTTTGTTGATCATGTTGACTTAGGTGTTAAATTCCTATTATTAATGATCTGAACAATAACAAGAAGTTTTTTTAGCGAAAATCAGAAAGATTTTTTGTTTTTCTACTCATATGCCTTTTATTGAAATTTCTTAATTTTAAAAAACTAGCGTCTTAACAATATGATAAAATGCAATTATATTCCTTTTTACTGTACTAAGTTTTTGCCACTACTATAGTCTATAGTCTATACATAGAAATCATGGATTCTAATAACATATTCAAAACTTCAATGGGCCAAATTTGATTTTTAACTCACCTTATAAACTTCTGAAACCCCAAGACCCGCACCCAACCCCTGCCTTTGTCTCTTTGAAAGGGCTTTTTCCCAAATTAAACTCTTCAAAAATTCCTCATACACCAAAATCTTTATCTCGCGTATGGCCTTTCACGTAGCTTGCCCAATTACCTGGTACTACTACAAACTCAACCTCATTCTTTTATTTTTTTTTGTATTATTTGAGGTATAATTTTCTCTCTTTATTATCACTCTTTCTCTCTACTCTCTCTCTCTCTTATATAGCCAAGAATGCCATATGGGTTTCTTGGTTTTGTGGTTTTAAGTTGTTTACTGTGGTTTTTTCTAACCCATATAGTTTTTTTGCATGTGGGGTTTGACTATTTTGTGGTATAACTGAAAGATCTGATGTCTCTCTCTTCTCTATATATCGATGGATAACAAATCGGTTTCTTGGTTTTGTGGTGTATTGTTGTGTTCTTTTTGTTTTCTGACTCGTTTGAGTGTTTTTGATTGTGGGTATTGGTTCTTTTTGGTGTAGTCGAAGGATTTGTTACTGCTCACTTGGGTTACCAAAGGATAAAAATGAGTTCTTGGAAGATGTGGCTAGGGTTGAGGAGTTTCTTAAGGGCCCATGGTTGCTTAAGGCAAGAGAAGGTGCTACAATTCAGGTTAAGGTTCCCAAGATTGTTGTTGCTGCTCCGCCCCCACAGGCGCCGGTAGGTGATGGGAGTGGTGGTGGCGGTGGTGGGGATGGAGAGGAGGCGGCTGCTATTGCTTCAGCTCAGACAAAGCGTGTTGCTTTGCAGAAGAAAGCTGCTGCTGCATCTATGGTGGCTGAGGATTTCGCTAGACGATTTGAGTCTGGTGATTTGGAGGTCAGTAATTGCAGTTTTATTTGGATATATTTTTAATGATTTTGAATATGGAATATGAAAATTAGGATTATGAAATCAATCGACTTGTTTTGTGTCCTATTTCTTATAGTCAGGATAATGGGATATATGGTTCGCTGAGATGATCTGTTTCGAAATCACTGTCTGTTTATATTTCGTGTGGATTTTATGCCATTATTGCTACTGTGTTCATTTTTCGTTTAATGTTGAGCTTCTTCTGTAGAGGGAGAAAAGAATTTAAGTGGTCCACAGAAAGGTTTAGACGTGCTAGGTTGTATGAATACTTTCAGGGTACCTGATAATTAGCTCCATTTACATTTTAGACTTTCAAGTGATTACACTGGGTATGTTGTTGTTGTTGTTGTTGTTGTAAGTGTTTGTATAGTATGCCACTTCAGGAGGAGAAAAGACGCACCAATGATTTAGCATGTCCTGATATTTCCTCTTAAAAGAGAGTGATTTTTTATGGTGCTTCCTATAGGATTGAGAAATTCATGGGTTATTTAGTGTTTGAATTATTTAAAGTATGAATCTCCTTTTCCAATGACTAGGAGAATGTATACACCCTTAATTCAGGTAATATATCATTTTTGAAAATTCATTTTCCTCGTGAGAGGTGATAATGTTTAGTGAAGGCTGGTAATTAAATGCATTTTAGTCACACACTTCGATCTCTTATTTTTGGGCTCCAGCTAAGTTCTTTGGCTATATTAACTTGAGAGCGTGAGAATGTTCTATGAAGTGGACAACTTTGGACATTATGCTGTAAGGGGCCGTTTGGTTGATGTGTAGGAATAATTAATATCAACATAAAATCCCACATAAGATAGTACAATATTGGCTGGACACATGAAAAATGGTATAACTAATACAAAGTTTGGTTGGCGGTATTAACTAATACTCGCATTAAGCTGTGCGTGAATTTGTGTATCATTTTGTATGGAATAGAATGTGGAATAAGAATACATGTATTCGCGATGCGTATCTGAATTCTGAAGGTGGACATGCCCTTATAAAGTAAGTAATTCATGTATAATTATCTTCTCGTTATTAATTTCATTATTAATCACCGTATAAACTATTCCTTCATTATTAATAACCGTTTGAACAATCCCTGCATTATATTCCCTATTTAACAAGTATGTCAACCAAGCGCCCCTGAAAGTAAGATCCACTAGTGCTTCAAACAAAAAAGAGTGATCTAGAATTGGATTTAAAATTAAATACCTGCTGAGGTGTGAGTTTTTTGAAATATGATAACAATTAGGATATATCCTTTGTCGTTCCTCAAATTCAACCAAATAGCTGTTGTCACTCACCAGCAGAATATTCATATTCTAAAGATGCATTGTTACTGGGCATTTAATAACCCCTTTTCATTGCTCATTCTACTGATATTCATTTCTTTTTCTCTTGTGGGGGTGGGGCCCTGGAATCATAAATTGTTACATGATAGTATTCAGTTTTTTATTTACAAATAAAATTCTGCCCTCAGGGCTCCGTGAAAGATGGTGGAGAAGAACAGGGTCTATCGAATGTCAAAGTAATGTGTAGGCTATGCTTTTGCGGTGAAAATGAAGGAGGTGAAAGAACAAGGAAAATGATGTCCTGCAAAAGTTGTGCGAAGAAGTATCACCGAAGCTGCCTGAAAGCTTGGGGTCAACATAGAGGTACTTTTATAGGCTACAAGATTTGTCAGTTTTTAGTATTATGCTTTTGCTAATATGCTCCTTTCTACAGATCTCTTTCATTGGAGTTCATGGAAATGTCCCTCATGCCGGCTTTGTGAGGTAAATCTTTTGATTCTTTTCAATAGTGAAATGTAGTTGGTTTTGGTTTTTAATAGCTGCCCATAAAATGTTATTTGACAAGACATAGACTTCTATTACCTAACAAAATGTAAAAAATGAATTTATCAGAGAGATCAACCAATGCCCTCATTTTCTCAGCTAGCCATGTAGCAACCTGAGGTATTCATATGTAGGCATTTTGGGTTCTAGCCAGCTGCCTGGCCCTATAAGAGGTCACCCATGCCAGTTTTGACATAGAAATCTTCGGTAAGGTACACTGATTAAAAAAAAGATCTTGAGTAAGGTGGGTGTCATAAAAATAGAAGTTCTTTCCACATCTCTATGTGTTGGCATGGACAGTCTATTGAGAAACAAGGATATTGCTTGTAAGTCAATGCTCTCAACTGGATTCCTCCGTATGCGTATGGTGTACGGCACTCAATGGAGATGGCGTGAAACAGGTAGAATTTGACCCATGGCACCACTTATATACAAACTTATTAGCAATTAATTATACACTTGCCATATCAACTACTCTTTGCCCTCTAAGAAACAAGGAAGACTACTTTCTGCTAGATCAAGTGGACCCAACATACATTGGTCTTGAAACATTAGTGAACTTTTTTCTAGTTTCTCAAATATGCACCATGTCAAAGAGAAATAAGCTGCAAGCAATAATTGCTTATAATGATAAACCCCATGTCGAAATCCCAATGCCTGGTTGTAAGAAATCATTTAATAATCAGCGGAGGCGAAAATACTAAGTGATTTCTTCCCATCCGTAGTTACCCGGTTGAATTAGTCTAAGTGTGCGCAAGCTGGTCCGGGCACCACTCTTATTAAAAAAAATGAAGCCATTTGATGTGAAATGAGTCACTATATTTTCATGTTGCACGTTTTATGGTGTAAAGTTGTCATGTTTGGTTGCAAGGTGTTACTGGATCACATTATATTTACTAAGAAAGTGTCATCCTTGAAGAAGAAAAATAAAATGAAATTTTAAGAAATTACAGAGAACCAACAGTAAACAAGAAGAGAATTATGTAAATGTTCAATGTACAAGACCCTTCTTTTACTATAACTATTCTCTACATCTACGTTAAAAACTTGAAACAAAGAAAAAGAAGACAACCATGTCAAGCAGAACTTAATTGTAGAGAGGAGTCTTAGTAATCATACATCAAAAAGACCTACTCTTCTTACTCCCTTTTTCCTATCTTTTCCACATTTTAGAGTCACTTTCAAATAAATTGACCGTGCTTCGCTAAAAACAATTTCTGTCTCCTGTCTAAACCATGTTTCCCCAAAGTGTGTGACATCATACATGAAGCAGTAACCCCTGGCTTGGCATCACTTCATCGCTAGCTTGCTTCAACACTGGATTTGAGGATGTATGAGAGGATTTTGACATATTGAAGGAAGAGGGTGGTAGAAGGTGTCAAAGGATGGTGCTCGTGGAAATGTTAATTTTATTATGCGAGCGACTGCAAGGACTAAATTGGCTTATATCATGCAGATTGAAGGTGTTTCTGCATATGTTGCATGGGAAGGAAATGGGTTTATTGGTTGCGATAGTGATAATATATCGGGATGTGGGAAATAATTTTGATGGTTTGGAGGGAAGGGGTGGGTAGAGGGTGGAAAATGACAGTACCAGTAAGGACTAGATTTGCTCTCACACAGATTGGAGTTTTTATGTGCTGTAGATATACACAAGGATGAATGTCGAAAGCTAGTAGCCTATTATCTTTCCTTTCTATTTGAGTGTTTGATGGTCATGGATGTTGCTGATAATGGCTTCTTATCTGCTCCTGAGTCCTGTCAAATTGCAAGGTAGGTTGCTAATCTATTTGAGGCAGCGTCACATGATGCATAATTTCTGCCGAAATATTGATGATCAAACATATTAATTTAGGCAGAGCTCTTGAAGTTTGAAATATCCTTAAAAAACTAATGAAGTGTCTATAAATGAAACTATTGACTGTTTTTTTTTAATCTTTTGCATAAATCAACTCTATGCTTGATAACTGGACATGCATTCAACATCATCCTCTAGTGATTATTGCATTTTTGGCTATTTGATGTCTATGTTGTTGTTCAACTCATGTTCTTGTGCTCACTTTATTGCTCATATCTACTGACTGTATGTATGCTCCTTGTTTGGTGCAGGCCTGTCGAAGAACTGGAGATCCGAACAAGTTCATGTTTTGCAAAAGGTGTGATGGAGCTTATCACTGCTACTGTATGCAGCCTCCACATAAGGTGGATTCTTGTGTCTTAGTCCTCCAGTTCTGTATAATGATAAAAGTAGATTGTACTTAGTTGTTTTTGATATGTGCAGAACGTTAGCAGTGGACCTTATTTATGCCCCAAACACACTAAGTGTCACAGCTGTGGTTCTAACGTTCCAGGAAATGGCCTGAGCGTAAGGTGTGTAGTATGGTGCCATGGGCAGCTAATTGACATTCTCTTGGATGCACGTTTTGCTTTATTTTATGATGTTAATTGAACACTCCAATTAACTGCATTTTAGTTAGAAGGCTTATTCGTGTACCCTTTCTATGTCGTTTTTTCTGTATCTTCACAGAGGAGCATCACATAAGAGTTATATTTGGTTTACATCATATATTATGATAAGGGATTTGAAAGCAATTTAGCCCAGTTCTCTAGTTTTGGCCTTGTCCGTAGCACGGTTAATGTTCCACATTAATGTCTTTTCAAGATTCCAAATACAAATTATTGCGATAGCATCAGATAATGTTGTGTGCTGCATGTGATATATGAAAATCATTTAAGGCATGTTGATATCTTGCAAATCTTATTGTCTCTAAACTAATAATATCGTGATCTATGGCAGGTGGTTTTTAGGATACACTTGTTGTGATGCTTGTGGAAGGTTATTTGTGAAGGGAAACTACTGTCCTGTTTGTTTGAAGGTAGATAGTATGGCGGTTTGATTATCTGAGATTCTCTTTGTTTGATTGTACGATGAGGTTACTTGTACTATGGTGGTTTACTAATGTAAAATTGCTATTTTGTGGGCAATTGTTACGGGATGCCTTTTGTTTTCGTTGCCTTTCCAAAGCAATTGAGTATTTTTCTTCCCACAGGTCTATGGGGAATGCAATTAATTTTTATTTTACACTGTAGGTATATAGAGATTCTGAATCAACACCTATGGTTTGCTGTGACATTTGCCAGCGTTGGGTGCACTGCCAATGTGATGGCATCAGGTATACCTTAGAATTTGCTTTTTAGATTATTAATTTATTGGTTTTGCTTTGGTGCCTTTCTTATTAAGTGCAATTTTATCTCTTGACATATGGGAAAATATGGATGTGCATTAGGTTAGACTTTTCTGTTCTGGAATTAAATATCAGAAATCTATTTCAGCATCCTATACCTTTATGGTGTTCTTCAGCAGATTTTGTTAAAATGTGGGAAGTGTTTCCAAAATAGTCTCATCATTCCCCATTGACTTTTATTGTTTCATTGAATAATTGAATGGCATTTTGGGCTGTTTATGCTTCTTTCTGGCTTGTTAAGAGCGGAGTCAGTTGACAGGGAGCTAGTTCTACTTTCCAGAAAATCTCCTCTTCTGCCCTTCACTATAAAATTGTCTTTTGCCAATTTGTTCTCCTGTCATTTGCGATATAAAGCTGCTAACTTATGCAACCTTGATCGTAGTTTCACTAAAGCTTTGATTTAGGGACTCCTTTGGAACTTTTAATTTGAAAATGGGTATTTGCTTTGCAGTGAGGAAAAATATTTGCAGTTTCAAGTGGATGGAAACTTGCCGTATGCATGTCCAACATGCCGCGGAAATAGTTATCAGGTGTGTTTACGGCAATGATTACTTTAAATAGAAAATTTAAACTAGAACGTTATCCTGATAATCGTATTGATGCTCTCAGGTGAGAAATCTTGAGGATGCTGTTCAGGAGCTTTGGAGGAGAAGAGATGTAGCTGATAAGGATTTAATTGCAAGTTTGAGGGCAGGAGCTGGGTTGCCCGTTGAAGATGAAATATTTTCTATCTCACCTTTTTCAGATGATGAAGATGGTGCTCCTGTAGTAAAAAATGAACATAGTCGATCTTTGAAGTTTTCTCTTAAAGGTTTAGTTGATAAATCTCCCAAAAAGAGCAAGGAGTATGGAAAGAAATCTTCTTACAAGAAATCTGGTAAAAAGAAGGGGTTGACTGGACAAAATGAAGCACATCCAGATGCTGCATCTGGTGGATATGGTGCTGGCGACGTGAAGAATGAAGAATTGCAGGCTTATGGGGAACTGGATAGCTTTTCTTCTCCTGTTGGAAGCTTGACAGAAGGTATATGTTCAATTAATCAGGCAGGGGTTCTAAAGCACAAATTTATAGATGAGGTTACTGGAAGCAAGGGTAAGAGGACAATCCAAATGAAAGGTAGCAAGCCTCAGCGTTTGGACGGGGATGATGTTGGGATTCAAACAAGCATGCCAAAGACCTCTAAGGGACCAAAGCTTGTTATACATTTGGGCTCACGGAATAAAAACATAGCAGGTTCCCCAATGTCCGATACATCAAGCTGTCAGAAAGAGCAAGATTTGACTACTTCAAATGGTATGATGTCTTGAGGTTCCTCTGTCTTTCCGTTCTCTTACTTGGATGAATCTTGTTTATAAACTATGACTTCTACATAGAATTTGATGACTGTTAATATGCTTTTCTACTAGCTTGCGTCACTTATGACACGAAAGCAATGGCTTTCTAAATTGTTATCTCTTCCAGACAAAAGGTTCCGCCAGTGGGAGAAAGATGATTATATTTTTTCTCAGTGCCATATTATTTCTTGCAGATTCTCTTTTGTGATTGGTAAGGACTTCATATATAAGTTGGCCCAAGGGCTTTAAGCGGTAAGAGCACAACACGTGATCTGTGGATTAGGCGCATGTCACACGTGCGAACCCTGCCGCCGACAAAATCACGGCGAAGGGTAGATGGCGGAACTCATTATCCTCACTGGGTTTTGAACCTTATGTCACTGGCCCTTGGGAATTCCTTGGTTATAAAAAAAGGACATAAGTTGGTTGAGGAATATCATAAAGTACCGTGATTCTTGGTGTTGCTTTTTGTTCATAGAATCCAGAAGTATCTCTAATGTACTTTTCTTGCAATGCATTTTCTTGTAGATAACAAACTAGCGTAGATGCAAACTTATGCCACATATTTTCTTCTCCTTGCCTTGGTTAATTGGTTCCTTATTTGGCATATGATGAATGTGTGCCTTGGTCATCATGTCATGTGATGTTTGTTGCTTTTAGCTTCTTCATGACTCAAGTGGAAAATTCTAGTGAAAGTAAAGCAGATGGGGATATTTAAGTCACGTCCTCAAAGTTTTACAAAACAATGTTAATCATTGATTAGACAATGGTAAAAATGTAAGCTAGTAGTTTAAAACTTCCTTTTTAATTATCTTGACAAATCTTAAAAGAGTAGGACTCATGCATACATCTTACTCAGACCTCTTCACTTTTCTCAAGACTCTGAAACTGCTTTTGTTGTCTTGATGGATACACTCTGGCATAAAACCAGAGTTTTCTTTGGTTTGGGAATGGAAGGTCTGTTCTGTGCCTGATTAAATTCTGCAATTCTTGTTCTGGTGTGGTGTTCCCTCTCTATATTTTTCTATGCTACAATAATTCAGATTCTTTCCCCTGTGTGAATGCTTGCAGCTGAAGAGTTCGGAAAGCTGCTAATGGCCCCCAAAAATAAAAAAAGAAATTAACCTAAATTGATTGAATATCTGAACTCAACTAAAAGTTCACGCTGTGGATTATTTTAGTATTCTGATGTTAAACCCCTGTGAAATTTTAGGAAATATGGTTAAATTTGTAAACCAATGAGCTCACCCCGTCGAAACGGGTAGGCGGCAATACTTCTGTTTCCTAAATCTTTTTCAAATTTAATTTCTAGATTCTCTCTTCATCTGTTATTCCCTAAAATTATTCAATTTCTAAATTGCTTGATCAAGACAGCAATATTTCTTGAGATCAAGTAATTAGCTTTAATGCTCTATATTCCTGGTCTTATATGGTGTAGATTCTCTACTTTTTGGGGTACTTCTTGTATATGGGAGCTTTTCTCAATTTGATAATTTTTTTCACATTACCAAAAAAAGATTCCAATTCTTATATGTACTTCCTTTGTTTATCAGGTAGCGAGGATCTGGGTCAGCTGAGAGAGAATGAGAACTCAGAGAGGAATGACACTGCAGCTAAACTTGGTGGCGGAAAAGGTAAGACGTGGTGTAACTTGTTCACTTTCTATGTTGGTGGTGGGGGTGGTGCAGGAAGATAAAATTGTATTTATTGCTTTAGGAGCATATTTTTAGTGTTCTATTAGTAACTTTTGGTTCTCGTTTCTGTGCCTGAAGGACATAAGGTGGATCATATGGACCAAATAAAGGGTCAAAATACGAGGGGTAAAGAAAGTCACTTAATAAAGATCAAGAAAGTAAGTTCGGAAGCTACTCATTTCCCTGCCAAAGTTGGTGGAAAATTTGCCGATGGATCTGGACCTAATCCTCCGCTCAAGACTTTTGGTATCTTAGGAAAAAGAAGCAATGACGGTAGTGTTATTACAAGGTCTGGAGCTGAGGTTCCTGCTACAAGGGGCAATAAATTGGCTTCTGTAAAACATGCCGAAGCTGCTTCCTGTAATGACCTGAATGATGAGAAAAATAGCACACCTTCAGTATCTAATTCAACGAGAAAAGATCCAAAACCTCTTCTAAAGCTCAAGTTCAAGAATCCTTACCATGAAAGTCAAAATGCCTGGGCCTCTCCAGGAGAGGAGGAGAAAAGCATGGTTAAGGGCCAGAGGTCTAAAAGAAAGAGAGCACCAGCCTTTGGAGAAAAAGCATCAAGCAGAGCTGATGATAATGCATCACAGTGGTATGAGGACAATACGATGGATGAGTTCATGGATGCTAACTGGATACTGCAGAAGTTGGGAAAAGATGCGAAAGGAAAGAGAGTGGAAGTTCATCATTCGTCTGATAATAACTGGTAACTCTATTGTTACGTCAAGCTGACTACCATGCATGCTTAAAATTTATGCAACTTTTATGGAAATGAGTGTTGTGATATTTCGGATTAGTAATCATGACAGCAATGAGAAAAAGGCAATCAATAGAGCAAGCAAATTGCATTGGGGCAAAAGGATAGTAGGATAAAGAAAAGGAACACATTGTCTATTGGGAGAAGTTTCACTTGGGTTCTTAACCCGGGTGACTCCCTTGCTGGTTCTTATATATCAAATTATATAGGAGAGCATTTATATAAATCTGTACCACACTTTCCTTGAGGTGCGTTAGTTTGACCTTACAATTTGTTTTCTTTTCAGGCATAGAGGGACAGTCATAGAAGTCTTTGAAGGCTCATCAGTGGTGTCTGTTGCTCTTGATGATGGGAAGAAGAAGAACTTGGAACTTGGAAAGCAAGGAATACGTTTTGTATCTCAGAAGCAAAAACTTTGACTGCTATTAAACTTGGTTATTAGATGCAGCGTATCTTGTGACTTTGGATGCCAAGAGCATGAGAGTTGCAGCATGAGCAACTGCTGATCGTTGCAGGTCAAAACTTCAAGGTTACTGCACCCTGCATCGTGTGTTTGCTAACCTTTGCCTATCATATTTTACATGTAAGGCGTGGTTCTGCTTTATTGTTACCTTTCGTTTCCTAGTGTACAGCTTCACGTTTCTGGTCAGAGGTAGAACACAATTTTTGAGCCACTTGGTAGCACTTTAGATTATCTTGCTGGATTTTCCCAGTTTAATGTTCATTTTCTAGAGATTAGAAAGCTCTGCAATCTCGGGTTCCTACTGGTAACTCAGGGTAGACGAGAGAGAGACAGATGAGAATGACAAATCTTTTGTGTATTGGTTTATTGGCATTGGTATATTGATGGTATGAATGATATTGCTTCATGTGCTATAGCAGCGTGAATGAATGAAAAAGGAGAAAGGAAAGTACTGCAGCCTTATTCGTTTCTTCTATCCAACCCCGTTCCACATCCTTTTCATGCTTTGACATGTTAACACAGATAACCTTTTGCCAGACCTTCCAGATACAGAGGGTGTGTTTGGTATGGAGAAAATGTTTTCTAATTTTCCCATGTTTGGTTGGTAAAATTTTTTGGAAAACATTCTCTAGGAAAACAAGTTGCTTAAAAATGAGGAAAACGACTTCCCTAAATGGAAGTAGGGAAAACAAGTTCCACAAGTGACATATCAAGTTCATTGTCTCCTTTCCAACACCCCTAACCCCCATCCCTTGACCATTCCATCCCTCACCACCCCCAAACCTTCATCTCGCCCCATAGTGTTTTGCTAGAGAACAATATTTCTTTGCTTATTTACCTAACACTAGAAAATAAGTGAGGAACCCACTTGTTTTCTAAGAAAATATATTCTAGGAAAATATTTTCCTTCATACCAAACACACCCAAAATTTAGCTGGGTATTTGTAATTTTTCTGCAAAAATAGTGAAAAATTTGACTTGGCGACCATTAGGGCTGTTAGCGGTTCGGATACATCCGGTAATTACCCGAGAATCGGACCGATACTCGGACCGAAACCTTAACGGTCCGGATACGAGTACCAAAAAAATACCCGGACCGATAAGGAACCGGACCGGTAACCTGGTAAAATACCCGGTAACACCCCCCCAACCCCCACCCCCACCCCACCCTCCACCGGCCCACCCCACCTCCCGCTCTAATTAGTTGTAAATTAATGAAACTTTAAATGGTCATAACGTTGTGCTCGGATGTCCGTTTGAACTAATGTTTTTTTTATTTCGCATATTTTTTCGAGATAGTAGGACAAGCGACTAAAGCGATTTGGATCAGCCAATTTCTCAAAAAACATACGTCTTGCCAATCAATTTCACTTTTACCCCAAATTATTACCAATTGTCCATTTTCAAATCTAAATATCTCGCGCTATACAATATATTTCAACGTAAAAATTTCGTGGTAATGTGTCCGAGAATGTCAATTTTATTGGAAATTCAATTTAAAAAAAAAAATAAAAAATCGGTCCGACCCGGAAAATTCTTATCGGTCCGGACCGAGAACCGGACCGATAAGGTTTCGGTCCGGGACCGGATCTCGTTCTAGGACTGAAACCTTATCGGTCCGGGACCGGTCCAGACCGATAAGCTTATCGGACCGGTTCCGGTAAGTGGATACCCGGACCGGTCCGGACCGATAACAGCACTAGCGACCATCATCAATGTGTAAAAATCAGGTTCTTTGAAGGTGATGAGGAAGCAACTCAACAACAACAACAATAAACCCAGTATGATTCCACAAGTGGGGGTTGAGAAGGATAGAATATACGTAGACCTTATCCTAAAGGTGAGGTAGAGAGTATGTTTTCGATTATTTGGCGAAGAGGTTAACGAAAGAATGACTTTTTCTTGTGTGGATCACATAATAACTCCAAGGAAAGTAAAGGGAACTACCAGCTATTTAGATATTAAAGAGAAAAAAGTTCCCTTCAACTATTTAGATTGTCCTATTTTGGTAGGAAAAGAGTTATAGCTACTTCACAGATATGAAACTGAGCTCATTAAAAGGGCTAATAGCTGTTTTCCATTGGTGGTTGTGGTTGTAGGGCCGCTTCAAGATCTTGAACAACTGACGGTAGATCACTTCGAACAATGGCATACAATAGAAATTTATGAACATTTTGCCTTGTATAATTTGCTGATAATTGTGGAAAAGTATATTTGATGCACCTACAAGTGTTTTTTGTGGCTAGGACTTATCATTAGGTTATACACGATGATCTGACATAATGTGCATTGATTAGACGAATTGTTTGTTGGACATTGAAAAGAGATGACAAATGGGCGGGTCGAGTTAAACTCATATAGGTCAAATTTGTCAAATCAGTTAAAAGTCGATCGATCTATCACTAAGCTACTGAGGAATAACAGGAGATTCAATCTCATAGTGTTTAATTTATGTTATCAACCCATGAATAATATGAAATTCGAGTTATTTGAAGATTTACGTTTCTTTTTTTAAATGAAAGAAATTGTTTTTTTTTCTGGAATAGTTACCGAAATAAAATAATGAGTATATATAAAATTTAAATGAACAAGAGAAACAAAGAAGTACTTTTTCTAAAGAAGTCGAATTAAGGAAGAGAAAGTTATTTATTATAACGAAGGAAGACACATTCTTTTCTTTGTTCTCCAAGTAATATTTTTTATTGTAAATGGTGAAAACCTAAGCATAATATTTAATACTCCTTCCTCTGTTCCACAATAGATGATTGTCTAAAAATAAAATGTTTTATTAAGAGATTGTGATAGTTTAATAATATAACCTACAATCATTAAAAACAAATGATTGCTATTGTTTCATTTCTATTCTGCCAATATTAATTAAGCATAAAATGAAGAAAATAAAATTAAAATTATATTGAAATTGTAAACAATTGTTTACCAGAAGGGGCTTTAGTGATGGTTAGTTATGTGTTGTGTGTGTGTCATCATGGATGCTCTTGAAATATGCTGCATGTATTTAAGCAGAGAAGGGTAATTAAGTTTCAAACTGAGCTTCTCTGTGGGTATATTCCTAATTTATACATGATGTAAACTGACCATCTACAAAGAGAAGTTTTCCAATTAACACATTCATAGATCGTGCCTGACACTTGTATTTTGATTGACTAAATCGATGTATTGGACTGTTTTTATTTCAGTTACTATAGAATCTTTGGGTTGTCTTTCTAGGGTCTAGTTAGCCAAGTTGGTTGGTCAATTGAATTTGCCTAGTAAGACCCTTGTCCGAGTTAGATGGTCCCTTAGAAAAGGAATATTTATTTCTTTGGTGTACAACATGTGGGAAAGAAGGGGACCAAGATGATATATTATTGTAACCTGGATCTCCAGAAGGAACTTTTTTCTACTGATAGGTTATTGTGCTTGCTGTCTTGACCTTTAAGAGCAGTTTGACACTGGCTAATGCTTATGTCTTTCTATCGTCCAGTGAGATCTGACATTTGTGTGATTTTTCTAATATATCAGGATCGGTTCTTGGCATATGGCCCTGAGCAACATCCTATAGTGCTTCAAATTGGGGGAAATAATTTGGAGAACTTGGCCAAAGCGACACAACTGGCAACTCCTTATGGCTATGATGAAATTAATTTTAAGTTCGTTCTGCTTTTCCTATCTACAATATAGGTTTTTAGCTTTTATTAGACCCATAATTGATACTTTTTCTCTATTATAACAGTTGCGGATGTCCTAGCCCAAGAGTAGCTGGACATGGGTGTTTTGGTGTGCGCCTCATGCTTGATCCAAAGGTTCAGATTTGCTTTCTTGATACATCAATTACATTATTTTTATGTAGAGTTCCTCTGACATATGCATAACTTTTACAAGGAAAGTTTGTTGCTGAGGCCATGTGCGTAATTGCTGCAAATACAAATGTTCCCGTGAGCGTCAAATGCAGAATTGGACTTGATGACCACGACTCATACAATGAACTATGTAAGCTCTTCGACCTGTCACTCACTCACAGGAAATGAGAATCAAAATTTAATTCTTCGATTCTCAATCTTTTGAATATTACTTGTTCCTTTCTCTTGTCTTGTGGGTTACGACTCCATTTTTATGCTTTTACCTTGCTTCAAGAAAATCATCAAAATTGAGGCCTTTAGTTTCTTTGTAATATATTTCCAAGCAGGTGTTTGCTGTCCTTGTAGCTGCTTGGATTTCCGAGTAGATCCTATAAAGCTGACAATAATTTGTAACTGTGAACTAGAAGCAAATTGTATGACCATTTTACTCGGAGCAGCAGCCATGTTACACTTCACATGGTCTTTTTGTTCCCGTTGAGCATACTGTATTAGTAGGTTTGTGGAGGCTGGAGGGGAGCACCTCTGTACTTGCACACCCGTTGACACAAGTTACTTAACCGTTCTCTCCCCATGCTGGATCTGAAGTTAAATGTGGCATCGTACATATAAGAAAGAGAACTGGATATCATAATTAATAGATGAAGTGTGATTCATTTTCTCTGCAATGCTACATAGGGAAATATGCGTAGTTGCCTTATCCAAAAAAGTTTCTACATATAACTTTCTCAACTAGGTTAGCTGATAGCTTTGGTACAATTTTTGGCTTGAACAGAATTCCAAATTTCCCCTCTTAGTATATATAACTCATTTGGCTTTTATGCATTATCGCTGGATGATTTAATAAGAGCTTTGATCATTATCAGCTAGATGATACAGATACAAAGTTCATGTTATATAACTCGATGCCACAGAATTAGGCATCTTAGCTTCTTGCATGTTCATCTACATTTTTGGGTACATGCCCCTTTAGTTGACATTCTTACATAATTTGCTAAGTCCTAGCAAGTTGCATGCTTAATTTGGCTGAGTACGTGGATCTCATGAATATTTGCCATATTTGTCTGCTACTGCTGCTGTTTAGGATATTTCTTATGTTTGTATGCACTAGAGCTAGCTATGATGAGTGCTTGGTTCTGCCTCATTTTTATCAGAACAGATCTATTAAAAGAAAAAAAAGAGAAAAAGATAGAATGTGAAAAGTGTTGTCTGATAACTTGATTGACCTTCCCAATGACTTTTACGCTATCTAAGATGGGTTAGTTGCACCAGGTGGGGTGGTAAATAGTACTGCTATATTCTCCATAGGTAAGAAAAAAGTTGACCATTTCCTTTCATGTGTACAGGTGATTTTATTTACAAGGTTTCTTCTCAGTCACCAACTCGGCATTTTATTATACATTCTTGAAGGCATTACTTAATGGAATCAGCCCAGCAGATAATCGAAAAATTCCCCCACTCAAGTACGCAGTTTGTAATAGCTTAATAATCCAGCAAGGATTTATGATAATGAAACAAGTGAAATTATATATTTCTGTTAAATCATTTACTGGTTATTTGTAGCTGAGATATTGAACTATTGCATGCCTGTCTTTAGATCTTAATTATTGTTCCTAATGACTACTTAAGTTGGCCATTGACAGGTATGAGTACTACTATGCCCTTTTGCGTGATTTCCCTGATCTACAGTTTACAATAAACGGAGGCATGAATTCTATTGAGGAGGTAAGTATGTCAAACCTAATATGGAGTTAACATGTACTAATTTGGGAACTGTTGTGTTAAATGATAAAATCAGATGTGCTGCAAAATAAGTTCTCCACTTTTACCTTACTTTCAGGCAGAACTATTTTCTTTATATTGAGCAAAACAAGCTACATTAGGATGGATTGGTCTGACAGAATGCAGGATATCTCATCCATTTAAAACACCTAATTAGCTCCATGGTCATCTATAGAGAAAGCTATGACATTCTCTTGATAAACTTCTTCCGGTGAAAAATAACTTAGTCAAAAGAAAAAAAACAGAGATGCATTTATATGCTCTTTCTTAGTCGGCAAAATTCTTGATATTATGGCCACTAGCTATTCAGAGTCCCAATCTTGTGCAAATTAGGCTTGGGAATCTTGCTGAGAACTTCAAAAGTAAATGTTTTTTAGTCTGAATTGCACATTGATTGTGTAAACTTTGTCAAGCTTCATATTTGTACATAGGATTTCTTCTCTATATGCTATTTTTTGTGGTCATTCATATTCTATGTTTAAAGCTGCACTCTTCTAGTACCTGACCCCTTTTCTGGTTATTTCATTTGTAGTTTCATGCGGCACGTATAGAAGGAGCTCATGGGGTTATGTTGGGACGTGCAGCTTACAGCAAGTATGAAAAGTGTCAATACTAGTAACTATTTCAATAATTCGTCTAGATATTAGTGTGACTTTGTTAGTTTGATAGATGTCTACGTATTTGTATCGTCCCTACTCCTAGATGTCTACATATTTTGTTTTACACTATTTCCACTAGTCTCTTTTATTTACTACTTGACACCTGAGTATGACCTCCCACTTATAGATGTTTTATGGATTCTGTAGGCTTGTCATCTTCTCCTGTAATCTCTAGAGAACTTGAGAGACAGCTTTTCTTTTAGCTGGTATTGCCAATAAAGCAGATAGTTATCTGAATAAAGGCGGCTTTTATAACACGTGAATCTTTAAAGTTGTAAATATGCTAGGAACTTCAATTTATGGTTTTGAGCTATTCTATCTGGATAAACTTGTCAGTGTGGATCCATGTGAAAGATGGATTCTTGGTAAGTAGAAAGTTTTGATATTTGTAGGGTTGTTTGAGATAAAGAAGAGCAGCCTCTTGGCATCTGTAGGGGAATATGTGAAAATATCTTGTGCATGTAATTGCATTGGTGATTTGTTGATTCAGTGGGTCTGTATTGTGACTCTGATTCTAGTTTTTGGTTCAACAATGCAGAATGACAAACCCCTTCATACGTTTTGAAGCTCTAACGGCTAACCTTGACATCTAATTTTTTCTTATTTCTCTCATTTTGTTGACATGTTAACACAACTCATGCTTTTGACAGTCCATGGCAGATTCTAGGACTGGTTGACAGTGCTGTATATGGTGCATCTCTGCGTAGTATAACCCGGCGCCAGGTTCTCATTGCCATCTGCGTTTTAATTTTTCTTTTGAGTGACATCCTACTTAAATAGGATATGGTTTATTTATTACTAGTGTCTTCGTGGGAGCAGGTTATTGAACAATATCAGGTGTATGGTGATTCAGTCGTTAGAATGTATGGGAGTAAGCCAAATATTCGGGATGTTGTCAAGGTAGGGTCACTCTTCATTTTATCTTTTCGAGCTGTTAACCATAGCTGTGTCCGGAGTTTGCTAGCATAAACACACTTCTTTTAAAAGCTTAGTAGAAGAGTTTTCCTTTGTCCTGGACATTGTCACCCTACTGATGCATGGTTTGCCTTTTTCCCCTCATAATTGCTGTCATCATCGGATTTTACTATATACTGCACTGATTTAATTTTTGTTTTTCAAGTTTAACATTTTGTGAGGGCTTTGTTCTAAAAACATTTTACTGCTGTCATCATTATAAATTTTCCCTGTACAGCCTCTGCTCGGTCTATTTCATGGAGAGCCTAGAAATGTTCCGTGGAAGCGTAAGGTTGATGCTGCTCTCCTCAAAAAAGGCATGGTATGTCACTATTGAATTATGACAATTGGAAGTGCTCTCTTTAATAACTATAACGTTGGAATTGCTCTTTCCGTTGTCATTTTCTTGCGGTGGTGCAATTATCTCTTTCACCTAGTATGAAATCTATTCCTTGCTAATCACATTCTCTGAAGTTTCTGACTCTCTATGTTTCATTTTCCCAACTGGAATCGGATTTACGTAGTTTAGAGAAAATTGTTTGGATGAGTTATAATGTTTCTTTATGGCGGAGACATAATAAAATAACTATGGGAAGATGTGAAAATGGTAGCATTGCTACATATTAATTTGACTTTATGAAATTTGTGGACCTTGCTTTTTTAGGAAAGATGTCACATTCACATGCATTTTAATCACATCCATCCAGGAGCAAGCTCTATAAAATTTTGTTAGTCGCTGGCAGAGTTATTGTCAATGTTTACATTTACCAATATAACAACAACATACCCAGTAAAATCCCACCACGTGGGGTCTGGGGAGGAAGAGTGTACACAGACCTTACCTCTATCTTGGTAGGTAGAGCGGCGGATGTTTCCGGGGACATTTACCAATATATATGTTTAAAATCGTATTTCTATGCTGTCTAAATTCCTTTTCCATTTGGGTCTTGCAGTAAGGTGTTGCTTAAGTTCTTACAACTGATTTTAAACCTTGTAGACAATTAAATCCCTTTTGGAGGAGACGTTAGGGGAGATTCCAGACAGAGTCCTTGATGCCCCCATTACAGAAGTGCCCTCTGGTAGTACGGATACATTCATTAAGGCGAAGAGTTTGTTACCTGCCCCGTACACAGTTAATGAAGAAGAATTATAGTAATGCTTAAATATACATGTTTGTTTTCCTTTGTGTTTGTATCCAGTGAAATATATTCTTTTCTTTCAGTATTATGTATTCTAGTTGCCTCATTTTTTGGGAGACCAACTCTCCAATGTAACCAGCTATATGGCTTGTAGAAGTGAAATGTTACAAACTCACTGCTGGTATGATCAGGAAGCAGGTGCTACTAACATATTTTTCTAATTTTTTATAAATATTTTACATAGGGAGAATTTGATTATCTATTGTGTAAAGATTCAACCAATACTGCCTAAACTAGAAGTGTCGATGTTACGATAGTTGCGGCATCTCGTTTATTTTTAACATTCGCAGTTTATTTTGTCTAATGTTCTTGTTTCATTAAACATTTTATTAACTTCCTTGTAGTAATACTTATTTGGGGATCATTTTATTTGGAGTTCCTCAAGAAATAATTTTGTTTTGGTCTGAAACTTTATAAGTTTTAAGTTGTGTTAATATTGTTTACGTGGAAATCCCAGTTTCCACTTGTACAAGGAACTAGGGGTGAGCGGGTCCGGGTACCCTAACTGTTTTGAACTACCCGGAACCTACCCGTAACAATCATTACCCGGAACCTACCCGGACCTTGCGGTTCCGGGTAGGTTCCCGGGTACCCTGTAAATTTTTGTATTGCTTAAAGAGATATATCTGATTATCACTATTGTGAACCAAATGTATATACCGCTGAATTTATCTTTTTTTTAGAATGATAATGTATTGATTAAAATTTGTTGTGATCATCTTCACATTGTTATGTTTGTAGGCACTGCTTAGCAGGTCATACAGTTCGGGATCATGTTCATATGGACCAAGGGGCCGATCTGTTCATTACCAGGTCCACTCAGCCACATCTCCAACAATGGCCACCCCAACTAGCACTACTACTACTCCCCCTGTTCGTGTCTGTTAATAACGACAAAGAGCCCCCCAGCGACAGTAGCACCACTTCCACCTCCACCATTGCTATCTCTGGCACTGACTGGTCTTCCCTGGATGATAACATTGAGGTTACCTTGCCTTCTTCTGGTGAAAAATGTCTTTCCAGGGAAGATGTTGATGTTCATATACAGACTGTTCTCTATGGTCCTTCTGGAAGGAAGAGACTGCCGGTATTCGTTAACTTTGTCGAGGAGTAGATATGCCATATTGGCGAGTCTCTGATCTTGCCATCAACTACCAATAAGGTAGTCAAGACTCAAGAGCTGTTAGTTACTTCGTTGTGTTCAGAAGGCTTGTAGGTGCTTCTGTTGTGTTGCAGATTTGACATCATGAGACTTGTAGGGATGGCAGGTGGGTATAATTTTGGGTATAATTTTGTGGGTTTCTCACCGCACCCGCTCCGTATAACTTTGGCGGGTAATAGGCGGGTATGAGTATTGAAAATGTACCGCCACAGGTAGGCGGGTAGGTGGTAGATTTACAGTTATACCACCTCCCCCACCTACCCGCCCGTCTACCCGCCCTATAAGCTAGTCCGCAAGCCCATAACTCGTAAGCCCAATATAAAAAATATATTACAACATAGGGTTTCATTCATTCCTTCATTTCTCAACACTCAGCACAAGTCTTCAACAGCTTCTCTGCCCTCTCACGGTGCGCCTCCGAAATTTATACTTTGTTCTTCAATTAATCACCATTCTATCTGGTCTAACCCTTTGTTGACAAACTCTCTCATTTGTTTGACTACTCGTGGCCCGTGGGGCGTGCTTTAGCACCAATCAGAGGTTCAAAATATTGCTGCTTTGCCACAATTTGCTTAATGTAAAAGAGAACGGGATGGTTCAACTTGCTTATTGACTAGTGCATAAATGTAGAGCCAAAAGTACATTGAATCAACAACAAAATAAACGTCAAAGTTAATTTTCTCTAAACACTCAGCACAAGTCTATACTTAAATATATTTGCAATTCAGCTTTTGGTTCTGATATTGGTTCTTTGATATTGGTTCTGATTTTGAACAGGTCTTTGCATCTGAAGTAAATTTATGTAATCTTTTCAACTTTTCCAGTTATTTCACTTGCGGGTACAGGCGGGTATCCACTCATCCAAGTGGATGTGGATTTAAAAATATACCCGCCTAGGCGGGTATGGATGTTAAAATTGTACCCGCCATGGATGGCGGGTAGGTGGTGGATATAATTTTTTTTGCGGGTACCCAATTGCCATCCCTCTGAGAGTACTATCATAACAAAGACAATACTCTCAAATATGAATGGACAAATGGAATTAAAAAAGTAAAAATATTTAATATTTCATAGGTTCCGGTACTCTGTCTCTATTTGTCGGAACCGAAAACAGACCCGACATTTTCCTAATTTTACTCTTTTCGTTATTATAATATATTTATTCGGAATCTACCCGTTAGTGTCGGTTTCGGTCGGATATCTGGTACCCTGTACCCGTGCTCACCCCTACAATAGTATAATACCAAAATTTCAAGATGCTAAATACGTTAATCCAAGCTTAAGAAACTAACTCTCGGTTGGAAATCACTAATGACACGATTAGGCAAATCATCTCCTAATATCAATGAACTAGACGTGTAACGTAATACACACAAATACAGTAGTAGGCTGTTACAATTACTGACGCAAGCCCAATCTTCAGTAAGGTAGCCCTGCTAACAATACCCGACCCGTCAAAAAACCCCAAATTGCCTCAGCGAAACCCTAACTTAATACTAGGGGTTATGCAGAATCTATTTATTAGTATTATATTAATTACTACACACTTTATTATGCATAAAATAATATATAGATTATGTTGATTTTTTAATTGCAAATCAAATATTGATTTTATATAGGAATAACTTATCAAACGTGATATTAGTTAGGTAAATCAGCCCTTATACCTACAATTCACCTCCAGAATTTGTCCTTAATGTAATGAACCTGTATTGATTATTAGGTAGGTAAAAGAGCAACCTAAGGTGGAGTGGACATAGAGGGAAGATGATTGCTTCGTTAACTCCTTTTCATTCTGTTATCCTAAAAAAGTGTGGTAGATTCTCATCAAACTTGTTTTATGGCTGTTCAAACAAACCAAGGACATCATGTGCTTATCATCAAATGGGTGCAGAGCGCTATCCTCCTCCTTGCTTCAGGTCTACCTTTCTCTCTTTACAAACTTAATTAGCTCCCTAATACTACTTCTTTATTTAGGGTGTGTTCCGTATGAAGAAAAATGTTTTCCCGTCGTGTTCTGTACATAAACAAGAAAATCCTAAAAAACATTTGTATATAATCTAGACAAATACTATAGGAGATTAGGAGGTGCTGGTGGGGCTAGGGGTGGTGGGGATGGGTGAAGATGAGCTGCGTTGGAGGGTGGAGGGGACACAATCAAACATGGAACGCCACTCAGAATTTGTTTTCCCTACCTCCACTAGGGAAATCATTTTCCTTATTTTAAGGAACTTATTTTCCTAGTGAAAAATGTTTCCAATTTTTTTGACAAACGACATGTGAAAATTGGAAAACATTTTCCTCCATATGGAACACACCCTTAATAGCAAAAAAAAGGCTCCCTAATCGTTGTAAGCCTTTGTATTTAAACAGTGTTGCCCCCATGATGGAATGGACGGATAACCATTACAGAACTTTGGCCCGTCTTATCTCAAAAAAGGCATGGCTCTACACAGAAATGGTTGCTGCTGAAACAATTGTCCACCAGACTGGCAATTTGGTAAAGTTCTGCTGCATGGAATGAGACTAGTGCTTCTCATTTCTTTCTGTTTCTTACTGATAACTAGAGCTAAGCAAAAGAAGTGAATTATGTGAGCTAATGCTTTGTTCTTATTCTAGACAAAAAGAAATGAGAAAGAGAAGAACATTTACGATTCTTCCAATTATCCTTCCTAAGGTGTACGTTGTTGCAACCCCGGGGGCTTTGGTCTAGTAGTTAGAGCGAAGTGTGTTATGTGTGGGGTTAGACGCACGTCATGGACTTGAAACCTGATGCAGACAAAAACATGGTATTTAAATGGAGAAGGGTTTTCTTGATTGAGTCATGAAAATCGGGTTGATTTAAAATCAAGTAGCATCCAATTGAGTTTTAAAACATCCCTAGTCCTTGGGGATTTCTCGGTTATTTTTTTTCTAAAAGAAGAAAAGGTGCGCATTGTTGCACTCCCTCTGCCCCAATATTGCTATCAGTTAGCATTTGGCAAGCTACATGGATTAGGACTGTGCTACAGTAAGTAAAGGCGGATTCAAACTAGTCTACTACTATAATTTAACTCAAGTGTACAGGTTAACTTTTTCACTAAATGTGCAACAATAACATACTCATTGTCATCCCACAAGTGGGGTGGTGAGGGTAGTGTGTATGCAGCCCTTCACTAAATGTGCATAAATCAAAATATCCAATAATTTTATTTTATCCATTTGTTTTAAGACTAGAGACAGTGAATCAGTCAAAAGTTGTTTTCTCTAATCTTGATCCTCTGGCTGCCAGCCCCAATTTTCATGATAAAAGGAAATAGTGAATACATGTCTATGTGGGTATATACTTACTTTCTACATGATGTAAACTGACCATCTACAAAGAGAAGCTTACAGTGAACACTTTTATGGACGGTGCCTGAAACATTGTATTTGATTGACTGAATCGATGAATTGGACTGTTATTTTTTCAATTACTACAGAAACACTTTTGGGGGTATCTTTCGAGGTTCGAGTTAGCCAAGTTGGTTGGTCATTTGCCTTCCCCTAAACAAGGACCCTTGTCCCAGTTAGATGATCCAATCGAAAATGATTCTTTATTTCATTGGTAAAATACGTGGGAAAGAAGGGGACCTAAATGATATATTATTGTAACCTAGGTAGATCCCCCAAAGGAATTTCTTGTACTGATAGGTTATTATGCTTGCCGCTTGGACCTTTAAGAGCAGCTTGTCACTGACTAATGCTTGTGTATCTATCGGCCAGGGAGATCTGACATTTATGTGATTTTTTCAAATATACCAGGATAGATTCTTGGCATATGGCCCTGAGCAACATCCTATAGTGCTTCAAATCGGGGGAAATAAATTGGAGAACTTGGCCAAAGCGACACAAATGGCAACTCCTTATGGCTATGATGAAATTAATTTTAAGTTGTTCTGCTTTTCCTATCTACGATATAAGTTTCTAGCTTTTCATTCAGACCCGTAACTATACTTATTCTCTATTGTCTAACAGTTGTGGATGTCCTAGCCCAAAGGTTGCTGGACATGGGTGTTTTGGTGTGCGCCTCATGCTTGATCCAAAGGTTCAGATTTGTTTGCTTGATAAATGATACATCAATTACATTATTTATATGTAGAGTTCCTCTGACATATGCATAACGTTTACAAGGAAAGTTTGTTGCTGAGGCCATGTCCGTAATTGCTGCAAATACAAATGTTCCTGTGAGCGTCAAATGCAGAATTGGAGTTGATGACCATGACTCATACAATGAACTATGTAAGCTCTTCAAACTTTTACTCATTCACAGGAGGGAATAAAAAAAAACTTTAATTCTGAAATTTCGATTTTCACTGTTGTTCCTTTCTCTTGTGTGGGTTATGACTCCAGCATTTGTTTTAAGCTCCAACCTTGCTTCAAGAAATTCATCAAAATTGAGCTCCTTTAATTTTTCCGAAATATACTTCCAACTTTGAGGCAGGCCTTTGCTGTCCTTATAGCTGCTTGGACATTCGAGTAGATGTTAGAAAGCTGACAATAACTTGTATATGAATTAGAAGCAAATTGCATGATCACTTAACCCGAAGCAGAAGTCATGTTGCACTTCAGGTGGCTATATTTCACATGGTCTATTTGTTCGCTTTGAGCATAATGTACTAATATGTTTGTGGAGACCGGAGGGGAGCACCTCTGTACTTTCACACGCATTGACACAAGGTACTTAACCGTTGTCTCCCCATACTGTATCTGAAATTAAATGTGTCTATAGACATATAAGAAATAGAACTGGAAATCATAATTTAAGAAAAAGTGGTGGCTCTTTATCCGTGCAAGGGATGCTATGTAGGGAAATATATGTAGTGGCCTTATCCAAAATAGTTTCTAAATAAAACTTTCTCAGCTAGGTTAGCTGATAGCCTGGTACATTGTTTGTCACTAGGGCTAGCTAAGGTGAGTGCTTGGTTCTGCCTGATGTTTATCAAAACACAGCTATGAAAAAGGAAAAAAAGAAAAGAGAAGGCTATGAGAAGTGTTGTCTGTTAACTGATTGACCTTCCCAGTGAGTCTTACCCTATCAGTTAACATGGGTTAGTTTCACCAGTTGGGGTGGTAAAATAGTACTGCTATCTTCTCCATAAATTAGAAAAATATTGACCTTCTGATTTCATGTGTACAGGTGATTTTATTTACGAGGTTTCTTCTCAGTCACCAACTCGGCATTTTATTATACATTCTCGGAAGGCATTACTGAATGGAATCAGCCCAAAAGATAATCGAAAAATTCCCCCACTCAAGTACGCAGTTTGTAGCGGTTTAATAATCCAGCAAGGATTTATGATAATTAAACAATTGAAGTTGTATATCTCTGTTTAATCATTTTACTGAAGTGTTTGTAGCCAAGACATTGAAAACATGCCCGTCTTTATATCTTAACAATTGTTCCTAAACACTCATAATGACTAGCTAGTTGGCCATTGACAGGTATGAGTACTACTATGCCCTTTTGCGTGATTTTCCTGATCTACAGTTCACTATAAATGGAGGCATAAATTCTATTGAGGAGGTAAGTATCTCAAACCTATATGCAGTTAACATGTACTAATTTGTGAAAATGTTGTTAAATGATGAAATTCGATGTGAAAAAATAAGTTTTCCACTATTACTTTACTGTCAGTCAGGATTATTTCCTTTATTTTGAGCAAAATAAGCTGCATAAGGATGGATTGGTCTTGAGTCTTGATAGAATGCAGGATATCTGATCCTTTATAAATAGCTAATAGTTCCGTAGCATCTTGAGAAGGCTATGATATCCTCTTGATAAACTTCTTTCTGTGAAAAATAACTTGTGAAAAAAGAAAAAAGAGATGCGTTTATATGCTCTTTCTTAGTCGACAAAAATCGAGATGTTATGCCCCTAGCAATTCAGGGCCCAATCTCGTGCCGATTTAGGCTTGGGGAATTTTGCGGAGAACTTTAAAAGTAAATGGTTTCTAGTCTTTCTTGTGAATTGATTGTGTAAGCTTTGTCAAACTTCATATTTGCACAGAGGATTTCTTCTCCATATGCCAATTGTTTGTGGTTATTCCTGTTCTATTTTAACACTGCAATCTCATAGTACCTAATCCCTTATCTGGTTTTTACATTTGTAGGTTAATGCGGCACGTACAGAAGGAGCTCATGGGGTTATGGTGGGACGTGCAGCTTACAACAAGTACGGAAAGTGTTAATACTCGTAGCCGTTTCAATAATTTGTCCAGATATTATTGTGACTTTGTTAGTTTGATAGATGTCTACATATTTGTATTGTCTCTACTCCTAGATGTCTACATATTTGTTTTACACTTTACTACTAGTCTCTTTTATCTACCAATTAACACCTGAGTATGACCTCCCAAATATAGATGTTCCATGGATTCTGTAGGTTTGTCATATTCTCCTATAATGCCTATGTGGATCTTGAGAAGAATGTGGTCGTACATCTTGCAAGTTGAAAATTGTAAGTTTGAGCTAACCGTTAAATGTAAAATTGTCTCTAGAGAGCTTGAGAGACAATGCTCACTGGCTTCTCTTTTAGTTGGTGTTGCCAATAAAACAGTTAGTTATCTTAAGACGGGTGGCTTTTACAACACGTGAGTCCTTAGAGTTGTAAATATGCAGTGAACCTCAAATTTATTGTTTTAAGCTATTCTGTTTGGATAAACTTGTCGGTGTGGATCCATGGGAAAGATGGATTCTTGGTAAGTAGAAGCTTTTGATATTTGTACGGTTATTTGAGAAAAAGAAGAGCAGCAACCTTCTGGACTCTGTAGGGGAATATGCGAAAAATATCAACAGTAACTGAGTAGTGGACACTGGACATCACGTAATAAAGTGGAGATCTTGTGCATGTAATTGCATTGGTGATTTGTTGGTTCAGTGGGTCTGTATTGTGACTCTGATTCTAGTTTGGTTCAATAATGCAGAATGACAAACCCCTTCATACGTTTTGAAGCTCTAACTGATAACGTTGACATCTAACTTTTTATTATTTCTCATTTTCTTGACATGTTAAGACAACTCGTGCTTTTGACAGTCCATGGCAGATTCTAGGACTTGTTGACAGCGTTGTATATGGTGCACCTCTTCGTAGTATAACCCGGCGCCAGGTTCTCATTGCCATCTGCATTTTTTTTGGAGTGAAATCTTCCTACTTAAATAACATATGGTCTCATTATTACTCACGTCTTCATGGTGGCAGGTTCTTGAACAATATCAGGTCTATGGTGATTCAGTCCTTGGAATGTATGGGCCTAGGCCAAATGTTCGGGAAGTTGTCAAGGTAGCGTCTCTCTTCATTCTATTATTTTGAGCTGTTAACCTTAGCTGTAGCTGGAGTTTCGCAAGTTGAACACACTTTTAGAAACTTAGAAAGCGAGTTTTCTGTTGTCCTGGACATTGTCATTCTACTGATACATGGTTTGGCTTTTCTTCCTCATAATTGCTGTCATCGTGGGATTTAATATACTGCATTGATAAATTTTCTTGTTGTCTTAATTTAATATTGAGGGCTTTGACTTCAAAACATTTTTCTGTTGTCATCATTTTAACTTTTCCCTGTACAGCCCTTGCTCGGCCTATTTCATGCAGAGCCTAGAAATGTTATGTGGAAGCGTAAGGTTGATGCTGCTTTCCGGCACTGCACGGTATGTCACTATTAAGTTATGACAATTAGAAGTGCTCTCTTTAATAACCATGACAGTTGGACTTGCTCTTCCATTGGCATATTCTTGCTGTGGTGCAATTACCTCTTTCAGACAGTATGAAAGAAGTTTATGACTATGTTTCATTTTTCCAACTGCAATTAGATTTACGGAGTTTAGAGAAAATTGTTTGGATGAGTTATAATGTTTCTTTATGGTGGAAACATAATAAAATAACCGTGGGAAGATGTGAAAGTTGTAGCATTGCTACATATTAATTTGACTATATGAAATTTGTGGACCTTGCTATTTTAGGAAAGATGTCACATTCACATGCATTTTAAGCACATTCTCTGAAGAATAGTATCAGAAAAAATAGTTTGATGTGCCTATACGGCTCATCAGGACCAAGCTCTGTTAAATTTTATTAGTTACTGGCAGGGTAACTTTAAATGCTCACATATAATATGTGTGTTCAAAATCGTATATCTTGGCTAATCCAGTAAGCTGTTGCTTAAGTTTTTAAAACTGATTTTGAACCTTGTAGACAGTTAAATCCCTTTTCGAGGAGACGGTGGTGGAAATTCCAGACTCAGTACTTGATTCCCCCATTACAGAAGTGCCCTCTGGTAGTACCGATATGTTCATTAAGGTGAAGAGTTTGTTGCCTCCTCCATTCACAGTTAATAAAGAAGAATTACTCTATGCTTAAATATACATTGTCTGTTTACCCTTTGTGTTTGTATCATCCGATAATTTATTCATTCTTTCAGTATTATGTATTCTAAGTGCCTCATAATTTTTGGGAGATTAACTCTCTCCAATGTAACCAAAGCTCAAATTTCGTATATATCTTAGTGAGAGAAATGGAAAGGAATAGTGAGCATCAAGCTCATATCCATTGTGTAACAGATTGAACCAACACCCATTAAACTGTAAGCCTTGATGTCATTAGATTCTTTTAATTTCACATATCTTGGGATTTCCATTTTTACGTAGTAACTATACTCATGGAATCTAATTTATTTGAAACATTCATAATTTATTTTCTCTGACGATCTTGGTTCATCATACCTTTTATTAACTTCTTTTGCTATATTTATTGGGGATCACTCTTTTGGAGTTTATCTAAAAGTAATATTGTTATGGTTTGAAGCTTTATAAGTTGTGTTAATAATGTTTACTTGAAATAGTAGTTTCTACTTTAAAACGGACTTTGACTTTGAAGTTGCTTGTTGGTTTAACACTTTTCTCAAAATCTTTGTGAATAAAAGATCATAAAAGGTCACCCCGGTGCACTAAGCTCCCACTATGCGTGGAGTTCGGGGAAGGGCCGGACCACAAGGGTCTATTATACGCAGTCTTACCTCATATTTCTGCAAGAGACTGTTTCCATTGCTTAAATCTATCCATGTTAATTCTTCAAAAGCCAAACTGCATGTTGATCTGATGCAAAAACAATTGTCTTGGACAATTTGTGTAAGTTAGAAAGTAACTTTTTATGATTTATCATTGTCTTTCACGCTATCTTTTTTTATCCATACGATGGTTTTTCTATTTAAAAAGTTGTTCCGTTGCCGGGACTTGAACCCGGGTCTCTCGGGTGAGAGCCGAGTATCCTAACCAACTAGACTACAACGGATCGTTGAATTTATTGTTTAGTTATTCTTACATGTACGTTCCAGATTTTGTTTCACACATTTGATTGACCATAGAGTTAAAGATATTACTTGATATCCAACGAGATATCCTTTGAATCAATCTTCATGAAATTTCTCATCTGATAAGCTGCGCAACGTTCACTTGGATTTTTACAGACTTTTCAGATGATAGTTGATATGAACACACTTCCACGCAGATAAGAATTTTCTTGAAAATTTTGTTATAACAAAGCTAATTATATTGTATAGTTCCTTTTGCAATTTCATTAAGAGATAAGGATGAAAATGCCCCTCGACGATGTAGAGTAAAATCGACCTTATTGTTATGAAATAATAAAACACGAATATTATAGAAAAAGAGAGAAGAGGGGAGAATACTTTGTTTCTTTTGAGGGATGTAAATACACTAAAGGAAACATCTCTATTTATAATAAAAAATTGACTTGGTCTCAAAGTTACTAACCCTAACTTTCATTGTAGAGATAGACATTCATAATAATATATAATATTTATAACACTCCACCTTGAATGTGTATTTGGTAGATAATATGTTCGTTAAATTGTACTAGAAAAAATCCAGTGGGAAAAATTCTAATAAGAAAAAAGAGTACACGTTTCTAATAATACGCCCTTGATTGCCTCATTAAAATCTTACAAGGAAAACCCAGTCGAACAAAAACTTTGAAAGGGAAAACGAGTACAACACATATTAACTCCCCCTGGTGAGAACTTCAATTCAAAAACTTGAATATTCACATCTCAATCTTGTGCACCATCTTCTCGAAAGTTGCAGTTGGTAGAGACTTGGTGAATTAATCAGCCATATTTTCACTCAAATAAATCTGTTGCATGTTGATATCACTTTTCTTCTGGAGCTCGTGTAAAGAAATTATTTGATAAAAAATTTGTTTTATCTCATCGTTCCTTTAGTTGGACTATGTATGTTGTATCTACACTTTTTTGAAAGACTTGCATCATCGCCATATAATATTGTTGGAATCACGCAATGTACATTTCTGACTTGATTTATAAACCGAGGTTACCTTTGTATGAGTTAATTGTCATGTTGAACAACATCATATGACTGTAATCCTGAGTTTCAGCAACGGGTGCAAAGTTACCAGACAGAAAATGGCAAGGCCCATTTTTGTACATTAACTTCACTATCACTTTCTCTAACCAATCAATGGCTTTTCCTCCAAACTTGTTAGTGGGCTTTGGTTTCACCACCACCCAACCCCCCTCACTTCTCTCCATTTCTTTCTTCTCCCCCATAATATAAATATACCGTACTCACTCTCAAACTGCAAAGTAAAATATGTCCAACTATATGTACATATATATAAAGGCATGTGAAATGTGTGTCTGTTTTAGTGTGTGTTGTATGTGTATGTGCTCTGATTTGTTTATTTTCTTTTTGTGTCTCAGATTTTTTTGGCATTTCCCCCCACCTTATTTTCTCTCTCATTTTTTTTTAATATATAATGATAATCGTAAACAATCTCTCTACCTTCACACTTCACAAGATAGGAGTAAGATTGCATACAAATCATTCTTCCCGAACTACACTTGTGTGATTACACTAGATATGTTGTATTATATATATAATGATATTTAATTATGGAGATAGATTCATGATCTAAAAATTTATGAATTCTTATTGTGATCTCAAGTTAATATCTAATGATAATTGAGTTCATAGTCAAATAGCCAACTACTTATAATTATTCAGCAGACTTTTTTAATACATATATAGGGTATGGTAAAAAAATATTAATTTCACATGAATCCACATGTTATATTATGGATTTGCCCCTATTTGATTATGTACAAAATTTAAATTTACACTCAAGGGAGGTCTTCTGAATCTTAATCATTCAGATTCAACTCATTAAGTTCATTTGTCTTTTTTTATGAAGCCTCTTAATGGGTCTGAATGGATCTGATATGTGATAGGGTCTTAACACCATTCAGACTCATTTAAAATAATTTCATTTTTTATTAAAATCTTTCACGGCTTCTTTTCTTAGCAAAATTTTCACGCATCTAGCTATCTTTTTCTCAACCGAATATTATCAAGAACTCTTGTTGCCACAAATTTTGATTAACTGTAACAACAATAATATTTCTTGAAGTTTTTGAATCTGTCAAAAAAAAAAATTGAAATCATATGTATCTTTATCCAATTCATGATCTATTTTACACCACAAAAATTATACACGAGTGAATTCATCTTCTCAATAAAATCCCTATATTTATTTCTTAATCTTTGAATGATCGCAGTAACTTTATAATTTAATGTTTCTCCGGACAATAACAACGAATTAAGAAAATTTGAATACTACATAACCCTCTAATTACAAGAGCTTAGCATTAAGGACAAAATTGTATTATGTTTCTTAAATGTAACAAAATATTTTCTTAAGGTGCAAATATATCATTAAATTTTGCGATTTAGAGTAGATATACATTTGTTATAAAAGTGGTGGATATATACCCATGTCGTTACAACATGGGGCAAATATACCCTTTTTGCTAACGATTTTTTTTTAAAATCGTTTAGCTTATTTGTTAATTTAAAAAGTATCTTGTCGCTTTAAAAAAATCTACCCATTTTTTAGCAGACATATTTTTCTAAGTCACATGATAATTATTTTTGGTGGATCGAATCTGATTTGTTTAAAAATTATCTTTGTGGCTTTAAAAAAGATAAGTCTACCTATTTTTTTAAACGAACTAGACCCGACCCACTAGAAAAAAATTACCACGCGACTTAGAGAAATATGTCTACACCAAAAAAATGGGCAGACTTTTTAAAAAGCTCTGTGATATTTTTTTAATTCAAAAATAGATAAATGATTTTAAAAAAAAAACGTCAGCAAAAAAAAAAAAAAACTATTTTATAATGACAAAAATATACATTCACCACTTTTATAACAGAAATATATCTGTTCTAAATCGCAAAATTTAAAAATATATTTACACCTTTACCATTTTAAAAATAACCTTATATAAAATGAAACCGATAAAGCAATACTCAATTTTCCAGAGAGAGGGCAGTTTGTGGTAGGATTGGAGTTTGTCTATTATCTGTGTGTAGATGGTGAAGCCACAGGCCACGTCCCTCAGGCTCAGGATAGAAACAAAAAAAAAAGATATTTTCTCAGTGTTTTTCTTAAATTAAATATATATGTTCTGATAAACTGACTAAAAAAAAGAAATCCATCTAATTTTCAAGTGCATTCATCAAAGTCAGTTAATTATTTCTCTAACACAAAATTTATAAAAATTTAACCAGTCACATAAAACTCACAACTACTGAAAAATTCTAACTTCCGTTTAGTAATATCTGAGTGATAATGTGTAGAACGAGTAAATAACAACAATTATTTGTTAGAAATCTGGAAATGATCAAATATGAGGGTTTGCTGAGTACAGTTGTAATGACAACTTATCTCCCAAGATAAAACATCAATCAAACAAATTGAGCAAAAGAACTCAATTATTTGCTTTGGAAGAAAGATGTTTGAGTGTTTGTGATTGCAAGAGAGGAAGACAATTTCAGAATTGTTTAGTGAATGTCAAGTGTGTTTTGCAAATGAGCTAAATGCCTTATTTTATAGTGTTGAGAAGAAGACCCTCCAACTAGCCAATTTATGGCTTTGAATGACCAAGTAATGACCATTAGTATGGAGTTACAATTCAGTCAAGTAATGACTGAATTATTTTGATAAAGTTTCAGATTTTGATATTCGATACATCATAGTGAAATTTTTTTTCATTTTCTTGGACCTCTTTTTTTCTTATATAACTTTTTTTTTACTACCCGTCAGGTAAGTGGGTACCCGCCGGGTAAGTGGGTACCCGTCAAGGTAAGTAGGGCGAGGCAGGTGGAGGAATTACTAATCGTGATGGATGGTGGAGCGGAGGTAAGGGTGGATTTTAGGTGACGGGTACGGGTATGGGGTACCCTTCCCCACCCCGCCCCATTGACATCTCTATCTGTTATCACTTTCTCATTTTTGTAATATGTCTAGTCGTTATTAAAGAATAAAAATGAATAACCTCAAACATTTTCAAATTATTTATTAATTTGGAACATGATGCTTTATGAAGATCCCAAGAAACAAATCTTTAATCAAGTCTAAAAAAAAAGACATTGTCAAGGCAAAGAGCAAGGGTAGTTTTTATATGATAGGAATGTTCAAGGTTTGGTTAAAAATTGATTCAAATCAAGTAAATAAATCGATATTTATTTGAATTTGATTTGATTTTAAATTTTAAAAATCAATAATGTTTGATTTGATATGATTTTATTAAAAATAAACAGAGGAAAAATCGAACCAAATCGACAAGTTATTTTGAATACTTTGTATAAATCTTTATCAAATTTATTTATCTCTAATACTACTTAAGCCCATTTCTTAAAAGAAAGCTATGAATCTAAACTCATTTATTCAAAGAAATAACTATGAAATTTACCTAGATTTTTTTCGTATCTCTTATAAGCTTTATTCACTTGATTAAAAATTGTAGATCTTAAATCATTTTTTTCCATAATTCAAGAAAATTATAGTCACCACAATAAAAGAGTAATAACATATTATAAGTTAGCAAATGATGAAATGTTTTTCTTAGTAGTAGGGAAAAAAATGAAAAAGAGAACTAGAGTTCTTAATTAAAAATAAAAAAAATTAAACCTCCTTTCATTGATTTAATCCCGAATAAATAATATTTAAGACCAATATATTAGAAAACAAAAGCTCGAAATTTAACATGAGTAGCGGATTAATTATGCCATAGAAGAGAAGTACGATTCTCATAAAGGCATTTGGCCAGTCATAAACCTTGGCTTCGCGTACTGGTTGGCGTGTGCGCTTATCACACAATTTCTTGTCGCGACTCGAAAAGTAGCGGTGCGCGCCTTCAAAAAAAAAAAAAAAGCTCGAAATTAGGATGACAAGACTGACGGTTACTCAACACGTGGCAGCAGCATCTCCGCCAACTCTTCCGTCTTCACCCCTTTTTTATGTGGCCAAAACCCATACTTGTTGGAACACAAAAATTTAAGAAATATTCTTTTAAAAATTGATAATTTAAAATAAATTATAAATATTTTTGTGATTATTATTAGATAATAAAATAAGTATTTTAACTTAGAAAATTAATTTTGTATAACATACTAAAAGAAAAAACATATCACACAAATTAATAAGTGAAAAATCGAGAATCATGAAATTTCTGGTTCAATTCTAGCAAACAAGAAAATATTAGATAATTTTTTTATTTGTTTTAATTTTGATAAATAAAATTACCTTATTTGTTGCTGATGAGAGACGATAGTGAAGATTGACACGTATCACATGAAATTAGTCGAGGCGCGCATCAACGCACCATACAACACAATTGTAAAAAAATGGAGTACTAATTATGATTAGAGAATACACGGACTTATTATCATGCATATCAGCTGCGGCTTAAATAGTTTCCTGCATATATAAGCACAGCTTTGATCTGCTACCACACTCAAGTTTGAGAGAGAGCAAATGGGGATGAAAGAAGACGATGGAGTTGCGAGAATTGAGGGAGGAGTAGTGGTGGTTGACCCAAAGCCACAAAATGGATTGGTTGCGAAGGCCATAGACTGGTTAGAGTGGGGGATGATCAAGTTAATGAATGACTCCACCAAACCACTTCACTATCTTCAAGGCAATTTTGCACCTACTCATGAAACTCCTCCTCTTAAGAACCTTCCCGTTAAAGGCCATCTTCCGGTCAGTTCAATTTTTCTTTTCTTTTTTCGACCAAAACTTTAGGAATTAAATCTGGTACATAAATATTGATAGTGAAGAGTCAGGCAGCATCCGATTGTCATGGAAATTAAGATTCTTATAGAAATGTACTCCTTGCATTCCGATTGACGTGACATCATTTGAATTTGCACGGTTAGAATCCGATTTATTTATGTGACATCATTTGAATTTGCATGGTTAGAATCCGATTTATTTATGTGACATCATTTGAATTTGCATGGTTAGAATCCGATTTATTCATGTGACATCATTTGAATTTGCATGGTTAGAAAGATAAGAAGACTTTTGAAATTTGTGGTTATTTATATGACACATTTTATTTTTTAGTCGGTAAAAAAAAGAATGACACATTTTCTTATTTAACAATAATTTAAGTTTAAACTTTACTTTTTAACTACATAAATATCATTGACTTATTTTATAGCACAAGATTTAAAAAGTGTTTAAACAGAGGGAGTATAATATTTTGGTGACTTTAAAACTTTTGAACTTGTGGAATTAAATATGCCATGATGTTTGTGTTGTTATAAAATTCTCCCGTTAAAGATAAATTGAGAAGTGTAAAGTTAATTATTTCCAAATTTAATAGTGTATCATTCCTTTAAAATTGATTAAAAAGACATAAGCATGGAGTACGTGACAAGCTTGTTGAATTTTTGCGACTGTATTCTACTACAGAGTATGCTTTTTAGAGTACAGTTCATAACTTATTGGGTCGTGATAAGGACCAATTAGAAATGCAATCTAACCTGATTGTCAGTATGGGACAGCCGGACAGGCCAAAGAACTTTGAGCTGTACCTATGAATTGGTTAGATGATTAACAAACTAGCTTTACTTGATAAAAATGCTAATCAGTTGATATTTTGTCTACTTCCTTTTGTCCCCATAACACTTTGATGTTTGCTGCATGAGTACTGATTGGGGATGAACTGTTTCGTTGATCCTTAATCTGTAGTATAAAGGCCAACATATCTGATACAAGTTCAGTTTTTAAGATCTGCCATTTATAATAACTTCATCTAGTTGGCTATCGATTATATCTAATAATCCATGATGAACTTTGCTTGACAGGAGTGCCTAAATGGTGAGTTTGTCAGGGTTGGTCCAAATCCTAAATTTGCTCCAGCTGCTGGATATCATTGGTATTTTCTTCTCTTTATAACCTATTTCCATCACTGTCTTTGTGTTCCTTTCCTACACCAAAACAAATACAATACCTGAGGTTACATAACAAAAGAATTCATCATTCTTTGTTAATAAAGAGATTCTGTTTACAATTGCCAGTATTAAACTCATCCTTACTTCCTCTCTATGCAGGTTTGATGGAGATGGGTACGTCTCTTGCAGTCTTGGCTTTTCAGTTTAGAGTAAACATTAATTTATCCCAAATCATTTTGGAAAAGAAGTGCTTCTAGTACCATACTATTTCACTTGTTGTGAGTGACAACAGTGTCTTTGTTTTGCTGAAACTGCGCTAGATTATTGCATTTTTCATATGTTTAATCGGCTTTCTGGTGTTATTGAATGAGCCTCACACTTGGTAACATTTTAATGTTTTCAGAACTTGTTGTTGTTGTTGTACTCTTTTCTTACATGACTGTTTCCTATGGTTTTTTGACCTTGAATGCGGCTATTTAAACTTTTAACTCAATAATACAATGTAATTTTTAATAAGAGTCAGATATGGTATACAGAGGGACATGCTTGTTACTAGATTTTCATAGTATAAATGACGAAGATGGACATTTCAAAATATCAGGGTTAACTGTGTTCATTATTTTGACAATCAACTGTGTCTACTAATTAAGAGACATCATGCGGTGAAAATATTTATTCTGTAAAATGATCTTATTATGCAACATCAGTCATGTTTATTAGTTCAATTTTCTTATTTTCCCTTCCAATGACAAAGCAAAATTTGTTTGGTGTATCTTCTATTCTATGTTTCATGTTGCTTTTGATTTGTCAAGGAGCACTTGTTAAATGTGAAGAAAAATATCCTCGTCATTGTTTGACATCAGAGAAAACTGTTACCTTAATATTTCCTTCAGCATGATTCATGGCTTGCACATTAAGGATGGAAAAGCAACATATGTCTCACGTTTTGTGAGGACATCACGTCTAAAGCAAGAAGAGTTCTTTGGAGGAGCTAAGTTTATGAAGGTATAATTGTTTTGATGTTCTTACTCTCAGATTTCCTTGCCTTGTCAATCTTTTATTCTATAGAACTTCAAACAATAAACATTTGAAGTTTCTTGAACTTAATGTAATCTTCTGTCTGTTTTTTTTTTTGGAGAAGACATTGAGCATGCTCTCGCATAAAGGATCCTTTATCTAGAAAACTAGCATAAATTGTTCACTAAGTATTTGGAATATCAATATGTGACATTCCGTTGTTGTATGACATGCTCTGTTATCCTCATCTTGTCGAATAACGGTAATTACCAAAAGTAAGGAAAGGAAAAAGAAATGAAGCGCCTAGTTTCCTGTGGTAGAACACAATGCCTTGATTTGAGGGTGGTCTTCTATTTTTTCCCTTATTTCGGGCATATATTCAGCTGAAAAAATGTTTTGTCAGTCTTTAGTCCAGTACTTTGCAATTATTTTATGGCATTTTTTATTTGGTTAATCTTTGTTATCTGATATCTCACTAGGACCTCAAGATTATCACAATTTGTTTCTCCTGTTTCCGATAGATTTAACCTCCCCATGTTAATTGTTTTGCTCCGATTCTTTGTTCTGAATGTGAGAGAACTGATAATCTTAAAGGACTCAATGGCTTCTGTTAAGTTATATAATCATCCCACATGGTTTATGTATGGGCTATCAGAGGGGTTTATTAGTCTTGGGATACTCCACTCATTTCTATAAGGTTTTAGGTTGGATACTCAATTCCTTCACATAGTATTCGTGCCAACCTTTAGTAAGCCCATTTCGTACACTGGTAAGTTTGCATGAAATCCACGTGTAAACCCAAATCCATGTCACTCATATTGACTTATATAATTATCTTACATGAACCATATAAGGGCTTCCAAAGGGGTTTATAAAGATCTTGGGCAACTCCATTGATTTCCTTAAGGTTCTGGGTTGGATACTCTAGAGTCTTTCACAACTTCCATCTTATAGCAACGAGGAGCTTCCGGAAAGGTTCCATCCGTCCGTATGTGAAAAGGAGGATATAGTATACTGGATGAGAATGCTAGCGTTATAGCATGTCAACAATGTTCTGTTGGGACTCAGTTGAAGGAAAGAATGTAAAGACTTTGGTAATATTTTCATTATGAGCAATAAAACTAGAAAAAACTTAATTGCGAAATTAAATGTTGGAAAATTTCCTTGATGTGATGAACAGTAACACTGCCAAAGTTTTTAGGTTGGTAAGTGTCAGTTATTATTGTGCTTTATTGCTGTCTACAAGTATTAGAAGCAACTTTTTTCTTTTCTGGAAAGTTCCTGTTAGACAAACAGAAAGCAAAGTAGAAGAATTGGGGGAAGAGAAGCTGGTCAAATTTGATGAATATTGAAAATGCTCTCCCAAATAAAGGGATCATTATTTGTATACTCAGCTTTAGAAGATGGAATGACTGGAAAGAAACAACTATGGTCATTCTGTCTTAACATTAGTACTATGGTAATTTTGCAACTTAAATGACTTTCCACTGAAATGACCTACTTTCTGATGTTGGATGCATTCTTAATCAATGTTAAGCCATTAATTTTTCCTCAACTTGATGCTATTACTGTGTCAAGGAGCCATTTCCTTGTATATTATTTAGTCTTTACTATTCCATTTTGCAGATTGGAGATCTTAAAGGGCTGTTCGGGTTGTTCTCAGTATACATTTCCATGTTCAGGCAAAAGCTGAAAGTTTTGGACACATCCTATGGACATGGAACAGGTAGCAGATAGGTTTGAGGTCATATGATGTTTTTATCTTGATGGTTATTTTTGCAACAAGATTTTGTTATAAAGGAACTGAATCTCTTGAAGAATGATATGCATATACGCGTGTTTTTGTATTCCTTTGCGAGACTTATGAAGAGGAAACAAACTTTTTCACCTTCTTTCAGCTAATACAGCTATGATATATCACCACGGGAAGCTTTTGGCTCTTCATGAGGGTGATAAACCATGTAAGTCACTTCTCCATTTGATCTATTAACTGAGAAACTTAAGCTATCTATCATCTAAATGCTTGCTAGCCTGAATATGTTGTTAAGGTTCTTTGACATCTTATAGTTAATTACTTTCTTCAAATATCTGTAAGATTGTATCCTTTTAATTTCGGAGATGATTTTATATGTATTCAAACTGCTAAACAGTGATTTGATTGTTTTTTTAGTAAGAATGCTTTTTGTTGTTGAAGTTTCTGACTGTGTGCGACCAAAGGACCCAATTATTGGTATACTGTGTTTTCCTTCTTCATATTGACAAAATGAATATTCCGTTCACAGATGTAGTTAAAGTTCTGGTGGATGGAGATCTGCAAACGCTTGGCATGCTGGATTACGATAAAAGGTTGCAACATTCCTTTACTGCTCACCCGAAGGTTGACCCTGTAACTGGTAAGAGAACAGTCGTGTGAATCTTCGTTTCTTTTTTGTTAAGTAAACAGTCGTGTGAATCTGCTACTAATTCTGGAAATAAATCTGACATGCTTTATAGGTTTCAGTCCTTTGTCCGTAAAGAATGCTATCTAAACTTTTTAAAAGGAACATCCATCAACTGTGTCGATCAGTTTATCACATCCCCCTAGCCTTTCCTTTAATTGCAAAATCCTTCAAGTTGTTCTTACTTGAACAGGGTTCTTCCTCCCATTTCAGACCCTGGCTTCCCGAATGCCAAATAGGTCATTACTTGAATGGAGATATAAAAACCTCTGAGATTTCTTGTTACTAACCATAACCATGTTATGAAAGTACACTTAACTACTTAGTAGTGGAGATTACATGGATTTTGGAACTAAGGTTAACTCGATTCAAGTTATGTAGCCTTTATTCGGAAAGAACTTAGGTGTCTAGGTGCATTTTGTTCAAGTGTACAATGAAAACCAAATATGGATCTAAAATAAAGCTGGGAGTAAAATATATGATGATTTATTAAATCATATATTGTTTTGGTAATGCAAAGTTTGACCTGAAATTATTTGCATGCAGGGGAAATGTTTACTTTTGGCTACTCTCAAACACCACCTTATGCTACATATAGAGTCATATCCAAGGATGGCGTCATGCAAGATCCCGTTCCAATAACAATACCAGCATCTGTTATGATGCATGATTTTGCTATTACTGAAAATTATGCAATTATGATGGATCTTCCATTGTACTTCAAACCAAAGGTATGCTACCTTTACAACTTCTTTTTACTATTAATCTATATTATGGAGAGTTTTAGCGTTACTCTCCTGATGACAATGGCAGAAGTTATTCTGAAAGGGGAAATTCCTCCTTGGATAATAAGGTTCTCTTATCCCCGGGTTATGTGCTAGTTTTCGTCTCTCTAGTTTGGGATTTTTATTTTCGGTCTTTGGCTTGATCATGGAATTTAATTGGTAGTTCGTCCCAAGACATCCATGTATTATTCATGAGGAAGTTAACTACATGTCTGCATGTTTTTGCACTTGATGCCATAACAGATGAATGGCAGTTAAATTGCTTGGCTCAGTCAATCACTTGAAAATTTCCTCATGCCTTTTTTCAAAATTAATCATGAAAGTCAATTCAGATGATTAATGAGCTATGATTTTTTAGGAAATGGTGAAAAATAAACAGCTGGCATACAGCTTTGACCCCACAAAGAAGGCTCGCTTTGGAGTTCTTCCACGCTACGCAAAGAATGAATCCCTAATCAAGTGGTTTGAGCTTCCTAATTGCTTCATATTCCACAATGGTATGAAATTTGAAATTTGTTCTCATTTTTATATCTGATATTTGGAAATTCATGCCCCCCTTGAGTTCCCCCTGATTGGAAAAAAGAATAATTCTCTATCCAAGGTAGATATCAGTTTATAATTGTTCCGTTCGTTTGATTATGAGAAAGTTTCGCTTCAATTGATAATCCTGTTATGTACATCTCTATTAAGCTGGGGTTACAGAAAAAAAAAATCATGTAGAGCAGGTTTATTTCCAATTACATTTTGTCCTTTGCTTTTTCTGCAAAAATTCCCCTGTTCCTCTATGCTGTCTGAATTCATTCGACCCGCTTCCTGATATTTTATTCAGCTTCCATTATAGATTGCAAAAGCACTTGTATAACTCTTTGCAGAATTTAATGCATGGGCGGGAACATTTCCTTTTCTATTGGACGCCACTATTCATAAACTTCAACAATTCACACGAGATAAATGCTTAAATTAGTCTTACGTGCCAATCCAAACTGAGTTTTGTTGGTTGCTTTACCAGCCAATGCTTGGGAGGAGGGAGATGAGGTGGTCTTGATCACTTGCCGCCTGCAGAATCCAGATCTAGACGCGATTAATAGAACTGAAAAAGAACAACAGCGTGACGGTTTCACAAATGAGCTGTAGGGAAACTGTAACCTGATGATCCTAATTGACTTTCTATCTTTCAATGTTCTTGATTTTAGTCATAATTGTCAGGTATGAGATGAGGTTCAATATGAAGAATGGTCTAGCATCAGAGAAGAAACTGTCAGAGTCTGCTGTTGATTTTCCACGGGTGAATGAGAACTACACTGGAAGGTTAGCTGTTACAAAATTTTCATTTTAATTCTGAAATTCCTGCACCACGTAAAATATCCAGGATGTGGATTAATGGCTGTTAAAATACTGCATAGGAACACCTTCATCTGCTAGCTGTCTCTCTTTTTCAACTTTTGGTCACAGACTCACAGTGTTGAGAGAATGTGTGCCTTAATTTTAGTGATTTGATCATCTCATTTTCATTCCTTATGTCGTCGTAATGATAGTGACTTTTGCCAAATTCAGGAAGCAACGCTATGTATATGGAACCATTTTAAACAACATTGCCAAGATCACAGGAGTTGTCAAATTTGATTTACATGCTGAACCAGAGACTGGAAAAACAAAGCTCGAAGTCGGTGGAAATGTTCCTGGACTCTTCGACCTTGGACCTGGAAGATTCGGCTCAGAGGCAATATTTGTTCCCCGTCAGCCTGGGACAGAATGTGAAGAGGATGATGGCTACTTGATATTGTTCGTACATGATGAGAACACTGGGTACCTCCTCTACCACTCTCCTGCACTGCATATACAAAATACACAATTATTATAACGTGGACCTTTTCTATGTGGGACCAAAAAGATGTGATATAAGCGTCTTTTTTTTCAAGATATTGAGCGTCTTTAGGTTGAATTTGCTGTTCTAAAGAAAAATAAAGTGGCAAAGGGATCTACATCGATTAACTTATTATTATAACTTGCGCCTTTTGTATGTGAAACCAAAAGATGTGACGTTGAGTGTCTTTTGGTTGAATTTACGGATTCTAGATATCTGAATTGTGGCCATTTATGGATCACAATCCCCCTCAATGTCAGTTCACCTTTCTACTTCTTATGGAGAGTAAACTTGTTTGTCTTACTCTACTCACTCTAAAACCTAGCTCTCTTGAGTGTTTGTCCAAAGTTACAACTTTTGGTTAGATCACTTAGTAATTTTGTCAATTAACATGATAACATCTGCAAATCCATACACCACGGGACCTCATCATGTATACATTTAGTTATCTTGTTCATAATTAGGGTAAATAAGTAGGGCTTAAGGCATATCCTTCGTGTAAACTTACGGTTATAAAATACTCCTGTGTAAGTCCTTCCATTGTTCTCATACTTGTGACTGCTCCCTCATACATATCTTTTATCACATGTAATTTTTCCTTCTCAAACACCCACAAAGAGACCTTTTTTTGGTACTCTATCATATTCTTTCTTTAAGTCGTTGAATACCATGTGTCGATCTATCTTCCTCTATCTAGTAATTTTCATCAGTTTTCTCAGCTAAAGTGTATCCCGTACTACATATCTACTGTGCATAAACCTAAAATGGTTCTTTATCATCTTTGAATTTCCATAAGATACAAATACTCAAAAAGGAGAATTTTTCGTGAATAAAATCTCAGTCCTAGATAGGTAAATGACCAATGTAATGCCTTTCCTTTCAGGAGTATAATTGTGTTAATTATTTTGTGCTAGAAACTGGAAATATTCTCTGACCAATTCCATTCTCTGGCACATTATGCAGAAAGTCATCAGTGAATGTAATAGATGCGAAAACAATGTCAGCTGAACCTTTGGCAGTTGTTGAATTACCCAAAAGAGTTCCATATGGATTCCATGCCTTCTTTGTTACAGAGGTGAGTTAACATTACATTCTTTGACATTCCTCGTTGTTTGTGAACCTGTGGCAGTTCTGTAGAGTTGCAATTTGCTGTTTCTCTTTTTTAACATTTCCTGGTTTAAATGGTCCCATGATCTCTCAATTGACCATCCTCTGTACAGGAACAAATACAAGAACAAGCCAAACTGTGAGAGATATTTGTGAAGAGTGTGGATCAGCAGGCCAGTCTACTGACAACATGCATATTCTCAGTTATCATCATCAATTCTGTGATAATGTAACTATATTCATAGTACCTGTTATAAGCAGGTGGCTACTGGTGATTAGAACATAGTAATAACTGTATTGCAAGTTTTCTGAAGGTATATAATAATGGGGCTGCTAAACTTCACCAGTAGCCATTTACGTAAAGATTAAACAAATGTAGAATCCAAAGAAAAGGCCAAAACATAAAGAGGGACTTTGAAATAGCATAGGACTGGTTCTTCACTTTCTTTCGTCACCCAAAATCTATATTTTATTATTAAGGATTTGATACAAGTTGAATTTAATTATAAATCCACAAAAGTATTTGTAGGGGTACCGTGGATTATACTATGGATTAATTAAAATCAAAGAGCAAAATAGACAAAAACAGTATGCTAAAACAGTGTCGAATGTCAACAAAAATGTCGTCTGACACAAGTGGCGACACGAAGATAAAACTTAACAAAATCCTTTGTAAGAGTTTAAAATGCAGCGGAATAAAATAAAGAACACAGAGGTTTAATTTTCATAGGTTATATATTAATATAATTCATGATGGTCAATGACCAAAGGTATTGTATATATTTATATACAATTGAAATATTCCTTCTTTACAATGTTACAAGAAGATACAAAAGGAATAACAAGGTTTAAGTCGCAGATGACTTATGCCTGAAAAATCTATCTAAAATAGAAGTGATCAACACTTCATTACAATTGCTTCAATGAAAGAACAAATCTAATCTGCGCAAAGACTTGTAATGTCGTTGTCGCCACAAATCTGAAGAACACTTGTTGATCCAGTTTTCGATCTTAAAATCTGGAGAGCTCTCTCGATCTTTTCTCTTATGATTTTCTGGATATCGAATCCTTGAAGTGACCTCTCTATTTATAGTAGAGAGTTCTCCTGAAAGACTCCTCTAGTTGTGTAGGTTGAGCCAAATATGGAGCATGTGGGCAGTGGCTTAAGGCTGAAAAATCTCCAACTGAGTGGACTGTTTTTTCCACGTCTTGCTCCTCAAGTTATGCAGCCTCTTGGACTTGGTCTTCATCGATCCTAATCTGCTTTGAAGACTCATTGCTAAGTCAATTTGCCATGTGACACAAAGATCGCAATTTCCTGAAAAAATTGTCCAAGAAGATAGGCAAAACTGTTATCCGAATGTCAGCACAAATGTCAAGACATTTGTTCTGACATTTTCTGGAAAATGCTATGTTAAGAAAAATGTCATGACATCAATCCTAACATTAACATTCTTCCCCTTTTTGTCTTTCTTCACAAAACCAAACAACTAAGTATAAGTGATCTAACAATGACAAATTTCCACAAATGCTCTCTCTCAACCTGGAATTGGCATACAAACAATATATACAATATCCACATATATGCCATCTTATATAGTTAACACGAATCATCATCCAAGCAAAATAAAACGGATTAGTGTCATTCCAATTCAAAATATAGAAAACATTATCCCATCACTACTGGACACTTTTCCAGCACAAACATATTTTAGTGGGCATATTCTTCACCAGCAACAACATCTATTCTTCATCAGAAACAACATCTCATCATCACAACAGTAGCTTCTCAGCATCAGCACATCGTCGGCAGCAGTCTCAACAGAAGTAGTAGATTCCAGCCTCTTTCTATGTCTTCCAACTTCACTGCCTTGCTCCCCCTGCACCAGCTCCAGGTCTTCGACGAGAACTTCTTTTTCGCGTAGCTGCTCTGCTGCTTTCTGGTTCTTCTGTCTGTCCAGCTTCAGCTCCCCCTGCTTCCTCTCCTTCTTTCCTTTGTTCAGCTCCATCATCATCTCCCCCTTTTTGGGAAGAAAGCAAAGATAGAAAATGATCCCTGGCTTGAGTCAGAGCTAATTTTGCATTATCAATTTCAAATAGTTGTTCATTAATTTTAGCAATTTGTCTCATAATCCAATCAGTTGTCATAGGAGGCCGTCCTGATTCAGTGTTGAACATTTTTGTCAACATTTTCTTTACTACTGTCTTCCAGCTTCCAGGAAAGATCAATTATGTTATACCCCGTATTTCCTAGAGAATGAGATGAGAACGTAAGTGAGAAAATAAGATTTGAATTTTGGAACGAAAGGAAAAATCACTTTTTCTTAAGGAAAAATTTCAGAACCTTGTGAAGGAAAAGGGGTTATTATTTGGAATTTGATTCTCAAATTGGGTATATGTAATTAGTAGAATATATTGGAGTTTTGGATTTTAAAGTTTCAGATTTGGTCATGTGGGGCCCACCGGAAAAAATTTACGATTTTGTGGGGCCCATAATATTTCGAGATATTTTGGCCAAATATAGATATTTTTGGGGAAGAAATAATTTTGACCATTAGAAGGGTGACATGTGTCACCCCCACATGTCGTTGACTTTGACTTAGATATTTTTGGATGAAAAGTGGACAAGTGGACATGGTCACATACACACACACTTGTCCCTACTCTTGTCCCTACACTTGTCAAGATCCTACCCATTGATATACATTATATATACACAGAGAGGGCTTTCAAGACTCAACACTTAGACAAATTTCACAAAGCAATATCTCTCTTTCTTTCTAGGTGTCTCGGCCAAGGTCCTCAAGTGAAGAACAAAATTCATAAATCATCCAAGTTAGTTTACTAATTCAAGATTAAGCTTCCTAATGGAGTGCTAAGCCAAGATAATCTCTCCTCGCCCTTAAAAATCCCTTTGACCGAGAATAAGGGTATTGAAACCCTAACTTGATCTTCAACTTTTGGTGTTGAAACAAGAAGATAAGATGGGTGTAAGATTATAGAGGGTTCATATATGTGATTGGAACTTAAAGAATCGGAACTAAGACTAATCTAAGGACCGACTTTAAAGTGGACTGTTTTGGACATATATATAGTAAATCTCCTTCCTCCTCTTGAAGTAATATTATGTTACATGTTGTAGGGATTAGAGAATGATGTCGTGATAAGAAAAAATGGAAATAAGAAGTATATGTTGTATTGTTGTTGGTTGGACCGAGAGTTGGGCATTTTGTGCCTCTTGATTCGTTGGATTTTTATTGTGTGTCTTCACATTTTATGTGTTGTATGTTGACGGGAATTTAGTCTTTAAATTGTTGACATGAACTATGTATAAGTTGTTATACCCCGTGGTTCGGGACGTGCGTGTGGGGCCGTGCGAGAAATTAGAGAAACACGTTCAGGGGCCTCAGAGCCGCGGCGCCGGAGGAGGCCGCGCGCGGCGGGTGAAGTCGCGGTGAGGCCTGAAGTTCCAGCGCGCCGGCCAGGAAGCAGTGCGGCCGAAAGATCCGGTCCGCGAGTCTGCAGCCATGGCCGGGAAACAGGCAGCCGAGGCGGGAAATTTGGGCGGAAAAACTTAGAAAGTCCGATTTTTGTTTTAAAAGAGGCCGTGAGAGGGTGACAGTGTCCCCATCCGATTTACGCTCATGCATTATATTGACCAAGACTTGGTCATTTCTTTCAACTTTTCATCTTTACACTCCATCTCTCTCTAAGTTAAAAAGCTCATCCTTCTCTCTAAATTCCCAAGAAGTGTTCTAGCCTAAGAAAATCTGAAAAGTTAAAGGCAAGAAGGAAGCTTGTGACTAGCTTAGAAGTGCTATTGTGGTGGTGTTCTTGGAGAAAAAGGCTAGCAAGGTGTTGGAATAAGTTTGGCTAAAACTTAAGGTAACATTTCTTCTCTTGTAGTTGGTATTGGGTGTTGCATGTTTAATAGGAAGAACTTGTAGTTGGAAAAATGCACTTAGAGTAGTTGCATGTAAGAAATGGGGTGTGATTATGAAAGAATTGGTTAGGGGGATTTTATGAGCATGTTGTTGCCTAAATACTACATTAGACTTGTTGGGTTAGTTTGTAACTTGTGGCTGAATTTTACACACCAAAGTTTAGGTGTGTAATCCCCTTGTGTTGGTTGGTTGTTGAGCCTTAAACATGGCATTTGAGCGTTAAAAAGCGACCTTGGAAAGGTGGCAATGTATGTAGAAACAAAGGAAACGCTGCCCAATTTTCCGTAGGAAATTGGTGACTTTAACTTGGAAAAATTCTGCATTGTAATTAGAGCTTGATAAGCGTATTGTGGTCATTTTAGGTTGACATACTACGTGCGTAAATTGGACTTAGCTTGTGGATTGACCAGAAGAGGTATGTGGAGCTTTCCTATCTCTTGAGCATGATTAGTTGTACTATGTAGTACGGTGAGACGTCAAGATTTGGAAATCTTCGTTTGTTATAAGTATTTGATACTTGCCGTTTTAAAAGAAAAGTATAAAAATCCATTGGACTTAAGAGAATGTGTTTTACTATTGTTTAACTCTAATATAACGGCTTTATGGGAGTTGGTTATATTAGTTTGTGAAAGTTTAATGGAGAAAGGTTTTGATGATTTGAACTTGTGGAAGGAAAATGGTTTTAACGCATGAATTGCCTAAGGTTTTACAAGAAATGAAGTCACTTAATTTAGAAGCTTGAGATAGTGTTAAAAGGAAATGTGACTTGCTTTTAAAAGAAATCGTAACTTGATACTATGGTTATTAGTATCTTTGAATTTTTGTCTAAAAAGAGTTATTTTTTTAAAGGTTAAGGTACACGATACTTGGGTTAAATTCTGATTTTTACTAAAAGACATGATAGTGCCTTAGGTATACTAACATGAGAGGATGTATTTATACTTTTATTAATTTGTTAGGTGATTCTTTTGTTGCTTTAGTTATGATAGGCGGTAGTGCTTATGTTGTGATGTGATAGCGGTAGTGCTTATGTTATGTTTAATAGCCGGATGAGCTATGTTATATATATTCATATTGTTACTGTAAACCCCGGGTTATTATTTATGCCATGGATTTGCTACCCATGACGCGAGCGCGGCCAGTACTCATGCGGATCCGACCATGGATCCACGCGGGTGAAATAGTCTCACGTGCACGCTGACAGATTCACGCGGATCCACAGATCCATGCGGGTGAAATAGTCCCACGCGGTGAAACGATCCCATAATGAGGCGGATGACCTACGCGGTCCACAGGACCTATGCGGGTGAAATAGTCCCAGGAGTAGGATTGCTTAATGATACTACGGGCGAGGTACCCTGTTTTGATCATGAGCCTCCTATTTTTATGATATAAAATGTATACTTGTTACTCTCATTATTAGTAAGGCACAGTGCAACATAATTTGGTTTTATCTATAACTTCAGTGTATTTTGGACTTATGATATTACTACAGTATTTTCCAGCTTTACATACTTGGTACGTTGTGTCGACCCTTCCTGGGCCGCTCACGCCGCAGGTAAGAAAGCGGTGGTAGATCCTCATTCCTGGATCTTGTACTCAGTGTCGTGAGCTCCATTTCTTCTGAGGCTCGACTTTTGGTATGGTTCTCCCCGAGTCGTTGATATTTTGTACATTCAGGGCATGGCGGGCCCCGTCCCGTCATAGTGTTATTCATTCTTCGAGGCCTGTAGTCTTGTCAAAAATTAGTTCGTTAAGGATGTAACTGTTCGTTTTATGTAAATTAGTGATAGGCATTTTGGGCTAGACAACTCTATATCTTAATGGTAGTTTATCTTGAGTTTACATTCCATTGGTTTTCTCGATGTTGTGTCACTAGGTGCGGGTTAAGGCCACTGGTCCGGGTTCGGTCGTGACAAAAGTGGTATCGAGCGATTAATCCTCGGAAAGAGTCTACAGCCGTACTAGTAGAGTCTTGATTATCGGTGTGTTGTGCACCACATCTATAATCGTGAGGTCGCATGATATTTAGGATTGGTTCCCATTCTTTCACTCTAAGATCGTGCAATGTAGTCGCTATAGGTTGAATTTCCTCCGACGTATTTTTCCCAGACGCTTATGTCTCCGCTGCAGCGCAACCGCAGCCGTGGCGGCGCAAGAGAGGAACTACCAAGGGGCACCGAGTCACTGGCACAGCCGGTCACTACGACGAGGTGTTTGGACGGCGAGTTCTACGACGCCAACCCCAAAGAGTCGAGGCAAAGCTGCGGCCGAGACTGAGCCTCCGATCCAGCCGAGGCGAGAGGATATGGGCTACAGAGATAGCCCGATTCGCCATCGCCAGATCGTGGCGAGCGAGAGATAGGTTGAGGCAGCGATTCGTAGTTCACCGTGAGCCAGGCTAGCTGAGGCGAGAGACTTTTGAGTCGCACCACCGAGTTTTATGGGTCGAGGCACGAGGATGATCCGCATGAGTTTATCCGCGATTCTGCAGAGGATCGAGGTGATCGGGCCGAGACCGAGTCGATGGTATTAGGTTCGCGACGGCCGCGGACACCGATTGGATCGGTATGATTCGTGGAATTGTCGGGAGCATGCGATCCAAATTTTGGGACGAGTTCTCGAGGCGCATTTGGCCATTTCTTGCCACCGCAGATGGCGAGGGCTCGCCGATAGATTTTTGACGCCGAGACAGAATGGGCGACGGTCCGAATACAACGTGGAGTTTGATTCATTGGCTAGTATGCCCGCGTTGGTAGCGAACATGGAGGAGGGTGCACCGCTATGTCACAGACTCGATGATCACTGCCGAGAGTTGCTCGGGGTGGCTCTCACCGCACGGATCGCGTGCACGCAGCATGCTCTCGGGTGTGAACGCAGGGCCGACGGATCGGCAGTATCGCCAGAAGAGGCGGGACAGCAGGTCCTCTGGTAGTTTTAGGGTAGACAACCCCAAAGAAGAAACTGCATTTGCACCACGGCCGGTCGAGCGCTCTCCACCATCTTCGGACGTCTGAGTATTCGGAGGCGGGGCGGGGTTCCGTGGCTTGGGTTTTCGGAGGACGAGTTCGGTCGGATGAGGCCACCTATGCCTCGGTGTGGTCGATGTGGTGATTGCCATTATAGGTGTCGTGTTCCTCCGTGAGCTTGTTATTCTGCGGCGGCGAGGCCATTTGAGAGAGATTGTCCGTCGGATGTGGCGGGAATATGATGGCTCACCGTAAGCGGTCGATGGCCGGGTCTTCATCGATGGCGATGCGCCCGAGGCGAGGTGTTCACGACGCATGCATCGCGGCAGGGTCGTGGTAGAGTTCGATTCAGCGGTCCTCGTAACCGCATTTATGCTATGTCCACCGCCAGACCGTGAGGCGTCACCCGATGTCGCTGCAGTACATTGTTGGTTTCTTCTTTGTGATGTTTATGCTTTGATAGATCCGTGTTCTACCTTGTCCTATATATCTCCTCATATCTTTGGTAGAATAGGGATGAGCCCGAGTCCATAGAATCCTTTGAGGCGCTACGCCTGGCTTTGCCGGTGTTAGGCGGCGGGTATATAAGGCTTGCCCGGTGACTATAGATGGTCGTCGGACTTCACCGACTTGATAGAGTTGGACATGACTTCGATGTGATTATGGGTATGGATTGGCTGGCGTCTTGCTATGCCAATGAAGATCGCAGAAAGGTTAGTTCGGTTTCTGGTGGGCGGTTATCGAGTGGAAGGGAATGCATCGCCGGCGGTAGGTTTATTTCTTACCTCGGCTAGGAATATGGTACGGAAAGGGTATATTTACCATTTGGTTCGTATTCGACATCGAGGTGAGATACCGACCTTCACCGGTGGTTAGAGAGTTTCAGACGTTTTCCTGCACGAAGCTTCGTATCCTCCCGAGAGGAGATTGAGTTTTGCATCGATTTGGCACCGCACACTCGACCGATATCTATCCCGCCATACGTGATGGCACCCGCCGAGTTGAAGGAATCAAGGACCGGTGAAAGATTTGGAAAAGGCTTTATCGTGCCTAGTGTTTCTCCCAGGGAGCGCCGGTGTTGTTTGTAAAGAAGAAAGATGGGGACGCTGCGTATGTGTATTGATTACTGCGGTGAACAAGGTAACTATCAAGAATAGATATCCCTCCCGTGATTGATGATTTGTTTGACGATTGCGAGTGCGAGATGTTTTTCCAAGATGACTGCGTTACGTTATCATCAGTGCGAGTTAGAGAGATATCCCAAGATCGCATTCGGACCCGTATGGGCACCTATGAGTTCGGGGTGATGTCTTTCGGGTTGACAACGCTCCAGCGTATTCATGGATTTGATGAATAAGTGTTCGTGCCATTCTCGATATGTTCGTTATAGTTTTCATCGATGATATCTTGGTGTATTCGCGCAGGCGAGCATACGATCATTTGAGGCGGTGTTGGAGTCCTCGGGACCAGCGTATGCCAAGTTCTCGAAACGCGAGTTTTGGTGCTTGGTGGCTTTCTTAGGACATGTTATCGAGCCGATGGTATTCGGGTTGATACAACAAAGATTGAGGCGATCAAGACTTGGCCTAGACCCACTACACCGGCAGTGCGCAGCTTTTGGGCCTGCAGTTATTATCGGAGGTTTGTGGAAGTTTGCTTCTATTTCAACACTTTGACTAAGCCGACTCGAGGCGTATGTTCCGATGACGGATACTTGTGAGGAAAGTTTCGGTTGCTAAAGGAGAAGTTGACGACCGCCTCGTTCTTACTCTTCCGCAGGTTTAGATGGATACGTGGTTTATTGTGGACGTCAGTGTCGGGCTTGGGTGCGTCGATGCGACGCAAAGGTTATAGCTTATGCATCCCGACAACTTAGGAAACATGAGAAGAACTATCCCACATGACTTGGAGCTGGCAGCAGTGATTCATGCCTTGAAGATCTGGAGACATTATTTATATGGAGTCCATGTGGACATTTACACAGACCACAAGAGTCTCCGCGACATCTTCACCGCAGGAGTCGAACTTGCGGCAGACGGTGGTGGAGCTACTTAAGGATTACGATGTTGATATTCGTACCACCCGCGAAGGCCAATGTAGTGCAGACGCCTTAGTCGCAGATCGATGGGTAGTCTATCGATGTTCGCATGCAGAAAAGGGATATGGTCCGAGTTACACCGCCAGCAAGCCTTGGGTTCGTTTGGTTGATTCCGTTAGTAACGAATTGGGTTCGAGAGGTCGCCAGTCTTCCATCGTCGAGAGGTGAAGAGGCGATGATGAGGATCCGATTTTGATGCATCGAGACGCAGCCTCTCCGGAAGAGAAGAGTCTATTTGAAAGCCGGATGGGTGCTAAGATTCGAGGGCCGGTTGTGTGTTCCCGATGTGACAGACTTCGCCAGATTCTCGGGGAGGCACGGTGCTCGTTATTCGATTCATCCGGGTCGACTAAGATGTACCATAACCTCAGCGTGTATTGGTGGGATGGTTTGAAGAGGACGTGGCGGTTTTGTTGCCAGATGTCCTAATTGTCGTGAGTTAAAGTTGAGCACGAAGCGGTGGGCTATTACAGCTATTGATATTCCGATGTGGAAGTGGGAGGTGGTCAACATGGACTTTATTACAGGTTACCTCGCACCTGCAGGAGACATGATTCCATTTGGGTTATTGTTGTGGTCGACGAAATCGCCCACTTTCTTCCAAATCGGGCGACGTTTTACCGAGGACTATGCCGATTATATATTAGAGAGATTGTGAGATCGCGAGTCCCGGTGTCGATTATATCGATAGAGAGCCCGATTCACGCTAACTTCGGAGGTCTTTCCGGAAGGATTAGGACACAAGTGAGTCTCAAAGACGACGTTTCATCCTCGGACGGACGGACAGCCGATCGCACTATCCAAACACTCGAGGATATCTGCGGGCTTGTGTTATTGATTTCGGTAGTAGGGAGGATCATTTACCTCTTGTGGAGTTTGCTTATAACAACAACTACCATTCTAGTGTTCGGATGGCGCCTTGAGGCGCCTTATACGGGAGGAAGTGCAGTCACCGATAGGTTGGTTTGAAGTGGGAGAAGTGCGATTAATCGGGCGGTTGGTTCAAGCGATGGATAAGGTGAAGCTTATCCAGAGCGGTTATTCGCGACCAGTCGGCGAAATCATACGCAGATCATCGGCGCCGACACTTAGAGCTGAGGTTAATGATTGGGTCTTTCGAAAGTGTCACCCATGAAGGGTGTGATGAGATTTGGGAGGAAAGGGAAACTCGGCCCATCGTTGGTAATGTCAGATTGTCCAAGAGTGGGCAAGGTTGCTATGAGTTGGATCTGCGTCCGATCTTGTGGCGATACATCCATTTTTTCACGTGTCTATGTTACGAAATGCGTTGGAGATCCGCTCAGAGTGCACCCGATTCGGGATATCCAGTGTGAGGAGTTGTCGTATGAGGAGAGTCCCATACGATACTCGTTCGTCAAGTTAGACGACTCGGACGAAGGAGATGGCTTCCGAGGTTTTATGGCGAACGAGAACAGAGGAGATGACGTGGGAAGCGGAGGATGATATGATGAAGAAATACCCACACTTATTCCCTATACCTCCGTAACCCCTTTCCTCTTGATTGGTGTTAATTTAGTTGATTATGCTTGAGTAATGTTGTGGCTCGGGAGCATTCTTATTTGCAAAGGAATAGTTAAGAAGATATGTTTATATTGTGTTTGTGTAAGGCTAGAAGGAACATTCGGACGAATGTTTCTAAGAGAATGTTATACCCCGTGGTTGGGCCGTGCGCCGCTGTGGCCGTCACGAGAAATTAGAGAAACACGTTCGTGGCCTCAGGCGCGCCGAGCGAGCGCGGCGCTGGCGGGTGAAGTGCGGTTCCAGCGCCATGCTGGGAAGCAGGCGCGCGCGAAAGATCCGCGTCCGCAGGAGTTCATGCGGCCACGGAAACAGGCGCGGCGGGAAATTTGGGCGGAAAAACATAAAGTCTGATTTTTGTTTTAAAAGAGGCCCTTGGAGGGTGACAGTGTCCCCCATCCGATTTCGCTACATGCGTTATATTGACCAAGACTTGGTCATTTATTTCAACTTTTCATCTTTACACTCCATCTCTCTAAGTTAAAAGCTCATCCTTCTCTAAATTCCCGAAGTGTTCTAGCCTAAGAAAATCTGAAAAGTTAAAGAAGGAAGCATGACTAGCTTAGAAGTCTATTGTGGTGGTGTTCTTGGAGAAAAGGCTAGCAAGGTGTTGGAATAAGTTTGGCTAAAACTTAAGGTAACATTTCTTCTCTTGTAGTTGGTATTGGGTGTTGCGTGTTTAATAGGAAGAACTTGTAGTTGGAAAAATGCACTTAGAGTAGTGCGTAAAAGAAATGGGGTGTGATTATGAAAGAATTGGTTAGGGGATTTTATGAGCATGTTGTTGCCTAAATACTACATTAGACTTGGGTTAGTTGTTGTAACTTGTGGTTGAATTTTTACACACCAAAGTTTAGGTGTGTAATCCCCTTGGTGTTGGTTGGTTGTTGAGCCTTAAACATGACATTTGAGCGTTAAAAATCGAGCTTGGAAAAGGTGGCAATGTATGTAGAAACAAAGAAAACGCTGCCCAATTTTCCGTAGGAAATTGGTGACTTTAACTTGGAAAAATTCTGCATTGTAATTAGAGCTTGATAAACGTATTGTGGTCATTTTAGGTTGACATACTACGTGCGGTAAATTGGACTTAGCTTGTGGATTGACCGAAGAGGTATGTGGAGCTTTCCTATCTCTTGAGCATGATTAGTTGTACCTATGTAGTACGGTAGACGTACAAGATTTGGAAATCTTCGTTTGTTATAAGTATTTGATACTTGCTTCATTTTAAAAGAAAAGTATAAAAATCCATTGGACTTAAGGGAATGTGTTTTACTATTGTTTAACTCTAATATAACGGCTTTATGGGGAGTTGGTTATATTAGTTTGTGAAAGTTTAATGGAGAAAGGTTTTGATGATTTGAACTTGTGGAAGGAAAATGGTTTTAAGGCATGAATTGCCTAAGGTTTTACAAGAAATGAAGTCACTTAATTTAGAAGCTTGAGATAGTTTTAAAAGGAAATGTGACTTGCTTTGAAAAGAAATCGTAACTTGATACTATGGTGATTAGTATCTTGGAATTTTTGTATAAAAAGAGTTATTTTTTTTAAAGGTTAAGTACATGATACTTGGGTTAAATTCTGATTTTTACTAAAAGACATGATCGTGCCTTAGGTATACTAAAATGAGAGGATGTATTAATACTATTAATAAGAAGTTAGCGATTCTTAACTTGCTTAAGTTATGATAGGCCGGTAGTGCTTATGTTGTGATGTGATAGTAGAAGTGCTTATGTTATGTTTAATAGCGGATGAGCTATGTTATATATATTCATATTGTTACGGTAAACCCCGGGTTATTATTTATGCCATGGATTTGCTACCCATGACGCGAGCGCGCTTGTACTACGCGGATCCGACCATGTGATCCACGCGGGTGAAATAGTCTCACGCGAGTACGCGATGGATTTCATGCGGATCCACAGATCCATGCGGGTGAAATAGTCCCACGCGGTGAAACATCCACGACGAGGCGGATGACTCACGCGGGTCCACGGGACCTATGCGGGTGAAATAGTCCCGCGAGTAGGATTGCTTAATGATACTACAGGCGAGGTACCTGTTTTGATCACGAGCCTCCTATTTTATGATATAAAATGTATACTTGTTACTCTCATTATTAGTAAGGCACAAAGGCAACATAATTTGGTTTTATCTATAACTTGGTGTATTTTGGACTTATGATATTACTACGGATTTTCCAGCCTTTACATACTTGCACGTCATGTATCGACCCTTCTTCTGGCCGCTCACGCCGCAGGTGGAAAGCGGTGGTAGATCCTCATTCCTGTGATCTTGTACTCAGTGTCGTGAGCTCCATTTCTTCTGGAGGCTCGACTTTTGGTATGGTTCTCCCCGAGTCGTTGATATTTTGTACATTCAGGCATACGACGGCCCTGTCCCGTCATAGTGTTATTCATTCTTAGAGGCCTGTAGTCTTGTCAGAACTTGGTTCGTTAAGGATGTAACTGTTTGGTTTATGTACTTTTGGGTTAGCCATTTTGGGCTAGACTATTCTATATCTTAATGGTTGTTTATCTTGAGTTTACATTCCGCTGGTTTTCTCTGATGTTGTGTCACTAGGGTGCTCGGGTTAAGGCACCGGTCACAGGTCCGGGTTCGGGTCGTGACATAAGTTGTGGGAAAACGACTTGGATTATAAGGAATTGAAATGAGTTATATGTTGTTGTTGTTGTTGTGGCCGAGAATGGCCTTATTTTGTTGGATATTGTGGACTGATTTTACGGACTGCTTTTATGTAATTGTGGGACAGAATTTTACACGTCAAGTAGGTGTGTAATCCCCTTTGGTTGATGTTTTGTTGTGCCCTTATGTGTGGCTTGTTTGTTGTGAATTTGAGCCTTGAAAAAGGTGGAAAAGTACGTAGAAACAGATGAAGTGCTGCCCAATTTTCCGTAGAATAAGAGACCCTTTAATTGGTATTAATCTACCTTAGAAAGCTTGGAATTGATAGAAGTGTTATTGTCATTTTAGGTTGAAGTACTACGAGTGTCACATTCTACTTAGCATGTGGATTAAGCCGAAGAGGTATGTGGAACTCTTCCTATCTTTCTTTGAGCATGAACCTTATGAAATGTGTATACATGTTTTAAATGAAATCGGATTCATTATAGTACTTATTTGAAAGAATAAGTGCCTTAATGTTGAAAGTAGAAGTTGTTTGATTTTAAAACTTTTGAGTTGAATTTAAAAAGTGTAGTAACTTGATTTTAAAAGAGAAAGTGTCTTGATACTACGAGTGTTAGTATTTTGGGGTTCAAGTCCCTAATATTGCATGAAATGATTCTCTTTATAAAGAATAGATGTACGTAGTACTTTTGGGGTTCAAGTCCTTAATTTTACATGAAATGAAAATGCCTTGAGTTTATAAAATGATAGTTCATTCTACGTGTTTTAATGAAAGTCAAAGAGTATTTTAACTTGCATATGGTTGCTCATGATAGCCTTTCGTGCAAGTGTTGTATTCATATATCACTGTGTCCCTCACTAAAGGGGCGGTAACATTATCGATGTAAGTGGTTTCAAGTCCCATGATACCATATATACTGTGTGGGTTCGAGTCCCGTGAGACCATACTTGTGCGGGTTCGAGTCCCGTGACATTATATTTTGAGGGTAGGAGTCCCTGATTTTGGCATGACTTGCATATTTTGAAAAGGTAAGAATTGACTCTCATTACTTTCATATTGATAAGGCACAATTGTACTGTTTTTTTGGTTATCATACACGCTCTCGCTTTATTTTCGATTATGATTTCATTACAAGATTTCGCCACATACTGTACATCTTTGATCGACCCCCTTTCCTGGGGTCGCGTTTCATGCCGCATGTGTAGATACACAGGTGGGTGATCCTCGCTCTTAGGATCTCTTTCGATTTTGGGAAAAGCTCCATTACTCCGGAGGCTTATCTTTTGGTACGGATCCTCAGATTGTAAGTTTTTGACATTCGTGGTACGGTGGCCCTGTCCCGTCATATATAAGGTCCAAACTCTTAGAGGTCTGTATTCATAAGTGGGATGGACTTATAAGAGTTGTACTTATTTTGGTCTGATATAATCAGATGTATCGGGTGCACTTTGTTTATATAATGGCAATTTCACCGCTCGCTTGTTGCTATTTATACAGTTTTCAGTATTTTGTTGGCTTATGTTATATATGTGTTGTGAGGGTAATAGAGGGGGTGCCCAGGTAGGGCACCCGTCGCGGGCCCGGGGTCAGGTCGTGACAAAAAGTGGTATCAGAGTAGTTAGTCCTCGAAATGTCTACAGACCGTGTCTAGTAGAGTCTTGGGTATGGTATGTGTGCACCATAATTATACCCAGGAGGCTACAAGATATTTAGGATTAGTTTCCATTCTTCTCACTTTGATATCGTGAAGTAGAGCTGTGTTATTAGGTTGATCCCCATCTGACGTATTCTTGTGTATCAGTTATGCCTCCACAGAAAGCAACAGCGGCCCAGAAGGGCAAATCAGCAGTAGGAGCTGCCAGTCAGACGTAGAGAGTTACGAAGGCACAGGCCCAATCGATGTCAGAGGTGGCGTTTCTCGGCTAGTTCTGTTACGCCACCGTCACCAGATGAGCTTAGAGCAGCCCAGAGGCTTTGTGATTGAGCCTCCGGGCCTCACCAGTGGTGAGAATAGGACTTCAGAGATACACCCATCGCCAAGATAGTAGCAGGACAGACTTATAGACAAGAGCCGGTAGTTAACCCCAAAACAGACAGTTTGAGGGTTCGGGACTTCCTGAGTTGTTGTCCGCCAGAGTTTTATGGGTCAAGGCCCGATGATGATCCTCAGGAGTTGACTTTTTAGTCACAGGATGTGATGTCACAAGAGATGTTGTGACATTTTTGACAACATTTGATGTCTTCTGAGGTTTCTACAGTCACTGGTTTTTCCACTACTTTTCTAGGGCAAAATCTCTTTAGTGGTGTATCATCTGGGATTTCCTTCTCTTCACTTGAGTCCACAAAATCAGGAACAAATAGATTTGAGTATGATGGTGACGTCGGAGCTTCTGTTGGTAGTTTGACTGATAGAGTCCTTTCGGCATCATCGTCAGTGGACAGGTTGAGGTCTGACTCACTACAATCACTCCAATCATTGTTTGATACGACATAGGCAGTAGTATCGACCTTTGGTCGTTTTGTAGCTGATTCAGCACTGCCGAAATCTCTCTCAAATTGTCGAGTGGACCTTCTTGTTGGAAATTTCGATGTCCCTTCCCTCTTTGGCAACTCAGTGACATTAGGGGTTTCATCTAGATCGATTGGGTTGTTCGTTTCCCCTGGATATGCTATAGCGAGTGGTTCTTGAAACTCACACACTGTGATTTCTTTGCATTGAGGTGAACTCGTACTCATGGGGGTTGATTCTGGAATGTTGGGAGACATTTTTGGTGACATTGAAGATGTATCCATTGGAGAGAAATGTGATGAAGATGAAGGATGATTGAGATTAGAGTTTTTTGAGAATTTGGGAAGGTGGAGTGTATTGGGTGCTTTGAGACTTATCAAATGATTCCATCGGTTTCTTTAAAAACCGAGATGGCGATTTCCCCTAAAAAAATGGAAGGATAAACTTAGACTAGAAAAATTAACAAATGAAGATACATTTATACACTTGGCAAAATAATTTTGTTTCCTGAATTTAGGAATTTGAATTCTATTCCAATACTTGTTACTAAATTTTAGAGATAAAATGATAGACATCATGATTCTACAATTATCAACAAAAACATTTTTTTTAAAGAAAATAGTGGCACATCTACAGGGAAAAAATAACTGAATTTTCTAGAATCAGTTACACACTGCATCCCAAAAATATCACAATCTGAGAATGTCAACAGTAATGTTAGCAACATTTTGGAAGACACAGGTATCATTATTTCTTAAGAACACATTTCTATCGGCAACAAATCAAGACACGTTTCATACATGATTTTGTGAGTTTAATCTTCAGACCAATGTAACATTTTTCCATTGAGTCCTAAATCTAATCATAAAATACATACAAAATAATTTTCTTGTCAAAAATATAAAAATACTTATTTAGCATTCTCATAATATCTTTTGGATTAAGCACTTTGATACTCCTATAGAATAGGAACGGTATCAACTCTTAAGGGCTTTGCCCAATTTTTTTTTCTCAGTTGCCGAGACTTGAACAAAGGCTTTGCCTTATTTTTTATACTCACTTTTTATGATAATATCATCACAGAGAATGATATCACATTAAAACCATGTTCTTACTTAAAAAGACACATGTGTGAACAAAAATAAGCCATTACAATATGCTGAAAATCAAATTCTGATATTACAAGGGTAAATGTCACCTGAAATGTTAGTGACATTTCAGACGACATTCGCCCAATAATGCCGAATTTAGACAGAACAGAGACCAAGAGGGCTTTTCAAGTTGGAAAATCTCTCATGATCTAAAGCTTTTATAAATATATGAGCTAGTTGATGAAGTGTGTCAACATAATCAATTCGCACTAGCTGTTTTTCAACCAAATCTCTTAGAAAATGATGCCTAATATCTATATATTTTGTACGAGAGTGCTGAACTGAATTTTTTGAAATATTAATGGCACTCATGTTATCACAATACAAAACCAAGATATTGTTTGAAAAACCATAGTCGTCTAGCATGTGTCTTAACCATATTAATTGAGAACAACAACTCTCAGTTGCTACATATTCAGATTCAGCAGTTGAGAGTGAAACATAGTTTTGTTTGCGACTATACCAAGAAACCAAATTATTGCCAAGGTAAAAACATCCTCCACTAGTACTATTTCTGTCCTCCACATCATCAGCCCAATCCGAGTCACTATATCCTATTAGATTAGGATTAGTGTCTTTGGAATACCAAGTTCCCAACTCACATGTGCCGGCGACATATCTGATGACACGTTTAACGACATTTAAGTGGGATTTTAGGACATGCTTGGAATCGAGCACGCACACACACACTAAACATTAGATCAGGACGACTCGCGGTGAGATACAAGAGACTACCTATCATAGAATGATATAAAGTTGGGTCAACATTTTCCCCAACATCATCTTTGCATATAGTCTGTGTTGATCACATTAGAGTCTTCATATGTTTAGCATTCTCCAATCCAAACTTCTTGACTAAATTCTTGGCATACTTGCTTTGGGAGATGAAGATTCCCTCCTCATTTTGCTTTATCTGCAAGCCTAAGAAAAATGTTAATTCCCCTATCATGCTCATCTCAATTGTTGAGGACATAACTTCGACAAAAGTCTTAAGGTGGGACTTTGAGGTCGAACAAAAAACTATGTCATCTACATAGATTTGAGCAATGATCATATCTACTCCATGGTGTTTAATAAACAATGTACAATCAGCTACACTGCGTTTGAAACCAATTTCAAGAAGAAACGGAGTTAAACGACCATACCATGCACGTGGAGCTTGTTTTAATCCATACAAGGCCTTTTTCAGCTTGTATACAAATTGTGGATGGTGGGGATCTTCGAATCCTTTAGGTTGTTCAACGTACACTTCCTTATCAATATATTCATTCAAGAAAGCACCTTTTACATCCATTTGATGGAGAGTGATCTTTAAAAAGCAAGCTATGGCAAGCAACAATCTAATTGACTCAATTCTAGCAACTGGAGCGACAATTTCCTCATAGTCAATCCCTTCCTCTTGAGAGTATCCTTGAGCAACTAGTCTGGCCTTATTTCTCACAACAATTCTAGATTCATCTGATTTGTTTTTAAAGATCCATTTAATTCCAATAACATTAGTGTTGTTGGGGCGAGAAACTAAATCTCAAACTTCATTTTCTAGTGAACTGTTCTAATTCTTCTTACATAACTTGTATCCACCAATTATCTTTTAGTGCTTCATTGACATTTTTAGGTTCCAAGGTAGATATATAACAAGAAAGATTTACCTTAGGATATATGGTAGACATACACACATATCTCACCATGTCTCGGTAATTCAGTAGTTCTTTCCTTCTCGTTCTCATTCCTTCATGTACTTCTCTTATTACTTGGCCAGTGGGATGGTTCTTTCTAATCCTGGATGAGGGATCCCGATGTACTGGGTCGTGAATTTCAGCCTCTGTTTCCTCATCCGAAACTTCAGTGTTCTCTGGTTCTGCTTCAGGTGTTGCTGCAGATGTCGTGACATTTGGGGCAACATCTGAATTTCATGCATCATGCGCTTCTTCCACAGTAATTATAACATTCTTATCAGAATTGTTTCCTGTAAGATTAACATAATCATAAAAAACATTTAACATACTCTTGTACGATTTTGGTTCGAAGATTATACACTCGGTAAGCATGGCTATTTTGGGAATAACCTACAAAAATTCCCTTATCACTTTTGGAGTCAAACTTAGCTAGGTGTTCTCTATCATTCAAGCTGTAGCACACACACACCCAAAAACATGAAAATAGCGCACAGTAGGCTTTTTTCCATTAAGTAGCTCATAGGGTGTCATTTTAGTTTCTGACCTAAGATAGACTCTATTGGTGATGTGATTTGCAGTATTTAGAGCTTCTGCCCAAAAATGTTTAGACAACTTTTTAGAACTAAGCAAGACTCTAGCCATCTCTTGTAAAGTCCTATTCTTCCTCTCTGCTATATTATTTTGCTGTGGGGTTTTGGGAGCAAAAAACTCATGGAAAATACCCTTTTTCTCACAAAATGTAGAGAACTGAATATTCTCAAACTCTTTTCCATGGTCGGATCTAATCCGAAAAATAGAGGAATGGTATAGATTTCTTATTCTAGAGTGTAGTATTTTGAACATGCCAAACGTTTGAGACTTTTTCTTCAAAAAGAATATCCAAGTGTACCTGAAAAAGTCATCCACAATCACATAAGAATACCGCATACCTCCTAGGTTGTCCACCTCAATTGGACCCATTAGATCCATATGTAAAAGTTGAAAACAGTGAGACGTACCTGAATGTTGTCTGTCATTTTGGACAACATTATGGGAGACACGGGTCTGCTTACCTTTGAGACATTTTTCACAAACCATTATTTTATCTTTAGGATTGAGTTTAGGGATACCTCGTATAACCTTATAAGAAATTAATCTTTCAAGGTTACGGTAGTTAACATACCCTAATTTTTTATGCCATAAGGTCGTGTCATCCGTCCTAACATTCTTGAAAATCTCTTGTTCTCCAACAAGATAGAAGTTATCGCATATTCTTGTACCTGACATTACACATTGGTTAGATTCATTTGTAACTTTACAAGCATACTTATTGAACTTCACCTCTAGATTGTCATCACACAATTGACTTATGCTAATAAGGTTAGCCATTAACCCATCGACGTGCAAGACATTCTGCAAGGCCAGAATTCCTGGAACATTCAAGGTTCTTCTGCCTATGATTTTGCTTTTGTCACCTCCTCCATAAGTAACATTACCTTCATTTAGAGTCTCGTAGTCTTTTAGACACTCTTTTTTCCCCATCACATGTCGAGAACATCCACTGTCAAAGTACCACGAACCTGAAATGTTAGTCCTTAAAGCAGTTAAAGCAACATTACATCGCACATTCATTCTGGGCATCCAAACTTTCTTTACCTTTTTATGATTTCTTGATTCTGGAATGTCGCAACGAGTGCTGTCTGGAATGTTGGACATCATTCTCGATGATATTCTGCTCCTGGACTTGTGCAATTTAAAGCAATAAGGTTTTAAATGGCCAGCCTTCTTGCAGTGATGCCACACGTAATTCATTTCTTTTATGAAGCCCATTGTCTCGTTTTTGTCAAACAAGTTGGAGCATATCGCATTGAGGGAGTTCTTGTAGCCCAAATCTGCATGTTGTGGTTGACTAACACTTAGGATTTCATCTAGTTTGAAAGTACCTGTGTTAAGCTTTCGGAAGGTAGCTTCGGCCAGATCCAATTTCGCACTGATCTTACCAAGTTCAAAATCCTTCTTGGTAAGGGTAACCTCTAGTCGGGTTATTATGTATTTCAAACCCGCATTCTCAAGAGTTAAACTTTTTACCTTTGAGTCAAGTTGTTTTGATTCAACAATTAAGTCCTTGCAATTCTTTAATCATGTCGTCATTCGAGTCGACTTGAGTCTCTGGGTCAGATTCACAATTAGTAATAAAGCCACTAAAGCAGTTGACATCGGAATAGTTAAAAGATTCATACTTGTCGAATGTTACTGGATCTGCAGATGTCATCGCTGATGTTGCCGAAAATGTTGTGACATTCGGGACAACACATTCAACGACATTTTCATCATCTGACAGTGACTGTTCAAAAACAGTGGCCAGCATAGCTTGTGACTCCATTTCTGGATCTTCTTCCTCTTCACCTTCATCGTCACTTAGAGAAATTCATAGACTTTTCCCAGCTTTTCTTAACGTGTTTGCGCACTCGTTGACATAATGGCCCCATCCTGAGCACGCATGACATTGTACACTTTCGAGCTGCTTGGGATCAAACCTTGTTCGGTCTTAGCTGGTTCTCCTAAGTTGGTTCTTTTTGTGTTGTATGAAGGGTTTTAGTGAATCGTGGATTGAAGCTTTGACTTTGGTGCTCTTTGGTTTTAGATTTATTATTGTCACCGTTGATCCTTCTCAACATCATATTGAATTTTTGAGTGAGAAGGGCAACATTAGCACCATCCCCAATCTCTCAAGATTTTCGTCCTCTTCATTGACTTGTATCTCTAAGGATTTTGCTTGAAGTGCAACATTTTTGCCTCTATACAATGTCCTTTGGTTTTCCATATTCATCTCATATGTTTTGAAAATGCTCATTAGCGTATGGAGGTCCATTGTAGCAAGGTTGTGGGCTTCTTCAATCGCACATATCTTAATCTTGAACTTTTCAGGAAGAGATCGAAGTGCCTTTTCAACAAGTTGATTGTTGGTCAGTGGAGACCCAAGCACTTGACATTCGTTAGAAATGTCAATCAACTTTTCAAAATAAGTTTTGATATCTTCCGTCTCTTCATCCTTAAACGTTCGTATTTACTCATGAGCATACGGAGCTTCGTTCTACGAACACTTGAGCTACCTTCACAATGAGTTTGTAAGGTATCCCAAACATCCTTGACAGTTGAGCAATTTTAGATAAGTTTGAATATATAAAGATCTACCCATCCAAAAATAGCATTAAGAGCCTTTTCATTGAAGACTGCACTATTGGTTTCTTCCACACTCCATTCGGCCTCATGCTTAGGTAATATGTCGTCTTTCTCGTCCGGTGGGAGCATATGAACAATATATCCATTTATAATAGATCTTCATGCTCTCACATCAATGGATTTGATATGATAATGTAGGCGAATTTTCCAATAAGGATAATTTGATCCATCTAAAATAGGAAGTCTACCAATATTTGAATTAGCTGGATCCATAGTATAAAGTAAAAGGACATTAGAACTTATTATGTTAAGTGTCGTCTCTGATACCACTTGTAGGGGTCCCGTGGATTATACTATGGATTAATTAAAATCAAACAGCAAAATAGACAAAAATAGTATGCTGAAATAGTGTCGAATGTCAGCAAAAATGTCGTCTCACACAAGTGGCGACACGAAGATAAAACTTAATAAAAACATTTGTAAGAGTTTAAAATGCAGCAGAATAAAATAAAGAACACAAATGTTTAATTTTCATAGGTTATATATTAATATAACCCATGATGGTCAATGACCAAAGGTATTGTATATATTTATATACAATTGAAATATTCATTCTTTACAATGTTACAAGAAGATACAAAAGGAATAACAAGGTTTAAGTCGCAGATGACTTATGCCTGAAAAATCTATCTAAAATAGAAGTGATCAACACCTCATTACAATTGCTTCAATGAAAGAACAAATCTAGAATCTAGGCAACACTTGTAATGTCGTTGTCGTCACAAATACATGCAACACTTGTTGATCCAGTTTTCGATCTTAAAATCTGGAGAGCTCTCTCGATCTTTTCTCTTATGATTTTCTGGATATCGAATCCTTGAAGTGACCTCTCTATTTATAGTAGAGAGTTCTCCTGAAAGACTCCTCTAGTTGTGTAGGTTGAGCCAAATATGGAGCATGTGGGCAGTGGCTTAAGGCTGAAAAATCTCCAACTGAGTGGAATGTTTCTTCCACGTCTTGCTCCTCAAGTTATGCAACCTCTTGGACTTGGTCTTCATCGATCCTAGTCTACTTTGAAGACTCCTTGCTAAGTCAATTTGTCATGTGACACAAAGATCACAATTTCCTGAAAAAACTATCCAAGAAGATAGACAAAACTGTTATCCGAATGTCAGCTCAAATGTAAAGACATTTGTTCTGACATTTTCTGGAAAACGATATGTTAAGAAAAATGTCATAACACAAATCATAACATTAACAGTATTTTCTCAAAGTTTATTTTGAAGGGAGAAAGGGTGAGAACAATTGAGGGAAAAAAGCCAATTTAAGTGATACACTTTTCTTTTTAAGATGTCTAGTACATATGGTAGTGATAATGAAAGGAGGGCTATGGAGTTTGACTTCATCAATAATTAAAATGCAAAATGCACTCCTTTTCTTGGGGCAAAAAAGGCGAGATCCCTCGCCGCCCCCATCCTCGACCCGACAGAAATTGGTGGAGGAGGTAAATCATGGTGACTCAGCGGTCCACTAGGTGGGAGTCACACTGCCTGGTGCCCACAATGAGTCATCCCCACAAAGGAGGAATGAAACTCCATATTGCGGCTGCCAGAGCTCGAACCTGCTTATTGGGGATAATTTACCACTCTGGAACCAACTGAGCTACGCCCATGCGGGTAAATATACGCCTTTTCTAATCATGCTTTAGTCCATATATGAAAACAATAAATAACTGAACTCTTCAAATATAAAATCATCTTTTATGTTGTTTATCCTATTCTCCTGGTCAAGGTAAACATTACCTTCGTAGGATTCCTCTTGTGTCCTCATAAAATGAACATTATTATGTTTTTGCTAGAAAATAATAAACGTATTTAGCTGCCCATGGTCATATAAGATATAAACCCATAATAATAAGTTAGGGGCTAAATCACAAAAAATAAGAGAATAGGGTGCAGATTGAAAAATAAGACATATATTAGGAGTGTAAAATGCAAAAACAAAAAGTAGCGTGCAGTGGAAGCTTGTCAGTCGTATTTTAGGCCGGCCCCGTGAATACAGACAAACAAACAGGGAACGTGTCCATGGCATCTCCGTCAATTGTTAAAGGTATCAACAAAGGTGAAATCTGGAATGTCCAATCTATATTTTTACTTATAATCCACACACACAATTCAACACCTAACGATAAAAAATGGGGATGAAAGAAGACGATGGAGTGGGGAGAATTGAGGGAGGAGTGGTGGTGGTTGACCCAAAGCCAAAAAATGGAGTGGTTGCGAAGGCCATAGACTGGTTAGAGTGGGGGATGATCAAGTTAATGAATGACTCCACCAAACCACTTCACTATCTTCAAGGCAATTTTGCACCTACTCATGAAACTCCTCCTCTTAATGACCTAGTTGTACAAGGCCATCTTCCGGTCAGTTCAATTTTTTCTTTTCTATCTCTACTTTTGCGAACAGTTGTTTTATTTATCTATGTTATTGCGTAGAGTTTGATGTTTTGTGAACCTTGTGTTATATTTGCTGAAATTGGGTGCTTAAATGTTGAGAGTCAGAGGCGTAGGGTGCTTATGTTGAGAATATAATTAAGTACATAAAAGTGTGCTCTCTACCATATTAAGCTTTAGATGAGATGGTCAAACCGTGGAGGAGTTTTCAAAATATTAAAAGGTTACACAAAGAAGCCAAGGGGCAACATCTGCTATATATACATAAAAAAATAATTTTAACCTTGTCTATATAGTGTAGTTTTTCGCCAAAGGAGGTTCATCCTACTTGGCTCCGCCCTGGTCACACACTTCAACATGATATTTTAGAGGAGATGGTTGCACACTCCAATAGCTTAAGAAGAAGGTTTTGATTCTGATTGTCTACAAGTTGGATAATTACAAACTTCATTTTGAGAAATGGTAGGAGAAGTAGGATTTTTTTTAGTATGGAGTAATAATTTGATGCTCTATCTTTTTTCTATCATCAAAGAAAGAGGGGAAAAATGAGGAAGTGATAAGAAGAGCCAAAAGCTAAGGAGGAACAAACAAACAAACAATAATCCCACAAGTGGGGTGTGGGGAGGGTATGATTGTAAGCAGACCTTACCCCTTCCTTTGTGGGGTTTTGTGGAGTAGAGAGGTTGTTTCTGATAGAACCTCGGCCCAAAAGAAGTGTATGAAAGGAGAATAATGAGAACAAAATGGCAAGATAAACAAAGCAAATGAAACATCAGGTAATAATAAGAATTGAAGAATAAGCTACTACACGAATACTAATAGTACTACTAAATAAGGAGAAGATGAGAAGAGGAGACTAGCCCCCTGCGTCTCCCACGTAAAAGTATGACGACACTCGGCCCTGCGTCTCCCACGTAAAAGTATGACGACACTCTGCTGGCTACTACCTTTCTACCCTAATCTTTGACCTCCATATCTTCCTATCTAAGGAGTGTTCATATAATAATTAGGTTGGGGTTGATCAGCATGTTCGGGTGAAATTTAATGTGATCCTTCTGGGTTCTAATGAAAATAGTAATTTGTAATAACATTTACCATTGGATTATGGTTTTTTTTACTTCTGGATAGTAATAATTTCAAAATTTCAAGGGTATTAATTACTCTAGTGACAAGCAGTTATCCAATTAAATTCTTTTGGTCGAAGTATTGTCATTAATAATTTATAGTTTGCATGAATTTACCTCAATCAACTTTTCTAGAGTTCCATCAGTGTATTAGGATCTGTTGATCATCATAAAAATATATGAGCTGTCTGATTAATGGGAAAGACGGGTGGTTCCATGAATCAGGGAGGCGGGGAGGTTTCCTAGTTTTTCTGTTGATGTGAAAATTTCATTTTTATCATTCTTGGTGCAGGAAACATTTGCTTATATTGCTGTAAGATTTTTAGGGAATCTGCAAGATCTTATATCCAAAACTATAGTACAGTTTTTAACTGGTTAAAGCAAATGTGATGATGTTTAGAGCAGATCGCTCGACAGTTTAGTGCATGTAAATGTGAATACATTTAGATTATTCAGGATGTGACTGACTGTGTAGAAGATACCAACAACAGCCCAGTCCCAAGCAAGTTGGACTGTGTAGAAGATTCTGAGGGGTCTCATTGCCACATAAATTAACATTCGTTCTTTTTCCTAGGAAAAAGGATATTTAGATGACATTTAATATTTTTTGATAACCGTGAAATCCCTGAGCGGTAGTGGCACACAGTTTGAAACTCGGTGGATAATGCCCCCTACCCTTCTCCACTTAAATACTAAGCTTTTGTTAACGGGCGGGTTCAAATCTGTGACATGCACCTAACTCACACATCTCAAATTGTGCTTGTACCACTAAAACTAAAATGCTGGGGGCTTAAGAAAATATATTCTATGAACAAAGTAATATATAGTTAGCAGGGCAAGGGTAAGTAACAGCTTGGGATAAATACCTTATTGAAGTTCAGTTTGCAATGTTTTGAATAGTTTTTCTCTCGGGCCCATATCTCACTGTTGGTCTGCATTTCCTGGAACTGATTTGGCAGCTTCAGGAGCAGAGTTATTTGCCATTATTTTCATTTCTCCCAAAAGGAATATTGTAGAATATACTGCTCAGGCTGTATATGCTATGCTTTTTGCCATCAACTTAACTCTAACGAGATTTAGTAATTTGAACTTTTAATTACAGGAGTGCCTTAATGGTGAATTTGTTAGAGTTGGTCCAAATCCAAAGTTTGCTGCGGTTGCTGGATATCACTGGTTCGTTTTTATTCTGAATATATTGTCCTCGTGACCTTCAAGTTCCTTCTCTTTTATAGTAAAACCCCATACTTTTTTTTGTGAAACAGAGGTTACCAATTGCGTTGATGCTTAACCCCGCTCTATTTTATGCAGGTTTGATGGGGATGGGTATGTCTATGTACTTTACAATCTTGATTTTGCAATTTGGAGCAAAATCAATTACTTCCAAGTTACTTTGAAAAAGAAGCAACGGAGCGCCTCTTTAACTCTAGTATTATTAATTTTTGCTGTCTAATCTTTTTTACTATGCACAAAATGGGATACAATTGTATTGATAACTCAGTTGCTGTTTATAATGACAAAACAATTTTAATTCTGGTTTTTCCTATTCCGTTTTACCAGTTACTTTTTAATTTTTTTTAGACGACTTATGCTATGCTAAAGCTTAAAAATTATCACGTCTTTATAACTTTAGAAGTAATGTAACCTCAAACTTTTAACCTTTGTTCAGCATGATTCATGGATTGCGCATTAAAGATGGAAAAGCAGCGTATGTTTCACGTTATGTGAGGACTTCACGTCTAAAGCAAGAAGAATTCTTTGGTGGAGCTAAGTTTATGAAGGTGTGCATTTGTTTTATACTTATTCTTAGATTTTTGTTCCCATCAAGCTTAATATAATAATGATTGAAGTTTCTTGTACTAAAACTTTGACACATGTATAGATGCTTTCAGCAACTTCGTCTCATAACTACAGGCTCTTCTTTTCTTCCTTTTTTGGGTTTCTAATATTTCACCAGATTATGGAATGCTTCATTAAGTAGAAATTTTTGCACGCTATTTAAAAAGGGCGGAATTTCTGATGAATCATTGTATTAGTTTGTGGAGTTTGGAATGATGACCAAAGAATGATGTTGTTCGAATGTGGTTTGTCCTTTAGGCATAACATCATTTTGAAAATATGCTCCAAGAATTACAGCATTTTTGGAATGCTCTTGCAACTATGTTGTGTGCCTAAATTCTCTTCTCTTGCTAAGCTTGTGACATACTGACATCACAATATCTTGTTCTCATTCTAACTCCTTAATTTTGATCTTTACATGTTATTTCATTGGCTATTTCTCATCCAAGCTGGATAGCGTGGAAAAGGGTGAATTTCTCAAAATATGATATCAGAAAGTGGACAGGATAATGGACTTAACATATGTAGGCTTCAATTAATGAGCATATCAATATCACAGTGTAGGAAGAATGAAGAAGTTCCTTTTTATTGGCATTTGTTGATGGATACTGGCTTTGTGATTCTATAGTGCAACAATGATTTTAATAGTTGATCATAGGTCAAATAAGTAACTTGTAGAGTAAACCTTTCTACTGGAGAAGTAAGTAAGAATTATCTGATGGAAAGGGTTGAAGCCTCTCGTTGCTTGGATTTAGTGCTGAACATTGCTAAAGTTGTTTGTTGATGTTTCATGTGACATAACTCTCTAGTCTTCTAGCTAGATTAAAATATTATGTTACTTATATTTGCATTTGAGGTAGTTTGTGTTACTTTGGGGCATTGACTAGCTCTGCTCAATACCCTACACCCTTCTCTTGAGCGCTTCATTGAGTATCCTTCCTATCCAGTCCTTGCGCCACACTATCCATAAGGTTGACTTAGCCCTCTCCTCTCTATTTGTCCACGCGAAGATTCCTTTCCTTTCCTAGTCTATTCAATGTGGTCATGTACAGAATTCAAAGATGCATCAGTCGTCACTACAAAAAGGACGATGGTAACCCTAATTGAAGAATGCTGCAGGAAGCAATTGTGAGAAAACAGAAGTTTCTTTGAATTCAGCAAGCAAACTAGAGGAACATTCTTTCACTGGAGACGTCAAAATTGTGTCCTTTTTCTTTTTAATTTATGATAACTGGAAGCTAAAATGACACATCTGCTGGCATGCCTTTGTCATAGATCTCAGCATCAGCATATAATTTAGAGGAAAGGAATTGGGACATCCTATTAGTGTTTATGACCTGGAATTGATTCACACCTTGGCGTGTTACATTCTGCTGTTAGTTTCCTTAAATTTTCTGTACCAAACCAAATGTAACTACTGCATCATGAAATCACGCGTTATGCTTAAACCATTTGCATTTGCTATATGTGCAGATTGGAGATCTTAAAGGGCTGTTTGGTCTGTTCACAGTTTATATGCAAATGCTCAGAACAAAGCTGAAAGTATTGGACATCTCCTATGGAAATGGCACAGGTTGGTTGGTTGGAATTTAGTTGTCCATGTATCTTCTCTTCACAACATTTATTAAGTCTATGTGATAGATACTAACTAAAAGTAAGATTCGTCTCCTTGTCCAGCTAATACGGCTCTAGTATATCATCACGGGAAGCTTTTGGCACTTTCAGAGGCTGATAAACCTTGTAAGCCACTTCTCTGTTTGACATGTTAATTAAAAAAGATGCTATCTATGATTTTGAGGTGCAAGCCTTTGAGTAGGTGTTATTTACTCCCTTCTCCATTTTGTTTCATCGTATCTAGCTCTATATAGTGAAATTGTAATCTGAAGTTTTTGCTTGTCTGGGCAGAGGACAAGTATTAGTAGCTAATACAGTTTCCTGCAAGGATTTAGATTATAGGTACATTGAGTTTTATGGCTTTGACACTGAGTTTACACTTTACACCACACAGATGTACTTAAAGTTCTAGAGGATGGAGATCTTCAAACACTTGGCATGCTGGATTATGACAAAAGATTGGCACATTCCTTCACTGCCCATCCAAAAGTTGATCCTGTAACTGGTAAGAGAGCAATCATCCTAGTTCTGCATTACCAAGAACAAACATGTTACTATCTATAAATTCAAATTGTTTACCTTTAACTTTTACCCAAATATTTTCTGATGAAAGAAGTACCATTACATGTATTCTTCTAATAATTGTAACTACAACTGCAATCCTGCAACTGCGTAACCTCCTTTAGTTGAGAAATCTGTTCAGGTTTCTTTTCTCATTTGCTGACTTCTCTTCCTCCAATATAAATGCATGGTTTGCCAATCTGGTAGTGGGGATGTTGGTTTGTAATAAACAAAAAAGGGAAGTTCTATTTTCTTCTAAAAAAAGTAATATATGATGGAATCAATTCAACAACGCTGATTTTGGAATGGAGGGGGTCGGATGGTGAAACGAAGATGGAGCAGGGTTCCCTTTGGGTTGTAGTGCAGGTGGAAAGAAAGCATTTTTTTCCTGTTCATATTGAAAAAGTAATAAGAATGAGATGTATTAAAGCATCACCCTTTGTAACGATCAAGGCTGGGTAAGTTCATCGGTCCATGTAGTTGTTCATGTATGTTGGCACAAGACTAAGGTCCTCACTATAACTGCTAATGCTGCATTAACTATCCAGTGATAGTCAATCTATATTATATCTGATACCAGTCATGTGCTTATGTTGTGCATCTGTGAGACTGTGACTAAATCTTAGTTCAAGGTTCAGCGTATAGAAGTGAGAGAAAAAGATCTAGAATTGGAACATTTAGTACAAATTTGAAGTATGAGTTACTCAGTCATTGTGTGTAGGTAGAACACTCTTGAGTTTGACTTTGAAATTTGACATGCAGGCGAGATGTTTACCTTTGGCTACTCTCAGACCCCACCTTACATCACTTATAGAGTTATATCAAAGGATGGAATTATGCAGGACCCGGTCCCAATAACAATATCAGAAGCTATCATGATGCATGATTTTGCTATTACTGAAAATTATGCAATTATGATGGATCTTCCTTTGTGTTTTCGTCCGAAGGTATGAAAATTCTATAGCTCACAATTTATTAGTTGCTCTTGTATTTATCAGTTTCCTCTGTTGATGGGAATAATGTAAGCTTTTAAAAGAGAGATGAAACATCTTGGCTCAACAAATGAATCAACGAGAGAGTTTGTTGTTACATCAGTCTACCTCCATGTTGGATAGGAGAGAACTGCAGAAAGGTTTCTAGTTTGTGGACTTCTTTTTCTGAAAACAGCTGTTGTAGGTAACTGAAATACATACCTTGAATTTATTTATTAAAGACAAACAATTAAGATAATGTCCCAAAGGTTTTTTTTTGGGGGGGGAGGGGGGTAGGGTTCGTGTTGATCTGTCTAGATACTCAAAAGTTCAACGATGGGTAACACAAGATTTTCTTTAGCGTGGAAAACTGACTAAAATATAGCATAAAACCAGCGGACAATAATTTGATGCCTGAAAATGCAGAAAGAAGAGGCGTAGCTACCATTATATGCTAGTCCTCCAATTATTACCAATTGGGTTAGGTAGTTTCATGAACATTACAGGAGTAATTTTAATGACAATTTGGCAATCCAAATTACATGTTTCTTTTTATAATTTGGTAGCAATACTTGTTCCCAAATTCAATTAAAAATAAGAGAAATGTGATTCTCATTATATTGGATTAATATTTTTTACTATTTCAGGACCTTTGAAACCAGCATCTAAGTAGTAGGTGGATTAATATTTTTTACTATTTCAGGACCTTTGAAACCAGCATCTAAGTAGTAGTTGTTCTTTTAATCGACATTTCTCAAACTCTGCTGAAGTATGATCAAAAGAAGCATGTAACCAGTGGATTACATCTTAGGTTACGTAAATTTTGTTAACTAACAATGACCAAGAAATTTGCTGAAAGATGCAGTATTTTTTTTTCCGTTTGCAAGACCACCGTCTGGTTTATTCTTTGCATTGCTCATTTTAAGTTACTCTTACTATCTAGGCCTTAAAAAGAATGTGGCATTTTGTTACTTAAGTTATGTGACATGGCCGTGTTCATTCAATATGAAATGATGCAGTATTTTCTGTCCCTTTGTAACACTGCTTTCAGTTTTCCTGATAGTCTAGGTCTCAAATATAGTGTGGCATATTCTCATTCTTCATAAATTACAATCGGGTTTATGGTCACGCCCAATTTTTTTTTTGTTAAAAAAAGAAGGAAAGAAACATAATTTACAAGATCCTTAACTGATTGTAAGAAGCAAATTTACACAATATTCTTAACACTCTTCTTCAAGTTGGATGAGTATATGTATTATATGTTCCTGATCGTGATTTTGTAAGGATATCTGCTAGTGCTAGATGATCAATAAAATTGACAAAACTTGTACCAATATATCCTGACTCAATCTTTTGTTTGATCAAGTGTCAATCTATTTTTGAGTTATATTTTCCTACATAGGTTGTGTAAGGCATTCTTAAGGAGTTTATAAAGGTCATGGTTACTCCATCTATTGCCTTAAGGTTTTGATTGGATGCTCAGATTCTTTCACATGGTACTAAAGCCAATCTTTGGTAAACCCATTCTCATACCCATAAGTCAGTAATAAAGTTCACGTGTGAACCCCATAATCGGGTTACTTGTAGGGAGGGTGTTGAGTTTATATTTGTTTTATATGGGTTGTGTAAGGGCTTCCACAAGAGTTTATAAAGGTTTTTGGCTTTTCCATCATCAGATTCTTTCACATGTGAAATATCTTGTGAATTTCCTATTCAGGAAATGGTGAAAAACAATAAGCTGGCTTTTACCTTTGATGCTACTAAAAAGGCTCGATTTGGAGTCCTTGCACGATATGCAAATAATGAGGCCCTAATCAAGTGGTTCGAGCTTCCTAATTGCTTCATATTTCACAACGGTAAGTAACTTTGTGGTGTCTTCCTTGAAAAGTTTAAAGATAATTCTGCCCTGAACAGAAAAGCTGGTAACGAGCCAATACCTCACACATGCAAGTTTATGTTTATAGATAAAAAAAATACATTTTTTTAAACATAATTGGGCGGTTGAAACTTGATAGTTTGCATGGATAGAATGACCACATGCTAACAGTACATGCAATTTGCAAAGCAGAATTTGGAAGCTTTTTTTTAAATGGATAAAAAAAATGTTTCCAAATTTTGCTTTACATGTACTGTCGGCATGTGATAATTCTATCCATATGCACAACTTACAGTATTGGAAAGAACATCTATTGTTAAAATCCATTTTTTTTCCTTTTTTATCTTGGAAGCATTTTTCCTCTTCTTTTTGTTTCTTTTTTTCTTTTTAAGGTTGTATGTGCTAAAGGGGAGAGGATAGTTACTTTAGGCTCTCCATGCTTTTTCATCTTTCTATTGTGTAAAGCGTATCTAGTTGTCTTTTAAGTACGCTGACAGATCCCAAGGCTCAATCCTGGACTCTTCGTCTTCTTCTTCAGCTTCTTTCATTTTAAGGTTGTGCATATGTTGAAAAGTAAGGAGGAAGAGAAAATTAACATTTTGACTCCATGTTTTTGCGTTCTTCTCTTGTGTAAATCTTATGTAGTTGGCTTTTAAGTCAGTCGTCAAATCTCAAGCATCTACCCTAGGTAGACGGTGGAAACTACCAAGTTGGATTATAGTAGGGGGTAGAGGGGATTACGGTGGGAAGGTGAAACACATGAAGATTGGAAAGATACCAATGGCAACAGCACTCTGTTGTGGACATTGATAGATGAAAGTTTAGGGGAGCAAATGGCACTAGATACCCCAATATCGTAGCCGTAGCCTATGGATACTAGACTAGATCCCATTCTGAAAAGACAAGTACAGCAGGAATTCTTTCCTTCAGAAAGTCGCTAATCCTGGCAAAGCAAAAGAAGTGTTTGCTTGAACCACCTATGAAAATAAATCTTTTATCAGTCAGCCATAGGAGGTACATTGGTGGTGGAAATCTTCAGGATAATATATCTTCTTTTGGATTGGTGACTGTAGAGTAGATGAAAAAGTTTCAAAAACAATCAAAGGAAATATGATGTGGTCAATGCCCTTACGAATACAATGAAGAAAAAGGTAAAGAAGACTTGCTGGACAATTATCTGAAGTTGTTCAGAGAAGGACTCAAACATCCGAACTATGATGCCATGAAAAAAAAAAGAGATGAAGACTTCTTTCAAATTATCGACAGAAAAATTCAATGTCTAGATAAGGAACTCAATGTCAGAATCTGATACAGTAAAGGGTTAAAGATACAGACGAAGTTATGTATTGACAAAAAATATCTAGAAGAAGAAACTGAGGAATAATTTTCTTGGAAAGTGCCAGAATAATTGTCAAAATCTTGATGGGAAGAGACGGTGCAGCAAAAAAAAAATCAATGAAAATAGATTGTTATGTTATGCCAAAACAGTCGACAAAAAGAGATGTGGTGCCACAAAAGGGTTGTCATAAATAAGTTCCCATTAGAATGGTCAGTAAGAGAAAAGATTAATAAAAAACTTTAACCGGGTGCGGCATAAGGACGGCCACTAGTGAGCACAAAGTACTTATGCTTCTACTAAGATTGTAGGGGCTCGAGTACCATTTCAAGAAGCAAGGAGAGGGATTTTTTTTGTTAAAACTGGTTTTAAGAACATAGAGAATAATGAAGTTTTCTTTAGTATTAGAATTCTTAACTGAAACATAACCGATGGAAATATTCTACTATCAAAAAAGAAAAATCAATGAGAATACTATACACAATATCCATCATTGTTCTCTTGACTAACTCAATCATGAAGAATATTCTCCCAATATTCTGTGACTCTCAATTGTCTTTTTTTTTTTATTCTAACTGGTTTTATCATTTTGATTATTTTACCAGCCAATGCTTGGGAGGAGGGAGATGAAGTCGTACTGATCACCTGCCGCCTTCAGAATCCAGACCTAGACATGGTCAATGGAGGCGTTAAAGAAACGCTTGAGAATTTCTGCAATGAGCTGTTAGGAGATTCTGACAACGATTGTTTAAATTGACCTTGCTTATATCTTCCACAGTTCTTGATCTTGGTTTTGTTTTACAGATATGAAATGAGATTTAACATGAAGAGTGGTGCAGCTTCACAGAGGAAACTATCGGAGTCTGCTGTTGATTTTCCAAGGATCAACGAGAACTACACTGGCAGGTTAGCTCTCCTATCTATAAAATTCTCTAGCAATGTCCAATCAACGTAGCATAAGTATTGGCTGTATAAAATGCTGGGTGATGAACACCTTCATTTATCATCTGTCTATTTTGATTCTGATTTTGTCCATGAGTGCTAAGTGTGTTCTTTCTGTGTGTATTAACTTTATGTTCCTTGGGTTTTGGTTGCTTGATCTGGTTTACCTAGATGTTTATCAGAAGGCCTCTCTTATGTTGGTATAATTATAGTAACTCTGTTGAAATTCAGGAAGCAGCGTTATGTATATGGAACCACTTTAAACAGCATTGCCAAGGTAACTGGAATCATCAAATTTGATTTGCATGCTGAACCAGAGACTGGAAAATCACAGCTTGAGGTTGGAGGAAATGTTCAAGGCATCTTTGATCTAGGACCTGGCAGATTTGGTTCGGAGGCTGTATTTGTTCCCAGTCAGCCTGGCACAGACTGTGAAGAGGATGATGGCTACTTGATATTCTTCGTACATGATGAGAACACTGGGTACCTTTTCTTCCACCCTCTTACTTGCATTATCATGAGCATCACTAAGACCATTCTGCATTGGTGGTCTTCCGAATGTTAAGGAAATAAGGAAAATTTGTCTCTTCTACTGCTTAAAGTCCAGTTAAGATCGATTGCTGGGTCCAACAGTTGAACCCACATAATATGAAGAGCATAGCGTATTCTTCCTCTTAAGATTGTTATGTATGTGTAGAGAACGTTTGCAACCACAATATACTGAAGCCACATGCTTTTAAGATCGTATGATGCTCAGTTGTCTGTTTCTTGTCCGCTTGATATGAGCATAGCTAGAAATTCGTACATGAGAAGAAGCATTCTTTATCTAGTTATAATATTCTGTGGAGTTCATTTAGATAAAATTGGAAGTGGCATATGTCCCTATTTCCCTTGGACATTGCACATTACCTTCACCGGTCAATTATATCTTATCTTAGTTCTTAGGCGCATACGGAAATATTACCAAAGTTTATAACTGAAATTTTAAATAGAATCACCTTGACTGAACCCCTCTCCATTAAATTTCTGCAGAAAGTCATCTGTGAATGTAATTGATGCAAAAACAATGTCCGCGGAGCCTGTGGCAGTTGTCGAATTACCAAAAAGAGTTCCTTATGGATTCCATGCTTTCTTTGTCACAGAGGTGAGTCATCCCAAATTCTCAATTACTTTTGGTTCTTTGCCCTTAAACTTCTTCCAGTACAATAGAACCAAACTCAAGCTTGGACTCGCTACTATTTCCTTTTCTGGTTAATTACCAAAAAAAAAAAAAGAGCAACTAATTAGAGTGCTTGGTGCTTCTGGAAGATCAGCACTGCAACCAAAAAGCTACTGTTTTTTTTATTGAATACCCCCATACTATGCTTTAGTCCAAGTTTCTTTTGGAAATTGCTTCCCATTTGAAATTGAAATCTTAATGACTTTTTTTTCTGTGAAACTAATTCCCTGATAAAATTGGTATCGATAGGAATAATATAATTTGAGGGAATTTAGATGCATCATCAGAAGTATTATGCCTGCAAGTTAATGGCTTGTCTCTAAAACTCATTCTCTGAATTCATTATGCTTTGAACAGGAACAAATTCAGGAACAAGCCAAACTGTGAGAGTGATCAGCAACCTGAATACTCCGTTATCGTATGACTTGAGACATAGTAAATGTACGGATGTTTAGTTTGTAATTTCAGCCTCTAATGATGGCTTGTTTCAGTGATCAGAAACAAACTACACCTGCAAACATTTGTCAGATAAAAGATATACTGGCTCACCAAAGAGCAACACTTGGTCGAATATTGACTCTATTTTCTTTTAACACGAAGATGCTCTTAGTACTTGATATTTAATACAATCCTAGAAAATTTTCAAATTTTGAAACTGGCTTGACGTGGTGACTTAAAAGTTCAGATATGCTTCCGCCACTGCTATTATTTGTTCTATCATACTGTTGTAGTAATGAGTATAATTAGTTCATTGCTAATATAGTTTGTGTTAATCGATCCAAGTTGACATGAATCTGTTAGCAAGCCCCAGGTGGATATGTTGTGATTGTCTTCACAGATGTCTTGGTGGTGCCTGGCCAGATGGTGGCACCTATTATCTTCCTTTTCCTTTTTCTTTTAATAAAGATAGCGTTAGGTTAACTGCCGACATTGCTAAGTGTTTTTGGGCGGTTGCTTTTGTAATTTCGCATTGTATTGTATATCCTAGCAGTTGGGGATGTCAACTGCATTAGCCTAGGATAAGGGTTGAGTGGACTAAGGTTGATCAATCATCGTAAGTCAAGTGTCGGGCAGTTGGCCGACACACAAAAATATAAGTGTGCAGCCCAACACTTGTGCAAATTCGGGTTTTGTGAGTTGAGTTTGAGAGAAAATTCTAAAGAGCAAAAATATAAGGTCAGGGGATCTTGTCCCAAGGGTGATTGTTCTTGTAGTCACTTTAAATAATACAAGTTGGGAATTATTTTCCTGTATATTGTCGCCATGTGTTCTTATCTTATGTTGCTAGTTCTTTCATCTTTTGCTGTCTAAAACGCCCAAGGATCTTACTAAGTTGTTGGTGCCTAAAAACAAGTTAAAGGCCAAACATTCAGAATTTTAGTGAAAGTGTTAGAACAGATTGAGTCAAGGCACTGCTTGACTGTCGTGGAGGGACAAACCTCGCATGTCGGCTGGTTAGAAATCGCCTCTATGATAACTGGTATCATAGCGGAGCAGGTTGAGACTCTTGTGATGGTTAGGGGAAGCATGGCTGGTTAGAAAATCGCCTCTATGATAACTGGTATCATAGCGGAGCAGGTTGAGACTCTTGTGATGGCTAGGGGAAGCAATATGAACGAATTGAGGGAGAAGGTTGCAAGGCTGGAAGCAGGTCTGATGGCTAGGGGAAGCAATATGAATGAATTGAGGGAGAAGGTTGCAAGGCTGGAAGCAGGTCGGTGCGATAGACGCTGCTGAGAATCTGGTGGGCATAATCACTCAAATCTATGACATGAACACTGAATTGGCAAAGTTTAAGACAACGGTGGATGAGAACTTGGCGGAATTAATCAACTTTCGTGAATTGGCTAATATTCAAATCACGGAACTCAAAAACAAAAATGAGTTATTGCGAAGGGCTGTCGGCAACTGTTTCGCTCAAGGAGGAGCATCCAAAGTCAAAATTCTGGAGCCTAAAGAGTTTAATGGTGCAAGGAGTGCCAAGAAACTCGAAAACTTTCAGTGGGATACTGGGATATGGAGCAATACTTTCTTGTTGCCCATGTGAAGGACGAGGACATGGAGTCTATAACTACAATGTACTTGGTTGATGATGCAAAGTTGTGGTGACGTGCTCGCATGGCAGACGATGTTAGTGCTGGGTGATCGAAAATTGACTCGTGGGAAAGGCTGAAGAAATAGTTGAAGGATCAATTCTATCCTAGCAATGCGGGTTAGATTGCTGGCGACCTTTTGAAAAAGTTGAGGCAAATTGAAACGGTGAGGGAATATGTCAAGGACTTTAGTTCCTTGATGCTGGACATAAGCGACATGTTCAAGGAGGATAAGTTGCATAATTTTCTGTATGGGTTGCAAACATGGGCACACAATGAACTCCGAAGGCAAAACATTAAAGACTTCCCTAGTGCCATTGTTGTCGCGGATGCTTTGGCAGATTTCCGCTTGGGTCGAGAAGATGGTGAAATTTCCTCTACTTTTAAGTCCAAAAACGGGAACAAGGACAAGGCAAAAGAATGGAAGAAAAATGGGAATGACAGAGAAAATGATGTTGAGGGCAATGGCAAAGGGAAGGAAAAACATGAAACTGGAACTTCAAAATTCAAGGGACAACAGTTGGGGGATATAGCCCCTATGACGGGGGGATATATAGAAAGATTGTAAGTACATCTAATCATGTGATTTTTTAGAATGAATTGAAAGGGTAGAGGTGATTAACCAGGGGCTTCAATCTAGAATGGTTAAACTTGGAGTGCAAGAACCTCCAAGGAAATTTTGTCAGGAAATTATCCCCAATGACCTTGAAGTTGTGGATATGTTACTATTCTCGACTTTGAAGTGGTGGTTTTGAACTTTTAACCCTCTTTTGGCAAACTTTCAAAGTCAAGTTTTGTCTCTAGAGTTGAAAGTATTGTCCATTGAAATAAATTCAATAAAAAATTTAAGATCATTCTTGTAAATCACCCAAAGTTTCTTGATCTTTCTACTTAGTTTTAGATTTCTTCGCATGACATTGGCTTTACTGCCTAACACTGTATAAGGGGAGCACAGTTTAACAAGTGATGTGCCTCTCATGGGCAAATCTACTGGTACAAAAGGAAGTTCAATTGAATCTTATTCGTGCTCTTCCCTTGATTTCAAAGGGTGACGAACAAGATTCAATTAATATGGGCAACGCTTACCAATAAATAGTGTTTGGTTAATATGGACAACTCTTATTTTTGACTACTGATTTCAATGAGTTGTTAACTTCCACTATAGATCGGGTAATTAAATCTACTCTCCGTCTCAAATTTATATGATATAGTTTGACTTTGACGAGATTGAATAAGAAATAGTATCCCTCAGAATGCCTAGTATCCACATGGTAAATGTCACGGTTCCTCAACCTTTTTGCAAAAGGGAGCACCACATTTCAGATTACTAAATGCTTCATCACTGGGATAGCATAGCAGTCTCCTCAAAAGTGTTGAATCTCAATTGTCTATTTGAAATTAAAAAAATAAAACCAAATTCCATCCAAATGCACCACAGAAAAATATGGAAAAAAGAGAAACATAATAGACCGCTACCAGATCGGACGATGTGGGTCGACGCCGGCGAAGAAAGATATTCCGGACGGCGGATGCTACAGGGTATTGATCCCTAGCCTATATGAGGTTTATATATATTGGATGGATTTGTGCTTCAAGCCCTTCTATTTTGGCATATTTGTAATTCTCCCCCTGCACATTTTAAGCACCTTGGACTTCTCTTTCTCTTTACAATATATACTAGTACCAACATAAACAAATTACCCTCGAGGGTAGCCAAGTTGGTGTAGCAGTAGAACGCGGGACCGTAAAATCACGAATTCGATCCCCTGCATAAATCTTCTTGGTTGAGCTTGTCACACATAGCTTGTCAAGTGTGATTAATTGGCTGACGTGGTTTGCAGGCTATTGCTTCAGTCCGGGGTTTATCATGTGCGCGCACTCGAAGAGTAGCGGCTGCGGGTTCCTTTCGTCAACAAAAAAAACATTAAAAAAATTTATATAATAAAAATATAGATATATTAGTTGCTTAAGTGTATTAACTAATATTTTATCTGAGCTAGTATTAATTCTCACACAGTATTCGTAAGTAACTATCCAAAAAATGACGCTTATCATCGCATATGTTTTTGTCGTCATTGTTAAACATTAATATTTAATATGATTTAGTGTCAAACTCGAAAATGACTATTTTTAAAATAATGATATATGAAAGACGTAGAAATTTGTGTGACCTATAGATTATGGTTACAGGTTCAAACTGTAAAATTAAATGTTGATTCATATGTCAACGTAGATTGAATACAAGTCTCTTGGGGTGCGATCCTTTCAAAATTCCGCATGAACACAAAATACTTCTTATATCAAGCTAACCTTTAGAAAATATCTGAATTAATCATTTTTTTTCGTTCGTATTACTATGTGTTGGGACGGAAGGTGAGTAACCACTTTCGCTTTTTGAGAATGTGAGTCTAGTCTTCTTAGTGCATGTTTGGATTAGCTTTTAGGTACTCAAAATTAAATTTTGGGTACCTACTTTCGTGAAAATTAGAAAATTGATATGTTTGGCTGATCAGAATCAATTTTGTCATTTATTTAAATTTGAATTTTACCCTTTTCTTTATTACCCTCTTTAATTTTCATCAACAACTCTATCCACTTTCATTACTCACTTTAAATATCTAGAAATAATTACTAAAAAAAAATCAAATATACAACTTTCATTACCCTCTTTAAATATCTATAAATAATTACTAAAAAAATATATAACTCATTCGGAATTGCAATTACCTTGACAAGATTTGGGACAAGCAACATGAATCATAGAATTAGCGCCACAATTCATCATTAGGAATTAACCGTCATCAAGGGAAAACATCGGGACATGGCTCTTGAAGGTGGTCTGTCGTGATGAAAAACTAAATAATTATCTGTATCTACTTCCCTCGTTTGGTAATACACCTTCTTTTAAAAAATATAACTTATCTTCATTTTAATAAAATATAATTGCAGGAATCAACATTAAATTATTAAATATCAACTTTTATATAAGTTATACTTTAAATAATGAAAAAATATTACCGTAATTAATGAATCAACATTAATTCATATATATTTTTATGATAATATTAATTCATCTATTTTATTTACAAGTGAGGATTAATATAGTTGATCCCTATTTATTTAGAATTGAGGGGTAGTTTTTATTGTTATGTTAAATTTAGCGTGTTAATAATGAATTCTTATTATGAGTTTCAAAATAATTATGGTATTCTAATATTTAATACTTAGATTCAAGTACTATATTGCACTTTAAATTCTATTATCTATTTGTAATTTTTATTTACATACTTCCATTTTTTAGTAATTTTTATTTATATATATTGACTAAATATCCATTTTGGTAATTCTACATTCAAAACAATTTTGATCAAAACTATTCAAACATAAATCAATTATAACAATCACTTTTACATTGTTGCATCTAAACATAAATCACTTCTGTCAGAATCAATTTTGCCCATCGCTAATCCAAACACACCCTTAGTCAAAGGAGAAGCTAATAGTTTGATTTCTAATATTATACATTGTATTTTCAAATGCTAAAGAGATTATGTTCCACAGACACAAATGGGGGCGGTAATTAATATCTAATTCTTTTTTTTTTTATAAAAACAGTTACTACAAAACTACATCTGCCAAGATAATTCTATCCAGCTCTCAGGTGTTTTTTGAAATTTTATTTTTTACTTACATTTCTCATCTTTTAAATGCTAAAAGTAGGTGTGAATACACTTATTTGACCAAAAATATATGACCAATGGGTGAATTGGCCGGCACACATTATTATCTTTCAATGCTCCCTCTGTCCCAAGATAATTTTGCTTTTCGAGAGTCAAAACTATATGAACTTTGACCAACACTTTAAGCTATATTTTTACATCATATTAATATAAAAAAAATTGAAACTTATAGTACTTTTCAAATATCTAAATTTTAATTTTAGAATATTCAATTAATCTAATCAATTTAGCTTTGAAATTTAGTCAAATTGACTTCTAAAAAAGAGGGAGTAGATAAAAGGGCATAATAATCCAATGGTGAAAAAGTATTCAAGGATGGTAGATCTCATTGGAAAATCAAGCAAACAGCATAAAAGCAACTTCAAACAGTATGTCAATTTTACAATCCAACAAATAGCCACACATTCAAGATGCTGCAGTACTTTGTAGTATCAACTATCAACTGCTTCTAATCCTACATGCTGACATATATTTTTCTATATTTACATAAAGGGTGAGGGGAAAGACAAATAAACGGCGAATTTGTAACATATATATCATACTCACCATATACTCTTTTCTGCCTCATCGCCGCTCGTAAAGTACAAGTAACCAAGCCAAGAATGAATTGCCTGAGCATATCCATGCCACTGTGAAGTTACCTCGCATGTAAGATGCAAAAAATGGACTATGGCACGAGAAAATGCTGTGCTGACCCCTCCATCAGTGGAGAGTAGCTTCTTAATTGCTGGATGCTGCCCCATGAGAAGCCTGATTGACCAGTAGGCTCCAACTTCCACGACTATAGTGGCCATTCCCGTGCTCACTTCCGTTGCTCTGGGCAAAATACACAGATGAACCATGGCCATAGACAGTTGAGAAACTGTGGCTGTGTCCTTTGTGCATGCCTTGAACTGTAGATCCTTCCTTTCCCCCTTGATCAGATCTCCCAGAACCTGATGAGTTGCCAGAGTGAGTTGGAACGGTTGCCTTACGGTCCATGTCATTGAGCTTTTTAGTATTCAGAAAACGGCCTCCAGATCCCCTTGCCCTTCTCATAGCGTGTTGATGCCGAGATTCATGCAAATAAGGCTATCAAATACAAACAAACCAGTGTCAGTTTAATCAACAAGCCTTCTCAAAACCAATGATGATACATTATAGGCACAAATGCCAAAATGCAGCAATCTGCATATGGAATCGTTGATCTAATGTTCTTCTAAGTGTGAATATAAAAGAGAAGTGCTTATAGAAGCCACCTTACGGGCTGGCAGCATCACAAGGATTTTCACATGTATACTTATTCTGCACTAATGAGAGTAAACCAAGTCAAGAATACATCTTAACTCTCTCTCTCTTCAACGAAAAAAGACAGGTAATAAACAGTGCCTATCTCGCATGCTTGAAGCATGTCAAGCACATACCGGATGGTTAAACAATTGAAGGAAATATGGAACTAACTGATCTCTTAAAATGGAACCAAAAGGCAGGATAACTATAACTCTACAAGTTTTTCATCCCGAATTTCAATTCTATCTGGTCATACTTCCGATGATACAAGCAGAAAACAAAGAAGTAGAAGCTTCACTCCAGATGATATGACTTGAAACTAATAGAGCTAGAAGCATCTAACATAAATATTCAAGATTGCCCGGAAAATTACAAATTAATAGTATAAACCAAAATGTTATCAAATGTTCTAAAGCAGACGGCGCATTTACTTATAACTAGATTAGTTTTACCCAACCCTCCTTTTATCTGGGTTTTGAACCAGCAATGTAAGCTTTAGACCTATAATTTCTAAAACTCCATGTGAATTTAGCAAAGAGTTCAAACAAAACAAAAAAACTATACTTATGGCGAAGAACAAAACACAGTGAAAACAAGAGAGTTTTATAGGTGATGCCAACTGGTTGGTTATTATGACAGAGTCATAGCGGGGCACTTAAATTAGGCCCACGTTCTGCTAGTAATATTTTTAATTTGTCCAAAGGTTTGTACTGTATGCCGGTGTCAGTAGAGAATCTCTAGTTTATAAAAAAAAACTTGAATTATTGAGTATTGAATTGAAAAGGGTCCAAATAAAGTGAAATGGACACTAAACATTCCTATAGAAAAACCTAACTATTTGCGAATGAGGAGTAGTAGTTGTTAGTGTTATTAATGACCCATTTCAAGCTTTACTTTCCTAATAGAGTCTCATCTTCTTAGCATAAGACTGCATTACAATTTGTTAGCATTAATTGTTCATTTTTTCGAAAGACTCTGGAACAATATTAGTTACTAAGCCAATTATGAAGCAATATTGGGCATGTCTTCCAATTCTAACTTCATATATTTACTAATAGCAAGAACCTGAAAATTTCAAGTGATATGAAGAATATGTACGAAATAAGATAATTTAGATCTTCTCCTCATTGGGGGGGAAAATTGGAGGCGCAAGTGCTTCCCAATACTGATTATACCTTTCTCGCTTTAATAGCTTTCCTTTCAAGCTCTGCTTTAGCTCTTATCTGTCTTCGCCTTAAAATTCCATGGTACTGTTTTGCATTCACGTAGACAGGTTCCTCTTCCATATCAAGAGGCAAAGGCATTCGGGCATGATGAATTTCAAATAAGTGAGGATGTACCTGACAACATACAACATTTTTAGGTAGTGTTATGCTTTACCTATAATTTGCCTTCAAATATAGCTGCAATTCAAGTGTGATATAATACAGAGTTAGAAGTGCAGAACCTAAAGGCCAAACGCTAGCACCATGTACAAATGCACACAACTCCACGGATCAATGAGGGTAAGAATTAAAAGCAATTTATTTTATACAAATATAGCATTGAGTTACCAACCAAACAAGTACTTTTGAGTAAACGTAACAATTCGATAACAAGAAAACATGATTAGCAAATATCAGACTGAAGGAGTTCATTACTAATGTATTACCCTCACACCCAGAAAAAACAGAATAAAGCACTCATTTCTACTTGACAAAGACATTGCTTAAGAATACTGCTTATCCAAGACCGTGATACTATGGCAGCCACAGCTCTGTTTCTTTACACTAGTATAAACACCAAAGTGAAAGAACACAAACATAACACTAGCACTGACTACATAGACAAACGAGAAAACGCAGAATTCGAAGTTGATGGCATATAACTATCAAAGTCTGCTAAAAGATGCTAGAGAGATTTGTTCTTACAGGTGCCCCATAAGTCATCATTCCCCCATACTGCATATCTGGATATGGATATGACGTCAACATCTGCAAAAAAAGATAAATGAATAAATCTTTCAAAATGTAATGGACAGACAACCATGGAATGAATGGAACCGCCAATTTGACTTCAACCGATGACAACCAGCTAGATTTATTTGTGCACATCAGCTGTGGACAAAGAGAGGGAAGAGGAAATAACTTACAGCTGAATGACCAGTGAGTTCCTTCTGCTGCTCAGCCATGATGGCAGCACCTGTAGGTGCAATATGCTTGAGGTGCTGCTTGTATTGCTCGTTATTTCCATCTGATCCTGAAAATATAAATCACATCACTAATAAAAAGCCACATGCAAATCAAGGTTTGGAAAAAGTAATAGCAAGATAAACATTGTCATTATGTGGAGTCATAAGAAACAATAAATAGACAAATAAAGGCGAAGAGAAAGAGTATGGGTAAATAAATAAAGCTTCAGACTGCATAGAGTAAGGAATCCATAGAAGAGAGGTAAGACCTTACGCCACATTTGGCAACGTAAAAGATACTTCATGACTTTACAGGCAATCAATCACCTACACTTTAATCTCAAACTAGTCAAGGTCGACTATTCAAATCCTATGTACCCATTTTTCTCTATTCAGACCTATATGATTCCCACTACCAAATAATTTGTCATTAGGAGTTCCCTAAATCCAGTGGTGCATCTAGGGGGGTTCCTGAGTTCAAGTGAACCCATGCTCCCTCCCTGGATCATGCATAGCAATGTTATATTTTTTGAAAAAATACTTCAATAGAGCAAAATGGGTACATAAGATTTGTATAGTGCAAATACAAGCAACACTCCTGTCAATTTTTCGTTAAGGTCAAGTTTTATTCATAAAGTACCAACAATAGAACAAATATCAAATACTGTAACAACAGAACACTCCTGGCAATGCTATCCACTTCTCTGCCACCCTTCTAAAAATCCTTTGATTTCCTTCCAACCAAATAACATGTACAATCTTTGCATATACCATCATGATTACACATTTGGTTTAATTATATAATTTTGTGGTGACAAAAAGATATTAAAATGCAAGAAGTGACACCAATAACCACTTAGAGAGGTGCACCAAATTCTAAAAAAACGAAAGAAAAAAACAACAAGATAGACATAAGATTTGAACTCCTAACCTCACTTAGAGAGGTGTACCAAGTAACCACTGCATTATATGATACTTTAAGTTTAGGTGCACATACACACACACACACACATATATATATATATATATATATATGTCATTTTTTTAGAATTTGGTGCACCTCTCTAAGTGGTTATTGGTGTCACTTCTTGCATTTTAATATCTTTTTGTCACCACAAAATTATATAATTAAACCAAATGTGTAATCATGATGGTATATGCAAAGATTGTACATGTTATTTGGTTGGAAGGAAATCAAAGGATTTTTAGAAGGGTGGCAGAGAAGTGGATAGCATTGTCAGGAGTGTTCTATTGTTACAGTATTTGATATTTGTTCTATTGTTGGTACTTAATGAATAAAACTTGACCTTATCGAAAAATTGGCAGGAGTGTTGCTTGTATTTGCACTGTCAGAAACTAGGATTTTGTTAGAGTCGTGTCCTTTTTAGTTTCTACTTTCATCCGGTGCATTAAGCTCCGTCTATGCGGGGGGGGGTCCGGAGAAGGGCCGGACCACAAGGGTCTATTGTACACAGCTTTACCTCACATTTCTGCAAGAAGCTGTTTCCATGGCTTAAACCCACATGGCAGTGTACTCCTATACCTTGTCTGTAAAAATAGAAGACATCCTCCCTAGGAGGGTGCTTCATATATTTCTGAGGTAAAGGCATAGAGATTTGGCTTCTTGTTAGTTTATTTTTTATTATTTAGCTGGTTGTGTTAGCTGCTTCTTTCCCTGGTAATTCCTACTTTGGTGATAATAGAAATGTTTAATACCCCAAAAAAAGAGTCTTATCCATTCAGTATCCATATCTAAATACAACATCTCAATATTTAGATGTGCATTCAAATCCAAACATCTTAACCTTAAAAAACGCCCCAAGTCCCCATACTAGTTGGGACTGTTGCTGCGAACGGGAAATTACTCTTGATCCGGTGGTAGCAACTGATGTACTCTGGAGCACAAGTGAATAGCCTTAAAATAAGTGTGTGTTTTTCATAACTCACAAGTAAGAAGAAGAAGAAGAAAAACTACACAAGTTTTCTCGAACGTATCCCCTAATGCCTAAATTTGAGCCTCTCTACTCAGTTTAACGGCTCAAGTTGAACCCTCACTAGACTTCCAGTGACAAACAAGTTATGCAAACATTACAAGTGTTCAAAGTCATAATTGAACTACCTCTCCCATCTCTTTTTTCTTTTTAGATAACCGAAAAATCCTGGATGCCAAGGGCACACAGTTCGAAACTCAGTGGATAATGGGTCCGCTCCTCTATACGTCTCCAATTAAATACTAGGCTTTGTTTTCAACAAGATTCAGACCCATAACATATGTCTAACTCACACATCATCCATTGCGCTCTTACCACTAGATTAAAGTTCTGGGGGCATCAGGATCTCAAGAATGTATCAACCCTTAATTGCTTTATTGGGACCAAAGTCATGTCAGGACCCATTGGGGAATCTATTCTAGACCTATGTCCAGAACCCCTCATAGAGCTTGCACAAAGTTAGCAGGTTTCTTAGCAAGGGAGAATGCCATCCACTAAGGTGTTTACGACCTCGTCATCTTTACTGTTACCCGTCACAGTTCTATTAGGTCATTCACCATTTACCTAAAAGTCAGACTGCTTACAAGACTATTGGTTCAGCATCATTAGATTACCGAGTCAGTTCTGAAAGGAAAACATTCAGGCAAAGCACAACTTGTAGATGGAGTGCTCCAAATTGTGAAGGTCTAACTCAGGAAACGGTAAATAGTTAGACAAACCGTGAATAACATGCTAGAAACTCGAAAAATTGTTCCTTTCTTCACTATTTATCTGGACTACAGCAGAATATAAGAATATGTAAGAGGTGGACAATAGTTGCAGAAACACATTGAGTTCGACTAGTTCTAGCTCAAGCTGCAAGTAATCAGCAAAATTTGGTCGCATGACATATATTTCTGTTCTTCAACATCAAAATAGAGTACATTTCAGTGAAAAGAAGACTTCATCTCTAGGTTGGTAACTAACGTTTTCACCTTTTTCTGGAATTATCATCAGAAGTCAGCAGTGTCGTTGATTCAAAAATTAGATACAGGTAGAACTAAGGGATGAAACACTCGTGCTGTAGTATGTAATGTGGAAAATACCAGATTCCGCGGCCAGAGCCTTTGTTTCTTTTTCCCAATTGCCACCTTCTACGTTCCCCGGGGCAACGGCATTTTCACTTGCCAAAGGCATAGTAGTATCACCATAACCATGCCACCATGGTTGCATTTGGGTAGTCGATTGTGAGGTAATTCGCAGTCCAGTCTCCAGTTGCCGACCATCATGTTTAGCAATAGTAGGCATTATTAGACTCCGCCCCAAGTAATTACGATCTACTCAAAAATATACGGTATAGACTCTGTTAGTAAGAACAGTTGATATCTCACAAAGCTGAATATTAGAAGCAATCCAACTTGGACAGACATCAAAACCTCCTATTTTTGTGTCATGCAGAGTTAAAGACAGCTATCTCGAGTAACTACATGCTATCTGAGCCTGTCACCCAACTACATTCAGACATTCATTTTTTTCTTAAAGAATTTTATACCGTGAACTAAGTGTTTTAGCATTTGCCAATTCCGAATATAATTTATCTCGACTAATGTATTAAGTATGCCGCATGCCAACAAACAAGTTTTGCCATTTTTTCCACCTAAAACTAGTACCTAACAGCAAAACACTAGCATTGTCCACAGCTTCCATATTCCCCTATAAACCCATAAAGGAAACTAGAATGTATACAGAGCTGTGGTCTAATGACCTGACTAGAGACAATTACTTATTTTATATCAAGACCATCACATAAATCACTCTTTTCTTTTAATTAGATCTATTCCTGGATAATAGCGTGAATAGAGCTTTATCTCGTTCGTATGGGATAGGGCTTTGGAGAATGGCTAAAATGGAATTCCCCTTATGTGACATCTGAATCCTCCTCGCCTTTTTTTAGCGACTAGTTCTCAAGTGAGCGTCTTGGTAGGCAGGCTATCTTCAGCATTGTAAGTGAACGGTATTAGTTAAATGGAATCAAGACGACAAGCTGCATAACCCCAGGGAAACCAGATTATCAGAAAAGCTAAAAGCACATATTTCTCTTTTCCCTTTGTTTTCCTTTAGTATTTCTGGTAGTTCTTAGCTTTGAGATTTCAATCCTGTTATATATTGTCTTTTCAAACTACAGTCCATTAACAGATTTTGAGAGTTAACAAAGGATCTCACTACTTTATCTGCACTTAAACATCAGATAAAATTATTACACCTCAACCTCAATTCTGCAATTAAATGATAATATGTTAAAAGTCCCACATCGGATATGGAATGAGAACATAGACTCCTTATATGGACTTGGGCAATCCACACCCTACAAGCTAGCTTTTGGAGTTGAGTTAGGCCCAAATTCATTCTTTACATAATACACAACCAAAAATGAATATATCAAACTTAGTGAACCACGTCAACTCAAATGTTCCAGCACTCATTGGTTTAACCCTTATTAAGCATTAGATTTCACCACTAAAATTACCAAGAAAAAAACCCCAATAGTCAAATAAACACCAAGGATGCATAAATCAACCATTTTGCTCAGAAACAAGAAACCAAACAACAAGTCACATCCAATTTCCATAAACCATCCCCTAAACATAACTTTTTTCACACAAAAGTTCAAACTTTTACCAATCAGAGCTTAAAGGCAGAAACTTTACCAATTCTAAGATTAGTCAGACAAAAGATCCAGTACACCAATTAGAATTGACCCAATTTAGAAACCCCAATTGGGTATTCAAGAATATATGAGAATTTGAAAATTTGAAAATTACAACACCAAAAAAAGAAACTTTACCTTTCTTTTCTGGTGATGACAACAGTTAAAGAAAAAACCCTTCAAGTAAAGCTCACAAATTTACATATGCAAAGCTAAAAAGTAAGTTGTCGATGACTAAAATTATACATGCAAATATATATACACACACATCTATATATAGAAGATATAGATATCTAGGCCTATATATGTATAATTAATTTATTTATTGTGTAGAGAGAAAGTGGTGGGTGTGGGGGGGGGGGGGGGAGATTACAGTGTGTTCTTTGTGGGGTTTTTGTTTTTGGAATTTATGTATATGTCAATGTCACGCCAAAGTCGCTCTCCCTGTCTCTGTTAAGGAAAAAACTTTGTATATAATTCTTGATTATTTACATTTTGTTTACGATGTTCTATGATTAAACGACTGAAATGCCCTTGAACCCTTTTTTGGAAATTCTCAGACTGTACTTGAACTGATTAATGAAAATGGAAAGAGGTTTGAACTTTGAAGGACCACTTACCAAACTTGAGGTTGAGGTAAAGTAACTGTTAAGCAAAATAGTTTTGGGGTTGAGTTAGATTCAAAATTTATTCCTTATATGTAGAGTGATGGTTGTTAAATTTATATAAGGAGTTCATGTTCTCATTCCATTTTTAACGTGAACTCTTAACAGTAAATCATACTTTTATGATTCTTTTTTGCTTGCTAAATTTGCATAAGAATCCAACTCAAAGCTTTTTTTTTTTTTTTTAATTTGAACCTCATAATCTTAAAGATGTTTTTGTTCGATATGTAGTGGAAGATGAAAAGTATAGAATTAACGTAGTATAACAAAAGTGTGTACATTTTATGATATTTTGTCTTAACAACATCGAAAATGTATTAAATTATATGGAGTAATGGTTAAGATAGAAAGTCAAATTTTAAAATTTTGTAATTCATAATACGAATTTTGATATTGTGATCGTTTGATTAAAATCAAAATTATAACTTGAATAACTTATTTCACCTCCCGTATAAGTTACAGTTACATCAAATATTTTGATATAAAAATAATATTGATTATAGTTGGTACCTCCAATTAAACATATGATATATTTAATTACAAAATTTAACCAATATAACACACTTAATTCCTAGAATCAAACTACTCCCGAGGTTTTAAAATCAGTTGGGGTCTGTCATTTACTTTGAAGATAACTTCATGTAGGCACGAGTCGCATCCAATAACTAACTCCCGTTAATATTTTGATATTAAAAAAAACAAAAATTACTTCAAATCACTAGTAATGTTTTGAAGGAAATAAAAATATTTAAAGGAATGATATATGCACAAGTGAAATATTCAATAATGGCTATATAGAAGAAATTTATCAAACTAGAAAGAAGAGGTATGCAGATTTATTTAATAACTCAAAAACTCTTGTATCTCGCTACAATCTAATTTAACTCTCAACCTAAAAAATATATGTAGCATGCACCTTTATTTATAATACTATAAAATCAAAACGGATTAGGACTAGAAAACTTATTCCTATATGACTTTGATAAATAAATCCTAACTAAATTTGAATTAAATAAACTATCAAATATCAAATTTTAAATTATTAATCTTAGTTTAATTACACCATAGCATCCCTTAAATCAAGATCTTCAAACTTGAGTGTAGCATGAAAAATATCATATCTTATAGAAGTCAACCATCTTATACTCTTGAACAATTTCCTGAAATATGTAGCATTAACAAAATTGTGGTGTCATTTTTAGATTGCTTCAGTTTCTCTTCAACATGATTCAAAGTTAATTTAGGATATGTTTGGCCAATCTTCTGGAAAAGTGTTTCTGTTTCTCAGAAGTATTTCTGCAGAAACTGTTTCTGGAGAATAAGTTAGGGTTTGTTTGGCCAAGCTTCTGGAAATGTGTTTCTGTTTCTCAGAAGTAGTTCTGCATAAAATGTTTTTGGAGAATAAGTTAGGGTCTGTTTGGCCAAGCTTCTGGAAAGGTGTTTCTGTTTCTCAGAAGTAGTTTTGAAGAAACTGTTTCTGGAGAATCAGTTAGGGTGTTTGGCCTATAATTATAGAAGTGTTTAACAGCAAAAGCAGCTTTCTGTTGGCCAACATTTATGCAAATTTACTAGAATATTTTTTTAATAGATTTAAAACTATTTAAAATATTCTTTTCTATCATATGTTTCTAAAAATTAGTATATCTTTACAATTTACTAAAAAAATTTTAAAATTATTTAATTGCAACATTTAATCAAAAAATAATATTATATTGTACATAAGAAATGTAACGACAATATGATAGTCAATGACTCAAATATGTCCAAACCTACCCCGCCCTACCCACACCTACCCCACCCCATCCTCAAATTTCTATGTCATATTTTTTTTTACTTTTATAAAAATATGAATTTTTTTTCTTCCCCCTTACAACCCCTCCCTATTCAAGCGACGAATATATTTTGGTTTCAGTAAGAAAACAACCCAAAAAGAAACTCCTCCGTGAACCACACCCCATCCTTAAATTTTTATTTCATATTTTTTGTTACTTTTATAAAAAAAATGATTGAAAATATGAAAAAAAAATTACCCCCCGCCCTATCCCTACCCCACCCCATTGCCCTACCCCATCCTCAAATTTCTATTTCATATTTTTGTTACTTTTATAAAAAAAAAAAAAAAATGAATTTTTTTCTTACCTCCCACCCCACTCCATTGCCCTACCTCATCCTCAAATTTCTATTTCATATTTTTGTTACTTTTATAAAAAAACATTATTAAAAAATATGAATTTTTTTCTTACCCCCCGCCCTTCCCCTACCCCCACCCCACCTCATTGCCCTACCCATTCTCAAATTCTATTTCATAATTTTTGTTACTTTTATAAAAATATATTAAAAATATGAATTCCCCATACCCCCATCCCATCTCATTGCCCTACCGATCCTTAAATTTTTATTTCATATTTTTTGTTACTTTTATTAAATAAATGAATTTTTTCCTTGCCTCCAGGGCCTACCCCTACCCCCACCCCAATTATTGACTAAATCTTAATCAAGTGAAGAAGAAATCAAACTAATGCATTAATTTATGAATAGAAGTTCAAGTGATTCATAAGGAAATCCCTACTAAAATGTTTAGCTCCTAGCCATAGTCACGCTAAGAACTAACACAAAATCCATACATAAACTGAATTAAAAACGAAAGAAAAGAAATTATTGCGAACAAAGTCTCCAATTGTAGCTCTAAATCCGTCTTGTGTTGTAGAATGATCAACCTCCTTCATAGCATTAGTCCCTAGGGCTTAAATATCCTATAATTTTCGTGCCCTATGGACCAATCAGCCCTTAGCCAACTTGTCTTGATCGAAATTTCCGGTGTCGCGGCGCGATGAAACTCGCAGCCTTCTCGGCCTGAAACGGCCGCGTGATCTTGCTGATGGCGCAGCTGAAAATCCTGTGACTCCTTGGTAAATATGGCACCGCGGTTCTGCATAGTGGCACTGCGGTGCTGCCTTCTTTCGCTCTTTTTCACATCGGGAGCACCTTTTCTGCCCATTTCTCGTTCTTTTTTGCCATTTTGCCTTTTTGCACCGCTGTCAAACCTACTACTATACTAAACACAACAAAAATGAGTAAAATATCAACTAAAAATGATTCAAAAGGCGTATACAAAATACGCCTAACAAACACCCCCAAACTTAACATTTGTTCGCCCTCGAGCAAATATCAAAACAAAAACAAAGACACAAAAATAAAAAAACTCAAAGACTCATATCAAGCAGTTGCACAAAGACTTAGAAACACATGAACGTCAGTTGGGATAATATGCAGGAACAGATATAGCATGGATTCAGCAATATAGAGTTTCAAGTCAGATATTTCGCAAATTCATTTCAATCATAAGTAATGGAAGCATGAATATCTAACATATGCATATCAATTTCATTTAGTTCTATGTGTCTGTTTACTTGCTATTCTCCACTAATCATAGACATACATTCTAGAGATCATCAGGATTTTTCAGGGTTGTAATGTAGGCTTAGGCAGAAGTAGGTAAAATTAGGCATTTAGGCTCAATTTACGTACCATAAGCGTTTTTCTTATTCAATCATTTTGTCCTTCTTTTTGGTACTTTTTTCAATTCATACATATCATTCCCCTTTTCTCTTTTGAGAGAATGAGATACATTGTAAATAACAGGCACCCCCAAACTTAGACTTTTGCATATTTTTCATTGGGGTGCATCAAATTTTTCACTCTCTTTTTATCTCTTTCTCAACACTTCTCATTTCAATACTTTTTCATTATCACTTATGGCACAACAAAGGAATCATAGGGTGTCAAAGAAATAACTTATCTTAGGCTCAACGGGGCTGACTATGGGTACAATTTATGTCAGGGTAGGTAATGAATGGTAAGAAGAGATAACAAAGAAATGCCTGAATCATCTCCCTAAACATGTAAATCTTAACTATTTCGCCTCAAATAGCAAGCAAACATATTTCACAGACATTTTTCAATTGACAACACATAAGCTAAGCATCAAATATTCCACATAATTAAATTTTCATGAATTTTTGGCATATCTAACTGAAGCACATAGATTTTAGCTTCTCATTCCATTACATTATCCCACTTAGTTCATTAGACATTCCAAATAAGTGCAGCATGCATCATTATAAAAAATATTAACTCACATAAAATACAAAAACAAACAAAAGACTCAAAAATAGATACAAAAAAAATAAAGTAAGAACTCCCCCCCCCAAACTTAAACTACACATTGTCCCAAATATGTAAAATACTCAAAAATTAAAGGGACGACTTACAGACATACAACGGTTCAGAACGGTGGTGGTGGCGGCGGATATTGCACTGAGACGGTGTCTGTGGGAGGTAATTTGGCGATTCAAAGCCTTTTTATTTTTCGAAAATCGCTATCGGCACCGCGGTTCTGCATAGTGGCACCGTGGTGCCTAAATTCTCGCCTCTCTCGACATTAGGCACGCGATCCTGCAAGATAACGCGCGCTTCCCGATCCGTATTTTTCATCCGTGTCTTCGTGCTTAGTGTCCCATTCCTTCACCTGGCTTCACAACACAACAAAAATATACCAAAAGTGAGACTGTTCTATTAAATTAAATTGCATAATTTAAAAATTGGGTTGCCTCCCAAGTAGCGTTGTCTTTAACGTCTTGTAGTCGGACGCAAGTTCCTTATCAAAAATCATTGGGGTAATTTAACCCCACAACCTATCCACTTCATAAGCATCCTCCTCTTTCTCATTCTATTTTTCTTTTTCACAAGAGGGGGTTCAGTAAGACTTACCTGTTCAACAACTTTCATATCATCAATTTTCATTTTAGCTTTTAAACTAGCCTATGGTTTCACAGCTGTCGAAATGATCTCTCTGGCTTTGGCCTGTGCTGGCTGAATTATTGTGTCAGTCGTGCTTACTGGGAAGCACTTGTTGCTGGCCTGAGATTCGATGGTGGATTTAAACACCTTGAAGACTATCTCTTCCTCTTTGACCCTCAATCTCAGTTCTCCATTCTCTATATCAATTAAAGCTCTCCCCGTTGCAAGGAAGGGTCTCCCCAAAATGATGGGTATCTCATCATTTTCCCCCATGTCTAGAATGAATAAGTCTGCTGGGAAGAAGAACTTTCCCACTTTGACAAACACATCTTCTATTATGCCTCTAGGGTGCATTACGGTTCGATCGACCAACTGCAAATTAACTGTGGTTGGTTTGACTTCATCCAAACCCAATCTCTTGAATACAGACAGAGGCATGAAATTGATACTGTCCCCTAGATCACACAACGCCTTGTTGCATGTCACCTTACCAATAATGCAGGGCAAGGTGAAGCTTCCTAGATCCTTCAGCTTATGAGGTAGTTTCTTCTGCAGGATGGCACTGCACTCCTCTGTCAATGATACTGTCTCATAATCCGCTAGCCTCCTCTTTTTCCCAAGTATCTCCTTCATGAATTTGAAGTATGCGGGCATCTGTTCTAGCGCCTCAATGAATGGGATATTTATGTGCAATCTTCTTAGACACCTCCAAGAATTTGGAGAATTGCTTGTCAATTGCCTTCTTTTGTAACCTCTGAGGGTAAGGGATTCTATCAACGTATTCCCTCAAAGGTGCTGATGGAGCTTTCTCAACTGTAGGGCGGTCCTCAGTGACCCCTCCTTCTCTACCTCAACTGCTTTCTCAACCTCTTTCTCACGAACCACTGCGGGTTGGGGAGCAACCTGCTCCAACTGCTTTCCACTCCTCAACAACACTGCCTGACATTGCTCTCTAGGATTTACCTCTGTATTGCTTGGGAGAGTGCCATGTGGTCTGTTGGTTTCCATGTTTGCCAGTTGTCCAACCTGCGTTTCCAGGTTCCTGAGAGTGGACCTGGTTTCAGATTTGAACTGATTCTGCGAATTAGTGAGTGTAAGCAATGCAACTTTCAGTTCATCAGGCTTCTCCTGTTGTGTAGGTGGTATATACTGATGGGATGAGGTAGCCTGATTCTGTGCCTGCTGGTTCTGGTAACCATCTTGATATGTTTGCTGCTGGGGTTGGTTGTTCCTCCACGAAAAGTTAGAGTGATTTCTCCACCCTGAATTGTACGTGTTGGAATTATAAGGCCTCTGAAAGTTCTCAACTGCCTGCACCTGCTCCATTGGCACATTATTGGGGTCAACTGTTGTGCATCTATCAAAGGGGTGTGGCCCACCACAAATCTCACAATTTACCGGCATCTGGACTGCATTCACAAACATGGTGTTCTGCTGCAGTTGCTTCATCAGAAGGGCCACTGATGCGCGATTTATACACACGCTAAACGCAAGTGCACGTATCGTTACAAGTAATATAGTCTGGGTAAGACCGAATATCGTCCTCAGGGACTGGTTTTCAAGTACCGATTATCTATGCTTTAGTTTCTATCTGGTTAACGTTAATTGGTTTGGAATTCTAGACTAATAATGCAGGAAATAAACTAATTATGAAAATACTTGGATTTAAATCAGTTATGACGGAGAATTAGGGCTTCCAAGATCATCAACTATCCACTCTATTCAATCCTTAATACAATTAGACTGACTTCTTCTTCTACGTTAAGATAGCAGGTTAACTAAGCCGTTTTATACTCTTGTTAAGGTAATATAAACACTCAACCCCAATGGAGAACCCTTATATCTTTCGATGACAAGATTGACTACAAAAGAGGATTAAGAGCAATAACCTATTAAGCTACACAAGTATCGGGGTACTTTCGTCCACGATTTAAACCTATGTTTATTCAACTATAGCATATTCACAATCTCCTCTTTCGGATTTCTATTAGAACTTATATAAGTGATGATAACTAGTAATCAATTAATTATCAAGCAATCAAAACAATTATTGAATAAATCTTAAGCAAGTGAAGAAGAAATCAACTAATGTATTAATTCATGAATAAGAGTTTCAAGAGAATCACAAGGAAATCTCTAACAAAGTAATTAGCTCCTAGCCATAGTCACGCTAAGAACTAATATAATCTCCATACATGAACTGAAATAAACAAAGCAAAAGAAAGGAACGAAAATACTTGAAAAGCCTCCAATCTTAGCCTCCTGAGTTGTGTTGTATGTACAATGGATGGATGAATTCCCTTCCTCTAGAGAATGATGTAGAGAATATATATAGCCCCAAGAATCCTTTAGGTCAAGGGTTAGGGATTATGTAGGTAGGAAAAGTTATCCCTTTTTTGATCCTGAAAACGTGTCAAATTCGGCCCAAAATGTCAAAAATACCGCGTCGGCGTCGTGGCCTATGTCGGGCACCACGCGGCGCTGAAAATCGAGAGTTTCGACAACTTAATGGTCGGCACCCGTGGCAGCTGCTGCGCGCGCACCGGTGGCATTTTTCGCGGTTCTTAACCGTAGTCTAGTTTTCATCCGGGCTTCGTCTGATATTTTCTATACTTCCCGGGACTTCTTAGACTTCATTTATTGGCCCCTTTAAGTGTGCAATTCCATCTCAATTAAGCTCATTTCATATTCTTTTCGCCATTTCTCCATTTCTGACCGCTGTGACACAAAAGAAAGGAAAACGACCCTAATACTATACTAAACATAAATGAAATGAGTAAAATACTAACTAAAAATGACTCAAAAAATGTGTATAAAATACACCGATCATCCACATGTGCATTCAAGGCAATGATGGCATCTATTTCATGTATGCCCATAGTCTTCCTGTTGTTTACTGACCTGTCATCCGCCCCTTGATGATTGTTGGCAGCCATATCTTCCAGTAACTCATGTGCCTCATTGACACTCTTTCTCATGAAAGCACCCCCTGCTGCAGCATCAATGATGGTACGAGTAGTACCACTCAGCCCATTATAAAAAATATGGACTAACATCCACTTCTCAATGCCATGATGTGGGCATTTCCTTTGCAAGTCCTTAAATCGTTCCCATGCATCATAGAGCGACTCACCATCCACCTGATAAAAGTTGTTCAGCTCTCCCCTTAACTTTGTTGTTTTGGAAGGAGGGAAAAACTTTGCTAGAAACTTCTGTGCTAGGTCCTGCCAGGTAGTGACGGAGTTGGCAGGCAGTGAGTTCAACCAGCTTTTGGCTCTATCCCTCAGTGAGAACAGGAAGAGCCTTAGTCTAATGGCATCGTCAGTAACTCCATTGTATTTGAAAGTGGCACACAGCTCCAGAAAGTTTGCAATGTGCATGTGGGGATCTTCAGATGACAGTCCCCCAAATTGTACTGTGTTCTGGACCATGCTCAGAATGGATGGCTTGATCTCAAAGTTATTGGCCCCTATAGCTGGAGTCTGATGCAAGTCTGTGCACCTGTGACTGTGGGCAAAACATAATCCCTCAGACTCTTTTCTGCAGGTGGTGGGACTTGTCCCATGGCAGCTGATACCTCATTATTTCCGGGCACATCTTGGGTACTTCATGGTTATTTTGATCATCACCCGGTCCTTTGTTTAACTCGTTGTTCCTCTGGTTGTTCATTGCTAATAAGTCCACAATTCTCTTTTCACGTGCATTACTTTTGCGAGTTTTCTCAATTTCGAGTTGAAGGAACAAGTGTATACGCCTCTTCTTCTTCTTAAACCGGTTCACGAAAATAGAACAAAATCAACAAACAAATCACGGCAGACGGTTCTAACAGTAAAAAGAAATAAAGTACAAGCCAAATTAGAAATTAAAAATAGACGGTTCGATATTAGAATACGCCAGTCCCCGGCAACGGTGCCAAAAACTTGTCAGCGATATTTCGATTGCTCACGCAAGCGTACACATCGTTCACAAGTAATATAGTCTGATAAGACTGAATATCGTCCTCAGAGACTGGTTTCTAAGTACCGTTCATCTATTTTTTGTTATCTACTTGGCAATCGATATTTAAGTTGAGTTTTTGTTTAACTACTAGAATAATTGCAAGAATTAACTAACTATTTAAGTTGTGATCAGTTATGAAGGAATTAGGGCTTCCAAAATCCTCGACTATCCACTCTATTCAATCCTTAATGCAACTAGAATGGCCTCTTCTTCTACGTTAAAATAGCGGTTAACTAAACTGTCTTATATTCCGGTTAGGACATATAATCACTCAACCCCAGTGCAGAACCTTTCTATATTTCTATGATAAGATTTACAACATACGAGGATTAAGAACAATAACTTATAATGCTACACAAGTATCAGGGTACTGTCATCCGCAATTTTAACCTATGTCTAGTCAATTACAGCATATCCAAATCTCTTTTCTCAGTTCTTGATTCGAAATCATATATATTATCATAATTAGTGATCAATTAATTATCAAACATTCATACCAATTATTGACTAAATCTTAATCAAGTGAAGAAGAAATCAAACTACTGCATTAATTCATGAATAGAAGTTTCAAATAATTCATAAGTAAAGCCCTAATAACGTGTTTAGCTCCTAGCCATAGTCACGCTAAGAACTAACACAAAATTCATACATAAACTGAATTAAAAATGAAAGAAAAGAAATTACTGTGAACTAAGTCTTCAATTGTAGGCTCCCTTGTTGTCTTGTGTTGTGCTATGTTGTAGAATGACCCACTTCATCATAGCATTAATCTTTAGGGCTTAAATATGTTTCAAATTTCATACCCTATGGACCAATATGCCCTTAGCCAATTCTTCGGAACTGAGATTTTCCGCACCGGCACCGCGGTGCCGAAACTCCTGCACCTTCTCAGCAAATATGGCACCGCGGTTCTGCATAGTGGCACCGCGGTGCTGAAAGTCCTGTGGCTTCTCAGTAAATATGGCACCGCGGTTTTGCATATTGGCACCGCGGTGTTGAAAATCCTTCGTCCTGATGTGTCAACTTTCGTCTTTTTTGCCTCGGGAGCACCTTTTCGGCCCAATTCTCGCTCTTTTTCGCCATTTTGCCTTTTGGAACCGCTGTGACTCAAAAGAAAGAAAAATAAACCTAATATTATACTAAACACAACAAAAACGAGTAAAATACTAACTAAAAATGACTCAAAAGGCGTATACAAAATACGTCTAACACCTTCATATCATTAACAATTTATGTAATTCTTGTAAAAAAAATTGACATATTTTGTTGGTTTCATCTGAGCCAACTGATATTGTCTCTAAAGTTCTTGAAGTTTATCTTTTTGACGTATGCAACACGTCGATGCGATTTTATCAAAATTGTTCAAGCCTCATTTGATGATTTTGCAATGCATATATTTGTTATATACATACAATTGGAGCTTTACTATTGAAGTAATAGAATGCCTTATAATTCAATTGTCCATTTTTCTCTGATTGTATAGCTGTTTCACTCGTCAATGTAATGCCTTATGGGTTTCCATGGACCATGTATCAATAGTGGACCATAGTCCAAACCCCACGGTGTGGGATTACACTGAGTATGTTGTTGTTGTTGTAGTCCAACAATATTGAAGAAATTCTTCTGGCTCCGATTGTGTAACCTCAATTATGAACATTTTGATTTGAAAAAAAAAGATATCTCATTCAAATTTCACACTGGGCTTTTGATATATGTGTCTCTTCTAATTACTAAGAAAGTGAGAGGATAGATGATACCAACTCTCAAAATTATGTTTGCCATCAAACACAAAAACATGACAATTCGGTAAACATGGAATATTCATATTCTTTTATATGTAACGGATCTCACACGAGGCTTTGATCGAATCTCACACTGGCTTTGATTGGATCTCACACATTCTCTTATACCAATTGAAGGAAATAAAAATACTCAAAGGAATAATATATGCACAAGTGAAAGACCCAACAATGGCTACATAGAAGAAATTTATCAAACTAGAAAGAAGATGTATGAAACTTTACTCAATAACTCTTGTATCTCGCTATAATCTAAGCTGCCACTCAACCTAAGAAAATATGTAACAGACACTCATATTTATAATACTATAAAATTAAAATAGACTAGGACTAAAAAGCATATTCCTATATGACTTTGATAAATAAATGCTAACTATACTTGATTGGAACTTGTGTGGATTGAAGAAGAAAACAAGTGATTAAAATCTATTTTTGGAATTTAGGACAAAGGGTCGCGGTTCCTGATGGAAGGACCGCGGTGCCTACTTTCCAGTAAGTCACTGGAATTTTTCATCGAATTAGCACGGGGTGCCTTGTGGAAGGACCGGGGTGCCTGGATGGCAGTAAGTCACTAGAAAAAAAAAATCGAATTAGCATCGGGGTGCCTTGTGGAAGGACCGCGGTGCCTTCGACGAAATTTTCCAGTTTTGAATCAAAAGTTACATCTCCACATAGAGTCATAACCTTTGGACTAATGGCTGCATCTGGTCGAAATTCATGTTATATACAGCATGTAGATCACTTGTTTAAAGTACACAATACAATTAACAACATTTAATCTTCTGATTTAAGAATCAAATCATTGGATGATCATTGTTGCTTCTTCTTCCTCTTCAAGAAATTTCTGAAGAACACATAAAGTAGATTCGCCAGGAGTGAAGTTCTTGTGCTAGAACTATCACTCAGATAGTTGTATCCTCAAGGCAGACGTCCGTTAAACCGCAGCACAAGCGGGGGCGAATTTTTGTCTTAGGACACTGCGTCGAGTAGACCTCTATCTACAAACAAGTTAGTATGTGTTTATGCTTTTGCTGAACATTATTGTTGTCAATTTCAATTTACTTGAGTTATTTGTATGTTATTGTGGTTTATACATTGAAGGACTAGATTGACACTAACAATCTAAGACAAAAAATTCTCTGACAATGTTGAGTTTGCAAAAAATATTTTCAGAGAATACACTTCCTGATTTGCAAATAAATGGATCAATCTGGATCATCAATGGTGAAAAACCATGTAGAGAAAGCCGAGATATTTAAGGGTTCTGATTTCAAGCGCTGGCAACAGAAGATATTATTCTATTTGACAACACTTCACGTGGCAAACGTGTTGACTGCTGAGGCTCCAACGACACTGCCGGAGGGAGAAGGAGAGAATGCTCCAACTGAGGAGGCAAAGACCGAAAGGCTGAAGGCGATTGAGACTTGGTGGACACAAGAGTTTCTGTGTAAGAACTACATTCTCAATGTCTTGGATGATACTCTCTATGACATATACTCCACGTTCGGGACAGCACGGGAGTTATGGCAGTCACTTGAGAACAAGTACAAGACAGAGGTTGCTTGTTCAAAGAAGTTCGTCATCGGCAAGTTTCTAAACTTCAAGATGAGCGATGCCAAAGCCGTTGTCAAGCAAGTGGAGGAACTCCAAGTCATTGTTCATGAACTAGAGGTTGAATGTATGGGCCTTAACCAATATTTCCTTGTTGGTGCTATTATTGAAAAATTACCTCCTTCTTGGTAGGATTTTAAGATTTATTTAAAGCATTAAACGGAGGAAATGAATTTTGAGCAACTGGTTCTCAAACTTCGTGTTGAGGAAGATAGCCGGAAGAGTGACAAGGCAGATGCAGTTTCCTTGGAGACAAATGCAAATGTGGTTGAAGGAAATTCATCAAAAGCCAAGTTTCAGAAGGGCAAAGGCAAGTTCAATGGTGACAAGCCGTCATTTGCTGTCGGAAGAAGCACACTCGCCCCACAAAAGGCCAATACGTTCAAGAAACAAGTTGGTGTTTGTTGGGTGTGCGGAAAGCCAGGGCATAGAGCAAAAGACTGCCGCCTTCGCAAGAGTCAAGGTGGTGATGGTGAAGGTTCGAGTAATGTCAATCAGTCCAACTGTGCTGAAACTAAGAACCAATTCATTGGTGTTGTCACTGCTCAAGCAAATCTGGTTACAAATTCAACCGATTGGTGGATGGACACAGGTGCTACTATGCATGTATTTTCAGAGAAAGACATGTTTTCATCCTACCAAGCCATCAAAGATGGAGAACAATTGTTTGTTGGGAATGATGCCTCTGTGAAGGTGGAAGGCAAAGGGAATGTGACTGTGAGGCTCACTTCGGGGAATGATCTTGTACTCACCAATGTACTATATGTGCCTGAAATTTGTAAAAATTTAATTTCTGGCCATGTTCTTAGCAACAAGGGCTTTTAGTTAGTTTTTGAATCTGACAAATTTGTACACACCAAAGGTGGGGTGTATGTAGGCAAGGGATACTTCAGTGAGGGGCTCTTCAAACTAAGTGTTGTATGTACTAAGGCATTTGCCGTTATCAATGAAAATGCAGGCTCTAGCACTGCTTCTGAGTATGTGATTGATTCCCTTTCTTCTTTATGACATTCTCGATTAAGCCATGTAAATTATCGTTCATTACAAAGAATGGTAAAGATAGGCATGTTGCCAAAATGTTCCATGAACACAATGACTAAATGTGGGGTTTGCATAGAATCAAAATATGCAAGTCATCCTCATAAATTTGTTGTGAAATCAAATGAAGTGTTTGGTTTAATTCATAATGATTTGTGTGATTACCAAGCAACCTCATCTCACGGAGAAAAGAATTATTATATATCATTTATTGATGACTGCAGTAAATTTTGTTATGTATACTTAATACATACAAAGATGAGGCTTTGAACATGTTTAAGACATACAAAGCAGAAGTGGAAAACCAACTTGACAAAAGAATTAAGATTCTAAGTTCAGACCGAGGTGGTAAATATACATCGAATGAGTTCAAAGAATTATGTTTTACTCATGGTGTCATTCATCAAACCATTGTGCCATATACTCCACAACAAAATGGAGTTGCCGAACGAAAGAATAGAACATAGAATGAGTTATGTATACTTAAAACATACAAAGATGAGGCTTTGAACATGTTTAAGACATACAAAGCAGAAGTGGAAAACCAACTTGACAAAAGAATTAAGATTCTAAGTTTAGACCGATGTGGTAAATATACATCGAATGAGTTCAAAGAATTATGTTTTACTCATGGTGTCATTCATCAAACCATTGCGTCATATACTCCACAACAAAATGGAGTTGCCGAACGAAAGAATAGAATATTGAAGAATATGATAAATTCAATGTTGATTAGTTCGGGTGCACCTCTTAGTCTATGGGGTGAGACATTAATTACTGCAAATATGATATTGAATAAAATTCTTCAAAAGAAAAATCAATCTCCATACGAATTATGGAATGGAAGATTGCCTACTTTCAAAAGGATGAAAGTGCGGGGTTGCCTAGCGGAAGTTCAAGTTCCTTTACCAAAGAGAACTAAACTTGAACCAAAAACGGTGGATTGCATATATATTGGTCATGCCAATAAAAGTGCAACATATAAGTTTTTGGTATATCATTCTGACGTTGAAGGTATTCACAAGAACACACTAATGGAATTTGCAGAAGCAGAATTCTTTGAGGAGATCTTTTCTTACAAAGACAAGGATAAAAGTGTTCCTAATAATAAGAAGAGGACACGGCCTCAAGATGAATCAAACCAAAATGATGATAATCTTACTTCATCGATTTAAGAAGAAAATTCTGAACCAAGGAGAAGTAAACGTGAAAAAGTGGCCAAAGATTTTGGACCAGACTTTATGACCTTTTCCGTTGAAGGAGAACCTCAAACGTATAAGACTGCAACAGAATCATCTGAAGCACCTTATTGGAAGGAGGTCATCCAAAGTGAAGTAGAATCCATTATACAAAATAATACATGGATATTGGTTGTTCTTCCTCAGGGACAAAAAATAATAGGTCATAAATGGATCTTCAAACGGAAACTAAGGCCTGATGGTACTATAGAAAAATACAAAGCACGTATAGTAGCCAAAGGGTTTAGACAAAAAGAAGGTGTAGATTTCTTCGATACCTACTCACCAGTGTCTAGAATTACGTCTATAAGGACGCTAATTGTGTGAAATCCGGAAAAAAAAATATAGTTGTGGTTGGGTTAATAAAAATATATATATATATAAGAAAACAAAAAATAAATTGCATGGGATAGAGTTAGTGTTAAAGTTGGATAAATAGATAGATGAAATGAAAATAAGAAAAAAAAACAAAAAAAAAACAAAAATGCAGATGCGATCGTCCACCCTTCCCTTCCCCTTCATTTCCCCTCCAACTCTTGTCATTCCACCTCCCATAGGTTATAGAAAACTCTCCACTTATACATTGTATTTACACACAAACAAAGTACATAACATAAAGGTTAGAAAATCAGAAAAAAACAAGTGAAAAGAAGAGGAAAAATACCAAGAGGCGAAGAACAAGAATCAAAATACTAGAGAGTAAGGATAATTTTAGCAACCACACAACAATAATCTTCACACTTACAAGGTGAGTTTTCTCACTCAGAAATTCTTGGTAACATCCTTTATTTTTAGTTCAATACATGTTAGAATAAGAATTGAGTGTTGAAAAGAAATATTGAACTTTTGATTGTTTAGACAACTAGTTGCGTCATGAACTTTACGAATTGTTCTCACTGAGTTATAATTGTTAGAATTTGATGAAATGTTGAAGAGTGGTACACCTCTCTAATATGATCATATAGAACCAAAAATGAGGTAAAATGGACATACGGTTTGAAAGTTATCATAGTTCAAAGTTCCTGCCTTAGATTTGGTCGAAATTCGGAAATGCATAATTACGGACTGTTTTTATTGAGTTTTACTTATTAGAATTATATGAAAATTTACATGGTTGTAAATCTCTCTGTTTCGGACAGATATAGATAAAGAGTTATTAAAACGGACTTACGAGTTGAGAGTTATTGTAGTTTGAAGTTGCTGCCTCGGATTCATCGGAATCCAGAAGGGCAGGACGTGGAAACGTAAAACTGTACTAATCTGTGGGGAATATGAAAATTGTTGCTAAATGAAAGTTCTATATCTCTCTGTTGTGGACAGTTTTAGACCTTAAGGGGGTCTATCCGACTTACGGATTGATAGTTATCGTTGTTTAAAGTTTCTGCCTCGGATCTATCGAGATCCAGGAAGGGCAGCGAATAAAAGTGTAAAACTGTACCAAATGGTACAGAATATGAAAGGATGGTTCACATGGAGACGTGTAGCTCTCTGTTCTCGCCGTTTTGAGATTTTATGGGGCTTGAACTGGTTTACAGATTAGGAGTTATGACTATTCTAAGATTGAGTTCTGTTTAATAAAAATTCTGCCGAAACAAATCTCATATGGCTGTTTTGAGGATAAATTTGTGTTAGTTACCCAAAGTAGTTTTAAATGAAATTTGGTACAGTGAAAGATCCCCGTCTTACCTTAGTTTCCGCTTGAGAAACACTTTAGTTGGAGTTATGGTTAAAAAGTTATAATCGTTACAAGTATGAATGACAGAATGTTGGGAAAGAGAATATTATTTATTCGATCTTCTGAAAAATATGAAAAGTGAATACGTGTTCACATAAATATATAAATATAAACATAATGGATCGGGTTGCGCGCAACAAAGCGTAAAGTGAATACGTGTTCACAAATACGTAAATATAATGGGTCGGGTTGCACGCAACAAAACGTAAAGTGAATACGCGTTCACAAATACGTAAATATAATGGGTGGGTTGCGCGCAACAAAACGTAAAGTGAATACGCGTTCACGAATACGTAAACATAATGGATTGAGTTGCACGCCGCAACAAAATGTAAAGTGAATACGTGTTCACAAATACGTAAATATAATGGATCGGGTTGCACGCCGCAACGAATATGAAAGATGAATACATGTTCACCTATATATAAATATGAAAAGTGAATACGCGTTAACAAATTTATAAATGTAATAAACATGTGGAAATGCAGGGGAATGTCTTAACGTATAATACGAGATAAAATGAAGTGTTAGTTAAACCGAGAATTTCCTATGAGGAGTTGTTGCATATTTAAAAATGTTGTAACTTTGATATGTTTTGCAATATGCTTATTACGTTATAATGTGATTGCGCTTGGAATATTTTGGTGTTACTTTGAATTGCAGGTAAGGTTCTCACCATTGGATGGTAGGGCTGACTCTTTATTTAACATGTTTCAGGAAAGCGTGATAGAGGAAAGGCTCCACGCCAAGGCTAGCGATCGTCCCACAGCCTCTTGTCATACCAAGTCCATTGTTTCGGGCTTGGTACTCGTCAGGTTCAGAATGTCAGTTCCAATGTCTCGGGAAATGTCCGTGTGGAATGGTCTCCCTTCCAACTTAGAATAATATTTGTCAGTATGTCTATGTAGAAACAATATTTGCACGAGCATGGGCTCGCGTTATATTTTCAATAAAGTCATAAACAAATTTCTTTATTGTTATTTTTATTAATAGCTCCGTATTTGAATATAAGTTTAAATTTCTAAATAAAGAGAATTAAATGGTGCTCCTGGTGGAAAATAATTGTCCAGGTGCCATCACGCCCTAAGTAAAGACTTAGAAAAATTTGGGGCGTGACAAATTGCTATAACAACGATTCACAATTTAGAAATACACCAAATTGATGTGAAGACTGCATTCTTGAATGGTGAACTAGATGAAGAAATATATATGGAACAACTCGAAGGGTTCGTTGTTAAAGGTCAAGAGCAGAAAGTCTGTAAATTGGTTAAGTCGTTATATGGACTTAAACAAGCGTCAAAGCAATGACATGAGAAGTTTGATAATACACTATTATCAAATGGTTTTCAAATAAACGAATGTGTCAACATTAAGGAATGTAAGAATGCATGTGCCATTATATACTTGTATGTAGATGATATGCTAATCATGAGAACAAGTAAAGATGTAATTAACCAAACTAAGAAGATGTTGCATGCCGCTTTTGATATGAAAGATATGAAAATAGCGGATGTCATTCTTGGTATTAGAATTCAAAAGAATTCAGATGATTATATTCTAACACAATCTCATTATGTTGAAAAGGTCCTTAGAAAATTCGGACACTATGATGATAGACCGGTTGTTACCCCATTTGATCCCGCTAGTCACCTTAAGAAGAATGAAGGTGATAGTGTGTCTCAATTGGAATATACGCAAGTTCTTGGAAGCTTGATGTACATAATGAATTGTACGAGACCAGATTTGACATATACAGTGAGTCGACTTAGTCGATACTCACACAATCCTGGAAATGATCATTGGGTAGCGCTAATAAGGGCACTACAATATCTCAAGCATACAATGAACTATGAGCTGCATTTTACAAAATAACCTTCAGTGTTAGAAGGATATTGTGATGCTAATTGGATTTCCAACCATTCAGAGAGTAAGTCCACAAGTGGGTATGTATTTACACTTGGTGGAGCGTCGGTCTCTTGGAAATCATCAAAGCAAACGGTAAATACGAGACCAACTATGGAAGCAGAGTTTGTAGCCTTGGATAAAGTTGTCGAAGAGGCAGAATGACTAAGAAACTTCCTAGAAGGTATTCCGTTGTGGACAAAGCCAGTGACCGCCATTTGCATACATTGTGATAGCATGGCTGCCCTGACGAGGGCAAAGAATCAAATATATAATGGCAAATCAAGACACATAAGACGACGTCATAATACAATACGAATCTTGCTAAAGAATGGAATAAGTTTCATTGATTATGTAAAATCAAAGGACAATATAGCGGATCCTTCGACAAAAGGCCTCACACGAGAGCAAGTCGTATTTACATCGAGGGGAATGGGCTTAAAGCCAATACAATGAGTTGTGAACTGGTGGAAACCTAACCTATCATAATTGGAGATCTCATGGTTTAGGTTCAATAGGCAAACTAGCCGGGAAAGACTCAAGGAGCGTAAAACAAACATATGCTCGTTCCTATGATGTACCAAGTGTGTTAATCCGTTGATGATATAGGGCTGAACCTTGGTTCTTAATAATATTAATAGCCATTATGGTGGGATAGTACAGACTATTCTTGATTAATATTATCTATGTGAGATTGATGTGGGGTCGTATCTGGGAGAACTGAGATGCCTACGTTCTCTAGAAATTCTCATGAAGAAAGGAGTTGTTCATGACCGAAAAGAACACAACCATAAGAGTTAAATATGTTGATATGATATGTGTGATACTTGTTGTCTCAGTTTACTACAAAACGTGAATATTTCAATGCACTTCGTCCACTACTTCACAAGTAGACCCGATAAGTATTCACTACGAAAGGTTCAAGTCCAAAAGACACATTTTTCGATGCATGTCATGTCTCGTTTGACAGAAATAATAATAAGTTCCTTTTATCTTATTTCTATCCACGTATGGGGTATTGTTGGATGTGAATAGAAAATGTGGGTATTGTTGGAACTTATGTGGACTTAAGAAGAAAACAAGTGATTAAAATCCATTTTTGGAATTTAGGACAAAGGGTTGTGGTTCCTGATGGAAGGACTGCGGTGCCTGCTTTCCAGTAAGTCACTGGAATTTTCGTCGAATTAGCACCGAGGTGCCTTGTGGAAGGACCGTGGTGCCTGGATGGCAGTAAGTCACTGGAAAGAAAAATCGAATTAGCATCGGGGTGCCTTGTGGAAGGACTGCGGTGTCTTCGACGGGATTTTCAGTTTTGAACCAAAAGTTGCATCTCTTCACATAGTCATAACCTTTGGACTAATGATTGCATCTGGTTGAAATTCATGCTATATAAAGCATGTAGATCACTTGTTTAAAGTACACAATACAATTAACAACATCTAATCTTCTGATTTAAGAATCAAATCATTGGATGATCATTGTTACTTATTCTTCCTCTTCAAGAAATTTCTGAAGAACACATAAAGTAGATTCGTCAGGAGTGAAGTTCTTGTGCTAGAACTATCACTCAGATAGATGTATCCTCAATGCAGACGTCCGTTAAACCGCAGCACAAGCGGGAGCGAATTTTTGTCTTAGGACACTACGTCGAGCAGGTCTCTATCTACAAACAAGTTAGTATGTTTTTATGCTTTTGCTTAACATTATTGTTGTCGATTTCAATTTACTTGAGTTATTTGTATATTGTTGTGGTTTATACATTGAAGGTCTAGATTGACACTAACATACTTAAATTAAATAAACTATCAAATATCAGTTAATTTTAAATTATTAATCTTGATTTAATTTCAACCATGCTTACTCTTATATATAAAGGATCATTTTGGGAGAACCTTCCATAATAGAATATCATTTTGGGATATTTCTAAATCTTCCATTATTCACCTTGAATTTTATTTTATTAATAGCAAATGTTTGTTTTTTCTTTTTACAAATTTAAAAATCATTCAAAGAAAAAAATAAGGATCTTCCAAGCCAAGCCTTATCTCTTTTTTTTTTCCATATATGATATGATATTTCCTCCCCAATAGAATTTTCAACGGAACGTGTTCTTACTTATTGAGTACATGACTTATCTTGCTAATTTAAATAATATTATTTCGAACCATTTGTTGTTCTTGATAAAGTCAAATCCACTTAGGAGGATAATTATAAGACAGACCAATAGAATCATACTTTCCATAAAGCATGGTATAACTATAACCATATGAAATGCTGCAAAAAGAGGATCGATATTTGTGTTTGAGTCTGACTAAATCTTGATTCGCAGCTAGAAATCTCACATCGAGGATAAAACACTCCCTAATAAAGACGATTTTATATCAAGCTCGAACACGAAACTTCTAGTTAAAGATAGAAGAATACTTATCCCGTCACTATAAGTTTTGTAGGTGAACACTTTATTGTAATCAAACTTTAATTTAAGTTTTTTAGATAATACATAATTGTTTTCCACTATTATCCATTAGCCGGTCTCCAATAAAAAAGATTTCCACTAAAGTAATTGTCATGAAACTATAAGGAGAAAAGAAGAGACAATTAGATGACTACAAGTCACAACAAAGATTCAAAAATCTCCAATGCTTTTGTATTTACCCATCTATCTATCTACTTTGCTACACTTTATTCAAAAGTGCATGTTTCCCCAAACACACTATCACTTTCATAGCATGTACGTAGATTTAAAATTAGTGTCCAACAATTTATTCTTTAGAAATTATTTTTCTTTTAAAATGTTCAAACAAAATTAGTTATGTTAAATTATTTTAATGGGTTATTTTCCCTCTCATGATAGAACGGAAAACTATTCTGCGATAACGGCAATACAAATTGCAGAACTTCAGCGAACTCAAGTGGCGGCAGCAAATCACACAACTCTACGGTATTTTTGTTTTAAAAACACTCTGAATTTATAGACAATAAAAGGGTGAGATGAAGAGGTGCAATCCAAAAGGGCCTCTTCCATTTCCTATTCACATCTTTAAATAAAAAAACTCAACAACCAGCAAATTAATGACATATAGCAAATTGTTGTTTTTTTCTGGGGTACAAGCAAGAGCAACCACTACTTTCGAGTAAGATAGAGTCTTAAGACATTCTTATAAGCAACACATAAATAACTGCATGCATTCAAGTTTGACACATAATTACTGAACTTCAAGAAACTTGTTCCACTTTTCTTTGCTGGCCTAGCTAGGTCTCCACTTTTCCTGTTGCAACTCTAACATCTGATTTATATGTTGGACAACTACGATTGCAAACCAGGGCCAATTGAAATAGGACCTTTTTTTGGTTCGAATCATAAACACATTGCAACTTTCAACACTGGATGATTAAAAATTGAACATGGAAGATTATTCAAATCAATAAGATAGATGTTAACTTTGCTGCTAAATAACAGTAAAGGAGGTGTAAAATCCTTTGGAAGGGACATGTATTATATATTACTCCTCTTTACTCGATTTATCAGTGGTAAGTTTGGAGAAACAAGGACTTCATGTAATTCAACCAAGTATATCTTTACACAGCTAACTATTTGGACTCAAGTATTAGAGACCTCAAAAAAGAAAGTAAACCTATAACTAATCAAAACTTTGGTGTTGCAAATGTTATCAGTAACTCTAGATAATCACCTTTTAGGAAGAGTATTACCTAGAGCCTCATCCTATAGCAGCAACCTATATAGGATAACTACTTGAACTGTCTAAAAGCCTCTTTCATTTACAGTTTCTTTGGCCTACAATGTGCACCTGTAAAACAAATCTCTCTAATCCTTTGTCGCCATTATATTTTCTGATTTTGATCGATCATTGTTGATCATCTTAGAAGCCCGCAACACTTCATCCTCCCACCTTCCTTACTCCCAGCCAGGCTAGCAGGGACCCCGCAACACTTCATCCTCCCACCTTCCTTACTCCCAGCCAGGCTAGCAGGGACCCCCATATATACCTTGAAAAAGGCCAGGCAAAGAACAAATATGCCGGTGTTTCTGCGTCAGCCAAATTACACAATACAAGTCTTTGGATACCTGTGTTCCTCATTTCTTTAACCTGTCAATAGCCTTCTCTGCATAGCTACCCAAAAAATGAACTGATGTCTAGGCACTACACCCTTCACCAAAACCAAACTCTCCCAGGGACCCCCATATATACCTTGAAAAAGGCCAGGCAAAGAACAAATATGCCGGTGTTTCCGCGTCAGCCAAATTACACAATACAAGTCTTTGGATACCTGTGTTCCTCATTTCTTTAACCTGTCAATAGTAATAGCCTTCTCTGCATAACTACCCAAAAAATGAACTGATGTCTAGGCACTACACCCTTCACCAAAACCAAACTCTCCCATGGTACTTTCTGGAATTGTGGAAGAAATGAGTTACTATAAGCTTTCTTTATACTAAAAATCCCTTAACAGTAAAGTTGTTAGTTCTGAAACAAGATTCACATTCTTCACTAGCAAATTCTTGCATATATCTTTTTTTCACCTACTAGCAGCAAGCTTGACTTAGAGTGCTAGCTGTCCCAAATCCTTCCCTTTTATATAAAAACTATGAATCCACTTCACGCATAACCCTTTGTTTCTCAAGCTGGAAGCCATAAGTAAATGAGGCTTCAAAAAACATATTAAATTCTCAATAAGCATTAAAAATCCATCACAAGTAGATACGCCTTTGCCAGTCCTGTATCGAGTCATATCAGCTATGCAACATTTCTCATGAGTTTTAAAATAAACGAAACTTAGTGTAGTAATCAAGCATGCATAGTTTTACATTCAATTTGATGTGCAGTATTTAACTTAGCTATTCCATAACAATCAAAAGACCCGCAAGGGGGAAAAATCTCGTCCTGCTATACTAACAAAAAAAGGGAAAAGAGTATCTAGTCCTGCTACAATTCAAAGAAACTTCTTTTATATCAAAATGCTGCTTGTAGTCCAGGCTACATGCTACATTATAACCAAAGAAAATTAGGTTCCTTTTTCTATTTTTCTGTTGAACAGAGCATATATTTGACATTTCTTAGTACAATCTTCAAGATCAAGCATGATTAGAAAGAAATGAATTTAAGTGGACGAAAACAAAATACAAAAGCTGGCTGCTACTATCTGGTTGGGAAGAGGTCCAAATTGTTGAAAGCCTACCTATAGATTTGGAATTTCTTTGTACAATGTTTCAGTTCAAGTGTCAGAAAGCTGATTTTCTATGCTTCCTCAGAAAAGCATCCGATATGAAAACCCTGAGTAGAGTCCACACTTTGGTCCTCCTTTGAGACCGACTTTGACAAGAATTTTCCAGCACAAAAATTCCAGTAAGGGCGATTAACAGGAGGCAGTAGCATAGCAGACTCTTTGTCCATTGATAGTAGACGGCTACACTTGCTGCAAACTTTTGAGAACAAAGTCTGGTAGCTGCAGACCCACAACAGCAAAGAAAGCAAGGCTGTCTCAGTACCGACACCTGTAAAATGCTGTAAAGCCATAGCAGCATGCTCCGTGATGTGCCTAAATACATGATGAACTGAAAATCCCCTAGCATGTACATAGCTACCACCTTCGTCTGGCGAGAAGAACGCTACAGCATCAGGATCCAAGGAACCAGCAGGGGAAACAGATACTATGGCTCTAAAAACAGAAGGAATCAACAGTTCGATTATAGCAACCTTGTCTGGAACATCATCAGATGATCCTTGTCTTAATGCTGTCGTGCTTTGGAAAGTATTATCTTTCGATAATTCTATAGAATTTTCACTGGTCGAAGAGGGCAATGAGGTTGCTCGCTTTAACCAATCCAAACGCTGGTAGGAGAAAGTTATTACATTTGGAACCTCCTTTTTCAGATGTGTCAAAACTTCAGATACTGTTTTCAGTTCACAGGTTTCTTCTTGATCACTTGATGGAGGACCACAAAGTTTTTTCGTTGCACCCTCCCCGCCACAATTGGTATCAAGGTGTGGGAAGAATCGTCTTTTCTGATCATTAAAGGCCTTGAGAGCTAACCTGGTCCTATCAACTGCAGATGCACCAGCCTGACCAGCGAGTTGTCTCTTCCATGCATATGCAACAACAGCACCATCGGGACAAACCAAGGGCATGTGGAGGCCCCATGAATTACTTCGTGATCGAAGGGAATCATTGAGAACTCCAGAATCTTCCAACTGCCTTCCAACAGAGCGAAGGTCTTGAAGGTGTTGTCTCATGGAAGCTTCTTCTTTGAGGATAAGATGTAAAGGTTTAGAAGAGTGTTGTGGCTGAGCCGCCACAAATAGGGCTTCCAGAAGCCGATCTGCGCCAAGTCTGATATCAGCTATGAGTCGACTCGCCTCTCCCAGCCGCTCCAGTGCCATTGCCACCTGCTTCGGCGGCGCATCTCCACTCACCTCGTTTGACTCCGCCGCTGAAGCTCCTGGTACCGCCCCCATGTTTGATGGTAGTGTTGGTTGCTGCATTTTCGCACGTGTGAACCTTGGGAGGTTTTATTGTTGGCGATTATGCCCCCTTGGATGAGGTGTTCTATTTTCATTTTTGAAAAAAAGGAGAACTGAGTAAGAGTCAATCTTAACCGCTAACCATAAAAACCAGTTCAATACCTACATTTCATCATATCATATTTCAAAAGATTCAATGGAGATCTCAACACAACTCATTTTGTCGTCACTTAGCCTCAAACATGCAAGTAATGTCTGATATCGTGCTTCAGAGCTAAAATTCTGACCAAGAACCCCATAAAACTACGAACATGTACATAAAGTAGTGAAGGAAAACAAAAATGACCACAGCAGCAAGCTAATAGGATGTACGAGTGATTGTAGCCTCCTTTTCCACTTTGAAGAAGGAGACTGTTCATCACTCAACTTTATAGGACAACTTAATACAGAAAACAATCACTCAGTATTTTCTGTAATCTTTTTTGTCCAATTGTACGGTACGAACAACATAACCCTAGAACGGGAAGGTAAAGGATTTTACAGTTATAGGTATAGCAGCATGTTAAGGGTCTGTCCGAGTAATTGTAGCCTCCTTTTCCACTCTGAAGGAGACTGTTCATCACTCATATGTTGTAGGACAACAGGATACAACAAACAATCACTTGGTATTTTCTGCATTCCTTTTTGTCCAATTTGCACGCGTTTTTGGCTATAATTTGCACACATTTTTGGATGCTACTGGTAGGCCATCCAACTTACTGATATCTTTCTGAAAAAATGGTAGCCATCCAACTTTTTGAACAAATGTGACTTGTTCTCGAACGACAAACCATAGAATACACAAAGGCAAAAGAATCAATGAAGTTATATTTTCTAAATTCACAACATATCTATATTCATTGAACTTGAGTAACGGTATTGATTGACGAGACTAGTGATGTTAAGGATAGGCTGGAAGTGTGGAGAGAGGCCTCAGAGTCAAAAGGTTTCAAGTTAAGCAGGACACATAGTACTTAGAGTGCAAGTTCAGCGATGTGGCGTATGAGCCAGAGGTGGAAGTGAAGATTGAGGCACTAGTCATACCTAAGAGGTACAACTTCAAGTATCTCGGGTTCATAGTTCATGGAGATGGTGAAATTGATGTTGATGTCGCACACCGTATTGGGGCGGGGTGGGCGAAATGGAGGCTCGTCTCTGGGTACTGTGCGATAAGAAAGTGTGAGGTAAATTCTACAAAGTGGTGTTAGATCAGCACTATTGTATGGGGCAGAGTGCTGGTCAGTTAAGAGTGTCCACATTCAGAAGATTAATGTAGCGGAGATAAGGATGTTCAGATAGATGTGTGGCATACTATGAGGGATATGATTAAGAACGAAGTTATACGGGATAAGGTGGGAGTGGTCTCAGTGACGGACAAGATGAGGGAAGCAAGACTGAGATGGTTCGGACATGTGAAGAGGAGGTGCGATATGCGCCAGTGAGTAGGTGTGAGAGGCTGGCTATAGCAGGTGTGAGGAGAGGCACAGATAGGCCGAAAAAGAATTGTGGGGAACTGATTAGACATGACATGGCACAACTCCAATTGACTGAGGACATGATCTTAGGTAAGAAGGTATGGTGGTTAAGGATTAGGGTAGATGATTAGTAGGTAACATAGAGTTATCGTACTTGTAGTCATATGATTTAGATAGTCGCGTAGTTTCTTTTTGCCAATGTGTGTTGATATATGTTACCATATTTGTTTTTGGACATTTGTTATTTTATTGTCTCTTCTTTCATGTATTCATGTACATTTCTTTTGAGCCAAGGATCTATCGGAAACAACCTCTCTATCCTGTAAAGCCGGAGGCAAGATATGCGTACATCCTACCCTCCCCAGACCCCACTTGTGAGATTACACTGGGTATGTTGTTGTTGTTGTAAAAGATAAAATATTTTGTATTTTATTATGGGCATTACTATCTAACTACATGAATGAAGTAGGTTAGGAATGTGCAGACAAGCTTATTTTACTAGACAGAAGTAGCAGTCAACCAACCTCAAATACACTAGGATAGATAGGAACCTTGGGTTACTACTCAGGAAATAAAACAGTAGTACAAAAAAAGGGGAAAAGGAGAAATGCTAGCAATGACCAGAAAGAATCACCAGATTCAAAATAAACTAATAAAATCACCTCTACAAAGTCACATGAGTTCGTGAGCTCGAACCCAGTTCAGCAACTGCTCCATTTGGTTGCACCACTACTGTGGTATGTTGAGAAAAACCCCAATATGGAATTTCAAAAAAAACTAATAAAATCATCTCTAACAGAAGAAAGAGAACGGACGAGCTTTCTAGACAAAGCAGCATCCAAGAAAACAATTACCCAGCAAGAGTATCACCTCAAGGAACAATTTAACTCTTCACAATCTAGTACAAGCTGGTTTATAGTTTATAGTCTTCACAAAAAAATCATTATTTTCACAGTACAATCAGCATATCCTGTTTTTTTTAAATGGAAAAGAACATTTTACGTGGCTGCTGAGACCAGCATATCCTAGATGTGCTGTCCATCCACTACTCTCTCAATCATGAGATAATGTGCATGGTACTCTGGGGGTAGGGGCAAAAGAGAGGCAAGTTTAACTGATGATAGATTAGTAGCTTTTGTAAAGATAACTGAATAGAGATGTAGGGCTATCGTAGCCTACATTCTCATGAGAAGGAGGAAGTAGGGGACTTTGATCGCCACAGCATGTAGGATACCAAGGAGAAACAAACTAATATTTTATCGTTTGCATATCTTCTTGGTGTCCAACTTTAAACAAACTAAAAGGCCATCAAACTTTCGTTAACCACAAGAAGGAACTCTTGGGATAGGGGGCAAAAGAAAGGCAACCAGCTTAATGATCATAGATTAGTAGGTTCCGTAAAGATAACTGAATAGAGATGTAGGGTTATCGTAGCCTACATTCTCATGAGAAGGAGAAAGTAGGGGACTTTGAATCGCCACAACATATAGGATACCAAGGAGAAACAAACTAATAGGTTGTGGTTTGCATGTCTTCTTGGTGTCCAGCGTTTAAAGAAAATAAAAGGCCATCAAAATTTCCTGAACCACATGGACATAAATCTTGGTGTAAGGAGCAAAAGAGAGGCAACAACATTACATGATTATAGATTAGTATCTTCCGTACAGATAACTGAATAGAGATATAGGGCTATTGTAGCCTACATTCTCATGAGAAGGAGAAAGTAGGGGACTTTGAATCGTCACAACATGTAGGATACCAAGGAGAATAAAACTAATAGGTTGTTGTCATGTCTTCTTGGTGTCCAGCGTTTAAAGAAACTAAAAAGGCATCAAACTTTTCTGATCCACATGAAGGACATAACTTGGTCTCACAAGTAGAAACCAAAAATGGTTAATTGTATAGAGGTGTTCACTACAATGCACCTCCTGGGATCAGACCATTTTGATGTTTATCACTAGAGTGTGCAGCCTGAACAGGTTGATTCCCATGCAATATATTCTTTTTGGGTAAACTGAGCTGTTCAAGGTAGGAAGAGGCCACCGTTAATCAGCTTATCTAACAATTAGCAATTCAAGTTAAAAAAAAATGTGTATGGGCAACGTAGCCTTCTTACTCATTCTAAGAAACAAGAAGGGGGCAATGAATCACCTCGGATACTTGTTATGTCACCAGGAGGAAACAAATGAGATATTAAATGCTTATGCAATTCTTCACTAATGATCAAGAACTTGCAAGGCTTTTAGCCTTCTTGTGACTTTCTTTTCAAGGTAGACGGTGATCAAATAACCAAAAAATGAAAGTATACTGGAGCAAATTTAACTCTATAGTTCTACTGTGATTCTAGGATAACACACTTTCTAAACTAAAAGTCATCCTATATCACTGCCGCCGCTGATTTTTTTTGCTAAAGATGTATTAGCTGCAGGATGCATATCTGAACTAATTGATCTTTTTAACAAATAAATCTTTTCTTTGGTAACTTATACATGGAGGAAATACACCAGACAGAAATGAGTGAATTCAATCGTTAAAAAAAGGTAGAGGTGGCCAGACACGGACTACAGAAAATACGCCATCGTTCCCTTTTCTTTTTAATATATATAAAACAATTAATCTAGCTGGTATGGAGGTTAAGCAAAATCCTAGGACTTCTACCTGCTCCACCATCCTTGCCAAAGAAGCAGAGCATAATCCTGATGCTACAAGCAATAGTGCAACCCCCTCAACATCTAATTTCTAACCCCAATATAATCATGTATTAAAATAATACCAAGACATTAAATTTGTTCAATTCATAAAGTGTAGCTACTCATGATTTAGCAGAAAAGATATACAAACAGCATTACGCATATTCCAACTTAATAGAGTTGGTGAGAGTCACCTTATGAATCTCCCCTTGTATGTAGAGTTTAACTGTTTTCTTGCTTCTTCTTGATTGATGATACGAGGATGAAGTCAACTTCAATGGAGCTCCATTTTATTGACGCCTTAGGGTTTTGTTTCGGGTAGGTTTTGTTTCGGGTTGTTACAAACCGGCGGCATAATACGGGTCGATACTAGAACCAATCAAAATACGGATTTTTTCTTTTTTTTTTTTTGTCACCGACGCAATTGATACCCCAATAATAGGAAAAATTATTTTAAAAAATCCCTATCTTCTCTTTTATTATCTATTTGTCTTCTTCTTTTTAGTCTTATTGATTTTCATTATTTATGGCAAATGAATTAGAAAATTTATTTAATCTCCCTAATTTACTTTTTACTTACTCGGTTTCGTATTTAATGTGGGGGAGAAATAATAACTAAATTTTGATGTTGATTTTTATTTTTCTAATTTCCTACCGAATAAGCTATTTAGGAAGCTAATACGTGCATGTCGATAAGATATTTATTATTTTAATAATTATATATATGACTCATTTCATACTCAAGGAACTAAATGGGGGCATGTAATATCCTATAAGATATAATTGATCAAGAGTCCCGTATGCCTCAATACAATCATACGTAAGATCATATTCTTTCCTAGCCAAGAGAAGGCTTCACTTGTGCCAAACATATCTTATATAGTGATTATTGTCAATCAGCTTGAGAAGGGATGTAAAACAACATGTATCATTATTACACAACCACTACAGTCTTTCTCAGGTGCATGACCTAAGCTTTAAGGTTGCAATTGTGATTTACATAGTTACTTGACAGACATATTATTTTATCTACTATTAATATTATAAAGTGTCATTCGTGATTGTAATAACAATAGGGGTATCAAGTCATACTATGAAGATTTGAAAGAGGGTGGTGGAGAACAAGACAGGGAGGGATGTGTGTATTTATGAGAACCATTTCAATTTCATGCCAGAACTGTTACTACAAAAGTCATTAATCTCGTAAGGAGATTGCTTCAACAATATAGGGACATGAAGAATGATCTACACACGGTGTTCATCGGCCTAGAAAAGGCATACGATAAAGTTTTGAGGGAGGTGTTACGGGGGTGCTTGGAGGATAAATGGGTACACGTGGCGTACAATAGGATAATTAAAACATGTATGATAGAGTCAAGACTCAAGTAGGTACAGTGGGAGGGGACTAAGAGCACTTTTCAATATAATAGGGTTACACTAGGGATCAACTTGTAGCCCTTTTAATTCGTCTCGATGATGGATGAATTGACGTGGTAATTCCAAGGTGAGGTGTCATGGTGTATGTTATTTGTATAAGATATAGTTCTTATTGACGAGACTCGCGATGAAGTTAATGCTAAGTTGGAGGTTTAGAGGCGGACCCTGGAGTCTAAAGGGTTCAGGTTGAGCGCACATGGAAGGTAAGTTTAGTGACGTAAAGTATGAGGCTGACGTGGAGGTAAAACTTGATATACAGATCATCAAAAAGAACGAAAATTTCAAGTATCTTGGAATTATTATCCAAAGTAACAGGGAGATAGACGGTGGTGTCACACGTCGTATTGGTATGGAGTGGATGACATAAAGGCTCGCTTCCGAAGTCTTGTGTGATAAGAAAGTACCGCCAAGACTTAAAGGCAAGTTCTATGGAGATGTGGTTGGACTGATGTTGTATGGAGCAAACCAAAAACTCTCGTGTTCAGAAGATAAAAGTTGCGGCTGAGGATGTTGAGATAGATGTGTAACACTGCGTAAATCTGTATTAGGATGAATGTATTAAATGTGTATTAATATGACATTTTAGATATACGAAGTCCTATCAATATGAGTTTGGGTTGAAATAGTTGATCTAAGATCAAGCTAAATAGTGAGGTGCATAAGAGTTCTTAAATTCGTCTAAGTCTGCGGTAGTTATGACTTCTCGCTAGTTTTCGGGTAGATCCATCATGAATCTAAGGAAACATAAAACACGAAAGTTGTAGATTTTTGCAATCCTTTAGAACCATATATGGACCATCTTAATCGTATCTATGTGCTAGGAATTATACATATTTTACTAACGCTGATCGGAGCAGAATTTTCAGATTTTAGGTTGCGTTTTTTAGCTTTTTCCTACCCAAATCGGGACTCCTTATTTTATTATAATCTGAAGAAAAAATATTCCTAACACTATTATATACCATAAGAGACTACTTCTATTCTCTCTACCTCCATCCTGAAATAATCTAGACACTCCAATCCTTCAAGAACCGCGAAAATAATTATTCTTGTAGTCAAGAAAAATCAAGAAACCGTCAAGAGTTTAATTTGGCGATCTAGTTTTATGAGGTCTCATCTGAGGTAAGTCTTTCAATTAAGAATCTTTGAATTCTACAAGATTATATCATTTTTAAACACTAAAATAAATACATTCACCCCATAATCATATAAAATCAAAAGCAGTGAAGAGTTAAAGAAAATTCTAGTATTTTTTGTGGACTTTCACTCTGCCCAGTCATATTAGGTTGGTGTTTTCCAGTAATTTAACCGTTGGATCGAGCCCAAATTTTAACTAAATATTCATAACATATAGATGTTAAATATGACGGTGGAGATTTGACTGGAGGTCCGGAGCACTGCGTTTTTAGTTGTGAACAATATCTATGAAAATTAATTAAAAAAAACTTGTAAATATTAATTATGCAATCCTCAAATTGGTATGGAGTGATTCTTTGAAGTGCAGAGCTTACGTTTGGAATGTTTTAGCGGAAATTGAGGTATGTCTCTTTTCGATCATACTTTTCAACCTTTAAAAATAATTTCTTTGTCAAAGTTTCGTGTGCGTGAGGGACAAGCCTATATTGAACCTTGTGTAGTTGTGTGTATTATATTATCCATATGTAATCATGACTCCCTTTATCAAGGGGTTATTGTAACTTAATTATAAAGCTTTTCGTTGAATATGCTTTGCCACTATAAGGAATGGTTTAAACTTGTTTTCAAAAACTTGATATTTAAATGTGTTTGTCCCTGCTATTGGACGATCAAATTGACTTCTAAAGTGACAATCGTTAAACATGAATTTTCCTACTATGAGGTGATTGAACTTGATTTATAAAGCTTGGGTCTTTAGTGTGTTTAGCCATATGAACGAATTTTGTTGAAGTTAAAACTTATTTAATGACTTGAACAGGGTTTCCAGCCTATTAGTGACTTTACGTACCCCTATTAACAGGATGATGAACTTAATCAACTGTGAGTGATTCGATTCTATCATGTGATTGTGATTCAGCTAATTTATCATGATTTTTATTATTTGTGTTTGGCCTAGCTATTTGTTAGGCGTATTTTATATACACCTTTTGAGTCATTTTTAGTTAGTCTTTGGCCCATTTTTGTACAAATATGTGTCATGTTAGGATATATTTTCTTTCTTTTGAGTCACGGTGGTTTAAAATGACATATTGGCGAAAAGAAGCAAAAAGAGGGCAAAAAGAGAGGTTCCGGAGCACAAAGAGACGAAAAGCTGACACCCCGAGCAAAGTGTATGCGCGCCGTGGCACCTGCTCATCAGAGCGGCGGGCCACGGCCAAATCGGGATACCGCAGGAGTTTCGGCACCACGGCGCCGGTCTCAAGGTCGTGGCGCCGACGCGGGTTTTCAGCCAAATCCGAATGGGAATGGGCCAAGACCAAGAGGGAAAAGTTGGGAACATTTTTGGAGGATATAAAAAGGTCTTAGGGCAGATTTTTGAAGGGTTCCACAATCCCTAACTCTACACAACGCATAGTTCTTGAAAGCTTCAAGATTGGAGACTTTTTCTTGAGTATTCTTTTTCTTACTTTATTTATTTTTCAGTTTATGTTGGATAATCTTTTAGTTCTTAGCATGTTTATGGCTAAGAGCTAAACTTTAATTATGGCTTTCCATTCGAATCACTTGAACTTCGTTTTATGATTTAATGCATAGTTTTGGTTTCTTCTTTTATATAGTTGAGATTTATTCAATAATTGCTTTGATTGCTTGGTAATTAATTGATCACTAATTATCATCACATATATGATTTCTAATCGAGATCCGAAATGGAAGATTGTGAATATGCTATAGTTGAATAACTATAGGTTAAAATCGTGGACGAAAGTACCCCGATACTTGTGTGTAGTTTAATAGGTTATTGTTCTTAATCCTCCTTTGTGGTAAATCTTATCATCGAAAGATAGAAGGGTTCTGCATTGTGGTTGAGTGTTTATATATCCTATCCGAAATATAAAACGGCTTAGTTAACCTGCTATCTCAATATAGAAGAAGAACATTTATCATTGCATTAAAGATTAAAGCGAACGGATAGTTGAGGAGATTGGAAGCCCTATTTTCACCATATCTGATTTAAGTAAAGTAATTTAGTTGACTTTTATAATTATTTAGTAGTCATAGATATAAACAAGCATCAAAATATCGATCACCAAATAGATACCATATGATAGAAATTGGTAATTGAACATTAATCCCTGAGGACGATATTCGGTCTTACCCAGACTATATTACTTGTCCCGATATGTGCACTTGCGTTAAATGAGTGGATAAATCGCTAACAAGTTTTTGGCGTCGTTGTCGGGGATTGGCGTAGTTCAATCAATATCAATCTATTTATTCTTAATTTCTAATTGGCTTTTATTTTATTTTATTTTATTTGTGGAACCGTGCGCCGTGATCCGTTTGTTGATTTTGATCTATTTCAGGTATTTAGTTTATGCGAAGAATAAGGGGAGTATATACACTTGTTCCCTTCAACCCTAAGATCGAGAAGACTTGCAAGCAGAACCGGCGAAACAAAAGAATCTTGGACTTAATAGCCATGAGGGATCGACAGAATAATAATGAGATGAATGAAGAGATAGGTGATCACCAACCCAACCAAGGAATACCCCCAGGGTTGCAGAATGATGAAGAGGAAAGAGTTCAGGTCCAGGCAGAAAAGAGTCTGTGAGACTATGTGCTACCAAGAGTGAATGGAGCACAAACATGCATAAGACTCCCAGCAATAAGAGCGAACAATTTTGAAATAAAGCCTGCGATCCTGAGCATGGTGCAGCATACAGTTCAATTTGGAGGGTTACCATCTGAAGACCCACATATGCACATTGCAAATTTCTTGGAATTGTGTGCAACGTTCAAATATAATGGTGTTACTGATGACGTCATCCGGTTGAGGCTCTTTCCCTTCTCACTCAGGGATAGAGCAAAGGTTTGTGTCACGACCCGACCCCGGGCCCGCGACTGGTGCCCTACCTGGGCACCCTTACAGGTTTACCTCAGAGATAAACAACGGAACATACATAAACTTAAACTATGAAATAAATAATAGGTCAGCCGATAAGGCTACCTCCCTGGATATAAACAAATCCAACAGCAGTTACCTCAATTTTTTTTATTTTTTTTTTAAAGCGACCCACAAGATATGACTACAGACCTCTAAGAGTTTACATAACATCTGTGACGGGACAGGGCCCTGCCATACCCCTGAATGACAAAAGTCAACCACTTCAGGGAACCATACCAAAGACAAATCCTCCGGAGAAAATGGAGCTTTCTGAGAACTGAACCGTGATCCTAGGAGTGCGGATCCATAAGCTATGTACCTCACCTCGGCATAACGCAGCCTCGGCGAGGTCAAGACAAAATATGTACCAAGTATGCAAAGCTGAAAATCGTAATTTAAATCATAATAGTAAAAAAGATACAGCTGAAGACATATATGATAACCAAATTAACAGTACACTGTGCCTTACTGAAGTGGAAGTAATAAAAGTCAGTTTTACCTTATACAGCCTGTTTCAACATATGAACCGTAGTCACACCAGGGCTATGAACACCAGCCCTCAAATATCCAAGCGCGTGGATTCCCATCATCGCCGACCGCCAGGTGTAAAATCTAACTCGTGACGCGCGTGGCATCCGCCTCACCGCTTGTCGTGCGTACACAAATCTAACCATGTACGCTCGTGGTATCCTACCTCACCGGCGTGCACACATACAACACGTATATACCTATATCCTGCCCGTGGAATCCCGTCACACGCCGACCCATAAAAGTAAATACAACCACGTGACGCGTGGCATCCTACCTCACCGCTTGGCGTACACATACACAATACTTACATGTATCTATATCATGCCCGTGGAATCCCTCATCTCGGGTACATGACTTCATGAGGTGTCCCTCGCATCGTGGGTAGCAAATCCACCAAACAGGTGGTATAACGTCTTGGGGGTTTACCCCTCATTTATACTCTTACCCTGAAGAAGGTGGTATAACGTCTTGGGGTTGTACCCCTCATTTATACTCTTACCCCTCAAACTACATGCCTCGGAATCCCTCATCGCAAGCATGTCCACGGTACATACCCGTGGAATCCCACATCACTGGAAGTATGTCCCGGTAAACCTATACTAAGACTATGGAAGCATACCCGTGGAATCCCACATCACTGTCGGTACGTCCAGGTAAACTCATACTATGACCAGGGAAGCATACCCGTGGAATCCCACATCACTGTCGGTACGTCCAGGTAAACTCATACTATGACCAGGGAAGCATACCCGTGGAATCCCACATCACCGCTTCGATGCGTCGTGTAAACTCATACTATGACCAGGAAGCATACCCGGAATCCCACATCATCGCTGCGACGTCCCGGTAGACTCATAAGAAGGCAATGGAAGCATACCCGTGGAATCCTCCATCACTGACGGTACGTCCAAGTAAGTTCTTAACTTCTTTAGGCTTCTATTATCAAACAGAATGGATCTCATTCATCAACCTTAAGGCACTGTTCATATCACTTAACAAGTCCGGGGAAATTCAACCCAAAGTACTATGTACTTCTATTCTTTCCAAGATCCCTTTTCCACATAAGACCCCAAGATACTAACACCCGTAGTATCCAGGCTTATCTACATTTCAAACAAGTCACTATACTATTAGAAATATGCTTCGGCTTCTAACTCAAGTGACCCTCATTTTAAACTTTAAGCAATTGATGCCTTTAAATCGAATTGCCTTTCTTAGTATCCATTCTTTTATTTAGGCTTACCTTATACGAGAAAAACCATTTCTTTAAGCTTCCATAAAGTTATTATAACCAACTTCCCATAAAGCCGTTATACTAACTTTATGCTTTCGAACCAAGACATCATTATCCTCCCATAAAGCCGTCATAACTAACTTCCCATAAAATCGTTATAACTCTTTATGTCTTAGACCACTTTGCTCTCTCTATAACCAAGAGGCTTGTACTTCAATTCAAGTTACACTACTTTCAAAAATACTTCAAAAATCTTAACTTAGAAAACAAGTTTCTTATCTTTAGAATAGTTCAAGAATCAATACTTCCCGAATCTAGTATTCTATACTTGATCATGTCAAGAAATCATTGTCTACCTTATTAGGATAAACCATTCTTATAACTCTTTCTTAAGGACACGTGAGTTAATTCTCTAATTCAACCAACTAGACATCCTTAAAACAAGTCAAATATATCAAATGACTTCACTTCATTTAAATCACGTACGTCTACCGTACCATACAGTTATAACTACTCATGCTCAAGAGATAGGAAGAGTTCTACATACCTCTTTTGTTTAATCCACTTGCCAAGTCCAATATGCCGTCCGTAGATGTCAACCTATAATGACCATAATACGTCTATTAGCTTCTAGCTTCAACGTAGTATATTCTAATGAAAAGTCCCTTGTTCTACGGAAAATCGACAAAGACTTCCTTTGTTTCTACTTACTTTTCCACCTTTTTCAAGGTCCGAATTCAATAACCAAACGCCGCATTTAAGACACAACAATTCAGCTAACCAAAAGGGGATTACACGCCTTCACAGGACGCGTAAAATTCTGCCCCACAATAATACAAAACAATCCAATAATTTCCAAACCACATTCGGCTATATTATCCCAACAATTATCAATTTCCTTTCCATTCCCTTTTAACCCAACTCGTTATCCCAACATGTTATCTAAATCATAACCAATTACATAACCCCCTATTTGTAACATGCAACGATTTTTAGCTAACAACCGAATTGATTACAACATGAGTGGCTAACATGCCCCTTTTCATTTTTCAACAGGACAACAAGATCCAAATCTTTTCAAACTTTAATATAACAGCCTCAGGCTCATTTCTTAACTACTAATACTTGAAAACTTCATTTACACAAGAAGGTAAAGATTTTACCTCAAGAAGCCCTCTTTCCGAAATCTTCTTCACTTTAAAATTACTCACAAGAGTCCTCTACGAGCGTGCCAACACTTTTCCTTCTTGAAGCCCTTCCAAAAATCTCACCGGGGTTCATCAATTTGAGAGAGAAAGAGGGATTTTTCTTTGGGGAAACCCTTGCAAAATGGTCAAGTCTTGAAGACTTGGCCCTAAAATAAGACCCTCCTTTGATCAAAAGATGGGAGGGACACTTGTCACCCTCCCATAGGCCTTTTATCAAAATATCCCCTGATTTTCGCCCCTTACCACGTCAAAAATCCCGCCTTGGCGCCGCGCCACACGGCCACATGGCTCCACTTCTGAGAATTTCCTGCATTCCGGCGCCGCGGCCCTGCAACCTCAGAGGACTTTCGGAAATATCGCGCCATGGCCTGCGACGCTGGAAGCATGTCCTGCGTCGACCCACGTAACTTCTAACGCCCAGAACCTACCCCGATGTCCAAACGACGAGTGGTTTGTTGCGTTGGAAACTAGACTCAATAACCTTCATACTAGTCTTTTAAAACTCATCAAAACTCCTAAGGCACTAGGAGATATACCGCTCCCAAGTTGGCTGAAAATCTGCCCACAACCTTTTTGCCAACCCAACTTTCCAAATCCAAATCTTATATTCATTCGTACGTTCTTAACTTAACCTCTTGAATTTTTCGGGGTGTAACATTTTTCCCCCCTTAGAAACATTCGTCCCCGAATGTTCTTTTGGAGTCAATCTAATACTTCCCGTACTTACACTCAATGGAACTTTATTATGCCACGATGACCCTAAGATATCGCACTCGCATACCCATCCATCATTGTCAACCAAGAAAACAGATCCCAAGGGTGCACCAACACTAATTACCCCCCATTCAAGGCCTAAAATGCTTCTCTTATCGTACTTTCCACCTACTTCTAGCATACATACATAGTCTCAATATAATCCGTTCATGACACTTAAACATATAACGACTTTATCATGTCATACAAGTCTCTAAAGGATCAAAAATATACCTGAAATCGCATAGGCGGGTAAAAGGACCGCTAAAACTTGGGAATCGCTACCACGACTCTGCCTGTCGGTGCATGAGCATCCCGCCTAGCCGAAGGCGAAGAACCCGAATCGACCCGATGATCGTGATACTCCACTGCCACACTCGCCTGGACAGCCGCTAAACGGGCCCCGCTGCCGCAGCATAACAAGTTGTCGACTAGTCCGACATTCCCAAAATGAGCTCTACCACAAGAACCACACCGAGGCAAAGGTGGCCTCCGCAGCTACTATCCCCTGCATATCTGAACCAGCGGCCGAGCCACGACCGCTCTCGAATATCCCCGGCGGTCAAACCACCCGCCAGAAGGCCGAGAAGGAGCACTCTGCGTCAGCTGAAATGTAGTCCTAACATGTTGCTGAGGCTGTCCGCCTCGAAAACGATCCTGAAACTCTGCTGCCCCGCCTCTTGGGCCGGATCAACAGATGGCTCCTCTCTCCCTATCCTCAATCCCCTGTGCATATGCCTGCATCCTGGCAATATCCATACATGGCTGAAGAGCCACTCCCGCATACGCGTAACCATATATCGGTCTAGTCCCGTCACATACGGTGAACTCGTCCGCCATATCCGCCACAATAGTGGGTGCGTACCGCCAATGAGTCAAATTCGTGTTGTACTCTCGATGGTTCTCCATTCGCTTAACGCCAAGAACCTATCAGCGGGCTCTCGCCGTCTCGTGAGGCAAAAAGTGATCGAGGAAGGATCCGTGAACTCACTCAAACGGTGGAGGAGCACCCATACCTCTAGACAACACCCACGACTCAAACCAGTTCAACACAATATCGCGTAACCGGTAAAAAGCTAACACAACGGAGTCCGTCTCCGAGGCCCTGAGCACCTGAATAGTCCACTGCACCTGCCGAATGAACTCCTGAGGGTCCTCCTCAGACCTCGAACCATAGAACTCGGGTGGATTACAACTCAGAAAGTCCCGAATCCTCAAACTGTCGGCTCTAGGGTTAGCTACTGGCTCCTGTCGGTGTTTCCCTGCCACAATGCTAGTCAATAACCGGATCTGCTCTCCGTAATCTCTATATTCACCCGGTGTGGGAATGAGGCTCGTGCAGGAACCTCGATGTCACCGCTCTCGGCCTTCTAATCTGCCGCATGGCTGATCTCGCCGATCCCCCCATAACCTCAGGCATGATCTGGGCCTGATTCCTAGAAATCCTCGTGTACCACTAACAACTCTTGCTGCTTTGCCTTGCCTTACGGGCCCCAGTCGCGCCGTGGAGGCATAAGCGTCAATAGAGCAGTCGAGAGGATTCACCTAGTAGGGCGGCTCTGCACGATCTCAGAGAGAGAAAATGGAAACAAATCCTAAATGTCCTGCAGCCTCCTGATTATAGATGTGGTGCACAACACATCAATAATCAAGACTCTACTAGACACGGTCTGTAGACACTTTCCGAGGACTAACTGCTCTGATACCACTTTTGTCACGACCCGACCCCGGGCCCGCGACTGGTGCCCTACCTGGGCACCCTTACAGGTTTACCTCAGAGATAAACAACGGAACATACATAAACTTAAACTATGAAATAAATAATAGGTCAGCCGATAAGGCTACCTCCCTGGATATAAACAAATTCAACAGCAGTTACCTCAATTTTTTTTTTTTTTTTTTTAAAAGCGACCCACAAGATATGACTACAGACCTCTAAGAGTTTACATAACATCTGTGACAGGACAGGGCCCTGCCATACCCCTGAATGTACAAAAGTCAACCACTTCAGGGAACCATACCAAAGACAAAGCCTCCGGAGAAAATGGAGCTTTCTGAGAACTGAACCGTGATCCTAGGAGTGCGGATCCACAAGCTATGTACCTCAACATGCGGCATGAACGCAGCCCCCCGAAGGAGGTCAGTACAAAACATGTACCAAGTATGCAAAACTGAAAGTACTGTAATTTAAATCATAATAGTCAAAAAGATACAGCTGAAGACATATATGATAACCAAATTAACGATAATCGTGCTTCTTGAAGTGGAAGCAATAAAAGTCGGTTTACCTTATACAACTGTTTCAACATATGAGCAGTAGTCACACGGGGCTATGAACACACCAGCCTCAAATATCCAAGCGCGCGTGGGATTCCCCATCACCGACCGCCAGTGTAAAATCTAACTCGTGACGCGCGTGGCATCCGTCTCACCGTCGGCGTCGCCAAATCTAACCATGTGACGCGCTCGTGGTATCCTACCTCACTGTCGGCGTACACACATACAACACGTATATACCTATATCCTCTGCCCGTGGAATCCCCCATCACTGCCGACAGCCATAAAACTAAATACAACCATGTGACGCGCCCGTGGCATCCTACCTCACTGTCGGCGTACACATACACAATACTTACATGTATCTATATCATGCCCATGGAATCCCTAATCTCGGGTACATGACTTCATGAGGTGTCCCTCGCATCGTGGGTAGCAAATCCACGAAACAGGTGGTATAACGTCTTGGGGGTTTACCCCTCATTTATACTCTTACCCTGAAGAAGGTGGTATAACGTCTTGGGGTTGTACCCCTCATTTATACTTTTACCCCTCAAACTACATGCCTCGGAATCCCTCATCGCAAGCATGTCCACGATGCATGCCGTGGAATCCCACATCACCGGTATGTCGGTAAACCCATACTAAGACTATGGAAGCATACGTGGAATCCCACATCACCGATGCGTCGGGTAAACTCCTACTCTGACCAGGGAAGCATACCCGTGGAATCCCACATCACTGTCGGTACGTTCAGGTAAACTCATACTATGACCCGGGAAGCATACCCGTGGAATCCCACATCACCGCTTCGATGCGTCCGTAAACTCATACTATGACCAGAAGCATACGTGGAATCCCACATCATTGTCGATGCGTCGTAGACTCATAGAAGGCAATGGAAGCATACGTGGAATCCTCCATCACCGATGCGTCCAAGTAAGTTCTTAACTTCTTTAGGCTTCTATTATCAAACAGAATGGATCTCATTCATCAACCTTAAACCTTCATATCACTTAACAAGTCGGAAATTCAACCCAAAGTACTATGTACTTCTATTCTTTCCAAGATCCCTTTTCCACATAAGACCCCAAGATACTAACACCCGTAGTATCCAGGCTTATCTACATTTCAAACAAGTCACTATACTATTAGAAATATGCTTCGGCTTCTAACTCAAGTGACCCTCATTTTAAACTTTAAGCAATTGATGCCTTTAAATCGAATTGCCTTCCTTAGTATCCATTCTTTTATTTAGGCTTACCTTATACGAGAAAAACTATTTCTTTAAGCTTCCATAAAGTTATTATAACCAACTTCCCATAAAGCCGTTATACTAACTTTATGCTTTCGAACCAAGACATCCTTATCCTCCCATAAAGCCGTCATAACTAACTTCCCATAAAGCCGTTATAACTCTTTATGTCTTAGATCATTTTGCTCTCTCTATAACCAAGAGGCTTGTACTTCAATTCAAGTTACACTACTTTCAAAAATACTTCAAAAATCTTAACTTAGAAAACAAGTTTCTTATCTTTAGAATAGTTCAAGAATCAATACTTCCCGAATCTAGTATTCTATACTTGATCATGTCAAGAAATCCTTGTCTACCTTATTAGGATAAACCATTCTTATAACTCTTCCTTAAGGACACGTGAGTTAATTCTCTAACTCAACCAACTAGACATCCTTAAAACAAGTCAAATATATCAAATGACTTCACTTCATTTAAATCACGTACGTCTACCGTACCATACAATTATAACTACTCATGCTCAAGAGATAGGAAGAGTTCTACATACCTCTTTTGTTTAATCCACTTGCCAAGTCCAATATATCGTCCGTAGATGTCAACCTATAATGACCATAATACGTCTATTAGCTTCTAGCTTCAACGTAGTATATTCTAATGAAACGTCCCTTGTTCTACGGGAAAATTGGACAGCACTTCCTTTGTTTCTACTTACTTTTCCACCTTTTCAAGGTCCGAATTCAATAACCAAACGCCGCATTTAAGGCACAACAATTCAGCTAACCAAAAGGGGATTACACGTCTTCACAGGATGCGTAAAATTCTGCCCCACAATAATACAAAACAATCCAATAATTTCCAAACCACATTCGGCTATATTATCCCAACAATTATCAATTTCCTTTCCATTCCCTTTTAACCCAACTCGTTATCCCAACATGTTATCTAAATCATAACCAATTACATAACCCCCTATTTGTAACATGCAACGATTTTTAGCTAACAACCGAATTGATTACAACATGAGTGGCTAACATGCCCCTTTTCGTTTTTCAACAGGACAACAAGATCCAAATCTTTTCAAACTTTAATATAATGACCTCGTGCTCATTTCTTAACTACTAATACTTGAAAACTTCATTTACGAAGGTAAAGATTTTACCTCAAGAAGCCCTCTTTCAAATCTTCTTCACTTCAAAATTACTCACAAGAGTCCTCTGCGAGCGTGCAACACTTTTCCTTCTTGAAGCCCTTCCAAAAATCTCACCGGGTTCATCAATTTGAGAGAGAGAAGAGGATTTTCTTTGGGAAACCGCTTGCAAAATGGTCAAGTCTTGAAGACTTGGCCCTAAAATAAGACCCTCCTTTGATCAAAAGATGGGAGGGACACTTGTCACCTCCCATAGGCCTTTATCAAAATATCCCTGTTTTCGCCCCTTCTGGCGTCAAAAATCCGCGCGGCGCGCGGCTGCCATGGCGCTCACTCGAGAATTTCCTGCATTCGGCGCGCGCTGCAACCTCGAAGGACTTTCGGAAATATCGGTAGCGCGTGCCTCCTGCGACACTCTTTGGGAAGCATGTCTCTGCGTCGGCACGTAACTTCTAACGCCCGTAACCTGCCGATGTCCAAACGACGAGTGGTTTGTTGCGTTGGAAACTAGACTCAATAACCTTCATACTAGTCTTTTAAAACTCATCAAAACTCCTAAGGCACTAGGAGATATACCGCTCCCAAGTTGGCTGAAAATCTGCCCACAACCTTTTTGCCAACCCAACTTTCCAAATCCAAATATTATATTCATTCGTACGTTCTTAACTTAACCTCTTGAATTTTTCGGGGTGTAACAGTTTGGTTGAATTCCCTGCCTACAGATTCTATATTTACATGACAGGATCTGACACAGAAGTTCCTGGCAAAGTTTTTTCCACCTTCCAAAGCTGCCAAGCTGAGAGGAGAGCTGAACAATTTCTACCAGACTGATGGGGAGTCACTCTATGAGGCTTGGGAGAGATTTAAAGATTTGCAGAGAAAGTGTCCGCATCATAGCATTGAACTGTGGAATTTGGTCCATATTTTCTACAATGGGCTAAGTGGGACAACAAGAACCATCATTGATGCAGCTACATGTGGAACCTTCATGAAGAAGATAGCACATGAGGCCCATGATTTGCTAGAAGACATGGCCACTAATAACCATGTGCCAGATGATAGAGGGGTAAGTGGAAGGAGAGCGATAGGAGTTCATGAGATCGATGCCCTTACAGCGTTAAATACACATGTTTCTCTCTTGATCAAGCAACTTCAGCAGAACACAATGTCGGTGAATGCAGTTCAGATGCCAATGAATTGTGAGATTTGTGGGGGTCCTCATACTTTTGATAGGTGCCCATCAACAGACCCCAACAACTCCTTATTGAACAAGCAGAATGTCAGGCAGTGGGAAATTACCAGAGGCCCCAGAACAACTCTTATTCAAACACTTACAATCTGGGGTGGACCCAAACTTCTCATGGAGGGGTGACCAGGGGCAGCAGAATCAATACAGAGGCCAATACCAGAATCAGCAACCATTTAATCAGGCCTCATCTTCACAACAGTTCAGTGCACCTTCCCCACAAGAAAATCCAGATGAATTGCGAGCAGCCTTGTTGACACTTACAAATTCACAGACCCAGTTCATGGCAGAGACAAGGTCATCCATAAGGAACTTGGAAATCCAAGTTGGATAACTGGCAAAAATGGCAAATAACAGGCCACATGGCACTTTTTCCAGTAATACAAAGATAAATCCTGCAGAGCGATGTCGAGCGATGCAGGTTGAGAAGTGGGAAGCGATTAGAACCATTGCTCACGAACTGCGGTGGGGGCGAAAAGGCGAGATTGAGAAGGAGGGTTACTAATGGCCTATTTTAGAGGAGGTCCACCAGTTCGATGAGGAGTACAGAGAAGATCCCCTATCCTCAGAGGCTTCAGAGAAAGACCCAAGATAAGCAGTTCTCAAAGTTCCTAGAGGTTTTCAGGAAATTGCATATCAATATCCTCTTCATTGAAGTGTTGGAACAATCGCCTACCTACTTCAAATTTATGAAGGAGATCCTTGGAAAGAAGAGGAAACTAGTGGAATATGAGACCATAGCACTAACTGAGAAGTGTAGTGTCATTTTGCAGAAGAAGATGCCCCCAAAGTTGAAAGATCCGGAAAGTTTCACCCTACCTTGCACGATAGGGAATATGACTTGCAATAGGGCATTATGTGATCTAGGGGCTAGCATAAACTTGTTACCCCTATCTGTATTCAAGAAGCTGGGATTGGGAGTGATCAAGACAACTACAGTGAATCTACAGCTAGCGGACAGATCAGTGGTGCATCCTTTAGGCATCATTGAAGATGTGCCCATCAAAGTGGAAAGTTCTTCTTCCCAGCAGACTTTCTCATCCTCGAAATGGAGGAAGACGATGAAATTCCCATTATTTTGGGACGGTCATTCCTCGCCACTGGGAGAGCATTGATTGATGTGGAAAGGGCGAGCTAAAACTGAGAGTTTAGGACAAGCAGATGATATTTAAAGTATTTAAACCCTCCATTGAATCATCAATCATAAGCAAATGTCTCGCAGTTAGCACAACAGACACATCATTTGAGTCAACACAAGCCAAAACCCAAGGAGAGCAATCCGCCAGCACAGGAAATAGATAAAACATTGCCGAAATTCCATGGACTGTTTTGGGCTTCGTTTAAGGTAAAAATTCTCCTTTTCATTGAGTATTTGGAAGATAGTTGATGTTGTGATTAAGGAATGAACTCTTGATAAAGAGAAATTGGAAATGAGATTGCATGTGATTGTTGTAATGTAATAACTACCAATTTTTGGGGACTGATTTTATGTACATTGAATTCAATTATGTTATTGTTATTATTGTCACTAATTGCATGTTGAAAGTTGAAGGAAAACCTTGATGTTTAAGTTTAAGCTATAGTTGATTATATGAAAATGTTGAAAAGGGAATTGGATTATAAGAAAGTTGAGAAAAGAGTTATGGAATTATGACATGTTGTGACCAAGAACTTCATGAAATTGTTAGACATTGTTGTGATGTATTAGGGGCTGTTTTGGTAGAGTTATAGTGTTGAAAATATAAGTTATAAACATGTGTATACGTTGAGGTAATTACTAATACATGTCTTAAAGGAATTAAAGAGTAAAAATGTGTTATGTTGCAAAGTATAAGACACATATTCTTGTCGTTGTTGCTAGACGTATGGGCTATTTTAAAAGTTGTTTAATATGGATTAAGGGCTGAATTAACATGAGAAATAGGTAGTAATCACCTTGGTTGTCGTTGTTGTTGTATTCCGTAAATGTAAAGAGAAAAAATGTATTATGGTGGCGTATATGGAGCATATGGGGTTGAATTGGTGATATCCTTAAGTTGGACTTGTTATTGGTATTGTTGGCCTTGTGGTAAGTTGTGGATATGCATTTAAATAGAGAAAGTGGTGCCCAAATTTTTGTAGAAAGGAAAACAAGTTATCTTTTGGTATATGACTTATATTAGTAACCATAGAATTGACGAACAAATTGCTATTATAGGTTGAAGTACTAAGACGAGACGTATTCTAATAGTGAGTTGGCTAGTTCGACTAAAAGGTATGTGAAGTTCTTCCTTTCTTCTTTTTGGCATGATATAATGAAAGTACGGTGGACGTACATGATTCCTACATAGTCTAACTCTTAAAGATATATGTTATGATAAGTGCCTATAATTTTTCAGTAAAGAGTTATTGTAATGGTTTTATTGAGAGTCAAATGATGATTTCTGTTGACACCCAATTTTGACCCTCCCGTTCAGTTCTTAACTATAAAATTACACTAATTTTGCAAAATAATTTTCTATAATAAAATGCATCAATAATATATTAATACATGCACAAATAAGCATTTTAATAATAGCGTCGCATTTATAAAAGCATTAAGCAATCCTTAAGTGTCATATCTGCATTTAGCATTTAAATAATTTAATAATGATCTAAACTTCATTCAATTTTTATTTAACATCGCAAAATACGCATAATAAATAAGCATTTTAATAATAGCGCCGCATTATAAATATTAAGCCCTAATTAAATAGCACGCCCGTCTTTATTTTTGTAATAATTTAGATTAATAAAGCACCTAAATAATTTAATCACAATTTTAATTCCTAATTTACCACTAATTAATCTTTGCCTAAAACAAACTCCTAAAACTAATACTTAATTACATAATTTACCAGCCCACAACCCACAACCTAAATAACTACCCAGCCCATAACCCCTATACCATTACCCGTCGCCCAAGCCCCTAACCCGCAGCCCAAAACCCATCCCCAGCCCTTACTTCCCTTCCCCATCGATCAACAGCCCTTAAGAATAATAAAAGAAAAAAAAACCTAGAGCCCCTCCTTTCACCTTCACCCCTGCGCACACCCCCTGTCTCCCCTCAATCCATCATCTTCTCCAACGTCTCACATGCCCCCATACATCTGTCCAACTACTCCTCTCTGTCACCCGACACGCCCATACCCTGCATCTCCCTAAAACCCGCGATTTGAACCAACAAATCGTCCAAGAAATCAGACCTCTAACAACTATTTTTCGAATTCAAACCACAAGATTTCATCTATAAAGACCCCTTCGTTCTTCATTGGAGGGGAACCCGGAAAAATTGAATTGATCTGGCATATCTTCTATTCGTTCTCCGCTTTAGAATTCTTGCGTTTAAGCTTTGTTTTCTTCATTCGCACCCACATACACATTCTTCGAGTAGAATCGACGGGTCGAAACGCGCCTCGGTTATTTGTCGGAGAAGGTAAAATCAATCCATTTTCCTTTAAATTCGATTTACTGTATGTTGGTTCAAATTGGTTTATTTAGTTCTTGTGAGTTTATTATCCGTATTATTGTCGAAGTCTATAAATATTTGTGTATATTGCCTTAAGATGCGGATGCTTTGCTATTAAGTCATGTATCGTTAATTATCTTAGCCTGTTTTGAATTTTGTTAAGATAATTTATATTTCAGGATTGAAGTACATAGATGAAGTCAGCTTATAAAAAATAGGATTTGGAGATTGACTAGCTGAGTATCATACATATTTGTTTAAACTATCTATTATGCTTAAGTAGGTTGCGTTGAAGCTCGACCTAGTTTTATGTGATATAAAAGATCAGACTAGTACTTATTCGGGCCTAATATGAAAACTGGAGGTGTTGCCTTTCAGTGATCCCTCATACTTATGTTTGTCCCTCATGCCTGTTTTATGTTTGGTCGTGCATCCTGACTTGTTTGTCCCTACATTAGTTTGTTTCTATGATAACGCGAAGACTTTTGAATCATGTTGATAGTGTATGCCTTTCTTGATGAAATATATATGTATGACCAGTTCGTATGTTACATGCCTGAAATATCACTCTAGACAAGTAAATCCTATATATACCTATTAGTCTAATATGTCATCTTTGTTCATCTCCCATATCTATTGGACTAGTCGCATACACTCAACTCATCTACATGAGGGTTATCATGCTCACTACTTAGCCTAGGTTGGTTTTATTTCATGTTAGCTTTGTATTTGCATTTTACTACTTGGTTGTTTGTTTTCCCCCTGCCCCTTTGGACTTGAAATCATCTAATGTTGTCATATACTGTATCCGGGCTAACATGTAACCTCTTCTAAGTTGAAATTGCCATATTACTGTATCAGAATCCCTCGATGTATTTTACGAATCACTAGATATGTTGTGTCCATTTACATCCAAAGATATTTATCAACTTAACCATGTGTTTCCTTGCGTATGCGAGTATCAAATGTACCCGTGATGGCGTGTAATACATTCTAAGTCATTTTGTTGCCATATCTATCGTAGGGTGGTCTAAATGTCATTTGTGTTAACATTGTTGCATTTATTTGAACTAGCTTGCCATGTTAAATTATAGTTGCGTTCTCATTGTTAACTTACAATCATTATCATATAGTAAGCATATAGGGCCTAGTTTGGTACTGGAGTTGTTTAAATGAATGGTAGGTCTAGTAAATGATTTGAACTTAGGACCTCCTACTTCTTGTTATATACATGTCCAGATTATCTGCCGAAATATATATGTGTTTCTTTGTCTTCTGAATTTGCCCATACTTTTCTTTGTCTATCTCTCTCAAGCATGCTCGATGTAGTCGATCCTTACATCCCTTCTTTTTTTTTTCTACCTTTGATGGATGGTCTGAGATTTTGTATTGACCAGAAGAGACTTACTTATATGCAAGGGCAGATACAATATTGGTTTCTGCTATTATGTGAATTGCTTCTGTCTAGTTTGTATCTTGTCTAAAGCTCGTGGTAATCAAATCATATGTATTTCATTTAAAAGGCTAGTTAAAAGAGTCAAACAGAGTGTCTGCATATGTGAAATGAGGTTTGAAACTCTAGCTTTGGTTTTGAAATCTTGCCTAGTTTATTGCACTAAGTCTAAATCATACATATGACTCTATGTTTCCTCTTTAATCATAAGATGTATGTGATGCATTGAATGCTGCCATGCCTTTAAAATAGCTGGACTAGGGTCATAATTTGGTTGGTAATTTTCATAATCCCGTGCCGTATGAAATGGTTTATGCCATATCTTTTGGACCTATATTGATGGGTATTTCTTTTTTTACCCGAAACCCAGTGCCTTTTTTTTCATTTCTTGATTTTCTTTACTGCCATCTAACGTGAACCAAGGCCCAATATCTATCTTGTTTTATTATCAATGTGCATAGTTGAGGATGATACCCTTTTTTATGAGTTTATATAGGATAATGTGATCAGTTATTGAATGTTCATTCCTAATTCGTACATATGCTCCCTTCCCTTTTGCATGTATCGTGGGTCTATGGGCCCACAACCCTTGTTTATACATATTGCAAGATCTTGCTTTGAGGAAAATGTTTAATTATTGTTTTGGACCCGCTTGCTGCTGAAATAAAGTAAATGTATGTGATTAATTTTCATACTAAATGTTTGTTTATTACTTGATGAAGTCTGGACATATGCTAATCTTTTCCTTTTCCTTTTCTTTTGCTTGCATGACATGTATCGGGAGAAACAAGGAGTCTTACTACGAGACTCATTACATTCAGAGTCCACAATCATTGCATCTTTCCGCCTCAAGATTCCCAAACAAATAGGGCGGGATGACTTTGTCGCTCTTCCTAGTCACATCAACTCTTTAAAAATTCCGTCATTTATTTTCTGATTATTGTGATTTAATTATGTAATACTGTATAATCATTAGAATGTTTAGAATAGTTGAGCCTAAAATTAATAAGGGAGGGTGGTTAATAATATAAAATATGCCGATAGTTTATTTATCTTTTAAAAAACAAGTTAGTCATTTTATGCATCATTAGTATTGCAAAAGAGAATAAAGCTTCAAATTCCATTAAACTCTTAGAAATAATTCATTCTTTTCATAATAAAAGTCTTTTCTTATTATCCATTGCAAAACAAATGTTTTATAGATTTACGCCATACATACATATACTGCTATAAAAACTATATTTTGCGTATAATATACACTTTTCGAAAGAACTACTTTCCATGCATTTTACAAACAAAACTCATGCCAGTTTTATGGCAACCATTTATATTTCAAATAAAATATTTGCAACCTCTTTTCTTAACTTTATGCTTGCTTTAAAAAACACGCATCTTTTTAAAATATGATATTAAGCCTAAGTTTGAACGGACAACCGCAAGTTAGCGGATCCTTTAGGATGCCTAACCCCTTCCCTTTAGGATAATAAAGAACCCTTACCTAGAATCTCACATAGTTTCGCAGACCTTAAAAATGGAGATCATTTGTAGTATTTTATACTACATTTTCAGTGTCCTAATTCACTATAATAATTAGGTGGCGACTCCTTTAAATAGCATTTCAGGAATCAACCATATGCGCAGCAGTAATCCCGTTTCCGACTACGGTTGAAATGGGGTGTTACAGCATGGCGACTCTGATGGGGATATTTAGGTTCTTAACCATAACAAACATAGGTTAATTACTGTGCTTTATTTTTCTTATCTGCTTAAAATTGCTTCTTCTGTGTTTTACATTCATTTGCTTTTTTGTCTAAATTATTCTACTTTACATATAAATATTTGCATTAACTGCTATTTGTTACCGCTTTCCTTAAACTGACATTCCGCTCATATTTCTTCCACTCTGGAAAATTCACACAATCACACACTACACGGTGCGCAGTGCATCAAAGAAAATTCTTTCTACAAAACCCAAATTTAGGAGAGTTGGTAATATACGTGGAGTGTCCGGTCTAACCGGTGGCCGCGTAGCCTTCTCACTCGAGTTGTCCGCTCGGGAACCTTGCGTCTAGTAAAGCCAAATCTTAGAAACTCAGAATAGAGCTATACCGCCCTTTATTTTAAGGCATGCATGCATTTATCTTAGGTGGGTCGATCCCTGGTATCGACGCCACAATTAGGAAGACACCAAACTTGTCGACGGGTTTCTCAACCCAACGACCAACCAGCATATTATGTGTAGCGTGACAATGATAGACAAATCCGAGCCTAATCATGACATGCTGAAATTGGGAAAGTGCACCGTCATTTGGTCGCCATTTCCAACAAAGGCATTACAGTTTGACGACTTGGACAAATCCATCATGACCTCGCATATGTGACGTTTAGGCCTACCTCTGGCATAAAGAGGGCCCAAACATATTAGAGCACACGCTTGATTTACAATTTACTTATTATTATTGCCTGCAACTCTTTGCATATTATACTAACTTGGTTCGCTTCATTTGTAAGAAGGTTATTTTTTTTAGCTTATCCCCAAAAGGTTGATTCGCGTTGACTGGTAGAAGCACAATCATTCAATGACTAATCGAGGCACGAGCAAGCGACTTAGGACTCGTCCCCGTTCCTGTAGAGGACGCAGAGGCGTTAGAAAGGAGAAATACCAATGATCAACACCTCGCCACACTATTGCAGCAAATGGAAATCCTGCAAGCCGAAATAGAAAGACTCCGAAATATCACAAACTTGTCTATTAGTTTGAATGCATCACTCCCAGAGCAAAGGACAAATGCAATCATGTCACAAGCCCTTGAGCCTCCACTTCCCCAAAGCTCCATGAGCGCAACATACCGGCTCACACCAAAACGTCACTCGCCCGGTCAATTTGCAAACCGACCTCCAAAATAATCCGTTCCCTACATACACATCTCAACCTCCACCTACTTATATCTCCCCACTCAACCCAAATTGCCAAGCCACCCAATACGAGCAGATGACACACAAACAATATGGGGGATTAGCACATCCTATCGAAAGCCAACCTTTTATTATGCATGCATCCTCTCAAGAGACAGATCAATACAAGGAAATGGAGCGGCAAACTCGAGCTAGAGCTGATGAAAATGTGGCAAAAGAAATCCGTAGCTTGAAAGAGGCATTCAAAAACATTCAAATGAACAAAGGGGAGGAAGGTTTAGAATATGAAAACTTATGTATGCACCCCGACGTTGAATTACCTGTGGGGTACAAGGTGCCCAAATTTGACATGTTCGATGGAAAGGGGAATCCTCGAGCTCATCTAAGGTCATATTGCGATAAATTGATTGGAGTTGGTAAAAATCAAGCAATCATCATGAAGCTATTCATCAGGAGTCTAACCGCGATTTGGTGATGCACACGTGTGAAGACCTCGAAAATGGGACGGTTGAATGCCATGGCACAAGATTTCATGGATGGATTCGATTCAACATCGACATCGTGTCGGATAGATTTTATCTTATGAAACTTGAAAAGAAATCCACGAAACTTTCGTGAATACGCCGTGAGGTGGCGGTCGGAAAGCGAGGTCCAACCTCCAATGGCAGAGCTAAATGACCACCTTGTTCGTGCGATCGTTAAAAGACGCGACGTATTATGAAAGGATGATCGGTGTAATTGGGCGAAGTTTTGCGAAGTCGTAGAATGGGCGACTTCGTGGAAGAAGGCATTAAGACAGGCAGGATTACAAACCTGACAGCCCTACAAGCAACTAGTAGAGCAGTGCAGTCAAATTCCATCGGAGGTACCTCCCAGAGGAGAAGAGATGCATCACCCTCTATCATGGTCATTCAGGAGCATAGGCCAGAACAACTTCCAGTGTATCAAAGCCCACCGCCTTCTTACCATAACCAAAACACTCAAAACCCATCGTATTATCAAGATCGCCACCCATATCCTGTTTACCATACCCAACCAGCATACCCAAAATACTCACCACAATCACGAAACCGCACCCAAATGGACCCAAACCCCGCATAGATCTTTGAGAAAGCCAACCAGAACTTATACATCTTTAGCCGAACCCATAGCCCAAGTGTATGAGAAGCTGAAATCCGCAGGAATACTCCATCCAATTCCCAGAAATACCCCCAGGCCTACTTCCCAAGGGCACGATAAAACTAAACATTGTGCATACCACTCCGGTGTCGAGGGGCACGACATCGCAAATTGTTATACACTCAAAGACAAAATAGAGGATTTAATCGAAGAGGGAGTCATTCAGCTGAAAGATGCCCCTCTCAGGGTAAACAATAACCTTTTTCCCGGCTATGAAGATGCCCACGTGAGCATGATAGCTAAAGATGGAGAAAACAGTCTGGAAGGGACTATTACGCCAGCCCGAAAAGGGAAGAAAGTTGAATCATCGACCAACCGTCAGAGAAGAGGAGGTGCTCCTTGCCGGAGATTGTTTAACCATTGAATAAGTCATTCGTCTAGTTGTGTGCTGCAAGATATGATCCGTGAAGACTCGACCATTGAAGACCGCAGAGCGAAGAAGTGGACTCGTGCCCTGCGCCCGTAGGAGTCCTGAAATAGTTAGTTTAATATATTTTGCCCTTTATATGTATTGGAACTACGTATGACCTGATTCCCTCGTGGGGATACGTAGGCGGCCATATCGGCTTCGGTCTCACCTTTTAGAAAATCCCAATTTCTCTTTTGCTTGTAATTGGAACTACGTATGACCTGATTCCCTCGTGGGGATACGTAGGCGGCCATATCGGTTTCGGTCTCACCTTTTAGAAAATTCCAATTTCTCTTTTGCTTGTAATTGGAACTACGTTCGACCTGATTCCCTTGGCGGATACGTAGGCGGCCACATCGGCCTCGGTCCCACCTTTAGAATTTTACCCAATATTCGCTTGTAATGAACTACGTCATGACCTGATTCCCTCATGGGGATACGTGGCGCCTAAATCGGCTTGGTCGCACCATTAGGAAACCTTCCTTATTTTTGAAAATAACAAAAACACATAATATACAAGCAACCCACGGAGACCACTTTAGGTCAAACGCCTTTGCATATTCAGCCCGGGACAAGGTAGGAAACAGCGAAGTCACGAGTCCCAAACAAAGCGACGTCCGAGCATCAAGAGTCAAAATTACAAAGTCAATGCGAATCAACCGCCTCAAACTCACAAATTTTCTTTGGCGCGAGTTCTTCATATTAGCGTAAGCGAAGCGTGAAGCGGCGCATACATCAACAATCAAAGTTCAAATCCATGACAAAGTCTAGCGCGTCAGCTCGGGCATATAGTCAAATTGCAATCCATGCGAAGGCACAAACGCACAACAAAGACATCATGGCAATCCATATGGTTCACAAATGCATCATAACAACATCTCAAAGATTCTGAACATCTAGCATGTCCGGCAAGGACAAAATCTCGGATTCACAACACCCCACATATCATACAGGGATGACATCCCTATTCCCATGAAATTGCACGTCTCATATATATTTATCATTTTGTTTAAACAGGTATACACTAACGTTTTCTCAAGCTTAGCTTGCAGGAACATTTATTCTACGAGGCGGCGAACACGCCAAGACAACGACGTGATCGGCGTATGTCTGCAACGACGCCCGGAAGAACACGCCCGAACGCGGCGTTATCGGTAGCAAGTCCGCAGCGCCATCATCGACATATCACATCTGCGGGACGATTTTCTCTGTTCTCAAAATTGCATTTTTTCATTCATGCTTTATTATTCTGTCTTAGCGATTCTGGCTAACTCTTTCTTGAGCTTTAGTCTACAGGAGAAGCAGCAACAAGTCCAAAAATGACGCCACGTCCGAAAACGACGCCACGTCCGAAAACGACGCCACGTCCGAAATGACGCCACGTCCGAAAACGACGCCACGTCCGAAAACGACGCCACGTCCGAAATGACGCCACGTCCGAAAACGACTCCAAGTCCTAAAACGACGTCAACGACGCTGAGTCCGAAAACGACGCCAAAGTCCAAAAACGACGCCCCGCCCAAAGACGACGTCTTCAGCATATCACATATACGCGAGTACAATTCATCTACTCTAAAAAATTTCATTTCTTATTCATGCTTTATTACCCTTCCTTAACGGTTATGCACTAACTCTTTCTTGAGCTTTAGTCTACAAGGCGATTCGCGATAAGGACAACATATCCGCATCGCACGGCGAAATCACAAAGATTTCGTGAGCATCGCATTTTTGCGGGATAGCATTTTCTACTTCGCGATTACATTGCTTATAAATTCATGCGTTATCATTTTGCCTTAATGATTTATGCACTAACCATTTGTTTAAGTCTTAGCATACAAGAACGGAGCACAACGCGTGGAACTACCTCTTCTGAACCGAGGCAATTTGTACCTCGAGCGTCGATCCGCTCTCCCGGCGTCCTGCAACACAATGACCAGGTGTCATCATAATTCAACATGGAATGAATTTTAAATCCGCGTTATCCTTGGTTTAATTTTTCTATTATCACGTAACCCGATGTCATCATAATTCGACACCAGGACAAATTTTAAATCGCTCGCTTTGGTTTTCTAGCGTCACAAAACCGGTGTCATCATAATTCGACATTGGGACAAATTTAGTCGCGTCAGCCCAGTGTTTTACCATGGTAGCCCAAAGATCGTCGTAACTCGACATCGACAAAATTTTGAATTTTTGCGTCGGCCTCGTCTTAATCGCCCAATATTTTTAATTGAGGATCGAGACAAAATTGGCTTTAAGTCAACGTCTTTGTCGAAGACTCTTCCATCATCTCCATACAAAGAGGACAAGTTGTTGACACCCAATTTTGACCCTCCGCTCGATTCTTAACTATAAAATTACACTAATTTTGCAAAATAATTTTCTATAATAAAATGCATCAATAATATATTAATACATGCACAAATAAGCATTTTAATAATAGCGTCGCATTTATAAAAGCATTAAGCAATCCTTAAGTGTCATATCTGCATTTAGCATTTAAATAATTTAATAATGATCTAAACTTCATTCAATTTTTATTTAACATCGCAAAATACGCATAATAAATAAGCATTTTAATAATAGCGCCGCATTATAAATATTAAGCCCTAATTAAATAGCACGCCCGTCTTTATTTTTGTAATAATTTAGATTAATAAAGCACCTAAATAATTTAATCACAATTTTAATTCCTAATTTACCACTAATTAATCTTTGCCTAAAACAAACTCCTAAAACTAATACTTAATTACATAATTTACCAGCCCACAACCCACAACCTAAATAACTACCCAAATTAACCCCTATACCATTACCCGTCGCCCACAACGCGACCAAAACCCATCCCCAGCCCTTACTTCCCTTCCCCATCGATCAACAGCCCTTAAGAATAATAAAAGAAAAAAAAACCTAGAGCCCCTCCTTTCACCTTCACCCCTGCGCACACCCCTGTCTCCCCTCAATCCCATCATCTTCTCCAACGTCTCACATGCCCCCATACCTCTGTCCAACTACTCCTCTCTGTCACCCGACACGCCCATACCCTGCATCTCCCTAAAACCCGCGATTTGAACCAACAAATCGTCCAAGAAATCAGACCTCTAACAACTATTTTTCGAATTCAAACCACAAGATTTCATCTATAAAGACCCCTTCGTTCTTCATTGGAGGGGAACCCGGAAAAATTGAATTGATCTGGCATATCTTCTATTCGTTCTCCGCTTTAGAATTCTTGCGTTTAAGCTTTGTTTTCTTCATTCGCACCCACATACACATTCTTCGAGTAGAATCGACGGGTCGAAACGCGCCTCGGTTCGCTGCCCGGAGAAGGTAAAATCAATCCATTTTCCTTTAAATTCGGTTTACTGTATGTTGGTTCAAATTGGTTTATTTAGTTCTTGTGAGTTTATTATCCGTATTATTGTCGAAGTCTATAAATATTTGTGTATATTGCCTTAAGATGCGGATGCTTTGCTATTAAGTCATGTATCGTTAATTATCTTAGCCTGTTTTGAATTTTGTTAAGATAATTTATATTTCAGGATTGAAGTACATAGATGAAGTCAGCTTATAAAAAATAGGATTTGGAGATTGACTAGCTGAGTATCATACATACTTGTTTAAACTATCTATTATGCTTAAGTAGGTTGCGTTGAAGCTCGACCTAGTTTTATGTGATATAAAAGATCAGACTAGTACTTATTCGGGCCTAATATGAAAACTGGAGGTGTTGCCTTTCAGTGATCCCTCATACTTATGTTTGTCCCTCATGCCTGTTTTATGTTTGTTCGTGCATCCTGACTTGTTTGTCCCTACATTAGTTTGTTTCTATGATAACGCGAAGACTTTTGAATCATGTTGATAGCGTGTCTGCGCTTCTTGATGAAATATATATGTATGACCAGTTCGTATGATTACGTACTGAAATATCACCTCTAGACAAGTAAATCCTATATATACCTATTAGTCTAATATGTCATCTTTGTTCATCTCCCATATCTATTGGACTAGTCGCATACACTCAACTCATCTACATGAGGGTTATCATGCTCACTACTTAGCCTAGGTTGGTTTTATTTCATGTTAGCTTTGTATTTGCATTTTACTACTTGGTTGTTTGTTTTCCCCCTACCCCTTTGGACTTGAAATCATCTAATGTTGTCATATACTGTATCCGGGCTAACATGTAACCTCTTCTAAGTTGAAATTGCCATATTACTGTATCAGAATCCCTCTGATGTATTTTCTGAATCTGACTAGATATGTTGTGTCCATTTCTACATCCAGCATATTTATCAACTTAACCATGTGTTTCCTTGCGTATGCGAGTATCAAATGTACCCGTGATGGCGTAATACATTCTAAGTCATTTTGTTGCCATATCTATGTGTGGGGTGGTCTAAATGTCATTTGTGTTAACATTGTTGCATTTATTTGAACTAGCTTGCCATGTTAATTTATAGTTGCGTTCTCGTTAACTTACAATCATTATCATATAGTAAGCATATAGGGCCTAGTTTGGTACTGGAGTTGTTTAAATGAATGGTAGGTCTAGTAAATGATTTGAACTTAGGACCTCCTACTTCTTGTTATATACATGTCCAGATTATCTGCCGAAATATATATGTGTTTCTTTGTCTTCTGAATTTGCCCATACTTTTCTTTGTCATCTCTCGCAAGCATGCTCGATGTGATCGATCCTTACATCCCTTTTTTTTTCTACCTTTGATGGATGGTCTGAGATTTTGTATTGACCAGAAGAGACTTACTTATATGCAAGGGCATATACAATATTGGTTTCTGCTATTATGTGAATTGCTTCTGTCTAGTCTGTATCTTGTCTAAAGCTCAGGGTAACTGAAATCATATGTATTTCATTTAAAAGGCTAGTTAAAAGAGTCAAACAGAGTGTCTGCATATGTGAAATGAGGTTTGAAACTCTAGCTTTGGTTTTGAAATCTTGCCTAGTTTATCAGACTAAGTCTAAATCATACATACGACTATGTTTCCTCTTTAATCATAAGATGTATGTGATCATTGATTCTTTGCCATGCCTTTAAAATAGCTGGACTAGGGTCATAATTTGGTTGGTAATTTTCTCATAATCCCAGGCTTCGTATGAAATGGTTTATGCCATATCTTTTGGACCTATATTGATGGGTATTTCTTTTTTTACCCGAAACCCAGTGCCTTTTTTTTTCATTTCTTGATTTTCTTTACTGCCATCTAACGTGAACCAAGGCCCAATATCTATCTTGTTTTATTATCAATGTGCATAGTTGAGGATGATACCCTTTTTTATGAGTTTATATAGGATAATGTGATCAGTTATTGAATGTTCATTCCTAATTCGTACATATGCTCCCTTCCCTTTTGCATGTATCGTGGGTCTATGGGCCCACAACCCTTGTTTATACATATTGCAAGATCTTGCTTTGAGGAAAATGTTTAATTATTGTTTTGGACCCGCTTGCTGCTGAAATAAAGTAAATGTATGTGATTAATTTTCATACTAAATGTTTGTTTATTACTTGATGAAGTCTGGACATATGCTAATCTTTTCCTTTTCCTTTTCTTTTGCTTGCATGACATGTATCGGGAGAAACAAGGAGTCTTACTACGAGACTCATTACATTCAGAGTCCACAATCATTGCATCTTTCCGCCTCAAGATTCCCAAACAAATAGGGCGGGATGACTTTGTCGCTCTTCCTAGTCACATCAACTCTTTAAAAATTCCGTCATTTATTTTCTGATTATTGTGATTTAATTATGTAATCCTGTATAATCATTAGAATGTTTAGAATAGTTGAGCCTAAAATTAATAAGGGAGGGTGGTTAATAATATAAAATATGCCGATAGTTTATTTATCTTTTAAAAAACAAGTTAGTCATTTTATGCATCATTAGTATTGCAAAAGAGAATAAAGCTTCAAATTTCATTAAACTCTTAGAAATAATTCATTCTTTTCATAATAAAAGTCTTTTCTTATTATCCATTGCAAAACAAATGTTTTATAGATTTACGCCATACATACATATCTTTGTATAAAACTATATTTTGCGTATAATATACACTTTTCAAAGAACTACTTTCCATGCATTTTACAAACAAAACTCATGCCAGTTTTATGGCAACCATTTATATTTCAAATAAAATATTTGCAACCTCTTTTCTTAACTTTATGCTTGCTTTAAAAAACACGCATCTTTTTAAAATATGATATTAAGCCTAAGTTTGAACGGACAACCGCAAGTTAGCGGATCCTTTAGGATGCCTAACCCCTTCCCTTTAGGATAATAAAGAACCCTTACCTAGAATCTCACATAGTTTCGCAGACCTTAAAAATGAAGATCATTTGTAGTATTTTATACTACATTTTCAGTGTCCTAATTCACTATAATAATTAGGTGGCGACTCCTTTAAATAGCATTTCAGGAATCAACCATATGTGGCAGTAATCCTGTTTCCGACTACGGTCGAAATGGGGCGTTACAATTTCTAATTGCATATGGTTGCTCATGGTATCTACTCGTGCTAAGTATTATTACTTCACCACACCGAGTCCCGGGCCGACGGAGGTTCGTGCACAACCTTGCATTGTTCACCGAGTCCCTCACTAGAGGGCCGACTTACGTAGGATGCATGCATAGATGAGATGATGACTTCACCGAGTCACAATATGGGCCGGGTTATGATATGATTCCACTGAGTCCCGCACTAGAGGGTCGGGTTACGTTATATGTATATATATGTATACGATGACTATTTGGACAAACATTCATGGTTTTGACTTGACTCTCATTTTTATAAGGCACATCTGACTCTTATACGACACAGTTGGATTTGGATTCTGATTATTAAATTGGTCTCCTGTTATCTGTTGGCCACTTATGATCTTCTTTACAATATTACATATTTCACATACTTAGTACATATTTAAATCGACCCGCTTTCTGCCGCTGCGTTAAATGCCGCAGTACATATTCTCAGTTTGGTGATCCTCTAGTGTAGGATTCCTGTTCAGCTGATTGGAGAGCTCATTTGATTCAGAACTTTGCCATTTTGGTACAGAACCCTATTATTTTGATTTATGTATATTTAAGGGCACGATGGGGCCCTGTCCCGTCATATGTCGTTATCCTTCTCATAGAGATTTGTAGACAACTGTGGGTTGTAAATATGTGGGTTGGTCATATGAGGATTGTAGTTATGTTTTGTTCAGTTGTACTATTGTATTTCATTTTGGGATGTTTCCGTATATAGTGGCAGCCTTGTCGGCTTGCGTCCTTTGTTATATTTGCTTAGATGTGACTCCTCAGGAGATAAGGTTATTTGTGTGTAAAGGCAGTCTTGTCGGCTTGTCTATTCAGACATATGTTATGATTACGACGTTATGCTGCCGAATTTTATATTATCCTTAGTGTCAGTCTGATTACGTGCCATGTTAGTATAATGGCGTCATTAGGGCGCCTAGTCGCGGCCCGTCGGGTCGGGTCGTGACATAAGTGGTATCAGAGCAGTTAGTCCTCGGAATTTCTACAGACAGTGTCTAGTAGAGTCTTGTGTATGGGTATGTTGTGCACTATACTTATATGCAGGAGGCTGTCGGACATTTATGATTTGTTTCTATTCTTTCACCTCGTAGATCGTGCGATAGAGCTACGTTATTAGGGTAACCCCCCCCCCCCCCTCTAACAAATTATTTTGGTTGTAGCTATGTTTCAAAAGAAAGCGACAGTGGCCCGGAAGGGAAAAAAAAACATAGTTATTTGGACTTGACTTCGTGTATCAAGCCATAAGGGATGTGAAAGAATTTAAATAAAAGTATGATGACCATATTTGGAGATACTAGGTCAACGTCATGTAATGCAACTCTCCACAACATTCTACGTACTGAATAAGGGAATAAGTTACCAATTCATCACTTAATGGATGATATTGTCAAGGATTGGAACCAGGAGTAATATCTGAGATTACGTATGTATACTAGAATATGTTGGAATTATGAAAAGTACGATAAGTAAGAAATGGATGAACAAGTGTTAAAATAAATGAAGTTGTTTATAATTACGAGTAGTGAGAAGATACAAAAAAAAAATCTCTCAGACCATGAATGAGGTGTCAACTTGTGAAATGTATTACAATATTCTCCATCTTACGAATTGGTACTCCATTATGCCACGTTATCTGCTCTATAGTTACAGAGATTGGACTTTTTCTTCCAAAGATAGAAAATGAAGTTTATCTACTATTTTCTCCTCCATAGCTCTAATTAAATTTTGAGCTTTAATTGTTAGAATATGTGACCGTTTTAGGGTATACCATGTTGCTGGACTATGTGAAGGTAGGAAACTGCAAGAGAATATTATTCACATGTAAGAATAAGAAGGGGCTATTACTTCTTGAATAATAAGAGTGATATAAATGAATGAAAGTGCGACCGAGTTCTGGGAGGTATTGGACATAGGGATTATTTGAGTTTCTTTCGCAAATGACTTAGAACCTGGGAATGAGGAGCATCCTATTGGCGTATAGTTGTGTCCATCATTTAAAATATCGCAAGGAGTAGTGTTCAGACGTGCAGCGAACCTCTAGAGATCATATTTTATATTAAATAGTTATTTGAAGAATTGGTAACCGAGGTATGCATTCGTGCACAATTTCAATGCATTAGTTCACGCAGAATGCTAAGATGGGGTTACATGGTCTCTTAGAAACAAAGGTTAAGCGGGAAGAAGTTCATAATGCATCTCTTAACATGTGTAATGGGTGATCTTTTAGTACTAATCTTACTGAGCATCCAAATGGATGAATACGGTTATTGTGGAAGCCTCATCCCTATGAGGTAGAAAGAAAAAAAAATGTACAGAATAATTGATACACTGTGGGATAACACATAGGGGTACAAAAAAAAGTTTCCGTATGACCTTGTTGTGTGCATTCAATGCTGTAGTTCTTAAAATGGAACTGTGGATAGATATTAGAAGGTTACGTGGCCAGGTATAAGGTCCATATGCAATAATGAGTGATTTTAACTGGGTATTAAAGATAAATGAAAGAGTGAAGTGTCATGTTGCTATGATTAGGATAAGAGATTTTAAACAGTATATAATAGAATGTGTTTTGACAGAACTAAGATTATCAGGAGCATACTATACATGGTAGTGTGCTAAAAAGGGTGTATAACAGTACTTACTAATCAAGAATGAGTTGATAATCTACATGCTTCTAAAGTGTCTTTCATGAAACCAGGCTTATATGATCATCCTCTTGGAATAATTAGGTGAGAAGGAGGCATAGAGATTTAGTACGGGTTCCGATACTTTAATAGGTGAAGTTTGGACCCTGAATTTCTATAGATAGTAATAGAAGGGTGAAAAACAGATAATAGAGGTATAAAGATATATGAACTAATGGGCAAGATGATCAAGCTCAAAGAGGTTACTACACCGGTGGGAGATTCTGTTATAGCTAAGCAAGTATATAGAAATTGTTCGGTGGTTATATATAGTCGGTAGACCATAGCGGATTTGATAGAGTTAGACGTGACTGAAGTTGATGTTATTATGGGTATGGATTGGTTGGCTTCTTGTTATGCTAATGTCGATTGTAGAGAAAAGATAGTTCGATTTCAGTTTCCAAGTGAGCCAATTATAGAGTGAAAAGGAAATGCAGCATCGCTGAGGGGTAAGTTTATTTAATACCTCAAGGCAAGGAAGATGATTAGAAAAATATGATATTTATCTGTTGGTTCGAGTGCATGATATGAAAGCAGAGAAGAGGAGCATGCAAACCATTTGAGGATAATACTTAGGGTCCTCCAGCACCAGCAGTTGTATGCCAAGTTTTCTAAGTGTGAATTCTGGTTGACTTCAGTGGTATTCTTGGAGCATATTATCGGAACTGATGGTATTCGGGTGAATCACACGCCCGAACCGGACGTGGTGGTGCCTACTACAGGCACCATACCATCGACACAAGTAAATAGCGGAACTTAAATAACGCCTCATTTTTTTTTAAACCAACGTACGTACAAGGGCAAAGCCGACAAGGCTCTCCCATATAATATACATAATCAAAAGACACTACACTGTACACGAGTCCAATCCCACATATGAATACAGACCTCTAAGAGTTTTACTGAAATATGACGGGACAAGGCTCCGACGTACCCATAACCGTACAAAAGCCTGTACTGAAAGAACTATACCAAAATGATAAACTCCTAAACAGATGGAGCTATCCAAAAACTCGGGGCAGGGTCCTACACCTGAAGATCACTCAACTGCGTACCTAAACCTGCGGCATGAACGCAGCCCCCCGAAGGAGGTCAGTACAAAGAATGTACCAAGTATGTGAAACGAGAAATCAGAATGAAATCATGACAGTCTAAACAAAACAGGAGACATGTATGATAGCCAACCTATAGTACACAATAAATAAGCAGTCATATCAAGTCAGGGACGCATGCCCTCAAAGTCATTACTAAAATATAACCATGGGTCTCACGCCCATAATATCAATCATGCCCGTGGAATCGCCCTCACCGCCGGCGATCCGATATAATATAAAACCAATAGGCATACATGAACACCAAGTCCCACTGTGTCCTAAAAAGCACGCGGGCGAGTAGGAAAAGCGAACCACGGATCCGGCTGCGTCATAAAATCGATCGGCAAGACGAAAGCCAACTACGGATCCGGCTGCGTCGACAATCGCGGGCAAACGAAAGCTAACTACGGATCGGCGTAAATCGCGAGATATGGCCAGGGCAAGTGCGGCTATCTACCGAGCCTCCGTACCAAATCGTAATAGAGCGACGGGGCAAGTACGAAGCCAACTACGAGATCCACTACGCTAACAATCGCGGGGCAAGTACGAAAGCTAACTACCGGATCCAAGATACGCTAAATCTCGTGGAGGCTAATCCATGGAATAACAATATCCCACGTGGTCGCACGCCTAATCCCACATCGTATAAGCATGACCATGGGGTAATACAAACAAATCCGGGAATCTAACCCGCCTCCTGGTCACATGTCCCGGAATCCCACATCGTATAAGCATGTCCAATGAGTAATACAGATAATGGAAGCATACCCGTGGAATCCCACATCACTGTCGGTACGTCCAAGTAAACTCACAACAAGACAGCCGACCCTCCAACCGAGAGTCGCGACAGCGTAAAAATATAATACTTGCACTCAAAGGCTATCACCATCACACATAGGCAAGTTCATAAAATCTTTAGACTTTCATGTTATAAACTCAAGGCACTTACGTTTTATATAAAAAATCCGGGATTTTAACACTAAGTACTACGTACTTCCATTCTTTGCAAAAGACTCATTTTTATATAAAACCCCAAGGTACTAACACCCGTAGTATCAAGGCGTGTCTATTTTTCAAAGTAAGTTACTACACTTTTAGAAACTCATTTAAAAGCTTGAAATCAAGTAACTTCAAATTTTCACAATCTAGGCAACTTATGCCCATTAATCAAAATAGACAACTTTCTTAACCTTCCATAAAACCGTTATAACCAACTTCCCATAAAGCCGTTATAACCCTTTATGATTTTAGACCAATTCATTCCTTTTATAACCAAGAGACTTATACTTTTAAAAACCAAGTATCACATACTTACAAATCAAGTTTCTTAACTTTCAAAATACTTCAAGTCTCTTAATATTTAGAAAACAAGTTTCTTCTACTTTTAAACCTCAAGTAACTCACACCTTTAAAACAAGTTACTTCTCTTAAATCATGTCATTTCTGCTCTTTTAAAATAATTAAGTAAATCACTCCTTTAACTCCCCTAAAGTCATTATAACAACCTTTAGGTTTTGGAACTAAGCACTAGACAAAAGGTTTGGAAACCACTTTCTTTTCAAGACTCTATGTATTTTAAGTAAAATACTTTCACTCTTAAGAATCCAAACTTCACTAAGGCAATGGATTATACAACTTACAATTTAAACATCAAAGTACGATCAAGGAAGTACATAGAACAAATTCTATTTTAGGCAATCCAAATACAACCAAGGAATGGATCATTTAAGGAGTATGACATACTTTCTTTATCTTAAGGAATCATGCTAGAAGAAGAAATAGTTCACATACCTTTTCGGCTTAATCCACAAGCTAAGTCGAATACGCCGCACGTAGAAGTGTCAACCTATAATGGTCACAACATGACTATCAACTTCTAGTCTCTAACGTAGAATAATACTAAGTATACGGTCTCTTATTCTACGGAAAATCTGGCAAGACTTCCTTTGTTTCTACATACTTTGCCACCTTTTCAAGGCCGATTCAATAACCAAACATGCCACATTTAAGGCTCAACATACCAACCAATCAAAGGGGATTACACGCGCTACAATACGTGTAAAATTCCGCCCACAATTCATAATGAAGTAGTTCCATATTTAAAGTCATTCTCATTATAAAAACAACAACTCAAAGTCTTTTCCAATCCTTTTCCAATTCCAAATTCTAAGGTCAAACATGTTATATAGACATAAACAACTAAAACAACTACAATTTCTTCTTATACAACATGCGACGACTTAAACTAATAATCAACTTGAATTGTAATCTTAAGGCTAAACATGCTAGTTTTCGGATTAGGGTTCCAATAGCCAAAACACTTATCAAACTTCATACTAAACATCCCATGCTTGTTAATATCCATAGCTACAACAATAAGTAAATCTTAATTACTAAAACGACAAGAATTATACCTTTACAAGCCCTTAAAAATTCCAAGATTCAAAGTCGCTCCTTAGCAATTCTTAGCTCCTTTCCTTTACGCTCCAATCCGCTATTTGAAGCCTTTAGAAGTTCACAACCAACTTCTCTTCCATTTCCAATCCAAAACTAGGAAAACTACTTAGGTTTTCGCCTTGCGACTAACGTGAAAACGTCGTTTTTCCAAAATCTTTCTATTGAGGTATCCTTACAATACCCTTAGGAACCTTGGGTTAAAGTCTTGTGAATAATGGATCAAAACTACAAAATTTTCTTGTGGAAGCTTAGCCAAACCCGAGAGCTATTTTTCTTGGCACAAATGTTTTCTAATTTTTCTAAGTGTTTCAAGAGCTTGTCTTGCACTAGTGTGGTATATAAAACACAATGGAGGGTCAAGATATCAACACTTGAGTGGCTAGGATGAAGGACAATTAATGTTAAGCCAAGTGGACAAGTTGACAAGTCAACAATCACAAGCTAGCAAGACTTGTTCATCTTCAATGGTCAATGACCATTTTACCCTTGCAATTTTCGACCAAGACCATGTGGGGGAGGTGCCACATGTCGCCCTCTCATTCGTCCATAAAATTATGTAACCCTCGTGGGCCTCGCAAAACGTAAAATTCCTCGGGTGGGCCCCACGTGACCAAATCCGTAAAAATAAATTTCCATAATGTTAATAAGTTCCACACTCTTCAAATAATGCATTTTGAGAATTCAATTCTCAACAACGAACATTTTTCCTTTCCGACGTTCGGAAGATTTTCCGTCGGAACAACAATTCTTCCTTTCGTACCAATTTCCAAGTCTTGATTCCTAACATACATTCTCTTATACATGTCCTGGACTTACGAGGTATAACAGATACACAGAAGAATGAGACGGTAAAGACTTGGCCTAGACTTACTACACCTACTGAGATACGCAGTTTTCTGAGGCTAGCAGGGTATAACAGGAGGTTTGTGGAGAAGTTTGCCTCGATCTCAGCGCCTTTGACTAGGCTAACCCAGAAGGCAGCTAAGTTCCAGTGGACCAATGTTTGTGAGCACAACTTTGAAAGACAAGTTGACTACGACTCTAGTTTTGACTCTTCCTGAGGGACTAAATGGGTATGTTATTTATTGTGATGCTTCAGGTGTGGGGATAGGGTGTGTGTTGATGCAGCATGGCAAAGTTTTTTTGTTGGGTGGAACGGTAAAATTTGTATAAAGTACCCAGCACCAACCGAGGGCGAATCCACGGACAAAAGATATGGATGACTCTATGAATATCATGCATAACCCACAAGTCGGATAGTCACAATATTCATCAACGTCAAGCATATTACTCAAGCTGAACCCACAAGCCGGGTAGTCAAGATGACCCATGTAGGCGAAATGATGCTATGAATCAAAATGCACATCCCACATGTCATGTAGTCATACGATTCTTTTATGTCATAACCAAAACTCAAGCTTGTCCCACAAGTCGAAAAGTCAAGAGGGCCTATACAGGTCGACCCTCGTCAATCCCTTATGTCAAGGAAACTGACATAAGGTTGCAGTCGCAGCCTCCGTAAACCCTTATCATGGTAAACCCAAAGGGACGAACCCATGATAAGGGAAGAGCGTCTAGCGTTATTCTGCTAGTGTGAATTATTGCCGATGGCCAAATGTTCAAAACAAGAAGTAAATTGCGGAAATAAAGAAAACAAAATAGAGTAAACAACACTTTTGATATTGAAGACGATGGCCTCCTTATCCAGCCTGGACCCGTTGAAAATCATATTGTTGCGTTCCATCTAAATCTGATAGACGGTGGTTGTGTGCTTTTTCGCGCACGAGCACGCCCGTATCGTGCCCCTCATTTTTAATATACTTCAACGCACTGTCAATGGTGCTCATTGTTCTGGTGATACCCAACCAGTTCCTAATCCTCTGCCAGATGTAAGTGGAATAGGAGCAAGTGAAGAATTAAGAGCATTGGAGTTAAGTCCCGAGCAGTAATCGAATGTGTCTAAGCAATCTTTAATGATGCGCACTGAATGGGAATCACCTCTAGAGAGAAGTAGCAGGTCATCGACAAATGCTATGTGAGTGATCTTTAAGCTTCTGCATTTCGGATGATAGTTGAATTTCCTGTCAAAAGTGGACATCTTAATCAGTCTAGAAAAATACTCAATACAAATGACAAAGAGAGAAGGTGAAAGAGGGTCTCCTTGTCTAAGACCTTTCTGGCCTTTGAAGTGCCCATAGATACTGCCATTGACCGAAACTGAGTATGACCGAAACTGAGTATAGCTTATGCTTTCCGACAGCTCAGAAAGCATGAAAAAAATTATCCCACTCATGATTTGGAGCTAGCAGCGGTGATTCATGCCTTGAAGATCCAGAGACATTATTTATGTGGTGTTCATGTTGACATTTATACGGATCATAAGAGTCTCCAATATATCTTTAAGCAGAAAGACTTGAACCTATGGCAGAGACGGTGGCTCGAGTTGCTAAAGAACTATGATGTTGATATCTTGTACCACCCAGGGAAAACCAATGTTGTAGCAGATGATCTTAGTCGTAGATCTATGGGTATTCTTGAAGGTATCACCCATGAAGGGTGTGATGAGGTTCGGTAAGAAAGGAAAGCTTAGCCCAAGGTACATTGTGCCTTACCAGATCATTCGAATGGTAGACAAGGTTGCCTATGAGTTGGATCTACCCTCTGATTTGGAAGCAGTACACCCAGTCTTTCATGTATCGATATTACGTAAATGTATTAGTGATCCTTCCAGAGTCTTCCCAGTAGATGATCTCCAGGTGACAGAAGAGTTGTCGTATGAGGAGAGTCTCATAGTCATACCTGATTGCCAGGTCAGGAGATTACGGACGAAGGATGTGGCTTCCGCCAAGGTGTTGTGGCGAAACAACAATAGAGAGGAAATGACTTGGGAGACGGAAGATGAAATGAAGAAGAAGTATCCTCACTTGTTCCATGTGCCTCCAGGTAATTCAACTTGACTCCATTATTTAATATTAGTAATTGGTGAATTGTATATAGTGATATATTGTGACCCTGTGTGACATATGTTGGTTTGCTGAGTGTAGGTGGATAGACATAGTTATAAAGGAGACTCTGCCGAAATTGCTAGAGCATAGAATATATTATGAACATTCGAGGACGAATGTTTCTAAGGGAGAATGATGTTACACCTCGTAAGTTAAGACGATAATTAAGAACGTTATTAAGGAAGTAAGATTCGAATATTGAATTTAAAGAGTACTTACATATGTTAATACGAAAATTAGTGTACAAACAGATGTTATCCCGGAATAGTTTTTTTTTGAATACTACAAATGTGCTCGGCAGTCCACCGGGTGGGTTTGTTTATCCTTCCGGTTTCGAGTGTCTTCTTGGATAGTTATAGTGGCCCATAGGCGCGAGATGTACCTTGTGGTGGGGGGGGGGGGGGGCGGTCCCTTGACGACGAAAATTAATCCTAGTAGTTAAATTTGTTCCAATGGAATTATGGAATAGTATTGTATTATAAAATATTGGCATTAAGAATATGAGGCCTTATGAAATTCTCGAGAATTAAAGCAAGCGGGATTTAAGCTTTAATTATTACTTGAGGGATTAATTTATGAAGACAATTAGGGGAGTGGACCAAAGTGTAATAAACTTTTTTTCGGATTTTTCTTTTATTTAACCTTATTAGCTCTCTTAACCACCATCTTCTTCATTGTTCCAACTCAAAAAAAAAACATCCCCTCCTCCTCTCTCCCTCCTAGCCGAGAACCACCCTCCCTCACTTAGCAACAATTGTAGATTTTCATTCCTCCTTTCTAGGTTAGTTGTTCATCTAAATTAAAAGCCAATTTTACATACAAAAACAATGGCAATCGTTGCCACTGCTGGGCCGAAACTGGGCAGTTTTTGTCCAAGTTTTTGGATGAAATTTTTGGAAGAAAACATGTATGGAATGATGGATTAAAATGGTGGAACACATACATGTCAATTTGGAGTTAAAAAAGTGAAAAATTGGGCAAGGAAATCAATAAAACAGTGCCGAAATTCCATGGACTGTTTTGGACTTCGTTTAAGGTAAAAATCCTTCTTTTCATTGAGTATTTGGAAGATAATCGATGTTGTGATTAAGGAATGAACTCTTGATAAAGAGAAATTGAAAATGAGATTGCATGTAATTGTTGTGATGTAGTAACTACCAATTTTTGGGACTGATTTTATGTACATTGAATTCGATTATGTTATTGCTATTATTGTCACTAATTGCATGTTGAAAGTTGAAGGAAAACCTTGATGTTTAAGTTTAAGTTATAGTTGATTATATGAAAATGTTGAAAAGGGAAATTGGATTCTAAGAAAGTTGAAAAAAAAGTTATGGAATTATGACATGTTGTGACCAAGAACTTCATGAAATTGTTAGACGTTGTTGTGATGTATTAGGGGCTATTTTGGTAGAGTTATAGTGCTGAAAACATAAGTTATAAACATGTATATACGTTGTGGTAACTACTAATACATGTCTTAAAGGAATTAAAGAGTAAAAAGGTGTTATGTTGCAAACTATAAGACACGTATTCTTGTCGTTGTTGCTAGACATATGAGCTGTTTTAAAAGTTGTTTAATATGGATTAAGGGCTGAATTAACATGAGAAATGGGTGAAGTAATCACCTTGGTTGTCGTTGTTGTTGTATTCCATAAATGTAAAGAGAAAGAATGTATTATGGTGGCGTATATGGAGCATATGGGGTTGAATTGTTGATATCCTTAAGTTGGACTTGTTATTGGTATTGTTGGCCTTGTGGTAAGTTGTGGATATGCATTTAAATAGAGGAAGTGATGCCCAAATTTTTGTAGAAAGGAAAGCAAGTTATCTTTTGGTATATGACTTATATTAGTTACTATAAAATTGACGAACGATTTGCTATTATAGGTTGAAGTACTAAGACGAGACGTATTCTAATAGTGAGTTGGCTAGTTCGACTAAAAGGTATGTGAAGCTCTTCCTTTCTTCTTTTTGGCATGATTTAAAGAAAGTACGACAGACGTACATGATTCCTACATAGTCTAACTCTTAAAGATATCTGTTATGAGAAGTGCCTATGATTTTTCAGTAAAGAGTTATTGTAATGGTTTTATTGAGAGTCCAATGATGGTTTCTAATTGCATATGGTTGCTCATGGTTTCTACTCGTGCTAAGTATTATTACTGGCCGGCGTATGTTCGTGCACAACCTTGCATTGTTCACCGAGTCCCTCACTAGAGGGCCGGCTTACGTAGGATGCATGCATAGATGAGATGATGACTTCACCGAGTCCCAGTATGGGCCGGGTTATGATATGATTCCACTGAGTCCTGCACTAGAGGGTCGGATTACGTTATATGTAAATATATGTATACGATGACTATTTGGACAAACATTCATGGTTTTGACTTGACTCTCATTTTTATAAAGTACATATGACTCTTATACGACACATTTGGATTTGGATTCTGATTATTATACCGGTCTCCTGTTATCTGTTGGCCACTTATGATCTTCTTTACAATATTACATATTTTACATACTTAGTACATTATTTCGTACTGACCCCCTTTCCTCGGGGGCTGCTTTCATGCCCGCAGGTATAAGTGCTCAGTTTGGTGATCCTCTAGTCTAGGATTCATGTTCAGCTGATTGGAGAACTCCTTTGATTCAGAGCTTTGCCATTTTGGTACAGAACCCTATTATTTTGATTTATGTATATTTAGGGGCACGACGGGGCCCTGTCCCGTCATATGTCGTTATCCTTCTCATAGAGGTCTGTAGACAACTGTGGGTTGTAAATATGTGGGTTGGTCATATGAGGATTGTAGTTATGTTTTGTTCAGTTGTACTATTGTATTTCATTTTGAGATGTTTCCGTATATAGTGACAGCCTTGTCGGCTTGCGTCCTTTGTTATATTTGCTTAGATGTGACTCCTCATGAGACATGGTTATTTGTGTGTAAGACAGTCTTGCCAGCTTGCCTATTCGGACATATGTTATGATTGCGGCGTTATGCTGTCGAATTTCATATTGTCCTTAGTGTTAGTCTGATTACGTGATAGGTTAGTATAATTGCGTCATTAGGGCGCCTAGTCGCGGCCCGTCGGGTCGTGACAACTTTATCCTCCCCAGACCCTACATATGAAATTACACTGAATATATTGTTATATTAATATTATAAAGTATTGGTATAAATTCACATTTTAAGCTTCATATCTACTCTAACATCATGTATAAAGACCTTCCCTCAATCTCTATATATAAAAGGGAAAAGGGCCAGAATTGCCCTCAAACTTAAGAAAAATGGTCATACTTGTCCTCCGTTAAAGTTTGGGGTCAAATATGACATCCGTTAGTCCAAACCTTTTAAATTTACCCATTTTTAATGGATATGCCACGTGGAAGACACATGTCAATTTCCAGCGGGCTAGAGTACCCACCAGAAATTTGAAATTTCCTGCCAAACCACGGTAGCTCCGGCGACGTGTGATATACCGAAAGATTCGTCTCTTCATCCTCTTAAATTATATACTACCCATTACTGTCGATTCATCATCTTCTTTGTCTGGTGATCGAAGTTCTGGACGTATATACCCTTGACGGAGATTTGAGTTTTTCGGCGTACTCCGATCGAATTGACGGCAGTGAGGTATACCATCATCACCTCGCCGTCATTTTGACACCCCCATGTTGTTCGATTCTTGCTAAATCGCCAGAACACCCAAATCGAAAAATCTAAAACTCTAGCGTAAATCGTCGATTTTTCTACCCGCAGGATACAATCGACGGTCGGGGCTTTGCCAGATTAGATTCATCGCCCTATACCGTCATTTTACACCCACCCACCATCGATTCTTCAAGTGGTGGGTGACGAATCGGAAAACCCAAAACTTTGAGTGCGTTTTCCGGCCAAGTCAGGTAACGTCGACGACTGTGGGTGGTGTCCCTGAGTTCGCCTTGGTCTTAGCTACATTTTGCAACCAACCCCGTGTCTCAATTCATCTTAAATCAAATTTCACCATTGTTGCTTGTTGAAGCTTCAGCCGACAGTATCCATGGAATCACCGACGAGGGTACTGTAGCCCGCCGGAAATTGCCATGTGTCGTTCACGTGGCTGATTCGTTAAAAATGGGTAAATTTAAAAGATTTGAACTAACGGATGACATATTTGATCTAAACTTTAACGGAGAGCAAATATGATTATTTTACTTAAGTTTGAGGGCAAATATGACTCTTTTTTCTAAGTAAAATAATATGATTGATTATAGATATAAACATTTTTTTTAAAATTCTCGTACAGAAATTGCAGAGACATATTATGAAAGTTGCAAGTAAACAATCCATACAAATTGGTTCATAACAGACTTCTCCCATTTCACTTTCAACCGACACAGAAAAGTAAACAACAAAAATTCAGAGAAAGGAAGTAACGGAGAGTAGTTGAAACATCAAAGAATAAATAAAATGGAAATAATTGGAGATCTGAGTAAACAAAGCAACCCCCATTTCCTCATTTCTCTCTCTAGAGCTGTCGGTGGAGTCATAATTAGAGGAACACACACTCTTTCTCTCTCTAAAAAAAACAAAACTTCACTCGGTCTCAGTGACAGCAGCTATTATGTCGCTTGTGGTCTTGTCTAATGCCAACTAGCCTAAACTTTATTTATTACCACTCTATTTTATCTTTACACACAAGAGAGTAACTGGTAAAGCACATGGCCGGCTGCTTTTTTTACACGACCTACTAACAGATATATCTACTGTATCTCCAGCTAATACACACTCTACACTCCAATACCCCTTTCATATATAGCTGTGTATTTATTGGCCCTCAAAGAACGCACAAGAAAGAGAGAGAGAGAGAATTGTCGGCATTGCTTGCTGATCTTTCATTTTTCTTGATATTTTTGCTTCTGGGTCTCTCTCTTTATCTGATTCTTGATAGTGGGTCGAAGGATCTGGGGTTGGACTTCTTGATTCATCGGATCTTGAGGTACCCTTTTGGAAATATCGCTGAGTTTTCTGTATCTGATGAGCCAAAATTGATTTTGATTTGTGGGGTTTACAGTAGAATGAGTTGGTTTTGACTAGGGGATTACTTTAATCAATGCTTGTGATTATTCTTCATTCTAACTGAACAAAGAGCTAAACATGTTGTTATTTCTTTTAATTTTATGGGTTTTTTATTTTCTGATTTTTTAATTTATTCTTGGTGATTGAAATAGATCTGATCTGTAATTTGGGCATGCTGGTTGGCAACCTATCTAGCTGAGACTGGTATCTGATTGCAAATCCATTGTTTACATCCAAGTAGATTGACAATGGATCCAGAAGGTGATGTTAAGGTTAGTTCATGAAAGGAACAGATAAAGACTCTACCTTTACCTTGTTTATACACATTTACTGTTGAGATTGGTGTGATGACATCATTTCTTGTCATTTTCCAATATGGGTTTGGTATTTTGGCCAGTTAATTTGTGCCCTGTATCTGTATCAGGTTGAAATGTTTGTAGTAATTAATCAAGAATTGAGCTTTAATGTTTTACTATTGTTTAATGAAATTCAGAAGGTCTTAGAATGTTTAGATCTTTGATGTGGAGCTTAATTTAGAATTGTTATAATAAGCGTGAGTAGAAGTAGTTTATCTGATCATGTAATGATATGAGATTGAAGCTTGAATGATAGTTTAGCGAGCTTATATATAAGTCCGGAAGTCTCTGATTGTGCTTATTTGTTTGCATAGGGAAAGTCCTTGAAGACCTTAGGTGTTCAAGTCTGTCAGATCTGTGGTGATGGTGTTGGCACTACTGTGAGTGGCGACCCATTTGTTGCTTGCGATGTCTGTGCTTTCCCTGTCTGTAGGCCATGTTATGAATACGAGAGGAAGGACGGGAATCAATCTTGCCCACAGTGCAAGACCAGATACAAGAGACATAAAGGTATGGATGATTCTGATTCGAGCAATTGAGTTGAATAGCTAATAGAGACTTGTTGGCCAAAAGAAGTAAGAGACCTTAAGTTTTTGAGCCTGGTGCATGATTGTATATGCTGACTGGCAACTTTTTATATAAGACGATAAAATGGTTTTGCTAAAATAATTATTTACCACCAAGAGATTATGCATGAAGTTAATTTACCTTCATTCTAAGCGACAAAGAACATGTTAAAAGAGAGGATCTGTATCTTCCTAATCTACTGAAAGATTTTGAATGGCGGTTAACTAGATTAAGTCCTAGACTATTCTGATTTGAGATCTTGATGTGCTGTGTTATTTAATCGTTGCAGGAAGTCCTGCTATTAGTGGTGAAACTGTAGAAGATGGTGATGCTGATGATGGTCATTACACTTCTGAAAACCTGAACGAGAAGCAAAAAGTGGCTGACCGCATGTTGAGCTGGCACGCGACTTATGGGCGGGGTGAGGAGACTGGCGCTCCAAAGTATGATAAAGAGGTCTCCCACAATCATATTCCTCTGCTTACAAATGGAACAGATGTATGATTCACAGTTGCTAGTTTTTCATGTTATTATCTCCCACTTTCCTTGATCGTCTTGCCTGGTAGAATAATTGAATGAGTGACTGAATAGTTGTTGGTTGTCTTACCTTTAGGTTTCTGGAGAACTGTCTGCAGCATCACCTGAACGCTATTCAATGGCATCTCCTGGACCTGCTGGTGGTGCAAAACACATCCATCCACTCACATATTCAACAGATGCTAACCAATCACGTATGTTCCCGGTTTGTTCTGCAAGTGCTTACAGAATTATCTGTTCGTCACCTCTGATTCTAGAGTTTTGAGGCTTTACTTTGCTTATATTGGCAGCTAACATCAGGGTTGTGGATCCAGTAAGGGAGTTTGGATCCCCTGGACTTGGCAATGTTGCTTGGAAAGAAAGAGTTGATGGCTGGAAAATGAAGCAGGATAAGAATGTTGTGCCGATGACCACTAGCCATCCTCCTTCGGAACGAGGGGTTGGAGATATTGATGCTAGTACTGATATTCTGGTGGATGACTCTTTACTGTGAGTTTGTTTTTGCTTTTGGCTATGTTTATGTATTCTCTGGTTTCTGAGTGGTCGTTTTGGTAGATCATTTCTGATATCTCCCTATTACAAAGAAAAAGGAGAATAAAACAGAGTATCTGCATTCGTGACATGTGCCGAATCAGCATTTTGATGGAATGTTGAAGTGGTTGTTGAGCAATCAAATTTTGTGTTGTCTTTGAAATTATAGCCCGAGTTTCCTCTAATGGTATATCTTTGTTGGTGCAGCAATGATGAGGCTAGACAACCTCTTTCAAGGAAAGTGTCTATTCCATCGTCTAGGATAAATCCTTACAGGATGGTTATTGTCCTCCGGCTTGTCATTCTTTGTATTTTCTTGCACTATCGAATAACGAATCCAGTGCCCAATGCATTTGCGTTATGGTTGTTATCTGTTATATGCGAGATCTGGTTTGCAGTATCTTGGATTTTGGATCAGTTCCCCAAGTGGCTTCCAGTCAACCGCGAGACATATCTTGATAGGCTTGCGCTTAGGTTAGACCTTGATCTTTTTTCTTTTTCTTTTCTTTTTTGTTTTGCTCGTTTCTATTTTTATCTCTTATACTAAGATTTAATCATCTCCACTAGTGGGATTACGCTGGGTATGTTGTTGTTGTTGTTGTAGTTACTCAGTTTTAATCATGATGTATGGCAGGTATGATCGTGAAGGAGAGCCATCACAATTAGCTGCTGTTGACATATTTGTTAGTACTGTAGATCCTTTGAAGGAGCCTCCTCTTGTTACAGCAAATACTGTCCTGTCCATTCTTGCCGTTGACTATCCTGTTGATAAGGTGTCCTGTTATGTGTCTGATGATGGTGCTGCCATGCTGACATTTGAAGCCCTATCTGAAACAGCAGAGTTTGCAAGGAAATGGGTTCCTTTCTCTAAGAAGTACAGCATAGAACCACGAGCTCCAGAGTGGTACTTCTCTCAGAAGGTTGACTACTTGAAAGATAAGGTTCAAACATCATTTGTAAAAGAACGTAGGGCGATGAAGGTCAGTTTTAGTGTTTGCACTACCTTTCATTGTTTTCTATTTGTTGTGTGCTCATAATGTTTCTTTGAATCATAACAGAGGGAGTACGAAGAGTTTAAAATTCGCATCAATGCCCTCGTTGCAAAAGCTCAAAAGGTCCCTGAAGAAGGATGGATAATGCAAGATGGTACACCATGGCCTGGAAATAACACCAGGGATCATCCTGGAATGATTCAGGTAACTCTTAGTTCTTTGCTGGATGTGAGTTTTAGAACAAATGATATCAGTGTTGAATTACACTAACTTACAGGTATTGAGGATTGGATCTTACTTCAGTCCACGAGTTTGACATTGGTCTTGCTTACTTCTAATTAGCTTTTCTCTGGAAATTCCAACTTTTGTCGGGGCATTTTCTGTACTGGGAGTAACTGTATTATCTCTTTTTCTTATAGGTTTTCTTGGGACAAAGTGGAGGGCTTGACAGTGATGGAAATGAGTTGCCTCGACTAGTGTATGTTTCTCGTGAGAAGCGTCCTGGCTTCCAACATCACAAAAAGGCTGGTGCCATGAATGCACTGGTAAGTTGTTAAATATTACTAGTATGTTTTCTTTTTCGTCTTTCCCTTGCAATCTTGACTTTAAATGGGACATGCTTATCATATACAATGATCATACAGGTTCGCGTGTCAGCGGTTCTTACTAATGGACCTTTCATGCTAAATCTTGATTGTGATCACTACATAAACAACAGCAAGGCGTTGAGAGAAGCAATGTGCTTTTTAATGGATCCTAACCTTGGAAAATATGTCTGCTATGTTCAATTCCCTCAGAGATTCGATGGTATTGATAGGAATGATCGATATGCCAACAGGAATACAGTCTTTTTCGATGTAAGTTTGAACTTCAGTAACAGCGATCGACTAAAACTCAGTCAGAGGCTAGAATAGCTTTATGCAGTTTATGCGCTTTTATGCTCAGATTAGTTCATGTGGATCTTGGTCTGAAATCACTATTCTTTGTTGAACCAGATAAACTTGAGAGGTTTGGATGGAATTCAAGGCCCAGTGTATGTGGGTACTGGATGCGTCTTTAATAGAACAGCTTTATATGGTTATGAACCTCCTATAAAGCCAAAGCATAAAAAAACAGGGTTCCTTTCTTCCTGCTTCGGTGGATCAAGAAAGAAGAGTTCTAAATCAAGTAAAAAGGGCTCAGACAAGAAGAAATCTAGTAAGAATATTGATCCTACTGTGCCAATATTCAATCTGGAGGATATAGAGGAGGGGGTTGAAGGTATAGCTCAAATTACTAAATCTTTTCACTTCATGCTTATCAATGTTACTCCCTCTGTCCCAAAAAGAATGACTCACTTTCCTTTTTACTCCGTCCCAAAAAGAATGACATATTTCCTTATTGGGCAACAATTTAGCTTTAAACTTTACCTTTTACGAAAACGAGATGATGTATAACCACACAAATGTCTTTGCCTTATTTTAGACCATAAGATTCAAAAGTCTTCCTTTATTTCTTAAAGTGCGCGCCAAATGAAAGTACATCACATAAATTGGGACGGAGGGAATAATTACTATCATTGTCTGAGTACTTCACCAGTCCCAGAATGATTATTCTGATGCTTATCCTGTCACCTTGCTCAGCAATTTCTTTTATTAGTAAGTTAATTGGCAAAACTGTTGCATCAGGGGGGAAAAAGGAAAAATTGCAAGTTGCTAAATGTCTCTTGGATTTAGATACCAGGAATTTTCAAGATCAGTTACTTCCTTCTCCATTGCTTAGACCTAATCTACGTTGTAGTTCATTACTTTGGATTACCTCAAATATTCTTCATGAAATTACTTCTGAACTGGAAATAGAAGATAACCCGTATCTTTAGTCAGTAGTACTTGTAGAGTACTCGGAACTCGCTAAGTAATGATTGTTCAACAATTAGAACTTTAAATATTCTTTTGCTCTCTTTAAGAGTGAACAATGTGTGTTCTCCTGCCTTCTGGAGTCAGGTTTGCCATTGTCCAATAACGCAAGTCAAAAAATTGAACTTGTAGAACCGTCACATATAGACAAAAATGCCATTTCTAAGTCTGGATTGTGTTGGACTTGCCCTTGCAAACAGAAATATAGCTAAGCTCGGAAATTTCTCCTGAACCTTTTAAAATGGACTTAAGTCCAGACATTTTGAGAAGAGGAGAGATGCACATGGAAATTCTTTATGCTGTTGACTAGCTTGTAGAGTCTCAATCAACCAATTGTACTCAACAATTATAAAAAAAGTCAATCAACCAATTGTGCTTCAATCATTAGTGTTGCTATAGGAATTCTCCATATCCATTACTTCGCTTTATTTATTAGCTTGTTGAATATGGTTTTGTAAAATTTGCAACTGTTAATTGATACACACATTGCAAGAAGTATTCTAGGTACGCGAACACTTACGTGCCTTCTGTTGCTTGCCCTCACTACTTTTTTCATACTTGTTAAGAAACCAGAAAAAGAATTGTAGGCAGGCGTGTTATATGTTTGTAAATGTAACCCATCTTCTAAAAATGAATGCTTGTGACGAATTGGGATTTTAATTACTCTTGATTAGTATGCTAAAATTATAAGAATGGAATGCAACTCATCCCATGCGTTTAAACACCACTTTTGTGTTTTATCAAGTTTGAGAATTAAAGTATCTTGTCCTCTTTACGTTCCTTGTGCACTCATTCTTTACAGGATTATCCTATTTCTTTATGCTTGAAGTCCCTTAAGTTTATGTGGTGGTTCAATATATTCTTGAAGTTTTTGCTAACTTCTCATGCACCCTGTATCTCCTCTCTCTCTCTGAATCAGGTGCTGGATTTGACGATGAGAAATCACTACTCATGTCACAAATGAGCTTGGAGAAGAGATTTGGACAATCGGCTGTTTTTGTTGCTTCGACACTCATGGAGAATGGTGGTGTTCCTCAATCTGCTACCCCGGAGACCCTTTTGAAAGAGGCTATTCATGTTATCAGTTGTGGTTATGAAGATAAATCAGACTGGGGACAGGAGGTAATGCTGTGTTTTAGACCCCCAATGTGTGGATTAAGTTGACCATCAAAAAAGTTCTAGGACGGGTGGGGAATTGCAGATGAACAATCATGGCCAGGGAACTGTATTAACCGAGTTTGAGGTGACTTATTACTTAGTGTTTGACCTTCTGACAGGAAAAAAACCAAAAAGATATCCAGTGTGTAGTGTTTTACCGAAAATAATATTCCATTCTTTCAATCTGATGAAAGGAAAATGAGAAGAACTTGTCCTTCCCCTTGCAATGAATATTAACTGCTCGTATAATATGATAAATGGATTACTGGAACTAAAACATGATGCAAATGTATAGCCATCACTTGCAGCATAGACCCTTAAAGAAAATGATTAGCTACTTCTAGATCACTAAATTCCCAGATGCATCAGTTTTGGTACATTGTAAACACGAGAATTTCTTCGTGGTACTACTTATTGTAGACTCTAACTGGACCATGATTGTTGTTATTGCTAGGAATAAGTGTGTTTGGATACTTAAATTTCGTCGTTTGTGTGCAGATTGGATGGATCTATGGTTCTGTCACAGAGGATATTCTTACTGGATTTAAGATGCATGCCCGCGGTTGGCGATCTATATACTGTATGCCCAAGAGACCCGCCTTCAAAGGGTCAGCTCCTATTAATCTTTCAGATCGTCTGAACCAAGTGCTTCGATGGGCTTTAGGGTCAGTGGAAATTCTTTTCAGTAGGCATTGTCCTATATGGTACGGATACAGTGGACGGTTGAAGTGGCTGGAGAGATTCGCATATGTCAACACCACCATTTATCCAGTGACTTCCATTCCACTTCTTATATACTGCATGCTTCCAGCTATCTGTCTACTTACTGGGAAATTCATTATCCCTCAGGTTAGCTTTGGATATATAGATTCTTGTCACAACTTGAAAAATATGCTTGTACCTTGTCTTCTTTTGCATATCCAAGGTTATTTATTACTCCGGTAGTCCGGTTTATGTGACACACTTCCCTTTTTTCTTCCTGATAAGAAAAGAATGACACTTTCCTATATCTAGAAACAGTTTTAACTTTGAACTTTCCATTTTACCCTTAATGACATGATTTTATAGCCACATAAACGTCATGACATGTTTAAGACCACAAGTTCCAAAAGTCCGTCTTTCTTAAGATCCGTGTCTGGTCAAACACTTTCACAGTGATAAGAAAATCAAACACTCCTTCACATCAAATGAAACAGAGGGAGTATTGTATTTGCTAAAACCTACGACCCCCCTATTTTATTTGAGTTCTTCAAGTAACCTGTCAGTTGGCCTTAAACTATGCGTAGTTTCCAAACTTGGAAAAGAATCTGAATACCAACATAACTAACTGGATAGTATTTCATCAAATCACATTTAGCACATTTGCCTAGATATCAATTCACAGGGTTTATAGAATCTTGGTTCTTCTTTTGCAGATTAGTAACCTTGCTAGCATCTGGTTTATATCCCTCTTTCTTTCCATTTTTGCTACTGGTATTCTGGAGATGAGATGGAGTGGTGTTGGAATTGATGAATGGTGGAGAAATGAACAGTTTTGGGTCATTGGTGGTGTGTCAGCTCACCTGTTTGCTGTCTTCCAAGGGTTGCTCAAAGTGCTTGCTGGTATTGATACCAACTTTACTGTCACATCCAAGGCAACAGATGAAGATGGGGACTTTGCCGAACTCTACCTGTTCAAATGGACAACTCTTCTTATACCACCGACTACTCTCCTCATGGTAAACCTGGTAGGAGTTGTGGCAGGCATTTCATATGCCATCAACAGTGGTTACCAATCATGGGGTCCACTCTTTGGTAAATTATTCTTTGCTTTCTGGGTGATTGTTCACCTTTACCCCTTCCTCAAAGGTCTCATGGGTCGTCAGAACCGGACACCCACTATCGTGGTCGTGTGGTCTATTCTTCTGGCTTCCATTTTCTCTTTGTTATGGGTGCGGATTGACCCCTTCACAACAAGAGTTACTGGACCAGATGTTCAGGCGTGTGGTATCAATTGCTAGGAAAAAAACAAGTTTTGCATGCAAAGGAAATAACTAGTCTGAAGGTCATCGAAGTGCAATGTGATCAACCAATGCAAAAATGAGTTCGAGATGCTCGGTAGCTGTGTAATCTCTCATGTTTTTCATCCGAACTTGGGTCTGTGCTTGTTTTTTGTCCATGTGAAGTTTAGTATATTTTGTGCAGAATTTACCCATGTAAAAGCTCCTCATCCAAGATCAAACAAGAAACACCAAGATCAAAACTTGCTCCCTGTTTACGTTTTTATTCGCAGATAGAAACTCTGCTTGATGCATAGGAATGTCATAAAGCCCCATCGATGGATGCAATGTTGTAACTTATAGTGCCCTTAATGTCCTAGTGTATTTTATTTATTCATTCAAAATTGTGTTGCAATGTGAGGACTTCAAAGATTATTATATGGTAAAAATAGTTTGTTGTCCTCATTTTCCTTTTCTGAATTCTCTTTTTGAGAACTGAGTCTTGTTTTAACTATGACTAATTTCTTTCTTCAATCTGAAAATTACTTGATAGAGATCAGAATCTTTGTTTTAGCCACATTTATCTTCAGTTTTATTTTTAAAATAAAGTCAATTTTCTTGTAAGAACTTGTGCGCTTCCTTTTTCTCTTTTCAGACCTTATTTATATATAGATCTCCTAAATGACAGTTTCTCCTCAAAACGACTCAAGTTCGTGGTTACACGATTTTTTTTTTTTAAAAAGGGCACGGTGCACTAAGTTCCTGCTATGTGCGGATCCGGACAATGTTTTATTGTACGCAGTTTTACCCTGCATTTCTGCGAAAGGTTATTTTCACGGTTCTAACCCGTAACCAAGGTCACGCTAAATTGTTAAAGGAATAATAAGATGTGATACTGGAAGTGAGTGTAGTAAAAAGATAAATTCAAATTCATTACTGCATGAACTTGAGAACATATTCATATTCAAAATACTATGCAACATTAAGGTTGTCAATAAAGAGAATGAATTAGCTATATTTCAGTTTATTAATGGTATAGAAATTGATTACACTACTAGGATTATTTATTACTATTATTAATGTTTTATTCAATCATAGCTGTCCCAGGCCCCAGCATTTAACTAAGCAACAATGTTCACCTACTAGCTGCTTCTTAATAATCTCGTACATTATATCTTTTCAGCATTAAAGTGCTCTTTGATTTTCTCCGTTCTATTTGTTCTTGATCTGTGAGTTCAAAATTTTAAAGCTATAGAGCTTTCTTGTTCTTCATTTGGTGAGATAGATGGCTTATGCTTCAGTTGTTTCTCTTGCTCAAACTATAGAGCAACTCAGTATAATCCCAGGTTTGTTTTCTGACCCAACAATGAAATCCTTAGCTGGATCTCTTGAATATTTCAAAGCTTTTCTTGATGATGGTAGCAAGAAAAGCTATCACCAAGAGAAAGTTACAGTTTTGGTTGGAAAGTTTAGAGATGCATTAAATGAAGCTGAAGATATTATTGAACTAAAGATTTGTGAAATCGATCAAAGGGGAAGTTTGAGTTGTACTGAAAAGGCAAGTGAAGATTTAGTAGGAAGTTTATTACCATTAGTACAGAAGATAGAGTTAATAAGGAAAGAGTTGGTGCTAAGTCTTGAGACTTGCACAAGCCATGGTGGCCATGACATTGAACCTGCTGAAGATCATTTGAAGGAATCTACGCTTGGAAGTCCATCTAGACGTACTACTCCAAATGCGAAGAATGATGTTGTGGGTCTTGAAGATGATCCGGAGAAGATTATAGAAAGACTACTTAGGTCCTCATCCGAGAGAGAAGTCGTCGCAATTACAGGTAGTATGATCATTGAACGTTGCCTACCATAACAGTAATGTCACAAAACTACTTTGTCACATTGAAATAAGTACAATTTACTCATTATAACGGTGAAGTCGCCAAATTTTACCCACTATAACGGTAGAGTTACTATAGTAGGTGAAGTTTAACGATTTTACTGTTATAACAGGTAAAATTCGGTTACTTTAGTGTGACAAAAGTACTTTTGTGACTTTATAGCTATATATAGTAAAGTTTAGTAACTTCAATTTTAGTGCTAAATTTCAGCTACTTTACTTTTGTCGCTTTACCTTTTTAATGGATAGAGTTAAATGACCATATGCGAGATCAACCCTTACAGGTATTGGTGGTATTGGCAAAACGACACTCACTAAAAAAGCTTATTATCATCCTCGAGTTAGGTCTCGCTTTGACATTCATGCGTGGGTTACAGTATCTCCAGAGTATGGAATGAGAAGGTTGCTGTCAAGTCTCATCTGTTGCATTCCAGGTATGACGGATAGGTTTCTTGAGAAGACTGAGGATCAATTAGCCGAGATGTTATATAGAAAACTAAAGAACAGAAGATCTTATTGTTATTGATGATATTTGGAGTACCGAAGTTTGGGACAATGTAACAAGATGTTTTCCAGACGACGACAATGGGAATCGAATCATATTAACGAATAGGCATAACGACGTGGCTGCTTATGCTAATCCTGATAGCCCTTTGCATGAGATGGGGGTATTAAGTTTAGATGGTAGTTGGAAATTACTCTCCATTAAGGTATTCGGGGCAAATGATGTTTGTCCTTCTGAATTGGAGGATATTGGGAAGCAAATAGCAGAAAAATGTGGTGGACTTCCTTTGGCAATTCTGGTGGTTGCAGGGCATCTTTCTAAAATTTCTAGGAGAAGAGAAAGTTGGATTTTTGTTGCAAAGACTGTAAGCTCAGTTGTTGCGAACGATCCTGATAAATGCCTAGGAGTGCTCGGTATGAGTTACAATTACCTACCGAACCACCTCAAGCCATGCTTCCTCTCCTTGGGGGGTTTTACGGAGGACTTTGAAATTAAAGCTCGGACATTGATCCAAGTTTGGGTTGCTGAAGGGTTTCTAAAACCCGAAAGGCTCAAAAGCTTGGAAAAAGTTGCAGAAGAGTCTTTGGAGGATCTTATTAGTAGAAATCTAATAATGATTAGAAAGAGGAGGTTCAGTGGTGAGCTAAAAAGTTGTGGCATACATGATTTATTGAGGGACTTGAGCTTAAGAGAAGCTCGAAAAGATAAGTTCCTTCATGTGACATCAACTCGACATGTCTCAAACTTTCTAGCACAAAGGAAAGAGGGTCGTGGCTTTAGCTTTCTTTCCGACATTTCTCTTAATGGTTCTAGTGAGTTATCACCTCATGTTGCTCGATCGATGTTTTTCTGGGGTCAACTGTTAATCTCTGCTCCGCCTCATAGGCAAATTTCCTTATTCGCGAGCTTCAAACTTATAAGAGTGCTGGCCATTTTTTCTCATTTGTTTTCTTCATTCCCAGCTGAGATCACACAACTAATTCATCTAAGGTACCTTTGGATTCGATCAAATGGAAGTCTTCCCACATCAGTGTCTCAGCTTTATAATCTGCAAACCTTGGTGTTTCAACAGCCGGAACTTTATTACATGTACAAAACTTTAATTTTGCCTCGAGAGATCTGGAACATGACACAGCTGAGGCGTTTGCGTCTACTGAGTGGAAACTATCTGTCTAAGCCTAAAAGAAGTGCAAAAACAGATGATGTTTTGGGGCTAAGAAATCTGGAGGAACTCTCACTTATGTTTTGCTAGCTGTACAGAGGAAGTCTTTTCATGCCTTCCCAATATACGTAAATTGAGTATTCTCGATGATGTTAATAACATGGTAATTGCCCCTGCCAGTACCGGAAGTGTTCACGCCGCCCGCCCTGAACAAACAAATAGGGGGCCGGCCATCAGACGATGCGTCTGAATACTTAAAATATCTGGTCTGTTTAGAGAAACTTGAAACGTTGAAGTGTGTTTGCTATGGTCAGAAGCGGCTCTCCTTGTCAAACTGGTGTGCTTCACTAACATATGTTAAGAGGTTAATATTATCAGGTTGTCTTTTGTTTTCGGAAGACATGGCAAGTCTTGCTGCATTACCTAACCTTGAAGTGCTTAAACTTAGAGATAACGAGTTTGAAGGTCGTGCATGTATACAAAGTGATGAAGATGAGTTTAGTAAGCTAAAGTTTCTACTGGTTGCTGAGCCACGTCTAGTGAACTGGGAAGCGGGTAGTGTTAACTTCCCGAATCTTCAAAAATTAGTTTTGAGAAAATGCACCCGTCTTGAGGAAATTCCAATCGATATCGGGGAAATATGTATATTGGAAGTAATTGAATTGATATGCTGCAGCTCTTCTGCTAAGAATTCAGCGAATGAAATTCAAAAAGAACAAGAGAGCATGGGAAATTCTTGTCTAAACGTTCACGTTTATGGTAAGTTTCCAGAAGTATCAGCTGCTCTTGAATATTCTCCCCAATAAGTCTCTCAAACACAAGTCTCTCACACAAGTTCTCTATCTTCGTGATTATTTCTATAAGCATTTGCGAACTTTCAGATGTCTGTGCTACCCCATCCATCCCTCCACACAAATCAATGAGAAAGAAAGTCGAGACATTCAGAAAGAGAGTTATGGCATTTTGAGGATTAGAATACGGTCCTATTGATTCAATCTTTATGCTTGACACGGAACTCTTGTTTCGAGTGAAAGGGAGAGCAGCGGCCCGCACCGCATTCACGGGTAAATTTCCCGCAACTTCAGTCATCCCTGTGCACCTTTCTTGGCTACCCTCCCTAATCATCGAGGTTACAATTGTTACGACTTGTCAAGCCGAAAAATAATCATTTCTTGGCATGTCATATTCGATGAGTCTTAATTCTCCTTTGTCAAACTCAATTCTCAATCCCCAAATTCCTATGAATTCCTAAATAATGGCCTAAATCCCCTTCTAATTCATCACTTGCAAAATCAGTCATCACCGGCAGTCATCCCCACCACTACCGTCCCGAGGAGGGCAGTCCACTCAGCCCCAAAACGGGAGCCTCAGAACAACTCGTCACATCCTTTCATCTCGGTTGTCTCTCGGCCATTCCCTTCTCCCCGACACCACTGCCCCTTCTCATACCCACCCCTACTCCTGGCAGTCTACCCAGTCCCGCCTCCACTTGTTGGCCACCCTATCCCAATCATGTCCAACCTCCCACGACGATAATGGAAACTCATGTTATGCACGACATTTCTAAACTCAATTGGCTATTTAACTTATCCACTTCGGTTGCCCTTTCCCCATGTTCCTCAAAATCCAAAAGATATCTTATCCGATCCTAATTGGAAAAATGCAATAATTGACGAATATAATGCTCTTATTGAATATAAGACGTGAGATTTAGTACCTCATCCTCCTGATGCTAATATTATTCGTTCTATGTGGATTTTTGACATAAAAAGAAATCTGATGGTTCTTTTGAGAGACACAAGATTCGTCTTGTAGGTTATGGCAAGTCTTAACAGGTGGGAGTAGATTGTGATGAAACTTTCAGCCTTGCGGTGAAACCAGCGACTATTGTTAGCGGTCTTTCGAATGCTCACGCATCGTTGACAAGTAATATAGTCTGATAAGACCGAATATCGTCCTCAGAGACTGATTTCTAATTACCGTTCATCTATTTTGTGTTATCTATTTGACAATCGATATTTGAGTTGGGTTTTTGTTTAACTACTAGAATAATTGCAAGAATTACTGAACTATTTAAGTTGTAATCATTTATGAATGAATTAGGGCTTTTAAAATCCTCGACTATCCACTATATTCAATCCTTAATGCAACTAGAATGACTTCTTCTTCTACGTTAAGATAACGGTTAACTAAACTGTCTTATATTCCGGTTAGGACATATAATCACTCAATCCCAGTGCATAACCCTTCTATATTTCTATGATAGGATTTACCACATAGGAGGATTAAGAACAGTAACCTATAATGCTACACAAGTATCGGGGTACTGTCGTCCGCGATTTTAACCTATATCTAGTCAATTACAGCATATCCAAATCTCTCCTCTCGGTTCTTGATTCGAAATCATATATATTATGGTAATTAGTGATCAATTAATTATCAAGCATTCATACCAATTATTGACTAAATCTTAATCAAGTGAAGAAGAAATCAAACTACTGCATTAATTCATGAATAAAAGTTTCAAGCGATTCATAAGGAAAGCCATGATAAAATGTTTAGCTCCTAGTCATAGTCACGCTAAGAACTAACACAAAATTCATACATAAACTGAATTAAAAACGAAAGAAAAGAAATTACGGCGAACTAAATATCCAATTGTAGTCTCCCTTGTTGTCATGTGTTGTGCTATGTTGTAGAATGACCAACCTCCCTTTAGCATTAATCCCTATGACTTAAATATGTTCCAAATTTCGTGCCCTGTAGACCAATCTGCCCTTAGCCAATTCTTCCTCGGAACTGAGATTTTCCGCACAGGCACCGCGATTCTTCATAACGGCTCCGCGGTGCCAAACTCCTGCACCTTCTCAGCAAATATGGCACCGCGGTTCTGCATATTGGCCCCGCGTGGTGTAAGTCCTGTGGATTCTCAGTAAATATGGCACCGCGGTTCTGCATATTGGTGCTGAAAATCCTTCGTTCTGATTTGCCAACTTTCATCTTTTTTGCCTCGGAAGCACCTTTTCTGCCCAATTCTCGCTCCTTTTCGCCATTTTGCCTTTTGGAACCATTGTGACTCAAAAGAAAGTAAAACAAACCTAATACTATACTAAACACAACAAAAACGAGTAAAATACTAACTAAAAAATGACTCAAAAGACGTATACAAAATACGTCTAACAACTATTCAGACCGTTCTCAGTATTACTTTGTCCATGTCTTGGCCTATTCATAAGTTTGACGTCAAAAATACTTTATTGCATGAAGACCTTCATGAAACCATATATATGAATCAACCTATGAGATTCAGGGATCCGATTCATCTAGATTATGTGTGTCTTTTGAAAAAATCATTCTATAGACTGAAATAGGCTTCTCGTGCATGGTACCAATAGTTTGCTGATTTTGTATCCTCTATCGGATTTTCACATAGCAAATATGATCATTCAATGTTCATCTATATCAAGGGTAATGACATGTCACACATCATATTATATGTTGATGATATCATCCTCTCCACATCTTCTGATGCACTTCACCGATCCATTATGTCACTCATTGCCTATGAGTTTGCTATGAAGGCTTTGGGCCCCTAAGCTATTTTTTGGGCATTGATGTTACGAGACATGCATGTGGCATATTTATTTGTCAAAGGAAGTATGCTGAAGATATCCTTGACCGAGAAGGCATGACATCTTGCAAACCGACCCACACACCGGTGGATACTAATTCCAAACTCAGTGTCTCTTCAGATTCTCTATATGCCGCGCTGACTCACTATCACAGTTTAGCAGGAGCATTTCAGTTATATCATATGTCGTGCAACAAATATGCTTACATATGCACAACCCGACAGATGAATATATGAATGCCCTTAAACATATTTTGCGATATGTACAAGGTACTCTTCATTTTGGCTTACATCTGTACAAGTCCTCATCTTCTGGTCTCACATTTTTTTCTGATGATGACTGGGGTGGATGTCCTGACACTCTTCGATCCACGTCGGGTTACAGTGTGTTCCTCAGAGATAACTTACTTTCTTCGCCTTCTAATAGACAACCAACTCTATCTCGATCCACTGCCGAAGCTGAGTACAGAGGTGTAGCGAATGTTGTTTCTGAGTCTTGTTGGATACGCAACCTTCTACTTGAGCTTCACTGCCCACTCCATAAGGCTACAATGGTTTACTGTGATAATGTAAGTAATAAGGCTACAATGGTTTACTGTGATAATGTAAGTGCGATATATCTTTCTGACAATCCCGTTCAACATCAGCGCACTAAACACATTGAAATGAATATTTACTTTGTACGTGAGAAAGTTGCTCGTGGACAAGTTCGTGTTCTTCATGTTCCTTCCCAATATCAGATTAATGACATATTTACGAAAGGACTTCCGCGCATACTCTTTGATGACTTCCGAGTAAGTCTCAGTGTACGAGAACCTCCCGCTTCAACTACGCAGTTGTGATAGAATATTACCATATTTTGTATATTACCATTGATAGAATATTACCATATTTTGTATATCTTTTATATTAGGTAAATTTATATTCCAATTGTAATTAGGAAGATTTAGTTACCTAGTTTGTAATTATGTAACACTATATATATATTATACACAATAATCAATTAAAAATAATGAATATATTCCTACTATTTCGAAAAAAATTAAAATATTGTCTATTATGTGAATAACCGGTTTCTAAAATTGTAAATACTTTCTAACTGAGAAAGAAGGTTATTGTCAAACTTGTAGGGTTTTGTTGGGTTTAAAATATAAAAGTAGACACAACGAAAGTTTAAAATTTTATTTACTTACCCAACCATTCCTTCTGCTATGGTTATATGACAATCGAAATATGTAAGAATTTAAACAAAAATATTTACAGGTTGTTTAATCTGTAATATCTACTAAGGGCGAACACGCGGTTGTCCCCTTCGATTGTAAGCACTTTGCTGAAGCGTATTTCTGTGTCAAGAAAGCCAGGAAATCTTGGTAGAGGTTTGAGAGAGTTTTATTTTAAACTCTATGTCTAGAGTTATTCAATAGAATTAGTGTATATTAACAACGAAGTTAGTGTTGTATATATAGTTAGGTTTTAGGTCAAAAACGGATTAGGATTGGGCTCTAAGCCTGACCAAAAAACTAAAGTGCAGTGGGTCAGTCTGACTGGGCCCACTGCCGGGTAGGCACCACAACTCAGCTTAGTAGGCGTCGCGGCGCCTAACGTCCAATGTCGTTCCCGCTTGGTTAATATATCCAGCACGTTTAATTAAATCCAAAATTCAATATTGACTTAATTAAATAATTTCCATCAAATAGAAATTATCCCATAGTTAATATCAATTTAAATATCTCGATTTCAAATCGAATATTTAATACTTTCTCAATACACCCTTAGATCGAAGAGACAATCGACATAGTGTGACCCTATAGGCCTTCACATATTGGCACTAATCTAATTAAGGTCCATACAGAACTCTTAGACTGAGTCGTACGACAAACTCAATATGTGAAGTACATTTACATGAATCCAGCAAACATAACCTTTATGTGAGATGATAAATTCATTTCATTCGTGACACACTCGATCGAGCTTATGATTTGTCATTTATCTATCCAAATGGCTTGATCACTTTATCCCATCTATATTAGTCGACAACTAGACCATATTCTAAATATGTCTCTTGCATTGATCAATGACTTGATCGACCTAATATCACTGAGAAGTTGAGTGCAATCTCAATATCCAATCGAGCAATGAATCATATTCTTGACTTAACTATCGTCTTAGTTTACATCATAATGCACCCAACACAAGTCGTATCTTATCCTATAAGGAGTTTAAGCTTAGAACAGGGTCAAAGTACATTACTCTGTAAACAAGGTGCGTATTGACCTCAAGTCAAAGGACCTTTATCTCCCACACACTGATAACACTCTAGACATATATAACAAATAGTTTATAAAAGATGGAAAATATACTCTTGTTTTCCTCCTCGTCAACCTTTTTTTTTCATGACCATCACCTTGCATCAAGTTTAGATTTAATGAAATTTTTGTGAACTAAATGCCGGATATGGAATATACGCGATTGTGAAATTATACGACAACGCGAGCAAGATAATAAAGAATGAGTGCATTTCATTGGTTATAACTTATAAGATTTTACTTTTCTGGACAATTTTAAAAATATTTTATACTTAAACGGCGTTAAGTCGTTTGGGCAATATGCATCCTAAGTGTTTTGAAAGAAAAAAAGCTTGTGAAAATACTTCGAGCAAATTGGTACGTTGGAGACAAAACTCTAAAATTTAGTGGTAATTAGTAAACCTGTCTAACGGTCCGGGTTGACCCGGTAGAAAATCCGATCCGGACCGAACCGGACCATTAAGAGCTTACCGGGTTGGGGGTTGGGTTGGCCCCCAACCCCAACCCGCACGGGTTATGTTAAAATCCGATAAAGCCCGGACCGGTTAGATCCGGTAACGGAAACCGGAACACAATTTTTTTTTTAAAAAGGCAACGGTAATGTTACCGTTGGGGAAAGGGTGGGGTGGGGTTGGGGTGGGGGGTGCCAACGGTCATTTCGACCGTTTTTTGTTTTTTTTGTTTTGTTTATTATTATTTTTTATTACATTTTTACCCTTTAAAAAATCTATAAATTCTCTACATTTTTTTCATTTTTATCACACAACAATTCTCTTAATTCTCTTATTCTCAATTTCTCATACTCTCTTAATTATCTTTATTATCAATTTTCAAGTTATTATTATTATTAGTTTTCAAATTCAAAGTAGCAAGACGCAAGACTTCGAGCTTCGAGTTTCAATTGAATTCTGAATCCCGAAGTTTGGTACACTCGTTTCATTCTCTAATTATTTTATTAAATTGTCATATTTATTTGTTGATTATTTAAATATTTTATAATGTCTTCGATAAGGATAAATTTATCGGGACTACGCCGTAAATCTAGTTCAAGGGGTAAAAAATCTATAGAATCTTCATCATCTAATTAAAATATAGATTATGATCAAATGCAAGAAGATTTTGGAATAGAAGATAATGAATATGATAACGTTCAATTAGATAATATTGTTGAACTTAAAGAAAATGAACCTCCTACACCTACTAGTGTTCCTTCTGTCAATGTTGGTACTGCTAGTGGTAGTCGTAGACCTCCTTTACCAGAACCAGAAGTAAGAAAAAAAAGGAGTAAAGTGTGGCTCTTTTATGATAAAGTTGTGGGCACTGATAGAGTTAGATGTAATATTTGTGGGAGAACTTATAAACATAAGACATGGGGTGGTGACGGGGGGACGGACACTATAGGTAAACATATAAAAAACGATCATACGACACAATGGAATGCTGTCTCTGATTTAGAACCCGGTCAACAACAACTTAATCCATTAACTGAGGGGTGGCTAAGTACGATCCAAAAAAGGATCGCATTGAATTAGCAAAAATGGTTGTCGGAGGTTGTTTACCTTTTTCTTTTGCTTCTTCTTCATATTTAATTACATATATTCAAAGAGTATATAATCCCTTTTTTAAAGGTGTTCCTCGTAGTACTACTAGAGTCGATATTTTTAGACTTCATAATGATATGTTATTTTTTTGCAATATTTGTTTGCTAACCTTCAATGCCTAGTTAGTTTTACTTCAGACATTGGACATGCTTTAAACGGTTATGATTATTTAACAATTACTTGTCATTTGATTGATGAAAATTTTAGAATGGAAAAACGTATTATTGCTTTTGCGTATGACGAGGATCAAAGTCATACTGAAAAATATATAAGCGAAACTATTTGTTCTTATGCCCAAAAATATAATCTTTATAATACAATACTTTGTGTATCATTCGATAATGCATCTAATAATACTGCTGCTGTAGTACAACCACCACTTCCTCATATATTTCATGTTCGTTGTGCTTGTCATATTTATAATTAAATTGTTAAAAGTGCTCTTGATTTATTTTCACCTGAAATAAAATTTGTCAAAAGAGCTGTTGGAGTTATTCAGGGTAATAATAGGAAAAATAGAATTATAGAATTTAAAAAAAAATGTAAACAATTTAATTTGAGACCTAAATTCATGCCAGTGGAGATTATTACACGGTGGAATCATACTTATTTATTGTTAAAAGAATGTTATAAGTATAAAGAATGTTATAAGTATAAAGACCCCATAACACATGTTGCAAATGCGCATTGTAAGAACGTGATGTATATGTTAACCGACGAACATTGAAAATCAATTGGTGAACTTTTAAAAAAATTACGTAAATTTTACACTGCTACTGTTGAATTTTCAAGATCTTATTACCCAATAGTTTGTAATGCTTTAGCTCATATAGCTGAAATTTCATATTTACTTTATGGTTTAAAATCAAATGTGAAATATAAAGATGCAGTTACACTTATGTTTGAAAAATTTAAAAAATATTTTTTCCCTATTCCCGATATTTATTGTATTGGTGCAATCTTAAATTCTTCTATTAAAAAAGTAGATTGTCATAATTTAATATGTAGTTTATATACTTATATGGAAGTAGGTGCAACAGAAACTCCGTCTTCATTTGATTGCATAAGTAAACTTGATATTAATTTAACTACATTATATGAATATTATGCTACATTACATGAAAACAACAACTTTGCTACTAATATTTCTTCTAGTTCTGCTTCTGTGTCTACACCTTCAGGATTCAATGAAGATGACGATGAAGAATCTTTAGACATATGAAACACTTTTACAACACAAGAAACCACAAGTCGATCTTGCGATGAGATGCAATTTTATTTGCAAAAACCAGCGTAGCCGAAGAAAAGTTTTGACCCTTTACAATGGTGGAAGGATAACAAAAAACAATTCCCGGTACTTGCAGCGATGACACGAGATGTTCTTAATGTGTCGATCTCAACAGTGGCTTCTGAAAGTGCATTTAGCCAAGCACGAGATCAAATAGGAGACACACGTCACTCATTGGGTGGAAGCACATTAGAAGTGTTAGTCTGCTTAAGAGATTGAATCAGATCAGAGAGAAGAAATCAAGGATGTGTAGACGTTAATTCTCCGTAAGATGAAGAAATAGGCAATATTTTGAAAGGTGGGAGCGGAGGCGGGACTGTAATTAATACTCCAGATTTAGAGGCTATGGAGCATAACCAATTCAATCAACCTATAGATTACGAAGAACTTGCAAGAAGGATGCATAATATGTAAATAAAATTATTATTACTTCATTATGTACTCTTATTAAGATTATGAAAGTTCAAAAGTTTACATCTTATCATTAGTTTTAATTTTACTATCTATTTAGTTGTTAATTTGTTATTACTTATTTGTTAACTTATATCTACTAATCTAATAAATTAATAAAAGTATAATTACAATATAAAGTTATAAACTATAAAGTATAACTATAACAGTACTATAAAGTAAACTATAAAATAAAGATAAAGTATAAAGTATAAACTATAAAATAGAAAGTTAACTTTAAAGTTTCAATTTTAATATATAAAACTATATTATATATTATATTATTATATTACATATTTAAATTGAATTTAGTTTACATTGTAGAAAATAAATACTAGAAATTAAAAACAAACACGAACAGAGGTAGGCGGTTGGACCCGCACATGCCGGCACAAATCGGTAATGGCCGGACCGGTTGGCGATAGTCATGTGAACCGAACCGATAACCGTTCAAACCGTAACCTTGAGGGTTACCGGCCAGACCGTTCGGCCGTAGATGCATATAGTAATTAGTAGTAAAATAATAGGATTTCTACGGACGTTTCCCAAATGGTTCTAAACAAAAGAAACGATGACACAAATACACCCTCAAATTATAATTTCAATAAAAAGTTGTTGCAAAAAGATAAAAAGAATGAAGAAATGTTGAGAAAATCTTAAACAAACACTAATTTGAAAAATTGAAAAAGAAGAAAAAAATGTCTCCATTACTCTCAAAATACCCATATGTTTTGTAAGATTTGCATTTCAAGCAAGAGTTAAACTGCTTGGAAATTGCTACCTAACGGTACCAACACAACACCTTTTCTTACTCTATCCTTCTTTAAGGTTTTGTCTGTTGTGGCCATGTACACTTCTAGGATTCTTAAGTGTGTTCAATTGAGGCGGTCAGTCCTCACACTTAAATAGGTGGGGTCTCCTACAAGATATTCTGCTATACCCAACTTTACAAGTGTTAGGAATCATTAAAAATTTCCCCAAACCTAACCTCAACTGTTGAGGATCATCAAAAGTTTTGAAAACTTAACCTTTACCCACTATGCAGATAACACTTAGTGTCTATCACATGAACAATCTTGGATTCATGTTTTTGTGTAGAAATCATTATCTGAAGTGCTCTTGCTTCCACCGAAGCGCTCCACTGAACTTTTACGACTTAATTTTCCCATTGAACCTAATTCCTGGGATCTCCAGTCTGTTAGGTTGGGTGTCCGCGGTATCAGTTCTTAGTGATTGAGTTTTAGGCCCATTCCCCTAGACAGGCAGAACATCTGATCTCTGGGTATGCCCTTCGTCAAGGGATTTGCTATGTTTTCCCTTGATTTTACGTAATCAATGGAAATAATACCCGTGGTGATCAGCTGCCTAACGGTCTTATGTCTCCATATGATATGACGAGATTTGTCGTTGTACATAGAACTCTGTGCCCTTCCTAGAGCCGAATGACTGTCGCAATGGATCATTACAGAAGGTACGAGTTTATCCCAACACGGGACATCCTCTAAGAAGTTATGAAGTCACTCAACTTCTTCTCCTGCTTTGTCTAAAGCGATAAACTCTGATTTCATCGTGGATCGGGCGATGCAAGTTTGCTTAGAGGATTTCCAAGACACAACCCCACCACCAATTGTAAATAACTGGTGGACTTGGTGCTCTATATCAGATATTCAGTTTGCATCACAGTACCCCTCTAGTACCGCTGGATATCTCGAATAGTGTAATCCATAATTTTGTGTGTATTTTAGGTATCTCAGTACCCGACTCAACACTTTCTAGTGATCATCACTTGGATTACGGGTGAACCTGGTCAACAAGGGATTACAGGTGAACCTAGCCAACTTGTTGACCGCATAAGCGATATCAAGTCGAGTACAATTTGTGATGTATCCAATCACATGTGCATACCGCTCCTGACGTATAGGCACACCATGATTTTTATCAATCTTTTGATTCACATCCAGTGGTGCCGTTATTGGCGAACTGTCGAAAACCTCATATTTCTTCAGCACATCCTCGATGTAGTGAGATTGAGATAAGACCAGTCCGTAAGATGTCTTAGAGATCTTGATCCCTAAGATAACATCTGCGATACCTATATCTTTTCATGTCGAAGCACTATTGCAACATGTTCTTAGCCTCTAGAACTGCTCCCTGTGATCAACATGTCGTCTACGTAAAGGCAGATCATGCCGAACGAGTCGACATCTCCTTTCGTGCAAACACATTTGTCACACTCATTAATGGTGAATCCTTTTGATAAAAGTGTATTATCAAACATCTCGTGCCATTGCTTTGGGGCCTATTTCAGCCCGTATAGATATTTGACAAGCCGACAGACTTTTTTCTCTTGACCAGGAACCACATACCCCTTGGGTTGGTCCATATAGATTTCTTCTTCCAAATCACTATTTAGGAAGGCTGTCTTGACATCCATTTGATTATTTCAAGATCGACGATAGCTATTGTTATACCCCGTAGTTCTGACCCTACGTATGAGAGCGTACGAAAGCATGTAAAGACTTAAAATTTTCAAAGGATAGGTTGACGGATTGTTCCGGACGGGTTTTAGTCAACTTTGAGGCGGGTTATGACCCGGTACATTGAGAGTTCCTAAGTGTTTCAAAAGCCTAGGGCGTAGTTCGTTGAGTCTAGATTCCAACGCAACCAACCGCTAAATCGATAGGGCGTCGGAGTAGAAAGTTATGGGAGTTACAAGTTCGAGCGCAGACGAGCAATGCGTTTGAGCGAAGCGGCAGCGCGGCGCGGATGCGAGGCAGCGGCGCCGGATATTCTGAGGGTCGCTGAAGTTGCAGCGCCAGCGACAGATGGCAGGCGCGCGGAAGTTCGAAGTCCGCAGAGGTTTCAGCCATGGCCGAGTCGGGCCGCGGCACGAGCGGAATTTCTGGCGGAAAAACTTAGAAAAATCAGATTTCTCTTTTAAAAAGGCCATGGGAGGGTGACAAGTGTCCCCCCCCCCCCATCTGATTTCTTGCATGCCTTATATTGACCAAGTCTTCAAGACTTGGTCATCTTTCAATCTCTCTCTCTCTCTAGACTTAAGCTCTCACTTCTCTCTAAATTCCAAGAAGAATTCTAAGCCTAAGGAAAAATCTGAAAAGTTAAGGACAAGAAGGAAGCTTGTGGCTAGCTTATAGGAGTTGTTGTGGTGGTATGCTTGGAAAGGAGGCTAGCAAAGTTGTTGGAATAGTTTTGGCTAAAGCTCCAAAGGTAACATTTCTTCTCTTGTAGCTAGTATTGATGTTGCATGTGAAGAAGAAGGAATTTGTTGTAGTAAATAATGCTCTTAGATTCATTGCATGTAAAAAATGTGGTTTGGATATGAAAAGGTTGGTTAAGAGGATATTATGAGCATGTTGTAGCCTACAAACTACTTTAGAATTGTTAAGTGAATTATTGTACCTTGTGGGGCAGAATTTTACACACCCAAGTTTAGGTGTGTAATCCCCTTTGAAATGTTTGGATTGTTGAGCCTTAAATGTGGTGTTTGGATGTTGAATTCGACCTTGAGAAAAGTGGCATAATATGTAGAAACAAAGGAAACACTGCCCAATTTTCCATAGAATTTAGTGGCCTTGAACTTAGATTATTTCTACATTGGAATTAGAGGTTAATAAACGCATTATGGTTATTATAGGTTGACATATTACTTGCGGTAGTTTGGGCTTAGCAAGTGGATTGACCGAAGAGGTATGTGGAGCTTTCCTATCTCTTGAGCATGAATAGTTGTAACTATGTAGTACGGTAGACGTACAAAATTTGGTATTCTTACTTGTTTTAAGTATATAAAGACTTGTTTCGTTTTAAGAATGTATAAGTCCCTTGGTTAGGGGAAAAGTATAATTTTACTAAAGTATAGGGTTAATATAACAACTTTATGGGGAGTTGGTTTATTAGCTTTATAAAAGGTTAATGAGAAGAGATTTACTCTAAGTAAGCTAAGTATATGAAAAGACAAATTGATTTTAAGGCATCAATTGCCCAAATGTTTTATGTATGAAAAAGAGTCACTTTTAAAAGAGTTGAAGTATGTAGTACTTGGGTTAAATTCTCGGTTTCCTTTTATTAAAGATATGATTAAGTGCCTTAAGTGAACTAAAATGAGAGGGTATATGAACAAGACTAATAAGAAGTTATAAGTTTTCTTAACTTATTTATGATTATGATATGATGACAGTTTGAGCTAGGGTAAGAGTATATCTGAGGGGAAAGCCCCAAGATCGTTATACCACCTTCTCCAGGGTAAGAGTATGAATGAGGGGCAAGCCCCAAGATCGTCATACCACCTCCTCCAGTGTAAGAGTATATCTGAGGGATAAATCCCCAAGATCGTTATACCATCTCCTCCAGTGTAAGAGTATATCTGAGGGGTAAATCCCCAAGATCGTTATACCATCTGCTTCAGTGTAAGAGTATATCTGAGGGGTAAGTCCTCAAGATCGTTATACCATCTGCTTCAGGGTAAGAGTATATCTGAGGGGTAAGACCCCAAGATCGTTATACCACCATTAAGTGGATTTGCTACCCACGATCGAGGAATACCTCACGCGAGTCCTTATGGGCTTATCGCGGGTGAAATAGTCCACGTCTTTGGCAGTCTGACTATGCGAGAATACCTACGCGGATCCACGGGACTATCACGGGTGAAATAGTCCCGGAGTAGGGGTGCTTATTGATACTACAGGCGAGGTACCTGTTTTGATCATGAGGCCCTATTTTATGCGATTATATATATATACTTGTCACTCTCATTGTTAGTAAGGCACGATAAAAGGTATTTTGATTGTCTTTCAAAGACTCAAACTTACTTTTAGACTTATGATATCATTATTACAGTATTTTCGATTTACATACTTGGTACATATTGTATCGACCCTTCCGGGGATGCGTTAAATCTGCGGTAAGGAGTAGCGGTGTGGATCCTCGTTCTTAGGATCAGCTTAGGTGTCGAAGCTCCATTCCTCCCGAAGCTTGTTTTGTTGATGCGGTTACTCACGATGCTATAGGTATTGTGTACATTCGGGGTATGGCGGGCCCCGCCACGATTGTTATCCTGAAGTGCGTGATCACGTATGTGTTGAAATTTGTAAGAACAAGTTGTCTTGCTATACTTTTGATTAGTATGTTTTATGGAAGACGACACTATCGGTGGCGATGATGTTACCTTTTATAAGTTATGTGTTATGTATGTTCATTGCTATTCTCTCGATGTATACGGCGGTACCGGTAAGTACTCATCGCGGCCCCGGGATCGGGTCGTGACAGCTATGAACATACGTATGGATGTCATCCTAGACACCGGAGAGTAGGTGTCAAAATAGTCAAGACCCTCCTTTTGTCGATAGCCCTTGACTACCAATCTGGCCTTGTACTTGTCTATAAAACCATCTGCTCTCAACTTCCGTTTGAGTATCCATTTTACAACCCAACGGTTTATTTTCCGGAGGAAGATCAACCAACTCCTAGGTATGATTGTGTAGGATGGATTCTATATCACTTTCAATAGCTTCTTTTCAGAGCGGGGCTTCTGAAGTTGTCAATGTTTCAGTTATTGTCCGTGGTTCGTCATGAACCATATAAGCTACAAAGTCCGGACCGTAGGATTTATCGATCATGGCCCGTTTGCCTCTTCTTGGTTCCATCTCTGGACCCTCCAAATTATGAGAATCTGTATTCTTGATTTCAGATAATCAGCCACTTCAGAGTTCACTAGATCTGAACCGCTCAGATTCGGGAAGTCAATGACTCCTGAATCCTGTGAGGTTTGTTCATAACTTCGTTTGTGAGAGGTTATGTCTCTTTCCTTTCTATAAAATGATTCTTCAAAGAACCTAGCATTCCTTGACTCCATGAATGTCGGGTACATCTGACTTATGCACTAAGAGACGATAAGCACTACTGTTATTTGCATATCCGATGAATATGCAATCTACAGTCTTAGGTCCAATCTTGACCTGCTTTGGCGTAGGCACTTTAACCTTTGCCAGACAACCCATACCTTGAAGTATTTGTAGTCGGGTTTCTTCCCTTTACATAGCTCGTATGGAGTCTTGTCCTTACCCTTATGTGAGACTATGTTAAGAATCTTACAAGAGGTAAGGACCGCTTCTCCCCACATGGTTTGGGAAAGGCCTGAATTGATGAGTAATGCATTTATCATTTCCTTTAACGTACGATTCTTGCGTTCAGCAACACCGTTTGATTGAGGTGAGTAAGTAGTCGTCGTTTGGTGAACAATGCCCGATTGGGCACAATATTCTTCAAAAGGCGCTACATATTCTCCCCCTCTATCGCTACATATTGATTTAATTCGTCTGCTTAGTTGGTTCTCAACTTCTACTTTGTAGCGTTTGAATGCTTTAAAGGTTTCATCTTTATTTTTTAATATGTAAAGGTAACAATACCTTGTGCTATCATTTATGAAAGTCACAAAGTACTTGTTACCCCTCTAGTTTAAGCGAACTTCAAATCACATATATCAGTGTGAATGAGTTCTAAAGGAGCGGTTTTCCTTTCGACGGATCTAAAAGAATTCTTTGAAAATTTTGCCTCTACGCATATCTCACACTTACGTTGAGGGTTTACGTCGATAGCCGACAACAACTCCAACTTTACCAATTTTTGGATAGATTGATAGTTTACATGTCATAATCTATGATGTCACAAATTAGAAGACTTAAGTAAATAAGTAGAAGGCTCAAGCAAATAAGTAGAAGGATCAATTTTATTAATAATAGAAGCAGTGGTTATAGATGAAACATTAACTTTAATATGCCTTCACAGACGAAGCCCTTCCTACAAATGTTCCATTTTTAGTGATTACAAATTTGTTGGCCTCAAACGCTAGCCTAAAACCAGCATTCACCAACAGAGGTCCAGAAATTAAATTTCTTTGAATTTCTGGGACATGCATCACCTCATTCAGAGTAAGCTCCTTTCCAGAAGTCATCTTCAGGATTACCTTTCCTACCCCCAGCACCTCTAAAGAGGCATTGTTGTCCATGAACAAATTCTTATCAGTGTATATGTGGAGAAGGCGTCTTTGTTGGAACAGATGTGTTGGGTAGCACCCGTGTCCATCCACCACTGCATTGGATTCTCTAAGGGTTAGCTTCAAGAAACACTTGTCACGACCCAAATCGGAGGGCTGCGACGGGCACCCAGATACCATCCGCTGGGTACCCCTAATCACCCAACCACAAATAAGCCTAATCACCCAACCACAAATAAGCACAGATTAAGCCAAAAAGATTTTGAAAACTTTTAATAAAAAATTTGACTTATACATATATACATACCCATATCAAGGCCGACGAGGCCATACAAAATCACCATCCACAGGAAATCTGCCTACAAGCCTCTAAAGAGTATACGACAACAAAATATCATACCAAAAATAGACTGCAATTCTGGAACAAATAGAGTGCTCCGACATCAGCTGAACCGACAACCTACCAGCGTGAACCATCACTCTCTTTAACTGAACCTGCGGGCATGAAACACAGCCCCCCGAGGAAAGGGGGTCAGTACGAAATAATGTACTGAGTATGTAAAACATGAAGTATTGTAAATAAGATCATAACTGGCCAAGAGATGTCAGGAGACAAATATAATAATTCAATTATCAATACAACTGTGTCTTATTAAATAAGAGTCAACTGTGCCTTATAAAATGAGAGTCAACTTTGCCTTTTAAAAATGAGAGTCATATCAAAATCATGGATGTCTGTCCATAGTATCATCATCTATACATATACATATAACGTGTCCAGACCCTCTAGTGAGGGACTCGGTGGAATTATCTTATCATGGATACCTGTTCACATAACGTGTCCCGGCCCATTCTGGAACTCGGTGAGCTCATCATCATCATGGATGCATGTCCATGGAATCATCATATATATACATATAACGTATCCCGACCCTCTGGAGAGGGACTCAGTGGAACAATGCAAGACTGTGTACGAACATGACCCGGCCCGAGACTCGGTGAAATGATATAATCACATCAAACATGAATAGAGTATCATGAGAAATCATATGCAATTTAAATCATCATTTGACTCTCCATGGAATAAATAAAAGACACTATCATATCATATATCATTTTAAATCATCATTTGAAAAATCAAAGATACTATCATATCATGTATCATTAGGAAGTAGGATTCATTGGAACTATGTACGTCCACCGTACATTCATTTATGTAAATCATGCTAAAAAAAAGAAGAATTTGTCTTAACATACCTCAGATCCAAGCTTAGCGGGTTGATGTCGAACACTCAATACTCGACTAGCGTGGTTAATCTACAAATATAACGTGTGTGTATATATATAGGGTGAGCTATTCTTAGAAACCAAAAGCTTTTGAGTCAATATTTTATTTAATAAAATAATAAAAAAACATTGCTCTCTTACTCTTATATTGTTAAAGTACCTACGTGAATAACAAGACACCATTGATATGAAAAATAATTGGACTATGTAAATTAACTATCATATCATACGTACAATAGTATATTAATGGAAAATATTTCTATATTATATAGCGATTAGGTTAAAAAACGCAAATCATATTTTGATCAAGGTAAAGTGGATCTCTAATAAAACATATAGTATAGGAAGTGCTTGAACCTGATTTATTTGATATGAAAATAACGTAAGTCTTTCCATGAATTTCAAAACTACTCATTCTTCTTAATGCTAATTTTTTTTTACTAAAAGCTCTTCAATATAAAATGCTTTAATTAAAATATTTTCACTACCAAATAGATGATGAAAGTTATGGAATGGGAGCTTACCACTGTAGGCGTTGGAGGAGCTTGGACGTAAAAGTCATTATCCTCTTAATATTTGCAGAGAACTCATAGGAGGAATTACATATATATATATATATATATATATATATATACGGAATTGGCGGTGGACAAGTCGGTTTGGGCATATCTAATGTTCCTTAACTATTATAATTGCCACCTAGCACTGATCTTACTTAGTCATTAGGCCCTTAACATACATGTTACACGTTGTCCCCCTTATTTAAAAATTAAAAGAGTGACTTAACTTCGTATAATTTATCAATCACACACATAATTAATCCCGTGATCTCAACTCACTTAAATTCTAATAACTCATAAGATCTTTGTACACTCAATGTCATAATTCTTGTGATATGACACTAGTCTATAACCTCTTTATGCGCATACCAAAATTTTCATCGATCCCTGTCGTCACACTTGTCACGTCCAAATTATTTCGGGTTCACATTCTTTTATATACTAATTTTCTTATTAGTATATATAAATATAACAAAATTTTCCCAAAGCTTGGGTCTATTTCCTTCATTTTTGTACTCCAATTATCGCACAAAATTACGAGACATTACACCACTGGTGAGAAATCCTCAATCATATCGTCTACGAGCTTGTCTTCGACGATGTTAGACTTAGTCTTGCCTTTGGCATTATTCTCATTCTTGAATTTGCGGCAATCTTTGACCATGTGACCAATTTTACCGCAGTGATGGCAAGTCCCTTTAAACTTTTCAGTTGTTTGGCCCTTACCGCCATTCTGGAATTTTCGCTTCTTTATTGAACTCCCTTTGACTTCCGCCAGGTTTGCCTTAGCCTCAATGAGTAGTTTCACCTTTGACTTGACCTTCTTATTATCCTCCTGAATCTGGAGTTTGATAATAAATTCCTCTACTTTCGTTTTAGAGTTTTAGGTAACTCATAAACTCATTTCATGAAGGAGGTAACTTCTCAATTAACGAGGCAGCCAAAAATTGCTCGTTAGGCTTCAATCCTTCCAAATCTAGGTGATGTAAAATAATTTGAAATTCCTGAACTTGGGATGCCACAGTTTTGTTGTCCACCATTTGAAATTTCAGAAATTTTCCAACGATGAACTTTTTAGATCCTGCATCTTATGCGTTGTATTTTTTCTGAAGTTTATCCCACAACTCTTTGGCAGTGCCAACGGTGCAATATACCGTGTAAAGAGGATCGTACAAACAATTCAGGATATCGTTTCGACAAAGGAACTCACTATGACTCCAAGCATCTTGTGTCATCTTCATGCCATTAATGACATGAATATCTTAGTCCCTTCCTCCGTTTAATTAGGCTGAGGGTCCATTTCATTTCCAATTTTTGGAGGATCTTCTGTTAGAAAACGTGACATTCTCATAACCGTCAAGAAGAACAATCTTTTGCTGCCATATTTTGAAATTAGTGCCCGTGAATTTCTCAGGGCGTTCATGATGAAAGCTAGCGGGTGGTGGAACGGAAGTGTTCCCATGAGCAGCGACAAAGGCGTTGTGAGTGCCTTGAGGAGCAATGGGGTTGGCACCAGTGCTTTGAGAAGTGGTGGTGAAGGCATTCAGATTGCCTTGAGCAGTGGCAGATGTTTCAGTGTTGAATCCAATCATGTTGTTGTTGCTAACAACGAATATTGTCTTAAGTTGTTGGAAAAAGTACTAAGAAATGGGTAAGTAACAACAACAACAAAAGGTGACAAATCTGGAAATGAAACAAGAAAAGTGGTTTGATGAGTCGATTGATATTCAATCTATCCTTAAAATAATATTGTCCCGTATTAATCTTTTAACGACTATTGGCAATTCGTCTCCCAAGATAAAACAACAACAAACAATTGAGTAAAGGATGACTCAAGTGTTTACTAAAAGAAAGGGCCTTTGAGTGTATGTAAAATTGTTTAGAGAGGAAGAAGAATTTAGAAATTCTGAGATTGTGTGTTCTTTAATTGTGTCAATGACACCAATTTATAGTGTGATCAAGTTGTCTTCCTAAATATCCAAGTAATGGCCTTCAATGCCATGTAATGACCTTTAATTTGAGGTTACAATTCAGCCAAATAATGGCTGAATTCATGAGGAACGTAATGGAGAATTAATGCTAAAAAAACAGCCCAAGAAACAGTCAATTTTCGTTCCCAACGATCACACTAGTGCCGAGGCGCCGCGGCGCTTCTCGTCTTGTTTACGTACCAATATCTCTTTCACTAAGGAAATTTACGATCTTTGGTACAACGTGTGCACGTGTGTGAAAACGACGTTTCCGACGTACGGGGCCGCAATTGTTTGAGTCATAAATAATAGGATTAACTTTATTTCACGTTAATAAATTTCCAACATTTACAACGTTGTGAATTTAAGTTTTTTTAAGTTTGTGTCTATTTAGTAAATTTGTATAGGACTTTTTATAGTTTTAGGACTCAAATATTTAAATAGTAAATTAAAATTCAAAAAAAATCCTCGGACGTCCCTTCCCGATCTCCTTTTTTTGATGAATGATAAATGTGTATTAAAATCATCAAAGGAACAAGGAACGAAGGCTTACCCACAGACCGACCGACGTGACGATAGAAATCTTGTGTGCATCCATAAGTAGGACCATCACATGATTTAAGCTCGTCAAATTCAAAATGTGCTCAAGCTAATCCCACAAGTTGGGTAGTCAAGCGTCAAAGGGAGCATATAGATTCGAAAAAAAAATTCCAAAATATGTCTCAAACATATCCCACAGAACGGAAATTCATGAGGACGGTAAATGAAAACTTCGTGTAGTCGGAAGAAGAAGTATCCAGTAGCTATACCCACAAAATTATCAACGAAATGAGGATAACGTGCATACAAGATTCTGTAAATGTTGGTCTTTAACTTGAAAAGAAGAGCATTTTTGTCTATTCTCGATCCTTCAAAAATTACCTTGTTGCGCTCGTTCCAAATGTGGTAGACTGTTGCGGCCAGCGTGATACGTTTTGCTTTAGCTTGCCAGCCCGTACCACATCCCTATTTCTTGATGAATTTCAAGCACTGTCGATGGTGGACATGGCTCTAGTGATGCCAAGCCAATTCCTGATTCGAGTCCATATGTAGGTGCTGACCGAGCAAGTGAAGAATAAGTGCGCAACAGATTCATTTGCTTGGCTACAAAGGGCACACAGTCTGTCGATGTTCATGTAGTAGAGCATGTCCTTTGTGCGCAGCCTTTTCTTTATGCCTAACCAAAGAATGAAGGCCTGTTTTGGAAGAATACAAGAATTCCATACGTCACGGTGCCATTGAATTCTTGGACTCCGCATTATGAAGAAATCATAGGCCACTTGATTAACTGATACGCTGGAAGTATCATCATGCCAACCCGCCATGGTGGTATCCACAAGATCAGTAGAGCCAGTAGTATCCAGAATCTGATCTCTGATATCTAGTATACACTTGATGAGAGGAGAATCATCACCCCGCACTTTCCAAGTCCAAATGATGTCCCGATTTAGATACTTTTGGGTGATCCATTGTATCCAAAGTGTGTCTTTCTTATTGTGGATGTCACAAAGTCACTTGGCTAAAAGAGAACAATTTCATGCCCTCATGTCTCTAAAACCGAGTCCGCCTTCAGTTTTAGGCAGGCAACATTCCTTCCAAGAGACAAGAGGTTGCTTAGAGTGCCAAATGAAGGTACGGCAAAGGCTAACAATCTTATCGCAAACTGTCATCGGTACGGGAAGGATAGAAAGCCAAAATCACTCGAAGCCCTGAAGGACAAACTTAATAAGCTCCCTTCTACCCGCATATGAGAGTGTGACACTACTCCAAGCATTAATATAAGTAGAGATCTTGCTAATAAAGGGCTCGTAATGAACCATTCTTAGTTTTTTTTGTAGTAAGAGGGATCACGAGATAACGAAATGGCATAGCCCCAATATCAAAGCCCGTGATATCCTTGATGTCGTCCAGATCGTTATTATTAATGCCTGCCGTGTAAAGGCTAGATTAAGAGCATTCGATTTCAGACCGGAATAATTCTTAAACTTCTCCAAACAATCCATAAGGATGCTAACAGAAGCTGTGTCGCCCCTTGACATGAGCAGCAAGTCATCCGCAAAAGAAATGTGGGTGAACTTTAAATTCCAACACTTCGGGTGGTAATTAAAAAATGTTGTACGAGTGTTGTCTTAAGCAATCTTGATAAATAATCCAAGAAAATGACGAAAAGGAAGGGAGATAACATGTCACCCTGCCTCAGACCCTTTTGTCCCTTAAAGTGGCCATGGATGTTGCCATTGATAGCTATAGAATAAGAAGTAGTAGAGACACATTCCATAATCCAGGAAATGAACTGGTCGGGAAAGTTCAGAACAATGAGGGTGGACGTGAGGAATTCCCAATTAACAGAATCAAAAGCTTTACGAAGGTCGACTTTTAGCATACACCTATTTGAGACCCTCTTATGATTATAACCCTTGAGGAGTTCCTGTGCCAGGTGAATATTTTCAGTCATGCTCCTTCCTTGAATGAAATCTGACTGAGCAGGATCGATAAGACAATCAAGAATTGGCACGATCCGAGAAGCTAAGATCTTGGTGATTACCTTGTACATAATGTTACAACAGGAGATGGGTCGATAATCACTAACACTGGGGAAGTGAGAAGATTTCAGAATAAGTGCAATGAAAGTGTGATTAATTTTCTTAAGGAGCTTCCCAGATCTGAAAAATTCCTTAACGCAATCACAGAACTCTTTACCCATAATGTTCCATGATTTTTTGAAAAAGCTGGAAGAGAAACCATCCGGACCAGAGGCTTTTTCATCCCCTATGTCAAAAAGGGCCTGTTTAATGTCGATATCAGTAACCTCACTGATTAAACTATCTCACTGTTCAGTGGAAAGACGATTTGCCGAGTAAATGACCCCCATGTCAATGGGCTCACAATGGTCTTTAGTACCGAGAAACCCCTTGTAATAATTCAGGAATTCGTTTTCCACTTGGTCAGTCGATGTCGTAAGAGAACCATCTTGCTTCATGATTGTCGCAATGTAATTTCTTTTGACCATTCTATGGAAGAATTTAGTGCACCTTAAGCATACTATGCTTAAGATGCTCGCACTTGGCCAGTTGTCTGAGATGACTCATCTCGGCTTCACAAAGGACAACATAATTGTGCATAAGGTCAGTGGCCAACACATGTTTCTGAATATCATGAGGGTTGTCCATGGCATCCTGATGGGCACTATCGAGATCAACCTTAGCTTTCTTAACTCGAGAGGAAATATGTGAGAAATCTTTCTCGTTAAGCTTCTTGAGAGACATCTTAAGGCTGTGCAACTTCCGACAAAAGGAAAATTGTGCATTGCCGTTGATGTATTGGTCCCAAGCTTTAGTCACAATGTTGCCAAAATCAGGATGCGAAGACCACATATTGAAGAACATAAAAGGCCTATTCTTCGGCTGGTGTTGGTCAGTGATAGAGGTGACGCACGATGAGTGGTCGGAGAAGGTGCCAGGCATCCTGAAATTTGCTTGACTATTCCAGCATGCCTGAAGCCAAGGACCATTTACCAGCACCCTATCGAGTTTGCTAAGTCTGCTTGACCAACTAAAAGAGTACAGACAACCCGTAATGGCATGTCGGATAGACCGATCTCGCGACAACATTTGACAAAGTCTTTAGTGTCGTAGTTCGAGAGGGGAGCCATGTTGAAACGCTCATCCTCACACATAACCGTGTTGAAATCTCCTATAATAAGCCATGGCTCCTGAAGGGAAAATCCATAGTTCCTAATGGAATCCCATAAACCTCACCCCGCCACTATAGAGTGTAACCCGTATACAAAAGAGATGTGGAAAGACTTAGAGGTGATTATGTATGTGGCTACCCAGTGAATGGCTTGAGGGCCAGTATCATGAGCATGCAGTGTAGTCTTGGCCGGATTGAATAAAATAAATATTCTCCCAGTCGAATGAGTGCTGAAGTTGTCTAAAACAACCCAACTACGAAACTTAGAAGACCAGAATCGGTTTAACGTAATGTTGTTGAGCTTGGACTCAAGGACACATAGCAAGTCGATGTTGTTCTCATGCACGAAGGAGCAAATATCCTTTTGTTTTAAGGAGCGGTGCAAACCCCTTATATTCCAACAAACAATAATTATGGTGATAACGAACGGGTATGGCCCGTCATATTATCAGTTTTGTTGGTTGCTAGAGTATCCTCCTTTCGTCTACCATTAATATGAGGGAAGGTCATAATCTTACTTAAGGGCATCCCCAATTGTAGATGTGTTTGTGGATCCACTATGGATGTCTGTCTACCCTTTTCCCCCACACGAGTAAAGCCATCATCAATGGTACCAGCCTTAGCCGAAGGGCGTAAAGGCTGGTCTACTAAAGCAGAAGGCGTCGTTGTGCATTCTAAGCTAAGACCCGATGTGTTGCTCAAGTGTGCCAAAGATAAATTTAAACAAGACCTCCCTTTTCCTGCCTCGAGATGAGTTTCCGCAAGCTGGCCTTCCAATATTTTTTCACCCTCCGTATTAAGAGATTCAGTCCGACCTTTTTCAGCACTGGTTTGTGACTCCGCGTGCTGCCATCCAAAGTATTCATACTCTCCAGACTAGAGGATATGTTCCGACCTTTGCCAACCCCATTTTGGGTTACCGCGGGCTGGCCACCACAATTCACAGAAGCCACTCCATCAGTGTTCCCACCTTCGTCATCTCATGTTTGCTCCCCCATAGAAGAACTCTTCCCATTGGCCTGCTCCAGTGGTTTAGTCTTATTTTGGATACGTTTGGAGGTTTGAGCAGAAAACATGTCGCAGTTCTCACCAGAATGCCCAACTTTCCTGCACTTGGTGCAGAAGCATAATAGTTTTTCATATTCAATAAGCTGTGTAAAAGGAGAACCTTATGCGATATGAAGTTCAATATCATGGACTAAGCTTTTAGACAAGTCCACTTCTACAAGGGCTCTAGCATAGGAAGTGATGCCCTTACAACGCGTGAGCTTATCGGTGGCTATAAGTTTCCCTATCCTTGAGAATATACGACTCAAAGCTTTATCATTCCATAGCTCTAAAGGGAGAGATGGAAGTCGGACCCAGAGAGGCATGTTACAAATCTCCTGGGTGTTAAAAGTGAAGTATTTAGGAATATCCTTTAATAGAAGAGCAGTTGCGTAAACGAAATGAGGACCCCCTGTAAGGACCTTATTTTTGTCTCGGTCTGAAACTTGAAAACAATCCAACCGGAGGAGTGGACACTGAAACGATATGTCACACCCCAAGAACGACAAAGTTTCTGGAGTGCCGGCCCCCCTGGGTATTTCCCGGCAAAATACCCGACCAGCAAATGGCCCCAAGAGTCGGACACAGTATCAAGTTCATCTACCTCAATAAGCATAAGGCCATCTTTCTGAGACTCAGGTATGAATTGAAGTTTCAAGCCATTCGAGGTATCTCGATTTCCTTTTAACAGATTAGCCCAAACGGAATTGGTCTTAGGGACTGGCTGCTTCTTAAGGAGGTTGTTCGTAATAGGAGCACTCTCATTTGCGGATGATGAAGTATCCTCAGATCCGAGAGTGCATGAAGCGTCAATAGAAGAGGCTGATAGAACCAACCCAATAATAGGGGACTCAGGATGATTAGGAGCTTCATTGGAAGAAGCCAAAAGAGGAGTCTCATTCGTATGATCGGCCGGAACTTCCACAAGATCAGGTGAAGGCAAGATCCTTGCCACGCCAGAGGCCGATGATTGCCCCACCTTAATGGCCAGGGGTTTGAAAGTAGTATTTTTACCCTTAGCCATCGCCAAAAGCTATAAAACCCAACCAGAAAGACCCGACTAGAAGGACAAAGCAAAACCCCAAAAATGGTTCTTCAAACCCTTTATACAATAGAAAAAAAAGGCTTTTGGATGTGTAATAAGGGCTCGTTTGATGCGTCATGTTACTCTTAATTTCATTATCTTTGATTTGTATTAATATATAATGGATGATATTAGAGTATTAATATATAATGGATTGTATTTTTTTATTTTATTTTTAGTACAGTCCAGGGAAGACCCACTTGTTAGATGAGTCTCAAAAATGGTAGTTGGATCATCTTATTTTAAAAATAGTCTGATCTAGTCTTGGTGAAAACGCCCACCAACGTTTGTATTTTTCAAGACAATCCAACTTAATATAACGTATCAAACGTGTCCTAAGTGCTCAGAAAGCAAGTGAACGGTCGTATAAGCCAAGAAGAGTGCTAGTGGGGTTGTAAAAAATGTTGAGAACACTTACAAATCACATTACTGCTTGTAATAAATGGGGGTAGTTGGAGTTCCCATATAAAACAAAACGAGTAAGAACCAAAAACAGTGAAAGTAATTGATTTCAAAAGTGAATGTAGAAATCGTTTCAAGAACAACAAACAAAGTCCTTAGAAATTAATCTAAGTCAATAGCTTCACTATTGAATGTTTTAGAGAGAGAAGAGAGAGTTTTTCTTCCCGATCTCCTTGTTTCCCCTCATGCCCGACCCCCTAGTCTTGGGTCCCATGGTCCCTCTTATTTTTTTGTCCCGTTCTCCCAAAATAGGTCCGTCCCATCTGGTAAGTTGACATTTTTGCTAACTTGTGCTACTTTTATTGATAAATCCATGCCCCATTTGTGATGATTAATGGATAATAATGATTTGAATGACGCATTTTTTTAGGTTTTGAGAGCTTTTGAAGAGCATAAGAATTGAAATTGCTTCAAATACTTGAGAAAATTGGTCATGAAGGCCAAAATCTGAAGAAAAAGTAGCTAAAAGAGCAAAGAAAAAATCTGCATGGGCCATGTATCAGCCCACGTAGCCAAAGAGAAGGAAAAATTAGATTCTGGAAGTGGCCTACGTGACCACTTAATTAGGCTACGTGAAGAGTGTTTTTGCCACATTTTTGAACAACTTTAAATAGATTTTTAGGGCACTTTTTTATATCCACTTTTTACCTTTGAGCTAAGGAGAGCCTACACAACTACTTTCGGGAAGATTTGAAGAATTTCATCATAGAGTATCAACTTTCTCTCTTAATTACTTTTTAATTATGTCTTTATTTTGCTATCATCTTGTATTTTTCATGTCTAGCTACGTGAAATTATACCCACCTGCTATCCCTATCTACGTGACCACTTAATTAGGCTACGTACTTCGGCCACGTAGCTGAACGTGAAGAGTGTTTTTGCCACATTTTTGAACAACTTTAAATAGATTTTTAGGGCACTTTTTTATATCCACTTTTTACCTTTGAGCTAAGGAGAGCCTACACAACTACTTTTGGGAAGATTTGAAGAATTTCATCATAGAGTATCAACTTTCTCTCTTAATTACTTTTTAATTATGTCTTTATTTTGCTATCATCTTGTATTTTTCATGTCTAGCTACGTGAAATTATACCCACCTGCTATCCCTATCTACGTGACCACTTAATTAGGCTACGTACTTCGGCCACGTAGCTGAACGTGAAGAGTGTTTTTGCCACATTTTTGAACAACTTTAAATAGATTTTTAGGGCACTTTTTTATATCCACTTTTTACCTTTGAGCTAAGGAGAGCCTACACAACTACTTTTGGGAAGATTTGAAGAATTTCATCATAGAGTATCAACTTTCTCTCTTAATTACTTTTTAATTATGTCTTTATTTTGCTATCATTTGGGAATTAATCTAGCTTATTAATACTTGGATTTTGATTATATACTTGTTTACATTCTAATTTGTCAATTTGGTGGTTGCAAACACTATATATATTCATTTTTTTGCTTGGACGAGTGGAAATTGGATTGGGTATTGAATAAGTAGCAAGGAATTGAGTATTTTAAGAAATTATTATGTTTGATTAATGAAATCGAATTAGGAATAGGGAGATTTCAACTTGGATTTTACAAGTCTAAGTGTATTCTTTTGGGTTTGAAAAAACTCATAAGAAAATGCTTGCTAGAATTGAAAGATTTTAGTTGGTATTTAGCAATTGAATCATAGTCATCAATCCCATGTATTTTAAGCAAGATACTTATATTCATGAATTGGATACGTCATACGAGGTTACAACCCCGGTCTCTCTTTTAATTGAAAACAAATAAAATATTTTCTTGCATTCCAAGTGTTTGACAAAATTTAAAATAGTCTACTTTTTGAATTAATTACTCAGTCACTCTCTTGTTTGAAGATTACTATAGTAAATCGCAAATTTACACACATTTTGAGGTCTTAGCACACACGCACTCCTCACTCAACCTTTCTTGGGCTTTATTATTGCTACGACCATACTATATCTCATTAGGAGATGTAGGATTGGACGTTGCCAACGTCCAGTCCCGTTTGACACTTTACTATACATATTTTTTTTTGGAATTTATGTAAAAGAATTGATGACACATGATCATGATGGACCACCATAAGGAGCATGGGAACATCATATGGGATTAAATTGATTCAAAATTTGTTAATAGTTGCTAGATAAGTTAAAGTGGTTGTTAGAAGTTAGTTCTTGATTAGTTAGAAGAAGTAAATATAGATAGAATATTCTAGAAAAGTGTATAAATACACATGTAATGTAAAATCTGTGAAATAACAATTAGTTTTTCCTCACTCCAAAATATCTCTCTTCCTCTGCACTTTATTTCTCCTCTCATCTCTTCATATCTCTCTTCTTAACTGTGTTATGCTTATCGACACACGAGTCTTTTTCATATTTCTTCTTTGTTCACTCTCTCATTAACAACACATTGGTTATAACACATTGATTGCTTGAGATCAATTCGACAAGGTGAAACAGTGGCTGATGCATGACCACTAGATGAAGTAGTTACTGTGTTCTTCAATGGAATAATAATTTAATATGGTATTAAAACTTGGTGGAGCGATGATGTAGTTTGAGGGAATTTCTGACATATGCAGGAGGAAATTCGAGGGATATGCACATCGAGCAAGAGAAATATGAAATTGAATAACAAAAATTGGTGAGTAACAATCGATTGGACCAAAATGCATAAATCTATAATCGCAACACATAGATCTGTGATTTTTCGCTTTGAAATTGGAACATGCATTGCAGTTTTAGACTGTTTTGAGTTCCTGGATGTCTATGAATTTCTAGTTGTGCACTGTTACATCAGTCTGTTTTTTTTTGTTATTGGATTTATACGATCTGATTGTGTAGTCATAGAGTTTTTCGTATCTGTACTAGATATCATTTTAGAATAACAAGTAATGGAGAATGTAAGTGATACCACAACTGTGACAGTGAATGTAGACCACAATCATCCATTGTATTTGTTTTCATCTGATGCTCCAGGATCATTATAAGTATGTGTCAATTGAATGGAATGGACAACTACACATTATGGAGTTCACCAATCACCTGCATTATCAAAAAATGTTACAATTTCTGATGAGACTAAATGAAGGATACAATCAGGCTAGAAGTCAAATTCTCATGATGCAGCAGATACCTAACCTGAATCAGGTGTATGCAATGATCAATCAAGAGAAAAGTCAGAGAATAGTTGCAGGGAACAACAGAATGATGCAGGAGACAATTGAATCATCTGCAATGTTCACAGCTAAAAGTGGAACAAAAAGGGGTGGAAATGGAGCTTCAATGATAATAAGTCATATAATCCAAATGCATATTGTGATTTCTGTCATGGAAGATGTCATCTTAGACAAGATTGCAACAAATTATTGAAGTGTGATTACTGGACATGATATGTACAAGATGACTGCTATAGACTTCATGGATATCCTGAAAATTTTAAGAGCAATGCTAAGAAGACATATGATGTGACAGGAAATGATATGTCATTTGATACTTTTGGAAAGGACAATGAATCATGCTAGAACAATCAAAGACACTTGCAGAATCTGCAGAGAAATTTCTTTGTGTAATATTATGGACATAACCAGGAAGCTCAATCATTACTCATGCAACTAACACCTAGCCAACACACACAACTCTTTAAGCTGCTAAATGAGAAAATAAAAAACAAGGCAATTGCTAACATGGCAGATACAAGTTTCTCTAATACTGAAGCATTAGTAAGGTGGATTGTAGATTCAGGAGCTACCAATCACATGGTTGGTAATCAAAATCACTTACAGAATAAACATCTGACATAAAATACAGGGAAAATGCATCTACCAACTGGTGACTGTGACAATGTGTCACACATTGGTGATTTTCATCTTGAAAAAAGTGATGTTCTCAAAAATGTATTATGTATACCAACATTCAAGTTTAACCTCATGTTTGTATCAAAAGTAACCAAGGAGTTGAATTGTAGTGTTACATTCTTTCCAAAATATTGTATTTTTCAAGATATCTCATCTGGGAAGGTGAGGGAAATTGGTAATGAAAATGAAGGGTTGTACATTGTGTGTTTGGACACACAGAATAAAAGGGAGACCTGATGAAGTGCATGGCATCAACTCAGTCTCTTTATGTAGCGACTTGGCACCAAAGGTTATGTCATCTACCTACGAGTGTCTTAAGAAAGATTTCATGTTTTAGGAATAATACTTCTCTTGTTTTGGATAATTGTGAAATATGTCCTTTGGCTAGACAAATAAGAGTACTATTTCTTGTCAGCACTAGTAGGACAACTAATATTTTTCAACTAGTGCATATTGATGTATGGGGCTCTTACAAAGTTAAAATATATAATGGAATGGGATACTTCTTAACAATTGTGAATGATTTCTCCAGATGGACATGGTTATTTTTAATGATATTGAAATCTGATGTGATAACAGTACTGAGAATTTTTTTTATTGAGTCTAGTACTCAGTTTAAAACTAAAATCCAGAGAATAAGATCGATAATGGATCTGAGTTTTTCAATCATAATTGTAAAGAATTATTTGCACAGCATGGTGTGATACATGAAAGATTATGCCCATATTCACCACAACAAAATGGTGTAGTAGAGAGGAATCACATGCACATATTGGAGACAACAAGAGATATAAAGTTTCAGGCAAGTCTACCAGATAAGTTTTGGGGGTTTTTGGTGGAAGGAGTTGTATATATTTTAAACATAATTTTCTCCATAGTTATAGACAACAAATCACCTTATGAGATGTTGTGCAACAAAACACCATCACTTTCTCATCTAAGAGTGATTGGTTGTTTGTGTTTTGAAACTGTTTTAATAAGGCGAGACAAATTCAGTACAATAGTAGTGAGGGTTGTGTTCCTTGGTTATAGTACTTCACAAAAAAAGATACAAGTTATATGATCTGGAGAAATAAGCATTTTTTATGAGTAAAGATGTGGTGTTTATGGAGAATGTTTTTCCCTACAAAGGAGGACATGATATCATCAATCACATTAGGTCACATGAGCATTTTTGCTATGATGATCTAGTTCATCATCAATCAGTCAGAATTCCTCATACTATTTTACATGAACCAACTGCTGTGTTATCAGGAGCTCACAAGGAGATGCATTGTTGGATACACCAGATGTGATTCAGGATGTATGTATCAGGGATGAGACTCAACAAAGGGACACTGTGAATGATCACCCATCTACAAATATATTAGAGTCAAATGCTAGGAGGTCTACAAGAACCAGTAAGCCTCTCATTTGGCATAAAGACTATGTTACAAAGCATAGATCATCAAAAAATTTGTATTCCATTTTTTATGGAGTGGATTACACTAGATTGTCACCCAAATACCAAAGTTTTGTAGCTCACCTTTCAGAAAATATTGAACCATATTCTTATCTGGAAGCTGCAAAAGATAAAAGATGGGTTGAGGCAATGAAGGCTGAGATCAAGGCTTTAGAAGATAATGGTACAGGGAAACTAGTGTCACTTCCAGAAGGGAAAAAGGCTATTGTCTGTAGATGGGTGTATAAAGTTAAATATAAGGCAACATGATAGGTGGAAAGGTATAAGGCCAAACTTGTTGCAAATGGATACAATCAGAAAGAAGGGCTGAATTATCAGGAGACATACTCACTAGTGGTCAAAATATATACTGTGAGATCAGTGATTTCAATTGCAGCAGCCAAACAATGGGCAATTCAGTATATAACGCTTTTATACATGGAGATCAATATGAAGAAGTTTATATGACAGTACTAGAATTGTTTAATGTCAACAATGGAAAGAAGCAGGTATGCAGGTTACTGAAATCCCTATACGGTTTGAAACAAGCATCAAGACAATGGAATATCAAACTTACCACAGCCTTGATTGCTTCTAGTTTTCAGCAAAGTCATAGGGACTATTCTTTGTTTACTAAACATGAGAATGACAACATTGTGGTTATATTAGTGTATGTGGATGATCTATTGATCACTGGAGATAACATATCACTTATTCAGTCCACAAAGAAAATCTTAAAATCAACCTTCAAGATAAATTATTTGGGAGAACTTAGATATTTTCTAGGTATAGAGTTTGCAAGGAATACTCAGGGCATACTCATGCACCAAAGAAAATATGCTCTAGAAATTATTTCAGACTTGGGCTTGTCAGGAGTCAAACCTGCATACTCACCCATGGACATGAACATGAAGTTTACTACTGTGGGATTTGATCAACATGTTGTGGTCACATCAACATATAAGGATCCCAAGCAGCAGTCAGCCTTTGTCTGATCCTACAACTTACATGAGGTTAATTGGAAGACTTTTATACTTGACTAATACAAGACCAGACATTGCTCTCTCAGTCCATTTTGAGCCAATTTATGCATGCTCCCAAGGAATCACATATGGAGGCAGGATTGAGACTTGTGAGGTACATTAAGCAAGAACCAGGCTTGGGAATTCTCATGAATAATTCCAGCACACAAGATTTTAGGGTCTTTTGTGATGCAGACTGGCTTCTTGTGTCATCAGTAGGAAGTCAGTGATAGGATACATGGTTTTCTTTGGCTCCTCATTAATTTCATGGAAGTCCAAGAAGCAAAACACTGTCTCCAGAAGCTTTGAAGAAGCTGAGTATAGAGCAATGACAGCTTCAGTGGCTGAGGTGATGTGGCTTGTTGGTCTATTTCAGGAGATTGGAGTCCAGATCCACACACCAGTATACTTGCATACTGATAGAAGGCATTCAATTCAAATTACAGTCAATCCAGTATTCCACGAAAGAATTAAACACATTGACATCGACTGTCTTTTATCATAGAACAAATTTCAAAAGGGTTGGTGTTTATTGCATTCCTGACCTCTGTAGAGCAGCCGACATATATTTTAACCAAGGCTCTTGGTCGACCTCAACACCTTCATTTGCTATCCAAGCTAGGGATGAAGAACATCTTCATGACTCCTATCTTGAGAGGGGGTGTGAAAGAATTGATGACACGTGATCATGATGGACCATCATAAGGAGCATGAAAACATCATATGAGATTAAATTGATTCAAAGTTTGTTAATGGTTGTTAGAGAAGTTAAAGTGGTTGTTAAAAGTTAGTTTCTTGATTAGTTAGAAGAAGTAAATATCTCATAGATAAAATATTCTAGACAAGTATATAAATACACATGTAATGTACAATCTATGAAATAACAATTCATTTTTCCTCACTCCAGAATATATCTCTTCCTCTGCACTTTCTTTCTCCTCTCCCTTCTTCATATCTCTCTTCTTAAATGTGTTCTGCTTATTGACACACGAGTCTTCTTCATACTTCTTCATATTTCTTCTTTGTCCACTCTCTCATTGACAACACATTGGTTACAACACATTGATTGCTTGAGATCAATTTGACAAGGTGAAACTGTGGCTGATGCATGACCACTGGATGAAATAATTACTGTGTTCTTCAATAAAACAGTAATTTAACAATTTATTCTCTTAGACCTGTCTAAAACGAAATTATTACTTCCTGAGGAGACAAATACTAGATTTACGTTTTAGTGGTGTATCTCACATTCTCACTTACTCCACTTATTTATTTTGTCTAGATTATATATATAGATAGTATTTTTTGTTTATTTACCAAACACCAAAATTTTGGAGTCAAGAATTTAATAAATATAGAAGGATTTTAAAAAAAAAAACTACAAAGGAAAAATACGACATAAGAATTGACTACGAAGGAATTATTGTTTAATGTCGTTCAAGGATATTTCGATTCAATACAAAAATAAAACCGAAAAATGAAAATGGGTACTAATTTCTGTACAATATCAATAAACTAAACCTCTTCCTGATGAAGTTACTGTACTTGATCCAAGTGGAGTGGAGTTTGTACAGGGTGTGAAGTATGACTGGAAGCCACAATATTGTAATAAATGTTTAGTAGTTGGTCATAGCTGTCCAACTCAGGAGAAACGGGAAGCTAAAGCTCCAGTTGCTCAACCAAGAAGGAGACCTGGCCCTAAAAGGTCTGAGCAGCAATGACAAACTACAGGGGTGAGGTTTGACCCTACTGCTCTCATGCCAGCCTCTAATGTTGTATAATAGGGTAATAGAATTAATAATAGGTTAGACACAATCGAAAAATGATGTTATCTTTAAAGGTATTAATTCCTCTCTCTCATGTGTAAAAGGTTTACTGAGGAATTAACCTTCCAGGATACAAAACTTATATTCTCAGAAATTCAAAAGTTACACTCTAACGAATTTCAGAAGCAGAAATCGCACATATAAAATATATACTTTAAAGAAAGAATAAATCTCAGAGAAGGGGAATTTCAGAAGAAGAAATTGTTTTCTCTTTTCTTGTTACTTCATTTTTGCAAATCACGGAATATTTATGGATACTCAATGGTTGCCCCGAAACGTTGTTACATTTCACGAAGGGACATTTCCGTTGAAGAAACAGAAATGTCGAAACGTTATTAATATGAGAAAGTTTTAAACTATTGAAGCTACTATTGGTTTTTATCAATAATAAATAGAAGCCCAAGAGCTTGACCAACATGTTAAATTCATTTTATAGCCACAAGGAAGTTCAAACTTCCTCTCAAACACCAACGTGGGACAAATGACTTTTACTAAAAACATCAATGTGGACAATGACTATGTGGAACAAATGACAATGTGGGATGAAAAACGTCCAATACGCGACATGTGCAGAATTATTCAAAATTCACGCACGCTCACATCAAGTACTTCATCACATAATTCCATCGACACCTCGCATAGAGGAGGTGCCTATCCTCGAGGAAATTCCTACGTTATGGACGACACGTGATGCTACCGTTCTTCAGTGAATTTATTCCACTATTTCTACCGACTTCCTACAAATGATCATTGAGCCCGACGCTATGACAATGGAAACTTAGAATAGGGTTCTTGATATATTCCAAGATAACAAGAATTCTCGTGCTGTCACGCTCGAGCAGGAATTTTTACATGTCAACATGGAAGATTTTTCTAACGTTTCGGCCTATTGTAAAAGACTGAAGGAATTGACATACCAATTTCGCAACGTTGGTGCGCCAGTTACCAATGATAATCTGTTCTCCAAATGGTTGCATGCCTGTCTGAGACATATAACGGCGTTGGCACACTACTTCGTCAAAGCAACCCTCTATCACCCTTTTATCAGGCCTGTTTCATGCTCACGTTAGAAGAAGCCGGCTACAGGTGCAAATTCTGTCGTAATGATAACCACGTCAGACGACCCTCACTCATTCTCCAAGAATTCTGGCCAAAACCGCAACAACGGTGGCAGTAAAAAAGGTTACAATCATAAAAATATTGGCAAAAATTACAGTGACAATCGCGGTGGTAACGAAGGTGGCCAAAATAGTGGTGGCAGCGACAGTGGGCCTCGAGTCAGTGGGCCGCATGCCAACTGGTCCCAGTCGTAGGCCCCCCTAGCAGTAGAACTGGACCAGTGGCCATTAGCCCAACAATTCCTATTTTCCTCTCAGCCTTTACCCGGGTAATTGGGCCCAGTTCCAGCAACAGGCCAGGCCCAATTTCTCTGGTCCGAATACTGGCAGCAGATTCACTTCTGGGCCGGGGCCGCAGGCAGGTTTTCTTGGCCTCATCCTCCGCATGCGTTCCAGGCAGTGGGCCCCACACCAACTCCGACAGATATTGAGGCCGCAATGCATACGCTTGGATTAAATCCTCCAGACGTGAATTGGTACATGGACACAGGAACCACTTCTCACATGACGTCTGACCAAGATACTCTCTCGTCTTATTTCAATTTGAGCAAAAATATTTGTATTATTGTTGGTAATGGAAATTATATTCCAATTCGCGGTTATGGACATACAATTTTATTTCCCCCACATCCACCTCTAGTTTAAAAAAATATCCTTCATGCCCCTAACTTAATTAAAAATTTGGTGTGTGTCCAAAAATTCACTACTGATAATTGGGTTTCTGTTAGTTTTGATTGCTTTGGATTTTCTGTGAAGGATTTCAAGACGGGAATACCTTTAATGAGATGCAATAGTATGGAAGAGCTTTATCCTATCACAAATACCACCACTTTCGCGAGTCAAGCCATGTCGTCTATTTTTGTAGCTCTTGCTCCTTCCTTGTAGCAATGCACGTTTGGGTCATCCAGGATCGTCTATTATTTCTTATTTGCGTAAAAATAATTTTATTTCTTGTAAGGGTACGCGTAGTACTCCACTTTGTCCTTCTTGCCCGTTAGAGGAATACGTTAGATTACCATTTGTAGCCTCTACTTCAAGTACTTTGATATCGTTTGACATTATTCATAGTGATTTATGAACATCCCCCGTGTTAAGTTCTATGAGTCATCGTTATTATATCCTATTTTGGATGATTATTCTAATTTTTTGTGGACCTTTCCTTTATCGAAAAAGTCTCAAGTTTTTTCTACATTCTTAAAATTTAGAGCACTCATCCATACCCAATTCGAACGTGAAATTAAAAATATTAAATGTGATAATGACAATGAATATGATAATGGGTTGTTTCGGAAATTTTGTGATGCTAATGGCATAGTTTTTAATTTTCTTGTCCTCGTACGTCCTCACAAAATGGAAAAGCCGAACGAAAAATTTGTACCATTAATAATATTGTCCGAACTTTATTAGCCCATGCTTCTGTACCCCCTTTTTGGCATCATGCACTACAAATGGCTACTTACGTCTTTAACGTACTTCCTACCAAAGGATTAACATATAAATCTCCCCTTAAAGTTCTATATAATAAGGATCTTTCGTGTTCTCATCTTAGGGTCTTTGAGTGTTTATGCTATCCATTTTTTCCGTCAACTACAATTAACAAACTTCAGGCCCGTTCTACTGCTTGTGTATTTTTGGATTATCCGTCTAATCATCGTGGTTACAAATATTTTGATTTATCATACAATAAAATTATAATTAGTCGCCATGTTATTTTTTATGAAATCCAATTTTATTTTGCTAAAGTGAGTAGTCCCGGGCCGAGTTCGTATAATTTTTAAATGACGAGGTCTCACCATATATTATCCATCATTTTTCCGACTTGTCCCGTGACCAAAATGTCACAACCCGACACGACGGACCGCGACTAAGTTCCCTAATTGGACGTCATTATACCAACCTGTCACGTATAATCAAAATCACACTAAGGACAATATGAAATTCGACAGCATAACGTTGCAATAACAACACATGTCATAATAGGCAAGTCGGCAAGGCTGTCTTTACACACGAATAACCCTGTCTCCTGGAGAGTCACATCTAATCAAATATAACGAGAGACGCAAGACGACAAGGCGGCCACTATATACGGGAACATCCCAAAATGAAATACAACAACACATATACCAAAAAAGGTTTACAACTCCACATACGTTTAACCCACAACTGTCTACAGACCTCTATAAGAAGGGTAATGAAATATGACGGGACAGGGCCCCGTCGTGCCCCTAAATATACATAAGTCAAACAGAAAGGTTATGTACCAAAATGACAAGCTCCGAATCAATGGAGCTCTCCAAACAGCTGAACGAAATCCTAAACTGAGGATCACCAAACTGAGCACATGTACCTGCGGGCATGAACGCACCAGAAAATTCGATGCGAAATAATGTACTAAGTATGTAAAACATGTAATACTGTAAAAAAGATCATAAGTGGTCAGTAGATAAAAGGAGACAAGTATAATAATCAGAATCCAATCCAATTGTGCCATATACAAATGAGAGTCTTATATGTCCATATCATATACCGTACCCGGTCCATTATGGATCTCGGTGAAAGAAGTCATATCCATATACATACCGCATCTACTTCTAACGGTGGTCGGCCGCATTCGACCCTAGTGAGGGTCTCGGTGAAGTCATATAATGTGCACATACCGTACCCGGCCCATTCTGGAACTCGGTGAATGAAGCCATCTCTATATCCATACCGTACCCGGCCCCCTAGTGAGGGTCTCGGTGAAATCCTCATATATGTACATACCCGGCCCGTCATGGGACTCGGTAACCTAACCATATCATATTAGGCACGAATAGAATATCATGAGTAACCATATATAACTTAAGTTATCATTTGACTCTCAATGGAATAAGTGGAATAACTATCACTTAGGAAATCAAGGCACTATCAAATCGTATTATTAGGATTCAACGGATACGTCCGCCGTACACTCATTTTATATAAATCATGCCAAAAAAGAAAATGATAGTTTCACATACCTTATCGTCTAAGCCACCTCGCTAAATAGGATTCGTCTCAATTAGTACGTCAACCTATAACAATAATGACACGCCCGTCAACTCTATGAGTTCCAGCGTAAGTTATATTGAATGACGACTTTCTTTTCAATAAAAATTCGGGCAGGACTTCCCCTATTTATATGCACATCCCCAATTCACAACAAATGCCAACAATACCAATTAACAAGTCACAATTCCAAGATATTACAAAATCAGTCCATATACTCTACTTACACCATAGTTTTGCATTCTTTCTTCTTACATTTATGGAATACAACAACCAAGAGTGCAAGTCTTCTAGTTTGCAACATATCACCTTACTACACTCTAATTCATTTAAGATACTTAGTAGTATTTACCATATCGCACATATAAGTTCATAACTTATATTTCCATCATTATAATTCTACCAAAACAACCCTAAAATGTAACACAACATGTCCAATAATTCCTTACAAGTCTCGACGTACACCACAATACCAAACTCTTTTCATAATTCCTTAAAATCCAATTGAAGTCTTAAAATCCAATTCATATTCCAACAATTCCATAAGAACAACTACAACCTTAAATATCAAGATTTTCTATCAACTTTCAACATGCAATTAGCGACGATAATAGCAATAACACACTTGACTTTAATATATATAAAAATAGTCCTAAAATCGGCTACAATATCCACAAATCGCATGCATTGTCTTAATTCCAAATTTTCTCTTAGCATACGTTCATTCCTTAATTATAACAACATGCACTCCAATTATATCATTAAGAAGAAGATTTTTTTTACCTCAATTCTTGCCCAAAACAGTCCCAACAATTCGGTCACTAGATTTTTGCACCATTTCTCACTTCTTCAACTCCAAAACGACATGCATGAATTCTATGAGTTTAATCCATCTTCCTAGCATGTTTTTCTTCCAAAAACTTGTCTCAAAAATCTGAAATTCCTGGGCAGTTTCCTCGTCCAGTGGTTGCGTGTTTCACCCTTGTTTGGTGTTGTTCTTGGCTTCGAATTTTAGATGAAGAATGTAACCTAGGAAGAGGAAATTGTTGTCTTCAGTTTGGCTATGAAAAAGGGGAGATTTCGGCTGAACAAGGAGAGGGAGAGGAGAGAAATGAGTGTTTGAAATTGAAGTGGGGAGGGGAAAGGTTTTAAGCCTAAGGGCAAAATCTAAAATTTGTTATTTACACTTTGGTCCAATTTTTCTTAATTGTCTACTTAAATTAATCCCTCTACTAAAATAAATCTCCCTTCTTTTAAAACCCAAAAATCTCATAAGACCTTGTATCCTCGTCGTCGCAACTTATATAATACGTTACTAATCCATAACGGGAATATGCAACTATCATAATAAGTTTCCAACGTCACACTCGTTGTAACCAAAAATTAATCCGGAATCACATCCTTGTATACTAATTTCCGTAACATATGTAAGTATACTTTGTTTTCAATACTCGAATCTTATTATTCTAATTACGTTCTCTAATCATCGCCTTAAGATTACGAGGTGTAACATCCTCCCCCCTTTAGAAACATTCGTCCTCGAATGTTCATCATAGGTCTCATGCTTAGAATTTTTTTAGCAGAGTCTCTATAATAACTATGCCTATCCACCTATATTCAACAACCCAACAGATGCCTCACAGGGCCACAATATAACACATATACAATTCACCAATTACTATAATCAAATAAGGGATCAAGTTGAATTACCTGTAGACCTATGAAACAATTGAGGATACTTCTTCTTCATTTCATCTTCTGCTTCTCAAGTCATTTCTCCCTTATTGTTGTTCCGCCACAATACCTTGACGGAAGCCACATCCTTCATCCGTAATCTCCTGACCTGGCGAACAAGTATGGCTATGAAACTCTCCTCATACGACAACTCTTCTGTCAGCTGGACATCATCCACTGGGAAGACTCTAGAAGGATCACCGATACACTTACGCAGCATCGACACATGGAAGACTGGGTGTACCGCTTCTAAGTCAGATGGTAGATCCAACTCATAGGCAACCTTGCCTATCCTACGAATGATCTGGTAAGGCCCAATGTATCTCGGGTTAAGCTTCCCTTTCCTACCAAACCTCGTCACACCCTTCATGAGTGATACCTTCAAGAATACCCAATCACCAACCTGGAACTCTAAGTGTCGACGTCGATTATCAACATATGACTTCTGCCGACTCTAGACTGCTAATAATCTCTCCTGAATGAGTTTCACCTTATCAACAGCTTGCTGAACCATGTCTGGGCCGATCAACTTAGTCTCACCTACATCAAACCAACCAATAAGTGACCTGCATTTCCTCACATATAAAGCCTCATACGGGGACATCTGGATACTATAATGGTAGCTATTGTTATAGGCAAACTCAATGAGTGGTAAATGATCATCCCAACTACCTCTGAAGTCAATAATATAGGCTTTCAACATATCCTCTATTGTCTGAATAGTACGCTCTGCCTGCCCATCCGTCTGAGGGTGAAATATCGTGATGAGGCTTACCTGTGTCCCCAACCCCTTCTGGAACGATCTCCAGAAGTTAGCTGGAAACTAAGCTCCTCGGTACGATATAATAGATGTGGGAACCCTATGCAGTCTCACTATCTCCCTGATGTATAGCCTAACATAGTCCTCAGTTGAGTAAGTAGTCCTAACTAAAAGAAAATGGGTTGATTTCGTCAGCCTATCCACAATAACCCATATGGAGTCGCACTTCCGTTGAGTGCGAGGTAAGCCTGTAATGAAGTCCATATTGACCACTTCCCACTTCCAAGTCGGGATCTCTATCTCCTGCAATAATCCACCAGGCTTCTGATGCCTAACCTTAATCTGCTGACAATTCGGGCACTGGGCAACAAACTCTGTTATGTCTCTTTTCATGTCATCCCAACAATACAGGTATCTAAGGTCATGGTACATCTTCATTGACTCTGAATGAATAGAATAGAGGGCGTTGTGTGCCTCACTCATAACCTGCTATCGTAGCCCCGCAACATCCGGTACACATAGCCTACCTTCATACCTTAGCACACCATCGGGTGGAACCTCAAGTAGAGTCTTCTCCTTTCGGAGAGTTGCATCTCTATACCGTTCCAAAACATGATCCTCATCCTAATGTCTCTTTACCTCTTCTACGATAAATGACTCAACAACTTCTCGAACAAGAACCCCACTATCTCCCGAATTCGCCAACCGGACTCCAAGACTAGCTATCTTGTGTATCTCACGAACCATCTCCTTTCTGTCTGGCTGCACATCCGTCAAGATACCCATAAATCTACGGCTAAGAGCATCTGCCACAACACTTGCTTTCCCTGGATGGTACAAGATATCTACATCATAGTCCTTTAGCAACCCAGATTTTTAAGACATGAATCACCGCTGCTAACTCCAAATCATGAGTGCGATAATTCTTTTCATGCTTTCTGAGCTGTCGGGAGGCATAAGCTATAACTCTGCCATGCTGCATCAACACACAACCCAGCCCCACACCTGAAGCATCACAATAAATAACATACCCTTCTAGTCCCTCATGAAGAGCCAGAACTGGAGCCGTAGTCAACTTGTCTTTCAACAACTGGAAGCTGTGCTCACAAGCATCGGTCCACTGGAACTTAGCTGCCATCTGAGTTAGCCTAGTCAAAGGCGCTGAGATCAAAGCAAACTTCTCTACAAATCTTATATAATACCCTGCTAGCCCTAGAAAACTGCGTGCTTCAGTAGGTGTCGTAGGTCTGGGCCAAGTCTTCACTGCCTCAATCTTCTGTGTATCCACCCGAATCCCATCAGCCCTGATAATATGCCCCAAGAATGTCACTGAAGTCAACCAGAACTCACACTTAGAAAACTTGGCATACAACTGCTGGTGTTGGAGTACCCTAAGTATTGTCCTCAAATGGTCTGCATGCTCCTACTCTGAACGGGAATAAACCAGGATATCATCAATGAATACAATGACGAACATGTATAAGAACGGCCTGAATACCCGGTTTATTAAATCCATAAACACTGTTGGAGCATTGGTCAGCCCAAAATACATCACTATAAACTCATAATGTCCATATCGGGTCCTGAATGCTGTCTTCGGGATATCTGCCTCCCTTACCCGTACCTGATGATAACCTGACCGCAAGTCTATCTTTGAGAAACACTTAGCACCTGGTCAAATAAATCGTCAATCCTGGGGAGGAGATACATGTTCTTGATGGTTACCTTATTCAGCTGCCGATAATCAATACACATTCGCAGCGATCCATCTTTCTTTCTCACAAATAATACCGGTGCTCCCCAAGGAGATGTACTAGGCCTAATGAAGCATTTTTCTAACAAGTCTCTCAGTTGTTCCTTCAACTCTGCAGGTGTCATTCTATAAGGAGGAATATATATGGGTTGTGTACCTTGTAGCACATCTATACTGAACTCTATCTCCCGCTCTGGAGGAATACCTGGAAGATCATCCGAGAATATATCCGGGAACTCACTAACTACCAGAACTGACTGAAGAGTCGGTACCTCTGCTTTCGTATCATGCACCCGAACCAAATGATAGATATATCTTTTTCTAACCATCTTTCTTGCCTTGAGGTATGAAATAAATTTACCCCTCGGTGATGCTATTCCCCTTCCATTCTATAACTGGTTCGCCTGAAAACTGAAATCGAACCAACTTCTCTCTATAATCAACGTTGGCAAAAACAAGAAGCCAACCAATCCATACCCATGATAACATCAAAGTCAATCATATCTAACTCTATCAAATCTGCTATGGTATGACGACTATATACAACCACCGAATAATTTTTATATACACGCTTAACTATGACCGAATCTCCTACCGGTGTAGCTACCTCGAATGGTTCTATCGACACAGGTTATATCCTGATTCTACTAGCAACAAAGGGAGATATGTATGACAAGGTGGAACCTGGATCTATCAAAGCATATACGTCGCAGAAAAAGACCGATAATATACCTGTAACAACATCTGGTGATGCCTCCTGATCACGTCTACTGGACAAAGCATATATGCGGTTCGAATGACCGCCAAACTAGAATCTCCGCCACGACCTTTACCACAGCCTGCTGGCGTCTGAATACCCTCCCCGGTGGGGCGCATAACTATGGATGATGATGAAGTAGCGACCGACCCCGTAGGCTGAGTCATACCACCCGTACCATCTCTATACGGACATTCCCTCATCATATGGCTCTGACGGCCGCAAGAATAACAGGCACCTGTAGCAAAATGGTATTTCCCAAAATGGGACCTACTGCACCGAGAACACCGAGGCAAAGGTGGCCTCGACTGACTAGAACCCCTGTTCCTCTGAGAACCGGAAGCCCTGGAGCTCTGGCCGGCTCCTGAATACCTTGGACGGTCGAATCTCCCGTGGATCGTAGGACCACTGCTGCCGGGTGGGATGAATATCTAACTCTTTGCTGAGGCTATCTGCCTCGAAGCTCACCCGAATAACCTACCGACCTAGCCTTTTCTGCTGGTCCTCGCTACGACTGCCGGGCCGCCGCCTATGTCGGTCCTCAACCCCCTGTGCATATGCCTGGATACGAGCAATATCCATACCCGGTTGAAGAGCCACTGCCATACAACCATCGATCAAATAATGGTCGGCACTTCATCACATAGCGATGCACCGCATGCGCCATGCGCTACAATAGTGGGTGCATATCTTGCCAATGAATCAAACTCAAGGATGTACTCTCTACTGCTCCTACCGCTCTACCTCAAGTTTAAGAACCTGTCAACTCTGGCCCTCCTTATTTATAGAGGTAGGAAGTGGTCAAGGAAGGCCTCCGCAAACTCATCCCACACAGCTGGAGGAACGCCCTCGTCCCTAGATAGCTCCCACGACTCATACCAGTTAATAGCTACGTCACGCAACCGATATGATGCCAACACAACAGACGCAGTCTCTGAAGCCTTTATTACCTTCAACGTACGTTGTATCTGTCGGATGAACTCCTGTGGATCATCCTCGGGCCTTGACCCGAAAAACTCTGGAGGGCTACAGCTGAAGAAATCACGGACCCTCAAACTATCTAATGCGGTCAACTCGGTCCTCGCTCGTAGTGCCTCGCCACTAATCTAGCCGCAAGAACCGCGTCTCTCGTGGCTCGCCCTTCTGCCGGTGAGTGGAGGCTTAAGTGTTGGGGTCTCAGAAATTGGTGATGTTGCCCCCTGAATAGGAGCCTCTGGAGGTGGTGACGTGGCAGAACTCGTCGACTGGGGTACAGTCTCCGGCATAGACTGAGTACGGGACTTGGTAACTCTCTGAATACGGCTACTATCCCCCGTTGTAGATTTACCCTTCTGGGCCGCTGTCGCCTTCTTTGGCGGCATATCTGTAAACATACTAAGTCGTCAGAAAGGGATTATCCTAATAACACAGCTCTATTGCACGATCTAAAAGATGAAATAGTAGAAACCAATCCTAAATGCCCGGCAGCCTCCTGCGTATAAGTATGATGCACAACATACCCATACACAAGACTCTACTAGACACGGTCTGTAGACAATCCGAGGACTAACTGCTTTGATACCACTTTTGTCACGATCCGACCCGACGGGCCGCGACTAAGTGCCCTAATTGGACGTCATTATACCAACCTGTCACGTATAATCAGACTGACACTAAGGACAATATGAAATTCGGCAGCATAACACTGCAATAACAACATATGTCAGAATAGGCAAGTCGGCAAGGCTGCCTTTACACACGAATAACCCTGTCTCCTGGAGAGTCACATCTAATCAAATATAACGAGAGACGCAAGCCGACAAGGCTGCCACTGTATACGCGAACATCCCAAAACGAAATACAATAACACATATACTAAAACAGGTTTACAACTCCACATACGTTCAACCCACAACTGTCTACAGACCTCTATAAGAAGGGTAATGAAATATGACGGGACAGGGCCCCGTCGTGCCCCTAAATATACGTAATTCAAAAATAAAGGTTATGTACCAAAATGACAAGCTCTGAATCAATGGAGCTCTCCAAACAAATTGAACGGAATCTAGATCGAGGATCACCAAATCGAGCACACGTGTACTGCTGGTAACGCACTTCGAGGGAAAGCGGTCATCTGAAATAATGTACTAAGTATGTAAAACATGTAATACTGTAAAAAAAGATCATAAGTGGTCAGTAGATAAAAGGAGACAAGTATAATAATCAGAATCCAATCCAACTGTGCCATATACAAATGAGAGTCTTATATGTCCATATCATATACCGTACCCGACCCATTATGGATCTCGGTGAAAGAAGTCATATCCATATACATACCGTACTCGGCCCCCTAATGAGGGTCTCGGTCGTACCCGACTCCCTAGTGAGGGTCTCGGTACCCGACCCATTCTGGAACTCGGTGAATGAAGTCATCTCTATATCCATACCGTACCTGGCCCCTTAGTGAGGGTCTCGGTGAAATCCTCATATATGTACATACCCGACCCGTCATGGGACTCGGTAACCTAACCATATCATATTAGGCACAAATAGAATATCATGAGTAACCATATATAACTTAAGTTATCATTTGACTCTCAATGGAATAAGTGGAATAACTATCACTTAGGAAATCAAGGCACTATCAAATCGTATTATTAGGATTCAACGGATACGTCCGCCGTACACTCATTTTATATAAATCATGCCAAAAAAGGAAATGATAGTTTCACATACCTTATCGTCTAAGTCAGCTCGCTAAATAGGATTCGTCTCAATTAGTACGTCAACCTATAACAATAATGACACGCCCGTCAACTCTATGAGTTCCAGCGTAAGTTATATTGAATGACGACTTTCTTTTCAATAAAAATTCGGGCAGGACTTCCCCTATTTATATGCACATCCCCAATTCACAACAAATGCTAACAATACCAATTAACAAGTCACAATTTCAAGATATTACAAAATCAGTCCATATACTCTACTTACACCATAGTTATGCATTCTTTCTTCTTACATTTATGGAATACAACAACCAAGAGTGCAAGTCTTCTAGTTTGCAACATACCACCTTGCTACACTCTAATTCATTTAAGATACTTAGTAGTATTTACCATATCGCACATATAAGTTCATAACTTATATTTCCATCATTATAATTCTACCAAAACAACCCTAAAATGTAACACAACATGTCCAATAATTCCTTACAAGTCTCGACCTACACCACAATACCAAACTCTTTTCATAATTCCTTAAAATCCAATTGAAGTCTTAAAATCCAATTCATATTCCAACAATTCCATAAGAACAACTACAACCTTAAATATCAAGATTTTCTTTCAACTTTCAACATGCAATTAGCGACGATAATAGCAATAACACACTTGACTTCAATATATATAAAAATAGTCCAAAAATCGGCTACAATATCCACAAATCGCATGCATTGTCTTAATTCCAAATTTTCTCTTAACATAAGTTCATTCCTTAATTATAACAACATGCACTTCAATTATATCATTAAGAAGAAGAATTTTTTTTACCTCAATTCTTGCCCAAAACAGTCCCAACAATTCGGTCACTGTTCCATCGACTTTTGCACCATTTCTCACTTCTTCAACTCCAAAACGACATGCATGAATTATATGAGTTTAATCCATCTTCCTAGCATGTTTTTCTTCCAAAAACTTGTCTAAAAAATCTGAAATTCCTGGGCAGTTTTCTCGTCCAATGGCTGCGTGTTTCACCCTTGTTCTTGGCTTCGAATTTTAGATGAAGAATGTAACCTAGGAAGAGGAAATTGTTTTCTTCAGTTTGGCTATGAAAAAGGGGAGATTTTTGCTGAACAAGGAGAAGGAGAGGAGAGAAATGAGTGTTTGAAATTGAAGTGGGAAGGGGAAAGGTTTTAAGCCTAAGGGCAAAATCTAAAATTATTTATTTACACTTTGGTCCAATTTTTCTTAATTGTCTACTTAAATTAATCCCTCTACTAAAATAAATCTCCCTTCTTTTAAAACCCAAAAATCTCATAAGACCTCGTATCCTCGTCGTCGCAACTTATAAAATACGTTACTAATCCATAACGGAAATATACAACTATCATAATAAGTTTCTAACGTCACACTCGTTGTAACCAAAAATTAATCCGGAATTACATCCTTGTATACTAATTTTCTTATTAACATATGTAAGTATACTTTGTTTTCAATACTCGGATCTTATTATCCTAATTACGTTCTCTAATCATCGCCTTAAGATTACGAGGTGTAACACAAAATATGCTAGCGAGCCCGCGATCTACCATCAACCACTATTCTCCCGGTGGGTCGATGTAAACGGCCCAAGACGATCTCGAAATCGTTCGGTGTTTCAGCCAATCCCGAGCCTCAGAATCGCTTTGATTTCAATTTTAGGATAACAATCCCAATTCATGCGGGCCAGTTCATCACCCACTCAAACATTGCCCAAAATCTACCCAATTCTACCTCGAGTCAAGGCTCATTACTCGTAGTCAAAGGGGTATTTTAAAACCAAAACAATATTTTAATCTCAATTCTAATGTCTCTAAATCCAAACTACCACGTAACCCTATGTCTGCACTACATGACCCGAATTAAAAATTGGCTATGACTTACGAATATAATACTCTTATTAAAAATAAGACGTGGGAGTTAGTGCCCCGTCCATCTGGTGTTAATATTATTCGATCTATGTAGATTTTTACTCATAAAGAAAATTCTGACGGGTTTTTGAGAAACATAAGACTCGTCTTGTATGTGATGGTGAAACTCAACAAGTTGGCGTGAATCGTGGTAAGACGTTTAGTCTGGTGGTCAAAGAGGCTACTATTCGTACTATTCTCAGTTTGACTCTCTCAAAAACATGACTCATTCATCAGTTGGATGTGAAGAATGTTTTTACACGGTGATCTTAGGAAGACGGTATATATGCATCAACCCTTGGATTTTCGGGATCCCAATCATCTTCATCATGTTTGTGCTGAAAAAGTCCTTGAATGGGCTTAAGCAGGCCCCACAGACTTGGTATAAAAGGTTTGATGATTATTTATCTACTATTGGGTTTTATCACAGCCGATCTGATCACTATCTATTTATATAACACTGTGGTACTTCTCTGATATTCATTTTATTGTACGTAAATGATATTATATTGAATATTTCGTCTGATAATCTACGCAAGTCTATCATATCACTTATCCATTCTAAATTTGCTATGAAAGACTTGAGACCCTTGAGTTATTTCGTGGGCATTGCAGTCACACTTCATTCAGGTGGTCTATTTTTATCTCAAAGAAAGTATGCTGCTGAGATTATTGAGAGAGTGGGTATGTCATCTTGTAAGTCTATTTTCACTCCGGTTGATACCAAACCGAACCTAAGTGTTATTTCAGGCACACAATATGAGGATCACACCCACTATCACAGTCTTGTCAGGGCACTTCAGCAACTTACTTTCACGAGACCTAATATTACTTATGTAGTTCAACAGATGTGTTTATTCATGCATGACCCACAGATTGAACACATGCATTCGCTCAAACGCATTATACGGTACATCTAGGACACACTTGATTATAGATTGCATTTATATCATTCTTCCGTCTCTACTCTTGTATCATATACATATGTTGATTGAGGTGGTTGTCCTGATACCAGACGCTCGACATCTGGTTATTGTATGTTTCTTGGGGATAACTTGGTCTCGTGGTCTGCAAAACGTCATGCTACATTATCGCGACTCAGTGTAGATAATATTTTATAACTCGCCTACATTAACGTTAGGGACAATTTCAGCGTCTGACAACCGTCCGCTATGACTGCGGGGGTGTGATAGAATACCATGTATAGTGTAATTAGAGTATGAAATTAATAATTACCATAATTATAGAATTCTTGTACAAGTAGAATTAGAATATTATAAGTATAGTAGGAATATGATTTTCGATATTTGGAGATTGTAACTTATATATATACTCTATTTATTAATAACAATAATTAAGAGATTATATTCGTTCACAACCTTCCAATATTTTATAACTCGTATTTTTTCCTTTAAAATCGGCATAAGGAACACGGTGAAAATTAGAAATGAAAACAGTACCACATAGAGAAGGTTAGAAATAGCTACAGAGTGTCCCGGGGCACAATCCAATGGCAAAGGAGGGGGCTTAAGGCGCTCTGGACACTTGCAGCGTGAGATCGATTTCTAGTGAGAGCGTTCTGCTCTCTTCTGGGGTTGATCCCTGTAGGTGCTATCAGTTGTCCGTTCTCAAACCCTGGTTATTGGAGCACATTCCGCGATTTACTGATAGTAGTGTTGAGGGACCGGTACTACTACCTCCAGGACTAGTCTGACCATGGGCGGATCTACGCCCCTGGTATTGGTTGTTCAAAAAAAAAATCACAGCGTTGTATAAGGGAATGGAGATGTTGTGGTTGTTCAAAAGTGGAAAATAGCACTGCAAAAAAACCGATTGTTCGCGTGAACAACCGTGCACTTACATAGGTCCGCGGCTGAGTCTGACACAAGTCGAAAACCTTGATATAAAAAAAAATAGCTACAAAGTCTTGTAGACATAATTATTACATACCACTTGGCATAACATCATCTAATATTCTAATGTAGCTTCTGAATAATGGAAAAGATGCTAAAATGAGGTCCACGTGAAGAGATCCAATGGCTAATGAAGTTACTATTGGTCGCCCAGGGCTTCACTCTTCTATATAGTACTATACTAGTAGAAAAGAAATATGCACCAAATAAGGCTGCACATAAGTTGACTATGGCCTTCCTGGAGAGAAGTTTCTTTCATTGTCTCTTACTACTGGTAACTTCAACGGCAGTCACAATGTCAGCAGATCCATTTGATAGCAGCAGTTTCCCACCAGATTTCATCTTTGGAATTGGCTCTTCCGCTTATCAGGTCCGTCCATATTAATCAACCACTTCAAACCTTGCTATATATATACACCACTTCTTTCTTTCTTTCTTTCTGTGTTTTGGGGAAAACAATTTACAGTTAGGTACATTTAACATGTAGTCGGAGCTAGAGGTTTTGTCAAAGATGTTTAAGTACTTTTAAATTGTGGCGGAGCTAGAAATTTTATTTATATATATATATTAAGGATGTTCAACATGTAATATATATTTGTAATACGTAATAATTGACATGAATTTTAGGCGAAGGGTGTTCGATTGAGCACTCTTGCTGGGTTGTGGCTCTGCCGCTATTAACATGATGTGATATTGTCGGAGTTGGACCAAATCTGTATCGTTTTTCTTAAAAAAACATAGCCTCACACCATTAAGGGTATTTATGTACCCAGGGCGGATCTATGGCCCTGATATTGGTTGTTCAAAAAAAAAATTATAACGTTATAGAAGGGAATGAGAATGCCGTGGTTGTTCAAAAGTGAAAAATAGCACTGCAAAAAAAAAATGATTGTTTGCGTGAACAACCGTGCACCTACATAGGTCCGTGGCTGTATGTACCTCATATTCATATATACGTAACTTCTTTTTTTCTAGCTATCAGTATAGGTTTTCTTTCACCCATACTAACTTGTGCTGGTTAATTAATTATACAGTAAAATTTCTATAAATGAATATTCTTGATACCTGAAAAATTATTATCTTATACGGGTCTATTAATTATCGAACACTGAAAAAACTGGAATTATTCGAACACTTAAGTTATCAGCGTCGTTTTTATTCTAGCATCTTGGAAGGCTATGAGATGAGAGTAATAAATCATGAAAAAATTAATGTCCTGGATGCTATTAATTTTATTAATGTTGCTTGAAATATTGATGTGAAAGCCACAACTGTCGCAAATTGTTTTCGACATTGTAAAATTCGATCCGAGGAAGATATGCTTTTAGAAGAAGAAACTGATGATGTTGAAGGCATTCAAAAATTAGAGGAAGCTATTTCTAATCTACATTTATAGAAATGTCATGAATGTAGAGCAGATTCTGAATTATCCTAATGAAAATGAAGCTTTAATAGAATCGCATACGGACGAAGCAATTATTCAAGGAGTAATGAGTATGTAATATGATGACAATTAAGATCCAAATGATAGTAACGCTATACCACATGTTTCTCCAAAAGAAGTTTTTCTTGCCGTAGAGACTTTGAAAAATTACTTGCTTTAAAATAAGAAGAATGTGCCGAATGTAATTTATGTCCTCCAAAAAATTAAAGATAAAATTGAGTTTAGTTCGCATGAAAAAAAAAAAAACCAATTGACTATAAATATATATTTTAAGAAAGCATAAAATTTAAAATAAAAATTATTTAGAAAGTACTTTATTTTATGAATTATATATATAATTTTCATAAGTATTTAATGAATTATTATTTTATATTTTTAGTGGGTTTCAAGAATTTTTTAGAAAAATTATTATCTTATGTATTTATTGAGGTTATTATTTTATCCCATTGATTCAAATCGGGATCAGAAAAAATTATTATTTAATTAATATTATTAATTTATCAAATATTCATTTATAAGTTTATTTTAATGTATATGCTTAATTGGTTTCAGTATGAAGAAGCAGCAAACGAATATGGTAGAGGGTCCAGCATCTGGGATGACTTTACCCACAAATATCCAGGTCTGTCTCTCTCTCTAACAATCACATCCATTTACAATCTATCTGATGCATTTATAACTAAGCTTATACGGTTCTAAAAGAAAGAGTTGACTTGAAACGCCCATTGTTTAATTGAAAGAAATAATCTTTTGATTATTCTCATTAATGAAAGAGTTATATATTCAAGTTACAGATAAAAAAACTATTTTCCTATTCTACATTTAAAATTCAATTATATTTGAAGACTAACTATACAATTATGGTAAGAGTACAAGACTAATTAAGGTACAAGTCTAATATACACTATATACAAACTATATTGAGAACATGATGGGCCACTACATTCCGTCATGGACCACTAATATTTAATACATCCCCACATACCACAACTGACGGCCTTCGTGACGAGATCGCCTCTAACACTCTTTAAAATGGCCAGGAAGACCTTTGTAAAGATGTTCGCACTGACATTTGATACGATACGACAGACGCGTACTTGTCCTCGAGAAATCTTTTGTCGAACAAAGTGAATTTCTATCTCGATATGTTTAGTGCGCTGGTGCTGAACCGAATTCCCAGAAAGGTATATGACACTAACATTATCACAATAAACCAAGGTTTCTTTCTGAATAGGACAATGAAACTCTAAAAGAAGATTACGTAACCAACATTATTCATATACCACATTGGTTATCCCTCGATACTCGGCCTCTGCACTTGAACGTGATAAAGTGGACTGACGCTTTGCAAACCAAGTTGTTACTAAGAAACATACAATACCCTGACGTAGAGCGTCTGGTGTCGGGACAACCACCCCAATCAGCATTTGTATACGAGACGAGTATAGACATCGACGAAGGATATAAATGTAAGCCATAGTCAAGCGTCCCCTAGATGTACCTAATAATATGTTTGAGTGCATAAATGTGCTCAATCATGTGATCATGCATAAACAAACACACCGGTTGTACTGCATACGTAATATCTGGTCTCGTGAAAGTAAGATACTGAAGGGCCCCTACAAGACTGTGATAGCGGGTTGGATCCTCGTACGGGGAGCCAGCCGCAACACCCAACTTGAGTTTAGTATCAACTGGAGTGGAAGTGGACTTACATGATGACATCACAGCCCTCTCAATGATCTCAACTGCATACTTTCTTTGGGATAAGAACAAATCACGTGCATGACGAGTGACAGCAATCCCTAAAAAACAACTCAAGGGCCCCAAATCTTTCACAACAAACTCAGAACTGAGCATTGTCATAATAGACTGACGTAATGCATCAGAAGAGGCTCAATATAATATCATCCACATATAACAGTATATACGTCATAGAAGCACCACGACGATATATGAACAATGAATTATCCGACTTGCTGTGAGAGAACCCAATAGTCGATACATAGTCTGCAAACCTCTTATACCATGCCCGTGGGGACTACTTAAGTCCATACAAGGACTTCTTCAACAAATAGACATGATGAGAATATTTGGGATCTTTAAACCCCAAGGGCTGATGCATATAGATGGCCTCCTTGAGATCATCATGCAGGAAAATATTCTTCACATCTAACTGATGAATGAGTCATGCTTTCGAAAGAGCCAAACTGAGCACAATGCGAATGGTAGCCGGCTTGACCATAGGGCTAAATGTCTCACCACAATCCACACCAACCTGCTGAGTCTTACCATCACCTACTAAACGAGTCTTATGTCTCGCAAAAGAACCATCTGAATTGTCCTTATGAGCAAAAATCCACATAGACCGAATAATATTAACACCAGATGGACGGGGCACCAACTCCCACGTCTTATTATTAATAAGAGCATTATATTCGTCGGTCATAGCGATTTTTCAATTCGGGTCATTTAAATCAGACACAGGATTACGGGGTAAGAGTGACTTAAGAACATTAGAATGTAAATTAAAATGTCTCTTTGGTTTAAAAATACCTCGTTGACTACGAGTGACTGGTCTTTGACTCGGGAGAGATTGGGCGAATTTTGGGACATATTGGGACACGTGACGGATCGCCACAGCAAATGGGCTGCCGCCCAACACAAATGGGAAACCATGACTGGACCATGCGGTAATGGGTCAGTGATTGGCCTAGTTCCCGCCATCGCCCGCCAGATGTTGCATGATTTAACATCGCGCCAAAGGCGAGCTGGCCAGTGGATTTGAGGTGTGTGACACGTTAAAAAAATAGTAAATAATATATGGGGATATACCATCATCCAAAAAGTTATACGAACTAGGAACGAAATTACTAACCTTAGCAAACGAAAATTGAGATTCATCAAAAATAACATAGCGACTAATGATGATTTTATTAGAAGATAAATCAAAACATTTGTAACCACAATGATTAGACAGATAACCAAGAACACACAAAGAGTAGAACGAGGCTGAAGTTTGTTAATTGTGGTGCATGGAAACAACAGATAACACAAGCACCCAAAGACTCTAAGATGTGAAAATGAAGGAGTCTTATTATATAAAATTTGAAGAGGAGACGAATACGTCAAACTTTTGATAGGAAGAATGTTGAGAAGATATGTAGACATTTGTAGAGCATGATGCCAAAAAGTGGGGGGTATGGAAGCATGAATCAATAAAGTTCGGATAACGTTGTTAATGGTACAAATTTTTCATTCGGCTTTCCCATTTTGTGAAGACGTATGAGGACAAGAAAAATGAAAATTGATCTCATTATTAGCACAAAACTCCCGAAACATCCCATTATCATATTCTTTGTCATTATCACATTGAATATTTTTAATTTTCTGTTCGAATTGAGTTCTAATGAATGCTCTAAATTTTAAGAAGGTAGAAAAAACTTAAGATTTTTTCGCTATTGGAAAAGTCCATAAAAATTAGAATAATCATCCAAAAAAAGAACATAATAACGATGACCCAAAGAACTGAGAACATGAGACGTCCATAGATCGCTATGAATAATATCGAATGACATTAGAGTCTACAAATGACAACTTAACAATTTTTCATAAATAACAAGATTGACAATTCCGAGTATTACTCGTACCCTTACAAGAAATAAAATTATTTTTATTTAAGGAAGACATAATAGACGACCCTGGATGACCTAGAAGAGCATGCCACAAGAAATGAGCCAAAGCTGCAAAAGTTGAGGGCAATGCGTGACTCGATAATCCCGAATTTGGCGTGATAGGATAAAGATTTCCCCTACTATCACATCGCATGAGAGGACATCCCGTTTTGAAATCATTTACAGAAAACCGAAATGGATCAAAATTGACAGAAACATAATTATCAGTGGTGAATTTACAGACATACACCAAGTTTTTAATCAATTTTGGGGCATGAAAGATATTTTTCAAGATAAGGGGTGGATGAGGGGTGACAAAGTTTTATGACTATAACCACGAATCGGAATTGAATTACCATTCCCAACAATTATACCACGATTAATGCTCAAATTGTAATAAGACGAGAGAGTACCTTGATCGGACGTCATGTGGGTTGTAGCTCCGGTGTTCATGTACCAATTCGGGTCCGATGGTGTTATACCAAGAGTGTGCATAGCGGCCTCAATGTCGGTTGGGGTGGTGCCCGCTACGTGATGGGCTTGTGGAGGTCGAGGCCCAAAAATACCTACATTTTGTCCCACCGCGATCGCTGGGAACACTAGCCCAACGGGCGCGGTGACGATAAGTGTCGTTGGAAAATCCACTAGCCGGCCGGGCGAAACTAGAGTTGCCGTAGCACCACCGCTATATCCGGAGGCGTCCACCGCCTCGTCCGCTACCGCTACACCGCCGCTTGCCCCCACGATTTTTTACATCATTTTTTCGATTATATTTGTCGCCCCTTTGTGATCGGTTTTGGTTTTAATGGTCACCAAAATTCAGATAAGTAGAGGAGGACGTCATCATGACCACGGGACTAACACTCGTCACTAACGGGCGCACCAACGTTGCGGAGTTGGTCTGCCAATTCTTTCAACCTTTTGCAATAAACTGAAACGTTCGGGAAATTTTCCATGTTGACGTGGGAAAATTCCTGTTCAAGTGTAATAACTCTGGAATTCTGATTATCTTGAAATATGTCACGCAACCTATCCCAAGCGGCCTTTGTCGTAGCGTCCGACTCAATAATCGTTTGCAACATGTCGGTAGAAATAGTGGTGTAAATCCACTGAAGGACGGTGGCATCAAGAGTCGTCCACAACTTAGGATCATCCTCGCGTTTTGGCACCTCCGTATCCTCATGAGCCGCGGAAATTATGTGATGGATGACTTGATGCGATTGTGCGTCAATCTTGAACAGTTCAACCCACGTCGTATATTGAACGTTTTTATTTCAAAAACAAGGGATATTATTCTTGATGTTAGAAACTGTACGGGCAAGGTGAAACACGTTCTTTGATGTAGACATACTGATAGAACAATATATGATTGAGGGATTTGGAAGAAAGGATTTTTAGTTTGATTTTTTTTTCATAAATCGAGGACAGAACTCGGAATTGGATGACTTCTTCTAGTTCTAGATTACCACTATTCTTTGTCGAATCCCTAGGAGAGGTCGGCGGAAGCTTAAAAAAATACCTGGACTTCTGATACTATGAAAGAAATATTCTCTCGATTATTCTCATTAATGAAAGAGGTATATATACAAGTTACATATAGAAAAATCATTTTCCTATTCTACATCTAAAATCATATTTTATTTGGAGACTATATATACGAGTACAATATTAATTAAACTACAAATCTAATACACACTATATAGTATATACCAACTATATTGAGAACGTGATGGGCCACTGCATTCCGTGATGGGCCACTGATATTTAACATTAATCAATTAAAGAGTTAACACAGCTGTAGATTGTCAGACCCAATAATTAATGGAAGAAACAACAAAGACAACAATTATTGTAGACCTTTATACTTGTTCCGATGTGCCGTTACTCCACGTTAAAAATTAATGTTTAAATACTTGCTTTGATTGAGTTGAAGGATTTCCATTAAGGTAAAGGCGCCTAGATAATTTCATAAGATTTGCCACGCTTATTTTACCTCAACCTTCATAAATTTACTTTATTTATTTATTAAAATTATAAAGATGTTCTTCATTTTTTTGGCCTATATAGATAGAATAATTGACGGTAGCAATGGTGATGTAGCCCTTGATTTTTACCATCGTTATAAGGTACACTTCAATTACTTTTATTAAAGCACAATGCTGTGGTTTAGAAACTTTTACTAATTGACACATTTTAGCGTAAAATTTCGCACTAATATAACTAAGAGTGTCACGATTGTCATTTCTGCAGGACGATATAAAGTTAATGAAATTTCTAGGGTTAAAAGGCTTCAAATTTTCTATCTCGTGGTCAAGAGTATTACCATGTAAGAATTAAATAATTCTCTTAAGGTCTTTCCATTTCAAGTTCTCCGCGATACAAGTTTTTAAAATCACAAAATTTAAATTTTTTTTAATTTTTTAAACTCCGTGTCAAGTCAAATAAAGATAATTAAATTGAAACGGAGGGAATATTAATTATCTAATCAATGAGTTGTATTTTCATACAAGCAGATGGGAAGTTAAGTAAAGGAGTTAACAAAGAGGGCATTGCATTCTACAATAACCTCATCAATGAGCTGTTAGCAAATGGTTAGAATTTCATCTTTCTATTTTGTTCTTAATTTTCCTTTCATTTGATGATAAAAACTAATTTTGACATGACCTGCCTGCAGGTATACAACCTCTTGTCTCAATCTTCCATTGGGATCTGCCTCAAGCCCTTGAACAAGAGTATCAGGGGTTTCTAAGCCCCCAAATTGTGTAAGTAAAACTACCCAATTATTTATTAAAGGCATAATATTATAGACCTTTAAATTTGACCCCAGCCGACAAGTAAGCCCTTCAATTTTTAGGTGTGCACAAGTAGGTATCTCAACTTGTGCTCCTTTTGTCAGTTGAATACTCTAACTTACAAAATGATCATCTAGACATCTTCAGAAATATATGTGTCACGTCAGTCTCACGTTAGCATTTGTGTTTACGTGTTCAACTTTATACAATTTGAGGTGTCTACTTGCGTATTTGATTTTTACTATCTGCATGTTCATAATGCGTTAATTTCTCGTCTGATGTTGATTGTTTCTCATACTTTATTTTACTTTGTTTGCTTTGCCTGATTATGCTTTGTCTTGAGCCGAGGGTCTCCCGAAAACAGTCGCTCTACCTATCAAGGTGGAGGTGAGGTCTGTGTACAGTCTACCCTCCTCAGACCTCACATTGTGATATTTTCACTGGGTATGTTGTTGTTGTTGTATTTTTTGTCAATTCTCGCTAATTAATTATTAAATTAAAAGAACTTTTGTCAATTCTCACTACTTAATTCTACATAATTTACAGTTGAGATCAAATTTAAAAGCCTCTTTATATATTATGTCTTTATTAAATTAAAATATTTTTTGTCAATTCTCGCTATTTAATTATTAAATTAAAAGAACTTGTGTCGATTCTAGCTACTTAATTAATTCTATGGTTTGGAGAAAGGAAGAAATATTAGATTTTGATCAATAGGTTATTATTTTTTTCTTTAAATTATAGGGATGACTTTCGAGATTATGCAGAGTTATGCCTCAAAGAATTCGGAGACAGGATTAAACATTGGATCACTATTAATGAGCCATACACATATGCCTTGTTTGGCTATGTACTAGGCTCCCATCCCCCTGGCCGATGTTCAAACAGTAATGATTGCCTTGTTGGAAATGATGCAACTGAACCTTACATAGTTGGGCACCACATGCTTCTAGCTCATGCAACGGCGGTACATTTATATAGGCAGAAATACAAGGTAAATTATAGGTCAACAGAGATGGCAACGGATTCTAAATCCGGTCCGGATTCGGTGGATCCATATCCGTTTTTATAGGATATGGATCTTTAAAATTTGGACCCGTATGAATTTTATCTTTGAAATCCGTATCCGGTCCAAATTCGATCCGTGGATCCGTTTTTTATTAAATATATTTATTATAATTAATGGCAGTGTAGCCAGTAGTTAATGGCAGTCATACAAATAATTTCAACATTCCAAGATATTTAGGTAATTTGTAGCCAGTAGATAAAAAATGAAAAATAAAAATAAATTTGAGACAATAGAGCTTCTGCTTCATAATATTTGGATATGGAAATAGAAACAGTCCCTCATAATAAAACGCATATATTTTACACCCTCCGGTCCAAAATAGATGATTGTCTAGAATTTTTTTACTTTTTCACAATAGTTGATTGTTTGTAATTTCAATGTACTTTTAATCTTATTTTCTCCATTTTACCCCTATTTACTTTTTGAAGGGGTCTATTTTATAGATTGATTTGCTTTTAATGATTGTAGGGTATATTATTAAACTATCACAATCCCTTAATAAAGCACTTTATTCCTAGACAATCATCTATTATGAAACAGAGGGAGTACAAGATTGGAACTTAACTGATTAGACAGAAATGATTATAGTTATTATTACACATTAAATATTAATGTTTTAGTGAATTTAAATTAACCTTAATCAGTAGATACTAGTTAATATTACACATTAAATATTAATGTTTTAGTGTAGCCAGTAATCACCTAAAAAAATTGGATCCATTTACATTGATTACTTTTTTTTGCGGGGCGAGGTGTGTTTTTGTCCTCTAATGAAATGTTGAAATATTATTCAAGGCAATTTTTTTACATGTGGATCCAAATCCGATCCGTAGACCCGGTGGATCCAATGAATCTGGATCCGGATCTGAATACATGTATGAAAAATGAATCTGGATCTGGTCCAGATCCTATCTGTTGCCATCCCTATAGGATGTTTGGATTGGACTTTTTTTATCCTTTTTTATTTCCTTCAAATTTTTAAGGTTTTTGGGTGAGATAAAAAGTGTTTTTAAGCACTTATTTTTAAGTTAAATATACAAAAATTAAAAGCTGAGTAGGATCAACTTATAACTTTTAGCTTATTTTCAAGTGATGTTATTGAAAACATTGATAAACCAAAAATTGCGCAGGCCTATTGGAATTCTGATCACACTTGATACTACTACATCTTGAATAATGATTTTTTTTCTTCCTGAAAATTGCGCAGGCTTCGCAAAAAGGTAAGATAGGAATATCGTTGTTTACTAATTGGTATGTACCATACTCTACGGAGAAGGAAGATATAGATGCTACTCAACGAGCTATTGACTTCATGTTGGGATGGTAACTTAAATTTATTTCCATGTACATTAACATTACAATGACTTTCATAAGTACATTGAGAAATTAAATTCCATTTCCTCTGTGTGTTTTGGTGGAAGGTTTATAGAACCAATAACTTATGGAGACTATCCAGCAAGTATGCATAAACTTGTAAAAGATCGATTACCAAAATTTACTACTGAGGAAGCTAAGATGGTGAAGAGTTCCTATGACTTCCTGGGACTAGATTACTACACTTCGTCCTATGCCGCCAATGTTGTTTATACTGACACTGTGAATATTAGCTACCGAACAGATTCCCAAGTATATCAAACAGGTTAGTTGCACAAAATATTACTATTAATATTCTTTATTATGTCTCCGTATGACCAATAGATCACAAGTTTGAGCCGTCGAACCGGCCACTAATGCTTGCATTAGGATAGATTGTCTACATCACAGTGCGGCCCTTTCCCGAACTCTGTTAAAGTGGAATGCTTTGTGCTATCACACTACTCTTCTTTTATTTTATTTTATAATATTCTTTAGAATTAAAGGATAAAAAATACACCTTAAGTATCACATTTTTTTTAGTTTCCTACCTCAACTATCAGTTGTTTATTTTTCCTACCTAAAGTATCACCAACTAGTTTGCAAAATACATCTCAACTATCAGTTGTTCACTTTTTCTACCTGAGCTATCACCAACTTATTTATGTAACCGAGAATGGTATGACAAGCTAGCTAGAAGTACCATTTAATCTAGCACATTATTTATGTAGTTGAACTAAATTTATTATACTTTGTCCTACAAATTGTTATTAGGAATGAGTGATGCCAATGTGACAACAGTTCAACAAGGAGTAAATGACTTGGAAAGAATAGATTATATCCGTCAACATCTATTGGCCATCAAGGATGCCCTTCAGTGAGTCCATTCTTTCCCTAATTAATCTTCTTTTACAAATATCTTCCTGTGTGTTCGGTACGAAGGAAACTGTTTTTTCCGAAAATATTTTCAGGATAATAAGTAATTTTTTTTGTTTGATACCTAAAAAAAATTATTCTAAAAGTATTTGTATATAAGCTAGAGAAACACTATGTGAGGTAGTAGAAAAGTCAGAAATTTGGCGAAGGATCACTTGTGTTGAGAGTGAAAAATTAAATATATACTTATAATAACTAACATTTAACTTCAGCAAAGAGTGTGCACATGACCACCCTTCGCCTAAGGTGGCTCCGTCCATGATGTGAGGTGGGGGTAGGGGTGGTGGGAATGGGGATGAAGATGAGATGTGTTGGAGGCTGGAGAGGACACAATCAATGCTACTTGTGGAACTTGTTTGTCATTTTTTAAATTTTATTTTTGAGAGAAAATATTTATCAAAATTTTTAATCAACGGAACATGTAAAAATTGGTTCGTCTATACCTAATACACCCTTCATTTCTTTCCATTTTACTGTGTGATGTTTTCCCATAAAAAAAAGGCATTCTAGTATACACATTATTTTAAAAATGGTTTCTTGTAACAGGGATGGTGTAAATGTCAAAGGTTACTTCGAATGGTCATTATTGGATAATTTCGAATGGAGTTCAGGATACACCCAAAGATTTGGAATTTATTATGTTGACTATAATGATAATTTAAAGAGATACCCCAAACGATCTGCTCTTTGGCTAAAAGAATTCCTCTCCAGTAGAGAGATTTCGAAATCTGATTGTTAACATTTTAGAGGTAAGGAAGTACTACCTAGCAAAAATATTTTATCTCATTTAATATATAAGGACATTTTTTGCATACTCTCGCACATTATTTACACGGATCTACATCGTTTGAAGTGGTTGTTCGAAATAAAAAATCAGAGCGTTGTATAATGGAATGAGGATGTTGTGTTTGTTCAAAAGTGAAAAATAGTATTGCAAAAAAAAAAAAAATCACCCTTATTCACGTGAACAAGGGTGAACACAATAGGTCCGCTGATGCGCGGTAAGATGCACACACTTTAAACGCAAGTGCACGTTATCGTGACAAGTAGTATAGTCTTGATAAGACCGAATATCGTCCTCAAGGATTAGGGTTCAATTACCAACTATCTATTTTTTGGTATCTATTTGGTAAATTGATATGTGGATTTGTTGTTTATAACTAAGAATTATAAAAACTATTTTAACTATAAAGGTTTACTTCAGTGATGATGAGAATAGGGCTTCCATGTATCCTTACTATCCGCTTATGCTACTTACTAATGCATTAACTTATGGTATTCTTCTTTTGGAGAAAGCATGTTTACGAAATCGTTTTATACTCCCGTTAGGGTTATATAAACACTCAACCCCAGTATCGCACCTTACCTACCTTTCGGTGATAAGGATAACTCTATGGGAGGATTAAGAACAAAAACCTAGTTGACCGTCACGCACAATGCGCAAAATTAGGGTTGTTAAGCCTCTCATCAACACTACATAAATAATTGAGGTATTTTCATCCCCAATCCAAGAATGTCTACCCAACTTACAGCATATTCACAATCCACCCTTTCTAACTGATTAGAAATCATATAGTGATAATTAGTTGTCAATTAATTACCAAGAGTTCAACTCAATTATTGGATAGATCTCACAATAAGAAAAATAACCATAAGCATGCATTAATTTATAACATAAGTTTCTAGCAATTCAACATGGAAAACCCTATAAGAGAATTAGTTCCTAGCCATAAATATGACAGGAACTAATTCAAAGTTCATCATACAAAACCGAAATAAAGTAAAGAAAAGGGAAAAGAAATTACTAAACTAATGGTATCCAATCTCCAAGCAAAAGTCTTGTGTTGCAGGCGGGAACCTCAAAATCGCTTAGGGTTCTCCTTTTATAGTCAAACCGCCTCTTTTCCTCTTCGTTCGACTGATTTTCAAAAGACCTAATTTTTTCAGCGTCGGCGCCGCAGACAGCGCCGCGCATGGCGCGAAGTTCTGCAATCCGTCGGTGTTTTGGCGCCGCGCCCCGATATTCGCTGTTCGGCGCGCGGCCTGCAAGTTCTGTAGCTTCTGATGTTCAGCGCCGCGGCCCTGCATTCGCTGCTCGCGCCGCGGCTAAGTCTTCGCAGCCTCTTCGAATGGCGCCGCGCCTCGCTGATCGGCAGGAGCCGCGGGCGCTGGTCCGATTTCACCCTCGTTCGCCATTTTCTCTGTTTTCAGCTCTGGCATCTCCTCTTTTGCCCTCTTTTAGCTCCTTTTCCGCCATTTGGCCATTTTAACCACTTTGACTCAAAAGAAAGGAAAACTACCCTAATACGACACTTATATGTACAAAACGGGACAAAAGACTAACTAAAACTGACTCAAAAGGTGTATATAAAATACACCGATCAAATACCCCCAAACTTAACCTTTGCTCGCCCTCGAGCAAAAATAGAAATAAATAAAATAAAAGACTCAAAGAAACGAAAAATACAAGACTCACTGACATTGATCACTTTTGCTGCATTAGTGTAAACTAGAAAAACATGAAGGTTAGCACAATAATATGCAGGAACATATAGCATGACATTTCAGCACATTAAGCTAGATATTTCGCAACTCATATTATCATGCTTTAATGGAAGTCAATATACTAAATTATGCATATAAATTCAAGAATTCCTATGGCATGCTTACTTGTTATTCTCCACTAATTCTGGATATGCATAAAATAGATCTTCAGGACTTTAAGGGTTGTAATGTAGACTTAGGTATAGGTAGGTAAAAATAGGCATTTTAGGCTCATTTCGTGTACCATAAGCTCTCTTCCAGATTTCTTTTTTTTTTTCTTTTTTTTTGTTCTTTTCTTCATTTCGATTCTATCTTTCCCCTCTTTTGTTTTGGGAGAGTGAAATATATAATGATGACAAGCACCCCCAAACTTAGGCTTTTGCCTATTTCTTATTACTTTTGTATTGGGGTGCAACAGACTTATTCACTCTTTTGTGTCTCTTTTTTTTAACACAATGTATTCCACTATTTCATATTTTCACTTATGGTACAATTTGTGGGAATATAGGGTGTCAAAGAAGAAGTTTCAAATTTAGGCTCAATGGGGCTGACTAGGGATATTTTTTGAAGTACGGGATAGAAAAGAATGGTAAGAATTGGCTATCAAAGAAATGCCTGAGTCATCTCCCTAGCATGCATATCCTAACTATTTCGCCTCAAATAGCAAGCAATCATAACACATAAGTATTTATCATTTAGCATGCATAACACAAGCAAGAAACTCCAAATAGACAGATTCTGTGAGTTTTTGGCATATCTAACTTAGGTGTTTAGATAGTTGCTTCAATTCCGTTACATTATTCCACCTTACTTCACTAGGTGTTTCTAGCAACTACAGCATACATGATCTTTGACAGACAATTATGACTCAAAAAGAAAAAATTTTGGTGACTCAAAAATAAACATAAAAACAATCAAAAAGACTAAAATAAAACATAACATGACACAAATAAAATAAAACACAAATAAAGCACCCCCAAACTTAAATCACACATTGTCCCCAATGTGTGTCGACTCAAAGACAAATAAAAGAAATAAGATACTTACAAATTTTGGTTAAAATGGTGGTGGTGGTGGTGGATAATGCATCGACCATTGGTTGAACAAGGAACTCAACTCGTTGATTTGTTGTCTTGTTTCTTGCTGTCCTTGTACTATCAGGTTCCAAGGTCCGCATCATCCTCATCCGATTTTGATACAAATTGCTCTATTGTGGGCGCTGGAGGTTCTCGCCTGTAGAATGGCCTGGCTAGGTCCTGCCTCATATCGAGCCCCTATTTCGTGCTCATCTTCGCCCATGGCGGCTCTGCTGCCGGCTGCGCTGGTTGTACTCTCCGTCTGGCCGGGCTTGGTGCAGGAAAGAGTGCACTATCCCATAGGACACCGGCAGTTGGTTTCTCTCATGAGTGTCAGTGGGTAGTTGTGGGACCGCACTCATGTGGCAAAGACTGGTAATGAGTGAACCGTGTCCCAATCCACCTGTTGTCACCAAAGATGCTGATTTCTTCAACGCCTCGCACTATTTCTTTCCCACATCAATCGTCATTCCTCATAATTCCATATACCGGTTTAATCCTATCCTCCGCACTCGGTGAAGTGCGTGGATGGAATCACGCGGCGCCGATTTAAATATAGCCAACCTTTGGCCACTTTGTTGAATCGCACTGCTCGGTGCTCTTGATCCATTTCTCCCAATATCAAAAACAACCTCATGGTAGCTCACGGTGTTTGCAACGGCATTCCAGTCAATGTGGTCAGTGCTTCTAGACCATGTTCTAAAGTGATTTCAATCACTTCTTTCTTCAACATCAACCGTTTTCAATTGTGAATTTACATTCTCTGCTGTCACAGGCACATAAGCTCCCCTAACAAAGCATCCCCTTTCCACCTTCTCCGGCAAGTTGGCATAAAATTCACGCACCATTGTTGTGTTCACTGGTGCTATCTTCTCCGGATTTACGAATCTCCTCCACCCCCTTAACTCAATCATAACCCGGATGGGCTCATAAACATCTTCCTTCCATTCCCCTTTCTGGTATTATGGGTCTGGTATCAAGCTTTTTGTATCTTTGGAAGGCTTCGTAGCTCACAAACCTAGTATTATCGTAATGTGGGGTTGGGGTGGATGTGGAGCCTCTTCTCTTCCTGGTGGCCATGGTTTAAAATAGTTTATGGAGCTTTTCAATTTAGTGGCACAAATGTTTCCTACACAATCTACAACTAGCAATAACACAACACCCCCAAACTTCAACTTTTCTACCCAATACCCACACTCCTTTTCTACTCTTTTCCAAACTTCACAATCAACTTTTCAAGACCAATTACTTCAACTACAATACTCCTTCAAACTACTACCTCCCGTGACTTCAAGAAGGATTCAAGAACGTAAAAGATTACCTTTTGGCAGAAGCTTCGTTTCTTGTTTCTAATGGTGGTTTGGCGCTATGGAACTGAGCTTTGTTGGTTGAGATGGATAAGGTTATTAGGAATTTAAGAGTTTTGGTTGTGGTTGGGTTTAATTTGTGGAGGATTTGTGGGCAAATTTTTGGAATTTCGTGGGTTTTGGAGAGGCGGTTAGGTTTTTGAAATTGGATTTGGGAAAATCTGATTCTGGCGTTTTAAGTTCGATTCCCGCCGCATGGCTTTTTAGCCGGCGCCAAACTCGCCGGGACTTTCTCGCCGCGCTAAACTTGGCAAATTTTTCGAATTTTTCCGCCGCGCTCGCTTCCTGGCGCCATGGCTTCAACTCTGCCTCGCTTCTTTTCGCGCCGCGCCTCGCTCTGGAAGCGCTACCGCTTTACTCGCTCGAAATTGACTTTTCTTCGCTTTTTCGCCTCTTCGCTTATTTCAGCACTGTCAATCACAGCTCAAACACAAGAACCCAAGACCGTGAGATTGTTCTAGACAAAATAAAATAAACTAAAGACAAAAATTAAAATAACATAATTGAAAACGTTGGGTTGCCTCCCAACAAGCGCTGTCTTTAACGTCTTTTAGCCGGACGCAATTAACCGGTACGAGTGCTCATTGGACCCTTCTGCGAACTACTTGCAATTCGCAGATTTATTGCTATAGGTCTCAATTCTCCTATAACTATTTGCTCAACCAAGAACCTTAAACATACAATTATCCCCAAGTACACAAGCATGGACTTGTCTTTTATATTTTATAACGTAGAATCCGTGAAATTCTCTACATCTCTCAACTCTGTGGGCACTCACTGGTATGGGCTTCCTAATGGGGATCACCGTGATAGCTAGTGGTGGTTCTTCCGTAATAGGTGCAAGAAAAGGATTTCTCTGAGTCCGGGAAGGTAAATAATTGGATCTCTGCAATCTTTTCTTTTCTACACCAACTATCTCACCAGATTCCTCAATAGTTGGGTTTGGTTGTGCTCTCAAATTGTCGTTGTTAAAAATGACTGCGAGTTCTCCTATTTGCGCTCCAAATTTCTTTATGGCCAATCTCATTTCATCCATGAATCGCGCTGATACTTAGTGAGATCGAGTATGACTTCTCGCAATTCCTCTCTCTCTTCCTCTATGGTTGGAGCTCGATCATATTGACAGTAGAAATTCATGTCTTGAGGATCCCTGAGATGCATCAAAACCAACAACGGATCACGGCACCCTTGTTTGCACACAATAAATACATAAAACGAAAAAGAATAAAATAAAATAGAATAAATAAAAACATATAAAAAATTAACAAAGAGTAAAAAACCAAATTAAAAATTAAAAATAGATAAATTTGATATTGAATTATGCCTAATCCCCGGCAACGGCGCCAAAAACTTGATGCGCAGTAAGATGCACACACTTTAAACGCAAGTGCACGTTATCGTGACAAGTAGTATAGTCTTGATAAGACCGAATATCGTCCTCAAGGATTAGGGTTCAATTACCAACTATCTATTTTTTGGTATCTATTTGGTAAATTGATATGTGGATTTGTTGTTTATAACTAAGAATTATAAAAGCTATTTTAACTATAAAGGTTTACTTGATGATGATGAGAATAGGCTTCCATGTATCTCATCGTCCGCTTATGCTACTTACTAATGCATTAACTTATGGTATTCTTCTTTGGAGAAAGCGGGTTTACGTAAATCGCTTTATACTCCGTTAGGTTATATAAACACTTAACCTCAAAGATCGCACCTTACCTACCTTTCGGTGATAAGGATAACTCTATGGGAGGATTAAGAACAAAAACCTAGTTGACCGTCACGCACAATGCGCAAAATTAGGGTTGTTAAGCCTCTCATCAACACTACATAAATAATTGAGGTATTTTCATCCCCAATCCAAGAATGTCTACCCAACTTACAGCATATTCACAATCCACCCCTTTCGGAATCTGATTAGAAATCATATAGTGATAATTAGTTGTCAATTAATTACCAAGAGTTCAACTCAATTATTGGATAGATCTCACAATAAGAAAAATAACCATAAGCATGCATTAATTTATAACATAAGTTTCTAGCAATTCAACATGGAAAACCCTATAAGAGAATTAGTTCCTAGCCATAAATATGACAGGAACTAATTCAAAGTTCATCATACAAAAACTGAAATAAAGTAAAGAAAAGGGAAAAGAAATTACTAAACTAATGGTATCCAATCTCCAAGCAAAAGTCTTGTGTTGTGCAAGAAGGGGAACCCTAAAACCGCTAGGGTTCTCTTTATAAATAAAACCGCTCCTCTTTTCCTTCGTGCTCGCCTGATTTTCGTCAAAAGACCTAATTTTTTCGCGTCGGCGCTGCGGCGCCGGAAGTTCTGCAATACGTCGGGTTTATTGGCGCCGCGCCGATATTCGCTGTTCGGTAGCCGGCGCTGCAAGTTCTGTAGCTTCGGATGTTCGCGCCGCGCCGTGATTCGCTGTTCAGCCGCGCCGAAGCCTTCGCAGCCTCTTCGAATAGTGCCGCGCCTCGCTGATCGGCAGGAGGCCGCGCGCTGGTCCGATTTCACCCTCATTCGCCATTTTCTCTGTTTTCAGCTCTGGCATCTCCTCTTTTGCCCTCTTTTAGCTCCTTTTCCGCCATTTGGTCATTTTAACCACTTTGACTCAAAAGAAAGGAAAACTACCCTAATACGACACTTATATGTACAAAACGGGAAAAAAGACTAACTAAAACTGACTCAAAAGGTGTATATAAAATACACCGATCATCCGCCCCTGATTATTTAGTCACGAGGCTTGCTCTTAGACGATAGTTTCTTTTAGATCGTCCAAAAATTTAATAAACGTGTTAAGTTGTATATATTTTCTTGAGTTTAAGTTTTGTACCATCAGTGTAACTAATGTTTTATACCATCATGTCATTTAAATATATATATGTGTAAGTCTCCTTAAAATGTGAAATTTGAATCTTAAAAGTAATATATATTGGAAAATATTATCCAAAAACACAAAAATATATGAAGAACAATATAAAGATGAAGATTTAACAATATAAACAACGAACACGGGATTGAAGACTTGAAACACGTACGAAACGTTTTCTTAAAAATGATATTTGCTCTCTCATCTATGAAATTGCACGTAAATAATTTTAATGGATGTGACAAGCCTTTTGGAAATCTACACCGAGAAAAGAGTGAAAATTTCATCTTAGGGAAAGCAAGAACTTTTCTGATTTTAAAGTTGTTGAAGCTCACCATTGACGAGTACACAGAGATTATCCAAGTCGAGTGAATACAAAAATATACATACAGAAGTCACTGGAAGAACATTCAAGGTAAGAAAGATTCAGAAGAGATAGAGAAGAAGGAAGAAGAAGACTAGGGTTTTTTACCCTCTTTTTTATTTCAGAAACGTTTTGTTTACATACCGCAATCTGCCTTTACACAAGGCTCTCTTTATACATATATAGATAACCTAAAGGGCCTATGGGCTGCCTTAATGGGCTCCCAATAACAGCCCTTTTCTATTTTCTTTAACAGGCTCCCTCAAGCTGGATGCTGGAAAATGTTCAGCAATCCTAGCTTGGAACAAAGATGAAAATGTTGATATCTATTTAGTCCTTTTGTGAGCAGATCTGCAGGTTGTTCTGCAGTGGGAACATGCTCAGTTTTCACCACTCTTTTCTGAATCTTCTCTCTTATGAAGTGTAGATCAATCTCTATGTGCTTGGTCCTTTCATGAAAAACTGGGTTTGCTGCTATTTGTATAGCTGATTTGCTGTCAGTAAAGATTGTGACTGGCTGTCTAATATTGAAGTCAATGTCTCTCAACAGCCCAACAATCCAAGTTATCTCAGCAACAGTACTAGCAAGGCTCCTATATTCAGATTCTGCAGAGCTCCTAGAGATTGTAGACTGCTTCTTAGACTTCCAGGAAATGAGAGAATCACCAAGTTTCACCAAGTAACCTGTAATGGACTTTTTTGTATGTGGGCATGCAGCCCAGTCTGCATCACAGAAAGCAGTTAGAGTATTCTGTTGACTACTAGACATAAGTACCCCTTGTCTTGGCTGGTTCTTTAGGTACCTTATTATTCTTAAGGCAGCATTTAGATGAGACTTCTTAGGTTGTTGTAGAAACTGACTGAGAGTTTGAACACTATATGCTATGTCTGGTCTTGTAATAGTAAGGTATAGTAACTTACCAATCAATCTTTGGTAGACCCTAACATTATCTAAGAGTTCATCAGTAGTGGCAGTATTTTTTCCCTGAATATTCTGCTGCTTAGCAACTAGCTCATCATTTTCTTTGGTGGTCATCTTGGTATTACAATCAGTAGGTGTGTTAATAGGCTTAGCTCCAGCTAGTCCTGATTCTGAAATAAGCTCCAATGCATATTTCCTTTTATGCATTAGAATCCCTTTATTAGATCTAGTAAATTCAATTCCTAAGAAATATCTTAATTCTCCTAGGTCTTTCATTTTAAACACATCTTGAAGAGACTGTTTTGTCTCTCTTATCACAACGCACTAAACATATAGAGATGAACATTCACTTTGTTAGAGAAAAGATAGTTCGAGGACAAGTACGTGTTTGTCATGTCCCTTCAAGATATCAAATTGAAGACATCTTTACAAAAGGTCTTCTCTCGATCTTTTTTGAAGATTTTAGCGACAGTCTCAGCGTACGAAGACCGCTCGCTATGACTGTGGGGGTGTGTTAAATATACAATATACAAAAGTATATTATGTGTATATTAAGAGGAGTAAAAGCATACGACCAGGCCCACGATTTCCAGCCCATTACGGGTCCAGTTCGAGACATGTATATGTCCGTGACATGTATATTTCCTTTGTATATTTGGACTTAATCTTATACCTTAAATAGTATTGTAATATTACCATAAGTATATAGTTAGTCTCCGTATAGAATAAAGATTTAGATGTAAAATAGAAAAATGATTTTCTATATATGTCTTTCATCTAATCATGGGATTAATTCTTTCAAATCTTAAGCAAAAAAAATATATTCCTGTAGGAGATGGGACTTAACAGGGAAACCTTGTAACCATAGTATTGCAGCTATATCGGTTAAGAAGGATGAACATGAAATGTATGTTCTCTGTAATCTTTATTAAGAGTAACAGTTAAACACGCTAAACTAAAAAGTACTATTTTAATTGCAGAACTAACCTTCACAGTAATAGACGATTTGTTGGCACCGTTAACCTCCGTTACTTTTGTTAGGTGAAAAGTGGGAAAAACGTGCTTAGGAGTTAAGGACAATAATTAAAATAGCTAAACAAACAGATGATTATTAGTTAGTACTCGAACGTACGTCTTAGGATTGTGTATATCGGGTATAAGACCATAATAGTTTTCCTTTTCCGTAATTGTAATTTTATACTAAAATCACTTAAAATCAAGCGTATAGAAATTATATCATTATTGTATAAAATATATATTACTACTGTATGTATATTGAAAAAATATATCACACGTATAAAAACTGTATTATTATTATATAGAATATGCATCCTCATAGTATATAGAAAATGTATCATAAATATAAAAATTGTATAATTATTGTACATAATATGTATCCTCATAGTATGTGTATAGAAAAAAGTATCATTCTTGTAGAATCAACGTATAATTTATAATGTATACACACAAATGATACATATATTATACGGTCCTTATACACTATTTACGCAGATTATCAGAGAAAAATTAGAGACCGCCGGAAAATTTATCCGCCCTATCTGTACCAAATGACTGAACACTTTCCTTTTTTGATTATTCTCAAAGGATAAGATTCTTCGATTTACCAAACATATGTGGATCCAATCACGATCTTATATATAAGCCCTTTTTTACTCTCAACCATTGCCGAGAAGAGAAAATGCGTAGGCGGGTGAGAAAATTGATTTGCGATCGAAAACCTTTCCTATCTAGTGTCAGCTGATCCTTCAGCGTCTGCACCAACTAAATCGGAAGCAAGCACCGCCAAGCCAACAAGAAAGCAGAAACTGCATGAGGTAAGACTAAGGGCCTTGTGCGCCCTGGCTTCCCAGATTTGATGATTTCACAACGTTTACATGAACTCCGACGAAAACACGTTCTCCAATGAAGTAACAAAACTCAGGCGATGGTCGGAGGAGTTCTGAAGATCGTGTATCATCCACTACAACTTGTGAGTTGTGACTCTAAGCCATTGGCAACTACTTGCTCCATTTTGCCTGATTTTTACCACTTTGACTGCAACTCCACAGTCTGTATACCAATACACAAAATGGGTCATCAATTAAACAGGAAAAAAAATCAAGAAAATTGGTTACATGCATATAAAATAGATAAATGTATTGTAATTCGTGTGTTTTAGTGTACTGATAACATTAGGCGTATGTGAGTGTGAAAAACTAACCTGGGATTTTTCAGATGGTGTCCTTTTTCCTTTTTATTTAATTAATTATGTTTTCATAACATCCTTTAAATGTTCGGCCTCGTGGATCAATCCAACCAAACCTCATCGGTTAAAAGCCTCTGTTTAAAATGGGCTGCAAATTTTTAGCCCAACAGTATCCAACAAACGAGTTAGGTTGGGCCGCCCTCAACAGCTCTTTTTTTGGCCCATATATTACTCAAGAAAAAGAATGTTCTTTTAATTAAATTAGAAAATTACTTATCAATATCAATCCTAATATTCCAATTACTATATTATATGATCTGGCAAAATGCATTTAAGAAAAATATTTCAATATCAGATAGATTAATATTATTATTATTATTATTATTATTATTATTATAATAAGATGTGGGAAAGAACGACTATTAGCGAATATTCTTTAAATATTCACAATATATATTGTATTTATTAGTATCATGTATGTAAGGTAACTTAGGATTCTTACTGTATTAGAAATCACATTTGTACAACTATATATATTTGTGATTAATGAAAGAAATTCCTAAGGAAAATTATTCTAACATCTTACATGGTATCAATAGTCTAAACTCCCTAAACCCTAGAAATTCCCTATTGATTTTCGCCCCCCCCCCCCCCCCCTCTCGGCATTGTCGTTTTCTCTTTGAATTCTAACTCTGTGGCTATCATGTCTCCTCCTACCTCTCCTAAATCCACTGATTCTACCTCCGAATTAATTGACACCCCTCCTTCCTCAAAGTCTTATTTTCATCCGACATTTGCTGTCACAAACATCAAGAATTTTGTCCCTATTATTTTTTATCAAGAAGAATGTTAATATTCTATGTGGGTAGAACTATTTTATATCCATGCATGCGCGTATAACGTGCTCGACTACATTGGTGATTCAATCCCTCGCCCCTCTGAGATTGATGACTCTACATGGCGTCGTCTTGACGTCATTTTTAAACAATGGATCTATGGTACCATCTCAAAAGACTTGATGTGTACTATCCTGAAAACTGGTGCTTAGACACGCGAACTTTGGGTACGCTTGGAAGACATATTTCAGGATAATAAAAATATTTGGGCGGTGTAGTTAGAGGAGAAGTTCAACAACACTCGTCTTGAGAATTTTAACAACATGTATGACTATTGCAAACAACTGAAACTTGTCGCCGACCAACTCTCTCATGTTGGGACAACGGTTTCTGAGACTAAAATGGTACTACAACTCGTTCCAGGATTACCAAAAGCGGAATATGATACTCTTGTAACAATGATTCAATACGCAGGGGCCCAGTTTCAGCAGTAGTGGCAGCCCAGTATTCTCGGTCCAGCACCAACAGGCCCATCTCCTCAACAGGCCCATCTGATGTCGGCCCAACAGTTTCCTTTAGCCCAGCAGATGCAACCCACTTATTTGGGCCAAGCTTTCAACACTCTCACTCTGCAACCGCCCGACAATAATTGGTATATGAACTCCGGAGCCACATCACACCTGACCAACTCTTCAGGTAATTTTTTCCAACTGTTTCAGTTAAAATATCCTCAATACATTACTGTTGGCAATGATCACCGCATTCCAATTGTAGGTTATGACAATACACACACTAAAAATCCCCATCCACCCTTCTCACTTAACCATGTCCTCTACGCCCCTCAAATTATTAAAAAGTTGATATCTGTTAGAAAATTCACTCGTAATAATTGGGTGTCTGTAACCCTTTTGGTTTCTCTGTGAAGGATCTCAATACGGGGAGAATTCTTACGCGATGCAATAGTGTGGGAGACCTCTACCCTTTCACAAACTCTTCCGCTGTCAGAACTCAACAATCAGTCTTCTTTGCTGCATTGTCTTCATCCACCTGACACAATAGGCTCGGACATCCAGAAAATCATGTTTTTTTTTCTTAGAAATAATCAGCGTATTAAATATAATAATGAGAAACTTGCCCAAAATTGTTTTTCTTGCCCGCTTGGCAAGCATACTCGTCTTCATTTTCTGTCTTCAATGAGTATTACAGTTTCACCATTTGACATTGTTCATGCTGACTTGTTGACCTCTCTAAGTCACAAATTCTATCTTATTTTATTAGATGACTTTTCACATTTTGTATGGATTTATCCACTCAAATTCAAATCTGAGGTTTTTGCTAAATTTCTTGAGTTTCACATATTTGTTAAAACCCAGTTTGAAAAATCAATAAAATCCTTTCAATGTGATAACGGGCGTGAATTTAATAATTCGACTTTCCATAATTTTTGCTCCCAACAAGTCATGGTGTTCCGATTCTCTTGTCCTCACACCTCCCCTCAAAATGGTAAAGCTGAACGAATTATTCGCAATGTTAATAACATGGTCCGTACTCTCCTCTTTCATGCATGTCTGTCATCATCTTTCTGAGTCTATGCTGTCAAAATAGTAGAATACCTCCTAAATATTTTACCTAATAGCACCCTACAAAACAAAACCCCCACATACATTCTATATAGTAGGACTCCATCTTATGACCACCTACGGATCTTCGGCTATCTGTGCTATCCCAATCTTACCTCCACCACCCCTCATAAGTTGGCTCCTCGAACTACACCATGTGTATTCCTCGGTTTCCCACCCAACCATAGGGGTTATCTGTGATATGACTTGTCCACTCGTCAGATTCATATTTCTCGTCACGTTCAACGAGATGATATTTCCATTTTCGGACCCTCAGAAATACCGAAAACCTGACTACTCATTTCTTGATGAACCAATCATATGTCCCAGCATTCTAAGTCAGCTCACTCATATCCCGCCTTCAGCGCTGCGGCCCCCAGGGGATGCACCACAGCACCAGTCTTCCAGTGAGCAAGTTGATCTTTCACCATCGTCAGTCCTCTCTAGTCCTCTGACAGAAAATCATCCACCTTCCCCAACTCCAGCTGTCTCGGACCCTACTACTCAACCAATGCATCCACCCACTGTACCCAGTCACCAAATGGAAACTCATGCCAAACGCGAGATTTTCAAACCCAAAGTCCAATTTAACATGTCTGCCCAAACCATTTCTCCACTTCCAAAGAACCTCAAATGTGCTAAACTTGACCCTAATTGAAATGCGGCCATGTCTGAAGAATATAATGTTTTAACTAAGCAGCATACTTGGGATATAGTACCTAGACAAGAGGGGTGAATGTGATCAGATGTTTGTGGTTTTTTCGTCACAAATTCAGAGACAATGGTGTTTTGGAACGCTACAAGGCTAGACTTGTGGCAAATGGCACTAATCAGCAGAAGGGCATTGACTGTGGTGATACTTTTAGCTTGGTTGTTAAATCGTCGATGATTCGTATTGTTCTTAGTATTGTTATGGGTAAAAAGTGGCTGATTCATCAGCTGGATGTTAAGAACACATTTCTTCATGAGGATTTGAAAGAAACTGTGTACATGCATCAACCGCCTGATTTAATTCATCCTGTCTCGTTCATCAGTATGTCTGTCGTCTCAGGAAGTCACTCTATGGTCTAAAACAGGTACCTCGTGCTTGGTATGACCGTTTTGTCAGATATATTATGCAGATTAGGTTTATTTGCAGCAGGTGTGACACCTCTCTATTCATTTTTCATCATGATAGTAACATTGCTTACTTGTTATTATATGTTGATGAAATTGTTCTCACTCTTCATCTGACAAATTGAAAAATGACATTATTGCTCTTCTCAAAACTGAATTTGCTATGACTGATTTGGGCAAACTGAGTTACTTCTTTGGTATATCAGTTACTAGATCTGCAAATATTATGTTCCTGAGTCAGCGTAAGTATGCAGAAGAAATTGTGTTCAGAGCTAAGATGTCGAATTGCAAGGCTGTGCCTACTCTTGTTGATTCGAAATCCAAGCTCAGTGCTTCTGAGGGTGATTCAGTGTTGATCTTACTCTCTATCGAAGTCTTACAAGTGCTCTTCAGTACCTCACATTTACCAGGCCCGACATTGCATATGTCGTTCAGCAGGTGTGTCTGTTCATCCATGCCTCGAGGGAACTTCATTTGCTGCTCTTAAGCGTATTATCAGATACATTAAGGGCACTCATGACTAAGGGTTGCATCTCTACCCCTCCGCTCCGAACATGTTGCTCTCTTACACAGATGTTGATTGGGCAGGGTGTCCGGATACGCGACGCTCTACTTCAGGCTATTGTGTGTTTTTAGGGGATAATCTTATCTCTTGGTTTGCCAAGCGACAAGCCACGTTATCCCGCTCCAGTGCCGAAACAAAGTATAAGGGTGTTGCTAATGTAGTTGCTGAGATCTGTTAGCTCCGGAATCTTCTCTTGGAGCTCAGTTGTCCATTGCGTAAGACATTTATAGTCTATTATGATAACATATCTGCTATTTACATGTCTCATAATCCGGTCCAACATCAGCGAACCAAACATATTGAGATGGATATTCATTTTGTCCGTGAGAAGGTCGCACGTGGTCTAGTCAAAATTCTGCATGTACCCTCCTCCTATCAGTATGCAGACATCTTCACAAAGGGACTACCTGCACAATCGCTCACAGACTTCAGATTCAGCCTGAGCATTCGGCCTCCTCCCGCTCCGTCTGAGGGGGAGTATTAGCGAATATTCTTTAAATATTCACAGTATATATTGTATTTATTAGTATCATGTATTTAATGTAACTTATGATTCTTACTGTATTAGAAATCACTTTTGTACAACTATATATATTGTGATTAATGAAAGAAATTCTTAAAAAAATTATTTCAATATCTTACCACTCGTCCGATATTTTAAGTAAATGATTTGAAGTAATCAATGGAAAGATTAATAATCTAACTTTGCCAAATGATTGAGCTGTCAATCAGTTTGTGCCAAAAGAAGCAAGTCACTATTCTTCCGATTGAACTAAGTGAACCCCAAAAGCAAGCATCTTGTTCTCCTATCATTGACTAGATTAAAATTAAATAAAAAAATTGATATGATTTAAAATAAAAGGAATTTCATTCTTAAATGAAGAGTGACAAAAAGTAGGCCCAAAGTCTCACAACTTTTAAGAGAAAAGGCATTCCAAAGAAGTGATAAAGTGAAGGGCCCAATTTCCAAGTCATGACTGAATTAATATAGCTGAATTATAATACTAAGGTTGTGAAATTTTCTGATCATAGAAAATGAATTAAAGGGAAAAATTAGGAGTACATAAATAAATGCGGATCGGAAAACATATTGAGGCAAAAACACCCTTACCAATATGATATGTTGGAATTTGAAATTTTTACTAGCCAAATTCCATCACACTTTGTAAGAGTTGGAACATGCTATATATATTCAGAAATTTGTGGGTTGGGTTACAAGTGTATAATGAAGTTCGATTCTCGGCGGATACGTTCTCCGGCGTATGCCTCAGATAAAGTCAGTAGCTTAACCGCGGACATACGGTGTGGGTTTGATACTCTCGGACAATTCTGTGAAGTGGACCAGAAGATTGATCCGTTGGTGGTGGACAACCGCGATTTATTTGGCGGTGGCGGTAGAACGGTCCATTCGCCTCCGCGAACATAAGACTCGATCTTATAAGTATCTAGCGATATGAGTCTTAAGTGGCCACCGCACTGAATTATCAAAAAAAAAAAAAAAAGGAAGCAACTTGAGAACGTTTTAATGTACATGCAGTGACTAAATTTTGGTCAGCTGTCACATGGATGGCTTTTAGCCAGCATGTGAGCAGGATGATGGTTTTCTAATTTTAGTTGCAGAAACAATTAAGGAGATTGAAATTTATTGATATTACACAAAAAATTAATCACGAGTAAAAAATACTACTAGTATGATTCTCAAGCATAAGATTCTCTTTTTGTTTTTTATTTTCGTGTTTAATGGTCATTGCTGTATTAATTACGTACCTTATCCTATTCTAGTAGCTTTCTTAAAATACACATAATTTCATTGCATGAAGGTGGAATAGTTCATTATTAGTTACCTTATCCTATATGTGTCAGTTTCAAGATCCAATGGACCAATTGCTTAGCTAAATTAAAATCATCAGTATATAGTACTACATATATAGTTCAGTCTATATATTGAGTGCTCACAAATAATCAATTTTCCCTTGAAGAATTTCCTCATATAAGTACACCAATGATTAAAATTTGAAAGGTACTCCATCTTTGGTTGCTTCTTAATTAACTTATTCTATGGAAAAAGAACTACAATGTCTTTTTTATTTTTCCTTTTCCTCCTGCTATTCTTGTTTATAGATTTGGGATACAGCCCACTGAATAACAAGAAGGTGTTCTTTTTCTTGCTCTTTAGATTTTTAATGTATTCAATCATGGTAAAAAGTAAAAATTATAAATTAAAAAATAAGTATATAGAATTTCAATCATCGCAAAAGCCATATAAACTTCTTAATCTTACCGTGCAGTGTATTTGGAGGAACAGTTTAACAATATATGTCTTGAAAATTTCTCCAACATGACTGAGTACTGCAAACAGTTGAAACTCCTGGTGGATCAACTCTCCAACGTTGACACGCCTGTCTCGGACACTAAAATGGTGTTGCAATTGATTGTAGGTCTCCCTAAAGGTGACTATGATACGTTAGCCGCCATAATTCAACAGGCAGATCAGTTTTCCAGTTTTAACAAAGCTCGCTCGCAGCTGTTGCTCGAAGAGACTCGTCGTGCTAAGCAGGATGAGCACAATCAGAAGGCGTTAGTTGTCGAAACGCGCCCTCAAGATCCAACGTCGCCAGAAAACTCTCAACCCGCAGGGACGCGGTGGCGTGGTCGCGCAGGCGAGGTTGTGGTCGCGGTCGCGAGCCAGACCAAGAAGAACAACAGGCCCGCAGACCGATTCTGCGTCGCGGCCCCCCAAAAGTACCCAAACAGCGTCGCGCCGCGCGCGATTCCAATACCAACCTTCCACGATTCTCCACCACGGTGTGTTGGGCCTGCTCCACCCACCGATAAGTCCAGCATGCCCAGCAGCCGTACGCACGATCACCGCACCGTCGGCGTGACACCCACTGAGTTAGGTCAGGCCTTCAACAGTCTCAACATGCAACAGCCTGACAACAACTGGTATATGGACTACGGAGCCACTTCTCACCTCACCCGAACTGCAGGTAATATTCCCAAACTGTTTGGTTTAAAGCATCCTCAATTTGTGATAGTTGGTAGTGGTCACCGCATTCCAGTAAAGGGTTTTGGTACATCTTACACACCACCTCCTAATCCATTCCCATTTCAAAATACCCTATATATCCCACATGTAATTAAGAATCTAATCTCTATCCGCAAATTCACTCGTAATAATTTTGTCTCTGTTGATTTTGACCCTTTTGGTTTCACTGTGAAGGATCTTCATACGGGGACACCTCTTACGAGATGCAATAGCACGGGGATCTCTCTAGCGGCAATTTCTTCATCCACGTGGCATAATAGGCTTGGTCATCCAGGAGCTCAAGTCTTTAATTTTCTTAGAGGCAATAATTTCATTACATGTAATGGGAAGCTTGCCCAAAACTGTGTTTCTTGTTCTTTAGGTAAACATACTCGTCTTTCGTTTAACTCATCTACTAGTGTTACTTCTGCACCTTTTGATATTATACATGTCGATTTATGGACATCACCTGTTGTTAGTTCTCTCGATCATAAATACTATCTTATCTTACTAGATGATTTTTCTCACTTTGTTTGGTTGTATCCTCTCAAATTTAAATCGGAAGTGTTTGTCAAATTTCTTTAGTTTCGAACATTCATTCAAATACAGTTTGAAAAAGGCATAAAATTTTTTCAGTGCGATAATGGTCGTGAATTCAACAACTCTATGTTTCACCTTTTTTGTACTAATAACGGCATGGTCTTTCGCTTCTCCTTCCCCCACACCTCTCCTCAAAATGGTAAAGCTGAAAGAATCATCCACACCATTAACAATATGATTCGCACCCTATTGGTTCATGCCTCCCTACCTCCTTCCTTCTGGGTCTATGCTGCTAAAATGTCAGAATACGTTCTCAATATTCTCCCAACTAGCACCCTTCACAATATGACCCCCACCGAAATCCTCTATCATAGAGTCCATCTTATGAGCATCTTCGAATATTCGGTTGTCTATACTATCCTAACTGTTATACCCCGTAGTTCTGACCCTACGTATGAGAGTGTACGAAAGCATGTAAGACTTAAAATTTCCAAAGGATAGGTTGACGGATTGTTCCGGACGGGTTTTAGTCAACTTTGAGGCGGGTTATGACCCGGTACATTGAGAGTTCCTAAGTGTTTCAAAGGCCTAGGGCGTAGTTCGTTAAGTCTAGATTCCAACGCAACCAACCGTTCGTCGATAGGACATCAGAGTAGGAAGTTATGAGAATTACAAGTTGGCGCAATGATCGGACAGAAATGTGTTTGGACAAAGCGCGAGGCGGCGCGGATGCAGGTCGCGGCGCCGAGTACTGAGGGTCGCTGAAGTTTCAGCGCGCGATGCCGAAGCGAGGGCCGCGGCGGAAGATCCGAGGTCCGCAGGAGTTGCGGCGCCGGAAGCGAGCGCGCCGAGGCGGATTCTCAGGCGAAAAACTTAGGAAAAGTCGATTTTCTTTTAAAAGACCTTGGGAGGTGACAAGTGTCCCATCTGATTTTGCATGTTATATTGACCAAGTCTTCAAGACTTGGTCATACTTCATCTCTCTCTCTCTTAGACAAAAACTCTTCCTTCTCTCTTAAGCTCAAGCTCCTCCTTCTCTAAAATCCCAAGAGACATTCTAGCCTTAGGAAAAATCTGAAAAAATAAAAGCAAGAAAGCTTGTGGCTAGCTTGTGAAGGTTGTTGTGGTGGTGTTCTTGGAATAGAAGCTAGCAAATTGTTGGATAAATTTGGCTAAAGCTCTAAGGTAATGATTCTCCATCTATTATTAGTTTTTAGTGTTGCATGTTAAGAAGAAAGTACTTGTGGTAGTAAATAATGCTATTAGAGTCATTGCATGCAAGAAATGTGGGTTGGGTATGAAGGATTTGGCTAAAGAGATATTATGAGCATGTTGTAGCCTAAAAACTACTTTAGAATTGTTAAGTGAATTGTTGTAACTTGTGGGGCGAATTTTACACACCCAAGATTAGGTGTGTAATCCCCTGTGTTAGTTTGGATGTTGGGCCTTAATGAGGCGTTTGAGTGTTGAAAATCGGCCTTTGAAAAAGGTGGCAAAGTGAGTAGAAACAAAGGAAATGCTGCCCAATTTTCCTTAGGAATTGGTAACTTGAATTTGGAATTTCTACATTGAAATTAGAGGTTAATAAACGCACTATGGTTATTATAGGTTGACATATTACTTGTGGTAGTTGGACTTAGCAAGTGGATTGACCGAAGAGGTATGTAGAGCTTTCCTATCTCTTGAGCATGAATAGTTGTATCTATGTAGTACGGTATATGTACAAGATTTGATAATCTATACTTGTTTTAAAGTATATGATACTTGTTTCATTTCAAAAGTATAAGTCCCTGGATTGAGGAAAAATGTATTTGACAAAGGGATAACGCTAATATAATGACTTTATGGGAAGTTGGTTATATTAGTTTTCTTGAAAGCGTTCACAAAGAAAGGTTTACTCTAATTAAAACAAGTGCTGTAAAGGATTTGAAACTAAGAAAGGTGAATTGATTTTTAGGCATTGGTTGCCTAAGGTTTTAAAGGAAATGAAGTCACTTGATTTAGAAGTCTATTATATTTCTAAAAGGAAATGTGACTTGTCTTGAAAAGAAATCGTAACTTGATACTAGGGTGAATAGTATCTTGGAATCTTTGTATAAAAAGAGTTTTTCTTAAAAGTTAGAAGTGCATGGTACTTGGGTTGAATTCAGTTTTCTATTAAAAGACATGTTGGTGCCTTAGGTATACTAAAATGAGAGGATATGTTAATAATGTTAATAAGAAGTTAGGGGATTTCTTAACTTGCTTATCTTATGATAAGCCGGTAGCGCTTATGTTATGATATGATAGGCCGGTAGCGCTTATGTTATGTATGATAGCCGGTTGTGCTAGGTGATATGTTCTTACGGGGTAGACCCCGGGTTATTCTTGTTATTTCCTTTTGACATACTGACACGATGGATGGTCCACGGGTATGCGTTCATTAGGATGGTTCACTACTTATTCTTGTTAATTCCTGTTGGCATACTGACACGTTGGGTGGCCCACGGGTATGCGGATTCTTGTTATTTCCTTTGGACATACTGACACGATGGGTGGCCCACGGGTATGCTCCAATAGGATGGTTTACTACTTATGCCATGGATTTGCTACCCATGACGAGGCGGATGACCTCATGCGGGTCCACAGGACCTATGCGGGTGAAATAGTCCAGGAGTAGGATTGCTTAATGATACTACGGGCGAGGTACCCTGTTTTGATCATGAGCTTCCTATTTTTATGCAGTATATATATATACATTTGTTGCTCTCATTGTTAGTAAGGCACAGTGCAAAGTAAACTGATTTTCGTTTATGACTCCAGCTTATTTTTGACTTATGATATTACTACAGTACTTTCCGCTTTACATACTTGATACGTTGTCGACTTCTTCCTGGCCGTCATCGCCGCAGTAAGGGTAAGCGGTGTGGATCCTCGTTCTTAGGATCACTATTCCGGTGTCGAAGCTCCATTCCTCGGAAGCTTGTTTATCGGGTACGGACATTCCACGATGCTATAGGTATTTTGTACATTCGAGGTATGGCGGCCCCGTCCGCCACGCTTGTTATCTTTAGAGGTCTGTGGTCACATTTATGTTTTGGGCTCTAAGAACCAGTTGTACTACTATACCTTGTTTAAGTATGTTTTATGGAAGACAGCCCTATAGGCTGGCCAGTGTTGTTTACCCTTCTTATAAGTTACGTGTTATGTATGTTCCACTGCTATTCTCTGACATATACGTGCGGTACCCAGCAAGTACCGCCGCCCGAGGTTGGTCGTGGCAAAAGTGGTATCAGAGCAGTTAGTCCTCGGAAAGTGTCCACAGACCGTATCTAGTAGAGTCTTGATTATCGGTGTGTTGTGCACCACATCTATAATCGGAGGTCGCGGGATATTTAGGATTGGTTTCCATTCTTTCACTCTAAGATCGTGCAATAGAGCTGTGTTATAGGTTGAATTTTCCTCTGACGTATTGTTTCCTGTATCAGCTATGCCTCCACGCAAGGCAACCGCGGCCCAGAAGGGCAAGGCAGTAGAGGGAACTACTAGTAGGGCACCGAGGTTACGAGGCACGAGCCCGATCCTACCGGATGAGGTGTTTGACGGCGAGTTCTACAACGTCGCCAACCCCAAAGTCCGAGGCGGCGGCCATCGAGACCGCGGTACTGAGCCTCGATCCCAGCAGCCGAGCGAGAGGATATGGGCTACAAGGAGATGGCGCCATCTGCCAGATCGTGGCCGAACATGAGATAAGCGAGAGAGCAGCGATTCAGTATCCGTAGTTCAAACAGCCGCTAGCTTGAGGCGAGGACTTTTGAGTTGCGCCCACCGAGTTTTATGGGTCGAGGCACGAGGATGATCTAGGAGTTTATCAAGCGATTCTGACGGATCGCGAGGTGATCGGGGCTTGGAGACCGAGTCGGTGGTACTAGGTTCGCGTCGGCTGCGGATATCGCATTGGCGGTATGATTCATGGAACCGTCCCGGGGAGCATGCGCTTCAGTTTTGGGACGAGTTCTCGAGGTCTTTCTTGCACACTTCTTGCCTTCGCATGGCGAGAAGCGCGGGCGGATAGATTTTTGATGTTGAGGCGAGCGGGCGGGCGGTTCGGGATTACAATGTAGTTTGATTCGTTGGCCCGATATGTACGCCTTAGTAGCGACATGGAGGATAGTGGTACACCGCTATGTCACAGGTGGGCGATTACTTGGCGAAGTTGCACGAGTAGCTCTTCACCGGCATGGACATTGCGTATGCGAGCTTATGCACTCGGGTGTGAGGCGTAAGTCGGCGAAATAACCAAGATCAGCGAAGAGGCCAAGGCAACAGGTCCTTTGGTAACTGGCGGACACCGCAAAGCGAGCTAGTTATGCCCTCCGCCCGATTCGAGTGGTTCTCCACGCCCGGGGCGTTCGGGATATTCAGGCGGTCGGGCTCGAGTTTCCGATTCTCGGGAAGTGGGGGTGCTAGCGGATGGGGCCACCTACCTCGTTGCGGCCCGTTGTGGTAGGCTCCATGGTGGAGAGTGTCGTCTTTGGGTTGGGAGTTTGTTTTACATGCGGCGGTGGGGCCATTTTGCGGAATTGTCCGACCAGGAGATAACACGGATGAAGAGATTCGACCTTCGGGATCGATGGTGGTTCATCGCTTTCTTTTGCTATGCGCGTGTAGGCGGGATCATGATTAGAACGACAAGGGAAGTGAAGCAATAGTTGCGGTATATCCTTAACTCTCTAAAGATTAGTAGGTGTGATAAGATGGTTACATGTTAAGTGTTATGTGCGGGTAATTTTATGTAAATTGTGACTTGGAGAGCTTTGGCTTGTAGAGGGTAAGTTTAGGGACATGAAAGTGGGAGTCCTTAGGATTTTGATAGCAGTAGGAACATTAGCTCTGAGGCCATCGTGAGTGGAAGATTTTACGGGTGATCTTTTCGAGGAACATAGTACACGTAGGGTATCGTGGGTAATAAGTCCATGAGTGGTATGAAATGATAGTGGGTAGCTAAGCTAGGAAACCACTGGGTTTTCGTGACTTGGATAGTGAGATTGTCTCGGTAGGAACAAGAGTGTGAGTGCGTATGCTAGGAAGAGTCGAGTGTGTAAGGAGGATACGACGGTGGAAGAAGAAGCGAACATGTGTTGAGGAGATGGGAGTGATCTTTTGTGAGAAAATACCCTTAGACCGCGGATGGGGACTAATAAGTTGTTATACGTGTTAGAGGTAATTCCTGCAGGCGGGAGGTAAGCTTTGCGTGGTTAGTATATTATGGCCATGTGTGGCATAATTGGTTTTATAAGTATAGTAGTGAAGACTACACCGACACGCGTCTTTGGAGGCGTAGAAGGAACATTCGGACGAATGTTTCTAAGGGAGAATGTTATACCCGTAGTTCTGACCACTACGTGAGAGTGTCTGAAAGCATGTAAGACTTAAAATTTCCAAAGGATAGGTTGTGGATTGTTCGGACGGATTTTAGTCAACTTTGAGGCGGTTATGACCTGGTACATTGAGAGTTCCTAAGTGTTTCAAAGGCCTAGCGTAGTTCGTTGAGTCTAGATTCAGCGCAACCAACCGTTCGTCGATAGGACATCGAGTAGGAAGTTATGAGAATTACAAGTTCGGTCTTGTGATCGGACGAAATGTGTTTCGGACAAAGCGCCGAATGGCGCGGCGGATTCTGACGGAAAAACTTAGGAAAAGTCGATTTTTCTTTTAAAAGACTTGGGGAGGTGACAAGTGTCCCCCCATCCGATTTTGCATCATTATATTGACCAAGTCTTCAAGACTTGGTCATACTTCATCTCTCTCTCTCTCTTAGACAAAGCTCTTCCTTCTCTCTTAAAAGCTCAAGCTCCTCCTTCTCTAAAATCCCAAGAGGCATTCTAGCCTTAGGAAAATCTGAAAAAATAAAAGCAAGAAGAAGTCATGGCTAGCTTGTGAAGGTTGTTGTGGTGGTGTTCTTGGAATAGAAGCTAGCAAATTGTTGGATAAATTTGGCTAAAGCTCTAAGGTAATGATTCTCCCTCTATTATTAGTTTTTAGTGTTGCATGTTAAGAAGAAAGTACTTGTGGTAGTAAATAATGCTATTAGAGTCATTGCATGCCAGAAATGTGGGTTGGGTAGGAAGGATTTGGCTAAAGAGATATTATGAGCATGTTGTAGCCTAAAAACTACTTTAGAATTGTTAAGTGAATTGTTGTAACTTGTGGGCAGAATTTTACACACCCAAGATTAGGTGTGTAATTCCCTTTGTGTTGGTTTGGATGTTGGGCCTTAATGAGGCGTTTGAGTGTTGAAAATCGGCCTTTGAAAAAGGTGGCAAAGTGAGTAGAAACAAAGGAAATGCTGCCCAATTTTCCTTAGGAATTGGTAACTTGAATTTGGAATTTCTACATTGAAATTAGAGGTTAATAAACGCACTATGGTTATTATAGGTTGACATATTACTTGTAGTTGGACTTAGCAAGTGGATTGACCGAAGAAGTATGTATAGCTTTCCTATCTCTTGAGCATGAATAGTTGTATCTATGTAGTACGCGATTATGACAAGATTTGATAATCTACACTTGTTTTAAAGTATATGATACTTGTTTCATTTCAAAAGTATAAGTCCTTGGATTGAGGGAAAAATGTATTTGACAGGGATAACGCTAATATACTGACTTTAGGGGAAGTTGGTTAGATTAGGTTTCTTGAAAGGTTCACTACGAAAGGTTTACTCTACTTAAAACAAGTCCGGGTAAAGGATTTGAAACTAAGAAAGGTGAATTGATTTTTAGGCATTGGTTGCCTAAGGTTTTAAAGGAAATGAAGTCACTTGATTTAGAAGCCTATTATATTTCTAAAAGGAAATGTGACTTGTCTTGAAAAGAAATTGTAACTTGATACTAGGGTGAATAGTATCTTGGAATCTTTGTATAAAAGAGTTTTCTTAAAAGTTAAGTGCATGGTACTTGGGTTGAATTCGATTTTTCTATTAAAAGACATGTTGGTGCCTTAGGTATACTAAAATGAGAGGATATGTTAATAATGTTAATAAGAAGTTAGGATTTCTTAACTTGCTTATGTTATGATAAGCGGTGTTAAGCGCTTATGTTATGATATGATAGGCGGTGGCGCTTATGTTATGTATGATAGCGGTTGTGCTAGGTGATATGTTCTTACGGTAGACCCGGGTTATTCTTGTTATTTCCTTTGACATACCGACACGATGGATGGTCCACTATCGTTCATTAGGATGGTTCACTACTTATTCTTGTTAATTCTGTTGGCATACCGACACGTTGGGTGGCCACGGTATCACGGATTCTTGTTATTTCCTTTGGACATACCGACACGATGGGTGGCCCGGGTATGCTCCAATAGGATGGTTTACTACTTATGTCATGGATTTGCTACCCGTGATGCGCGGCGTTTGTACTCATGCGGATCCGGTCCACGGGATCCATGCGGTGAAATAGTCTCACGCGAGTACGGCGATGGTACTCATGCGGGTCCACGGGATCCACGCGGTGAAATAGTCCACGCGGGTGAAATAGTCCCACGACGAGGCGGATGACCTCATGCGGGTCCACAGACCCACGCGGTGAAATAGTCCGGAGTAGGATTGCTTAATGATACTACGCGAAGTACCTGTTTGATCATGAGCTTCCTATTTTTACGCGATATATATACATTTGTTGCTCTCATTGTTAGTAAGGCACAATGCAAAGTAAACCGATTTTCGTTTATGACTCAAATTATTTTTGACTTATGATATTACTACATATTTTCCGTTTTACATACTTGATGCGTGTGTCTTGACCCGCTTCCTGGGCCGTTCATGCCGCGGGTAAGGTAAAGCATTGTGGATCCTCGTTCTTAGGATCACTATTCGGTGTCGAAGCTCCATTCTCGGAAGCTTGTTTATAGTACGGACATTCCACGATGCTATAGGTATTTTGTACATTCGAGGTATGGCGGGCCCCGTCCCGCCACGCTTGTTATCTTTAAGTGCGTGGTCACATTTATGTTTTGGGCTCTAAGAACCATTGTACTACTATACCTTGTTTAAGTATGTTTTATGGAAGCGACCTTATCGGTGGCGGTGATGTTACCATCTTATAAGTTACGTGTTATGTATGTTCCATGCTATTCTCGACATATATACGGCGGTACCGGTGAGGTACGATCGCGGCCCCGGGGTTGGGTCGTGACACTAACCTTGCCTCTACTGCTCCTCACAAACTAGCTCCTCGGTCCACTCCATGTGTCTACCTAGGCTTCCCGCCGAACCATAGGGGCTATCTATGCTATGACTTGTCCACTCGTCAGATCCACATCTCTCGTCACGTCACATTCGACGAAACCACATTCCTGTTTTCGAATCTTAAACAGTTCCAAAAACCGGATTACTCTTTTCTTGACGAGTCTGCCATCTCTCCCATCATCCTCAGTCAACTAGAGCATAGCAGTTCCTCTTCAGCGTCAGCGCCGCGGCGCCAAAACTCCTGCGAACAGGTCCCTGATTCACCGTCGACAGGGTCGCGGCCCAGTGCTGAGGCGCCGCGGCGCCTAAACATCAGAGAGGTCTGTCAGTCTTCCAGAGCCGCGGCCCTTGATCACGGCGCCACGACACCGCCGACGGCCCTTCCAGCACCGCGATCCATGATTTAGGCACCGCGGTGCTTCCTCCGTTGTCAGCCCCTCCTTCTCCATATCCAATAAATGTCTCCGCCTTGGAGCCTCCCAATATCCCCACTCACCAAATGGAAATTCGTGCAAAGCATAAAATTTTCAAACCCAAAGTCTAATTTAACTTGTCTGCTCAAACCATTTCACTAATTCCTAATAACCCTATATTGGCTAAAGAAGACCCTAATTGGAATGCTTCTATGTCTGAGGAATTCAATGCTTTAACTAAATAGCACACATGGGATCTCGTACCTAGACCTGAGGGGGTGAATGTGATTCATTGTCTATGGCTATTTCGTCACAAATTCAAAGACATTGGAGTTCTTCAGAGGCACGACTTGTGGCTAATGGCACAAATCAGCAGGAGGGTATTGATTGTGGCGAGATTTTCAGCCCGGTTATCAAATCGGCTATCATTCGCACAGTTTTGAGCATTGCCATGGGCTAACACTGGCCGATCCATAAGCTTGATGTGAAGAATGCATTCTTACATGGGGATCTGAGAGAGACATTCTACATGCATCAGCCGCCAGGATTCACCCATCCAACAATTTCTCACTATGTGTGTCATCTCCGTAAGTCACTAAATGGCCTGAAACAAGCCCCCCGTGCGTGGTATGATCGATTTGTCAGGGATATCTTGCAGATTGGGTTTGTATGCAGCAAGAGTGGTACATCACTCTTCATTTTCATTGGAGTAGTAGCACTGCTTACTTATTACTTTACGTGGATGATATTGTTTGTCTCCTCCGACGGATTGAAAAATGAGATTATTGTCTTGCTTAAGTCCGAATTTTCAATGACTGATTTGGGAAGCTGAGTTACTTTTTGAGGATATCAGTGACCAAGTCTGCCAATCATATGTTTTTGTGTCTGCGTAAGTATGCAGAGGAGATTGTGTACATGGCTAAGATGACGAACTGCAAAGAGTTGCCTACTCCAGTTGGTTATAAATCTAAGCTCAGTGCCATGAATGGTGCTCCAGTCTCTTATCCTACTCTGTATAGGAGCCTTGCAGGTGCACTCCAGTATCTCACCTTCACCAGGCCAGACATAGCTTATGTTGTTCAGCAGGTGTGCTTATTCATGCATGCCCCCAGAGAGTCTCATTTCACTGCTCTTAAGCGTATCATTCGATACATTAAGGGCACTCTTGATTATGGTTTGCACCTATACCCCTCTGCACCAAACAGGTTGCTTTCATATACGGATGCAACTTGGGCAGGGTGTCCGGACACGCGACGCTCCACCTCCGGCTTTTGTGTTTTTTAGGGGATAATCTGATTTCTTGGTTCGCCAAGCGACATGTTACCCTATCTCGCCCCAGTGTCGAGGCTGAGTACAAAGGCGTTGCAAATGTAGTAGCTGAAATTTATTGGCTCAGAAATTTACTGTTAGAACTTCAGTGTCCTTTGCGTCAGACATCAATTGTGTACTGTGATAACATCTCTTCCATCTATCTTTCTCATAATCCGGTTCAACATCAGTGAACCAAGCACATTGAGATAGACCTACACTTTGTTCATGAGAAAGTTGCACTAGGTCATGTCAGAGTGTTACATGTTCCATCTTCCTATCAGTATGCAGATATATTTACCAAAGGGCTTCCCAGACAGTTATTTCTTGACTTCAGATCCGATCTGTCCCGCCTCCTCTGCGATCGAGGTGTGTGTAAACATGTATATTATAGAAACAATTGTATCCCTACCCACAATTAGAATATTTCCATATATTGTGTAAATATAATTATGGTAAGACTAGAATTCCTCTTTTGTATAGGCTTAGTGTCACGACCCAGGCCGCGGACGCGACCGGTGCCCTACGAGCACCCTTATCCTCTACAGGCACCACTTATACCCATCATCACGTGTCGCGCGGATACGAGGGTAATGTAAACATCGATAATAAAACCGTCTCCCGAGGAGTCACAGCTAATTCATATAACAAAATAGGCAAGCCGACGAGGCCGCCATTGTACATAGAGATATCCAAAATGGCTCACAACTGTACACATATACAAAAACACATCTACCACCCACAACTGTCTACATACCTCTAAGAGTACGATAAAAAAATATGACGGGACAGGGCCCCGTCGTGCCCCTGAATATGCATAAATCAAAATTAAGGTTCTGTACCAAAATGACTAAGCTCCGGATCAATGGAGCTCTCCAAACAGCTGAAAAGGAAATCCTAGACTGGAGGATCACCAAACTGAGTACCTATACCTGCGGGCATGAAACACAGCCCCCCGGGGAAAGGGGGTCAGTACGAAATAATGTATTGAGTATGTAAAACATGAAGTACTGTAAATAGGATCATAACTGGCCAAGGGATGTCAGGAGACAAATATAATAATCCAAATATCAATACAACTGTGCCTTATGAAATGAGAGTCAACCGTGCCTTATAAAAATGAGTCATATACATATATATACCGTACCCGACCCCTTAGTGAGGGTCTCGGTGTGAATGAAATCATGTACATAAATATACCGTACCTGGCCCCCTAGTGAGGGTCTCGATGTGAATCATATACATACCGTACCCGGCCCATTATGGGATTCGGTGTGAAATCATCATATATATACATACCCGGCCCGGGACTCGGTGAAATCATATAGTCATATCCGCACGAATAGAGTATCATGAGTAACTTTATACAAATTAAATCATCATTTGACTCTCAATGGAATAAATAGAATAACTATTACTTTAGAAAATCAAGGCACTATCATATCATGTATCATTTAGAATTAGGATTCAATAGAATTATGTACGTCCGTCGTATACTCATTTATATAAATCATGTCAAAAGAAAGAAATGATAGTTTCACATACCTTGTTGTCGAACTAACCAACTCAATATTAGAATACGTCTCGTCTAGTACTTCAACCTATAATAATGGTAATACGTCCGTCAATTTTATGATTACTAGCATACTTTATATCGAATGACGACTCTCTTTTCTATAAAAATTCGGGCAGCACTTCCCCTATTTATATGCACATCCACAACTTACAAACAAAGCCAACAATACCAATTTCAAGATGAAACTTAAAGAATGTACCAAAACAGTCTCATATACTTCATTATGCTACCATTATACATTTTTTTTCCTTACATTCATGGAGTACAAACAAAACAGCAACCAAGGTGACTTATACATCTATTTCTCATGTTAATCCATACTCTTAATCCATATCAAATCAGCCTCTAAAACAGTCCATATACCAACAATAACGAGAATATAAAGTAACACCTTTCTACACTTTAATTTCTTTAAGACATGTATTAGTAATTACCACAATATATATACATGTTCATAACTTAATTTCCAGCATTATAGTCTTAACAAAACAGCCCCTAATACATCACAATAATGTCCAATAATTTCATGAAGTTCTCGTCCACAACATGTCATAATTCCATAACTCTTCTCTTGATTCCTAAAATCCAATTTCATATTCCAATACTTCCATATAACTAATTACAACTTTAAATATCAATGTTTCTTATCAATTTCAACATGCAATTAGTGACAATAATAACAACAACTACAATCAAAGTCAAGGTATACAAAACAGTCCCCAATTCGGCAATAGCAATTCCATTCGGCTCAACAACTTCAACAACAATCACATGCAATCTCTTATTTTCAATTCCTATTTAACACCAAAACAGTCCCTAGAAATCGGTATTCACTACCCAAGTTCTTCACCATTTTTCACCATTTCTTCAACTCAAAATGACATGCATGTATTCTATAAGTTTAATCCATCTTTCTTACATGTTTTTCTTCCAAATTAATCATCTTCAAATCTTGAATTTTGGAGGCTAAAAATCGGTCCAGCAGTGGCCGAGACTCACTGTTTTGTGAGCATTCCGTGGCTTAGAATTTATAGAAGAACTCTATCTTGTGAAAGGAGTTAATAAAGTCTTCAATTTTTGCTATGGAGATGGTGGAAAATCTGGTGGAGAAGATGGGAGAAAGATGGGATATGTTGGAGGAGTGAGTTTTGAATTAAAGGGGAGGAAAAGAGTGGAGTATATGTAGATGCAAAAATCTGAAAATCCCTTGGCATGCTTACACGGTTTTTGATGGGTACAAGTTCCCACAATTAATTAATCTTAGACCTCACTTCTTTTAAATCTCAAAAATTCCATAAGACATCGTATTCTCGATGTCATAAGTTTTTATAATATGTTACTAATCCATAACCCCGTTGGGAATATACGACTATTTAATATAAATTTTCATTGTCACACTCGTTGTAATCAAATTTATTCCGAAATCACATCCTTGTATACTAATTCCCAAATTAGCATAAATAAATATACTTTATATCCCATATTCAAATCTTACTTCCTTAATTACGTTCTTAATTATCGCCTTAAAACTACGAGGTGTAACACTTAGGATTCCTATTGTATAAGGGATGAACATTGTACTCTATATATACTTTGATATTAATGAAAAGACTCTCAATGAAGATTAATATCATCTTACATTTTCTCTGATTTGTTGTTGTTCTTCTTCTCTTTTTTTGGGCGCCTGATCGGTAAACACCACTTACCCGTATCGGATGTTTATACCAATTTAATAGATTGATGTCGGGGAGGATAAGTATTTCCCGTGCTTGGTCCTCGTTCATTTGTTAAATTAGGGGTAATTGTTTGTTTTCTAAGTTGACATCGTGGAAGAAATTATAAGGTCATCATCATAAATGTCACTAGTTATCAAGCATTTATTTTCTTGCGTTGAATGGAGAGCATATACTATATATAAAAGTCCAAGAATGAAATCATTTGAAATAGACATTGATCATACAAATATTAGTTAGGGCTTTTAGTAGTAATTATATACTCCTATAATATTGATCATACTTAACAAATATAACAACTGCATTTGATTAGAACACGTCCTTCTAGATTATTTCTTTATATTAGCTTCAGAATGAAGAAAACAAAATTGTTAAACTAAGATCTTAGTCTACTCTTGTTCTATCTGCTAAAAAATTAATATAAAAAATTATGGTTGTTGATCTAGTCATACCAAATCAACTATAGTAGTTCAGTAGTTGTAAATTTATTCAGCTAAATAATAAAAAAAAATACATAGAAGTATGTCAATTTTGATTATAACACCTCATTCGTAGATACGTAGGAAGTCCAATATTAAAATTTCGGCCTAAAATCAACCTAAATTGAGGTAAAAAAAAAGTTCGACCTCATGATAAGTTGGAAACAATTGTTACTCCTATTTGTAAACGTGTATAGTAGTGTTAGAGGCAATAATTTTATTACTTGTAATAATGGAAAGCTTGCCCAAAACTATGTTTCTTATTCTTTAGGCAAACATACTCGTCTTCCATTCAAATCATCTACTAGTGTTACCTTAGCATCATTTAATATTATACATGTCGATTTATGGATATCACATATTGCTAGTTCTCTCGGTCATAAATATTATCTTGTCTTACTAGACGATTCTTCCCACTATGTTTGGTTATATCCTCACAAATTTAAATCGGAAGTGTTTGCCAAATTTTTTGAGTTTCGAACATTCATTGAAACACAATTTGAAAAAGGTATAAAATCTTTTCAGTGCGATAATGATCGTGAATTTAACAACTCTATGTTTCACCGTTTTTGTACTAATAATGACATGGTTTTTCGCTTCTCCTGCCCTCACTCCCCTTAGCGGTAAAAATTTGAAAGAATCATATGCACCATTAACAATATGATTCGCACTCTGATGATTCATGCCTCCTCCTCCGTCATACGGGTATATCTTTGCTAAAATGTCAGAATACATTCTAAATATTCTCCCAACTAGCACCCTTCACAATATGACCCCCACCGAAATCCTCTATCATAGAGTCCCCTCTTATGATCATCACAGATATTCGGCTGTCTATGCTATCATAACCTTGCCTCTACCGCCCCTCACAAGTTAGCTCCCCGGTCCACTCCATGTGTCTACCTAGGCTTCCCGCCGAACCATAGGGGATATCTATTCTATGACTTGTCCACTTGTCAAATCCACATCTCTCATCACGTCACATTCAACGAGATCACATTTCCATTTTCGAATCTTCAAAAATTCCAAAAATCGGATTACTCCTTTCTTGACAAGCCTGTCATTTCTCCCATCATTCTCAATCAAATACAATCATCAATGTCATCAGAGCCGCAACTCATCATGGAGGCGCCGCGGCGCCATTCTTCCAGTGACCAAGATGTTTCTGTCCCGTCGTCAGCGTCGCGGCCCATCGATGAGGCGCCGCGGTGCCAAAACTCCTGTGACCAAAATTCTCCACCACCGTCGTCAGCGCCTTGCTTAAGTCCGAATTTGCAATGACTGATTTGGGAAAACTGAGTTATTTTTTAGGAATATCAGTCACCAGGTTCTCCGATCACATGTTCTTGTGTCAGCGTAAGTATGCAGAGGAGATTGTGTACAGGGCTAAGATGGCGAATTGCAAAGTTTCACCTACTCCAGTTGATTCAAAATCTAAGCTCAGTGCTATGGATGGTGCTCGAGTCTCCAATCCTACTCTGTAAAGGAGCCTTATAGGTGCACTTCAGTATCTCACATTTACAAGGCCAGACATTACTTATGTTGTTCAGCAGGTATGCTTATTTATGCATGCCCCAGGGAGTCTCATTTCACTGCCCTTAAGCGTATCGTCCGATACATTAAGGGCACACTTGATTATGGTTTGCACCTATACCCCTCTGCACCAAACAAGTTACTCTCATATACGGATGCAGATTGGGCAGGGTGTCCGGACACGCAACGCTTCACCTCCGGCTTTTGTGTTTTTTAGGGGATAATCTAATTTCTTGGTACGCGGCTGACATGCTACCCTATCTCGCTCTGATCAGAAATTTGAGTCTGAGGCGTTGCAAATGTGGTAGCTGAGATTTGTTGGCTCATAAATTTACTGTTAGAGCTTCAGTGTCCTTTGCGTCAGGTATATATTGTGTACTGTGATAACATCTCTGTCATCTATCTTTCTCACAATCCGGTTCAACATCAGCGAACCAAACACATTGAGATAGACTTGCACTTTGTTCGTGAGAAAGTTGCGCTAGGCCATGTCAGACAGTTATTTCTTGACTTCAGATCCAGTGTTTTTAGCTCCTTGTTCCATAGTGAAATGAGAATAGGAGAATAAGAGTATTAAGAAAAGGGATTTCCCGTTCTGTTAAAGTATCCTTAATAGCATTTCTTTCTCTAGAATCCTGGCTTGTCAGCGTTCGGCCTCCTCCCGCTCCGACTGAGAGTGTGTGTAAACGTGTATAGTTGTCAATATTGTATCCCTACCCATAATTAAAATATATTTCATATATTGTGTAAATATAATTATGGTAAGACTAAGATTCCTCTTGTAATTAGGACTGAGATTACTCTTGTATAAGGGATGAATGTTATACACTATATATATTGATATTAATGAGAAAGACTTCCCAAGAGAGATTAATATCATCTTACACTATCTATTAGATCTTCTTTAGATTATAAAAAAAATAAAAAACCCACTTTAGTGTTAAGGATAAGTTGGAAACAATGGCCAACTTTTGTTATGAATTTCTAAAGTGATAACTATTTTGGGATAATTTTTTAAGTTAAAACTGATAGAATATTTCCAGAATATTCCAGTGTCTTTGTATATCTTTTATTTTAGGTAAATTTATATTTTAATTATAATTAGGAAGATTAGTTACGTAGTTTGTAGCCATGTAAATAATCATGTAACACTATATATATTGTACACAATAATCAATGAAAGGCAGAGAACATATTTCTTTATGATATCAGAAGCCAAACACTAACTCTTCCTACCCTAGCCATCCCCACCCCTCTCGGCCGCCCACCCACCGAAGTCCGCCTTTTCTCTTCTACTTCTCGGTAAACATATTCCCCTCTTCTTTCCCAATTTTCAATGGCTCAACAACCTAAATTCCATCATGCTTTTACAGTCAACAACATCCAGAATTTCATTCACATAACTATTGAGATGAAAAATGTTCAATATTCATCTTGGGCGGAATTGTTTAAGATCCATTGTCGTGTCTACAAAGTCATTGATCATATCATCCCTCCAAAATAAAAGTCCACCGTAGAACCCATAGAGAAACATGATGACAAAATTTGGTCACGTTTAGATGTGGTTGTTCAACAATGGATCTACGACACAATCTCGAACGAACTATTGCATACAATCATTGAAACTGATGCCATTGCACAACAAACTTGGGAGCGATTGGAAATTATTTTTAATGATAACAATACACAACGTGCTTTGTACTTGGAAAATCAATTTAAGGACATTCAACAAAATGATTTTCTAATGCATCTGCCTATTGTCAAGAACTTAAGATGATTGCCGATCAACTCTTAAATGTCGGTGTACCGATCACGAATCAACGATTGGTGATGCAACTCATTGCGAGTTTGGATGAAAATTATGAAGGTGCATGCCATTGCCTCAATTTTATGAGGCTCGTTCGAGACTTAACCTAAAAGAAACTCGAAAAACCAAGCGAGCAGCGGCTTACACCAGCACTGTCGATGCCTTTCTCGTGACCACCGGTGGCCCACCTGCCAACACGAGGGGATCAATTTTTTTCCTATCTCACAGGAAAACCATTGTCCCGAAATGTGATTCAAATCCCCAAAATAACAACAAAGGCAAAAAATTCAGCAAAAATCGCGGTGGCCACAACAGTAACAGTAGCAACAGCGGTAAAGGACAGCCCCCACCAGCCGGCAACTACCCATAGTGATAGCAGTAGTGGTAGCAGCCTCCGTCGTGGGCTATCTACCCGCCATGAGCTATTTTTGCCCAGTCGGCATGGGCTGCTCCACAGTGCCCCTACCCAATATCATCCTAGGCCCCTACCCGACATACAATGCGCATGTCTCTCCTCTTTGAACCTATACACCGACGGATATTAAGGCGGCTATGAACACGATGTCTCTCAATGTTTCAGAAGATAGTTGGTACATGGATACTGGGCCCACATCTCATATGTCGACATCCCAAGGTACTCTCTTGTCTTATTTTAATATGAGCAATTTAAATCGTAATATTATTGTTGGTAGTGGACAAGGCATTTCCCATTTAAGGTTATAGACAATAATTCCTCTCCCTACCACATCCACCGTTAGTTTTAATTTTTAAACAATGTCCTCCATGCTATGAAACTTATCAAAAATCGAATATATGTGCGTCGTTTCACAACCGATAATATTTCCTTGAATTTGATCCTTTTGGTTTTTCTTTGAAGGACGTTATGACAGGGAAGCAAATAATGAGATATGACAACACCGGAGGCCTTTATCCTTTCACCACTACCATCGACCATCCAACCTCATCTTCATCAACTTTTGCAGCTATTTTGTCTCTGTTATGGCATAATAGATTAGGACTTCCGAGAGATTTTGTTTTACGCTCCCTTAGTAAAAATAAACTATTGATTGCAAACATGTCTTTTATCCTCCTATTTGTGAATCTTGCATTTTTGGGAAATATGTCAAATTATCATTTTACTCTTCATCCACGTGTACTTTAATGCCATTAGATAATATCCACATTGATATATGGACCTCTCCTATTTTAAGCACGGCTGAGCATAGATATTATGTGTTGTTTTGGACGATTCCAACTTTCTGTGGACTTTTCCCATTGATAATAAGTCACAAGTCTATTCTATTTTTTCTTCATTTAGTGATTTAATAAAAAAACAATTTGAAAAGAATATTGAATGCTTTTAATTTGACAATGGGAGTGAATTTGATAATCGACAATTCAAATGTTTATGTGCCAACCACGGTCTTGTCTTTCATTTTTCCTGTCCACACACCTCTTTACAAAATGGAAAAGTCGAATGAAAAATTAAAACCATAAACAATTTAATTTGTGCCATCCTTGCCCACGCCTTCATTCCCTCTATTTTTGGCATTACGCCTTATCAATGACAACCTATCTCTTGAACATTCTCCAAAATAAGTCTCCCACTCAAATTTTCTACCTTTGAGATATTTCCTATAAGGATTTACGAACTTTCAGACGTCTATGCTACCCTTTCCATCCTCCACTCAAATTAACAAGCTGCAACATCGGTCATCCTCGTGTGTATTTCTTGGTTACCCCATGAATCATCGAGGTTACAACTGTTCGACTTGTCAAGTAAAAAAATAATCATTTTTAGACATGTCATATTCGATGAGTCTCAATTCCCCTTTGCCAAACTCAATCCTCCACCTTCGGATTCCTATGACTTCTTAAATGATGGCCTAAATCCCCTTTTCATTTATTACTTGCAAAATCAGCCGCTACCATCACCGGCACCCATCCCAAGTCGGGCAGTCCAGGCAACCTCGCAATAGAAGCCTTGGAATAACCACTCTCGACTTTCTGATTCAGTCGCTGCCCCTCGACCAGCTTTCCCGCCCTCTCTTCCCGCAGCCACTGCCTCTCGGACCCACCCTCTCACTCCCTATCCTATTCCCGATCATGTTGCCCCACCTCAGCAACCCCTAGCCAATCCTATCCATCCTTCCAAGACACCCCGATGTGCAAAGTAAACTCGTGTTATGCACGACATTTCCAAATCCAAACGGCTATTTAACTTGTCCAATTTGATTGCCCCTTCACATCTTCCTCGCAACCCGAAAAATGCCTTATCCGATCCTAATTGAAAAAATGCAATGATTGATGAATATAATGCTCTTATTGATAATAAGACGTGAGATCTAGTACCCCGTCCTCTTGATGTTAATATTATTTGTTATGTGTGAATTTTTTGACATATAAAAGTAATCTGATGGTTTTTGAGAGGCATAAGACTCGTCTTGTAGGTGATGGCAAGTCTCAACATGTGGGAGTGGATTGTGATGAAACTTTCATCCCGATGGTGAAACCGACAACTATTCAGACTGTTCTTAGTATTGCTTTGTCCAAATCTTGACATATTCAATAGCTTGACGTTAAAAATGTTTTCTTGCATGAAGACCTTCATGAAACTGTATATATGCATTAGCTTATGTGATTCAAGGATCTGGTTCATCTTGATTATGTGTGTCTTTTGAAGAAATAACTCTATGGACTGAAACATGCTCCTCGTGCATGGTCCAACAGTTTGCTAATTTTGTATCCTCTATCGGTTTCTCACATAGCAAATATGATCATTCACTGTTCATCTATAGAAAGGGTAATTATATGGCATACATACTATTATATGTTGATGATATCATCATCACTACATCTTCTGATGCACTTCACCGATCCATTATGTCACTTTTTGCCTCTGAGTTTGCTATGAAGGATTTGGGCCCCCTAAGCTATTTTTTGGGCATTACTGTTACGAGACATGCAGATCGCTTATTTCTTTATCAAATGAAGTACGTTGAAGAGATCATTGACCGAGCAAGCATCACGTCGTGCAAACTGGCCCACACACCGGTGGACACTAATTCCAAACTTAATACCTCTTCAGGTTCTATGTATGTCGACCCGACTCACTATCGTAGTTTAGCAGGAGCATTGCAATATCTCACTTTCACGAGACTAGACATATCCTATGCCGTGCAATAAATATGCTTACATATGCACACAAGGGCGGAGCTAGTGTGTAATCAGGGGGGCCCGGGCTCCCCCTCAAATTTAAATTTTCCTAGTATACTACTAGTAATATTTATGATATTATAATATAATCGCCCTTTTTTCGCTCCCTCTAGACCAAAATAGGCTCCCCCTAGACCAAAATAGGCTCCCCTAGTCCGGGAGGCTCTCCCTAGCCCGGAATTCTGGCTTCGCCCTTGTATGCACATCCCGACGGATGCACATATGAATGCACTCAAACATATTTTACGCTATGTATAAGGGACTTTTCACTTCGGCCTACACTTGTACAAGTCCACACTCTCTGGTCTTACCTCTTATTCTGACGCTGACTGTGTGGCTATCCGGACACTCATCGTTCCACGTCAGGTTATTGTGTTTTCTTCGAAGATAATTTGCTTTCTTGGTCTTCTAAAATATAACCAACTATGTCTCTATTCAGTGTCGAAGTCGAGTACATATGAATAGCGAATGTTGTCGCTGAGTCTTGTTGGATACGCAACCTTCTGCTGGAACTTCACTGTCCAATCCGCAAAGCTACATTGGTCTATTGTGATAATTTCAGTGTGATATATCTCTCTGGCAATCCCGTTCAACATCAACGCACTAAACACATTGAAATGTATTTTCACTTTGTACGTGAAAAAATGGCTCGTTGACAAGTTCGTGTCCTTCATGTTCCTTCCCGGTATCAGATTGATGATATATTTACTAAAGGACTTCCTCACTTACTTTTTGATGATTTTCGAGCCAGTCTCAGCGTACAAGAACCTCTCGCTTCGACTACGGGAGTGTGATAGAATATTTCCATAATATTCTCGTATCTTGTATATATTTTATATTAGGTAAATTTATATTTCAATTGTAATTAGGAATATTAGTATTACCTAATTTGTAGTCATGTAAATAATCATGTAACACTATATATATTGTACACAATAATCAATGAAAGGCATGGAACATATTTCTTTAAAAACGACAGTTATAATGAAATAGAAAGAGTAATATTTCTAGTTATTATTACTTATTAAGATTTTCACCAGTAAATTAATTAATTAAAGGTAAAAATATTAGACCATTAACTATGATATGTCCAACCTGTCCAAGTTCTTTTAGCTCAACTTGATTTTCCAAAAATCAGCTCATCTAAAAGTTTGGTTGATTTGGATAAATATGTAGCACAATTGATCCATGAAAAATTTATCAAAATATATACATAAAATATTATTTGATATGTTACATTGCTATAATAAAGAAGAAGATTTTTTTTTTTATTTGGTTTGATAATTAAGCAAATTATATGAAAACAAACGAAGAAATTGAAATTTGGTAAGAGTTGGATGGGTTAGCCATTTTTACCTAACTCATCTCAGTAGTCAGTCCAAGTAATTTTTGGCAGGATTGGGCGATAACTCATTTATCAATTAGCCTATTTTGATCCGCTCAAATTTAACCGAGAACCAACCATTTGCCAACTTAGAATTAAGGGAGATAATTATAGTTAAGCATCATATAGAGCTAAATTTGAAGGCAAGTGTATGTAATTAGTTCCCAAAACAGATCTTTTCACTGAGAAATCATCTAGTAAAGTAAATTTATCGCTTAATCTTTCATAATTGCTGGCTTAAAAATATTAATAAGACATATGCAAAAGTTGGTGTGGTCGCTGGCCATCATCCACCTAAGAACATACCAAACATCCACCTAAGAAAAGGGATTATGCATGAAGAAAATAGGTTTAGGCATCAATCATTTTGGAGAATATTATTGAACATTAATTTAAACAATTATTTGATTAAACAACTAAAAGCCACAGATTATTGAAGTGGTTAAGGAGTTGGGTTTGGCTCTGAATTCTAGCTCCAGCTCCTTATGAGAAAAAATATGAAAACTTTAATAAAAGTAAATGAATGAATCTTGGTCCTAATTCAATCTCAAAAGCTAGCTTGTAGGGTGAGGATTGTCCAAGTTCATATAAGGAGTCCATGTTCCCATTTCATTTCCTATGTGGGACTCTTAACACTCCCCCGCACGTATAGACCTCGTTAACTGGAGCGTGGACAATATAATTTGGGGGACCAACATCGGTGAACAAATAATTGGAATGAGTCTGGTGATTTCATGTAAAGAATGAATTTTGGACCTAACTCAACCTCAAAAGCTAGCTTGTAGGGTGAGGATTGTCCAAATCCAAATAAGGAGTCAATGTTCCCATTTCATTTTCGTTGTGGGACTCTTAACAATTATGTAACATTTATGTTGGTATACATATATTCTAGTATTGGAAAAACGAATATTATTGGAACCTACCATGGATCTTATCAAGAAAAGATTGCATACCTAAATTTTTTGAATAATTTTCAGTTAATCACTACGATTCAATATTGTTCTTGGAAAATCGTTGCTTAATTACCAACAAGGTTATCTTAGTTTTAATTTTGCTGACAAATCGTAGTTTTGTTAATAATCTGTGCCTTAATTGTTCTATGTTTTTAAAAATCTGGTTTGATCTTTTTAAGTGTTACAATTCTTCTTCAACCCTAATATAAAAAGTTCTTGACGTCTTTTCAAAATATAAGAGTCCCACATCGGTAATGGAATGGAAACGTGGACTCCTTATATGGACTTGGACAATCGTCACTCTACAAGCTAGCTTTTGAGGTTGAGTTAGTCTCAAGATTCATTCTTACAATAATTTCCTCTTTTGTTAATTGCAATTTGCATGAACGGGGTTAATCACATGCAAGATGGTGTTGCCCTCAACTGAGCTACTACTCATGTAGGCTGTAGCTATGTGAATCAGAATCTGTTTCTTTTCTTTCTTCTGAATTTTTATAGTAGGAATTGAGAATTCGATTTTTTAGTCGACATATATAGGAAAATTAAAGTGGAGTATCGAAGCAACAATAAACTTATCTTCGTGTGATTTATAGATTACAAGTTTAGATTCGATTCGTGAAATCAACTATTAATGTTTACATCAGGATAGACTATCTATATTACGTCTCCTTTTATACGTAGCTCTTCCCTGAATCCTAAAATGATAAGTTCGAATATGCTGCCAATAGTATAAAGTTGTCACGTAAATATAGCCATTTGCCTACTTCATGATTCACGTTACATAATATTTATGTGATACAATTTTTTTTTTTTTTAAAATTGCAACCCAATCTAATATCGATGCTTTTCAACATGTTTCCACATGATTTTATTCAGTCTGCAGGAAACTAAATTTTAATTTTCAAGTGATATCTTGTGGATATTATGTAAGTTGTTTGCTAAAGCTCATTATTTTGTTTGTGACTCAACATTAATCTTCTCGTAAACGTGTATAGTTGTCAATATTGTATTTCTACCCATAATTAGATTATATTTCATATATTGTGTAAATATAATTATGGTAAGATTAAGATTTCTCTTGTAATTAGGACTAGGATTCCTCTTGTATAAGGGATAAATATTGTACACTATATATATTGATATTAATGAGAAAGACTCCTTAAGGGAGATTACTATCATCTTACATGGTATCAAGAGCTAAAACTCTAGAATTTCTTTCTCCTCTTTTCACGCAGCCGAGACCCCACCCCCCTCTCGGATCTCAGTCGTTACACTACCCACATAAATTCTTAGGTTTCTTTTTTATTCCTCTCTTCTCTATGGATACTCAGGAATCTGACGCTTCCACCTCCACAAATCCTACCACCACGTCGTCATCCTCTTTTCATCCCGCCCTAACTGTTACCAACATTAAGAATTCTATTCTCATTCTTCTTGATCAAGAAAACAGTCAGTATTCTCCTTGAGTTGAACTATTTTGTAATCATGCATTTCTCTATAACGTGCTTGATCATATCGATGACATTATTCTGCGCCCTCCGGAGGTTGATGATTCCACTTGGCGTCGTCTAGACGTCGGCGTCAAACAGTCGATTATGGTAGTATTTCTCAGGATCTTCTTCTTACTATCATGAAATCTGGCGCCACAGCCCGTGATTTATGGAACCGCTTGGAGGAAATCTTTCAAGATAACAAGCACACTCGTGCGGTGTATTTGGAGGAACAATTTAACAATACACGTCTTGAAAATTTCTCCAACATGACTGAGTACTGCAGACAGTTGAAACTACTGGCTAATCAACTCTCCAACATCGACACGCCTGTCTCGGACACTAAAATGGTGTTGCAATTTATTGCAGGCCTTCCAAAGGCGACTATGATACGTTAGGCACCATGATTCAACAGACAGATCTGTTACCCAGTTTTAACAAAGCTCGCTCGCAGTTGTTGCTCGAAGAAACTCGACGTGCTAAGCAAGATGAGCATAATCAGAAGGCGTTAGCTGTCGAAACGCGCCCCAAGATCCAACACCGCCAGAAAACTCTCAACCACAACAGGGATGTGGTGGCAAGGGCCGTGGCGGCAGAGAAGGTCGTGGTCGTGGCAAGGATCGCGACAGAATCGCAGAACAACAACAGGGGCGCAAGAACTGCACAGATGCGCGGCTCCCAGCAAGATCGCGACAGCCAAATGGCACCGCAATTTCAGTACCTGCAGACCTTCAACCAGTATTCTCATCACTGGTTGTTGGGCCCTGCTCTAACCCCTCGGCAAGTCCAATAGCCACAGCAAGCCCACTTCATGCACGGCCAGTTCCAGCAGCCCTCATCCAGCATGACACCCACTGAGTTGGGTCAGGCCTTCAGCAGCCTCAATATGCAACAGCCTGACAACAACTGGTACATGGACTCCGGAGCCACATCTCACCTCACCCGGTCTGCAGGTAATATTCCCAAACTGTTTGGTTTAAAGCATCCTCAATTTATTACAGTTTGTAGTGGCCACCACATTCCAATAAAGGGTTATGGTACATTCTACACACCACCTCCTCATCCATTCCCCCCTTAGAAATACCTTATATGCCCCACATATAATTAAGAACCTAATCTCTATCCACAAATTTACTCGTAGGGTGAGGATTGTCCAAGTCCAAATAAGGAGTCAATGTTCTCATTTCATTTTCGTTGTGGGACTCTTAACAATTACCTAACATTTATATTGGTATACATATATTCTAGTATTGGAAAAACGAATATTATTGGAACCTACCATGGATCTTATCAAGAAAAGATTGCATACCTAAATTTTTTGAATAATTTTCAGTTAATCACTACGATTCAATATTTTTCTTGGAAAATCGTTGCTTAATTACCAACAAGGTTATCTTAGTTTTAATTTTGCTGACAAATCGTAGTTTTGTTAATAATCTGTGCCTTAATTGTTCTATGTTTTTAAAAATCTGGTTTGATCTTTTTAAGTGTTACAATTCTTCTTCAACCCTAATATAAAAAGTTCTTGACGTCTTTTCAAAATATAAGAGTCCAATCGGGAATGGAAACGCGACTCTTATATGGACAATCGTCACTTCAAGGTTAGAATGGTCAGTTGGTCTCAAGATTCATTCTTACAATAATTTCTTCTTTTGTTAATTGCAATTTGCATGAACGGGGTTAATCACATGCAAGATGTTGTTGCCCTCAACTGAGCTACTACCCATGTAGGCTGTAGCTACGTGAATCAGAATCTGTTTCTTTTCTTTCTTCTGAATTTTTATAGTAGGAATTGAGAATTCGATTTTTTAGTCGACATATATAGGGAAATTAAAGTGGAGTGTCGGAACAACAATAAACTTATCTTCGTGTGATTTATAGATTGTTTTAGATTAGTCGCAAGGTGAAAACCTAAGTCGATTTCAAAGGTTTATCGGATTATCTATATTACGTCTCCTTTTATACGTAGCTCTTCCTGAATCCTAAAATGATAAGTTCGAATATGCGCCAATAGTATAAAGTTGTGACGTAAATATTGCCATTTGCATACTTCATGATTCAAGTTACATAATATTTATGTGATACAATTTTTTCTTTTATAAGATTGCAACAGCAATCTAATATCGATGCTTTTTAACATGTTTCCACATGATTTTATTCAGTCTGCAGACTAAATTTTAATTTTCAAGTGATATCTTGTGGATATTATGAAGTTGTTTGCTAAAGCTCATTATTTTGTTTGTGACGACATTAATCTTCTAAATCGCGTTATAGTTGTCAATATTGTATTTCTATAATAATTAAAATATATTTCATATTAAACTAAACAACTTATTGAAAAAGGAATAGGATAAGACTTTGCTTTGTGGTACTTTATGGCCAAAATGGCATTCGTTATCAATCGCTTGGTATTAATTGGCGTAATTTTACACGCCTTGTTAGGCGTGTAATCCCTATTATTAACTACATTGTTGAGCCTTAAACGTGGCATGTTTGGTTATTGAATTCGGTCTTGAAAAGGTGAAAAATATGTAGAAACAAAGGAAGTGTTGTCCGATTTTCCGTAGAATTTAGTGACTTTGCACTTAGAATATTCTACGCTTGAAGTTAGAAGTTAATAGACGTATTATAGTCATTATAGGTTGACATACTACGACGGCATATCGACTTAGCAAGTGGATCAACCAAAAGTATGTGGAACTTTCTCATCTCTCTGAGCATAAGTAGTTGTAAATATATGAGACGGTGGACGTGCGAGATTTTGATTAATCTAGTTTCATTTGATATCCTTGACTTGTTTTAAGAATGTCCAGTTGGTTGAGTTAGGAATTAACTCACTTGTTTTAAAGATTAGGATATCTTAGTTTCTAAAGATAAGAGACTTGAAGTGTTTTGAAAGTATATGATACTTGGTTTTTGGAAAGTTTAAGTCTCTCGTTATAAAAAGAATAAGTGTCTAAAGCATAAAAGTTAGTATAACGACTTTATGAGAAGTTGGTTATAATAGCTTTATGGAAGGTTAAAAGAATGGTTTACTCTAGCAATGTAAATTAAGATAAGACTTGAAAGGAAGAAAGGCAAATTGATTCAAGGCATCAATTGCTTAAAGTTTTAAAGTAAAAAGTCACTTGATTTAGAAGTCTTTAAACGTAGTTCTAAAATGTATTGTGACTTGTTTTGAAAAGTAGATATGACTTGATACTACTTTATTAATATCTTGGAAGTTTTATATGAAAAGAGTCATTTTAAAAGAATAGAAGTAGTACTTTGGGTTAAATTCCGAATTTTATAATGACATGTTAGTACCTTAAGTAAACTAAATGGAGTGTATACGAACAAAGCTAATAAGAAGTTAGAGATTTCTTAACTTGATTATGTTATGTATGATGTAAAGCGGTGCTTATGTTATGTATGATAAGCTCAGAGTGCATGTTACGTATGATAGCCATTAGGTTAGGTTATGTTAACCCCCATTACTTATTCCATGGATTTGCTACCCATGACGCGAGCGCGTTTGTACTCATTGCGGGCCCACCAATGCCGCGGGTGAAATAGTCCTACGGGTGAAATAGTCCCGCGAGGCGGATGACTATCATGTCCACAGGACTCCATGGTGAAATAGTCCCGTGAATATGATTGCTTAATGATACTACTGGCGCGTGGCCTACTGATCATGAGCCTCCTATTTTACGCAGAAAGTATACCCTTGTTTACTCTCATTGTTAGTAAGGCACAGCATCGTTATTCGAGTTATCATACATGTCTCACTTTATTTTTAGACTTTATGATTTCATTTCAAAGATTTCACTTTTACATACTTGGTACATCTGTTATCAATTCCCCTTCCGGTCGTGTTCAATGCGCATAGGGGTAAAGAAGCGGATCATCATTCTTAGGATCACTGATCAGGTGTCAGAAGCTCCATTTCTCCGGAGGCTTGTATTTTGATACGATTTCCCTGATGTTGTAGATTTATGTACATTCAGGGGTATGGCGGGCCCGTCCCCACACTATTATTCTGCAGGTCCGTAGTCATCTGTGGATCGGGTTGTAAGGCAAGGATGTAACGGTTTATTTTTCATGGGTATATTTCTGGGTGGTCTTATCGGCAAGCCCGTTGATATTTCGCTTAAGTATTTTACGAGTTTTGTATGTTCCGCTATTCTCACGATGTATACCGAAGCGCCTGCCCAGTAGGCACCATGCGCCGGGGTCGGGTCGTGACAATCTACTAGTGTTACCTTTGCACCATTTGATATTATACGTGTCGATTTATGGACATCACCTATTGTTAGTTCTCTCGGTCTTAAATACTATTTGTCTTTCTAGATGATTTTTCCCACTGTGTTTGGTTGTATCCTCTCAAATATAAATCGGAAGTGTTTGCCAAATTTCTTGAGTTTCGACAGTTCATCCAAACGCAATTTGAAAAAGGTATCAAATTATTTCAGTGCGATAATGGTCGTGAATTCAATAACTTTATGTTTCACAGATTTTGTTCTAATAATGGCATAATTTTTCACTTCTCCTACCCTCACACCTCCCCATAAAACGGTAAAGCTGAAAGAATCATCTGCATTATAAACAACATGATTCACACTTGATTGATTCATGTCTCCCTCCCTCCGTCCTTCTGGGTATATGCTGCTAAAATGTCAGAATACATTTTAAATATTCTCCCCACTAGCACCCTTTACAATATGACCCCTACCGAAATTCTCTATCATAGAGTCTCATCTTATGATCACCTGCGGGTATTCGGTTGTCTATGTTATCCTAACCTGGCCTCTACTGTCCCTCACAAGCTAGCTCCTCGGTCCACTTCATGTGTCTACCTAGGCTTCCCGCCAAACCATAGGGGCTATCTATGTTATGACTTGTCCACTGATCAAATTCACATATCTCATCACGTCACATTCGACGAGACCACATTCCTATTTTCGAATCTTAAAAAGTTCCAAAAACCGGATTACTCTTTTCTTGACGAGTCTGCCATCTCTCCCATCATTCTCAGTCAACTAGATCATAAGATCACACATAATCACCTTCTTTCCTGTGGTTCTTCTTCACAGGCCAGCGCTAAAACTCTTGAGCACAAATCCGATTTATCACGACAACAAGTGCCGATGATACGAGGCGCCACTACCAAAACTTCGTAGAGATCGCTACCTTCCAAATACGCGGCGTCACCCCCTCCTTCTCCATATCCAACCAATCCCTCAGTCTCGGCTCTTCCCATTCAGCCGACACAGCCTCCCACTGTCCCCACTCACCAAATGAAAACTCGTGCCAAACATGGAATCTTCAAACCCAAAGTCCAATTTAACTTGTCTGCCCAAACTATTTATCCAATTCCCAAGAATCCTAAATTGGCTAAACAAGACCCTAATTGGAATATGGCTATGTATGAGGAATTTAATGCTTTAACTAAACAGCACACATGAGATCTAGTACCTAGACCTGAGGGGGTGAATGTGATCCGTTTCTTGGGGCTATTTCGTCACAAGTTCAGAGACATTGGATATCTTGAGAGGTATAAGGCACAACTTGTGGTTAATGGCACAAATCAGCAGGAGGACATTGATTATGGTGAGACCTTCAGTCCGGTTATCAAACCGACTACCATTCTCACAGTTTTGAGCATTGCCATGGGCAAACACTGGTCGATAGCTTGATGTGAAGAATGCATTCTTACATGGGGATCTAAGAGAAACAGTCTACATGCATCAGTCGCCTGGGTTCACCCATCCAGCAGTTCCTCACTATGTGTATCGTCTCTATAAGTCACTATATGGCCTGAAACAGGCCCCCCGTGCGTGGTATGATCTATTTGCGGGGTATATCTTGCAGATTGGGTTTGTATGCAGTAAGAGTGATACATCACTCTTCATTTTTCATCGAGGTAGTAGCACTGCTTACTTATTACTTCACGTGGATGATATTATTCTTACTGCTTCATCCAACGGGTTGAAAAATGAGATTATTGCCTTAATTAAGTCTGGATTTGCAATGACTGATTTGGGAAAGCTGGGTTATTTTTTGGGAATATCAGTCACCAGGTTCTCCGACAACATGTTCTTGTATCAGCATAAGTATGCAGAGGAGATTGTGTACAGGGCTAAGATGACGAATTGCAAAGTTTCACCTACTCCAGTTGATTCAAAATCTAAGCTCAGTGCTATGGATGGTGCTCCAGTCTCCAATCCTACTCTGTATAGGAGCCTTGCAGGTGCACTTCAGTATCTCACATTTACAAGGCCAGACATTACTTATGTTGTTCAGCAGGTATGCTTATTTATGCATGCCCCAGAGAGTCTCATTTCATCTGCAAGGCGTATCGTCCGATACATTGCGGCACACTTGATTATGGTTTGCACTTATACCCTCTGCACCAAACAAGTTGCTCTCATATACGAACGCAGATTGGGCGTGTCCGGATGTCGACGCCCACCTCCGACTTTTTGTGTTTTTGGGAATAATCGATTTCTTAGTCCGCCAAGGCTGAGCTACCCTATCTCGCTCGGTCAAATTTGCCGAGTACGAGGCGCTGCAAATGTAGCCGAGATTTGTTGGCTCAAAATTCTTCGTTAGAGCTTCAGGTCCTTTGCGTCAGACATCTATGTATTGTGATAACATCTCCGCCATCTATCTTTCACAATCCTGCTCAACATCGAACCAAACACATCGAGATAGACTTGCACTTTGTTCGTGAGAAAGTTGTCTAACGCCGCATGCGATTATTTCGACTTTAGATCCAGTGTTTTTAGCTCCTTGTTCCATAGTGAAATGAGAATACGAGAATAAGGGTATTAAGAAAAGGGATTTCCCGTTCTGTTAAAGTATCCTTAATGGAATCTCTTTCTCTAGAATCCTGGCTTGTCAGCGTCCGGCCTCCTTCCGCTCCGACTGAGAGGGTGTGTAAACGTGTATAGTTGTCAATATTGTATCCCTACCCATAATTAGAATATATTACATATATTTTGTAAATATAATCATGGTAAGACTATGATTCCTCTTGTAATTAGGACTAGGATTCCTCTTGTATAAGGGGTGAATATTATACATTATATATATTGATATTAATGAGAAAGACTCCTCAAGAGAGATTAATATCATCTTACAATTCTAACTAAAAACACTTGGAGAATGTTCAAAAATGTTTGATTGCTACTTTTATAAGATATTGCAACCTTTCAATCATGGAATCATAAAAATAACTAAATTGCATGCCATTTTCTAAAGTGATAATTAAAAATAAAAGGAAATAACTTTTTATGTTGTTATTTACGTATGATTTCTACATTTTCTTTCAGTTTAAGCAATTTTTACGAAAAGAGAAACGTATAGCTAAAAAAACTACTACGAAGTAAAGCAAGAAATTTGAAATTTACTCCAACGTTTATGCAGTTTGGTCCCAAAAAGGCAGCATAATCTATTAATCTTTACAATTTCATTGGAGATTGAGAGCTTCTTTAATGGATCTTCATGATTTTGAGTCATAATTTGTGATGGTTAATAAAATAGTTGTCATTAATGAAGATGACACGTAAATAGAATAAATATTCAATAAAGAGAAAGTAGGAAGTCATTTTCCTTGCAACCTAATTCACATAACTAATCATACTTGCTTCTCTATTCTAACAAAAAATTGTTTCAAAGAAACATGAAATATAAAATGGGGTCTCATGATAGTGAAATCCTTTTTTTTGGATGCTTTACTGAAAGTAAACTCAACTGACGTTAATAAGTATTTCACCTTTCATAGCTAACTTGATATAAATCCGAATTAGTTGGGATTCAAAATAAATAACGAAATTATATTATTAAGGGTAAAATGAGAAATTTAAAGTTTAATTATTACTATATATATAAAAATATGTCATTCCTTTTTAAGCTGATTAAAAAAAAAGAATGTCACGGAAATTGGAATCGAAAAAGCAATTGAGTTTTTAGAAAGATAATGGATTGTGCCTTTTTGGCTTAGTCTAATCAGAATCTTACTTCTAGATTAATCCATAATTATGATAAGTTTGATACGAAAAAAGATATGGTTTCCAAAGATATCTTTTACTACTTTCTTAGTGACCTAGAAAGCATAATTTTTTTTTTTTTGACGAATGTTAATCCCGTTCGGATCAATTCCAACGAGCCTTTCAAACTGAATCTCGGTGACGCAATACCACCGCAAACCAGTCGGCTTCTTCATACTGGCAAGATGAAGAGCTTAGTTGTTCTCTTTAAGCCCTAATACTGATCCTATTGCCTTTACTCCTACTGCCCATTAAAATGTTAAAACAAAGAGGTTATTATTTGTTAAGTATTACCCAGTCTTATGAAAGTAACACAAAACATCCCTACTTCTTTTTTCTTCTTTTCTTCAATTTCTGCAGGAATCATTTTTTTATTTTTTGGAGAACAAAAACAACACTAGGAATGTCACAGTATAAGTGTCGAGTGTCACTCCCAGTGGCGGAGCCAGCAAGTAAATTCTAGTGGTGCTGTGATGTTTTTGTGCAGCCAAAAAGAAAAATTGATCGAAAGAAATTAAAACACACCGTTTCATTCAAAACGACGTTGATCGAAAATTTCAAAAAAATTGGTGGTGCAGTTGCACCACCTTGCTTCACGTGGCTCCGACACTGATTCTGGCCCAAGAAAAAAGAAAATAAACAACAACATATGATAATTAACATGTCTAAGGGGACGCCTTGCTTATAAACCCTATCCTCTCCCAACCAATTGCGTGACAACATATTAATGAAAGTATATGTATGTTTTAGAGACAATCTGTATTAGGACATAATATACTTTATACATATTCATATTTATATTAATGATGATTAATATTATGGTAATTTACATTTGTTGAATTATTAATTGATTGTTTATAATATTCTATAAATGCATCCATAGAGGTTACATGTTTATTAATGATATAAGAATTAATGTTATAATGTAACTCTTGAATTATCTCGACTAATGATCATCGAAACAAATGTGAAAACTCTTAAATAACTCAAGAGATATATCGTTATCACAGCTTTACAATTTATTCGTTTTTCACGAGTAATGTAATACTAGTTGTGCAGTTTAAGAAATTCAACACCTCAATAAAATAAAAACAATCATAATAAATTCTCTCATGGACTCAGATTTTCTTATTTTATTCTTATTCTACTTTTGACCAAGAGCCATTCGTCATTTAACACACCTATTATTTAAATTTATTTTTTTGATATCCAGCTTCCTAGCTTACGCAAGACTAGTCCTTTATTATTTTGAAATTCAGCTTCCTAGCTTACGTCAGACTAGTTCTGAAGGTAGTAGTATCGGTCCATCAACACTACTACCAGTAAATCGCGGGATGTGCTCCAATAACCAGTGTTTGAGAACGGACAACTAATAAGACTCTGAGGATCAACCCCGTAAAGAGAGAACGCTCCCATCGAATCGATCTCACGCCAGTGTCAGTCAGCGCTTAAGCCCCCTCCTTTGCCATTGAACTGTGCCCAGAGACATTTATAATTTAACACACCTATTGTTAATTTGGGACCCGTTTGGCTATGAGTTCGTTTTTTTCTGGATTGATGATTAAAATTTTAATTCAAATTATATTTAAAATTTGAAAAATATCTAAAATATTGTGTTCACTTTTTTCACTTTTAATAATTTAAACAATCAAATACTTTTTTTCACAAAAATTATAAGTAAACACAATTTCATCTTTAAAAATTCTAAATAAAATAAAAAATGTTTGAATTCTATGGCCAAACCGCCTACTTATTAGTTTGCAATTTGAAAAACTAAGACATTGGAATAAACACATTAATAAATAATTTCTCCACACCAACTTGTATAAATACCCTCTTCTCTACAAAGTGAAAAACAAAACAATAACAATAGCCATCTGACACACTTGTACCATTTTTCACCCAATACCAAACGCGCATTAATAATTATAGTATTTCGTGTTCCCGCCGTTCTTTTCCTTTTCCCAGAAACTTTCTAAGAAAGACACTGAGAAAATCTTACACCAAAATTTACATATATATAAACAAGGAAAAAGAGCTTGTTGTTGAAGTATCTTGAAAATGGCAGTATCAAAGACCAACAAGAAGAAACAGCAATGTTACATAGCAGTACCATCTCAGATAATAAATTCATTATCTTCTTCAGGACTTCAGTCTCTGTTACTGCCACCCAAGAAAAAAAATCCTTCTTTTTCAGTAAAGCTCAAATTTTTGCTCAATAATCCAAGATTTTGGGTTTTATTTCTTTTTGGTTTTTGTTTTGTTGGTATGTTGAAGATGTGGTTTAATTTTGAAACTTTACTTCCTTTTACACCAATCCCATGTGGTGTTTTTCAAGAAAAAAACTCAATTTTAAATGAAAATCTAGCTTCTCAGCTCAGTATTGGAGCTGTGAATGTTGGAGAGGATGAAAAGAGTGAGTTTTGGAAACAACCTGATGAGTTGGGTTATAGGCCTTGTTTGGATTTCAGTTCAGAGTATAGAAAAACAAGTTTGGATATTGTTAAAGGAAGGACTAGATATTTGATGGTTGTGGTTTCTGGTGGAATGAATCAGCAAAGAAATCAGATTGTTGATGCTGTGGTGATTGCAAGGATTCTTGGTGCTGCTCTTGTTGTTCCTATTTTGCAAGTTAATGTCATTTGGGGTGATGAAAGGTTTGATTTTTTAAATAATCTTTCTATGTTTCCAGCTAAAAAGTTTACCTTTTTTGTTTGAAGATACTCGGAGTAACCGGTAAAATTATTATCACGTGAGAGTGAGGTTCAGTTTGCTAAGCTTCTCTTGCATAAATGCATTGTAAGTCTGTGTACAATATATTTTTATTGTCTGGCCCCTTTTCCTCACCCCGCGTATAACGGGAGCTTAGTTCACCGGCTTTCGTTTTTTTTTTATTATTATTCTTTCAGCCGAGTAAAAAGTTTGTTATTTCTGCCTAATTACCTGAATTTAGACAAGCTTCTATTTTTTGGACAGTATGTTAGTCCTTGTCAATTTTTGTATTCAGCACTAACAAGTAACTTATGGTAATTTCATCTATTTGGAAACATCAATTATTGAAATATTTCATGAGTTTGGTGGAAAACTTGTCATTTCCATATTGTAACATTGTATTTGGTTTTAAGTTAGATTTATTTGCTATTATGGGGTGTTTTTTATTTCTTGACGTATGCTCTTTGTTTCTTTTGGTGTTTGCTTGCAGTGAGTTCTCTGATATATTTGACTTGGATCACTTTAAGGAAGTATTAGCAAATGATGTAAGAATAGTTTCATCACTTCCATCCACACACCTGATGACTAGACCAGTGGAGGAGAAAAGGACTCCTCTCTATGCCTCCCCTGAATGGATTCGTTCACATTATACCAGAAAGGTAAAGAAGAATCATTCAACTAATCCATGAAGTTATTACTTTCCTAGTTTTGGTTAAATAACTAGGACCACTGCTTAAATGTTTGGTCCAACATCCTATAATAATTGAAAGCAAGAAAGCAAAAACGGGAAGTAAAGAATGATTAATGGTTTTATTTCCTTTGGTAGTTGAGGTTCAATGTATGATCAATGGTCGTTAGTAAGTCCACGCTGTTAGAAATAATCAAGATTGTAGAACTTGATGGCTTTTGAAATTCTATTATAGTTAGAGAAAATCAATATTGCTTGTTATTTGGTTTATACCAAAGTTGTTATCTTTGGAAGATATTGAAGTAGTATCTTTCAAGTTGGTTAGTTGGACAAAGTCTTCAAATTGACAAAATGGCAGCTGGAATTCAATTTCTATACTCTTGAGTCTTGAATAGATACCTAAACCAAATTGCAAATAATGCAACTCTTGGACTTGTTCAAAAGGATATTTACTATGCATATAGGTGCTTTATTTTTCGGTTTTATCTTACGAGTGTTTGGAAAAGAAGTTGAAAGCGAGTTTTTTTTTTTTTGGGAAATTACAGAGGAACTTATTTTGATTATTGAATTGATATTCCTGCAGCTTAGGAGGGATGGTGTTCTACTTTTGCGAAGCCTTGACTCGAGACTTTCTAAGGATCTTCCTGCTGATCTTCAAAAACTTCGCTGCAAGGTAAATTTAAATCTCCTTGTTCTGTAATTGAGTTTCATTTACCTCTCAAAGATTCTGCTGTGCATGTTGGCATTTTAGGGAATGATGGGACATTTGATTCGCGACAAAGTTGTACATGAATTGCAATACGGCAAACAATAATAACTAGATTATCTGATTTGTCATTGGATGTTTGGTTAATCGTATTAAGATATGGACATACCATGTAGTATAATTTAGGACATGTCTCTTTTTAATTATAATTAGAAGCCTACCTAACTACTTCTGTAGGGTACTGTCAATTTGGCAAAAATACTGATTTGTGATCTTGTAGGTGGCATTTCGTGCTTTGAGGTTTTCGCCATCAATCTTAGAACTTGGAAACAAGCTTACTGAGAGGATGAGGAGCAAGGGACCATATGTTGCTCTTCATTTGAGAATGGAGAAGGATGTGTGGGTGAGGACAGGATGTCTTCCTGGTTTAAGCCATGAGTATGATGAGATGATAAACAATGAGAGGAAGCGAAGGCCCGAGCTCTTGACTTCACGTTCAAACATGACCTACCATGACAGAAAGCTTGCTGGTCTCTGCCCATTGAATGCTTTGGAAGTTACAAGGTTAGCATCTAGCCTTTATGAAAGTTTTATTCTGTTTGTTTCTTGTTTTGTCGATGCGCTTGACAAATAGTTTCGTTTATAACGTTGGTGTCCCACAAGGATAACTATTGAACAGTGGCGGAGCTAGGAATTCTAACAACGGGTTAAAAAAATGCAAGGATGCCACACTTGGGATCAAAACCTGCAACCTGAAGCATTTTTTTTACCGCATTTGCCATTATGCTAGAAGCTTCTCTTATGAATGGAATTCAACAGTTTATATATGCTGAAAAGTTACCCTATTTGTATAGTATAATATTCCAGAAAAAAAAATGATCCAAATTAATTACTTGTAGCTCCGTCCATGGTACCGAGCAAAGCTGCTCGCCAAATTTAGGCAAATTAGAAATCAACTAGCATTTTTTGCCACTGCTGGGATTTGAACTCTGGAATCTGATGATTTTTCCCCTACTTCATTGATTGCTATGCCGCACACAAACATGCACTTCAAGTATATTTCCCTACTTAACAAATCTCCAATCTGTGTATAGGTTGCTCAAAGCTCTGGGAGCACCAAAGATTGCAAGAATCTATTGGGCAGGAGGAGTTCCTTTGGGTGGGAAAGAAGCATTGCAACCATTAACCAGTGAATTCCCTCAATTCTATAACAAAGAGGATCTTGCCTTGCCTGGGGAACTTGAGCCATTTGCAAAGAAAGCATCCCTTATGGCTGCTCTTGACTACATAGTATCCGAGAATAGCAATGTTTTCATGCCATCTCATGGCGGAAACATGGGCCATGCTATCCAGGTATTGCGTCCCTTTCACTGCATTTCCTTTCTTTAACAAAATTCACTAATAGGATTATCTAAATATGTATGAGCTTTTCTCTAACTATTGGTTGTCTATTTTGTTTTGCAATAGGGACAAAGGGCCTATGCAGGGCACAAAAAGACTATCACACCAAACAAAAGACAAATGCTTCAACATTTTCTGAACTCATCACTCTCTGAGACAGAGTTCAACAGAATTATACTGGACTTGCATAGAGATTCCTTAGGTCAGCCAGAGTTGAGAAAAGCAGGAAGGGATGTGACAAAGCATCCTGTCCCAGAATGCATGTGCAATGGTACTATGAGTCATTCGTCGATATAACTCCTTATCGAGGCATAACATGTGATGAAGCACAATCTTCTGCAGCTAATGGTACATTCTTACAAAATCCTGAGAATTTTTGAGAAAAAAGAAAGACTTTGGGATTAGCCTCACTTTGTCTCTGACGAGCAGACGGGGTTGCTTGAGGTGCAGTACTATTTTGGCGGCTATGTTTTGGAGGAGAATCCGTGGTGGTTATAACTTATAGTAGCATGAGACTGATGCAGCAGAACTGGGAAGATGAATCTCTGATACAAAAGCAACATCTTATACAAGTCCATTTCCTATTTTTTTTAGTACATCTTATAATGTTTAAATGAAACACAGCTTCATTTTATTCATTCATTCTTTAGAAAACATCAATGTAATCTACCAGTCATTGCATATGTAATATATGTATTAGTGTATATAATCATACAAAGTTTTGAGGTATATATGTCATTTTGATTGTATATCTTTCTGAGCCAGTTGATACATTCTTTGTAAATCTATTGTATTGTCAAACTTGAAAGTATTCTTGAAATTGCTCCCAAATGGCAGGAATCCCTAATAATAAGCTTGCTTGGGAATATAGAATGTAGGAGAATATAATATCTTCTTAAAATATTACTCTATTACTCATAATAATAAGTTTGCTTGGGAATATAGAATGTTATGAACAATAATGCAAACAACCTAGAAATGACGCTGTATTACGCTGGTGCACTAGATAAAAAAATAATACAGCGTTTGGTGTGCGTTTTCAACCGGACTGGACTATACTATTTCTAAAAATAGTACATTCCAACTGTCATTTTTTAGACTCATCTAGTAGATGGGCCTCCCCTGGACTGTACTAAAAAAAATACAATCTATTATATATTAATACAGTTCAGTCAATTACAATACAATATAGTCCATATAAAATTATACAGTCCAATATGACGTACCAAACGAGCCCTTAATGTTTTGTACATATTGGACTTTTCTTTCAGTCTATATCTTATGGAATAACTTATTATTGACAAATCATTGCAAATAAGAATTTAAATCTTAATCATTATGGTTTCAGACAGACTCCGAGTTGTACATTATCAACAAAATGATAGTAACAAACAAAGGACTCGACTCGACCCACTCTTGAGTTCCTATCTGAACTTCTGAAAGAAAATGATGTTGTTCAATCATTTAGGGATGCTTGCACAATCATCTTAAAATTGGATTTGGATGTAATTTGGTCTAATTATACAATTTGACATGTTTGTTCGGACAAGTTAATCATTTGATCAACATGAAACTAAAGTTAATTAAGAGGGTATAATAGCAATCTCCAATTCTCAAGAGGGGTAAAAAATTAGGTGGTACCAGTTGGTTTTCAAATTCCTTCTATTTTTTTTAAAAAAAAATCTTATATACAAATAGTTAGAACATCAACATACATAATTTATGTATACAAATAAGTCATACATAAAAAATTATTTACACTTTCATATGATCCTATTCTTATGTATACAAATAAGTCATACATAAATTACATTTTCGTTGCGTGCTGTTGATTCTATTCTTTTTTCGTTAACAAAGTTGTTAAGGCTTATTGGTTGAGAGAAAAAAGACAAAAAAAGGAGTAATAGATTTTACAGATTTTTTTTAATTATAGTGCGGTTTAGGAGAGTTGTTATGTCATCTGGTAGTAGGACTTTTTTTTTTTGTGAAGGAACCGCATTACTCTTTCGAGTCGTGAGAGTAAACCCCCCGACACAATAGCCGCAAACCACGTCGATTAACCACAATGTGTGTAATTTCAACCAAGAAGGTTTATGCAGAGATCGAACTCGTGACCTTGCGGTCCGCTTTCTTCTTCTGGCACACTTAATTCTGCATATGATTATCTGGTAGGACTGAATTATAATTCATCTGTCAATATAATTTATATACGTTTTAAGTGTTGACTTCAAATACTAATTTGTGTAATAGTAAGGTCTTTGCCCTTGTTCGTCGATATTGTGCTGCATAAGCTATATTTTATGAGATACAAAGAAGAATTATTAAGTCGAACCAAAATCAGAAAAGATATAAAACTATATTTAAAAAAAAAAATCGAGTTTGAAGTATTCTGAAGCGTATTTTGATAAGCTTAATCAATCGACTTCAACTTAAATGCTCAGTCAAATTGAAAAATCTAAAAGAGTCATTAAACATGAGCGGTAACACATAAAAATAAACAAATTGTTAACCACGCAAAACCATCAAATTCGTTGTTATAAAAACTGAGCTTTTTCATTATTATTTAATCACAGAATAACAACGGATTTACAATATCATACAACATAATTTTATGAACAATGTAAACAAACATGATTGTAAGAATAATTATGGGACAATCCCATAATTATTTCAAATCACTACTAATTAAGATGTAATCTTGTAATTATCATTGTAAATCAATTTGTCATCAATTAGGTAGATTAGCATCTTATATTTTAGGTAAATTTAGAGTAGTACTACCTTGTAATATTGTATATATTTGCTATGATTGGAATGAAATACTAAAGGAATCATTTCCTATATGGTATCAATAGCCAAAGATCTTTTGCCCTAAACTCTTCTATTCTCCTCCTAGCCGATTTCCTTTATTTTTTCTCTACTATTTTCGGCCTCCCCCTAGGTTTAGTAGTTCTAAACCCTAAACCTAATTAATTCCTAAACACTAAACTAAACCCTAGCCGAATTCCCCCCTACCCCACGGATAGACTTACCCAATTCTAGGTTTCTTTCATCCACTTTCATCAAAACACCAATTCATTCCCCTCTTCTTTTGATTCTAAGTGGAACTTATGGCCGAAAAACAAACCTTTCATCCCGCTCTTGCCGTTAATAACGTCTAGAACTTTATCTCCATAACTCTTGAAATAGAGAAATGACAGTATATCTCATGGGCAGAACTATTCAAGATTCACTACCGTGCTTATGAGGTACTTGACCATATCATCCCATCCGAATCACTATCGGATAGCACTACGGTGGACAAGAAATTATGGTATCAGTTAGATGTCATAGTTCTTCAATGGATTTATGACACAATTTCGAATAATCTTTTTCATACCATCTTGGAACCTAGTTCTACGGCTCAACAAGCGTGTGAACGATTGCAAAATATTTTTCAACATAACAAAATTTCTAGGGCAGTTTATCTTGAACACCAATTTACAAATGTCAAATTGGATGACTTTTCCAACATCTCATCCTATTGTCAAGAATTGAAAGTACTTGCGGACCAACTGTCCAACATTGATTCGCCCGTGACGAATCAAAGGTTGGTACTTCAGTTGATTGCGGGGTTGAATGAACAATATGATGGTGTTGCTACGTTCATTCAGCAAAGCAATTCATTATCTCCCTTTTACGAGACCCGATCGAGGTTAATTCTCGAGGAAACACGGAAGGCAAAACATGCATCTTCTGGAGCTTCCACCGCCAGCACTACTCTCGTCACCACCAACTCCTTTTCCACAGATTCGGATGTGAAGCCCCAAATTTGTTACAATAACAATAAATATTATTGTGTCTATGTGATTATGTTACGACCTTATTCACATTCGAGGACGAATGTTGCTTAAGGAGGAGAGAATGTAAAATCCGGGAAAAAATAATAATATATAGTTGTGGTTGAGTTAATAAAAATATATATATATAAGAAAACAAAGAATAAATTGCATGGGATAGAGTTAGTGTTAAAGTTGGATAAATAGATAGATAAAATGAAAATAAGAAAACAAAAAAACAAAAAAAACATGCAGCAGTTGCTGCACGTCCACCCCTTCCCTTCCCCCCTTTTCATTTCCCCTCCAACTCTTGTCATTCCACCTCTCATAGGTTATAGAAAACTCTTCTACTTATACATTGTACATGACACAAATAAAATACCTAGCACAAAGAATAGAAAATCAGAAAAAAACAAGTGAAAAGAAGAGGGAAAAATCTGGAAAACAATACCAAGAGGGCAAGAAGAACACGAATCAAAATACTAGAGAGTAAGGATAATTTTAGCAACCACACAACAATAATCTTCACACTTACAAGGTGATTTTTCTCACTCAGAAATTCTTGGTAACATCCTTTATTTTAAGTTCAATACATGTTAGAATAAGAATTGAGTGTTGAAAAGAAATATTGAACTTTTGATTGTTTAGACAACTAGTTGCGTCATGAACTTTACGAACTGTTCTCACTGAGTTATAATTATTAAAATTTGATGTAATTCGGAAGAATGGTAAACCTCTCTATTATGATCATATAGAACCAAAAATGGGGTAAAATGGACATACAGTTTGAAAGTTATCATAGTTCAAAGTTTCTGCCTTAGATTTGGCCAAAATTCGGAAAGGCATAATTACGGACTGTTTTTATTGAGTTTTACTTTTTAGAATTATATGAAAATTTACATGGTTGTAAATCTCTCTGTTACGGACAGATATAGATAAAGATTTGTTAAAACGGACTTACGAGTTGAGAGTTATTGTAGTTTGAAGTTGCTGCCTCGGATTCATCGGAATTCAGAAGGGCAGGACGTTGAAACGTAAAACTGTACTAATCCGTGAAAATTGGTGCTAAATGAAAGTTCTAGATCTCTCTGTTTTGGACATTTTGAGACCTTACGGAGGTCTATCAGACTTACCGATTGAGAGTTATCGATGTTTAACGTTTCTGCCTCAGATCTATCGAGATCCAGAAAGGGCAGCGAATAAAAGTGTAAAACTGTACCAAATGGTATAGAATATGAAAGTATGGTTCACATGGAGACGTGTAGCTCTCTGTTCTCATCGTTTTGAGATTTTATGGGGCTTGAACGGGTTTACAGATTAGGAGTTATGACTATTTTAAGATTGGGTTCTGTTTAATAAAAATTCTGCCGAAACAAATCTCATGTGGCTGTTTTGAGGATAAATTTGTGTTAGTTACCCAAAGTAGTTTTAAATGAAATTTGGTACAGTGAAAGATCCCCGTCTTACCTTAGTTTCCGCTTGAGAAACACCTTAGTTGGAGTTATGGTTAAAAAGTTATAATCGTTACAAGTATGAATGACAGAATGTTGGGAAGGTGAATATTATTTATTCGATCTTCTGAAAAATCTGAAAAGTGAATACGTGTTCACATAAATATATAAATATAAACATAATGGATCGGGTTGCACGCCGCAACAAAACGTAAAGTGAATACGTGTTCACAAATACGTAAATATAATGGATCGGGTTGCACGCCGCAACAAAACGTAAAGTGAATACGCATTCAAAAATACGTAAACATAATGGATCGGGTTGCACGCCGCAACAAAATGTAAAGTGAATATGTGTTCACAAATACGTAAATATAATGGATCGGGTTGCACGCCGCAACAAATATGAAAGATGAATACATGTTCACCTATATATAAATATGAAAAGTGAATACGCGTTCACAAATATATAGATGTAATAAACATATGGAAATGCAGGGGAATGTCTTAACGTATAATACGAGATAAAATGAAGTGTTAGTGAAACCGAGAATTTCATATGAGGAGTTGTTGCATATTTAAAAGTGTTGTAACCTGATATGTTTTTGCAATATGCTTATTACGTTATAATGTGATTGCACTTGGAATATTGTGGTGTTACTTTGAATTGCGAGGTAAGGTTCTCCATTTCGCATGGTAGGTGACTCTTTATTTAACATGTTTGAAAGCGTGATAGAGGAAAGGCTCCACGCCAAGGCTAGCGATCGTCCATGACCTCTTGTCATACCAAGTCCATTGCTTGGGCTTGGTACTGTCGAGTTCGTAATGTCGATTCGATGTCTCGAAATGCCTGTGTGGAATGGTCTCCCTTCCAACTTAAAATAATCTTTGTCAGTATGTCTATGTAGAAACAATATTTGCACGAGTATGGGCTCGCGTTATGTTTTCAATAAAGTCATAAACATATTTCTTTATTGTTATTTTTATTAATAGCTCCGTATTTGAATATAAGTTTAAATTTCTAAATAAAGAGAATTAAATGGTGCTCCTGGTGGGAAATAATTGTCCAGGTGCCATCACGCCCTAAGTAAAGGCTTAGAAAAAGTCGGGGCGTGACATCGGAGCCCCAAAATTTTGGTTCGAGGGACAATAATAATCGTCAAAATAATGGCCAAAATGGGGTACAAACCGTAACAATAACAAAGGGAAAGATAATAGTGAAAAGAGAGAGGTCGTGGTGGTGGCCAACCCGCCGGCGTCGTGAGCACTCGAGCGATGGCGTCAAGCGTGGCGATGTCGGTGGGCGGTACCACCTTGGTCCCGGCCCCACGAGGGTCGCCTCCATGTCCGTACCCTACTTCTTCGTGGGATAGGCCTCCACCTTCAATCCGCCAACCCAAAATTCTAAGGTCTCGTCCCCAACATGCATTTGTGGCTCAGGCACCATCTTCGGTAGGTTATGCGCCCACTGACATCGAACAAGCCATGAACCACATGAATCTAAGTGTTCCAGATGAGTCATGGTACATGGATACAGGGGCTACGTCACACGTGATGGCATCTGTTGACAGTCAATTTTGACCCATTTTTCGTATATTTGTTGCAATTTTATGTGTTTTAGGACACCACATTCTAATCATCATTTTTTGCATTTTTTATCTTTTTATTTTAAAATTAAGCATTATGTCTTTGTTAATATTATGTTTCTATTATTATTACACAGTCGTTTATTTTAATAATATTTGCATCTCTTTAAATAATTAATTGACATCCCGTTTTAATTTTTAATTAAACATTTGTTAAATATTGTATTTTATTATTATTGCATCGGCATTTGCATTTTAATAATCTTGCATCTTTTTAAATAATTTTTCTTTTAAATAATTAACCTGTTTTACATTTTGTCAAACCAGTCCAGTCCGAGGCACAATCCGGATCGGTCTAACTCCCCCATTCTCCTTCAACTCCTCACCCATTTCCAACGATCAGAGAACCAGATCCCCAGTGGACTCGCCATGCTGTAACACCCCATTTTAACCAGAGTCGAAACGGTGTACTACTTATGGTTGATTCCTAAATTTATTCAAGGAGTCGCCACCTAATTATTATAGTGAATTATGACACTAAAAATGTAGCATAAAATACTACGAATGATCTCCATTTTTAAAGGTCTGTGAAACTATGTGAAATTCTAGGTAAGAGTTCTTTATTATCCTAAAGGGAAGGGGTCAGACATCCTATAGGATTCGCTAACTTACGGTTATCCGTTCAAACTTAGGTTGGTATTATTGTGCTAAATGTATTATGCAATTCTAAGGGTGTTCTAACTAAGAAACTATGTGAACACTTAAAATAGATATATATTTAACAAGACTGTAATGAAAGCAAATAATCATATAAAGAGGAGGTGAAGAAAACTTAGCGGTATTTCGCTTTATTTTCCTTTTATGCGAATGCTTTAACTTTGGGATGCGCCTTCGGATACCTGCAAAGACACTTAGTAGAAGAGTTAGTAACTAATAAAATAAATTATCAAATAAACACAACATAGTGTATATATATATAGATATGTGTATGTAAATATATATTTTTATATAGTGTGGGCTCATCTAGAATTATGCCAAAGATACTAAGACATGAGAAGCCAAGATCGCTTCGGCTGCGGTCGACTCACCTCCCGGTAAATTATACCATGCATTCTCGTTAATCTTTTCATTTTCCTCCCCGCCCACATATTCCGCCTCGCTTACCATGGAGGCCTCCAGATCGACGGATAAATCATTCTTTGGCCATTATACTTGAAAAATGTCATTCATGCACCAAAATTAATTAAGAACTTGATATATGTTAGACGGTCTACAATTGACAACAATATTTCTGTGAATTTTGATCCGTTTGGTTTTTCTGTGAAGAATTTTCATACGGAGATGTCACTCATGAGATGTAATAACACATGGGACCTATATCCATCACCTCTGTTTCCAACAATCGCATAATCCAACCATCCACATTTGCTGTCATTTCTCCTATTGTCTGGCACAACCGGTTGGGTCACCCAGGAGCACCCATTTTTACTTATCTTAGGAAGAATAATGTGTTTGCTTGTAATCGAACTTTGGACTTTTCTGTTTGCCAATATTGTGTGGTTGGTAAACATGTTAAGCTCCCTTTTGATCCCTCTACTTCTAATACTTATATGCTATTTGATATTTTGCATTGTGATTTGTAGACATCATCGATTTTGAGTTCTGCAGGTCATAAGTACTATCTTCTAATTCCAGATGATTATTCAATTTTGTGTGGACTTTTCCCTTAGGACATAAATCACAAATCTATACCATTTTTAAACAATTTAGTGTTTTTATCAAAACTCAATTTGGCAAATCCATTAAATGTTTTCAATGTGATAATGGGGGAATTCATAAATACCCAATTTAAAGATTTTTGTCACCAGAATGGGATGTATTTGCGTATTTTGTGTCCACGTACATCACTACAAAATGAGAAAGCCGAAAGAAAAATTCGAACACTTAATAATATGATTCGCACCATCCTTGTGCATTCTTCCACACCACCAAATTTTTGGCACCATGCACTTCAAATGGCAACATATCTTTTAAATATTCTTCCTAGTAAACTACTCTTCAATCTGTACCCTACACAAATATTGCATCATCGTCTTCCATCTTTTATACATTTGCGGATTTTTTGGGTGTTTGTGTTATCCTTTGTTTCCTTCTACTTCTATTCACAAGTTGCAGGCTAGATCGACTCCTTGCGTGATTTTGAGATATCCATTAAATCATAGGAGATATAAATGTTATGATATGGCGACAGGTAAAGTTACTATCTCTCCTCACGTAATTTTTTATGAGTCTAAATTTTCGTTTGCTAGGTCTCATGTGACATCCTCGCCTTCATATGAATTTTTGGACAATGTAATACATCCCATTTTACACCACCGTCTCAATAATTAACCGTTAGTTGACCCACCACAACCCGATAACCTCATTAAGCCCACCCCATCACCTCACGGGACTGGACCAGTGGTCTCGGCCCAATCGAGTTTCCTTAACAAGCAAGCCCATGTGTGGGAGCACACTACTCCCTCACCAATACACCGAGACAACCCATTACCCCAACCCAATAATCATTCGGTAAACCACTCCTCCACATCTTCCAACTTGGACTCCACTCCACCCCCTCGGCCCATTTAAACTCGTGTTATGCACAAGATTTTTTGGCCCAAATGTCATTTTAATTTATTATCTTCGGTTCAACCATCACCCATATCAAAAAAATCCCAAAGCAGTCTTATCAGACCCGAATTGGAAAGCTGTCATTCTAGACGAAATTAATGCTCTTGTTGAAAATAAGACGTGGGAATTAGTGTCTCGTCCATCTACTGTGAATATTTAATAGTCTATGTGGGTTTTCTGTCACAAAAAAAAAAATTGATGGCTCTTTTGCAAGCATGTCTCAGCAGGTTGGAGTAGATTGTGGAGAAATTTTAGTCCATTGGTTAAGTCAGCAACTATTCAGACGTTCTTAGCCTGACACTTTCCAAATCATGGACTATTCATCAGTTAGATGTCAGAAATGCATTTTTGTATGGCCATCTACAGAAAACAGTTTACATGCACCAGGATTTTCGCGACTCTACACATCCAGATTATGTGTGCCTGCTGAAAAAGTCTCTATATGGTTTGAAACAAGCTCCACGGGCTTGGTATAACAGGTTTGCAGGTTTTGTATCCACTATTGATTTCTCCAACATCAAGTACGATCAATCATTATTCATTTATAAGAAGGGCAGTGGCATGGCGTATATCCTCTTATATGTAGATAACAACATTCTCACTGCATCATCTACCTCTTTTCATCAGTCTATTATGTCCTTTCTCGCAATAGAATTTGCGATGAAGGATTTAGGTCCTTTAAATTATTTTTGAGCATTGATGTCACTCAATATGCAGGTGATCTGTTTCTAAGTCAGAAGAAATACGCCGAGGAGATACTTGAAAAAATTGGTATGTCATCCTGCAAGCCATCGCATACTCCAGTGGATACAAAAGCCAAATTGAGTAATACTACAGAGACTTCATATAGTGATCCTACACACTACCTCAGTATCGCGGGGGCCTTACAATATCTCACTTTCACGAGACATGATATCTCATATGTTGTTCAGTAGATGTGTTTGCATATGCAAGATCCGAAAGAGGAACATATGGGGCACTCAAACGGATTATGCGGTACATCCAGGGTACTATTCAGTTTGGATTGCATTTGTATAAATCCTCCACCTCGACTCTATCCTCTTATACTGATGTGGATTGGGGTGGCTACCCGAACACACGACGTTCAACCTCGACTTATTGTGTGTTTTTGGGAGATAATCTAGTTTCATGGTCATCCAAACACCAGCCAACTTTGTCTCGGTCAAGCGCTGAGGCAGAATATCAGGGGTGGCCAATGTGGTCGTTGAATCGTGTTGGCTCCATAATCTTCTCTTAGAGCTCCATTGTCCTATTGAGAAGGCAATTGTTGTTTATTGTGATAATGTGAGTGCGATATACTTATCCGGTAATCTTGTTCAACATCAACGCACAAAGCATATCGAAATGAATATCTTATTCGTCCGAGAAAAGGTTGCTCGTGAACAAGTCCGGGTTCTCCATGTACCGTCTCGTTATCAGATTGTAGACATCTTCACAAAAGGTCTTCCTCGCATACTGTTTGATGATTTCAGGGTCAGTCTCAGCATCCGAGAACCTCCCGCTAAGACTACGGAGGACTGTAAGAATAATTATGGGACAATCCCATAATTCTTTCCAATCACTACTAATTAAGATGTAATCTTGTAATTATCATTGTAAATCAATTTGTCATCAATTAGGTAGATTAGCATCTTATATTTAGATAAACTTAGATTAGTACTACATTGTAATATTGTATATATTTGCTATGATTGAAATGAAATACTCAAGGAATCATTTCCTACACTGATTTCATAGAAAACAATACAATAATTAACCACGGTAAACCACCATCCAAACACGGGGTAAGTATTCAGGAATTTAGAATGAGATTCCCCATTTTTCATACTTACCAAACATATACGTCAAGGTCAGAAAAAGAACACAATGAAAATTTAATCAAATTGATCTAGAATTAGCAATCTTGAATTGTATAGCGTTTGTCAATAATATTTGATCAAAGAATGAGCAGAAGGATAAATCTATTGAATTGTTCATGGGAGATGTAAAAGTAATCTTGCAAGTTGCAAAAATACATGGGTCCCCTTATATAACTATTCCAACAGTACATGAGTCTCTTGCTCTCCTCTCATAATCCCAAAACAACATGGATCTGTTGCTCTCTTCTCATACGTTGTCAAGCATATATTTACTTCTCATTTCATAACTGCAGCTAGTAAATGTCATAACTACAGTTTAAATAAAGGTTAATGGTAAAAATTAATAGAGGGTCTTTATTCAATCTTAAGCTGAAAATAAGAGAAAAAGGCCAAAAAATTAACAAAAAAGATAAATAGGAATGATAGTTATACAGAGGTGTCACATCACTTTGTCTATGTCTAGCTTTATTATATAAATAGATTCTCATATAATTATCGAGTACTTTGCTAATAGGAATAGACGAGACAACAGATAAAAGAAGAAAAACCTAAAGATTTGAGTTGGAGAAAATGGTACTAACAGTAAAAACTAAAATCTTCATATCAACGTTTGGATGGAGAAGAGAAGCTTGATGACTTGGTACTTTGGGCCTAAATAGGCGTTAACAATTGGAGTTTGGTCGAATTCTTCTCTGTATAGAGGGAACACAACTGAAACACCTTATAGGAAAGGCAGTCTTGCTCAACAACAAGAGGGTAAGACATACAATCAATAATGGCACCAAACCAAAACAGAAATAGGCAACTTCTAAAAATGCACCACTAAGAAGACACAAACACAATATCCTTCCAACTCATTTTACAAAATTATCAATTATTCGATATATCTTGCCTCTTGGTGAATGCTTATGGATTAGTATTTGCTTAAAGAATCTGGTGTTGTCAAAATTTTAGTATCACTTGTTGGCTCTTGAAAATAGAGTCAGAGTTGCCAAGTTATTGGACTGAGCAAATATCCGACCCATTGACATTGAGTTCATGCTGGCTGGAGATTCTCCTCCGAATTTTGCCATAACACCGCAAAATGAGATTGCCTCTACTGCTCTAGACTTCACTGCGCAATCTGAAAGAGAATTTCTCAGGTTACACATCTTTTAGCATGCAGCAGTTTCCAGCTGGCTGCAGGAAATACGAGATTTTGGGATCACATACGATCATCTATCCATCAAGGCTTCCCTATTGCAGTGAGTTGGCTGAAGATATAGACTCAGTCAAGATAGGAGTTTCTTCAGCAGAGTGTGGCCATAATAATGAAAGAGCCACAACCTTCCCAATGATAATCAAGGTTGGTGACTCTAGCCGGTGAGATACAATTTCATCAGCAAGATTCTTCAGTTCTGCGAACACCTAAATGTACAAGGAAACTGTAATCAGCCATGCAATCACACATCCTTGTCAAGTTAAATGCTGAAATAGGCAGAAAAGAAACATGACTATACTAGCAAAGAATAACATACGTCCTCCTGTTGTTTCAGATGTTACATCAATAAGCAATATAACTCATCTAATCCTTGAATTTAAAGATTGCCCCTCGTTCCTTATTGCTTACCCATGCGATAAACACTACACGCAGGATTTGCTATTCTGTTAATCACTTTTAAAGCTTTATTTCAAATAGCTTCTCCAAGCTAGTTCTGAGCCGAGGGTCTACCGGAAACAACCTCTCTCTACCTCACAAAGGTAGAGGTAAAATCTGCGTACGTCCTACCCTCCCCAGACCCCATCTTGTGGGACCACACTGGGTTTGTTGTTGTTGTTGTTGTTTCTGTTGTTAGCTTCTTCTCCAAGTTAGAGATCTGAAACAACCTCCCAACAGATTCCTAAACTTCATATAAATCCTGCTTCACGGCCATGTTGACTACAGTAACGGTGTGAGAACAGAGGTGGTAATTTTTAACGCAACGTCTATGAGTCCAATATTCTTGAAAACCTAGAGCTCTGAAACCAATTGGGTACCAATGTGACAAAGGAGACCATCACGAGCATTTATCCAAAAAAAAAAACAATAATATTGGTTTATACCTACTAAGGCCAAGCTTAAATTCGTCTTTAAGGAGGCTATCAAATTGGTTCTATTGATGCCAATACACCCCAATTAGAAACCAAGGATACTTACGCTACTAGTGTGTTGCAATATATGTGCTACTTAAAGTGCTTTGTCTCAATTGGAAGGCCAACATCAGAAAAATCTCAAAACCTTGGGGGAAAAGTAGAGGTCCTGTTGACAGGACCTTTTGTTGCAACATTCATTTTTTCTTAATACCTTTTTATAACCTTCTATTAACAAATCAATAGATCAAACAGAAGTAGCATATCTAATTTCCCAGGAACAGGGGTTGAAATACGCATGTAAACATCCTCTCCCTAAATGCATGTGTGAGAATTGTTGTTCCAATTTCTTGCTTGCATATATTCAATAACAATTGATTTATTCTCAAAGGTAGTTGACGCAAGCAACAATCAAGGCAAATAATGAAGGAATAAGTGAAAGAGAAGCAACTAGGCTTACTTACCACGCGTTGTTGAGGTGTCGTCCCTCGCTCAATGGCAACAGCTGGTGTATCAGTTGGTAACCCATGATGTATGAGCTTTGAGGCCAGGGAAGGAAGAGTTGACAAGCCCATATAAACAACTAATGTAGAGTCGGGGTCAGCTGCATTCTCTGCAACAAAAAGCGGGTCCGTTCCTCCTTTTCGCGAGTGACCAGTGAGAAATCTAACAGTATTTGCGACACCGCGATGGGTTAATGGAATTCCCAACTCTGCCGATATCCCAGATGCTGCAGTAATACCTGAAAATGAAATTACCAGAATGAGGCCTACCTCAAGTTGAGTATGCCAGAATTAGATTTCAATTTGGCCAGTATGTCACACTTCTTCCATTATGTATTAACTTATACACGAAACATAACTAGCCTATTCTCACCTATACAAAATTTACACTTGAAAGTGCAGGTGGAGTCTGAATTAAATCCTTTAATCCAAAAAAGGAACTACCAGCGACCATAATATTGGTTAACATATAACTGCATAAGTGATTTTGAGTGTTGGCAGATGCGTCAATAGCCACCTTTTGGAGAAAACATATTTTTGCTTACAAATCGGCTCATAATAAGTTAGGATACAGGATTCTCAAGAGAGAATCTATAAATTTCTTTCAGGATAACTACTGTCCTCTTCAACAGAGGTCAAGATATCTACAGTTTGGCAACTAAAGTGAAAGGAAAATTTTGAAAAAACAGATTATATTTTCAAAAAAAATACGTGATTTACTTGAAGTTGCAAGCCTATGCTTAATACAGAGAGACTTGCTTTTTGTCCCCTAAACTAATACTGAAGAAAATGTACTTTGTTCGACCATCATGCATAGTTGATACAACAAATAGGGTTAAGCCCAAAAGATTTGATTTTTCTCAATTGGGTTGCTCCAGAATATGGAGAAGTTGAAGGAATTTCTACTCACAAGAGTCATACCCTTTACTTTCAAGAAGATGAGGGACACCCCAAATGCAGTTAAAGGTGTAAACTTTTTCTCTTATGTGGATTTCAGAGAGAATTTATATATATGTACGGGGGGGGGGGGGGCGGGGGGCGGGGTTGTCAAAAAGGGGTATTTGGGTTTGAATTTGGGGACCTTTATTTTGAGCTTTAAAGGTAATGAGAAGGAATTTTCAGTAGCTTTTGATGGTTTGAAAGGGACAAGCATCCTTTAACTCATCTATTACTTATTTGATGAAAAAGAGATTTCAAGAAATGTGTGAAGAAAATGAGAAGTAGGGGCTAGGTTGGTGTAGGCCTGGCCAGTGGGACTGGACGGCCCGGTCCCGCCCCAGGTCCCGTCCCAGCCCCGACACCTCTCGGGACTCGAACCGACGGACGATCTTCTCGCCAGCTGCTCCGACAGACGACTCGACTCCCCGGTCCCGCCCCGCCTCGTCTCGCCGAACGTCCCCATTGCAAATATAGTCGTTGCACCAACGACCATTTTACATTTTGGTCGTTGTGCAACGACCATTTTTGACCTCCCCCAACCTCCTACCCCTTTATATTTATTTTTAACCCCTAAGTTATTATATTTACACTTCAATTCATTTTTTCAATTATAAATACCTCATTTTCTCTTCATCTTTCACACAAATCTTTTTACAATCTCTCTAATTTTTCAATCAATCTCTCTGCAAGTCTACATTGTCTACTAAATATTTAATTTTATTTATTCATTTGGGAGTGAAGTTGGCAAGTTACAACTAGCTTGAGGATTATATATCGAGCAAAGTTTCAATTTTCAACATTCGATTACACGTCGAATTTACGTCGACGTTTGGTACATTCGTTCTTTCATTAAATTATTATTGTGTCTTTATTGTATTTAGCGCACTTATCTTTAACTATTTATTAGCATAATTAAAATGAAAGGATTTGGAGATATATTTAAGAGTAAGAGTCAGGTTTCTGCTAGTAGGGGTAACAAGGGCAGGGGTACTTCTTCTAGTATTCTTAGTCCTACTCCTAGACATGATGATTTTATTAATACTGAAATTTTTCCTGAAATACCATATGATTTAGACGAGCAGATATTTTCTCAAAATGAACAAAACTTTAATTTAGAAAATGCTCTAGATGATGATACTCCCACTAAGACTGAAATGCCTCATATTCCCCCTAGTATGAGACGAAGTCCAACAAATAGATCATTAACATCAGATGCATGGAAATATTTTGATAGGGACGTACAAAATCAAATAGTTATATGTAAAACTTGTAAAGTAGTTTATAGTTTTAATACTAGACAATGTAATGGTGGAACATGGGGTTTAATGAGACACATCAAAATAAAACATCCAGCTATGTATGCACAATACGACGCTAAAAAAAAGGATGTGTGAGCGCCATCTTTATCGGGACAAGGTTCACATACTGTACCGGATCAAGTACAGGGTCAAATTAATCCTACGACGGGGGAGTTGTAGGCCCTAAATACGATAAACATAGAGATAGAGAAGCATTATCAAAATTAGTTGTTGTGGAGTGTTACACTCAATTTTGACACATCTTTTGATTATTTATTGCAATTTTAAGTATTTTAGGACATCGCATTTTAATCATTATTTTGCATACTTTTACCTAATATTCTATGTTTTATTTTACACAAAATGACATCGCATCTTTTACTTTTAAATTAAGCATTAATCATTGTTAATATTATGTTACTATTATTATTACTCAGTTATTTTATTTTAATAATTTTGCATCCTTTAAATAATTTTTTTTTAAATAGTAAACACTTTTATATTTTTAACCAGTCCAATCTGAGGCCCAATACAGATCAGTCCAATCCAACACTTTTTTTTTTCATCCAAACACACTCTTTTATTTTTCCCAAAAATCAAACTTAATCCCATCATATCACTTCATTTCTATAACGCTCCACCCCTACCTCTTTTACCATTTCAACACTCCACCTTCATACCTATTTTATCATTTTAACACACTACCATTCCTATATACACCCTCAACAACCCAGCCGCAACAACCCATTCCACTCTCATCTTCCCCCAACTCTTGTTTTTCATCTCTCAACTTATTTTGAGAACAAACACCAAGCCGCAACTCCCATTTCCATATAATTCACATCTCTCTCATTCTCGTCTTCTTCAACCGCAATCCCGAGCCTCATCGCCGAAGTTTGAAGCTCCGGCGAATCGTCACCCTCACCACTGTCACACGCCGTCATCTCCGTCTAAACCCCATCCCATCACCGACGAATCCCTCATTCCCGTCGCCCACCATCACTGTGAACACCAACACCACAACAGATCCGGCGACCATCACTGTTCACGCACCAAAACACCACGGTGGTATCGCTGTAAAATCCGGGAAAAAAAATAATATATAGTTGTAGTTGAGTTAATAAAAATATATATATATACGAAAACAAAGAATAAATTGCATGAGATAGAGTTAGTGTTAAAGTTGGATAAATAGATAGATAAAATGAAAATAAGAAAACAAAAAAAACAAAAAAAAAAAAACACATGCATAAGTGTTGCACGTTCCCCTTCCCTTTACCCCCTTCCCCCTTTTCATTTCTCCTCCAACTCTTGTCATTCCACCTCCCATAGGTTATAGAAAATTATCCACTTATACATTGTATTTACACACAAACAAAGTACATAACATAAAAGTTAGAAAATCAGAAAAAAACAAGTGAAAAGAAGAGGAAAAAATACCAAGAGGGCAAGAAGAACAAGAAGCAAAATACTAGAGAGTAAGAATAATTTTAGCAACCACACAACAATAATCTTCACACCTACAAGGTGAGTTTTCTCACTCAGAAATTCTTGGTAACATCCTTTATTTTAAGTTCAATACATGTTAAAATAAGAATTGAGTGTTGAAAAGAAATATTGAACTTTTGATTGTTTAGACAACTAGTTGCGTCATGAACTTTACGAACTATTCTCACTGAGTTATAATTGTTAGAATTTGATGAAATACACCTCTCTAATATGATCATATAGAACCAAAAATGAGGTAAAATGGACATACGGTTTGAAAGTTATTTTAGTTCAAAGTTCCTGCCTTAGATTTGGCCGAAATTCGGAAGGGCATAATTACGGACTGTTTTTATTGAGTTTTACTTATTAGAATTATGTGAAAATTTACATGGTTGTAAATCCCTCTGTTACGGATAGATATAGATAAAGAGTTATTAAAACAGACTTACGAGTTGAGAGTTATTGTAATTTGAAGTTGCTACCTCGGATTCATCGGAATCCAGAAGGGCAGGACGTTGAAACGTAAAACTGTACTAATCTGTGGGGAATATGAAAATTAATGCTAAATGAAAGTTCTATATCTCTCTGTTGTCGACATTTTGAGACCTTACGGGGGTCTATCCAACTTACGGATTGAGAGTTATTGCTATTTAAATTTTCTGCCTCGGATCAATCGAGATCCAGGAAGGGCAGCGAATAAAAGTGTAAAACTGTACCAAATGGTACAGAATATGAAAGTATGGTTCACATGGAGACGTGTAGCTCTATGTTATCGTCGTTTTGAGATTTTATGGGGCTTGAACGGGTTTACATATTAGGAGTTATGACTATTCTAAGATTGGGTTTTGTTTAATAAAAATTCTGCCGAAACAAATCTCATATGGTTGTTTTGAGGATAAATTTGTGTTAGTTACCCAAAGTAGTTTTAAATTAACTTTGGTACAGTGAAAGATCCCCGTCTTACCTTAGTTTTCGCTTGAGAAACACCTTAGTTGGAGTTATGGTTAAAAAGTTATAATCGTTACAAGTATGAATGACAGAATGTTGAGAAAGAGAATATTATTTATTCGATCTTCTAAAAAATATGAAAAGTGAATACGTGTTCACATAAATATATAAATATATAATGGATCGGGTTGCACGCCGCAACAAAACGTAAAGTGAATACGCGTTCACAAATACGTAAACATAATGGATCGGGTTGCACGCCACAACAAAACGTAAAGTGAATACGTGTTCACAAATACGTAAATATAATGGATCGGGTTGCACGCCGCAACAAAACGTAAAGTGAATACGCGTTCACAAATACGTAAACATAATGGATCGGGTTGCACGCCGCAACAAAACGTAAAGTGAATACGCATTCACAAATACGTAAATATATCGGGCCTGCGCACGCCGCAACAAAACGTAAAGTGAATACGCGTTCACGAATACGTAAACATAATGGATCGGGTTGCACGCCGCAACAAAACGTAAAGTGAATAAGTGTTCACAAATACGTAAATATAATGGATCGGGTTGCACGCCGCAACAAATATGAAAGATGAATACATGTTCGCCTTTATATAAATATGAAAATTGAATACGCGTTCACAAATATATAAATGTAACAAACATATGGAAATGTAGGGGAATGTCCTAACGTATAATACGAGATAAACTGAAGTGTTAGTTAAACCGATAATTTCCTATAAGGAGTTGTTGCATATTTAAAAATGTTGTAACCTGATATGTTTTTGCAATATGCTTATTACGTTATAATGTGATTGCGCTTGGAATATTGTGGTGTTACTTTGAATTGCAGGTAAGTTCTCACCAAATTTGCATGGTAGGGCTGACTTTTTATTTAACATGTTTCAGGAAAGCGTGATAGAGGAAAGGCTCTACGCCAAGGCTAGCGATCGTCCCGCAGCCTCTTGTCATACCAAGTCCATTGTTTCGGACTTGGTACTCGTCAGGTTCAGAATGTCAGTTCCAATGTCTCGGGAAATGCCCGTGTGGAATGGTCTCCCTTCCAACTTAGAATAATATTTGTCAGTATGTCTATGTAGAAACAATATTTGTACGAGCATGGGCTCGCGTTATATTTTCAATAAAGTCATAAACAAATTTCTTTATTGTTATTTTTATTAATAGCTCCGTATTTGAATATAAGTTTAAATTTCTAAATAAAGGGAATTAAATGGTGCTCCTGGTGGAAAATAATTGTCCAGGTGCCATCACGCCCTAAGTAAAGACTTAGGAAAAGTCGGGCGTGATACGCTCCGTGTTACACCGCCGGCGACGCCACGTCCCGCTGATTGTTTCTATTTTTCGTTGTTATCATGTGGGTTCGTTTGGACTGATTTTTTACCTTGGTTCTGCTTTACGTTCGATTTGTTGGGTACTGTTGTTGGACTGATTTGGTATTTTATGGACCAAATTTCTGATATTTTTTATATAGCCGGAGTTTAAGAACTCCGACGACTTTGACTTGCTTTTATTTTGGTATCTGGCTACTGGTTTTGCTATTTTCTGGTTCTTTGTTGGACTGATTTTCGCTGGTTTGTTGTCGGTTATGGCACTGATTTTCTCATTTTTGTTTTGTATCCCGCTGGAGTTCTTAAAACTTCGGCGATGTTCTGAACTTTTCGGCGATAGTCTAAATCCCGATATGTTCGCTGTGTTGCCGCCACTGCTTCGTTTATGTCTTGCGTTTTGTGGGATGTTTTGACCTTTCTGCCCATTTACCTTTATTAAACTGATTTTGAACAAATTGCTACATTTGAATATTCGACATTTTCCGGATTTGAAAAAAGGTACTACACTTGACGGCGAATGAAAAAATATTTGTCGATCTTTGAGGCCTCCACAGTTGTAAAGACGAAAAATAAATAAGATTTTCGGGCGTTGATGATTTTTTCTATTTACACCGGATGCCAACATGCGCTGGCGGGGCGACTAGATTGACTAATAAGTCACTAGTTCGCATCCAAGACTTGTTTAGGACGTCCCACTTCATTTTTTATATCTGAACCCTCCGTAATCAAAACTATTATTGTTTTGGGTGCGGATTTGAAGGTTTTATTTATTTTATTGTATTGTTCATAACAATGGCCGATGAAGGAATCTCCGTCTGATTTTCAAGGTCTCCCTGTACAAAAGACGGGTTTTATTTTTTAGTTTACTTATTAATTTTTATCGTTGTTTGAAAATTATTTATTCTCTTATTAACATTTTTACTAAGTGTTTATGCAGGTATCCGGAGATACATTTCAAGAAGATGCTCTCTGGAGTTTCATTTTTGTCGTTGTATTTAATTTTAATTTTATTTTATTTTGTATTGCATTTTATTATAATTGTAAATTATTGAAAAAAATGCTTAGAATAGGTCTACTTAGAATATATATTTCTAAAGCGTGATAGATAATTAACCTAGGTTTGATCGGATAACCGTAAGTTAGCGGATCTTAAAGAATGTCTAACTCTTCCCTTTATGATAATAAAGAACTCTGATCCAGAATCTCATTAATTTCGCAGATCATTAAATGGAGATCAATTGCAGTATTTTAATGCAATAGTTCAAGTGTTCTAATTCACTTAACTAATTAGGTGGCGACTCCTCAAAACAAGCATTTTGCTCCATTCAGGGAACCGCGCCAAAGAGCAACGTTGCAGTATCGTTCAGACTCCGAAATTAAAAAAACGGGCTCGACATGGAGGGTTTGCCTTTTTCATTTTCTTCATCTCCTGATTTTATTCATTATATTAGATATATGTATAATTCTGCTTATAAAGGTATTCCTAGATCAACAGTTAAGAGAGATGTATTTAAATTTGCACATGAATATCAACAGTATTTACGTTATGCATTATATCATTTTAATGACAACGTCGCTCTAACTTCTGATATAGGTCGTAGTACTAACGATCATGATTATTTAACGATAACCTGTCATTGGATAGATTATAAATGGTCTATGCAAAAACGTATTTTAGCATATAGATATATAGATAGTAGGCACATGGTGATTTTATTTCAGAAAATATTTATTTGTGATTATTACAGAATAACTGATAAAATTATGAGTATTACATTAGATAATGCATCTTCTAATAATGTTGTTATTATAGTTTTAAAAGATGTTTTAACTCCGTCTTTTTCAAATAATTTTCATATAAAATGCGTATGTCATATTTATAACTTAGTTGTAAAGGATGACCTATTACTTTTTAAAGATATTCTTGAAAAAATACAATTTGCTATAAACTTTATTTTTAAAAATAATAGAATACAACGAAAAAGAAATATAAAAAACTTGTCATGATTGCCAACTACATTATAGAAAACAAATTCGAAGAAGTACCCACTAGGTGGAATTCTTTAGATGAACAACTAGTTGTTGCTTATGATTATAGAAAACCTATCACTTTATGCCCATAATGAAAATCCAACTGATATGATTGTAGATTATGATTGAGAAAAAATTAAAGAACTTATTGTATTTCTAGAGAAATGTTTTCAAACAACAAAAGAATTTTCCGGTATATTAATTATCCTACTATTTCAACTATGTTGTTTTATATATCTATAATATTTTTATTGCTTAGAGAATATATGGAAAAATCTGCTTATAAGGTAGCTATTAAAAAATGTTTATGAAAATAAAGAAATATTTTATTTCTATTCCCTCTATTTATATTATTAATGATGTATTAAATCCGGCTATTAAAATAGACGGTTGTAAATCTCTTTTTGAAAATATTTATGACTGTATAAAAGTACTACCACCTCCAATTTCTAAAAATTTAAATGTCCCGCCACCTATTGAAATTGAACAAACGAAAGAAAAAATGTTGTCTAGCATAGAAGACGAATGCAAAAAGGTATATAGATATTACCAACAAGAAACTGCTAGCAACCAACCGACTTCCATACCATATTCTTCCTCATCAACACACCCTCTGAAAAGACATGATGTTTCTGCGGCTAGTATTGAAAGCCTCATAACTGGAATGTGTGGTGGTAGCACTACTAACTAAATTAGCGAGTTTGATATTTTTGTTTTGTAAGGTATTTTACCGTACCAAACAATTGTCAATGAAGAAGGAAAGAAAAACTTGCTGAAATACTGGAGGGGAAATGACAAGACATTTCCGACACTTTCAATGATGGCCCGAGATGTTTTGAATATTCAAGCGTCATCAACGGCTTCTGAAAGCGCTTTTTCTGCAGGTAAATTTCAAATAGGAGAGCTCAGACACTCATTAGCCGGATACAACTTGGAGATTGCAGTACTATTTAGAGATTGGATACGAGCGGAGCGGAGAATGTGCGATCAATCGGAGATCAACGGAGAAGAAGGCGAAAACTACAACGACATCTTATCTGAAGGCATGAGTAGCGATGTGGATCAATTTGACCAACAAATACTAATTCCAACCGAAGAACCACACGAGATTGTGAAGAAACTAGAAAAATTATTTTCAAATTGGTAATTTATTTAATTGTAATTCTAGTATGTCATTTGCAACTTTTGAACAACACCACAAAATTATTTTGACAATTGTATATGTATTATCAAAAAAAAATATTTCAATGAAATAATATAAGAGACACAAAAACAGTCTTGGGATGTTTTTATTACACTATATTGTTGGATTATTGAGTTGTTCATATACTTAAATTTAATATATCTGTTATTTTTTAAAATAGGCACACAAAAAAAAACGATCCGACCTGATCCCGGCCTAGCCCGGCCCTCTAGACCCGGTATCTTTTTCCTACGGGATGGGACATCGGTCAATTCTGATTGACCCGGTCCCGCCCCAGCCCGATCCCATCCCAACACCCATCTCGCCCCAACCCGATCCCGCCCAAACCTGTCCCGTCCCGTTGGCCACCCTTAGGTTGGTGAAAGCCCCGAGTAGGACAGAAGATTTGACCTTTGGAAGTTAGCTGTGGAGGAAGTAGAAAAACGGCTAAATGGGAGAGGGAGAGGGAGGGGAGGGGAGGTACTTGGCCTGTATGGAGGCCTTAATTTCGGCCAAATTCATTCAATTAAAATTATGAGGTTTGCCTTGAAAATTTCGAATTTGATCTGGATTTACTAAACATAAGCTCCTCAGTGTGACACCAAGGAACCACTTAATAACATGCATAGACTTCAGCAACAATATACAGTTTTTCCTCCCTCAAGGTCTGAACTATATCTCATATTTAAGGTATATTCTTAAATCGGAAAAAGGGTAAAAAATATTCATGAATTATTGAAAATACACCCAAAATGTTCTTTGTTGATTTTTGGTGAAAAATATCCTTAAATTATTAAAAATAGGATAAAAATAACATCGCACATAGCAAACTGCCTTAATTATGCCCATATTTCATTGATGGACCTTCAAGTTTTGTGTATTCCTTTTTATATTTTTTCTTTTTGAGACAGGTTTCGCATTGGAAAAAAGGCTACACAACTTATTCCTTATATATATATGTGTATATATGTTGGATCAAGTGTATAAATTACAAAGAAATGAGAATTGTAACAACAACAATAAGTAACAAGAAATCTGGAAATTAAACAAAGAAAAAAAGTCTTGTTGAGTCGATTGGATGTACAATCTATCCTTAAGATAATATTGACTGATCCTTTCAACGGTTGTAATGACAACTTATCTCCCAAGATAAAACAACAATCAAACAAATGAGCAAAGGAAACTCAAGTGTTTGCTTTGGAAAAAAGATCTTTGAGAGTTTGTGATTGCTAAAGAGGAAGACAATTTCAGAGAATTGTTTTGTGAAGGTATGTTTTGTAAATGTGCCCAAGGCCCCATTTTATAGTATGAAGAAGATGGTCTTCCACCTAGCCAAGTAATGGTCAATAAAGGTCATATAATGCCTTGAATGCGAAGTAATAATTCAACCAAATAATGGTTGAATTCATGAGCCCTATAATGGAGAATTAATACTCCAAAGTCAGCCCAAAAAAAATGTTTTTGTTCATCTTCCAACGGTCTAAAATGCATGCAGCGGCAACAAACTCTCGCGAGTTGGGCGTGCCCTCAGAGTCGACGCCATACAAAACTTCGAGAGTTTCGGCGTCGGCCAAGGCCAACACAGATATCCGATGAATATGTAATCCACAGTCTTAGGTCTAATCTTGACCTGTTTTGGCATAGGTACTTTTACCTTGGCCAGACAACCCCATACCTTCAAATACTGATAGGTAGGTTTCTTTCCTTTCCATAGTTCATATGGATTCTTGTCTTTACCCTTGTGTGGAACTCTATTAAGTATCTTATTTGCGGTAAGGATAGTTTCTCCCCACAAGGTTTGAGGGAGGCCCGAATGGATGAGTAGAGCATTCATCATTTCCTTTAGTGTTCGATTATTGTGTTCAGCAACACCGTTTGATTGAGGTGAGTAAGGAGTCGTTGTTTGATGAACTATACCCGATTGGGTACAAAATTCTTTAAAAGGTGCTACATATTCTTCCCCTCTATCGCTACAGATTGTTTTAATCCGTCCACTAAGTTGGTTTTCAACTTCTACTTTGTAGCATTTGAATGTTTCAAAGGTTTCATCTTTACTTTTTAGTAAGTAAAGATAACAAAACCTTGTGTTATCATCTATGAAAGTCACAAAGTACTTGTTCCCCCCTCTAGTTTGAGCGAATTTCAAATCACATATATCAGTACATATAAGTTCTAGAGGAGCGGTTTCCCTTTCGATTGATCTAAATGGACTTTTGAAAAGCTTTGCCTCTATGCACACCTCACACTTACGTTGAGGGTTTATGTCATAGACGACAATAATTTTAACTTTACCAATCTTTGGATAGATTGATAGTTACCATATCCTAATATATGATGCCATAAATTAGATAACTCAATCAAGTAAGTAGAAGACTCAATTTTATTGATAATTCAAATAGAAGGCATTACAGGTGCAACATTAAACTTAAAGAGGCCTTCACAGACGAAGCCTCTTCCTACAAAAGTTTCATTTTTAGTGATTATAAATTTGTTACTTTCTAACACTAGCCTAAAACCAGCATTAACCAACAAAGGTCCAGAAATCAGATTTCTACGAATTTCTGGGACGTGCATCACTTCCTTTAGAGTCAGCTCCTTTCCGGACGTCATCTTTAGGATCACCTTTCCTACCCCCAGCACCTCTGAAGAAGAATTGTTTTCCATGAACTTCTTATCTGTGACTGGTGTACAATTGGAGAAGGCGTCTTTATTGGAACAGATGTGACGGGTAGCACCCGTATCCAACCACCATTGCACCGGATTCTCAACGAGGTTAGCTTCTAGCACCACCGCTGAGAATTCTTCAATCATATCGTCTAGAAGCGTGTCTTCAATGATGTTAGCCTTTGTATTGCCTTTGGTCTTCTCTTTGTTCTCATATTTGAGCTTGCGGCAGTCTTTGACCATGTGCCCAACTTTACCACAGTGATGACAAGTACCCTTAAACTTTTTAGTTGTTTGGGACTTACCATCCTTTTGGAACTTTCACTTCTTGCTCGGATTTCCTTTGACTTCCGCCAGGTTCGCCTTAGCCTCAGCGGGTTGTTTCCTCTTTGACATGACCTTCTTATTATCCTCCTGAATTTGGAGTTTGATAATAAGCTCATCTAATGTCATATCTTTCTTCTTGATTTTCAAGTAATTCATAAACTCAGTCCACGAGGGAGATAGTTTTTCGATCAATGCCCCAACCAAGAATTGTTCGTTGGGTTTCAATCCTTCCAAGTCTAGGTGATGTATAATCATTTGAAATTTCTGGACTTGGGATGACACATTTTTATTGTCTACCATTTGAAATTTCAGAAATTTTTCAATGACGAACTTTTTTGCATCCGCATCTTGGGTGTTGTATTTCTTTTGTAGTTTGTCTCACAATTTCTTGATTGTCCCAACAGTGCAATATATCGTGTACAAAGGATCAGACAAACTATTCAGAATATAGTTCCTGCACATAAAATCATTATGATTCCATGCATCTCGAACCATCTTTATGTCGTTAACGACATGAATACCTTGACCCCCTCCCGCCATTTCATTTGGCTGAGGATCCGTGTCTTCCCAACTTGTGGAGGATCTTCGGTTAGGAAACGTGATATTCCCATAACCGTCAAGAAGAACAACATCTTTTGCTGCCATTTTTTAAAATGCATACCCATGAACTTTTCAGGACGTTCCGGCGGGTATTGAAGCAATGGAGCTTCCTTGAGCATTTTGGAAGGCGTTTGGAACGCCTTGAGCAGCAGTGAGGTTGACACTAATTGTGCCAAAAGCAGTGGAGTTGAAGCTTGAGGAGTGGTGGTGAAGGCAGTAGGATTACCTTGAGCATTGGTGGAATTTTCAGCGTTCAATTGATCTTGTCCAGTCTTGTTGTTGTTGTTGAAAACAGCGAATATTATCTTAAGTTTGTTGGATCAAGTATAAAATTACAAGGAAATGAGAATTGTAACAACAACAACAAGTAACAAGAAATCTGGAAATTAAACAAAGAAAAAAAGGCCCTGTTGAGTTGATTGGATGTACAATCTATCCTTAAGATAATATTGTCCTGTATATCCTTTCAACGGTTGTAATGGCAACTTATCTCCCAAGATAAAACATCAATCAAACAAATGAGCAAAGGAAACTCAAGTGTTTGCTTTGGAAGAAAGATCTCTGAGTGTTTGTGATTGCTAAAGAGGAAGACAATTTCATAGAATTATTTTGTGAATGTATGTTTTGTAAATGTGCCCAAGGCCCCATTTTATAGTATGAAGAAGATGGTCTTCTACCTAGCCAGTAATGGCCAATAAAGGTCATATAATGCCTTGAATGTTGAGTAATAATTCAACCAAATAATGGTTGAATTCATGAGCCCTATAATGGAGAATTAATGCTGCAAAGTCAACCCAAAATTATTTTCGTCTATCTTCCAACGGTCTAAAACGCCTGCAGCGTCGTGGCCCTGCAGGCTGGCGCCGCGGCGCCACAGACTCGTTTCGTCTTTCATACATTGTACACGCCTTCCTTTCATTTACCAACGTGAAATCATTGTTATTTGGCCAATAACCATCTATTATTTTACGTCTCAAACAATTCGTATAAGTATCAATATCTCTTCCACTTTAAGAAAATTACGATCTTTGACACTTTATGTGTACGTGTGTGAAACCCATGTTTCGACGTGCTGGGCCCCCAATTAATTTTCTCCTTAATCAAAAATTAATATGCGTATTCGCATGATGCGCAGTGAATATTAACAAATTAATTTTATACTGAATTTTATTTATGTATACCTTATTCTTATTCCTCTATATTTCTATATTAAAACTTTTTACGATTGTATTCCTTGTTCCCGAAATTTTAGCTAAGCACCTCAATTTTTAAAACAATCACTTGATATAAAAAAAAATAAGCACTTTCGATTTTTGAAATGATTTAACAGGCTAAATTACCAGGTTCTCAATCTTCATTACCATGGGTAATCCATCCACATTTCTCTCAAAATTGGATTAATAATAATAAAAGCACATAAATCAATCAAAAGATTAAATAATAGATTAAAATTACGATGAAAATTAAGTACCGCAAAAGAACTAAACATGATGAATATTTTAAAAAAAACATGTAACATAAAATAAATTACATTCATATAATAATTGCTATACCAATCTGATTTAAATATTATATAAAATTAAAATATTTCATGTCACCATTAACTGATTGACAAAGCTTAAAATTGCAATATCTATTGCACAAAAATATCATTTTTATATATTTTTTAATAAAAACAATGCTTTGATACAAGAATCATCCGTACATGTCAATCAGATGTTATTCAGAGTTGGAGCTCGATCCTTTAAAGATGAAGACTTCTCTTGATACATGTAAAGGAAAAAAATTTGATTTTTTTTTAGATTTTGTTAGGTCTCAGGGCTATGAAACAATAAAAATAAACAAACTTGAATGTCAATTCAGTTCCCGAATGTCGGCGACAATGTCGACCGACACCAGTGACAACACTTCAGTAAAAACAGAAACTTTAAAGAATAAATGCAACAAAATTTAAAGAACACAAGAGTTTAATATTTATTGATATAGCCTATGACTGTCAATGACCGGAGTATTGTATATATATATATATATATATATATATATATATATATATATATATACAAATTCCTTTCAATACAGATTTACAAGATAAAACCGAAAGGAATTAAAAGTTGAAGTCGCAGATGACTTCTGTCTGAAAAATCTAATAAAGTAGGCATAGACAACCTCTCATTACAATCGCTCCATACAAAGCTAATCTAAAATCTAAACAACAATTGTAATGTTGGACAGAATGTTCTCGACACACTCAGGCAACATTTGTGATCCAGATTTCTGAGATGAAATTCCAAGAGTTCTCTTGATATTTTTACATTTTGATTTTGGATATCGCTTCACTCTTTTTCCTATCTATTTATAGTAGAGAATCTTCCTTAAAAATTAATTGAGTTGTTCTAGAGGTTAAGGGAAAGGTGGGCAGCCGATAAGGTTTTGCTAATAAGGACAACTCTAACGGTTCTTTTGCGAGGCATAAGGCTCGTCTAGTAGGTGATGGTAAGACTTAGCAGGTTGGTGTGGATTGTGGTGAGACATTTAGTCCGGTGGTCAAGCCGACTACCATTCGCACTATGCTTAGCTTGACTCTTTCGAAAGCATGACTCATTCATCAGTTAGATGTAAAGAATGGTTTCTTACATGACGATCTTAAGGAATAGTTTATATGCATCAACCCTTGGGATTTATGGACCCCAAATATCCCCATCATGTCTGTTTGTTGAGAAAAGTCCTTGTATGTGCTTAAGCAGTCTCCACGTGCTTGGTATAAAATGTTTGCGGACTATGTTTCCACTATTGGATTTTCTCACAGCATGTCTGATAATTCATTGTTCATATATCGTCGTGGATCTTCATTGGCTTATATACACTTATATGTGGACAATATTATCTTGACTGCCTCTTCTGATGCATTACGTCAGTCTATCATGACAATGCTCAGTTCTGAGTTTGCTATGAGAGACTTGGGGCCCTTGAGTTATTTTTTGGGGATTGTTGTCACTCGTCATGCAGGTGGATTGTTCTTTTCACAGAGGAAGTATGCAACTGAGATTATTGAGATGGCTGAGATGTCATCTTGTAAGTCCACTTTCACTCCAGTTGATACTAAACCCAAGTTGGGTGCTGCGGATGACTCCCCATACGAGGATTTGACCCGATATCGCAGTCTGGCAGATGCCCTTCAATATCTGACTTTCACGAGACCAGATATTATGTATGCCGTACAACAGGTGTGTTTGTTTATGCATGATCACAGGGTTGAGCATATGAATGCACTCAAACGCACTATTAGGTATATCCAGGGGACACTTGACTATGACTTACATTTATGTCCTTCGTCGACATTTACACTTGTCTCGTATACAGATGTTGATTGGGAGGATGTCCAGACACCAGACGGTCTACGTTTGGATATTGTATGTTTCTTGGCAATAACTTGATCTCTTGGTCTGCAAAACATCAGTCGACTACACGTTCCAGTGCAGAGGCCGAGTATCGAGGGATAGCCAATGTGGTCTTTGAATCATGAAATCTCATGTTAGAGTTGCATTGTCCTATTGAGAAGACTACCTTGGTTTATTGTGATAATGTTAGTGTCATTTACCTTTCTGGTAATCTTGTTCAGCACCAGCGCACTAAACATATCGAGATGGACATTCATTTTGTTTGAGAAAAGGTAGCTCGTGGACACGTACGCGTCTGTCATGTCTCTTCCAGGTATCAAACTACAGGCATCTTTACAAAGGGTCTTCTCTCGATCCTTTTTGAAGATTTTAGGGACAGTCTCAGCGTTCGAAGACCGTCCGCTATGACTGCGGGTGTGTTAACATACAATATACACGATATACATGTATATTGTCTCGGCCCAATGACACTCGGCAGCCCGTCTCGGTCCAATGGTTGGGGTCCACTTATGTAATGTAAATATTATAGTGTAATTAGTATTGTACTCTTACCATAATTGTATAGTTAGTCTCCAAATATAATAGAGTTTTATAATAGGAAAAGGATTTTCCTATTACGAAAATATGTAAATTATAAATATACTTCTTTCATTAATGAGAATAATCAAGGGATTATTTCTTTCAGGGATGGGAGGGTATCGGCCGCCAGCCGATTGGTAGACTAGGGCAGCGGAAGGTAAGAATATTTGGAGAAGAAAAAGTTTGCCCTAGACTGATGTATTTCATTAATGAAAATGTATATATATATGATATACAATATCTAATTGTGGAAATTAAATTTATCCTTTCCTAATACAAGACTATTACGTTTTTTAATACAAGACTACTATTATAATTATACATGTATAAGAACTCTAATAATTATGATAAAAAATATACAAAATCTCCTTCTCATTCAACGACTCATTTTTTTCAATGATATCAATCTCCACATCTAGAGCTCTTCAAAACAAATCGCTCAAATTTATTAAATCAAATAATACAAAAATATTTGTAAACGTACAGATTAAATTCTCCTTTAATTTTTCACATAGCTAGCGCTACAATACAGAGACAAACGTAGATATAGATCCAATTGTCTTCCTTCTAGAAAACCAATTCATTAAAACTTCCAACTCACTTGATATTACTATAAGCCCGAGCAACTTGGCTCTCCATATATCGGACCTTCACTAACGATATATAAAACTTAAACTCTATCGTTAATACTACAGGCGCGAAAATTGTGAGTTGATAGGGAAGTAAGAAACAGGAATAGGAGCACTTGATGATTTCTTTTTGCTCTTTTCACCTAATTTGTCTGATGATTTTGACTTATTGTTGACTGCATCATCACAAACTCTTGAAGATGAAGAAGGAACACTACTACTAAAACAGCTCAAAAACCCTGGAAACAATGCCATATCTTATGAATGTTTTTGTTTACTGCTGATAAACCATACAATAAAGAACTATTTATAGGGGAAGATTAATATACAAAGGTGGCTTAGCTTGTTTGATAAGCTTGGTGACCAAGCAAAAAAGAATAATATGAGGTCCATGTGTTTTCAGTTGCTATCATCCCTCTGCAGGTTCCTACATACCTTCCTACAATTTTGAATTTTAATTTGTCACTCTCCTGACGTTGTTGATTAACGCAATTGACTCGGGAAGTGGAAAATTCCTAGAAATTCTTTAATTAACTACTTCCTCTTGTTCATTTTACCCCCTTCGTTCACTTTTACTTGTCAACTATGGACTTTGCATACTCTTTAAGAAATAATAAATGAAATGCATAATTTATCATGATACCCATATTAATTGGTGTATAATCTTAATAGATTTAAAAATTATTTGAAATGAGTAATTAATGCTAAGGATAAAACATGAAAAATGAATAATTTCTCTATTGATATGCGAAGGTGAACAAATAAAAGTGAAATCTATTTTTGAAATAATGAACAAATAAAAGTGAACGGAATGAATATTTGTCGTGTTGTTTTTTATGTTATTTGAACATTAGTAACTAAAATGGTAATTTGATTAAGTTGGCCTTATTCATTTTTTTATCTCAATTTTAATATTGTTCTCTTTTTCACCATATTAATCTCTTTCCACATTTATTAAGCAAGGTAAAGATGAAAACTAATATAATTGTATTTTTTTTTAAATGACATATATTTTGGATCACTACTTTGGATCACTGGCGAATACATAACACACCCAATTGGGTGCAAGTGCACCCACTTTTTTTTATCACCTTGTAAAACGACGTTTGTTTTACAATGTGACTCACCTATCATTTTCAACGTGACCCACCTATATTGTTGGATTGAATGCAGGGCAAAAATAGTGTTGGAGAAGTGCTACTGAGAAAAATTGAAATATAAGTAAGAAATTTTGCATATGAAATATTTCTCTTTAGTTTCAGAAAAGTGAAGAAACAACCGCGGTCCGCGTATACCAACGTTTATTTGAAACTGTCACAATTTTATAATGTGACTAGTTTTTATTAATTATCACTTTTAGTCCCTTAAATTTTTCTTTATGTTGTTTAGTATTTACTATTGTAGTCCTTGTCTATAAGAGACAATGTAATGACCACTTTTCAATTATCAAAAATATATTGAAATCTCTCTCTCTTCTTCGACCATCTCTCCTCTCCTCTCTTCTACAAATCCTTTCCCTTGGCTTTTCGTGGTCACGATGAGACTGAAGATTCTTCAAATAGAGGAAATTTTCTTGAAATGGTTAAGTTTTGTGGTGATCAACATGATTATGTTCGTAAAGTCATTATGAAAAATGCTCAAAAAAATTGTCAAGTGATTTCTCCTCACATTCAAAAGGATATTGTTCATTGTTTTACACAAGAGATAGTACGAAAAATAATTGAAGAGATCAAAGATGATTTTTTTTGTATTAATGGTGGATGAGTCTAATGATGTATCTGACAAAGAACAAATGATTGTGGTTTTGCGATTTGTTAACTCTTGTGGAAATGTTCAAGAGAGATTTATTTGTGTTGTGCATGTGATGGAGACTTCTACTTTGTCTTTGAAATCTGCTATTGGTAATGTGTTTGCTTATATTGGTTTGAGTTTGATGAAAATTTGAGGTCAAGGTTATGATGGTGCAAGTAATATGAATGGTGAATTCAGAGGGTTGAAGACTTTGATTATGAATTAAAATCGGTCTGCATATTATGTTCATTATTTTGCTCATCAACTTCAATTAGCTCTTGTTGTTGTGGCTAGAAAAAATATTGATATTGCAGACTTTTTTAACATGATTTCCACTTTATTAAATGTTGTTGGAGCATCTTGTAAGCGTAAAGACATTATTCGACAAAAACAAGCACACAAAATGACGGAAGGAATCGAGAGTGGTTTGCTTGAGATAGGGAAGGGATTAAATCATTAATTAAGTCTTAAGAGGGTTTTGGATACACATTGCGGGTCTCATCATAAGTCATTATTGAACTTGGTTGCTTTATTTTCTTCTGTTATTGAAGTTGGTTTGTATGATGCTACAGATTCAACGAAAAAAGTTCAAGCAGCTGATTTATTGGGATATTTGCAATCATTTGATTTTGTCTTTAATTTGCAATTGATGCTGACTGTACTTTTGTTCGCAAATGAGTTGTCATTAGCTTTGCAAAGGAAAGATGCATATGAATGTTATGACACTTGTTAAAGTAACTAGGTAGAAATTGACAGCGGCAAGAAATGATGGATGAGAATCTCTTCTAGGTAAGATTACTGATTTTTGCAATAAGAACAAGATTGATTGTGTGGATATGAATGTTGAATATGTTAATCGTCATTGTCCTCGGCGTAAGACAAACATTACTAACGATTTTCATTATCGTGTGGAATGTTTTAATGTCATTATGGATCAGCAAATTTTAGAGATTAATGACCGGTTCAATGAGGTCAATTCTGAGTTTCTTCTTTGTGTTCCTTGTTTGAATCCAAGTAATGATTTTACTGATTTCAATATAGCAAAATTGGTAAGAATGACTTAGTTTTATCTGGATGACTTCTCTCTAGTTGATTGTATGATGCTTCAAAATCAACTAAATCCATATATTATGAATTTGCGATCAGATGGCAGATTTAGTCGATTGGAGGAGCTTGTTAATCTATCTACATTGCTTGTGCAAACACGAAAATACTTGTCGTACTCATTGGTGTGTCGGGTTTTGAAGTTCGCATTGATTTTGCCGGTAGCAACAGGAAACGTGGAAAGATGCTTCTCTGCAATGAATATTGTCAAGACGGATCTACGAAATCGAATTTGTGATCAATTTTTAAATGATTGTCTTGTATGTTTTATTGAAAAAAGGTTTGCTTAAGAGTGTTACAAATGATTATGTAATTAAATATTTTCAAAATATGAAAACGCGTAGGGGACAATTATGATTTGTAAACTTTATTAAATTTAGGCACCCGAATAATTTATAAACTTTAGGTGCACCCAGATTAAAGTGGATATTGATTCACTTTTGTAAAACTGTTTAAAAAGTTCTTGTTGTTACTAATTTTTCGCTAAATATTAGTAATAATCTATCATCCCTCTGCTGGTTCCTACTACTTTCCCAGATTTTTTACTTTTTTGCCTATGTTGTGTATTATAAATTATAATAGTCTCGAGAAAGCAGAATATTAGCCAATTAACTCTTATTTTAAGTTTTAAATAATTTTGAAGGAGAGGATTGGAGCAACAGTAAAGTTATTTCTGTGTGACTTATAACTCATGGGTTTGAGCCGTGAAAGTTGTCACTATTGCTTACGGGGGCGGACTAACCATTGGGTCAGCCTGGGCCCTAGTCCACCCCCATTTTAAAAAAAATTAACTAATTATGATTGCTGATTAGGGAAATAATTAATTTTAAACTAATGTTAATTATTTTCATTATTTAGGGAAATAATTAAATTAGCGAAACTCCTTGCATATTATTTTCATTATTTAGGGAAATAATTAAACCAATGCTATTATCAATGACTTTCGTGATTCGAAAGAACGTAAATTGCTATTGTAATATAGTTATTTGAGCGCTAAATATATTTTTTATTTTAATCGGCTCATCCTATGATTATTTTGTTAGTCCGTCCCTGATTGCCTGCATTAGGGTAGGCGATTTACATCACACCTTGAAGTGTTGTCCTTTTCAAACTTTGTCAACGCATGATATTTTGTGCACCAGACTATTTTTTTTAATTATCTTAAAATTTATTCACCTCTTAAAATGAATAAAATAGATTTTTTAATTATTTTTATATCTCTATTAAAAATAGTACTCGAGGACTCATATTTATTTGAAAAGTTTTATTTTATGTCTCATACAACTAATACTAATTATATTTATACTAAAGCTAGCATGTATGCTCAAGTGTAGAGTGATATATGTCAATATTAAGTGGGTGCATTCACGGTTAAGACTTAAGAGTATGGTTGATTAATAAATAAATAAATAAATAAATAAATAAAGAAGGAAGCATACACAAGTTGCGCAGGTCAATTTTTTTATAATTCGATTTTCGCGCCATGTATTACTTCACCCAGATACTCAGACGTCGCGGAGGTAATAAAGATCGGCCCTTCAACATTATCACCAAAATAAATGACGCGGGATGTCCACAAATTTCATTTCTGGGAGCGTACAAGAGCAGGTCAATTTTCTTGCTTGGCAAGGAGAATCACTGTTTTTTTATTGCTTGGCATTATTTTGTCCTTAAAAGTAACCTACCATCAGCGTCTTCGACTTTTGATATATAAAATAAACATGTTATGGAAATTAATATTTTTTATTAAGATCATGTATTCTGATTAGAAAATTTACTAAAATTTTATAAATATTTTATTGTGAATCCAGTTTATTAAATATTATCTTGAACTTGCTAAGGAAATTTATAAAATTTAAAATCTGAATTGACTTTTAATATCTCCCAATAGATCACTAGTCGATTCCACCCCAGAGGTGGAATCTTCATCCCAGAATGTCTGATAATAATTTTAATTTTTAATACTTTAGGCTGTAGGTTGTGCTATAGCATATGGCTTAATTAAAGATTTTATTTTTTGATCTCCAAATTCCAAAATTTATTGATAAGGATATCCGTGATATTCCAGTGTTCAAGCTACAAAAAAATATACCATTCATTTCATTGATATACCAGTGATATACTAGTGATATTCTAGTGATATTCTAGTGTTCAAAATACAAAAAAAATATATCATTATCAGTGACTTTTTTTAAGAGCTCAATTTTATAAATTAGAACAAAACCCTCAAAATATTTGAAGGACTTAATTTTCTCTTTTAAGGCGGCAAGAAAAATCAATGCAGCATCCTTTTTAAGTCCAATCAACTTCTCTAATCTTTCCTGAAAGTAATGAATACATCAAAATATTTTTAAATTGGGACTATGAGCCTATGACCAGTTCTTTTTAAAATGAGAGTAATACTTTTGTAGCAGCCATATTACTATTATCACAATTAAGACATTCTAGAATTAGGGCCGTACAACAACAGGTTAAAATCGGATAGCATCGATTCAGACCGAACTGAGGATCAAATATTCAGAAAATTAGGACGAAAGATCGGATCTAATTTATCGGTCCGGTTATATGGACCGAGTTGTTTATACCAAGATTCCTACTGATTCAATGTCTTCTCTCATGCGTCTTAGCTTTAAGTTGAAGATGCCCAACCATTAATCCATATCTTCAACACAGCTGGTAGCTGCTTCAATTCCCTGCAGCAAAAGTAAAACATGTGTGCTCCTTCTGGAAACCAATTTGATTTCCAAAAGCAGCAAAAGGGATGTTCTCAGTGCAAAATCAACATCGTCATTTTCTGATATTTGTATTTACACACATACAAAAGCGTCCAAAGTGTTTTCCAGCTTCAATGATATTTTCACACAAACTTTTTTTCTAAAACTAATTTTCCAAAACCAAATCATAATGTGCAGAGTTCTTCCAAAAACCCAAACCCAGATCTAACAAAATAAACCCCTGCAAAAAAACGTGGAAAAAAACAAATTTTGCAACTTCATGTTAACCATTGTCGGAATGATAGGAGTCATAATTAGATAACCCCATTTGTTGTTAACTACACTTGTCAGAAAAAAAGTTTGACCGAGTTGTTTATACCAAGATTCCTACGCATGGACAAAATTCGGTTCGGACCGGATCGATCCTGGATCGGACCGGACCGAAACTCAAAAATATAAATTAAAAGGATCGAGGACCGGACCGAAACTTACCGGTCCGGTCTGAACAGGGTCGATCCGATTCTTTTTTTTCGATCCAGATCGAATTTTGTACAGCCCTATCTAGAATAACCTCTAAACGCTTATTCGCAAAATTGTAATTATAATTATGTCTCAATTGAAAATAAGTTGGAGTCGGTTGTTTGAATTCGTTATTCTTCATTTAAGCTCAATTCATATGATGTAAATTTTAAAGTTGTATTGAAAATTAAGTTCAAACTTAGTTAAGTTCTTTAACATTGTGAGTGAATTATGCCCTTTAATTAGTGGACATGACATGAGGTAAGCACTCAAGTCATCCTTCAAAAATATTCTGTAAATAATGAATCTGATCTAACTCAATCCTAAAAGTTAGATTGTAGGGTAATGATTGTCCAAGTCCATATAAGAAATTCATGTTTTCATTTCATATTCGATGTGAGACTCTTAACACTTTCTCGCATGTCCAGATCCATTATTGGGCCTAACTCAAGATCCATTCATTATATGGTATCAGAGTCAGATCCATTCCAATTCTCTGTTCACCGATTGTTGGACCCCTAAATTATATTATTCACGTTTTAGTTAACAAGATATGAACGTGCGAAAGAGTGTTAAGAGTGTCACATCGGATATGGAATGAGAACATAGACTCCTTATATGGACTTGAACAATCATCACCCTACAAGCTAGCTTTTGGGGTTGAGTTAGACCCACGATACATTTTTTACATGGTATCAGATCAGACTCATTCCAATTCTTTGTTCGTCGATGTTGGACCCTCAAATTATATTATCCACGCTCCAGTTAACGAAGTCTGGGATTGTGGAGGAGTATTAAGAGTCTCACATCGAAAATAGAATGAGAACATGGATTCCTTATATGGGCTTGGACAATACTCACCCTACAAGCTAGCTTTTGAGGTTGAGTTAGACCCAAAATATATTTTTTACTCTTTACACATTCCATAATTTTGAAACTTCTTCACTAAGTGAAGTCATAATCCATCCTTAAAGAACTAAACAATGAAATTATTGTTCTCTTTATAGAGTATGTTTCCCCCAAAAATTATCCAAGTAAAAAAGAAAAGAAAAATTATGAAACAAATATTGCATAAGTGAAAGTTTATGGTATTTTTGCAGGTCCATTTAATCGAAGAGTTGAATTAGCCTTAAAACTCAAGGGGGTCGAATATGAATACATTGAAGAAGATAGGTCCAATAAGAGTGCTGAACTTGTAAAGTATAATCCTATTTATAAACAAGTTCCCGTGCTTGTACATAATGGGAAGCCAATTTGTGAGTCGCTCATAATTCTTGAATATATATTGATGAGACTTGGCAAGGCACTGTTCCTCTCTTACCTAAAGATCCATAGCACAGAGCCATGGCTCGTTTCTTTGCTAAGCTCATTAATGAAAAGGTACATATGTAGATTCCCACTTACAAAATTAGTTTTTTTTTTTTCGATATAACCATTTGATACTTAAAATCCACTGACCTAACTAATTTAAATTTGTGACGAACAGGTCTTCCAGAAGATAAATAGTTAATTTTTGGGTGTGTCTGATATAGAGGAAAATATTTATTAATTTTCCCACGTTTGATTGGTTAAAATGTAAATATTTTTTTTAAAAAAACAAGTTCCTTAAAATTGACTGAAATGACTTTTCTATTGAGAGTAGAAAAAACTAGACATGACCAAATGGCGGTCAGAACGCGATGGGGAGGGTCGACCAGATCTCGACGGGAGTAGCGGTCAAGTTAGCGGACAGTAGATGTCCCGTCCCGTCCCATATCCCGCCGAAAAAGGGGATCGGTGTTGGGGGACGGGACAGGGCGGGCGGGATATTTTTTTAGACACTTAATGATGGTTTTGTGCCTCTTATATTATTTAATAGAAATATAATTTTTTTGTAATATAATTTCAAAATTGCAATTTTGTGATGTTGTTCAAAAGTTGCAAATCACATAGTAAACTTGCAATTAAAAAAATGGCATAGTTAACATACTTTTTATAATTTCCTCACAATGTCTTGAGGATCTTCGGTTGGAATTAGAAGTTGTTGGTCAAATTGTTCGACGTCACTTCATGTTCCCTCGGACAAGATTTCGTTGTAATTGTAGTCTTCTTCTTCTTTGATCTTCGCTTGACCGCACCTTCTACGCTACGCTCGAATCTAATCTATGAATAGAACTGCAATCTCCAATATGTCTCCCGCCAATGAATGTCTGTGCTCTCCTATTTGAAATCATCCCGCAGAAAAAGCGCTTTCAGACGCTATTACGCTTGAATGTTCAACACATCTCGGGTCATCTTTGCAAGTGTCAAAAATGTCTTCTCATTGTTCCTTCAGTATTTCAGCAAGTCTTCATGTCCTTCATCATTGACAATTAATTTGTACAGTACAACATCCTGCAAAACATAAATACCAAACTCGCTAACTTGTGAAGAAGTTGAACCACTAAACATTTTATTTTAAGGTCTTGAATACTAGCAGCAAAAACCACATGTTTTTATAAGGTTGCAGCGGAGTAGTAGAAGATGGTACAGAAGCCGGTTGATTATCTGCACTTTGTTGTTGGTAATACATATATACTTTTTTACATCCAGTGTGTATGCTAGACGTAACTTCTTCTTTAGTTGGTTCGTCAGTTGGTTCTTCAGTTGGATCTATTGGAAGTACTTCTATACAATCATAAATCATTTCTACAAGTGTTTTACAACCGTCTACTTTAATAGCCGGATTTAATACATCATCAATAATATGAATAGTGGAAATATGAAAAAAAAATTAAACATTTTTTCAATAGATGTCTTATAAGTTTGTTTTTCTATATATTCATTAAGCAATAAAAATATTAGAGCTACACAAAATAACATAATTGAAAGTAGGATAATAAATACCGAAAATTTATTTAGTAGCTTGAAGAAATTCTCTAAGAATCCATTAAGCTCTAAAAAAATAAAAATCATTATCTACAAGCATATCCCTTGAATTTGTATTATGACGTTAAATAATAAAATTATAGGTTTTCTATAATCGTAAGCAACAAGTAGTTGTTCATATAGAGAAGTCGACCTAGTCGCTATTTCTTCCGAAATTTTTCCATAAGGTAATCCACAACCGTGACAAGTTTTTTATATTTTTTGTGTCTTTGTATTTTATTACCTCTAAAAATAAAGTTTTTAGCAAATTGTATTTTATCAAAAATATTTTCAAAAAGTTTTAGCTCATCTTTTACAACTAAATTATAAAGAAAAATTTGTATATATCCCCATCAAAATTTCTCTTTTTAGATATATCTCCATCACAATTCTAAATTTAGTTATATCCCATCAAAATCCAATTGTATTATTTATATTCCAATTCTTCATTTGACCTCTTAAAATTTATAATAAATATTAATAAAATATTTTAAAGACTGTTTTGTCATCCATCAAAATTACGGTACTAATTATCTCCCTTTCTTTTTTTATCAAGTTGTTTATTGACCTCATCAACCTCTTCAAGATCAGTCAGCAGTTGGCGCACGATTGCTCCATATGTCAAGCCGATTACCATTCACACTGTGCTCAGCTTGGCTCTTTCAAAATCATGGTTCATTCATCACCTAGATGTGAAGAATGCTTTCATACATGATGATCTTCGGAAGACAGTGTATATGCATCAGCCTTTGGGGTTTAGGGATATTAGATATCCTAATCATGTATGTCTATTGAAGAAGTCCTTGTATGGGCTTAAGCAGTCTCCACGAGCTTGGTATAATAGGTTTGCTGATTTTGTTTCAACTATGAGTTTTTGTCACAGCAGGTCTGATAATTCATTATTCATATATCGTCGAGGATCTTCCATGACTTATATTATGTTATGTGTTGATGATATTATCTTGACTGCCTCTTCTGATACTTTGCGCAAGTCTATTATGACAATGCTCGGTTCTGAGTTTGTCATGAAGGACTTGGCCCATTGAGTTACTTTTTGGGGATTGCTGTCACTCGTCATGCAGGTGGATTGTTCTTGTCACAGAGAAAGTATGCAGCATAGATCATTGCGAGGATTGGGATGTCATCCTGTAAGTTCACTTCTACTCCAGTGGATACTAAACCCAAGTTGGGTGCTGCAGCTGACTCTCCTTATGAGGATCCGACCTGCTATTCGTAGTCTTGCAGACGCCCTTCAGTATCTGACGTTCACGCGACCTGACATTACATATGCCGTACAACAGGTGTGTTTGTTTATGCATGATCCCAGAGTTGAACATATGAATGAACTCAAACACATTCTTAGATACATTCAGGGAACACTTGAGTATGATTTGCATTTGTATCATTCGGCCGACGTCATCGGGTCTCTATCTGACGCCGATTGAGGTGGTTGTCCCGACACCAGACGGTCGACGTCTGGCTATTGCATGTTTTTAGGTAATAACGTGGTCTCATGGTCTGCCAAACATCAATCCACGCTTTCACGTTCAAGTGCAGAGGCCGAGTATCGAGGGGTAGCCAATGTGGTTTTCGAGTCATGTTGGTTACGTAATCTATTGTTAGAGCTCCATTGTCCTATTGAGAAGGATACCTTGGTTTATTGTGATAATATAAGTGTCATCTACCTTTCTGGTAATCCGGTTCATCACCAGCGTACTAAACACATCGAGATGGATATTCACTTTGTTCGAGAGAAGGTAGCAAAAGAACAAGTACGCGTCTGCCATGTCTCTTCCAGATATCAGATTGCAGACATCTTTACAAAGGGTCTTCCCTCAGTCTATTTTGAAGATTTTAGAGACAGTTTCAGCGTACGAAGACCGCCCGCTATGACTGCGGGGTGTGTTAAACAGTGCCCAACAAGATGGCTTTAGCGCTGCGGCGCCGACCCGAATTTCCAACGACATCCAATGAGTTACGGTAAATATTAATGTGATTTTCTATTTTCTATGAAGGGAAAAAAATGACTCGTGCTTCGAGTTTATATGGATTTGACACATTCACAAACTATAACCATCACAATACAACAATCATCCTTGCCAAATATACCACTATCATCACTTTTAATTGTCATCGTTGTTGCTCGCCACCTCCATCATCACAAGTTATAATCACTACCAACCACCTTCACCATCATAATCTTCACTTCAACCAACCATAACCGTTACCAACACCGTCATCAATTGCTCACGCTACTATCATCAACCATCTTTGTCATCACAAATTACATATTTTCTTTTCTGTAATTAAGAATCACAACGTTGGTATACAACAACGAGTAGATGCATCTTCAAATTTCAGTACATCAAAAGTTTTCATTATGCTTATTTATTTTTTATCTTATCTAATTCAAAAGCATTAAATTCCTCTTTTTTTCCGTTGGATAGGTACTTTGAATATCTCTAAACACTGATCAACGTAGTACTACTTTGTTACTAGAATTGTGTGAATAAAAAATCTGCAGCTTGACTCTTCAATAACTAGTTTTCTAGAAAAATAAATAAATAATTATTATTATGATAAGTCGTAAATAAATTCACGATACAATTTATATTTGCAGAGAAAAAACAATTTAACGAAAAAAATGGGAAGGACCTGTATCTATTGAGCTATATTTAAAATTATTTTCTTCCGTATTCTCTGCTTTCCATTTTTCATTTATTAAAGTTAATAATTATTGTAGTTAAACAAGAAATATCAGTTACTAATCAAATAAGAATTCATCCTTAATCAAATACCTAAGCCTAACGTTTAAAATCCAATTAAGTTTTCTTCCCGTTTTCAAATATTTTCGAAAAAGGAAGTGTTTGCTGGCATTTGTATCAGTTACCTAAATCTTAGGAGACTTAATGCAGTCCACCTCTATTTGTATCAACTTCTGAAAACATTTCAAATAAACTGATCATTACAATCTTGAACAAAAATATATACTGAAGTCTTTCTTAAAACTCATTTTATCATAGTTTTCATATCGTAGTTTTCATATCGTAGTTTTGAGTCAAGTTTGGTTTTGAAAATTAAGAATCACAACGTTGGTATACAATGGGAAGGACCTCGTATCTATTGAGCTATATTTAAAATTATTTTCTTCCGTATTCTCTGCTTTCCATTTTTCATTTATTAAAGTTAATAATTATTGTAGTTAAACAAGGAATATCAGTTACTAATCAAATAAGAATTCATCCTTAATCAAATACCTAAGCCTAACGTTTAAAATCCAATTAAGTTTTCTTCCCGTTTTCAAATATTTTCGAAAAGGAAGTGTTTCTTTGGCATTTGTATCGATTACCTAAATCTTAGGAGACTTAATGCACTCCACTCTATTTGTATCAACTTCTGAAAACATTTCAAATAAACCGATCATTACAATCTTGAACAAAAATATATACTGAAGTCTTTCTTAAAACTCATTTTATCATAGTTTTCATATCGTAGTTTTGAGTCAAGTTTGGTTTTGAAAATTAAGAATCACAACGTTGGTATACAATGGGAAGGACCTCGTATCTATTGAGCTATATTTAAAATTATTTTCTTCCGTATTCTCTGCTTTCCATTTTTCATTTATTAAAGTTAATAATTATTGTAGTTAAACAAGGAATATCAGTTACTAATCAAATAAGAATTCATCCTTAATCAAATACCTAAGCCTAACGTTTAAAATCCAATTAAGTTTTCTTCCCGTTTTCAAATATTTTCGAAAAAGGAAGTGTTTGCTGGCATTTGTATCAGTTACCTAAATCTTAGGAGACTTAATGCAGTCCACCTCTATTTGTATCAACTTCTGAAAACATTTCAAATAAACCGATCATTACAATCTTGAACAAAAATATATACTGAAGTCTTTCTTAAAACTCATTTTATCATAGTTTTCATATCGTAGTTTTGAGTCAAGTTTGGTTTTGAAAATTAAGAATCACAACGTTGGTATACAATGGAAAGGACCTCGTATCTATTGAGCTATATTTAAAATTATTTTCTTCCGTATTCTCTGCTTTCCATTTTTCATTTATTAAAGTTAATAATTATTGTAGTTAAACAAGGAATATCAGTTACTAATCAAATAAGAATTCATCCTTAATCAAATACCTAAGCCTAACGTTTAAAATCCAATTAAGTTTTCTTCCCGTTTTCAAATATTTTCGAAAAAGGAAGTGTTTGCTGGCATTTGTATCAGTTACCTAAATCTTAGGAGACTTAATGCAGTCCACCTCTATTTGTATCAACTTCTGAAAACATTTCAAATAAACTGATCATTACAATCTTGAACAAAAATATATACTGAAGTCTTTCTTAAAACTCATTTTATCATAGTTTTCATATCGTAGTTTTCATATCGTAGTTTTGAGTCAAGTTTGGTTTTGAAAATTAAGAATCACAACGTTGGTATACAATGGGAAGGACCTCGTATCTATTGAGCTATATTTAAAATTATTTTCTTCCGTATTCTCTGCTTTCCATTTTTCATTTATTAAAGTTAATCATTATTGTAGTTAAACAAGGAATATCAGTTACTAATCAAATAAGAATTCATCCTTAATCAAATACCTAAGCCTAACGTTTAAAATCCAATTAAGTTTTCTTCCCGTTTTCAAATATTTTCGAAAAAGGAAGTGTTTGCTGGCATTTGTATCAGTTACCTAAATCTTAGGAGACTTAATGCAGTCCACCTCTATTTGTATCAACTTCTGAAAACATTTCAAATAAACTGATCATTACAATCTTGAACAAAAATATATACTGAAGTCTTTCTTAAAACTCATTTTATCATAGTTTTCATATCGTAGTTTTCATATCGTAGTTTTGAGTCAAGTTTGGTTTTGAAAATTAAGAATCACAACGTTGGTATACAATGGGAAGGACCTCGTATCTATTGAGCTATATTTAAAATTATTTTCTTCCGTATTCTCTGCTTTCCATTTTTCATTTATTAAAGTTAATAATTATTGTAGTTAAACAAGGAATATCAGTTACTAATCAAATAAGAATTCATCCTTAATCAAATACCTAAGCCTAACGTTTAAAATCCAATTAAGTTTTCTTCCCTTTTTCAAATATTTTCGAAAAAGGAAGTGTTTGCTGGCATTTGTATCAGTTACCTAAATTTTAGGAGACTTAATGCAGTCCACTTCTATTTGTATCAACTTCTGAAAACATTTCAAATAAACTGATCATTACAATCTTGAACAAAAATATATACTGAAGTCTTTCTTAAAACTCATTTTATCATAGTTTTCATTTATTCTACGGGGTGAATCGGTCCCTAAGGAACCTCCGAAGTGCTGTCATTCCAAACTGCGTTCTTGCTAGTATGTCTAACCAAACTCCAGGCCAACATCAGAACAAAAACCAAAACCAAAACCAAACTCCAAATAAAAACCAAAATCCAAGTAAAAAACAGAACAATAATCAAAACCAAAACCAAAACCAAAATGCAAATCAAAACCAAAACCACAATTCAAATCAGCACCAGAACAGAAACCAAAACCAAAACCAAAACTCATATCCACCAAAAGATGAAGATTTCAATCTAAAGGAGACAAATCCAACTCTTGGTGGTGGAAGAGTTACTGCAAATGACAGACGTGGTACAGCATTTGATCTTGTTGAGCAAATGCATTATTTCTATGTAAGGGTAGTGAAGGCAAAGGAGCTACCTTTAAAAAAAGATGGCAATGTCAATCCTCATCTCTTTGTTGAAGTGCAACTTGGGAACTTAAAGGGTCTAACTTTGCACTTTGAAGACAGGTCTAGTCCTGAGTGGAACCAAGTGTTTATCGTGTTGAATGACCGGATTCAATCAAGAATTCTTGAAGTTTGCTTGAAGGACAAATCAAGAATTGGTGATACTGATGATGGTTTGATTGGAAGAGTAAATTTTGAGATTAATGAGGTGCCAAAAAGGGTACCCCCAGATAGCCCTTTGGCTCCTCAATGGTACTGGTTGGAGAATAGGAAAGGTGAAAAGGTGAAAGGAGAGTTAATGTTGGCTGTTTGGGTAGGGACACAAGCTGATGAGGCATTTCAAGAAGCTTTACATCTAGATGCCACAGCAGTGAATGGTGATGGTGTTGCTAATATTAAATCCAAGGTTTATTTATCACCTAGACTTTGGTATCTCAGAGTCAATGTGATAGAAGCTCAAGAATTGCAGCTAGACAACAAGAACCGGCAGCAACCGGAGATTTACGTGAGGATTACACTAGGACATGTGATTTTAAGGACTACGATTTCTTTGAGTAAGAATGTTTGCCCATCATGGAATGAGGATTTGATGTTTGTAGTTGCAGAACCTTTTGAGGATCAGTTGGTTTTGAGTGTGGAAGATAAAGTGGCACCAAATAAGGATGAATTGCTTGGGAAGTGTGTCATCCCTTTACAAGATGTAGAAAAAAGGGTAGATTTTACTACTCCGATCAGTAAGTGGTATAGTCTTGAGAAGGATGTTAAGTCTGAGGATGGCAAAAATAAAGTTTCCAAACTAAACAGCAAGGTTCACTTGAGGCTATCTTTTGATGGTGGATATCATGTTCTTGATGAATTAACACATTATAGTAGTGATCTCAAGGCAACATCCAAGGAGTTGTGGAAACCAAGCGTTGGCGTTTTAGAACTTGGAATCTTGAATGCTCAAGGTTTATCCCCAATGAAGAATAGAGATGGCCGCGGGATAACAGATCCTTATTGTGTGGCGAAATATGGTCAGAAATGGATTAGGACAAGAACAATTCTCAACAGTTTCAATCCCAAGTGGAATGAACAGTACACTTGGGATGTGTTTGATCCTTGCACAGTTATCACAATAGGAGTGTTTGATAATTGTCAATTGCAAGGTGCAGATAAAAATGGCAAGGCCATGGATTCAAAAATTGGGAAGGTAAGGATTAGACTCTCCACACTTGAGACTGATAGAGTTTACACTCATTCATATCCTCTCATAGTGTTGACACCAGCAGGGGTGAAGAAGATGGGTGAAATTCAACTGGCTGTTAGATTTTCGTGTTCATCTTTATTCAACATGTTGGCTATGTACTCTCAGCCCCTATTACCAACTATGCATTACCTTCACCCACTGACTTATTACCAGATTGATAATCTAAGGCACCAGGCTACTCAAATTGTTGCCACGAGGCTAGGCCGCGCAGAGCCACCATTGAGAAGAGAGGTGGTAGAGTACATGCTTGATGTGGGCTCAAACATGTGGAGCATAAGAAGAAGCAAAGCTAACTATGTGAGAATAGCTGGGATCCTAACAGGCATAATTGCATTTTGCAAATGGTTCAATGGGATATGCACTTGGAAGAACCCTTTTGCAACAGTGTTAGTGCACATCATATTCTTTCAATTCGTGTGCTTCCCGAGGATAATTTTAAGCAGCATGTTCGTCGTTGTTTTCTTGATCGGGACATGGAACTATAGAATGAGGCCAAGAAAGCCACCACACATGGATATCAAGTTGTCACAAGCTGAAAGAGTACCTTGGGATGAATTGGATGAGGAGTTTGACACATTCCCAACGTCTCGAAACAACGATGTTGTGAGGATGAGGTACGATAGGTTAAGAAGCATTGGATCAAGAATGCAAGCTGTTGCAGGGGATTTAGCTAATCAAGGGGAAAGGTTTTATAACTTGTTAAGTTGGAGAGATCCAAGAGCTACTGCTCTTTTTCTTATCTTCTGTTTGGTTGCTTCAGTAGTGCTATATGTCACTCCTTTCAAAGTTGTAGTGACTCTTATGGGGTTCTATACAATGAGGCACCCAAGATTCAGAGAGAAACTCCCTTCTGTTCCCTTAAGTTTCTTCAGGAGATTGCCTGCAAAAACAGACAGCATGTTGTGAGGATTTGAATTTGTAGCCATGGTGAATTTGGTGGTGAACTTTGAAAGATACTTCCTTTTATTTATTATGATTTCTTTTCTATAGTTTATTCTTGTTGTTTTATGCAAGCATTTATGTTTGTTCATTAGTTTATTATCAGTAGTGATGATCCTTTCTTTTCAATAAAATCTGAAGGTAAACTACTCTGATTCATTTCTAATAGAATGGCATGTTCGTATCAGTCTCTCTCAAATTTTAACTACATATTACAATTCTTCTTTCATGCATTTTGTCTAAGACTGCTTTAATGTTTCAACCATTTATTGTTCATTTTTTCTACACTGAAGTATATGTAAAGCTGGAAAGCATAGAATTGCTATGGTTTCTTTTGGTTTAGAGGATTCATTATTTTAAAGGAAATAAGCCATTTGAGAAAAGAAAAAGTTCTATTTTTTTTGGGGTGATCCTTACATAAGATACTAGCATGGAACATTGTACTTTAAAAAATAGGGAAAGGGTCAAATTTGCACTTCAACTATGCTTTATGGAACAATTTCGTCCTCAGTACCCTCACTTGCAAACTTGTTAAATTTGCCCTCGGATGGACGGATTTGTAAGTTTGACGTCACGTCGGATCCACATAGACTCCACGTCGGACGCCATGTCGGATCCCGAACCAGATCCACCATCCACACCTCCTCCACTGCCGTCGACTCCGCTATCATAGCCAATTCCAAACCCCGCACCAGAACCGTTCACATCTCCTCCGCCGCCGCCACCATCGTCGCCTCCACCTCCACCAGCGGCGCAAATTTACATGTCCAGTCCAGATTCTGAATAGGGAAAAACCCATCTCTTCATTCTGCCTTTAAGAAAAAAAAAGGTAGCTCAAACCTTTACACTCTCTCAACTCCATTAAAGGACAAAATACACAAACACACAACCAAATCGCAAAACCTGTGATTCCATCTCCAAAAAAGACATCGAATCCTGAACACTTGGTAAATACAAATGTTTAGAAACCAGTACGATACCGACGTAACAACATGGTCACTAGCGGTAGCGACGGCTGCGGCGGTGGAGGAGGAGGTGTGAACGGTGGATCAATGGCAACAGATTTCTCTTTTTCTTTTTGTAAAGTTGAGGCTCATACCTATGTAAAAATGGGCAAAGAGGAGAAGACGACAACGCCATGGCTGCAAAATGAACAGGTTGCATGGTCTGGGGTTTGCCCCGCCAAGATAAGAGCCAGGTTTCATCCATGCCCTTAATTTCAGCCCAGAATTAGCAATATCATCATTGCCTCTTTAGAAAGATATAGCACTTTGTGGACAATTTTCAAGTTAAATAAAATGGAAAGGAGGGTGTATTAGTACTACTGATGCTATCAACATGGCAACAGTTTTTTTGGGGGAAATTTCACAGATGTACCATCGTTGGGTTGTTGGTTTGGTGGTGGTGTCGCGAGGCAGTAGACCTGATCGTTGTTGTACAGTGGTTTGTGGTAGAGAAGGGGTCATATTTGGTGGTAGTGCCGCGAGGCAGCGGTGGTGTTGGTCTTGATTTGCCGGAGACCAGTTCCGATAGTGGTGACGATTTTGAAAGATCTGGGGTTGTTTGTTGGTGGCGGTCTGTCGACTATTAGACGTGGAATCTACGTGGATACGACGTGGCACCCAACTCACAAATTCGTCTATCCGAGACAAATTTAACAAGTTTGCAAACGGTGAGGCGTGAGGGTATCAAAGTTTGACGGAGGGCAAAATTATTCCATAAAACATAGATAAAGGGCAAATTTGACCATTTTCCCTAAATAATATCATAATTTAACTCAACTCCTTCACCGTTGGGAAACAAAGAAAGTGTCTAGCTTTGTTGTTCAAAGAAAACTTTATAGAAACGTTGCACCATAATTGTGACATGCTTCATTTTCTACGATTTGATTAGTCCAAACTATATCTTCATTGGAAACAATACAACATGCTTGTGTCACACTTAGGACCTATTTGGATTGGCGGTGGACAGAAGTGCTTCTGGCAGAAGTGATTTTGTCAGAAGTGATTTATGTTTGAATGCAATAATGTAAAAGTGATTGTTATCAATAAATAATATTTGGATAATTTTGATCAAAATTGTTTTTGAATGTAGAATTACCAAAATAGACATTTAGTCAATACATATAAATAAAAATTACTAATAAATGAAAGTATGTAAATAAAAATTACAAATAGATAATATAATTTAAAGTGCAATATAATACTTAAATATTAGTAGAATATTATTACAATACTAATTTAAAGTGCAAATAGTATTTAAAAGTTATTACAATACTAATTTTGCATGTACTTTATAATTTGTTGCGACGACTATTTGAATGAAGACAATAAAAAAAAGGATAATCCTCGTATAATCGGACAACGTTACGATGTTTGAGGAGTTTAAAGTTTCAATCTGCAATTACACATGAACAAATGTCAACTTTAGTAGTATATTTGATTTTTTTTATAATTAAAATAGAACATGAGTAGTGTATTTGATTTTTTTAGTAATTATTTCTAGATATTTAAAGAGGTATATTTGAATTTTTTTTAGTAATTATTTCTAGATATTTAAAGAGAGTAATGAAAGTTGTATATTTGGATTTTTTTTAGTAATTATTTCTAAATATTTAAAGAGGATAATGAAAGTTGTATATTTGATTTTTAAAGAGGATAATGAAGGTGAATATAATTGTTGATGAAAATTAAAGAGAGTAATAAAGGAAATGGTAAAATTCAAATTGAAATAAATAGTAGAAGTGATTCTGGCAGAAGCACTTCTGCCAGAATCTACAAATTTTAACTTCTGTCAGAAGTGCTTCTGGAGACCAGAAATACTTCTGAAAAGCCAAATCAAATATGTCAATTTTGTCATTTTCACGCTTCTGAATACCCAAAAGTCAATCCAAACGGGCACTTATATTTTAACAATTGAATCATTCTTTATCTATATTTTAACATTTGAATCATTCTTTATCTATACAAAACTAACGACAGAAAATGGTCTCTATTGTCCCTTATAAATTTGAATAAAAGAAAATGTTCTTTTAGATTTCTTGCATTAGTAAAAAAGATAAAAATTAAAAATAAAAATGACTACCAAACCAATAGATCCGAACAAAACCAACTGAAATTGATAAATAGGTTGTAAGCTTTAGTTTGCTATCATTTAGAGAAATTAAAATTCTAACACCGTAGTTATTTTTTTAAAGTAAGTTTATAATATAGATTAAGAAAAGAGAAAAAATATCTTGGTATTTAAAATAGGAGGAGAGAATATCCATTGTTGAGGGCCCTTGTTGTTGGTGCACAGAAATGCCTAACTCAAATCAGTTGAGTTCACGATTAACCCTTCACAATCCTATCTGACTCATGGGTGGGATCCACCTTTTTGGAAAAAGGAGAAGCAGTTGGGGTTTTAGCCAAATTTATTGAGAGAAAATTATTTTTAACCAAACGTAAATTAAAACTAATAAAAATATAACGTATAGGCGAAAATATAGTTTATATATTAGGGTGCACAATAACACTCTCTTCTTCTTAAACCCTAAACCCTAGCTGTCAACACACATACCCTCCAACAATGGAAGAAAAAAAAGCCATGTCACGTCCACATTTGTTGCAAGAGAAAGATTACTCAGCTCTAAAAGAGTTATTCAGCCATCATATTGAGTCTTTTGATCATATGATTGATAATGGACTTGAAACTATGCTTTTGAATATCAAGCCTGTTGAAGTTGTTGATTCTTATTCCAAGCTCAAGCTAAGAAATATCCTTTTCTATTGTTCTTTATAGTTTTTTTTTTATTTGAAGGGGTTTTAATCTTGCTTGTGTTATTCCTTTCTTTAGTTGCCAATTCTTTTTTTTCATGAAGAAAGATGAAATTTTAATGTTAAAGATTGTATTTTTAGGTATGTAAATTGAAAGACTAGGCCTTTTGCTTATGTCGATGAAGTTAGATACATGTTATTGCTGATATGAGTTGATTTTTCTCTGTTTGTGGTCGCGAAGAAACAGAAAGGTGAACATTGACATGGAAAGTTTTTCTTTTAAAGATTTGGAAGCATATTGGAGTAGGGATGACATGATTGCATATATACAGAGACATAGCTCTGGTTCTACATCTAAATTATAGTGTAGGAATAGGAGGGACACTAAAGGAGACGTGTCTTGATTAATTTGTCAAACAGGATACCGAACATCTAGAAGATATGTGGCTTTGGTTAAAGATTGGATCTTAAACTATCTTATTTTTGTTTCCGTCGTGTAATTTAAGACTGGCATTTTGCATTGAATCATGTTGAAGTTAGGATATAATCTTCTATCAACAGTATTTGAAAACCAAAAGAATATTCAATTTGAGATTATATTTCAGAATTGGAGAAGATGTCAGCGTACTAGGTATCAATATTTTGTAGGATAACAGAGGGACCGCAAAAGAGATGGTTTTGGTAGCGAGTATGACATGATAAATTCTGAAGAAAGATTCATTCTCTGCAGTCATTTACTTGTCAACACGTATTGAAAACTGTTTGGCAGTGCTTCCTGCATGGGATAAAGTTTCAAATGTTTGAGGTTGCCTTAGCTGTGTTTTTAATTAGTATTGGAATGAGGTAGATGCTGTGTTTGTTACTTTTTTCCTCATCTCGATCTTAAGTTCCATTATTTATGTAATAGTTTTTCTTAACCTGAGAATACTCTGGTTCGGCAAACCTGAAATATTCCCACCTCAAAAGGAACGCGCTTCCAAGACCATGCATGATGCTTTATATCCTTTTGAGGTAAGATTTTATGTTCATGTGTAGTTCTGTTAGTGGATATGAGTCCAGACCTGCAGCTAATCTATGGTCTATTGTGTTTGTGAAACAGTGTAGACAAGCTAAACTTTCATATACAGGAAAGTTTTTGGTGGATATCTGTTTCCAGTATGGTGATGGAGCTGTAATCAGGGAGAAATTTAATTTTGGGCAGTTTCCTATCATGTTGAAGGTGAGTTTTATATTTCCTAAATTGCAGCTAATTTCTGCTGAAATGTTGCAAGTTGAGAAAAGGAAAAAAGACATGATGGGATACTTACAGAAAAGAATCCGATGGCGGACCCCTTAAAAGTGATTCTGATAATTTATCCTAGTGTATAAATGTGTTTTAAGCCAGAATCTATATGTTGCAGAGGTTTAAAGTAAGCGCTCAAATGTAGAACCATCAATAGGAAATGTGTTGCCTCTTTTTCCTTTTTAATGACAGTACTATTGTTAATGCTCACATGACCTTTATTTGTTCATTTTTCCTTTTTTAGTCAAAGCTATGTCACTTGAGAGCTGCTGATGACTCCAAAAAGTTAATTGCTCACAAGGAAGAGCCATCAGAAATGGGCGGGTGAGAGCTGAAATTCTAATGATCAATCTCTTTATCCTCACTCTATTCAGCTCCTTTTATCGGCTGGTTTTGGGAGTCCTGCCTTTTTCCATTATAAAACTTGTGAAGAATCTATCACAATTTTGTAACTTACAAATACTTTTTGGGTGTATTCACAGGTATTTCGTTCTTAAAGGGCTTGAGAGAGTCATCCGCCTTATAATTTTGCCAAAGAGAAATTATGTGAGTCTTCCTTTCTTATTTATTCTTCGGCTATGGCAAAGTTACACTTGAATGACATTTACACTGGTTTCTCTATGTCATCAAAAAACAATTTACACTGGTTTCTCTACATTATGTTTTACTCCGCTGAAATTTTCTTGTCATGTGATTCATTGGTTTCATTTAACATTTTATCCCCCAGCCAATGAGCATGGCACGGAATTCATTTCGTGATAGGCGAGAAGGATATTCTGATAAAGCTGTTGTTATAAGGTTCTTTCTCCACACTCTTACTGATGACTGGTTCATGTAGCAAGTTGCGTTTGGTTCTGCTTTGGTGCTTGTTTATGAAGAGATGCTATCTTGCTTGTGATAATTCCTGAAGATCATGGCTTACATGTCTGCCGAAATAAATATCTCTGAAAAAGGGTATTCTCAAGAACATTGTGTACTAGAAGTATTTATTAGAGATTCTTGTGCTGACAGATAGCATAAAAAAGCAATCAATGTGCTATGACTAACGCCTGTAAGACATCTGAAAACAGACAACACTTTCTAACTAATTAAAACATCAAGTAAAATAACAGGGAAGGATGAAGGAAGGGGTGGGAGAATAAAGAGGTGAGATCCTGTTCCGTCATGCTGGTAGAGTTGGTTAGGTTGGTTGAATTGTTAATCTTTCCTCTTCTGATAGGGTTCCAATGGTAACTATTTAATATTTCCATCTACAGTAATTGTTTTGGTCTGAGACTGCCTAAAATAGTTCTTCTAAAGGGCAAATAAGTACTAAACAATTGTTTTACATTTATTGTGGGACTAAGGAGAAGTCCCTCTAGGAGTTGTATATTTTACCAATAACCAGTACACTTTAAATCCTTTATATATCAGTCAATTACAAAAGCTGATCTGAGGTTGCCCGATTGACAATATTGGATTTTTCTGGCTCACTGGAGGAGAGAGTTTTTGATAAATTTTATGCTTCTGAATACTTCTTTGCTACCTGCCATACAGGAATCTTTGGCTTATTTACTCAGAAAATAAATAAATTAGGATACAATAAATGCCAATGTTTTTCCCATCTACTATATGATACTGCTTCGGTTCTTCTTTATTTGTTGGGTTCACATGTATTTTGGCACAATACTAACCCGTCTATTTGGACTTCAGATGTGTAAGAGATGATCAGTCTGCAGTGTCACTAAAATTGTATTATCTAAACAATGGAAGTGCTAGACTTGGATTCTGGTGAGGAACTAATACTTAGCATGATTGAACTGTTTTCTTGTATGATGTCTGAAACATTCTTCTTGCTATCTGCTTGCAGGATACAAGGAAGGGAATACTTGCTTCCTGTTGGTATCATATTAAAGGTAAACTGGTATTCTCTAGTCTTGTTAGATTTCTCTTTGAGAAACTAAAATGTTCTAATAAATTCCAATATGTGAAACTTGCAATCAAGTTTTACATAAAAACGCTGAGCATTACATTTATAGCTATCCTTTGAAGTAATGGAAAAGTAACTAGGAATCATGTAAATTTTGTTCAGTCCAATTTACCGAGTGCGGTCTGACATCCAGGTGATTATGATGTTCTAGTCTGCGACTATTGGAATTGGAAGGAGCTTTTTGGACATGATTTGAAATCATGATGATTTAAAGTTGAAGTTTTGTTTGAACATGCAATTTGGATTTTTAAGTTGTATTTTTTCTCATAAACATAAAAACCCAACAAGTTGTGAAAACCATACCAATTTTTATACAATCTTACCAAATGTGCAAATCATAGCTCATAACAAAATTAATACACTGCTAGGCCTTTCAAAAAAATACAACATCAATTGATCGAACTTTAGTTCAATAAAAAGAAAAATTGAACATGAGTTGTAGTGTAACTACTTTTTAATATAATTCTCCCACATGGTATGGACCATTAGTAAATGGTCGGTAAGAGTAAATTTGTTATAAATATACTATCAACTTGCAGATCTTTTAATATCTGATATAAATAGTTGTAAATATATCTACCAACTTATGAATGTTTTTTTATAAAATATAAACTAATGAGTCAAGTTTTACATTTAAAAAAAATTGAAATCATGATTTGGAATCCCTCTTTGGAGATTTTGGGATTTGAAATCATGATATGAAGTTGAAGTTGAAAATTTGTTCAAATTGCATAAACTCTGATTTGAAATCAAAATATGAAATCATGATTTCATATCGCATGGCCAAACGCCTACTTAGTTGTTAACTATGATTTCATATCGCATGGCCAAACGCCTACTTAGTTGTTAACTATGATTTCATATCGCATGGCCAAACGCCTACTTAGTTGTTAACTATTGAATATTATAGAACATAAGGATTAACATAGACTATTTCAATTTATCAAAATTCTAATAATATAATATTATTAAGTAGTGATTGTAAATATCGTTAATATTCTTTTATATGCAAACCAAACCCAGAAGCTGTAGTGCTGGCAGAGGATATCTATAAAATCGATTACATTATTGTTAAGCAGCATTAGTAGGCTCACTTAATTTATCTATTCAAATGTAGAAGTAAATTTTTGATGTTGCTGCACTGTATTTAGTTTTAACACAAGTTTTTCCTTTGACATCTGGGTTTGGTTTGCATAGTAGATTGATCCAGTTATGCTTGTTTATTCTGCTAAATTTCTGACTGCATTTATGCGTCCACAGGCCCTTGTTGACACCACTGATCATGAGATGTACGTCAATTTAACATGTTGCTACAATGAGGAATGTGACCGTGTAAAGGGAGCTGTTGGCACCCAGCTTGTCGGTGAAAGAGCAAAAATTATTCTGGATGAAGTTCAGGGTTTATCTCTTTTTACCCGAGCACAGTGCTTGCAGCATATTGGTACTTGTTCCGTTTATATCATGGTTAACTGTGATCTTATTACATGACTGCCGACTGTATATGATCAACCGTCCACTTTTCAGGGGAGCATTTCCAACCTGTCATGACTGGACTGCAAAATGATAGTTACAAATCTGTAAGTGTTATCTTGGTTGTACTTGACATGATTTACTTCTAGCAGTCAGAACAGACAGGTTTGTCTGGATATGATATCCTTACATCACATCCTCCTCTCTCTCTCTCTCGGCAGGTTGCTGATGCTGTGCTGAGAGACTACATATTTGTCCATCTGGATAACAATCATGATAAATTCAATCTACTTATGTTAGTATTTTTTTTCTTTGGCAATTATCTTGTGATTTTATGGTAACTGTTCCACCTACAGTTGTATGTTTTGGCTATTGATATACTGACACTCCTACTTTATTTAGCTTTATGTTGCAGAAGCTATTTTCTCTGATAGATCAGACTTCTGTCCTAGACAATCCAGACTCTCTGCAAAATCAAGAAGTTTTGCTGCCGGGTCACTTAATTACAATATATCTGAAGGTCCAAACTTTGAAATTACCTTTTTGAGGAATAAATTTCTTGTGACATTGAATGTAATGCTTATATCGTAAGTGCCTCATAGAAATGTATATTGTCATTCTTCATTGTGCTTAAAAAATTTTGTATGCAGGATCAATTAAGTGGAGAGTTAAGTGATTATTCAATCAATCAACTATACCTCAAACACAAATAGTTGGCTATTGTTATATGAATCATCTGTATACAACTATGCTCTATTCAGGCGCATTTAAGTCCAGTACTGAGTGGTTTTTTAAGTGGAGAGTTGGGCATCATACAAGTGCTAAAGTTGTCTGTGATTGCTCATGGTTGGTATGGATAAATAATTTCTTTTGAAGGCATTTAAAAAAAGTATGCGATGGTTTTAACTTTTAAGGACAATTGGCCACTCTCGTCTGTATTAAATTTTGTTTAGTAACTGTTTGGACTTTGGGTGTGATATGGGAATAACAAAGAAAGGGATGGATACTTATAAGTTTTGAGCTCCTTGGAGCTATAAAACAGTGTACAGTTAGGCACCACTTCCTTAGTACTCTTTACCCGATTATTAAAGCATTTTAAGGATCTTCTTTTACAACTAGCAAGAGATTTCTTGTGTATGTTCTATTCCTGTTTGGCACATGTTGGGTCATGCCTCTATTTACAAGACTGCATTACATCATGGTCTGGTTTGAAGATCGGAAAGGTAGATACAGAATTTTGAATAGTTTTCCACATCGCCTCATGTGCTGATGTTGTCAAAGTAGGGGAATAGGACATAAATTTGAGTGCTCCACTGGTCCTGTTCATAAGTCAATTTTAATGCTTAGAGTTCTTGTATCTTAGGTATAAAGAAGGGGGTCAGAAATTAGCACATTTCATGAACTTTTTCAGTTTTCACTTGATTTGTTTTTAAATCCTTTCACACTTCATACTTTTATATTTTACTTTTGCTTCTTCTATCCTTCCACTTTCTTGGTGCTTTTATTTCCATTATTCATTCTCTTTTAGTTGTTAGAAAAACATGAGTATGAGGATCATTCACTTGATATTTATGAAACTAGTTGCATAAGCTAAAGACTTGAAATATCTTAACTTGTTTTAGTTCTTTTAACTTTTATATGCTCAAAATATGTCACCTGAATCTTTCAACTTGTTGTCATTTGTGTTTATCATATATTTGAGTCGTGATATATGCCATGTAATGGTTGGAGAGTTTCAGATTAAGTCTAGTTGATTTTGTTATAATTCGTGAAACATTTTAAGTGGCACATAATATATTAAGTGGTCTTCTTATTCTATTATCAAGCATGTCTAATGTCTTTCTCGCCTGGTATGTTCAATTTTATATATCAAGCAGCCTTTACAGCTCCACACCATGATTGAATCAGGTCTTTTTTTCCGTTAGTGACTGTTATCTGCTTGGTGTTTGCAGTACTGCGTTGAGTGTATTAGCTGACAATCAATTTTTTACGGAATTTGCAATCTTAATTTTGTCTTGACGTTCTCTAACACATTTACAGGAAAAGCTACAAGATTGGCTGCTTAGATTACAACGGTTACTTCAAGAAGAAACTGACGGTGAAAACAAGAAGTTTGAGCTAAGTAGCTGTATGTTCCATTTACCTATTCCATCCATCTTAGTTTATATCATTTTCAAAGATAGCTGTACATGTCTATGCTCTACCATTGTACGGTGCGGCCACCACCCACAACATTTTGCTTTGCCCTATTTCTGAAAAAAGCCATAACTTTGCGTAGCAGAGTCCAAATGATGAAGCATTGGAAACTTGATTTCAAGGGCTACAATTTTCATTTAGGAATCATGTCAAAATTTGTCATAGATTGAGAGTTACGCTGTGTTGAAGTGGAGTCATTGTTTCGTGCGTGCATTTTCTAGTTGATGACCTGAAAGAAGTCACTAGCTTCTTGCTATCTAGCGTGCCTTAAGCCTTAGTATACAGGGAAGCTTTGTCGTACTTAGAATAGGATGGTTCTGAAGTAGGTATCAAGCCGAGTCTGCTGCTTTGATCTTCATTGGTTGACTTCATCTGTTTTATGACATATTGCAGTGGCAGACATCAAGAAGACTATTGAAAAACATGGTCCCAAACAGCTGGGCTTGGCTATTGAGAATATGTTAAAGACTGGGAGATTGGTTACACAATCAGGTCTTGATTTGCAGCAGGTATTTAGTTATGTAGCTTTTATGTGAAGCACCGTTATCTTTATTAAAAGCTCCAATAACTAGGAATTACATTGCAACAGATTTCAAACATCTTTGTCTTCTGAAAGGAAAACTGGATTGATATTCTCTATTTCATCTGATAATTACCATAAGATGTAATATAGGAGGAAGGAAAAAATTTAAAAATAGGAATACAACAACAACAACATACCCATATAAGAATACTAACAGAAGTTGAACAGTTAATAATAGGAAAAAGGTTCTCAAGGAAGGAAACACTAAATACTATTACCATCTAAAAAAGGGAAGGAAAGTGCACCTTTGAGATCATCTTCTCATGAGTATTTTCACTTGGCTGTTTTTTTGGTTAGAGAGCTGGTATGACTGTTATGGCAGAAAGGTTAAATTTCCTCCGTTTCCTTTCACATTTTCGAGCGGTTCATCGAGGTGCCTCATTTGCTGGTCTTCGTACTACAAGTGTGCGGAAGTTGTTACCTGAGTATGTTGTCTTTTTGTCTACGTGCCAATTGCTTTATTTTCACGAAAAATCACTGAAGTTTCCATTCATATTTCCTGGCACTTCCCACCATTTTTCAGATCTTGGGGTTTCCTTTGTCCTGTTCACACACCTGATGGGGAACCATGTGGGTTGCTTAATCATATGACTGCAGCTTGCCGTAAGTTCCTTTGTCTTGTGAAATCAGTTGTATTCACCAACCTAAATTTGTGGATGTAATCTTGTTTTTACTCTTTTTTTCCTTAACTATGACCAGATCCCACTTTGTGGGATTACACTGGGTGTGTCGTCGTTGTTTTCCTTAACTATGAAATGTCGCTCTTGCTCCCATTGTCCAAGGAACATGTTTTTCTTGCCCAGCTTGAGAAGTGACAATGTCCCTCATGTTCTGCATTAACATTAAATTTTCTCCCCATCTTATTGATTCTGCGGGAGGTGAAATCCAGTCACCATTTTTGTCAGAGTTTATATTTCTCCAATTAATACAATCATTCTGTCGCCAGGCATAACGTCATACTATGATTTGAAGGGCAATGTTAAAGACTTCTTCAAATTACGGATGTCCATATTGAATGTGCTGATTGCAATTGGAATGACACCATCATCGCCAAAGCTTGTGCGAGCTGGCCCTCCTGAAGTGCAGTCTGTCCTACTGGATGGTCGTATCGTGGGCTCTATGCCATCAGATTTAGTTGAAAAAGCTGTTGCCCACTTGCGGAGATTGAAATTGTCATCAACATCATTGGTTTGTTTCTGATTGACTAAATTTAGCAAAAGATCTTTTGCTTAGTACTTATTATGCACTTACTGCACAGTAGATTCCAGTTGATTTGGAGGTTGGATACATCCCTTTGAGCATGAATGGAGCATATCCTGGCCTATATCTGTCTACATCTCCGTCTAGGTTTGTTCGTCCTGTAAGAAGTATCTCTGCAGCTGCTGAAGAGGGCAATGATCTTGAACTCATTGGACCCTTTGAACAGGTGGTTTCTAGATTTCTTGCTTTCCTTATGCCAAATTTTATCCTTTTGTAGTAACAAACCTGAATATGATGAACTTTATTACTAATGGGAACCTCCAATATAATGATTGCAAGGTTGTGTATTTGCAATGTGCAGGTGTATATGGAGATAATCTGCCCAGACGGTGGAGATGGAGGAAGGAAAAAATTATTCCCTGCCACACATCGAGAAATTCATCCAACTAATATTTTGAGTGTTGTTGGCAATCTTACACCTTGGTCTGATCATAATCAGAGTCCACGTAATATGTATCAGTGTCAGGTATTGAGCTGATATGAAATGATTTGTGGATAGTCTTATATAGACTGCTGAGGCTCAATACGTTATTATATCTCATGTTTCATCTATTCTGCAGATGGGTAAACAAACAATGGGTTTCTCCTCACAAGCATTAAGTTGTCGTGCTGATCAAAAGATATATCACCTTCAGGTTTGTCCTGATTATTATTTGCAATTCGATGAGTTCATGGGTTAGTTGTTGCCACAAGTTGAGTACAGTGGCATACTTTTTGATAGAGTTTTGAAGTGTTCTGTTGATTTATACGGAGAATTTGATGCTTGAGTCAGCATTTTTGTGTAGCTTTTCTTGTGTTGCATATACTGTTTCATACAGCAGTGTATAGGAACAGTGGAAATAATGAAAGGATCAACGGATTATGGTGTAGTAGCTATGCTTTGAGTTATGTCATATTTGAAATTGATGCTCATGTTCTTGCTCTTGCATCTGGTGACTTTGGAGTATGACCAAAACTTCAATTACCTTTCCTCAAAAAAATAGTACAGTGTATTTATTATTTGATGTGTTATGCATCTATGGTATTATTTCTTTTATCTTGTAAAAGTGCATAGCAAGCAAGCATTTAACTGAAAGATTCTTCGGGATGGTGGGGAAGGTGGATCTTTTTCGACTCGGATGGTTTTATGAGACTATCAGGCAGTGTATGCTTAACATATTCAATAAAACATTATTTACGGTGTTATTTTTGCTGTTGTTTGATTACCTGTCAGAAAATCTAGTTTCGCATGCTACTGGTTCACAGGTAGTTATCTCTATTGACTTTATGAAATCAAAACTTTTTTTCTAGCCGAGTTAATAATTTTTTTGGTGGATGGGACTTCTTTGTGGTCATTTCTAAGTAATTATGTGCCTTGAACTGGATACCATTTCCTTGTAACAGCTGTAACTGTTAAGACTTAAGAACTTATGTTGATAATTCTCTGGCTTTTGAGATATTGTTTTATCCCTTACGTTTGATTTTATTCCCGGGGAAAATGGATCTTTACAGACTCCTCAAACTCCAATTGTACGCACAAAAGCTTATGAGAAGTACTGTGTTGATGACTATCCATTAGGAACAAATGCAATTGTGGCAGTTTTGGCTTATTCAGGGTAAGAGTTCTGTACTGTGCCTATTTTTTTCTATCAGAGGAAACATAAAATACATATCTTCATGTTATGCAGATATGACATGGAGGATGCTATGGTCTTAAATAAATCATCTGTGGATCGTGGTTTGTGTCATGGGCATATATACCAGGTATCATTTGACCTTTTAACCTTTTAATAACCTGTTTGGGCTTTGGATTGATCCAAATATGACTTTTTTGTGCAACCTATGTTTTTCCACGCACTTTCATCTACTGAACTACGATTTTCCTTTTGGCACTACATTGGTGGAGTTTTAAGTTTTTGAGTACCGATGTTTTATCTATGACAAGTTTTTGGAAGGATGATAAGATATTTGGTCTTTAGATAATATGATAGGGAAAAATATGTAAAGAATTGAGTTCTCAAATCTTCTTCTCATCAATTCAAAACCTTCTTTCTGACAACACTACAAACACCACCACAGAGTTTGATACCTGATGGTCTTTCTGTTTCTGTTCTTTAGTCAGAGGTTCAGAGAATGGAAAACAGATCTATCTCTGTTCTTTTTCCTATTTTGGGTTTTTGTGTTCTTACGTATTTGATCCCTCCATTGCTAAACTGCTTATCCTACTACTCTTTGTGGAGGCAAGTTTTCTGATCTTTTATGTGGACATCTTTTATTGACCAATGTGTGATCTTCTGATTTGCAGACAGAAACAATTGACTTGACTGAGCAAAGCGCCAAATCTGATCGTGCTCAGAGATTGTTTAGAAGAAGCAATTTGGATAAGTCATCTCATCAGCTGATTGATTCTGATGGTCTTCCATATGTGGGGCAGGTAATAGGATGTCTTTTCTTTTTTCTACTTTTTGGTGAGTCAAGTTGCGCCTGAACCAACATGATCATTTGATTGCAGAGGATTAATCCAAATGAGCCATATTGTACCATTTACAATGAAATAACCAGTCAGACAACTAGTTTGAAGTTGAAGGGTTCGGAGCCTGTTGTTGTTGATTATGTTGCTGTCGATGTGAAAAATAAAATGCATCTGCAGAAGGTGAGTAATTTTTAGATATATTGACTTTGAGAAGATACATCTCTGTTGTTACTTTTCTGGGTTTCTAATCCACTTTGCTATTGTTATCCTCTTTGTTAGTATAGTTCTTTTATCTTTTGCTTTCTATTTCTCTTGAATTTCGATATATATACATTGGCCAAGAACTCACTGACGACATGACCTTAGATAGGAGGTTGTGGATGACTCGTATTAGAGTAGAAGGTTAGTAGGTAGTATAGCGTTGTCTCACTTATCATTCCACACTAGTAGGATGTTGCCATGAATATCTGCTATTTCTTCTTCCGACCTGCTTTGAATTGTTTTTTCTTAAGCCGAGGGTCTATCGGAAACAACCTCTCTACCTCCCGAGGTAGGGGTAAGGTATGCGTACACTCTACCCTCCTCAGACCCCATTTGTGGGATTACACTGGGTTTGTTGTTGCTGTATACATTGGCCAAGAGCCTTTACTATCTGATGCTCTAATCTTTATTATCATAGTCTAGCAGCTCAAAGCTAATAGTTTTTGGTAAGTAAGGGTATTGGCAGAAGGTGCTCCTATTGTATTAGAGGTACTTGCGAACTGAATAGGGAAGAGTTCCCTTTTACAGAACTTCATTCGATCATCTGTGAGAGTAGCAAGACGTGTATATGACAAAAAACCTCATACAACAAAGTCCTATAGAATTGTAGTTTATCCACAAAAACTAGAAGCTGGAAAGTGCCTATTCTCCCTGTACATCTCAACGATGTGCTTGTCATTTTAAAGAGCCATAATCTAGAGTTGGAGTAAAACACACTCCATATACCCCGTCATACATATACGATATTTTATTACTCCCTCCGTCCCAATTCACACTTTCCTTTTTAGTATATCCTGAAAAGAATGTCACCTTTCTATAATTAGAAACAACTTAACTTTATAATCCCCACCCTTAATGAAATGATTCATAGACACACAAATGTCTAAGGTTTGTTTTAGACCACAAATTTGAAGAGGGCTAAGGCAGGGGATCCTCTATCCCCATGTTTAGTTGTGTTGGTGATGGAGATTTTTAGTAGAATGTTGAAGAAATCTGAATCAAGGGGTTGCACGTGGGCAGAAGTTTGTGACATTCCTCACATTCTGTATGCAGATGATTCATTGATAATTTGTGAAGCAAATAGAGAACAATTTGTATTTTATATGGGTTCTACTAGTTTTTGAGGCAGTAACAGGTTTAAAGACGAATCTGGCCAAGAGTTGCTTGTTTAGTGTTAATGCAGATGTATAGAAGATTTGGCTGAAGTTCTGGGATGTAAGGTAGAGCAGTTACCTGCAACTTATTTGGAACACCCTTTGGGTTCTAACTAAAATGACCAAAGAATATGGCAGGGAGTATTGGATAGATGTACCAACAAGCTGAATACATGGAAAAAACAATACTTATCATTGGGAGGCAGACTCACATTAGTAAGCAGTGTATTGGATGGAATTCCAACCTATCTTATGTCTATGTTTCAGTTGCCTGTACACGTTGAGCCAAACTGAACACAAGAAGAAGTAAATTTTGTGGTAGGGGGGGTAGAAAACAAAAAAAATAAATTGGGAGGGGTGTTTGGTGGGGTCACCGCAGGGGGTAGTGCTGTAGAAAACCAAAAAAAGTTTAAAATGTTTCTTGGGGGTGGTTGGGGTGTGGGGTCGTTGTTGAATGCTACTTGTGAGTAGGGCTGCACAAAAAAAGGACCGGACCGAAAAATTCCGTCCGGTCTTCGGTCCGACTTTTCTGGAAATTCGGTCCTCAGTCCGGTCCGGGGTCTTTTTAATGTATATTTTTCGGTTTTGGACCGGACTTGGACCGGACCGAGAAATTCGGTCCGGTCTTCGATCTGACTTTTCCGGAAATTCGGTCCTCGCTCCGGTCCGAGGGTTTTTGTGCAGCCCTACTTGTGAGACTTGTTTTCCCTATACTTTCTTCAGAGAAGTCATTTTCCTCATTTTTAAGGAACTTGTTTTCCTAAAAAAAATATTTTCCAAAGATTTTGACCAACCAAACATGTGAAAATTTGAAAAAAAATTGCATATACCAAACACACCCCTAGATCCATAAGTTTGACAATGAATCAAAAGAAATCCTGATTAACGTTAACCTTTACAAAGCAGGGACCATAGACAAACTGCGTTAAACTAGATCAATATAAACTTCAAACTATATTGCAAAGTTAAGATCTGCTTTGATCTCATCATGATCTTAGAGCTCCGAAACAGACCCATATGTTGGCTTAAATACATCTTTCTTCCTGGTTGAATTTCTGAAAGTGCGTTTATGAGTAATCCCCTTCATGTTCTAAACTTGTTTAAATTGCTGTGTTTCCTGAAATTGCAGTGTCTAATGGTTGATTTATAAACTGCCGAGATGAAAAATAAAGTTGTGTGATGTTAGGATAAAAGCTTTCGGCAGGTGTTCCACCTAAAATCTTTTGAAAAGAGGACGGGAGAGTGTAAGTGAAAAATTTAGTCTATAAAGCTTCCACAGGTGGATACCACCCATATTTAATAAAGTATACAGAAAACCTGATCATGAAGTAGTCTGTTCATAATCGTATAATGCTGCTGATATGCTTAAAAAGTGAACAGCATCTGTATGTCTTCCTTATTTGTTTGCTATCATAGCTTACACTGGCCTTCGACCTCTTTAGATGACACTGTGAATTGCTTCTTCTGGTCAATACAATTTGCTCCTTCAATTAGTTCAAACAACTTCGTTTATTCCCCGTTCTTATTTGCAACCACTGGCACATAAGACTTTCCAACACTTGGCCCTTAGGGCTTTGGTATAAGAGCTAAACGTGTGATGTGTGAGTGAGACGCGAATCACTGGTTCGAATCCCGCCACAAACAATTTTTGGTTTTTTAAGTAGAGAAGCTGAAGGGGCATGTGCCCGTTATTCACCGAGTTTCGGATCCTGCACCACTGGCCCTTGGGGATTTCTCGGTTATAAAGAAAAGAACTCCAACACTTATCTGAGTCCAATAGTTATATCTAGAACTCCAAGAGCTATAGTGTCCTCTGCCACCTCAGAGACATATCATCATCAGCCAGCAATTGCTATAGTCCCATAATGTTAGCATTTATAGGTCACTCAGATTCTGTATCAAATTGCTTCTTCTTGTCCGATTTAGATTCTTCCTCAGATGCATTGTCATCCATCTTCTTGAAGACCCTTCCCTCCTATTTGGTTCTATGCTAGTTCTCATCCAGGATTATCGATGCCTCTTTTCCTCGAGTCCCTTGCTTTCGTTAGGTGAAATAGATGAAACTGTAGTTTTCATGAACTTAATGGGATTAATCTTTGGTGTAAAATTCAGTATCTTCAAATGTATAATATAGAATTACACCTGGTTAGGGGATGGGAAGAGAAGAGTTAGGGAGCATGGGAATGGTATTTTTACTTTCCTTAGCCCTTTGTTTGAAGATAGTGGTGTTGATTCACCTTGCCAAGTTGTTAATACCTATGCTGAGAATGGATTTTGGAGTTAGTTGGAAACAAATCGATGGCTGAACCACATCCTGTTGGTTGTTGGCAAACAACTTAGCTGACAACTTTTAAGGATAGTGACATCATTGTTTAAACTGTTTTTCCTGCTTGCTCTTTGCGATAATGTCACGGTTTAAATTCCCCTAGATTGAGAACCTAACTTTTGACTTTGAAATGGCCCATTGGTTTCAATTCTTTCCCTGCTTCTGAGATTACTGATCTGACTATGGTACAGAGATCACAAGTCTATTGCACTTGACGTAGCGGTACAGCATATCTGCTTCTGATGTAATTGCACTTGACGTAGTGGTCCACCTTCCCTTGACAGGGTAAAAAAGAAAACCATAATCTCTAGCCACCAACAGTCCATATTCAATTTAAATTTTTATTTAGCATTGATCTAGCAGACATCACAAGTCTATGAAGTCTCTATTGTTTGCTATAAGTTCTTCGTATTATTGCCTTGTCAATCTCTCTCTTTATTTCATTGTATTAGGGTAAGTCAATGTTTTCTTGGGGATTCATGTCTGCCTTGGAAGTTTCACAATTTCATGTTCTTTGGGTACTTTTTTTTTTTAAACTAGGTTTTTTGGGTACTATTTACTGTTTGTCTTCTAAAGTATGAGATGGTTCCTGTGATGCTGCAGTTGAAGGTTTATTGTGCCTGTCAAATTTTGCAACTATTGTACTTTTCAGTTTTTTTTTGGATGTAATCAAATTACTCTGGTGTCATGACTTCAAAAAGCTTCAAATTATTCAAGTTATGACAAAAAACATTTTTCATTTCTTCTGGGCAGGCGAACATACGTTTTAGGAAGTCCAGGAATCCTGTAATTGGTGATAAATTTAGCAGCAGGCATGGGCAAAAGGGTGTTTGCTCTCAATTATGGCCTGATATCGATATGCCCTTCTCAGGAGTTACAGGAATGAGGCCAGATCTCATTATTAATCCTCATGCTTTCCCTTCAAGGATGACGATTGCTATGCTGTTGGAGTCGATTGCCGCTAAGGTATGTCTGTTTTCTCTTCCGCCTCTTACAACAACATACCCAGTGAAATCCCACAATGTTGGGTCTGGGAGAGTAGAGTGTACGCAAACATTACCTCTTCCGACTCTTAAGGTGTTTTTTATTTCGAGCAAAAGTATCTGGCTACATGAAAAGCAAGTGGTGATGTTGTAGCTCTCCCGATAATGATATCTTCTAGTAGTTTTTGTGGTAGTTTATATTTGTCTGCTGGGTGATGGTTCATATGCTGAAGACATCTATTGGTTATGAATATATTGTTCATCTAGCTTGACATGGATGATATATATGCTGAAAACTTTTTATCTATATATATGCAATCTCCAAACAGGGAGGTGCTTTACATGGGAAGTTTGTTGATGCAACACCGTTTTCTAACACAATGAAGGAAGGAGAATCAGAATCCAGTTCGCTGGTGGATGAACTTGGTTCCATGTTAGCGGCTTGTGGCTTCAATTACCATGGTGTGGAGGTACTATATAGTGGAGTATATGGGACAGAACTGACTTGTGAAATATTTATTGGGCCTGTTTATTATCAGCGTCTGCGACACATGGTTTCCGATAAATTTCAGGTTAGTATCACCCTTTTACACTGATTTATGTTTTCATCAAGGGCAGCTGACATGGACTCTGTTAGATGAATAACTGTTTAAATAACCACCTTCCGTGCTCGAGTCGTGTGTGAATTTTTAAGTTCGGAAATTGGAAGCTAAAACGGGAAAAAAATTATATGCTTCCTCTACCGAGTTTTCCTTTCCTGTTTGAATGTTTCATTTACCATTTTATTAAATGTATCTTATGCACTCTGGGGTTGACAGATTTCATGCTAATGGGTCTCTTTTACTGGTCTTTCTTCTTCTACTTTAAATGGGATATAACTCTCACTTTGTGTAAAGTCAAAGTTTATCCAGTGGAAGCCTTTTCTCTTTAGTCCCATCTAACCCCCACCCCCACTCACCCACAAATATTTTTACTTTATACCTCATTCATTGTCCTGTTCAATTGGATACTGAAATTGGCTTGTTTTGCTTTACAGGTCCGTTCTACTGGAAAAGTAGACCAGGTCACTCGGCAGCCCATCAAGGGGAGAAAGCGTGGTGGAGGTGTCCGCTTTGGAGAAATGGAACGAGATTCACTCCTTGCTCATGGAGCAGCATATTTGCTGCATGATAGACTCCATACCAGCTCAGATCATCACATTGCAGATGTGTGCTCTGAATGTGGAAGTGTCCTAACATCATCATTAATCCAGGCGCCAAAACGGGCATTGCAAGAGATGGTTGGTCTGCCTCCTGGTAGAGAACCCAAAAAGGTTACTTGTCTTGCTTGCCGTTCAAGTAAAGGAATGGAGACTGTTGCAATGCCTTACGTGTTTAAATATTTAGCTGCTGAACTGGCAGCCATGAATATCAAGATGACCCTCAAACTAAGTAATGGGGCTGGAGCTTGATACGCGTTTCTGGCAGTTGAGATATTCTAATGTCTAGAAGCAAGCAGGAGGTTGATGCCCATTTCATCTGTAACTTTACTCTCCTAATGTGCAATATGTCCAAAAAAAAGGTTTACAGCATCAGATAACTTGATTCTGGCAATGGTGATTTTTGTTTAGACATCAAAAAGCCAGTTTCCTAGTAGGCTAGCGAGAAGGAAGTGTGCTGTAGGGGTCAAAATATGGAGACCTCTCATCGGTAAAAATCCCGAGTTGTACAAGTTTGCTGTCTGGCTCAAGAGGTGCAATGACCTTCCTGGCATAACGAAGATGGCCCTGTGAAGTGTAGAACAAAATATGGAACTATGTGCTTTATACATTGTTTATTATAGCTTCTTGTACATTGTAGGGACTCTATGGTATCATTTTTGAGGCGCTTTTGCAGCTAATATTTTTGTTTTAGTATACTTCTAATTGTCACTTTCATGAGATTAAATTAATTTTTTGGCCATCAGTAGCTTTTTTCCCCTTCCATGTGTTCTTTTTAAATTAAAAGCAATCTTTTCACTGGTTATAGTGACCAAAAACTAATTCAAGGGTAAATGCATATATTATACATAAATCTGAAAGTTATAAAAAGGTTTAAACATGAAACTATTATTTTGAAATACAGACCTTAAAAAGAAAATAAGAGCTGGAATTTTGAGCCTCTTGCATCACAGCATCCTATCTGTTCTGGCTGGTAATCTCTTGAAGAAGTTGCTGGGAACAGAAGACGTCTTGCTTCTGAACCTGGGATGCCTTAGCATATATAATCCAGCAACTAAAGCCACCACTGAAGGGTGTCACATAAAGCATAACCCGCTGCAAAGAGACTGAACATGATAAATAAGCTGGTTGCTCTTGGATCTCTCCAGCTTAGCACCCCCTGCAGCCTCTCCCCTTGTGTTTCTATGTCCCGGACCACGGTCTGAATCCTCCCGGCCACACTTCTCAGCCTAGCCACACTTCTCAGCCTAGCCACACTTCTCAGCCTATCGTACCTCATTCGAGCAATGTCCTGGGGCCTAGACGTTGTAAACGTGTCGAATTCTTCATCAAGCTCATCAGGGTGCACTGTTTCTGCCCATGAAAGCTTAGTGTCCATGTGAGGAGGGTGCCTTGGCCGGAACCGATAGTTCCATAGTCCAATGAGGAACATGTAGAGAAACATAGTTGGAAGAATCAACTCCGGATACCAGATCAGTATCAGGACTAGGATATGAACCAAGACCGAGGTGACTGGATTTTCCCAGTGACTAACATCACCAAACCATCTATTAACAGAGATTACGCCCGAAAGAAGTGACATGATCCTGAAGAAATTAGCCTTGCTTCTTCTCATACTCCACATGTGGGAATCCACATCTAACATGTACTCTACAATTTCTTTCCTGAGTGGTGGTTCAGCTCTAGCAAGCCTAACAGCAACAATGCTCATAGCTTGGTATCTCAAGTTGTCTACTTGGTTGACAGTGAAGGGATGAAGGTAGTGCATTTTGGGGAGCAAAGGGTGGCCATAAGTATGTATCATGTTGGCTAAAGAGAGGCTTGTGAATCTCACTGCCAATTGGAGTTCTCCCATTTTCTTAACCCCTGATGGGTGCAGAACAAGGGGATAAGAATGAGTGTAAATTCGATGAGATTCCAGAGTTGATAATCTTATACGCACCTTCCCAATTCGCGAGTCTCGTGCTGCTCCAGTCCCTGGCTTCTCAACTCCCAAGTGGCAGTTAACAAAGACACCCAATGTGATGACTGTGCAAGGATCATAGACTTCCCAAGTGTATTGCTCATTCCAGTTGGGCTAAAAGTGTCAAAAATGGTTCTTGTCCTTACCCATTTCTGACCATATTTAGCTACACAATAGGCATCTGTGCTTCCTCTGCTGTCCTTCATCTTCATCGGAAGAAGCCCTTCTGCACCTAATATCCCAACTTCCAATATTCCCACGGGTGGCTTCCATAGCTGTCGTGCTGTTGGCCTTTGATCTCTTATGTACAAAGCTGATTCATCCAGCACATGATATCCACCTTCAAGGCATACTCTGAGGTGAACTCTACTTGAAAACTTGAGTTCTTTCCTCCTGTCAACTTCCAAGGAACCAAAACCAGCGAGAATGGACAGGCTGGTGGTCAAGCCTCTTCTCGAATGTGTTGAGTGGGAAACTTATCCTTCCAAGAACCTCATCTTTCATAGGGTGAACATGGTCCTCAATGCTGAGGACTAGATCCTCCTCAAAAGGCTCAGCAGCTACAAAAACCAAATCTTCATTCCACATTGGATTTGCTGTTCGAGCAGGACATATATCGGTCTTGAGCACCTGATTTCCCACCCGGGCTTTCACAAAAACTTCAGGGAGGCGGCTTTGGTCATTCGGGATGATGTCTTGAGCTTCAATAACATTTACTCTCAGGTACCAAAGTTTTGGAGAGAAATAAACTTTGGACCTGACGCTCATAACTCCCTCTCCATGAACAAAGGCAGCATCTGCATGCCAGGAATCTGAAAATGCTTCATCTGCTTGTGTTCCCATCCAAACAGCAAGCATGATCTCCCCTCTAACTTTCCCTTCTCCTCGTCGATCCTCCAGTCTGTACCATTGAAGAGCCAGGGGACTATCAGGAGGAACTCTTGTTGGGACCTCATTTAAGTCAAAAACCACCCTTCCAAGATTATCATCTCTTCCCATCATATCTTTATCCTTCACATACTCTTCAAGAACTGAAGACTGAATTCGATCTTTAGAGAAAGCAAATACCTGGTTCCATTCAGGATTCATTTTCTTCTCAAAATGTTTTGTCCTTCCTTTGTAATTCCCCAGCTTCACTTCCACATATGGATCACAGCTACCGGTGAGGACACTTGGTTGAAGATCTTTGGACTTAACAACTCGAACATAAAGAAAAAACATCTGCTCCACAAGGTCATATGTGCTTGGATGTCTATCACTATTCAGCCATCCTCTTCCTCCATATCCTCCGCCACATGGCCACTGTTCGTGTCCTTCAGCTCATGCTCATTGTCAGGATGGTTACGCATAGCTCGGGGTGGTCTACTGGATGCTGCACTGGCGGTTGAACACCTGGGTGGCTATGAACAGCTCGGTGGTCGTCGACTTGATGCTGCATTGGCGGTTGGACACCTGGATGGCTATGAATAGCTCGGGGGTCAGGGTGGTCTACTTGATGCTGCATTGGTGGTTGGACACCCAGATGGCTATGAACAGCTCGGGGGTGGTCTGCTTGATGCTGCATTGCCGGTTGAAAACCTGGTCTCTTCCTTATTGATATGATTGGCTGCTGCATAGCTTGATGCTTGGAAATAAATTGAGATATTTCTTCAATCTGCTGAACTGATTCTATAGCCTGCCCACTTGGAGTAAGATGACCAGGTTTTTCTTCTACGGAAAAGCTAGAAGACTGATCAGCAGCAGAAATTGCAGCGTTTTCAGATTTTACTACTTCTGAACGATTACTAGCTTTAGGAGTATCAAGACTAGAAACTTCAGTGGCGGGAAGTGAAGTTGGTGGATTATCTAAATGTTCTGGATTTTCTATGGTAGGAATATTTGAAGGACTAGGAGATTTTGGGCTTGGCTGGATAGAAGATTTTTGAGGATATAAATTTGGATCAGATTGTGGTGAAATGTATATTTTGAGGCCAATCTCTCCTTTAACAAATGAGGAAAACCATTTCTTTTCAAGTTGGAATCTTTGGTAAACTTCTTCCCATTTCTTGACTATATTTGAGCAAGGAAGTCTCACCCTTCCAAGAAAGTTTCTCCCCGGGATAGGCCTTCTCTCGTGATACACAGAAACTTCAATGTATTTGTATCGATGATTTTTTATATCGTCAAGATGGAAGATGAGTTTATGGTTCCAAGTGGGGTTGAGATTCTTTGGGACTGTTCTGGTTTTGCTAAGTTGGTTATCAAAATCAACTTCTACTAATGGACTTGCTGATCCTTCACCATCTTTGGGCATAAGATCATGAGCATCTATTACTTCTACTATTAGCTTCATATCTCCCTTTTTGTTCTTGTTTTTGCCCTTGACTGAAGTTACCAAGAAATAACTCTTTTCAAGATATCTAAAACTCTTAACTCTCAAGCAATCAGATTCTAATATCTAACAAAGTAAGTTAAAGGAAGGAAGTAAACAACTTTGTATTTTTTTTGTGTAGTATAGTATCAAGGTGCATTCAACAAGAAAAGAATGAAAATATATATTCATATAACGTTCTTTATCATAGATAGTGTATTAAAGTATCAAAATATTTAGTCAGAATTCCTAAACTTATTTATTGATAATTTTTTAGATTTTATTAACATAGGTTAATAATTATATTTCAAATGAAGATAATAGTTGTTATGGGGTGGGGGTTAAGTTTATAAAGAATTTACTGTTACAAAGAAGATTGTGTTGTTATAGGTAAATAGTTGTATATCGAGGTAAAACCTAACATAAAAATTTAGTTATGATATTTCTGATGATGATCTTTGGTCCCGCTTAGATGCGGTTGTCCTACAATGGATCTATGACACGATCTCGAACGACCTATTGCATACAATAATTGAAACCGGCGCCACTGTCCGACAAGCGTGGGAACGCTTGAAAAATATTTTTTATTGATTATTATGTACAATATATATAGTGTTACATAATTATTTAATTCTTTATAAACTAGATAACTAATATTCTATCCAAAATCTTTCTCTATTCATCAATTAACAATCCTACAAATTTACAATAATTTGTTCCTATTTGTTTGTAATGATGTCCAGACCCCCAAAATAATAACTTTTTCAATCCATAGCAAACAATTAAATTAGAATAGTATAATTTTACCCATTATATCAAATTAAATTTATGCCTTGTCCAGGGCAAAAATTAAAAATTACAAATTTGAGTGGTAAAAATTAATGGCCACTCCAACGTAAGAATTTGTGCAAATGACCCCAGATATTCACGTTTAGGGCTCTTAATTGAAATATAATCAACGTTTGTAAAGCAATTAAAAAATAATCATGATTTAACAAAGCGATAAACACCAGTTGCTTCTTTTAAGCTGGTCATTTTCAATAAACTTCTCTTATATGCCATTGGTATTTGGTAGAACTGTAAATTGTTACTGGCATTTGACCATGTCCACTATCCGAGAGTTTAATTCATGCCCTATTTTAAATATTCAGGACAGAAAACGGATGCGCGTTACAGCAAGAAAATTGATGCAGCAAGAAAATGGATACGCGTTACTAACATTCAGGACAAAAAAATTCAAACTCCCTAATATTTTTCTAAGGTTCACTTGCATAAGTTTCAAATTCTTCTATAGTTTTGAACGTGTTGAATATACATCCTATATACACAATATACATCTGTATATAGAATGTATATCTTCTTGGACTAAAGCAGCCCAGCAGTCCATCTCGGGTGCAGTCCGTGTGGTATATATGGTATATTAGTCTTGTACATTAATTAGTCTTGTAATCTTATCATAATAATTAGTCTCCAAATAGAAAAGAGTTTTAGATTTAAAATAGGAAAATGATTTTTTTATATGTAACTTGTATATATACCTATTTAATTAATAAAAATAATCAAGAGATTATTTCTTTCCTAACGTATTCGCAAATGATGATTGTACTTCAATTAGCATCCGAAAATTAAAGTGGCTAACTGGTAGTATCATCATTTTTACCTCATAACATTTTTTTTTCATTTTTTTTTCTGACAACCATAAGTCATACCGTAACATGTTTGCAGATGTTTTTTTTTTGGTCAACATACCTGCTTGCATTTTCATATCTTAAAGTTTTATTTTTGTTCTTACTTTTTTCCAATTATCCCCATCGAGAACCAGTTGAATTGTTCATGCGGACAAAACTGTGGTAGGATAAACTTTTTAAAGTGACTGATTCCACCGTATTACGGCCCCATACCCGAGAAAATCCCACCTCCGTCCTGGCCCTACAGATTAGTATACACCGCTTGGCTTGCATGCGAACAGTGGAGGAATTTTTTTGGGGGAACGCAGTTGCACTTTCGCTGGTCAGGGGAATCGAACACGAGACCCCAAATAGCAATACCCTAGTGAAAAAATTGTGGTAAGGTAAACTTTTTAAAGTGCGATTCCACCGCACACGCCCATACCCTGAAAATCCAGCCTCGGCCTACTGATTAGTATACACCGCTTGGCTTGCATGCGAGAGGAATTTTTTGGGAACGCAGATTGCACTTTCATTGGTCGGGAATCGAACAGCACGAATCAAATAGCAATACCCTAGTGAAATGGCCACTGGGCCAAACACATTTGTTCTTACTTTACAATATGAGTAAAGGAGAATATTTTATATGTAGATTAAGGGCCAAGAAAAAAAAACGTAGCATGGAATGTTTGACATTAAAGATCAAATTACTTGTTTTCAACAGTTCCTTAAGAAATAATATTCGAGAAGGGGGGTTTGTTGGGGGTGGGGTACTAGCGCCAGATTTAGATATATTTTTCTAGAAAAAAGATTTATTCATCCAGTGTTGTTTTGATAGAATTTCAAAGGTCTCGCTCGCTCGCTATTAAAGTTCCATTTTGTGAATGATTTGATCTAATAATAGCAACTACAATATATGTGATAGACTTGGTTCGTACCTTCGGAACAACCAGAACATAAACAGTGGATCTAAGTAAGATAATTTAAATACACTCATTTACTTCTCATTCGTCATAAAATTTATTTATCTCTTCAAAGTTAAGTAACATCTAATATAGTAGATGTCAATATTAAAATAATTAATTCTCCTATTTGCGAAACGTTTTATATGAAAACCATATAAACATAAGTTAATCGAGTGTCACTTTATCCACTATTTTGTTATTAGTGGTCATACTATAAGCGTATGTTATATAAATACACAATTTAAATAATGTAAAGTGTGCTTTTTTTTTTTTTGTTGTGAAGGAGCATGGCATTCTCTTTCTTCCAGTCATGCAGAACTCCGGTGTGCGATAAGCGCCAATGCGTCGTAGGTTAAAGCCAGCAGGCAGTGTGTGAGCTCAAAGGCGAGCGGTCGAGCGTTACACTGGGTTTGAACTTGTGGCCATTTCTCATGTGATGAGGATCTCTCTGGTGTGATTTTTAAAGGCTATGTAGAAGGTTAAAGTATAAGTCAAAAACTTCTAGAGACAGCGTTGACCTTATTCCTCAATCCAAATTATGCAAGAAAGGAAAGAAGAACGAAAGACCCAAAAGCCACCAGGCACCAGCTTTGACTTTTCCTTGTTTCCCTGGTCAAATTTTGTCTACTCTTCTCCTCTGGCTGCTTATCTGTTGAGCTTCCAATATCAGTGTAAAGATTCTGCACATAATTTAAATCTGCAATCCCAAGAAAGTCATTTTTTTTTAATTATATTGACTACACACAAGAAGAAGAATTGTAAGAAGTTCATGGTTTGTTCCGCTTAGCTTCTTACTTCCCTTCAAATTCCTGACAACACATAAGTCTCAAGCCTCTGTTCTTCTGCCATAATCCCGTGCTTTATCAACGCATTCAATCGATTCAACAGGCAGTACTCTGTTCACTGTGAACAATCTTTCAGGCAGGGGCGAAACTACATGATTCAAAGCGAGTTCAATTGAATCAAGTTGATCGTAAAATTATATTGTGCAATTAGAGGCTTCTAGTATAATGGCAAAGATACTGGCTCAAAAATTGCTTTAGGTGGCAGGTACAAATTTCATGTGTAACACTCCTGTGCCTTTTTTAAATCTCCCTACTATTAAAATTCTTGACTCCGCCACTGCCGTAAGGGTCAACTTACTTTTTCCATCCATGGGAGATTGGGTAATTGGAGCCTTAATCAATTTGTTAGGAAACATTTTCATTAACTTTGGAACCAACCTCCTTAAATTAGGTCATGATGAGAGAAATAAGCACTTTGTACTGAGTAACTTGGGAACAAATGTAAGGGCTAGGATGAAGCCCATTATATACTTCCAAGCATGGAGAACTGGTATACTCTTCTTTGCAATTGGAAATTGTCTCAATTTCATTTCATTTGGATATGCTGCTCAGTCACTTCTAGCAGCTTTAGGATCTATACAATTTATCTCAAACATCGGTTTCGCATACTTCATTTTGAACAAAAGAGTAACAATCAAGTTATTGTTAGCCACTGCTTTTGTTGTTGTTGGAAACATTTTCCTTGTAGCCTTTGGCAACCACCAGTCCCCTGTTTACACAGCAGAGCAATTGGGTGAAAATTATACCAACGTTATATTTCTCCTTTACTGTCTCACTTTGGTCTTAGTTGTTGCTTTACATCATTCAATTTACAACACAGGAGAAGGGAAAATGTTGGTTCCATTTTCATATGCAGTTGTATCAGGTGCCATCGGATCATGTTCAGTATTGTTCGCAAAGTCTCTTTCAAACATGTTAAGGTTGTCAATGTCATCGAGTGGTGGTTATTCCACATTGCACACCGGATTCACGTACTCGATGCTCCTGATGTTTCTAAGTACAGGTGGATTTTGGATGGCGAGGTTAAATGAAGGGCTTTCACGATTTGATGCAATACTTATTGTCCCTATGTTTCAAATCGCTTGGACTTTTTTTTCTATTTGTACTGGATTTGTGTACTTTGAGGAATACAAGGTGTTTGATGCTTTAAGAACAATGATGTTCATTCTTGGAATGGTTTCTGTGTTTGTTGGCATTTATTTGCTAGCACCGGATGATGATGTAACATCAAAAGGAGGTGAAGTACTGAAGGATGGTTCTTTAGTACTTTCAAGAACTTCGAATTTGTCGCAGGATGTGGAGAGGCTGTTCATGCCATCTGATCAAAACTCCCAAATTAACGACATAGAGATTATTTGGACGAGTTATGCTGATGAAAACTGCTAATATGATTCGTTTGTGGTGACAGACATGACAATGACACGGGCAATTATCTCTCATCGAAAATTATATTGTGTACATAAAAGCAAATTTTTGTGTGTATATAAATTGGTAAATTCCTTTGACATAAGTAAAGCTTCTATTGTATTGGCAAAAGTAGCTTAAATTTTTGTTGTAGGTTGCAAACTCGAATTCATAGGTTACTTTTTTGCATTTTTTTTAATCTCATTATTAGAATCTTGGCTCGTGGAAACAACTTCTTGCAGAAATGTGAAGTAAGACTACGTACAATAGACCTTTGTGGTTCGACTCTTCCCCAAACTCCGCGCATAGCGAAAGCTTAGTGTACCAGACTGTCTTTTTATTATTAGAATCTTGGCTCTACTGCTAATTGCTAAACAATGGTTGTTGTTATTTTCTCCTATTTATGGAGAATATTCAAGAGTGCAGCCTTTACTTCCCATTTAGTACGTTAATGAAAGCAGTACGTTAGAGTGTTCTTTTCTTTCTTTCATTGTTTAATAAAGACAACTAATGAATAATGATACAATCTTATAAGTTGTTTTTTGGCTTGTGAGGAAAATGCGCTAGGCAAGATTTGGATACTTCTTCACTAGTTGCTGATAGTTGACAGTGTAACCCGATATGTGAAACGCAATCTGCAAACCTCTTGTATCACGCTCTAGGAATTTGTTTGAGCACATATAATGATTTTTTCAGTAGGCACACATGATTAGGATAATTAGGGTTTTGTAACTCATAGGTTGATACATGTACACTATTTCATTGAGGTCTCCATACATGAAGACATTTTTGACATCAAAATGATGAAGCGACCATGACTTCGAAAGAGCCACACTGAGGACCGTCCTGATAGTTGTCGGTTTGACCACCGGACTGAAAGTCTCACCACAATCCACACCAACCTGTTGAGTCTTCTCATCACCTACAAGACGGACTTTGTGCCTCTCAAATGTATCATCAGATTTTTTATTATGACTAAAAATCCACATAGACTGAATCACATTAACATCAGGGGGACGGAGCACCAAATCACACGTCCTAGTATTAATAAGAGCATTAAATTCATCATCCATAGACATTTTTCAATTCGAGTCATTAAGGGAAGACACAGAATTACGAGACAACGGTGACTTGGAAACATGGGAGTGAAGACCGTATTTTTTGTTTAGCTTAGAAATTTTGTGTTGACTACGAGTGACAGACTGTTGGGCCGGAATTGGAGTTGGGCCAGGCGGGAAGGACGGACTGCCCGATAGTGGGCTAGCAGTGACTGGACTGTCGGGCAGTGAGGTGCTCGAGCCGGATGGTGGCCCGAAACCCAGTGGACTGCCAGCCACTAGTCGTGGGGCTGTCGGTGAGAGATTCAGCTGGGCCAACAACTGCTAGGCTCGGTGATTGGGCCGAGACACCGAAAAATATTGGGCCTGTTTGGGAGGCTAATTTATGGATCAAATACGGGGTATGCTATCGTCAAGTAATTCATAGGTAGGAGGCCCGGAACAATGTAATTTGGTAAAGGGAAAATTTATTTTATAAAAAAAGGGAAAAGGGTCATATTTGTCTTCAACGTTTAGGAAAAGGTTTGTATTTGCCCTTCGTTAACGTTTAGGATCAAATATGCCCTCCGTTAGTCTAAACTTGTTGTATTTGTCCTTATTTAACAGATCCGTCATGTGTACGCCGCGTGGAGGACACGTGTGTTAGCGTATTTTGTATACATTTTTTGAGTCATTTTTAGTTAGTATTTTCCCATTTTCGTTTAAATAAGTGTCGTGTTAGGGTCGTTTTTCTTTCTTTTGAGTCACATCGGTTTTAAATGACAAAATGACGAAAAGAAGCAAAAAAATGGACAGAAAAGGAGGCTTCCGAGGTAAAAAGGATGAAAGTTGGTGATCCGGACGAAGAGCATGCAGGGCCGTGGCGCCATTTATTCAGAGGCACCGCATGAGTTACGGCGCCGCGGCTTCGGAATGCAGGGTCGCGGCGCTGAGGCGCATTTTTCCAGATCCGAGGCGAAATTGGCCAAGGGCAGAAGGGTCCAGGGCATACGATTTTTGCAACATATTTAAACCATTTGGACAAATTTTATAAGGGGGCTCATATCGCATAACATACAACATATCACAACCTTTGAGGCTACAATTGGAGACATTAGTTCTAAGTATTTTTTTTTACTATAATTTCAGTTCATGTTTGAATTTGTATTAGTTCTTAGCATGTCTATGGCTAGGAGCTAAACATTTTATTAGGGCTTTCCTATTGAATCGCTTGAAACTCTTATTCATGAATTAATGCATTAGTTTGGGTTCTTCTTCACTTGATTAAGATTTATTCAATATTGGTATGAATGTTTGATAGTTAATTGGTCGCTAATTATCATAATCTATATGATTTCGAATCAAGAACCGAGAGGAGAGATTTGGACATGCTGTAATTGAATAGACATGGGTTAAAATCGCGGACGAAAGTACCCCGATACTTGTAGCATTATAGGTTATTGTTCTTAATCCTCCTATGTGGTAAAATCTGTAATAGAAATATAGAAGGTTTCTGCACTGGGGTTGAGTGACTATATATCCTAACCGGAATATAAGACAGTCTAGTTAACCTGTTATCTTAACGTAGAAGAAGAAGTCATTCTTGTTGCATTAAGGATTGAAAATAGTGGATAATCGAGGATATTTGAAGCCATATTTCCATCATAACTGATTAAACCAAAGTAATTTAGTTTAATTCTTGCAATTACTCTAGTAGTGTTAGATAAAAACCCAAATCAACCATCGTTTGCCAAATAGATAACCTAGAATAGATGTTCGGTAATTAGAAACCAGTCTCTGTGGACGATATTCGGTCTTACCAGACTATATTACTTGTAACGATACGTACACTTGCGTGAGCAATTGGAAATCGGATAACAACGTTTCAAAGTGGGACCCACACCTTCACCCCCCAAAACTTCTACTCCACCATTTCAGATATTCCTCCTTCCGCCCAAAACATTTTTCATCAAATGGAATTGGAAATTGAAGATCAATCTTTACTTTCTTGCACAACACTTTAAAGATTAAAAAAATTGGGTTCTAAAATCAACTACAATTCCTCCCAAATTTTGAATTCTAGACCTTCTTCGATAGGAGAACAAAACTCAATAGGTTTCAAGCTCCAATTATTCCTTCTTCTACAAGACCCACAATCTTGTTCTTCAAGCTCCAACAATGGTGATTGACTCAAAATGACTTCAAATAATTTGAAATTTTGGATTTAGACTATATTAACACTATAGAACTCAAATCTAGTGCTTGAAATAACAAAACAATAAGGAATCGAAACTATTTTTGGATTTATTTTTGTAATGACTTTTTTGTAGCAATAAAACTCAAGATGGCATATGAGAGCTTTGGAGTTTGCCGGAGATGACATTTGGTTTCTGACGAGGATCGCCCAGTCGGCGAAGAACCCATAGAACGCAGACCTCAAGCTTATCAACAATAGAGCTTTAGGGTTATTAAACTTCTACAATCATTCAAACTCAGAATAGCTTTGAGATGAGGAAAGTTCTACTTACTCCTTTTGCCATGGATTAGATGCAGAGGAAGTTGAAGACGACAAGCAACCATCACTGCAGCTACTTGGAGTTATTGATACGGAAGCAGATTGATTTCTAGATATTTGAACATGAGCTGCTACGATTTGAGAGCTTTGGAGTTTGTCGGAGATGCCATTTGGGGTTATTAAACAAAGGGAGTAGAAGTTTTAGGGTGAAGGTGTGGGTCTCACTTTGCCACGTGTCCTCCACGTGGAGGATCTGTTAAATAAGAGCAAATACAACAAATTTAGACTAACGGATGGCATATTTGACCGCAAACGTTAACGGAGGGCAGATACAAATCTTTTCCTAAATGTTGATGGAAAATATGACCCTTTTCCCTATAAAAAATTACATGACGACTTACGATGATTTTATTTGAGGATAAGTCGAAACATTTGTAACCACGATGATTTGACGGATATCCCAAAAAACACGGAGTTGACCGGAGTTGAAGTTTGTAGAAGGAAAGAGAGGATAGCATAAGAACCCAAACAACCGTAAAATCAGAATATGAAGGGACCCTTAGGTATGAATTTTTGAGTGGGGATTGGTAGACTACTTGTTTGTTTGGAAGTATGTATAACATATAGGTTGTCATTTGTAACGCATGCTGCCAAAAAAAGGTGGTAGAGAGGCATGGACAAGTAAGGTTCTAACAATATTGTTAATGATTTGAATTTTTCTTTCTACTTTTCCATTTTGAGATGATGTACGTGGACACGATATACGAAACGAAAACCACTAATTTTGCAAAAAATTCAAAAAGGCCCATTATCACACTAAATTTTTAATATCCCGTTCAAATTGAGTGTGGATGTATGTTCTAAAGGATAGAAATGTGAAAAAAATTTGTGACTATTTAGACAAAGGAAACGTCCAAAAAAATTAGAGTAAATCATCTAATAACAGAAGATAATATCAGTTGCCCGAAGAGCTCAAAACGGAAGATGTCCAAATATCACTATGAATAATATCAAAGGGCATAACAGTACGAAAATTCAAAAGCAACAAAAGGTAACTTAACATGTTTTCCAAGAGAACAAAAGCGATAAACATGAGAACTACGAGGTCTAGTACACTCAATAAATTTATTTTGTTTAAGGGAAGCAAAAATAAGTGCTCCCGGATGACTCAAATGTTCATGCCATAAAAAATGAACTAAAGCTGCAAAAGTGGATGGTAATTTGGCTTGATGTGTGGTTGTGGTGATTGGATAAAGCTCGCCCCGACTATCATATCTCATTAGACGCATCCATGTTTGAAAATCCTTCACGAAAAACTCAAAAGGATCAAATTCAACAGAAACCCAGTTATTAGTGGTAAATTTTCTAACTGAAATCAAGTTTTTAATAAATTTAGGTGTGTAAAGGACATTTTTTTAAAATTAAACGGTTGATTCGGGGGAGACAAGTTTGCAGTACCATAACCACGAATTAGAAATGAATGAACACTTCTGACAACTATACCACGATTATTGCTCAAATTAAAATAGAATGAGATATTACCTTGTGAGGACGTCATATGAGACGTTGAACCGATGTCCATGTACCAATTTGAGTAGGGCGGAGTAAGCCCAAGAGTGTGCATCACGGCCTCGATATCAGTTGGGGTCGCCACTGCCGAGTGGGCATGTTACCACTAGCTCGATAATGACCCATGAATTCCTGGGTTGTTTCGTGATGGACCGGCCTGCTGGGTTGCTAGATGTGACACAGGAGCCACATTCTGCCGTTTGGATAGGCGGGCAAGCCTGACAATCTGTGCGGGCCCGTAGTGCGGCCCGGCTTCCCACGGTGCCCTCGATTGCCACAGGTGGCGGTTGATCTTAGCGCGCCCTGCCTCCACCTTTTCCAAGGCGGTTGCCGCCGCCTTTACCACCACCGCAACCGCAGTTTTTGCTCTCATTACCGCAGTTTCGGCCCTTCTGGCCACGATTTGGCTGCAATTTTTTAGATTGTGACAAACTCTCATCGAATGGAGCGGCTATCAAGGCGGAATTTGACACGGTGGATATCTTCTTGACAAAGCTCGCTTCTTCGAGAATGAGCATAGATCGGGCTTGGTAAAACGGTGTAAGAGGATTACTTTGGCGGATGAGCGTACCCACTTCACTATACGTGTCGGTGAGGCCGACCACTAGTTGTAAAATAAGCCGATTGTTAGTGACCGACGCGCCGACGTACTTGAGTCGTTGACAATCTGCGAAAGCATTGGAAAATTTCGTCATGTTGGTAGTGGAGAATTCCTGTTCAAGAGTAACGACCCGAGAATTTTTGTTGTCTTAGAATATATCGCGTAAGCGATCCCAAGCCTCCATCGCCGTGGAGTCAGGCTCAATAATTGTATGTAACAAATCACTAGAAATAGTGGCATAAATCCACTGAAGAATTGTCGCATCAATGGTTAACCATAATTCTCTTTCGTTGTCGTTTTTCAACACCTTCTCCTTGCCTTTTTCCGGTAGAATTATGTATGAATGACCCGTTGGGAGCGGCAGTGAATCTTGAAGAGCTCCGCCCACGTTGCATAATGGACGTTTTCCATCTCAAAAGTGATGAAAACTGTGAGGGCTGGAGTAAAAGAAGATTTTGAGTCAGACTGGCTGACGGGGATAAGGGTGGTCGGCAGCAAAAAGAAGAAGGGGGTGGGGGGCGTCGGACCTGAAAGCGAGGTTAGGGTTTCAGAACTTTTCTGAACTCACGATACCATGTAAGAAATATTCTTCCTTGATTATTTCATTAATGATTTAGACTATATATAATTGTACAAAAATATTTACATTGCTACAAACTACGTAACTAATCAATCCTAATTACAAGAGAAATCTTTGATGAGGGGAAAGTCCCGAAGACGAAACCCCCCACATGTACCAGAGGTCCCTTGGCCAGGCGAGTTATAAATCGAGGAATATGCACGAGTGACAGCCCTGCAAGGGATAGGACCAACGAGACACGAACCCAACAACATCTCTTACAATATTTCAGCAAAGAACTGTCACCACACATTTGAACCCGCGACGTCAAAGTGTTTCCACCTCAATTACCTTGTCACTTACCAACTCGTCTGTGCCCCTGAGGCTATAATTACAAGATAAATCTAATTCTATATAATATAGGAGATGTATAATTTTAAATGCAATCTAATTCTATTTGATAGTTTGAGATTAAAAGAAAACAAGGTTCAGAATATCCCATTGGATGTTCCTAACAAAACAAAACACAAAATAAACCACGGGATGATGGATATGCTACGTATTTGTTAAATTAGATACTTTTTTAATGTTTCTCATGTTGAAAATAGTAAATTCAAATTTTTAGTGTCTAGATTCATATATCTTTTAGTTATTCTAAGTGCATAATTTTTTGTATTATCTAGATGACTTTTGTCACGATCCAAATCGGAGGGCCGCGACGGGCGTCCGAATCCCACCCGCCGAGTACCCCAAATCACACCATCAACATATAATCACAAGTAAGCACGGACTAAACCGAAAATGATTATAAAAACTCTTGACCAGAAAACTGACTTATACATATATACATGCCCACACCCAAGCCGACAATGCCATACAAAACCACTATCCACATGACACATGTTTACAAGCCTCTAAAGAGTATACGACATCAAAATATCATACCAAGACTAGATTGCAACTCTAGAACAAATAGAGCGCTCCAACATCAGCTGAACCAACAACCTACCAGCGTGAACCATCATTCTTTTTAACTGAACTTGCGGACATGAAACGCAGTGCTCTTTGACAAAAGGGACGTCCGTACGACTGATGTACTGAGTATGTAAGACATAAGAAATAACATAGCCAAGATATATCATAATCTGAAACAAAAACACTTACCAACAGTACATACCTCTGAGGGCCTAGTACATATGTCTAAATGTTATGCAATACCAATGCAGTATATTGATGGCCACATATGCGTCTTTCTTTTCATAACAGCCTCTGTGGGCATAATATACATAAGTGTCATGCATGATGCAAATGCGGTATACTAACTGTTTCCCATAACCGCCACACAAGCTTTCGATTATATTAGAATCCTACTTTTCGATAACCGCCACATAGGCTTTCGGTAGTATCGAAATCCTACTTTCTATGACCGCCACACATGCTTTCGGTCAAATCACTACACATGCTTTCAGTCAAATCATAACCGCCACACAGGCTTATGGTTATATCATATATAAGTCATGTTGGCTAGCCATGGCTTCAATGTTGGCCTCTTATGACTCTTTTGTGATAATTTGTACCAGCTGCAGTGCGTATATAACGTTTTTCCCTCTTTTTTCATATTCTTTACATATATATAATATACAGTAGCGTGCATAACACAAGTGGTCCAGAGTAACATACGGAGACAATGCAAATAAAATGCATGAATGGTAATACCATGTTCCAATTTCAACAGGTGACATATTATCTTTGACGACACTGTGAATCTCATTATCATATTTTTCATATGCCTCTTTAAGAACTTAGAAACAATTTAGACATGCTTTCAGCATAGGAATCAATAACATGATTATTCTTAATTTTTAGGAGTAGAAAATTTACCATATCACAGTAATATTTCATACGTAGAACATGCCAAAAGAAAGAATTAATTTGTCTTAACATACATTCGTTTCGCTAAACTGGAACAAAAATATTGTTGCTTCACACGAATTACCAAATTGTTGCTGGCCGAAGCATCTTATTTTACCATGAAGATTCGAATTGCTAGCATCCAGAGAAATCGATAACATACTCGTAAAATCGACGGAAGAAGATACGAAGTTTGGACTCCTTTCAATTCTTAGAATCACAAAGCAGGGGCTTAAATTTGATGTCAAAAATCTGGAGGTTCTTGAAAGATTCCATGGAGATATTGTGATAGCATCTCTTCCCTTCTTATCATGTAAGATGTTTAGCCACTAATTATGTAAAATTGACCGACGGCAGGGACTGAGGCCGGCAAGATTTATTCAATTTAAGTGAAACTTATTCAAATCTGTTTCTACCTTTTGTCTTAAATAAAAGGGAGGTTAAAGTTAAACATATATATATAATATAGAGTTCAACCACTTAAATTGGGAGGCTATCAATTGGCAGCAAGTGTATATATATATATATATATATATGACATAATCATCCATACTCTCTTTTGGTGTCACATAAGTCAAGCTATTGAGAGGGTTATTAAGTGTTCGTTTAGTTGGACTTCTCAAAAGCTAAAAGTATTTTTTTTTGTCAAAAGTATTTTTGGCTTCAAAATGGAATGTTTGGTGGTTTTTGTCAAAAGTATTTTTGCAAAAAAAAAAAAAAACACTTTTGGCCTCTGCGGGAAGAAGCCAAAATTTTGAACTTTTGCCCAATAGAGGCAAAATAGCTTTTAGATTTGTCCATTTTTAATCCAAAAATACTTTTTTTATTGACAACCAAACACCTAACAACTTTTTGATAAAAAACTCTACTTGAAAAACTCTTACTCCTAAAAGCTCTTTTAATAAGCTGTAGCAAATGGGCCTAAGTGGAAGTTGGCCCAACATTTCACTCATGCCAAAACAAAAATTATTCTTATCCGATATAAAAGTTTCATATATTCAATGTCATAATTCTTGTAATATGACACTAGTCTATATCCTCTTTATGCGCACACCAAAATTATTCCCGATTCATGTCGTCACACATGTCATGTCCAAATTATTTCGGGATCACATCCTTTTATATACTAATCTGCTATTAATATATGTAAATATAACAAAAACAAAATCTCAACGCTCGAATCTATTTCTTTCGTTTAGGTGCTCAAACTATCGCCCAAATTACGAAACGACTGTGTTAGGATTCATGTGTTTGTCTGAAAGTACTTATTAGGTGTTATTCTAGATGACTCTATTAACACCTATATAAATCCTCATTGTAATCTTATTATGTAAGACTGAAATTCTTAAGAATTATATAACAGAGCTTAATATTTTTCTCACTCTTCTATCATTTTTGTGCCTTATGATATTATCCGGGGTCTGCCTTATATTTCCAACATCTCACGGTTGAAACACTTAGAAAAATAATGAAGGGTGCTGTGGACCTTCACTTTTGGAATTAAAAACTTTTCATATTAAAGAGGAAATTAGTTTAAAGGGACCTTTACTTAAAGTAATTTCTTCTTCTTATTATTATTAACTATAATAATAATCACAAAACTATTGTAAACATTTCTATAGTATAATTCGATTGCGAATACGCCTCTTGTATTTTATGTGTTGGACACTTAAACCCAAGTACATATAATGATACTTCTACATATGTAAAATAATAATTACCCATACATTGAAAATCAAACACTTAAATATAATGAAAGTCTTAAACAAATTATTATGAGAAATTTCAATTATGAGCCTGTTTGGATTGACTTATTTTAGGTGTTTTTAAGTCAACATGGATTTTAAGTATTTTTATAGTATTTGAGTAAAATAAAAAAATTATTTTTAAGAACTTATTTTTGAGTTAAAATAACAAAAATAAATATAAAGTCATAAGGTTATCCAAACGGGCTCTATACATGTATGAAGGTAAAAAAATATTACTTAATAATTATTATATCTATACAGTAATTTGTATTGGAAAGCAGGAGCTCCTATACTATTGATCAATAGTATTTTTTTTTTTTTATACATGAGGGTAGAGTTGGTGTAGATGGCGCGGGGCCATGAGTCGCGAGTTCGATCCTGCATAAACCTTCTTGGTTGAATGCCACACGCGTGGCTTGCCAAGTGTGGTTTACATGGTGGCGTGGTTTGCGGTCTTTGCGTCGGTCGGGAGTTTACCATGCTTTCGACAAAAAATAAAAATAAAAAGTATTTTTTTTTATCCTTAAAGATAAATTTTATATTAAATAATAATTATAATTTTAATTATTTCCTAATAGTTAGAATTTTAAAATTAATTCTTGCAAACCCTAAGCACATAAGCTCCTTCTTACAGAAAAATTATTAGAAATTTATGAGCCTAATTAACCCCGCACACAATTCTCTAGAACAGTTGAGCGACACATATAACCAATAGTACATATTTTTTTTTATGATAAAGCAAATATTTTGTATTAGAAAGATACAATAGACTATTTTTAACTAAGTTGAATCAATATTCATTATTTTAGAAATTTATATTTTTTTAAAATTTTTATTCAACTATATTCGTTGTAATATTTAAAATCTTTATTGTGAGTACACCGTACACATTCATGCATATATAAAGACTAGTCAAATGAAAGTGAAAGTTTTTATTGAAGGTTGACACTTGACATAGTAAATAAGTAGTTAAGAAACTATTCTACCACACAATTACAAAGTATTTATATTATAAAAAAGTGTTGCTCATATAGTAAACATCCTCTACCTCCAATTGAAGGTTGTGGGTTCGAATAGCGAAAAGGAAACTCCGAGTTTTTTTTTTATAAAATACTTATATTCAAGTTAGAAATATAGTAATTTTATTCTGGTACGAAATTGTGTTTACAAAATTGGAAGATGGGGAGAAATCATAATATATACTTCTAAATTTATACTTATATTCAAGGGAATTATTAATGTTTAACGATCCCCCTTTTGTTCAATATTGTCCTCAAAATTTGCGTAGCCCTAGATTCACTTCAAACAAAGTCTACACATTTGTCAAACTAACCCCTCTATTTCAACCTAATACTTCATTAAGCCCTCGAAAAAAGAAGCCCTGCTACTTGTTCCGCCATTAACTCGGAAAGTAGAACCTTCCATCCCAATTTCACTTAGACCAACTAGGGTTTAGTATAACTGTTTCAGTGTACTGAAATGGTGAGCTCTAATGGTCTTCGTCTTGCTCACCGGCTTGCTCGTTTTTCTTCTGTATTGTCCTCTCTCTCTCTCTCTCTGTTTTTTTTAATTTGTTTTTTGGAGGTGTATATTGATGTTTGAGTAATGTTAATATATTGTAGGCTAGTGGATCTTTGTTAAAGAGTGGTTATAGGGGATATAATACAGCACTGTGCAATCAATCAAGGGGATTGTTTTATTTCAATTCAAATAATGGTATGTGTAAATTGGCCTTTTGTTTGTGTTTTTTGCATGAATTGTAGCCACGGGTGTTAACTATTTTGATAACGTGAGTTATAGGGGGGAGTGAAAGGGATTGGTTAAGACTTGGACAATTCAAAGCTGCCACAAGGTCAATTCATGGAACAGGTACTAATTACACAAGCACTTTTAAGTATGGAGCTTTCATGTTCTCACTTTGGTATATGTTATATGGTCTGTTTTAGATTTTTGTATAGGTATCACTCGCCCCGTTTAATGGTCATGATGAATTATCTATTTTCTGTTAGTCTACTACTCTACTTGGAATATATATTTAATTTCAATATATTATTCATCTGATGAATGTCAGTAAGTTTTGGGAACTTTATGGACTATATATTGGGTTTCTTGTGTAAAACAGCTGAACTGATGGGTATAATATTTCTGTACATGGTTCTGACTAGGCTAATCAGACCAGATAAAATACCTTTCTTTTCCATCACGTTCTGTTGTGCCTATTGATAACATAGGTTGTGGCAATCCAGCTGTAATTTCTTCTGGAGGTGTTTAATGTAATTTCTAGGGGTTAGTTTCATTTAGTTGAATCGGTTGTTAAGTTGCTGTCCTTTGACTTTTTCTCCTTGTTAGTTGATTTGGCCTCTAAAACCTGACGAATACACATTGTGCATGTTCATATAGGCCGGTAAGACAAGTAGAAATTATCACACTTCCACTGCATTTGTAGATTGCAAGTCTGCAACTTTTTCCAAGAAGAGGAAAAAGAAGCTACAGAAGCTCTAGCTAGCAGTCACACAGTCTTGTTTATGCCTCATACAGAGAATGATGGTATACAGATAGATAGGTATTTATATGAAAGTGAAATGAAACTGTATTGTGTCTTTCTATTTTTGGTGTAAACAACAGTGTATTCAGGAAGTAGATCAACTTTAGATTTACTAGGAGCCCTGTACCTAGTTTTTTATTTTGTTCTCTTTCTTACTCTTTTTTGGAGGTCTCCAGCATATCCTGAGGGATACTACAGTACCAGTTTCTCAAAAAAAAAATAACAAAAAAAAGATATGTATTATGTGTATATATAGAGAGAGAGGGAGAGGGAGAGTTTGTAGATTGCAAGTCTGCAACTTTTTCCAAGAAGAGGAAAAAGAAGCTACAGAAGCTCTAGCTAGCAGTCACACAGTCTTGTTTATGCCTCATACAGAGAATGATGGTATACAGATAGATAGGTATTTATATGAAAGTGAAATGAAATTGTATTGTATCTTTCTATTTTTGGTGTAAACAACAGTGTATACAGGAAGTAGATCAACTTTAGATTTACTAGGAGCCCTGTACCTAGTTTTTTATTTTGTTCTCTTTCTTACTCTTTTTTGGAGGTCTCCAGCATATCCTGAGGGATACTACAGTACCAGTTTCTCAAAAAAAAAGAAAAAAAAAAAAGATATGTATTATGTGTATATATAGAGAGAGAGGGAGAGGGAGAGAAGCTTGTGTATAATTGGAGGAGGTAATCAGACAGCAGAGGTTGTCTGAATATACTTTTCTTATGCCCTATGGTGCATTCTGAGTTTCTCCCAGATGTGGAGGTGAGGTCTTCTTCAATCACATTTACTGGAAGCAGATAATATTTGTATAGTAAAACATTATTATCCACTGTGAAATGCTTTGCATATTGGTAAAAGTGGTATTCAATTATTACACTTTGATTTTCCAGTTCAAATAATTATTACACTATGATTTTCATCTTGGAATTTTGGTGGTAATCTTGGAAAATGGTAATGTAGGTATTTGTTAGATTAGCTTTTGATTCTATGGTACTTATTTTCTTATTAGATTGCTTACGAATTTTGATTCAAGTCGCTAACATACCCCCCCCCCCCCATCTTCCCTGTTTAATGTTTGGTTAGCCATGTATATGAAAGATTTTTATCAGGTTCTTGGCGTCAATCGGAATGCAACTGCCTCTGAAATCAAGAAAGCTTATTATGGGGTACGTTTGTTAATCCCTTCTACATTAGTTGATATTGTCATTCAAGGTTCGCAATTATAAGATTGGCCAATTGCTACTCAAGTAGGACTTTGTAATAACTCAAGTAGCAATTTGCAATTATAAGTGTTTGGAATTTGTATCACCTTATCTTTGTTACTGATTATACATTGTGTTATGCTTCAGCTTGCAAAGCGACTGCATCCAGATATGAATAAAGATGATCCAGATGCTGAAAAAAAGTTTCAAGAAGTTTCAAAGGCTTATGAGGTACTTGTCACTTTGGAGAAGTTTTTTGCCCTATAAAAGAGTTATTGCTGAAGTTATTACTGTATGGAATTTGGATGACAAATTGTTTATTCATCTATGTGGCTATTGCAGGTTTTGAAAGATGATAAGACACGTGAACAATATGATCAGGTTTGACATGCCTTATGGGTTACTTTGCACTTAAACCGGGCAGACATTTACTTCGATATTTCTTTTCTTTGCATATTAGGGGTTTATTTTGCCTATTAACATTCACGACTTTGATTATACTTTCTCTTGAATGAGAGGCATTCTGATGCATTGTTGATTATGCAGCTTGGGCATGATGCATTTAATAGTATGAATAATGGTGGAGGTGGAGGTCCTGGGTTTGATCCGTTTGGTGGCTTCAGAAGTCCATTTGAAGACATGTTTAGAAATGCTGATGTAAGGACCAGATTTCGGTTTAGTTCTGATAATTCATTTGCATTTGTTTTGGAAAATTGCGATGGTGATATTCTGAATATTTGATTTTTTTTTCTAGTTGTCTGTTATGCATTGGATTGAACTAATTTGCCTCTTCATAAATTTGGTTCTTGAGCTTACAAAGTTGAGTAATTTTTCTCTCCCTTCATGAGAGAGGTCATCTGGTGGACATATATAACCCTTTGTTCTTTCTTCCACATATATCAAGAGATTATTGGTTGTGTTTTTGCTAAACAGTTTCACAGTAGGCATTAGAGAGTGTGTACATGATTGCCAAAACAATCTGAATTATTCCCCTTCTTGGCTTGTTGTCCCCTTCTATGAATTTTAGATCCATTTATAGAAAGCTATTTGAGTTGTTGACATTTGGAGTTTATAGAAGGATAGAGTCTACAAAGACAATGTTTGTGAAGAGGTACTTTATTCTGCAGCGAATTAAGTATTACTCCCTCTGTCCCAATTTATGTGGCATCGCTTGACTGAGGATGGAGTTTAAGAAAGAAAGGAAGACTTTTGACTTGTCGTCTAAAACAAGCCTTGGACATATGTGGCTTTAAATCATTTCAGTAAGGGTAAAATGAGAATTTAAAATTAAATTGACAATTTCTTTGGGACATATTAAAAAGGTAAACGTGTCACATAAATTGGGGCAGAGAGGGTATTTAATATCAATATTAGAAACTAAAGAGTCAAAAATAGTTGATGTCATTGTTACCGGTCGAGTTTCCTTGAGCTTCAAATATACTGTCCCGGATACATCTTTAACTCACCTTATAAAAAACCCAGCTTTCCCAATACATCCATGTCCGGAAAATCCACTTTTATGGTGTTTTCGGATGCATCATGACTATAAAAGCTTAAAGTCGTTTTATGCTAAGTATGACAAAAATTAGGTGAACCTACTACTGGTTACTTTGTTATTCCCGCTTTTTTTGCATTCTTAATTTCAATCCTCGAGTTCTAACCTTTTTCCGTTTCCTTTGGCATTTATTGGAGATTAGATTTTTGGCAACATCTTTAACCGAGACATGGGTGGAGAGGATGTCAAGGTTTTCTCCTTTCCTCTCTCCTTTTTTATTGTGGCTGTCTTTATCTATGCACTCCCGCCATTTATTTTTAACTGTTTTTGTCCCTTATTATGCAGGTTCCAATTGAACTGTCCTTCATGGAAGCTGTTCAGGGATGCGCTAAGACTATAACATTCCAAACAGATTTGCCTTGCAGTGCTTGTGGTATATTCACTTGTTTCTTGAAGGAGATTGGTTTAATTTAGCTGCCTAATCTAATCTCCAGCAATTTCTTTAGTTCTCTTTTTCCTTTTGGAGAGGGGCGGGGATCCAAATAGGAGATCAATTAATGTAGTTAAAGGCGCGCTTAAGCCCTGAAGCGAGGCTCGAAAACATGTTGAGCACTTCGCCTCGCTTTATGTGCGCTTTAATGTCATCATCAAGGCTCTAAGACATACTTTCCTTGCCAATGAGCCTCTCTTGAAGAAGTGACACTAGATATATGATATTTCACTTTATCATAATGTTTTTACAATTTCCTTGTCCATATATTTGTTATTCATGCTTATTATTATTAATCTTCGTCTAAACATATATATACATATTTGTATTTTTGCACCATTGCGCCTTTTTTTATTAAAGCCATTTGCGCTTAAAGCCCCAAGTGAACTTGGAGCTTTTTTGCACTTTTCGCTTTTGATAACATTGAGATCAATATGTCTCAAGTATTACTGTGCTATACATGAGCATTGAGTGCCTGTGAGTTAATCAAAGTCTTGTTATTAACAAGATTAAACAAAAAAAACTCCTGACAAGGAACAAAATGTTAATTAAGTTACTGCTGGGTGTTGAGTGAGAGCTGGGACAGTTGATCTCTTGAGTTCACTTGTAAAAGTTTGTCTAGCCCCTTTTAACCTATAAAATTTGGTCAAAGTAGTCCACGCCTGCTAGCTCATGTTAGCTTGGTGGACTCCACTCTACTTGGTACTTACTGTAGTCCCTTTTTTCTCCCTCCCTTGTTTCTCTTTTAGGTGGAAGTGGTGTGCCCCCTGGCACTAGACCTGAAACTTGTAAGCGCTGCAAAGGTTCTGGCGTGGTGAGTACCTCTTTGGTTATCTTCGTTACTCATTGCTTATTTTCATTCTTCACTTTTGGTGACATGCATGTTTTGTTGTGTATAATGTTGGCTCCTTTTATCTTATATTTCCAATAATCCTCTGCAGTCAATCTCGCAAACTGGTCCTTTCACACTACAGACTACTTGTCCAGCATGCAAAGGAACAGGGAAAATTGTATCGGTATGACATCCTGTATACAAAAAGAAAAACAGAGTCGTTAATGATGCCTGCATATAGCTAATGTTGGTCTTTTCCTTTTTCTTTTGGAAATGATCATTGTGCTTGGTGTGTTATAAAGTGAATATCCATTTCATATTCTTAGAGTTTGTTTTCTGCTGTATCTCTCTTCTTCATGACTGCTGGTGACTTGTTCTGTGCTGGGATAAGTTAAAATTCCTAAATACATTCTTTATAGAGAGTTTCTTCAGTTGGGTGATACTTGGAAGAATATTACTCTAGTTTTAATTTTAACAGGAAGAATATAACTATTGTTATGAAGGAAGTCTGTTCTCTAGTGTTCTATATCCAGTAAGATGATTGAAGTCTTCCTCTTGATCAAATGAACTGTGCAAATTTATTCTTTTCCACCCTTCAGCTGACACTAAGTCTTCTATTTATGTAATGCTTACATTCCTTCTGAGGAGGAGCGCAACAAAACCTTTGGACTCTTAACTACTGCCAGTTGCAGTGTTAACTAGCATTTCAACTTTTACTTTTATGAACTGGCTTTGTTTGATGAATGATTATGTTAGAGGTAGAATCATTGATAGAAATATTCTTGGCCTACAGAGTTTCTGCAAGTCTTGCAAGGGAAACCGAGTACTACGAGGACCAAAGACGGTGAAAGTGGAGATCATGCCTGGTATGCTGTAACCACATATTACATCTATGCATGACTGTCCTAGCAAGTAATATGGTGGGAAATATACCTAATTTGTCAATATAACCTATCATGATTCGTTTTTGTAATCTGCTGGTACAAAATGCATTGTTAGAGCCCGTTCATTATTGATTTAGCAACTTAAGTAGAACCATGTTATAGAACTATAGCATAGTTGGAGCTTGTGCATCACAATTACCCTTTTGCCCTTTTTCAGAAATATGCGAAAGAAACAAAAATGGGGAAAATAATGTCAGATGAAAACATCTTCTTGTTAAAACCTGCATGTTGGTTGATGCAATTTTACTTTCACTGAAACCTTTTTTTTTCTCCAAGGATGCCCATAACTGTAATTTTAGCATTAGAATTGCTATATAGCACAAGGAAAAACTGTCTTAGTTGAACAACTTTTGCCCCATTATTTTTCTGTAGTGCTATTACGTGATGTTTAATGGTTCTTTTCTCTCTTGAAAAACTGAATAAACAGATTAAACTTGCCTTCTAATTGATTTGACAAATAAAACCCATAAACACACGCATATACAAGAATCTTGTTCATAAGCACGCGCATGTACAAGTATTTTTATCTACGTACAGATTAATTCAAGAAGGGGAAACCTATATATGTTGTAGCAAGGAACAACAATATGTTGTGGCTTGTGCCTCAGCATGCCTCTAGATATTTGTATTGCTCATTATTTTTTATCAACAGGAGTAGACACCGACGAAACACTCAAGGTGTATGGAAGTGGTGGAGCAGATCCTGAAGGCAATCGACCTGGAGATCTTTATGTTGTTATTAAGGTTCAGTTGAAAGGTTCCATGGTCATTTTGTATGTCAGGTTTCTTCTATTCTCAAATTTGATTCATATCATTCATAGATGCCTCTGGTATTTTTTTTTTCAGGTCAGAGAAGACCCCGTTTTCCGAAGAGAAGGCTCTGATATTCATGTAGATGCTGCTTTGAGTATCACCCAGGTACTATTTGCATGACCAACTATAAGCTCTTCTGATATAAAAAAGTGTCGCTACAGTATATTAAGGAATATAGAGTAACTACAGTTAACTATTCCTTAGTGAATCTCGACTTGATTTTTGCTTACTGTTTTTAGTGTTATTTTTGAATCTAAATTATCATCCCATTTTACTATTTCCTAGCAATTTTTGTCTTCAAATCTTACTCGTGTGATGCTAATAATCATTTTAAACCTTTCAAATTCCATTTCACTCTAAACAAAAAGATTACGGTGTTACCAAAGTTCTTGAAGTAGATTGGCATGCGATCTAAAGAAGCCTACCCATGGTCACTTGAGTTTTAGGTTATTAGTGACTTACTCGCTTGTTTGTGTTCCATGACACGAAATATCAGGTAACATTGATTGGAAACTATATGTACCTAGTAGATAGAGGATACCAGATGAACATTGTGCAATAATATTTTACACGTCGAGCTAATTGACGAAATCTATCACATTAACATCTGCTGGGAGCTCGGGACCTAAACGTACTTTTGCATCATTTCTGGACATCTGGTAGCCATAACAGTTGTCAACCTGAGGCCACATACTTTTGCCATTTTGTTGTTTCTTTTCATGGCTTCTAAAGCTTCAAATTTGTGAATCTTCGCTGGGTAATATGGTTAGATTCTGATGAATACTTCAATGCAGGCAATCTTGGGAGGAACAATCCAAGTCCCAACTCTGACAGGAGATGTTGTGGTTAAGGTACTAAACTAAGCTGATCATGGTTAACCTTTGTCCTCCCGTTTTCCTTCTTAGAAGTCTTAAGAGTTTGATGTGTTGTGCACTTTGATTGTTCCTACAATTTCGTAAAAGTGATATACTTCTCCGAGCATGCTTTGATAGTTGAGAGAATACATTGGAAATGGAGAGAAAATGTGGTTCCGCGTGATATTTCTACAATTGATTGGCTCACTTAGACTTTTAAGACATTAATGTGAGTGATAAATATTCCGATCATTGTAGCATGTCTAATTCTCATTTTGAGAGGCAATTTCAAATAAAACTAAAAGAGTAGAAACATGTTTGGGTGATGCTGGTTTTGTGATGGTTTGACTTAGTGTTGATTACACTACAACAATGTTGAAAATTTAAGGTGTAAAAAGAACTCTAGGATCAGACATAAGGTCCTCTAGACATATCCAACAAAAAATATGGCAGAGTTCGGATTTTTTTTGCGTTAGCAGGAATTTTATGAATTGAAAAGTGAGAGCAGCATGATATTATCATGAATAAACGCTGAGGCATATTCTTACTCCTTTAAAGGATATAACCTGATAGGACTCGGGAATCGAACTTTATTGTCCAATCTATACTCTTCAATTTGTCAAAGTTCTAGCAAGTATTCACCCAAATGTCAATTCTTTTTTTTTTAGTTTAGTGGAGAATCTTCTGGCGTAGTGGTTATTTGATCTCTGTAAGACGAATTGTCAAAATACCACTTGGCCAGAAAGTTCCCCGAGTTAGAAATTTAAGGCCAAGAAGTAGATTAGGCAAATATTCTGCGATGAGACTAGGTAAATTAGGCAAGCTCGATACTTATTCGATTTGCATCCAGATAGTTATTAATTCCTTTTTATTTGGGTCAAGAATCTTCTGTTTGTACTATTATAATTGCCACATACCACCTGGCCAGAGAGTTTCCAAACTTTAAAGGGTTAGCGCAGAAAGTACATTCTATTTTCTGTACTATGACAGGTTAATTAAGCAATTATCATACTTGTTCAATCTGTACGTTTTCAGTTTTTGAGTTTTCAAATTATTCTTACCCTGCATTATATTAGTTTCGAGTAGTAGTTATTGGTTTGTTTCTAGTAGACAATGGTCATTGGTAGAATGTTAAGGTTCTGTATGCAAGCCAACTTGTTTTTTCGACGTACGAAACAAAGGAGGAATTAGTTCTACTGTTTGGTCCGCTAATCATTGATCTGGATGTGCCCAAATTTTGACATCCTGTTGTTCGTAGGTTCGCGCTGGCACTCAACCTGGCCAAAAGGTTGTCCTAAAAAAGAAAGGTAACTACTTTAAATTACTTTTTAAGACAGATTTTTTCTTCTGGATTAATTCTTTTGATGAACCCCTGTTTTGCTGAATGCTCAAATTTACTAGAAGATCAGATCAGATGTTTTGGATATTTACCCATATTATCAAGTTACAGTGTGAGGTGTAGTAAGAGTTGTATCAATTTACAGTGGATATGTGTAATAAACAAATGACTAACTAGTTCACAAGGCCTCCCAGCTTTCTCAAAACATTTTTCTTTAATGTGCACGGAGCTAGTTATCTTGTTTATTCGTGAGACATTGTAAACTTTCTCGTACAAGCTCATAATATTTCTGTGTTTATGCAGGAATAAAAGGACGGAATTCCTACTCATTTGGGGATCAGTTTGTCCACTTCAATATCAGCTTTCCCACGTAGGTGCCCTTTGTGTAATTGTGGAAATGACTGTTTGCTACTGCATTTTTTACTACCTAACTCTCCTTTGTTAGCCCAGTCGTGAGAAAATGAGGTTTCTAGTTTGGTGGCCTCTAAATTAACTCATAAATAATCTTTACTGGAGAAGGTACACCTCTGAAGCTATCCTGTATTCTACGATCTAATGATTAAATTTGCAACTTGGGTGCAGAAGCTTGACACCAAGGCAGCGTCAATTGATTGAAGAGTTTGCTAAGGAGGAGCAAGGGGAATACGAGAAAGGGGCTGCAGCAGGAGCATCGAGGTGAGGTTGCAGTTCGAGGTAGGTTAGCGGATATAGGGGTGAGTCAAAAGTGTGTACTTTCACGTATTCTTTGTCATGAGCTGGGAAACTTATCCAGAGCAATTTTGGGGTTTGGTCATTACCATTTTATCAGTATCCTTTACCTTGGGCGAGGATTTAGTTATTGCTTGACGGAGGGGATTGGTTGGTTATCACTATTGTGACATCAAGATAATGTAGCATTTGATCTGCAACTTAATGGTGTATATAAATATGAAACAAATAAATGTTTCTGAAGGTAAGTGAAATGCTGCCATGACATGGATCCTCTTATCTGCACCTATTGAATAGAATGACTGCAAAGAATGATTCGACTAAGTAGTTGACTCGGTTATATTACTTTTAAAAAAAGGTCTAAACCGTTTTGGCTCAAGTATTAGTAAACTGGTAATTAGCATAAAATTCAAAATGTTGAAATAATAGTAAAGTCCTGTTCGAGGAAATCTGGTTTTAACTTACTCCAGCTTTAATAATTAAGTTTTATTATACTTTAACTTTCAAATTTATAATATTTTTCATGATTAACTAGCTTAGGAGTCGCATATGGTAAAACAAACTTCAACGAGGTAGACTAATGTTCTGCCGTTGATCGTCCAGTATTCACATTCAAAGCGAATCGATACTATGCTGTTTCTTTTGTTTGTTTTTTTTCGGCCCAAAAGCAACTACAACTACCCATGTTAAACTAATCAATAGTAATCCAAGAAGGATCATTATGATATGCCAGAATCACATTAGTATAAAAATGGCTCGTATGGTTAACTTTAACACTGAGGACAAACATTTGAGTTGGTGTGTTTGGGCAAAAGCCTCATGCAAGCTGTGCCAGTCTTGCCAGCTTCCAAAATGGTGGTGGAGAATAAAACATTGCGTCCATGTTTCGAGTATGTCAACTACCTGATTTTGCTATCTAAACAAATAATGGTGCATTGGCACGACCAAGCACCTGCAATCATGAACAATGGTTAATGTAAATTTTGTTTTGACTTTTGAGAGAAGTGATAATAAACTCCTTGGAATCAATGGATACTTCCAAGGGTGTTGTAGAAAAACAATTGGCAAGCTTAAGGCCATGTAGGAGCGCCGAAAATTCAGCGTTTACATTATAGTTTCAGCTATATGTCCAGATAAACCACAGTACAATTCCTACCAAAATTGCAAAATGTTACAGTACTTATTTTTGTAGAGAATCATCTAAAATTGTGCTGCCTGAGAGCACCTTTGCATTATTCTTTTTTTTGCCTACACCTTTGCATATTCATTCATTGGTGACATGCATGACCTTCATCACTTAGGAAATATCTATTAACATAGAAATATTGTTTCCTCCATTTTAATTTATGTAAATGTGTTTAACTGATACAAGATTTAAGAAATAAAAAAAGATATTTAAAACTTGTGATTTAAAATAAATCAAAGATATTTGTGTGGCTATAAATTATCTCACTATGGGTAAAAATAGAAATATTATAGTTAAATTATTACTAAATACAAAAGATGTCATTCTTTTCTGGACTGACTAAAAGAAAAGAGTGTCGCATAAATTCAGACAGAGAATATTTATTACTCCATCCGTCTCAAATTATCTGTCGTGATTCCTAAAATTAGTTGTCTCAAATTATTTGTAAAAAAATATTAATTATTTTTTAATTATATCCTTAATAGTGATTGTTCTTGAAGACTAGAAGCAACTTAATTATGGGGAGATTACACATAAATAGTTTGCTGGCCTAATATGTTTCATCATTCCAAAAGTTGATGAAAGAACCGGAGTTCAACTTCCATTGAAGACCAAGCTGGCATAATATGTTTTTTTCTATGAAGGAAATACATCTTCGGAGCTATAAAATTATTGGGGAAAATATTTAGTGATGATAGAGGAGCCCTATAAAGAACCAAGTTTGTAATAGAATATTTTTTAATATTCTTTCATTAATTGTATAACTCCTATTTTAGGTAAAATTATATTTTTTTTTGTAATTAGGTTAATTAGTACATAGTTTGTATCAAAATAAATATTCTTGTAACCTTATATATATTGTAAATAATTCATCAATAAAAGCAAGGGAACATATCATTTATGATATCGGTAGCCTAAAATTACAAACCCTACCCTAGTCGTCGATACACCTTCTCGGCCGCCACCTTTTTTCCACGCCGGCACCTAGCCCACGTCGGAACCCTAGCCGCCGACCTCTCTCAGCCCCCTTTTTTTCCCCACGACGAAATCCTAGTTTTTCCGGTCATTCTTCCTCCTAAATTTCCTCTTCCATGGCTGACAAAATCAAATTTCATCTGACACTTGCCGTAAACAACATTAATATTTCTCATGGGCGGAACTTTTTAAGATCCATTGTCATGTTTACGAAGTTATCGATCATATCATCTCTCCCACGCCGAAGCCCACAGACGTACAATCAGCTTCGGTTTCTGATGATGCACTCTGGTCTCGTTTGGACGCAATCGTCCTCCAATGGATATTGGGCACGATATCTAATAATATGTTGCACAACATCATTGAGATCGATGCCACATTTCACCAAATGTGGGAACATTTGGACAGTATTTTCCACGACAACAAAACTGAACGAGCGTTATACCTTGAAAATCAGTTCAAGGACGTTCATCAGGACGATTTTCCAAATATGTCTGCCTATTATCAAGAATTCAAGATGCTTGCCGACCAACTCTCCAACGTTGGCGTACCAGTTACTAATCATCGATTGGTCATACAACTTATTGCAGGTTTGAACGAATCATATGACGACGTTACTACCATCCTTCAGCAATGCACGTTGTTACCTCCGTTTTATGAGGCCCGTTCGAAGCTCATTCTTTAGGAAACCCAGAAAATCAAGCGCAGCGCTACTCGGGCCAGCATTGCCGATGTCACCCTCACCTGCAGCGCCGAGCCCTCCGTGGCAGGGCCTCCCGGTCCGACAACTAGAACCATCTACTAGAGGATCCGTAACAGTCTGCTTCCTCTCGTAACAACCGTCGGAGCAGGCAGTCCAGCAAGGTAGGGGTGTTCATTTCGATCCGACTCGATCGATTCGATCTGCGATCCGGTCGATCCGATCCGAAAAATCAGATATTCGATCCGCTTTTTTGAGTTTCGGATCGGATATCCGGAAAAAATCAGATCGGATACGAATCACAATTACCTTAATTTCGGATATCCGAAATATCCGATTTTTTTTATTTTCTTTTAATTTTGGTTTCTAATTTTTAAAAAGAATGACCTTTTGTTAAAATAAGAAATAACTTAAATTGAATTATAATTTCTATTTTATCTTACTAACACGCTAAATATTGTAACACATTTAAACTAAGAACCTTAAAAGATAATATGTTATATGGTTGATCTTATAAAAAGATTGAATAGTTATATAAATTATGTTATAACGCATCGTCTTTGTTTCCATTTTAGAAAGGTACACTCATGAAAAGTAAAACAAAAATCTCTCTCTCTTTTTATAAGACGAACTATACTGTTTTTATTGAAATATAAATGTAAGGACAAAGTATTAATGGAAAATATTAAGCTGATGGTGTTCTACGAATGGGAAGTAGCTTCAATGAAAAATTAGTGGGAAAATATGAATCTTTTAGCATTGAATGCATAAATTAACGCGGATTTATGTTATATTAAATAATAATTCTTTAATTATTAGTTGTCATATTTTATTTGTGCATTATAAATTTATCCGATCCGAAATTTTCGAATATCTGGTTATCCGATCCGAAATTTCGGATATCCAAAAATTTTGGATCGGATTCGGATCATAATTTTACCGATTCAAAATTTTTGGATATTTGAAATTTCGGATCGGATATCCGAAATAAACACCCCTACAACAAGGGCTTCGTCGGAAGAAACCCCCACCGTGGCTGCATGGCCCCCACCGTCATGGGCCTCACCTCTTTGACCGTATACGACATCCTCATGGACTCCACCTCAGAACCGACAATCCCAACCTAGCATACTTGGCCCACATCCATAACATGTCTACACAACACAGCCCTCCCGCTATCGTCTTATGCACCGACTGACATTGAGGCAGCTATGCGCACAATGTCACTCAACACTCCAGACGAAAATTGGTATATGGATACATGTGTCACATCTCACATGACGACATCACAAGGTACTCTCTCGTCTTATTCCAATTTGAGTAATTTAAATCGAAATATTATTATTGATAGTGGACAAGGCATTTCCATCTGTGGTTATGGTCATTCCTCCCTATACCAACCACATCCACCACTAATCTTAAAAAATGTCCTCAATGCCCCTAAACTCATTAAGAATCTAATCTCTGTGTGACGTTTCACAACTGACAATTGGGTTTTTCTTGACTTTGATCCTTTTGATTTTACTGTAAAAGATTTTATGATAGGTGTTGACACCCAATTTTGACCCTCTCATCCAGTCATTAACTACAAAATTGCACTAATTTTTCAGATAAGTTTAACAATTTTATAATAATAAAATGCAGCAATAAAACATTAATACATGCATGAATAAGTGATTTAATAATGACACCGCATTTTTACGTAGAGTATTAAGTATTTCTTGAGTCTCACGTCCACATTCGTCATTTTAATAACAAGCAATTTCATTAATATTGTTCATAATTTAAGCCCTATTTTCCATTAATTAAAACTCAAACAATTCTTAATGATAAATAAATAAATAAATACGTAAAATAAATAATTTAACAATGACGTCATGTTAAATAGCATATTCACATTTATTAATACGCAAGACAATTTCATAATTATTATTTGTAATTTAAATTCGTTTCAATCTAATACATGTGTTTCAATAGCGTCGCATTTACCTGCATTTAGCATTTAAATAATTTAATAATAATCTAAGCCCCATTCAATTTTAATTGAACATCGCAAAAAATATGTGTAATGAATAAGATTTTAATGGCATTGCATCATAAGATATTAGACACTAATTAAATAGCATGTCCGTCTTTATTTCTGTAACATCTAAATAATTTAATCACAATTGGAATTTTTCTTAAAATTTACCACTAATTAAATAAAACACCTAAAACTAATAACACACTACCCAAATTAAATACCCAATACCTAAACTCTACCCAACCCACGTCGCCCAGCCCACTACCGCAGCCCACACCCGCGGCCCAAACCAGTTGGCCCAAACGCCCAGCTTTTATTTTATCCTTCCTCAGCCCATTACCCCAGCCCTTATTTCCCTCAGCCTCTTCGTCCTCCTCTCCATCGCCCAACAACCCTACCCCTAACCTAAACCTAGAAACCTCAGGAAAGCCGCCGCATCATCACCAACACCCCAGCCCGAGATTCTCGCTGGAGAATCCGGGTTTTCCTTACCCATGTACACACAACCAGCACACCCCTTACCATCTCCAAGAACCACGAATCTTCCAGATTCCCTCAAAATCTCCCAAATCGTTTTCAAACTTACCATAATAACAAAGCGTACCAAATCTTCCTAACATTCGAACGGTAAGAAATCATCTAAAATCGTACTAAACTTATACCAAATCCTCCCTAAATCGGTTCAGAAATCATAAGTTACCATAATTATAACCATTCTAAAATCACAGAACCAACCTACCTAATGGGGAACCCAAATCGGGACTATATAAAGGGGCGAGGGGATTTCAACTTGGGGGGGAACCTACCCAGGAATCAGTAAGAATATTCAACAAAAAAAAAATCAACAAGAATCGGGAAAAGGTATTTTTCAGTAGAAAAGCCTTCCGGTTCAGAGAAAGAATCGAACATTCAGAATCAGCATTTTTTTTCGCAAAAAACTTCATTTTCCTTTCTATCGCATAATCGCATTCTCCGAGTGAATCGACGGCTTGATACGTTACCTCGGTTTGCTGTCCAGAGAAGAAATACATCGGAGCAAAAAATGAAGAGTCTCATGGCGAGACTCATCTTGAGCTACTTCAAATGAAGGCCCACATTTATGTGCATCCATCTCGCATAGGAAAATTCCAAACCGCGGCGAAAGGACATCGCCATTCCTCGAGTCATCCTTACTAATTCATATCCTTTCCCCATTCATTTATTGTAATTATTTGTCTGACATTACTCTAACATTAATATATTTAGAATAGTTTGAGCTTGGGTCGTCCTTAGAAAGGAGTTTAACATTAGAAATTTACTTAAGTAAACTATTTTAACTTAAGTTATAATTAAACCATTTAGTCGCATAATTATTCATATAGTCTAGACATTATTCTTGTCATCAAATCCTAACTTGAAGAAAAATCACCTTTTTATAACCGCCTTTTAAACACCTTTCAAAACATGCGTTTCCGTAGCATAATAATTAACCCTAGGTTTGAACGGACAATCGTAAGTTAACGGATCCTTTAGGGTGCCTAACCCCTTCCCTTTAGGATAATAAAGAACCCTTGCCCAAAATCTCATTAAGTTTAGCAGACCATTTAAATGGAGTTAATGTTGACTTTAACTTAGTCGATATTTAGGTGTCCTAATTCACCCAAATTAATTAGGTGACGACTCCGCGAACCCTTTAGCACCCCGCTTTAAAGTCCTTTTAGCATTTTAGCATTTGTAGCACCCCCTTTTTAAGCACTTTTAGCACCCTTTTAGCATTTGTAACATTTTATATTATTTTCTAACATCTTTTATAAAGCAGGGTTTGCTAAAAATGTCGCGGTCGGAAAAGGGCGTGACAATTGAAAGACTAGTAATGAGATGTGACAACACCAGAGATCTCTACCCTATTTCAAATGTCGTCAATAATCCAGCCTCAGTTCCCTCAACCTTTGTTGTTCCTTATGACATTCTAGATTAGGACATCTGGGAGACTCTGTTTTACCTTTCCTTAGGAAAAATAATTTTATTAATTGCAACCGTATTTTTAGGACTCCTATATGTGAATGTTGCATTTTTGGGAAACATGTCAAATTATCATTTTCTGCATTCACAAATTGTTCTTTAATGCCTTTCGATATCATACATAGTGATTTGTGGACATATCCTATTTTGAGTACGGTTGACCCTCGATATTATGTGTTATTTTTGGACGATTATTCTAACTTTCTATGGACTTTTCTAATTGAAAATAAATTTCAGATCTACCCCATTTTTTCTTCATTTATGCTTTCGTAAAAACACAATTTGAAAAGAGCATTAAATGTTTTCAATGACAGAAAATTCGATAATAACCAATTCAAACAGTTTTGCTCCAAAAACGATCTTACCTTTCATTTTTCATGCCTTCACACATCCTTCCAAAATGGTAAAGCCGAACGGAAAATTCAAACAATAAACAACTTCATCTGTGCCCTACTTGATCACGTCTCAATTCTCTCTCAATTCTGACATTACACACTCTCCATGGCCACATATCTCTTAAACATAATCTCAAACAAGTCTCTAGCTCAACGGTCGCCTACCCAAGTTCTGTTTCGTAAGAACCCCTCCTACCAACACTTGTGTATTTTTTGATGTCTTTGTTAACCTCTCCATCCGACCACTCACAAACTCCAACACCGGTCTTCCCCATGTGTTTTTCTGAATTACCCTACCAATCATCGTGGTTACTCGTGCTATGATTTGTCGAGCCATAAAATTATTATTTCATGTCATGTCCTATTTGATGAGTCTCAATTCCCCTTTGTCTCTCTACACTCGCCACTACGACATTCCTATGACTTCCTAGATGATGGCCTAAACCATCTTATAATTCACCATTTACATAGTACGTTATCCCAGACCCCGACACCCGCCACCACATCGGCCAACCCGGGACTAGCTGTCAACCTCATTCTGCCGACGGTGGCCCAGAACAGCCCACCTCAGGGTGATTCCGCAGACCTCTGGGCAAACCAAGGTTCGGCCAACCAGTACCGTCACCTCTTCCCATCCTCCTCTTCTCGACAGTCTCGGGGCGAACCCCTCTTCTCTACCGCATCCCGAGACACTCTCGAACCATGCAAACACGTGCCATGCACGGAATTCATAAACCTAAACGGTTATTTAACATTTCCATTTCAGTTGTCCCTTCTCCTGTTCCTCGTAACCCGAAGGATGCCTTGTCCGACCCTAATTGAAAAGCTGCAATGATTGACGAATGTAATGATATTATTGATAATAAGATGTGGGACCTAGTACAGGTGGGAGTGTATTGTGATGAAATGTTCAGCCCGGTCGTAAAGCCAACAACTATCCGGACCTTCCTCAGCATTGTCATATCCAAGTCTTGGCCCATTCATCAGCTTTATATGAAGAACACATTCTTACATAGGGATCTTCATGAAACGATATACATGCATCAGCCTATGGATTTCAGGGATCATATTCATCTGGATTATGTGTGTTTGTTGCGGAAATTATTCTATGGACTGAAACAGACTTCTCGAGAATGGTACCAGCAGTTCGTCGATTATGTCTCCTCTATCGGGTTTTCATACAACAGATATGATCATTCCGTGTTCATCTACAACAAGGGTACATACATGGCTTACCTATTATTATATATTAATGACATCATCATCACCACATCATCTGATGCTCTCCACCGGTCCATTTTTTTTTGAAAGGTAAATAAATGTTATATTACTAATATCAGGAAAGTACAATCAATCGTCGAGTGTTCTCAAGCCTCAACGTAAACAAAGCAAAAATAATACAAGAAAATAAACTCAACATGAATGATTAAAATGTTTTTCTATCCGGGATATTCCAAGATAGTATCTTCATTTAGTAATCGGGGTAGTGAAATGCTCCTCCAATCTTCTTACTTGCAACTTTACCACTGTTTCTTTGGAAATTATTTCTTGGAGTAACCTCATGCCATCCATCCTCATCTCTCTGCCCTGACACCGAAACTCCTCCAAAGTTCAACACACCTCCAAAAGTATCCGGAATCAAAGGCGTATTAGGTACCCCCCTTAGTCATCACACCCATGTCCCCTCCAATATTCAATGATCCACCGACTGGTAGTGGAACAAAGAGAGGGTTGGTTTGTAGTGGGCGTGTAGGTTCATTAACACCAACCATTCCCGGAACTACTCCTATGTCCTAAATAACCATTGGCTCATGAGTGCTCGTAGTCTCCATAGGCGTTACTTGTTTCTCCAATTTCTTACACTTGAAATGATTATGCCCGAATGCTTTGCAATGAAAACAAATATCGGGATAATTCTCATATTCCACCATTTGAACATACTTGATATTGCTTGGTAATTTTACACTAAGTTCCATGACCGGATCCTTGCTAACATTGACTTCAATTAATACCCGTGCATAATTCATTTTGGACCTCTCCTTCGTGAAATGGTATGTATACAAGGGCTTCCCCACACGTGAGGCGATCTTACTTTGTCACGACCCGACCCGACGGGCCGCGACTAAACGTCCTAATTGGACGTCATTACTAACATGTCACTCTTAATCCAATTAATACCGAGATCTATAGAAATTTCGACAGCACAACGTTGCTTTTATAACATGTCCCCAAATAGGCGAGCCGACAAGATTGTCTTACACAGCTAATAAATAAACAAAACGGGTTAGCCGACTAGGCTGCCACCAAATAACAACAGGAATAACCGAAAACATCCCAACACAGGGTATAACTACATCAAAACCCAAAACAAGGTACAAACATCCAACCCACAACTGTCTACAAACCTCTAAGAGTACAATACTGACATATGACGGGACATGACCCCGTCATGCCCAAAATATGCATAAGCTCGAAGATAAAGTGCGTGCAAAATAGTTGGCTCGGAACAGCGAGCTCTCCAATCGCTGTGACAGACGCCCTAAACCGAGGGTCACCTATCTCAACACTGACTGCGGCATGAACGCAACCCCGAGGAAAGGGGGGTCAGTACGAAATAATGTACTGAGTATGAAAACATGAAAGACTGAAAATGAAATCATAATCGTATTTGTGAAATAAAGAATCATATCAGTAATCCTGAATGCTTACCCATAGAGTCATCATGTCCATATGTATGTATATAACATGTCTCGGCCCACTAGTGAGGGACTAGATGCAATTATCAATATAACATGTCTCGGCCCTGTAGTGAGGGACTCGATGGAATTATCAATATAACATGTCTCGGCCCTGTAGTGAGGGACTCGATGGAATTATCAATATAACATGTCTCGGCCCTTTATCAATATAACATGTCTCGGCCCTGTAGTGAGGGACTCGATGAAATCATTTATGTATAACATGTCTCGGCCCTCTAGTGAGGGACTCGATGGAATCATCATCATCTTATATGTACATATAACGTGTCCCTACTTCTGTGAGGACTCGGTGAAATGAGTAATAACACTTGGCACGAGCAGAGTATCATGAGCAACCATATATAACTTAAATTATCATTTGACTCTCAACGGAATAAGAAAAGGCATTATCATATCATATATCATTTAAATCATCTTTTGGTAAATCAAGGCGCTTACCGTATCATATATCATTTTAAGATATCTTTTGGAAAGCCGAGGCACTTATCATATCATGAATCATTATTTTATTAAAACCAGACTTTGAAGGAATCACGTACGTCCGCTGTACTTTCATTAAAATCCATGCCAAAAGAAAGAAGAAGGATTTTCACAAAATCATGCCAAAGAAGGAAAAGATAGTCACACATACCTCTTAGTCGCTCAACCAATGTAAAACTAGGATGCGCCTCGTCTAGTACGTCAGCCTATAATCATAATAATATGACCATTAATTCTAGGACTCCTAACGTAAGTTATTTGAATAACGGCTTCCTTAATTCTATAAAAATTTGGGCAGCATTTCCTCTGTTTATGTGTGTATCCACAATTAACCAACAATCCAAATCAACCAACAATCAAAACCATTTCAATATGTAATCTAATTAGGCTCCATACACTACATATACGCCATCATACCTCCTCTTTTCTCCTTACTCATGAAAGGCAACAATTTTAACCATCAAGGTGATTATCGCACCTATTTACCATATTCATGAAATTCTTAAAATGTTACCATAATGTCTAAAAAGTTCTGTAACTCCTTTCTTGGTTTCTTAAATCCATTTCATCTCGCGTCCCTTTATATAACTAATTACAATACCAAGTACCAATGCTTCTTTCAATTCTTAACATACGATTAGCGACGATACTAATAATAATACTAACAATTAATTTGCACAAAAACATCCCGTAAAGGTCACACAATGTCCGAGAGTTATCCATGAATTTTAGGCCATTAACATGCGACCATTTTAACTCTTTTCTTAACTATTAAACCAACTTATCTTTCCAACAATCCCATATAACTAATCCATCTTTAATCTTCACAATTTCATCCATTTTTAATACGCAATTAGTGATGAAATTTACAACACAACACACTAATCCAACATATGCCTGAAACAGCTCAATTCGGCTCACACCCAAAATTGACACATGCATTGTCTAAATTCAAGATTTCTTCCTAGCACAAGTCCATTACTTCAACTACAACAATATTCAACTTCAATTATAGCATAGAAAGAAGAATTCTCATAACTTAATTTAATCCCCAAAACAGTCCCGATTTTTAGCCACTGCTTTGTCAGCTGAACTTGTAACGTCCATAACTCCCTACTCCAGTGTCCTATCGACGGGCGGTTTGTTTCGTTGGAAACTAAACTCTACGAACATCATTTTAGTCTTTTGAAACACCCAAAAACCCCTAATATACGAGGAGATTTACCCCTCCAAAGTTGGCTAAAATTCTGCCCAAAATCCCGATTTTCTGCCCTCTTTTTTTTGCCCCTCTTCTTGCCCACTTCTTCCACTCCAATATTCAACATGCAATCATTCCATAATGTCAACCCATCATTTATACATGTTTTCCTTCCAAAAAACTTGTTCAAAACTTGAAGGAATCATGCCCCAAGTCTCGGTCTAGTGGGTACCGAAACCCACTGTTTTGGGCTACAAAAATCCTCTAATTCTAGGCTTCAATTGTGTAGGATAATTAGTCTAAGAAGATGGAATAAAAACTAGATTTTTCTTGCTAAAATGGGGTGAGAATTTCGGCCATGGGGAAAGAAAAAGGAGGAGAGAAATTTTGATTTTGTCTAAGTGAAAGAATGAAGTAGTTAGGTCTAATTTAATATTTTCAGATTTATAATAAATACACTTTGGTCTCCCTTGCAATTACACTTTAACCCTCTAAGTGTCTATTTAACTAACTTAATCCCCCAAGTAATAAATCTTAATCCCAATTCTTCCAATCTTGATTCCCGTTTCCGTTAATTTCCCGGGAATTCCATAAGGTCTCGCATTCCCCATGTCGTAATTCTTATATATGTAATAATCCTTAATGGAAATATATATAACTTATCATATTAAATTCTCATTGACGCACTCGTAGCTTATGTAAATATAACTTATATCCATTATCTGAATCTTAATCTTAATGACGTTCTTAACCCTTGTCTTAACTTACGAGGTGTAACATAAAGATTACCGCATAAATTTTCTTTGATGGATTAGTCTCATTATTTTGTTTTGGTATCCGAGGATCATTTGCACGCTCAGTAGATGCATTCGTGGGGGAAGTAAAGGCTTGTGCACTATTGGGAATGGTTTCCATAAATGGCTCATGTCCCGCGGCATTCAATGCTCCATCGGCTGAAACAAAATCCGAGTTCCTAGGGGTCTTGGGAATAGACGACCCCTCGGCTTCCACATTAGTTGAGCTTCCAAATTTCGTTTGAAGATTAGACTCATCGGTTCCTACAGCCTTTGAAATTACAAGATTCATGGGAAAGGATGGCCCATTGAGACCCGCAGTAGTTGAGTTCCCATGTATCGATTGAAGAGGTGACTCTTCGGATTCCGCAAGTCTTGAATTCCCAATGTCCATGGGAAATAAAGTTCCCTTGGATTCTCCAACCCTTGACTGATGACTCATGGGCTTCACCCTTGACTCATGCCCACCCACCTGACCCGCCATCAACCCGGGACCACCCACTTGATCCGCTTTTCCCCCGACATCCATGGAGACTGCCGAAATATCACTAGTAGCTTCTGCCGCCGGAAATGAAGTTCCATTGAGTTTTCTCACACATGACTGATGATCCATGGATTTCTCCCTTAACCCATGGTCACCTTCCTGTCCTGCCATCAACCCTGGACCACCCACGTGACCCGTTTTCTCCCCGACGTCCATGGTGATAGCCGGAAAACCACCAGTAGCCACAACCACCAGAATTAAAGTCAGAGGATTGGAAGAATCATTGTTAGTAGTACTCATTGCGCCATTATCATTTATATGGTTAACATTCATCCAAACATTCATACCATGAACATTCTCGTCTTCCATGGCTATTGCCGAAGCAAAACTTGGAGCAAACAAGACCGGAGCAACCACCGGTACCATGGAGGATTCATCACCATCGACACTAGAATTCGGAGAAGTACTAACCTTTTTTCTTGCTGAACTTGGAACTCTTCTTAATCATCCCCATGATATCAAATTGGATCAAATCCCGTCGATCTCACTAGTGGCGGAACCAATAGAGAAACCGAATGCAATAACACAAACACTTTAAAATCTTTGAACGTTAAAGGTGAAGAACTACGAAAATGAAATCTTACTTTTAAGAAAACTTGAACAATCTGTAAGCAAGAAGAAGAATCTTCGTAACAATTTTCGACCAAATTGATGAACTCGAACAATCTTTTTAACAAAACATGAAACAATCTTTAACAAGATGTAGAATTTCCGTAATAAACTCGAACAGACTTCTCATCAAACTCAAGCAGGATGAACAATCGAACACCTTGAAGATCAAAGTAAAAATCAGAAGTAGGAGGTAAGATTCAGAGATGAAATCAGTAGAGGGAGGCGTATTGCGAAGAGCGACTAGGGAGAAATGTTGAGAGCATTTTCGCCTAGTGAGAAAAACTTCTCTCTAACTCCTAGCAAGCCTAGCAGCAGGTACCGGCAGTTCGTCGATTATGTCTCCTCTATCGGTTTTTCACACAACAGATATGACCATTCCGTGTTCATCTACAACAAGGGTACATACATGGCTTACCTATTATTATATGTTAATGACATCATCATCACAACATCATCTGATGCTCTCCGTCGGTCCATTATGTCTCTCCTTTCCTTTGAGTTTGCTATGAAAGATCTGGCCCCCCTGAGTTATTTCTTGCCTATCTCTATCACTCGATATTCTGACGGCCATTTCTATGTTAGAATAAGTACGCCGAAGAGATCCTTGACCATGCGGGCATGACATCTTGCAAACCATCCCACACGCATATAGACACCAATTCCAAGCTCAGCGCTGATTTCGGCCTTTCGTATTTAGACCTGACTCGTTATCGTAGCCTGGTTGGGGCCCTGCAGTACCTCACATTCACTAGACCAGACATATCCTATGTCGTGCAACAAATCTGTTTGCACATGCATAGTCCGACGAAGCACACATGCATGCCGTCAAACGTATTTTACGATACGTCCAAGGTACACTTCACTTCAGATTACATCTATACATGTCTTCGCTCACTGATCTCACTGCTTATTCTGATGCTGACTATGGTGGATGTCGTGACACCCGACGCTTCACGTCTTGTTATTGCGTTTTCTTAGGAAATACAATATTGTCTTGGTCTTCCAAAAGGAAACCTACACTGTCCCGATCCAGTGTAGAAGTAGAACACAGAAGTGTTGCCAACGTCGTCTCTGAGTCTTGTTGGATCCTTAACCTTCTACTTGAGCTTCACTGCCCGATTCAAAAAGCAACACTAGTCTACTGTGATAATACTAGTGTGATATTCTTTCCTGCAGTACCGTCCAACATCCGCGTACTAAACACATTAAGATGATCATTCATTTCGTTCGCGAAAAAGTGATTCATGATCAAGTTCGTATCCTTCATGTTCCTTCCAGATATTAGATTGTCGACATCTTCACCGAAGGACTTCCGCACATACTATTTGATGATTTTCGAGTCAGTCTCAGTGTTCGAGAATGTCTCGCTTCGACTGTGGGGGGTGTAATAGAATATTTTCCAATATTATTTCATTAATTATATATCTCTTATTTTAGGTAAAATTATAATTCTTTTGTTATTAAATTAATTAGTTACCTAATTTGTATCAAAGTAAATATTCTTGTAATCTTATATCATTCCCTTTAGTTTGTAAACGATCTCCATGCTAGTGATGCATTCTTTTTCGTGGCCAACTTTTGAAATCCAAAGGCCCCCACTACTTGCTGGAGTGGTAACTATTTTCCAACTAATTAAATGAAGATTCTTCTTATAAGTGGAGGAGCCTCATAAGAAATTTCGTTGTTAACTTTCAAGACGTTTAACGACGAAGAAGAAATCCGGATATATTATATAAAGTAGGTGTTGGAATACTATTCAGGGTCGAGTTAATGAGAGTGGCGTGACCAGCCATGGTGTAAAAATGTATCTTCCAAGTAAGGGCGCCAAAATGGGTAAAAAAAATGGATATTTAAATGGGTTCAATATGGGTCAACCCATATTATCCATTTATAATATGGGTAATTTAATGAGTAAAATGTATAAAAACAAAACAAGTTCCTTAAAAATAAAGAAAAATGACTTTATTAATAACATTAGGGAAAACAAGTCTCACAAGTGGCATTTCAACAACCACCCCACCACCACCCAAACCACACCACACTTTTAAAAAATTAAATTTTCTTTAAAAAATTATTTTGATTTTCTACACCATCCTCTCCCCGAATTTTTACTTCACATGTTTTATTTTACCTTTATAAAAACTTGTAAAGAATGAGAAATTTGCGTGGTTAAATTTAGTGAGGATAGGTGATGGGTTGTGGTTTGAAGCGAGGCAAGGGAGTAAGAATTTTTTTTATTTTTTATAAAAGTTAAATAAAATATATGAAGTAAAAAAATTTGTAGGGGTGGGGGGAGGGAGGGGGTTGAGTGGGGCGGGGATGTGGGGGTGAGGGGGGGTTGAGAGGGGTGGGGATGTGGGGGTGAGGTTGGACAAGGAGGAGTGAAGATGAAGTGCATTCGAAGTAATTCAATCTTTTCAACCAGAGGTTCCGGCTCAAACGGGCGGGGGCTTTCTATCTGGTGGTTGGATTGGGATGAGATCTGGTTGGGGAAGACTGGGTGCAATGGGGTGGGTGTTTTTCGAAAAATATTTTCTTGAAGGTCGTGTCATTGAAAAACTTCTAATATCTATTCTTCCGCAAATGTTGAGGTACAACTAGGGGTGTACAAAACCGGACCGGAATGGACCGGACCGGTCCGGTCCCCGGTCCGTCAAAATGGTGGATTCCGATTTTCCGGTCCGGTCCGGGTAAAAACCGGAATTTTCCGGTCCGGACCGGAATGGACCGGTTTTTTTTTTTTTAAAATAATAATAATAATTGAATTTTCAATATTGAAATTGATATTCCCGGACACATTACCATGAAATTTGAACGTTAAAATCTATTGTATATCGCGAGATATTTAGCTTTGAAAATAGAAAAAACGTAACAATTTGGGGGGAAATTCAAATTGAGCGGGGAAAAAGACGTTTTTCAGAAAATTGGTCTGGCCGCGGTTTGACCACCCCCGTATCGAAAAAATACGCGAAATAAAAAAAAATAGGTGAAACGAACGTTCGAGCGCAAAGTTATGATCATATATAGTTTGATCAATTTACAACTACTTTACTTTCTTCTCTCCCTACCTATAATTTATGTCGATGCTTCAAGAATGTCCAAATTCCAAATAGGAAATAGAAAATATAAATGTGGTGTGTAACTTTAATTAATGAGTAGTTCAGTAGTTCGTATACGAACCAAGTACATTTGGTGGTTTTCTTTAAGTTAGTCATATTAATGAAATAAAGTATATTGAAGGATAAGGAAAAAAACAAACATGAGATTGATAAACGAAGACATTGTTAAAAATTTATAATTTATAAATTGCATTTAACAAAAAAAAAAAAAAAAAAAAAAAACGGTCCGACCGGACCGAAATTTTCCGGTCCTCGGTCCGGAAAATTTCCGGATTCCGGTTCCGGTCCGATTCTGGACCTCGGTGAACACCCCTAGGTACAACTATGTATTAGGGATTGAATTTGTGAACAAAAAGGTAAATTAATTTTCTTCGTATAAAGCAAGCATCTTTAAAGTAACATTATATAATATGAATATCCATATTATCAGTCGGGTTAACCCATTTTTTATCCTTGTTAAATATGAACGGATCGGGTAATTGATCCGTTTTTGTTTAAAACATTTTCAACCCGCCCTTTTGCCATCCCTACTTCCAACTCGCTAATCGTGTCTTGAAATTGTCAATAATGAAATGAAATTCATTTTTAGTATTCAGGGTAGAGAACAAAAGAAATTCAAAAATATTTTCCAAAAGTTCTTACTAGCACGCAAAAGAATTTTAAAAAAAAACGTTTTATCAAATATTGGTTCTCTTAAGCTTTGTGATATGGCTTGACATCTTCAAACATTTCCAACACATTGTATAAATGCTATACCTCTCCACTGTAAACATAACGATTACCACGCATTAAACCTTCCCACATGTTTTTACAAGGGTATATTTGGAGCTTTTCCCTAAAAAGGAAGAATTCACTTAAAATATATATGCAAATAAGAATTCTTTCACTCAAACATCTTTTTCATTTCATATTTTTCCTCCCTACATAGTACCAAATTTAGTATTAGGCCTTGACGAGTATCACAAGATTTTGAAGACAGAATATGTAAAGCGCATGGCAGATTTGAGTGTAAAATGAGGTTCTCTACACAGAACCAGACACCTTAAAATGTGAAAGGGTCTAATTTATGAGGCTTACCAATTACCTTCTACACAATATGTAAAGCGGGCACGGTTTAGTGTAACATGAGGTTCTAACTTGCTCCTTTCAAATAAAAGATCTCGATCAGCAGTAATGTATCTCAATTGACCTGGGAAGTACGTAGAGATCTTTCCCTTATCCGAGGGGATAAATAACATTTTTCTTCTTAATATATGAGCACAACGAACAACATACCCAGTGTGAGTTGATGATCAGAAGATTAACTTCACAACAATCAAAACATTACTTCAATCTTAGATAGCCACCTCAATATTGAAAAAAAAAATCATTCCATGGATAAATAAGTATCAAATAGAAAGTCTAAGTTTAACCAGAAACGAAAAATTGTCCAAGAAAGAGCACCTTCCAACTGAAACAGGTGGGCGGCTTCACTCACTAGATCATTACATACCTAGCCACAAGGTAAAGGGAATGAATAAAGTGGGTCAAAATTTTTAGGATGATATCAACACCCGAAAAGATAATGGACCTCCCTACTTAGCCATTAACATTATTCAACACCAAAACAATGCGTACTATACCTATCTCTCAAACTAGGCCTACAACTTATGTAAGCTCAGCAATATAATTAAGATGAGAGGAACTAGAGCTCAAATGCTTAAATCTCCATGAGAGACTTATTGTAAGAATGGAATACTAGTATAAGCGTTCACTTGTACAGTGAATACCTGAAGCATGAAGTGGCCGCAGGTTAAAATCCGTAATATGCTCGAACTGGCCATTGCCATGTTTGTTAGTAAATTCAGCAATATATCCTTCAAGATGCAGCTTTCACTTTTGATTTTTGTTTCTTGGTATCCAACGCCCCCAAACCTGTCCCTAAGCCAACAGGAGTTTGATCTTGTTCCCCTGCTTTGGATTGGTCTGCTTGGGCATCTCCAGATCCATTAGACGAGTTACCGCTTGCTTCTTTCTTTTCTTCATTAGTTTCATTAGGATTTGCAGCATCCGGTGTTACGCCAGAGTTTATCGCATTGAGTATCTGGGTAAGAGGGGGCAAAGTTGGTGCAGCAACACCACTAGGACGTACAAGACCCCTCGCTGCAGCTTTTTTCCGTACTTCAGCAGCAGCCCGTGCAGCTCTTTCATCAACTCCTCTTCCTCTAGGAAGCCCATCACCAAGTACTGCAGAACTTAATGATTGGTTCATTCCACCAATACCAGAACCTCCAGCAGCAGCTTGAAATGCGTGTAACAGGCTAGGATGAGCCTGCAACATTCAACTCAAAACTGTGAATATCCACTCCGGTTGACATTCTTAAAAACAAATTCAAGGCCGAACAGAATCACAACCCTAAAATGAAAAATTTACCAATAAAATTCGCTCCAAATTTAGCAGCAAACAGGGAAAAGGAACAACCAAGATGCTATTACATTCTATTGTAATTGTTGATCAAAGGGTTCTAAAGAGGATTAAACATGCAATAGAGCGAGAAATATAGCAATGAAGAAGTAAAGAAAATTAGAAAAGCAAGTCTTAATCCCCCAGACCAGCCTTGCATTTCTGTCTCAAGGTGAACCCTCAAAGGATCATAAACGGTACAAACTCTTAGGAAAAAGGTACCTTCAAAATATCATAAGCCTTCTGCGCAGAAGCCACATTCAGAGATTGACCTTTCTGCTTTTGTGCATTCATCTGCTAAGGATTTCCATATTTCAAAAGCACATAAAGGAATGATAAGCTTGTTACAAGGAATTAGAGGTCATCAGGCTTGAGTAACTTATACCTGCAGCTCACGCATCTTAAATGTTTTCATCCAGTTCTGAGAATCACGTGTCCTTGAATCCTCCTCTCCAAGCTGTTTGGCTAGTATGTCATAAGTTTTCTTTTCATGCTGTTGATAAAAATTAATTAAAAATGTTTAAAACAGTAACTATCACTTTCTTATAACAGTAAACTATCTGGTTCAAGTACATGCCTGGTGCGAGAGCTTGAAAGCACCCATACAATTGAACGCAATTGCCAGAGCATGATAACAAACAGCAGTCTGAATATGTTCCTCCCCAAGCAACCGTTCATTCTTTTTCAATGCTTCTTGGAGATAACGAAGTGCTGTATCCATCTTTCCGATATCTTGGTACATCATTGCAACATTTATAAATGTTGCAGCAACATCCGGATGATCAGGACCTGATGACAAGCCAAGCAGAAGCAAGGCCCGTGACATGTGCCTCAATGCAAGTTCTGTTTGGTTAAGACCATGATAGAAAAGAGCCATGTTTCCATAACTGCAGCAAGATTACCAAAGTCACATTAGTAAACAAATAATGATCCCGAAATACAGGTCTTTTCGGCATCAAAATCAGCACCAGTAAGACAATAGGCAACGTATAGCAAAAGAAGAGAGGAAAGAGTTCAAAGATAAAAGAAATGTGCCTGTGCGCAGTGTCAGGGTGATCCAGTCCAAGGCATCTTTCATTTATGATAAGTTCTTTGTGCTGTTGCATTATAGCACCAGCCATATCTCCAGCATGATATAAAACCATAGCAAGGTAGCTGGAAGAGAAAGGAATTATACAAAAGAACAAAGAGAACAAATAAAACAGGGAAGTCGATAAAAGCAAAAGATAGAAAACAGGATAACCAAAGACCGAGCGCACAAGCATTCTCCCACAAAAATAAATGAACTAGTAGAGCACAAGACTACTTACCGACAACAATTGGCAACTTCCCGGTGCATTGGACCCGTCACCTGCATTTTATAAAATAATGTTATCAGAATTAAACAATATAAGACATCAAAAGCGGATCGCAGAGCAAAAATAATCAGTAATGTACCTGCTGAAGTATTGTGAATGCTTCAGAAAATAAAGTGTAGGCCTCGCTAAGCAAACCCTGAAATATATGAGGATGTTATCCCACAGGTAAGCTCCAACGGAAAAAGCCTCAAACTATCCCCGACTAACATGAGCATCTCCATTTTCTTCATCAATAGAAAAAGTTAATACCTCGGCTAATTGAGCCTTCCCTGTTTCTACGAGGTCCTTAGCTTCTGAACTAACTGGGATAGAATGCTTCACCACTGGTTGGAGATTCATAATATCTGACGCTTGGAAAGGTGCAGCAGAGTTAAGATCATATTTACGAGCTGCAACGGTCACACCTACCTGTTAAAAGCAAAGTTCTAGGAGTTACTTGAACATATTAAGGTAAAATTCCATCCAAACGTGGGGCAATAGATTAACCTGCTGCGCAAGAAAAAGTACAACCAACACATTTTCAAAGGGAAGACTGTTTTACCAAATTGAGCACCATATTACTTCTAATTATCTAAAATAAGATGAAAAGATGCTCGACTATTCTTAGCTCGAATACTAAGAGGAAAACTTATCTTTGGAAAAAAGTCCTCATCAACCACTATACCCTAAAAAAATTAATAACCACCAGTCATCTCTACCAAGGTCTAGAGTGCCATTCTCCATCTAATGATTTATGTTCAAATAAAATTTCTATATCAATTTAAACATAAAGACAACAATGTATTAGCTGCATCATATTACAGCACGGATTTATCACTGTGCCTCACCACCCATATCAAGCACGAATTTATCACTGTGCCTCACCACCCATATCAAGATTTGCATAATCTGGAAGGAGTTTTTTACTGCTTGAATTCGGAGTTTAGTCAAACACTCAAAAAGGACAGAGACTAACTTCTTCTACATGACTTTGCTTGTTACCACACCAAGAAAACTAATGTCACAAAAGAGTCCACGCCACAAAAGATAAATATAATCTTGGCCGTCTCTAAAGCAGTAAAATAGAGAGTAAAAGACTTCCAGCGGACTGCATCTGGATGGTCCAGAAAGTCTCAACTCTCTAAAAAGAATCACATATTCATGTCAATAGAAAGTACAAAAGCTAACACCAAACACATTTACGTTTTCACTTTGCAGGAAAGTTTTGAGTCACTATACAATGAATAAGATGAGTTCTTCTCACCATATAAATCCTAGTGACCTCAATATATGGATTATGACATAGCACCATAGCCACTTTGACATGATGATAATGACTGATCGGTATAAGATAACTCCAGGAAAAAGGAAAAAATAGCTATAGTAAGAAATGCATGATCACAACTAAAACTAAGAATTACTCGATGAAAGATACCTTCTGACAAAGATTGCGTACAACTGGAATTTTCTTTACCAGCACTTCTGCATCCTCAGGCAACTCAAACTGATGAGAGAAAAAATCAATCATAACTGATAACTTAAAACATCTGGACAAACAACTGGAAGAAAGTTCTTAAAAGAAAATGATACCTCATATTTGAGCTTCGCAAATTCTTGGATGTCAGACCACAAACTGTCAGAGGTGATACTCAAATAGGACTGCTTCTTCTTGGCAGACCCTACATTTTTCCGCTTTCCTTGTCCCTTAGATGACTTTGGCTGGTTGCCAATGTGGTCCTATGAAATGTGTTTCATAGAGGTAATTTTACTAAAACCATTTACTATTTATTCTTATTTAAGAAACAATGATAGAACATATCAGCTCAGCAAGCTTAAATGATACTGAAAAATGCTTGCTCTATATAAGCAGCAGAAAATTTCAGACAATTAAACTAATAATTTCAATATGCTTCCTCCAATTATCAGCATACAAACCAATAACAATGGACAAGCATGGGAACTGATACAAAACAGTTTTAAGAAAGATGAAAAAAAGTGTCCCGCCCTAAATTCTAATAGCTCAAGCTTTTAGATGAGGTGGTACACATAATTCAACTTATACTTGAGTCTTAGGTGACTTATTAACAAAATATTTTCAATGTTTGGCCCAAGAAAAGTAATCAAGTCAGCACTTGAGGGGTGTGTTGTAAACCTAAAATATATATAAAACCATCCCCTATTTTAATAGGTTATGCTTTTAGATGAGGTGATACACTCAACTCAACACAACTTCCTCATGATATCTTACTATAGGATATAGCAATAAATAGCAGTAAGAAATTATGACAATAAGCTCTCTCTCTCCTTCTCTACCTTCTTTTGGTTTCTTGAACTGTTGGCGCCACCTTTACTAGATACAATTTGAATATTTCCAAACAAACAGTTGTAGAAATGTGAGATTGTGTTTGCAAGATCATGGTCCTCAGCATTCCTCAGCAAATCCTGCATGTCCCATTCAGAAAATTGTAAGTAATTCCAAAATCCACAAATCTATAAATAAAAATTCAATTTCTTTAGTTCCATGCATCAAGATAATCAGAGTAAGATATGTGTGCTTCAGCTCTGCTACCCACCAAGTGGTTAAACGCAAATGACTATTTTGAAACCACCAGAGCCTAAAAAGAGTCCCCTCTGTAGATTAAAAGGAGCTTTTGCCCAGAACAATAAGGAAAAAAAGGCAGGTTTTCCACTGCGTTTTTCTACTGATCATCTAAGCAAAATATTGAGACATGACATGAGAAACGAAAAAATGAAAAATGCTGGTCAATACCAAATGGTGAAGCATGTTGTCAAGTGGGACCACACTTGTCAAAGCATAAGATTTAGTACGTTCATAATTCAATCTTATTAAGGCCTTTCAAGTAGCAACCAAAAACCTCTTCTTTATCACAAGATCAATCACCTTGAGGATGTGCTTTGCACATCTGACAACAATCTCGTTGGAACAAAGATCCCATAAATGAGGCAAGTTCCTGGTCCCCTCAGCCACCTGGAAAATAAAGGACAAGACAAAGCCAAGCTTACTACTTTAACTGACATTAAACTTCTGTTCATGCTACAAATTTTCTTATATTTGTTGGAAAAGCCTAAGCAATATAACAGTTGAAAGGAACTTGTCTGGAGATCCTTACTGTTCCTAGATAACGCAAATTAATTCCATGTGCATGGAGTGCCTCAGTTAAAGTTTGCCCATCCATGGGTGAAACTTCAAGTGTGCAGAGATCTTGAATAAACTTCGGAAGCACAGCGTCTTTCAGATACAAACCCACTTTCTTCACAAGCTCTTGGTCAGCAACTATCTCCTGATCAAGTTGCAGGAAGAACCATATAAATACAGAATACCTTCTAAAAAGCAAGGAAAAATAATCAAAGGTAAAAAGAATCACCTCTTCACTCCCAGACAACTTAAAATCTGTAAAGACGTTAGGATTGAAAAATATTTCCTCAGTATCTTTTCTTTCTGAGTGAGAATAGCAATTGTTACCAGCATCCTTCACGCTTTTCTCTCCCTAAATAAGAGCCAAAAGAGGTTATATATCATATTACATGAATGCAAGAGCAAGAAGAGGTAAATTACTTCTCGACAGAAAAATTGTTTGCATGAATTCCCTCTTGAGAGAAAAAATCATGTTTGTAGTTCTTTTCCTTTAAAAGGAGTTCATAGAATCTCCAAATTAATATCATCCGCAGTCCACAAATATATTGACGTCCGGACCATCATAAGAATACCACAATTAATCAAGGAAATTTGTATATTAGAATCCATCACTAATTCTTCTGTTTAGAATCATCACTGCATATGATGTTTATATTCTACTTTCAGAAAGAACTAACAAGGTACAAGAACCAGATGAATAAACAAGAGCACTTTTGGAAGTCAACAGACACGTAGACTGAAAATGACAAATCAAAGAAGAGAAGAGAAGAGAAGAGAAGAGAAGAGAAGAGAAGAGAAGAGAAGAGAAGAGAAGAGAAGAGAAGAGAAGGAGATAGAGAAGAGGGACATAAGATACTGCAGAGTGATAATGCTCACAACTTGGGCCATGCAATCATCTAAAGGTGAGATATAAAATCAGGAAGAGTAGAGAGCAATTATGAATAAGAGAAGATGTCATTATCAAAGGTGAGAACATAAAATAGAACTTTCAGATCTCATCAAACAAATTATTAAAGAAATATCTGTTGAGAAGTGTGTCTTGTTAAAAAGATATGAAAAAACTAAATTATCCAACATAAATACAGTCACAAGTAAAAGAGCAACTTATATCTTACAGTAACGCAACTTCAGTAATTATTACCATAAGGAACTGACTTTCAAAATACATTCCTTGTCATTATAACTAGACACGGAAAAATATTTGCAGTAGAAGGACAGACTTCATTTAAGCGGGAAAATTGCTACCTCATTGCTGTTGACTTCGGTCGGGGCAACGGCATCGCTTGTTGGTAATTCTTCAGTGTTATTTACACTTGAACAATCAGAGGCCACTGGTACCTCCCCCTCTAACTCACACTTGGGTTTTGACCTCTCAGCAACTTCAGCCTTATGAAACAGGGACAAAGAACCAAAATAAAATTTGTAAGTAAAAAATGTCAGAAATCAGATCCAAGTACAAAAGCAAATCGAACCCCAAAAACCAGGTTCTGAGATCTGGAATAAATATAAGAACCAAAATAAATTGAACATTGAATACAAATAAAAATCGCGAACTTGTCATAGTACAAACAGGACTAACTTGGCAAAATGCAGTTATCAACTCAGGTCGCAAAATACAAAATCTGGAACCAGGACCGGTATAATTTGCATCACGAGGAGTGACTCTCATCAAGTCCAGCAGATAATGCCTGAAAACCACAATCTCAATAAAATGATAAACTGTTCACGCTAAAAATTGGGTAAGTCAATGACAGTCACATATTATCGGGAAGGGGTGGTGTTATGTGCATATTTAGCAGGACTTCAATCATATGAATCCTGTGGAGAAACAGAACACTTGCATCACCAATGAACCAAAATTAGCTTTCATCATAAGACAATAAGCCCCCACACACACACCCCGAGTAGTGAAGTGTCAAACAGTACTCACCTGTCATCACTACCAACAATGCCCTTGCATTCCACCGGTGCAGCTAATTTAAATCCATTTCCAGATCCATCGAGGACAGTATGCTCCTTCAAGTGCAGACGTTTTGCAGCTTCTATCACCTAAGACAAATAAAGCTGGATGAAATCTCGGATCCATGAGAGAACCAGATATAAAGCTCAAATAATTAACATGATAAGTCAAGAATGATAAAAAGGAGGAAAAGAAAAATAACATCATCCGTCATTACAAGAATTACAATTCACATGGAAATATCATACCTTGTGATCCCTATCAACAACCATCATTCTTTTCCATCTAAATTACCAGGAATAAAAGCAACCCTCCCCCCTCGAACCTAAGGAATTAAGATAATCGCTCATTATAACCGAAGGCACAAAAGGAAAAATATGAACAATCCGGCAAGGTATGTTGATCTCCACAACAATCATGCCCACTTGAGCACAACCCAGAAGCTCAGATTCTTCAAATGAAGTCATTATGACAATATATAGAACCAAATCGATAGTTAAAGAATCATGAGTCATGACAAACCCAACGACTACTAATAGAATTTATACTTTCCACAACCATGGCAACACCAGAGAGGCATATAAATCCTAAATTGTTGTACAAACCATACAAGGAAAAGAAGGTGAACAAAATATTACGGTCCACTCCTACCTTAGAATGAAACTCGTCACTCCAGCAGATTTTCTTCCCATTATCAACAGAACCGTATAAGAGGGAATCAGATTTGTCACCTTGAAGGATACCAGGTAAAACACTCTATCAAGTAAAACAGAAAGAAGGTTAAAAACTTTCAATAACTCAGTATAAGAATGATCTATAAGGGTAAGCCTTGCATCTGAAAGTTAAATTAGAAGATTAAACTAAATACAGCCATCAAGAAGAGTACCTACCAAAAAGATCTACACCCATTGTTATTATTAATTAGAGATGCAAAAATTATGTCTAAAAGACCTGTTTATATTACAATTAATTATTACAAGAACGGTTCACTTCTAAATCTCCAATTGATTAATCTTTGTGACCTAATTGTGTTATACCCCCTCTGTGCCATTTTTTTAATCTGTCCCAGACAGAATAACACCTTTCTCTTTCTGAAAACTATTTAATTTTATTATCCCCATTCTGACAGGACTTGTGGGAGCTGAGACTCACTTGATAGCTCATTCTTTTATAAAAACAGAAAAGCAAAGACATGTGGATCTCTCACCGCGCCCAATAAAAGGATAATTTGGGTACTTTGTATATATTTGGCTTACATATCAAAGGTCTTTTTAAATTTCTTAAGCTCCTCACCCAGTCAAACGCCTTCGCGCTAAATGGGACCGAGGGAGTATAATATTACATCCGAGACAAATTGAAGTCACTACTTATATAGCAGTTCCAACTTCAAAGTTAGATGCATGAAAATTAGAAAATTCATGAAGATGGGTTTCAAGTGGAAAACTCATGTTTTAAACTTTACCTTATCAAAAAAAAAGTGGAAAACTCATGTTCATTAGCACTCTGACCTTGTCTAAAGCATTAAATTACAGCATACAACTAAATATTGGTCAGTGCAAGTTCAATAAACACCTGGGCCACCACTCTATGTCCTCTATAATCAATTATCGACATAGCAAGGTTGTATAATCCAGGGACATCAGCTTCCTGATAAGCTTTTGTGCCTTTCAAGTCATTATTTGCGCTTGCATAAGTGGCTTGCTCACTTTCAGCCAACTGAGTTTCCCCTGGCACTCCAGGAGGACAATCCAAGTTGATGTTTGCAGCTTCTACAACTGAACCGACATGCTCATCTCCATTGGGAACTTCGGAGGCTCCTTGTGACAAATTATTGGCAGTCTTCTCTGACAAACTACGTAATAAGCCTGTGCCTTCAACTTTAGAATCAGGCACCTGCTTCCTGGACAGTTGCTCGAGATCCGCATCAACAGCAAAGCTGAAGAATATATTATTGTGAACGTACCTAGATCCATAAAGAATAAGTATCATGCAAGAGTGGCAATAAATGACTAAGGAGAGTCTTTAGCAGTCGAAAAACAACATTCGTCCAGCAACGATGATGGAGAAAAAGATACAGCTTGTGAATGATGGATCAGGCACATTGTCAGCTTAGAGCAACAGAGAAGGATAATAACCTCTCATCCGTCTCCCCACCCTGCCCTGCCTTCTCACCATGATTAACTCCCAATGTCCTTGTGACCAATTCTCCACCAGTGGCTGGGCTGATGGGTTAAGAGCATATGAGACTAGGGGTTTCAACTTAAGCTGTTAATCCACCCAACCGCCCATACTTCAGGGCATTGGGTGATTAATATGTCAATTGACAGATCAAAACAGACCATAAAAAATATTGAGTCAGTTTGGGATAATAGTAGCCCAAATTCATCGAAGAGAATGACGGGAATGATTATGCAATTCATGTACTAAGGGGAAATAAAAGAAAGAGGCGCACTTGCAAATGGGATTAAAGGCAACAGCTTTGCGTCCTGTTAGCTCTAAAATACTATTTTCTTTTAATTATGTGTATGCATTACAACAGCCTCCCTTGCTCCCCTTTGTTTTGTTTTACACTTCCAATGAAGAGCTCCTAATTTCAAGGCTGTGAACATGTAGAAGACATAATAATGAGTTATGACTATTGTAGTGCAAGAATTATGATGAACATGTTTTACGCAGGGTAGTTAGCTGAAGGACGTGAGTCGGCAGTTTGGTTACGATCTATTCTTTAACACGGCGCTTCTACTCATCCCGTTTCAATCTGCCATTTGATAGCCTGATGTGTAACTAAGGGATATATGTTGAAACCTAATTTAAATGTTCAATCCCCCCACCCAAACATTTGTTTACCTAATTACCGCTTCTCCTGCACTATATTTTCAATGATTAATGTCAAACTATACTATATCTGAAGTTATTTCCATCAACAAAATTAATTTTAAGTGAAAACATATAGTCACCAGGAAATTATTTGTGCTGATCTCCAGCTGAATACTTACATATGAAAGCACTCTGGATCAGTTGGATTAATTGGGGGGATACACCTGTTGATAACTCCAATAGCACCAGTAATTGCAGCATCTACAAAGTCCGAACTAACTTTGTACAAGGCCCTATCTCGCAGTATCCTGTGATAAAAAAGGGAGACACATGAACAGAGCCAAACCTGCCTTCATAGACAGACTTAGGAAGATAATTGCATACGTAAGTAGAATCTACTACGACTTCAATTAATTCACTCTAGAATACTGTACAAACTGATTTAGATCAGTCGAGACGCACCTTTCTTGGGGGTTTGTATGGGGGAATTCCCGACAAGATTGCAACTCTTCATTCCAATCCCTTTGCATGCCAATCAGCTCACTTCCGAAAGAAAGTGTAAGTGCATTCTCTGCCCGTGCTGCATCACGTTTGTGATCTGATACCAGTGAATCCGCAAGGAACTAAGACTAATTAGGTCAATAATAATAGAAAGAAAGAAAGATAATTGTAAGATGGAGAGCAGCAGTTTTTAAGATATCAGGTAACAACAACATACCCAGTATAATACCACGAGTGGGGTCTGGCAGTTTTTAAGATATCAGCTATTGATATAAAATTGTTTGCTTATACAAGTCCCTCATTGTCATATAGGAGTTGAGGAACAGTGCTCCTCCCACCCCATCTTATTTGATGGATTGACATGAGACAATTTAAAATGCCAATCCGACTTACGTAATATATTAGTGATACTGATATATTATATAATATATTGGTGGTAATAACACTTACAAAGTTAGAAGGTGCTTGGCCATAGACTCCAAATATTTTTCACTTTATTTGGAATTTATGAAGTTGGAGTTGAAGATGGAGTTGCGTTTGGTTATACTTTTTGCAAAGGAGAGAATAGAGCACTTTCAGGATTTCCCAAGTAAAGGGTTTCATGTAAAGCGGGACAGAGGAAGTTGTAAAAATGAATAGTGACACTTCTTTAAGATATGTGATATGAACATAAATTTGACCATGTGAAAGTCCCTGGAATCATTCTACACAACAACTAGAGCAGAACGAATACGTGACAACCCATGCTTGTACAACACTATCAGCACAATTCTAACTTAGCGGCCATTAGGCACATGAATCCCTAGATTAAACCACTAAGGGATTGCAATGAGGTATTGGTAAGTTGGTTTTAGATAGATGTTTGGCATTTAGTAGTTATTTTTATATTGGCATTTAGTAGGTTCTCTATTTTTGGTATATGGCTTGTATACGGGATTTCCCCCATCATTAACAAAATTAATTATTTTATCAAAAAATAAATGAATCTGCACTCAAAAATAGGATCCTCAGCTTTTTGAGAAGCCTCGGATAGAAGAAAGAAAAGGGAGGAGATCTCTGGTGTCATTCAATGAAGAAAGCATTCTCCGCTCATGTTACTTCAAGAATTCTTGTGTCAACTTTTACTTCCAAATTTTTCTCAAGGAAATGTGCTCAAGTTAAATTCCAGTTTCGTATTTCCAATATGACATTCTCATCACCTTGCCACACCATTAACAGAAAAAGAAAAAGAAAAAATAATTCTCTTACTCACAATCTATATTCGGTATTGCTCTTGCAACAATTTCCCTCTAATATACACATAGTGGCACGCCCTACATATATGTATACATGTATGAATGAATGAATTGTTATGCCATATTTCTATGCATCCTATTACAGATTTCATTGTCATCCAGGTAAATAGCACTGACCACAACAGCACGCACTATTCACAGGAAATTGAAGAACTTTCTAGAAGGATAAAAGCAAATACAGGACTTAGAGAATTTGCTAGAGTTCTACGTGTTCTTTTTTTTTATTTCAAGTGCTTTTGTTCTATATTTATCTTTAGAGTAAAGGACCATGTTTGAAGGTAACATATCTTCACAAGTAAGGAATATAATTCAAACATGATCAGCTAGCTGTAAGACAAATTTTCCATCAGCTTCAACAGAAAGAGCCCTTGCAAGTCGTTGTGCCTCACAATTTTCAACCATATGGTCCACTAAGTAAATATTATTACAGACTGTAACAGACGTCCCAGGAATTATAACACCACTAAGTATTTTTTGGCATCTATGTGACCCATCATCCAGCTAACTAATGTATGTGTATGAAACAGACACCAACATGAAATAGAGATAGCCAGAGGTTAAGAGTGCAAAAAAAACTTACCAGGGATAGGATATGACCCAAGCCAAGAATTTGGTGGTAGCATAGATTGAACATTTTCAAAAGGATGTGCAGAAGCCTTCTGTTCCAATATTTCACGAAAAGCTTCATTGCAAGATAAAATCCTTTTTTAGCGTAAGACAAGATGATTAAGACATTTAGACTCCAAATGAAATGCTAGCTAGTTTTTATACTTATTGGTCTTTTTTTTTGGTTAAGGTACTTTCTACCATGTTACTACCTTTCTTAAATCTGGAGCTAATCTTTTGCAAGAGACCAATAAGAGTGGTTGCTTCTGAACCATTTTTACTTGGCCTCGGATCAAGAACAGTCGTGGTGCTGGAATTGGCATAAAACGTTTTGGTTGTTCCAGTAATACAATACTTGTTTCCTTCTAGTGTGACTACATCCAAATAAATCAAGTCCCCAGAGAGCCTGGATTCAAGAGAAACCATAGTCAGCATGTCACAATGAGCTTCCTGAGGGAAAACTCAGTTTGACATATAATCAGTAAATAATGATTAGAAACCTTCTATAGCTGGGTGGAGGATTAAATGAAGAGAACACGATGCTTTCAACACATTTAATTTCCTTTGAAGGTGCTGACAGCAAACTAGAGACTGAACCAGAAACATCCTCAACAAAACCCAAGTTTTCAAGTTCTGGTACATCAGCCTTCACGGGCTCTAAAACACAAAAAGCCATAAATCTTTGTTATGCCTATACAATTGAAATGGTTGTGGAAATAGTAAACAACACAAATATCAGCAACAATGCAAAGAAAAACAAATGAATATCAAACCTCCAGATTTCGCAACATTACTTCCGATTTCATGCAGCAGTGCAAGTGATGTTGATAGTGAGGAGTGTAATGTGGAAAGAGAGAGCAATTCTCGAGTGCGGTGAACATGAGCCCTTATGGATCGATCATCATACAATGCTGCACAATCAGGTTTAAGTTAGAGGAAACATATAATAAGCTCATTGATAACTGCTAAAAACAATAACTCGTAGTCCATGCAAATAAGCCACACCTGGCACCATCTCCAGGAAGCAATCTCCTGTGGTGATATCAGCTACTTCAGAGATTTCATTATAATCTTCTAGATGATGAACAGAGCCATCCTTTATATGCAGCGATAGATCATAGCATGTAATGAAGCATGTATCTGGAGCATCAAGAAGAAACTGTCGAACGTCCATAACAGAATCCCCAGGACTCAACTGCAAACACGTATCCATCAGAAACTCCAATTTTAGACAAACAAACTCACTAGCACCACAAATATTTAAATATTAGTTAAAAAACAAGGAGAAAGAGTGGCTTTTCAATGAGATATAAAATATAAATGAAGTAAGTATTTGTGTGATTGCACATACTAAGAAGACTTCACATGTATGCAATGGGAGAAGTTTAGCCCTCTCTTAATCTGAAGGATGAGGGCATCCGCAAAGGTGAATGACAAAGAAAAAACAAGTTCTACAACAGAACCATCAACAAAAAATAGAAAGCCAAGAAAATTAGTAACACATCTTACTTGGAGTTCTAGCTTATCCCCTCCTTGGGTTTTGACAGAAACAGGATAAAGATGGATGTCACCTGCAATAGATTAAAGCAGAAAGGCTCTTCATTTCCTCCAATTTCTAAAGCTAGAAAGAAATTTAGACTATTAAACAGAAGTCATACAATAATATAAGACAGTTATCTTCAAGTAATATGAGCAAGTGAAACTGGAAGAGAACCTAGACTCAATAAGTATGAGTTTGATGTATGTGGCATCTATATTACCAGCAAATACATAGGCAGAAAAACAGAGACAGTTCGACAAGAACAATATACATGTGAAGAAGTGTTGTAATGAGGCTAGCGTTGTACATTGCTCTATATTAAAAACCAAACATATGACAGAGATCTAGAATAAAATAACAAACACTTTATGGAGCTTGACAGAACGATGCACATCAAGTATGCAATACACTTGCCCCTCTAATAAGTAATATCTTTTACTTTCAAAGGATCATCTAATTGACACAAGTGTTACTATTTGCCACATATGCTTTATCAGATTATTAAAGGGGTCATGAAAACTTATACAGCAAGAATATAGTGAAAGAAAATAGCAAACATTGCATTCACATATTACATGATAACAGACCTCGTGACCCATCTATTGACAGCTTTATCTCTTCAAGATTGAAAAAATCAATTTTCCTTTTTTACCCCTTTTTTGGATAAGTTGAAAACTGAAACAACAGTTGAGGGCTTGTCTTATGTTTCTAATAAGCTTTTGGTGCATCCATAAGGCTCCGATCAGTATAAATGACTGTGTGTCCTTTCGTATACAACTCTTTTTTATATACAACTTAATACCAGGAAGTTCCAACCACATCAAAAATAGCTGAAGCGACGATGCGGATGCTGATTTCAATTGCTTTTTTTTGTCTCTACTGGAATTTAAATCTTGGTCTCCAAGAACCACTTCATTGACCACTAAGTCACACCCTAGGATTCGATGAGTTATTTACATATTCAAATTGAAAATTTGATGTTGCCAAGGTTCACCTTGCTTTGCCTCATGTCCGGAGGTCCCATTTCCAGACTCCTTTGCCTCCACCTTCGTATCAGTTTGTGCAGTCACATCTGTGGTTCCATTAGCCTCCACATGCTTTGCAGTATCATTCACATGAGGATCAGATGGGGCTGCTTGCTGGGTAGCATTTTGAACTGCCTTCCGATTCTTCCCTTTGTTTGATTTCCCGGCCATCTTTATTCACTGAAATATACAATAATCAATAGTCTAAACTAAGAATCAAACTTTCTGGAGCACTTTGAGACCTGATAAAATGAGTAATAATTTACCTTTAGAATGAAAAACTAAAAACTATGTATACAAACAACACAATATACAAATTTAAAATCAATAAAACAAACAAAATAATCGCATAACCTCCAATACTCATTTAGTAAATGGTCACACGTTAAAGTAACTCAATCTACATAATACCAACTCAAGTCGAAGAAATAATTGGATAAAATGCTCAAAAATATTAACACTTGAAAACCAACTAAATCCACATAATGAACTCAAAAAATTATTTTCTAACTAGTAAAACAATATTTACGACCCAATCCACTAAAATTTGTGTTTTTACCATTAATCAATTGCAAAAATGATAACGCTTTTCGATGAAATAGAGATAATATAACAATGAAATTTCTGAAACATACCGTGAGAGAACCAGTGTTTAGAGGTCTGCAAAGAATATAATAAAGGAGAGGTTTAGGGCATACGGTTGCTGTTCAAATTGCACTCCAGCCAACTGTAGAATTGGGCTTTAGATAGTTGTCCATATTTTGGATAGCTAAAATTTTAATTATTGGTGAAGGTGCTACTTTCTCAATGTCAGCTATTATTATTGATTTAGAGTTTGATAACCCTAAGAGTTTTGGACACGAAAAAGCTGCTCTAACTCATGAATCAGGAGTATAATTAGGGCTTTTATCGATCCCGTTCGATCCGGGTATCGACATATCGGAATCGGACCGATAAGGTTACAGTGTATTTCGGACTTTCGGTCCGGGCTATTATCGATCCGGTCTGGTCCGGATATCAACATACCGGAATCGGACCGATAAGGTTACCGAATATTTCGGTCCGGATCCTTATCGGTTCTCGAATGGTTCTCGGGATTATCCGGACCGATAACCGCCCTAAATATAATAGTAAATTTATTTTCATCAAATATTATACCTTGTCAATTGTACTTTATTTATTATGTCCATATCATCAAACATAAAACAAACTCTTAAATAGTTTTCTAGAGTTTAAATTATTAAAGGTTCAAATCACGTGAAGTTTTCATACCGTTCGGACTTCACATTTTAAATTTAAAGAATAATTCATTCAGTTCAACTACAATAAAAGTTTATGGAGTATTTCCTCGTTTTGTTGAAATTTTATTGTTTCATTAAAATATTGACAAGTTAAGATGTTGATTAAATCTAAAAGTGATTATTTATCAATTTTACCCTTTGATAGAGTATTTCAGAGTAAATTAATGATCCTAACATATATTTATTTATTTTCTTGATTTTGTAAAATATATCACACTAAAAGACATTTATAAGTATAGTTATATTAAATCTAATCAAGCGTGTACATATTTAATTGCGATAGAAATAAAGATGATAAACAAATTGTCCTATTAATCAATGCAATTTGTGTTTTTATCATTAACCGCGCGGGCATGTTGCAGTGTGGGTTCGATCCCCTCCAGACAAGCCTTGTGAGGGGGTCAGACCTTTTAGCATTGATCCGTTGGTGGCGATCCTGAATGCGGGGTGCACATCCCGCGATTTATCTGACGGTGGCGGCTAAGAGCGGCCTAGTACCAATACGTGCAGTCTTAGCGATATATGCATTTGGCGCCACCGCGGATTATAAAAAAAAAATGAAGACATACAAAAAAAACGTTCTTGATAGATAAAAAAAAAGAAAATCGGAGAAATGAAATTTGTCTAAAATTTATTGCAGAGAAGATGAGCATAGGTTGTTGACTCCATTTTATATTCAACCCACTATAGAAGGAATTTGGGCTTGCGTGTAATTTGGTGGTTGACCATATTTTGGATAATTTGTCCACATTTAGCAATTATTTAAAATTTTGATTAAGAAATAGTCACTTTTTATAAACTTTATAAAATTGAAGATAATTACAAACTTAAAGTATCCGAACAAAGGATCTATAAATTGAAGAGTTGATAAAAACGTATATAAACAGTATACAATATGCATAATAAGTAACAAAAAGAAATAGACTTACCTGGTAAAGCTGCAATTTTACTTTATTGTTGCTTCTAATTGTAATGATTATGCATATGAAGAATTTGCAAGTCTATTAATATAAGCTCAACAGTAATCAAATTTATTTTTCAGCAAATAAGATAATTCATAAGCAACTTACTTTGGTATTACATAACTTTATTCACGAATCAATAAAAGTTTATATGACTCACGTTCAAATTATTTATAACCTATCATTTAATAGGAAACCAATTAAATGTTCTAACATTATTTTTCAATTCATACATGTTTACTATAGCTAAAATTTATCATTTAATAGAATCCCAATTAAATGGAAAAAATTATATTTTAATTCACATAATAGCATTTTAAACAAATAATCTAATGGAAAGTAAATTTACTTTTAGGCAGTGTAACGACTCGTTTGATCGTTTTGGACTTATTTTTCTTAAGAATACCCTTTTATGTAGCTCAATCTCGATATTTATGACTTGATGGAATGAGTGGTGCGGTTCACGAGGTAGTCGGGTGGATTTCAACTTGTGTTTGGGAAGGTTGGAAACCCCTAAGTTAAGATAATATGGAGGGGTTCGAGTGAGATTTGAGTATTTGGTTGAGAGTAATGTCATTTTTGAGAAAGTTACGACGTTTTTTGGATAAGCATGTCCTAACGACCTCGTATGGGTTTTTCATCTATTCGAGCAGCTTCGTAGCATAGGTTATAGTCAAGTTGCTCTTTTGGTTGGTGTTCATGGATTTCCGAGCGAGTTTCGGGTCGTTGGTGGAGAAACTAGTTAAATAAGAATTGGAGTTGACCACGATCAACATCGAGTCAAGACGATCTTTTTTAGATGTTTCGAGTGTGCGAGCAGGTATTGAACATGTTTTATGATCGAAATGCATATTTGTTTTGTGTCTGGGAGGTTCTAGATGAGTTTCGGTAGTCAATCGAAGTTCGGAGGCATTTTTGGAATTGCCGGTTTCTGGTGTATAATTTGATCTTCGCGTTCGCGTGGATGAGGATGCATTCGCGATGGCTTATTTTTTGGGAAGACATTGCGTTCGCGATGGCCCCCTCGCATTTACAGAGGGTAATTTTTGCATGGATAGTGTATTAAAATCATATCGTGGTTTCATTGTATTTTAGCCATAATTTGAGTTCTAGATCTCCGTTTGATGTGATTTTCGTGGTTAAATTCTCGTATTCAAAAGGGGTAAGTATAAAACCTTCATTTGTGTGTTTTCCATAATTATTTCTATTGGTTATCAATTTTATCCGAATTAGGTTGTAGAAATCGAGGGTTTTGAGCCATGGAGTGAAAAATGATAAACCTTTGAAATTGAAGGTCGATTTATGGATGGATTTTAAATATTTTCGATATTCTTACTAATTAGACTATGGGTAAATCAATTTTGCAATTAAATTCCAATTTTACCCTTATGGGCCAAGGATTGGTTTTTTAGGTCCATTTTTGGAATCTGAAATAAATCATAGCAATATGAGTATTTTTTTAATTCGTCTAACTATGTAGACGACTATTTTACTAGATTGGACTCATTCGGTGAGTTTGGACACGATGGAGCCTCTGGATTGCTTAATCTTCGCGCGGACAGCTTTAAGTCGTTCGTGAGCTATGTGACATCAATACATGGTAAATTGAGACTTTCTAGACTATAGTGTAGCGTTTATGAGTTGGTATGTTTGTAGTGAATTAAGCGAAGTAATGAGAACTTGGGGGTTCCGTATTAGTGAGGCCACGAGCACTAATACGGGTACCAGATAGACTTATTTGGGTAATTAATGAACTAACATTGATGCATGTGAATGAGTTTATGTGTTTAGCCTTTGGGCCACAAGTGCAGTGAAAGAGTCCGCTTAGATTGGTATGATTGTTGTTTATTTGGGCTTGTAGCCACTTGATATGATATTTTGATTTAACTTGTCACTCATTCATCACTACACATTTCATCTAAACACTTGAATAAAAATTTATAAATACTGATTATGTTTATTGCATAGGGTACACATATTCATATCATTCATGTATTCTATAATTGTCATTTGAACTGTTGTTATATTGCTAAGAATAGCTTGGGAAGTCGGTTATGGGATATGGTACATGATACGAGAGTGATGACTGATGATGACACTACATCCACAAAGCTAGAATCTGATGGAAAAATTTCAAGTGATTATGATATTATAGCCACATAGTTGGGATCCGATGATACATTCCGGATGGGTATATGGACCTCATGAGTTCACATGGGTCACTATTGTAACAATGTATGTATACCGGGTACATAGGGCCAGTGCATAAATAGTATCATTTGTATTGCATTCATTCTCATTTTGATATGTATTTGGTGTTGTGTGTGCTCAATGTTGATCTTTGGTAAACTATATGATTTTATGACTTGTGAGATGGTAATATTGATACTTGTAAATTATGTAAGGTTGAGTTGTGAGACTTGATGGGACTAGACTTCCGGTTATGGAGTTTAGGCTGTTGATGACGTATTGAGAACCGAAATGAAACTTGTGAACCTGAATAATACTTGTACACTGTTGATGACGTATTGATAACCGAAATGAAACTTGTGAACCTGGATAATACTTGTACACTGTTGAACTAAAGATTTGACATTTAATGGTAGACTTGTTATTTTGGAGAAAAGACAAATCTTGAAAGTGTGTGTGTCTTAATTCGTGAAAGGGTTGTACCCTCATGAGTACCACTTATTGAATTAACGAAAAGAAGTAGTCTTTGAGGACTTAGATGTCGATTTGGCTAAGGTTGAAATCTTATTGTTATATATAATTGTGGTAAAATTCGAAACATTATGGTATCATTTAGAGAGCGATGAACGTATGACCTAGTATGATTGTAGAACCTTTACTCAAATTGGTTAAATTGCTTAGAAATTGTATAATTTGACTAACCAGAATAGAAGAGAAGTACTGGGAGTACCAACTATCGCCATCGTTATAGCTAGGGTTGGTCGACGATATTGTTGGGTACACGTACTTCCCGTACTCACTCTACACTTGATGCACTCTATGTGCAGGTAATGATCCGGACGCCAGCAACGGAGCTAGACGAGGCGTTTGGAGATCTTTCTTGAGAGTCCATGGTGAGCCGCAGAGACTATCCCGACACTGGAACCCTCTCTCTTGTTATTTTACCTTTATGTCCTTGTATTTCAGGCAGTAATTTGTATATCATTTCAGACTTGTATTTCAGTAGTAGCTCAGTACTTATGACAACCAAATTTTAGGATTTTATTTCATAGTTTATGTATGAATTTGAGACTTAGTAATACTTATGTTATTTCCTTAATTTTTTCGCATCTGCTTTATATCATGATGTTTTGGATGTTAGTGGTTCACCTACATGTTAGGGTAGGTTCCCTCACGGCACAATGAAATTTTGGATTGTGACAGACATATTAGTAATTTAGTAAATTAACTTCACATAAGAGGGTTTTCTACTTCTAATATATTGTGATTTTTTCCTTAATATATATATTGTGATCATGATGATGATTATGATATGACGATCGGACAGTTAGCTATAATCATAAGTATTAAGGGGTGCATAAGTATATAATTCGTATGATTTCCAAACTTTGACATGATTTATTTTCATTTTCAATTTGTATGCAATAGAGAACTTTAATGCTTCAAAGTAAATATGTCTAACGGGCCGAACCGGTAGCCCCTTACCGGGTTTAATCGGTTTCGGACCGGTTCATCTGACTACCGGGCCAACCGGTCCGGTTCATTATCGGATTTCGTCAGTCGCATGTCCGTTCGAACCAAGCCTACCGCCCTGGGTTTTTTTTAATTTCTAGTATTTATTTTCTACAATGTAAACTAAATTCAATTTAAATATGTAATATATAATAATATAATATATAATATAGTTTTATATATTAAAATTGAAACTTTAAAGTTAACTTTCTATTTTATAGTTTATAAATTTTTACTTTATAGTTTATAACTTTATACTTTATCTTTATTTTATAGTTTACTTTATAGTACTGTTATAGTTATACTTTATAGTTTATAACTTTATATTGTAATTATACTTTTATTAATTTATTAGATTAGTAGATATAAGTTAACAAATAAGTAATAACAAATTAACAACTAAATAGATAGTAAAATTAAAACTAATGATAAGATGTAAAATTTTGAACTTTCATAATGTTAATAAGAGTACATAATGAAGTAATAATAATTTTATTTACATATTATGCATCCTTCTTGCAAGTTCTTCGTAATATATAGGTTGATTGAATTGGTTATGCTCCATAGCCTCTAAATCTGGAGTATTAATTCCAGTCCCGCCTCCGCTCCCGCCTTCCAAAATATTGTTTATTTCTTCATCTTCCGGAGAATTAACGTCTACACATCCTTGATTTCTTCTCTCTGATCTGATCAAATTCCTTAAGCAGACTAACACTTCTAATGTGCTTCCACCCAATGAGTGACGTGTGTCTCCTATTTGATCTCGTGATTGGCTAAATGCACTTTCAGAAGCCACTGTTGAGATCGACACATTAAGAACATCTCGTGCCATCGCTGTAAGTACTGGGAATTGCCTTTTGTTATCCTGCCACCATTGTAAAGGGTCAAAACTTTTCTTCGGCTCCGCTGGCTTTTGCAAATAAAATTGCATCTCATCGCAAGATCGACTTGTGGTTACTTGTGTTGTAAAAGTGCTCCATATGTCTAAAGATTTTTCATCGTCATCTTCATTGAATTCTGAAGGTGTAGACACAGATGCAGAACTAGAAGGAATATTAGTAGCAGAGTTGTTGTTATCATGTAATGTAGCATAATATTCATATAATGTAGTTAAATTAGTATCAAGTTTACTTATGCAATCAAATGAAAAAAGAGTTTTTGTTGCACCTACTTCCATATAAGTATATAAACTACATATTAAATTATGACAATCTACTTTTTTAATAGAAGGATTTAAGACTACACCAATACAATAAATATCAGGAATAGGGAAAAAATATTTTTTAAAATTTTCAAACATAAGTGTAACTGTATCTTTATATTTCACATTTGATTTTAAACCATAAAGTAAATATGAAATTTCAGCTATATGAGCTAAAGCATTACAAACTGTTGGGTAATAAGATCCTGAAAATTCAACAGTAGCAGTGTAAAATTTACGTAATTTTTTTAAAATTTCACCAATTGATTTCCAATGTTCGTCGGTTAACATATACATCACGTTCTTACAATGCGCATTTGCAACATGTGTTATGAGATCTTTATACTTATAACATTCTTTTAACAATAAATAAGTATAATTCTACCGTGTAATAATCTCCCCTGACATGAATTTAGGTCTCAAATTAAATTGTTTACATTTTTCTTTAATTTCTATAATTCTATTTTTCCTATTATAACCATAAATAACTCCAACAACTCTTTTGACAAGTTTTATTTTAGGTGAAAATAAATCAAGACCACTTTTAACAATTAAATTATAAATATGACAAGCACAACGAACATGAAATATATGAGGAAGTGGTGGTTGTACTTCCGCTTTTAAAAGATCTACGGCAACAGTATTATTAGATGCATTATCGAATGATACACAAAGTATTTTATTATAAAGATTATATTTTTGGGCATAAGAACAAATAGTTTCGCTTATATATTTTCCAGTATGACTATGATCCTCGTCATACGCAAAAGCAATAATACGTTTTTCCATTCTAAAATTTTCATCAATCCAATGACAAGTAATTGTTAAATAATCATAACCGTTTAAAGCATGTCCAATGTCTGAAGTAAAACTAACTAGGCATGGAAGGTTAGCAAACAAATATTGCAAAAAAAAATAACATAATCATTATGAAGTCTAAAAATATCGACTCTAGTAGTACTACGAGGAACACCTTTAAAAAAAAGATTATATACTCTTTGAATATATGTAATTAAATATGAAGAAGAAGCAAAAGAAAAAGGTAAACAACCTCCGACAATCATTTTTGTTAATTCAATGCGATCCTTTTTTGGATCATACTTAGCCACCCCCCAGTTAATGGATTAAGTTGTTGTTGACCGGGTTCTAAATCAGAGACAACATTCCATTGTGTCGTATGATCGATTTTTATATGTCTACCTATAGTGCCCGACACCACCCCCTGTCTTATGTTTATAAGTTCTCCCACAAATATTACATCTAACTCTATCAGTGCCCACAACTTTATCATAAAAGAGCCACATTTTACTCTTTTTTTTCTTACTTCTGGTTCTGGTAAAGGAGATCTACGACTACCACTAGCAGTACCAACATTGACAGAAGGAACACTAGTAGGTGTAGGAGGTTCATTTTCTTCAAGTTCAACAATATTATCTAATTGAACGTTATCATATTCATTATCTTCTATTCCAAAATCTTCTTGCATTTGATCATAATCTATATTTTGATTAGATGATGTAGAACCTATAATTTTTTTACTCATTGAACTAGATTTACGGCGTAGTCCCGATAAATTAGCTCTTATCGAAGACATTATAAAATATTTAAATAATCAACAAATAAATATGACAATTTAATAAAATAATTAGAGAATGAAACGAGTGTACCAAACTTCGGGATTCATAATTCAATTGAAACTCGAAGCTCGAAGTCTTGCGTCTTGCTACTTTGAATTTGAAAACTAATAATAATAATAACTTGAAAATTGATAATAAAGATAATTAAGATAGTATGAGAAATTGAGAATAAGAGAATTGTTGTGTGATAAAAATGAAAAAAATGTAGAGAATTTATAGATTTTTTAAAGGGTAAAAATATAATTAAAAATAATAATAAATAAAACAAAACAAAAAACGGTCGAAATGATCGGTGGCACCCCCTCCCCCCCCGCCCCCTCCCCAACGGTAACATTACCGTTTGTTTTTAAAAAAAAAAAATTGTGTTACCGGTCCGGACCGGTTAACCGGTAACGTAACCGGTTTCCGTTATCGGATCTAACCGGGTCTAACTGGTCCGGGCCTTACCGGGTTTTAACATAACCCGTGCGGGTTGGGCTTGGGGGCCAACCCAACCCCCAACCCGGTAAGCCCTTAACGGTCCGGTCCGGACCGGATTTTCTACCGGGTCAACCGGTCCGGTTTCGGGTCAACCCGGACCGTTAGACATGTTTACTTCAAAGTAAAGTGGACGTGTTTTTGGCACCTACTAAAAGGAAGGGATACTTTTTAATTGAAACGGAGAACAGTATATGAATATGTACTTGTAACAGACAAGGTCTATTACTCTAGTGAAGAAGAAGAGGAAAGGGGGAGAGAGAGAAAGAGAAAGAGAGATAGATTAAGAGAAGATCGATATATTTCTGAATGAAAATAAGGGTTTCATTACATTGCCTTATATATAGATATGGACTAAAGTTGTAAATACTGAGCAGTACATAAATAAATTTAAGGGACTAAAAGTTATAATACTAATTCTTAGTCACAATATACATTTGTGACATTCCACTCTCCTTGAAAATATGCTTGATGTTTCAGAATTCAGCAATCTCTGAAAACTGTGACTTAATGAACTGATAATCTTCCCAAGTTGTTTCCTCCGGCATTAGGTTAGCCCATTGAACCAGAATTTGAGTAGTAGCCTTGTTACCTCTTTTGATCAGCCTCCTATCCAAAATTATCACTGGTTCCACCAAAGGTTGTCCTTCATGTGAGCATAGGGGTGGGTCGACAGTAGTGTTAATGTGATCTCCTACCTTCTTCTTGAGTTGGGACACATGAAAAACTGGGTGTATTTTAGAAGTTATTGGCAGTGCTAATTTATATGCTACAGTTCCAATCTTCTGCACAATTTGATAGGGCCCATAGAATCTTGCAGCTAGTTTGAGACTCTTTCTTATTGCTATGGAGGTTTGCCTGTAAGGTTGCAACTTCAGAAATACTCAATCTTCCACACTGAATTTTCTCTTTGTTCTTCTCTTGTCAGCATTGTTCTTCATCCTGTTCTGTGCCTTGGCCAAGTTCTCTTTCAACACCTTAGTTATTAATTGTCTTTCCTTCAACATTTGATCCACAATATCAACCTTGGATTGTGAGATGAGTTCAAAAGTCAGTTGAGGGGGTTCATAACCATATAAAATCTTAAATGGGCTCATCTTCAAGGAACTGTGGCAGTTACTGTTGTACCAAAACTCTGTTTGTGAGAGCCATTTGTGCCAGTCTTGTGGTTTATGACTTGTCAAACGTCTCAAATAATCTTCCAAACACCTATTGAGTCTCTCAGTCTGACCATCAGTCTATGGGTGATAAGCTAAGCTATAACATAACTTAGTTTGTAGTAGTCTAAACATTTCCTTCCAAAGATGACTAATGAATATTTTGTCTCTATCAGACACTATATTCTTAGGCATACCATGTAGCTTGTAGATGTTATCAAGGAAGATTCTAGCTAATTGTGTAGCATTAAAATGATGAGCAAGGCCTATGAAGTGTGCATATTTACTGTATCTGTCCACAACCACCCATATAGTATCCTTCCCCTCTGATTTTGGCAATCCTTCAATAAAGTCCATAGAAATGTGCTCCCAAACTCTTTCTGGAATAGGCAGAGGTTAGAGTAGCCCAGGATATACAACTTGTTTTGTTTTGCACCTTTGACACACTTCACATGCTTGAAATGTCCCCTTAATTTGCTCCATCATCCCAGACTAGTAGAACACTGTTTTAAGTCTCTGATATGTTGCCCAAGCTCCTGAATGTCCACCCAATCCAGAGTTGTGTACTATCTTGATTAATTGTTGTCTTAATGTGCCTTTTTGTTCCACCCAAACCCTGCCTTTGTACCTCAATACTCATTGTTGTAGTGAAACATGATGCTCATTATTTTGGTTGGAATTCAGGATAGTCATGGCTTGTAACATATATGTATCTCAAGTATAGCTTGCTATAATTTCTTCAATCCGTTTGGGTTGTACATAAGCGATCATTGTACACTGTATGACATCTATTCCTCTGGGGTTTTGTCCTTCATTATGTGGCCTTATAGATAATGCATCAGCAACCACATTTTCCATTCCCTTCTTGTACTGTATTTCGAAATTCAATCCCATCAGTTTGGTCAAACCCTTGTGCTGCAGTGTAGTAGTAATTTTCTGGTCTTGTAAGTATTTCAGACTGGAGTGGTCAGTCTTTATAATGAAGGGTTGAGGGTGCAAATAATGTCTCCATTTGTCCACAGCTTGCAGCAAGGCTATCAACCCATTTTCATAAGTTGATAATCATTGATGTTTCTTACTCAAGGTCTGACTCGTGTAGGAAATTGGTCTTCTATCTTGCATCAGTACTGCTCCAATGCCATTATTACAGGCATCCACTTCTACCACAAATATCTTGGAATAATTTGGTAGTGCCAAAACTGGAGTGCTAGTCATGGCCCTTTTCAACTGGCAGAATGATGCCTCAACTTCTGGACTCCACTTAAACTCACCCTTCTTCAATAAATTAGTTAGTGGTTTGCTCATATGGGTATAATTTTGTACAAACTTTCTGTAATATCTTGTCAAACCCAAAAATCCCTTTAGTTCTTTAACATTTTTAGGGGACTGCCACTCCAACATAGCCACCACCTTATTGGGGTCAGTACTCACTCTTTTACTACTTATAATATGACCTAAATATTCCACTTGGGGCTTTCCAAAGTCATACTTGCTCATTTTGGCATATAACTGATTCTCTTTCAGCGGCTTCAAGACAATCTCTAGATGTATAAGATGATCCCACAACCTCCCACCTTCAGTAGCCTCATTCTAAATATAAATGGTCCACCTTGCATTTTCCATTCAAAAGTACGGCTTTCTTTGTAGCATACCATCATTTGATCATTAGCTACCTTTACCTTCATAGGTTTACTCAACAGTTGAATGGTCCTTTTCATTCTCTTGACAATGAATGGATCCATGAATGAATGGGTGGATCCACTATCTATCAGTATTATCATAGGTAATTTTCCTACATACCCCTGAATTTTGATGGTAGACACTTGATTTTTTGATGAACTCAACCCCAATATTGCATTTAAGGACACCTTAGCCTGCTCTTCACTGACTACCTCTAGTGTCTCAGCCATATCCACAAATACCTCAGTGTTATCTTCCTCTCATTCTACTTCTTGTCCCTCCATGGCATGTATACCCCTTATCTTACATTGGTGCCCTGGAGTATACCTCTCATTACATTTATAACATAACCCCTGCTCCCTTAAAGTTTTCAAGTGTGGGGGTAGGGTGTTAGGCTTATATGAATTTCTAACTGGTAGTTTCTGATTGGGATAGGTAATTTTATGGGGGTAGGAAGGTTATACTATGGTGTTAGTTTGTTGGTAATATGTGGTTGATTCTTTTGGTAGATGTTGGGTATATGTTTTGGGGTTTGATAATGGTATTTTGGGGTGATGAATGGGGTGAAAGCTTTGAAGGATTCTTCATATAGTTTGACTACTTCATATGCATCTAGTATGGTGAAAGGATTTGCCAGCTTAACTAAAGGTTTAATTTCATGTTTAAGCCCCCCAATGAAACTAGCTACATAATGTGCTTCGTTGAGTAAGGGGTTTAGGATAGCCATGTGGCTCAGCAACTCATCAAAACTATTCTGATAATGATCTACAGTACTCTGTTGTGTGAGTTTGTTGAATTTCTCCACAACATCATGAGACCTTAAACTTCCAAATCTCCTACATACTTCAACACAAAAAATTTCCCAGGTCATTTCACTTTTTAGATGCATCGTATACCCATCTAATCGAATATCAACCTTATCCCCAATGTGTACTGCAACATAGTTCAGTTTCTCCTGGTCTGGTATATTGTATAGCTCAAAAAACTTCTCGCATTTCCTCAACCAACTCCTCGGGTTACTACCATCAAACTCAGGAAAATTAATTTTGGATTTTAGGGTTCGTGTGTTATTTGGGGTCTCGGGAGTGTGTACAATAACACTGGTTAAAGTGGGTGGCGAATTGGAGTAGTTAGGGTTTCTCATAAAAAAATTGGGGTACTCGCTAAAAGTGGTGCTGGAGGGAAGGTAAAACCTCTACACACACTGTGACTCGATGACGCATACTGATTAGAGTAAGAAATATGTGTTTTGCTACCTGAAGTCTGTTCAAATTCAACTGCCGGAGGAATGAGTTGCAAGTTGGTTGGATATGACTCAATCGTGATGTTTGCCTGAGTCGGTGCTGGCTGTTGGAGTCGCCGGTGCTGACCCCCCGACTGAATGATGTTCAAGCTTGCAATAATGAGCTCGAACTTTCGATTTGTTTCACGATTCTCGTCCAGTTGCTTCTGTTCTATGCTTTCCAATCTTTTTTGCAGGTATTCATTTCGATGACTTCAAGTTTCTTACTAATGTCATCGGCTAACACTGATAGTTGATTCTTGAGCAACCGAATCTCGCACTGATGTTTCGCATCTCCGGTGAGACGTTAACTCCCGTCGTCGGGCTAGCTTTTGATACCATTTGTAACAGACAAGGTCTGTTACTCTAGTGAAGAAGAAGAGGAAAGGGGGAGAGAGAAAGAGAAATAGATTAAGAGAAGATCGATATATTTCTGAATGAAAATAAGGGTTCCATTACATTGCTTTATATATAGATATGGACTAAAGTTATAAATACTGAGCAGTACATAAATAAATTTAAGGGACTAAAAGTTATAATACTAATTCTTAGTCACAATATACATTTGTGACAGTACTCTATGTTTAGGCAAAGTAAAACAATGACAGGGATGGACTTTTTATCAAAGAGTTAAATATCTATTATATATAACTATATACAAAATTATTTTGACCTTAAAATATAGTATGATATTTCGGTGGAAAGAGTTCACCCAAATCCCCTTATGCTATTGGGTGGAAGATCTCCAACTTTTAACTTTTGATTTTTTGCGATTGACACTTGACGAAATAAAAGTATAAGAGATATACAATATATGAGGAAGTCCACAAACAAAGAATTTCACTAAGTGCTCGTTTGAATATGTTTTTTTTTTTTTGAAAAAAATGCAAAACAACATTTAGTTATACAATTGGATATTTTTTGAATTTATTTTTAAAGACGTGTTTCAAGTATGAAAAAGTGATTTTAACCAACTTTTCAAGCAATTTTTTTCACTCGCAAAAATTACTTTTTTTTCTTCAGATTAATATATGTCAATACCCTTTCTTTTTCTTCCTAATACTATTTTTTTCTCAAATATTATATTTTTATGTCCAAACATCTACTAAGATGGCGAGAAAGAGGCAAGATGAAGAAATAGAAAAAGAGGGTAGTGGATGACCGGCCAAGAATCAAATGCTGAAGTTTAACCATGATGAGTGTCCCGGAAATGAGGGAGAAGTTAATGGTTATGGAGGCTTGGGAGAGTAGCGGGGACGCAACCAGTATGTGGAATAGGACAACCAGTTGCATTAGAAAAGTAGTTAGAAAGGTGTTGGGGCCTCGAGAGGTAGTCGTGGTGGGAGTATAATACCGCAACCAATATGTGGAATAAGATAAACTTTTTGAAACAGAGGGAGTATAATAATACAAAGATTAATTATATATATAGATAAATAAAGCAAAATAATGAAATTGTATTGTGCAGAAGCCCATTTCAATTTTCTCATTTTCATCCTCTTATATATTATCCAGATCATATAAGTCCTTATACTAGATATTTAGATTATCAAGTAGCTCAAAGAAGCATTCGTTTAAGATTAGCTTTAAAAAAAAACATAATCATTCATCGTACCTTATTAATTGGGTTTGGTGTTATGACATTTTGCCAACATATCATTTTCAGTACTAAGTTAAAATCAGAAAATGATGGAACAAATGTCATGACATTTGGACCAACATTCTGATAACAGTTTTGCATTACTTCACGGACTGAAGCTGATCTCGTGGGATTTTTACCATGATGGTAAAGTGACCTGACAAGGAGTTTTGGAGCTGATTAAAAACGTGGGAAGACCAAGTCCGAGACGTTTCTAGACTTGGGGAACAAGTCCAAGAAGTTAGAGGATCTTGCTCCACATTCTTCTCCAACAAATCCTATCAAGCTGCCCACTTTTCTCTCTACAACGATTCATTGAGCATTTCAAGGAAGACTCTCTACTATAAATAATAGAGATGCTACATCAAGGAATCGATATCCAGAAAATATCAAGAGAGCTCTCTGATATCACGATCAGAAAACTGGATCACAAGTGTTGTCTGCGTGTCGACAACATTCTGTCCAATATTACAGTTGCTGCCTAGATTCTAGATTTGTTCTTTATTGAAGCAATTGTAATGAGATGTTATCTATGCCTATTTAGTTAGATTTTTCAGGCACAAGTCATCTGCGACTTAACTTTTTTATTTCTTTTGTATTATCTTGTAATATTGTAAAAAGAAGGAATATATTCAATTGTATTTATTTATATATACAATACTTTCGGTCATTGACCTTCATAAGTTATATTAATATATAACCTATGTAAATATAAACCTTTGTGTTCTTTATTATTTCTGCTGCATTTTACTCTTCAAATGTTTTACTGTTTTTATCTAAGTGTTGTCACTTGTGTCAGACGACATTATCGCTGACATTTGCAACTGTTTTAATATACAAGCTTATTTTACTTTTGGTTAATTTTTAATTATTCCATAGTATTACCTCCGGGACCCAACAAGTGGTATCAGAGCCAACACTTAACATAATAAGTGTTTGGTCCTATTATATAAACTATGGATTCGACTATCCAGCAATTGGTAGACTTCCTATATTAGATGGATCAAATTATGTCTATTGGAAAATTCGCCTACGCTCTCATATCAAATTCATTGATGTTAGATCATGGAGATCTATTACCAATGAATATACTGTTTCAATGCTACCACCGGATGAGGAAGACGACATTCTTGTTAAGCCTGAATCCGAAGGGAATGCGGAAGAAACCAACAATGCAAGCTTCAACGAAAAGGCCTTAAAAGCCATTTTTGGATGAGTTGATCTTTATATGTTCAAACTCATACAAAATTGCTCCACGGCCAAGGATGCTTGAGATACTTTACAAACTCATTGTGAAGGTAGCTCTAGTGTTCGTCGAACGAAGCTTTGTATGCTTATGAGTAAATATGAACGTTTAAGGATGGAAGAGATGGAGGACATTAAAACTTATTTTGAAAAGTTGATTGACATTTCTAATGAATATCAAATGTTTGGTTCTCCATTAACCAACAATCGACTTGTGGAAAAAACACTTCGTTCCCTTCATGAAAAGTTCAATATAAAGATTTGTGCGATTGAAGAAGCTCACAATCTTGCTACAATGGAGTTTCATACCTTAATGAGTATTTTCAAAACTTATGAGATGAATATGGAGAATCAAAGAACATTGTATAAAGCCAGGATGTAGTACTTCAAGTAAATTCCTTAGAGAATCAAATCGATGAAGATGATGAGAATCTTGAAGAAATTGGTGATGGTTCAAATGTTGCCCTCCTTACTCGAAAGTTCAATTCGATGGTAATGAAGTTCAACAATGATAAAAATAAATTTAAATCCAAAGAGCACCAAAACCAAGGCTTCAATCAAAAGTTCACTAACTCCCTTCATTTAGTAAAATGAGGAAATCAACTTAAGAGAACCAACTCAGACCGAACCAAATTTGATCCCAAACAACGTGAAACTGTGCAATGCCATACTTGTTCATGGTGGGGTCATTATGTTAATGAATGTGCGAATACCTGGAAAAATTTGATAAAAGTTTGTGGATTTCTCTTAGTGATGACGAAGGAGAAGAGGAAAGAGATCAAGAAATAGAGTCACAAGTAATGCTGGACACTATTTTTTAGCGGTCCTGTTCAGACGAAGAAAATGTCATCGACAGTGTTGTCCCGAATGTCTACACATTTGCTTCAACATCTGCGACGACATCTGCATATCCAACAACATCCAAAAGGTATGAATATTTCAACTATCCTAATGTTAATTGCTTTAGTAGTACTATTTCTAGTAGTGAGACTAACTTTGATGATCAAGTTGACTCCAAGGACGAAATGATTAAGGATTTACAAAAAACTTTGTAAGAACTTAATTCTAGAATCCAAGCAACTTGACTCAAAAGTAAGATCTTTAACTCTTGAGAATGCAGGTTTAAAAGGCACAATAATCCGTTTAGAGGTTACACTTACCAAAAAGAATCTTGAATTTGGTAAGATAAATGCAAAGTTTGATCTAGCTGAAGCAACCTTCCGTAAGCTCAGTACAGGTACTTTCAATCTGAATGAGATACTAAGAGTTAGTCAACCAACATACGCAGGTATTGGGTACAAGAACTCTCTTAATGCAATATGCTCTAATTTATTTGACAAAACTAGGAGAATAGGTTTTGTAAAAGAAAAAGGACCAAAAGATAAGTTCTCAGTCGCGTCAATGATATGAAGTTTGTGTGTCACCATTGTAACTCCCTTGGACACATAAGACCATATTGTCATAAACTTCAGAATTCCAGGAGCAGAATGTTGTCAAGATATTGTCCAACATCTCGGACAATACTCAAAGCAATATTCTAAGTCCAGAAAGGAAAAATATTCTAAGAGAGTTGGGGTTCCCAAAATGAATGTAAAATGTAATGTAGCTATAACTTCTTCAAGGACTAACATTTCAGGTTCTTGATACTTTGACAGTGGGTGCTCACGCCACATGATAGGAACAAAGGAGTGCCTAAAGAACTACGAGTCACTCAGTGGAGGTAACGTGACTTATGGAGGTGGTGGCAAAAGTAAAATCATAGGAAAGGAAACCTTAAATGTTCCTGGTGTTCCTGCCTTGGAAAATGTCTTACATGTTGACGGATTAATGACTAACTTAGTCAGTATAAGTCAATTGTGTGATGACAATCTAGAGGTAAAGTTTAATAAGTGTGCTTGTATAGTTACAAATGATGCTAACAAATGTGTAATGTCAGGTACAAGGACATGTGACAATTGTTATCTTGTTGGAGAACAAAAAATTTGCAATAATGTTAGGACATATGACACAACCTTGTGGCATAAAAAATTAGGGCATGTCAACTACCGTAACCTTGAAAGATAAATTTCTTATGAGACAATAAGAGGCATTCCTAAACTAAGTCCTAAAGATAAAATAGTGGTTTGTGAAGATTGTCTAAAAGGTAAGCAAACTCGTGTCACCCATAATGTTGCCCAGAATGACGGACAACATTTAGGTACGTCTCACTGCTTTCAGTTATGGCACATGGATCTTATGAGTCCAATCGAGGTAGATAGCCTAGGAGGCATGAGGTATTCGCATGTGATTGTAGATGACTTTTCTATGTATTCATGGATATTCTTTTTGAAAAAAAAGTCTCAAACTTTTGGGATGTTCAAAGTGTTACACTCTAGGATAAGAAATTTGTATCATTCTTCTATTTTTTGGGTTAGGTCCGATCATGGAAAAAAGTTTGAGAATAATATGTTCTCATCATTTTGTGAGAAAAAAAATGTTTTTCATGAATTTTCTGCTCCCAAAACTTCTCAGCAGAATGGTGTAGCAGAGAGGAAGAATAGGATTTTACAAGAGATGGCTAGAGTCATGCTTAGCTCTAAGAAAATGTCAAAATGTTTTTGGGCCGAAGCCTTGAATACTGCAAGTCACATAACTAATAGAGTCTATCTTAGGCCTGGAACAACAATGACACCCTACAAGCTATTAAATGGAAAGAAACCCAATTTGCGTTACTTTCATGTGTTTGTTACATCTTAAATGATAGAGACCATCTAGTAAAGTTTGACTCTAAAAGTGACAAAAGAGTCTTTGTCGGCTATTCTCAAAATAGTCATGCTTACCGTGTGTACAATCTTAGAACCAAAACTGTACAAGAATCTATTAACGTTATTTTCGATGATTTTTCTGATCTTACAGGGAATACGCCTGAAAATAACGTTGTTATTGCAGTAGAGAATGAGCAGAATACTGAAGAGTCAGATGTTGCCCCAAATGTTATCACATCCGAAGCAACATCTGAATCTGAACCCGAGAGCATAGAAGGTGCAGATGAGGAGTCGAATGCTGAATTGATATATCAAGTTTGAAGAGACCACTCATCCAGGATTAGAAAGAACCATCCTACATGACATGTGATAGAAAAAGTGTTTGAAGGTGTAAGAACAAGAAGGAAAGAATCCTGAACTACAGAGATATGGTCAGATATGTGTGCATGTCTACCATGTATCAAAAGGTAAATCTTTCTTGTTATGTGTCTACATTAGAACCAAAAAATATTTCAGAAGCACTCAAAGATAATTGTTGGATTCAAGTTATGCAAGAAGAACTTGAACAATTTACAAGAAATAAAGTCTGGGATTTAGTTCCACGCCCAAATAATCCCAATGTAATTGGAATTAAATGGATATTTAAAAACAAGTCAGATGAATCTGGAACTGTTGTGCGAAATAAAGCTCGTCTAGTTGCTCAAGGATACATAGGTCGAATGAATTGACTATGACGAAACCTTTGCTTCTGTTGCCAGAATTGAGTCAATTAGATTGCTACTTGTTGTTGATTGATGTTTAAAGATTAATACAAGTAAATGAAATTAAATAACACCTCATTTTTTTCTTTTAAAACAATATATACATAAACAAAAGACATTACACCGCATAAGTCAATCCACATACTGCGAGTTAAATAAACTATACAAAGTATACCAAAGATAAACTCGAAAGAGCTTATCCAAACCAATAAAATCATAGCGATCTAAATAACACGGAGACATGTATGATATCCAACCTACAATACATAACAATATAACCAATATCAATGAATCCTTCCTCACCGCCGGAAGTCCATGATGTAATAACACCAATAAGGATACATGAACACAAGTCCCATATATGATAATCAAAATACAACCCTTACTAACAATGAGTAAGTATATAAACTGACTATTTCACCGGACTATTTCACCGCGTATTGACTATTTCACCCGCATAAGCCGGACTATTTCAGGTATTCGGTAGCAAATCCAATGCCACAAACCCGGAATGACCATACCAATAGCACACAACCGCTATTTCCCACATAGGCAATTCTCAGTACTTATCACAGACAAATTCTCAATTTATCAAGCCAAAGTACTAATCAAGGCATACATAGAATGATTCTCTTTTAACAAGCCAAAGTACTTATCAAGGCATACTTAGAATAATTAAGTACTTATCAAGGCACTTAGACAAATCCTCAATTTATCAAGCCAAAGTACTAATCAAGTTATACATAGAATAATTCTCTTTTAACAGTACTTATCAAGGCATACTTAGAATAATTCTCTTTTAACTTATCAAGGCACACTTAGACAAATCCTCAATTTATCAAGCCAAAGTACTAATCAAGTTATACATAGAATAATTCTCTTTTAACAAGCCAAAGTACTTATCAAGGCATACTTAGAATAATTCTCTTTTAACAAGCCAAAGTACTTATCAAGGCACACTTAGACAAATCCTCAATTTATCAAGCCAAAGTACTAATCAAGTTATACATAGAATAATTCTCTTTTAACAAGTCAAAGTACTTATCAAGGCATACTTAGAATAATTCTCTTTTAACAAGCCAAAGTACTTATCAAGGCACACTTAGACAAATCCTCAATTTATCAAGCCAAAGTACTAATCAAGTTATACATAGAATAATTCTCTTTTAACAAGCCAAAGTACTTATCAAGGCATACTTAGAATAATTCTCTTTTAACAAGCCAAAGTACTTATCAAGGCACACTTAGACAAATCCTCAATTTATCAAGTCAAAGTACTAATCAAGTTATACATAGAATAATTCTCTTTTAACAAGCCAAAGTACTTATCAAGGCACACTTAGACAACTTCCTAAACCTTCCATAAAGATAACCAACTTCCCAATAACCCTTTATGGTTTATCCATTCCTTCAATAACCAAGAGACTTATACTATTAAAACCAAGTATCACATACTTACAAATCAAGTTCTTAACTTTCAAAATACTTGAGTCTCTTAATAGTTAGAAAACAAGTTTTCTTCTACTTTTAAACCTCAAGTAACTTCACCCTTGCGAGTTACTTCTCTTAAATCATGTCATTTCTCCTCTTTTAAATCAAATAAGTAAATCACAAAGTCATTATAATGACCTTTAGGTTTTAAGATTTGGAAACCACTTTCTTTTCAATTTAAGAAAATACCTTCACTTTTAAGAATCCAAACTTCCCTAAGGAAATGGATTATACTACTTACAATTTAAACATCAAAGTACACTCAGTACATGTAACAATTTCTATTTTAGGCAATCCAAATACAAGCAAGGAATGGATCATTCAAAGAGTAGAACTTACTTTCTTTATTCTAAGGAATCATAGATAGTTCACATACCTTTCGCTAATATCCACAAGCTTGTCAACCTATAATGGTCACAACAAGACTATCAACTTCTAGTCTCGAATAATACTAAGTATATTCTACGGAAAATCCCTCCTTTGTTTCTACTTACTTTGCCACCTTTTTCAAGTCGAATACAATAACCAACAAGCCACATTTAAGGCTCAAACAACAACCAAACAGATTACACGCCGTAAAATTATTCATACGAAATAGTGAATATGCCAAAAGCCATTCTCGCCAACCTCTAGAACAACACTAAGTCTTTTCAATCCTTCATTCCAAGTTCTAAGGTCTAACATGTTATATAGTCTAAACAACTTCAACAACTACAATTTCCTTCTTTATACAACATGCGACGCTTAGACTAATAATCGACTAGAATTGAAATCTTAAAGTTAAACATGCTAGATTTGGATTAGGGTTCCAATTGCAATAAACATATCAAACTTCATACTATATAACACATAAAATCCATAGCTACAACAATAAGTAAGTCTTAACTACCAAAACGACAAAATTTATACCTTTATAAGCCCTTAAAATTTCCAAGATTCCAAAGTCGCCTTAGCAATTCTTAGCTCCTTTCCTTAGGTTCCAAAAGAACCCATCTTCAAGTTCTAACTTCAAAGTTGAAGAACTCCATTAGTTTCACTAACGTAAAAATGTGTTTTTCCAAATCTTTCTATTGAGATAACCGGACATAAGTCTTGTGGCTAATGGATCAAAACTAAATTTTTGGAATTATAGTTCTCTAATTTTTCTAAGTGTTAAATGGCAAGTCTTGCACTAGTATTAACCTTATAACACAATGGAGGCTTAGACTTAAACAAATGGATTAAAATCACATGGATCAAGACTTATCTTCCAAGAGGTTCAATGACCATAATACCTCCTCTAATTCGACCAAGACCACGTCGCCTCTCATTTCCATAAAATTCAGAACCCACAAAAATGTAAAATTTGGGCCCCACGTGACCAAATAAATAAATTTCCATAATATTTATAAGTTTCATACTCTTCAAATAATGCATTTTGAGAATCCAATTCTCAATACGAACATTTTCCTTTAAGATTTTCCAAACAATTCTTCCTTTCGTACTAATTTCCAAGTCTTGTTTCCTTACGTACATTCTCTTTTACATGTTCTGGACTTACGGGGTGTAACAATTACTCTCTATCAAATGGATGTTAAATGTGCTTTCTTGAATGGATATCTTGATAAAGAAGTCTATGTTGAACAACCTAAAGGATTTGAAGATCCTCATCATCCACAATTTGTATACAAGATCAAAAAGGCTTTGTATTGACTAAAACGAGCTCCTCGTGCATGGTATGACCGTTTAACTAAGTTTCTTCTTGAATTTGATTTTAAACGTGGTGAAGCTGATTGTACCTTATTTATAAAATATCACGGAGTAGATATAGTCATTGCTCAAATCTATGTAGATGACATAGTTTTTTGTTCGACTTCACAGTCCTACCTTGAGATATTTGTCGAATCTATGTCCTCAACATTTGAGATAAGCATGATAGGGGAATTACATTTTTTCTTAGGCTTGCAGATAAAGCAAAATGAAGATGGAATCTTCATCTCCCAAAGTAAGTACGCCAAAAATTTAGTTAAGAAGTTTGGATTGGAAAATGCTAAACAAATTAGGACTCCAATGGGATCTACACAAAAGATATGCAAATACGATGTTGGAGAAAATATTGACCCAACATTATATCGATCTATGATAGGTAGTCTCTTGTATCTCACTGCTAGTCGTCCTGATCTAATGTTTAGTGTTTGTGTGTGTGCTCGATTTCAAGCCTGCCCAAAAGTCTCCCACTTAAATGACTTAAAACGTGTCATCAGATATGTTGCCGACACATGTTAGTTGTGAATTTGGTATTCCAAAAACACTAATCCTAATTTAATAGGATATAGTGACTCTGATTGGGCTGGTGATGTGGATGACAAAAAGAGTACGAGTGAAAGTTGTTTTTACCTTGGCAATAATCTTATATCTTGGTATAGTCGCAAAGCTATGTCTCACTTTCAACTGCTGAACCTGAATATGTAGCAGATGGGAGTTGTTGTTCTCAATTAATATGGTTATGACACATGTTAGACGACTATGATTTTTCAAGTAATATCTTAGTTTTGTATTGTGATATTTGAGTGCTATAAATATTTCCAAAAATTCAGTTCAGTAATTTTGTATTGATGATTGAAACAACAAAGTTTTAAATACGAAAAAGGGTAAAAAATATCCTTAACGTATTAGCAATGGTTCAAAAATGTCCTCCATCAACCTGGTGGAGCAAAAATATCTTTTCTTCCATCTATTGGAACAAAAATGTTCTTCCTTCCATCTATTTGGATTAAAAAAAATGCCCTTAGCCTTAAATTTAAGGCTAAAATTGCCCCTCCTTTTGACATGTGGAATATATAAAAAAAATATGTGGCATGATGTTATTAGTTCACATGTTATTAATTAAACTCAAATTCTTAACAATCCAACATATTAGCCCACACCCATGTTTAAAAGCCCAACACTTCTTTCTCTTCATCCAACATGGGATTTTCACAAATTTACCCTCCACCTGCCATTTCACTTTGTGGTCGCTCTTTACTTAAATTAAATTTTACCCTAGAACACACTCACACGGGTGTTTGAACTTTGAAGTACGTATTTATGGTGGAAGACGTCTTGTATCTTTTAAAAATGAGTTTGGGTTAATAGGTTTGATTGTGAACAAATTTAGGTTTAATTACATGTGAATTAATAAAAATAATGTCACATATTTAATTAAAAATTTAATATATTCCACATGTTAAAATGAGGGATAATTATAGGCTTAAATTTAACGTTAAGTGCATTTTTATCTAATAGGTGGAAGTATTGGCGTTTTTGCTTCAATAGGTGGAAGGATGACATTTTTGAACCATTTCTAATACGTTAAGATCATTTTTGACCCTTTTCCGCTTTAAATATATAGGCTTATTATTATTATTATTATTGGGTGAAATTTGGGCCGTCTCAAACATTTTGAGGGCTCTGTTCGAATTCGTAAAAGTGAGCCCTTAATTGGGCTAAGACTTGTGAATTATGGATCTTTACAGTAAATTCTGACTAATACTACTTAATAAAAAATGAAAAAAGAGCTCTAATTTTTTTTGTTTTTCAGAAGTTTTGTGCGGTAGCACACCTCGCACGGATTCAAAGATGGCCGGCCATGTGATATATATGCGTATTGTTAGTTATATTGGCCATCACATTTTTAACTCTTTCATAGTGTCATTTGCAGAAAGGGGCTAAAATTGCTCCCATACTATTCGTGATGAACACATTTATCCACCGTGGACAGTTTTATGACCTCGCCGTTACAAAAAGGACACGTTTATTCCCTTAATTTGAATTTCAGCTAACGGACCTATTAAGAAAATTCAAACATACCCGCATGGATGTAATCGATTGCTTGCGGTGGCGATTCTCGAAGGTAGGTTCGAGCCTCGACAGCCGCGATGTGGGAGTTCATTTCTCTTTGTGAGGATGACTCGCGCAGACGTGACATCGTGTCCCACCTAAGTGGGCGTGAGACTATGATTTACCTTCCTCCAATCTCGTCTACTTCGGAGGGTGAAGGCCGTGAAGTGATTCGCGCTTTCCCAAAATTCAAACATTTTGCCACATATCAACGTTAAAAGAATATTTTTAAAAATATTTATTTTTTAAAACTGGCCAACTGGAGGACAAAAGTGCTCCTTGGCAAAAATTACAAGGCAATTTAAACAATTTTTCATTCCATTTTTAAAATACTCAGTACCAGTATCATAGTGTTAAGTGACTTTTCCGTATGGTAGATTTCTCAATAACAGATTACATCTTCATTCTTCGGGAATAAAGAATTATTTTATAGTTTAGTCAGAACATACTCGAAAGAGTAGCGGCTGCGGGTTCCTTCGTAAAAAAATAAATATATATATATATATATATATATATAGGGAAAATACAATGAAATATCTTAATATACCTAATTGGAAGTAGTATGTACATGTTGAACAGATTGTTTTTTCCCCCTTTACTATTACGAGAAACTATCAGACCTATGTTATTCCCTTCCCGGTAAGGAAAAAGGTTAATTTCCTTTAGTAGCAAGGCACCGCCCGCGTACTCCTGAAATATGTAGGAAAAGGAAAATAAGTTAACCATATTTGCTACAATTAAGCTGTATATATAAGAGTGATGTGATGAGTTCATTAAGTCCCTCACTACACTTTTTCCAGCCCAAACAAATTACTCTTTCATAATTGTTCATCCTAGTTGTTCTTGTTCTTATTGTTGACAGTGTTAGCAATGGATATTGAAAATGTGTTCTTGAGTTGTTACTCCATCCGGAAGAAGCCTAAAGATATATTTTCTTTGATCAAATTAGCTATCCTCGTTGGTGCAATCAAGTACCCTGATCAGTTTGAGAAACGCAAATGCAGGATACTCAAGTTCTTAATGAATCCGACAATACTCAAACTACGGTGATGACATGATGATTGTTAGTGATGACGATGAAGAAGATGAAGTGATCAACGTTGAACAAGAAAAGGAGTGTGAGAAAGACAAACAGGGTGTTGAAGGAACACAACTGGTCGATACCGAAAGCAAGAACAAGATTATTGCTACAAACAAGAAACCGACAATTAAGATTAAAGTGCCCATCAAGAAGACTGTACAAATTGCTCATCTGAAAAATCTTGACCAACCCCACAAACAGAATGCAATTACAGGGCCAATGCAAACAAGTACAGAAAGCGACACGGAGTTGAAGAAAAGATCAGCTACGGAACAATTTGATGGTGATAAAGAAGGAACACGACAGTCCGATAATACTAGTATGGGATCAAGAAAGAGGGTGTCGTTGATGAAGAAGAACGTGTCCACCAAACGTGTAGAAGTTGCTCCTCCTCGTCATAAACAACTTCTTTCAGATTATTCTTTCGAGAAGCAACTCCAGAAACAGAGTCACAAAGGTAATTTCAAGAAGATGGAGAGTGACATGTTGGTTCAACACAAAAGGCTTGTTTGTGACACGGAAAAGAAGAGAGACGAAGGAGCACAACAAAACCCTACCCAACGCAGGAATGGTAATATGATGGGATCAGCAGCAAGAAAGGAGTGCAGCAGTGGTTTAAAGAAGAGCATGCCGCCGCCGTTGATGAATATGAATGTGGCCACCGCTGTGTTGAAGTTGCGCCTCCTAATCATCATAAACAACTCCAGAAACAGAACAACTGCAGTACAATTACAAGACCAGTGCAAAAGACAACAGCGTTAGTTGCGAGACCAATGCAAAAAGAAACACAAAGCATCAGTGAAATGAAGAGATTTGAATCAAGCAAGAGGAAATTTGAGGAAAGGGTTTCGGATCAAAAGGAAGCCAAGAGAAGGATCTGAAAGAAATAATCTCTGGATTATTCTTATTAATAAAAGATATATATATACAAGTTACAAGGAAGATCCTCTTTCTATTCTACCTAGGAATTCATATTCTATTTGAAGACTAAGTTTATAATTATGTTAATATTACACTACTAATTAAGGTACAATCTTAAGTCTAATATTCACCAAATATACAAAGGAAAAGGGACAAGCCCTACACGATTTTTCTCGTCGAATGGGCCACAACTTATGGGTTGGCCCATATGCTTTAACACAACCCCGCAGTCATAGCGGACAGTCTTCCTACGCTGAGACTGTCTCTAAAATCTTCAAAAAGGACCGAGGGAAGACTCTTTGTAAAGATATCTGCAATTTGATATCTTGAAGGAACATGACAGACGCGTACTTGTATATTCACCAAATATACAAAGGAAAAGGAACAAGCCCTACACGATTTTTCTCGTCGAATGGGCCACAACTTATGGGCTGACCCATATTATTTAACACAACCCATGATCATGTAGCGCGATCTTCGTGACTGAGATCGTCTAAAATCTTCAAAAAGGACTGAGGGAAGACCCTTTGTAAAGATGTCTGCAATTTGATATCTTAAAGGAACATGACATACGCGTACTTGTCCTTTGGCTACCTTTTATCGAACAAAGTGAATATCCATCTCTATGTGTTTAGTATCTGCATCGAATCGATTACCGAAGGTAGATGACACTTATATTATCACAATACATCAAGGTAACCTTCTCAATAGACAACGAAGCTCTCAACGAGATTTCGTAACCAAGCGACTCGAAACCACATTGGCTACCCTCTATACTCTACCGCACTTGAACGTGAAAGCGTTGATTAACGTTTGGCAGACCATGAGACCAAGTTATTACCTAAAAACATGCAATAGCCAGACGTAGACCGTCTGGTGTCAGGACAACCACCCCAATCAACATATGTGTAGGAGACAAATGTAGACGTAGACGAAGGATACAAATGCAAACCATACTCAAGTGTTCCCTGAATGTACCTAAGAATGCGTTTGAGCGCATTCATATGTTCAACTCTAGGATCATGCATAAACAAACACATTTGTTGTACGTCATATGTAATATTAGGTCGCGTGAACGTCAGATACTGAAGGGCGCCTGCAAGACTGCGATAGCGGGTCGGATCTTCATATGGAGAGCCAGCTGCAGCACCCAACTTGGATTTAGTATCAATGAGTAGAAGTGGACTTACATGATGACATCTCAACCCTCTCAATGATCTTTGTTGCATACTTCCTCTGTGATAAGAACAATCTGCATAATGAGTGACTGCAATCCCCAAAAAATAACTCAATGGGCCCAAGTCCTTCATGGCAAACTCAGAACTGAACATTGTCATAATAGACTTTCGCAAAGCATCAGAAGAGGCAGTCAAGATAATATCATCAACATATAACAATATATAAGCCATGGAAGACCCAAAACGATATATGAATAGTGAATTATCAGATCTACTGTGCGAAAAACCCATAGTCGAAACAAAATCAGCAAACCTCTTATACCAAGCCCGTGGAGACTGCTTAAGCCCATACAAAGACTTCTTCAATAGACAGACATGATTCAGATATCTAGTATCCTTAAACCCCAAAGGCTGATGTATATAAACTGTCTCCTGAAGATCACCATGTAGGAAAACATTCTTCACATCTAGCTGATGAATGGGCCATGATTTTGAAAGAGCCAAGCTGAGCATAGTGCGAAAGGTAGTCGACTTGACTATCAGGCTGAATATCTCACCACAATCCACACCAACCTGCTGTGTCTTACCATCACCTACAAGTCTAGCCTTATGCCTTGTAAATAAAGGTGGCTAACGGGCTGATCCGGTCCGACGGTAGCCCTCACCGGGTTAGGTTCCGATCGGCACGGCCCTCACGGTCAAGACCAAGCCAACCGGGTTCGTTCTGGATTCGGTTGGCGTGTCGGTTAAGTCGACTGGTCCAGCCGTTTTTTTTTTTTTTTTAATTTCTAGTATTTATTTTCTATAATATAAACTAAATTCAATTTAAATATGTAATATAATAATATAATATATAATTTAGTTGTATATATTAAAATTGAAACTTTAAAGTTAACTTTTTATTTTATACATAGTTTATAACTTTATACTTTATAGTTTATAACTTTATATTGTAAATTTGTAATTATACTTTTATTAATTTATTAGATTAGTAGATATAACATTATAACTTATAAGTAATAATGATTAACAACTAAATAGATAGTAAAATTAAAATTAATGATAAGATGTAAACTTTTGAACTTTCATAACGTTAATAAGAGTACATAATGAAGTAATAATAATTTTATTTACATATTATGCATCCTTTTGCAAGTTCTTCGTAATCTATAGGTTGATTGAATTGGTTATGCTCATAGCCTCTAAATCAAGTATTAATTCGATCCGCCTCGCTCCGCCTTCCAAAATATTGCCTATTTCTTAATCTTCCTGAGAATTAACGTCTCACATCCTTGATTTCTTCTCTCGATGCGATCCAATCCTTTGCGGACTAACACTTCTAATGTGCTTCCACCCAACGAGTGACGCGTGTGTCTCTATTTGATCTCGTGCTTGGCTAAATGCACTTTGAAGCCACCGCTGAGATAGACACATTAAGAACATCCCGCCATCGCAAGTACCGAATTGCCTTTGTTATCCCGCCACCATTGTAAAGCGGTCAAAAATTTTCTTGGCTCGTGGCTTTTGCAAATAAAATTGCATCTCATCGCAAGATCGGCCAGGTTGGTTGTGTTGTAAAAGTGCTCATATGTCTAAACATTCTTCTTCATCGCCATCATCATCAATCCTGCAGTATAGACACGTAACTGTAACTAGAAGGAATATTAGTAGCAGAGTTGGTGTTATCATGTAATGTAGCATAATATTCATATAATGTAGTTAAATTAATATCAAGTTTACTTATGCAATCAAATGAAGATGGAGTTTCTGTTTGACCTATTTCCATATAAGTATATAAACTAAATATTAAATTATGACAATCTACCTTTTTAATAGAAGGATTTAAGATCGCACTAATACAATAAACATCGTGAATAGGAAAAAACTATTTTTAAACTTTTCAAACATAATCAGAATCGTGATCTGTATATTTCACATTTGATTTTAAACCATAAAGTAAATAGGAAATTTCAGTTATATGAGCTAAAGCATTACAAACTGTTGGGTAATAAGATCCTGAAAATTCAACAGTTGTAGTGTAAAATTTACGTAAAATTTTTAAAAGTTCACCAATTGATTTCCAATGTTCGTCGGTTAACATATACATCACGTAATTACAATGCGCATTTGCAACATGTGTTATGAGGTCTTTATACTTATAACATTCTTTTAAAAATAAATAAGTATAATTCCACCGTGTAATAATCTCTTCTGGCATGAATTTAGGTCTCAAATTAAATTGTTTACATTTTCTTTAAATTTTATAATTCTATTTTTCCTATTATTACCCTGAATAACTCCAACAGCTCTTTTGACAAGTTTTATTTCAGGTGAAAATAAATCAAGACCACTTTTAACAATTAAATTATAAATATGACAAGCACAACGAACATGAAATATATCGAAGTGGTGGTTGTACTTCCGCTTAAAAGATCTACTGGCAGTATTATTAGATGCATTATCGAATGATACACAAAGTATTTTATTATAAAGATTATATTTTTGGGCATAAAAACAAATAGTTTAAACTTATATATTTTCCAAGATGACTTTGATCCTCGTAAATACGCAAAAGCAATAATAAGTTTTTCCATTCTAAAATTTTCATCAATCCAATGACAAGTAATTGTTAAATAATCATAACCGCTCAACGATGTCCAATGTCCAAGTAAAACTAACATGACATGGAAGGTTAGCAAACAAATATTGCAAGAAAATAACATAATCATTATGAAGTCTAAAAATATCGGCTCTAGTAGTACTACGAGGAACACCTTTAAAAAAGGATTATATACTCTTTGAATATATGTAATTAAATATGAAGAAGAAAGCGAAAAGAAAAAGGCAAACAACCTCCGACAATCATTTTTGTTAATTCAATGCGATCTTTTTTTATCGTACTTAGCCAACCCCAGCTTAATGGATTAAGTTGTTGTTGACGGGTTCTAAATTAGGACAGATTCCATTGTGTAGTATGATCGAATTTTATATGTCTAGCTATAGTGCGCCCGTCGCCACCACCCGCCTTATGTTTATAAGTTCTCCCACAAATATTACATTTAACTCTATCGGTACCTACAACTTTATCATAAAAGAGCCACACTTTACTCATTTTCTTCTTGCTACTGGTTACGGTAAAGGAGGTCTCGACCTTGACTACCACTAGCAGCATCAACAACGTTGAAGGAACACTAGTAGGTGTAGCGAGTTCTTGTTCTTGAGTTCAACAATATTATCTAATTGAACGTTATCACATTCATTATCTTCTATTCCAAAATCTTCTTGCATTTGATCATAATCTATATTTTGATTAGATGATGAAGAACCTACAGATTTTTTACCCCTTGAACTAGATTTACGGCGCAGTCCCGACGCAATTCCCCTTAGTAAAGACATTATAAAATATTTAAATAATCAACAAATAAATATGACAATTTAATAAAATAATTAGAGAATGAAACGAGTGTACCAAACTTGGATTGATTCAATAGAAACTCAAGCTCAAGTCTTGCGTCTTGCTACTTTGAATTTGAAAACTAATAATAATAATAAATTGAAAATTTTTAATAAATATTATTAAGAGAGTATGAGAATAAGAGAATTGAGAGAAATGTTGTGTGATAAAAATGAAGAAAATGTAGAGAATTTATAGATTTTTAAAAGGGTAAAAATGGAATTAAAATAAATAAATAAACAAAACAAAAAACAAAAAAAAATAAAAAAATAGGGCCAACGGTCGTTTCGTCAGTTAGCCGTGCCACTTCCCGCCCATAAAAGCCCAAGTCGAAATGACCGTTGGGCAATTTTTATTTTTTTGTTACTGGTCGATCAGGTTAACCAGAATGGAACCGGTTTTCCAATATCGCCTAACTAGTCCATTTGTCTGGTTTTTAAATAACGTGCGGGTTGGGGTTGAGGACAATCAGGCCCAACCGGTATGTCTCTACGGTCCGGGCGTCCAACTCTGATCGGCCGGACGGTTGACATGTATACTTGTAAATGAACCATCAGAATTTTTCTTATGAACAAAAATCTACATAGACCGAATAATATTAACACCATATGGACGGGGTACCAACTCCCACGTCTTATTATCAATAAGAGTATTATATTCTTCGGTCATGACAATTTTATAATTAGGGTCATTTAAGGCAGACATAGAATTACGGGGTAAGGATGTTACACCCCGTATTTCCAAGGCAATGAGATGAGAACGTGCGTAAGAAATTAAGAGTTAAATTTTGGAAAGAAAGAAGGATTACTTTTTCTTAAGAAAAAATATCGAGAAATTATGAAGGAAAATGTTTATTAATTGGAATTTGGTTATCAAATTTGGTATTTGAGACTTTTGGAATATATTGGATTTTTGGATTTTTATTTTCGAATTTTGTCATGTGGGGCCCACCCGGGAAATTTTACGATTTTGTGGGGCCCACAAGGTTTTCGATATTTTGACCAATTATAGATATTTTGGGGGAAGGAAATATTTTGGACAAATGGGAGGGCGACACGTGTCACCCACACTTGGTCTTGAAGACTTGGACTCTTTAGATATTTTGAGGACAAGTGGAGATGTGGGTCTCACTCCACTTGTCTTGCTACACTTAGGCCATACACTTGGCAAGATCTCACTACATGGGATACATTATATTATACATAGATGAGTGCAAGACTTCACTCAACACTTAGCCATATTTCATATCTCTTTCTCTCATTGAAGACTCTCGGTTTTGGGCCTCTTTTGAAGACAAATTCTTCAATCTTTGGTGCTAAATTCTCAAACTTAAGACTAAGGTCCCTAATGAAGTGCTAAGCAAAGATAACCCCTTAAAACCCAAGAACAATAGGTTGCATGAAAATGAGGGTGTGAAACTCTAAGGTTCCGTCGACTTTTTCGAAGTGAAATACAAAGTGAAGTTGTGTATAAGTTCACAGGGGTCACATATATGTGATTGGAACTTGAAGAAGTGGAGCGAAATGAAAACTGCGGGTCAATCTATAGCGGGCTGTTTTGGACGATTTTTGGCACAAAAATGAGGTAATAGTTCTTCTTAAATTAAAGTAATTGGATATTAATTATTTTTGATATGTATGGATGAGCATGTACTAAAAAGAATGAAGATTGAAAAGTATTTGAGCCATTTTTGGCAAGTTGGCCGAGAGTAGCACTTTTGTCGCCATTGGATTCGTTGGTTTTTATTGTCGTTATTTACACGTGTTGCATGTTATATAATGAAGGAAATATTGTTGTTGATAGTTATTATAACTTATATAACATGTTGGAATGAGAATTGGATTAAAAGGAATTAAGGAAAAGGACTTTGGATTGTTGTAGTTGTTGTTGGCCGAAAACTGCCTAAAACTGTTAGACGTCATCGTGTCGTTTTTATAGACTGTTTTGGGGTGTTGCTATGCTGTAAAATCAGCCCCTAAACATGCATGATTAATGTAGTAATTGGCTAATGAATGTCCTAAGGAATAAGAGTGTTAAAGGCTTCACATCGTACCCTTAATGTTGGATAAATTGTGGACTGTTTTGGATAGATTGTGGGGCAGAATTTTACACGTCCAGTTAGGCGTGTAATCCCCTTTGGTTAACTGTTGGCTGTGTCTTAAATGTGGCTTGTTGGTTGTTGAACGGGCCTTGGAAAAGGTGGAAAAGTACGTAGAAACAAAGGAAGTGCTGCCCAAATTTCCGTAGAATTAGAGGGTCATTATTTGGTATAAGTCTTATACTAGTAAGTATGATATTGATAGAAGTGCTATCGCCATTATAGGTTGAAGAACTACGTGTAGCATATTCTACTTGGAGTGTGTAATAGACGCTAAGTTTGAAGTACATTGGAGCGTATTGCTACTTGTCGTGTTGGTTAGTCGTCATGAGGTATGTGAACTATCCTTCCTTCTTTTGACATGATTATTTGGAAAGCCTATGTGACTTGATTTTGGTGAGTCTATGTGACTTGATTTATTTGAAGTAAATGAATTGATTTTGAAAGTATATGAGTCTTGATTATGAAAGTATGAGTGACTTGGTTTGAAATGTATAAGTTACTTGAATTACTTTAAAGTTGAGAGATTTGATTTAAAGTTATGAGACTTGATTTCTTTAAAAGATTAGGATACTTTATTTTTCAAGTTATGAGACTTGATTTCTAAAGTTAAGAGATTTGATTTAAAGTTATGAGACTTGATTTTTTTAAAAGATTATGAGACTTTATTTTTCAAGTTATGGGACTTGATTTCTAGAGTTAAGAGATTTGATTATTTTAAAGTTATAATACTTGATTTGAAAAGTACAAGCTTACTTGATTTTAAAGAAGAGAAGTAACCTGATTTAAAGGTATAAGTTACTTGATTGATTTAAAGAGAATAAATGACTTAATGTTGAAAGAAGAAGTTCTCGGTGTTAAAGGTATAAGTTACTTAAGTTTAAAAGTGTAAGTAACTTGATTTTGATAGCAAAAGTATTCTTGGGTTCAACTCCCTAAAATTTCATGAAATGATTCTTTTTATAAAGAATAGATGTATGTAGTACTTTTGGGTTTAATCCCCTAACATTACATGATTTGAGTCTTCTTGTAAAGAAGTGAATGTACGTAGTACTTTGGGTTCAACTCCCTTACATGACATGATAATGCCTTGGTTGTATTAAAAGGAAAGATGTGGTAGTGCTTTAGTTTTCTAAAATGAAAGATGTTATAACGACTTTATGGGAAGTTGGTTATAACAGTTTGTGGAAAGTCAAGAGATAGTATAAAATGTTATAAGGAAATCATGTGAGAATGTCCATGATTAAGTCCTTAATATAGTACATGAAATGAAAGTTCCTTGAGTTTATAAAGTGAATGTACGGCGGACGTACATTGTTGTAATGGATCTTAATCCTTAATAAACTATGTGATAGTGCCTTGGTGTTATAAAATGAAAGACTTGTTAGTGTCTTGGTTTATCTAAAACTTATAGTTCATTCTATTTGTGCTAATGAGACTTGAAGATGATTTAAATGGTACATAGTTGCTTATGATAGTTATATGTGTACAGTCCTTTATATTTGCACCAAGTCCCAAAAATGGGCTGGGACATGTCGTGTCACGACCCGACCCCGGGCTCGCGACTGGTGCCCTACCTGGGCACCCTTACATGTATACATCAGAGATAATCAGCGGAACATACATAAACTTAACAATAAAAAAATAATAGGTTAGCCGATATGACTACCTCCCTGGATGTAAACAAATCCAAAAGCAGTTACCTCATTTTTTTTTATTATAAAGCGACCCACAAGACATGACTACAGACCTCTAAGAGTTTACATAACAATCGTGTGTGGGACGGGGCCCGCCATACACGAATGTACAAAAGTCTACAACTTGAGAACCGTACAAAGACAAAGCCTCCTGAAATGGAGCTTTCAGGAAGCGAAAAGTGATCCTAAGAGTGCGGATCGACAAGCTATGTACCTCCGCTGCGGCGTGACGCATCCCCAGGAAGTCGATTACACAATATGTACCAAGTATGTAAAGCGGAAAATCGTAATAATATCATAAGTCTAAATAAAGCTGGAGTCATGGATGATAATCAAATTACAGTACATTGTGCCTTACTAACAATGAGAGTAACAAGTATAGACTTTACTGCATAAAATAGGAGGCTCATGATCAAAACAGGGTCACCCGCCCGTAGTATCATTAAGCAATCCTACTCATGGGACTATTTCACCCGCATAGGTCCTGTGGACCCGCATGAGGTCATCCGCCTCGCATGTGACTATTTCACCCGCATGAGACTATTTCACCCGTATGGGCCCGCAATGAGTACTAACGCCGCACTCGCATCACGGGTAGCAAATCCCTGGAATAAGTAGTAACCCGAGAATTTAACCCGCACAATGGCCGCATGCCCCGGCATCTTACCTCGGTATAAGCATGGCCATGGAACCATCCTAATGGACGCATACCCGTGGACCATCCATCGTGTCAGTATGTCCAAATGAAATAACAAGGTAGCACTCATAGTGGAAGCATACCCGTGGGCCCCCCAGCGTGTCAGTATGTCCAAACGAAATAACAAAATAACACTCCTAGTGAAAGCATACTCGTGGGCCCCCCAGCGTGTCAGTATGTCCAAAGAAAATAACAAGATAACACTCATAATGGAAGCATACCCGTGGTATCAAAATAGAGTAACCATTATTTTAAGTAAACCAAAAACAATTTTCATACTTCCTTTTCAAATAAATCAAGACAATACCATGTCTTCCTTTTCAAATAAACCAAGACAATACCATGTCTTCCTTTTCAAATAAACCAAGACAATACCATGTCTTCCTTTTCAAATAAACCAAGACAATACCATGTCTTCCTTTTAAACCAAATCCCATAACGGGGGATGTCAAGTCGCATATCTCTTTTTAAAACCAATGTCAAGTTACCACTTTAAAGCCAATAATAAAACCATTCTTTCATTTTCATAAAGTCGTTATAACTAACTTCCCATAAAACTATTATAACACTTTATGTTTAAAACCAACCAAATACAACTATAAGCATTTATGAGACCAAGAGGGCTTATTCTTTAACAACCAAGTACCCATTACTAACGAATAAGGTTTTACCATTTTTCAATCACAATCAAGTCCTTTACACTTCATATCAAGTCAAGACACAAAAAGGAAATCAAACTCCTTTAACACACGTGCGTCTACCGCACTATATATTTCACAAATAATCATGCTCAAAAGAATAGGAAGAATCACATACCTCCTCGGTTAAATCCACTTGCCAAGTCCAATGTACCGCACATAGTATGTTTAACCTATAATGACCATAATACGTTCATTAGCTTCTAGCTTCAACGTAGAACATTCTAATTGAAAAGCCCCTTATTCTACGAAAAATTGGACAACACTTCCTTTGTTTCTACATACTTTTCCACCTTTTCAAGGCTCGAATTCACTATCCAAACGCCACTTTTAAGGCTCAACAATCCAACAATACAAAGGGGATTACACGCCCAACTTGGGCATGTAAAATTCTGCCCCACAATACATATTAACTAATTCAATAAGTTTAAGGTAGTATCTTGGCTATAACATGTTCACATCTCATCTTTACCTAATCCTTTCAAATCCAAATCATATTTCCTACATGCAATATATCTAAGAGCAATATTGACAACTACAAGTCCTTTCTTCCACACATGCAACACAATTTTCTAGCAAAAAGAGAAAGGATTGTTACCTTAGAGTTTACCCAAAATTAGTCCAACAATTTCACTTGTCTTCTTTCCACAATCACCACCACAACCTCCTACAAGCTTGTTAACATGTTTCCCTCTTGTTACTTTTCTGAAATTTTTCTAGGCCTTGGGTTTCCCTTGAAATTTCTAGAGAGAATGGAGAGGAAAATGTTTTAGAGAGAATGGAGAGCTTTCAAGAATGACCAAGTCTTCAAGACTTGGTCAATAAATAGGACATGCACAAAATCAGATGGCGGGGGGCCACTTGTCACCCTCCCATGGCCTTGTTTTAAAAAAAAATAGTTCTGATTTTTCCTCAGTTCGCGAAACTCAGCCTCGCGCGGCCATGCCGCGCGGCGCTGAAACCTCTGCAAACTTCCAGCACTTTCGGCGCCGCGGTCCTGCATTCCGGCGCCGCGGCGCTGCAACTTCAGCGATTTTTCAGACTATCCGCGCCTGCTCAGATCCGGCGCTGCACACTGGCCCCTGACCGAAAATGTTTTTCTGCTCGACTGCGCACTGAACTTATAACTTCCATAATTTTCTACTCCGATGTCCTATCGACGAACGGTTGGTTGCGTTGGGAACTAGACTCAACGAACTATGTACTAGGCCTTCGAAACACCTAGGAACTCTTAATGCAACTGGACATAAACCACTTCAATGTTGACTAAAACCCGTCCGAAACATTCCGTCAACCTATCTTTCTAAATTTTAGATCTTAATTCCTTTCGTACGATCTCATAAGCTTGACCTGAATTACGGGGTGTAACATGTCGTACCTCACATGCTGGTATTGTCTTGGTCATTTTAGAAAGAAAGACATGGTATTGTCTTGGTTATTTAGAAAGGAAGGCATGGTATTGTCTTGTTTATTGGTACTTGCCTTGATTGTTTTAAAATGAAAGATATGATAGTGCCTTGGTCGTCTAAAATGGTGGTTCATTCACTTGGATCTAATGAGAGTTAAAGATTACTTAACTTGCATATGTTGTTCATGATAGCCAGTAGTGCAAGTGTTATATTATTTATTGCGGGGTCAATCCCCGGGACATTACATATCCGTGGATTTGCCCTCCATGATGCGAGTATGACGTATATGCTCATTGCGGGTTGTAGGGCCTATGCGGGTGAAATAGTCCTATGCGGGGCAAATTGCTCCATTGCGGGTCCACAAGACCTATGCGGGTGAAATAGTCCTATGCGGGGCAAATTGCTCCATTGCGGGTCCACAAGACCTATGCCGGTGAAATAGTCCCTTGAATAGGATTGCATAATGATACTACGGGCGGGCGGCCCTAAATTAATCATAAGCTTCCTATTTTAAAACGGTAAAGTTTACTCGTATTACTCTCATTGTTAAAAAGGCACAGTGTACTGGTAGTTGATTATTATATTTATTACATGCCGACAGTGGTGTGGAAATTCCACGGGCATGCTTATCTAATGATGGTTGTATATTATACTTATTACATGCTGAAAGTGATGTTGTATTCCACGAGCATGCTTCTGTGATATTATATGCTGAGGGCAGGTGTCCCGGATTTTGACATGACTTTCATATTTGAAAGTGGTACGGTGTTACAGTAGTACAGTGATACAAGGTACAGTTGGCTCTGATTTTATATGACACGGTAGGATCTGGTATTTGATTTTCATACTTGCCCCTGTCATTCCTTTGTACAGTTATGATCTTATTTGTTGTACTTTATTTCCGTTTCATACTTAGTACCTGTTGTACTGACCCCCTTCGGGGGGCTGCATTCATGGCCGCAGGTCTAGGTACTCAGTTGTGGATTCGCTAGCGTAGGATCCTTGTTCAGCATTTTGGGATAGCTCCGATGTTCCGGAGCTTGTCGTTATGGCTAGGTATATTCAGAGGTTCGACGGGGCCTTGTCCCGTCATAGTATTTGTCCAAAATATTAGAGGTCTTTATTCATATGTGGCTGGACTGGCTAGAGTTGTATTTACATTGTTGAACAGTATAGCCCCTTTCGGGTGATTTATATTATGGCAGCCTTATCGGATTTGCCTTTGTTTAAAGAAAAAAAAGAGTGTTATTTATCTTCTGCGGTTTATTATGTTGTATGAATAGAAGGGTGTCCAGGTATGGCACCAGTCGCGGGCCCGGGGGTTCGGGGCGTGACAAAGGGGAATTTCAGAACATTAGAATTAAAATTGAAATGTCTTTTTGATTTAAAAATACCTCGTTGACTGCGAGTGACTGGACCTAGACTATGGAATTACCGTCGAAAGCCAGCGCTGAGGGTTCTTGCATGGCGCTACGTACTCTGGCGGCGGCGTTTTTTCGAGCAATTTTGAAAAATGACGTAGAACATAGGGGGAGATATCCTCATCTAAAAAATCATAAGAACTAGACACAAGTTTTTCTACTTTAGAAAAGGGAAATTGGGATTCATCAAAGAGAACATGACGACTAATGATGATTCGTTTAGAGGACAAATCAAAGTATTTATAACCACGATAATATGACGGAAAACCCAAAAACACATAAGAAGTAGAACGTGCCTGAAGTTTGTTGATTGTAGTGGATGGAAACATTGGATATCATAAGTGTTATACCCCGTAGTTCTGGTCGTGCGTATGAGAGCGTACGAAAGGAGTAAGGCTTAAAATTTTCGAAAGATAGGTCGACGGATTGTTTCGGACGGGTTTTTGGTCAACTTTGGGGCGGGTTATGACCCGGTACATTGAGAATTCCTAGGTGTTTCAAAGTCCTAGTGCGTAGTTCGTGGAGTCTAGTTTCCAACGCAACCAACCGTTCGTCGATAGGACATCGGAGTAGAAAGTTATGAGAGTTGCAAGTTCAGTGCGCAGACGGACAAAAATGCGTTCCGGACAAAAGCGACAAGGCCGCGGCGCCGGATGCAGGGCCGCGGCTCCGGATATTCTGAGGGGTCGCTGAAGTTTTAGCGCCGCGGCGCCGGGAAGCAGGGCCACGACGCCGGAAGTTCCGAGTCGCAGGTTGCGGCCGCTGGCCGATCAGGCCGCGCGAAATCTGGAAAAACTTAGGAAAATCGATCTTTTCTTTTAAAAGGCCATGGGAGGGTGACAAGTGTCCCCATCTGATTTTTGCATGCATAATATTGACCAAGTCTTGAAGACTTGGTCATCTTTCATCTCTCTCTTAGACAAAAGCTCTTCCTTCTCTCTTAAAAATTTTAAGCTCCTCCTTCTCTCTAAATTTCCAAGAGATATTCTAGCCTTAGGAAAAATCTGAAAAGTAAAGGCAAGAAGGAAGCTTGTGGCTAGCTTGTGAAGGTTGTTGTGGTGGTGTTCTTGGAAAGGAAGCTAGCAAGTTGTTGGAAAAATTTGGCTAAAGCTCTAAGGTAATGATTCTTCCTTTATAATTAGTTTTTAGTGTTGCATGTTAAGAAGAAAGAACTTGTGGTAGTAAATAATGCTCTTAGAGTCATTGCATGCACGAAATGTGGTTTGGGTATGAAGGATTTGGCTAAAGAGGTTATGTGAGCATGTTGTAGCCTAAAAAGTACCTTAAACTTGTTAAGATTAATTGTTATAACTTATGGGGAAGAATTTTACACACCCAAGTTTAGGTGTGTAATCCCCTTTGTGTTGGTTAGGATGTTGGGCCTTAAATGTGGCGTTTGAGTATTATAAATCGGCCTTTGAAAATGTGGCAAAGTGAGTAGAAACAAAGGAAATGCTGCCCAATTTTCCATAGGAATTAGTAACCTTGAACTTGGAAATATTCTACTTTGAAACTAGAAGTTAATAAACGTATTATGGTCATTATAGGTTGACGTATTACGTGCGATAGTTGGAATTAACAAGTGGATTGACCGAAGAAGTATGTAGAGCTTTCCTATCTCTTGAGCATGAGTAGTTGTATCTATGTAGTACGGTATACGTACAAGATTTGATAATCTTCACTTGTTTTGAAGTATATGATACTTGTTTCGTTTTAAAGGTATAAGTCCCTTGGACATAGGGAAATATGTTTGACTAACGTAAAATGTTAATATAACGGCTTTATGGGAAGTTGGTTATATTAGTTTGGGAAAAAGGTAAATAAAGAGGGGTTTACTTTACATAAAATAAGCAAGGGAAAAATGAGTTGAATTTGTGGAAGGTAAATTGTTTTAAGGCATTAATGGCCTAAGGTTTTAAAGGAAATGAAGTCACTTGATTTAGAAGCTTGAGATATTTTCTAAAGGGAAAATTGTGACTTGTTTTGAAAGTGGTTGTGACATGATACTATGGGTATTAGTATCTTGGAAGTTTTATATACAAAGGAGTCATTTCGAAAAAGGTTTACGGTATGTGATACTTGGGTTAAATTCCCGGATTTCTCTTAAAAAGACATGTAGTGCCTTAATGAGCTAAAATGAGAGGATTTATATTAATAATGTTCATAAGAAGTTAGAAGATTTCTTATCTTGTTTATGTTATGATAAGCCGGTAGCGCTTATGTTATGTATACTAGCCGGTTGTGCTGATTTATATGTTCTTACGGGGTAGACCCCGGGTTATTCTTGTTATTTCCTTTTGACATACTGACACGATGGATGGTCCACGGGTATGCGTTCATTAGGATGGTTCACTACTTATTCTTGTTATTTCCTGTTGGCATACTGACACGATGGATGGTCCACGGGTATGCGTATTCTTGTTATTTTCCTTTGGACATACTGATGTTGACACCCAATTTTGACCCTCTCGTCCAGACAGTAGCTATAAAATTACACTAATTTTGTAAAATAATTTTTTAGGGATTTTTATAATAAAATGCAGCGAATAAAACATAAATACAGGCATAAATAAACAATTTAATAACGGCATCGCGTCTTACGAAGAGTTTTAAGCACTTAGAGTCCCGCGCCCGCATTAATTGATTTCAAGCCCTGTCAGGATTCTTAATTAATAATAAATACATAAAATGAATAATTTAGCAATAACGTCGTGTCAGATAGCATAGCCGCATTTATTAATACACAAGAGAATTTCATAATCATTCGTAACTTAAAATCAATTTTAATCTAACACATGCACTTAATAGCGTCGCATTTATAAAAGCTTTAAACAATTCTTAAATATCATACTTGCATTTAGCATTTAAATAATTTAACCTAAACTCAATTCAATTTTAATTTAACTTCGCAATAATGCACAATAATAAGATTTTAAATAATAGCGCCGCATTCTAAAATATTAAGCATTAATTAAATAGCACGCCCATTTTTATTCTTGTAATAATAATAAAGCACCTAAATAATCTAAGCGCAATTTACTGTTTTAATTTACTACTAATTAATTAATACACTTAAAACTCTTAATACTAATAACCTAATTAATAACTACCCAGTTTCCCTTTACTCCAGCCCACGTCGCCCAGCCCAAACACGTCGCCGTGCCCAACGCGACCAGCTACGCAAACCCATTCCCCTTTTATTCCCTTCACCCTCGTCCTTTAGCCCAAAACAAAACAAACAGAGCATCTGAACTTAAAGAAACCCTAAGCTTGATCGCCACGCCGGATTTCGGGAGAATCCGGGACTTGCCTTACCCATGCACACAGCCAGCTCTTCCCTTACCCTAAACCTTCCTAAAGCTACTGAAGTATCACACAAAATCTACCCAAATCTCGTCCACAAATCTGTCCGAAATCACAATCAAAGTCTACCTAATTTAGAGCCCAATTTGGAGCTATATAAACCAACCTCTATACACTTGAAAAGGCATTCGAAAACAGCAACGAAAGCAGTCCAATAGCAATAGACGACAAAGCTCGAGAGGAAGGCAGAGCTTCGGTGGTAGCACCTTCCTCACCGTCGAACACCCCTTAGCAGCGATTAAGAACCCTTTCTTCTCGGCAAGAAACCGTGAACAAACTTCGCCCTTCCATTCGCATCGCAAAACCCAAAACCCGTCGAGTGGACCGACGACTTGATACGCTGCCCCGGTTCGTTGTCCGGAGAAGGTAAAATCAATCCCCTTTGCCTTTAAGTTTTGGTTTATTATATTGGTTTGAATTGATTTACTTAGTCTGCTGAGTTTTATCCAGATTGATGTTGCAGTCCATGCACATTTGTGTGTGTTGTTACATTTGGCGCGCAGGAACTAAGTCCATTTCCATCTTCATGAATACCTCTGTTGAGTCATATGCGTATGTGTGTTAGTCTCTTATACTTGATTTGATATGTACTTTGGATTAGCGTTCTGTGAAATGATGAGTTACTGATATAGGGTCATTTTATTGAGCATGACCAGCCATATCATGTATAAGTCTGAGTGTCACCATATCTAGATAACTTATGTTATGATTGTTCCTGCCCCTCTCATATGCCATACTTGTTACACATTAATATACATGACTTGGCCACAATATCATATTCTTATACCTGCCTTAAAAGAGGATGGCTTGTCCGCACACTTGTCGAATATTGCCTCGCATATGAGTGACCTCCTAGTCTATAGCAAACGGTATTCGATAGAGATCCTTCAAAGAATTTGCTTGCATCTCCCAAAGTTTTCCTTGTTGTCATGATATACCTGCAGAATCTGATTACCTAATTAGGGATACACTTAGTATGCTTCTCTTCCCCGGATTGCACCTGAATCTGTTCATTTGTGATTACTCCAGTATGCTTGTTTCATTCGAATCATATAAGATGTCCCTGAATTCCCTTTCTTCCTGGTGGTACTAGTAGTCGATGTTTACTTGTCTCTGTTTGTTCTTTGCATCGCCTCGCTTACTTGTCTCTGCCTACTTTCTCGCCTCTGTCTGCCTCACACTCTCTCTGCACTCTTTGCCTATACCCTGTTTGCCTATTATCTTTTCTCTCCTCTGTTTGCCGCTGCGTACTGCCCTGTTTGTTTGCTTGAGGAGATGGCTTCAAAAGTAGGGAATCACCAACGCCTGTTTACTTGTCTTCACTGCTGGGTGTTGTATATGATATTAGAAGCTTGTCTGTACTGTCTGCGTACCTGCCCATCCCTATTTCTTTCACTATCTGCTGGCTGCTTATTCCATCTTATATTGTCACATGTTGGTCTTTATGCGCATACTTGCTCAAATACAAACTATGTGTCAAGTGCTTGTTGGTTGTTTAATTTTTTGGGCATATACTAATCCTTATCTTTCTTTATTTTTACATGGTACGCATCGGAGCAAAAAAATAAAAGTCTCACGGCGAGACTCATCGCAAGCCATTTCAAATGGCAACCCGCGTCCGCGTTCGCATTCCCGCTTCAGAAACTCCTAGAAAAACAAATAAGACGGAGTCATCCGCTCCAATCCCTTCACTCTCTTAACTTTCTTGTCTCATTTTATGCCTTTATTTGTTTATTGTAATTTTATTATCTAATCTTGTAATTAATAGGAGAACTTCTAGCAATTAGGTCTTTAAACATATAAGTGGGGAATGTAATCTAAAGTTCATCGCTTAATTTACTTGCTCTTTAAGAGTGTCATGCATGTCTAAATTTTGCCAAAATAATCTAACTTGCATCATAAAACCAACAATTTGTTAAATCCATAAACATTTTTCTCCTAAACTCTCAAAAAAATCATCTTAAACATTTTTTATATTACGCGCAGGTTAAGCAAGATTAATTTAGCTAGCAGTATACCTAACTAGTCCGTAAATAACCTTTGCATGCACACATAATTAGTCCATAAAGCCCCTCTTAGCATTCTTTAGCATTTCTAGCCCTTTTAGGCACTTTTAATCACCCTTTGGCATTTAACACCTTTAGCACATTTTGTCCTTAATATTTTAGCACCTCCTAGCGTTCTTTTGTACTTTAGCATATTAGTACTACTTTCAGCACTTTAGCATTTAGCATTTTTAAGCGCCCTTTAGCACCTTTAGCACCCTTCTAGCATTTAATACCTTTCAGCAACCTTTAGTATTTTAAGCACTTTTAAACATTTAGCATTTGGCTCTTTTATTTATTTATAACATCTTTTGCCCTTTTTATACTTAAAGCACCTTTTAAACATTTTAACATTTTAGCAAGCAGGAAGAGCTTTTATTTTTGCATTTCTTAAACATAATAATTACCCTAGGTTTGGCAGGACAACCGTAAGTTAGCGGATCTTAGAGGGTGCCTAACCCCTTCCCTCTAGATTAATAAAGAACCCTTACCCAGAATCTCACTAAGTTTAGCAGACCATAAAGAATGGAGTTAATGTTTTACTTTAAACCAGTTAAACATTTAGGTGTCCTAATTCACCCAAACTAATTAGGTGGCGACTCCGCGAACCCTTAACATATTAGCATTTTTTAGCATTTTAAGCACCCTTTAGCATTTCTAGCACCTTTTACATTTTAGCACCCTTTACTTTTAAATTTAATCCCTTAGCACCTTTTTAAAACTTTTAGCAGCCTTTTTAAATTTTAGTGTTCTTTAAACATTTAATACTTTTATTTACTTTCTAACACTTGTTCTTATTAAGCAGGGTTCGCTAGAATCTCGTTTTCGACTTCGGTTTAAAATGGGGTGTTACAGATGGCGACTCTGCTGGGGATTTTAGGTTCTTAACCACAACAGACCTAGGGTTATTATTTGACAATCATTTTGCATTTAATTTTTGTTTATTGTATTTTGTTTATTTTTTGCTACCTGCTTTACTGCTTTTCTTAAACTGGCATTCCGCTCATATTTCTTCCATTCTGGAAAATTCACACAATCACACACTGCATGCGAGGTGCGCTTGGTGCATCAGCAAAATTCTTTCTTCAAAACCCAAATTTAGGAGAGTTGGTAACATACGTGGAGTGCCCGGTCTAACCGGTGGCCGCGTAGCCTTCTCACTCGAGTTGTCCGCTCGGGAACCTTGCGTCTAGAAAAGCCAAATCTTAGCAAACTTAAGATAGAGCTATACCACCCTTTATTTTAAGGCATGCATGCATTTACCTTAGGTGGGTCGGTCCTTGGTATCGACACCACTATTAGGAAGACACCAAACTTGTCGATGAGTTTCTCAACCCAACGACCAACCAGCATATTATGTGTAGCGTGACAATGACAGACAAATCCAAGCCCAATCATGACATGCTGAAATTGGAAAAAGTGCACCGTCATTTGGTCGCCATTTCCAACAAAGGCATTATAGTTGGACGGCTCGGACAAATCTATCATGGCCTCGTATATGTGACGTTTAGGCCTACCTCTGGCATAAAGAGGTCCCCCTGCTTGTTAGGAAACGTTTGAATGTGCTATGTGCGATATATCTGTTACATACCTGCAAATTACGTGCTTTATGCTAACACCGTTTGTTGCATTTTTTTAGAAAGATTTATCATCTCCCCAAAGGTCGATTTGTATTTGACTAAACAATGACAGAACATCGATATCTCACAAGATCAAAGGCACGGTCCCAAATGACGATCGATTCAAGGGCATCTGAGCGGAGCAGTGAACTGTCTTGGTTCCTATAGCAAGGCAGTGGTCTCGAAGAGAAAGGCGTAGATCCGGTCGAGCACTCACCCAAATACCGCAAAGAAATAGCAAACTGCAGCCGAAATCGAAGGCTCGAAACATCATCAAGTACTCACGTCGCAAACAACCAAAACAGTCAAAAATCCTCCAAATTACTACCAGTATCCCCTTACTACATATCCCATTCGCCAATATACAATGCACCCATACATCCCACACAAAACCAAATTATGCTCGGCAAACACAAACCAAAGGCCACCACAACCCACTTTTGCAATGCATACGACAACCCCTTACGATACTCATCCGCGTGCATATGCCACAGCCGAATGCCTGCTCACTAAACACCTTCAAACCCCGTAGGTGTTAGAGAAAACCAACGTAACCTATACACCTTTAACCAAACCCATAGCCCAAGTGTATGAGGCGAGGCGCGAGAATACTCCACCAATTCCGTAAATATCCCGTGCCTACTTCCCGAGGGCACGATAAAACCAAACATTGTGCATACCACTCCGGTGTCGAGGGGCACGACATCGGAAATTGCTACTCCCTCAGGGACAGAATCGAGGCGTTGATCAAAGAAGGGGTAATTCAGCTGAAGGAGTCTGCCCCAAATGTGCATGATAATCCCTTGCCAAACCACGGCCACGTCAATGTGCACCTGACAACCTTAGATGAGGAATACATTCCCTGGCCGGAGCCCGCCCCGCCTGAATCAATCATTTATCCGAGCACGCACGCGCGAAGCCAAGAAGAAGATATTGATAGCGGCGTGAAGACCCGGCCATGACCACGCAGCGAAGGCGTATTGGTTGGATTTGCACCACTGTTACGGTCGCTGGGCGGATAAGAAAGAACAATTTAATTTAGCAGAATAATTCAAGACTCGTATTTAAGCTTTAATAATGTTTTCCGTTGTTTTTGCTTGTAATTGGAACTACGTGTGACCTGATTCCCTTGGCGGATACGTAGGCGGCCACATCGGCTTCGGTCCCACCTTTTAGAAAATCCCAAATTCTCTTTTACTTGTAATTGGAACTACGTGTGACCTGATTCCCTTGGCGGATACGTAGGCGGCCACATCGGCTTCGGTCCCACCTTTTAGAAATATCCCAATTTCTCTTTTGCTTGTAATTGGAACTACGTGTGACCTGATTCCCTTGGCGGATACGTAGGCGGCCACATCGGCCTCGGTCCCACCTTTAGAATTTTACCCAATATTCGCTTGTAATGAACTACGTCATGACCTGATTCCCTCATGGGGATACGTAGGCGGCCTAAATCGGCTTCGGTCACACCATTAGGAAACTTTCCCTTCGTTCTGAAAATAACAAGAATACACATAACATACAAGCAACTACATTGAGACCCACTTTAGGCCAAACACTCTTTTCAAAACTGGGACAAGGTAGGAAACCAGACAGGGTTGCAAGTCCAAACAGACCAGGCGCGCAGATATCAAGGGACAAGGCGGCGAAGTCAGATACGAATCGACCCCCCCCAAACTCACAAATTTTCTTTGAGCGCAGGTCTTTTCATATTAACAGAAGCAGAAAGTGCAATGGCCGAAGCAGAAAATACGGCGAAAGGTTTCTCCAGATAGCGTAAGCGAAAAAGCGACAAAGCGGAGTGACAACAATCCAAAGTCTGCAGCAAAAGCAGCAGCAGCAGAAAGGGGCATCAACAATCAACAGTCAAAGTTCAGAGTTCCGCAACAAAACCTAGCGCATCAACTCGGGCATAAAGTCAAATTGGCAACCCACGCATCGCACACAGCAAAGACATCATGGCAATTCGACAGTTGCAACGTTTAGCATATCCGTGCAAGGACAACATCTCAGGGATGACATCTCTACCCATGAAATTGCACTTCTCACATATTTATCATTCTGTTTTAACAGGTATACACTAACCTTTTTTCTCAAGCTTAGCTTGCAGGAGCATTTATTCTACAGGCGGCGAACACGCCCGCATAACGACGTTATCGACAAGAAGTCGAACGACGCCAAAGAATACGTCGAACAACGACGTTATCAGCATTATGTCCAGGCGACGACATATATCCGACTTCGGTTTACCAAAATGGACAATTTTTAAGGATTTCGCCATGAAAAGACAAACAAATATGATTCCATATGCTCGAAAGATCGACATAAATCGGGACAATTTTAAGGGCTTTCGCAAATGACATCAATGGACATATTAATTTACGCTAAGGGTTCCATGTCCCAAAATCGGGATAAATTTTAAAGAGAGTTCGACGCAATGAGCACCGAGTATGGGAGAATATACCGCCAATTTCGGATAAGGAAGTTTGCTTCGTTTCACAACATGTCACTATTCAAACATCGACATAATTTCCTACTAGCACATTTTTCAACAAATGTTTTGACCGAGACTCGAAATCAGACAGGGGTTACATGTCGCATAAGACAACGCGTGCAAATATCAAGAGCCAACACAAATCGGCCCAATTCTCCCGAACTCACAATTTTTCTTTGAGTGAATTTTGCAGGTCAACAGGAACAAGGAGGACAACAACATTCCAATACAACATCTACGTCTCGTCCATACAACGACGAACATCTGCATTTCGTCTATACAACGACGAACATCTACATTTCGTCCATACAACGACGAACATCTGCATTTCTTCCATACAACGACGAACATCTGCATCTCGTCCATACAACGACGAACATCTACATCTCGTCCATACAACGACGAACATCTCGTCCATCTGACGGCGAACATCTGCGTCTACATCTCGCCCATACAACGCATTTAACGCTCAGATTCGCCCATACAACGATTTAACATCTGCATCTCGTCCATACAACGGCGTAACATCTGCATCTCGCCCATACAACGACGAACATCTGCGTGATCTCGTCCATACAACGACGAACATCTGCATATCGTCCATACAACGATTTAACATCTGCATTTCGTCCATACAACGACGTACATCTGCATTTCGTCCATACAACGAACATCGCATTTCGTCCATACAACGATTTAACATCTGCATCTCGCCCATACAACGGCGAACATCTGCGTCTCGCCCATACAACGCATTTAACATCTGCATCTCGCCCATACAACGACGAACATCTGCGTCTCCGTCTGGCCCATACAACGATTTAACATCTGCATTCGCCCATACAACGGCGAACATCTGCGTCGTCCATACAACGGCGAACGTCTGCATTTCGTCCATACAACGGCGAACGTCTGCGTTGCGTCCATACAACGAGCGTCTGCGTTGCGTCCATACAACGTTTAACGCGTCGCATCTCGCCCATACAACGTTAACGTCGCATCTCGCCCATACAACGGCGAACACTGCGTCGCCCATACAACGATTAACACCTGCATCTCGCCCATACAACGGCGAACATCTGCATCGTCCATCTGGCCCATACAACGCGAACATCTGCATCTCGCCCATACAACGACGAACATCTCGCATCTCGTCCATACAACGCGAACATCTGCATCTCGTCCATACAACGACGAACACCTGCATCTCGTCCATACAACGATGAACATCTGCGTCTCGCCCATACAACGACATTTAACATCTGCGTCTCGTCCATACAACGACGAACATCTGCGTCTCGCCCATACAACGGCGAACATCTGCGCATCTCGTCCATACAACGATTTAACATCTGCATCTCGTCCATACAACGACGAACATCTGCATCTCGTCCATACAACGACGAACATCTGCATCTCATCCATACAACGACGAACATCTGCATCTCTTTTATACAAGACGGCGTATCATCACATCATTTCATTTTATACAATCTGACTACAGCACAAATTCACATTCTTACATTGTTTTGCCTTAACACTTATGCACTAACCGTTTGCTTAAGTCTTAGCATGCAGGAGCAGGAGCACAACGTGGATTTTCTTCTGACAACCGGCAATTTGTTGGGGCCAACCTTCCCAATGAATGGCGTAAGCGGCCTCAGCGTTGTTAGTCCACTCGTTCACATCACCATAAAACCCAGACCATAAGCCATAGCAAGACACCCGTGTTCAAGCCGCTTATTTTTATTTTTTTCTTTTTACACCGCCCAAAGGTCATCATAACTCGACACTGGGACAAATTTTGAGTCCGCGTTAGCCCGCCTTGGTGTTTTGACCATGGTAGCCCAGTGTCGTCATAACTCGACACTGGGACAATTTTTGAGTCCGCGTCGGCCTTGCCCAATTTCCCAACATTCTGAGGGTCGAGACAAAATTGGCTATGAGTCAACGTCTTTGTCCGAAGATTCTTCCATCATCTCCATACAAAGAGGGACAACTGTTGACACCCAATTTTGACCCTCTCGTCCAGACAGTAGCTATAAAAATACACTAATTTTGTAAAATAATTTTTTAGGGATTTTTATAATAAAATGCAGCGAATAAAACATAAATACAGGCATAAATAAACAATTTAATAACGGCATCGCGTCTTACGAAGAGTTTTAAGCACTTAGAGTCCCGCGCCCGCATTAATTGATTTCAAGCCCTGTCAGGATTCTTAATTAATAATAAATACATAAAATGAATAATTTAGCAATAACGTCGTGTCAGATAGCATAGCCGCATTTATTAATACACAAGAGAATTTCATAATCATTCGTAACTTAAAATCAATTTTAATCTAACACATGCACTTAATAGCGTCGCATTTATAAAAGCTTTAAACAATTCTTAAATATCATACTTGCATTTAGCATTTAAATAATTTAACCTAAACTCAATTCAATTTTAATTTAACTTCGCAATAATGCACAATAATAAGATTTTAAATAATAGCGCCGCATTCTAAAATATTAAGCATTAATTAAATAGCACGCCCATTTTTATTCTTGTAATAATAATAAAGCACCTAAATAATCTAAGCGCAATTTACTGTTTTAATTTACTACTAATTAATTAAAACACTTAAAACTCTTAATACTAATAACCTAATTAATAACTACCCAGTTTCCCTTTACTCCAGCCCACGTCGCCCAGCCCAAACACCCGTCGCCCAGGCCCAAAAACGCGACCCGCTACCCGCACAAACCCATTCCCCTTTTATTCCCTTCACCCTCGTCCTTTAGCCCAAAACAAAACAAACAGAGCATCTGAACTTAAAGAAACCCTAAGCTTCAATCGCCGCCACGCCCGGATTTCTCGCCGGAGAATCCGGGACTTGCCTTACCCATGCACACAACCAGCTCGTCCCTTACCCAAAACCTTCCTAAAGCTACTGAAGTATCACACAAAAGCTACCCAAATCTCGTCCACAAATCTGTCCGAAATCACAATCAAAGTCTACCTAATTTAGAGCCCAATTTGGAGCTATATAAACCAACCTCTATACACTTGAAAAGGCATTCGAAAACAGCAACGAAAGCAGTCCAATAGCAATAGACGACAGAGCTCAAGGAGGAAGACGGCAGAGCTCAGTGAGGTAGCACCTTCCTCACTGTCGAACACCCCCTTAGCAGCAGTTAAGAACCCTTTCTTCTCCAGCCAAGAAACCAGCAAACAAACTTCGCCCTTCCATTCGCATCGCAAAACCCAAAACCCGTCGAGTGGACCGACGACTTGATACGCTGCCCCGGTTCGTTGTCCGGAGAAGGTAAAATCAATCCCCTTTGCCTTTAAGTTTTGGTTTATTATATTGGTTTGAATTGATTTACTTAGTCTGCTGAGTTTTATCCGGATTGATGTTGCAGTCCATGCACATTTGTGTGTGTTGTTCTGTTTGGCGCACTTAGGAACTAAGTCCAATTTCCATGCTGCTATGAATACCTCTGTTGAGTCATATGTCGTATGTGTGTTAGTCTCTTATACTTGATTTGATATGTCTTTGGATTAGCGTTCTGTGAAATGATGAGTTCTTGATTTAGGGTCATTTTAGTGAGCATGACCACCATATCATGTATAAGTCCGAGTGTCACCATATCTAGATAACTTATGTTATGATTGTTCTCGCCCTCTCATATGCCATACTTGTTACACATTAATATACATGACTTGGCCACAATATCATATTCTTATACTGCGCTTAAAGAGGATGGCTTGTCCGCACACTTGTCGAATATTGCCTCGCATATGAGTGACCTCCTAGTCTATAGGCAGCCAGTATTCGGTAAGAGATCCTTCAAAGAATTTGCTTGCATCTCCCAAAGTTTTCCTTGTTGTCATGATATACCTGCAGAATCTGATTACCTAATTAGGGATACACTTAGTATGCTTCTCTTCCCCGGATTGCACCTGAATCTGTTCATTTGTGATTACTCCAGTATGCTTGTTTCATTCGAATCATATAAGATGTCCCTGAATTCCCTTTCTTCCTGGTGGTACTAGTAGTCGATGTTTACTTGTCTCTGTTTGTTCTTTGCATCACTCTTGTTTACTTGTCTCTGCTACTTTCTCTGCCTCTTACCGCCATCGTTTCTGCTCTCTGCCTATACTCGCTTGCCTATTATCTTTTCTCTCCTCTGTTTCTTGTGCATCTTGCCTGTTTGTTTGCTTGAGAGATGGCTTCAAAGTAAGGAATCACCAACGCTGTTTACTTGTCTTCACATATGATATTAGAAACTTGTCTGATTTCTTTCTATTCCATCTTATATTGTCTTTAATTTTTGGGCATATACTAATCCTTATCTTTCTTTATTTTTAGGAAAAAATAAAAGTCTCAAAACAAGTCTTCACTCTCTTAACTTTCTTGTCTCATTTTATGCCTTTATTTATTGTAATTTTATTATCTAATCTTGTAATTAATAGGAGAACTATTAGGTCTTTAAACATATGGAATGTAATCTAAAGTTCATCGCTTAATTTACTTGCTCTTTAAGAGTGTCATGCATGTCTAAATTTTGCCAAAATAATCTAACTTGCATCATAAAACCAACAATTTGTTAAATCCATAAACATTTTTCTCCTAAACTCTCAAAAATCATCTTAAACATTTTTTATATTAGTTAAGCAAGATTAATTTAGTACCTAACTAGTCAATAACCCATAATTAGTCCATAAAGCCCTCTTAGCATTCTTTAGCATTTCACTTTTAATCACCCTTTGGCATTTAACACCTTTAGCACATTTTGTCCTTAATATTTTATTTGTACTTTAGCATATTAGTACTACTTTCTTAGCATTTAGCATTTTTAAGCGCGCATTTAATACCTTTCAACCTTTAGTATTTTAAGCACTTTTAAACATTTAGCATTTGGCTCTTTTATTTATTTATAACATCTTTTTCCTTTTATACTTAAAGCACCTTTTAAACATTTTAACATTTTAGCTTTATTTTTGCATTTCTTAAACATAATAATTAGAGTTAATGTTTTACTTTAAACCTAAACATTTAGGTGTCCTAATTCAATATTAGCATTTTTAGCATTTTAAGTTACATTTTAGCACCCTTTACTTTTAAATTTAATCCCTTAGCACCTTTTTAAAACTTTTAGCAGCCTTTTTAAATTTTAGTGTTCTTTAAACATTTAATACTTTTATTTACTTTCTAACACTTTCTTTTACTAAGCAGGGTTCGCTAGACTCCCGTTTTCGACTTCGGTTTAAATTGAGGGTGTTACAACTGACACGATGGATGGTCCACGGGTATGCGTTCATTAGGATGGTTTACTACCTATTCCATGGATTTGCTACCCATGATGCGAGTGCGGCGATTGTACTCATGCGGGTCCACAGGATCCATGCGGGTGAAATAGTCCCATGCGAGTGCGGCGCTTGTACTCATGCGGGTCCACAGGATCCATGCGGGTGAAATAGTCCCACGCGTGAAATAGTCTGCGGATCCACAGATCCATGCGGGTAAACATCCTGCGAGTAGGATTGCTTAGTGATACTACGGGCGAGAGATCCTGTCTTGATCATGAGCCTCCTATTTTCATGCAGTATTATACTTATATTTGTTACTCCCATTGTTAGTAAGGCACAGTGCAACATAATTTGATTTTTATCTATATCTTCAGTGTATTTTGGACTTATGATATTAATACAGTATTTTCCAGTTTTACATACTTGGTACGTTGTGTACTGACCCCCTTCCTCGGGGGCTGCGTTCATGCCGCAGGTAAGGGTAAGCAGGTGGTGGATCCTCATTCTTAGGATCTTTGCTCAGGTGTCAGAAGCTCCATTATTCCGGAGGCTTGACTTGATTTTGGTACGGTTCTCCCTGACGTTGTAGGTTTTGTGTGCATTCAGGGGTATGACGGGGCCCTGTCCCGTCATGGTTGTTACAAACTCTTAGAGGCCTGTAGTCCGGTTATAAATTGGGTTATTAAGGATGTAACTGTTCAGTTCTGTTTTATTTATGTTACGGGAAGGTAGCCATTTTTGGGTTAGCCTATTTTATCTTATATGGTTTTTGTTTGTGAGTTTATTTCCGCTGGTTTTCTCTGATGTTGTATCACAAGGGTGCCCGGGGTAAGGCACCGGTCACGTATCCGAGGTCGGGTCGTGACAATAAGCATCCGAAGACCCTAAGATGAGAATATGACAGAGACTTATTATATAAGACTTTGAGAGGGGATGATATGTCAAACCTTTAGAAGGAAGAATATTGAGTAGATCGGTAGCCATTTGTAGCGCATGATGCCAAAATAATTGAGGAACGGAAGAATGAATCAATAAAGTGCGGACAATATTATTAATGGTTGATGCGCGATTAGATGCACACACTTAAACGCAAGTGCACGTTATCGTATCAAGTAGTATAGTCTTAGATAAGACCGAATATCGTCCTCTGGGATTAGGGTTCAAGTACCAATTATCTATTTTCTAGTATCTATTTGGTGGATTAATGATTGATGGGTTGTTTATGACTAAGAATTATAACAAGATATTTAACTAAAAGTTTTACTTCAGTTGTGATGAGAATAGGGCTTCTATGTATCCTCACTATCCGCTTATGCTACTTACTAATGCATTACTTATGGTATTCTTCTTTTGGAGAAAGCGGGTTCTGAAATCGTTTTATACTCCCGTTAGGGTTATATAAACACTCAACCCCAGTATCGTTCCTTACCTAACTTTCGCTGATAAGGGCAACTTTATAGGAGGATTAAGAACAAAAACCTAGTTGACCGTCACGCACAATGCGCAAAATTAGGGTTGTTAAGTCTCTCATCAACGCTACATAAATAATTGAGGTATTTTCATCCCCAATCCAAGAATGTCTACCCAACTTACAGCATATTCACAATCCCCCCTTTTCAGAATCTGATTAGAAATCATATAGTGATAATTAGTTGTCAATTAATTACCAAGAATTCAACTCAATTATTGGATAGATCTCTCAATAAGAACAATAACCATAAGCATGCATTAATTTATAACATAAGTTTCAAGCAATTCAACATAGAGAGCCCTATAAGAGAATTAGTTCCTAGCCATAAAGATGACAAGAACTAATTCCATGTTCATCATGCAAAACTGAAATAAAGTAAAGAAAAAGGAAAAGAAATTACTAAATTAATGGTATCCAATCTCCAAGCAAAAGTCTTGAGTTGTGCGAAGGGAACCCTCAAAACCGCTAGGGTTCTCCTTTTATAGGCTTCAAACCGCCTCCTCTTTTCCTTGCCCGGCCTGTAAATTCGTCCAAAACCTAATTTTCGCGTCGGCGCGCGGCCGCTGACAGCGCTGGCCGGAGTTCTGCAATCCGTCGGTGTTTTGCGCCGCGCTCGCTATTCGCCGTCGAGGCACCGCGCTGTAACTTCTGTAGGTCCTCGGATGTTTAGGCGCCGCGTCCCTGCATCTGTTCGAGCGCCGCGCGCCGAGTCTTCTCTCTGAATAGTGGCGCCATGCGCCTCGCTTTTAGGAGGCCGCGCTTTGTCGATTTCGCCTCGTTCGCCACTTTCTCTGCGTCTCTTCTTTTGCCCTCTTTTGCTCCTTTTGCCCATTTGACCATTTTAACCACTTTGACTCAAAAGAAAGAAAACCTATCCTAATACGACACTTATATGTGCAAAACGGACAAAAGACTAACTAAAATCGACTAAAAGGTGTATATAAAATACAGATCAAATACCCCAAACTTAACATTTGCTCGCCTCGAGCAAAGATAGAAAGAAATAAAATAAAAGACTCAAAGAAACGAAAAATAAAAGATTCTCTCATTAATCACTTTTCTTTGCATAAATGTTAACTAGAAAAACATGAAGGTTAGCGTAATAATACGCAGAACATATAACATGAAATTTTCAGCACACTAAACACATGAAGCTAAATATTTCGCAAACTCATATTCATCATGCTTAATGGAAGTCAATATACTAAATCATGCATATAAATTCAAGAATTCCTATGGCATGCTTACTTGCTATTCTCCACTAATTCTGGATATGCATAAAAGAGATCTTCAGGACTTTAAGGGTTGTAATGTAGGCTTAGGTGGGGGTTGGTAAAAATAGGCATTTAGGCTCATTTTTGTGTACCATAAGCTCTTTAGCTTTTCAATATTTCTCTTTTCTTTTTGTTCTTTTCTTCACTTCAATTCTATCTTTTTCCCTCTTTTGTTTTGGGAGAATGAAAAGTATTATAATAACAAGCACCCCCAAACTTAGGCTTTTGCCTCTTTCTTATTACTTTTTTATTGGGGTGCAACACGCTCATTCACTCTTTTTGTCTCTTTTTTAACACAATTGATTCCACTATTTCATATTTGCACTTATGGTACAATTTGTGGGAACATAGGGTGTCAAAGAAGAAGTTTCAAGTTTAGGCTCAATGGGGCTGACTAGGGATATTTTTAAAGTACAGGATAGAAAAGAATGGTAAGAATTGGCTATCAAAGAAATGTCTGAGTCATCTCCCTAACATGCATATCCTAACTATTTCGCCTCAAATAGCAAGCAATCATAACACATAGGCATTTATCATTTAACATGCATAACTCAAGCAAGCAACTCCAAATAGACAGATTCTGTGAGTTTTTGGCATATCTAACCTAAGTGTTTAGATAGTTGCTTCAATTCCTTTACATTATTCCACCTTACTTCACTAGGTGTTTCTAGCAACTACAGCATACATGATCTTTGTGACAATTATGACTCAAAAAGAAAAATTTTGGTGACTCAAAATAAACATAAAACAAATAAAAGACTTAAATAAAACATAACATGACACACAAATAAAACACCCCCAAACTTAAAGAACCCATTTTCCCAATTGTGTGCAACACTCAACGAAAAAAAACCAAAAAAAACACTTACAGACTTTGGCTAAAATGGTGGTGGTGGCGGTGGATAATCATCGACCGTTGGTTGAACAGGCACTCATTCGTTGATTTGTTGCCTTGTTTCTTGCCCTTGTACTACTGCTTGCAAGGTCCGATCATCTCCTCTCGATGTTGGTACAATTGCCCCATGTGGGCTCGAGGGTTCTGCTCTTGTGGTTGGCCGGTGGGTCTCGCCTCATATCGAGCCCCTATTTCGTGCTCATCTTCATCCATGGCGGCCTCTGCTTCTGCTGCTTTGGTGGTTGTACTCTCAGTTTGGCTTTGGGGGCTAGGGTGCGGAAAGGAGTGCACTATCCCATGGACACCGGTTGGTTTCTTTCATGAGTATCGTGGGTAGTTGTGGGACCGCACTCACGTGGCATAGGCGGTAATAAGCGGCCGTGTCCCAATCCACCGCTTGTCACCAACTGCTGATTTCTTCAATGCTCGCACTATTTCATTCCCACATCAATTGTCGACCCTCATAATTCCATAAATCAACTTAATCTTATCTTTTGGCACTCGTGAAGTGCGTGGATGGAATCATGCGGCATCGACAAAATACACCAAGCCTTTGCCGCTTGAATGGCACCGCCGCTCTCGATTCATTTCTTCCAATCTCAAAAGCAGCTCCAGGGTAGCTGACGGTGTTTGCAACGGTATCCCAGTTGATGTTGTCGGTGCTCCTAGACCATGTTCTAAAATGGCTCTGATCACCAATTCCTCCTTCAACATCAACTGTTTTCAATTGTATATTAATATTTTCTGCCGTCACAGGCACATAGCTTCCCCTTACAAAGCACCCCCTTTCCACCTTCTCCGGAAAGTTGGCATAAAATTCTCGCACCATTGTTGTGTTTGCAGGTGTTATCTTCTCCGGGTTCACAAATTTTCCCCACTCTCTTAACTCAATCATCGCCCGAATGGGCTCATAAACATCTCCTTCTCCAAATGACGCCCTCTGGTAGTCCATTCCCCTTTCTGGTATTAAGGGTCTGGTATCAAGCTTTTTGTATCTTTGAGAGGCTTCGTAGCTTACAAACCTACTTTCGTCATATTGTGGGGTTGTGGTGGATGTGGAGCCTCTTCTTTTTCTGGTGGCCATGGTTAAAACAGTTTCTGGAGCTTTCAAATTAGTGGCACAAATGTCTCCTACACACTCAACACTAGCAGCGAATACAACACCCCCAAACTTCAACCTTTCTACTCAATACCCACAACCTTCACAATCACTTTTCAAGACTAAACTACTCCAACTACAATACTCCTCCAAACTACTACTTCCTATGGCTTCAAAAGGATTCAAGAACAAAGAAAGGGATTACCTTTTATGAGAGCTTCACGTTCTTGTTTCAATTGGTTGGCTTGAGGGTATGGAATGGAGCTTTGTTTTTGGGATAGTTGGGGATTTGAGAATTTAAGAGTTTAGGTTGTGGTTGTGTTGGATTTGTGGAGGTTTGTGGGCGCACTTCGGGATTTCGTGGGTTTTGGAGAGGAAAGTTAGGTTTTGATTTTTGAATTGGGAAAATCTGATTTTAGGCGTTTTAAGTTTCGATTCTCGCTTGGCCAGTACTGGTTTTGGCGCCGCGGCACCCAATCATCTGCGCTCGCCCGGGACTTTACGCGCGCCATACTTGGCGCCATGGCGCAAACTTCAAAGACTCTTCGATATTTTGGCGCCGCGGCCCTGCTCCTGGGCGCCGCGGCGCTTAAACTCGGCAAACCTTCTGGAATTCTACCGCCGCGGCCCTGCTCCTGGGCGCCGCGGCTCTTAAACTTCAGTGTCTGTTTAGCTTTTACGCCAGCGCTGCAGACGAGGAGCCGCGCTACCCGCTTCGAAATCGCTTGTCTTCGATTTATTTCCTGCACTGCTAATCACAGCTCAAACACAAGCCCCCAAGACCGTGAGATTGTTCTAGACAAAATAACGTAAACTAAAGACAGAAATTAAAATGACATATTTGAAAAACGTTGGGTTGCCTCCCAACTAGCGCTGTCTTTAACGTCTTTTAGCCGGACGCAGGTTCCTTAGCCTTAATAACCTTGGGGATGATTAAGCCCCCAACCTATCCATTTCCTCCACATTTGGCGTTTTCTTTTTCTTCTTTTCTTTTTGGCATTATCAGTAATAGGGAGTTCAGGAACACTTACCTCTTTTAGTGACATTTCGGCAAACCATGCTTGCTTTCTTGGGCTCATCGCTCTTTGGTTGACTTGCAATGGCTGGCATGGGGGTTTGATGGTGCTGATTGCAAAGCACCCACTTATTGTTGGTGGCTCAATGATGTGTTTAAAAACTTTAAACACCATTTCTTCATTCTCCACCCTTAGTGTTAGTTCCCCTCTTTCAACATCAATCAAAGCTCTCCCCGTTGCTAGGAATGGCCTCCCCAATATGATCGGGATTTCCGCGTCTTCTTCCATATCGAGGATGAGGAAATCTGCAGGAAAGAAGAATTTCCCTACTTTCACAATTACGTCCTCGATCTTGCCTCTTGGATGAACCACTGTCCTGTCGGCTAGCTGCAGGCTTACTGTGGTTGGTTTGGCCTCACCCAACTCCAATCTCTTGAATACTGATAAGGGCATCAGGTTTATACTTGCCCCTAAATCGCATAGAGCTCTGTTGCAAGTCACCCTGCCCACTGTGCAAGGTAGTGTAAAGCTGCCAGGATCCTTTAGCTTGGGTGGCAACTTCTTTTGCAGGATAGCACTACACTCTTCTGTTAGTGCTACTATCTCATATTCCGCCAGCTTCTTCTTTTTCCCCAAGATTTCTTTCATGAACTTGAAATAGGAAGGCATCTGCTCCAAAGCCTCTATAAAAGGTATGTTGATACGCACTTTCCGAATACTTCCAAAAATTTGGAAAATTGTTTATCGACCGCCTTCCTCTGTAATCTCTGGGGGAAAGGGATCTTTTCTGTATACTCCTTCTCTGGAGTTTTCTCTATCACTGGGCTAGGCTCAATCACCTTCTCTTTTTCCAACTCTGATTTCTTCTCAACTACCGGCCGGTGGCCGTTCCAACCGTTACGCTTCTCAATTGTGACCGCCGACCGCTCTCTTGGATTTACCTGTGTTACTTTGCAATGCCGCGTGGTCTCGATGTTTGCTTGCTGCGAGCCGACCCACTGAGTTTCCGTGTTCTGAATGAGGATCTAGCTTATGTCGCGAATCGGGTGCAGGCATTGGCGTTGTCGCCGCTATTTCGTCGCTTTTCTTCTCGAATCGCGTTGATCGTTGATCTTTGTGGGGCTTGAGTGAAGCGGTCGCGATTCTGTACCGCTGGTTACGACATCGCCCTTATACCGATTCTGCCGCTCGATATTGGTTCTGCTGCCGCACTGCTGGTTCTGCTGCCCCTGATATTGATTCTGCTGCCCCTGATCTCCTTTCCATGAGAAATTTGGGTGATTCCTCCACCCTGGATTATAAGTGTTTGAGTAGGGGTTGTTCTGTTGCCTCTGGTAATTACCTACTGCTTGGCACTCTGCCTGCTCCATTGGTATATTGTTGGGATCCGCTGAAGGACACCTATCAAATATATGTGGGCCACCACATATCTCACAGCTTTTAGGCATCTGTACGGCATTTACTGACACTGTATGTTGCTGCAACTGTTTCGCTAGAAGAGCCACTTGGGCATTCAAGGCAGCAATAGCATCTATCTCGTGGACTCCCACGGTTCTTCTCCCACTAGTCGCCCTCTCTTCAGTGACATGGTTGTTAGTGGCCATATCTTCTAATAGCTCATGAGCGTCGTGGGTTGTTTTCCTCATGAATGCTCCACCTGCTGCTGCATCTATGATGGTTCTAGTTGTACTGCTCAGCCCGTTGTAGAAGATTTGGACCAAGTTCCACAACTCAATGCAATGGTGTGGACACTTCCTTTGTAGATCCTTGAACCTTTCCCATGCTTCATATAAGGACTCTCCATCAGCTTGGTAGAAGTTGTTCAACTCCCTCGCATTTCTTTGCTTTACATGGGAAAGAACTTGGCTAGGAATTTCATGCGCTCGTGCCATGTGAATATCGAATCGGTGGTGAATTCAACCATACTTTTGCTCTATCCCTGAGTGAGAAGGGAAAGAGCCTCAATCTGACGGCATCATCAGTAACGCCGTTATATCTGAAGGTGGCACATAGCTCCAAGAAATTAGCTATGTGCATATGTGGATCCTCCGATGGCAGTCCTCCGAATTGCACTGTGTGTTGTACCATGCTCAGAATCGCTGGTTTTATCTCGAAGTTGTTGGCTCTGTGCAGGGAGCCTAATGCATGTTGTGCTCCATTCACTTGGTAGCACATAGTCTCCCAAACTTCGCTCGCCGACTTGGACTCTCTCTTCCACGTCTATTGGCGCTTGCCTAGGCATTCTTGGATGGGGTTGATTCTCTCCTAACCCTTCTCCCATCCCGTTGTTGTTCTGAACGCCGTTCATCTCTAACAAGGTTGCACTCCGCTGATTCTTTCTGTTCTGTTTGCAGGTTTTCTCAATTTCTGGATTGAAGGGAACAAGAGTGTCTGCTCCTCTTCTCCTTCGCATAAACTGACTTCCTGAAATAGATAAAAAACAGACAACAAATCACGGCACCTCGAATTTTTCAAAAGAAAAACGTAAAAATTAAAAATTAAAAATTAAAAGAAAAGTTAAAAACCAAATTATTAATTAAAAATAGACAACTTTGATATTGAACTATGCCTAATCCCCGGCAACGGCGCCAAAAACTTGATGCGCGATTAGATGCACACACTTAAACGCAAGTGCACGTTATCGTATCAAGTAGTATAGTCTTAGATAAGACCGAATATCGTCCTCTGGGATTAGGGTTCAAGTACCAATTATCTATTTTCTAGTATCTATTTGGTGGATTAATGATTGATGGGTTGTTTATGACTAAGAATTATAACAAGCTATTTAACTAAAAGGTTTACTTCAGTTGTGATGAGAATAGGGCTTCTATGTATCCTCACTATCCGCTTATGCTACTTACTAATGCATTACTTATGGTATTCTTCTTTTGGAGAAAGCGGGTTCTGAAATCGTTTTATACTCCGTTAAGTTATATAAACACTCAACCCCAGTATCGTTCCTTACCTAACTTTCGCTGATAAGGGCAACTTTATAGGAGGATTAAGAACAAAAACCTAGTTGACCGTCACGCACAATACGCAAAATTAGGGTTGTTAAGTCTCTCATCAACGCTACATAAATAATTGAGGTATTTTCATCCCCAATCCAAGAATGTCTACCCAACTTACATATTCACAATCCCCTTTTAATCGATTAGAAATCATATAGTGATAATTAGTTGTCAATTAATTACCAAGAATTCAACTCAATTATTGGATAGATCTATCAATAAGAACAATAACCATAAGCATGCATTAATTTATAACATAAGTTTCAAGCAATTCAACATAGAGAGCCCTATAAGAGAATTAGTTCCTAGCCATAAAGATGACAAGAACTAATTCCATGTTCATCATGCAAAACTGAAATAAAGTAAAGAAAAAGGAAAAGAAATTACTAAATTAATGGTATCCAATCTCCAAGCAAAGTCTTGAGTTGTGCAGAAGGGAACCTCAAAAGCGCCTAGGGTTCTCCTTTATAGGCATGAAACCGCCTCCTCTTTTCCTTGAGCTGGCCCGAAATTCGTCAAAAACCTAATTTTCAGCGTCGGCGCCGCGCCTGACAGCGCATGGCCACGGAAGTTCTGCAATCCGTCGGGTGTTTTGGCGCCGCGGCCCTGCTATCTGCTGTCTGAGGGCGCCGCGGCGCTGTATCTTCTGTAGGTCCTCGGATGTTTAGCGCGCGTGACTGCATCTGCTCGAGCGCGCGTGAAGTCTTCGCCTCTCTGAATAGTGGCGCGCGACCACTGCAGCTGCGAGGCGCGCTGTCTGATTTCGCCCTCGTTCGCCACTTTCTCTGTTTTCGGCTCTGGCATCTCTTCTTTTGCCCTCTTTTTGCTCCTTTTCCGCCATTTGACCATTTTAACCACTTTGACTCAAAAGAAAGAAAAACTATCCTAATACGACACTTATATGTGCAAAACGGGACAAAAGACTAACTAAAACTGACTCAAAAGGTGTATATAAAATACACCGATCAATGGTACACATTTTTTTCTCTCAGCTTTCCCATTTTGTGAAGATGTATGAGGACAAGAAAAATGAAAATTTATCCCATTTTGAGCACAAAACTCCCTAAATTCCCCATTGTCATACTCTTTGTCATTATCACATTGAATGTTTTTTATTTTTCGGTCAAATTGTGTTCTTATAAAAGCTTTAAATTTTATGATAATGGAAAAAACTTGAGATTTTTTTGCAATTGGAAACGTCCATAAATATTTAGTATAGTCATCTAAGAATAAAACATAATAACGATGACCCATAGAACTGAGAACCGGAGATGTCCATAAATCACTATGAATAATATCAAATGACATTGAAGTAGTAGAATTCGACGCTACAAATGGTAACTTAATAATTTTTCCCAAAGCACGGGATTGACAAAGTGGAGTACTACGCGTACCCTTTCAAGAAATAAACTTATGTCCATCTAGAGAAGATAAAATAGACGACCCTGAATGACCTAGACGAACATGCCACAAGAAAGGAGCAAGAGCTGCAAAAGTGGATGGCATAGCTTGACGTGAGATGCTGAGATTTGGAGTGATTGGATAAAGATCACCCCTACTGTTACACCTCATGAGATGACTCTCCGTCTTAAAATCCTTTACAGAAAACCCAAACGGATCAAAATTAATAGAAACTCAATTATCAGTGGTGAATTTACGGATATACACTAAATTCTTAATCAATTTTGGGGCATGAAGGGTATGTTTCAGGACAAGGGGTGGATGAGGAGGGGACAAAGTTTTATGACCATAACCCTTAATTGGAATAAAATTGTCATTACCAACAGTTATACCACGATTAGTGCTCAAATTGGAATAAGACGAGAGAGTACCTTGATCGGATGTCATGTGGGTAGTGGCGCCGGTGTCCATGTACCAATTTGGGTCCGGTTGAGTCAAGCCAAGCGTATGCATAGCTGCTTCAATGTCGGTCTGGGTGGGCCCCACTGCGTGGTGGGCCTAATGGGGGCGAGACCCAAGTATACTGGACTATTGAGGCTGCCCATAAGTTGATGCTGGCGGGAAGAAAGGCGAGGCTGTATTTGCGTGTAGGCTGCGCGCCAGCTGTGGAGTGGAACATGGCGCTGGGACCACTTCCACCGGCGGGTCCTGTGGGCTCGGGGCTTCTTTATTCGACGGTTGCCTCGTTGTTGCCGCCATGATTCTTGCCATTATTCTTCCGATTGCCGCCTTACCACCCCGTTGTTGTGATTTTAAGTCATGTTGGTGGATTGGAATGAGTAAAATTGGCGATCATCATGGCGAGCGGTTAGCCCAATCGCCACTTTCTTAGCCAATCCGCTTTCTCCATAAATAGCATAAAGCGGGCTTGATAAAACCACGGCGGGGTTACTCGACCAGTTAGCAAAGCAGCCGTATAGGCATCCGAACTGCGACCGTCGAAGAACTAGACAACTTTGAAAGCCGAGAACCCACGTTCCGAGTTGGTGCGCAAGTCCTCGAGGCGTTTGCAATAAGAAAGCGTTGGGAAAACTCGTCATAGCCACTGAGAGAATTCTGCCGAGGATAACAATTCGAGAATGACTGTTATCTTGGAATATGTCGCGCAATCGATCCCACGCCGCCATAGCTGTGAAATTTGGTTCCATAATCGTCTGTAAAAGGTCCAAGGAGATAGTGACATAAATCCACTGAAGAACCTTGACATCAAGCATGACCCATAATTCTGGATCTGCTTCTTTAGTGGACACAATCGTCGTAGAAGTAGACGTCGTATCACCCCCCTTTGGAGGAGTTGGAGGAATGATATGGTGGAGGACTTTATGTGCCAAAGCATGAATCTTAAATAGTTTCGCTCACGTCCCATATTGAACGTTTTCTAGGTCAAGAACGATAGGAAGAACGTTTTTGATATTAGAAACTGTGAGGGAAGGTAAAAAATGTTCTTATCAGCCATAGGGAATATAACAACAAGATTCAGAGAAGAGAATTTGTGAGAAAAGTTTTTGGAAGAGAAGATACTCGATTTTTTTGTGAAAGAGGAAGAACACAAAAAATCGAGAATATAGAGCAAAATTTCGAGAAGAAATTTTGAGGAGCGGAAGCAGGGTAAAGAGAACCTAGACTCTTGATACCATGAAAGAAATAATTCCTTGATTATTCTTATTAATGAAAGACATATATATACAAGTTACAAGGAAAATCATCTTCCTATTCTACCTAGGAATCCCTATTCTATTTGAAGACTAAGTTTACAATTATGGTAATATTACACTACTAATTAAGGTACAATTCTAAGTCTAATATTCACCAAATATACAAAGGAAAAGGGACAGGCCCCACACGGTTTTTCTCGTCGAATGGGACAGAGACCCATATGCTTTAACAGGATCATAATGGTGGACTTTCACCATATGCCTAAACATGCTAATGACCCTCGTGCTCCCAGACGCTGCTGGGATAGGAGGAGGTTTTGATATTCTCATGATTCAGTCTTTGTTGTAAATTTCACACGAGAATCTTTCTTTATTGTTATCAGTTGTATACAGTAGAATCATTCACATGACTACTATTTTTAATTTGGTCCAGGTTTTGTATATGTGAATTATCTCAATCATTGAAATAACATACTTGCAATTTCCTAAATGATGTTGTATTCATGCTTTAAAGTTCTGTTATATATAACTCATAATTTCATTGTTGTCTTTTATCATCTTAGTCCAACTCTTGGTTTACTCATACTTTTCTTACACTGGGGTATGCAATCAGAATGGTATTTAGATCTCTAGTCTCACCAACTGCTAGTCCTTAATGGGCACAAAGCGACTCTATTTACTAGTGTTTTTAGGCATACCATCTTTCAGAAGATATTACTTGCAATTTCAGGTCAATTGAAAGCCTGTGAGATTTTTGAGTAAGAAGTATGACTGCAGCACTGTTTAATCCTGATAAGCAGCTAGGAGATTATTGGCAAGAAAATAGATAGTAAATCAGGTGAGCAGAAAATAATACTTCAAGAACATGAATAGACGAGACTAACATGATTAATGCATAACATACAAAAAAAATCACAACAAGCACTATTGTAAGCTCAAAGGAAGTACACTACTGTCGACTCCTAACTAAAATGGACTTCCCTTGGCCATTTTTCCAGCAGATGTTGTGAATCGAGCAATTTCCAAATGGAGCAAAGAAACAGCAAGCAAAAGCATTAATCTTTAAATTTAAAAGGACAACAAGTAAAAGCATTCATCTGTAGATTCAAACGCTGATGGACTAAGAAAGTTAATTAGGAATAGTTTAAAGGACTTGCCAAAACTAAAAGCTCACAAAGCTGGTTCCTGTTAACCTCACAGTGTGTCCAAATGGTTCAGCACCAGGATCATAAGAAAACAGCCAAGCATACTTCCATAGCATAATATGGTTAAACTTTTCTTAAAACATATATTGAATTTTGGCAGCAACACCTTAGAATTTAGAAGTTTGTGCAAACTCTATCTGCAGCACAAAAGGTAATTAGACACTGGAATCAAGACGAAATACTAGCCTCCTGGGGAAGATTTTACTTTGATGGTACGTTCAGCGCCACATTAAAAGTGAAGAACATTATACCGTATAGCAAGATTCCGCAGGAGAAATCAAACTAAATTGATTTTCTTACTTGATATGCCGAGTAGTCAGTAGTGTCCTGGTTCAAAGTTGTAAACTGTAATTGCTAAGCAGCAGGTAAAAGTATCAGCGCCAAAAAACAACTCATTCTCAAGTTCCAATCCTCCACAAAAATGAAAAATATACACGAAGCTTTTGAAAACCACGTGGCAAAAAATATACATCATTCCACAAAATACACGGCAACAGCAAGCAGTGAACAATTACCATAAATGAAACTTCTTCATACACATAAATCACAAGGTAAATAAAATAAATATTTACACCATTTCAGAAAGAAAGATACACAAATTCCCAATTCAGATAGTGTAAGATGATATTAATGGAGTCTTCTCATTAATATCAAAGTATATATAGAGTACAATATTCATCCTTATATGATAGGAATCCTAAGCCTATACAAAAGAGGAATCTTAGTCTTACCATAGGTATATATACACAATATATGGAATATATTCTAATTATGGGGTAGGAATGGAATAATGTCTATATACACGTTTACACACCCCCTCAGTCGGAGCGGGAGGAAGCCGGACGCTGAGACTGGATCTGAAGTCAAGAAATAACTGTCTGGAAGTACTTTGGTAAATATGTCTGCATACTGATAGGATGATGGAACATGTAACACTCTGATATAGCCTAGCGCAACTTTCTCCTGAACGAAGTGTAGATCTATCTCAATGTGCTTGGTTCGCTGATGTTGAACCGGATTATGAGAAAGATAGATGGCAGAGATGTTATCACAGTACACAATAGATGTCTGGCGCAAAGGACACTGAAGTTCTAACAGTAAATTTCTGAGCCAACAAATCTCAGCTACCATTCATAACACTGAGCTTAGATTTCGAATCAACTGGAGTAGGTGAAACTTTACAATTCGCCATCTTAGCCCTGTACACGATCTCATCTGCATACTTATGCTGACACAAGAACATGTGGTTGGCAGACCTGATCACTGATATCCCCAAAAAATAATTCAGCTTCCCAAAATCAGTCATTGCAAATTCGAACTTAAGCAAGACAATAATCTCATTTTTCAACCCGTCGGAGGAGGCAGTAAGAATAATATCATCCACGTAAAGTAATAAGTAAGCAGTGCTACTACCTCAAATGAAAATGAAGAGTGATGTATCACTCTTGCTGCATATAAACTCAATATGTAAGATATATCTGGCAAAGCGATCATACCACGCACGGGGGGCCTGTTTCAGGCCATATAGTGATTTACGAAGACGACACATAGTGAGGAACTGCTGGATGAGTGAACCCTGGAGGCTGATGCATGTAGATTGTCTCTCTCAGATCCTCATGTAGGAATGCATTCTTCACATCAAGTTGATGGATCGATCAGTGTTTGCCCATGACAATGCTCAAAACTGTGTGAATGGTAGCCGGTTTGACAACCGGGCTGAAGGTCTCACCACAATCAATGCCCTCCTGCTGATTTGTGTCATTGGCCACAAGTCGTGCCTTATACCTCTCAAGATCTCCACTGTCTCTGAATTTGTGACGAAATAGCCACAGACAACGAATCACATTCACCCCCTCAGGTCTAGGTACTAGATCTCATGTGTGATATTTAGTTAAAGCATTGAATTCCTCAGACATAGTCGCATTCCAATTAAAGTCTTGTTTGGCCAATATAGAGTTCTTGGGAATTGGAGAAATGATTTGGGCAGACAAGTTAAATTGGACTTTGGGTTTAAAGATTCCATGCTTGGCACGAGTTTCAATTGGGTGAGTATGGATATTTGTGGGCTGCGGAGTCTGAGTGGTGGTATCCGAAACAGAAGGCATTGTCGGGTAAGGGAAATGAGGGGGCGAAGCTGTCAGCGGCGCTGGATTGACAGACTTCTCTGAAAATTTGGCGTCGCGGTGCCTCGGCACTGGGCCGCGGCGCTGTCGACGGACAGTGTTCTCTAGAAATTTGGCGTCGCGGCGCTGACGACGGGACAGAGGTGAGTTGTTCATGAATAATGAGAGAGATGGCAGGCTCGTCCAGAAAATAGTAATCCGGTTCTTGGAACTTTTTAAGATTCGAAAATGGGAATATGGTCTCGTCGAATGTGACGTGACGAGATATGTGAATTTGACGAGTGGACAAGTCATAGCACAGAGAGCCCCTATGGTTCGGCAGGAAGCCTAGGTAGACACATGGAGTGGACCGAAGAGCTAGTTTGTGAGGAGCAGTAGATGCAAGGTTAGGATAACATATACAACCGAATATCCGAAGATGTTCATAACATGGGACTCTATGATAGAGGATTTCGGTAGGGGTCATATTGTGAAGGGTGCTAGTTGGGAGAATATTGAGAACATATTCTGATATTTTAGCAGCATAGACCCAGAAGGACGGAGGTAGGGAGACATGAATCAATAGAGTGCGAATCATATTGTTAATGATGTGGATGATTCTTTCAGCTTTAGCGTTTTGAGGAGAGGTGTGGGGGCAGGATAATCGAAAGCCCATGCCATTATTAATACAAAAACGTTGAAACATAGAGTTATTGAATTCACGACCATTATCGCACTGAATTTTTTTTTATGCCTTTTTCAAACTGTGTTTGAATGAATGTTCGAAACTCAAGAAATTTGGCAAACACTTTCGATTTAAATTTGAGAGTATATAACCAAACAAAGTTAGAGAAATCATCTAGTAAGATAAGATAGTATTTATGACCGAGAGAACTAGCAACAGGTGATGTCCATAAATCGGCATGTATAATATCAAAAGGTGCAAAAGTAACACTAGTAGATGATTTAAACGGAAGATGAGTATGTTTGCCTAAATAACAAGAAACACAATTTTGGGCAAGCTTTCCATTACAAGTAATGAAATTATTGCCTCTAAGAAAATTAAAAATTGGGGCTCCTAGATGACCAAGCATATTATGTCAAGTTGAGGAAGAAATTGTCGCTAGAGAGACGAGAGAGCTAGATCTGGCAGCGGAGGTTGGAGTGAATGGATATAGATTTCCCGTGCTATTGCATCTCGTAAGAGGTGTCCCCGTATGAAGATCTTTCACAGTGAAACCAAAAGGGTCAAAATCAACAGAGACCGAATTATTACGAGTGAATTTGTGGATAAAGATTAGATTCTTAATTACATGTGGGGAATAAAGGGTATTTTGAAGGGGGAATAGATTAGGATGTGGTGTGTATGATGTACCAAAACCCTTTACTGAAATGCGGTGACCACTACCAACTGTCACAAATTGATGATGCTTTAAACCAAACCGTTTGGGAATATTACCTGCAGTCCGGGTGAGGTGAGAAGTGGCTCCGGAGTTCATGTACCAGTTGTTGTCAGGTTGTTGCAAGTTGAGACTGTTGAAGGCCTGACCTAACTCAGTGGGTGTCATCTTTGGGCGAGAAACTGGCGTACGTCGTAAGTGGGCTTGTTTTGCATCGACTTGCCGGCTGGGCGAGGCCAACACACCTCGTGGAGAAGCGGTGGAAGGGTTCTTTGGTACTAGAATCGAATCGCTGGCGCGCCCGCGATCTTGGCGGTCTGCGGGCCCTGTTGTTGCTGATGCTGGTTCTGCTATCCACGACCCTTGCCACGACCACGACCTCCTCTGCCGCGGCCCTTGCCACCCTTTTCACCGCGTTCCTGGTACGGTTGAGAGTTTTCTGGTGGCGTTGGATCTTGATGGCGCGTTTCGACAGCTAACGTCTTCTGATTGTGCTCATCCTTCTTAGCACGCCGAGTCTCTTCGAGCAACAACTACGAGCGAGTTTTGTTAAAACTAGGAAGTGGATCTGCCTGTTGAATCATGGTGGCTAACGTATCATAGTCACCTTTAGGAAGACCTGCAATCAATTGCAACACCATTTTAGTGTCCGAGACAGGCGTGTCGACGTTGGAGAGTTGATCCGCCAGTAGTTTCAACTGTCTGCAGTATTCAGTCATGTTGGAGAAGTTTTCAAGGCGCGTATTTTTAAATTGTTCCTCCAAATACACCGCACGCGTGTGCTTGTTATCTTGAAAGATTTCCTCCAAGCGGTTCCATAAATCACGGGCTATGGCGCATAGTAAGAAGAAGATCCTGAGAAATACTACCATAAATCTACTGTTTGACGCCGGCGTCTAGACGACGCCAAGTAGACTCATCAATCTCCGGAGGGCGCGGAATAGTGTCGTCGATGTGATCAAGCACATTATAAAGACATGTGTGATTACGAAACAGTTCAACCCAAAGATAATACTGACTGTTTTCTTGATCAAGAAGAATATGAATATAGTTTTTGATATTGGTAACAGTTAGGGCGGGATGAAAAGGGGATGACGACGCGGTGGTGGAATTTGTGGAGGTGGATGCGTCAGAAGTATTGGAAGAATCCTGAGTAACAATTTAGAGAAGAGATGAAGGAAGAAGAAAAACCAAGACTTTTGGGATGATAGGAGGAAGGCGCCGCGGCGAGATGCCTGAGGGGGGGGAGGGGGGCCGGCGGCAGCTTGTAGAGAAAAAATTCTAGGATTTTTATTTTAGGCTCTTGATACCATTTAAGATGATATTAATCTCCCTTAGGGAGTTTTCTCATTGATATCAAAGTATATATAGAGTACAATATTCATCCTTTATACAATAGGAATCTTAAGCCTATACAAAAGAGGAATCCTAGTCTTACTATAATTATATTTACACAGTATATGAAATATAATCTAATATGGGTAGAGATGGAATAATGTCTATATACATGTTTACAGATAGAGTAGCTTTATGTATGTGTACTCAAAAAAGTGTTTCAGCCTTCCATTGTTACCATATTTATCACACAAATATTTATAGTCAAGACCTTCAATTTTAGCAAAACGAACTAGTGGTTTCACTAATTAGATCTCAAATGTTAACCGTTAATGTTGAATTTGGTGTTATAAGATTTTGCCAACATATCATTTTTTGTACTAAGTTAAAATCAGAAATGTTGGAACAAATGTCACGACATTAGGACCAACATTTTGTAAAACGGTTTTGACTTACTTCACGGAACCGAAGATCTCATGGATTTTTACCACGATGGTAAAGTGACTTAACAAGGAGTTTTGGAGCTGATGAAAAATGTGGGAGGACCAAGTCAAAGTCGTTGTTTAACTTGTTGAACAAGTCCAAGAAGTTAGAAGATTTTGCTCCACAATTTTCTCCAACAAACCTTATCGGTTGCCCATCTTTCTATCAACCTCTACAACGATTCAATGAACATTTCAAAGAAAACCCTCTATTATAAATAGAGATGTTGTATCAGTGAATCGATATACCAAAAAAGTTAGAAAAAATATCAAGAAAACTCTTCGATATATTCATCAGAAAACTAGATCACAAGTGTTGCTTGAGCAAGTCGACAACATTCTGTCCAACATTATGAGTGTTGTCCAGATTCTAGATTAGTTCTTTATTGAATCAATTGTAATGAGATGTTGTCTATGTTTATTTAGGTAGATTTTTCAGGCAGAAATTTGTGACTTCAACTTTATAATTTCTTTTGTATTATCTTGTAATATTATAAAAGAAACAATTTATTCAATTGTTTATAAATATATACAATATTTCCAGTCACTGGCCGTCATAGATTATATTTCCTATAAATATTAAATTTGCGTTCTTTATATTTTCACTGCATTTACTCTTAAAATTTTCTGTTTTATCGAAGTGTTGTCACTTGTATCAAAAAAATATTATCGCTGACATTTGCAACTGTATTAATTTTCGATTTTATTTTAGTTTCAATTTGTCTCTTACTATTCGACAGTTTAACCCCATGACCTAACACTAACAAACCATCAGTTTATGCATACTTCCATACATTTACACTAGCAACTCTAACAGTAATTAAGTGTTTCTTGCTAAGCCCTTACTCCATGAAACATTCTTATAAATTAGCTAAATGGCATGATTCAGTTCACGCAAAGTATAAGGTAAGAATAACAACACACTGTATAAATATTAGAATATGTAATATCTCAATAAGCACCTCTCGCATTCGTTATTAGTTGCGTAGCAGTTCTTCTTTACGATATTACTTAAGTGGCATAGCTGTTCTAAGGAGAGTTGCTATATTAAATACACACCAACTAGTGCTTCAATCTTCAATTTGGGAAAATAACACATACAAGTAAGGGCAAGATATTTAATTGAACAAAAGAAGTAGAAATTTCATTGATTAGATCCAGAATACTAGTAAACACATAGATGTATTTGAATTACATCACTAGCCCTACAAGATATGTAAACATGAGGATACTAGGCCCTTTCTCCCCTTATTCTCCTGGCAAGCTGAATGTCTTTGGGCATGATGGTAACCATCTTGGCGTGGATTGCACAGAGATTGGTATCTTCAAAGAGCACAACGAGGTAAGCCTCAGCAGCCTCTTGTAGAGCAGACACAGCACTGCTTTGGAACCTGAGATCTGTCTTGAAATCCTGTGCTATTTTCCTCACCGGCCTCTGAAATGGAAGCTTCCTGATCAATAACTCAGTAGACTTCTGGTACTTTCTGATTTCTCTTAGAGCAACAGTTCCTGGACGGAAATTGACTTGAGTGGTTTATTGTGTTGTCCTTAAATTGTTGAAAAGACGACAAGCTAGGGATAATCAAAATTGAGGCTTGGATATTATAAATGAAGCTTGAAAAGTGGAGATGCAATATCTGGCTTGCTTATTTTCAAGTAATGAACTAAAGGCATATTGGTAAGCTAGAAGCCTAGAATGAATCTTTTTGCATATACCTATATCTATTTGAATGATATGAGGTACGATGAATGATTATGTTTTTTATACACGATCATGTACACAAATATACAAAATTCGTGACTTACCAAATATACACAAAACGTCCAATTATACCTAGGATATACAATACTGTGATATTCCTTAAGTGTATATCACGGTAATATCCTCTCTTTAACACACACCCGCAGTCATAACGGTCGATTTTCGTACGCTGAGACTGTCTCTAAAATCTTCAAAATGGACCTAAGGGAAGACCCTTTGTGAAGATGTCTGCAACTTGATATCTGGAAGGGACATGACTTGTCCGTGAGCTACCTTTTCTCGAACAAAGTGAATGTCCATTTCGATATGTTTAGTGCATTGGTGCTGAACCGGATTACCATAAAGGTAGAGAGCACTAATATTATCACAATAAACCAAGGTATCTTTCTCAATAGGACAATGAAGTTCTAAAAGAAGATTACGTAACCAACATGATTCAGAGACCACACTGGCTACCCCTCGATATTCGGCCTCTGCACTAGAGCGTGATAAAGTTTACTAACGCTTGACAGACCATGAGACCAAGTTATTACCAAGGAATATACAATATCCAGACGTAGATCGTCTGGTGTCTGGAAGCTACCCCAATCAGCATCTGTATACAAGACAAGTGTAGACGTCGACGAAGAATATAAATGTAAGCTATAGTCAACTGTCCCATGGATATATCGAATGATACGTTTGAGCGCATTCATGTGCTCAACCATGGGATCATGCATACATAAATACATATGTTGTACGACATACATAATATCTTGTCTCGTGAATGTAAGATATTGAAGGGCCCCTGCAAGACTGTGATAGCGTGCCAGATCCTCATAAGGCGAGCCAGTCGCAACCCCCAACTTTGGTTTAATCAACTGGAGTGGAAGTGGACTTACATGATGACATTCCAGCCCTTTCAATGATCTCAACGGCATACTTCCTCTGAGAGAAGAACAATCCACTTGCATAACGAGTGACAACAATTTCCAAAAAAGAACTCAAGAGCCTCAAGTCTTTCATAGCAAACTCCGAACTGAGCATTGTCATGATAGACTGTCGTAATGCATCAGAAAAGGCAGTCAAGATAATATCATTCGCATATAACAATATATAATCTAATGACGAACCATGAAGATATATGAATAATGAATTATCAGACCTGCTATGCGAGAACCCAATAGTCGAAACATAATATACAAACCACGTATACCTCGCCCTTGGAGACTGCTTAAGTCCATACAAGGATTTCTTCAACAAACAGACATGATGAAGATATTTGGGATCTCTAAACCCCAAAGGCTAATGCATATAAACTCTCTCCTTGAGATCACCATATAAGAAAATATTATTCACATCTAACTGGTGAATGAGTCATATTTTTGAAAGAGCAAGCTGAGCACAGTGTGAATGGTAGACGGCTTGACCACCGGACTAAATGTCTCACCACAATCCACATCAACCTGCTGAGTCTTACCATCACCCACAAGACGAGCCTTATGGCTCGCAAAAGAACCGTCAAAATTGTCCTTATGAGCAAAAATTCACATAGACCGAATTATATTAACACCAGATGGACGAGGTACCAAATTACATGTCTTATTATCAATAAGAGCATTATATTCGTCGGTCATAGTAATTTTCCAATTCTGATCATTTAAAGCAGACACAAAATTACGAGGTAGGGGTGATTTAAGGACATTAGAATTTAGATTAAAATGTCTTTTTGATTTAAAAATACCTCGTTGACTACAAATGACTGATTTATGACTCGGGGAAGAATTGGGCAGAATTTGAGAAATATCTGGACACGTGACGGACTGGCCAACAGGCAGTGGACCTGCTGGCCCAACACGGTGAACTGTAGATGTAGGTGAAGCCGAAATTGGGACAGTTTCCAAATTGGGCTGATCCACTGGCCCAATTGTGGAAACTGGAACAGTGACTGACCGATGGTCTGAAACTGGAACATCGTTAGGTGACGGGTTTGGAGGTCCAGTGGGGCCCATTGGAGAATTTTGGGTATGGAACAGTTCCGAGAAATGATGAATAATATACGGGCATATATCATTATCCAAAAAATTATATGAATTAGGCATGGGATTACTAACCTTAACAAACGGAAATTAGGATTCATAAAAAATTACATGACGACTAATGATAATTTTATTAGATGATAAATCAAAATATTTGTAACCACAGTGATTTGATGGAAATCCCAAAAATACACAAGGAGTAGACCGAGCCTGAAGTTTGTTAATTGTGGTGGACGGAAAGAGTGGATAACACAAGCACCCAAAGACCCTAAGATGTGAATACGAATGAGTCTTATTATATAAAATTTGAAGAGGAGACGAATATGTCAAACATTTGGATGAAATAATGTTAAGAATGTATGTAGCCATTTGTAGAGCATGATGCCAGAAAGACGGGATACGGAAGCATGAATCAATAAAGTTTGAACAATGTTATTAAAGGTACGGATTTTGCGTTCTACTTTCCCATTTTGTGAAGATGTATGAGGGCAAGAAAAATGAAAAATGATCTCATTAGAAGCACAAAATTCTTGAAACACCCCATTATCATACTCTTTGTCATTATCACATTGAATATTTTTTATTTTTCGTTCAAATTGGGTTCTAATGAATGCTCTAAATTTTAAGAAGGTGGAAAAAACTTGAGATTTTTTCGCTATCAGAAAAGTCCATAAAAACTTAGAATAATCATCCAAAAATATAACATAATACCGATGACCCACAGAACTGAGAACAAGAGATGTCCATAAATCGCTATGAATAATGTCGAATGACATTAAAATATGAGAATTAGAGTCTACAAATGGCAACCTAACAATTTTCCCTAAAGAACAAGATTGACAATTCGAAGTACTACGCGTACTCTACATGAAATTAAATTATTTTTATCTATGGGAAGGGATATGCTCTCGGGTTTGATGAAATCGAGAAGGAAGACACTGGAATTTCTGATTTTCGTTGGGAGAGAAGCGGAAGTATTTGAGTCCAAGACTTTTGGAACAAGAAAGAACACCGTCGGGAAAAGGAAATTCCGATGAGGCAGTCTCGGATTCCGAGAAAGAGACTGCCGAAAAAATTTGTGGAGAGGAGGAAATTAAAACTTGGACTTTTGATATCATGAAAGAAATAATCTCTTGATTATTCTCATTAATGAAAGAGATATATATACAATTTACAATTTACCATAATAGAAAACATATTCTTATTCTAAACCCAAAACCTTATTCTAGTAGTACAAGACTCCTATAAATATGGTTAGTGTACAATACTAAATACACTAAAATATTACCTAAACCTAAGACCATATACACGGTTCTTGCTGCCATGGGGTCGACCTGTGAACAAGGTAAATCCAATGGGAACCAAAAAACGGGGGGTACCGTATTGGGCAGAAGACGATCCAAAAAGCAAAGGCTCACCCAGCTGAAGGAATGGTAGGCAAGAGGTAACTTGCTTCCAAGCCGGCCCGACCGTGAGGAATCAAGAGATCTTTCCCGGTGTTGACTTGGATCTCGGGTGACGCGACGAGCAGTCGCGGTCATATACACAAATATACAGAATCCGTGACTTACCAAATATACACAAAACATGACCAATTATACTTAGGATACACAATACTGTGATATACCTTAGGTGTATATCACGGTAATATGCGCAGTTAAAAATTACTATAGTAAGTTAGCGCACACACCGTCCTCCCGTCACCACCACCACAAGGATGTGGGAATTTAATTGGTGTTTGTACCTGAATTTTGTGATATTTGCAAAAAAGTAGAATGTATTTAAAGTCAAGTTGAAATAGGTATTTGTAAATTAAAATTGTATTTCAACATGCATTTCAGTTGAATTTTTTTGTTGAAGTATTGTGAGAGAAAAAAAATTGTTCTCTTGAAAAAGTGGTTAGGACCAAATTTTCATACTTGAAAACTCAACTTTAACTTGGAGTGATAAATTGATTATAATGTATAAACAAACAGTTGTTTGAAAAGAAAATTGTATGTCCAAACGGCCCTCACGCTCGCTTATACCAAAATTCTCAAGCCACTAAAGTCGAATTCTGACAATAAGTTGACATCATTTTCACTAATATCATCTTCGGCACCAAATAATTGAAATCACATTTATCTCTTATTACATCAGATTATTCATCTGTCACATCATCAAATATCACAATTTATCACACACTCCACAACAGAAGATATTTCATAAAATAATTTATTTTTTCTTTCATCCACATCAATACATATACTCCACTATATATTCATTCTATCTCATTTTCTATTTTGTATATGATATTATTCTTGTAATTCATATTATTACACATATAATAATAAAATTATAAATGACTTATATTCATTTAATTTTGACACTTATCAAATTTATTATAATATTAAAACACAACAATACATGATTTTATTAATGAAGATAAATTAATCGTACAATTTATCAAAAACACACTAAAATGCATGTGGTTGTTGTTGGAATTATTGGTGCCGATTTGGGATGTTTTGTATACATTGGATTTGATAGTTGTTGTTGTTATCATTGTCACTAATTGCATGTTGAAATTGAAGGAAACCTTGACATTTAAAGTTGTAATTGGTTATATAAAAGTGTTGAAATATAAATTGGATCTTAAGGAAGTTATGAGAAGAGTTATGGAATTATGTGTGTAGACCGTGACATTCACGAATTATTGGGTATTGTGGTGTCGAATTTAATGACTGTTTTGGTTGAATTATAACGCTGGAATTATAAGTTATGAACATGCATATACATTGTTGTAATGACGGATATATGTCTTAAAGGTATTTAGGTATGAAAATGTTGAACATTGCACTCTCGTGGTTATTGTTGTATCTCTCGTTGTCATTGTTGTATCTCTCGTTGTTACTAGAAGTATGGACTGTTTTTAAAGGTTGTTTAAATATGGATTAAGGGGCTGGATTAACATGAGAAATAAGTGTATAATGGTAGTGTATATCGAATATATGAGACTGTTTTGGTATATCCTTAAAGTTGTGCCTTGTTATTAGCATTGTTGGCCTTGTTGGTGAGTTGTGGATGTGTGTATAAATAGGAAAAGTGCTGCCCAATTTTACATAACAAGAGAGTCGTCATTCGATACTTATAAAGTATACTAGTAATCATAAGAGTTGACGGACATGTTATTATTATTTTAGGTTGAAGTGTTAATTGAGACGTATTCTGAATATTGAGTTGGTTAGTTCGACTATAAGGTATGTGAAACTATCATTTCTTCTATCATTTCTTCTTTTTGGCATGATTTATATAAAATGAGTGTACGGCGGACGTACATAATTCCATTGAATCCTAATTCCTAGTAATACTTGATATGATAGTTGCCTTTGATTTTACAAGTGATAGTTCATTCTATTTATCTCATTGAGAGTCAAATGATGATTTAATTTGTATAAAATTACTCATGATATTCTATTCGTGCTTGATGTGATTATATTATTTTACCGAGTCCCACATTGGGCCGGATCCGATATGTATATATATGATGATCTTATCGAGACCTAGAATGGGTCGGGTACGACATATGTGGACAGACATCGACAGATATGATTATTTTACCGAGTCCCACGATGGGCTGGGTACGGTATGTGCGCAGTGGAAAAGTATCCACGGATATGATATATGTGGACAGGTATCCACGGATATGACTTTATTCACCAAGTCCCAGAATGGGTCGGGTATGGTATATGTGGACATGTATCCACATATATGATCTATTATATGGACATGTATGACTCTCATTTCATAAGACACATTTACATTGATATCTTGATTATTATACTTGTCTCATGTTACCTTCTGGCCAGTTATGATCTTCTTTACAGTACTTCATATTATATATACTCAGTATATTATTTTGTACTGACCCTCTTTCCCTGGGGGGATGCATTTCATGCCCGCAAGTACATGTACTCAATTTGGCGATTCTCCAGTCTAGGATTTCCACTCAGCTGTTTGGAGAGCTCCATTGTTCCGGAGCTTAGTCATTTTGGTACAAATCTTTGTTATAGACTTATCCATATTCAGGGGTACGGCGGGGCCCTGTCTCATCATATTTCACTGTCATACTCTTAGAGGTCTGTAGTCATGTGTGGGTTGGACACGTGTGGATTGTAGACGTGTGTTGGTCATCTGTACTGTTGTACTTCATTTTGGGATGTTCCCGTATATAGTGACAGCCTTATCGGCTTGCCTATTTTGATATGGTTTACAGATTTCTACATTATCCTTGGTATCTGTATGATTATATGTGACATGTAGGTATAAGGGTGCCCAGGTAGGGCACCGGGTCGCGGTCCGTCGGGTCGTGATAAAAGTGATATCAGAGCAGTTCGTCCTCGAAATATCTACAGACCGTGTCTAGTAAAGTCTTGTGTATGGGTATGTTGTGCACCATACTTATACGCAGGAGGCTGCCGGATATTTAGGATGTCATATTTTCTTTCATCTCATAGGTCGTGCGATAGAGCTGTGTTATTAGGATAATTCCCCTCTCTGACGTATTAATGTGTTTACAACTATGCCTCCGAAGAAAGCGACAGCCGCCCAGAAGGTCAAATCAGTAGCATGAGCTACTAGTCAGGTCTGGAGAGTTACTAGGGCCCAGACCCAGTCTCAGGCTGAGACTGTACCCCAGTCAGCGAGCTCTGCTACGCCGCCACCTCCAGGCTCGGTTGAGGAAGCATCACCGCGGCTCGAGGCCCTCAAAGACTGCGCCTCGGCTCACCGGCTAGGGGCGGAGGATAGGAGCCATGAGATGCGATTCATTCTTGACCAGATTAGTGGCAGGGCAGACCCGCAGACAGGGACTAAGAGTTGACCATAGAGCTGATAGTTTGAGGATTCGTGACTTCCTAAGTTGTAATCCTCCAGAATTTTTCGGGTCAAAGCCCGAGGATGATTCGCATGAGTTTATTTGACAGATGCAGCGTACATTGAGGATCATCAAGGCTTCTGAGACGGAGTCGGTTGAGTTGGCTTCATATCGATAGTTATGCGTCCCGCAGGGCAGGGTGTTCATATGCCAGCAGACCGTGGTAGAGGTCGTGGCGGAGTTTCCAATTCTAGTGGTCCCTCGAACCGCATATATGCTTTGGCTAGTAGGCAAGATCAGGAGGCGTCACCAAATGTGGTTACAGGATATTATCGATCTTTTTTTGAGACGTATATGCATTGATAGATCCAGGTTCCACCTTATCATATATATCTCCCTTTGTTGCTAGTAGAATCGGAATAGAATCTGAGTCGATAGAACCATTTGAGGTAGCTACACCGGTAGGATATTCTGTCATAGCTAAGCGAGTATATAGAAATTATTCAGTGGTTATCTATAGTCGTCATACCATGGCAGATTTGATAGAGTTAGACATGACCGAATTTGATGTTATCATGGGTATGGATTGGTTGACTTCTTGTCATGCTAATGTCGATTGTAGAGGAAAGATGGTTCGATTTCAGTTTCCAGGCGAACCAATTATAGAGTGGAAAGGGAATACAGCATCGCCGAGGAGTAAGTTTATTTCATACCTCAAGGCAAGGAAGATGGTTAGAAAATGGTATATTTACCACTTGGTTCGAGTAGATGATATGGAAGCGGAGGTACCGGCTCTTCAGTCAGTCCCGATAGTTAATGAATTCACAGATGTACTCCCAGATGATCTTGCAGGTCTTCCCCCAGAATGAGAGATAGAGTTCAGTATAGATGTGCTACCAGATACCCGACCCATATCTATTCCTCCTTATAGGATGGCACCTGCAGAGCTGAAGGAGTTAAAGGAGCAGCTGAGGGACTTGTTGGAGAAAGGCTTCATCAGGCCTAGTACATCACCTTGGGAGCACCTGTATTATTTGTGAGGAAGAAAGATGGGTCGCTGCGGATGTGTATTGATTACAGGCAGCTGAATAAGGTGACAATAAAGAACAGGTATCCTCTCCCCAGGATTGATGATCTATTTGACCAGTTGCAGAGTGCTAAGTGTTTCTCGAAGATAGACTTGCGGTCAGGTTATCATCAGGTGCGGTAAAGTAGGCAGATATTCCTAAGACAACATTCAGGACCCGATACGGACATTATGAGTTTAGAGTGATGTCTTTTGGGCTGACCAATGCTCCAGCAATATTTATGGATTTGATGAATCGGGTGTTCAAGTCATTCCTGGATATGTTTCTTATTGTATTCATTGATGATATTCTGGTTTATTCGCGTTCAGAAGAGGAGCATGCAGACCATTTGAGGACGGTACTGAGGGTGCTCCAGCACCAGAAGTTGTATGCCAAATTTCTAAGTGCGAATTTTGGTTGACTTCAGTAGCATTCTTGGGACATATTATCGGAGCGGATGGTATTCATGTGGATACACAGAAGATTGAGGCAGTGAAGACTTGGCCCAGACCTACGACCCCTACTGAGGTACGCAATTTTCTGGGGCTAGCAGGATATTACAGGAGGTTCGTGGAAAAGTTTGCCTCGATTTCAGCGCCTTTAACAAGGCTAATGTCACGACCTGACCACGGACCCGTGACTGGTGCCTTACCCCGGGCACCCTTGTGATACTACATCAGAGAAAACCAGCGGAAAATAAACTCACAACAAGAACCCATATAGAAAATAAACAGGCTAACCCAAAATGGCTACCTCTAATATAACAAAGTGACGATTCATCCTTAACAACCCAAACTATAACAGACTACAGGCCTAAGAATGAGTAAACACTATGACGACGGGGCCGTCATGCCCCGAATGTACAAATATCTACAACACCGGGAGAACTGCACCAAAAGTCGAGCATCAGGAATAAATGGAGCTCATGACACGTGAGTAAAGATCCTAAGAATGAGGATCCACCACTGCTTTCCACCTGCGGCGTGAACGCGGCCCAGGAAGGGTCGATTACACAATATGTACCAAGTATGTAAAGCGGAAAATCGTAATAATATCATAAGTTTAAAATATCGAGTCATGGAAGAGAGTCAAAAATACGATCGCTGTGCCTTACTAACAATGAGTAACAAGTATAAACTTTCTTGCATGAAAATAAGAGGCTCGTGATCAAAAGCAGGTCCTCGCGTAGTATCATTAAGCAATCCTACTCACGAGACTATTTCACCCGCACGGGTCTGAGGACCGCGTAAGGTCATCCGCCTCGCATGGGACTATTTCACCCGCGTGGAACTATTTCACCCGCGTGAGGTCATCCGCCTCGCGTGAGACTATTTCACCGCGTGAGACTATTTCACCCGCGTGAGACTATTTCACCGCGTGGACCCGGTGGCCCGCATGAGTACAAGCGCCGCACTCGCATCATGGGTAGCAAATCCATGGCATAAATAGTAATAATAATAATAATAATACATAAATCAGCACAACCGGCTATCATACATAACATAAGCGCTACCGACTCATCATAACGTAAGCAACTTAAGAATATCTCCTAACTTCTTACTAACATTTCTAGTACATCCTCTCATTTTAGTTACTTAAGGCACTACATGTCATTTTAAAAGAAAATCCGAGAATTTAACCCAAGTACCACGTTCCTTAAACCTTTTAAGAAAATGACTCATTTTTATGTAAAACTCCCAAGATACTAATAACCGTAGTATCAAGTCACGACAACTTTTCAAAACAAGTCACGTTTACCTTTAAAAATACAATAGACTTCTAAAATCAAGTGACTTCATCTCTTTTAAAACCTCAGGCAATTAATGCCTTAAAAACAATTTGCCTTCCACAAATTCAAATCCTTTATCCGTACTTATTTTACTTGGAGTAAACCTTTCCTTATTAACCTTTCATAAAGCCAATACAACCAACTTCCCATAAAGTTGTTATATTACCATTATACACTAGTCAAACACATCTCCCTATATCCAGGGGACTTATACTTTTAAACGAAACAAGTATCATATACTTAAAACAAGTGAAGAATGTCAAATCTTGTACGTCTACCGTACTACATAGGTACAACTACTCATGCTCAAGAGATAAGAAAGCTCCACATACCTCTTCGGTCAATCCACTTGCTAAGTCCAAAATACCGCACGTAATATGTCAACCTATAATGACCATAATACGTTTATTAACTTCTAGTTTCAATGTAGACATTCCAAGTGCAAAGCCGCTAAATTCTATGGAAAATTGGGCAGCATTTCCTTTGTTTCTACATACTTTGCCACCTTTTTCAAGGCCGAATTCAACATCCAAAACGCCACATTTAAGGCCCAACAATCCAAACATTTCAAAGGGGATTACACACCTAAACTTGGGTGTGTAAAATTCTGCCTCATAAGGTACAACAATTAACTTAACAAGTTTAAGGTAGTTTTTAGGCTACAACATGCTCACATAGCCTTTTTAACCAATCTTTTCATATCCAAACCATATTTCTTACATGTAATGAATCTAAGAGCATTATTTACTACTACAAGTTCCTTCTTCTTCACATGCAACACCAATAACTAGCTACAAGAGAAGAATTGTTACCTTAGAGCTTTAGCCAAAATTATTCCAACAAATTTGCTAGCCTCCTTTCCAAGAACACCACCACAATAACTCCTACAAGCTAGCCACAAGCTTCCTTCTTGCCACACTTTTTCAGATTTCCCTCAAGCTTTGATTTCCTCTTGGAATTCTAGAGAGAAGGGAGAGCTTTAGCTTTAGAGAGAGATGAGAGTTTGAAGAATGACCAAGTCTTCAAGACTTGGTCAATAAGTAGTGCATGCAAAATCAGATGGGGGGGACACTTGTCACCCACCCATGGCCTCTTTTAAAACAAAACAGTGTAGAATTTTCCACTCAACTTCGCAGAATCCGCCTCGGCCAGCCTGCGGCCATGCGGCGCTGAAACTCTGCCGACTCCCGTAACATTCCGCCGCGGCCACGCTTCCGGCGCGCGCACTGCGCTTCGGTGAACCCTCGATCAACTAGCGCGCGGCCACATCCGTCGCGCCGCGTGGCTCTGCGCGAAACACATTACGTCCGATTGCGCCGAGCGTGTAACTCCCATAACTTTCTACTCCGATGTCCTATCGACGAACGGTTGGTTGCGTTGAAAACTAGACTCAACGAAATACGCACCAGGCCTTTGAAACACCTAGGAACCCTCAATGTAACGGGTCATAACCCGCCCCAAAGTTGACTAAAAACCCGTCTGAAACAATCCGTCAACCTATCCTTCGAAATTTTTTAAGTCCTACTCCCTTTCGTACGCTCTCACACGTATGGTCAGAACTATGGGGTATAACAGCTAACTCAGAAGGCAACTAAGTTCCAATGGACGGATGCTTGTGAGCAAAACTTCCAGTTGTTGAAAGACAAGTTGACTACGGCTCCAGTTCTAACTCTTCCTGAGGGACCAGATGGTTATGTTATTTATTGTGATGCTTCAGGTATTGAACTAGGTTGTGTGTTGATGCAGCATGACAGGGTTATAGCTTATGCCTTCCGACAGCTCATAAAGCATGAAAAAAATTATCCTACTCATGATTTGGAGTTAGCAGCGGTGATTCATGCTTTGAAGATATGAAGACATTATTTATATGGAGTTCATGTTGATATTTATACGGATCATAAGAGTCTACAATATATCTTTAAGTATAAAGAGCTGAATTTACGACAGAGACGGTGGCTAGAGTTACTAAAGGATTATGATGTTGATATTTTATACCATCTAGGGAAAGCAAATGTTGTGGCAGATGCTCTCAGTCGTAGATCTATGGGTAGCTTGACGGATGTGCAACCAGAAAGAAAGGAAATGGTTCGTGAGATATACCAGCTAGCTAGCCTTGGAGTTCGGTTGGCCGATTCTGGAGACAGTGGAGTTTTTGTTCGAGATGTTAATGAGTCCTCTATCATAGAAGAGGTAAAGAGACATCAGTACGAGGACTCTATTCTGGCACAATATAGAGATGCAGCTCTTTGAAAGGAAAATACCCTATTCGAGGTTGCACCTGACGGGGTGCTACGATACGACGGCAGATTGTGTGTACCTGATGTTGCAGGGCTACGACGACAGGTTATGGGAGAGGCACACAATGCCCGTTATTCTATTCATCCAGGGTCAACGAAGATGTATCACGATCTCAGATGCTTATATTGGTGGGATGACATGAAAAGGGACATAGCGGAGTTTGTTGTTCAGTGCCCGAATTGTCAACATGTTAAGGTCGAGCACCAGAAGCCTGGTGGGTTACTGCAGGAGATTGAGATCCCAACTTGGTAATGAGAAGTGATTAATATGGACTTCATTACAGGCTTACCTCGTACTCAGCGGAAGTATGACTCTATATGGGTTATCGTGGATAGACTGACAAAATCAGTCCATTTTCTTCCAGTCATAACTACTTATTCAACTGAAGACTATGCGAGATTGTCCATCAGGGAGATAGTGAGACTTCATGGGGTTCCCACATCTATCATATTGGACAGAGGAGCTCAGTTTACAACTATCTATTGGAGATCGTTCCAGAAGAGATTGGGGACACAGGTGAGTCTTAGCACGACATTTCATCCTCAGACTGATGGACAGGCTGAGCGTACTATTCAGATGCTAGAAGATATGTTGCGTGCCTGTATTATTGACTTCAAATGTAGCTGAGATGATCATTTACTACTTATTGAGTTTGCTTATAATAATAGCTACCATTCTAGTATCCAGATGTCACCTTACGAGGCCTTATATGTGAGGAGGTGTAGGTCACCTATTGGTTGGTTCGATGTAGGCGAGACTAAGTTAATCGACCCAGAAATGATTCAACAAGCTGTTGATAAGGTGAAGCTTATTCAGGATAGATTGTTGGCAGCCCAGAGTCGACAGAAGTCATATGCAGATAATCGACGTCGACACTTAGAGTTTCAGGTTGGTAATTGGGTATTCCTGAAGGTGTCACCCATAAAAGGTGTGATGAGATTCGGTAAGAAGTGGAAGCTTAGCCCGAGATACATTCAGATTATCTGTAGGGTAGGCAAGGTTGCCTATGAGTTGGACTTACCGTCTGATTTGAAAGCCGTACATCCAGTCTTTCATGTATCGATGCTGCGAAAGTGTATTGGTGATCCTTCCAGAGTATTCTCTGTAGATGATGTTCAGGTGACAGAGAAGTTGTCTTATAAAGAGAATCTCATAGCTATACTTGATCGTCAGGTTAGAAGGTTGCGTACTAAGGATGTGTCTTCCGTCAAAGTATTATGGCGAAACAATAATAGGGAAGAGATGACTTGGGAAGCAGAAGACGAAATGAAGAAGAAGTATCCTCACTTGTTCCCTATGCCTGCATGTAATTCAATTCCTTACTTGACTTTATTGATTAGTGAATAATACATGTGATATATTGTGGCCCTGAGTGGCATCTTTGGGTTGCTGAATATAGATTGGTAGGTATAGTTATAGAGGAGACTATGCCGGAATTTTTATAGCATATGACCTATTATGAACATTCGAGGACGAATGTTTCTAAGGGGGGAAGGATGTTACACCTCGTAATTTTAGTTGTACAATTGGAGAACGTGATTAAGAAAATAAGATTCGAATATTGGATATAAAGTATATTTACATATGCTAATACGGAAATTAGTATACAAAGGATGTGATCCCGGAATAATTTTTGAATACTACAAGTGTGACGATGGGAAATCAATACTAATAGTTGTATATTCCTAATAAGGTTGGACTAGGTGTCGTGTATTATGGGACTAAGACATGGAATTTTCAGATTTTATATATAAGATTGATTATGTGGGAAATTAATTAAGTGTGGGATTAATTTTTAGTGGAGGGAATAATAATAAGTGCCCACCATGGGAACTCGACCCCCCCCCCCCCCCCACATACACGTGAACCAAGCCTCAACCATACATAATGATTTTCAGCCCACATTTATCAATGTTCTTTCACCTTTAATTGTAAACTTCTCCTTCAACCTCCCTTCTCTCTCCCTTCTCCCACAGATTTTCGAACTTCATAGCCAAGAGAAGACCAAAACTAACTCCTCTTCCAAGATTAACTTCTTCTACTAAGTTCCAAGACAATGGTAAGCTCCAAACCGTGCTGGAATCGATAATCTGGCCGAGAATCTGCCCAAAATCTTAAGCATTGAAGATGAATATTTTGGAAGAAAAACAAGTAAGTAAGATGGCCTCCAACTTGTAAAGGATGCATGCATGTAATTAAAACGTGAAGAAATTGTGAAAATGGAGCAGTGGGGACCGAGACTTTTAGGGATTGCTTTAGCAAATTGAAGGTAAGATTTATTCTTCTTATTTGAGTTATTGGAGTTAAATGATGTTGTGGTTAAGAGATGAACTTCTGTTAAGAGAAAATGGAAGTAACAAAATGCATGTGGTTGTTGTTGGAATTATTGGTGCCGATTTGGGATGTTTTGTATACATTGGATTTGATAGTTGTTGTTGTTATCATTGTCACTAATTACATGTTGAAATTGAAGGAAACCTTGACATTTAAAGTTGTAATTGATTATATAAAAGTGTTGAAATATAAATTGGATCTTAAGGAAGTTATGAGAAGAGTTATGGAATTATGTGTGTAGACCGTGACATTCACGAATTATTGGGTATTGTGGTGTCGAATTTAGGGACTGTTTTGGTTGAATTATAACGCTGGATTTATAAGCTATGAACATGCATATACATTGTTGTAATTGCGGATATATGTCTTAAAGGAATTAAGGTATGGAAAGGTTGAACATTGCACTCTCGTGGTTATTGTTGTATCTCTCGTTATCGTTGTTGTATCTCTCGTTGTTACTAGAAGTATGGACTGTTTTTAAAAGTTGTTTTAATATGGATTAAGGGGCTGGATTAACATGAGAAATATGTGTATTAATCACCTTGGTTGTTGTAGTTGTTGTACTCCTTGAATTTAAAGAGAAAGAATGTATAATGATAGTGTATATCAAATATATGAGACTGTTTTGGTATATCCTTAAAGTTGTGCCTTGTTATTAGCATTATTGGCCTTGTTGGTGAGTTGTGGATGTGTGTATAAGTAGGGGAAGTGCTGCCCAATTTTATATAACAAGAGAGTCGTCATTCGATACTTATAAAGTATACTAGTAATCATAAGAGTTGACGGACATGTTATTATTGTTATAGGTTGAAGTGCTAATTGAGACGTATTCTAAATATTGAGTTGGTTAGTTCGACTATAAGGTATGTGAAACTATCCTTTCTTCTATCCTTTCTTCTCTTTGGCATGATTTATATAAAATGAATGTACGGCATACGTACATAATTCCATTGAATCCTAATTACTAGTAATACTTGATATGATAGTTGTCTTTGATTTTACAAGTGATAGTTCATTCTATTTATCACATTGAGAGTCAAATGATGATTTAATTTGTATAAAGTTACTCATGATATTCTATTCGTGGTTGATGTGATTATATTATTTTACCGAGTCCCACATTGGGCCGGGTCCGATATGTATATATATGATGATCTTATCGAGACCTAGAATGGGCCGGGTACGATATATGTGGACATACATCCACAGATATGATTATTTTACCGAGTCCCACGATGGACTGGGTACGGTATGTGCGCAGTGGACAGGTATCCACGGATATGATATATGTGGACAGGCATCCACGGATATGACTTTATTCACCGAGTCCCAGAATGGGTCGGGTATGGTATATGTGGACATGTATCCACAGATATGATCTATTATATGGACATGTATGACTCTCATTTCATAAGACACAGTTACATTGATATCTTGATTATTATACTTGTCTCATTTTACCTTACGGCGATTATGATCTTCTTTCTGATGCCATGTTTTACATACTCGACATTATTTAGATCGACCCCTTTACCCGGGGGGCTGCGTTTAATGCCCGCAGGTACATGTACTCAGTTTGGTGATTCTCCAGTCTAGGATTTCCACTCAGCTGTTTGGAGAGCTCCATTGTTCCGGAGCTTAGTCATTTTGGTACAGATCATTGCTATAGACTTATGCATATTCAGGGGTACGGCGGGGCCCTGTCCCATCATATTTCACTGTCATATTCTTAGAGGTCTGTAGTCATGTGTGGGTTGGACACATGTGGATTGTAGACGTGTGTTGGTCATCTGTATTGTTGTACTTCATTTTGGGATGTTCCCGTATATAGTGGCAGCCTTGTTGGCTTGCCTATTTTGATATGGTTTACAGATTTCTACATTATCCTTGGTATTTGTGTGATTATATGTGATAGGTGGGTATAAGGGTGCCCAGGTAGGGCACCGGGTCATGGCCCGTCGGGTCGGGTCGTGACACAATCGCAGACTGCCACATGGCGTTGTAGGAGACATTATCTCCTTCTCCTTCTCCATCAGGAGACTTTGTATCCACGTGGCAAGATTATCTCCTATATATTCAATAATTTCCAATTATTTCCACGTCAACATGTCATTCAAATTATCTCCTGTTGTGTGTAATTATCGGGGACAATGTCCCCTGCTAGAGATGGTCTAAATTCTGCATGTAAAGGGACCTGTGCCACTGCTGATTGAAGCAGAGTGCTCCAATGCAATGGTGCAGGTGGCACCCCACCAGCCTCACTAGCAGAGTTCACACTTGACGGTCCAATGAATTTCTATGATGTTAGCTTTGTTGATGGTTTCTGAAGGGAGCTATGGAACAATAAAACACAAAATGAAATAAATTCGAATGTCAATTTTGTATTCAAATGTCGGAAATTATGTCGTCCGACACCAGTAACAACATTTTAGCAAATATAGGAAATTTTGAAGAGTAAATGCAGCGAAAATTTAAAGAGCACAAAGGTTTTAAATTTTCATAAGTTATATATATATAATATAACTTATGATGGTCAATGACCAAATGTATTGTATATATATATATTATATACAATTATACAAATTCCTTTCTTTACAGATTTACAAGATAAAACAGAAATGAATTAAAAGTTGAAGTCGCTGATGACTTCTGCCTGAAAAAATCTAACTAAGTAGTCATAGACAACCTCTCATTACAATCGCTCCATACAAAACTAATTTAGAATCTAAACAACAATTGTAATGTTGGACAGAATGTTGTTAACACACTCAGTCAACACTGGTGATCCATATTTCTGAGATGAAATTTCGAGAGCTCTGTTGGTATTTTTACTTCTGTTTCTGGATATCGATTCTCTGCAGTAGCCTCTCTATTTATAGTAGAAAGTCTTTCTTGAATTGTTCATCGATCGGTTGTAAAAGTTGAGGGAAAGGTGGACTGTTGGTGGGATTGGTTGGAGAAGATAAGGGAGTAATAATCTCAACAGCTTTGGCTTGATCCTCACGACAAGCAACAACTTTTGACTTAGTCCTCACTCGTTTTTTACCAGCTTCTTTTTAAGTTGACAAGTCGTTTTTACCTCATAGTAATATTTACACAAATATTACTACATCGCGTGAAGTAAGGCAAAATTTGTTCAGAAAATGTTGGTCCGAATGTTGTGCAACATTTGTCCCAACATACTTACACATTCATATCAATACTTGAGGGATATGTTGGGTCAAATGTCACAACACCAAATCCAACATTAACAATTTCAATATCCACATATCAGTGTACCCTTCAGGTGGATCTGGCAATTGCTCAAATGTACAATGTTCTTCGGACATGAACTTACAATGTCCTCAAGATTTACAAGTGAAAACAAATGATGGTACAATCATTGCATGTAAAAGTGCATGTTTGGCTTTTAATAAATCAGAGTATTGTTGCAGTGAAGAATTCAACAATCCCAACATATGCAAGCCTACAAAGTACTCACAATATTTCAAGAATGCTTGTCCAGATGCTTATAGCTATCCTTGCGATGCTGCAACAAGTACTTTTACATGTAAAGGAGCTGATTATTTGATCTCATTCTGTTGAAATATCCATATCTCATGGGATATTTATTTATGTATGTATTTATTACACAAATTTCATGAAAAGTTTGTGGATTCAAGAAATTCCCTTTTTGAGTAGGAAAACATATATTTGGATGAATTATGATCAATAGTATTAATACATACATGAAAATCCTTCGGGTTCACAAATGGAATGTGAAACTAATACTACTCCCCCGTTCTAATTTATGACGCTTGTATTTTCTAAGAGTCAATTTAATTTGTCTTTGAGACTAAATTGGATTATATCAACTCATCATTCTAAAATTAAAATTAAGATATTAAAAAACTATATAAAAAGTATGGGGAGTATCAGTTATATTGCAAGGATAATACTTGTTGGTCAATCAGTGTAGGGATAGGATACTCTAATTTGCACCAAAATGATGATGAAAAAGATGATACTCGAAAAGACTTAGTCATATGAAAAAGACTTACTCGAGCTCAACTTAACTCCAAAAGTGAGTCAAATTAATCTTAATGCGAAAAATGACAAATAAATTGGTACAGAGAAAATTGTATTTGAAAAAGATATCTTCTTTGAATATCTAATCCTGAATTTTGATTGCTATCAGTTGCATATTTACCAGGATTAGATATTTGTTCTTAAAAGAAGAAAAATTAACACCAAAAAACAAAAAAGTGAAGATTAAGGAAGAAAGATCACATGTCATGCTTTTGTTGACGAAGGAACCCGCAGCCGCTATTCTTTCGAGTGTGCACAGGGTAAACCCCGGGCTGACGCAATAACCTGCAAACCACGTCAGCCGATTAACTCGGCAGCACGCGCGTGTGGCAGGCCAGGCACTGCGGTCATTTCTCTTCTTCTGGCACCATTTCTACCTCGAGGTTCACATGTCATGCTTTAGCAGATGAAATAGTGGATTCGTTGCAAAATATTCCTCATAAAAGTTACAGTCATGAAGGATGATTAATTGTGGTCGAATACAACATGTAATATAAGATCAAGATTAAAACTCTATGGCTTCCACCTTTAATTCATTTTATATTAATGAAAGTGCAGATTAAACAAAGAAAAATGGATGAATTGACACCCAATGTAGCTTAATGTTGTTGTAGCGCTCAATTTTCATTTGACAGACATGCCAAGGATTGAAATCTGAAACATGAAAAAAATATACAACTCTGAGAACCACTTGACTCCTATGAAGATCTGCAACAGCTGTATGAGCTCCCACTTGGTACAGGTTCTTGGCCAGGAACAACAATTTCCTTTCCCCTGAGGAGAGCTGAACTCCCTGCAGTGGATTCCGCCTCGTTGGCAACAAGGGATTTCTTGCTGACAACCCTATATATCTCCGTCAAGACATTAACAAAAGCTGTCTCAACATTTGTTGCTTCTAGGGCCGATGTTTCAATAAAGAACAGGTTCTCCTTCTCAGAAAACTCTTTGGCATCCTCAGTAGGTACAGCACGAAGACTACCCAGGTCAGTTTTGTTGCCTACAAGCATGATGACAATGTTCTTATCAGCATGTCCCCGCAGTTCCTCCAACCACCTTGCAACATGATCAAAAGATTGACGTTTGGTGATGTCATAGACCAGCATTGCTCCAACAGCACCTCGGTAGTACGCACTTGTCACTGCCCTATATCTGGAGCCACACACCAGAAATAAGTTTGGAGCCCCAAAATGCCACGAACAATATCGGGAAAAAAGCAGACATTTGTTGAACAAGCATAATCATGTATGATCATGGTAATGCACGCATATCTGTCTGCATGATAATAGACAAGCATAATCATCGTTTATTTGATTCTCCATCTGGTTAGACTATGGAATTACTTGAGCCAATAAGAATATAACAGGTAAGGGTGTTCTACATCCGAATAGTAATTACTGGACTACGTCAAATTCGTCAACTATCTTTTAGAGGGACACATTGTTCTTTCTTTTGTAACTCTTTCTACCCTTCCTGAGAGAGGCCATACCAGAAACAGCAAGAGAACACCCAGAGGCATGTCACAATCCAGATTAAACAAGTGCAGCAAACACAAGTATTAAATACATTCAGTTCAGCTCTGTATTTTCCGGATTCAGTATTAGATTGAATTGTATTGAACTTTTATATCTTCTACTGTATATTGAGATTCCATCTTCTTTCTTTCCTTTCTTGGGAGGGTACTTATTTTAAACATGTAAATATAAATCTTCAAACAAGACTGTTCAGTGCACATGAGTAGTCTCATGGAAAAATATCTTCCACATATTTGCTCATGATAATATTAATCGGTGTACTTATAAAAGAAATAATTGGTTGCTGTTAGACATTCTACACCAGATGCCAAGTATTCGCAGCCCCTCAAGGCACACAAAATGATGTGCAATATATTCTTCCTTCGAGGTGATATAGAATGCTCATAATAAAAAAGGAAATAAAAGTTATAACCACCATTTTCGCCATAATCAAAGCCGGACTAAGGCTGAGTTATTCATTCAATATAGAGTTGTCGTTCAGTGCCAGCATAGATTGTATTTAGCTACAGTCCACCTACCTGACTTACAATGGGTTTTTTTCTGATACGTGAACTTGACTTATAAATGTATTGAAAACTCATAATTCCGGGAAAGGAGTTCCCCGGGAGTGCGCGAAAGGTTTTAGGTAGCTCAAGCACCTGCACACTCTGTGGTTGGGAAAGACCACTAGTAGCTATCTTTTAAAGAAACAAGAATAATCAAAGAAAATGGTAAGAACTCGACAACAAATAAAAGAATCAAGTCTTAGAAAAAATAGCCTATTTCGCCAAGCTTTTGGGAAGCTAAAATCATTGATTGCTGTTAGACATTCTACACCAGATGCCAAGTATTCGCAGCCCCTCAAGGCACACAAAATGATGTGCAATACATTCTTCCTTCGAGGTGATATAGAATGCTCATAATAAAAAAGGAAATAAAAGTTATAACCACCATTTTCGCCATAATCAAAGCCGGACTAAGGCTGAGTTATTCATTCAATATAGAGTTGTCGTTCAGTGCCAGCATAGATTGTATTTAGCTACAGTCCACCTACCTGACTTACAATGGTTTTTTTTCTGATACGTGAACTTGACTTATAAATGTATTGAAAACTCATAATTCCGGGAAAGGAGTTCCCCAGGAGTGTGCGAGAGGTTTTAGGTAGCTCAAGCACCTGCACACTCTGTGGTTGAGAAAGACCACTAGTAGCTATCTTTTAAAGAAACAAGAATAATCAAAGAAAATGGTAAGAACTCGACAACAAATAAAAGAATCAAGTCTTAGAAAAAATAGCCTATTTCGCCAAGCTTTTGGGAAGCTAAAATCTTTTTTTTTTGTGGGTAGACTTGAGGTGTCGGCCGGAAAAAAAGGTGATTTTGAGCTGTAGTTGAATTGCTAGTGGGTATAACCTGTAAATTGTTCCTTCTTCCCAGAAGCAGAAACAGAAAATTAATTTTTCAGGACAACACTATCCTCATTGGTAATTTTTATTTACCAAACTACCCCTTATTGATTTTAAAAGGGAAATCGACCAGAGTATTGTCCCTTTCTCCTTCTTCGCCTTCGTTTTTTTCCATTAACTCCAACTCTTTCTTTCAGCAAATTTCACCAAATCTCAAGCAAAAGGCTAAACATTTTAATTTAATTGAAAACTTAATAAAAGTCTCTAATAAAAAATAAAAAATAATAAAATCATTTTTATTTTTCAACAATATTAATTGTAAAGTAATCATACCAGTAGTAGTAGCATTATTCTCGTAGTTCCTTGTCCCTCGATTCCTGTTACTACATGTCGTTTGGTTGTTGTTATTGTTCCTTTTTTAGTTTTTTATGAATGCTATGTAATGCTTTCCCTATTAGTTGCTATCCTCTTTACTATATTTTCCTTTTCTAATTCTTTGATATGCATTGCTTGAACCGGGGGTCTTTTGGAAACAACCTCTAAGGTCCGCGTACACTCTACACTCCCCAAATCCAACATGTGAATTACACTGGGTATGTTGTTGTTGTATTAATTTTAAAGTAAATTTGCATATGACTATGTCCTGTTTCGCAGTTTGACGTTAAAGTGCATTCTTTGAAAGATCAGCCAAACACAAGATTGCTTTGAACACTACCAGTAGTGTTTCTCAAATAATTTCGAAAACACAAAACTGCTACAGCTTCAAAATAATTGTTTGAATAGCACTTTTGACAAAAATTACTTAAGTTAACAGATCTCATAAGTTTGGCCAAACAGACTCAAAGAAGTCTTACCTAAACTCCATAAACATGACATAGCAATGAAGGTCATCTTATATATACTCCTACTTGAACAGCTCAATGTACTCAATGTTATATTGAGCTCCTGGGTAGAACCGTAGAAGGTTTTTTATTTTTTGACGAAACGGTAACCTAGGACTCAATTATCGTACCAATCAGCTCTTATTAAAGTGAAATCTAGTACTCTGAATTATTTAAAATCAAAGAGATAATCTGAGGTCATAGAAATTTGGCTAGCTGTGCAAGGAGCAGCTTTTACATCCAAGAACTTGATAAAGAGGATAACTCGTGTCAGTTGGTGTTTCATGTGCAAGAGATCGGGAAGTCTATTATCCACAGAGTTTCGAACCGTGCGCCACTGGCATTCGTGATTTCTCGGTTATCAAAAAAGAAAAGAAAAGAAAAGAAGTTGTTGGGACGATGTGAATCACTTACTACTTTTCAGGTTGCGCACTGTCGTGGAGCACAATTTGAAACGTGTTTAGTATTGAATAAATACTGCCGGCTATAGTTAGTGATTCATTACGAAGTTGGGTATTCAGAAGGAAAAGGAGGACGAGTAGAACAGGGGAATGGAATCTTTGGCACTTTTTGACATTTTGGTGTAAATTGAAAAATGCATGTCACAAAAAATTTACTAGATTCTCTCAGTATCCTAAGAAGTAAAGGCGCTGTGTTTTCTGGCTGTATATAGAAGCACCAGTTTGGTGCAGTTTAATCAATGAAATTGTTTACTTATAAATAAAAATTCTTACTTTATCTAAACAAAAAGAAAAAGGAACTTGGAAGGCAATTTAGACTAGGGATAATGTAATATGAGTAAGAAAAAGATAATCAAACAATCAATTGACCCAGCGGTAAATATGAGGCAAAACATTAGATTAGTTATATAGCGACACCCTTTACAATCTAAAAGATGTTGCTTGTTGAGGGATCTAACCTATCACTGTCCAAGTACCACCAATCACATCACACGTTCATCAAAGAAATGAATTTTGTTTCCCTAGTCACATCTTGCTTGCAGGTTAAGGTTAACTAGCAAGTGTTGTTGTCAAAGGCTCTCCTAAGGTGCACTTCATTGCCCACTGTATAAGAGAAGCAAATGGGACAAAATGGGCTATCCCGATCCCCCAGTCTGAGGAAGGAAATGAAAACTCCCCATCCAGATTTCTTGTATCTCTACTTATTTAAGATACCCATACTCACCCAAGTCCTTTAAATCTCAAAATTCCCTGCCCTTTTTGCATTTCATACAGGGACTCCCTAGACCACTTGTGCTTACTCAAAATAAAGATCTTGAAGTCAAGGCTCATCTAGTCAAATTCTATAAACTCTACATTTAAAGCATAACATTTCCATACATACGAGAAGGGCATAACATTACCACTTCTAAGGCACCAAAGTGATGAAACACTCGATTTTCTCACATTTCAAGTATGACAGATGCTAAACGGCAATCCAACTCCTTTCTTTACTGCTCATACATATATAAGAGCAGTCTTAAAAGTCGCAGGAAACTATTAAATACTACTGTTAGTAGGACAATGGCAGCTAAAAACCTCGATCCAAAAGACTATTGAGTAAGTTGTGATCACTATTTGGTGGATCAACATAGCCATAAAATAGGTGTGCAATTAAGATCCATCACGTAGAAATAAGAGAAGCCATTGTATAACAAATCAGATACCCATTGGATCAAAACCACCTATCAGCCTAAAACTGCATCAGCTTTAATACCAATCACATAATTCACCAATCAAACTTCACAATTTCGACTAAATCACAACCACCTTGAGCTATCAACATATCTTAAAAGATAAACAAAGCAGCACTAGATCATGATCACTATAAATAAACCTCAATAAAAAGAAATGAAAGTCACAAAGAGCTAACGAATAAGTTCAAATTACCTCTCCTGACCAGCAGTATCCCAAATCTGAGCCTTGACAGTCTTATGATCGATTTCTAAGGTCCTTGTCTGGAATTCAACACCGATTGTGGCCTTCGAATCAAGACTAAATTCGTTCCTCGAAAACCGGGCCAATAGCTGCGATTTCCCAACTGCAGAATCGCCGATCAACACCACCTTAAACACATAATCTATCTTCTGATTAAAATCCCCTCCATACAATTTTGACATCTTCCTAAACAAAAAAAAAACAAAAACCCGACCCGATCGATCAAATTGAAAAGATCGGGTTCCTGAACTCGTATTGCTATTACATAAACTTCGATCGTTCTATTTCCCCTTAAATTTCATTGATTTATTAATATACAGAGAGAATCGGATTAGGGTTTAATGAAAATTTGGGAAAGGAAATGGAGTTGTAATGGGTTTATATAAATTTTGATAGACATTCGGCTATTTGTTTTGTTGGACTTGGAGGGAAGGAACCGCGTCCTCGACAATGATTAACGGCTTTGCGCCTCCCCTATTGACTATTTAAAAAAAAAACTTTTTCCAACCACTTTATATAAATCAAGTATTGTTCTTAAAATTATATAGATGATATTATAAATATATTGTAATTTTGTGATTATATAATAATAAATAAAAAATATATAATCACCGATTTAGTGATTTTTTTGTGATTACGTATTTCATTTTTTAATTATACTCCTACTCCCACCCACCTCCATCATACCCCAAACGCCACCCATATCCTTACCCCCACCCTCCGCCACCCACCCTATCACTACCCCATCCACCCACCCTACCACCTACCCCACCACACAACCATCCTACCCCCTCCGTCACACTCAAATCCATCCACCCCCACCTTCTGTCATCCATCACCACCCCTCCACAAACCCACCACCCACTCAATGACCATCCATATCCATAACCTACTTATTTTTTAAAGAATTCATATATATATACTAGTTTGTAGGGTTAAGATTATTTTAGGAAATTTACATATTATTATACAGTATCATACAATAAAAATGTTATTAAACCATAATAAATAATACAATTTATTCAAACATTGTATTCATTAATATAATACAATAAAAATATAATATAATATAATACTATACCATATAATATTGAACATTATGAAATCATGGGTAACAACCATCCAAACAAAGTGTAGAAGTACTCCATATGCAATATGGCCTATAGAGTGAGGGAAAATTTTACTTCAACATTTATATCAGATCAATAAGAGAAATCTCAATAGCTATCTAATTTTTTACCTTGTTGGTGAGAAATTAATTTTTTACATTGTAATACCTTTTCCTCTTTCCTCTCCCCTTGTCACACACAGAAAAGGAGGAGCATAACTAGAGATGGCAGTGGATCCTGGATCCGGTCCGAATCTGGTGGATCCAGATCCGTTTTATAGAATATGGATCTTCAAAATTTGGATCTGATAGATCCGGATCGGACCCGAATCCGTTTCTGATGGATCGATTCTGGATCTGAATCTTGTATTTGAAATCCGTATCTAGTCCAGATCAAACCATGGATCTGTTTTTATTAAATATATTCATAACCTTGAATGTAATTTTATAAGTATTTTCTAAAAAAAATCATAATTTATGTATTTTACATTAGATTTGTATAATTATCTCCTTGACCATGGTCTTTAGACGTATTATGGTGCTTCAAATTTTATGTATCCTAAGTAGGGGTGGCAGATGGATCGTTTGGACTGAAGTTGAGCGGGTCAAAGATGGGCTGAAGTTGGGCGGGTCAAAGATGAGCTGAAGTTGTATATGGTGTTGACAGTCAATTTTGACCCATTTTTCATATATTTATTGCAATTTTATGTCTTTTAGGACACCGCATTCTAATCATCTTTTTTTACATTTTTTATCTTTTATTTTTTAATTAAGCATTATCTCTTTGTTAATATTATGTTTATATTATTACTACACCGTCATTTATTTTAATAATATTTGCATCTCTTTAAATAATTAATTGACATCCCGCTTTAATTTTAATTAGACATTAAATATTTGTCTAAATATTGTATTTTATTATTACTGCGTCGGCATTTGCATTTTAATAATCTTGCATCCTTTAAATAATTTTTCTTTTAAATAATTAACCCGCTTTGCATTTTGTCAAACCAGTCCAGTACGAGACTCAATCCGAATCATTCCAATCCAACACCATTTTTTATTTCATCCAAACACCCCCTTTTATTCCCCCCCTCCCCCCCCCCCCCCAATTTTTAAATTTCAAACCCCACTTTTAATTTCCCCCCCCCCCCCCCAAATACCAAACCTTAATCTACCCCCTATATAATAAACCATACCCCACATTTATTAAAAAAGGGCAAATTTCACAAGCCGCATAAGAGAGCCCTCCTCTCATTTTATTTTTAAAAGAAAAATACATCTTCTCCTCTCCTCTCCTGCTCCCGTCGCCGCCGCCGCCCTTCGCCGGAGATCCAAGCTCCGGCGAACCCCCTTGAAACACCGACAGCCACACATGTCCCCTCTCCACTGCTCCCGTCACCAACATCCCGTCGTCGCCGCCAGTCTCCTCATCTACCTCCACACCTCCCGTCGCCCAACTCCGGTGGAAACCCCACCGGCGAAACACCCCCACAACTAGGGATGGCAACGGGTAGGATCTGGACCGGATCCTACTAGATCCAGATCCAAATCCGTTTTACATACATGTATCCATATCCAGATCCATAGGGTCCATAAAATCATATCCAAATCCAGATCCATCGGATCCATCGAATCCACCGGATCCACGGATCGGATATGGATCCAAATCAAAGTGACTGATTATTAAGTTATACCTTCTAATCAGTCCAAATTTTCTAGAAAAAGAGTCAATTTAATTTAACGGAATCATGGGAATGCATCCGTAAATTATGACTAAATGACATTGTTGACAATTGTTATGCCTATTGGCTATTGGTGTAGTGAGAAACAATCCTCTCAATACCTAAGCTACTACATAAGTACCACATAAATGATTAATATAATGATTAAAGAATAACACGCAAAACGTGTCTCAATTAAAAAAATAATGGCCTTCGGCCCTTTGAATATAAAATAAAATTAAGATTACAAAGGATTCGGTGCCATGATGTATAAATAATAAATGTATAATTAATTTAATAAAAAACGGATTCACGGGTCGGATCTGGACCGGATACGGATCTCAAAGACAAGATCCAGATCCAGATCCGATCCATCATAAACGGATCCGGGTCCGATCCGGATCCGTCGGTTCCAAACTTTGAATATCCATATCCTATAAAATGGATCTGGATCCACCGGATCCGGATCGGATCCGAAATCCATTGTCATCTCTACCCACAACCACCATCAGCGCACATCAACAATACCCCCAGCCCTCTTCCCATTAAAAAAAAAAAAGAACCCCCATCTCCCATGGTTCCCGTCGCCGCCACTGCCCGTCGTCGTTGCTCTTCGTCGGCGACCCTAACACTCGTCTCCCGTCGACCACCACCACGCGAACCAAACCTCCGAAACCTCCGCTACAACCTCAGTATCCTTCTTATCGCCTGCGCCACGAGTCGCCACCGCGATCGCGAGACGCTTGGTTTCTTTTTGTTATTATATGTTGTGATTCGTTAATCGATTTTACGATTTTTGCGTCATTTGCTGATCGCGACTTTATTCTAGCGAACCCTGCTTAAGTAAAAATGTTAGAAAATAAATAATAAATGCTAAAATGTTAAAAGGGTTCGAGGAGTCGCCACCTAATTAATTTGGGTGAATTAGGACACCTAAATGTTAACTAGTTTAAAGTAAACATTAACTCCATTTTAATGGTCTGCAAAAATTGGGAGATTCTGGGCAATGGTTCTTTATTATCCTAAAGGGAAGGGGTTAGGCACCCTAAATGATCCGCTAACTTGCGGTTGTCCGTTCAAACCTAGGGTAATTATTATGCTAAGATGCATGTTTTGAAACATTTAAGTGAAGAGATGCTTGCGAATAAAAGGATATATTTTACAACCTGAAAAGATTTATGAGATTTGTTTATAAAAAGATAAATTTTCGAAGAAAGAAAAAAAAAAAAAAATGTTAATTCATAAAATACTTACATGCATATGACGCAGGAAATTAATTATGGCCGAAGATGCATTTATGAAATAGGCCCAGCATGTGAGGTATCTAGCAAGCGAAACTAATTTTCCTATACTAATGTTAATAATTGATGTTTGTAAAATTTGATAACAAATAATATTTTAACTACGTGAAGAGTTATGCAAGTATGAAGTCATTAGGTTATTTAATGTAACTTTAAGCAATGTATAGCGAGCCTAAAATAATTAAATTGGAAGAAATAAGTTTCTAGTGTCAAACTACCTCTTAATGGCAACTCAAAGCTTAAATATCCTAAAGGTTATGCTAGTAGTGCAATGTTAGACAATTAATTACAATAAATAAATGGGAAAGGGGGATCAAAAGAAGAAAGATGGCGATGTAATTCGCCATGGTTGGAATTTCAAGCGGATAGAGAAATGCACATAGACGCAGTCTTCATTTGCAAGAACTCGCGATGAGTCTCGCATGAGACTCTTCATTTTGTCCGCTATGTAAAAGAAAGAAAGAAAAAGATTAGTAAATAATATAAACTCCATCATATGCGAAATAAATGAAACATTAAACTAAACACACCAAGTACGCATGCCACTGGTTTTATCTCGACGATGAATCCCACCCATAAGTAAAACATTTAGAAATTAATCCATCGAATAGGCCTCAACATGCAAAATAATATCGTGACTAGCAAGATCGATTTTTCTTCAAGATCGATTTTCAAAGAAAGTGTCGATGTTGTCACACAAACAGTCCACTTGTACAAACTCAATCTAATATATTTAGCCATACAGATCGATACACACACAAACTACGCAGGTATACAACCCATATACACCGCATACATATTAATGAGGTGTGAGCAAAGCATCGTGTAATGGAATGGTCACGGGACGGCAGAGATATGTAATTGTATTCATCAGGATACATGTCCACCAACACACCGTTTGGCGAACTCCAAAAGAAAACCTAAGATGTATTTCCAGATTAGTAATTTAGGTACATATAGGATGGACTTTTGGTTCTAGATAAAGCTATGGACCCTTTATGGAACAATCCTCAAGCCATATATATATATATACCTACCTAACTAACTACATATAAATCAAAGGCATAAAACAAAAGCATGTACACGATTCAAATTCATCCCAAACCATCCTCGCCCACTAAGTGTCGAGCCCTAGATTCATGTCAAATTATGGAGATATACTGGATGATCCGCAAACCTGCATACAAATAACTTCAATAGGATATGTGAGACATGATGGTAAGATTAATTGGTGATTTATTCAAATCGCACTAGTCAAGACGCATCAAATACCGGACTTATCAAACAAGTTTCATACTATCAAATCACTTTAACATAGACGACCCTTCGAGGTAATGTTCTTAAAACAAGTCAATTGATTCATATACAAACATATACTTAATATATTAGCAAGTCTTGATATGCAATAACTTGGAAATCCAAATGAGATAACAAACTTCTATACTTCACTACATTTCAAATCAATAGTATGTCGTTAAAATCCGAACATGTTCTATATAATCGGATTCTCGCTATGCTAACACGGTATATAGAAATCGAGATTGAATCACACAACAAGAGTCATAGGATCGCGCTTCGTGACTTCAAAGAAATAGCAAAAATAGTATTACTCCTTTCCGATTCAAGTAACCTTAATGCACATACGGAATCGTAATATATCACCTAATGATACAACAATGGATCTAGACCTTATACAGTGTTATACACTTAAACGCGCATATAAAAGAATCACAATTGAATACCCACATGCTTAGAATAGAATAAACACCACAAATATCGAAGACTACCATCGATCGATTTATCCGAAACCATGATCAACCAAGTCGAACAAATTTGAACAAAATAATATACGATGTAGTCGCACGTAACATACAAAGATCACCAAACAACTAAATAAATGAAAGAGAACGGGTTTCGACCTTTTGCGTAGCGCGAATCGACAAAGGTTTTTCCGAGTCGAAAGGGAATTTGTGAAGAACCGTTTGCGTAATAGTAGATCAATGATAAAGAGAAAGGTTTAAGCGCACGTCGTCTGTGTTATCGATGATTGATGATCGATCCTCGATGCCTTATCAGACGTACAATGGAAGCATTTATAGCCCTATTTTGGGTTCACAAATCAAGACGAAATCCTCCTCCTTTCTTTGTGCGGTTTGGGATTATTTACCAAAATCAGTAGGATTTTTATGGTAAGGTAAACTGATTTTTGGGCTGATTTGGAAGATTTTAGTACGATTCGCTGCCATTTTCTGACGATTCAAAGAAGATTTTCCCGATAGTGTTTTGTTATGGTAAGTTTCTAAGGTATGGGTTGGCGATTTGGAGGGGAATGCGGCGGATTGAAAGGGGTGTTAGGGTTTCGCCGAGTGTTGGGGACGATGACAGGGAGGTATAAGGGGAAATGGGCTGGACGGCGCGGTCGTGCCGAGTATAAGGTAAAGGGAATTGGGCCCATGTAGTTGGGCTAGAAATTCATCAATGGTTTGTATAGACGAAATAAGTGGGCTTGGGGTATTTAATTAGTTTTTGGGTAGAGTTTTAGGTATTAGGTGTATTATTTAATTAATGGTAGATAAATGAAATCTAAATTGTGATTAAATTATTTAGGCGTTTATTAGTCCAAGCTATTATTATCCTAATAAATGTGGGCATGCTAATTAATTAGTGCTTAATATTTATAATGCGACCCTTATTAAAACTTATTTATTATGTGTATTTTGCGATGCAAAAATTAAGTCCTAACAAAAGAAAAAAATTGTTTAATTTATGGTGATTTATTTAAAAGTTCGACAAAATTCGTGTCAAATTGTCCTCTTTGTACGGGAAGATGGAAGAATCTCCGCACAAAGACGCTGACTTATAGCCAATTTTGCCCGGTCATCTGAGTCGATAAAATGTGTTGGTGTTTGAAAACTAGCGGGCCGACGCGGATTTAAAGATCGCCCCAAAGGTCAAGCTATGGTGACTATGAGTTATTGTGGTGCTAGAATGACGGGAGAGAGTAGTCGACGTCGTCCACTTTTGCCTTTTGTTGGAAGCCTTGCTCCCAACAAATTACCTCGCCCGTAGAAGAGGTAGGTCCACGCCAGGCTCCATCTTTGTAGCTTGTTAACGCCTCAGATCAAGCTAAGATAGAGGCATTAGTGCATAAATCACAAAACAAAACAACGCAAGTATGTAAGTTTGTGGTCAGAATGGATCAGATATGGTATGATGATACGCCGCTCAGATAGACGAAGAATGCAAATGACGCCTTGTATGGGCGTTATCGCTCAGATGGACGAAATGCAAGTGACGCCAGATGGGCGCGTTATCGCCTTGTATGGACGAAATGCAATGACGCCTTGATGGGCGTTATCGCCTCAGATGGACGAAATGCAAATGACGCCAGATGGGCGTTGTCGCCTTGGACGAGATGCAAATAACGCCAGATGGGCGTTATCGCTTTGTATGGACGAAATGCAATGACGCCAGATGGCGTTGCGCCTTTGATGGAAGACGCAAATAACGCCAGATGGGCGTTATCGCCTCAGATGGACGAATGCAAATGACGCCAGATGGGCGTTTCGCTCAGATGGACGAAATGCAAATGATGTCCTAAGGTTTAGATAAAAATTATTCTATACGTGGAGTCAGGTCGCAATATGCGTAATCAAAACCGGATGAAATAATTAAAGTGTAAATGATGTAGCTGTGGTTTTGCAAGATGTATTTGATGTAGACTTTGCGCTTTGATTTTCGCGAGCAACTGTTGTATTGGAACGTTGCTATCAGCGCCGCTTTCGACATGGCGCCGCTTTGGACTTGTCGCCGCTTTGGACTTGTTGTGTTGACGACGCTATCAGGTTTCTCACGCTCGTAGACTAAAGCTCGAAGGAGTTAGTGCATAACCGCTAAGACGTAATAATAATAAAGCATGAAACGAAAAATGCAAGAAAAATGCCCCCAGATGTGATAATACCGCTGACTTGGGCGCGCCGGACGTGGTGTCGCTTTCGGCGCCGCTGACGCGCCGCTTTCGACGCGAGTCGCTGACCGAGTCGCCGAACTCGACGCCGTTGGACGTGGTGTCGCTGACTTGGCGCCGCTTCGACGTGGCGCTGCCGGACGCGAGTCGCTGACTCGAGTCGCCGAACTCGACGCCGTTGGACGCGGGTGTCGCTTGACTTGGCGCCGCTGACGTGGCGCCGCCGGACGCGAGTCGCCGACCGAGTCGCCGAACTCGACGCCGCTTGGACGTGGTGTCGCTTTCGACGTGGCGCCGCTTTCGACGCGAGTCGCTGACCGAGTCGCTTTCGACCGACGCCGCTTTTTGGACGTGGTGTCGCTTTTGGACTCGCCGCCGGACGAAATGGACGTCATGGACGAAATGCGATGTTCGCCGTCAGATGGACGAAATGTAGACGCTCGCCGTCAGACGGACGAAATGTAGATGTTGTTTGAATGTTATTGTCCTCCTCGCTCGCTGACCGCAACATTCACTCAAAGAAAAATCGCGAGTTCGGGGAGGGTCACCGACAGGTTGGCTCTGATATTTGCACGCTGTCTCTCGCCCGACCATGTAACCCCGCTCGATTTCGAGTCTCTACGAAACATTTGTTGAAAATATTCTATCTCGAAAATACTAGTAGGAAATTATGTCGATTTTTTGAATAATGACATGTTATGAAACGGCGAGCATCCTTATCCAAAACGGCAGATATTCTCTCATACTCTGCTCCGCCACGCTTTCTTTTAAAATTTTGTCCCTTGGGACATGGAACCTTCACGTAAATCGACCATGTCCATTGATGTCATTTGTAGTAAAGTCCTTAAAATTGTCCCGCTTTATGCCGATCTTTCAAGCATACGGGATCATATTTGTCAATGTCCTTTCGTGGTGAAGTCCTTAAAATTGTCCCGCTGATCGACGCAACCGAAGCCTGATATATATCGCCGCCGACATAATGCCGATAACGCCGTTGTCCGACGTGCCGCTCTCGTAGAATAAATGCTCCCGCAAGCTGCTCGAGAAAACGTTAGTGTATACCGCTTAAACAAAATGATAAATATATACGAGAAGCGCAATTTTACGGGTAGAGATGTCGCCCCCGATATGCCGGATGAATATCGAGATGTTGTCCTCGCACGATCGACGAATCGACATAGGTCCTGCTGCGTGGGTTGCAACTTTGACTTTATGTTCGAGCCGACGCGCTATAATTTGTCGCAGGATTTGAACTCGATTGTTGATGTTTGTCCGCTTCGCTATTTCAAGAATTTTGTATTTTCTCGCTTCGCAGTAACTTTGTCAGACCTTCGCTAATACGGGGACTGCGCCAAAGGAAAATTTGTGAGTTCGGCGGGCGGTTGATTCGCTGACTTTGTAGTTTTGACTCTTGATGGACGCCCGCCTTTGTTTGGGACTCATAACCCCGCCCGTTTCCTACCTTGTCCCGCTTTGAAAAGGGTGTTTGGCCCGGCGGGTCTCAATGGAGTTGTTTGTATGTTATGTGCATTTTTGTTATTTCGTAACGGCGGAAAGTTTCCTAGTGGCGTGGCCGATTTAGGCCGCCACGATCCCCACGAGGAATCAGTCATGACGTAGTTCATTACAAGCGAATATCGGGTAAAATTCTAAAGCGCGGACCGGCCGATATGGCCGCCACGATCCGCCAGGAATCAGTCGAACGTAGTTCCAAATACATATAAAGGGCAAAATGCATTAAACTAACTATCTCAGACTCTACGAGGCGGGCGCGAGTCCACTTCTCTCGGTCTTAGAGGCGTGGTCTTCACGATCATACCGATCACATTGTATTTATGTTTCCTTTTCAAAGAACGAGAAGACTTTAGAGCCCTTCCACGCAGTCAGATTCTTCTTTTGATTTCTCGCTGCATGTTTTGATGAACGATCGATTCAGCGCAACAGCTAGCCGGCATTTCTCTTCCTCGAGATTGATTGATGATTCAACAACGGTCCCTTCCAAACCGCTTTGTTCAACAATCATGTTAACATGTGCATCATCGTGGTTTGGTAAGTGGTTGTTGTTTATATCGGGAGCTTCAAGTTGGACGACTCCATCTTTGATCAATTCTCGATTTTGTCTTCGAGGTATAACAATATGTCATGCCTCGACACCGAGTGGTATGCACAATGTTTAGTTTTATCGTGCCTCTGAGGTAGGCCCGGGGTATTTCCGGGAATCGCGAGTATTCTCGCGCGCCTTCTCATACACTTGGGCTATGGGTTCGCCTAACGGTGTATAGGTTTTTGCTGGTTTTCTTTCGCATCTACGCTGGCTCGGGGTCCGCTTGGCGCGCGGGTTCGTAATCAGGCGAGTATTTCGATATGCCGTTGGGTATGGTAAATGTGATACGGCGAAGGTCGATAATGTGGATTTTGAGTGTTTTCGTTACGCAGCGAGGCGGTGGATTGTGATACACCGACGCTGTTCTCGCCTATGCTCCGAATGACCATGATAGGGTGATGATCTCTTCTCCTCTCGCGAGGTACCTCCCGAATCGATCGCATTGCTCGCTAGCTGCTTGTAGGTCGCCAAGTTTGTAATTCGCTGCCTTAATGCCTTCTTCCACGGTCGCCATTCTACGACTTCGCAAAACTTCGCCAATTACACCGATCATCCTTTCATAATATGTCACGCCCTTAACGATCGCACGAACGCGTGGTCATTTCGCTCTCGCCATCGAGGTTGGACTCTTGCTCTCGACCGCCACCCAGGCGTATTCTCGAAAGTTTCGTGGATTTCTTTTCAAGCTTCATAAGATAAAATCTGCTCAGACAAATTGTCGAATCTAAATCTATCCATGAAATCTTGTGCCACGGCATTCCAAATTGCCCCATTTTCGGCGGTCTTGGCACGTGTACCACCCAAATACCGCCGTTAGACTCGATGAATAACTTCATGACGATTGCCCGATTTTTACCAACTCCAATCAATTTATCGCAATGACCTTAGATGAGCTCGAGGATTCCCTTTCCATCAAACATGTCAAATTTGGGCACCTTGTACCCTGTAATTCAACGCCGTGGTGCATACATAAGTTTTCATATTCCAAACCTTCTTCCCTTGTTCATCCGAATGCTTTGAATGCCTCTTTCAAACTACGGATTTCTTTTGCCACATTTTCATCACTCTAGCTCGAGTTCCGCCCATTTCCTTGTATTGATCCGTCTCGAGAGGATGTATGCATAATAAATGGTTGACTTTCGATCGGACGTGCTAATCCTCATATTGCTTGTGTCATCCGCCGTATTGTGGCTTGGCAATTTGGGTCGAGCGGGAGATATAAGTAGCGGAGGTTGAGATGTGATGTAGTGAACGGATCATCGCGAGGTCGGTTTGCAAATTGACCGCAAGTGACGCTTTGCGCGAAATGGTATGTCGCCTCCGCGGAGCTTTGGGGAAGGAGGCTCGAGGGTCGGACGCGATTGCATTTGTCCTTAGTTCGGGAGTGGTGCATTCAAGCTAATAGACATGTTTGTGATATCTCGAGCCTTTCTATTTCGGCCATAATTTCCATTTGTCGCAATAGTTTGGCGAGGTGTTGATCATTGGTGTTTCTCCTTTCTAACGCCTCGCATCCTCTACAGAACGGGATGAGTCCTAAGTTGTTTCGCTCGTGCTTCGGATTAGTCATTTATTTGGATGATTGTGCTTCCGCCACCAACGCGAATCAACCTTTGGGGATAAGCTAGACAAAAATAAACCTTTAACAAACGGCAAACCAAGTTAGTATAATATGCAAAAAGTTGCGACAATATATACTAATAAGCAAATTGCAAATCAAGTGCGTGTTCTAACACGTTTGGGACCTTTTATGCCGAGGTAGGCCTAAACGCCAAATACGCGAGGTTATGATGGATTTGTCCAAGTCGCTCGACCGTAATGCTTTGTCAAATGGCGACCAAACGACGGCACTTTTTCCAATTTCAGCATTTACATGATTAGGTTTTGGATTTGTCTATCATTGTCACGCCACACGATTACGCCGTTGGTCGTTGGGTTGAGAAACCCGTCGACAAATTTGGTGTCTTCCTAATCGCGTGTCGATGCCGCGACCACCCACCTAAGGTAAATACACGCATGCCCTAAAATAAAGGGTGGTATAGCTCTATCTTAAGTTTCTAAGATTTGGCTTTTCTAGACGAAAGATTCCCGAGCGACAACTCGAGTGAGAAGGCTACGCGACCACCGTTGGACCGGATTTTCCGCAAAAATACCAACTCTCTTAAATGTGGGTGTTTGAAAGAAATTTGCAGTGCAAAGCACACCCGCGTGAGTGTGTGATTGTGTGAATTTTCCAGTGGAAGAAATATGAGCGAATGCCAATTTAGGGAAAGCAGAAAGCAAGTAGCAATTAAAATAAACAAAGCATAGCACACGAAATTAAATGCAAAAATAATGCCAAATAATAACCCTAGGTCATATGGTTAAGAACCTTAAATCCCAATGAGTCGCCATTCTGTCGCGCTGCTGATCATGACTTTATTCTAGCGAACCCTGCTTAAGTAAAAATGTTAGAAAATAAATAATAAATGCTAAAATGTTAAAAGGGTTCGAGGAGTCGCCACCTAATTAATTTGGGTGAATTAGGACACCTAAATGTTAACTAGTTTAAAGTAAACATTAACTCCATTTTAATGGTCTGCAAAAATTGGGAGATTCGCAATGGTTCTTTATTATCCTAAAGGAAGGGTTAGCACCCTAAATGATCCGCTAACTTGCATTGTCCGCTCAAACCTAGGGTAATTATTATGCTAAGATGCATGTTTTGAAACATTTAAGTGAAGAGATGCTTGCGAATAAAAGGATATATTTTACAACCTGAAAAGATTTATGAGATTTGTTTATAAAAAGATAAATTTTCGAAGAAAGAAAAAAAAAAATGTTAATTCATAAAATACTTACATGCATATGATGCAGGAAATTAATTATGGCCGAAGATGCATTTATGAAATAGGCCCAGCATGTGAGGTATCTAGCAAGCGAAACTAATTTTCCTATACTAATGTTAATAATTGATGTTTGTAAAATTTGATAACAAATAATATTTTAACTACGTGAAGAGTTATGCAAGTATGAAGTCATTAGGTTATTTAATGTAACTTTAAGCAATGTATAGCGAGCCTAAAATAATTAAATTGGAAGAAATAAGTTTCTAGTGTCAAACTACCTCTTAATGGCAACTCAAAGCTTAAATATCCTAAAGGTTATGCTAGTAGTGCAATGTTAGACAATTAATTACAATAAATAAATGGGAAAGGGGGATCAAAAGAAGACTCGAAAGATGGCGATGTAATTCGCCGGCGGGTTGGAATTTCTGAAGCGGATAGAGAAATGCACATAGATGCAGGTCTTCATTTGCAGTAACTCATGATGAGTCTCGCTATGAGACTCTTCATTTTGCTCCGATGCGTGCCATGTAAAAGAAAGAAAGAGAAAGATTAGTAAATAATATAAACTCCATCATATGCGAAATAAATGAAACATTAAACTAAACACACCAAGTACGCATGCCACTGGTTTTATCTGACGATGAATCCCACCCATAAGTAAAACATTTAGAAATTAATCCATCGAATAGGCCTCAACATGCAAAATAATACTGGTGACTAGCAGCATCAGATTTTTTCTTTGAAGATCAGATTTTCAAAGAAAGTGTCGATGTTGTCACACAAACAGGTCCACTTGTACAAACTCAATCTAATATATTTAGCCATACAGGATCGATACACACACAAACCATGCAAGGTATACAACCCATATACACTGCATACATATTAATGAGGTGTGAGCAAAGCATCGTAATGGGAATGCCGGTCGCTGGATGGCAGATATGTAATTGTATTCATCAGGATACATGTCCACCAACACACCGGGTTTGGCAGAACTCCAAAAGAAAACCTAAGACAGTATTTCCGCATTAGTAATTTAGGTACATATGGGATGGACTTTTGGTTCTAGATAAATTTGGACCCTTTATGGAACAATCAGCCATATATATATATATACCTACCTAACTAACTACATATAAATCAAAGGCATAAAACAAAAGCATGTACACTGATTCAGTCCATCCCAAACCATCCCCTGTCCACTAAGTGTCGAGCCCTAGATTCATGTCAAATTATGGAGATATACCAGATGTATCCGCAAACCGGGCATACAAATAACTTCAATAGCTGGATATGTGAGACATGATGGTAAGATTAATTGGTGATTTATTCAAATCGACTAGTCAAGACGCATCAAATAGGACTTATCAAACAAGTTTCATACTATCAAATCACTTTAACATAGACGACCCTTCGAGGTAATGTTCTTAAAACAAGCTGAATTGATTCATATACAAACATATACTTAATATATTAGCAAGTCTTGATATGCAATAACTTGGAAATCCAAATGAGATAACAAACTTCTATACTTCACTACATTTCAAATCCAATAGTATGTCGGGGTTAAAATCCGTGGAACATGTTCTATAATCGGATTGTTATGCTAACACGGTATATAGAAATCTGAGATTGAATCACACAACAAGAGTCATAGGATCGCGCCTTCGTGACTTCAAAGAATAGCAAAAATAGGTATTACTCCTTTTCCAGATTCAAGTAACCTTAATGCACACATACGGAATCGTAATATATCACCTAATGATACAACAATGGATCTAGGACTTTATACAGTGTTATACACTTAAACGCTGCATATAAAAGAATCACAATTGAATACCCACATGCTTAGAATAGAATAAACACCACAAATATCGAAGACTACCACTGACTGATTTATCTGAAAACCATGACTGAACCAAGTCGAACAAATTTGAACAAAATAATATACAGATGTAGTCGCACAGAACATACAGCATCAGTCAAACAACTAAATAAATGAAAGAGAATGGGTTTCGGACCTTTTGCGGGTAGCGAACTGAGGCGACGACAAAGGTTTTTCCGAGTCGTCGAAAGGGAATTTGTGAAGAACTGGTTTGCAGAATAGTAGATTGAATGATAAAGAGAAAGGTTTAAGCCGCAATGCCGTGTTATCGATGATTGATGATCGATCCTCGATGCCTTATGCGTGTACAATGGAAGCATTTATAGCCCATTTTGGGTTCACAAATCGATTTAAATCCTCCTCCTTTCTTTGTGCGGTTTGTGGGGATTATTTACCAAAATCAGTAGGGATTTTTATGGTAAGGTAAACTGATTTTTTGGGCTGATTTGGAAGATTTTAGTACGATTCGTTGCCATTTTCGGACGATTCGAAACTGAAGGGAAGATTTTCCTGATAGTGTATTGTTATGGTAAGTTTCTAAGGTATGGGTTGGCGATTTGGAGAATGCGCGGATTGAAAGGGTGTTAGGGTTTGAGTGTTGGGACGATGGCAGGAGGTATATGAAATGGGTCGACGGTGGTCGAGTATAAGGTAAAGGAATTGGGCCCATGTAGTTGGGCTAGGAAATTCATTGGGCTGGTTTGTATAGGACGAAAATAAGTGGGCTTGGGGTATTTAATTAGTTTTGGGCTGGGTAGAGTTTTAGGTATTAGGTGTATTATTTAATTAATGGTAGATAAATGAAATCTAAATTGTGATTAAATTATTTAGGCGTTTTATTAGTCCAAGCTATTATTATCCTAATAAATGTGGGCATGCTAATTAATTAGTGCTTAATATTTATAATGCGGGACCCTTATTAAAACTTATTTATTATGTGTATTTTGCGATGCAAAAATTGCGGTCCTAACAAAAGAAAAAAAAATTGTTTAATTTATGGTGATTTATTTAAAAGGGCTGGACAAAATTGGGTGTCAACAGTCGCGTCTTACCGGAGTTCTGAAAAACTCCGGCGACGTTGCTCTTGACTGCAATTTGGGCATCGGTTGTTATCTTGGTTAATGGGCTGGTTTTATATTTTTTTTTTGGGCATCTGCCGGAGTTTTAAGACTCCGGCGACGTTTTAAAATTTCAGCGAACTAGGTGGGTTGTTTCCATCGTTCGTGAGCCACGCATTGCCGTGGTTTTGCTCTCGCTCTATTGTTTCTTTGCGCTCCGGTGACCACTGTTTCGCTCATGGTTGTCCGTTTTATACTGCTTTTCGCTATTGTTTATTTGGGTATTATTGTTGGCTTTAGTCGACATCTTCGGCGAACTTGTTGCATTACTTGTGGTTGTTGTATCACTGATTATTGTTTCTTTTGCTTTGAGGTTTTTTCTGGACTGTTGTGTTGTTCTAATCTATGGGGTTGGTTTCGGGCACTGCTACTGTTCCGGCGAACTGTCCGCTGTTCATTGGGTTCTGTATTAATTTTAGGCGATTTTGGGTTAATTTATTTACTGATTTTTGAACAAGTTACTACACTTGGTGTTTTACTGATTTTTGAACAAGTTACTACACTTGATATTTTACTGATTTTGAACTTGATACTACACTGGCCTACGAAGAATTTATCCGTCGATCCGAGGCCCCGTGGTAGCGAGGCTAATATGTGGCGAGGAAAGTGAAATGATTAGACGAGAATGCATAATATCGTTCATCGGCGGGGCGAGTCGACCGCAGCCGAAGCGATATTGGCTTCTCGTGCCCTAGTATCCTTGGCATAACACTAGCTGAGCTCACGCTATATATATATATATATATATATATATATATATATATATATATATATACATAAATTGTGTTTATTTGATAATTTATTTTATTATTTACTAATTCTTTTACTAAGTGTCTTTTGCAGGTACCCATAGGCGCACTCCAAAGTTAAAGCATTCGCATAAAATAAAATAAAATAAAATAAAAAGCGAAATATCGCTAAATTCTATTCATTCCATCTTTTTTATGTTTATTTGCTTTCATTACTATCTTGTTAAATATATATCTATTTTAAATATTTGCATGTCTAGTTTAAATATCTCTTGGTTAGTTTAATAATTAGAACACCTTTAGAATTGTAAATTGCATGTTAGCACAATAATATTAAACCTAAGTTTGATCGGACAACCGCAAGTTAGCAGATCCTATAGGATGCCTAACCCCTTCCCTTTAGGATAATAAAAAACTCTTACCTAGAATCTCACATAGCTTTCGCAGACCTTTAAATGGAGATCATTCGTAGTATTTTATGCTACATTTTAGTGTCCTAATTCACTATAATAATTAGGTGGCGACTCCTTAAATGCATTTAGGAATCAACCATACGCAGTTTCCCGTTTCCGACTCCGGTTGAAAACGGGCGCGACAGATGGGTTAATGTCCAACCCGTCCAAAACTTACATGAGCTAAGATGTGCATGTCAAGATGGGCTAAATGATGGGTCATAACCCAACTTGACTCATTACTTTTACAAATTTCAAACTTACCTTCTATGATGTTATTTTATTTTGTATGATATTTGATTTTTTCATATATTTATTTTTAAAATAAGAATAATATTTTTAAGACATTCTTCATTTTTTATAAAAGTAAAAAAAATATGAAATAGAAATTTGATGATGAGGTGAGGGTGGAAGGGGTAGGTGTGAATAGGGGCGGGGGTGGAAGGGGTAGGTCTGGATAAGAAAAAAATCATATTTTTTATAAATTATTTATAAAATTTAAAAAATATAAAATAGAAATTTGAGAACGCAGTAGGGTGTGGTGGGTGGTGGTGGTGATGGTGGGGGAGGTAGGTGGGGTTAGAGCAATGGGGGTAAGAAAAAATTTCATATTTTTTATAAATTGTTTATAAAGGTAAAAAAATATAAAATAGAAATTTGAGATTGGGATAGGGAGTAGGGTTAGGTACGAAAAAAAATCATTTTTTTTTTTGTAAAAGTAACAAATATGAAATAGAAATTTGAAAATGGGTGGGTGCGGGAGTTAGAGAGAAGGTAAGAAAAAATTCCATTTTTTTTTATAAAAGTAACAAAAAATATGAAATAGAAATTTGAGGATGGGTAGGAATGGAGGGGTATATGTGGGTAGGGTGGAGGGGTAGGGGTATGGTGGTAAGAAAAAAAATCATATTTTTATAAAAGTAAAAAAAATATAAAATATAAATTTGTGATTGGGGTAGGGCGGACGGCGGGGAGGGGGCAGGGAGGGGGGTAACGGGAGATAAGATAAAAAAATTATTTTTTATAAAAGTAACAAAAAATATGAAATAATAATTTGAGGATGGGGTAAGGGTAGGTGGGGTTAGGACGGTAGGGGAGAGGTAAGAAAAAAAATTCATATTTTTTATAAAAGTAAAAAAATATGAAATAGAAATTTGAGGATGGAGTGGGGTGGAGGGGGTATGTGTGGGTAGGGTGGAGAGGTAGGTGTGGTCGTGTGGATGGGGGGTTAGGTGTGGGTATGAGGGTAAGAAAAAAATTAATATTTTTATAATTCTTTTATAAAAGTAAAAGAAATAAAAAATAGAAATTTGAGATTGAGGTAGGGGTAAGGGGAGGGGGTAGGTCGGAGGTAAGATAAAATTATATATATATATATATATATATTTATAAAAGTAACAAAAAATATGAAATAGAAAATTGACGATGGGATGGGGGTACGGTAGGGGGAGGTAAGAAAAAATTCCATATTTTTTATAAAAGTAAAAAAATATATGAATATAAATTTGAGGATGGGGTTGAGGGGGTAGGTGTGGGTAGGGCGGGCGGGGAAGGTAAGAAAAAAATTTATTTTTTATAAATTATTATAAAAATAAAAACATAAAAATTGAAATTTGAGAATATGGTAAGGTGGGTGGGGGTATGTAAGAAATTTGAAGATGCGGTGGAGGGAGTAGGGGGAGGATGTAAGAATAATATTTTTAATATTTTTTTTATAAAAGTAAAAAAATATGAAATAGAATACTCGGGTAAACAATAGAATAGTATATGAGTTACTTTATGCTAATGTAATGAGTTGATTTGGGTTGTTCAAAATGAATGTGTTAAGTTGGGTTAGCCCAAACATAGCTCATTTATTAGTATGTCAATGCTCAAACCCATTAAAATCTGAGCGGGTTGAGCGGGTCAATTGGACTTGAATCCAATTTTCCACCCCTACTCCCAAGTACCGGTCTTGTTTTTGCTGCTGCTGTGTCTTTATATTCCTCATTTCTGGGGTTGGGGGAATTTTCGTCTAATCTGTCCTAAAGATTTCGAGGAAGATTGACGATTCTCCTTTAGTGATATGATCAACACATGCAATTGCTCTTTTATCTGTTCAGGATAGTAGTATCAGTATGAGATCAGAAGCTTTATTAAGAGGTCTTTACTAATTAGAGCACCTAGTTCACGCCAGCTTGTTAAAAAACACAATTTTGCTACATTACTACCTCTAGTTTAAAACTTGAATAATTTTTTTGTGTGATAGTATAAATTTGTGGTTGAATACACAAGTGTCATGTTTGTGTAGATTGATTGAATGAACTAAACTTTTTTTTTCAATCAGATTGAGTTTCATTTTGTCAAAAAAGTTTCAACGGGTGAGAATATTATTCAACGCAATTGTTTTTACATATGGATCCGATGGATCTAGATATGATTTTTATGGACCCGATGGATCTGAATCTAAATATGAAAAACGAATTTAAATCTAAATCTAGTAGGATCCGGTCCAGATCCAATCTGTTGTCATCCCTAACCATAACCGACAGTCAATGTCGTTAACTTGTACAAAGAAAACCACATCAACATATCTACCCATTTTCATTAACATACATGGCGTACACATAAATTAAACATTTGGAAACTATCATAAAATATTGGCATAGAAAGCCTCATGATATCTCAAAAAAATAAGTGTAGATAGTAACATTAGCGTCACCAGAAATACGAGAAATGAAATATAATCGTATAGCCCCCTCACAATCATATGAAATTAGGGTTGACAAACTAGACCCAAGCATAATTTATCTGTCCAACTCGCTCCGATTTTAATAGGTTTGGACATTGACATATTATTAAATAGTCTAAGTTTTGGGCTAGCCCAACTTATATCATTCATCTTGAATAACTCAATTCAACCAATTACATTAGCTCAAAGTAACTCATCTACTATTCTATTGTTTACACAAGTCTTCTATATCATATTTTTTTACTTTGATAAAAAAATTATAAAAATATGATTTTTTTTTACCCTCATACCCACACCTACCCTGAACCCACACGTACCCCCTCTGCCCTACCCCTTCCGCCCCCACCCCATCCTCAAATTTCTATTTCATATTTTTTTTTTACTTTTATAAAAATATGAAATTTTTGCTTACCTCCTCCTACCGCCCTAACCCCACCTACGCCCACCACATCATCAATTTCTATTTCATATTTTTTGTTACTTTTATAAAAAAAAATGATTTATTTTCGTCCCCCGCCCTACCCCGATCTCAAATTTTTATTTTATATTTTTTTACTTTTATAAACAATTTATAAAAATATATGATTTTTTCTTACCCCCCTCTGCCCTAACCCCACCTACCCCCACCCCCATTCTCGAATTTCTATTTTATATTTTTTTACTTTTATAAACCCCCGCCCTTATCCACACCTACCCCTTCCATCACACCTCATCCTCAAATTTCTATTTCATATTTTTTTTTGCTTTTATAAAAAATGAAAAAATTCTTAAAAAGATATGGAAAAAATCAAATATCATACAAAATAAAATAACATCGTATAGAAGGTAAGTTTGAAATTTGTAAAAATAATGGGTCAAGTTTGACAAGTTGGGTTATGAGTTATGACCCATCATTTAGTTCATCTTATCCCATGTAAGTTTTAGGCGTGTTGGACATTGACTCATCTACAACTTCAACTCATCTTGCAACACCCAACTTCAGCCTAAACGACCCATCTGTCATCCCTATATGAAATATCTAAATATTTAAGTTACTTTCATAAATTTAAACTCGTGCATTGTAGCAAATCATGAAACTCCTCACCCAAATTGATATTCCATAGATGGGCTTGGGTCTCATTTGTTTTTATTAAGATTAATACGTTTAAATCTGAATATACATCTGAATTTAAGATATACATTAAGATTTAGATATTTGAATTTAAATACACATATAATTATTAAGATATTATATTAAGATTTGAATATTAATAATTAAGATGGTTTATTTTTTCAATATCTGAATATGTAAAATCTATCTTTATTTAAAAATTAATAGATATGAAATTCAGACAAAATATTAAATTAATTTAATACTATATCAAGAAAGTTTTTTTTTAAAAAATTATGGCGGTTAGCGGCATTGATGACTAGCAGTTGTGATTGTCGGTGCCGGTTGAGAATGATTGTAACAACCCGATATTTTTTTCTAAGTTTAGAATTACTTATTTATATATAGTTTGCCTAATTTTAATGGGTTAGATATCGAAGCGGAATATATCTGCATAATTTATATGAGATGATGATTAGAGTTAAGTAATTAGAGGACTAATTTTTTATCACATTGACACATTTGATGAGAGGGACAATTAGATGTCTTTGAAAGATTTGAAATGTGACAGAAAGTGGGGCAGCCCACCACATTTTTGTCATCTCACGTGACCCAAAGAGAATGGGCATCTATATTTGGGGGCAAAAGCGAAAATCCTCGCCCACAGGGCCTTCATCCTCCGACCTGATAGAGATTGGTGGAGGAGGTAAATTGTCACTACTCGACTCGACGGGCCGCGACTAAACGTCCTAATTGGACGTCATTACTGACATGTCACTCTTAATCCATCTAATACAGAGATCTATAGAAATTTCGGCAGCAGAACGCTGCTTTTACAACATCTTCCTAAAATGGGCGATCCGACAAGGCTGCCAAATTAACAACAGAACAACAATCATAATGGGCTAGCCGACTAGGCTGCCACCAACCAACATTATGTACACAAAAGAATAATAAAAAATAAGCAAGTCGGCAAGGCTGCCACTAGATAACAACAAGTATAACCGGGAACGCCCCAACACAGGGTATAACAACATCAAACCCAAAACAAGGTACAAACGTCCAACCCACAACTGTCTACAGGCCTCTAAGAGTGTAATACTGACATATGACGGGACAGGACCCCGTCGTGCCCAAAATATGCATAATTCTGAAAGATAAAGGTGCATGCTAAAATAGGCGCTCGGAACAAAGGAGCTCTCCAACTGTTGTACAAAAATCATAGACTGGAGGGTCACCTATCTGAATACCTGAACCTGCGGGCATGAATGCAGCCCCCGGGAAAAGGGGGTCAGTACGATAGATGTACCAAGTATGTGGAACTGGAAAATACTATACTAGAAATCATAACAATCAACGTAAAACAATAGACGAGTAAGAATTCAACTTAATTGTATAAATGTACTCCATCAAATAAGAGTAATGAAAATCAATTCTTCCCTTTTCAAAATATGCAAGTCAGGCCAAAATCATGAACTTTTATCTTCAGGATATAATAGCACGGGACTCGAACCCGTCTAGGTACATATATATCATGGGACTCGAACCCAAGTAAGCATGTATATCGTGGGACTCGAACCCAAGTAAGCATGTATATCGTGGGACTCGAACCCAAGTAAATATATGGAATAATATAATGTCATGAGACTCGAACCCGCATCATGGAGAGCTAATCCATGGAATAATAATAAATCGGGAGTTGAACCCGCTTGGGACTCGAACCCAAGTAATATAATAATAATAACCGGGACTCGAACCCGGAACATACTATATAGTGTCGGCCCTCTATGTGAGAGACTCGGTGAATGTGTAATAGGACTCGGCACGAGTAGATATCATGAGCAACTATATGCAATTGGAAATCATCTTTGACTTTCGATAATATCATCATAATACATTCTTTACTGAAATCATAGACACTTGTCATAACAATTTTCCTTTAAAACTAACTCTGTAGAAAATCATGTACGTCCGCCGTACTTTTATTAAAATCAAGTCAAATGAAAGTTTTTCACAAGGTCGTGCCAAAAACAGGGAAAAAGGATTTTCACAAAATCATGCCAAAGAAAGAATAGTCTCACATACCTTTTAAGCGAACAAATCAACTAAATGCTAAGACATGTCTCGTCTAGTATGTCAACCTATAACAATGACAATACGTTCGTCAATTCTACGGTCTCTAACGTAAGTTATTCAAATAACGACTTCTTATTTCTATAAAAAATTGGACAGCACTTCCCATGTTTATATGCATATCCACAATTTACCAACAAGCCAACCAACACTAATAATCCAACATTATTCCAGGATATAATTAAATTAAGCCCAACATACTTCATATACGCTATCCTATAACCTTCCTTCTCTTATATCCATGGAAGACAACAACTTCAACAACTAAGACAACTACTACATTTACTTCTCATGTTAGTCAATCATTTAGTTACGTTAGAATTATTCATGGGGCAATCCAATCTCTTAACGACATCGTCAATTCAAGAATGTGAATTTAATAATCCTCAAAAGAGAAATATAAATAACTTATCATTTTAAATACTCATTGGCGTGTTCGCAACTTGTATAATTATATCTTATATCCATTATCCGAATATTAACTTTAATGACGTTCTTAATCATAGTCTTAACTTACGAGGTGTAACATAAATCATAGTAATTCACCGGCCCACTAGATGAGAGGTACAATGTCTGGTGCCCACAAGAAGTCATCCCCCACAAAGGAGGAATAAAACTCTCACACTGCGGCTGCTAGGGTTCGAACCTGCCTACTTGAGGCAATCTACCACTCTGAAACCAACTGAGTTACGCCCATGCGGGCAGAATGGGCATCTATATTGCTCATATGTATTAACATTATTTAACAACAACAACATACCCAATGAAATCCCATAATGTGGGGTATGAGGAAAATAGAATGTACACAGACCTTACATTTACCTTGGTAGGTAGAGTGGTTGTTTCCGATAGACCATCGGCTCAAGATAAAGCATAAATAAAGTAATACATACAAAGCGACCAAACCATGATAGCGAATTCTGAAAAAGAAGCAATAACTAATGCAGGTATAAAATACACATAACATCATAAATCAAACGACAAGGGACTATAAAGTAATATTGTGCCTACTAGTATGATAGGCTAAGCGAGCCTACAATAATAACACTAGAACTACCAGTTTGTAAGCGTATATATGACTATGCTGGACTACCTACTACCCTAATACGTGTCCTCCATAACCCCCTATCTAAGGTCATGTCATCAGTGAGTTTCACATGCGTCATATCATGTTTAATCACCTCTCCCTCTCTTGTACCCGTCTATATCCAACCTCTCACACCTCCGTGCTGGAGAATTTGTGTCTCTCATCTGCACGTGTCAGAACCATCTCAACCTCGTTTTCCGCATCTTATCCTCCACCGTGGTCATTCCCACTTTGTCCCGGATATCATCATTTCTAATTATATCCCTTATTGTAAGCCCACACATCCATCTTAACATTCTTATATCCGCAACTTTCATCTTTTGGGTCTGCAAAGTCTTGACCGGTCAACACTCCGCCCCATACAACATAGTCGGTCTAACCACCACCATATAGAACTTGTCTTTAAATTTTGGTGGCACGTTTTTATCGCACAATACTCCAGATGTGAGCTTCAATTTCATCCACAATGCTCCAATACGATGTGTGACATCGTCATCAATCTCTCTATTCCCTTGGATAATAGACCTGAAGTACTTGAAGCTTCATTTCTTTGGAATGACCTGAGTACCAAACCTCACATCCATGCATGTCTCAAGGTCGCTCCCGTTACTGAACTTACACTCCAAGTATTATGTCTTGGTCCTACTTAGCCTGAACCCTTTAGACTTCAGAGTCTGTCTCCAAACCTCTAGCTTACGTTCACTCCGCTGCGAGTCTCATCAATTAGGATTATGTCGTCTGCGAATAACATACACCATGACACATCCTATTGGATTTGACACGCCAGTCCATCCATCACCAAGATTAAGAGGAACGGGCTAAGAGTTGATCTCTGGTGCAACTCCATCATCACTGAAAAGTGCTCTGAATCTCCTCTTACTGTCCATACCCTAGTCTTGGCTCCATCATACATATCCTTGATTGCCCTAGTGTACGTCACTAGTACACCTCTAAGCTCCAAACATCTCCATATAACCTCCCTAGGGACTTTATCGTATGCCTTCTCGAGGTCGATGAAAACCATATGTAAATCTCTCTTGCTCTCTCTATACTGCTCCACGAACATCCTAATAATATGAATGACTTCTGTAGTCGAAAGTCTCGACATGAATCCAAACTGATTCTCGGAGATAGACACGTCTCTTCTCACCCTCATCTCCACGATTCTTTTCAAACTTTCATAGTGTGATTTAGCAGCTTGATACCCAATAGTTGTTGCAAGCCATTTTTATGTTGTCAGGTGTCAAGTGACTTAAAGGGAGAATTAAGTGCAAGGGTTTTTGGTTCATACAAAGGGAGAGCAAAAGGAAATCAAAAGTGGGGCTTTGGGAAGACGTTTAACCGGCAGTGGCAGTTTCCAAGGGAAAAGGGATTTTTTTAGTTTCCTTCGTTGATAATTATAGTTTAGTGGTATATTGGGAACAGAGACTCTTAAGGCATAAAAGCTTGAATTAAGGTTTGGTTTATCGATGTCGGGCGCATTCGAGTTTGAGGTATTGATATTTTTTAATATATATTAGTTCCTTTACTGTTACCATTCTAGAGATAAGTATTATACATATGAATTATATTTTATAAATATTGAGTTAGATTGTGGCGTTGGTATATCTGTTAGCAAATTTAAATTCAGTATTTGAGGTAATGTTGAGATTAAGTCCTAACTTGATATTTGAGAAAATTTGAGATTTGATCCATTAATTGGCATCAAGATTGAAACTTGATTATAGATTTAGACTTCATGATTTATGAGTAATGTGTTCATATAATCAATTTCGAATTTCAGATAATTTACTAGAGGGAAGGGTTCGAACTGATCAAGAGTTTACTTTGATTTTGAGGTGTTCTAAAATTTTAGGATTAGTTTCCTAAACTAAATTGGACCCATTATTTATGTTTTGAATAGATCGATGCTAGTGGATATCGTTTGAAGAGATATTGGTGTTTCAAGAGAGGTTTGCTTACCGGTTATAAGGTAAGTGAGACTTAAACTCTTAGGGCTCGTTTGGTACAACTTATTAAAAAGAGCTTTTAGGAGTAGAGCTTTTCAAGTAGAGTTTTTAATCAAAAAGTGATTAGGTGTTTGGTTCTCAATAAAAAAATGCTTTTGTATAAAAAAATAAAAAAATAGAAGGCCAAAATAAGCTCTACTCAAGAAGCCCAAATTTGAGTTTCTCCAAAAGCACTTTTGGATTTGTCAACTAAACACTCCAATTAAGGTCAAAATTGTTTTTGGCTCTCCAAAAACACTTTTGACCTTTAAAAAAGTCATGTCAAACAGGCACTTAGCTTACTTGCTTTTCATAAAAAGCATATGATTTGTGTTGTATGTATACATTTAAACCATTTAGTTCGTGTGAGTGGGCAACATGATCTAAAGTGGATAATTTTCAAGTGTTTATCGTATGAGACCTTTAGCGTAATTTCGTTTAAAAGGTTACTTGCTATATGTATATTAAGTTTTGAATTGGTATTGATTGGACATTTATTTCACTTTATCATATATTCACAGGGGCATACTCCGACATGCCCCCATTGGGTTCAATTGGGGGTTGATGCCATAGTTATAAGTTATTCGGGTAAGATTGTGGGTAAATAATCCCCACTCCGAAAGACGGGTAAGACATGGACAAAATACGCATCTGTGTCCCGTGAGCATAGATTCAAATTTAGTGTATTTCAAGTGTTGCTTATTTATACTTCATGATTTCAGCTTCAGATTAAAGTATTGAGGAAATGTGATTAGACGGGATATGACGCATGTGCAACTTACTGAGGACATGACCTTAGATAGGGTGTTGTGGAGGACACATATTATGGTAGTAGGTAGTCGAGCGTAGTCCTCTTTACGCTTACAAAATGATAGTGTAGTGTTATTACTGTAGGTTCGATTAGTCTGTCACACTTATAGACGCATTATTGTTCTTTAGTACTCTGTAGTTTGATTCATGTCGCTATGTGTTCTTTAGTGTAATTTATTTATCTTATTTAGTTGTGTTGACTATTGCTTCTTGTTGTTAGAATGCGATACCATTGCGTATTTGATTTTTAATACCATTGGTATTATTCTTTAATACCTCAAGAATAATTTGGTAATCAAATCCACAAGGTATTGAGATTCCGAAATGATGAGCTGCGTAGTATGATGAAGCGTTTTTTTTTTGTCTGCAACTTTAATTGACTCAGTTATTATAATACCCTTTTTCAATATAACTTTAAGTACTATTTCCCCCGATTCAAATCTCAATTTCAAAGGCCTATCAATAGATTATAGAGGGGAGAAAGTGGAAATAAAAATAAGTAGTGAGGCAAATACGACGTTTTGTTTGGACTAAGGGCTTGGGAGTTTATCATAATTGCATAATTCAGCCATATTCTTCTCTAAAATCTAAACACACCCATCAAACTTTCTAACAGCGAGTTCAGGCATACCTTTCGCCGGAAATTGATCTTGGATGTCTGGGGAAGTTGAGATGAGTTCAGAAAATCAATCACGGAGAAGACGACTATCATGCACCCCTTACTTCGACGCACTCTGGTTCTGCTACTGTAAGTTGCATTCATTCATTTGTTGCCCGCAATTTTGAAAATAATTTCAAATCTACGGTCCTTTAGGTATCTACGTTTATGTCAGGATTTAGTTGGTCATGAACATTGTTTTAAGATACCTATTCTCTGTTTATATACATTTGCCAATTGACAACAACAAACCTAGTGTCATCACACAAGTGGTGTATGAGGAGGGTAGGATGTATCCAAACATTGTCACTACCTTTTGAGTAGAGAAGTTGTTTACGGGACACCCATTTCAAGGAAAATAAGACAACAAAATATCCGGATAGAAAGAAAATGGAGCAAAACATAGTAATACACGGATAGAGAGTAAGGATCTATGCGATACTTAAACAATACGACTAAGAAAAGGAGAAGAGGAGAAGAAGAGGCTAGCCCCCTACCTCACCCACACAATGCGACAACAACAACAAATCCAGTGTCATCCCACAAGTGGTGGGGAGGGTAGTATGTACTCAAACCATGTCGCTACCTGTTGAGGTAGAAAAGAAAAGTTACTAACGCATTGTAAGAAAAGAGACAATTGCCAATTGACATCTTTTCTAATTTATCGCTAAAAGAAACAAATTTGTGTGTGAATGAATTAGACATCTTGATTGTTGCATGGATGATAGGCACATCTTGTGCCAGTTCATCTGGTCATATGATGCTGGTTGCATCATAGAGTACCAATAATTTCTCCTAATGCTAAAAAACCTACATGAAAAAGGATTTATGCTCCTATCCATAACATGAGTTAATTAAAGCAAGTTGAACAATTTGAAACTCGAGATATATATTATGCAAGAGGTCTTTGCTATTTATTGATTAGGGAAGAAAAGAGGATTTTCAGGTGTATCACAGATGCTTGAAAGATATTTTTTTTGAAGGAGGATCTCCCTAGTGCTCTATCCCAGCTCAATAACTGTATTTATTTCCTATTCTCCTATGCCAAAGTCGATGGCGCAGGATAGCACTTGCACCAGCCTTTCAGATGTACTATTATGGGTCTTGAGGTGTGTCTGTGTGCACACCAAAATTATGAAAGCAATAGGCTAAGGGCTGTAATGAGCCAACGACTGTTGAATCTAGTGCTGCAACTGATGGTAGCTCGTTATCATTTCAACTAGGAAGCACTTTCTGGTTGGTAGATTCAATGCAGATCTAGATATAGCATCACACTCATTTATTTTGCAAGTTGAATGGGGGTTTAGCTTTAAAACCTATGAATTTAGTGTGCAGCAAGTGGGTTTCTACTTTGGAACTTAATTGTCGTGCCACATCAGAATAATCACATTCAACTTGATCATTATTGTAGTTTCTGATGAATGTGAGAGTGAATAGTGCAAGCATGGCATATCTAATCCAATTGCAAGGGCGGCTCCATATTCTCAGGGTCTCACCTTAACTTTGCAGAATAAGACCTAACAAGCTCTATTCTGATTGGCATTAAGCAATCTTTTTTTTTTTGTTTGTATTTGCACTAAACAATCGTTGCTTCAGCTCTACTGTGACGTTGCATGTGTGGACTCATTAAGGATAGAATCCCTATTCCAGCTCTAGCTCCTCTGCTTATTCGAATCACTGATGATAGAATCCCTATTCCTGCTCTAGCCCTTCCGCTTACTTCTTCTTAGTCTTTTGCATCTGTCTAAAGCTTTTCTTCAGGGGTTGCATGGTGCCAACAGACACTAGGTGATTTCTTGATATCTATCCAAGTCTTGGTGCGCAGAGTTATCCGGTGCCTGTGGGAGGTAGTAGGTACTCGGTGGAATAGTCGAGGTGCGCAAGCTGGCCCAGTAACCTCAGTGATAAAAGAACTCTCCTTCCTGGGAATCCCAACTCCAATCACATTCGATTCTTGATCTTTGTTCTGCCTTCTTTGTGCTGATTCCAGTTTTTAGCCTAATATAAGAGTGAAATATACTATCAATTCCTCGTTACTCGAATACATGAATCGTCACCATCCATTTGCTTCATTTGAATCGTTTAATTTCAATATTCAACAGTTTAGGGTTCTCTGCATTTTCTTCTTATATACAAATCTCAATTTCCTTGCCCGGTGGACTGAGCTCCATTGGGAATGACTAAGAAGGGCTGCTTGCAGTACTCTCCGGCTAGTGTGGGGGTAGGGGTGGTGGGCATATACCATACGCCACATTCCCATGCATTTATGAAAAAGACTGTTCTAGGCTTCGAAACCATGACTACAGGTCACTAAAGGAGTACTCTAAAGGCTCACCCTCCAATGATAATGACTATCTTAATGCAAATCCATGATTTATACCAAATGATATTCTTGAGGAATTAAAAACTTGATCTCCAAGCAAGCGACTTGATTTCTTAGGTAAAAAGCGTTTTTAAGAGAAACCAATGGAAGACCCAATTTCCCTTTTAGCCCTATAAGTAGTTATATCCAGCTCTGAGATATAGAGATCATCACTCTCCACTTATAAAAAGATAAAGATTGAATTTTTTTCGAACTCTCTTTCATCCAAGGAAACCCCAAACTGATTGGTCTGAATTTTGATTCAGAGGAACCCACTTTTGTTAGGAATTTGGAAAAAGGACCTGAATAAAAGTTTTCCAGCAAAAAGATCATCTGTAATAAACTCAAGTCAATATCGAATGCACTATGTAATCCAATTATATACTAGATGAAGAAAGGAGAAAGAGGGTGGATAGATGATCAAACACTAGCAGAATTTCATTTGATCATCTTTTCAGTTGAAAGCACTCTTGAGTCCCCTTTTTTGACACCTCATGATGAAGAGTAGGAAGTACCATTTGTAACATGTGAATGCCTTAAATAAGGATTTCGTAAATGATAATAAAAACTGTAGACCGAAGCGGCTGGTGAATTGTTTATGAAAAGTTGTTAGTAGTTACGATACTAGCAAAAGAGAGACTGCTCTTGGGGTTCTCAGAAGAGAGCTTCACAAGCTCATGTTCTTCAAGGATCTAGACCGCTGTTTAGCTGAGTCGGGGCTTCAAACGACAAGTCTTACGCTGATCCTGGCCTTTAGTAGCCTTAGCCAATCCGCTGCAACTGACGGGAACTATTATACACAATAGGATTATATTGTTATGGTAACTTGCTTTATCTGAAGTGATGCAAGTCTTGCTTGGTGACACTTATTATATTGTATGCTACTATTTTCACCCCTGACCACTCCTTTTCTATTTGTTCTTCTTCCATTTTTGTTAAGGAAGGAAATGCCTGGAAGCTTCTAAACTCTGAATAATTTATTTGAGAGACATGCATTTAGACATTTTCGATAAATAAAATGATTCATTTACATACGAGATAGCAACAGAATTCTATACTCAATAGAAGGCTCACCACCATACATTCTGTTATGTTGCTGTTGTTAATAAATAAGTTCTGGTTGCAATATCTGTGTGAAATTATCACAAGTCCAAAAGGAACAAAACCAAAGTTGATATCACTAGGATTAATGCGAGACCTGTTTGTCTTCTGTATTTACGTGCACTTCCTTCATTGAGAATTAGTTTAGGCTGATGCGAAACTATGTTGTGGCAGCTCCAGTCCATCAGATGCAGCAGTACTATAGAGTTGGTGTCCTTGATAATTGTAGTCAGAAGTGGAGTGGTCTTGTTGATTGTCTGACTTTAAAAACCAAAAGGTCTTCTGAAGTGGAGGTATGATGTTCTCTTGCATCATAGTCTGGACTGTTTGATGATGTTTTTTTTTCTTCTTCTGAGTTATTCAAAGTTGCAAGGCTCCTTCTGATTATGCTGATTCTTATTCCATTGCAGAATATATTATTCACTATCAATGCAATGAACTAAGTTGCCTGAACTGAGTTGTATATTGTGGCATCAATTAAAGTGATACGATAAGTAATATCTACCTGTCGCTTGACATTCTAATCTCTGATAGAACTCAAAACCAAAAGCCAAAATAAAATTGGTAAAGAAAGAAACGAATATGTGGAAAAGTCACAGTTAAGAGGTTTTTCTTGAGTCATGTCTGTTACCCTTTTTTGAAAGGGCATGTGGTATGTAGTAGTCAGTGAGTTTTGAATGGTACTTATTGTAGGGCATCAAGCATATGAGAAGCTGTTCGTTCGCTAACCACTATAGATATCCGTTTTCCTTACTAAAGAGGGATAAAATAGGAGGAGATGATCGCTTGATTTTATCTTAGAAAATACAGGTTTTTGATCCTTGACCAATTAACTAATCCCTGGTATCCTGTATTTTTGGATTTTAAGCTGTTGCTTCTGGAGTTACCTGTCATGTCTAGAATGACAGTTTGAACTTTTTTCTTGATAAGTAAATGCAGCACTAAGTTGGTGCTGGGTATGTACATAGCATAAACATAGAGGGAGAGGGAGGGAGGGAGGGAGAGAGAGAGAGAGAGCTGTTTCTCCAGAATGACATTTCAAAAAGAATGAAAGGGTCAAACCTTTTAATTTTCGGTCTCAATTCGGACATCAATTTCTTCATCTTATAAAATAAAAATTAGATAATCAGAAACTAGATAATATGTCCTAGAAACAGCAACCTTTTGTACTTGGATATTTTTTAAACAATATCAAAAAGTTGTAGTTAAAGAAAAGGCTGTTTTCCCCAAATAGTAATAGCGTTATATAAAGGGGAAAATAAGGAGTACTATCCTTTATATTCCAGTACCGAGTGAGTGCTAGCTATATACAGCGACAAAGCTCAATTCCTTATTGAGGTTACAAATTGAGAAAGTCAAAGTAAAGATTCTCTTATGTACATTTCTCATGGTACTGCAAAACAACCAAAAAATACAAGCATATGCATTTGAAACTGCTTATGTTATTAGGACTGCTTGACTCTCCCTCCAAACAACCCAAAAAATACTTGCACGAGCGCTGTCCTGTGCTTTCCTTGCTTCGTTTGCTTCCTGACGATCCTACCTGTCTAGGTTCACTGTCTGTCCCTCACATTGCCGATTTGATCCCATCAAAGATTTAGAAATAGGCTCCACGACTGAGTAGCAATCTAGCGACGCAGAAATAGATGGTTTGTGTCTTACCTTCCTTCCGCACATATACCATCTGTTGCCTAGAAGATTACCTCTTCGCAGATTTGACTTGAGCTAACTTTGTCCAAGATCAGTAATTCTTCCCTGCCTCTTTTCTCCATTTGACTTGGGAAAGTTCATAGAAGCTGTAAATTGATGTGTATTCTAACATGTGGAGAATTCAGTGGGCAAGCTGGTGGAAGCTTTCTACTTCGCGACTACCTTTTCCATTTCAAAAAAAAAAAAAGTTCTTCGCGACTTGTTACTGCAAATATTCTTACATGGTGATGGTGCAAACATTAACCTACAAGATTCGATTCTCTAAATTTTCAAACTTTATGCATTGGATTTGTCTTCCCTCATCCATAATTATTCTTCTACGTAGACAAACATTTTCATACATGTTCGTTTCTCTGTCTTCTCCTCCCTTTTCGTTCTTTTCAGAAGTAGAGTAGCGCAGATTGAAAACTAATCAGCATAAAGAATTTGAGGCATTGATAGAGATGAGTAGAACAGGTGAGTATAGGATGAAGAATATAATATTACTGATTAGACGATTTAGCAATTGAATCTTCTCCAAATTATCAAGTCTTTGATTAGGAAAGTTGATGCTATAATGTCGGAAGAGGAGGCGTACTAACGAGAGACTTCTCAAATGGGGGAGGTCTAGGATACAAGATTCACTAATGTGTATCTTTCCTTTTCGCTTTTTGTGCTACTATAGGAATAAAACCAACGAGAGTAGAGCTAAAAACTGTTGTAATTTTCTGATATTTCCATTTAACTGCTTGAATCCTGGAGATTGACAGTGAAGGAGGTTTAACTTTTACTTGATTAAAAAAATGTTTAACCTTTACCATTTCAAGAAAAAATAGGAGGTCTGTGTAATGAAATTAAACTACATGGTAAGTTTTACGTATTTCACAAACTAGGGGAAGGTTCATTTAGTTTAAGCCAAAACCAGACGAAATGGCTTACCTATACCATTTTCTTTTAATTCTTTCTTTCTCATCTGAAGTTTGCTTCATAACTCTGGTTATACCTTCTTTGCTTTAGCATGCCCTGCTGCTGCTATATTAAACTGCGTATTTTGTATACTAGTTTTCAGTTTTTTTATGGGCTTGCCCTGGGCTTAAACAAAAGTACTTACTAGCACGTTTCCCGGAAAGCTTCCACTTTCTTTGAATCTTTAGTGCAACTTACTGTACATAAAATGTGCATTTCTACTTGCAAGTTGATTCTCAGTTGGTTGACTGGCTTAGAAACTTAATTATGTCAGCAAATGACTGAACGAGATACAATGGACTTTTCATCTCCATTTTCCAAAAAAAAGAAACCCTCTACTTTCTTCCCACTCGCTGAAGTTTTAGCTCATCTTTTCCCTAAACCTTATTCCACCTGTCATTCGGTGTAACATTTTTCAGTCGATGTGTACATGATATCAGGAAATTTGACTTGCATGACATTTGGCACAGTTATAAAGAATCAAAAAATTTCTGATTAGTCTTTTGAGAACCGTACTGGAAGTCGGTTACTCAAGTGCCATGCTTGTATTCCGGTATAAACCAGATCCAGCTATGTTTTCAAAGTCCTCAAAGAACTATAGGTCTTTGATATATTACTTTTCAGCAAAACTACAAGAGAAACATTAACTACAAACCTCCTAGGTAGTTTGGCTTGTCCTTTGATTTCGATATCCATGCCAAACATTTATCCTGCCATGGTACAGTACACTTAAGTGTGCTCCAAATCGAAGTAATAACAATCTATGCTCAGTGTGCCGCAAGTAACAACAATCCAACCAATCCACAAGTTTTAAATATTATGTATATATGATTCAGGATTTTATTCGCCAACCACATTCTTGAGTTGGTGAGTGAGGCAGTTATGCTATGCCATTTGGTTCTAATGAGGTCGCTGAGCTACATACAATTTTTGTTTGGACGCTTCTCTGAAGATGTGATTAATAGATGCAGAGGCTTTTTTCTTAACCAATGGATACAAAATTTCATGTGGTAATTTAGTTATACCTCTGCTTGCTCTTCCCTATGTATCCTCAAGTCACTTCTGCTTCCTGTACTACTTTGTTGATTTTGTTTTTCATACTCACCACTAGATCTTGTGAAGCAGGAGATTTTGGAAACACGCGAGAAAGAGAAGCCTCACCTGTGGTCGACGCGTACCCCAGAAGAAGCCGCTGCTCATTGGAGAGAACTATTTGACCATCTAGATGAAGAGTAAAATTCTAAGACCGTTTCATCAGTCCAATTGATACGAGAAACTTCATTTTTTCTCATTAAAAATAATTTTCTTCCCCGTTGATTCATGCTTCAAAAATGTTATGAAGGGCGTGTTATTATCAAAGAGTGGGTCTCTGAAGAGGCACCATTTTAGGAATATTTGTTGTAGGAACTTTATGTTGGAAAATTCTCGCTTTCTTTTGAGTGATAGAAGCAGCATGAACAAAATTCCAACTGTCTTAACTCTTAACCATCTGAGAACGCCAACCTTTCTGATTTGGATGAAATATAAAGCTTAGCACATCAATATAAAGAGGAGACAAAACATTACTCATCTTTCTTTCGTGTTGGTTTAGTGCATGGTGATTTTGCCAAGGTACACGTCTTACAGGAGAAGTCTTGCATGTTTTTCAACTGTTATGGTACCAAAAATTCATATCGTCGGATCATGTGATATACATGTGATCCGACGACCTAGTTCACCCAACCATTCAAGAAAAGTAGGTCGGAATGGATAGAAACTACAATGACCCGCACTGTTTGCTGAGTGAAACAAATGAGAAAATGCGATTCCATTTTTTTTTTATGAAGTAAGTGGTACCATGTTCCAGATCTCCTATTTCTTCCTAAAGGAGTCGACTCACTATCAAAACATCTCCTATTTCTTTCTAACTAGATATACCAAAATATACAAGCTGGTACCATGTTCCAGATCTTCTTGATGGCTTTGTCAACTCTCCATAGATTCCAGCTCTCATAAGCTTCCTTTACTTCCTTTACCGAGAGGGGGTGGTCCAATTAAGACTAAAGAGACAAACAAATAGATTCCAGATTTGTGAGGTCACAATGAAGGAAAATAAGCATGTTAGTTTCAACCTCCTTTTTGCACATATGGCATCTGCTTGGGAGTTGAATTTTCCTTTTCATCAGGTTGTCTTGAGTAAGACAAGCCTCATATAGAGCTGTCCAAGTGAAACATATGAGTTTAAGAGGTAGTTTTGTCCTCCAAATGAGCTTCCAGGGCCAATTGTCAATCACTGGGTTTCTGGAACACATCTGATGGTACGCTTCCTTGACTGTGTAGAATTCCCCACTATGATGCCTCCATTTGAAGTCAACTGGGAATTGATATGACATTATTGAAGTCTTGAATAGAGGTCTAGCAACTCTTTCCCTTTCCAATCATGCATGTTTCTTCTGAAAGACATGTCCCAAATATTTCCTTCTCTGTTAGTAGCAATTACAGAGTTGGGATCTTGAGCTATTCTGAGCAAATTCGGAAAGTCATCCTGAAGTAAGGAATTTTCAGCCCATTTGTCTTTCCAGAATTTTAAGAGTGAGCCATTGTGTTAACAATCACACACTGTATGTGTGTATTCAGGAAAGGAAATGGAGAATTGATGAGCAAAGGAACAAAGTGAAGAGAGGCAGTAATGAGAAGCAGTAATGAGAGATGTAAGAGTCGATTTGGGGAGCACGAAAGGCTCTTCATATATTTCTCATTTATTGAATACTTACAAAATGAATGTAAAATGTCCTATATATACATATGTGTTGGCCAACCAACTCAACTAATCACTAACCATCCATAACTAATTTATGACTTAATGAAGATTTAATACAATGGAACTAATCCTCTAACATAGTCCTCATGGTACATTGGTGAACATATTTAATACTTCTACACCCCCCTCAAGCTAGGAGTGATGAAGATATTTTTCATTCATAGCTTGGACATCAAGAACTTATGCTGTCCACAACTGACACCCTTAGTAAACACATCCGCTGGTTGCTCAGCAGAAGGTATGTATACTGTATTAATAAGACCAGCCACAATCTTCTCCCTTGTGAAGTGGCAATCAATGTCAATGTGTTTAGTAAGCTCGTGAAAGAATGTATTAGCCACAATAAGAAGGGCAGAATGGCTGTCAGTATGCACTGGAACATGTAATTCAACAGATACATCAAGCTCTCTATAAAGGCCTCCAACCCACACCACTTCGGCAACAACAACTGCTAATGCTCTATACTCAGCTTCAGCTGAGCTTCTCGACACAGTAACATGCTTCTTTGATTTCCATACAATAGGAGATGTACCAAATAGAACCATATATCCGAATGGACGCCCTTCATGTTGGGACAGATCCCCAATCGCGATCACAAAACACTGCATCAGGGAGACAAGATCGCCGAAAGAATGCCAGCTCCTGGTGCACTCTTGATGTATCTGACAATTCGTAATCCTGCCTCAAGATGAGATTGCTTAGGTGTCTGCATGAATTGGCTAAGATATTGGACTGAGTATGCAATGTCTGGCCTGGTATTTGTGAGGTATAGCAGCCTGCCAATGAGAATCCTGTAAATTTCGGGATCCAGAAGTAATGGATCTTTCTTCATAGTAGTGCTCTCACTCTCAGAAACAGTAGGTGTGTGTGGAAATGTGTTGATCAAACTCTAAGGTTGACAACTTCTGATGCATTTCCATAGGAGAAGGGGATGGCTTGGCCCCTGCTAATCCCATGTCAAAGATTAACTCCAGGGCATACTTTCTCTGATGCATGACAATTCCCTGCTCACTTCTTGCAAACTCAATGCCAAGAAAAAATTTAAGTTCACCAAGATCCTTTATCCTGAAAGCAGATTGTAAAGTCTCCTTAGTCGACTGAAGTAATACTCTATAATTCCCAGTGAGTAATAGATCATCTACATAGACTAGAACAATCACAATCTTCCCATCCCGATGCTTGGTGAACAGAGAATAATCTCTGAAATTCTGTGTAAAACTAGAATCAACCAGAGCTGAAGTTAACTTAATATTCCACTGTCTGGAGGATTGCTTCAATCCATATAGAGACTTCATCAGTTTAGACACCTTGCCATCTCCTGTGTCTGAAAGAAATTCCTCTGGAATTTGCATGAAGACTTCTTCAAATAAATCACCTTGCAGGAAAGCATTGTAGACATCCATATGATATATGATCCACTGCTTAGCTGTTGCAATGGAAATAACAGCTCTGACTGTTGCCATTTTCACAACAGGTGAGAATGTCTCTTGATAATCAAGTCCTTCTTTCTGGTTATACCCTTTTGCAACCATCCTTGCTTTAAACCTTTCAATCTCTCCAGTGGCTTTGTATTTGATCTTATACTCCCACTTACATCCAATAACTTTCTTTCCCTTAGGCAGTGACACCAGCTCCCAGGTTTTATTCTCCTCCAGGGTTAGATTTCAGCTTTCATAGCCTCAACCCATTTGGCATCCATGATAGCCTCCTTATAGTTGCAAGGTTCTGTAGCAATAGAAGACTTGGGTATAAATGCCTGATATTTGGAAGAAAGATCAGAGTAAGTCAAGCATGCAGAAATAGAATATAGACAGTTAGTGGATCCATTTTGTGTGATAATTTTTATGCCAACAGAGGTCTGGCCGCCCTTCGATCTTCTCGATCGTAATCGTGAGCTGCACGATCGATTCGTAGTTCTGCATGCTTGAATCAGTGATATTTGTATCTGTGATAGTTGTATGCTGAAAATCAGGAGTGGTCTCATTCTCAGATGTACTGCCATTGTCTGGAGAAGGGCCAATGGTAATATCCCTTAGGTGCACTAGATTATCATAAGAAAATGAATCATATGTGTGTATAGATTCCATTCCATTCTCACCACTATCATTCTTAAAAGGAAAGATGTTCTCCATGAAGACTACATCTCTACTCATGAATACAACTCTATTATCTAAATCATACAATTTGTATCCTTTTTGCATTAAACCATATCCCAGGTGTACATATTTTACTGCTCTGGGACTAAACTTATCATGATTAAGGAGGTTAGTTGCAAAACATAGACTTTCAATTACCCTTAAATGAGATAGGGAAGGAGCAGACTTGTATAACCTTTCATAAGGAGACACATGTTTTAGAACAGATAAGGGGATTCTGTTCAGAACATGTACTGCCCCTTCAATGCAAAATCCCTAGAAGCTGTCTAGTATACTGTCTTGAATCTTGATGGCCCTTGCTGTCTCTAAGACGTGTCTATGTTTTCTCTCAACTACCCCATTCTATTGAGGAGTGTAGGGACATGAACTCTCATGGACTACACCATGTTGCTGAAACAACTCCCTGTAGTTACTATTGAAAAATTCAGTCCCATTATCTGACCTTACCCTCTTGATTTTGGTTTCAAATTGTGTGCTCACTGTTAAAAAGAAATTCTTAAGTAGAGTGAACACATTAGATTTTAGCCTCATCAAGAATACCAAGGTCCATCTAGAATAATCATCCACGATTGTAAGAAAGTATCTCATTTCATTATATGTATCAACTCTATAAGGTCCCCATACATCCATATGCAACAATTGAAAAGAAGTAGATGTTCTAGTTGAGCTAACATGAAATGGAATCCTAGTTTGCCTTGCTAGAGGACATACTTCACAATTATGTAATGTAAATGAACTATCATTCTGGAAACAAGGTATTTTCCTTAACACATTCAGTGGCACATGGCACAATCTTTGATGCCACAATGTTGTATCAGCCTTCTGTGTTGCTGCCAGGCTTTGGTGGAGTTCCTTTCCTTTATTATGCTTGTCCAAACATAATATGTATAATCTCAGTACCAATCGCTCTCACCTTCCCAGATGAGAGACCCTGAAATATGCAACATGTGGGAAAGAAGTTGACACTACAATTCAGTTCCTTTGTCACTTTAGAGACTGATATCAAATTGAACTGAAAAGTAGGGACACAAAGGACATCTTTTAAGACATCACCTCCTCCTATGCTGTAATCACCTATATGTGATATCTTAGTCGACTTTCCAGTGGGCAGTTGCACTTTACCTGCACCCTCTGCTAAATGTTTGTTATGTAATTCTTGTTGATCACCAACCATATGATTGGTGGCTCCTGAATCTACTATCCATTTTATTAGAGTCTGTGTGTCAAAGTTTTTACAGATACCTATCATAATAGGCACAATGGTGTTTGTCCTACCAGATTCTGGCTGATTAAGTTGAGTAACTGCTGATGTTGTTGAGGTGTGAACTGGTGTGTTCCTCCCTATCCCATCTGTCTCTCTGCTACATTCTGGCCTCTGTGATTTCCCATAGAATGTTGGCCTTCATGTCCTCCTTGTCCAGTATCCTCATAGAGAAGTTCACCTTCAGTTACCATGTTTGCCTTCTTTGTGTTGCTCTTTGAATCTTATGGATAGCCATTTAACCTGTAGTAGTCTCTCTGCACATGTACTGTCTTTCCACAGTATGTACACTTCTTCAGCTTGTTGCAGTCTATCTTTATGTGCCCTTTAATATGACAAAAATCACATATCACATTTGGGTTGTATGTCCTCCTTTGTCTGTAAGTGTCACTGCCATGTTTGGTTGCAGTGAACATAGCATAAGAACCACCTATATCATTCACACTCCCCTGACTGCTCCCAGTTAGACACCTCTGACTTTCTTCCTGATTGATCATAGCATAAACTTGGTTCAGATTAGGCAACTTATGCATCAGCAACACTTGACTCCTCACATGACCATAACTGTCGTTAAGCCCCATTAAGAACTGCAACATCCTTTGGTATTGAAGATGATCTACAAAGTCCTTGGACTTGGCACAACAGTTTGGTATAGGTATGATGGAATCATATTCATCCCATAAGTCCTTGAGCCTCGAGTAATACACGGATACAGGAGATGTTCCCTGTTGCGAAGTAAATATATCCTTATGTAATTGAAATGCTCTAGAACTATTGACCTTGTCAAATCTGTCTCGCAACTCCTCCCATATCAGATGTGAATCTGAGTTAAAAAGCATTCCATTCAACAAGTTTTTACTCACATTCCCCATAAGCCATGATACTACAATGGCATTACACCTCTTCCACAAATTTACAAGATTTCCAGAATTTTTTTTCTTCTTAACAGTTTCATCGACGAAGCCAATTTTGTTCTTTTCCAATAGTGCAAGCTTCATCGCCCTGCTCCATATTGTATAGTTGTCCATCCCTGTAATAATGATCCCAACCGACAGTGAACCAGGGGCATCAGATGGATATAGATATAAAGGATGATTGTGATCAATGGTAACCACTGCATCTAGTCCACCAGATGACATTTCCTCAACACTTCCCATTCTTCCTCAAGTGCAGATCCAGAAATCCAGAAATGTAATGAGTGTAAACAAAGTGATATACACACATGTAATTAGATCAACAGTTGTGATCGACAATCACATGCAACCAGATCAACATATGTGATCGACAAAATGCGATATCCACACACGCATACAACTAGATTAACAAGTGCGACAAAGCGATCCTCGATCCAAATATAAATCAAGGTAGTTAACAAAACCGATCCTCAATTTTGCATGCTGATCGATGTATTTTATATACACTTTTTGAGTCGTTTTTAGTTAGTCTTTTGTCCCTTTTTGTACAAATAAGTGTCGTATTAGGATAGATTTTCTTTCTTTTGAGTCAAGTTGGTTAAAATGGCCCAATGGCGGAAAAGGAGCTAAAAGAGGGCAAAAGTGGAGGTTCCAGAGCTTAAAAGACGAGAAAGTGGCGAACGAGGCAGAAACACGGAGCAGCGCGCGCCATCGCAGACAGTCCGTGGTCGCGGCGCCAATATCCGTGAAGCCGCAGGTTGCAGCGCCGCGGCTCCAAATCATCCGAAGTATCGCAGACTTCCGTGGCCGCGCCGAGCGCAGCGGCGCCGACGCGGGAAAATCGAGTTTAATGACGATTTTGGGCCAGCCCGGGCGGAAAAGTTAGAGGCGGTTTGAGCCTATAAAAGGAGAACCCTAGGCGCTTTTAAGGGTTCCCTTTCGCACAACACAAGACTTCTTGGATTGAAGATCAAGACCATAATTTAGTAACTTTCTTTCTTTTCTTTTCTTTTCTTTATTTCGCTTTTATGATGAACATTGAATTAGTTCTTGTCATGTCAATGGCTAGGAACTAATTCTATTATAGGGCTTTCCATGTTAAATTACTAGAAACTTATGTTATGAATTGATGCATGGTTATGGTTATTCTTCTTCTTGTTGAGATTTATCCAATAATTGCTTTGAATGCTTGGTAATTAATTGATCACTAATTATCATTACTTATATGATTTCTAATCAAACTTCGAAAGGAGGAGGTTGTGAATATGCTGTAAGTTGGGTAGACATATTTTGGATTGGGGATGAAAATACCTCAATTACTTGTGTAGCGTTAACGAGAGGTCTAAACATCTAATTTTACGCATGGCGCGTGACGGTTAACTAGGTTTTTGGTCTTAATCCTCCTATAGAGTCATCCTTATCACCGAAAGGTAGAAAGGAGCAATACTGGAGTTGAGTATTTATATAGCCTTAACGGGAGTATAAAACGATTTAGTAAACCTGCTAGCTCCAAAAGAAGAAGAACCATAATTCATTGCATTAATAAGTAACATAAGCGAATAGTTGAGGAGACGTGGAAGCCCTATTCCCATCACTACTGAAGTAAACTTATAGTTAATTAGCCTTTATAATTGTTAGTTATAATCAACAAAATCAATATCGGTTACCAAATAGATACCAAAAGATAGATAATTGGTACTTGAACACTAATCCTTGTGGACGATATTCGGTCTTACCAAGACTATATTACTTGTCACGATAACGTGCACTTGCGTTAAAGTGTGTGCATCTTTTCGCGCATCAAATTTTTGGCGCCGTTGCCGGGGATTAGGCATATTTCAATATCAATTTTATCTATTTTTAATTTTTAATTTGTTTTATTTTTATTTATTTTTATTTTTACGTTTTTTTTGTTATTTTTCGGTAAAAATCAGGGTGCCGTGATCTGTTTGTCTGTTTTTGATCTGTTTCAGGAAATCAGTTTATGCGAAGGAGAAGAGGGGCATACACTCTTGTTCCCTTCAATCCAGAGATTGAGAAAACCTGTAAACTGCACAGAAAGAACCAGCGGATTGAAACCTTAGTTGAGATGGACGGTGTCCAGAACAACAATATGATGAGAGAAGGGTTAGGTGAAAATCAACCTAACCCAGGAATGCCTCGACGAGTACCTGTGGATGTCGAGGAAAGAGTTCAACCCCAGGCAGAAAGAAGCTTGGGAGACTACGTCTTGCGCTGGCGAACTGAGCACGCACGACATTAGGCTCCCTGCAATAGGAGCAAACAACTTTGAGATCAAACCGGCGATTCTAGGCATGGTGCAGAATACAATGCAATTTGGAGGACTGCCATCAGAGGATCCACATATGCACATAGCTAATTTATTGAAGCTATGTGCAACTTTCAGATATAACGGCGTTACTGATGATGCCGTCAGATTGAGGCTCTTTCCCTTCTCACTCAGGGATAGAGCAAAAGTATGGTTAAATTCGCTGCCAGCTGATTCGATTTTTACATGGCAAGAGCTGACACAAAAATTTCTAGCCAAATTCTTTCCCCCATGCAAAACAGCAAAATTGAGAGGGGAGCTGAATAACTTCTACCAAGCAGATGGAGAGTCACTATACGAAGCTTGGGAGAGGTTCAAAGATTTGCAGAGAAAGTGCCCACACCATCAGACAGTTGTGGAACTTGGTCCACATCTTCTATAACGGGCTCAGCGGAACAATCAGAACCATTATAGATGCAGCAGCAGGTGGTACATTCATGAGGAAAACAGCCCACGACGCTCACGAATTATTAGAAGATATAACCACCAACAACCATGTCACAGAAGAGAGATCAATGAATGGTAGGAGAACAGTAGGAGTCCACGAAATAGATGCCATTGCTGCCTTGAATGCCCAAGTGGCCCTTTTGACGAAAGCAATTCAAAGAACATACGATGATCGATGAATGCAGTGCAGATGCCAAAGAGCTGTGAAATATGTGGTGGCCCACATACATTCGATAGGTGTCCTTCAGCTGATCCTAATAATGTTCCAATCGAGCAGGCAGAGTGTCAGGCCGTGGGTAATTATCAGAGGCCACAGAACAACCCATACTCCAACACATATAATCCAGGGTGGATGAATCACCCAAATTTCTCATGGAGAGGAGACCAGGGGCAGCAGAATCAATATAGGGGCTAGTACCAAAACCAGCAGAACCAAAATCAGCAGCCCTTCACTCAGGCCTCACCTTCTCAACAATTTAATACACCTGTCCAGCCAGAAAAGCCAGACGAGCTGAGATCAACTTTGTTGGAACTCACCAACGCCCAGACCCAGTTCGTGACAGAAGCTAGATCCTCGTTCAGGAACTTGGAAACACAAGTGGGTCAGCTAGCAAAGCAAGCAAACAGCAGGCCACAAGGTACACTGCCAAGCAACACAGAGGTGAATCAGGAGCAATGCCAGCAAGATAATTGAGAAGTGGCAAACAGTTGGAGCAGCAGTCACCTCAGCCAGTAGTTGAGCAAAGGGCAGAGATAGAAAAAGAGAAGGTGGTTGAATTCTCGCCCAGTAGTAGAGAAAACTCCAGAGAAGGAGTATACAGAGAAGATCCCATTCCCACAGAGATTGCAGCGGAAGGCAATTGATAAACAATTCTCTAAATTTTTGGAGACATTCAGAAAGCTGCATATCAACATACCTTTTATAGAAGCGTTGGAGCAGATGCCCTCCTATTTTAAATTCATGAAGGAGATCTTGGGGAAGAAGAAGAAACTGGCGGAGTATGAGATGGTAGCACTAACGGAGGAGTGTAGTGCTATCTTACAGAAGAAGTTGCCCCCTAAACTAAAAGACCCAGAGAGCTTTACACTACCTTGCACAGTTGGCAGAGTGACATGCAACAGGGCTCTGTGCGATTTAGGGGCAAGTATAAATCTGATGCCTTTATCGGTATTTAAACGGTTGGAGTTGGGTGAGGCCAAACCAACCACGGTGAGCCTGCAGCTGGCCGATAGGATAGTGGTTCATCCAAGAGGGAAGATTGAGGACGTGATTGTTAAAGTAGGAAAATTCTTTTTTCCTGCAGACTTCCTCATTCTTGACATGAAAGAGGATGCAGAAATCCCTATCATATTGTGGAGACCATTCCTGGCGACAGGGAGAGTATTGATCGATGTAGAAAGAAGAGAGCTGACATTGAGGGTGGAGAAGGAAGAAATGGTGTTTAAAGTATTTAAACACATCATTGAGCCACCAACCATGAGCAGGTGCTTTGCAATCAGCACCATCAAACCCCCCTGTGAGCCAATACAAGTCAAACCAAGGGAGATGAGCCTACAAAAGCAGATATTTGACGCCGAACCTCCACAAAATCAGGTATGTGTTCCTGAACCTTCCCTTGAAGATAATTCTAAGAAGAGAAGAAGAAGAAAGAACCGAAAACGAAAAATGTGGAGAAAATGGATTGGTTGTGGGGTTAATCCACCCCACACTTATTGAACTAAGGAACTTGCGTCCGGCTAAAAGACGTTAAAGACATCGCTACTTGGGAGGCAACCCAAGGTATTTCAGTTATTTAGTTTAAATGCAATTAGTCTTTATTTAGAACGATCACTGAGGTAATGGCATGTTGTGTTGATAGGTGAAAGCCAAGAACTTGGAAGGCGAAAAACTGAAGAGAAACTAAGATTTCAGAAATCGCGGGCCATACAAGGTAAGATTGGTTAACGAGGAATTTCAGCGCGCGCTAATTTTGCAAAGCCGCGGCGCCACAACGGAAAAATTTGAATTTCTTTAAGACGCCCCGATCCGAAGGCCCTATCGCCAAATCAAAAATCCAGAGCTCTCCTCCCCTCACGGAATTCAAAGTACTATCCACCGCCACTGCCACCATTTTAACCAAAGTCTGTAAGTGTCTTGTTTTCTTTTATTGTCTTTGAGTCTTACACACATTGGGGACAATGTGTGATTTAAGTTTGGGGGAGTGTTTTATTTGTGTCTTATTGTTATAAGTATGTTTAAGTCTTTTTGTTGTTTTTGTATATTTTTGAGTCATAATTTTTTTTTCTTTTGAGTCATAATTGTCTGTCAAAAGATCATGTATGCTGTAGTTACTAGAAACACCTAGTGAAGTAAGGTGGAATAATGTAACGGAATTAGAGCAACTATCTAAACACTTAGGTTTGATATGCCAAAAACTCACAAAATCTGTCTATTTGGAGTTTCCTACTTAAATTGTGCATGATAAATAATTAAAACCTATGTGTTATGATTGCTTGCTATTCGAGGCGAAATAGTTAGGATATGCATGTTTAGGGAGATGACTCAGGCGTTTCTTTGTTAGTCAATTCTTACCACTCTTTTCTATCCCTGACTTTAAAAATATCCCTAGTCAACCCCATTGAGCCTTAAAAATTGAACTTTTTCTTTGACACCCTATATTCCCATACTTGTGCCATAAGCAAACATGTGAAATAGTTGGAATAAAGTGTGTTAAAAAAGGACAAAAAGAGCAAGAAAAATTGATGCACCCCACTTAAAAAGTAATGAGAAATAGGCAAAAGCCTAAGTTTGGGGGTGCTTGCTATTATGATACACTTCACGCTCTCAAAACAAAAGAGGGGAAAAATAGATTTGAAGTGAAGAAAAGAATAAAAAGAAAAGAGAAACACTGAAAAGCTAAAGAGCTTATGGTACACAAAAATGAGACTAAATGCCTATTTTTTACCTACCCATACCTAAACCTACATTACAACCCTTAAAAGTCCTGAAGATCTCTTAGATGCATAGCCATGATTAGTGGAGAATAACAAGCAAACATGCCATAGGAATTTTGAAATTAACATGTATGATTCAGTATTTGACTTCCATTAAGCATGATAAAAATGAGTTTGCGAAATATCTAGCTTAATGTGTTTTGAATGCTAAAATTTCATGCTATATGTTCCTGCATATTATTTTGCCAACCTTCATGTTTTTCTAAGTAACGCCAATGCAGCAAAAGTGATCAATGTCATTGAGTCTGTTTATTTTCCTTTTTTTTGAGTCTTTATTTCTTTCTTTTTTTGCTCGAGGGCGAGCAAAGGTTAAGTTTGGGGGTATTTGATCGGTGTATTTTATATACACTTTTTGAGTCGTTTTTAGTTAGTCTTTTGTCCCTTTTTGTACAAATAAGTGTCGTATTAGAATAGATTTTCTTTCTTTTGAGTCAAGTTGGTTAAAATGGCCCAATGGCGGAAAAGGAGCTAAAAGAGGGCAAAAGTGGAGGTTCCAGAGCTTAAAAGACGAGAAAGTGGCGAACGAGGCAGAAACAGTGCGCCATCGCAGACAGTCTGGTACGCGCCAATATCCGTGGCGCCGCAGAGCGCAGTACGCCGCGCCCTGCAGCGAGAGCGGGCCGCAACTCCAAATCATCCGAAGTATCGCAGGACTTCCGGCGCCGCGGCGCCGATAGCAGGGCCGCGGCGCCGACGCGGGAAAATCAGGTTTAATGACGATTTTCTGGGCCAGGCCTGAAGGGAAAAGTTAGAGGCGGTTTTGAGCCTATAAAAGGAGAACCCTAGACAGTTTTTAAGGGTTCCCTTTCTTGCACAACACAAGGCTTCTTGGATTGAAGATTGGAGACCATAATTTAGTAACTTTCTTTTCTTTTCTTTTCTTTATTTCAGTTTTATGATGAACATTGAATTAGTTCTTGTCATGTCAATGGCTAGGAACTAATTCTATTATAGGGCTTTCCATGTTAAATCACTAGAAACTTATGTTATGAATTGATGCATGATTATGGTTATTCTTCTTCTTGTTGAGATTTATCCAATAATTGCTTTGAATGCTTGGTAATTAATTGATCACTAATTATCATTACTTATATGATTTCTAATCAAACTTCGAAAGGAGGAGGTTGTGAATATGCTGTAAGTTGGGTAGACATATTTTGGATTGGGGATGAAAATACCTCAATTACTTGTGTAGCGTTAACGAGAGGTCTAAACACCTAATTTTACGCATGGCGCATGACGGTTAACTAGGTTTTTGGTCTTAATCCTCCTATAGAGTCATCCTTATCACCGAAAGGTAGAAAGGAGCAATACTGGGGTTGAGTGTTTATATAGCCTTAACGGGAGTATAAAACGATTTAGTAAACCTGCTAGCTCCAAAAGAAGAAGAACCATAATTCATTGCATTAATAAGTAACATAAGCGGATAGTTGAGGAGACATGGAAGCCCTATTTCCATCACTACTGAAGTAAACTTATAGTTAATTAGCCTTTATAATTGTTAGTTATAATCAACAAAATCAATATCGGTTACCAAATAGATACCAAAAGATAGATAATTGGTACTTGAACACTAATACTTGTGGACGATATTCGGTCTTACCAAGACTATATTACTTGTCACGATAACGTGCACTTGCGTTAAAGTGTGTGCATCTTTTCGCGCATCACATGCAACTAAATTAACAAGGGCGACAAAGCTATCCTCGATCCAAATATGAATTAAGACAGTTAACAAAATCAATCCTCAATTTCGCAACAAAATCGATCGGTACTTCACATAAATTACCTCAACACATCGATCTATCTGATTTCTTCCTCAAATTGTTCCATAGAGGCATCGAAAAACCTTGGGATCTGATACCATGTTAACAATCACACAATGCATATGTGTATTCTGGAAAGGAAATTGAGAATTGGTGAGCAAAGGAACAAAGTGAAGAGAAGCAGTAATGAGAAACAGTAATGAGAAGCAGTAATGAGAGATGTAAGAGTCGGTTTGGGGAGCACGAAAGACTCTTCAGATATTTCTCATTTATTGAATACTTACAAAATGAATGTAATATGTCCTATATATACACATGTGTTGGCCAACCAACTCAACTAATCACTAACCACCCATAACTAATTTATGACTTAATGAAGACTTAATACAATGAAACTAATCCTCTAGCATAGTCCTCATGGTATATTGGTGCACATATTTAATGCTTCTACACATTGCCCACTTTCAAAATGAGTCTGTTGAGCAAAGGTGTCCCGCAAATTTCTAATACCCTTCCAGAGATCCACACCATAAGGAAAAGTAGAGGCTTAGTGCACCAATGATCCAACCTTTCATGTTTAGATATGACAACATCTTTCCAAAATTCTGCATCCTCCATGTTGAATCTCCAAAGCCACTTCATCATCATGCTTTTGTTATGTGCAGAAAGGTCCTTGATTTCATTTTATAACTCTTCAAAGAGCCTAAACAAAGACATCATAGCCGAAAAGATGTAAAACTCAGGTCTGTAAAAAAAGGTGTTCATATATATATATGTCTCTTCAAAATTCAAATTATATTAATGAAAAACTTACCAAAAACATCATGATTTACTTTCACAAGCAATCACATTATGTGTTTCTTACTTTCTTCTACAAGTGCTTCTATTAGTGAACTTTTATGATGTAATTGTTTAAAATATCATAATAATTTGCAATCTAGGTAGGATTCTAATTGCAAAAGTAAAAAGTCATATTTGTTTAATAATTAATTATTAACCCAATTAACTATGTTAGTAATGGTCAATTGTTACAAGGATTTTAATTACATCTCATCTCATGAAAAATACAAGAATTTAATTGATAATCACATCACTATAAACAAATATTCAAAATTGACTTGTATAGAATTGTTCAAATGTAATGAACAACATTATTTTCATACTAAAAAGAGGTAAATATGTCAATTAATCCTCATAATTGCATACACATCTGTTAAGATGTTTTCTTCACAAATAGCTATACTATATCTCTATTTAGCACTCAAATCACATCATTTCTCAATATTCTTTTAAGTAATCTTGCTCGTAAAGGAAAAATGAATTCTTCTTCTGTAATTAACAATTATTGTGAAATAATGTCTTACGTGCCCCAATTGATATTGTTCAAATAGTGGTATGTTGTCTTTCAATAGTGATTTTTTTTTAGTGTTTTGTATAAAAAGAATGGAGGTGAAAATTTCACTATTAAAAGACAACATACCGTTATTCAATAATATCAATTGAGGGCACGTAAGATATTATTTCTCCACAGCTGTTAATTTCAGAAGAAGAAACTCTTTTTTCTCTAAGAGCAAGATAAAGAGAGTAATTTTACTCAAAAAAAATATTGATAAAAAGATTGGTTGAAATTGAAACTATTTAGGTTGGAAAGCCATAGTGTCTATACCTAAAGTGGTAAATAAGAAACCTGGTACATGCCAAACAACTAGGAACAAGTGTAACGACAATTGTTGTTGAAAGTGTGGTTTGAAGGCTAAATAGAGAAAGACGTGTTACAATCATCAATCCAAGATCAATTGACTACACATGCATAGATTGCTTGTGTTCATCAGTAAACTATAGCGAGAAGAAAGAAAGAGAAGAGAGAGCGCAAGGAAGAAGAGAAGTTTGCCCAAGCTTTTCTCTTATTATTTCATCTAATCATCCACTGACTATTACAAAAATATTTATACTAATATTCTGGCACAACTAACCACTACTAACATCTTGCACTACTAACCTTATTACAAATGTAACCACAATCAAACATAGCAAGAAAGTAAACGTAGCAACTAGGTAATGTATATAAGCGTATATCTAATGTATATCCTTAACACACCCCCTCAAGCTAGGAACTTCAAACAAGTTTTTGAGTCCTAGCTTGGATAAGAGATAGTCATGTCGTGCCGGACATCAGCCTGCTGCTCCTCAGTGGGAAGATAAACTGTAGAGACCAATCTTTGTTGTAACTTCAACCGGACAAAATGGCAATCGATGTCGATATGCTTGGTCCTCTCATGAAAGACAGGATTGGCTCCGATCTGTATAACAGACTTACTATCACAGTGTATAGGCACAGGAAGATGAATGGGAATATGCAACTCAGAGAGCAACCCAAACCACACTACCTCTGCAACTGCAGAGGCCATACTTCTGTACTCAGCTTCAGCTGAGCTTCTCGAAACAGTGCACTGCTTCTTTGAGTTCCAAAATATCAGCGAAGACCCAAATAACATCAAATAACCAGTAATGGATCTTCTAGTATTAAGGCAAGAAGCCCAATCAACATCATAGTAAGCAGTAAAACTATTAGTGTCTCCTGCAGCCATGAAAATACCCAATCCTGGTGCATTCTTAACATACCTAACTACTCGATATGCAGCTAAAAGATGAGAAGTTTTAGGAGCTTGCATAAACTGTGTTATACCCCGTGGTTCAGGCCGTGCGTATGGGGCCGTGCGAAAGGAGTTAGGACTCGAAATCAGAAAATTTCGGTCAGGGGCCTCGTGGCCATGTGGACGAGGCATGCGCCAAGGCGGAATTCAGGCAGCGGAAATCAGCGGAAAAACTTGGGAAAATCTGATCTTTTCTTTTAAAAGGCCATGGGAGGTGACAAGTGTCCCCATCCGATTTTGCATGCATTATATTGACCAAGTCTTGAAGACTTGGTCATCTTTCATCTCTCTTAGACAAAAGCTCTTCATTCTCTCTTAAAATTTCAAGCTCCTCCTTCTCTAAAATTCCAAGAGATATTCTAGCCTTAGGAAAAATCTGAAAAGTAAAGGCAAGAAGGAAGCTTGTGGCTAGTTTGTGAAGGTTGTTGTGGTGGTGTTCTTGGAAAGGAAGCTAGCAAGTTGTTGGAAAAATTTGGCTAAAGCTCTAAGGTAATGATTCTTCCTTTATAATTAGTTTTTAGTGTTGCATGTTAAGAAGAAAGAACTTGTGGTAGTAAATAATGCTCTTAGAGTCATTGCATGCAAGAAATGTGGTTTGGGTATGAAGGATTTGGCTAAAGAGGTTATGTGAGCATGTTGTAGCCTAAAAAGTACCTTAAACTTGTTAAGATTAATTGTTATAACTTATGGGGCAGAATTTTACACACCCAAGTTTAGGTGTGTAATCCCCTTTGTGTTGGTTTGGATGTTGGGCCCTCAATGTGGCGTTTGGATGAGGAATTCGGCCTTGAAAAAGGTGGCAAAGTATGTAGAAACAAAGGAAATGCTGCCCAATTTTCCATAGAATTTAGTAACTTACACTTGGAATAATTCTATGTTGAAGCTAGAGGTTGATAAACGTATTATGGTCATTATAGATTGACATATTACTTGCGGTATTTTGGACTTGACAAGTGGATTAACCGAAGAGATATGTGGAGCTTTCCTATCTCTTGAGCATGAGTAGTTGTATCTATGTAGTACGGTAGACGTACAAGATTTGATATCTTTCACTTGTTTTAAGTATGTGATACTTGTTTCATCTTAAAAGTATAAAACCCTTGGATTTAGGGAAAAATGTATTTGACTAATGTATAAAGCGAATATAATGACTTTGTGGGAAGTTGATTATATTAGCTTTATGGAAGGTTAACGAAAGGAGATTTACTCTAAGTAAAGTAAGCACGGAAAAATGTTTTGAGTTGAGAAAAGGGTAAACTGATTTTGAGGCATTGATTGCCTAAGGTTTTAAAGGAAATGAAGTCACTTGATTTAGAAGCCTACTATATTTCTAAAAGGAAATGTGACTTGTTTTGAAAGGAAATCTTAACTTGATGCTATGATGATTAGTATCTTGGAATTTTTGTATAAAAGAGTTATTTCTTAAAAGGTTAGAAGTACATGGTACTTGGGTTGAATTCCCGGATTTTCTATTAAAAGACATGTTAGTGCCTTGGGTATACTAAAATGAGAGGATATATTAATAATGTTAATAAGAAGTTAGGGGATTTCTTAACTTGCTTATGTTATGATAAGCCGGTAGCGCTTATGTTATGATATGATAGGCCGGTAATGCTTATGTTATGATATGATAAGCCGGTAGCGCTTATGTTATGATATGATAGGCCGGTAGTGCTTATGTTATGATATGATAGGCCGGTAGTGCTTATGTTATGATATGATATGCCGGTAGTGCTTATGTTATGTATGATAGGCCGGTAGTGCTTATGTTATGTATGATAGCCGGATGAGCTATGTTATATAAATATTATTACGGGTAAACCTCGGGTTATTCTTGTTATTTTCCTTTGGACATACTGACACGATGGGTGGCCCACGGGTATGCTCCAATAGGATGGTTTACTACTTATGCCATGGATTTGCTACCCATGATGCGAGTGTGACACTTGTACTCACGCGGATCCGGTCCACATGATCCATGCGGGTGAAATAGTCCCATGCGAGTGCGGCGATGGTACTCATGCGGGTCCACATGATCCATGCGGGTGAAATAGTCCCATGCGAGGCGGATGGCCTTATGCGGGTCCACAAGATCCATGCGGGTGAAACAGTCCCAGGAGTAGGATTGCTTAATGATACTACGGGCGAGAGATCTGTTTGATCACGAGCCTCCTATTTTTATGCGAGATTATACTTATACTTGTTACTCTCATTGTTAGTAAGGCACAAAGCAACATAATTTGATTTTTATCTATAACTTCAGGTATTTTGGACTTATGATATTACTACGATTTTCCGATTTACATACTTGTACGTTGTGTCTTGTCACGACCCAACCGGGGCCACGATCGTACCTCATCGGGTACCGCCGTATATGTCGAGAATAGCAATGAACATACATAACACATAACTTAGAGAAAAGGTGAACATCATTGGCGCCAGATAAGTGCCGCTTTCCATAAAACATACTTAAACAAAAGTATAGTAATACAAATGTTACTTATAGCACAAAACATATATGTGACCACGCACTTAAAGATAACAACTGTGGCGGGACAGGGCCCCGCCATACCCCTGAATGTACAAAATACCTATAGCATCAGGGAATATCCGTATCAATAGACAAGCTTCCGGAGAAATGTAGCTTCTGACACCGGAATAGTGATCCTAAGAACGAGGATCCTCAATCGCTACCCTTACCGCGGCATTTAACGCAGCCCCAGGAAAGGGGTCGATACAATATGTACCAAGTATGTAAAGCTGGAAAAATACTATAATAATGATATCATAAGTCTAAAAGTAAGCTGGAGTCATGGAAGACAATAAAATACCTTTTATTGTGCCTTACTAACAATGAGAGTGACAAGTATATATATATAATACTGCATAAAATAGGGGCCTTAGGATCAAAACAGGGTACCTCGCCCGTAGTATCAATAAGCACCCCTACTCCTCGACTATTTCACTGCATAGTCCCGTGGACCCGCATGAGGTATTCCTCGTGATAGTCAGACTACCGCACGGGACTATTTCACCCGCATAAGCCCATAAGGACTCGCATGAGGTATTCCTCGCATCGCGGTAGCAAGTCCACGAATGCGTGGTATAACGATCTTGGGGACTTCGCAGATATACTCTTACCACAAACAGATGGTATAACGATCTTGGGATCAGACTCGCGATATACTCTACACCGGAGCAGATGGTATAACGATCTTGGGGCTTGCCCCTCAGATATACTCTTATACTGGTGCAGATGGTATAACGATCTTGGGTCTGCCCCTCAGATATACTCTTACACTGGAGAAGGTGGTATGACGATCTTGGGGCTTGCCTCGGACATACTCTTACCTGAGTAGGTGGTATAACGATCTTGGGGCTTGCCCCTCAGATATACTCTTACCCTAGCTCAAACTGTCATCATATCATAATCATAAATAAGTTAAGAAAACTTATAACTTCTTATTAGCCTTGTTCATATACCCTCTCATTTTAGTTCACTTAAGGCACTTAATCATATCTTTAATAAAAGAAAACCGGGAATTTAACCCAAGTACTACATACTTCAACTCTTTTAAAAATGACTCTTCTTTATACATAAAACTCTTGGGCAATTGATGCCTTAAACCAATTTGCCTCTTCATATACTTATCTTACTTTTAGAGTAAATCTCTTCTCATTAACCTTTTATGAAGCTAATAAACCAACTTCCCATAAAGTTGTTATATTAACTCTATACTTTAGTAAAATCATACTTTCCCCCTAACCAAGGGATTTATACATTCTTAAAACGAAACAAGTCATTATATACTCAAACAAGTAAGAATACCAAATCTTGACGTCACCGGTACTACATAGTTTCATCTATTCATGCTCAAGAGATAGGAAAGCTTCACATACCTCTTTGGTCAATCTACTTGCTAAGTCCAAACTACCGCAAGTAATATGTCAACCTAAAATAACCATGATACATTTATTAACCTCTAATCTTAATGTAGAACAATCCAAGTCCAAAGTCACTAATTTCTATGGAAAATTGGGCAGCATTTCCTTTGTTTCTACATACTTTGCCACCTTTCACAAGACCGAATTTATCATCCAAACGCCACATTTAAGGCTCAACAATCCAACATTTCAAAGGGGTTTACACACCCAAACTCAACAATTCACTTAACAATTCTAAGGTAGTTTTTAGGCTACAACATGCTCATAATATCTTCTTAACCAATTCCTTCACATACAAACCATAGTTCTTACATGCAATGAGTCTAAGAGCATTATTTACTACCACAAGTTCTTCCTTCTTAACATGCAACACTAAAAACTACTTCTAAATGAAGAAATGTTACCTTAAAGTTTTAGCCAAACTTATTCCAAATATTTTGCTAGCTTCCTTGCCAAGAACACCACCACAACAACACCAACAAGCTAGCCACAAGCTTCCTTCTTCCTTTTACTTTTTCAGATTTTTCTTTAGGCTTGAATTTCTCTTGGAAATTTAGAGAGAAGTGGAAGCTTAAGCTTTAGAGAGAGGGAGAAATTGGAAGATGACCAAGTCTTCAAGACTTGGTCAATATATTGCATGCAAGAAATCAGATGGGGGAGGACACTTGTCACCCTCCCAAGGTCTTTTAAAAGAAAAATCTGACTTTTCTAAGTTTTTCCGCCCAAAAATCCCGCCTCGGCGCTGAAACCCCCGCAGCCTCTTCAACTTTCGCACGCGGCGCTGTCCCCGGCGCTGGCGCTGCAACTTCAGCGACCTCTCGATTTTCGCGCCCGCCTGCGTCCGCGCCGCGCCGCTTTGTCCGAAACACCTTCGTCCGATCCATTGACCGAACTTGTAATTCTCATAACTTTCTACTCCGACGTCCTATCGACGAACAGTTGGTTGCGTTGGAATCTAGACTCAACGAACTACGCCCTAGGCCTTCGAAACACTTAGGAACTCTCAATGTATCGGGTCATAATCCGCCTTGAAGTTGACTAAAACTACCCCGGAATAATCCGTCAACCTATCCTTTGAAAATTTTAAGTCTTACATGCTTTCGTACGCTCTCATACGTAGGGTCAGAACTACGGGGTATAACATGTACTGACCCCCTTCCTCGGGGGCTGCGTTCATGCCGCAGGTAAGGGAAAACAGGTGGTAGATCCTCATTCCTAGGATCTTTTACTCAGGTGTCAGGAGCTCCATTTCTTCGGAGGCTCGACTTTTGGTATGGTTCTCCCTGGGGTTGTTGATGTTTTGTACATTCAGGGGCATGACGGGGCCCTGTCCCGTCATAGTGTTACTCCTTCTTAGAGGCCTGTAGTCTTGTCATAACTTGGTTTGTTTAAGGATGTAACTGTTCGGTCTTATGTACTTTTGGGGTAGCCATTTTGGGCTAGACTATTGTATATCATTATGGTTGTTTATTGTGAGTTTATATTCCGCTAGTTTTCTCTGATGTTGTGTCACAAGGGTGCCCGTGTTAAGGCACCGGTCACGAATCCGGGGTCGGGTCGTGACAAACTGGCTCAAGCATTGGACATCAAATGAAATATCAGGTTTGGTGCTGGTCAGGTACATCAATCTCCCTATCAATTTCTGATAACAGGCTGGATCCTCCAGCAATGGATCATCAGACATTGTGGCTGCATCCTTGGCTGCTTCCTTAATCATCTCATCATACATATTGGATGTCAGCTTGATATTAAGTTCCATTGGTTCCTACACTGCCTTCCCAGCTGACAATCCAAGGCCAGATATCAACTCCACAACATACTTCCTTTGGTGCATAACCATTCCACTGCTATTTCGAGCAAATTCAAAGCCCAAAGTATATCGCAAGACACCCAAGTCTTTGATCCTAAAGCTCTGTTGGAGAGTTAATTTTGTATCCTTAAGAAGTTCCTCATCATTCCCAGTAATAAGGAGATCATCTACATAAATCAGAACTACCACAATTTTGTCTGCAACCTTCTTTGTCAATAAAGAGTGATGCAGATGACTCTGGACAAACCCTGAAGCCTTCAAAGCAGTGGTTAGCACTGCCTAGAGGCTTGCTTCAACCCATACAATGACTTCACTAACTTGTACACATTCCATTGCTTGTGATCAAAACCTTGTGGCATACTCATATATACCTCCTCATTAATATCACATTGCAAGAATGCATTATATACATCCATTTGATATATTGACCAACCCTTTGAGGCAACAACTGAGATAACTGCTCTAACAGTCACCATCTTTGCAACTGGTGAAAATGTATCTTGATAATCCACTCCTTTTTTATTATAACCTTTGGCTACTAGCCTTGCTTTGAACCTTTCCACTTCACCATTTGCCTTGTATTTAATCTTGTATATCCACTTGCACCCAATAACCTTTTTATTGTTTGGTAAATCAGTTATTTCCCAGGTGTGATTATCTTCCAGAGCATGCATCTCAACTTTCATAGCATCAATCCACATGTTATCCTTCACAGCCTCAGAATATGAAGTTGGTTCCTGTTCAGCTTCAATCCTAACAATAAAACATTGATATCCTGCTGCCAATCCAGTGTAATTGAGACTATCTGACATAGTATATAAGCAAGACTGAGATTGTCTACTTCCTTCAACACCTGGTTGTATGAAATCCTTCATCCAAACAGGTTGCTTCCTGTTCTATCTGATCTTCTCAATGAAGGAGAAATGGATTCAAGGTTGTGGTACTGATCTTCATCATGTTGATCCTCCTCAGTGGTTCCATCCTGCTTAGCAACTTCTATTCCTGCATTCTTCATAGTGGTCTGCTGAACCTACTGAAGAATACTCATATCTGCTCCCTCATCTGTATCAGCTGGACCTGGACCTTCCTTGATGTCTGAAGTATGTCTGTTATCTGGATCAATCCTCCTCTACTGATGGAATGGGAATATATCTTCATAGAAGGTGACATTCCTGCTAACAAATATGATATTAGTAGTCATATTTAATAATTTGTATCCCTTCTGCTTGGCTGAGTATCCAAGCATCATTGCCTTTGTAGCTCTAGTATCAAATTTATCTGTCTTCACCAAGTTAGTTGCATAGCAAAGACATCCAACCACTCTCAGGTGAGATAGAATCGGAGCCCTTTTATAAAGTTTCTCAAATGGTGAGATGTTTCCTATTGCCACAGAAGGCATTCTGTTAATGATATACACTGCATCTTCTACACAGTCTCCCCAGAATCTAGCAGGAGGTTTACTTTGAAATTTAATTGCCCTTGCAATTTCTAGAATGTGTCTATGCCTCCTTTCCACTACTCCATTCTATTGAGGACTATAGGCACAAGAACACTGATGTATAATCCCTAGTTGTGTGAACAAATCCTTGCAAGAGCTGTTAACAAACTCTGAACCATTATCAGACCTTACATGCTTAACAAATGCATTAAACTGTGTCTTAATCATCAGACATAGTTCCTTAAGCATAGTGGCAACATCAGATTTAATATGTAGAAGAAACATCCATGTCCATCTAGTACAATCATCTACCACAGTTAAAAAGTATCTCATTCCTGTATATATAGTGACCCTGTAAGGTCCCCAAACATCAATGTGCAATAGCTCAAAAGGAAAATCAGTCCTACTCTTGCTAGTAGGAAAAGGTAATCTAGTTTGCCTTGCCATAGGACATACATCACATTGCTAAATTGTAAAACTAGCTTTATTCTTGAAATCACTTATTTTCCTAAGTGTTGACAGTCAATTTTGACCCGTTTTTCATATATTTATTGCAATTTTATGTGTTTTAGGACACAACACTCTAATCATCATTTTTGCATTTTTATCTTTTATTTTTTAATTAAGCATTATCTCTTAGTTAATATTATGTTTATATTATTATTACACCGTCATTTATTTTAATAATATTTGCATCTTTATAAATAATTAATTGAAATCCCACTTTAATTTTAATTAGACATTAAACATTTGTCTAAATATTATATTTTTATTATTATTGCATCGGCACTTGCATTTTAATAATTTTTCATCTTTTTAAATAATTAACCCGCTTTGCATTTTGTCAAACCAGTCCAGTACGAGACCCAATCCGAATCATTCCAATCCAACACTATTTTTTATTTCATCCAAACACCCCCTTTTATTCCCCTCCCTCATTTTTAAATTTCAAACCCCACTTTTCATTCCCCCCCCACAAATACCAAACCCTAATCTACCCCCTATATAATAAACCTTACCCCCCTTTATTAAAGGAGGGGGGGGGGGGGGGGGCAGCACACAACACTCAACACAAAAGAAGGGCATCAACCCATTTCCCATTTGAACGAAAAGAAGAGAGAATCATCTTCTTCCTCTACTTCGTCCCCGTCGCCGCCACTGCCTGTCGCCGTTGCTCTTCGTCGACGACCCTAACACCCGTCTCCCGTCGACCACCACCACGCGAAAAAAACCTCCAGCAAACCTTCGCCACAACCCTGTATCCCTTCGTTGCCTCGCCACGAGTCGACCACCGGCGATCGCGATGCTGTTGGTTTCTTTTTTTTGTTATTATATATTGTGATTCGGGTTACCAGATTTTCTGATTTTTGCGTCGCGTCTTATCGGAGTTCTGAAAAACTACGGCGACATCGCTCTTGACTGCATTTTGGGCATTGGTTGTTATCTTGGTTAATGGGCTGGTTTTATGTTTTTTTTGGGGGCATCTGCCGGAGATTTAAGACTCCGGCGACGTTTTAAAATTTCAGCGAACTAGGCCGCTGGTTGTTTCCATCGTTCACGAGCCACGCATCGCCGTGGTTTTGCTCTCGCTTCCTACCGCTTTGTCGCACTCCGTGACCATCGCTTTCGCTCGGTTGTCCGTTTTATAATGCTTTTTGCTATTGTTTATTTGGGTATTATTGTTGGCTTTAGTCGATATTTCAGGCGACCTTGTTGGCTTCATTTTTGTATCTTTCGACTGCTGTTGTCGGACTGATTTTGCAGCGATGTTGTTATTTTCCGTTTGTGCTGGATAGATTTTCGTAGATTTTGCTATTGGTGGACTGTTTGTGGGTGTGGGGGCTGCTTTCTGGACTGGTTTTTGTGGGTTTTACCATTGTTACAGTGTTCTGATTTTCGGGACTAATCCTGGGCAGTTTCGCCCCTTTATTTTTATTAAACTGATTTTTTTTAAAAAAAGAACAAATGCTACACTTGGTATTTTGTTTTATTTACTGATTTTTGAACAAGTTACTACACTTGGTATTTTACTGATTTTTGAACAAGTTACTACACTTGGTATTTTACTTATTTTGAACTTGATACTACACTGGCCTACGAAGAATTTATCCGTCGATCTGGAGACCCCCGTGGTAAGCGAGACGGAATATGTGGGCGAGGAGGAAAGTGAAAAAATTAGACGAGAATGCATAATATCGTTCATCGGCGGGGCGAGTCGACCGCAGCCGAAGCGATATTGGCTTCTCATGTCTTAGTATCCTTGGCATAACACTAGCTGAGCCCACACTATATAAAAATATAGCTTTTACAATATCTTCTACATATACATCTATATATATATATATATATACATACATTGTGTTTGTTTGGTAATTTATTTATTATTTACTAACTCTTCTACTAAGTGTCTTTGCAGGTACCCGGAGACGCACTCCAAAGTTAAAACATTCACATAAAATAAAATAAAAGCGAAATATCGCTAAATTCTCTTCATTATATCTTTTTATGATTATTTTCTTTTATTACTATCTTGTTAAATATATATCTATTTTAAATATTTGCATGCCTAGTTTAAATATCTCTTGGTTGATTTAATAATTAGAACACCTTTAGAATTGTAGATTGCATGTTAGCACAATAATATTAAGCCTAAGTTTGAACGGATAACCGCAAGTTAGCGGATCTTAGAGGGTGCCTAACCCCTTCCCTTTAGGATAATAACGAACTCTTACCTAGAATCTCACATAGTTTCACAGACCTTTTAAAATGGAGATCATTCGTAGTATTTTATGCTACATTTTTAGTGTCCTAATTCACTATAATAATTAGGTGGCGACTCCTTAAATGCATTCAGGAATCAACCATACGCAGTAATCCCGTTTCCGACTCCGATTGAAATGGGGTGTTACAACATGGTGACTCCACTGAGGATTTTAGGTTCTTAACCACAACAAACATAGGTTAATTTATTGTGCTTTATTTTCTTTATTTTTGCTTAAATTGCTTCCTTTATGTTTTACACTTATTTGCTTTTATTGTTTTGCCTAAATTATCTGCTCTACATATAAATATCTTGCATATTGTATTAGCTGCTATTTGTTACCGCTTTCCTTAAATTGACATTCTGCTCATATTTCCTCCATTCTGATAAATTCACACTATCACACACTCACGCGCTGGTGTGCTTCGCGCACCCGCAAATTTCTTTCAAAATATCCAAATTTTAGGAGAGTTGGCGCCTGCGCGGAGTTAGATCGGTTCGTCTGATCAACCGCGTAGCCTTCTCACTCGAGTTGTCCGCTCAGAACCTCAAGGCCTAGTAAAGCCAAATCTTAGAAACTCAGGATAGAGCTATACCACCCTTTATTTTAAGGTATGCATGCATTTACCTTAGGTGAGTCGGTCCTTGGTATCGACACCACAATTAGGAAGACACCAAACTTGTCGACGGGTTTCTCAACCCAACGACCAACCAACATATTATATGTAGCATGGAAATGATAGACAAATCCAAACCTAATCATGACATGCTGAAATTAGAAAAAGTGCACCGTCATTTGGTCGCCATTTCCAACAAAAGCATTACAGTTGGGCGGCTTGGACAGATCCATCATAATCTCGCATATTTGGCGTTTAGGCCCACCTCTGGCATTAAAAGAGGTCCCAAACATGCTAGGACGCGCATTTGATAGCTATATAGTCTGCTTGCTATTATAATGTTTGTTGCTTTCAGCTATGTGCACTTTACTACTTCAACTTTGTGCATTCACTTAGTATTAATTACGAGCTGTACTAGCTTGGTTTTCTGGGGCTGTGTTATTCCTTGCATTACCAGCGCGATACGCGGAAAGCCCATATCTCAAACAACTATTTTCTCAAATTTCATCACATTTCGAAACTACGTGCGACCTGATTCCCGCGGAGGGATACGTAGGCAGCCATTTCGGCCTCGGTCCCACCTTTTAGAAAAATCCTAATTTTTCATCTCTTAAAAATCACTTTATTCTCCGTCACCGGCAAACTATGGTTTAAACCGGTTCCTTTGGCAAAATGCATAGGCGGCCATATCAGCTTTGGTCCCTTCTTTAAAAAAAAAAAAAAAACTCGAAGTCTAATCGACAAACCTAACTTCAACAGGGCTATGCTCCTAGACTATGTATCTACTTGATCTCTATGGCGAGATACGTAGGTGGCCACATCGGACTCAGTCCAACTCTGTCTAAAATCTTTTGCCCTTACTCTACCGGTTACAAAGCACACTCCATCCAATCTCTGCGATAGGATAGTAAAGGTATTCCATATCAAATTCGGTCTCGTCCATTCGACATTCGCTTATGCCAAAACTGGGGCTGCTTTCAAAAAGCTTCATTGTAAGAAGAGGCAGTCAGTACCGAATAGCATATTATCGAATACGCTCTCGTAGCCAAATACTTAAAGCCAGGCAACGGTTACAGGTCCGAACAGATCAGACGTGCGAGTGGTCAGAGTTAAAGCTACAAAGTCCGCACAAATCAGCAGCCCATTTCAAATCTCACAAATTTTCTTTTGAGTACGTATAATGCGGGTCGGAAATTTGGTAACGTTGAAGGGATTTTCGTGATAATTTCGCTACGCGGGACCACATTCTTATCCTCATTCATTTGTTTTTGCATATCTATAACACTAATTATTACATCTATCTTTGATTTGGTAGGAAGTTTCACATAGCAGCTCAGCCCGCAAAGCCACAATCGCACGCGTCTATCTAGGTGTCATTGGGCTCACAGGGCCACTCTCATCCTCATTTCTCAATCACTTTATGACTCTAATTATTTTATTCGATTTATATTTTGCAGGTAATTTCATCATAGTGGTCTGGCCCACCGGGTCGAAATCCTCTTATTACGTCTATCAACGACGTCTTCTTATTATGGCTGCACAACGACTTTAGCTCAATTACGTCTATCAGCGACACTCCTTTTATTTAACGACCTTTATATCACGCCCACTCAACGACGCCATCTTATTATGCCTATGCAATGGCCTTATCTACATTTTGTCTGTGCAACGACGATCCCTATATCGCGTCCTCAACGACGCCATCTTATTATGTCTATGCAATGACCTTATCTACATTTCGTCTATACAACGACAACCCATATATCACGTCCACACAACGACGCCATCTCAATCCCTGAGCACCGACATCATCCATATCAATGCCTGAGCACCGATCATTCGTGATCAATGTCTGACCGCAGATTATCTACATAAATGCTCGAGCACCGCAGATCTAAAACCACGCCTGAGCACCGGCGTTATTTAAGTCAACGACTGAGCACCGGCGTCATCTGCATCAATGCCTGAGCACCGACATCATCTGCATCAATGCCTGAGCACCGGCATCATCCGCATCACGCCTGAGCACCGGTGTCATCTTCATCACAATACGACCATAAACGATGCTATCTGCATTACGTCCAGAAACGACGTTATCTCATTAGCCAATGCAACGACTTCAGCACATAATGTCTACGCAAGACGATATTCTTACTTACAGAATCACATTTCTTATATTCATGTTTTATCATATTTTATCGTTTTAACAATTATGCACTAACGTTTCTTAAGTTTTACCCTACAGGTTCCTCAATTCACAGGAGCAGTTGCAGCACGTCTGTGCAAGGACAACATCTCGACATTTGCAGCATCCAACATATCACACAGGGACGCCATCTCTACTCACAAAATTTTATTTTTTCATATATTCATTATTTTGGTTTAACCGATATGCACATTTTCATAAAGTTTTAGCATGCAGGAGCATTAATTTACAGGAATAGTAGCATCAACACAATGACGTCTTCATCAACATCGTGTCCGAAAACGACGCCAAGTCCGAAAACGACTCCGAGTCCGAAAACGACTCCAAGTCCGAAAACGACACCAAGTCCGAAAACGACGCAAAGTCCGAAAACGACGCCAAATCCGAAAACGACGCCGAGTCCGAAAACGACTCCGAGTCCGAAAACGACACCAAGTCCGAAAACGACGCCGAGTCCGAAAACGACTCCGAGTCCGAAAACGACTCCAAGTCCGAAAACGACACCAAGTCCGAAAACGACACCAAGTCCGAAAATGACGCAAAGTCCGAAAACGACGCAAAGTCCGAAAACGAGCCGAGTTCGAAAACGACTCCGAGTCCGAAAACGACTCTGATGCGCGGTAAGATGCACACACTTAAACGCAAGTGCACGTTATCGTGACAAGTAGTATAGTCTTGATAAGACCGAATATCGTCCACAAGGATTAGAGTTCAATTACCAACTATCTATTTTTTGGTATCTATTTGGTAAATTGATATTTGGATTTGTTGTTTATAACTAAGAATTATAAAAGCTATTTAACTATAAGGGTTTACTTCAGTTGTGGTGAGAATAGGGCTTCCATGTCTCTTCAACTATCTGCTTATGTTATTTATTAATGCAACGAACTATGGTCTTCTTCTTTCGGAGAAAGCAGGTTTACGAAATCGTTTTATACTCCCGTTAGGGTTATATAAACACTCAACCCCAGTATTGCACCTTACCTACCTTTCGGTGATAATGATAACTCTATAGGAGGATTAAGAACAAAAACCTAGTTAACCGTCACGCACCATGTGCAAAATTAGGGTTGTTAAGCCTCTCATTAACGCTACATAAATAATTGAGGTATTTTCATCCCCAATCCAAGAATGTCTACCCAACTTACAACATATTCACAATCCCCCCCTTTCGGAGTCTGATTAGAAATCATATAGTGATAATTAGTTGTCAATTAATTACCAAGCATTCAACACAATTATTGGATAGATCTCTCAAAGAAGAATAACCATAGACATATGCATTAAATCATAACATAGGTTTCTAGAGAATTAACATGGAAAGCCCTATAGAGGAATTAGTTCCTAGTCATTGACATGACAAGAACTAATCCCATGTTCTTCATAAAAACTGAAATAAAAACAAGAAAGGGAAAAGAAATTACTAAACTATGGTCTCCAATCTCCAAGCAAGAAGCCTTGTGTTGTGCAAGAAAGGGAACCCTTAAAAACTGCCTAGGGTTCTCCTTTTATAGGCTGAAAACCGCCTCAACTTTTCCCTGCAGTTCGCCCAAAATCCCTGAAACCTTATTTTCAGCGTCGCTGCGCGCCGAACTTCGCAATCCGTCGGATGATTTGGCGCCGCGGCCCTGATTTCTGTCTGTGGAGCCGCGCCTGCAATTTCGTAGCCGGATGTTTAGCGCCGCGCCTGCACTCGCCATGAGGCGCGCCACATCGAAGTCTTCTGCAGCCTCTGCGATAGTGGGCGCCGCCCTCGCTTCGATCGCAGGAGGCCGCGCTGGTCTGTTTCACCTCGTTCGCCTTTTCTGCTTTTAGCTCGAATCTCTTTTGCCCTCTTTTAGCTCCTTTTCCGCCATTTGACCATTTTAACCACTTTGACTCAAAAGAAAGGAAAACTATCCTAATACGACACTTATATGTGCAAAACGGGACAAAAGATTAACTAAAACTGACTCAAAAGGTGTATATAAAATACACCGATCAAATACCCCCAAACTTAACCTTTGCTCGCCCTCGAGCAAAGATAGAAAGAAAGAAATAAAAGACTCAAAGAACGAAAATAAAAGACTCACTGCCATTGATTACTTTTGCTGCATTAGTGTTAACTAGAAAAACATGAAGGTTAGCAAAAATAATATGCACGAACATATAGCATGACATTTCAGCACATTAAGCTAGATATTTCGCAAACTCATATTCATCATGCTTAATGGAAGTCAATATATTAAATCATGCATATAAATTCAAGAATTCCTATGGAATGCTTACTTGCTATTCTCCACTAATTCTGGATATGCATAAAAGAGATCTTCAGGACTTTAAGGGTTGCAATGTAGGCTTAGGTATATGTAGGTAAAAATAGGCAATTTAGGCTAATTTCGTGTACCATAAACTCTTTTAGCTTTTTAGTATTTCCCTTTTTCTTTTTGTTCTTTCCTTCACTTCGATTCTATCTTTTCCCTCTTTTTGTTTTGGGAGAGTGAAGTATATAATAATGACAAGCATCCCCAAACTTAGGCTTTTGCCTATTTCTTATTACTTTTTAATTGGGGTGCAACAAGCTCATTCACTCTTTTTGTCTCTTTTTAACACAATTTATTCCACTACTTCACATTTTTACTTATGACACAATTTGTGGGAATATAGGGTGTCAAAGAAGAAGTTTCAATATTTGGCTCAATGGGGCTGACTAGAGATCTTTTTAAAGTCCGGGATAGAAAAAAATGGTAAGAATTGGCTATCAAAGAAATGCCTGAGTCATCTCCCTAACATGCATATCCTAACTATTTCACCTCAAATAGCAAGAAATCATAACACATAAGTATTTATCCTTTAGCATGCATAATTCAATCAAGAAACTTCAAATAGACAGATTTTGTGAGTTTTTGGCATATCTAACCTAATTATTTAGAGAGTTGCTTCAATTTCGTTACATTATTTCACCTTACTTCACTAGGTGTTTCTAGCAACTACATCATACATGATCTTTGACAGACAATTAGGACTCAAAAAGAAAATTTTTTGTGACTCAAAAATACATAAAAACAATAAAAAGACTTAAATAAAACATATCATGACACAAATAAACAAGATACACATAAAACACCCCCAAACTTAAATCACACATTGTCCCCAATGTGTGTAGACTCAAATACAATAAAAGAAATAAGACACTTACAGACTTTGGCTAAAACGGCGGTGGTGGCGGTGGCATGGAATAGTGCATGGACCACTGACTGAACAAGGAACTCATCTCGTTGATTTGTTGCCTCGTTTCTTGTTGTTCGTGGATCACTGTGTCCAAACTCTGCATCATCCTCATATGATTCTGAAGCAATCGCTCCATCGTGGGCAAGGTTACTGCTTCGTGGTTGGCCGCCGGCTAGGTCTCGCCTCGTATTGAGCCCCCTATTTCGTGCTCATCCTCGCTCATCGCGGCTGCTTTGCTGCTTTCTTTGGTGGTTGTACTCTTCGTCTGGCTTCTGGGGGGCTTGGGTCTGGGAAAGAGTGCACTATCCCATAGGACACATGCAGTTGGTTTCTTTCATTAGTATCAGTGGGTAGGATTGGGACCGCATTCATGTGACATAGCTTGGTGATAACTGAGCCATGTCCCAATCCACCTGTTGTTACCAACCTGCTGATTTCCTCAATGCTCTGCACTATTTCTTTTCCCACATCAATTGATTTCCCCGTCATGATCCCATATATCAATTTGATCCTATCTTCTGGCACTCTGGTGAAGTGCGTTGATGGGATCAGACGGGCACTGATGAAATATAGCCAACCCTTGGCTGCTTTGTTGAACTGGCACTCGCCCTTCTTGACCCATTTCTTGCGAGGATCAAATGCAGCCTGTGGTAGCTCATTGTTCGCAATGTTATTCCAGTCGATGTTGGAGGTGCTTCTAGACCATGTTCTAAAGAGATCCCAATCATCACTTTCTTCAACATCAACCGTCTTCAATTGTATATTTATATCTTCTGCTGTTACAGGCACATAATTTCCCCTTACAAAGCATCCCCTTTCCACCTTCTCCGGAAAGTTGGCATAGAACTCACGCACCATTGTTGTGTTCATTGGTGCTATCTTCTCCGGATTTACAAATCTCCTCCACTCCCTTAACTCAATCATTGCCCGAATGGGCTCATAAACATCCTCTTCCCCAAACGACTCCCTCTGATAGTCCATTCCCCTTTCAGGGATTAAGGGCCTAGTACTAAGCCTCTTGTATCTTTGGAAAGCTTCGTAGCTCACAAACCTAGTATCATCGTAATGTGGGGTTGGGGTGGATGTGGAGCCTCTTCTCTTTCTGGTGGCCATGGTTAAAACAGTTTCTGGAGCTTATAATTTAGTGGCACAAATGTTTCCTACACAATCAACAACTAGCAGCCAACACAACACCCCCAAACTTCAATTCTTCTACCCAATACCCACACTTTTTTCTACTCTTTTCTCCAAACTTCACAATCAAATTTTTAGTACCCAAACTACTTCAACTACAATACTCCTTCAAACTACTACCTCCTGTGACTTCAGTAAAGGACTCAAGAACAGAAAAAAAAATTACCTTTTTATGAGAAGATTCACGCTGTTCTTGTTTCAATTGGTGGTTTGAGGCTATGGAATGGAGATTTGTTGTTTGAGATAGCTAAGGGTTTTTAGGAATTTAAGAATTTTTGGTTGTGGTTGGGTTGGGTTTGTGGAGGATTTGTGGGCAAGTTTTTGGAATTTCGTGAGTTTTTGGAGAGGGAGAGTTAGGTTCTTGAAACCGAATTGGGAAAGATCCGTTTCGGCGCTTTACGCTTCGATTCCCGCTAGCGCCGCGACGCCCAATCTTCTGCACTCCTTCGGGACTTTATGCGCATGCGTTCATTACGGCGCCACGGCGCCTAACCTTGGCAAATTTTCTGGAATTTTGCCGCGCCGCTCTGAGCCATGGCGCTAAACTTTAGCGCCTACTTCTTTGGCGCCGCTTGCTGCACCGGAAGGCGCTTACCCACTTTTCTCGAAATCGGCTTTCGCTTTTCGCCCTCCGCTTTATTTGCCTGCACTGCCAAGAACACAAACACAAGACCCCAAGACCGTGAGACTGTTCTAGGAGAAATTAAAATAATCTAAAGACAAGAATTGAAATAACATAATTGAAAACGTTGGGTTGCCTCCCAAGTAGCGCTGTCTTTAACGTCTTTTAGCCGGACGCAAGTTCCTTTAGCTTTAATAACCGGGTGGATCAAGGCCCCACTAATCCATTTCCTCCACATTTTTGCGTTTTCTTTCTTTTCTTCTTAGCTTTATCGTAAGAGGAGTTCAGAACACATACCTCCTTTAGTGGAATTTCTAAACCATGCCTTTCTTGGGCTCATCTCTCTTTGGTTGACTTGTATTGGATCGCAGGGGGGTTTGATGGTGCTGATTGCAAAGCACCCACTCATGGTTGGTGGCTCAATGACGTGTTTAAAAACTTTAAACACCATTTCTTCATTCTCCACCCTTAATATTAACTCTCCTCTTTCAACATCAATCAAAGCTCTCCCCGTTGCTAGGAATGGCCTCCCAATATGATAGGGATTTGCATCTTCTTCCATATCAAGAATGAGGAAGTCTACAGAAAGAAGAATTTTCCTACTTTCACAATTACGCCCTCAATCTTGCCTTGGATGAACCATCATCTGTCGGCTTGCCAGAAGCTTTGTGGTTGGTTTGGCCTCACCCAACTCCAATCTTTTAAATCGACAAGGCATCGATTTATACTCGCCTCAAATCACATAAAGCTCATGCAAGTCACCCCGCCCATGTGCGGTAGTGTAAAGCTTCCAGGATCCTTTAGTTTTGGTGGCAACTTCTTCTGCAAGATAGCACTACACTCCTCTGTCAGTGCTACTATTTCATATTCCGCCAGCTTCTTCTTTTTCCCCAAGATCTCCTTCATAAACTTGAAATAGGAAGGCATCTGCTCTAATGCTTCTATGAAAGGTATGTTGATATGCAGTTTCCTAAATGTCTCCAAAAATTTGGAGAATTGTTTATCAACCGCCTTTTGTAGTCTCGGGAAAATGGATCTTCTCTCGTATACTCCTTCTGCGGAGTTTTCTCTACTCTGGTGGGCTCAATCACCTTCTCTTTTCTAACTCGCTTCTTCTCAACTACTAGCCGAGGTATCACGCTCCAATTGTTTCGCTTCAATTGCACCGCTCGCATTGCTCCTTGAATTTACCTCTGTGTTGCTTGGCAATGTCCTGTGGCTTTGTTTGCTGCTTTGCTAGCCGACCCACTTGTGTTTCCAAGTTCTGAGCGAGGATCTAGCTTCGTCATGAATCTGCGTCGGGCGTTGCGCGTCTGCCACGCGTGCTACTCGTCTGGCTTTTCGCCAACGGTGCATTGAATCGCTGGTGTGGGGCTTGAATGAAAGGTCACGATTCTGCTCTGGTTCTCGCATCGCCTCGTATTGATTCTGCCCGCTCGTATTGATTCTGCGCTCGGTCTCCTCTCCATGAGAAATTTGGGTGATTCCTCCACCGGATTATAAGTGTTGGAGTAAGGGTTGTTTTGTTGCCTCGATAATTACTACGGCCGACATTCTCGCTCCATTGGTATATTGTTGGGATCACCAAGGACACTGTCGAATGTATGTGCCACCACATATCTCATGACTTTTAGGCATCCGTATCGCATTCATCGACATCAGATGTTGTCGCAATCGTTTCGCTAGAAGGGCCACTGGGCATTCAAGGCGCAATAGCATCTATTTCGTGGACTCAACGCTCTTCTCCCACTTGTCGACCTCTCTACGTGATACATGGTTGTTGGTGGCCATATCTTCTAATAGCTCATGAGCGTGGCTGTTTTCTCATGAGTGCTCCACTTTCTTTGCCGATCTATAATGGTTCGGTTGTCTTTGCTCGGCCAAGTTGTAGAAGATGTGGACCAAGTTCCACAACTCAATGCAATGGTGTGGGCACTTTCTCTGTAGATCTTTGAACCTTTCCCAAGCTTCATATAAGGACTCTATATCTGCTTGGTAGAAGTTGTTCAACTCCTCTCGCTTTGCTTTACACGGGGGAAAAAACTTGGCTAGGAATTTCTGTGCCAGCTCGTGCCATGTAAAAATTGAATCGGCCGGCAGGGAGTTCAACCATACTTTTGCTCTGTCCCTGAGTGATAAGGGAAAGAGCCTCAACTGACGCGATCATCGATGCAGTTATATCGAAAGTTGCACATAGCTCCAAGAAATTAGCTATGTGCATATGTGGATCCTCCATGGCGATCCTCGAATGCTGGTGCATGTACCATGCCGTAATCGCCGGTTTTATCTCGAAGTGTTGGCTCCTATTGCAAGGAGCCTAATGCATGTCTGTGCTCCATTCACTCTTGGCAGCACATAGTCTCCCAAACTTCTTTCTGGATGGATTTGGACTCTCTCCTCCACGTCTATTGGCACTTGCCGAGGCATTCCTGGGTTATGTTGATTTTCACCTAACCCTTCTCTCATCATGTTATTGTTTTGAGCCGCCCATTTCTATCAAAGTTGCAATCCGATTCTTTCTCGCTCATTTGCGAGTTTTCTCAATCTCTGGATTGAAGGGAACAAGAGTGTCTGCTCCTCTTCTCCTTCGCATAAACTGATTTCCTGAAATAGATCAAAAACAAACAACCAATCACGGTACCTCGAATTTTTCAAAAAATAAAAAATAATAAAAAAAAATGTAAAAATTAAAATAAAAATTAAAAACCAAATTAGAAATTAAAAATAGACAAATTTGATATTGAACTATGCCTAATCCCCGGCAACGGCGCCAAAAACTTGATGCGCGGTAAGATGCACACACTTAAACGCAAGTGCACGTTATCGTGACACGTAGTATAGTCTTGATAAGACCGAATATCGTCCACAAGGATTAGGGTTCAATTACCAACTATCTATTTTTTGGTATCTATTTGGTAAATTGATATTTGGATTTGTTGTTTATAACTAAGAATTATAAAAGCTATTTAACTATAAGGGTTTACTTCAGTTGTGATGAGAATAGGGCTTCCATGTCTCTTCAACTATCTGCTTATGTTATTTATTAATGCAACGAACTATGGTCTTCTTCTTTCGGAGAAAGCAGGTTTACGAAATCGTTTTATACTCCCGTTAGGGTTATATAAACACTCAACCCCAGTATTGCACCTTACCTACCTTTCGGTAATAAGGATAACTCTATAGGAGGATTAAGAACAAAAACCTAGTTAACCGTCACGCACCATGCGCAAAATTAGGGTTGTTAAGCCTCTCATTAACGCTACATAAATAATTGAGATATTTTCATCCCTAATCCAAGAATGTCTACCCAACTTACAGCATATTCACAATCCCCCCCTTTCGGAGTCTGATTAGAAATCATATAGTGATAATTAGTTGTCAATTAATTACCAAGCATTCAACACAATTATTGGATAGATCTCTCAAAGAAGAATAACCATAGACATATGCATTAAATCATAACATAGGTTTCTAGAGAATTAACATGGAAAGCCCTATAGAGGAATTAGTTCCTAGTCATTGACATGACAAGAACTAATCCCATGTTCTTCATAAAAACTGAAATAAAAACAAGAAAGGGAAAAGAAATTACTAAACTATGGTCTCCAATCTCCAAGCAAGAAGCCTTGTGTTGTGCAAGAAAGGGAACACTTAAAAACCGCCTAGGGTTCTCCTTTTATAGGCTGAAAACCGCCTAAACTTTTCCCTGCAGGCCTGGCCCAAAATCCGTCTGGAAACCTTATTTTTCCGCGTCGGCGCCGCGGCGCCGGAACTTCTGCAATCCGTCGGATGATTTGGCGTCGCGGCCCTGATTTCTGCTGTTTGAGCCGCGGCTACCGCAATTCGTAGCTTCGGATGTTTAGCGCCGCGCCCGCACTCTTTGTCATGAGGCGCCGCGACAGTCTTCTGCACCTCTCGATAGCGCCGCGCCGCTTCGATCGCAGGAGGCCGCGGCGTCTGGTTTCATTTCGCCCCGCTTTTCTATGTTTTTAGCTCTGGAATCTCCTCTTTTGTCCTCTTTTAGCTCATTTTTCGCCATTTGGCCATTTTAACCACTTTGACTCAAAAGAAAGGAAAACTATCATAATACGACACTTATATGTGCAAAACGGGACAAAAGACTAACTAAAACTGACTCAAAAGGTGTATATAAAATACACCGATCAGACTCCAAGTCCGAAAATGACGCCAAGTCCGAAAATGACGCCGAGTCCGAAAATGACTCCGAGTCCGAAAACGACGTCATGTTCGAAAACGACGCCAAGTCCGAAAACGACTCCGAGTCCAAAAACGACGCCAAGTCCGCCAACAACGACAAGTCCGAAAACGACGCCCGTACGAAAATGACGAGCATCTGCATCGCGTCCATGCGATGACGCCATCAACATCTACCAACGCCCTGTCTGTTACAACACAACATCACCTGTAATCCAGTGTCAATCATAATTCGACACTAGGACAAATTTTAAATCTGCATCGTCATTGTCTTTAATTTTGCAGCATCACAGCGGCCCAGTGTCATCATGATTCGACACTGGGACAATTTTGAATCGGCGTCTGCCTGCTTTAATTTTCTAACATCGCAACAACCCAGTGTCATCATAATTCGACACTGGGACATTTTTAAATCTGCGTCAGCTTTACATTTTACTTTAGCATCGCAACAACCCAGTGTCCTCATAATTCAACACTGGGACATTTTTAAATCTGTGTCAGCTTTGCCTTTTATTTTCGCATCACAACGACCCAGTGTCATCATAATTCGACATCGACAATTCAGTCTGATTCGCCCCACTTTTGAGTTCGATTATAAACAGACAAAATTGGCTCTGAAGTCAACATCTTTGTCCAAGACTCTTCCATCATCTCCGCATAAAAAGGGACATTTGTTGTGATCAATTTTGACCCGTTTTTCATATATTTATTGCAATTTTATGTGTTTTAGGACACAACACTCTAATCATCATTTTTCATTTTTATCTTTTATTTTTTAATTAAGCATTATCTCTTTGTTAATATTATGTTTATATTATTATTACACCGTCATTTATTTTAATAATATTTGCATCTTTTTAAATAATTAATTGACATCCCGCTTTAATTTTAATTAGACATTAAACATTTGTCTAAATATTATATTTTTATTATTATTGCATCGGCACTTGCATTTTAATATTTTTTCATCTTTTTAAATAATTAACCCGCTTTGCATTTTGTCAAACTGGCGGAGATGCTGTTTTTTTTTGTTGTTATTATATATTGTGATTCGGGTTAACTGATTTTTTGATTTTTGCGTCACGTCTTACCGGAGTTCTGAAAAACTCCGGCGACATCGCTCTTGACTGCATTTTGGGCATCGGTTGTTATCTTGGTAAATGGGCTGGTTTTATGTTTTTTTTGGGGGCATCTGCCGGAGTTTTAAGACTCCGACGACGTTTTAAAATTTCAGTGAACTAGGCCCGTTGTTTCCATCGCTCCGAGCCACGCATCGCCGTGGTTTTGCACGCTCTACCGTTTTGCTGCACTCCGGTGACCACTGTTTCGCTCATGGTTGTCCGTTTTATACTGCTTTTTGCTATTGTTTATTTGGGTATTATTGTTGGCTTTAGTCGACATTTCAGGCGACCTTGTTGGCTTCATTTTTGTATCTTTCGACTGCTGTTGTCGGACTGATTTTCCAGCGATGTTGTTATTTTCCGTGTGTGCTGGATTGATTTTCGCAGGTTTTGCTATTGGTGGACTGGTTTTTGTGGGGTTTACCATTGTTACAGTGTTCTGATTTTCGGGACTAATTCTAGGCAGTTTCGCCCCTTTATTTTTATTAAACTGATTTTTAAAAAAAAGAACAAATGCTACACTTGTTATTTTATTTTATTTACTGATTTTTGAACAAGTTACTACACTTGGTATTTTACTGATTTTTGAACAAGTTACTACACTTGGTATTTTACTGATTTTGAACTTGATACTACACTGGCCTACGAAGGATTTATCCGTCGATCTGGAGGTCCCCGTGGTAAGCGAGACGGAATATGTGGGCGAGGAGAAAAGTGAAAAGATTAGACGAGAATGCATAATATCGTTCATCGGCGGGGCGAGTCGACCGCAGCCGAAGCGATATTGGCTTCTCATGTCTTCGTATCCTTGGCATAACACTAGCTGAGCTCACACTATATAAAAATATATCTTTTATAATATCTTATACATATACATCTATATATATATATATATATATATACATACATTGTGTTTGTTTGGTAATTTATTTATTATTTACTAACTCTTCTACTAAGTGTCTTTGCAGGTACCCGGAGGCGCACTCCAAAGTTAAAACATTCACATAAAATAAAATAAAAGCGAAATATCGCTAAATTCTCTTCATTATATCTTTTTATGATTATTTGCTTTTATTACTATCTTGTTAAATATATATCTATTTTAAATATTTGCATGCCTAGTTTAAATATCTCTTGGTTGATTTAATAATTAGAACACCTTTAGAATTGTAGATTGCATGTTAGCACAATAATATTAAGCCTAAGTTTGAACGGATAACCGCAAGTTAGCGGATCTTAGAGGGTGCCTAACCCCTTCCCTTTAGGATAATAACGAACCCTTACCTAGAATCTCACATAGTTTCACAAACCTTTTAAAATGGAGATCATTCGTAGTATTTTATGTTACATTTTTAGTGTCCTAATTCACTATAATAATTAGGTGGCGACTCCTTAAATGCATTCAGGAATCAACCATACGCAGTAATTCCGTTTTCGACTCCGGTTGAAATGGGGTGTTACAGCATGACGACTCCACAAGGGATTTTAGGTTCTTAACCACAACAAACATATGTTAATTTATTGTGCTTTATTTTCTTTATTTTTGCTTAAATTGCTTCCTTTATGTTTTACACTTATTTGCTTTTATGTACTGAAGTTGTTCTTGTTGATATGGAGAAAGCTGTGAATTGCCTTCATGATATCCTTGGTTAAAGCTTCCACCAGTGAATCCTGCATTTGGTTGTTGAGCCATTCCATACCCCTGCATACACTGTTGTGCTACCCCAACACCTTCTGGATATGATGCCATAACTGCATTAACCTTTTTCTTCCCTTTGAAATCTGCAGGATATCCTATAAGTCTGTAGCAAGTATCTCTAATATGCCCCTTGTTCTTACAATAGTCACAATACATTAGCTTGTAACAACCTTCTCTAATGTGTCCTTTCATGTTGCAGTGATCATAGAAAGCATATGCATTATATTTCTTATATTTGTTAAATGATGCCTTGCTTGTTAATGCCACAGTGTCAGCACACTGTCCCCCTGAGATATATTCTTGGCTTTCATCCTGTGCTATCATAACATAGGATTGATTAACACTAGGTGTAGGTGACATCAACAATATATGACTCCTTGCTTGATTGTATCCATCATTCAATCCCATGAGAAATTCCAGCAACCTCTGGTTTCCTAAATGTACTATGTACTCCATTGGATTTGTACACTCACATGTTGGTGGGGGTATAATTGAATCTATTTCATCCCACAAATCCGTCATTCTATAATAATAGTGAGACACTGGTGAGACTCCCTGATTCAACATTGACAACTCCTTCTTCAATTGATAAACTTTAGAGAGGTTAACCTTATCAAACCTCTCGTTCAAATCTCTCCAAACAGCATATGCACTCGACCTTTCCCACTCAACAATTTTTTATCCACATTCCTCATTATCCACGACATTGCACCTATCCCACTGCCTTGTGTGATTAGGTCCATATGTATCGCGCTTTATAGATCCATCAATGAATCCTATTTTGTTCTTCGTTAATAGAGTCAATTGCATATCTCTATTCCATAACGTATAGTTCTCCATTTTTACTAATTGAATTTCGACTTGTATCACACCTGCTGTATATGAGGCACTAAGATACAGCGGATGATTATGATCAATTGTTTCCGAATTTGAATTAGAGCTCTCTTCTACTATTATATTCTCCATAGAGTTTCCGATTCAAACATGTATAACAAATACTTCACTGACTGTGATTCCAAAACGAATTTGCAAATGTAACAGATCGATCAATAGATCAAAGAAAACCAGTTCGATTGACAGAGAACATAACATAAATATAGATGCAACCAGATCAATTGCAATAGCAAATAGAAATAGATCGATACCAGATCAACCACAATCACAAATAGAAAATGCAATACCAAACATATACAAACTGAATTCCTCAGCTCCTGCTTTCAGATTAGCAGATCGCTCCTCGATTCACCTTTGCATGGCTCTGATACCATGTTACAATCATCAATCCAAGATCAATTGACTACACATGCATAGATTTCATGTGTTCATCAGTAAACTGGAGCAAGAAGAAAGAAAGAGAAGAGAAAGCGTAAGGAAGAAGAGAAGTTTGCCCAAGCTTTTCTCTTATTATTTCATCTAATCATCCACGGACTATTACAAAGTATTTATACTAATATTCTGGCACAACTAACCACTACTAACATCTTGCACTACTAACCTTATTACAAATGTAACCACAACCAGGAAAGTAAACATAGCAACTAGAAAGTAAATGTAGCAACTAGCTAATGTATATAAGCGTATATCTAATGTATATTCTTAACGATACGTATATCTAAATTGTAAAGAAGAAATATCTTAACATATGTTATGAGGATTACTTGACATTGCTTATCTCTTTTTAGGCAGAAGATAGTGTTGTTCATCACATTTGGATAATTCTTTACAAGACAATTTTGAATATTTGATTGTAGTAATATGATTATCAATTAGATTCGTGTAATTTTCAGTAGATGAGATGTAATTAAAATTCTTGTAACAACTGACCATTACTAACACGATCAATTGGGTTGATAAATTTATTATTAAGCAAATGAGACTTTTATAGATTATACATAAGTCTGATAATTTGGACATTTACATCATAAAAAGTTTATTAATTTAACACTTGTAGAAGAACTTATAATGTGAATGCTTGCGAAAGTAAATTCATAATGTTTTTGATAACTTTTCAATAATATAATTTGAATTTTGAAGAGTTGTATCATGTATGTGTGAACACCTAATCTTTTGACCAAACTCGAATTCTACATCTTTTTAGCTATGATGTCCTTGTTTAGGCTCGATATCCATCTTCCCATAAAATGATGCAAAAAACAGAAGGTCCTAAGATATGACTTTTGGTCTATCTTTTAAAAAATAGAATTTTAAATTCCGCAAGTGAAACTTTAGAATATTACTGTTGAGTTGCACCGGTAGATTCTGTAACTTTAGGCCATGACTATTTTTTAACTAGTGAATTGATTTGCGCTTCGCGCGATTATACACTCTTATTGAATTTATGAAATATATTTTTTAAGAAAAGCATACGAAAGAAATCTCTTCGATTATTATTTACCTTATCTTTTTCCTTCCTTTCCCCCCATTATTTCATTTTCTCTTCTTCATCTTTTTTTCTTTCTTCCTTGTCCAATCAATATTTACCGTTTCTTTTTCTTCTCTCATAGTAACATCACATTCTTTATAATCAATAATTCCACTCTAAAGCTACTCTTTTTCATCCTCAAAATCATATAATGTTAGTGCGATTTATCTCTCAGAAAATTCGGGTCAACATCAACGCACTAAATATATTGAGCTGAATATTCACTTTGTTCACAAAAAGGTTGCTCGTGGACAGGTTCATGTCTTACATGTCCTGTCACGCTATCAGATTACTGATATTTTTATAAAAGGTCTTCCGCTGGTTCTATTTGAATACTTTCGGGACTGTCTCAGCATAGTCGTCCTCCCGCTTTGACTGCGGGGTGTGTGATAGAATATGATAGTATATTTGATCATAATTGTGTATATTATGTATATGGTAGGTGTATATTTAGTCATTACTTACCGTAATTATAGTCTAAGATTATGCTTATATTTTAATTATACACTATCACTTTGGAATGAAAGAATCTAAGGAAAATATTTCTTACCCGTGCTATTATCAAATAGTGGGTTTCTCGAGAGGAACCAGTCTACTTATTAGAAATATTTCTCTACCCATTGAATCATGCTTCAAAAATGTTATAGTTAGTTAACTTGCTATAATTTGAGATCTAGCTAGATCTTCCCACTCATCTTAATTTATCTACTTAGACATATATTTCATTTCTTTTTATTTTCTTCTTGTTGTGATGATTTTTCTTACAAAATCTAAAGTTCGTGTGTTAGAAGTAACATGTTACTTATATCGTTTCTAAACATAATTTTGATTTTTAAAAATTTAATGGAAACAATGTTAGTGTGAGATGTAATGTGTAAAACAGAAAAATAACAACGACTATTTGTTAGAAATATGAAAATTAAACAAGTAAATGGTCTTGCTGAGTCGATTGAGGTTTCAATCTTTCCTTAAGATAATATTGCCCCGTATATCCTTTCAACGGTGGTATGGCTATCTCCCAAGATAAAACAACAATTAAACTAATGAGCAAATGAGACTCAAGAGTTTGCAATAGGAAGAAAGATCTTTGAGTGTTTGATTGCAAGAGAGGAAGAACAATTTTTCAGAAATTGTTAAGTGTAGAATGTCAAGTGTGTTTTGCAAATGAGCCAAAGGCCTCATTTTATAGTGTTGAGAAGAAGACCCTCCAACTAGCCAATTTATGGCTTTGAATGACCAAGTAATGGCCATTAATATGAAGTTACAATTCAGCCAAGTAATGGCTGAATTCAAGAGCAAAATAATGAAGAGTTAATCCTCCAAAGTCAATTTTTATTCTTCTCCAACGGACTGAAAACGGTCACATGATAAAGTGTTCATAATTGTCATTCCACTCAAATTTTGAAAAAGTTTGTGTGCTCAAGTGTTCATTATGTAGATAAGTTTGTAAAGAATGGATCTTGAGCCTAATATAAGGAGTCCAAATTTTCATTCAATTTTCGATGTGGAACTCTTAAAAATCCCCCGTACGCCCAGACCCTGTTAACTGAAACGTGAATGACATAATTTGGGGACACAACATCGGTGAACATAGAATTGTAATGAGTCTGACTCTGATACCATGTAGAGAATGAATCTTGAGCCTAACTCAACCTCAAAAGCTAGCTCATGAAGGGAGGATTGTCCAAGTCCATATAAGGAGCCCACATTCTCATTCCATTTTCGACGTGAGACTCTTAACAAAGTTAACCACTTAAAATATGTCGCCTCCTTTAATTATACACGATAACCTCAATAAGCCCTAAAAACTCAAACTTGTTCCAATTGAGCTAATGTGAATAATTAAAGGAGATGACATAGTTTGTATATGTGGTTAACTTATATGTGACATATGTACTTACAAACACGCGCAAACCCTATTCAAAGTTTTAGTCGAAAGTGCCTAATAAGAATATTTTATTAAATGTTCAGATGCTTAATTAATAAATACTATATTTCGAATATCTAAATAAAATTTAGAGAAAAATTTAAGGTACTGTCAGTGTGTAAACATGTTGTTTTTGATGTGAAGTAATTTATAATTAATGCTTCTTGACTCATTGAATGCCCTCATAGTCATAGATAATTAACTGCGCTCTCTGTCTCTAATGCTTCCCAGCTGCGTTTTAACATGGTATCAGAGCCAGCGCAGTGAATAATCGAAAATTATGAACATGCAGCAGTCGGTTATGACTCGCTGAAACTTTACGAAATTCAGATCTGTTTTTGAGTTTTTTTTTTTTGAGTTTTTGAGGTTACAATCGGCGTCGCCTCTCTACAATTTAGTTGATTAAGCAGTGGTATGGAGAACATCAACACGTTTGCAGCAATTCAGCTATGACAGTAGACAACATAGCGGATCACAATCATCCTCTCTTCCTAGGAGCATCGGACACAGCAGGAGCAATACAAGTGGAGATTCAGCTGGCAGGTATGGAAAATTATACCCTCTGGTGTCGATCTATGAAGCTGGTTCTATTGACGAAGAACAAAATTGGATTCATAGATGGTTCAATTAAGCGAGATACATTCGGTCCTAATCAAGTGAGACAGTGGGATCGATGTAATGCTGTAGTTATCTCTTGGATTATGAAGAGTGTTAGTAAGAATCTATTGAGTGGTATCCTGTATAGGTCGACTGCCTATGCAGTGTGGAAGGATCTAAAGGAGAGGTTCGATAAAATCAACTTATCTAGGGTTTATCAACTGAAAAGAGAGCTCACAATGTTGACTCAAGGAGTTTCACCTGTATCGAGTTATTACTCTAGATTGAAGGATTTATGGGACGAGATCGACTCGATAATTCCTCCACCAATATGCGATTGTACAAGTCCAAGAGAATACATAGAGCATTTGTCTAATCAAAGGTTATTGGAGTTTCTGATGGGGCTGAATGACGGTTATAATCAGGCAAGGAGCCATATACTTTTGATGTCTCCTACTCCTAGTGTAAATCAAGCTTACGCAATGATTGCACAAGACGAGAGTCAAAAGCATATAGCAGAAGGACATTTCTATGGAGGAGAAAATACTGAGAACATTGCACTGGCCAGTCGATTCCCTCAGAATAAACAACAACAACAGAAAAGGTCGTATGCTTTCTGTGACTATTGTCAAATGAAGGGACACACTAGACAAGGATGCTTTAAGTTGATGTATTGTGATTACTGTAAAAAACAAGGGCATGTCAAGGAAAAATGCTATGAGTTGATAGGATATCCATCTGATTATAAGGGAAGAAAGAAGGTAGTAAATGTAGCTATGACAGGTATGCCACAGTTGGAAGGACATGGAGGATGCAGACACTTATCCCAGGACCAACAGGAGCACCTTAATTACTTGCTGAGGATGTGCACTCCAGAGAAGCTTGAGGAGATAAAAGCCATGGTGCATCCAGTGGAAACAGGACCACAATATGGTCCTCCACCAGTTCATAAAGCTCATATGGCAGGTAAACTTGCACTTGACAAAGAAAGTTCCTGGATAGTTGACTCAGGAGCAACTAACCATATGGTAAATGATAGAAAATTGATTGAACAACCTGATACATTAGAGAATGCAGGGAGAGTTCAGCTGCCCACTGGTGACACTGCTTCAATTACACAAACTGGGAACTGCAGGCTAACTGGAGGTGACATTATAAAACATGTGCTGTGTGTACCAAGCTTCAAGTTTAACTTGCTTTCTGTTTCGAAGCTAACAAAAGAACTAAATTGTAGTGCAAGGTTTTTTCCTGACTTCTTTGTGTTACAGGATCTCTTCACTGGGAAGGTGAAGGAGATTGGTAGAGAAGTAGATGGTTTATACATGTTGGAGTCAAGAGGAAGGAGTCTAGAATGTATGAAGGCAAAGGCACACAGTGCAGTAGTGACAGCAGAAGAGCTGAATGCAGAGCTTTGGCACAGAAGGCTAGGACATGTGCCCATGAGTGTCATTAGAAAGATAGATAGTTTCAAAAATAAGTCTAACTTCACCATACAACACTGTGGAGTTTGTCCCATGGCAAGACAGACTAGGATGAAATTTCCTGTGAGTAGTAGTAGAACTGATAGTGCATTTCAATTGTTACACCTTGATGTATGGGGACCATATAGGATTCCCACTTATACTGGTATGAGATATTTTCTAACTGTTGTTGATGACTATACTAGATGGACTTGGATTTTTCTGCTTCATGTCAAATCTGATGTTGTTACCATTCTTAAGAATCTTAGCATAATGGTCAAAAATCAGTTTGGAGCATGTATTAAAGGGGTTAGGTCAGATAATGGTTCAGAATTCTTTAATAGATCCTGTAGTGAGTTGTTTACACATCTGGGAATTGTGCATCAAAGTTCATGTCCACATACTCCTCAACAAAATGGAGTAGTGGAAAGAAGACATAGACACATACTAGAAATTGCCAGGGCCATCAAATTTCAGAGCCATATGCCATCTAAATTCTGGGGAGAATGTGTGGAATCAGCTGTATATGTGATTAATAGGATCCCATCTGTAGTATTAGGTGATGTTTCACCATATGAAAGATTGTATGGAAGGATTCCTAATCTATCACATCTGAGAGTTTTGGGATGTCTGTGTTATGCCACCAACTTGCAGAAGAAGGATAAGTTTGACATTAGGGCCATCAAATCAGTGTTACTAGGGTATTCATCTAGACAGAAAGGCTACAAGTTATTTAATCTCACTAACAACACTGTTTTTGTGAGCAGAGATGTGGCATTTTATGAAAACATCTTCCCCTTCAGAACTCAGCAGCAGGACACCACTCCAGAAGTTGGCAGCCTTATTCCTACAGTTTCTGAAGAGCATGTGGATGAGATGTCCAATGAAGGCAGTACAAACCAACAAACTGTTGAGTCAGATGGAGCGGACAGGTCAACAACTCAGATTGAAGATACAGATGTAGGAGGAACTAATGGTGGAGACTCAGCAGATAACTCAGAATTCCTTCCTGCCTCAGCAGACAATTCAGACTTCCTTCCTTCTGAAAGTGTTTTCCCTACTTCACCAACTGTTCAGACCCCAGCAATCAGGAGATCTGACAGAGCTAGAAGACCCCCATCATGGATGAAGGACTTCATTCAGCCTGCAGCAGATTCAAAGGGTATGCAGACATGCCTATATCCACTGTCTGCTACTCTCAGCTATGCAGGATTATCATCCACCTATCACAGCTATTTAGTCAAGGAATCAGAAGAGTGTGAACCACAGTCCTACAGTGAGGCAGTGAAAGATAGCAGATGGGTAGAGGCCATGAGGTCTGAAATTCAGGCTTTGGAGGACAACCATACCTGGGAAATAATGGATCTCCCTGCTCAAAAGAAGGCTATAGGTTGCAAATGGGTGTTTAAGATCAAGTACAAGGCATCTGGTGAGATTGAGAGATTCAAGGCAAGGCTTGTGGCAAAGGGCTACAATCAAAAGGAGGGCATAGATTATCAGGATACCTTTTCCCCGGTGGCAAAAATGGTAACTGTCAGGTCTGTGATCTCGATTCTTCTGAAGAGTGGAATATATATCAAATGGATGTCTTCAATGCTTTCTTACAAGGGGATCTCACAGAGGAAGTTTATATGACACTCCCACAGGGCTTCACTAGTCAGCAAGGAAAAGTTTGTAGGCTGTTGAAGTCCCTCTATGGACTGAAACAGGCTTCTCGACAGTGGAACATAAAGCTCACCACAGCCTTACTTTCTTTTGGATTCGTCCAGAGTCACCTGGATTACTCTCTATTCACCAAGAGGGATGCTCACAGATTGGTGGTGGTACTTGTTTACGTGGATGATTTGCTTATAACAGGGAATGATGCACTCCTCATCCAGGAGACTGAATCTTTGCTTCAACAAAACTTCAAAATTAAGGATTTAGGGGATTTGCGATATTTTTTGGGGCTGGAGTTTGCCAGAAATACAACTGGGATTGTGATACATCAGCGTAAATATGCATTGGAGTTAATTGCTGATTTGGGCTTCACAGGAGGAAAGCCTGCTGGTTCTCCTATGGAGTTGAATATCAAGCTTACTTCTATTCTTTATGACAAACATGTCACTTCTGATTCTTCTGCTGATTTGCACAGTGATCCACTTTTAGAAGATCCAGTCAGCTATCAACGATTGATTGGTCGCCTTTTGTATTTAACTCACACTCGACCAGACATTGCCTTTGCTGTCCAGAATCTGAGCCAATTTCTGCAAACTCCCAAGGCATCTCATCTTCTGGCAGCACAGAGGGTGGTGAAGTACATCAAACAGGCTCCTGGATTGGGGATCTTTTTGTCCTCTGGGAGTTCTACCCAATTATCTGCCTATTGTGATGCTGATTGGGCTTCATGCCTCAATACTAGAAGATCTGTTACAGGGTATCTGGTCTTCTTTGGAGCCTCCCTCATCTCCTGGAAATCCAAGAAGCAACAGACCATCTCCAGGAGCTCGGCAGAAGCTGAGTACAGGAGTATGGCTTCTGCTGTGGCAGAAGTGGTTTGGTTGTCTGGTTTGTTCGCGGATCTTGGTGTTTCATTGCCTTTGCCTATCCCCTTGTACTGTGACAGCAAGTCCGCTATCCAAATTGCTGCAAATCCTGTTTTCCATGAGCGTACGAAACACATCGACATTGACTGCCATTTTATCCGGGAGAAAATACTTCAGGGACTGATTTCCACTGTCTATGTCCCCACTGAGGATCAACCCGCTGATGTGCTCACGAAGGGACTCACCCAGGGTCATCACTCCTATTTGTTATCCAAGCTCGGCCTGAAGAACTTATTTTCAGTACCTAGCTTGCAGGGGGGTGTTGAGGGTAGTCAGAACAGTCAGGAAAATATGGGTAGTTAGAACAATATTTTTATTATTGGTATTTTACTATTCTACCCTCTACCTAGTAGTTTGCTATTTTACCCCTCTCTAGTAAAATAGTCTATACATGTAATTGACGTTTTATTTTTTTGTCTTCTTCAATAAGAGAAAACAGAGAAAGGTTCCAGAAACTTCTTCCTCTCCCATTTCCCTTCACCATTGTTGTACATAGATACTTTGGTTCTTCTTCCCAGATGCGTTTTAACATATATCACCAAACAACATCCCCTCCCCTCCGTCCCCACCCCCACCCCACTCCACTCCACTCCACAATCCTGTTCCCACTCCAAGAGTGTAAAATACAATACTTATTTGCATAGTGCATGACCCCACAGACAGTGTTTCTATATAGAAAGGGTGCAATTATGAGGTCCATGCACAAATGTGAATGGGGTTTGCTTAAATAAAAAAGGAGGAAGAATAGAATTAATAACACGATGCATGGACATAGATCCTTCCGCTTATCCGGAGTGTTGGAACTAAGCTCCTGATGTACACATGACTTAAGAAAAGGTCGGATCATATTGAATCTATTGTACATAGTTATATCTTACAATTTTGTAAGAAGATTTATCATACGTAATCTTATCTTGCAATTTCATTTCATGATTTGAACATGAAATCTCCTGGTCACTCTAATATAACAATTGCAAATGTACTAATAGATATTATCCGTCTTATAAATTTTTTGTAATCTCATTAAGAAAATTATTCAAAAGCTTTAATTTGTCTGAAGTAACCTTTTAGTTTTCTTGAACTTTTACTTAATTAAATAAAAAATACTGACTAATATTTCACTAATTGGAATAGTAAGGGTTGATTTGAAAGGAAAAGAACTAATAAATGAACTTTGTTTTTCTAATTAAAATAAATCCAGTTTGCCAAAACTACTAATATTTGGAACGGGAACTAGTAACATTATCTTCCTCCAAGATGCTAAGTGCTTACACCAAGAAATAGTTCCAGATTCAAGATCCTAATCTCAAACACATCTTGCAAATGCAATTTAGGACTTAATCTCAAGCTTGTTAGATCTCTCAACTAATAACATAGTCAAATTCCAATAAACAACAGCATAATACAATAAGCATGTGCTCTATACATCTTCATTGCCCACTAGACTGTTATTACTTCTACTCAAATTCAATAATACATTGAAAACTACACTTGTCCATACAATACGCAAATATTCTCCGTATATTTTGTAATTATTATTTTAGTGTAATTATGTGTTATACCCCGTATTTTCCAGAGTATGTACATAAGGGCGTACGTACAAAAGTTTAGCCTTAAGATTAGGCATAGGACGATTTTGGGCACAACTCACAAAACGAATGGTTTTCCGACGAAACGTTTTACAAAACTTGCGAAGGGAAAATTCCGGCTATGTCATTTATAATTTTTGCGGATTTTTCCGAGAGATGAAACATCTTGGATCAACGAGAGGGTGGCACTTGTCACCCTCAAGTGGATCTGACAAGTGGCGTCCCCTCGACGATGGGCATGATTTTGTGGCTTGTTTTGTGGCCTAAAACTTGGGTCAATGTTTTGTGAGGGATTTGGGGAGTAGGTTAGGGTGCACTTGTGCAAATCTCCACCATACACTTGCCTACCACTTGGCTTCATCTTGGCCATTGGTTGGCCTATAAATACCCCCCTTAAGATGAAGAGTTCTTCATCCACAAATCAATTTCCAAGTCTCCAAAATCCCTCCCCTCTCCTTATAGTTCTCGTCCAAAGCTCACATAAAAGAGCCTAGCCAAACACCCTTCTCCTCCCCTTCCTTCAAGTCTCGGCCAAGTACCCCTTGGTAGAAAGTTGTCTTCCAAAGTATTGTTACTATTCCCAAATACTTTAGCCTATACCTTGTTGTATTTCCAAAGTCACCTCTATACTAAAAGCCTAGAAATACTACCTTATCTCCTTTTGTCACTAAACGAAACCCTAAGAGAAACTTCATTGTTGGTTGAAGTAGTTAGTAGAAGTTGTGTAGAAACTTCTAAGGGTTTCTTGGAGCTATCGGAGCGTGCAAATTAGGAGCTAAACCTTGCTCAGGATCGACATTTAACTTGGATAATTTTGGGCTTATCGAGGTAAATACTCTTGTCCTTCTATTGTAATTGGATATTACATATAAGAATAGTTAAGACTTGAGTATAAGATATAGAAGGATATTAAAGAATAGAATTGAACTGTAATCACAGTAGAAGGGTATAACAGAAGAAGAATTGAACTGTACTTACATAGGACTGTATTTACAGTAGACTTGTATAGCTTACCGGGTAGGGAAGTGCTGCCCAATTTTCCGTAGAATAAAGAACCCTCTGCTTAGAACTTCCTACAGAGTAGTCTAGACGTTGATAGACGTATTTGACTATTATAGGTTGATACTCTGCGCGCGACATATTCGACTTGGCAGGTGGATTTCGCCAAGAAGGTATGTGATTCTTCCTATACTCTTGAGCATGATATTTTAAAGTATATATATATAGTACGGTAGACGTACGTGTGTTAACTGAACGTAGTTTTACTGCAATGTCTTTTGACTTAAGCCTGAATAATAAGAATCTTGAAGTCTTTCAAAAGAATTATAAATCATTTTTGAAAGAAGAAGGATATTGTTTTTAAAACATAAAGCTTAAGAGTTATACTAGCTTTATGGGAAGTTAGGTATAACTACTTAAGACAGATAAAAGGAACAGTTTACTTATGCGTTGATAAAAGACTTGTATTGATTTCTGGAAAGTATAAAAAGATGGTTTGATGATTAGACATATTATTATGCTATGTGTGTTGGTGTCTTGTAACGTGTGTATAAGAGGGTATTCTTGTTGTGCTTATGTTGTTTAACGATAAACTGTTACGTTAGTATTATATCACTCACCTCTTGACATGATACCGGGGGTTAAGCTGCCCTCCGATGCGGGGTAGACTCGGTGATGCAGGACCATGATTCGAGAATACCTACGCGGGTCGGGGACCTATGCGAGCTACGAGTTCGAGGTTAGTGTGCGGCCTTTATGGTCATGCGGTCTATGTGGCCATGCGACTACGAGTCGGGGCGATGCCGAGAGTAGCTACCCTCGATGCGGGGATACCTCATGCGGGCCTGGGTGGCATGCGACTCTGAGAGTCGAGATTAGGCTTGCATAATGATACTATGGGCGATTGGCCCTGCTTCGATCATTCGCAGCCTAGAAAAGACATGTTACAGTTTACCTATTGTTGCTTTTGTTTATGATGTGGCACTATGTGCGGTTACATTGGTTGTTTCGTGCATATTTGTAAATTGGTTTTAAATGATATGATTTCATTTAAGTACTTTACAGTTTCACATACTTGGTACATGTTGTACTGACCTCCTTCGGGGGGCTGCGTTCATGCCGCAGGTAAGGGAAAGCAGGTGCTAGATCCACATCCTTAGGATCTTTTGCTTTGGTGTCAGGAGCTCCATCTTCTCCGGAGGCTCGACTTTTGGGTATGATCTCCCTGTTGTGTAGATAGTTTTGTACATTCAGGGTATGGCGGGCCCGTCGCCATAGTTGTTTACTTCTTAGAGTCTGTAGTCCTATTATGCAGTTGGGATGTAAGCGCGGTTATATATATATATGCCAAAGGCACCACTTTTCTCGAATAAAATGTGTCATTTACAATTGTTTCATGTCTTGTGTTTTTATATTCCGATTACTCGATGTATGACTACTTGGGTGCGGGTAAGGCACTATCCACTGCCCGGAGCGGTCGTGACAAAAGTGGTATCGAGCGATTAATCCTCGGAAGGTGTCTCTGAACCGTATCTAGTAAGTCTTGATTATCGGTGTGTTGTGCACCACACCAATAATCGTGAGGCTATAGGATATTTAGGATTGGTTTCCATTCTTCTCACTCGAGATCGTGCCTTAGAGCCGTGTTATAAATGGGACCCCTAACGTATTTCCTTTCTTTAACATTATGCCTCACGTAAAGGCAACCCGCCCGAGAAGGGCAAGCGAGGAGTCGCTAGTGGGACACCGAGAGTCACGAGGCTCGTGCCCGATCTATACCCGACGGCGAGTTCGACGACGCCGCCGACCCCGGGAGGGTTTAGGGCGCAGCGATGGCGGATGAGACCACGCAGTACCTACACTCCATCCACGGCTGGAGCGGATGAGATGGGTTCTGAGAGAGATGGCCCGATTCGCCGTGATCGTGGCGAACGGAGATAAGGTTGAATCGCAGTTCCAGCTCAGCGAAGCACTGTGGTTCACCCGAGATCGAGCGGTTTGCGGCTACGGGATTTTTACGATTTGTAGCCGCCGAGTTCTACGGGTCGAGGCACGAGGATGATCCGCAGAGTTCATCCGTCGATTCTGAGAGGATCATGCGAGTGATCAAGGCTTGAGACCGAGTCCGTGATCTTCGGTTCCATAGGTGCGTGATACCACGATCGATGGGTTTGATTCGTGGGAGTTATCCCGGGGAGGGCACGCGGCCCCAGCTACTTGGGACGTGTTCTCGGCGGCCTTTCTCACTCATTTCTTGCCTCACGGTTGAGAGGACACGCGGGCGACAGATTTTTGTTCTTGAGAGGCAGAGAGGGACGCGATTAGGAGTACAACGTTGAGTTTGATTCATTGGCTCGATATGTCCCTGCGTTGGTAGCAGATATGGAGGACAGGGTGCATCGCTACGTCACCGGGCTAAATGATTATATGGCCGAGTCTTGTGCGGGTGTGGCTCTTCACGGTATGGATATTACGCATGCAGCTCATGCACTTGGATGCGAGGCGTAGAGGCGGCGGGTTGGCGACAGCCAGAAGAAGACCGGGACGGCGAGATCTTTTGGTAGCTATCGTGGTGGGCGGCCTCGGCGTTCTAGATTTGCACCACGGCGGCTCGAGCACTCCTGCCGTCCTCGGGGCGGCCCGGGATATTCGAGGCGCACTGGGGCCCCGTGACTTGAGCGTCGAGCGGCGAGGTGCGGCGATCGGGACCCCGCCAGTGTGGCCGACGGTAGATCCCACTTCGGGGTGTGGTGCGCTCGGGAGTTTTTATAGTTGTGGCAGCGGTCACTGCGGCTGTCAGGCAAGGCGTGGCCCGATGGTAGGTCGGCCTACGAGTTCTTTCGTCTGTCTTCATCTCCTACGATTACTCGCCGGAGGCAAGGTAGTCATGGGCGGCAGGTCGCGGCAGGTCGTGGCGCGGTCCCGATTCTAGCGGTCCTCGAACCGCATTTATGCCTTGTCGGTAGGCGGGATCGTGAGGCCTCACGATGTCGCCACGGTACCTTATTAGTTTACGGATTTGATGTGTATGCCTTGATAGATCCGAGGTTCTACTGCATCTATATATCTCCCTTATCGCTAGTAGGATAGGGATAGAGCACGAGTCCATAGACCGCTTTCGAGGTAGCTACGCGGTGGGTGATTCGGTGGTAGCTCGGCAGTATATAGGGCTTGTCCGGTGACCGTATGCGCCGTCGGACCACTGGCGACTTGATAGAGTTGGATATGGTGATTCGATGTGATCATGGGTATGGATTGGCTAGCGTCTTGCTACGCCAATGTAGACCGCAGGAGAGAGTGGTACGGTTCCAGTTTCTGAGGCCGGTTGTTGAGTGGGAGGAACATCAGTATCGCTGGGGTAGGTTTATTTCCTACCTCAAGGCTAGGAAGATGGTGCAGAAGGGGTATATATACCATCTCATTCGGGTGTTTGATACTGAGGCTGCGGTACCAGATTTTCAGTCAGTTCCTGTAGTCAGAGAGTTCCTTGATGTGTTTCGGATGACCTCGGGTATCCTCTCACGAGGAGATAGAGTTTTGTATCGATGTCTTTGCGGACACTCGGCTATTTCCATTCCGCCATACGTAATGGCACCCGCCGAGTTGAGAGAGTTGAAGGACCGGTGAGAGATTTCTTTGGAGAAGGGTTTCATCGTGCCTAGTGTTTCTCCCAGGGCGTGTATTGTTCGTGAAGAAGAAAGATGGGACGCTGCGCATGTGTGTTGATTAAAGGCAGCTGAACAAGGTGACTATTAAGAACAGATACCCCCTTCCCAGGATTGATGATTTGTTCGACCAGCTTCAGGGTGCGAGATGTTTCTCCAAGATTGATCTGCGATTGGGCTATCATCAGGTACGAGTCAGAGAGGCGGATGTCTCTAGGACTGCATTCCGGACCCGATACGGGCATTATGAGTTTAGGGTCATGTCTTTCGGGTTGACCAATGCTCCGGCGGTATTCATGGATTTGATGAACCGAGTGTTCAAGCCATATTTGGACACGTTTGTGATAGTGTTCATTGATGATATCTTGGTTTATTCTCGCCAGAGCGAGAGCACGCGAGCATTTGAGACCGTCTTGAGTTCTCCAGACCAGCGGTTACGCGAAGTTTTCCAAATGTGAGTTTTGGTTAACTTCGTGGCTTTTCTTGGGCATATTGTTTGGGCCGATGGCATTCGAGTGGATACGCCAAGATCGAGGCGATCGAGACTTGGCCTAGACCTACTACTCCGGCAGAGGTGCGCAACTTTACGGGCCACGCAGTTATTATCGGTTCGTGGAGAAGTTTGCTTCTATCTTCGCACCATTGACTAGCCGACTCGAGAAGCGGCTAAGTTTCATGGACCGATGCTTGTGGCGTGGTTTCGATTCGAAGGAGATATCGACGACCGCTTCTTACTCTTCCGTAGGTCCAGACGGTTATGTCGTGTATTGTGATCGTCGGCATCGGGTTGGGATGTGTGTTGATCGCAGCAGGCAAGGTTATAGCATACGATCCCGACTTAAGAAGCATGAGAGAACTACCCCACCCATGATTTGGAGTCGCGCGGTGATTCACGCCAAGATCCGGAGGCACTATTTGTATGGGGTTCATGTGGATATTTATACGCACCACAAGAGCCTCCAAAGATATCTTCACCGCAGAGCCGAACTTACTGCAGACGGTGGTTAGAGTTACTCAAGGATTACGATGTCGACATCCTTTACCACCCGGGGAAGGCCAATGTTGTGGCAGATGCTCTTAGCCGTAGGTCAATAGGGAGTCTATCAGATGTTCAGCCAGAGAGGAGGGGCATGGTCCGCGAGTTACACCAATTAGCGAGCCTTGGAGTCCGACTGATTGATTCTGATAGCAGTGGGGTTCGAGTTCGAGAGGTTGCCGAGTCTTCTATCGTCGAGGAGGTGAAGAGGCAACAGTTTGAGGATCCGGTTTTGATTCGGTATCGTGATACGGCTCTTCGTGAGGGGAAGGGTCCTTTTGAGGTAGCACCTGATGGGGTGCTAAGGTTCGAGGGCAGGTTGTGTGTTCCGGATATTGCAGGACTTCGGCAGCAGGTTCTAGGGGAAGCACACAAGCATTTATCCATCCGGGTCGACCAAGATGTACCACGACCTTAGATCCGTGTATTGGTGGGATGGCTTGAAGAGGACGTTGCGAGTTTGTAGCTCGGTGCCCGTGTTGTCGGCAGTGAAGATAGAGCACCGCAGGCCCGTGGTTTGTTGCGACGATTGAGATCCCGACCGGAAGTGGGAGGTGATCAACATGGACTTTATCACAGATTACCTCGCACTCGGAGGAAGCATGATTCTATATGGGTTATCGCCGACAGTGTGAAATCAGCCCACTTTCTTCCCGTCAGGACGACTTTTTCGGCTGAGGATTATGCGAACTTTACATCCGAGAGATCGCCGATCGCACGAGTCCCTATTTCTATCATATCCGACCGGCGAGCCCGATTTACTAACTTCCGGAGGTCTTTCCGTAGGGTTTAGGACGCAGTGAGCACGAGTAATCGCATTCCATCCACGCAGCACGGACAGCCGAGCGCACTATCCGCACTCTTGAGGATATCTGCGAGCCCGTGTTATTGACTTCGTGGTAGCCGGGAGGATCATTTGCCTCTAGTTGAGTCATGATAATAATAGCTACCACTCCGGATTCGACGACGCCTTATGAGGCCTTGTATGGGAGGAAGTGCAGATCGCCGATAAGCTGGTTTGATGGGCGAGGTGCGATTAGTAGGACCGACTTGGCGCAAGATGGATAAGGTGAAGCTTATCCAGAGCGATTCATCGATACCAGAGTCGGCAGAAGTCATATGCAGATCATCGTCGTCGGCATCTAGAGTTTGAAGTTGATGATTGAGTTTTCCTGAAGGTGTCACCCATGAAGGGTGTGATGAGATTCGGGAAGAAAGGGAAACTCAGCCCGAGGTACATTGGGCCGTTTCAGATTTTCCGCAGGGTAGGCAAGGTTGCCTATGAGTTGGATCTGCCGTCCGACCTGGAGGCAGTGCATCCGGTGTTTCATGTTTCTATGCTGAGGAGATGTATCGGGGATCCATCTAGAGTGCACCCGATTGACGATGTCCAGGTGACCGAGGGGTTATCGTATGAGGAGATTCTCATAGCGATAATCGATCGTCAGGTTAGGCGTCTGCGACCAAGGACGTGGCTTCCAAAGTCTTGTGGCGAACGAGCTCGGAGGAGATGACGGGAAGTCGGCGAGGACATGAGGCGAAGTATCCTCACCTATTCCCACACCTCCGTGTAACTCACTTTCCTACTTGTAAATTTTCATTGTCATATTTGCTTAAGTCTTTGTATTGTGGCCATGTGTGGCATTTGCAAATCGCTTTAAGTTATGAGAAACCTTATCGTTATCTGTCTTGGGAAGAAACATTCGGGACGAATGTTTCTAAGGAGGGGAGAATGTTATACCCCGTATTTTCCAGAGTATGTACGTAAGGGCGTACGTACAAAAGTTTAGCCTTAAGATTAGGCATAGGACGATTTTGGGCACAACTCACAAAACGAATGGTTTTCCGACGAAACGTTTTACAAAATTTGCGAAGGGAAAATTCCGGCTATGTCATTTATAATTTTTGCGGATTTTTCCGAGAGATGAAACATCTTGGACCAACGAGAGGGTGACACTTGTCACCCTGGCTGACGCAGAGTGGCGCCCTTGGACGATGGGCATGATTTTGTGGCTTGTTTTGTGGCCTAAAACTTGGGTCAATGTTTTGTGAGGGTTTTGGGGAGTAGGTTAGGGTGCACTTGTGCAAATCTCCACCATACACTTGCCTACCACTTGGCTTCATCTTGGCCATTGGTTGGCCTATAAATACCCTCCTTAAGATGAAGAGTTCTTCATCCACAAATCAATTTCCAAGTCTCCAAAATCCCTCCCCTCTCCTTATAGTTCTCGTCCAAAGCGCTCCCCCCCCCCCCTCTAACAGAGCCTAGCCGAACCACCCCTCTCCCTCACCCTTCCTCGAAGTCTCGGCCAAGTACCCCCCTTGGTAGAAAGTTGTCTTCCAAAGTATTGTTACTATTCTCAAATACTTTAGCCTATACCTTGTTGTATTTCCAAAGTCACCTCTATACTAAAAGCCTAGAAATACTACCTTATCTCCTTTTGTCACTAAACGAAACCCTAAGAGAAACTTCATTGTTGGTTGAAGTAGTTAGTAGAAGTTGTGTAGAAACTTCTAAGGGTTTCTTGGAGCTATCGGAGCGTGCAAATTAGGAGCTAAACCTTGCTCAGGATCGACATTTAACTTGGATAATTTTGGGCTTATCGAGGTAAATACTCTTGTCCTTCTATTGTAATTGGATATTACATATAAGAATAGTTAAGACTTGAGTATAAGATATAGAAGGATATTAAAGAATATAATTGAACTGTAATCACAACAGAAGGCGGTATATGAAGAAGAATTGAATCAGACTTACATAGAATTTGTATTCTGTGAGACTTGTATAGCTTACCGGGTAGGGAAGTGTTGCCCAATTTTCCGTAGAATAAAGAACCTTCTGCTTAGAACTTCCTACAGAGTAGTCTAGACATTGATAGACGTATTTGACTATTATAGGTTGATACTCTGCGCGCGACATATTCGACTTGGCAGGTGGATTACGCCAAGAAGGTATGTGATTCTTCCTATACTCTTGAGCATGATATTTTAAAGTATATATATATAGTACGGTAGACGTACGTATGTTAACTGAACGTAGTTTTACTGCAATGTCTTTTGACTTAAGCCTGAATAATAAGAATCTTGAAGTCTTTCAAAAGAATTATAAATCATTTTTGAAAGAAGAAGGATATTGTTTTTAAAACATAAAGCTTAAGAGTTATACTAGCTTTATGGGAAGTTAGGTATAACTACTTAAGACAGATAAAAGGAACAGTTTACTTATGCGTTGATAAAAGACTTGTATTGATTTCTGGAAAGTATAAAAAGATGGTTTGATGAGTAGACATATTATTATGTTATGTGTGTTGGTGTCTTGTAACGTGTGTATAAGAGGGTATTCTTGTTGTGCTTATGTTGTTTAACGATAAGCTGTTACGTTAGTATTATATCACTCACCTCTTGACATGATACCGGGGGTTAAGTCGCTCCGATGCGGGTAGACTCGCGATGCAGGACCATGATTCGAGAATACCTCATACGGGTCCGGGGACCTATGCGAGCTACGAGTTCCGTGTTAGTGTGCGGCCTTTATGGTCATGCGGTCTATGTGGCCATGCGGACTACGAGTCCAGGACGATGCCGAGGAGTAGCTACCCTCAATGCGGGGGATACCTCATGCGGGCCTAGGTGGCCTATGCGGACTACGGGAGTCGAGATTAGGCTTGCATAATGATACTATGGGTGATTGGCCTGCTCGATCATTCGCACTAGAAAAGACACATACGCTTACCTATTGTTGCTATTGTTTATGATGTGGCACTATGCGGTTACATTGGTTGTTTCGCATATTTGTAAATTGGTTTTAAATGATATGATTTCATTTAAGTACTTTCTGATTCACATACTTGGTACATGTTATCGACTCTCCGGGCTGCGTTCACGCCGCAGGTGAAAGCGGTGCTAGATCCACATCCTTAGGATCTTTTGCTTTGGTGTCAGGAGCTCCATCTTCTCCGGAGGCTCGACTTTTGGGTATGATCTCCCTGTTGTGTAGATAGTTTTGTACATTCAGGGTATGGCGGGGCCCTGGCCCGCCATAGTTGTTTACTTCCTTAGAGATCTGTAGTCCTATTGTACAGTTGAGATGTAAACTGCCAGATTTATATATATATATGTCGAAAGGCACCCTTTTCTCAGATAAAATGTGTCTCATTTACAATTGTTTCATGTCTTGTGTTTTTATATTCCGCTGATTACTCTGATGTATGACTACTTGGGTGCCCGGGTAAGGCACTAGTCACGGGCCCCGGAACGGGTCGTGACATTATGTAAAGTAGATATTCTCATACGATTAAGATTACAATTGTAAATACCTATATATATATTGTATTAATGAGAAAACTCCCGACACAGAGAATTACACTATTCTACATGGTATCAGAAGCCAAACCCTAACACCTTTCCTACCCTAAACTCTAGTCGGACACAAACCCCCCTCCCCATCTTTCCTTGGTTACGACGGAACCCTCCCAAAATCTGAAGCAATTCTGCCTCTTTCCTTGGTTACGATGGAACCCTTCCAAACCCTAAATATTCTCCGCCGCCCCAACCACCCTTTCTCCTTACTTTCGGCGGCCACATGGCTTCTCTCGATTCCTCCTCCTCCACACAAGACATCACACATCCTCCTCTTTCCTTCTCCTCTCCCAACACCTTTCATCCGTCATTTGCCGTGACGAACATAAAAAACTTTATCCATTTGATTCTTGATCAGGAGGATGGTCAATACTCTCAGTGGGTTGAGTTATTTCAAATACATGCTTGTGCCTACAACGCTCTAGATCACATCGATGCCACTACACCCCGTCCGCCCGACATCGACAAAACAACATGGAAATGACTTGATGCAATTGTCAAGCAATGGATATATGACACCATATCCAAGGATCTACTTCATTCCATTATGAAGACAGGTGCTTCGGCTCACGACTTATGGACAAGACTAGAAGAATTTTTTTAAGACAACAAACATTCACGTGTCGTGTATCTGGAGGAACAATTTAATAACATCCGTCTTGAAAACTTTACTAATATGTCCGACTATTGTAAACAATTGAAACTAGTTACAGATCAACTATCTAATGTGAGCAATTCAATTTCAGAAACATGGTTTTGCAACTAATTAATGGTTTGCCAAAGGGTGAGTACGATAAGCTTACAACGATGATCCAACAAGCCGATCTCCTCCCTAGTTTCAACAAGGCCCGACCGCAATTACTATTGGAGGAAACTAGGCGTGTCAAACCAGATAAACATAATCAGAAGGTGTTGGTGGTTGATGCACCGGTGACCGCCCCAACACCCGCCGGACAACCGCCACACACGGATGGTCAAGCTCCGCGGGGTGGCCGAGGCGGCGGAAAAGGCAAAGGCTGCGACGGTGGATGTGGCGGAAGAGGTAGAGGCCGCGGCCGAGGTAGCAATACCGGTGGACAATTCCAGCAGGCCCCGTACCCATCTCAGTGGGCTGCCACACTACCATGGCCAATGTCTGGAAGTTGGGCTCCACCCATGCCCATACCCGACGACATCGGTCCAAGGCAGTGACCAGTTGCAGCAGCCGAGTATTTTGGGCCCTCATCCATGCCCACATTAGGCGGGACCAATACATCAGACCCATGTCTCAGTGGCCCAACAACAACAACAACCATACGACCTCCTTACCTCTACCGAACTGGGCCAGACCTACAATACTATGAATTTACAGCAGTCCGACGATGTTTGGTACATGGATACGAGCGCCATTTCCCACCTCACTTATAACTCTGGTAATCTTCCTCAACTATTCAACTTGAACAATCCTCAATTTATTTTGGTCGGGAATGGCAATCGCATTTCAATTCAAGGCTATGACACCACTCAAACACCACCACCTCACCCTCCCTTTTACCTAAAAAATTTCCTATATGATCCTAACATCATTAAAAACTTAATATGTGTTAGGAAATTTGCTAGTGACAATTTTGTATCTATTGAGTTTGACCCTTTTGATTTTTCTGGGAAAGACATACGTATGGGGACAACTCTTACGAGATGCAATAATGTGTGGGACATCTATCATTTCTCATCCACTTCCACTGCAAAATCAATCCACATACCTCTCTAACTGCAATTTCTCCAACAACTTAGCACAATAGACTTGGACACCCGGGAGCACCAATTTTTAATTTTCTTAAAAGTCAAATTTGATACAATGTAATAAAGGGAAATTTCCCCTAAAATTCCATTCTTGTCCTTTAGGAAAGCATGTTAGACTTCCTTTTACATCATCTTTTGAGTGTTACTTTTTCTCCATTTGACATCATTCATGCGGATTTACGGACATCTCCCATTACTAGCGAACTGGGTCATAAATATTATTCGGTATTGTTAGATGATTTCTCTCATTTTCTCTGAGTTTATCCGCTCAAACATAAGTCTCGAGTCTATTCCATTTTCTTGAATTTCGAACTTAAGTTAAAACATAGTTTGAGAAGGACATAAAATCGTTTCAATGTGACAATGGTCTTGAGTTTAACAATTCCCAATTTCATAAATTTTCTACAGACAATAGAATGGTGTTTCGATTCTCGTGCCCTCATACCTCACTTCAAAATGGTAAATCCGAAAGAATCACCTGCACCATTAACAATATGATCCGTACCATGCTCTTTCATGTTTCTCTACCCCCTCCCTTTTGGGCCTACGTGTTACACATGGTAGTATACGTTCTTAATAAATTACCTACGCGTACCCTTCAAAATAAAACCACCACTGAAATTTTATTCCGTCGGATCCCTTTCTATGGTCACCTTCGGATCTTCGGATGTCTATGCAACCCTAATCTCACATCCACTTCTCCTCACAAATTAGCACCTAGGACTACTCCTTGCATTTTCTTGGATTTCTCGTCAAATCACAGGGGGTACTTAGGCTATGATTTGTCCACAAATAAAGTTTTAATCTCTCGCCATATCACGTTTGAGGAGCACATCTTCCCTTTTGCAAACGTCTGAAAATTTCAAGTCACTGACCCATGTCATCTCCCCCGGTACTGCCCACAACCCGCCGATAACGTTGTACTCCCCTACCCATTGATCCCGTCACCTCCCCTGTCCACGGATCCCGTGACAACCCCAATGCCCTAGTGCCACCCATTACCGTTACCAACCCCCTAGCCCTCGTCGACCAACCCCTTGCCCAAAATTCCTATCTCCTCCTCACAACCCTACTGCCCGAGCCCCTCATTCCCTCACTGCCCTACTGTTCGAGCCCACCTCCGCTACAACCCACCCAAATAATCCCCATTCCTACAACCACATGGAAATTCGTGCCCAACACAAGATTTTCAAACCAAAAGTCAACTTTAACTTATCCACTCAAGCCATCTCACCTATACCCAAGAAATCCAACATTAGTCAAGCTTGATCCAAATTAGAATGCGGCCATGCGTGAGGAGTGCGCTCACCACACATCACACTTGAGATCTTATCCCAAAATCAGAGGGGGTCAATGTGATTCGTTGTATGTGGCTATATTATCACAAATTCAGGGATAGTGGTGAACTTGAACGTCATAAGGTAATACTTGTGGAAAATGGCACGGGGCAACTATAGGGAATTGATTGTGGTGAGACCTTCAGTCTAGTGGTTAAACCAACCACCGTCCGCACTGTTTTGAGCATTGAGATGGAAAATCGATTCATCAGCTTGATGTGAAAAAATGTGTTCTTACGTGGGAATTTGAAATAAATCATATACATACATCAACCACATGGATTTGTGCATCATTCAGCTCCTCAGTATGTCTGTCGGCTTTGAAAGCCACTTTATGACTTGAAACAAGCACCCAGTGCTTGGTATGACCGGTTTGCCACTTACAACTTGCAGATTGGGTTCATGTGCATCAAAAGTGATAACTCACCTTTTATTTTTCATCGAGGTAATGACAATATATACCTTTTGCTCCATGTGGATGACATTGTCCTAACTGTCTCCTCAGATGTGCTGATAAACGAGATCATTACCATGCCCAATTCCGAATTTTCCATGACAAACTTGGGTCAATTGAGTTATTTCTTAGGGATTTCCGTGACCAGATATGAGAATGTGATGTTCCAGTGTCAACGTAAGTATGTCGAAAAGATTGTTTACATGGTTAAAATGACAAACTACAAGATCATGCTCACTCCAGTCTACTCAAAGTCGAAGCTTAGCGCGGATGATAGAGATCCGGTGCTTGATCCTTCTCTTTATAGGAGTCTCACTGGTGCGCTTCAATATCTTACTTTCATAAAGCCTGATATTGCCTATGCTGTTCAATAGGTGTGTATGTTCATGCATGCTCCCAGAGAGCCTCACTTCACAGTTCTTAAACGTATCATTCGGTACGTTAAGGGTACTCTTGACTATGAGTTACGTCTTTATCCATCTGCACCGACCAGACTGATATCATATACAGACGCCGATTGGGGCGACTGTCCAGAAACACGTCGATCTACTTTCGACTATTATGTATTTTTGGGTGATAACCTCATCTCGTGGTTTACCAAACGACAAGCCACACTTTACCTTTCAAGTGCAGAAACAGAATATAGAGGCGTGGCAAACATTGTTGCCGAGATTTGTTGGCTCAGAAACCTCCTTTTAGAGCTCCATTGTCCCTTAAGTAAATTGTCTACTGTGATAACATATCAGATGTCTACTTGTCCCATAACCCGGTTCAGCATAAGCGAACCAAACACATTGAGATGGATATTCATTTTTTCGTGAGAAGGTTGTCATGGGCCATGTTCGGGTGTTTGTTAGGTGTATTTTATATACACCTTTTTAGTCATTTTTAGTTAGTATTTTTCTTATTTTCGTTTAAATAAGTTGTCACGACCCGACCCCGGGGCCGCGACTAGTACCTGCCGGGTACTCGTCAGTATAAGTCGAGAATAGCAATGAACATACATAATGTATACGTATAAAAAGTAACATCACTGGCCAGCCGATAAGGCTGCCTCCCATAAAACATACTTAAACAAAGTATTTATAATACAACTGGTTCTTGTAGCCCAAAACAAGTACGTGACCACGCACTTCTAGAGATAACAAGCGTATGACGGGGCCGCCATACCCCGAATATACACAATGTCTATAACATCGTGGAAAACCGTACTAACAAAATAAGCTTCCGAAGGATGGAGCTTCGACAACTAACAATGATCCTAAGAACGAGGATCCACAATCTTCTTACCCTTACCGCAGATTTAACGCAGCCCCCGAGGGGGTCGAGACACAATATGTACCAAGTATGTAAAGCCGAAAATATCAGAATGATGATAACATAGTTTAAAAGTAAATCAGTAGTCATGGAAGATAGTCAAAATACCTTTTACCGTGCCTTACTAACAATGAGAGTGACAAGTATATATATACATATATAATGCCGCATAAAATAGAGGCTCATGATCAAAACAGGTACCTCGCCCGTAGTATCAAAAAGAAACCATCCTACTCGGGACTATTTCACCCGCACGGGTCCCGTGGACCCGCATGAGGTACTCCTCGTGATCGGTACTGCCGGCACGGGACTATTTCACCCGCATAAGCCCATAAGGACTCGCATGAGGTATTCCTCGCATCATGGGTAGCAAATCCACTAACAATTGGTATAACGATCTTGGGGACTTTCCTCGATATACTCTTACCCCGAAACAGATGGTATAACGATCTGGGGTCAGACTCGATATACTCTTACACCGAGCAGATGGTATAACGATCTTGGGGCTTGCCCTCGATATACTCTTATAATCGTGCGGATGGTATAACGATCTTGGATCCGCCTCGATATACTCTTACATCAAGCATGGTATGACGATCTTGGGCCCTCGCATATACTCTTACACCGAAGGAGGTGGTATGACGATCTGGGGCTTGCCTCGCATATACTCTTACCCTATCACAGCATCACATCGATTATAATAATAATAAGTTAAGAAAACTTATAACTTCTTTTTAGTCTTGTTCACATACTCTCTCATTTTAGTTTACTTAAGGCACTTAACCATATCTTTAATAAAAGAACACCGGGAATTTAACCCAAGTACTACATACTTCAACTCTTTCAAAAGTGACTCTTCTTTATACATAAAAGCCCTTGGGCAATTGATGCCTTTAAATCAATTTACCTCTTCATATAATTATCTTACTTAGAGTAAACCCTTCTCATTAACCTTTTATGAAGCTAATAGACCAACTTCCCATAAAGTTGTTATATTAACTCTATACTTTAGTAAAAATCATACTTTTCCCTTAACCAAGGGACTTATACGTTCTTAAAACGAAAAGTCATTTTATACTCAAAACAAGTAAGAACACCAAATCTTGTACGTCTACCGTACTACATAGTTTCATCTACTCATGCTCAAGAGATAGGAAAGCTTCACATACCTCTTTGGTCAATCCACTTGCCAAGTCCAAACTACCGCAAGTAATATTCAACCTATAATAGTCATGATACGTTTCATTAACCTCTACTCTTAATATAGAACAACCAAGTTCAAAGTCACTAAATTCTAAGGAAAATTGGGCAGCATTTCCTTTGTTTCTACTCACTTTGCCACCTTTCTCAAGGCCGAATTTATCATCCAACACACCACATTCAAGGCTCAATCAATCCAACAATTCAAAGGGGATTTCACACCCAAAATTCGCCCATAAGTTCACTACAATTTACTTAACCATTCAAAGGTGGTTTTAGGCTACAACATGCTCATAATCACTACTTAGCCATTTCTTTCATACCCAAACCACATTTCTAACATGCAAAGATTCTAGAAGCATTATTTACTACCACAAGTTCTTTCTTCTAAACATGCAACACTTAGAACTAATTCTAAAGGAAGAAATGTTACCTTAAAGTTTTAGCCAAAACTTTTTCCCACTATTGCTAGCTTCCTTGCCAAGAACACCACCACAACAATGCCAACAAGCTAGCTACAAGCTTCCTTTTCTTGCCCTTAACTTTCGATTTTTCTGGGTTTCTGCAGAGAAGGTGGAGCAGATTTTAGAGAGAGGGAGAGAGAGTGTGAAGATGAAAGATGGGAAGAATGACCAAGTCTTGGTCAATATATTGCATGTAGCAGAAAATCAGATGGGGGGGGACACTTGTCACCCTCCCATGGCCTTTTTAAAAGAGAAATCAGACTTTTCTAAGTTTTTCCGCCCAAAATTTCGCCTCGGCGCGGCCTCGCAAGGCGCCTGCAACTCCCGCGACTCGGATCTTCGCGCCGCGTTCGCTTCCAGCGCCATGCTCAAACTTCAGCGACCGCAGCACTTTAGCGCCGCGCTCGGCCCGCGCCGCGCTGCCGCCAGGTCCGAAACACGCTTCGATCACAAGACCGAACTTGTAACTCTCATAACTTCCTACTCCGACGTCCTATCGACGAACGGTTGGTTGCGTTGAATCTAGACTCAACGAGCTACGCCTAGGCTTTGAAACTCTTAGGAACTCTCAATATTCCGGGTCATAACCCGCCTCAAAGTTGACTAAAAACCCGTCCGGAACAATTTGTCAACCCATCCTTAAAAATTTTAAGTCTTACATACTTTCGTACGCTCTCGTACGTAGGGTCAGAACTACGGGGTATAACATTCTCCCCCCCTTAGAAACATTCGTCCCGAATGTTCCTTCTAGGCTTACTCAAATCGCAACATCGACATAGACCCTCTTAACTATTCTTTCGCAAATAAGAAGCTCCACGAGCCACAACATTCTGAAGCGTAAATGCTAAAATCAAAACTACAAGCAGGAAAGTAGGTTACCTGGGGGTATAGGGAATAAGTGAGGATACTTCTTCATCATGTCATCCTCTGCTTCCCACGTCATTTCCTCCTGCTCGCTTTCGCCACAAGCACTGACTAAGCCACGCCTTTCGTCCGTAGTCGTCTAACCTGACGATCGAGTATCGCTATGGGACTCTCCTCATACGATAACTCTTCTGTCACCTGGACATCATGAATCGGGTGCACTCTAGATGGATCTCCAACACATTTCCGCAACATAGATACATGAAAATCGATGCACCGCCTCCAAATCGGACGGAAGATCTAACTCATAGCAACCTTGCCTACCCTACGACAACTGACACGCCCAATGTACTTGGGCTAAGCTTCCCTTTCTTTCCAAATCTCATCACGCCCTTCATGGGCGATACCTTTAGGAAAACCCAATCATCTATCTCGAATTCCAAGTGTCGACGCCGATGATCTGCATACGACTTCTGCCGACTCTGAGCTGCCAACAACCGATTCTGAATAAGCTTCACCTTATCCATCGCTGGACTAAGTCCGCCCGACTAATCAACTTCTCCCACCTCGAACCAACCTATCGGTGACCTGCACTTCCTCCCGTATAAGGCCTCATAAGGCGCCATCTGAATGCTGGAATGGTAGCTATTATTATATGCAAACTCCACGAGAGGCAAGTGATCCTCCCAGCTACCCCTGAAGTCAACAACACAAGCCCGCAAAGATATCCTCGTTGTTCGATAAGGCGCGCTACCGCCCGTCTGCTCGAGGATGAAACGCCGCATCGAGACTCACCGTGTCCCTAACCCCTTCAAAAGACCTCCGGTTAGCCGAGAACCGCCTCTATCTCGATATAATCGACACCGACCCCGTGCGCCTCACAACCTCTCTAATATATAATCCGCATAGTCTCACCGAGAACGCCGTTCGACGGAAGAAAGTGGGCTGATTTCGTCAACCTGTCGACAATCACCCAAATGGAATCATGCTTCCTCTGAGTGGTAGGTAGCCCTGTAATAAAATCCATATTTATCACCTCCCACTTCCAAGTCGGAATGTCAATGGCCTGCAACAGCCCTCCGGGCTTCTGGTGCTCAATCTTAACTCACGACAATTCGCATCGTACACGAACTCCGCAACGCCCCTCTTTAGGCCATCCCACCAATACACGATTCGAGGTCATGGTACATCTTAGTCGACCGGATGAATAGAATAACGAGCACCGCGTGTGCTCCCTGCACCGCCGACGGTCCTCGCTACATCGGAACACACAACCGCTCGAATCTTAGCACCCCATCGCGCTACTCAAATAGACTCTTCTTTCGAGAGCCGCATCTCTGATCGCACTCAAAATCGGATCCTCATACCGCCGCTCCTTACCTCGATGATAAGACTCGCAACCTCTCGAACCCGAATTCCTCACTATCGAATCAACCAAACGAACCCCAAGGCTCGCTAATCGATGTAACTCTCGGACCATATCCTCTTCTCCGTCAACATCGCATGCACTACCCATCGACCGCGACTGGGCATCCGCCACCACATCGCCTTCCCGGTGGTATAGAATATCAACATCGTAATCCTTAAGTAGTTCCAACCACCGCCTCGCCGCAAGTTCACTCCTCGTCAAGATATACCGAGACTCTTGTGGTCCGTGTAAATGTCCACATGAACTCCATATAAATAATGTCTCTGCATCTTTAAGGCACGAATCATCACGCCACTCAAGTCATGTGTGGGATAGTTCTTCTCATGTTTCCTAAGCCGCCGACGATAAGCTATAACCTTGCCGTCCGCATCAAGACGCACTCCAAGCCCGACACTGACGCGCGCCACAATAAAACCACATATCCATCTAAGCCCTCCGAAGAGTAAGAATCAAGCGGTTGTCAACTTCTCCTTTAGCAATCAAAACTTTCTCACAAGTATCCGCCCACCGAACATAGCCGCTCCGAGTCACTTAGTCAAAGGTGCCAAATAGAAGCAAACTTCTCCACAAACTCCGATAATAACTCGCCAGCCCAAAGTCGCGCACTGCTTGCAGTAGCTGGTCTAGGCCAAGTCTTGATCGCTTCAATCTTGTCAGACAACCCGAATACCATCGCCCCGATAACATGCCCTAAGAAAGCCACCGACGCCAAATTAACTCGTGACTTCGAGAACTTGGCATACAATCGCCGGCCTCGGAGGACTCCCAATACCGCCTCAAATGACCAGATGCTCCCGCCTGCGCGAATACACCAAGATATCATCAATAAACACTATAACAAACATATCCAAGAATGGCTCGAACACCCTATTCATCAAATCCATGAATACTGGGCGCGTTGTCAACCCGAAGACATCACCTCGAACTCATAAGTGCCCATACCGGTCCCGAATGCGCTTTGGGATATCTACCTCTAACTCGCACTGATGATAACCGCATCGTAGTCTATCTTGAAAACACTTTGCACCGCAATCGTCAAACAAATCGTCAATCCCGGGAGGGATATCTATTCTTGATAGTTACCTTGTTCACCGCTCGTAATCAATACACATACGCAGCTGGCCCCATCCTTCTTCTTTACAAATAACATCAGTGCTCCTAAGGAGAAACACTGCCTAATGAAGCCTTTCTCCAAAGAAATCTTTCACCGGTCCTTCAACTTCTAAGAGTGCCATCCTCGTATGGCGGAATAGATATCGCCGAGATCCGCGCCAAATCAATGCAAAACTCAATCTCCTTTCGGGAGGGATACCCTAAGCTCATCCGGGAACACGCCCGAAACTCTCTAACGACCGAATCGATCAAGGTCCGTACTCACCTCGTTTCGAATACCCAACCATATGGTAGATATACCCTTTCCGCACCATCTTCCTAGCCTTGAGGTAAGAAATAAACTTACCCTGGCGACGCAAGATTCCCTTCCACTCGATAACGGCCACGAAACCGAACCGAACTAATCTCTCCTACTCCACGTTGGCATAGCAAGATGCTAGCCAATCCATACCCATAATCACATCAAAGTCTGCCATATCCAACTCTATCAAGTCCGCCAGAGTCCGACGGCTATCTATAGTCACAGACAAGCCTTATACACTCGCTCACTACCATCGAATCACCCATCGCGTAGCCACCTCAAAAGGTCTTATGGACTCGCTCTATCCCTATTCTACCGCAATATGAGGAGATATGTAGGACAAGGTAGAACCTGGATCTATCAAAGCATATACATCACAAAGAAGAAACCAATAATGTACTGCGACATATCCGCGACGCCCCGGTCCCGCTGACCGACATAGCATAGATGCGGTTCGAGGACCGCTAGAATCGAACCCCTACCACGACCTTCGCCGCGCCGCCGCCCATAAGTACCCTCGCCTCCGGCGCCTAACCATCGAAGATGAAGATCCGAATGCACTTCGCTGAACTGCACGCTCCCGCCGCCTAAGCGACGACAATCCTTCTTCGATGGCCTCGCCGCCACAAGAGTAACATGATCTCGAACCCATACGGCACTCGCCGGATGAGACCTACCGCGTCGAACGCACCGGCAGGTAGGTGGTCTCGACAGGCTGCCTCGCCTCGAAACTCGACGCCCCGAGTCCTCGACTGCTCTCGAATAACCTCGCCGACGACTCTCCCGCCGAAATCGTGAAGGAGCACTCGAGCCGGCCGGAAGCGTGGACCTAGTTCCGAGGCCGCCTCGCCAAAATCGCTTCGAGAACCCGATGTCTCGCCTTGGGCCGCCCAAATCTAATCGATCCCGCTCTCTCGCCCTCTATCCTCGCGTATGCTCGCATCTCCGCAATATCCATCCCTGGCTGAAGTGCCACTCCTAAGCAAGCAGTAATCATGTGACGGTCTAGCCCCATCACGTATCTATGAACCCTGTCTGCCATATCAGCTACAATGGTGTGTGCATATCTGGCCAAGGAGTCAAACTCAGTCAGACTCCCGATAGTCCTCCCGCCCCGCCTCAAGGTCAAGAACCTATCTACGCGGGCTCTCTCACCTCGTGAGGCAAGAAGTGGTCTAGAACGCCTCGTGAACTCCTCCCAATCACCGGAAGAGCATCATCACCCTCGACAATACCCATGACTCAAACCAGTTCAACGCAATATCGCAGAACCCAGAAGAAGCTAGTATAACGCACTCGACCGATGCCCTAAGAACTCGCATGGTCCGCTGAATCGCTTGACAAACTCGCGGATCTCATCAAATCTCGAACCATAGAACTCGGGTGACAACCTAAGAAATCCCGGAATCCAGAACCGCTTGGCCAGGGTTAGCCGCCGCTGTCGCTTTGCCGCCGCCACTATGCTGGTCAAGAATCGAATCTGCTCTATAATCTCTCAGACAGTTCGATCGGATCGAGGCTCGCATCGCGGTCTCGTGAGCCGCGTCGCCGCCGAACTCTGCTGGCCGGGCGACGACGTGGAACTCGCCGCCTAAACATCATCTCTCGTAGGAGCGGGCCTGTGCTCGTGATTCTCCGCGCCCCACTAGCAAGACTCTCACCGCTTTGCTCTTCCGGGCCGCGGTTGCCTTGCGAGGCATAATCGATACATAAAGGAAAACATCAGGAGATTCAACCTATAACTCACTCTATTGCACGATCTAGAGTGAAAGAACGGGAACCAATCCTACATATCCCGCAGCCTCCTCGATTATAGACGTGGTGCACAACACACCGATAATCAAGACTCTACTAGACACTGCCTGGACACTTTCCGAGGACTAATCGCTCGATACCACTTTTGTCACGACCGACCCGGCCGCGACTAGTACCACCGGGTACCGCCGTATAAGTCAGAGAATAGCAGCGGAACATACATAACAGATACGTATAAAAAGTAACATCACTGGCCAGCCGATAAGGCTGCCTCCCATAAAACATACTTAAACAAAGTATTTATAATACAACTGGTTCTTGTAGCCCAAAACAAGTACGTGACCACGCACTTAGAGATAACAAGCGTGGCGGGACAGGGGCCGCCATACCCCGAATATACACAATGTCTATAACATCGTGGAAAACCGTATCAACAAAATAAGCTTCCTAAGGATGGAGCTCGACAACTAACAATGATCCTAAGAACGAGGATCCACAATCTTCTTACCCTTACCGCGCAGATGAACGCAGCCCCGGCGAAGGGGGTCGCACAATATGTACCAAGTATGTAAAGCTGGAAAATACTGTAATGATGATAACATAGTTTAAAAGTAAACTGTAGTCATGGAAGATAGTCAAAATACCTTTTTACCGTGCCTTACTAACAATGAGAGTGACAAGTATATATATACATATATAATGCTGCATAAAATAGGAGGCTCATGATCAAAACAGGGTACCTCGCCCGTAGTATCAAAAAGAAACCATCCTACTCCTGGGACTATTTCACCCGCATGGGTCCTGTGGACCCGCATGAGGTACTCCTCGCATCGGCCGCACTGCCGCACGGGACTATTTCACCCGCATAAGCCCATAAGGACTCGCATGAGGTATTCTCGCGATCACGGGTAGCAAATCCACTAACGGTGGTATAACGATCTTGGGGACTTTCCTCGATATACTCTTACCTCAAAGATGGTATAACGATCTTGGGGTCAGACTCGATATACTCTTACACCTGAGCAGATGGTATAACGATCTGGGCTTGCCCTCGATATACTCTTATACTCGTGCAGATGGTATAACGATCTTGGATCCGCCTCGATATACTCTTACACCGGGCAGATGGTATGACGATCTGGTGGCCCTCGACATACTCTTACATCAAGGAGGTGGTATGACGATCTGGGCTTGCCTCGCATATACTCTTACCCTATCACATCACATCAGATTATAATAATAATAAGTTAAGAAAACTTATAACTTCTTTTTAGTCTTGTTCACATACTCTCTCATTTTAGTTTACTTAAGGCACTTAACCATATCTTTAATAAAAGAACACCGGGAATTTAACCCAAGTACTACATACTTCAACTCTTTCAAAAGTGACTCTTCTTTATACATAAAAGCCCTTGGGCAATTGATGCCTTTAAATCAATTTACCTCTTCATATAATTATCTTACTTAGAGTAAATCCCTTCTCATTAACCTTTTATGAAGCTAATAGACCAACTTCCCATAAAGTTGTTATATTAACTCTATACTTTAGTAAAAATCATACTTTTCCCTTAACCAAGGGACTTATACGTTCTTAAAACGAAAAGTCATTTTATACTCAAAACAAGTAAGAACACCAAATCTTGTACGTCTACCGTACTACATAGTTTCATCTACTCATGCTCAAGAGATAGGAAAGCTTCACATACCTCTTTGGTCAATCCACTTGCCAAGTCCAAACTACCTCAAGTAATATTCAACCTATAATAGTCATGATACGTTTCATTAACCTCTACTCTTAATATAGAACAACCAAGTTCAAAGTCACTAAATTCTAAGGAAAATTGGGCAGCATTTCCTTTGTTTCTACTCACTTTGCCACCTTTCTCAAGGCCGAATTTATCATCCAACACACCACATTCAAGGCTCAATCAATCCAACAATTCAAAGGGGATTTCACACCCAAAATTCTGCCCCATAAGTTCACTACAATTTACTTAACCATTCAAAGGTGGTTTTTAGGCTACAACATGCTCATAATCACTACTTAGCCATTTCTTTCATACCCAAACCACATTTCTAACATGCAAAGATTCTAGAAGCATTATTTACTACCACAAGTTCTTTCTTCTAAACACAACACTTAGAACTAATTCTAAAGGAAGAAATGTTACCTTAAAGTTTTAGCCAAAACTTTTTCCCACTATTGCTAGCTTCCTTGCCAAGAACACCACCACAACAATGCCAACAAGCTAGCTACAAGCTTCCTTTTCTTGCCCTTAACTTTCAGATTTTTCTGGGTTTCTAGAGAAGGTGGAGCAGATTTTAGAGAGAGGGAGAGAGAGTGTGAAGATGAAAGATGGGAAGAATGACCAAGTCTTGGTCAATATATTGCATGTAGCAGAAAATCAGATGGGGGGGGACACTTGTCACCCTCCCATGGCCTTTTTAAAAGAGAAATCGACTTTTCTAAGTTTTCCGCCCAAAATTTCAGCCTCGGCGCCGCTTTCGGCGGCGGCGCGCAACTCCCGCGACTGATCTTCGCCCGCCGGCCTCGCTTCGAGCGCCGGCTCAAACTTCAGCGACCGCAGCACTTTAGGCGCCGCGCTCGGCCCGCGCCGCGCTCTGCCGCTTAGGTCCAAACACGCCGTCGATCACAGACTGAACTTGTAACTCTCATAACTTCCTACCCGACGCCCTATCGATTTAACGGTTGGTTGCGTTGAATCTAGACTCAACGAGCTACGCCCTAGGCTTTTGAAACTCTTAGGAACTCTCAATATTCCGGGTCATAACCCGCCTCAAAGTTGACTAAAAACCCGTCCGGAACAATTTGTCAACCCATCCTTAAAAATTTTAAGTCTTACATACTTTCGTACGCTCTCGTACGTAGGGTCAGAACTACGGGGTATAACATAAGTGTCGTGTTAGGGTCATTTTTCTTTCTTTTAAGTCATAGCGGTTCAAAAAGACAAAATGACGAAAATGAACGAAAAGTGGGCAGAAAGGAGGCTCCCGAAGCAAAAAGGACGAAAATTGGCAGATACGTACGAAAGCATTCAGGGTCGCGGCGCCAGAAATCCTGAGAAGCCGCAGAACATTCGGCGACATAATGCAGGCCCGCGGCGCTGACGCGGGAAAATCCGATCCGAGGAAAAATTGGCCAGGGGCAGAAGGGTCCAGGGCACACGATTTTTGCAGCATATTTAAACCCTTAGCAACAGATTTTAGGGGAGAAGGGGGATACACAACACATCACAACGCTTGGCGGCTACAATTGGAGACATTAGTTTTAAATATTTCTTTTTCTTTTCTCTATTTTAATTCAGTTCATGCTTGGATTTGTATTAGTTCTTAGCATATCTATGGCTAGGAGCTAAACACTTTATTATGACTTTCTTATTGAATCGCTTGAAACTCTTATTCATGAATTAATGCATTAGTTTAGTTTCTTCTTCACTGGATTAAGATTTATTCAATATTTGTATGAATGTTTGATAGTTAATTGATCACTAATTATCATAATCTATATGATTTCGAATCAAGAACCGAGAGGAGAGATTTGGATATGTTGTAATTGAATAGACATATGTTAAAATCGCGGACGAAAGTACCCCGATACTTGTGTAACATTGTAGGTTATTATTCTTAATCCCCCTATGTGGTAAAACCTATCATAGAAATATAGAAGGTTTCTGCACTAGGGTTGATCGATTATATATTCTAACCGGAATATAAGACAGTCTAGTTAACGTAGAAGAAGAAGTCATTCTAGTTGCATTAAAGATTGATAAGAGTGGATATTTGAAGATATTGGAAGCCCTAATTCCTTCATAACTGATTAAACCTCAATAATTTAGTTTAATTATTGAAATTACTCCACTAGTGTTAGATAAAAACTAAATCAACTTATCGTTTGCCAAATAGATAACCTAGAATAGATGTTCGGTAATTAGAAACCAGTCTCTGAGGAAGATATTCGGTCTTACCAGACTATTTTACTTGTAACGATACGTACACTTGCGTGAGCAATTGTAAATCGGCTAACAGTGTTACATGTTCCTTCTCACATCAATACACAGATATATTTACTAAGGGAGTTCCTCGGCAATTGTTCCTTGACTTCAGATCCAGTCTAAGCGTCTGGCCTCCTTTATTCCGACTGCGGGGATGTTGTTAAGACTCCATGTTTAACATGCATGTAGAGTCTATGAGTGAAGAACAAAGAAGAAGAAGAGAACCATTGCGGAAGCTTTTCTCTTATTATCTGCTAAAAAACGTAAAACTACAGTGACTCACTATTTATAGGTGAGTTCATGGACTAAAGTGCAAAAGGAAAGACTACAAGGTAAAATGTGACAAAGTTAACTTATTAACTAATTAACTAACTAATGAGCTAATTAAAACGTTAGTCCAAACTTGCAACTATATTCTCATCATCCCCCCTCAAGCGAGGTCCGAAAATGTTTTTCAGGCCGAGCTTGGATAAGAGATAGAAGTGTTGCTTCTGCGTAAGACCCTTCATAAGTAAATCAGTTGGTTGCTTAGCAGTAGCAACGTAAAGGGGAGAAACCAATCCCTGTAGCATATTCTTCCTTGTGAAATGACAATCGATGTCAATATGCTTAGTGCATTCATGGAATACAGGATTGGTAGCGATCTAAATAGCAGATTTACTGTCGCAGAACACTGGAACAGGTAACTGCAGAGCAATACCAAGCTCACAAAACATACCAGTAAGCCAAACAATTTCTGCGACGACCGAAGCCAAACTCCGATACTCAGCTTCAGCGAAACTTCTGGAAATAGTGGGCTGCTTCTTTGACTTCCAAGAGATCAGTGCATTGTCAAAGAAAACAACATACCCAGTCACAGACCTTCTCGTGTTGAGGCACGAGCCCCAGTCAGCATCACAATAGGCTGACATAGTAGAACAGTCCCCTGAGGGCATAAATATCCCCAGCCTTGGAGATAACTTCGAATACATGACAATTCTGTTAGCAGCAACCATGTGAGAGACCTTTGGAGCCTGCATAAATTGGCTTAGACACTGCACCGCAAAGGCTATATCAGGCCTAGTGTTGGTCAAGTACAGGAGTCTGCAAATAAGCCTATGGTATTGTAAGTGATCTTCCAAAGGTGGATCATAACCATTTGAATCAGCATCCACTCCTTTTTCTGCAGCCAAATCTTTTAACCATTGATCATACACCACAGATGTAAACTGAATATTGAGTTCCATGGGTGAGGCAGAAGGTCTGGCCTCTGTTAGTCTCAAGTCTGCCAACAGCTCCAAAATGTATTTTCTTTGGTGCATCACAATGCCATCCTTGTTTCTAGCAAACTCGAAGCCCAAAAAATATCACAACTCACCAAGATCTTTAATTTTAAAATGTTGCTGCAGTATGTCTTTAGTTGAATTAATAAGGACCTTGTCATTCCCAGTGATGAGAAGGTCGTCAACATAGATCAAAATCATTACAATCTGATCCCCCGTTCTCTTAGTAAGAAGAGAGTGGTCATAATGACTTTGAGTGAAACCAGATGCTAGCAAGGTTGTTGTCAACTTAATATTCCATTGCCGCGATGCTTGTTTAAGTCCATACAATGACTTAAGAAATCGACACACCTTCTGCTGACTGTTATTGAACCCCTGAGGTAGCTGTATATACACCTCTTCATCAAGATCTCCCTGGAGGAATGCATTAAAGACATCCATTTTGTGGATGGCCCATCCTTTGATGCGTGATGGATATCGTTGATCGGCGGTGACCATTTTCACTTGGTGAGAATGTGTCTTGGTAATCAACACCTTCTCTTTGATTGTAACCCTTAGCTACCAGCCTTGTCTTGAACCTCTCAATCTCTCCTGAAGCTTTGTACTTAATTTTATACACCCATTTACAACCAATGGCCCTTTTATTAGCATGTAGGTCCACAATCTTCCATGTCTAATTGTCTCCCAAGGCTTGGATCTCAACCTCCATTGCCTCTATCCATCTTGTGTCCTTCACTGCATCTGCATAGAAAGTTGGTTCATGAGTTGCTGAAATATTGGCCAGAAAACTGTGATAGGTTTGAGAGAGCCCATCATAGTTAACCGTACTAGCCAAAGGGTATTTGACTTGTGTAATCCTGGAATTAGCTGTGCTGTGAACATAATCTTTCATCCATGCAGGTGTCTTCCTTTCTCTAGCTGGTCTGCTGGTATGTATATCAAGTTGAGAGTGAGGCATGATTTCCATGCTGCCAATATGGTATTCTTCCTGCACTACATCATCAGTTGGCAACAAACCTTCTGTAGTCTCCAGCTCTACTGGCCTATGTTGATCTGCTGATATGCACTCCATCTCAGTGTTGTATACATTCTGATTGTCTCCTCCAATAGTCCCAATCATATCTATTTCACCTGCATTCAAACCAAGTTCAGAAAAGAGATCTTCACAATGATCACAAGACTGTTGTTGTCCTGTAGTATTGGCCTGATCAAATGGAAATATGTCTTCATAAAATGCCACATTTCTGCTAATGAATATTGTATGATTCACCAGATCCAGGAGCATGTATCCTTTGTGTCTGGCAGAATATCCTAGCAACACTGACTTGATTGCTCTGACATCAAACTTGTCCCTTTTAGTGAGGTTGGTTGCATAACATAAGCACCCTATTACCCTCAAGTGAGACAAGGAAGCCCTCTTCTGAAATAATCTCTCATATGGTGATACATCTCCAATAACCACATAGGGTACCCTATTGATAATATACACATCAGTCTCAATGCAATCACCCCAGAATCTGGCAGGCAAATGCCCTTGAAATCTGATTGCCCTCGCAATCTCAAGAATATGTCTATGCCTCCTCTCCACTATCCCATTTTGCTGTGGAGTATATGGACAAGAAGCTTGGTGTATTATCCCTAATTGTTTGAATAGATCAGCACAGGCATGATTAAAGAATTCATATCCATTATCCGACCTTATTTTCTTAACTTTTGCCTGAAACTGTGTATTAATAACTGTAAATAGATCCTTCAAGACAGTAGACACATCTGACTTAACATTCATCAACTTGATCCAAGTCCATCTAGTGTGGTCATCAACTATTGTTAGAAAATATCGCACTCCATTATTAGTGGGCACTCTGTATGGTCCCCACACATCAACATGTAATAATTCAAAAGGAAAATCAGCCCTACTTCTACTTATAGGAAAAGGTAACCTGACTTGTATAGCTTTTGGACATATCTCACAATGACCTATTGTAAAGCTATCTTTATTACCAAACTCATTTATCTTCCTTAGCACACTCATAGGCACATGACCCATCCTTCTATGACACACTGCTGCTTGCAATTCTGCTAAAGAAACTGAGGAAGCTAATAATGTTTTGGCTGTAGTAACTTGTGCAAATGCTGCTCGTCTGTAACTTCTCCAAGAGTCTAGCAAGTATAATCCATCCTCCTCCCTACCAATCTCCTTCACCTTCCCAGTGAGGAGATCATGTAATACAAAGAAATCAGAAAAAAACCTTATAGAACAGTTCAGTTCTCTTGTTAGTTTTGAAACCGACAAGAGATTGAACTTAAAGCTCGGTACACACAATACATCCTTTATAATATCACCTCCAGTCAACCTACAATCCCAGTCTGAGTAATCCTTGTAGTATCCCCTGTTGGTAACTGCACTTGACCTGCATTTTCTATCAAGTTACAGCTTTCAATTATATTGTTGTCACTTACCATATGATTTGTGGCCCCTTAGTCCAATATCCAACTAGGAACAGTGTCATTATCATACCACACCTTACCTGCCATATGCACATTTGGGACAGTAATCCCACTGTTATGAGAACCTGCTAAAGCCCCCAACACCTTCTCATACTGCTCTGGTGTGTAGGACCTCAACAAGGAGTTCAAATGTTCATTCTGATAGTGTGTGAGATTAGTTGTCTATATCATCATGTTCCTTTGAGTGTCCTACTGCTGTCCAGAAGTACTCCAATCTGCACTTCTTGAAACCACCATATTCATTTTTTTCTTATTTCTCCAATCATAAGAATTACTCTTCCTGTCATCAGATTTTTTCCCCCAGTCATCAGGATACCCTATCAGTTTGTAGCAGCCCTCTTTAACATGTCCTTCTTTCTTGCAATAATCACATACCATTAACTTGTAACAATTATTTCTGGTGTGGCTTTTCATCTTACAGTAATCACAGAAGGCACCTGGAATGTATCTGTTTCCCTTCCCTTTCTGTTGAGGAAACCTACTCACCATAGCCATTGGATTATTGGCCTCACCTCCAACCATGTATCCTCCTGAGATCATCATTTGGCTATCATCCTGAGCCACTATTGCATACACTTGATTAACACTGGGAATATGAGACATCAAAAGAATGTGGCTCATTGCTTGGTTGTAACCATCATTGAGTCCCATCAAGAACTCAAGCAGCCTTTGATTCGAGAGATGCAATATATATTATCTGGGAATGTCACACTCACAGGTTGGTGGTGGCACGATCGAGTCTATTTCATCCCAGAGGTTCTTCATCTTGGAGTTGTAGCTGGACACAAGCATTGTTCCCTGATGAAGCAGTGCGAGTTCCTTCTTCAGCTGGTACACCCTGGACAAATTGATCTTGTCAAACCTTTCCTTTAAATCTTTCCAAACAGCACATGCTATGGACGTATATAATATTCCACTAAGTAAGTTCTTATTCACATTCTTCATAATCCAAGATATCACCATAGTATTACACCTATCACATTGTTTTGTCTGATTTGGTCCAAATGTGTCCCTCTTAACAGATCCGTCGATAAATCCAATTTTGTTCTTAGTCAACAATGTCAGTTTCATCGCATGATTCCAAAGTGTGTAGTTCTCCATTCCTGACAATTGGATTTCCCCTTGAACACTCGAAGGTGTATCAGATGTACTCAGGAAAAGAGGATTATTATGATCTACGATATTGAGACTCACATTCGAACTATCTCCTACACTGGAGTCCGTGTGTGGTATTGTATTCTTCATTCTACTCACTTCGTTGATTCAGATTTCACAAATTAACGACAACAACAACACCAGAAAATTATCGCACCAGAATCGACTCAATAACACCAGCAAATCAACAATAACACCAAAAGAATAGATCGCAAAACACAGTCTCGCGATATTCAATCACATGCAACCAATCACAACTTCAGAATGTTTCCTTCCACAACAAATCGATCTAGATCAGTAAATCGATGATCAATTCCTCAAAACAAAGTCTAATCGATGATTAATTCCACAAAACAGAGTCTAATTTCAGTTCAAAATTTGATCGCACAACAGATTATGCAGAAAACTGAAAAATAGGAAATCACCTCGATTGAATATAATATCGTGCTCTTACGAATACACACAACGATTCAGTGGTTCTGATATCATGTTAAGACTCCATGTTTAACATGCATGTAGAGTCTGTGAGTGAAGAACAAAGAAGAAGAAGAGAACCATTGCGGAAGTGTTTCTCTTATTATCTGCTAAAAACGTAAAACTATAGTGACTCACTATTTATAGGTGAGTTCATGGACTAAAGTGCAAAAGGAAAGACTACAAGGTAAAATGTGATAAAAGTGAAACTTATTAACTAATTAACTAACTAATGAGCTAATTAAAACGTTAGTCCAAACTTGCAACTATATTCTCATCAGGTGTGATAGAGAATACATAAATATTCTTCATATATTCTGTAATTATTATTTTAGTGTAATTATGTAAAGTAAATGTTCTCATACGATTAGAATTACAATTGTAAACACCTATATATATTGTATTAATGAGAAGACTCGTGACAAGGCTATTGTACAATTGACTTATTGCTAATGAAACAACCATAATTCTAGCATATTAGGGCAGAAAGAGTCGTTCACTCTCTTCCCATCTAACTTCATCTATTACTACTATCTGTACAGAGAACCAAATTCATGTTGTCCCATTTGGATATTGCAGCTGCTTACTTGTACACGAGCATTTCGCCTTTTTATCGGTCAGTGTCTGCATTAAAGAAGTGCAAATTTGGTGAGCAGATATAAATGTTGGTGAGAAAAAACATTTTTTTTCTTTTTTTGGTCATCATTACCTGGACTTGTTTCTGAAGGTCTTTAATGTAATCAACTGCCAAATCTAACATATCAGCTGTGTTTGTTTGCTGCCATTTAATAAAACAAAGTAACATGTGAGTTCCTCCTACCTTCTTTTAGACAAAAATAGATTGATACAATAAATCCTATAAACACCAAGAATCACAAGAATTTACCTTGTCCATATTTGGGAAAAGATCATGCAGTTTTTTCATCCTTTCACTAATCCGAGTCCGCCTCACCTACAAATTGTCAGGAAGAAAATGAGAACTTTACTTCAACTTAACACTAACAACAAACTTTTCATAGTGTGCACTTCAAGTATAAACATGATTAATTGAAAAAACATGTGTCAGGACAGAATTTTACCCTCTCTGCAATACTTCGCGGATGAGTAGCGCAGCCTCTTTTGGCACGTATTTTGCAAGGCACTGAATCTTGTTGAAACTGCAAGTATTTTTCTATGGAAGCCATCTCAGTAGATGTCTTAGGCAAGCTTAAATGGTGAGTTAAACCAGAAGTATAGTTTCTTGATTCATCATTCTGACAAACAAAACAAACATTTATATTAGTAACATAAACAAAAAAAACAACAAGATCAACAGAAGAACCAAAGAGACAGAAAATGTAACAGCTACCTGATTATTAGTCATTCCACTGAAATTATTAGAGAACATTTTCAGATCACCATCTCGATTTCTCTTCAAAGAATTGAATGAAGAAACGTTCCAAGATTCGTTCTCAGCAATGCTAGGCATGAAGTTTGAGCTAGATGATTGAGCAGTAGATGAGTAACTTATATGATTAATTGATGTACTTGCTTCCCTGTTAGTCCCTCCACTTGCTCCAAAATTCCCAACTTCTCTCATAAATCCTGTAAATAAGCAACAAAATTTCCCCCATTCTTGATTAGCATATCAAAACTATATCAAATTGGCAAGCAAAAAATCCATCATTCAATATATTTCATATTCACAACAAAAAAAAAGAGATCTTGAATATCTCCTTTCTATTCCCAGATTAACCAAAAGTTCCCTCTTTTTTCTACCTAAATGATTGAGATCAAATCAACAAAGGCAAATTTCCTTATTTAATAGAACTAAGGGCTCCCGTTTGGCCATAGATTTTGAAGTTGAAACTTGAAAATTTGAGTTTCCGAAATTGTGATTTTTAAAATTTGAAGTTGTATTTGGAATTTTGGACATGCATTTTACTTAAAAAGAATTTAAAATTTTGTGGGTGGAAGTCCAAAAACTGGTCTCCACTACTTGTTGGAACTTGTAAAGATAGAATTTTAAAATATGATCCAAAATTTATGACCTGAAGATAAATTTTCAAAATCAAGTCAAACGCTAGCTAAAAGTTTAAGCCAATCAAATTACTCCAAATCCCAAAAGGCAATCAAGTTCATAACCAAATAAGCACTTATACATCAAGATTAAGGTGAATTTTATTTTCATAATCCTAAACCAACAAAAAGTTAAAGAGTAAATTAGCATACCATTAAAGAATCCAGCAGGTGAACTACTTTGTCTGATGATATTAGAGCCACCATTCCCTTTACTTTGCATTTGCACCCCTAAACCATATGAAACTCCATTTCCATTACCAAATTCAATCTCCTCACCAATCTCCTGCTTCATAGAAGAACCAAACAGCACCTGATTCTTATTATTAGTGTTGTTGTTTTCATTGTTGTTCAACAAGGTGGTAAACATGGAATCAGAATCAGAACTCGAAGACCCATCATGTGTAACAAAATTTTCGCCGTCTCCACCAAGAACTCCGGCGAAAAATGAACTCGGTGCTGACCTGTACCGCGCTAACCCACCACCATTATTATTCTGCTGGAACTGTGACTGTTGCTGAAATAAATCAGAACCCATTATTTCTTTGCTCTTAAATAACTCAGGTTCAACACCTTCACCATTTTTTAAGCTTGATGAACCAAGACCTGAAAATAAATAACTACTCAACTTGTCCATTTCTCTTGAAATTGGCTCTGAGCTATACATGATTATGATGAATTTAAAGATTTATTTATGGGTTCAAATATTTCATGAATTTTAGTGAAGAATAAGGAAAATGGTATATGAGCTAGCAAGCATTTGTCTTTGTGCTTATTTGAGAGACCATTTTATCGAGCTAAATTGATTGTGACTGCTGCGGGGGTGAGTGAGTGTAATGACTAAAATGCCTTTGGTTACCGTATTTGCCCTTTTTGTTTTTTATGTCAGGGTATGGGATCTTGATTTGTTTACTAATTTAGTTTAATTCGTGATTTAAGATTTAGTTAAGTGAAGGTTATCTTAATAGTAGTAGTATTTTTATTTATTGGTGCTCAGCTTAAGCATAAAGTGAGATTAGCTGTGTTGTTGTCCTGTCTTTGAGTTCCAGACAAACGTAAAATGGAGATTTGGATCCTTCTTTGAGGATGAGAAGAGGCAAACATGTGATTTATTATTTTATCATCACAACTTGTAGGGAATTGTACTTAATTATTCTTAGCTTATTCACGTAACTATCCATAAAAGCTGAGATATAGTTTATGTATATCTTTTCTTTTTTAGATTTCATTTGTGAAATTATATTGGGTATATTATTATGGTTATTGTTATTATTGTCTATGTAAACTTAATTTTTGTTGAAGGACGTTATCCAATAAGGCAAAATCTATTGGAAATTTATTAACGTGGAATAAAGTTTATTTTATTATTTATGATTCGAACAATTAAGGTCCCGCACATCGTAAACGTCGTTTCCACACACATGCACACGTTGTATCAAAAATCATAAATTTTCTTAGTGAAAGAGATATTGTTACGTAAATAAAATGTTTGAAACATAGAATAATAGATGGTTATTGGACAAATGACGAGTATTTCACGTTGGTAAATGAAGGAAGAAGTGTACGTAGTGTAAAAGTTGGAACGGGTCCGAAAAGGGTCGCGAGTCGGTGCGGCCGCGCCGCTTCTGAAGTCGGATAGTCGCGACGCCAAAGGTGGCCGCGACTGAGTGGGCGATGAATCACGGCCGCGCCTCGATTAGTCGTGGCGCCTCGTGCATCATCGTCGACTAAGTCCAAAAGTTTGGCTGATTATGGGATGTTTTGGAGCATTCAAGTGTCAGTTTTTCCTCCATAATTCATCCATTATTTGGCAGCATTATTTGGTGAATTAAGTGTCCACTACATGGCACTTAAATGGACATTACATGGGCACATGAAGAGACTCTCTTACACTACTATAAATTGAGGCCTTTGGCTCAATTGGAGACACACCAACACTCAGATTTTCTGTTTTTCTTCTTCTCTAAGCATTCTCTCAAACACTCAAATGTTCTTCTTTTAGTAAACACTTAAGTTTCTTTTGCTCATTTGTTAGTTGTCGTTTCATCTTGGGAGACAAGTTGCCCATTAACGTAAAAGGATTTATACGGGGCAATATTATCTTAAGGACAGAGTGAATATCACTCGACTCAGCAAACATTATTTTGTTCTTATTTCCAGATTGTAATCTTTATATTAGTTACTTACTCCTAGTTTCCTTGCAATCATTGTACTCACAATCTTAAGACAATATTAGTTGTAAGTGATAAGAAAAATGACTGGAGGAGAACAATTTATTGCGGAATCTTCTGTTGCTGCCCAAGGCACACCCAATGTCTTCCCCTCTACTGCTCAAGGCACACCCAATGCCTTCCCCACTGATGCTCAAGTCTCACACAATGCCTTTCCTGCTGCTCAAAGGAACGCTACAGTTCCTCCACCCGCTGGATTCCACTATGAACGCACAGAGAAGTTTATGGGCTCCAACTTCAAGATATGGCAGCAGAAGATGTTGTTTTATTTGACTGTTATGGAAATGACTCGTTTCCTAACAGAAGATCCTCTACAAGATGGAAATGAAATGGACCATCATCCAAATGAAACGGTTGGAGGGGGCCAAGGTATCAATGTCATTAATGACATGAAGATGGTTCTTGATGCACAAAGTCATAGTGATTTCATCTGCAGAAACTATATTCTGAACAGTCTATCTGACCCTCTCTACACGATGTATTGCACAGTTGGCACCGCCAAAGAGTTATGGAAAAAACTGCAGAAAAAGTACAACACACAAGATGTTGGTACTAAAAAATTCCAAATGATTGTACATCATTTGGAAGGAATGAAACCAAATGAGCAATTTTTGTTGCATCATTAATTGAGAAGTTACCTCCTTCGTGGAATGAGTTCATGAGTTACTTAAAATTCAAGACAAAGGAAATGACCTTTGAGAAACTTATTATCAAACTCCAGATTCATGAGGATAATAAGAAGGTCATGCCTAAGGGTAAGCAACCCGCTGAGACAAAGGCAAATCTGGCGGAGGCCAAAAGGAACACAAGCAAGAAGCGCAAGTTCCAGTAGGATATTAAGCCCCCAACAACAGAGAAGTTTAAGGGGAACTGCCATCACAGTGGGAAACATGGTCACATAATCAAGGATTGCCGCAAACTCAAGAATGAGAATAAAGAGAAAGCCAAGGGCAATGCGAAGGCTAACATCGTCGAAACACGCTTCTTGACGATATGATTGAGGAATTCTCGGCGGTGGTGCTTGAAGCCAACCTCATTGAGAATCTCATGCAGTGGTGGATGGACACGTGTTCTACCCATCACATCTATTCCATAGAGAAGTCTTCTCCATATATACACCAGTTACAGATAAAAAGTTGTTCATGGGTAACAATGTTTCCTCTGATGTGCTAGGGGTAGGAAAGGTAATCCTGAAGATGACTTCCGAAAAAGAGCATACTCTGAAGGAGGTGATGCACGTCCCTAATATTAGAAGGAATTTAATTTCAGGCTCTTTATTGGTTAATGATGGTTTTAGGCTAGTGTTTGAATCCAATAAATTTGTAATCACCAAGAATTGAACTTTTGTAGGAAGGGGCTTCGTATGTGAAGGCCTCTTCAAAGTTAACGCATTGTCTATAATGCCTTCTATAAATAAAATTGAAGTTTCTTCTTATTTGCTTGAGTCTTTAATTTATGGCATCATAGATTAGGACATGTAAACTATCAATCTATCCAATAGGTTGATAAAGTTGGAGTTGTTGCCGTCTATCGACGTAAATCCTCAACGTAAGTGTGAGGTGTGTGTAGAGACAAAACTTACAAAGATTCCCATTAGATCCGTCGAAAGGAAAACCACTCCTCTAGAACTTATTCACACGGGTATATGTGATTTAAAGTTTGCACAAACTAGAGGGGGAAAGAAGTACTTTGTGACATTCATAGATGATAGCACAAGGTATTGTTACATTTACTTATTGAAAAGTAAAAAAGAAGTCTTTGAAGCGTTCAAACGCTACAAAGCATAAGTTGAAAACCAACTAAGCGTACAGATTAAATCAATTCATAGCGATAGAGGTGGAGAATACATAGCGTCATTTGAAGAATATTGTGCCCAGTCGGGCATTGTTCATCAAACAAAGGCTCCATACTCACCTCAATCGAACGGTATCCCTGAATGCAAGACCATACGTTTAAGGAAATGATGAATGTCTTGCTCATTAATTCCGGTCTTCTCCAAAACATGTGGGGAGAAGTTGTCCTTACCGCTAATAAGATTCTTAATAGTCCCACATAAGGGTAAGGACAAAACTCCATATGAGTTATGGAAGGAAAAGAAACTCACCTACAAATACTTGAATGTGTGGGGTTGTTTGACAAAGGTTGAAGTACCCAAGCCAAAACAGGTCAAGATTGGGCCTAAGACTGTAGATTGTATTTTCATTGGATATACAAATAACAGTAGTGCTTATCGCTTCTTAGTGCATAATTCAAATGTACTAGACATCCATGTGGGTACAATTATGTAATCAAGGAATGTCAATTTCTTTGAGGTACGTTTTCTAGAAAGGTAAGAGACATAACCTCTCACAAACGAAGTTATGAACAAAGTTCTGAGGATCCAGGAGTCATTGACTGCCCGGATCTAGGTGGTTCAAATCTAGTAGACTCTGAAGTGGCTGAAAATCCGGAATCTAGTGTTCTGGACTCTCAGGACTTGGAGGCTCCAGAGATGGAACCAAGATGAAGTAAAAGGGCCAGGAAGGATAAGTTGTTGACAGTCAATTTTGACACGTTTTTCGTATATTTGTTGCAATTTTATGTGTTTTAAGACACCGCATTTTAATCATCATTTTTTGCATTTTTATCTTTTTATTTTAAATTAAGCATTATATCTTTGTTAATATTATGTTTCTATTATTATTACACCGTCGTTTATTTTAATAATATTTGCATCTATTTAAATAATTAATTGACATCCCGTTTTAATTTTTAATTAGGCATTAAACATTTCTTAAATATTTTATTTTATTATTATTGCACCGACATTTTCGTTTTGATAATTTTGTATCTTTTTAAATAATTTTTCTTTTAAATAATTAATCCGTTTTGTATTTTTATCAAACCAGTCCAGTCCGAGACAAAATTCGAATCAGTCCAGTTCGCCAAAATCGAGGCCCAAATCGAGGCCCAAAAAATAAGGCCCAATACACTTTCATCTTGTTTCCCCCCAAAACTCAAACCCTAACCTAAAATTTCCTAGAAAGTAATCACTCTCCCTTTCATTTTAAAAGCGGCAAACAGACAACATCAAGACTTAAAAAAAAGGACCACTTTTCCATTTTGAAAGGACCCACCCCCCCCCCCCCCCTTCTCCCTTTCTCGTCCGTCGCCGCTCCCCCCCTTCGCCGGAGTTCTATCTCCAGCGAACACCACGAACTGCCACTGTTCCCAGCAAACCCATTAACCTCACCATCATCACCCCACACTTTGTCTCGCCGGAGGTGATGACCGGCGAACTACTGCTCGAACATCACTCGACCACCACTGTACCCGTCAACCACTGGCGGCGTCGCTCCGGCGATAGTCGTGAAAGTGACGCCGCCATCCCAATCTCACCGCATTTGCACCTCGCCGAGACTATTATTTGTTTCTTCATCTTTATTGCTATATTTTGTGTTTGTCGGACTGATTTCCTTCATTTCGGATATGATCGGAGTTTGATTAAGCTCTGGCGACTGCGTTTGGTTTCTTGTTGAGAGTTTTGTTGGCTGTTGCTGGTGGATGGTTTGATTTTTCTGATTTTTTGGTCTGTTGTTGGTGTTGGTTGGACTGATTTTGCATGTTTGTATATCACCGGAATTCTGAAAAACTCCGGCGACCTGTGTTGGTCTTATTTTTGTGGTTATTTGTAGTCGTGATCTTTGTTGGACTGATTTCGATGATTTTACATTCGCCTGGAGTTCTTGAAAAACTCCGGCGATGTTTTGAGATTTCCGGCGATTTCGTTGGCTACTGTTTTGATGTTTTTCGGCTGTTTGTCGGACTGATATTTTCCAGCGTGTTTCTACTGTTTTGGCTATTTTCTGGAAGAGTTTTGATAAATATGTCCTTTTATTTATTTATTAAACTGGTTGGACAGATGTTACACTTGGTGAAAGTCTCACTGATTTTAAACATGATACTACACTTTGAATGGCCAATGAAAAAGTTATCCGTCAATTTTTGAGGCCTTCACAGTTGCAAAGACGGAAAATAAAATAAATGAAGCTTTCTGGGCAATGAAGATTTCTTCCACTTACACCGGATAACCAACATACGTTGGCGGGCTCAATTCGCGCACTTGTTTAGGATGTCCCACTTTATATTTTTTATATCTGAGCCCTTCGTGTTTAAAACTATTACTGTTTTGGCGCGGATCTGAAGGTTTTATTTATTTTATTGTTTAATATTGGCCGATGAAGGAATCTCCGTCTGATTTCCAAGGCCTCCCCTGTGCAAAAGACGAATTTATTTTTGGCTTTACTTATTAATTCTTGTCATTGCTTTAAAATTATTTATTCTATTACTAACACTTTTACTAAGTGTTTATGCAGATACCCGGAGATCATCTTGTGCAGAAGGCCTAAAAAGGGCTAAAAGATGTCCCGGAGTTTTATTCGATTTTAGCTTTATTATTCTGTATTGCATTCCATTTTAATTGTAAATTATGAAAACTGCTTAAAATATGCAGAATAAAAAGGCAATAAATAATTAACCTAGGTTTGAACGAATAACCGCAAGTTAGCGGATCTTAAAGGATGTCTAACCTCTTCCCTTTAGGATAATAAAGAACACTGATCCAGAATCTCATTAATTTCGCAAATCATTAAATGGAGATTAATTGCAGTATTTTTATTGCAATAAATCAAGTGTCCTAATTAACTTAACTAATTAGGTGGCGACTCCTCAAAATCAGCATTATTGCTTCATCCAGGGAACCGCGTCAAAGAGCAACGTTGCGGATACCGTTCAGACCCCGAGGTCAAAAACGGGCGCGACATAAGTCATTCGGTCCTGACTTTGTGGCTTGTATGGTTCATGACGAACCGCAGACAATTGCTGAAGCATTGTCAACTCCAGAAGCACTGCTCTGGAAAGAAGCTATTGAGAGTGAAATAGACTCCATTATGCACAACCATACTTGAGAGTTAGTTAATCTTCATCCGGGAAACAAACCACTGGGTTGTAAATGGATACTCAAACGGAAGTATAAAGCAGATGAATATATAGATAAGTATAAGATCAGGTTGGTAGTCAAGGGCTATCGACAAAAGGATGGCCTTGACTACTTTGTAATGCACTCTCCGGTGTCTAGAATGACGTCCATATGAGTATTCATTACGATCGCCGCATTGCGTGACCTTGAAATACATCAAATGGATGTCAAGACAACCTTCTTAAATGGTGATTTGGAAGAAGAAATCTATATGGACCAACCCGAGAGGTATGTGGTTCCAGGACAAGAGAAGAAAGTCTGTCGGCTTGTCAAATCTCTGTACGGGCTGAAATAGGCCCCGAAGCAATGACAAAATAAAATTGATAGTACTCTACTATCGAAGGGTTTATTCATTAATAAGTGTGACAAATGTGTCTACACAAAAGGTAATGTTGACTCGTTCTGTTATACCCCGTATTTCCAGAGTATGTACGCAGGGACGTACATAGGAAATTTCGAACTTCAAGTAGGCTTGGCCGATTTAATTTTGTGCACAACACCCGGTTAGAGTCGTTTTTAGCCAAACGTTTTCCTGACTTTCGTAGGGAATTTCCGCTATGCCATATTTTATTTTTTGGATTTTTCCGAGAAACGAAACATTTTGGACCAACAAGAGGGCGACACTTGTCACCCTCTCATCGAACACCTGTGGCGGTCAAGCTTGGCCGAAAGTTGGTCATTTTTGTCATGGAGTAGGTAGGATATTTGTGTGTTAGTTGGTTAAGGGGCACTTGGCAAGATCTTGGCCCTACGCTTGCCTTGCACTTGGCATGATCTTGGCCATTGGTTGGCCTTCACTTGACCTATAAATACCCACCCCTTTGGAAGACAAATTCATCCACAAATTTGCCTAAGTCTTGAAAGATCTCCATCTCCCGCCCCTAGGTGTTGAGTTCGGCCGAGGGCCTCCCCTGTGTCGAGAGCACCCTCTGGGGTGCTAGCAGAGTGTACCCACTGCCTAGTTGCCTTCAGATAATACCCCTTTTGTGGTATAGAAATACTCTCCAAGTATTGTTATAATGCCCAAATACCTTAGCCGTATACCTTGTAGTATTCTAAGGTTATACCTATACGAAAAGCCCAGAAATACTATTATACTTCCCGTCTGTCACAAAACCGAAACCCTAGGAAAATCTCCATAGTCAGATGGAGTATTGTGTAGAAGTTGTTTAGAAATTCTAAGGGTGCTTTAGAGCGGGTTGAGCGCTTCGAGTCGAGCTAAACGTTGCCCGGGATCGACATTTTAACTCGGATAATTATGGGCTTATCGAGGTAAATATCTTGTCCTCTATTGTAATTGGAAATTACATATTGTATGATTATATAGTTGAAGTATACTATATATAATCGAACGTAGTTATCGCAATGTCTTTTGACTTAAGCCCGAATAATAAGAAACCTTTTCGAAGAAGAGTCTTGAATCAGTAATTACATGGGATCAGACATGAGACTTGTGTAGCTTTGTGTAGTAGAATCGCACACGCCCAGTTAGGCGTCAGACCCCCGGTTGGCTTGGTAGCGCCTCGATAAAGGAGGAGATTTACGCTGCATGTGCGGGAGAAAATCTTACTAATTTTCTGTAGAATGTTCTACGATAAGATCTAAATGTTAAAAAGCGCCGTGGCCTTATAGGTTGAGTACTACGCGTGGCGCGATCTACTTGGCTTAGAGTAGAAGCGGTTTGAGGTACTTGGAGCGTTTTGCTATTAGTCGATAATCGTCGCGAGGTATGTGAACCTCTTCCTATCTCTTCTAGCATGATATGTGTGAACTATGTAGTACCAGACGTCATACGTGCTAAATGTATTTGATTGGTTTAAAACATAAAGTGTTATAACGGCTTTATGGGAAGTTGGTTATAACAGCTTTATGTTGGTAAGAAATACTTGTGGTTTTTAAAAGGTAACTGATTTGAACTATAACTGACTTGTTATGTGTTAATAAAGAACTTGAAGTATTTCAAAAGATTTTTGAATCATTTTGAAAGAAGGAGTAATACTTGGTTTTTGAAAACTTAAGAGTTATACTAGCTTTATGGAAAGTTAGGTATAACGGCTTAAGAATGTTTTACTGATTTCGGAAATCAGAATGTGTATCGACAAACCACTGCGGTTAATAAAAGGAAATGTTTTGTGATTTAGTATTATTAAAATCGGAGAAACTTCCATCCGCATAAGCTAAGATGAGACAAAATGATGTTTCCTAGATCATGGCTGCTGTAATAAGATTGTTATAAACAAGAATATCCTACTCACATAAGGCTTATGTTTCTCAGATAGTTTAAAAGAGAATTATATTCTTAAATGAATAAGGCTATGAAATACGAAACCTTTCTAAAATAAGAACCGTGAACATTTGAAATTAGGCAAACTTGGACGTTTGGAAAATAATGTTGCTACTTGATTTTACAAAGGTAAGTGTTTTGATTTACTTCAAAAGATAATCACTCTATTTTCATATACTACGGGTATTGTGTGGTTTTTGTGAAGTAACATATCTTTAAAGAGTTATTGTATAAAGTACTTTGGGGATAAAAACCCGATCTCGTTAATCATATAGTAGAAGGTACCTTATGTGTGAATAACTTGATTGTATTGGTTTGTGATAGCCTTGTAATACCTTCGTGTTGATTTGATAAGTAATCATATTAGGATGCTACGTGTGTTAGTATTCTGTGATGTTTGTGTAAAGGATTTTCCTTGATTGTGCTTACTTTGTTTAAACGATAAAGCGTATGTTGGTATTTATACCACTCACCGCGTGTTCAGGGGTTAAGCGCCCTCCGTCGCGGGTAGACTGGTGATGCAGGACCGTGATTCGAGAATACCTCATGCGGGTCCCGGGCCTATGCGAGCTACGAGAGTTCCGTGTTAGTGTGCGCCTTTATGGTCATGCGGTCATGTCGCTACGCGATCGCGAGTCGGGGCGACGCCGGGAGTAGCTACCGATGCGGGTTATACCTCACGCGCCTATGAGATTGGCCTATCGCGAGTCTGCGGAGTTCGGGGCTAGACGCGCACATTTGATATTGCGGCGGCGACGGCTTTGATCATGTGACGGTGCAGACAGATATCATGATACAGTTTATGACCTTGTTAGTACTTAGAGTGTTAGTAGTCGGCTATGCCTTCGTACTTACCCTGTACTGTTTTATTTGGACACAGGTGGGACCTGCTGTTCATGTGTATTCCTTGGTTCTTTTCTATCATTGACTGCCGGCAGTGGGGAAGGTATTCCACGGGCATGATTGATGTTGTGGGCGTGAGACCCATTGTTAAATTGAGTGATGACTTGAGCGTGAGTCCACGACTTGACACGATCGCTTATTTATCAGGAATCGTAGTTCGTTATCATACATGTCTCCCGCTTTGTATAGACTACTATGATTTCATTTACGATTTATTTTCGATTTCACATACTGGTACTGTTAGATCGACTCCTTCGGCCGAAGTGCGTTCACGCCGCAGTAAAGGTACACCGCCGTTGATCCTCGCTCTTAGGGTCACGCTCGGCGTTTGGGAAAGCTCGTTTCTCCGAGGCTTATCTTCGTATAGTCCTGTTGTTGTAAAGCTTACATTCGTGGTATGCGACGGCCCCGTCCGTCGTTGTTGTCATTTCATTCGTAGAGGTCTGTAGTATCGCTGGGCGTGGTTTGTAAAAAGGGATGAATCGCTTTTCAAATTGCTATTATATACATACGAAGGTAGCCATTTTTGGTTAGCCTTTGTCTTATTTCACCGTCTTATTACATTGGTTTCATGTATTGTCTTTATGTTCGTGATTACTCGATGTTGGATCACTAGGGTGCCCGGTAGGCACCATCACGCCCAAATCGGGTCGTGACAAAAGTGGTATCGAAGCGATTAATCCTCGGAAAGTGTCTACGAGCATCGTATCCATGAAGTCTTGATTATCGGTGTTGTGCACCACACCAATAATCGTGAGGCTATAGGATATTTAGGATTGGTTTTATTCTTCTCACTCGAGATCGTGCCTTAGAGTGTGTTGTAAGTTAGACCTCCGACGCATTTCTTTCCCTTATCGTTATGCTCCGCGTAGTGGCAAACCCGCCCGTGAGGCGCAAGCGGCGGAGCTGCGAGTAGAGTTCGAGGGTTACGAGGGCACAGCCCAATCATCACCCGAGTTAGGTGCTTCATTTGGGGAGTTCGCGACGTCACTAGCCCCAGCAGAGTTTAGCACGGCGCAGCTTCCTACTGCGCCATGATATTTGAACCTTCGCCCACGATCGAACGTGAATATAGATTGCAAAGAGGCAACCTCGCATTAGCCATAGGTTTGGCTACCAGAGAGTATACCGATGTATCGCGAGTCTTGATGACTACCTAAGAGAAGATTGTGCAAGAGTAATCCTTCAGTTAGGCTTGAGCATGGCCTGTGTACGGGCTTATGCGCAGCAGGCCGAGAAACATAGAGATCGACGGGTTAACGGGCGACGCAGGAGAGGCGGCAGAAGGTCCTTTTGGTGACTTTCGAGGCGAGTCACCTCACCATGGGATTAGATTATGCACATCCACCAAGTGCGAAGAGGTCCTCCACGGGTTCGGGGCGTTCGGGGTATGAAGGGTTGGTGGAGCCCCGCATCTTCCGGTTCACGGTGTGATGAGCGTCATCCCGGGAATGTCGTCTTTTAGTTAGTCGGTTGTACTATGACCGTCGAGGATCGATGTTGAGAGAGTGTCCCGTAGGAGGACTCACCCGTGATCGATGGGTAGTTCGTCACCTTCCTAATGCGCCTGCAGGCGAGTTTGATTAGAACGACTAAGGGAGTGAAGCCGTAGATATAGCTATATCCTTACCCCTCTCGAGATCGGGATGTGTGATAAGGTGAGTATACCTTAAGTGCTATGTCCTGATAGCAGTGTGTTATTAGTGATTAGAAATCATGGTGGGTTAACCGAGTAAGATTTTGGGGGATAGAGAAGGTGTGAGCCTTAGAGTTTTATACGTAGAGACCTTGCAGGTAAGGCCGTCTCGAGTATAGGTGTAGTGTTATGTTTGATCCTTATCGAGTGCATAGTGCACGTGGGCTATGTTGTGGGATAAGTCCCAAGTAGCGTGATTTGAAATAAGGTAGTCGAGCTAGGAAGACCGCCAGGTTTTCGTAACATGATTTGTGAAATTATTCCGGATCGGGGAGCTAGTGTTTCTTGCGATGCGGGTAGGGTTGAGGCCGTTGCGCGGGTCAACCCGGCATGTATGGTGGTGGGTCGGTTGTGGTGGTCCCGCCGTGGTAGGTCACGAGGTGTTAGCCCAGTTTAGTTAACAGATACGGTCGTGGATGATCCGACCGATGGTCGGGCGAGGTCGGCCGTCTTGTCTTCTAGCAAAGGCCGAGTGCTCGGCGATGTTGTTTATATCGGGAAGGTTGTAAGGCTGCACGGTGCCTACCTTCACCTTATGGCGCATGAAGCCCGTGGTGGCTATTTTCGCTTTCTAAAAGTTTTACCAAGCATGTGTTAAGAACTCGGTGAGTCTCAGATCGCGTTCGCCCCGCCGGTGTTTGGATTTCGGGATAGTTGTGGGGATTGTTGTCTCCGTGGAGGAGTGTTTAAGCTACCATTTCGTGTTGAGGTCGCCTTTTAAGCCTTGTAGGGCGGAAGTGTAAGTTGTCGGTCGATTGGTTCGGCGTTGGCAAGGTTCAGATAGTTGGTTCAGCTTGTTCCACGGTGATTGCGGTTAGGTGAAGTTTGTCCGTAAGAGGTTCCGCGGCTCGGAGAAATCGTGCGGATAATCGGCATGACGACGCCAGAGTTCAGCCGGTTGATCTTCGAAAGTACCACCCCGATTGGGTGTGACGAGTTTTGGAAAACAGAGGAACTTAGCCCAGTTACTTTGGGCCTTTTGAGTTCATGTGAAGAATGGGCCGGTGGCCTATATGTTAGCATTTGCCGTCCGACTTAGGAGGCGAGACGTCCGGTCTTTTCAGATTGTTAGGATCGGGAAGTATCGAAGATCCATCAGTGTTCCCGCTAATGAAGACCACGTTAGAGATAGTAACCCGAGTTTTGATAATCAAGCGATGTCGAAGTGTGGTAAGAGTTCGAGGGTACGACAGCCTCAGGGATCGCATGCAGTCCGGTACCATTTGTTGGGTCGCTTGAGAAGGTTAATACCTCAGGCAAAGTGACAAAAGTAGTATCATTTTGGTGATGATAGAGGTGTTTCCTCGTGGACTTGGATGTAAGTATTTCGCGTGGGTGTTTCTGTGGCGGATGTGTGTTTGTTCTCGTAAGAATAGTAGTGAAGACTCTTCGCGCGTTTGTTTTGAGACTTAGAAGGAACATTCGACGAATATTTCTAAGGAGGAGAATGTTATACCCGTATTTCCAGTATGTACGCAGGGCGCATAGGAAATTTCAACTTCAAGTAGGCTTGGCGATTTAATTTTGTGCACAACACCCGGTTAGAGTCGTTTTTAGTGAAACGTTTTCACGACTTTCGTAGGGAATTTCCGCTATGCCATATTTTATTTTTGCGGATTTTTCCGAGAAGCGAAACATTTTGGACCAACAAGAGGCGACACTTGTCACCCTCTCATCGAACACCTCGGGCGGTCAAGCTTGGCGAAAGTTGGTCATTTTGTCATGGAGTAGGTAGGATATTTGTGTGTTAGTTGGTTAAGGGCACTTGGCAAGATCTTGCCCTACGCTTGCCTTGCACTTGGCGTGATCTTGGCCATTGGTTGGCCTTCACTTGACCTATAAATACCCACCCCTTTGGAAGACAAATTCATCCACAAATTTGCCTAAGTCTTGAAAGCTCTCCTTCTCCCTCCCCTTTGTGTTGAGTTCGGCCGAGGGCCTCCCCCTTGTGGCCGAGAGCACCCCCCCCCCTAGCCTAGTTGCCTTCGTATAATACCCCCCTTTTGTGGTATAGAAATACTCTCCAAGTATTGTTATAATGCCCAAATACCTTAGCCGTATACCTTGTAGTATTCTAAGGTTATACCTATACGAAAAGCCCAGAAATACTATTATACTTCCCGTCTGTCACAAAACCGAAACCCTAGGAAAATCTCCATAGTCCGTTGGAGTATTGTGTAGAAGTTGGTTAGAACTTCTAAGGGTGGTTTAGAGCGGGTTGAGCGCCTGAGTCGAGCTAAACGTTGCCCAGGATCGACATTTTAACTCGGATAATTATGGGCTTATCGAGGTAAATATCTTGTCCCTCTATTGTAATTGGAAATTACATATTGTATGATTATATAGTTGAAGTATACTATATATAGAACTGAACGTAGTTATCGGCAATGTCTTTTGACTTAAGCCTGAATAATAAGAAACCTTTTCGAAAGAAGAGATCGAATCGTAATTACATAGATCAGACATAAGAGACTTGTGTAGCTTTCTGTGTAGTAGAATCGCACACGCCCGGTTAGGCGCAAACCCCGGTTGGCTTGGTAGCCGGCCTCGATAAAGGAGGAGATTTACGCTGTTGCGGGGGGGGGAGGTGCTGCCGAATTTTCTGTAGAATGTTCTACGATAAGATCTAAATGTTAATAAGCGCCTTGTGGCCTTATAGGTTGAGTACTACGCGTGGCGCGATCTAATTGGCTTAAGGAGTAGCCGACGGTTTGAGGTACTTGAGCGTTTTGCTATTAGTCGATAATCGTCGCGAGGTATGTGAACCTCTTCCTATCTCTTCTAGCATGATATGTGTGAACTATGTAGTGCGGTGACGCATACGTGCTAAATGTATTTGATTGGTTTAAAACATAAAGTGTTATAACGGCTTTATGGGAAGTTGGTTATAACAGCTTTATGTTGGTAAGAAATACTTGTGGTTTTTAAAAGGTAACTGATTTGAACTATAACTGACTTGTTATGTGTTAATAAAGAACTTGAAGTATTTCAAAAGATTTTTGAATCATTTTGAAAGAAGGAGTAATACTTGGTTTTTTTGAAAACTTAAGAGTTATACTAGCTTTATGGAAAGTTAGGTATAACGGCTTAAGAATGTTTTACTAATTTCGGAAATCAGAAAGTGTATCGACAAACCACTGCAGCGTTAATAAAAGGAAATGTTTTGTGATTTAGTATTATTAAAATCGAGAAACTTCCATCCGCATGTAAGCTAAGATGAGACAAAATGATGTTTCCTAGATCATGGCTGCTGTAATAAGATTGTTATAAACAAGAATATCCTACTCACATAAGGCTTATGTTTCTCAGATAGTTTAAAAGAGAATTATATTCTTAAATGAATAAGGCTATGAAATACGAAACCTTTCTAAAATAAGAACCGTGAACATTTGAAATTAGGCAAACTTGGACGTTTGGAAAATAATGTTGCTACTTGATTTTACAAAGGTAAGTGTTTTGATTTACTTCAAAAGATAATCACTCTATTTTCATATACTACGTATTGTGTGGTTTTGTGAAGTAACATATCTTTAAAGAGTTATTGTATAAAGTACTTTGGGGATAAAACCCGATCTCGTTAATCATATAGTAGAAGGTACCTTATGTGTGAATAACTTGATTGTATTGGTTTGTGATAGCCTTGTAATACCTTCGTGTTGATTTGATAAGTAATCATATTAGGATGCTACGTGTGTTAGTGATTCGTGATGTTTGTGTAAAGGATTTTCCTTGATTGCTTATCGCTGTTTAAACGATAAACCGTTATGTTGGTATTTATACCACTCACCGTGTTTCCGGGTTAAGCCCTCCGACGCGGGTAGACTTCGAGCGATGCAGGACCGTGATTCGAGAATACCTCATGCGGGTCCCGGGCCTATGCGAGCTACGAGTTCCGAGTTAGTGTGCGGCCTTTATGGTCATGCGATTACGTGGCCATGCGGATCGCGAGTCGGGGCGATCGCCGGGAGTAGCTACCCTCGATGCGGGTTATACCTCACGGGCCTATGAGATTGGCCTATGCGAGTCGCGGAGTTCGGGGCTAGACGCGCATTTGATATTGCGAGCGGCGACCGCTTTGATCATGTGACGGTGCAGACAGATATCATGATACGATTTATGACCTTGTTAGTACCGTAGGTGTTAGTAGTCGGCTATGCCTTCGCATTTACCTGCATCGCTTTATTTGGACACGAGTGGACCTGCTGTTCATGTGTATTTCTTGGTGCTTTTCTATCATTGATCGGCGGCGGTGAGAAGGTATTCCACGGGCATGATTGATGTTGTGGCGTGAGACCCATTGTTAAATTTGAGTGATGACTTGAGCGAGTCCACGACTTGACATGTTGCTTATTTATCAGAATCGTAGTTTGGTTATCATACATGTCTCCCGCTTTGTATAGACTACTATGATTTCATTTACGATTTATTTTCGTTTCACATACTTGGTACTGCCAGATCGACTTCGGGCTGCGTTCATGCCGCAGTAAAGGTACACCGATCGTTGATCCTCGCTCTTGGTCACGATTCAGCGTTGGGAAAGCTCTGTTTCTCGGAGGCTTATTCGTATAGTCCTGTTGTTGTAGGTGCTACATTCGTGGTATGGCGGCCCTGTCCGTCGTTGTTGTCATTTCATTCGTAGAGGTGCATGTAATCTTGTTGTGGGCAGGGTTTGTAAAAAAAGGGGATGTAACTGTTCAAATTGCTATTATATACATACTGAAGGTAGCCATTTTTGGTTAGTCTGTCTTCTTATTTCACTGTCTTATTACATTGGTTTCATGTATTGTCTTTATGTTCCGCTGATTACTCTGATGTTGGATCACTAGGGTGCCCGGGGTAAGGCACCAGTCACGGGCCCGAAATCGGGTCGTGACACGTTCGTCATAATATGTCTTTACGTAGACGATATGTTGATCATAGGGAGCAGTCCTAGGTTGATCCTAGAGACTAAGAACATGTTGAAATAATGTTTTGATATGAAGGATATGAGTATTGCAGATGTCATCTTAGGGATCAAGATCTCTAAGACGATGGACTGGTCTTATCTCAGTCTCACTACATCGAGGATGTGCTGAGAAAGTTTGAGATGTTCGACAGTTCACCGATAACGTCACCACCGGATATAAATCAAAAGATTGATAAAAATCATGGTGCGCCCATATGTCAGGAGCGATATGCGCAGGTTATTGGCAATTTAATGTACATAACAAACTGCATCAGGCCTGATATCGCTTATGCAGTCAACAAGTTGGTTAGGTTTACCCGTAATACAAGTGATGATCATTTGAAAGCATTGAGTTATGTACTACAGTACCTAAAATACACGCAAAATTATGAGTTGCACTATTCGAGATATCCAGTTGTACTAGAGGGGTATAATGATGCAAACTGGATATCTGATATAGAGAACACAAAGTCCATCAGTGGGTATATATTTATAATTGGTGGTGGGATAGTGTCTTGAAAATTCTCTAAACAAACTTGCATCGCCCGATCCACGATGGGATGGAATCAGAGTTTATCACTTTAGACAAAGCAGGAGGAGAAGATGAATGGCTTAATAACTTCTTAGAGGATGTCCCTTATTGGGATAAACCCGTACCTTCTGTAATGTTCCACTGCGACAGCCAGTCGGCTCTAGAAAGGGCATGGAGTTCTATGTACAATGGAAATCTCATCATATCCGACGAAGACATATGACCGTTAGACAGCTGATCACCACGGGTATTATTTCCATTGATTATATAAAATTAAATGAGAACATAACAGACCCTTTGACTAAGGGCATACCTAGAGATCAGATGTTCTGCTTGTCTAGGTGAATAAGCTTAAAACACAATCAATAAGAACCGATATGGTGGAAACCCAACCTTACTGACTGGAGATCCCGGGAATTAGGTTCAATTGGAAAACTAAGTCGTAAAGGTTCAGTTGAGCACTTTTGTGGAAGCAATAGCACTTCGGATGATGATTTATGTAAAGAAACATGAATCCAATGTCGTTTCCGTGATAGACATTAAGTGATATCTGTAGTGTGGGTAGAGGTTAAATTTTCAAAACCTTTAATGATCCTCAACGGTTGAGGTTAGGTTTGGGAAAACTTTTAATGGTTCATAACACTTGTGAATTGAGGTATAGCAGGATACCTTGTAGGAGACCACCTATTTAAGTGTGAGGACAAACCGCCTCAAATGAACGCACTTAAGAATCCAGGAAGTGTCCACGACCACAACAGACAAAACATTGAAGGAGAACATGGTAAGGAAAGTTGTTGTGTTGGTACTGTTGACTTGGCTTACACTAAACACTGAAGATTCAAGATATCACGTTCACCGTGCAGTAAGTAAGCTCGATGGTATTCAACTATGGAAGGTTCAAAGCTACGACTACCTATCCAGATGCAACATCGATCCGCCGAAAGATTGCTAGAAAGACACCTTGTGAGTGCGCCAAAATCTCTTTCAAGAGGGGATTGTTGGAAATTTATTAATGTGGAATAAAATTTATCCTATTATTTATGACTCGAACAATTGGGGCCCCGCACGTCGGAAATGTAGTTTTCACACACGTGCACACGTTGTACCAAAGATCGTAAATTTCATTAGTGAAAGAGATATTGATACGTAAATAAAATGTTTGAGACATAGAATGATAGACGGTTGTTGTCCAAATGACGAGTGTTTCACGTTGGTAAATGAATGAATAAGTGTAGGTAGTGTAAAGATTGGAACGGGTCGGAAAAGGGTCACGAAGCCGAATAGGGTCGTGGCTCGCCCTCGGAAGCCGGACAGCCACGATGCTCAACCCTTAAGGGCCGCGGCGCCTCAAAGGCAGAGCCGCGGCTCTGAGTGGAAAGTGGCTACTGGAGCCGCGACGTCTCCCAGGCAGTCATTGTGCGACGAAAGTCCAAAAGTTTGGCTGATTATGGGGATGTTTTAGAGCATTCAAGTGTCAGTTTTTCTTCAAAATTCAGTCATTATTTGGCAGCATTACTTGGTGAATTAAGTGTCCACTACATGACACTTAAATGGCCATTACATGGGCACATGAATAGACCCTCTACACTACTATAAATTGAGGTCTTTAGCTCAATTGGAGACACACCAACACTCAGATTTTCTGATCTTGTTATTCTCTAAGCATTTTCTCAAACACTCAAATGTTCTTCTTTTAGTAAACACTTAAGTTTCATTTGCTCATTTGTTAGTTGTTGTTTCATCTTAGGAGACAAGTTGCCCATTAACGTAAAATGATTTATACGGGGCAATATTATCTTAAGGACAGAGTGAATATCACTCGACTCAGCAAACCTTATTTTGTTTTTGTTTCCAGATTGTAATCTTTATAATAGTTACTTACTTTCTGTTTCCTTGCAATCATTGTACTCACAAAAACTAGTGTTTTTTCGAGAAGTAAAATTTACTCCTATTTTTTAAATTTATTTAATGTACTTTAATTTTCTTTTTTATATGTATGTTTGGAAATAAAATATCTTCGTTCATATATATAAATAAATTTACTTTTATCGTATAAATATTTATAATTACATTATACCATAATTTTTTATTTTATTTTAAACTACATGTCCAATCAAATATCGTGAAACTTGTTGAGTAACTTTTAATGTATTGATTAATCATAAAGTAATCTATATACTCTGAAGATGGAATGGAAAAATTAACACAAAAATGAGTTAGCGGTAAAAGAAATATGCTCGATCACCTTTTGTGTATCTATAATTAATTAGATCAATACATTTTTTAAAGAGCAGAAGATTTTTATCATTTTTTAAGTAATGTGAATTTGTTTATACGTGTTTATATACGACCCATTCAATATCGATCACATTTGTATATTTTTATACGGCAAATTAAAAAGAAAAAGACGCCAAAAGTGAAAACTCTATGATGATCCTCCATTCCTCCTAAAGAAATATTTAATTTTCATTAGTTTATCCAAGAAATTATTATATAGACATTGGGGCCCCAAAGTTTGTTATGACCAGAAAGTTTATTTTTCTTGTTTTCCCATTTTATGGCTACAAAACAAGGGTGGACTCAAATACAAACAAGAAAGAACTGCGGGTTCAGTCAACAACCGCATGATGTGAAGTTTTCATTCCTCTTTCATGAATGAATGAAAGATTTGACATCACAGATCTCACCTAATGGGCCACTGAGTTATCATGATTTATCTCATCCACCAATCTCTATCGGGCCGAGAGAGTGGGACCCTGTGAGCGAAGAATTTCGGGTTTTCCCCCGCCACGAAACAACTAACCAAACAAAATCAGCAGAGTACCTAGATTTGGCAAAACCAGGGAAGGATACACCTAACATGTGTTCTTGTCATATTATTTTACAAAAATCCCTTCGGTCAAAATAAGGGGGGAAATTCAAATTTTGACTTCCCATAATTGATGACTTTCTTCTTAGGTCGTACCTATGAACTTTCTTGGAATGGAAGAAGCTCATTGTTATAATTCAGAAAAAAAAGAACGAGATTATATTGATTTTAAAAAAGGGCATTGGAATAAGGTATAGGTTCTAAAAGTAAGCAATTTATATACCCACTTTTTAGGAATTTTATAAAGTTACAATATATATCATCTCGAGACCTTCATGTCGAAGAAAAATTGAAAATGAGAAAATGATGACAATTAATCAAATGAGCAAAAATCTTAGGACATTGTCAGTTACGAGTTTGGTCTTTCATTGTAATATTTTGATTTCAAACCTTGTGATATTTTTGTAAGATTGTAATAATTTCCTTGGAAGTATTTTCATTATTACAAAATATTTATATTGTGTACAAGAGAGGAATTCTAATTCGGTAAAGATTCTAATATATTATAAATATACAATATTCATAATTACAGAATATATAGCGAATATATGGCGAATATATGGGGAGAATTCGCTAATACACCCCCTCAGTTGGAGCGGGAGGAGACCGGACGCTGAGACTGTATCTGAAGTCAAGGAATAATTGTCTGAGAAGGTCTTTGGTGAAAATATATGCATATTGATAAGACGGTGGCACATGTAATACTCTGATGTGACCGAGAGCAACTTTCTCACGAATAAAATGTATATCCATTTCAATGTGTTTGGTTCGTTGATGTTGAAACAGATTGTGAGAAAGATATATATCAGATGTGTTAGCATAGTATACTATGGGCGCCCTATGCAAAGGACACTGGAGCTCCAAAAGTAGATTTCAGAGCCAACAAATCTCAGCTACAACATTTGCAACGCCTCTATATTCAGCTTCGGCACTGGAGCGGGATAAGGTGGCATGTCTCTTGGCAGAACAGGAAATTAGATTATCTCCTAAGAATACACAATAGACGGATGTGGAGCGTCGCGTGTCCGAATACCCTGCCCAATCTGCATTCATATAAGATAGCAATTTGGTTGGTGCAGAGGGGTATAGATGTAATCTATAAGCAAGTATGCCCTTAATAATGTATCGTATGATACACTTAAGGGCAGTGAAATGAGACTTCTTGGGGTCATGCATAAACAGACACACCTGCTGAACATCATATGCAATATATGGCCTGGTGAAAGTGAGATACTGAAGTGCCCCTGCAAGGCTCCAAGCTTAGATTTTGAATCAACCATAATGGGCATGATTTTGCAATTCGCCATCTTGACCCTGTGTATTATCTCTCAGCATACTTTCGCTGACTCAAGAACATGTAATCTGCAAATCTGTTCACTGATATACCCAAGAAGTAACTCAATTTGCCCAAATCAGTCATAGCAAATTCTGATTTAAGTAAAGTAATAATCGCATCCTTCAACCCATCAGAGGAGGCAGTAAGAACAATATCATCCACATATAGCAGTAAATACGCAGTGCTACTACCTCGAGAAAAATAAATAGATAATTATCACATCTGCTACAAACAAACCTAAGGTTTCGTTGACTTTTTGAAAGCGAAACGTGAAGGGAAGATGAGTGTAAGGTTGTAGAGGATACATATATGCGATGAGAACTTGAAGAAGTGGAGCGAAACAAAAACTGCGGACCATTGTAGCCCGGACTATTTTGGACGTTATTTTGGACAAAAATGAGGTAATAATTCTTCTTCTTTTAAAGTAATTTGATATTACTTATTGTTGATATATATAGATGAGCTTGTGCTAAAAAGAATGAAGATTAAAAAGTATTTGGGCCATTTTAGGGTGTTGGACCGAGAATGGACAAAATTGATGTCTTCGGATTTCGTTGGTTACTGTCGTTGTTAACGTCACCTATTGCATGTTATAATGAAGTAATAATGTTGTTGATAAGTTGATGAGACTTGTATATAAATGTTGGAACTTGAATTGAAATAAAATGGATTATGGAAAAGGACTTTGGATTGTTGTAGTTGTTGTTGGCCGAAAAACTGCCCAAAACTGTTAGACGTCGTTGTGTCGTTTTATGGACTGTTTTGGGGTGTTATTATGCTGGAAAATCAGCCCCCAACATGCATGATTAATGTAGTAAATGGCTAATGAAAGTCCTAAGGAATAAGGGCGTTAAAGGCTTCACATTGTACCCTTAATGTTGAATTATTATGGACTGTTTTGTATCGTGTGGGGAAGAATTTTACACGTAAAGTTAGGCGTGTAATCCCCATTAACTGTTGGTTGTGCCTTAAATGTGGCTTGTTGGTTGTTGAATTCGGGCCTTAGAAAAGGTGGAAAAGTACGTAGAAACAAAGGAACTGCTGCCCAAATTTCCGTAGAATAAGAGAACAATTACTTGGTATAAGTCTTACACTTGATAGCTTGAAGTTGATAGAAGTGTTATTGTCATTTTAGGATGAAGTACTATGCGTAGCATATTCTACTTGGCGTGTGGAATAGCCGATAAGGTTGAAGTACATTGGGGCGTATGCTACTTGTCGTGTTGGTTAGTCGTCAACAAGGTATGTGAACAATCTTTTCTTCTTCTAGCATGATTCCTTGTTATAAAGTGAGTGGATTCTACTCTTAATGATGTACTTCCTTGATAGTACTTTGGGCTTTAAAAAAAGGGAAGTTGTTCTAACTACTTCATTAATATTACTTTGAGTTCCAAAAAGGAAGTTGTTCTAACTATTTCATTAATAGTACTTGGGGTTTCTAAAATGAAAGATTGTTATATCCATTCTCTTGATGATACTTTGGGTTTCTAAAATGGAAGTTGTTTACCTATTCTATTGATAGTACTTTGGATTTTCTAAAAGGAAGTTGTCCTATATATTCCATTGATAGTACTTTGAGTTTCTAAGGAGAAGTTGTTCTATCCATTTTATTAATAGTACTTTGGGGTTACTAAAAGGAAAGAGGTGGTAGTGCCTTGGTTTTTCTAAAAAGAAATAGGTGGTGGTGCCTTGGTTTTACTAAAAGGAAAGAGATAGAAAGTGCCTTGATTTTATAGTAAAGAGTTCATTTTAATGATTTTAAAAGTGAAAGTACCTTGATGCTACAAGTACTAGTGTCTTGGGGGGTTTATAAATGAAAGGATGTATGGCGGACGTGCATGGTGCTATTAGGGTTTGATAATGCCTTGAGTTTTTCTAAAATGATAGTTCATTCTATTTGTACTAATGAGAGTCCAAGATGATTTAAATTGCACATAGTTGCTTGTGATAGCTATTTGTGTACAGTCCTTTATATTTGGACCGAGTCCCTCGTTAAAGGGACAATAATGTGTGAAGATATAATGATTCCACCGAGTCCCTCGTTAAAGCGCCGGCAATGTGTAAAGATATAATGATTCCACCGAGTCTCTCGTTAAAAGGCCGGCAATGTGTAAAGATATAGTGATTCCACTGAGTTCCTCGTTAAAGGACCGACAATGTGTAAAGATATAATGATTCCACCGAGTCCCTCGTTAAAAGGCCGATAATGTGTAAAGATATAATGATTCCACTGATTCCCTCGTTAAAGGATCGGCAATGTGTAAAGATATAATGATTCCACCGAATCCCTAGTTAAAGGGCCGGCAATGTGTAAAGATATAATAATTCCACCGAGTCCCTCGTTAAAGGGCCGGCAATGTGTAGAGATATAATGATTTCACTGAGTCCCTCGCTAAAGGGCCGGCAATGTATAGAGATAATGGTTGGTACACGACATGATGGTACCTTGGTTTTATTCCCTTGAGAGTCAAAAGACGAAATAAAAGGTACAGTTGACTCTCGGTGATATAGTAGTACAGTGGTACAGTGATACGGTGATATAGTAGTATAGTGGTACAGTGATATAGTGATACAGTAGTACAGTGGTACAATGATACAGTTGCGCGGTGGTACAGTGGTACAGGGGTATAGTGATACAAAATACAGTTGGCTTTTATTTTATATAACACGGTTGGATCTGGTATTTGATTATTTTACTTGTCCCTGTCATTTCTTGGCCAGCTATGATTTTAATACTGTACTTTATTTCCGTTCCATACCTAGTACTTGTTGTACTGACCCCTTCGGGGGGCTGCGTTCATGCCCGCAGGTTTAGGTTCGCAGTTGTGTGATCCGCGTGTGTGGGATCTTGTTCAGCTGTTGAGGTAGCTTCCTTGTTCCGGAGCTTTCCATTGGTACGGTTGGTTTAGACTGTTGTGTATTTCAGGGTACGGCGGGGCCTTGTCCCGTCATAGTTGTTGTCAAAACTCTTAGAGGTCTGTATTCATATATGGGCTGGACTGGTGTGAGTTGTATTTATATTGTTGTACAGTTGTAGTCTCATTCGGGTGTTATATATTATGACAGACTTGCCGGCTTTGCCTTTGCAAAAAAAAATTGTTATTTAGCTTCCACAGGTTACTTGTGTTGTATGAATAGAAGGGTGCCCAGGTAGGACACCAATCGCGGGCCTGGGGTTTGGGTCGTGACAGAGTGGTATCAGAGCAGTTAGTTATCGGAATGTCTACAGACCGAGTATAGTAGAGTCTTATTTATTGGTGTGTTGTGCACCACATCTATAAACATGAGGCTATAGTACATTTAGGATTGGTTTCCATTCTTCTCACTCTGAGATCGTGCGATAGAGCTGTGTTGTTAGGGTATTCTCTCCCTAACGTATTATTGTGATTGCAGCTGTGAGAAAGGAAACATTAGCCCAGAAAGGATTATATGGACTTCGTATCCAGGTTGGTAAAACTATTGTATAGTTGGTATAATGATGATGTGTATCTGTACGAGCGTATTTATTAGGGCCATGTGTGTGTTGCCTGAAATGATTATGGGTTATCATGAGTTGGTTAAGCTTTGATAATGGCTTAGAATGTATGAAACAGTTTAATGAATCCTCATCACGGTTATACATGTGCTAAATTGGAATAATTAGGAGGTGATGAGCTGTCGGGAAGGGTGATGAACCCTTAGGAGATCATGTTTAATTGACTTAAGGACATACCATGTTGTTAGATTAAGCTGTGTTGTATGCTTAAGTGATGTGTACAAATAATATTTGTATGGAGTAAATAGGGTTGTTGTGATTAGGACAACATGATTTTGAGATATTGAGAAGTCGTCTTGCCCGTATACTGGGAGAAATAATGTAAGCTTGGGACATGAAATATTTGAGGATCTTAGAGTATTGGATAATCGTTGAGACCTTAGATGAACATTCGAGGACGAATGTTTCTAAGGGGGGAAGTATGTTACACCCCGTAATTCCAAGGGAATGGTATGAGAACGTACTTAAGGAAATGAGATGTGAATTTTTGAAGGAAAGAAAGAATTACTTTTCTTAAGAAAAAAATTCGGAAATTTTGTGAAGGAAAAGGTTAATAACTTGGAATTTGATTTCCAAAATTGGTATATGGGATTAGTATATGATTATGAAGGTTTAAATTTTTAAGTTTCAGATTTGGTCATGTGGGGCCCACAGAGGATTTTTCGGTTTTGTGGGGCCCACGAGATTTTTAGATATTTTGGCCAAGTATGGAATTTATTGGGGAAGAAATAATTTTAGACCAATAGAAGGGTGCCACGTGTCACCCCTCCACTTGTCATACTACACTAGATATATATATATATATCATTGGAAGACTTTGACTCTTTAGATATTTTGGAGACAAGTGGACAAGTGGGTCCCACTCCACTTGTCTTGCTACACTTGGCTTGAGATATTATATATACATGAGGGCTTGCAAGACTTAGCCAACACTTAGAATAAATTCCATCTACCTCTCCTCCATTATTGCTCTCGGCCAAGGGCCTCTTTGAAGACCAAAAATTCCTAAAATCTTCCAAGTTAGTTTGTTGATACAAGATTAAGGTCCCTAAACCAAGTGTTAAGCCAAGGGCTATTTTATTCCAAGAAAATAATGGTTGGGCCGAGAATGAGGGTGTGAAACCCTAAGGTTCCGTTGACTTTTTGGAAGCGAAACGTGAAGGGAAGATGAGTGTAAGGTTGTAGAGGATACATATATGCGATGGGAACTTGAATAAGTGGAGCGAAACGAAAATTGCGGGCCATTGTAGCCCGGACTGTTTTGGACGCTATTTTGGGCAAAAATGAGGTAATAATTCTTCTTCTTTTAAAGTAATTATATATTACTTATTGTTGATATATATAGATGAGCTTGTGCTAAAAATAATGAAGATTAAAAAGTATTTGGGCCATTTTAGGGAGTTGGGCCGAGAATGGACAGAATTGGTGTCTTCGAATTTCGTTGGTTATTGTCGTTGTTAACGTCACCTATTGCATGTTATAATGAAGTAATAATGTTGTTGATAAGTTTATGAGACTTGTATATAAGTGTTGGAACTTGAATTGGAATAAAATGGATTATGGAAAAGGACTTTGGATTGTTGTAGTTGTTGTTGGCCGAAAAACTGCCCAAAACAGTTAGACGTCGTTGTGTTGTTTTATGGACTGTTTTGGGGTGTTATTATGCAGGAAAATTAGCCCCCAACATGCATGATGTTATACCCCGTAGTCCTGACCCTACGTATGAGAGCGTACGAAAGCATGTGAGACTTAAAATTTTCAAAGGATAGGTTGACGGATTATTCCGGACGGGTTTTAGTCAACTTTGATGCGGGTTATGACCCGATACATTGAGAGTTCCTAAGTGTTTCAAAGGCCTAGGGGGTAGTTCGTGGAGTCTAGATTCCAACGCAACCAACCGTTCGTCGATAGGACGTCGGAGTAGGAAGTTATGAGAGTTACAAGTTCAGTGCGCAGTCGGACAGAAATGTGTTTCGGACAAAGGCGACGCGGCGCCGACGCAGGGCCGCGACGCCGAAAGTACTGAGGGGTCGCTGAGTTGCAGGCCGCGCGCCAGATGCCAGGCCGCGCGCGAAAGTTCGAGAGCTGCGGGGTTCAGCTGTCACTAGCGCAATGAGGCCGCGGCGCCGAGGCGGGATTTTTGGGCGGAAAACTTAGAAAAAGTCAGATTTTCTTTTAAAAGACCATGGGAGGGTGACAAGTGTCCCCCCCATATGATTTCTTGCATGCAATATATTGACCAAGTCTTGAAGACTTGGTCATCTTCCAATTTCTCTCTCTCTCTAAAGCTTAAGCTCTCACTTCTCTCTAAGATTCCAAGAGAAATTCAAGCCTAAAGAAAAATCTGAAAAAGTAAAAGAAAGAGGGAAGCTTGTGGTTAGCTTGTGAAGGTTGTTGTGGTGGTGTTCTTGAAAAGGAAGCTAGCAAGTGGTTGGAAAATTTGGTTAAAGCTTTAAGGTAACATTTCTTCCTTTAGAATTAGTTTTTAGTGTTGCATGTTAAGAAGGAAGAACTTGTGGTAGTAAATAATGCTCTTAGACTCATTGCATGTAAGAACTATGGTTTTTATGTGAAGGAATTGGTTAAGAAGATATTATGAGCATGTTGTAGCCTAAAAACTACCTTAGAATTGTTAAGTGAATTGTTGAGTTTGGGTGTGTAATCCCCTTTGAAATGTTGGATTGTTGAGCCTTAAATGTGGCGTTTGGATGATAAATTCGGCCTTGTGAAAGGTGGCAAAGTATGTAGAGACAAAGGAAATGCTGCCCAATTTTCCATAGAATTTAGTGGCTTTGAGTTTAGATTATTCTACATTAAAATTAGAGGTTAATAAACGTACCATGGTTATTTTAGGTTGACATATTACTTGCGGTAGTTTGGACTTAGCAAGTGGATTGATCAACAAGGTATGTGAAGCTTTCCTATCTCTTGAGCATGAATAGATGTAACTATGTAGTACGGTAGACGTACAAGATTTGGTATTCTTACTTGTTTTAAGTATATAAAGACTTGTGTCGTTTTTAGAATGTATAAGTCCCTTAGTTAGGGGAAAAGTGTAGTTTTACTAAAGTGAAGGGTTAATATAACAACTTTATGGAAAGTTGGTTTATTAGCTTTATAAAAGATTAATGAGAAGAGATTTACTCTAAGTAAGACAAGTAAGGACAAATGATTTGATTTATGAAAGGCAAATTGATTTTAAGGCATCAATTGCCCAAGAGCTTTATGTATGAAAAAGAGTCGCTTTTAAAAGAATTGAAGTATGTAGTACTTGGGTTAAATTTCCGGTTTTCTTTTATTAAAGATATGATTAAGTGTCTTAAGTAAACTAAAATGAGAGGGTATATGAACAAGACTAATAAGAAGTTATAAGTTTTCTTAACTTATTTATGATTATGATATGATGACAGTTTGAGCTAGGGTAAGAGTATATCTGAGGGGCAAGCCCCAAGATCGTTATACCACCTACTCTAGGGTAAGAGTATGTCTGAGGGGCAAGCCCCAAGATCGTCATACCACCTTCTTCAGTGTAAGAGTATATCTGAGGGGCAAGCCCCAAGATCGTTATACCAGCTGCTTCAGTATAAGAGTATATCTTAGGGGCAAGCCCCAAGATCGTTATACCATCCGCCTGTGGTAAGAGTATATCCGGCGGAAAGTCCCCAAGATCGTTATACCAATTGCCCGTGGATTTGCTACCCACGATGCGAGGAATACCTCACGCGAGTCCTTATGGGCTTACGCGGTGAAATAGTCCCACGCGGTAGTACTATGCGAGGAATACCTCATGCGGGTCCACAGGACCTACGCGGTGAAATAGTCCCGGGAGTAGGGTGCTTGTTGATACTACACGCGAGGTACCTGTTTTGATCCTAAGGCCCCTATTTTACGCAGATTATAATTATATACTTGTAACACTCATACATAGTAAGGAACATTAAAAGGTATTTTATTGTCTTCCATGACTCCACTTACTCTTAGACTTATGATATCATTATTACGGTATTTTCCGACTTTTCATACTTGGTACATATCAGGTAATCGACCCCCTTCCTGGGCCGCATTCATGCCGCAGGTGGTAAGCGATTGAGGATCCTCGCTCTAGGATCACTATTCCAAAGGTCGGCTCCATCCTCCGGAAGCTTGTCTATTGGTACGAATATTCCCTGATGCTATAGGTATTTTGTACATTCAGGGGTATGGCGGGGCCCTGTCCCGCCACAGTTGTTATCTTTAGAGGTCTGTGGTCACCTATGTGTTTTGGGCTATAAGAACCCGTTGTACTACTATACTTTTGTTTAAAGAATGTTTTATGGAAGCGATCTTATCGGTACCGCCGATGTTTACCTTTTTTATAAGTTATGTGTTATGTATGTTCCGCTGCTATTCTCTGACATATACCTGACAGGGTACCCCGGTAGGGTACCAGTCGTGGCCCCGGGGTTGGGTCGTGACACATGATTAATGTAGTAAATGGCTAATGAAAGTTCTAAGGAATAAGGGTGTTAAAGGCTTCACATTGTACCCTTAATGTTGAATTATGATGGACTGTTTTATGGACTGTTTTGTATCATGTTGGCAGAATTTTACACGTCAAGTTAGGCGTGTAATCCCCTTTGGTTAACTGCTGGTTGTGCCTTAAATGTGGCTTGTTGGTTGTTGAATTCGGGCCTTGGAAAAGGTGGAAAAGTACGTAGAAACAAAGGAAGTGCTGCCTAAATTTCCGTAGAATAAGAGAACAATTACTTGGTATAAGTCTTACACATGATAGCTTGAAGTTGATAAAAGTGTTATTGTCATTTTAGGATGAAGTACTACGTGTAGCATATTCTACTTGGCGTGTGGAATAGCCGATAAGGTTGAAGTACATTGGGGCATATTCTACTTGTCGTGTTGGTTAGTCGTCAACGAGGTATGTGAACTATCCTTTCTTCTTCTAGCATGATTCCTTGTTATAAAGTGAGTGGATCTTACTCCTTAATGATGTACTTCATTGATAGTACTTTGGGCTTTAAAAAAGGGAAGTTGTTCTAACTACTTCATTAATAGTACTTTGAGTTCCAAAAAGGAAGTTGTTCTAACTATTTCATTAATAGTACTTGGAGTTTCTAAAATGAAAGATTGTTATATTATTTTCTTGATAGTATTTGGGGTTTTCAAAATGAAAGATTGGTATATTCATTCTCTTGATAATACTTTGGGTTTCTAAAATGAAAGTTGTTTACCTATTCTATTGATAGTACTTTGGGTTTTCTAAAAGGAAGTTGTCATATATATTCCATTGATAGTACTTTGAGTTTCTAAAGAGAAGTTGTTCTATCCATTTTATTAATAGTACTTTGGGGTTACTAAAAGGAAAGAGGTGGTAGTGCCTTGATTTTTCTAAAAGGAAAGAAGTGGTGGTGCCTTGGTTTTACTAAAAGGAAAGAGATAGGAAGTGCCTTGATTTTATAGTAAAGAGTTCATTTTAATGATTTTAAAAGTGAAAGTACCGTGATGCTACAAGTGCAAGTGTCTTGGGGTTTTTATAAATGAAAGGATGTACGGCGGACGTGCATGGTGCTATTGGGGTTTGATAATGCCTTGAGTTTTTCTAAAATGACAGTTCATTCTATTTGTACTAATGAGAGTCCAAGATGATTTAAATTGCACATAGTTGCTTGTGATATCTATCTGTGTACAGTCCTTTATATTTGTACCGAGTCACTCGTTAAAGAGGAGGCAATGTGTGAAGATATAATGATTCCACTGAGTCCCTCGTTAAAGGGCTGATAATGTGTAAAGATATAATGATTCCACCGAGTCCCTCGTTAAAGGGCCGGCAATGTGTAAAGATATAATGATTCCACTGAGTCCCTCGTTAAAGGGCCGATAATGTGTAAATATATAATGATTCCACTGAGTCCCTCGTTAAAGGGCCGACAATGTGTAAAGATATAATGATTCCACTGAGTCCCTCATTAAAGGACCGGCAATGTCTAAAGATATAATGATTCCACCGAGTCCCTCGTTAAAGCGACAATGTGTAAAGATATAATGATTCCACCAAGTCCTTCGTTAAAGGGCCGGCAATGTGTAAACATATAATGATTCCACTGAATCCCTCGTTAAAGGGCCGGCAATATGTAGAGATATAATGATTTCACCGAGTCTCTCGCTAAAGGGCCGACAATGTATAGAGATAATGGTTGGTATACGACATGATGGTACCTTGGTTTTATTTCCTTGAGAGTCAAAAGATGAAATACAAAGTACAGTTGACTCTCGGTGATATAGTAGTACAGTGGTACAGTGATACGGTGATATAGTAGTACAGTGGTACAGTAATACGGTTATATAGTAGTACAATAGTACAGTGATACAGTAGTACAGTGGTACAGTGATACAGTAGCACGGTGGTACAGTGGTACAGGGATATAGTGATACAATGTACAGTTGGATTTTATTTTATATGACATGGTTGGATCTGGTATTTGATTATTTTACTTGTCCCTGTCATTTCTTGGCTAGCTATGATTTTAATATTGTACTTTATTTCCGTTCCATACTTAATACATGTTGTACTGACCCTCTTCGGGGGGCTGCGTTCATGCCCGTAGGTTTAGGTTCGCAGTTGTGTGATCCGCGTGTGTGGGATCTTGTTCAGCTGTTGAGGTAGCTTCCTTGTTCCGGAGCTTACCATCGTACGTTGGTTTAGATCTGTATTTGTGTATTTCAGGGTACGGCGGGGCCTTGTCCCGTCATAGTTGTTGTCAAAACTCTTAGAGATTTGTATTCATATGTGGACTGCACTGGCATGAGTTGTATTTATATTGTTGTACAGTTATAGTCCCATTCGGGTGTTATATATTATGGCAGACTTGCCGGCTTTGCCTTTGCAAAAAAAATGAGTGTTATTTAGCTTCCGCATGTTACTTGTGTTGTATGAATAGAAGGGTGCCCAAGTAGGACACCAGTCGCGGGCCTGGGGTTCGGGTCGTGACATTATTATTGCTATAACCATACTACATTTCTGTCACAACCCAAACCCCGGGCCCGCGACTGGTGCTCTACCTGAGCACATTTATACCACACATCACAATATAACCTGCGGAAGCTCTAAGAAAAACTCATGTTATAAAAACAGGCAAGTCGATGAGGCTGCCGCTATATATAAACGAGAACATTCTGACAACTCGGTAGTACAACTGACCAACAATATAAATACAACACACGCAAGTCCAACCCACATATGAATACAGACCTCTAAGAGTTTGGACAGTAAACTATGACGGGACAAGGCCTCGTCGTACCCCTGAATATACCTAGCCATAATGGAAGACATGTGCCAAAATAACAAGCTCCGGAACATTAGAGCTATCCCAAAATGCTGAACAAGGATCCTAAGCTCTCGGATCACCCAACTGAGTACCTAATACCTGCGGGCATGAATGCACCCCCCCGAATGGGGTCAGTATAACAAGGTACCAAGTATGTAAACATGAAGTACAGTAAACCAGATTATAACAGGCCAAAAAAATAACAAGAGACAAGTATAATAATCAAATACCAGTACACTGTGCCTTTTCAAATAGAGTAATGAGAGTCATCTTTACCTTTTTAAAATATCATTTCAGATATGAAACCAATCAGACTGTATCATCTGCACTTCGCACTAATCGTATCATCAGATCATCAGATTATCAGATCATCGCATCATCGTGTCATCAGATCCCCGCACTCATCAGACATCAGACACTGTACCAATGTACTACTATATCACTGTATCACTGTACTTTTTTAAAAATAAGATTCAACCGTGCCCACGATACTTCCTTTTAAAATGAGAGTCATGTCAAAATTAAGAACATCTGTCCAAATAAACAAGTACTGTTATGCGAGGTACGACATGTCCCGGCCCATTCTGGGACTCGGTGTAACGCTCTATAAGTCATGCAAGGTACGACATGTCCCGGCCCATTCTGGGACTCGGTGTAACGCTCTATAAGTCATGCAAGGTACGACATGTCCCGGCCCATTCTGGGACTCGGTGTAACGTGCTATAAGTCAAATAAGGTACGACATGTTCTGGCCCATTCTGGGATTCGGTGTAATGTGTTATAAGTCAAATAAGGTACGACATATTCCGGCCCATTCTGGGACTCGGTGTAAATATAAAGGAATGTACGCCTATAGCTATCACAAGCAACTATGTACAAATTTAAATCATCTTTGACTCTCATTAGTACAATTAGAATGAACTATCTTTTTAGAAAAACTCAAGGCATTATCAAACGAATAGGTAAACAACTTTCCTTTTATAATACCCAAAGTACTATCAAGGGAAATATCACTAAGTATTAGGATCTTCTCAGTTTATAAGATCAAGTCAAGTATAGGATCCACTCGTCGTTTGTACCAACCCGATAATCTAATTCGTCTCGCTCATCTGGCTAACATTATGGAAACATTTGCATGGTGATAACTGATCTGAATTGGCAAATTAATCCATTTTATGAGCCATTAGTAGGTTATATATTTATAATGATCTTTATCTAATCAGTTGTGAACCTAGAAAATGTAAAACGAACTGGTTATATCTTAGCTTCTATGCAGATGGAAATTCTACTCATTTCAATATAATTGATTGTCGACTCCTTTTTCATTTAACGCTGCAATGGCTTGTTCGATACATTTTCTCATTAGTGTTGTAACTAGCAAGATCAATTCGACTCCAACATTTACTAAAAGCTCTTACCAACATCTCCCATAAGACTTGGTAAGGACTTAGGAATAATTTAGACATGTCTTTAGTATAGAATCAATAACATGAATACTCCCTAACTTCTAAGAGTACAATAACGTTTGAAACAATATCACAGTTATGGTTCACACAAAGAACATGCCAAAAGAGAGAAGGAAGAGGTTCACATACCTTATTGACGACTAACCAACACGATAAGTAGAATACTTCCCGATTAGGTACTTCAACCTATAAATACAATAACACTTCTATCAACTCCAAACTTACTAGTGTAGGGAATACCAAGTAATGATCCTTTTATTCTACGAAAATTTGGGCAACACTTCCCCCGTTTATACGTATTTTTCTACCTTTTCCAAGGCCCAAATTCAACAACAAGCAATCTCCATTTAAGGCACAATCAAAACAGCAACCAAAGGGGATTACACGCCTACTTGACGTGTAAAATTCGGCCCCTTAATCTATACAAATCAGTCCATAATTCAATCAATGATAAGGGTAAATTGTGAAGCCTTTAACACCCTTTTTCCTTAGGACTTTCATTAACAATCCCCATACTTAATCATGTAATAAGAGGGCTGAATTTTCAGAATCCCAACACCCTAAAACAGTCCCTAAAAACTGTATAATAACGTCCAACAGGTTTATAGATTCCACGGCCAACAACTATAATCCGATAACTCTTTCCTTAATCTATTTTATTCCAATTCAAGTTCCAAAACTTTTATATATGGTATAACAACTTATCTACAACAATATTACTCCATTTTAACATGCAATAGGTGAAGATAACAACAACAATAACCAACAAACTCCAAAGACCCGAAAATTGCCTATTCTCGGCCCAACCACCAAAATTGGTCCAAACATTTTTTATCCTTCATTCTTTTTAGTACAAGCTCGTCTATACATTATAACAATAAGTAATATCCAATTACTTCAAGAGGAAGAAGAATTTTTACCTTAAAATTTCCCAAAAATCGTCCAAGGCAGTCCGCTCAACTTTTGCCCGCAGTTTTCGTTTTGCTCCCCTTCTTCAAGTTCCAATCACACACATGTATCCTCTACAAGCTTATAACCAACTTCCCTTCATGTTTTACCTCCAAAAAGTCGACGAACAAGCTAGGATTTTAATGGTCATTCTCGGCTCAAATGGATTTTGAAGATTATTGGAGAGTTAAGTTAGCTTAGGACTAGATTAGTGTTCTTAATCTTGAATAATAATCTCTTGTTCTTGAAATTTTCTTGGAGATTTTCGAGATCATCAAGGTAAGAGGAGAGAAGAGGGCTTTGGAAGATGAAAATATCTAATGAAATGAAAATAAGACTAAGTCTTCCTCTATATAGATATTTGTCAAAGCAAGACAGGTGGAGGAGGTGCCACGTGTCAACTCCTCATTGGCCAAAAATTCTCATCTAATAAAATATCTAGATATTTGTCCAAATATCTTAAAATCGAAGGGCCCGCGAAATTGTGAAATTCTCGGCGGACCTCATATTATCAATTCCAATTCTTCGTAATCCAATACTAATCCCATAAATTCAATACTAATCCCATAAATTCAATACTAAGTATTAAACTCCAAGTTAATAATTTTTCTAATTTTCCTTAAGAAAAATGAAATTATACTTTCCTTCCAATATTCAAATCTTCATTCCTTAGTCACGTTCTCATATCAATGCCATGAAATTACGGGGTGTAACAATTTCATTAGGAGGTGTAAGATTGGACATTATCATATATATGATATATAGCATGTGGATATCATAGTATACTGCAATAGTATACTTCAACGGCTAATGATTTGATTTACTAGAATAAATTATTGTTTGAGATATAGAAAAAAAATTAAGATAGATAAAAATAAAATATATCAATTATAAAAAAAATAAAGGAGACAAAAAAATTATAAAATTAGATTATGAAAAATATAGGAAACAAAGAAAAAAATAACTAAAAAATAAAATTAGAAAAGGAGAAAAAAGTAAATGAAAATCATCAGAAATTAAAAAAAAAGAATAAATAAAAATAGCAAAAAGGTAAATGAAATTAGATTATGGATATAAAAAGAAAAAGAAAATTTAAAAAGGAACACAAAATAAAAATAAAATAATAAAATAGAAAAAATGAAAAGAAAAGAAATGAGCTAGAGTTATATGAAATCAGATTATGGTGAAAAAAAAATAAAAAATAGTATGATTTGAAAAAAGAGAAAAGAAAAAAATGAGAAAAAAGAAAAGAAAGTAAAGAAGATAAGAAGCAGAGAAATTTTAAAAAAAATTATCTACAAAAGTTATGATGGGTGGAAAGGGTAATAATTTTGGGGTATGAAAGTAAGGCGGGCGAGAAAGTGTAATTATTTTATATATATAATGGTCACCGATGTTCTTTCCCCTAAATAACATATATGAACTCATAACTAAAATATGATGGGTTCAATTAAGATTCTTATAGAATTTAAATTATGAATCTGTTTTTAAAATTAACGTCTTAAATTATGTATTAAGTCAAACTAAACTAAATTAAGGCACTAATTAATTATCCATATCATGATCTTCTCATTGTTAATTGACTACTTGATGTTCATAATACCTTCTTATTTTAGCATATACTCTTTTAAGATACTCATTGCTTGGACTTCAGATAAACTATTTATCTTTGCCAAGTTTAGACAAATTAAATTTACATATTCTATTTAGAGCATGTTTATGATTAGCCGTACGTATACAAAAAATGTCAACCCATAGTTGACTTTTATCTCCGTTGACAAACTCCTTCATAATTAATATTTATAAATATTAAGCATTGAGAAGATCATGATATGGATAAATGAGGGAGAATAAATGAGAACAACTTTTGCTTGGGAGCAATATTGATAATTGATGTCCGAAATGTGTATCAAATCTTCAAACAAAAGACTAGGTCATAAAGACTTATTAGCACTCAACTTTGTGCAAGATATAAATATTTTGATAAGATTAGTTGTCACTTAATCATGGTTAACTGAAATACATTCTATTGCAAATATTTATTAAACGTAAAATAAAGTTAATTCTATTTAATTATGAATCGAATAATTAGAGCTTTGCACGTCAGAAACGTTGTTTCCACACACGTGTACATATAGTGTCAAAGATCATAATTTCCTTATATGGAAGAGATATTGGTACGTATACGAATTATTTGAGACGTAAGGTAATAGACGGTTATTGGTCAAATGACGTTGATTTCACGTTGGTAAATGAAGGAAGAAGTGTACAAAGTGTGAATGTTGAAACTAGTCGGAAATGGGCCGCGACGCCGCAGGAATTGCCTCAGCGCCGCGGCGCCACCACCTCAGAGCTGCGGCGCCAACCTGCGGCGTTGCGACAGTTTCAGAACGTTGGAAGAGATTTAAAGGTGATTTTTGGGCTGACTTTGGAACATTAAATCTCCATTATTTTGCTCATGAATTCAACCATTATTTGGCTGAATTGTAACTCCATATTCAAGGTCATTACATGGTCATTCAAGGTCATTATTAGGCTAATGGAATGTCATCTTCTCCAACACTATAAAATGATGTCTTGGGCTCATTTGAAAATACACCTTACACTTGACACTCTACACTTAACAATTTTCTGAAAATTGTTCTTCCTCTCTTGCAATCAAACACTCAAAGATATTTCTTCCTATAGTGAACTCTTGAGTCTCCTTTGCTCATTAGTTTGATTGTTGTTTTATCTTGGGAGATAAATTGTCATACCACCGTAGAAAGGAATTACGGAGCAATATTATCTTAAAGATAAATTGTTCATCCAATCGACTCACCAAGACAAGTTACATTTTTCAGATTAGTTGTTGTTATTGCATTCTCATTTCCTTGTTACTACACAAATATCCAACAAGCTTGAGATAATATTCGTTGCTTTCAACAACAACAATGTCTGCTGAAAGACAATTCAATGATATGAATGACACTCCTCAAGGCAATGACTCTGCCTACTCCCCCACTAATCCAGGCATTACAAATGTCTTCCAACCTGCTACGTTTGGCGCAACTAGTGCCCCCACTGCTCCTCAAGGCGTTCACAACGCTTATGCTGCTGCTCAAGATATTCACAGCGCCTATGGTATTGCTCAAGGCGTTCCCAACGCCTTTGCTACTGGTCAAGGGAGTGCTCCTGCTCCAACTCCCGCTGGTTTTCGCCATGAACGTCCCGAAAAGTTCATGGGTGCACATTTAAAGCGATGGCAGCAAAATATGATGTTTTTCCTGACGGTTATGGGACTAAAGCGTTTCCTAACCGAAGACCCTCCACAAGTTGTGGAAGACACGGACCCTCAGCCAAATGATTTGGCGGGAGGGGGCCAAGGTAACCATATTGATGACGACATGAAGATGGTTCGTGAGGCATGGAAACTTAGTGATTTCATGTACAGGAACTACATTCTAAACAGTTTGTCTGATTCACTCTACACGGTATATTGTACCGTTGAAACTGTCAATCAGTTGTGAGACAAACTACAAAAGAAGTACAACACCCAAGATGCGGATAGTAAAAAGTTCATCATGGCGAAATTTCTGAAATTTCAAATGGTGGACAACAAAAATGTGTCATCCCAAATCCAGGAATTTCAAATGATTCTACATCACCTAGACTTGGAAGGATTGAAGCCCAACGAACAATTCTTGGTTGGAGCATTAATCGAGAAGTTGCCTCTCTCGTGGAATGAGTTTATGAATTACTTGAAACTCAAAATGAAAGAAATGTCCTTAGACGAATTTATTGTCAAACTCCAGATTCAAGAGGACAATAAGAAGGTCATGCCAAAGGGGAAACAACCCGATGAGGCTAAGGCAAATCTGACGGAAGTCAAAGGGAACCCAAGCAAAAAGCGGAAGTTCCAGAAGGATGGTCAGTCCCAAACAACTAAAAAGTTTAAGGGAACATGCAACTATTGTGGTAAAGTTGGTCATATGGCCAAAGACTGCCGCAAGCAAAAATATGATAAGGCCAAAGGCAAGGAAAAGGTAAACATCGTCAAAGACACGCTCCTATACGATATGATTGAAGAATTCTCAGTAGTGGTGCTAGAAACAAACCTTGTTGAGAATCTGACGCAATGGTGGTTGGACACGGGTGCTACCCGTCACATTTGTTCTAATAAAGACGTATTCTCCACGTATACACCAGTCACAGATAAGATGTTGTTCATGGGAAACAACTCTTCTTCAGATGTGCTGGGGGTAGGAAAGGTAATCCTTAAGATGACGTCCGGGAAGGAGCTGATTCTCAAAGAAGTGATGCATGTCCCAGAATTTCGACGAAATCTAATTTATGGAAATTTATTAGTGAATGTTGGTTTTAGACTAGTGTTAGAGGCTAATAAGTTTCTAATAACTAAAACGGAACATTTGTAGGAAGGGGCTTCGCATGTGAAGGCATCCTTAAGGTTAATGTTGCACCTATAATGTCGTCTACTTAGAAAGGGGCTTCTCCTGTGAAGGCCTCTTTAAGGCAAATATTGTACTTGTACTGTCTTCTATTATCAATAAGACTGAGCCTTCCTTTTACCTATTTGTGTCTTCTAATTTATGGCACAATAAATTAGACGTGTTAACTATCAATCTATATTAAGATTGATAAAGTTGAAATCATTGTTGTCTATCGACATAAACCCTCAACATAAGTGTGGGGTGGGCATAGAGGCAAAGATTCTCCAAAAAGTCCTCTTAGATCTGTCTAAAGGGTAACCGCTCCTCTAGAACTCACACATATCAACATATGTGTTTTGAAGTTCGCTCAATCTAGAGGGGGGAACAAGTACTTTGTGACTTTCTTGGATGATGGCACAATGTTGTGCTACCTTTACTTACTTAAAAGTAAAGACGAAGCTTCTAAAGCATCTAAGCACTACAAAACAAAAGTTGAGAACCAACAATGTCAATGGGTCTATAGACAAGTAAATATCTAAGAAATCCATACGTATGTTCATAGCTATCGCCGCACTTGCGGGATCTTAAAATACATCAAATGGATGTTAAGACTGTCTTCCTAAATGATGATTTGGAAGGAGAAATATACGGGTATATGGTTCCAGAACAAGAGACAAAGGTTTGTCTGCTTGTCAAATCATTGTACAGGCTGAAATAGGCCCAAACAATGGCACGAGAAATTTGATAATACCCTACTATCGAAAGGGTTCTCTATTAACAAGTGTGACGAGTGTGTTTACATGAAGAGGAAATGACCGATTCATTAGGCATAAGTAATGACCGATTCATTAGTCATAACATTCCTCTATGTAAACGACTTGTTGATCACTGGGTGTAGTCCTAGGGTAATCCTAGAGACTAAGAATGTGCTAAAAACAATGTTTTGACATGAAAGATATGGGTGTCGTAGATGTTTTCTTAGGGATCAAGATCTCTAAGACAACTAACGGATTGGTCACGTCTCAATCTCACTACATCAAGGATGTTCTGGAGAAAGTTGAGATGTTCGACAGTTCACCGGTAACGACACCATTAGATAGAAGTCAAAAGATTGACAAGCATTTTGATGTACCTATGCGCTAGGAGCGATATGTGCAGGTGATTGGTAGTTTGATGTATATCACAAACTGCACTCGACCTGATATCGTTCATGCAGTCAATAAATTGGTTAGGTTCACTCGAAATCCAAGTGAGGATCACTGGAAAGCGTTGAATAGGGTACTACGGTTCCGGAAGTTCACACTAAATTTCAGGTTACACTATTTGAGATATTCAGCAGTACTAGAGGGGTACAATGATGCAAACTGAATATCTAATAGCGACGACATCAAGTCGACTAGCGGATATATTTTCACAATCGATGGTGGAGCTGTGTCTTGGAAATCTTCTAGGCAAACCCTTATTGCCCGATCCACAATGGAGTCAAAATTTATCGTTTTGGACAAAGCGGGAAAAGAAGCTGAATGGCTTCATGGTTTCTTAGAGGATGTCCCATGTTGGGATAAACCCGTGTCTTCTGTAATGATCCACTGCGATAGTCAGTCGGCTCTAGAAAGGGCACGGAGTTCTATATATAACGGTAAGTCTCGTCAGATTCGACGGAGACATGAATCCGTTAGGCAGTTGATCACGTCGGGTGTTATTTCTATTGATTATGTAAAATCTAAGGAAAACATCGCAGATCCCTTGACGAAAGGAATGACCAAAGACCAGATATACTGCCTGTCTAGGGGAATGGGCTTAAAACCCAATCAATAAGAACCAATACAGTAGACACCCAACCTTACTGACTGGAGATGTTATACCCCGTAGTTCTGGCCATACGTGTGAGAGCGTACGAAAGGAGTAAGACTTAAAATTTTCGAAAGATAGGTAGACGGATTGTTTCGGACGGGTTTTTAGGTAACTTTGAGGCGGGTTATGACCCGTTACATTGAGAGTTCCTAGATTTTTCAAAGGCCTAGTGCGTAGTTCGTTTAGTCTAGTTTCCAACGCAACCAACCGTTCGTCGATAGGACATCGGAGTAGAAAGTTATGGGAGTTACAAGTTCAGTGCGCAGACGACGAAGCGTGTTTTGGCCGGGGCCGCCGGGCGCCGGAAATATCCGAGGGTTCGCTGAGTTGCAGCCGCGCGCCGGAAGCGAGGCCGCGGCGCCGAATGTTCTCGAGTCGGCAGAGTTTCACGCCGCGGCCGGCCGCAGGCCGCGCCGAGGCGGGTTCTGCGGTTGAGTGGGAATTCTGACCGCTTTGTTTTAAAAGAGGTCATGGGAGGGTGAAAAGGGTCCCCCCCCCCCCCCCATCTGATTTTTGCATGTCTTATATATTGACCAAGTCTTCAAGACTTGGTCATCTTTCAAAGTCCTTCTCTCTCTCTAAAGCTAGAGCTCTCACTTCTCTCTAGAATTCCAAGAGAAATTCAAAGCTTGAGAAAAATCTGAAAAGGTGTGGCAAGAAAGGAAGCTTGTGGCTAGCTTGTAGGAGTTATTGTGGTGGTGTTCTTGGAAATGAGGCTAGCAAAGTTGTTGGAATAATTTTGGCTAAAGCTCTTAGTAACAATTCTTCTCAGAGCTAGTTATTTGTGTTGCAAGAAGAAGGAACTCAGAGCTAGTTATTTGTGTTGCATGTGAAGAAGAAGGAACTTGTAGTAGTAAATAATGCTCTTAGATTCATTGCATGTAAGGAATATGGTTTGGATATGAAAGGATTGGTTAAGAAGGTTATGTGAGCATGTTGTAGCCTAAAAACTACTTTAAACTTGTTAAGTTAATTGTTGTACCATATGGGGCAGAATTTTACACACCCAAGTTTAGGTGTGTAATCCCCTTTGAAATGTTTGGATTGTTGGACCAAAAATGTGGCGTTTGGATGTTGAATTCGGCCTTGAAAGAGGTGGCAAAGTATGTAGAAACAAAGGAAATGCTGCCCAATTTTCCATAGAAATTAGTAACTTTGAACTTGGAATATTCTACATTGAAGTTAGAGGTTAATAAACGTATTATGGTCATTATAGGTTGACATATTACGTGCGGTATTTTGGACTTAGCAAGTGGATTGACCGAAGAGGTATGTGGAGCTTTCCTATCTCTTGAGCATGAGTAGTTGTACCTATGTAGTACGGTAGACGTACAAGATTTGACATTCTTCACTTGTTTTAAGTATATGATACTTGTTTCGTTTAAAAGTATAAGTCCCTTGGGTATAGGGAGATGTGTTTAACTAGTGTAAAATGATAATATAACAACTTTATGGGAAGTTGGTTGTATTGGCTTTATGAAAGGTTAATAAGGAAATGTTTACTCCAAGTAAAATAAGTACGGATAAAGGATTTGAATTTGTGGAAGGCAAATTGTTTTCAAGGCATAATTGCCTAAGGTTTTAAAAGAGATGAAGTAACTTGATTTTAGAAGCCTATTGTATTTTTAAAAAGGTAAACGTAACTTGTTTTGAAAAGTTGTCGTGACTTGATACTACGGTTATTAGTATCTTGGGAGTTTTACATAAAAAAGAGTCATTTTTCTTAAAAGGTTTAAGGAACGTGGTACTTGGGTTAAATTCCCGGATTTTCTTTTAAAATGACATGTAGTGCCTTAAGTAACTAAAATGAGAAGATGTACTAGAAATGTTATTAAGGAGTTAGGAGATATTCTTAACTTGCTTACGTTTACGTTATGATAAGCCGGTAGCGCTTATGTTATGTATGTTAGCTGGTTGTGTTGATTTATGTATTATTACTATTTATGTCATGGATTTGCTACCCATGATGCGAGTGCGGCGCTTGTACTCATGCGATTCACGGGGTCCACGCGGTGAAATAGTCTCACGCGGTGAAATAGTCTCATGCGAGCGGATGACCTCACGCGGTGAAATAGTCCCACGCGGTGAAATAGTCCCATGCGAGGTGATGACCTTACGCGAGTCCACAGACCCACGCGGGTGAAACAGTCCGCGAGTAGGATTGCTTAATGATACTACGGGCGGGAGATCCTGTTTTGATCATGAGCCTCCTATTTTATGCAGTAAAGTTTATACTTGTTACTCTCATTGTTAGTAAGGCACAGTGTACGGTATTTTTGACTCTCTTCCATGACTCCAGTTTATTTTAAACTTATGATATTATTACAGTATTTTCCAGTTTTACATACTTGGTACATATCGTGTACTGACCCCCTTCCTCGGGGGCTGCGTTCATGCCGCAGGTAAGGGTAAGCAGGTGGTGGATCCTCATTCTTAGGATCTTGCTCAGGTGTCAGGAGCTCCATTTCTCCGGAGGCTCGACTTTTGGTACGGTTCTCCCCGGTGTTGTAGATATTTGTACATTCAGGGGCATGACGGGGCCCTGTCCCGTCATAGTGTTTACTCATTCTTAGAGGCATGTAGTCCTGTTATAGCTTGGGTTGTTAATGATATAACTGTTCAGCTTTGTTATATTAGAGGTAGCCATTTTGGTTAGCCTGTTTATTTTCTATATGGGTTCTTGTTGTGAGTTTATTTTCCGCTGGTTTTCTCTGATGATGTATCACAAAGGTGCCCGGGGTAAGGCACCAGTCACGGGTCCATGGTCGGGTCGTGACAAAAGTGGTATCAGAGCAGTTAATCCTCGGAAAGGGTCTACAGGCTGTATCTAGTAGAGTCTTGATTATCGGTGTGTCGTGCACCACATCTATAATCAGGAGGCTACAGGATATTTAGGATTAGTTTTCATTCTTTCACTCTAAGATCGTGCAAGAGTCATGTTATAGGTTGAACTCCTCCGACATATTTTCTCAGACGCTTATGCCTCCACGCAAGGCAACCGCGCCCGTGGCGGCAAGGCAGAGGGAACCACTAGTAGGACACCGAGGTTACTGTGGCACAGCCCGCCTTTACTTAGAGAGATGTTTGGACGGCGAAGTTCCACGACATCGCCAACCGCAGAGTTCGGGCGGCAGGCTGCCATCGAGACCGCGATACCGAGCCTTCGCCATACGGCCGGAGCAGAGGATATGGGATACAAGAGATGGGCCCGCTTATTGGCCAGATCGTGGCTAGCGAGGATAGACGGAGGCGCTGGTTCCGGTTGTACCCGTAGCCCACCACGTAGCCGATAGCAAGATCGCAGGACTTTTGAGTCGCAGCCACCGCAGTTCTACGGTCAAGACCGAGGATGACCCTCAGGAGTTTATCCGACAAGCGATTCGGATCATGAGAGTGATCGGGGCTTCGGAGACAGAGTCGGTATTATTGGGCTCACATCGGCTGCGGGATACTACGGTTGACTGGTATGATTCATGGGAACTATCCTGGGGGGAGCATGCACTTCCAGCTGTTTGGAACGAGTTCTCAGAGGCGTTCCTTGGCCATTTCTTGCCTCCGCAGATGAGGAGGGCTCGGGCCGACAGATTTTTGACACTGAGGCAGAGTGGGCGGACAGTTCGGGAGTACAATGTAGAGTTTGACTCATTGGCTCGGTATGTACCCGCCTTGGTAGCAGACATGGAGGACAGGGTGCACCGCTATGTCACAGGGCTCGATGATTACTTGGCCGAGAGTTGCACGGGAGTAGCTCTTCAGCCGGGCATGGACATTGCCCGCATGCAGGCATATGCACTTGGGTGTGAGGAACGCAGGGGCCGACGGATTGACAGGTATCAGCAGAAGAGGGCCAGGACAGCAGGGTCCTCTGGTAGTTTCCGAGGTAGACAACCTCAGCAGCAGACCAGATTTGCACCTCAGCCAGTTCAGAGCGCTCCTCCACCATCTTCCGGACGTACAGGGCATTCGGGAGCGACAGTGGTCCTGTGGCTTCGTTCCTGCAGGACCGTGGTTCCAGTCATATGAGGCCATCTATACCTCGGTGTGGTCGATGTGGAGATTGTCATTATGGGGGGTGTCGTGTTACTCCATGAGCTTGTTACTCTTGTGGCCAGCAGGGCCATCTGAGGAGAGATTGTCCGACTAGAGGCGGCGGGAATGTTATGGCTCAGCCGACGGTCGATGGTGGATCTTCGCCTTCGTGGCGATGCGCCTGTTATACCCTCGTAGTTCGACCCTACGACAGAGCGCATTTAAAGCATGTAAGACTTAAAATTTCCAAAGGATAGGTTGACGAATTGTTCCGGACGGGTTTTAGTCAACTTTGAGGCGGGTTATGACCCGGTACATTGAGAGTTCCTAAGTGTTTCAAAGGCCTAGGGCGTAGTTCGTTGAGTCTAGATTCCAACGCAACCAACCGTTCGTCGATAGGACATCAGAGTAGGAAGTTATGAGAATTACAAGTTCGGCGCAATGACGTAAATGTGTTTCGACAAAGCGCGAAGGCCGCGCGGATGCAGAGCGCGCAAGGTACTGAGGGGTCGCTGAAGTTTCAGCGCCGGGCGCGGAAGCGTCGCCGGAAGATCCGAGGTCCGCAGAGCAGCCGCGCCACGAAGGCGCGCCGAGGCGGATTCTCGGGAAAAACTTAGGAAAAGTCGATTTTTCTTTAAAAGACCTTGGGAGGGTGACAAGTGTCCCCATCTGATTTTGCATGCACTATATTGACCAAGTCTTCAAGACTTGGTCATACTTTATCTCTCTTAGACAAAAGCTATTCCTTCTCTCTTAAAAGTTCAAGCTCCTCCTTCTCTCTAAAATCCCAAGAGAAATTCTAGCCTTAGGAAAAATCTGAAAAGTTAAGAACAAGAAGGAAGTTTGTGGCTAGCTTGTTGGTGGTGTTCTTGGCAAGGAAGCTAGCAAAAATATTTGGAATAAGTTTGACTAAAACTTTAAGGTAACATTTCTTCCTTTAGAATTAGTTTCTAGTGTTGCATGTTAAGAAGAGAGAACTTGTGGTAGTGAATAATGCTCTTAGAGTCATTGCATGTAAGAAATATGGTTTGGATGTGAAAGAATTGGTTAAGAAGATTATGTGAGCATGTTATAGCCTAAAAACTACCTTAGACTTGTTAAGTTAATTGTTTTACCTTTTGGGGCAGAATTTTACACACCCAAGTTTGTGTGTAATCCCCATGAGATGTTTGGATTGTTGGGCCTAAGAAGTGGCGTTTGGATGTTGAATTCGGACCTTAAAAAGGTGGCAAAGTATGTAGAAACAAAGGAAATGCCCAATTTTCCATAGAATTTGTGGCTTTGAACTTAGATTATTCCTATATTAAAATTAGAGGTTAATAAACGACATGGTTATTATAGGTTGGCATATTACTTGCATGTAGTTTGCGCTTAGCAAGTGGATGGGCCGAAGAGGTATGTGGAAACTTTCTTATCTTTTGAGCATGAGTAGTTATAACTATATAGTACGGTAGACGTACGTGTTTTGAATGAAGTAAATCATTTTGTTATACTTGACTTGTTTTAAGGAAATGTCTAAGTTGGTTGGGTTAAGAAGTTAACCCGCTTGTTCTTAAGGAATGATTTATCCTAAATAAGGTAGACAAGGATTTCTTGACATAATGAAGTATAGAGTACTTTTGGTGTGAAAGTATTGAATATTGAATTATTCTAAAAGATAAGAGACTTAAATTTTTGAGGTAAGAAACTTGTTTTCTAAAGGATAAGAGGCTTGAAGTATTTTGAAAATTGTATGAATTTGTTTGAAGTATAAGCATCTTGGTTAGTAAAAGAACGAAATGGTTTATAAGGAGTTATAACGGTTTTATGGGAAGTTAGTTATAACGGCCTTATGAAAGGATAAGGATGTCTTAAATTTCTAAAGCATAAAGTTAGTATAACGGCTTTATGGGAAGTTGGTTATAATAACTTTATGGAAGGTTATGAAAGTTGTCTATTTTGATTAATGAGCATAAGTTGTCTAGATTGTGAAAACAATTGAAGTTACTTGGTTTCAAGCTTTGAAATGAGTTTTCTAAAGGTGTAGTAACTTACTTTGAAAAATAGACACGCCTTGATACTACAGGTGTTAGTATCTTGGATTTTACATAAAAAGGAGGCTTTCGAAAAGAATGTACGTACATAGTACTTTGACTTGTTTAATTGAGAATTATTCTATGTGTGCCTTGATAGTACTTTGGCTTGCTTAAATAAGAATTCTCTTGGTTTACGTGAAAAGAAGGCATGGTAATTGTCTTGGTTTATGTAAAGGCATGGTATTGCACCGAATTAAAAGCATGTAGTTATGAGTCTATTTGGGCGCATCACGTCGATGGAGGATTCCACGTACGCGCCATGATGAGGGTTCGCTTTCTTGTTGATGATTATTCCATGGATTAGCTCTCCACGAGGCTCACATCGCAGTGGATCTAGTAGTTAGCCCTCGTACTTGCCCGGCCGAGACGTGATGCAGTGGATCCGTAGTTGGCTTTCGTACGCTTGCCGCCAGGTTAGGGCGAAGTGGTGTGATCGCAGTGGATCTCGTGGTTAGCTGCGCACTTGCCTCGGCCGATGATGTGACGCAGGTGGATCTGCAGGCTATCGCACTTGCCCGGCCGCCTCGTGATTTCGCTTATAGTATTGTTGGTACGGGTGGATCTCGTAGCCGGCTTTCGATTGCCTTGTCCATTGAGGACGCAGGTGGATCCGTAGCTATGCCTTCGTGATTTGCCTCGCAGTTCTTATGATACTGGTGGGATCTAGTATTCATACGTACTTTTAGTGTTGTTATATCATGATCGCCAGTGGAAGGAATTCCACGGGCACGATTGATATTATGGGCATGACCTATGGTTATATTTGAGTGATGACTTAGAGGCGTGAGTCCCCGACTTGACACGGCTGCGTATATGTCAGGTAATCGTAGTTTGGCTATCATACATGTCTCCCGCTTTATATATATGCTATTATGAATTCATTACGCATTTTCGCCACATACTTGGTACTGTTAGATCGACCTCCTTCGGGCCGCTCACGCCGCAGTCGAGATACGCCGCTTCAGTCCGCACTCTTAGGATCACCGCTCATTTCGGGAAGCTCCATCTCTCCGAGGCTTGTCTTTTGGTATGATTCCCCGAGGTTATAGACTTTTGTACATTCAGTGGTATGGCGGGCCCCGTCCCGCCACGCTTGTTATTCCTGAGGTCCGTAGTCACGCTGGTGTTTTGGGCTATAAGAACCAACAGATTACTATACTTTTGTTTAAGTATGTTTTATGTAAAGCTTTATCTACCGCCAAGAATGTTTACCCTTTTCTCTAAGTAATGTGTTATGTATGTTCCGCTGCTATTCTCTGACATATACCGGCAGGTACCCGGTAGGTACCGCCATGGCCCCTGGCTGGTCGTGACACCCCGAGGCAGGTGTTCACGACCGCAGGCCGCGATGTGGCCTGGTAGGTGTTCCAGCCACGTCCTCAGAATCGCATCTATGCTATGTCCAGCCGTCAGGACCAGGAGGCGTCACCAGATGTCGTCACAGGTACATTATTGATTGCATGTTGTGATGTATATGCTTTGATAGATCCAGGTTCTACCTTGTCCTATATATCTCATCATATTGTTGGTAGAATAGGGATAGAGCCCGAGTCCATAAGACCTTTTGGCGTGGCTACGCCAAGAGTGATTCGCGTAGTTGAGCGGTATATAAGTCTTGCCCGGTGACTATGAGATCGCCGACTCTAGCCGACTTGATAGAGTCGATATGACGACTTTGATGTAATTATGGGTATGGATGGCTAGCGTCTTGCTATGCCAACGTGGACTGTAGAGAGGCTGCACGGTTCCAGTTTCCTGGTGAGCCGGTTATCGAGTGGAAAGGGAATACTGCGTCGCCGAGTGGTAAGTTTATTTCTTACCTCAAGGCTAGGAAGATGGTGCGGAAGGGGTATATCTACCATATGGTTCGAGATACTAAGGCTAAGATACCGGACCTTCAGTCAGTTCCGGTCGTTAGAGAGTTTCCAGACGTGTTCCCAGACGATCTTCCGGGTATCCCTCCTGAGAGGGAGATTGAGTTTTGCATCGATTTGGCGCCAGACACTCGACCGATATCTATTCCGCCATACAGACGGCACCGCCGAGTTGAAGGAATCAAGGACCACCGAAAGATTTGCCGGAAAAAGGCTTTATCAAAGCCAGTGTTTCTCCCGGGAGCGCCAGTGTTATTTGTAAAGAAGAAGGATGGGACGCCAGATGCGTGTGTTGATTACAGTACCGAATAAGGTAACTATCAAGAACGTATATCCTCCCCGTGATTGATGATTTGTTTGACCGCCAGTGGTACGAGGTGTTTCTCCAAGATAGACACGCGATCCGTTATCATCAAAGTAGTTAGAGGCGTTGTCACGACCCGACTTCGGTCACGATCGTGTCCTACCCGGCACCTGCTCGTATACATCGAGAATAGCAATGAACATACACAACATAAACACATGTGTAACTATAAAACATCCTGTTAGCCGAGCAAGGTCGTTTTCCAATATAGATAACAAAATCAAAAGTACAATCAGATAACATCGCTTCTACATTTCAACCACATATGTGAATACGCACTTAGGAATAACAAGTGTGGCGGACAGGCCCCGCCATACCCCGAATGTACATAAATCTACCACACCAGTGGAAAAGATCAGACCTAAAAGAGACAAGCCTCCTGATAAACGGAGCTTACGCCGCCGATAAGTGATCCTAAGAATGTGGATCCGCCACTGCTACTCTTTCCTCGCGGCATTTAACGCAGCTTCGTGGAAGGGTCAAGACACAATATGTACCAAGTATGTAAACAGAAAAGAATATCAGAATTACATCACAAGTCTAAATCAAAGCCGAGACACGTATGATAATCAAATTACAGTACACCGTGCCTTACTAACAATGAGAGTAAAAATAGGTGTATACTTACAACGAAAAATAGGATTGAAATCCTACCCCTGGGACTATTTCACCCACATAGGTCCAGTGGACCCGCGTGAGGTATTCCTCGCGTGGGACTATTTCACCCGCATAAGCCCTTACGGACTGCGCAGGTATTCCTCGCATAGGCCGGACCCGCCGCACGGGACTATTTCACCCGCATAAGCCCTCATGACTCGCACGAGGTATTCCTCGATCGCGGTAGAAAATCCACGGAAATATGCAATGCCACAATCCCGGGGAATGACCCCGCAACGAATAATATATCACTAGCCCAAATCCGGCTATCATACGTAACATAAGCACTACCGGCTTATCATACAATATGTAAGCAAGTTAAGAAATCCCCTAACTTCTTACTATTCTTGTTTATAAACACTCTCATTTTAGTTTACCTAAGGCACTAACATGTCTTTTATAAAAATTCGGGAATTTAACCCAAGTACTACGTACTTCTACTCTTTAAAAACAAATGACTCTTTTTAGTAGAAAACTTCCAAGATACTATTAATCCTAGTATCAAGTCCAAATTACATTTCAAGGTAAGTCACAACACCCTTAGAAATAAAGTTAGGTTTCTAAATCAAGTGACTCATTTTCTTATAAAACCTTAGGCAATTGATACCTTAAAATCGAATTGTCTTCCATTAAATCAAGTCATTTACCTTTCCACAAAGCCAATATAACCAACTCCCCATAAAGTCGTTATATTCACTTTATACCTTAGTCAAGTACCATTTCCTATCCAAGGGACTTATACGTTTAAAACGAAACAAGTATCACATACTTTAAAACTCTTCAAGTCCCTTAACCTTAATAAAACTTTAAGACATCCTTAGTATTTTCAAAGAAGTGAGTTAATCTCCTAACTCACCCGACTTGGCATTTCATAATGCTAGTAAAGAATGTCAAAGTCTTCTATGTCTACCGTACTATATACGTGAAACTAGTCATGCTCAAAGATAGGAATAGTTCTACATACCTTGCCGGGTCAAACCACTTGCCAAGTACAAAGTCCCGCCCGAAGTGTGTCAACCTATAATATTCACAATACGTCTATTAATGCCTCACTTCAATGTAGAATATTATAAGTGTTAAGTCGCTATTTTCTACGGAAAATCGGACAGCACCTCCTTTGTTTCTACATACTTTGCCACATCTTTCGAGGCCGAATTCAATAACCAAACAGCCCCAATTGGCTCACCACAATTTAAATAAGGTAGTCCAATACGAATGGTCCTTTCCGATTATATGGTATAACCACCATAAATCCATCCGTAATGTTTTCATGCATGTTATAGTCACAACCAATTTTCCCAATTTTAAGCGTATACTTACATAACATGCGACAAGTATAACTATCGATTTCCTTTGTATTTCCCATTTCAAATGGCTATCAAAACCTACTATACATATCAATCCAACACATGATTCACGTGGTCAATATCAACTATAACAAGGATTATTATCAATTCCAAGAGAAGAGGAAATCTCTTACCTTTTGGGTTAGCCCACCAAAGTTCTTTTTCTTCAACTCCTAACCCCACAACCTCGCCTTCGTGCTTCCCACAAGCTTACCAACACTTTGCCTCCTTACCGCGCCTCCCACAAAACCCACTAAGCTATGCTTTTTTTCTTAAACCTCAAGAGAGAAAGGAGAGGGTTTTAGGAGTTCTAAGATGAAATGACCAAGTCTTTCAAGACTTTGTCCTAAAATAGGGTCCTTTTCGTGGTCAACAAGATGGGAGGGACACTTGTCACCCTCCCATAGGCCCTTTTCGAAAATATCCCCTGTTTTTAGCACTTTCCGCAGAAAATCCCGCCTGGCGCCATGTTCGCAGTCAGCCATGGCGAAACCTCCGAGGATTTTCAGGATCGCGCGCCGCGTTCACTGACGGCCATGGCTACCGAGACACCGATACAAAAATCCTTCCTTCGCGCTGCCATCAATTTCTAACGCCCATGCCTCTCCGTCCGATGTCCCATCTACGAGCGGTTTGTCATGCTGGAAAACTAGACTCATCCAACTAATATACTAGGCTTGCTAAACACCCCATACTTCTAAAAACTTTTGGGTACAACACTCCAAAAAAGGCTAAAACTCCGCTCGACACGCTTGCCAACTTATCTTATATTTGAAATTACTGGTGTAACATTCTCCCCTTAGAAACATTCGTCCCCGAATGTTCTTTCGGAGTCAAATTTACAACAGTGACATAGTTTCCTTTCACAACCCCGACATACCAAAAATGTCACACAATAGCATTTAAGCAAAAGAAATACTTCAATTAAAGCTTGACAAGTAAGTGGAAGGTGAATTACTCAAGGTATAGGAAATAAGTGAGGATACTTCTCAACATGTCCTCCTCCGCTTCCCAAGTCATCTCCTCCTGCTATCATTTCTCCACAGACTTTGACGGAAGCTACATCCTGGTCCGCAGCTCGACCGGGCGATCGAGTATCGCTATGGACTCTCCTCATACGATAACCCCTCTACACCGACCTCACCGTAGGGAACACTCGCCGGATATCCGATACACTTTCTCAACATAGAAACATGGAAGACCGGATGTACCGCTCTAACTCGATGGTAGATTCAACTCATGGGCAACCTTGCCCACTCTACTGACGATCCGGTAGGCCCAATGTACCTGGGCCGAAGCTTCTTCATCGAATCTCATCACACCCTTCAAGGGCGACACCTTCAAGAAGACCCAATCGCTCACCAAACTCCAAATGCCGACGCCGATTATCCGCATATGACTTCTCGCCGACTCAGCCGCACGCTCTCCGGATAAGATTCACCTTATCCACCGCCGTATCAAGTCCGCCAACTAATCGCACTCGCCACGCCGAACCAACCGACGGCGACCGCATTTCCGCCATATAAAGCCTCAGATGGCGCCATCTCAGATATCGGAATGGTAGCCGTTGTTATAATCAAACTCCACAAGGGGCAATGATCCTCCCACTACCATCGAAATCAATCACGCAGCTCGCAGATATCCTCGAGTGTCGATAGTGCGCTCGCCGCCCATCACCGAGGATGAAATGTCAGACTAAGACTCACCAGGTCCCTAGACCCTTCTCGAAAGATCTCCGGTTAGTCAGAACTGGCTCCCTATCGATATAATCGACACCGACACCGCTCACCACAATCTCTCCGATGTACACCGCATAGTCCTCACCAAAACGTCGCCCCGATCGAAGGAAATGGGCTGATTTCGCCACCACAACAATAACCCAAATGGAGTCGCATTTCCTCCGAGTACGAGGTAACCCCGTAACGGTCCATGTTGATCACCTCCCACTTCCAAGTCGAATCTCAAAAGATCGCAATAATCCACCGGGCCTCCGTGCTCGACCTGACCGGGCAATTAGACATCAGCAACAAAACTCGCCACGCCTCTCTTCGTGCCATCCCACCAATACAAACATCCGAGGTCATGGTACATCTTGGTCGACCGGATGAATAGAATATCGAGCACCGCGCCTCCACTGCATCGGCCGACGAAGTCCTCGACACATCGGAACACACAACCGCCTCAAATCTCAAGACTTATCGTGAGCTACTCGAATAGACTCTTCTCTCACGAAGAGTCAGATCTCGATACCGCACCAACATCGGGTCTCAAATCGCCGCTTCTTCACCTCATCAACGATGGAAGACTCGCAACCTCACGAACCCGCACTTCACTATCGCTTCAGACGATCAATCAACCCCAGGCTCGCTAATCGGTGGATCTGACGACCATGTCCTCGCTCGGGCCGCACTCCGATAGGCTCCCATAGATCTACGACTAAGGCATCAACAACTACGTTGGCTTTCCCTGATGGTAGAAAATATCAACATCATAATCTTTCAAAGAACTCTAACCACCGCCTCGCCTCGTGTTCAGCCTCTCTGCTCGAAGATATACCTGAGGCTCTTGTGGTCCGTATAAATATCCACACGAACCCCGTATAAATAATGTCTCCAAATCTTCAAGGCATGAATAATCGCGCCAACTCTAAGTCATGGGTAGGGTAATTCTCTCATGCTTCAGAATCGCTGGAAGCATAGGCTATAACCTTGCCGTCGCATCAAAACACACCCTAGCCCGATACCCGAGGCATCACAATAGATCACGCATCCGCCTAACCCTCCTAAGAGTAAGAATCGGGTCAAGTCAACCTCTCCTTCAAAGAATCAAAACCCCGCCGCAAGCCTCGCCCATCGGAACTTGGCCGCTTCTCGAGTCACCTAGTCAACGGTGCCAAATCGGCAACCGCTTCCACAAACCTACGATAATAACCCGCCACCCTAAGAAATCGCGCACTTGGCCGAGTAAGAGGTCTCGCCAAGACTTGATCGCTTCAATCTTTGTCGATCCACGCCAACACCATCGCCCCAATAATATGCCCCAGAATGCCATCGAGGCCAACCAAAACTCACACTGGAGAACTTGGCGACAACGCCGGCCCGAGAACCCCAAGTACCGCCCTCGCCGTTCGCATGCTCTCGCCTCGTCCGCGAATAAACCAGATGTCATCGATGAATACTATCACAAATGTATCCAAAATGGCTTGAACACTCGGTTCATCAAATCCATAAATACCACTGAGTGTTGGTCAAACCAAAGACATAACCCTAAACTCATAAGGCCCATACCGTCCCGAATGCGCTTTGGGATGTCGCCTCGAACTCGAACTCGATGATAACTGCATCGCAGTCTATCTTTGAGAAACACCTCGCACTCGCAATCGTCAAACAAATCATCAATCCCGGGAGGGGTACCTATTCTTAATGGTTACCTTATTCACCGTCAGAATCAACACACATACGCAGCTGGCCCCATCCTTCTTTTTTACGAACAAAACCGCTCCCTGCGAGATACACTAGGCCCGATAAAGCCCTTCTCCAAAGAAGTCTTTCACCGGTCCTTCAGCCTCCTCAACTCAAGAAAGCCATCCTCAGATGGCGAATGGAAATAGGTCGAGTGTCCGCAACGTGTCAATACAAAACTCAATCTCCTCTCAGAGGATTCCCAAGATCATCCGGGAACACATCCGAAACTCCCTAACCATCGGTATCGATCAAGAACTGCACCTCACCAGATCGAATACCCAACTGGATGATAGATGTACCCTTCTCGCACCATCTTCCTAGCCTTGAGGTAAGAAATAAACCTACTTCTACGATGTCGTGTTGCTCTCCACTGATAATCGTTCGCCAGTGAATCGAACCGAACCAACCTGTCCTTACACCAACGCTGGCATAACAAGAAGCCAACCACCCATACCCATAATGACATCAAAATTTGTCATCTCCAAATTTATCAAGTCTGTATGGTCCGACGATCGTAAATATAAACCTGACAACCTCTCAGACACCCGCCGCCTAACACCGAATCTCCCAGGCGTAGCTACCTCAAAAGGCTCTATCGACTCCGCCTATCCCGATTCTACCCGCACAAGAGGGGACACATAGGACAAGGTAGAACTCGATCTATCAAAGCATAAACATCACAACAAATCAATAATGTACCCGTGGACGACGCCGTGGAATCCTCCCGATCTCGGGCCGGCTAGAGAATATATGCGCGCTCGTGGACCGCTAGAATCGAACCACCACCACGACTCTACCGCGCCTCGCCGCCTGAGTACCTCGCCTCCGGGCGCATAACCACGTAAGGAGAAGAAGACCCAAAGAATCGATCCCGCTTACCGTGGCCGCACCACCCATGCCGCCTAGACGAACAATCTCTCTTCAAATGGCCCACCGCCACAAGAGTAACAACCTCCCGCAGAACACGACACTCGCCTGCGCGATCTATCAGACGAGCACACCGAGGTGTGGGTGGTCTCGACGGCCAGATCTTCGCCTCGAAACCCTCAAGTCCCGGAGCCCCGACTGCTCTCAATGACCACGATCGACTCTCCCGCCGTAAAAACCGCGGACGAGCACTCGTGGCCGGCCGGAATGTGGACCCGTCACGCCGAGGCCGCCCGCCTCGAGAATCGCCCCGAGACCCCGATGTCCCCGACCTCTTGGCCGGGCTCGCCAACTGGTCCTCCTTCTCTATCATCTATCCTCGTGCATAGCTCGCATCCGGCGATGTCCATACCGGTCAAGAGCTACACCCAAGCACGCGGTAATCATATGACGGTCAAGCCCCATCACGTAACGATGAACCCTATCCGCCATGTCGCTACAATAGTATGCGACAACCGCGCGAGTCAAACCTGCTATACTCCCGACAGCCCTCCCGCTCGCCTCAAGGTCAAGAATTTGTCTACCCGGCTCTCTCATCTCGAGGCAAAAGTGATCCATGAAGGCCTCAAAACTCCTCCCAAACACCGGAAGAGCATCGCCACCTCTCGAAAGCAACCACGACTCAAACCAGTTCAACGCAATATCGCGCGAACCCAGAAGAGGCTAGCGTAATGCACTCGTCTCAAGCCCTAAGAACTCGCATGGTCCGTAGAGCCGCCGAATGAACTCCGCGATCCTCATCGCACTCAACCAAAAACTCGTGGATGACATCTCGTAAAATCCCTAATCCGCAAACCGCGGCTCTAGGGTGGGTCGCTCGCTCGCTTGCCGCCGCCATTATATCGTCAACAATCGACCGCTTCCTCGTAGTTCTATACTCGCTTGGCCGGGAACCGAGGCTCGTACCGGAACCTTCGAGCACGCCGCCTCGCCTTCTAACATCGCCGGCGTGAACTTCGCCGACTCGCCACTACCTCGTGCATAGTCTGTGCTCGAGCCCGTAACCTCTCGAGTACCGCTAGCGCCTCCCGCCGCTTTGCCTTCTCGGCCGTGGTCGCCTCCGGAGGCATATCTGCTCATAAGACTAGGTCGGAGAGGATTCAACCTAATAAGACACTTTCATCGCACGATCTCGCAGAGAAGAATGGAAACCAATCCTAAATGTCCTGCAGCCTCCTGATTATAGATGTGGTGCACAAAACACCGATAATCAAGACTCTACTAGACACGGTCTGTAGACACTTTCCGAGGACTAACTGCTCTGATACCACTTTTGTCACGACCCGACCCCGGGTCACGATTGGTCTCCTACATGGGCACCCTGTTCAGATATACATCAGAGAATAGCAGCGGAACATACACAACATAAACACATGTGTAACTATAAAACATCTCAGGCTAGCCGATAAGGCCGCCTTCCAATATAGATAACAAAATCAAAAGTACAAATGTACAACATCGGGCCTACACCAACCACATATGTGAATACGCACTTCAGGAATAACAATCGTATGACAGGTTCGCCATACCCCTGAATGTACATAAATCTACCACACCAGGGAAAAGACTGTACCCAAAAGAGACAAGCCTCCGGATAAATGGAGCTTCTGTCGTCAGATAAGTGATCCTAAGAATGTGGATCCGCCACCTGCTTACCCTTTCTCGCGATTTAACGCAGCCCGGAAGGGGGTCGACACAATATGTACCAAGTATGTAAAATCGAAAAGAATATCAGAATTACATCACAAGTCTAAATCAAAGCCGAGACACGTATGATAATCAAATTACGACATCAGGCCTTACTAACAATGAGAGTAAAAATAGGTGTATACTTACAACGAAAAATAGGATTGAAATCCTACTCCTGAGACTATTTCACCCGCATAGGTCCAGTGGACCCGCGTGAGGTATTCCTCGCATGGGACTATTTCACCCGCATAAGCCCTTACGGACTCGCATGAGGTATTCCTCGCATAGGCTGGACCCGCTCGCATGGGACTATTTCACCCGCATAAGCCCTTGCGGACTCGCATGAGGTATTCCTCGCATCGTGGGTAGCAAATCCACGGAAATATGCAATGCCACAATCCCGGGGAATGACCCCGCAACGAATAATATATCACTAGCCCAAATTCGGCTATCATACGTAACATAAGCACTACCGGTTTATCATACAATATGTAAGCAAGTTAAGAAATCCCCTAACTTCTTACTATTCTTGTTTATAAACACTCTCATTTTAGTTTACCTAAGGCACTAACATGTCTTTTATAAAAATTCGGGAATTTAACCCAAGTACTACGTACTTCTACTCTTTAAAAACAAATGACTCTTTTTAGTAGAAAACTTCCAAGATACTATTAATCCTAGTATCAAGTCCAAATTACATTTCAAGGTAAGTCACAACACCCTTAGAAATAAAGTTAGGTTTCTAAATCAAGTGACTCATTTTCTTATAAAACCTTAGGCAATTGATACCTTAAAATCGAATTGCCTTCCATTAAATCAAGTCATTTACCTTTCCACAAAGCCAATATAACCAACTCCCCATAAAGTCGTTATATTCACTTTATACCTTAGTCAAGTACCATTTCCTATCCAAGGGACTTATACGTTTAAAACGAAACAAGTATCACATACTTTAAAACTCTTCAAGTCCCTTAACCTTAATAAAACTTTAAGACATCCTTAGTATTTTCAAAGAAGTGAGTTAATCTCCTAACTCACCCGACTTGGCATTTCATAATGCTAGTAAAGAATGTCAAAGTCTTGTATGTCTACTGCATCATATACGTGAAACTAGTCATGCTCAAAGATAGGAATAGTTCTACATACCTTGCCGGTCAAACCACTTGCCAAGTACAAAGTCCCGCCTGTGTGTCAACCTATAATATTCACAATACGCCTATTAATGCCTCACTTCAACGTAGAATATTATAAGTGTTAAGTCGCTATTTTCTACGGAAAATCTGACAAAGACCTCCTTTGTTTCTACATACTTTGCCACATCTTTCGAGGCCGAATTCAATAACCAAACAGCCCCAATTGGCTCACCACAATTTAAATAAGGTAGTCCAATACGAATGGTCCTTTCCGATTATATGGTATAACCACCATAAATCCATCCGTAATGTTTTCATGCATGTTATAGTCACAACCAATTTTCCCAATTTTAAGCGTATACTTACATAACATGCGACAAGTATAACTATCGATTTCCTTTGTATTTCCCATTTCAAATGGCTATCAAAACCTACTATACATATCAATCTAACACATGATTCACGTGGTCAATATCAACTATAACAAGGATTATTATCAATTCCAAGAGAAGAGGAAATCTCTTACCTTTTGGGTTAGCCCACCAAAGTTCTTTTTCTTCAACTCCTAACCCCGTCAACCTCGTCTTCGTGCTTCCCACAAGCTTACCAACACTTTGCCTCCTTACCGCCGCTCCCACAAAACCCACTAAGCTATGCTTTTCATTTTTTTTCTTAAACCTCAAGAGAGAAAGGGAGAGGGTTTTTAGGAGTTCTAAGATGAAATGACCAAGTCTTTCAAGACTTTGTCCTAAAATAGGGTCCTTTTCGTGGTCAACAAGATGGGAGGGACACTTGTCACCCTCCCATAGGCCCTTTTCGAAAATATCCCCTGTTTTTAGCACTTTCCGCAGAAAAAAATCCCGCCGCGCTGCCTGCAGCGGCGCCGCGCCAAACCTCCGAGGATTTTCAGATCGTGGCGCCGCGCCTGGCTGACGGCGCACGCCGAGACACTGATACAAAAATCCTTCCTTCGCGCGCTATCGAATTTCTAACGCCCATGCCTCTCCGCTCCGATGTCCCATCTACGAGCGGTTTGTTGCGTTGGAAACTAGACTCATCCAACTAATATACTAGGCTTGCTAAACACCCCATACTTCTAAAAAAACTTTTGGGTACAACACTCCAAAAAAGGCTAAAACTCCGTTCGACACATGCTTGCCAACTTATCTTATATTTGATATTACGGGGTGTAACAGGCAGATATCCCAAAGACTGCATTCAGGTCCTGGTATGGGCACTATGAGTTCAGGGTGATGTCTTTCGAGTTGACCAACGCCCCAGCAGTATTCATGGATTTGATGAACAGGGTGTTCAGGCCATTCTTGGATATGTTCGTTATAGTATTCATTGATGATATCCTGGTTTATTCACGCACAGAGCAGGATCATGCGGATCATTTGAGGACGGTATCGAGTCCTCCGATCGGCAGATTGTATGCCAAGTTCTCAAATGCGAGTTTTGGTTGGCTTCGTGATTTCTTAGGGCATGTTATCTGGGCCGATGGTATTCGTGGATACAAGAAAGATTGAGCGATCAAGACTTGCCTGCACTCCACTACACCGACGAGGCGCGCAGCCTGGGCCTTGCAGTTATTATCGGAGGTTTGTGGAGAAATTTGCTTCCATTTCAAGACTAAGTGACTCAGAAGGCAGCTATGTTCCGGTGGACGGATGCTTGTGAGGGAAGTTTCCAGTTGCTAAAGGAGAAATTGACGACCGCCCCAGTTCTTACTCTTCCAGAGGGCTTAAATGGATATGTGGTTTATTGTGATGCTTCAGGTGTCGGGCTTGGGTGCGTACTGATGCAGCACGGCAAAGTTATATCTTACGCATCTCGACAGCTTAGGAAGCATGAGAAGAACTATCCCACACATGACTTGGAGTTGGCAGCAGTGATTCATGCCTTGAAGATCTGGAGACATTATTTATATGGAGTTCATGTGGACATTTACACAGACCACAAGAGTCTCCAGTATATCTTCAGCCAGAGGGAGCTGAACTTGCGGCGAGCGGTGGTTGAGCCGCCAAGGATTATGATGTCGACATTCTATATCACCCAGGGAAGGCCAATGTAGTTGCAGATGCCCTTAGTCGCAGATCGATGGGTAGTTTGTCTAATGTGCAGCCAGAGAGAAGGGATATGGTACGAGAGTTACATCAGCTAGCGAGCCTTGGGGTTCGTTTGGTTGATTCTAATAGTAGTGGAGTTCGGGTTCATGAGGTTGCCGAGTCTTCCATCGTCGAGGAGGTGAAGAGGCGACAGTATGAGGATCCGATTTTGGTACGGTATCGAGATGCAGCTCTTCGGGAGGAGAAGAGTCTATTTGAGGTAGCACCAGATGGGGTGCTAAGATTTGAGGGTCGGTTGTGTGTTCCCGTAGAGGACTTCGTCAGATTGCAGGGAGCGCGCGGTGCTCGTTATTCTATTCACCCTGGGTCGACTAAGATGTACCATGACCTCAGGTGTATCTATTGGTGGGACGGCCTGAAGAGGGACGTTGCGGAGTTCGTGATGCGATGCCGGTGTCGGCGAGTTAAGGTTGAGCACCAGAAGCCCGGTGGGCTATTGCAGGCTATTGATATTCCGACTTGGAAGTGGAAGGTGGTAAATATGGATTTTATTACAGGGTTACCTCACACTCAGATGAAGCATGATTCCATTTGGGTTATCATCGACAGGCTGACGAAGTCAGCCCATTTTCTTCCAGTCAGGACGACTTTTTCGGCCGAGGATTATGCCAGACTGTATATCAGAGAGATTGTGAGACTGCACGGAGTTCCTATATCGATTATTTCGCAGAGAGCCCGATTCACGGCTAACTTACGGAGGTCTTTCGAGAATGGATTAGAAGCGCGGTGAGTCTCGATCGCGTTTCATCCTCGGTCGACGGACGGTAGCGCACTATCCAGGCACTTGAGGATATGCTGAGGGCTTGTGTTATTGATTTCAGGGGTAGCTGGGAGGATCATTTACCTCTCGTGGAGTTTGCTTATAACAACAGCTACCATTCTAGTATTCAGATGGCGCCTTATGAGGCCTTATACGGGAGGAAGTGCAGGTCACTGATAGGTTGGTTTGAGGTGGGAGAAGTTCAGTTGGTCGGGCCAGACTTGATTCAGCAGGCAGTGGATAAGGTGAAGCTTATCCAGGAGCGGTTGTTGGCAGCTCAGAGTCGGCCAAGTCGTATCTGAGATCATCGGCGTCGACACTTGGAATTTGAGATAGATGATTGGGTTTTCCTAAAGGTATCGCCCATGAAGGGCGTGATGAGATTTGGAAAGAAGGGGAAACTTAGCCCAAGGTACATTGGGCCTTATCAGATTGTCCGTAGGGTAGGCAAGGTTGCCTATAAGTTGGATCTGGAGGCAGTACATCCAGTGTTTCACGTATCTATGTTGCGGAAATGTGTTGGAGATCCGTCTAGAGTGCACCCGATTCATGATGTCCAGGTGACAGAGGGGTTATCGTATGAGGAGAGTCCCATAGCGATACTCGATCGTCAGGTTAGGCGACTTCGGACAAAGGATGTGGCTTCCGTCAAGGTCTTATGGCGGAACGAGAACAGGGAGGAGATGACGTGGGAAGCAGAGGATGACATGATGAAGAAGTATCCTCACTTATTCTCTACACCTCCAGGTAACCCACTTTCCTGCTTGTTAGTTTTAATTTGGCAATTATGCTTGAGTAATATTGTGGCTCGTGGAGCGTCTTTAATTGCAAGAAGAATAGTTAAGAGGGTCTATGTCGATATTGTGTTTTGAGTAAGCCTAGAAGGAACATTCGGGACGAATGTTTCTAAGAGGGGGAGAATGTTATACCCCGTAGTTCTGGCCATACGTGTGAGAGCGTACGAAAGGAGTAAGACTTAAAATTTTCGAAAGATAGGTTGACGGATTGTTTCGAACGGGTTTTTAGGTAACTTTGAGGCGGGTTATGTCCCGTTACATTGAGAGTTCCTAGATGTTTCAAAGGCCTAGTGCGTAGTTCGTTGAGTCTAGTTTCCAACGCAACCAACCGTTCGTCGATAGGACATCGTAGTAGGAAGTTATGAGAGTTACAAGTTCAGTGCGCAGACGGACAGAAAGGTGTTTCGGTCAGGGGCCACAGGGCCGCGGCGCCGGAAAGATCTGAGGGTTCGCTGGAGTTGCAGCGCCGCGGCGCCGAGAAGCGAGGCGCGGCGGAATGTTAGAGTCGGCGAAGTTTCAGCGCCGCGGCCAGTGCGAGGCGCTGCGCCGAGGCGGGTTCTGCGAAGATGAGTGGGGAATTCTGCACTGTTTTGTTTTAAAAGAGGCCATGGGTGGGTGACAAGTGTCCCCCCCCCCCCCATCTGATTTTTGTATGTCTTATATATTGACCAAGTCTTGAAGACTTGATCATCTTTCAAAGTCCTTCTCTCTCTCTAAAGCTAGAGCTCGCACTTCTCTCTAGAATTCCAAGAGAAATTCAAAGCTTGAGAAAAATCTGAAAAGGTGTGGCAAGAAAGGAAGCTTGTGGCTAGCTTGTAGGAGTTATTGTGGTGGTGTTCTTGGAAAGGAGGCTAGCAAAGTTGTTGGAATAATTTTGGCTAAAGCTCTTAGGTAACAATTCTTGTCTTGTAGCTAGTTATTTGTGTTGCATATGAAGAAGAAGGAACTTGTAGCTAGTTATTTGTGTTGCATGTGAAGAAGAAGGAACTTGTAGTAGTAAATAATGCTCTTAGATTCATTGCATGTAAGAAATATGGTTTGGATATGAAAGGATTGGTTAAGAAGGTTATGTGAGCATGTTGTAGCCTAAAAACTACTTTAAACTTGTTAAGTTAATTGTTGTACCATATGGGGCAGAATTTTACACACCCAAGTTTAGGTGTGTAATCCCCTTTGAAATGTTTGGATTGTTGGGCCAAAAATGTGGCGTTTGGATGTTGAATTCGGCCTTGAAAGATGTGGCAAAGTATGTAGAAACAAAGGAAATGCTGCCCAATTTTCCATAGAAATTAGTAACTTTGAACTTGGAATATTCTACATTGAAGTTAGAGGTTAATAAACGTATTATGGTCATTATAGGTTGACATATTACGTGCGGTATTTTGGACTTAGCAAGTGGATTGACCGAAGAGGTATGTGGAGCTTTCCTATCTCTTGAGCATGAGTAGTTGTACCTATGTAGTATGGTAGACGTACAAGATTTGACATTCTTCACTTTTTTTAAGTATATGATACTTGTTTCGTTTAAAAGTATAAGTCCCTTGGGTATAGGGAGATGTGTTTGACTAGTGTAAAATGATAATATAACAACTTTATGGGAAATTGATTGTATTGGCTTTATGAAAGGTTAATAAGGAAAGGTTTACTCCAAGTAAAATAAGTACGGATAAAGGATTTGAATTTGTGGAAGGCAAATTGTTTTCAAGGCATAATTGCCTAAGGTTTTAAAAGAGATGAAGTCACTTGATTTTAGAAGCCTATTGTATTTTTAAAAAGGTAAACGTAACTTGTTTTGAAAAGTTGGCGTGACTTGATACTACGGTTATTAGTATCTTGGGAGTTTTACGTAAAAATGAGTCATTTTTCTTAAAAGGTTTAAGGAACGTGGTACTTGGGTTAAATTTCCGGATTTTCTTTTAAAATGACATGTAGTGCCTTAAGTAACTAAAATGAGAAGATGTACTAGAAATGTTATTAAGGAGTTAGGAGATATTCTTAACTTGCTTACGTTTACGTTATGATAAGCCGGTAGCGCATATGTTATGTATGTTAGCCGGTTGTGCTGATTTATGTATTATTATTATTACTATTTATGTCATGGATTTGCTACCCATGATGCGAGTGCGGCGCTTGTACTCATGCGGGCCCACAGGGTCCATGCGGGTGAAATAGTCCCATGCGGGTGAAATAGTCCCATGCGAGGCGGTTGACCTCATGCGAGTGAAATATTCCCATGCGGGTGAAATAGTCCCATGCGAGGTGATGACCTTATGCGGGTCCACAGACCCATGCGGGTGAAACAGTCCCAGGAGTAGGATTGCTTAATGATACTACGGGCGGGAGATCCTGTTTTGATCATGAGCCTCCTATTTTATGCAGTAAAGTTTATACTTGTTACTCTCATTGTTAGTAAGGCACAGTGTACGGTATTTTTGACTCTCTTCCATGACTCCAGTTTATTTTAAACTTATGATATTATTACAGTATTTTCCAGTTTTACATACTTGGTACATATTGTGTACTGACCCCCTTCCTCGGGGGCTGCGTTCATGCCGCAGGTAAGGGTAAGCAGGTGGTGGATCCTCATTCTTAGGATCTTGCTCAGGTGTCAGGAGCTCCATTTCTCCGGAGGCTCGACTTTTGGTACGGTTCTCCCTGGTGTTGTAGATATTTGTACATTCAGGGGCATGACGGGGCCCTGTCCCGTCATAGTGTTTACTCATTCTTAGAGGCCTGTAGTCCTGTTATAGCTTGGGTTGTTAAGGATATAACTGTTCAGCTTTGTTATATTAGAGGTAGCCATTTTGGTTAGCCTGTTTATTTTCTATATGGGTTCTTGTTGTGAGTTTATTTTCCGCTGGTTTTCTTTGATGATGTATCACAAAGGTGCCCGGGGTAAGGCACCAGTCACGGGTCCGTGGTCGGGTCGTGACAGGAGATCCCAGGAATAAGGTTCAATGGAAAAATTAAATTGTAAAGGTTCCGTGAGCGCTTCGGTCGAAGCAAGAGCACTTCGGATAATGTTTCTTCTTAAGAAACATAATCCAAGACCATTCCCGTGATAGACAAAAAGTGCTACCTGTAGAGGGGTAAAAGATAAGTTTCCAAACCTTTAATGATCCTCAATAATTGAGGTTAGGTTGGGGAAACTTCTAATGGTTCCTAACGCTCATGCAGCGGGGTATTGCAAGATATCTTGTAGGAGACCAGCTATTTATGTGCGAGGACAGACCGCCTCAAATGAACGCACTTAAGAATCCAAGTGTGTACACGGCCCGCGACGGACAAAACATACAAGAAAGATAGAGTATGAAAGGTGTTGTGTTGGTACCATTGTCTTGGCATATACTAAACACTGACGGTTCAAGACATCACATTCACCACGCAGTAAATATGTCTGATGGTATTCTACTATGGAAGGTTCAAGGCTACGGATACCTCTCCAGATGCAACGTTTATCCGTCGGATGATTGCTAGAAAGGCACCATGTCGTGCGCCAAAATCTCTTCCAAGAGGGGATTGGAGGAAATATTTATTAAACGTGAAATAAAGTTAATCCTATTTAATTATGAATCGAACAATTGGGGCCCCGTACGTCGGAAACGCTGTTTCCACACACGTGCACATATAGTGCCAATGATCATAATTTCCTTAAATGAAAGAGATATTGGTACGTATACGAATTGTTTGAGACGTAAGGTAATAGACGGTTATTGACCAAATAACGTTGGTTTCACGTTGGTACATGAAGGAAGAAGTGTACAAAGTGTGAATGTCGAAACTAGTCGGAAACGGGCCGCGATGCCGTAGGAACTGCCTCGGCGCCGTGACGCCACCACCTCAGAGCCGCGGTGCCACCACGGTATGGCGGCGCAAAACTCTGAAGTTCGTGCGCGCGCTGACTGCAGAGCGCGGTGCGGCGATTTGAACGTTGGAAGAGAATTAAAGGTGATTTTTGGGCTTACTTTGGAGCATTAAAACTCCATTATTTTGCTCATGAATTCAGCCATTATTTGGCTGAATTGTAACTCCATATTCAAGGTCATTATTAGGCTAATGGAAGGTCATCTTCTCCAACACTATAAAATGATGCCTTGGGCGCATTTGGAAAATACACCTTACACTTGACACTCTACACTAAACAATTTTCTGAAAATTGTTCTTCCTCTCTTGCAATCAAACACTCAAAGATCTTTCTTCCTATAGCGAACTCTTGAGTCTTCTTTGCTCATTAGTTTGATTGTTGTTTTATCTTGGGAGCTAAATTGTCATACCACCGTAGAAAGGAATTACGAAGCAATATTATCTTAAGGATAGATTGTTCATCCAATCGACTCAGCAAGACAAGTTACATTGTTCACATTAGTTGTTGTTGTTGCATTCCCATTTCCTTATTACTACACAAATATCCAACATATTCTCATTTTAATGACTCTTATAGCTAGACTACTAGTATTAAAAAATATCTATTTTTCTACTGGATTTCTCACTGTAAATATTCAGTGACTATTTTACATTGAATGTCGGTTGACAAAATCTAAATAGTAATATTTTCATATCGAAAATGTAGGAAGTTTTTCAGCGTTTCATTGGAAACATGTTTCCCACCATGCGTTTTTCCAGGAAGTTGATTTGGTGGAAATGAGGTGAAAAAAATCATATTTTATAACATAAGATGTTTACTAAATAATAGTGGGGAAAATCTTTGTTTCTAATGGTGAACTACTTAATTATCTAATTTAATGAAAACATCGACCGTAGGTAAATTCTTGTCATCTAAAAATTTTGGCTGAATGAAGCTTGGAGACATACTTGTCATTGGTTAGTGAATTGAATTGGTGATTGGTTTAAAACTACATATTATAAGGAGTATTACCAAGATGCCTCATTATTAAGATTGCTAAATAAAACTATGAGTCGAGCCTAAGTGGCTTAACGCTACTAAACCACATGTATTTAAAATTATAAAAACAAACAAGTTGACATAAATGGTCACTACTTACTATATAATCCATCTATAGAACATGAGGTAGCGTAATAGTGTAAATCATTAATCACCAAAAGGCACATATTTTAAGGCAAAATGACTGATCTGCATATATTATATAGTTAGTTAATACTTTCCTTGAAGTAATTGATAAAGTTGTTTAGGAGGTTACGAGTTCAAACTGTGAAAATAATCTCTTGCATAAATGTAGGATAAGATTGCGTATAATAGATTCTTGTGATCTGACTCTTTTTCAGACCTCACGCATAATGAGAATTTAGTGCACTGGACCGTTTTTTTTATATATATAAAGTACTCCCCGTAATATTGCACTACTAAACCTATCTAACATAAGCCTCCCTTTGTTTATATGAGGATAATAAGGAACGGTCCTCTTTTACCGGCTTTTCATCCCACATGAAAATTTTGACAATTAGAAGTATAAAATATTTCATAATTTATGTAGGGTAGTTCTTTGTATAACTTGGCAAAATTATTGCGATATGAAAATAGAGTTTTTATGTTTGGGTCAAATTAATTCTTTTTTTGGTTTGAGTAATCAAAATAAAAAGGTCGAATCATTTCTTTTAACGTTTTTCAAATTCAATAAATATTAATTAATGATATATTTTATTATAGTTCTATGATTCAAACTATCTTATCAGCTTTAATTCCTTTGGAGACCATTCAAGTGAAATTCGTCTAGTTATTTACTTGAATGTCCGTGATCATTGAAGATTTATAATCTGCTTGAACAAACTTTCAAATTCTGTTTATTTTGAAGAAAAAAAATCTTAAAAGTGCTTTCGAAAAAAGTATTTTCCGAGAATAGCAGTGTTTAGTTAATCAATTTGAAAAAATATTTTAATTTGTGATTGACCAATATTTTAAAAGTACTTATGGAAAAAACCTACTATTTTTTAGCTTTTAAAAAATAATTTCTTCTACAAATTAAGAACACTTTTTTTTCTAAAAGCTTGGCCAAATAGATCAAATTTTTAAATAAAAAAATACTTTTTTATTCCCAAAATTTGACCAAAAAGACTTATTATATTTATGTGCATGGAGCATGAAATTTCCAAACTGCTAGCCCCTACTTCTGAGCCCCATGGCGGCTACCACCTAAACCCGTACCGACATCCCAAGCTCATCCAAAAGAATATAATATATATATATAAAGAAATTACAAATGCTGCAAGGTTAGCAAAAAATTAAGGTCATTTGAACAAAAAATGTCCTTCGTTAATAGTTTAGTTCAAAAATGCCCCTATAATTATATTATTGGGTCAAAAATGCCCTTTTCATAATAAACATGTTTTTTTTTCCTTCAAAACACATTATTTTCCTAATAAAAATATTATTTTAAAGAACTTCTCTTGTTTTTTTTCTTTTAAATTCGATCTTTAAATATGATATTTTATTAGTAAAAATGGTACTTGTGACCCAATTAAGTAACTAAGGATATTTTTTTATCAAACTATTAATGGAGAGTAATTTTTTCAATTTCACATTGTAAGATGTTGGAATAATTTTTCTTAGGGATTTCTTTCATTAATCACAATATATATAGTTGTACAAAGGTGATTCCTAATACAGTAAGAATCCTAAGTTACCTTAAATACATGATACTAATAAATACAATATATACTGTGAATATTTGAAGAATATTCGCTAATACTCTCCCTCAGACGGAGCGGGAGGAGAACGAATGCTCAGGCTGGATCTGAAGTCTGTGAACAGTTGTCTGGGTAGTCCCTTTGTGAAGATGTCTGCATACTGATAGGAGGAGGGTACATGTAGAATTTTGACTAGACCACGTGCGACCTTCTCACGGACAAAATGGATATCCATCTCAATATGTTTGGTGCGCGGATGCTGGACCGGATTATGAGACATATAAATAGCAGATATGTTATCACAATAGACTATAGATGTCTTACGCAATGGACAACTGAGCTCCAAGAGAAGATTCCGGAGCCAACAGATCTCAGCAACTACATTAGCAACACCCATATACTCTACTTCGGCACTGGAGCGGATAACATGGCTTGTCACTTGGCAGACCAAGAGATACGATTATTCCCTAAAACACACAATAGCCTGAAGTAGAGCGTCGCGTGTCCGGGCACCCTGCCCAATCAGCATTTATGTAAGAGAGCAGCCTGTTCGGAGGGGTAGAGATGCAACCCATAGTCAGGAGTGCCCTTAATGTATCTGATAATACGCTTAAGAGCAGCAAAATGGGGTTCCCTCGGAGCATGCATGAACAGACACACCTGCTGAACGGCATATGCAATGTCGGGCCTGGTAAATGTGAGGTACTGAAGAGCACCTGCAAGACTTCGATAGAGAGTATACCCGGCTAACGGTGGCGGACCGGGCCAGGTAGCCCTTCAAGGTTTAAGTTCGGACGATTCTGCGGTCGGTTCCACCGGACTCTGAGCCAACGGTCGGTTCGTTCTACGATTCGAGGTTGGCGTCTGCGGTTCGGTCGAATCAGTCCAACCGGTCGATTTCTTTTTTTTTTTAATTTTTTTAAATTCTAGTATTTATTTTCTATAATATAAACTAAATTCAATTTAAATATGTAATATAATAATATAATATATAATTTAGTTGTATATATTAAAATTGAAACTTTAAAGTTAACTTTTATTTTATAGTTTATAACTTTATACTTTATTATAGATTATAACTTTATACTTTATAGTTTATAACTTTATAGTTTATATTGTAAATTTGTAATTATAATTTTATTAATTTATTAGATTAGTAGATATAAGTCATATAACTTATAAGTAATATGATTAACAACTAAATAGATAGTAAAATTAAAATTAATGATAAGATGTAAACTTTTGAACTTTCATAACGTTAATAAGAGTACATAATGAAGTAATAATAATTTTATTTACATATTATGCATCCTTTTGCAAGTTCTTCGTAATCTATAGGTTGATTGAATTGGTTATGCTCCATAGCCTCTAAATCGAGTATTAATTCCATCCGCCTTCGCTCCCGCTTCCAAAATATTGCCTATTTCTTCATCTTCCGAGAATTAACGTCTCCACATCCTTGATTTCTTCTCTCCGATCTGATCCAATCCCTGCGCATTAACACTTCTAATGTGCTTCCACCCAACGAGTGACGCAGGTTCCTATTTGATCTCGTGCTTGGCTAAATGCACTTTCGTAAGCCACCGCTGAGATCGACACATTAAGAACATCCCGCCATCGCTGCAAGTACCGAATTGCCTTTGTTATCCCGCCACCATTGTAAAGGGTCAAAATTTTTCTTCGGCTACTGCTTTTGCAAATAAAATTGCATCTCATCGCAAGATCGGCCATGGTTGGTTGTGTTGTAAAAGTGCTCCATATGTCTAAAGATTCTTCTTCATCGTCATCATCATTGAATCTCGCAGTGTAGACACGTAACGAACTAGAAGGAATATTAGTAGCAGAGTTGGTGTTATCATGTAATGTAGCATAATATTCATATAATGTTGTTAAATTAGTATCAAGTTTATTTATGCAATCAAATGAAGATGGAGTTTCTGTTCCACCTATTTCCATATAAGTATATAAACTAAATATTAGATTATGACAATCTACCTTTTTAATAGAAGGATTTAAGACTGCATGAATTTAGGTCTCAAATTAAATTGTTTACATTTTTCTTTAAATTCTATAATTCTATTTTTCCTATTATTACCCTGAATAACTCCAACAGCTCTTTTGACAAGTTTTATTTCAGGTGAAAATAAATCAAGACCACTTTTAACAATTAAATTATAAATATGACAAGCACAACGAACATGAAATATATCAGGAAGTGGTGGTTGTACTTCCGCTTTTAAAAGATCTACAAAGAAGAATTATTATTAGATTCATTATCAAATGATACACAAAGTATTTTATTATAAAGATTATATTTTTGGGCATAAAAACAAATAGTTTCGCTTATATATTTTCCAGTATGACTTTGATCCTCGTCATACGCAAAAGCAATAATACGTTTTTCCATTTTAAAATTTTCATCAATCCAATGACAAGTAATTGTTAAATAATCATAACTGCTCAACGTGTCCAATGTCCAAGTAAAACTAACGTGGCATGGAAGGTTAGCAAACAAATATTGCAAGAAAATAACATAATCATTATGAAGTCTAAAAATATCTTCTAGTAGTACTACGAGGAACACCTTTAAAAAAGGATTATATACTCTTTGAATATATGTAATTAAATATGAAGAAGCAAAAGAAAAAGGCAAACAACCTCCGACAATCATTTTTGCTAATTCAATGCGATCTTTTTGGATCGTACTTAGCCAACCCCGCTAATGGATTAAGTTGTTGTCGTCGGGTTCTAAATCGAGACAAGATCCCATCAGGCCGTATGATCGTGTTTTATATGTCTACCTATAGTGCCGTCCCGCCACCACCCCGCCTTATGTTTATAAGTTCTCCCACAAATATTACATTTAACTCTATCGCACTACAACTATATCATAAAAGAGCCACACTTTACTCCTTTTTTCTTGCTCATCGGGTTCGTAAAGGAGGTCTACGACTACGACTACCACTAGCGCATCAACATCGATGAAGGAACACTAAGAGGTGTAGGAGGTTCTTGTTCTTGTTCTTCAAGTTCAACAATATTATCTAATTGAACGTTATCACATTCATTATCTTCATTCCAAAATCTTCTTGCATTTGATCATAATCTATATTTTGATTAGATGATGAAGAACCTCTGATTTTACCCTGAACTAGATTTACTACAGCGATCCGACGCAATTCCCTTAGTAAAGACATTATAAAATATTTAAATAATCAACAAATAAATATGACAATTTAATAAAATAATTAGAGAATGAAACGAGTGTACCAAACTTGGATTCGAATTCAATAGAAACTCAAGCTCAAGTCTCAAGGTCTTGCTACTTTGAATTTGAAAACTAATAATATTAATAACTTGAAAATTGATAATAAAGATGATTAAGAGTATGAGAAATTGAGAATAAGAGAATTGAGAGAAATGTTGTGTGATAAAATGAAGAAAATGTAGAGAATTTATAGATTTTTAAAGTGGTAAAAATGGAATTAAAATAAATAATAAAACAAAACAAAAACAAAAAAATATATATATATCGACTAAAACCGAAATGACCGCTACCGCCCCAAATTTCTTTTCAAGCCCAATCTGGCCATTTTGGCCGTTGGGCAATTTTTAATTTTTTTGTTACCGGCCCGGCCCGGTCGTTAACTAACGAACCGGTTTTCGTTATCGCCTAACTGGTCCGGTCTTACCGGTTTTTAAATAACCCAGATGCCTTACCGGCCCGGTCGGCGATTAAACTACCGGTCAACCGGCCGGTCGGTCAACCCGACGGTTGACAGTATAATAGAGAGTAGGATCGACAATCGGATCACCTCGAGCAATGAGCTTGGATTTCGAATCAACAGGAGTAGGCACAACCTTACAATTCGACATCTTAGCTCTGAACACAATTTCCTCTGCATACTTACGCTGACTCAGGAACATAGTATCTGCAGATCTAGTAACTGATATACCCAAGAAGTAACTCAGCTTGCCCAAATCAGTCATAGCAAATTCAGTTTTAAGAAGAGCCATAATGTCATTTTTCAATTTGTCAGATGAGGCAGTGAGAACAATGTCATCAACATATAATAACAAGTAAGCAATGTCACTACCATGATGAAAAATGAACAGAGAGGTATCACAATTGCTGCAAATAAACCCAATCTGTATAATATATCTGGCAAAACGATCATACCAAATACGAGGTGCATGTTTTAGACCATAGAGTGACTTTCTGAGACGACAGACATACTAGGAACTGCAGGATGAACAAAACCCGGGTGGATGATGCATGTACACAGTTTCTTTCAAATCCCCATGAAGAAATGTGTGTCACTGAATGAATCTGGTAATTAATGCCGCCGGAGATTGACATCCAGCTGATGAATCGACCACTTTTTACCCATAGCAATACTAAGAACAGTATGAATCAAAGCCGGTTTAACAATCGGACTAAAAGTATCACCACAGTCAATACCCTCATGTTGATTAGTGTCATTTGCCACAAGTCTAGCCTTATAGCGTTCCAAAACACCATTGTCTCTGAATTTGTGACGAAAAAACCACAAGCATCTGATCACATTCACCCCCTCTGGTCTAGGTACTAGATCTCAAGCATGATGCTTAGTTAAAGCATTATATTCTTCAGACATGTCCGCATTCCAATTAGGGTCAAGTTTAGCCAATTTAGGATTCTTTGGAAGTGGAGAAATAGTTTGGGCGGACAGGTTAAACTGGACTTTGGGTTTGAAAATTCCGTGTTTGACACGAATTTTCATTTGGTGACTGGGTACAGTGGGTGACTGCATTGGTTGAGTAGTAGGGTCCGAGACAACTGGAGATGGGGAAGATGGATGATTTTCCGTCAGAGGACTAGAGAGGACTGACGATGGTGAAAGATTAACTTGCTCACTGAAAGACTGACGATGCGGTGCATCCCTTAGGGGTCGCGACGCTGAAGGCGAGATATGAGTGAGCTGAATTAGAATGTTGGAAGATATGACTGGTTTATCAAGAAATTAGTAGTCAGGTTTTCGGTATTTCTGAGGGTTCGAAAATGGAAATATTGTCTCGTTGAACGTGACATGACGAGAAATGTGAATCTGACGAATGAAAAAGTCATAGCACATATAACCCCTATGATTGTGCAGGAAACCGAAGAATACACATGGTGTAGTTCGAGGAGCCAATTTATGAGGGGTGGTGAAGGTAAGATTGAGATAGCACAGACAGTTGAAGATACGTAGGTGGTCATAAGATGGAGTCCTACGATATAGAATTTCTGTGGGGGTCTTGTTTTGTAGGGTGCTAGTAGGTAAAATATTTAAGAGGTATTCTACCATTTTGACAGCATAGACCCAGAAAGATGATGGCAGACATACATGAAAGAGGAGAGTACAGACCATGTTATTAACAGTGCGAATAATTCGTTCAGCTTTACCATTTTGAGGGGACGTGTGAGGACAAGAGAATCAGAACACCATGCCTTGTTGGGAGCAAAAATTATGGAAAGCCGAATTATTAAATTTACGTCTGTTATCACATTGAAAGGATTTTATTGATTTTTCAAACTGGGTTTTAATAAATCTGTGAAACTCAAGAAATTTAGCAAAAACCTCAGATTTAAATTTGAGTGGATAAATCCATACAAAATGTGAAAAATCATCTAATAAAACAAGATATAATTTGTGACCTAGAGAGCTAACAACATGAGAGGTCCACAAGTCAGCATGAACAATGTCAAATGGTGAAACTGTAATACTCATTGAAGACAGAAAAGGAAGACGAGTATTCTTGTCAAGTGGGCAAGAAAAACAGTTTTGGACAAGTTTCTCATTATTACATTTAATACATACGTTGATTATTTCTAAGAAAAGAAAAAACATGATCTCCTGAATGTCCGAGTCTATTGTGTCAGGTGGATGGAGACAATGCAGCAAGGGAGACTGGTTGTTGAGTTCTGACATCGGAAGAGTTTGTGAAATGGTAGAGGTCTCTCACACTATTGCATCGTGTAAGAATTCTCCCCGTATTGAGATACTTCACAGAGAAATCAAAAGGGTCAAAATCTACAGACACCTAATTATTACGAGTGAATTTCCTAACAGATATCAACTTTTTAATAATTTGAGGGGCGTAGAGGACATGGTTAAGTGAGAAGGGTGGATGGGAATTTTTAATGTGTGTATTGCCATAACCTGCAATTGAAATGCGGTGACCATTGCCAACAGTAATGTATTGAGAATACTTTAACCAAAGCGGTTGGGAAAAATTACCTGAAGAGTTGGTCAGGTGTGATGTGGCTCCGGAGTCCATATATCAATTATTGTCGGGCGGTTGCAGAGTGAGAGTGTTGAAAGCTTGGCCCAAATCAGTGGGTTGCATCTGCTGGGCTAAAGGAAATTGTTGGACCGACATCAGATGGGCCTGTTGAGGAGATGGGCATGTTGGTGCTGGACCGAGAATACTGGGCCGTCACTGCTGTTGAAACTGGGCCCTACATGATACTAATAAATACAATATATACTGTGAATATTTGAAGAATATTCGCTAATGCACATAATTTAATTTAAGTGCATTTTTTTACTCTTTTCCTTAAAAACTAATAAAAAGCCAAATCTAGTGATCTTTTATTGCAATATAAAGTCGATGGCAAAAGATACTCCACTTCGGAATAAAGAGGAATGGATATTTTAAGGAAGGATTATATATAGCATTACATTTTATTTTATTCTCCTTATCCGAATTATATACTATACTTCTACTTTTTTGTTGACGAGGGAATCCGCAGCCGCTATCTGCTTCGCAAGTGAGCACTGGGTAAACCCTGGACTGACACAATAGCCTTCAAATCACGTCAGCCAGTAAACCACATTTGGAAAGCCATATGTGACAGACTCAACCAAAAAGATTTATATAGGGGATCGAACTCGTGACCTTGCGGTCCCAAACTTTTAGTAGGTATAGTATATATGTTTAAGAAAACACATTTCTTTTCTCCCTTTTTATTCCTCTGGAATGGGTCAAAAGGTTCTCTGAATTGTACACTCACTTTATATGTCCAATTTTTCACCCTAAGAGATGGATTTTTCCTACGGTTGAGATGAAGAAAATTATAATGTACAATCTTAAATGATGTTAGAATCGATAGATTTTACTATTTATTAAATATTTGAATAATATTATAAAATTATAATTATAAATATTTATTTATTTCAATCATGTGGTCTATGATGTTCTTCCAAATATGTGATTAGTTAGAAGTTTTTTTAATTAATTTAATTAAAATATTATATATTTGAAAATTATATATCAATTATTTTCACAATATAAGGTGCAAATCTATAATTCTTTAGTAGCATTTCTTATATAGACATATATTTTTCAAACTTTAAGTTCAGCTTTTTGTCAATTAACTTTTATTTTTAAAAGATTTAATTGTGTAATAAGACACGTGCAACCAAATATTACGTTTGTAAGAACACTTTAATTATATTATGACAAACAAACATATTTTTATAATTATTATATTAAGTAATTACTATCCTAATTATTACACCAGTTTCAATTATAGGTGACTTTTCAAAATAAACCTCAAGAGTTAAAATTCATATAATAAAATTAAATAAGACAGTTGTTTTTTCCCACTATATATAGCTAAGTGAATGACAACCTTAGTCATCATGCGTCAAGCCTTTATAGGCACATACATAAATTAGTTTCATACATTGAACTTTATTTTTTGGATTTTAATATATAACTATAGATGATATTAATCTTCATTAAGAAGTCTTTCTCATTAATATCAATATATATAGTGTACAATATACATTTCTTATACAATAGGAATTCTAGTCCTAATTACAAGAGGAATTCTAATTTACCATAATTATATATCACTAATATTTTAATTATGGGTAGAGATTGTTTTGTTGGACACTACACGTTTACATACCCCCTCAGTCAGAGCGGGAGGAGGTCGGACGCTGAGACTGGATCTGAAGTCAAGAAATAACTGTCGGGGAAGTCCTTTGGTAAATATGTCTGCGGAATGATATGATGAGGGCACATGTAACACTATGACATGTCCTAGAGCAACTTTCTCACAGACGAAATGTATATCTATCTAAATGTGTTTGGTTCGCTGATGTTGAACCGGGTTGTGAGAAAGATAAATCACAGATATGTTATCAAAATACACAATAGATGTCTGATGTAAAGGACACTGAAGCTCTAACAGTAAATTTCTGAGCCAACAAATATCAGCTACCACGTTTGCAATGCCTCTATACTCAGTCTCGGTACTGGAACGAGATATGGTGGCATGTCGCATGGCAGACCATGAAACCATATGCCCAATCTGCATTCGTATATAAGAGAGCAATCTGTTTGGTGCAGAGGGATATAGGTGCAAACCATAATCAATCGTGCCCTTAATGAATCGGATGATACGCTTAAGAGCAGTGAAATGAGACTCTCTGGAGGCATGCATAAAGAGGCATACCTGCTGAACATCATAAGCAATATATGTCCTGGTAAATGTGAGATATTGAAGTGCACCTGCAAGGCTCCTATAAAGAGTAGGATCGAAGACAGGAGCACCATCCATAACACTGAGTTTGGATTTTGAATCAACTGAAGTGGGCATGATTTTGTAGTTCGCCATCTTAGGCATGTACACAATCTCAACTGCATACTTACGCTGACACAAGAACATGTGATTGGCAGACCTGGTCACTGATATCCCCAAGAGTAACTCAACTTGCCCAAATCAGTCATTGCAAATTCGGTCTTAAGTAAAGCAATAATCTCATTTTTCAACCCATCAGATGAGGCAGTAAGGACAATATCATCCACATACAGTAGTAAGTAAACAATGCTACTACCTCGATGAAAAATGAAAAGTGAAGTATCACTCCTGCTGCATACAAACCCAATCTGCAAAATATACCTGGCAAAATGACCATTCCACGCACGGGGGGATATTTCAGGCCATAGAGTGACTTACGGAGACGGAACACATAGTGAGGGACTGTTGGATGGGTGAACTCAGGCGACTGATGCATGTAGACTGTCTCTTTCAGGTCCCCATGTAAAAATGTATTTTTCACATCAAGTTGATGTATCGGCCAGTGTTTTCCCATGGTTGTGCTCAGAACGGTGCGAATGGTAGCCGATTTGACAACCGGGTTGAATGACTCACCACAATCAATGCACTCCTACTGGTTTGTGCCATTAGCCACAAGTCGAGCCTTATACCTCTCTAGATCTCAACTGTCTATGAATTTGTGGCGAAAAAGCCACATACAATGGATCACATTCACCCCCTCCGGTCTAGGCACTAGATCCCACGTGTGCTGCTTAATTAAAACATTAAATTCCTCATATACAATCGCATTCCAATTAGGGTCTTGTTTGGGCAATTTGGGGTTCTTAGGAATTGAAGAGATGGTTTGGACATACAAGTTAAATTGGATATTGGGTTTGAAAATCTCATATTTGGCACGAGTTTTCATTTGGTGAGTGAGGACAGTGGGTGGATGCAGCGGTTGAGTGGCAGGATCTGAGATAGGTAGTATTGTCGGATATGGGGAGGGTGGTGCAAAATCCGTCGGAGGCGCAATGGCGCCGCGATCAGGGGCCGCGATGCTCGAGGTCCAGTGGCTACTGGAGGTGAGGCGCCCGCCGCGGCGCTGACGACTGGAGTTGACTGAGAATGATGGGAGAGATGGCAGGCTCGTCAAGAAAGGAGTAATCCTATTTTTGGAATTTCTGAGGATTCGAAACGGGAATATAGTCTCGTCGAACGTGATGTGACGGGAAATGTAAATTTGATGAGTGATAAGTCATGGGAGAGATAGCCCCTATGGTTCGGTGGGAAGCCTACAAAGATACATGGTATGGTCCGGGTGGATAGTTTGTGAGGGGCGGTGGAGACAGAGACAACCGAATATCAGTAAATGATCGTAAAAAGGAATTCTACGGTAGAGGATTTTGGTGGGGGTCATATTGTGAATGGTACTTGTCGAGAGAATATTTAGAATATATTCTGACATTTTTGTCGCATATATCCAGAATGACGGAGGAAGAGATATATGAATTAATAGAGTACGAATCATATTGTTAATGGTGCGAATGATTCGTTCAGCTTTACCGTTTTGTGGGGAGGTGTGAGGATATGAGAATCGAAAAACCATGTCATTATTTGTACAAAATCGGTGAAATATGGAGTTATTGAGTTCACGACCATTATCGCACTGAAAAGATTTTATACCTTTTTCAAACTGTGTTTGAATAAAAGTGTGAAACTCAAGAAATTTGACAAACACTTTCGATTTGAATTTAAGAGGATATACCTAAATGTAGTGAGAAAAAACATCTAACAACACAAGATAATATTTATGACCAAGGAAACTAGGGATATGAGATGTCCATAAATCGACATGTATATTATCAAAAGGTGCAAAAGTAACACTAATAGATGATTTAAACGAAAGACGAGTATGTTTGCCTAAAGAACAAGATGCATAGTGTTGGGTTAGTTTTCCATTATTACATAGAATAAAATTATTGCCTCTAAGAAAATTAAAAATTGGGGCTCCTGGATGACCAAGCCGATTATTCCATATGGATGGAGAGATAGCCGCTAGAGAGACGGGAGAGCAAGATCTGGCAGCGGAGGTGAATGGAAATGGATATAGATCCCCGTGTTATTGCATCTCGTAAGAGGTGTTCCTGTATGAAGATCATTCACAGTAAAATCAAAAGGGTCAAATTCAACAGAGACAAAATTATTACGAGTAAATTTGCGGACAAAAATTAAGTTCTTAATGATGTGTGGGGCATATAGGACATTTTTAAGGGAGAAGGGTGGATGAGGTGGTTGTGTGTAGGATATACCATAGCCTTGTATTGAAATGTGGTGGCCATTTCCAGCTACAATATATTGAGGATGCTTTAAAATAAACATTTTGAAAATATTACCTGCAGATCGGGTGAGGTGAGATGTGGCTCCCGAGTTGTCACGACCCGAACCCGGGCCCGTGACTGGTGCCTTACCCCGGGCACCCTAGTGATACAACATCAGAGAAAATCAGCGGAACATAAAACATAAATATGAAGCAAGAGACATGATACATAAACAGGCCAACCAAAACAGTTGCCTTTCAACATATATACATACAAACCCGAATGCTTTAATCCTTTACAACCCCGCCACAACAAGATACATGCACTTAAGATTTACAACAACTATGACGGGACAGGGCCCCGCCATACCCTGAATGTACAAGAACCTACGACTCAGGGAACACATACCAAAAGATAAGCCTCCGAAGGAACGGAGCTTCCCAATACGCTGAGAGGTGATCCTAAAAAGCGGGGATCGACAGCCAAAGTACTTCTACCGCAGATTTAACGCAGCCCCGGGCGAGGTCGATAACAGTACCAAGTATGTGAAACTGAAAATACTGTAGTTAAATCATATCAGTCTATATAAAGCAGGAGACATGTATGATAACCAAAATACAGTATGCAACATAAAAGTAGCCAAGTCGTGACTCACGCCTAAAGTCATCACTCAAATATAACTACGGGTCTCACGCCCACAACACCAATCATGCTCGCGTCACGGCCGCATGCCCCGAATTCGTGACGGTAAACATGTCCATGATGCAACAATAATGACAATGCCGCACGGCCACATGCCCCGGACTGCAGACGTGTAGACATGCCCATGTAACATCCACAACAATATATCGGGTGATCAACCCGCCGCACGGACATACGCCCGGACTGCGTGATCGGTGACATGTCCACGTGACCACAATAACAATATATCGGTAATCAACCCCGCCGCACGGCCACATGCCCCGACGTGACGGTAGACACGTCCATGTAACATCACTCAACAAGACAATAATCAAAATGGAAACATACCCGTGGAATTCTTCGTCACTGCCAGCACGTCCAAGTAAGTTCTCAACAGTCAACCGGCCCTCCATCGAGAGACGCGGTAACATAAAAATACAACACTTGCACAACAAAGGCTATCATCACAAAGATAGGCGTGTTTCACCACAACAAGCATAGTAAGTCATACACAACTCAAAGTACTTTCACTTTATGCCAAAGTCCGGGTTTTAACCCTAAAGTACTACGTACGTTAAATTCCTTTTAAAGATCCATTTCTTTTACCAAGGTCACCCGATACCCGTAGTATAAAAAAAATAGAGTGACTCACATTTTTAGGTAAACCAAAACACTTCCCTTTTCAACAACATTCTTTCCCCTAAAGTTCCAGTTTGCCTAATTTCAATTACTCAGGTCTCTTTATTTTAGAAAAGTTTCATAGTTCATCGTCTTAATCATTTAAGAATATAATTCTTTTAAACAATCTGAGAAAACATATGCCTTATGTGAGTGTATGTTATTCTTGTTCATAATCAATCTTATTAAGCAGTCATGATCTAGAAAATGTAATATCATTTTGTCTCATCTTAGCTTCTATGCAGATGGAGGTTTCTACTGGTTTTAATAATACTATACTTCATTATTCAATACATTTTCCTCTATTAACGCTGCAGTGGTTTGTCGATACTCATTCTGATTTCCGAAATCAGTAAAACATTATTCCTTTTAAAAACCCAAGACTCATTACTCACGAATGAGGTTTCACACAAAATTTCATACATTTAAGTCAAGTCTCTTATCTTCTAAAAAATCCAGAATCATTCTCTTTATCTCTCTTAAGACGTTATACCTAACTTCCCATAAAGCTAGTATAACTCTTATGTTTTCAAAGCCAAGTATTACTACACATCAAATCCGTTTATAAGTCAAATCGCTACCCTTTGAAACCACAAAGCATTTTCTTACCTACATAAAGTCGTTATAACTAACTTCCCATAAAGCCGTTATAACACTTTATGTTTCAAACCAATCAAATACATTAAACACACGTATCGCTCACCGTACTACATAGTTATACACATATCATGCTAGAACAGATAGGAAGAGGTTCACATACCTCGTGACGATTATCGACTAATGGCGAAATGCTCAAGTACTCAAACCGCTTGGCTACTCCTCAAGCCCGAGACCACGCCATACGTCGACTTCAACCTATAGAGGCCACAAGGCGCTATTAACATCTTAGATCTCAATGGAGAATATCCTACGTAAAATTCGCAAAGACTCTCCCGCAATAACAGAAATCTCCTCTCTATCGGTGCCGCTACCAAGCCAACTGAGGGTTAACACGCCTAACCTGACGTACAATTCTACTACACAAGAATACTACCCAAGTCTATCGTAATACGCCCTATGTAATTACAGTTCGCTTTCTTCTTTAAATTCAGCTTAAGTCGCAAGACATTGCCGTAATTATTATTCAGCTTAAGTCAAAAGACATTGCCGCACAACTATGTTCGATTCTATATATAGTATACTTTAACTATATATTCCTACAACATGTAATATCCAATTACAAATGTAGGTCAAGAGTGTTACCTCGATAAGCCCAAAATTATCCGAGTTTATACGTCGATCCCGAACAACGTTTAGCTCCTACTCCGGCGCTCAACCGCTCCAACCAACCCTTGAAGTTCTAACCAACTTCTACTTATAACTTCAACTATGGGTGAAGATTTACTTAGGGTTTCGTTTTGTGGATCGAGGAAGTATAATAGTATTTTCTGGCTTTTATAAGTGTAACTTGGGAATACTACAAGGTATTTGGGCTAAGGTATTTGGACATTATAACAATACTAGAGAGTATTTTTATACCACAACAAGGGTATTTATACAAGACAACTAGGCTAGTGGGTACCCTACCAAGAAAACACCACAAAGGGGAAGGGAGGCTCTGGCTAGCTCACAAGAGTGGAGAGGCTCTTGGACGAGAGTCAACAAGAGGAGGGAAGGGATTTATCACTTGAACAATTTGTGGATGAAGAAAGCCTTCACTTAGAGGGTATTTATAGGTCAAGCCATGGCCAACCAATGGCCAAGATTCTTCCAAGTGTATAGCAAGTGTAAGGTCAAGATGAAGCCACGTGTGTTTGTGGGTCCCACTTGCTCATCAACTACACAAAATATCCTACCTAACCCTCGACCACATTTTTTGCACAAAAACGTGCTCACCTTCACTTTGGCCGTCCACCTTCTTCCAATGCGAGGTGACACATGTCACCCTCCGTTGGTCCAAAATGTTTCGTCTCTCGGAAAAATCCGCAAAAAATATAAATGACATAGCCGGAATTTTACCTACGAAAGCTGTGGAAACGTTTCGTCGAAAAACGACTCTAATCGGGTGTTGTGTACAAATTTCGAAACTAGCCCACCTTAAGGCTCAAATTTTATACGTACGTCCCACGCATACTCTGGAAATACGGTATAACACGAGTCCACGTACGAGTGTTGTCAGGTGGCCGCAAATTTATCGCCGAAGGCGCCCGACCCAAATCGATGGGAGCCATGTCAGTGCGGCCGTCAAACCGGTCTTGCATAAAGTGGGCTTCTTTGTTGGTATTGGTCAGTGAGGCCCAACAACTCTGGTTGAGCCACTGTTGTTGGTACTGTTGGGGCTGAGAAGGGGGGGCTTGCTTGTTAGAAGAAAAATAGGATTTTGACTCTTGATATCATGTAAGATGATATTAATCTCCCTTGAGGAGTATTTCTCATTAGTATCAATATATATAGTGTACAATATACATCTCTTATACAATAGGAATTTTAGTCCTAATTACAAGAGGAATTCTAGTCCCTAATTATATGAGAAATTCTAATTTACCATAATTATATATCACTAAATATTTACACAATATATAAGATATATATTATAATTATAAATAGGGATTGTTTTGTTGGACACTACTACAAGTTTACAATAACTTTGAAAATGAAACATAAATCGACAAAAATAATATATTACACATATATAGAGATGTGGGGTTGGGGTATTGTTGAATCCTGAATACAAGATCAAATCAACTATGACGTACTAGTTTACTGTAGTATATTTATATTCTTTTGAGTGAAAGCATATAACTCGGTATTTGTTCATGTCAGAAGATGAAATCAGACAAATAACCAGTTACAATGTTATTTATATGATACAAATCAGATGCTCCAAGAGTTCTTTCTATACAATAGAAAAAAAGTATTAGCGACGGATAGTTTTGGTTGGTTATCAATAAATAATAAAAAAATCGCTAATTATATTTAATGAAAATTATTAAAAATTTATTAGCTATAGGTTATTTAGCAATGAATTAACGACGAATTTCATAGCTATTTTTTTTTATAGTTATAGCATATAAATAATTCATTAGATTAGATTAAGATAATACCGTAAGTAACTGTTATTATATAAGGTGAAAAAATGTTTTAAAAATAAGACAAATAACCAGTTACGATGTTATAAATCACACTGATAGTATATACAAGTTGCATCTTTTTAATTAAAGCATGTTTAGTTGATTAACCAACATATATGGATGCGAAAACGATAGAAGAGATCAACAAGAATGTTTTACCTTTTGCTTTTGTTGGATTCGTGATGGATTTGGGGGCATATATCTTCTACCTATGATTCTTATTTTCGTCTTTAATAAATCATGGCTTGCTTTACTTGTTGCTATAATTGGAAGCTGAAAAATTAATACAGTCGATGACGAGGTCCGTCATACATTGGAATTAGCCAAGGTGTTGGGGCCACAGAGGCGGAAGAAGTTGGTTCAATTAAACTGTAACATGAGCTCATGCCTGCTAATAATTTCTGGATATTAAAAAATAAAAACTAACACAGTCGATGACTATAAGGCCTTACAAGGATCAAAGTGTAATAAATAAAACATGAAGACTTAAAATAATAACTATTACAAATACGGGACTAAAAATGACTTAATTAACTAATGTCACAATTATAAGTTTGTGACACTCCATCCTCCTTCAAACTGGACCTTTATTCTCAAAAGGTTGCGATTTCTGAAAATTGCGACTTGATGAAATGGTAGTCCTCCCAAGTGGCTTCTTCAGGTGCAAGGTTAGCCCATTGGATCATAATTTGAGTGACGGTTTTGTTTCTTTTCTTTATCATTCTTCTGTCCAGCACAGCTACGGGTTCTGACCTTCGGCAGAGCAAAAGGGAGGATCCATTACAGGTGAAATGTGGCTTCCAATTCTCTTCTTCAGCTGTGAAACATGAAAGACTGGATGTATCCTTGCAGTTGGAGGCAATGCTAACTTGTAGGCTACGGGTCCAATCATTTGGATAACCTTGTAGTGGATGCTAGCTTGAGGCTTTTTCTAATAGCTACTGAAGTTCGTCTGTAGGGTTGTAATTTCAGATATACCCAGTCACCTTCTTATCTGCATTTGCTTTCATTCTGTTCTGAGCTGCCAGCAGATTCTCCTTTAGCATTTTAGTAATCACTTGCCTTTCCTTAAGTAGTTGGTCGACTGTGTCTACTTTAGACTGAGTGAGAAGTTCAAATGTCAGCTGAGGTGGTTCATACCCATATAATACTTTGAATGGTGTCATTCTTAAGGCTGTATGATAATTATTGTTGTACCAAAACTCAGCCTGTGTCAATCCTTGGGTTTGTGACTAGTCATAAACCTCAAGTAGTTTTCCAAACATCTGTTGAGCCTTTCTGTTTGTCCATCAGTCTGTGGGTGGTATGCTGAACTGTAGCATAACTGCACTTGTAAAAGTTTGAATAGTTCCCTCCAAAAGTTACTAAGGAATACTTTATCCATGTATGAAACTATGCTCTTGGACAGACCATGCAACTTGTATATGTTGTCTAGGAATATCCGAGTCACTTGTGGTGAAGTAAAAGGGTGACTCAAGCCAATAAAATGTGCATACTTGTTGTACCTGTCAATGATTACCAGCACATTATTTCTACCTTCAGACTTAGGCAACCCTTCTATGAAGTCCATGAAAATATATTCCCAAGCTCCTTCAGGTATGGGTAGGGGCTGTAGTAGGCCCGGATAAGTTACTTGTTCACTTTTGCACCTCTGGAAGACATCACAATTCTGGACTCCATTCTTTATGTGTTCTACCATGGCTGGCCAGTAGAATACTGCTTTGAGCCTCTGATAAGTTGCCCAAGCTCCTGAATGCCCTCCCAATCCTGACTGGTGTACAGTTACTATCAACTTTTGCCTTAAAGACCCATTCTGCCCTACCCATCTCTTTGTATCTGAGTAATCCTTGTTGTAGTGATATGTTCAAATCAGGATCAGTGTTAGTACTAACATTAGTAATGGCTTGTAATACCTCTTGATCTCTTCTATAACTCTCCAAGATTTTTTCAACCCATTTAGGTTGAACCTGTGTAATGACTCTGCAATGCACTACCTCTGTCTCACTGTCTGGTTCTCCTTGACAAGGTACTCTCCTGGATAGTGCATCAGCTACCACATTTTCGACCCCTTTCTTGTATTAGATCTCAAAACTCAAACCCATCAACTTAGTCAACCTTTATGTTGTAGTGTAGTGGTTATCTTTTGTTCTTGCAAGAATTTAAGACTGAAGTGGTCAGTCTTTATGATAAAATGATGTGGAATCGGGTAATGCCTCCACCTTTCCACCGCTTGTAGTAAGGCTATTAATTTTTTCTCGTAAGTGGATAACCCTTTATGTCTCTTACTTAGGACTTGACTCATAAAAGCTAGCGGTATCCTCTCTTGCATCAGTACTACCCCAATGCTAGTGTTACATGCATCCACCTCTAACACAAATGTCTTATTAAAATCTGACAATGCTAACACATGTGTGCTAGACATAGCTACCTTCAGTTTGTTAAAAGCAGCTTCAACCTCAGAATTTCACCCAAACTCCCCTTTCTTCAGCAAGTTTGTTAATGGCTTACTAATGTGAGCATAATTCTTCACAAACTTTCTGTAGTATCCAAATCAGTCCTAAGAACCCCCTTAGCTCTTTGACAGTCTGTGGTTTAGGCCACTTCATCATTGCAGCAACCTTACTGGGGTCAGTGCTTACCCCATTGTGAGCAATAATATGCCCCAAGTATTCCACTTGAGTCTGTCCAAACTCACACTTGCTTAGCTTGGCATGCAGTTGATTATCTTTCAGCAGTTGCAGGGCAGTTTCTACGTGCATCAAATGCTCCTCCACAGTTTTGTTGTATATCAAAATGTCATCAAAGAAGACCAGTATAAACTTCCTCAGATGTTCCTTGAACACGTTATTCATAAGAGCTTGAAAAGTGGCAGGTGAATTAGTGAGGCCAAAAGGCATCACTCTGAATTCCCAAAGTCCATGGTGTGTCCTAAAGGCAGTCTTGTATTCTTCCCCTTTCTTCATCCTTACTTGATGATACCCTGCTCTAAGATCCATCTTAGAGAATATCTTAGCCCCAAACAACTCATCCAATAAATCCTCCATCATGGGTATGGGATATTTATTTTTCACTGTTAAGTTGTTTAATCTTCTATAATCCACACACAATATCCATGTAGCATCTTTCTTCTTAACCAGTAAGGCATGGGATGCTAAAGGTGACTGGCTAGGGGTCACAGTTTCATCTCTAACCATTTCTGATATAATGGATTCAATAGCATTCTTTTGATCAAAAGAATACATGTAGGGTCTTAGATTGAATGGTTGCTCCCAGAATAAGGTTGATTTTATGGTCACACTCTCTTTTGGGTGGAAGGTCAATAGGTTCTCTGAACACTCCCTTATACCTCTGCAATAGCTTATCAATGGCAGGTACTTTCTGTCTTCCTACTGTGCTTTCATTGATGTTAATCAATGATAATTCAGCTTGGCAGCTTCCACATTGCAACATTCTTCTCAATTTCTCTGTATCAATGGTTGTTACTCTAGCATCCTCTTGTACCCCAATGTTGCCAGTTTTCCTTTAGACCAAAAGCTTAGACTGTGTGGTCTAGTATGTAGGATGACATGGGACACTTCATCTATCCAATCATTGCCTAAAATCATGTCACATCCTCCCACTTTGAGAAGGCTGAACTTGAATTCGAAAAGCTCACTTTGCATTGTCCACTGGAATGCTGGAACCTCATCTTGGCAACTCATTTCCTGCCCATTGGCTACCACTACCTTCAAAGGCCTCATCAGGGGTTGCTTAGTTAATTTGAGTCTTTTGATGACATGTGGGTCAAGGAATGAGTGGGTTGAACCACTGTCGATCAGCACTGTCAATGGCATCTTGTTGACACATCCTAAGATTCTGATAGTTAACCCCTTTCCTTTGTTTTTGAACTTATCCCCAACAAAGCATGTATTGAAACTTCAGTTTGTTCTTCCTCAAGTTCCTCCAATGTGTCAGCCACATCCACAAATTCTTCAGGTTGCTCTTCCTCACCTTCCTTTTCAACCCCTTCCATAGCATGTAGAGCTTGTAATCTCTTAGCCTTGTATTGATGACCAGGTGCATACCTCTCCTTACATTTGTAACACAGCCCTTGCTGCCTCAGATTTTCCAGGTGAGGGGGTAAGTTGTTTGGAATAAAATGAGGTATTACTTGTGGTTTTTGGTTAGTATAAGTGAGTCTGAGTGGGGCTTGGTAAGTATGGTTCTGATTAGGTTTATTTGTGGTATTTACTGACTGTTTTTGATAGGTATTGGGTGTAGTTTTTGTAGGGATATGGGTTGCATATTTGTGGGCAACAAAAGGTGTAAGGGCTTTAAAAGATTCTTCATATATGTCACGACCCGTTTCGGGGCCCGTGACTGGTGCCTTACCCGGGCACCCAAGTAGTCATACATCAGAGAAATCAGCGGAACATAAAACATACAGATATGAAACAAGAGATAAGATAATAAACAAAGCAACCAAAGCGGTTGCCTCATGCATATTACAGAATTTTGAGCAGTTACATCCTTTTTACAAACCCCGCCCACAACAAGATTACTGCACTTAAGAAAGTAATAACACCTATGACGGACAGGCCCGCCATACCACGAATGTACAGAACCTACAACTCAGGAAACATACCAAAAGATAAGCCTCCGAGAAGCGAAGCTTCCCAATACTGAATCCGTGATCCATGAGCGAGGATCAACAACCGGTGTACCTCTACCGCGATGAACGCACTTCGGGCGAGGTCGAGATAACAGTACCAAGTATGTGAAATCAAAAATACGTGAATGAAATCATTGTAGTATATATAAAGCAGAACATGTATGATAACAAAACTACGATTCATAATATAAAAGCGATATGTCAAGTCGTGACTCACGCCTCAAAGTCATCCTCACGTGGAACTCCTTCCTCACCGCTAGCCTAGGTATTAGTTATGTGATACATGTAACATGTCTCGCCCATCTCATGGACTCGAGGTGAAATCGTATGAAATACATTCGGTCCATCTCATGGACTCGGATCAAATCGTGTGGTATACATTCCCGGTTAATCATCCCGTGAACGCGGTGTCGCATGAAATACATTCCCGGTCCATCTCATGGACTCGGTATCGCAGTGAAATATATTCCGGTTCATCCCATGAACGCGGTAGTCGAGTGAAATACATTCCCGGTTCATCTCATGAACGCGGTAGTCGAGTGAAATACATTCCCGGTTCATCTCATGAACGCGGTAGTCGAGTGAAATACATTCCCGGTTCATCCTATGAACGCGGTGTCGTGTGGCCATAACATTTAAACGCTCATTTAAGACTGATTAAGATATTACCATGTTTTCCTTTTAAAACAATTAAGACAATATTATGCCCTTCTTTTTTTAACCAAAGCACTTTCCCTCTTAAAGTCAAGTAACAACATTCTTTTCCAAAAGTTCAAGTTTGCCTAATTTCAAATATTCACGTTTCTTATTTTCGAAAGATTTCATAGTTCATAGTCTTAATCATTTAATAACAAAATTCTCTTTTAAAAACAGTTGAGTAATATATGTCTTATGTGTGAGTAGGTTATTCTTGTTCATAACAATCTTATTAAAGCAGCCATGATCTAGGAAATGTAATATCATTTTGTCTCATCTTAGCTTCTATGCAGATGAAGGTTTCTACTGGTTTTAATAATACTTCATTAGTCATTACATTTCCCTTTATTAACGCTGCTGTGGTTTGTTCGATACTTATTCTCATTTCCGAAACCAGTAAAAACATTATTCCTTTTACAAACCAAGTACTCATTACTCACGAATGAGGTTTCACGCTTTTTAACAAAATTCATATTAAATCAATTAAGTCAAGTCTCTTATCTTTTGAGATCGAGTCTCTTAACTTTTAAAATCAATAAACCATTCATTTTATTACTCTTAAGTCGTTATACCCAACTTCCCATAAAGCTAGTATAACTCTTAACTTTCAAAACCAAGTGTTACTCTTCTTTCAAAACGGTTTCTTAATTCTTTTGAAATACTTCAAGATTCTTATTATTCAGGCTTAAGTCAAAAGACATTGCCGTAAAACTACGTTCGCTTAACGACGTCATCGTACTATATATATATATATATATATATATATATATATATATATATACTTTTTAAAAATATCATGCTCAAGAGTATAGGAAGAATCACATACCTCGTGACGATTTATCGACTATTAGCAATTAGCTCCAACGTACTGTAATCCTGCTAGCCTTTTCCACCCTTCGAGTAGAATACGCTACTCGCAGTACTTCAACCTATATTGGTCATATAAGTCTATCAACGTCTAGACTACTCTGCAGAATAATTCTAGATACAGATTCCTTTATTCTACGGAAAAATTGGGCAGCACTTCCCTACCCGCCAAACTACACAAGTCTCATCAAATACATCCCATGTAAGTCTGATTTAAATCTTTTTCTTTAATATTCTTCTTACGTGATTTCGATTCAATTCCTTTCTCGTAATATCCTTCTATTACGCTTCAATTCTCTTCTGTAATATCCTACTATTTCTCTTATATTCACTTCTATACTACTACGATGTAATCTCCGATTACACTAGAAGGATAGGATTATTTACCTCGATAAGCCCAAAATTATCCAAGTTAAATGTTGATCCTGAGCAACGTTTAGCTCCTACTCCGTGCGCTCCAACCCGCTCCAAACAACCCTTAGAAGTTCTACGCAACTTCTTCTTAATACTTCAACCGGCTATGAAGATTTTCCTTAGGGTTTCGTTTTTGTATGAAGGAAGTATAATAGTATTTCGGCTTTTAGTATAGGTGTAACCTTGGAATACTACAAGGTATTTGGGCGAAGGTATTTGGGAATAGTAACAATACTTGGAGAGTATTTTTCTACCAAGGGGTGTATTTACGAAACAACTAGGCAGGGGAGTATACTCTCGCCAAGGCTTCTCAGTGGGGAGGAGCTTGGGCGAACACTTCACAAAGTGTGGGATTTCAAGACTTGGAAAATGATTTGTGGATGAAGATTTAGTCTTGCATTGAGGGTATTTATAGGCCAATCAATGGCCAAGATCTGCCAAGTGGGGGCAAGTGGAGGTCAAGATTTGGACATGTGTTTGTGGGTCCTACTTGCTCATCAACTACACAAAATATCCTACCAACTCCTTGACTAAAGAAAAGGCACAAAAAACGTGCCAATCGTCCAAGATTTCCGTCCACTTGAGGGTGACACTTGTCACCCTCTCGTTGGTCCAAAATATTTCGTCTCTCGGAAAAATCCGCAAAAATAATAAATGACATAGCCGTATTTTTCCCTTCGCAAAGTCCTTAAAACGTTTACGGAAACGACTCTTTTCGCTAGTTGTGCACAATTTCGACCCTTATGCCTACTTTAAGGCTAAAAACTTTTGTACGTACGCCCTCACGTACATACTCTGGAAATACGGGGTATAACAATATAATTTGTCAATTTCCTATGCATCCAACACAGTAGATGGGGATGCTAATTTCACCAAAGGTTTGATTTCTGATTTGAGTTCACTAATGAAACGGGCTACATAGTGTGCTTTGTTGAGTAATGGATTTAACACTGCCGTATGACTGATCAACTCCTCAAATCTATTTTGATACTGGTCCACCGTACCATACTGTATAATTTTATTAAACTCATCCACAACATCCTGTGGTCTTAGGCTCCCAAATCTTTTGCAAACCTCAACACAGAATTTACCTCAAGATGACACCTCTTTTTGGTGCAATGTATACCCATCCAACCACAGGTATACCCTATCGCCAATATGTACCGACGCATAATTTAATTTTTTGTGGTCCGGAATGTTATTCAACTCAAAAAAAAATCACACTTTCTCAACCAGCTTCTGGGGTTAGTTCCTTCGAATTTCGGGAAGTTAATTTTGGATTTTTGGGGTCTCTGTTGGTTAGGGTTTTCTGGGGTATGGACTATGGTTCCGATTAAGGATGGTGGTGAGGTTGAGTACATAGGGTTTCTGAAAATAGGAGGCTTGATAAAAGGGGTGTTGGGGGGAAAATGAACCCTCTGCCAACGCTATGACTCGATGATGCGACATTCTAATAGTAAGAATTAGGGTTCATGTTACATGTTGTCTGTTCAAAGTCATTCCCCGATAGTTCGGCTTGCATGTTGGTTGGGACAGTTCCGATGGTGAAGGGTACCTGCATCGTTGCTGGAGTCGCCGGAGTTGAGCTTCCGGATGGATTCTGATGTGCGCCTGATAGCAGTAGGTCGAGTTTCCTATTTAGTTCGCGATTCGCTTCCGAATGTTTCAGATCGATAACTTCAAGTCGTTTGTTGGTTTCGTCGGCTCTTTTGTCGGTTTCTTCCACCACCACTGCTAACTGAGCCTTCAACACCCTCACGTCGTCGTAGAGGTGTTGCAGATCCGGTGGAATGTCGATTTCCGATGTCGCAAGAGGCTTTGATACCATTGTAACATGAGCTCGTGTCTGCTACTGTGATTTTGGATCGAAGGAAAAGGGGAAGAGAAAGAGAGAAAGAGAGAAAGAGAGAAAGAGAGAGAAAAGATTGATAATAATTTCTGGATATTGAAAACTAACACAGTCGATGGCTATAAGGCCTTACAAGGATTAAAGTGTAATAAGTAAAACATAGGGACTTAAAATAATAACTATTACAAATACGGGACTAAAAATAACTTAATTAACTAATGTCACAATTATAAGTTTATGACATAAACCTAGTATTTCGATACAAAACATATATATACACTTGGATTTTGAATTCATAATTTTAAAAGTATAACAGGTTGAACTCAAGAATCAAGAAGAAGAAGAGGAGGATGTAGAACGTAAGCCATTTGCATGATATTGTAAGGGATAATTGGGAATTTAGAACATAAACTCGGTTAAATTATATATTAAACTAGTTTCTTTGTTTCCTTTTAGCTTTCTGGATTTGGAATTTGACATTGTACCTTTGGATAAAAATTTGGAGCATCCATCCATGACTTCCTTTTGATGTTGCCTTAATTAGAGTGTTGATTAATTAATACCAGAGTATATTCGTTTTGTTAAGAATTTGGTGCTCTTGTTGGGGATTTTCTACACTGCTACCTATCAAGACGAATATCTGCACAATAAAAATGACAATACCAGCATTGCCTCTGTCTATTCGATATGCCACTTGCATTACTTTAGAGGTTTTGACTTTTTTTCACTTTAGACAACGATCTTTCGAACAGCTTAAAGTACTTTCATAAAGTAGATTATTATGGTGTAACATCACTTATTATGCAATTTCTGAAAATGTAAAATTAATTCCAACAAAAATGAAAAATTTACTACATGGATTCACACATCAAAAGCTAAGTCTGCTAACCCTCATACAGCATCATCGACAAAGCATACAGTCAATAGAGCAGAATAGCATAGGCTACTTTGAAGACGAAACTAGTGTGGCTTCGATATGTTGTTGTAGATATGTTCAAGTGAAAACTGACTACACGAGGCGCTGAAAGATATATTGGAGTTCAAACCACATGTCATTTTTCAATGTCTTAGATACAACGAATTCAAACTTGTAGTAGCAATATTTAGACCAGAATAACATCAACTTCCAAATACTCGTCTTCCTGAAGAAAACAAACTCAAGTTACTCCAATATAGAGGAGGTTGAGTAGACGGCCAGCTTGCAAATTGCCTCAGTAGTATGCTTTCCGCGGATTGTTCTGCAAAAACACATGTCTCAGCCTTATACCCAATTATGATGAAAATTTAAAACATCAATTCTTCTCCATCCACCCCTCTCCGCTCTTTCTAGACCGAAAAACAAATTCCCAAAGAGAGAACGAACCGAAAGTCCTCGTGAGGCGATAGTTTATACTTTATATACATATGCTGCCTAAGCAGGATCCTCCTTTTTTTTTAATCCTCCTGTTAGGTGACAAGTTACTTTTTGGTCATGTGGTCTAGACAGAGTGGAGGAAAGGATTTTATCTTTGACTCGTAAAAGCTTCTATTGCTTTCACTTAGAAGGCGATGGCAAGATGGTTCCTTGAGTTTTCTTCTCATATTACTGTTGTCCTTTTTTATATTTCTCTTGATGCAAACCGGATTCAATAACATTTTACTTTGCTGAATAAATGACAAAACTAATAAAAAAGAGAAGCTCCCAACCATAAAAAAGAAAGTTCACTTATGAAGGAGATAAAGCACATACCAATGGATTTGGCCTGTACTTGTAACCTAGCATCATTCGTTTCTTATATTGCTCATAGATATCATCTTCTGGAGTGACCTCCCCGGGTTGATGAGCACCAACACCTAAGTTATTTGATTTTACACTGCCGGCCGTGATTGGATCTGCAATACCACTTTTAGAGCTCCCTAGTCCTTCACCTGCAGTTTCTCATAAAGATTAGACTCCATCCAAATATGCGGCTTCTAACTCCTAAACATGAACTATTTGCATCTCAAAGACTAGTACTTTCTGACTATGAAATCACCAAAAACTACCAAAGCAAAAGTTTTCAAGAAATTCTAGGATTGGCGACACAAAATATACGATATCAGACTTCAACTATAAGTCCCAAAAAATTTACAGCACACTAGTAGCCAAAACAACTTGCTACAAAGGGTGCATTTATGCACTTGAATAAACAAGATGGGGTGAGGATGCGCCTAAAACCTGAGGATAGCCTCTTCGAGCGCAGAACAAACCCAACCCCCAACCTCATGCCCCTTCAACCTCAGCAGAAGAGATTTAAAAATAAACAGCCCTGCCCCAAAGCAAAGGAAAGAGGGAAATCCTCATTTTCCTCTACAAATGTACCGGTCCAAGTTATTTGCACCCGGTCCGGTCCATGTTTTCCTAGAGGGAGGGATATACCTTCTCTCCAACCCATTTTCGACAGAAGTTTGTGGCCAATATTATCAGCTTGTATTTTCGATCTTTCTGCCGCTTCTATGGCAGCTTTCCGAGCAGCAGCATCATTGCAGGTAGACAAAAACTTAACAAGCTCTTCAGGCGGGATATAGTCTCCCATATGATGACCCTTCTTTCCTGGAACTGAAACTGAAAGTAAGATATCAGAAGAATTACATATATTTTAATAAACAATACCTGCATCTATTTTGAGCTCAGATAGCTGAGATTCTAAACTTAATAGGAAGATCAGAACATAGATACAGCAGAATACAATAAATTAGTGACCAACCTTGGAGAGAAGCAGGCGGAGGCATCTCATCTTTTGATGATCTCGGTGCCCTCAGCTTCTCTTCTTGTGCAGCTTTCTTCATGTAATATTCCATCATCGCTATTGGATCTGACCCCGATGGACCGCTTACATGACCTGAAAAGACAAATACCAGTATGAGACCAGCCATAACTGAAAACCTTTTCATTGGATTTACGTGAATTCCATCATCCAATGAACTTCAGGCAATATGACAATAGGACAATCTGATTGCCCAATCACATAGCCCAGCCCAGATGAGATCAAATTTTCCAACAATTGATCTTCCCAAACCAGTTGAGCAAAAATACCAGAGCAAAAGAAGATAGGAATCCAGTGCTTCAAAATCTGTAGCTTTAGGGGCACAAAAAATCTCTGAGGGTTTCAATTAAAACATTATGTATGCATTGGTTACCTAGTAAATGAGAACTATACATTGGAAACGTCACACAAATTCAAATTCAAATTCATTGGAAAGGTCATAACAACTTTCCCTCCCTCTTTAAATTGGACGTCCAAATTCTTTTGCATCCATTCTACACTAATATCTGCTTCTTGAAAGAAAAACTCTTACCTTTAACTTAGAGTTGCATTAATAAACTTAATTCATGCCATAAACATACACATACATTTTATACAAACCGACACACATGCATATATACATTGATAGGTCAGACTTGTCTGCTACTTCTCTCAAACTGAATTCAGATTCTCCATTTTTTGCTCTGGGAAAAAGGTATTCAAAATACGGCACAAGGCAAATGCTGATAGTACAATGAATATAGATTCCTCTATACACATTTAAACAATCAACTAACTCAACTCTTCTATACTCCTAGTCATAGAGCCGAAAGTAAAACACTCAACATGGGACGAGAGTATATTTTCGGGCAAGGATTCTTCATAACTTCTTAAAGTTTGAATGCACAAGGGGGCAAAATATACACTTCAGAAGATATATGGAATTAACAGAATCACTCACATGTGATCTCTGCTCCTGAGGTTTGCCAATCACATACAAGGTTTTTTACCATTTATTCTAAATAAACCTCTCTAAGATCTTTGTACATCTTACCCCAGAACCCATTGTGTGGGATTACACTACGTATGTTGTTGTTTACTCATAGTAAATATAAATAATATAAATAATTTCAAACACAGGATTCAGGGGGATGAATAGCTGACTACTATCAAACTAAACTTTTGGCGAATAAACATGCATGGAGTTTCTTTCGGATGCAAAACGGGTTAGTCATTTCATTTTAACTGGAATGGTCCGCAGTAAGTTGGTTTTATAAACTTGCACTTGCATAGCGAACGTCTGCTTTTAAATGGCTATGGAGGAAAACAAGAAGAAGAAGAAGAATGGTGGAAAGAAGTTTAGTAAAAATATATAACAGGAGCCGTTAAATCTGATTTATGGGAACTGTGGAAACATATTAGAAGTTTATGGGATGAATTCAGATGTATGTTAAACTTTTAAGGCAGGTGATGGTAGTAAAATCTACTTCAGGCAGGATGATTGAGTGAGCCATTAACCACTAAAAGGCAAGTTCCAGAATTGTATTGCTTTGCTCAAAATTCTATAGTGACACTAAAACAATGCAGAAAAAAATAAAGCTGGGCTTTCAGGAGGAGTTGCAATGATTTGAAGCAGAAAGAATGGCTCCGTTGTCATAAGAAGTAGAAAGTAGAAACACACCAACTTCTATCTGAAGAACCTGATTCACTAAAATGGATCAGCGTTGCTGCGGGAAGTTCTCTGTTTAATGAGAGCTTATGAAAGCTTGAATGTCCTGCAGAGCAGCGTAGTACATGGCCATAGAGAATAATTTGTTGAACATGTGCTCCATCAAATTTAGCTTGTTGAGTTGGATTGCAATATCTGAAGCTCTCTTAATTCGGGTAAATATAAAAAGGGGCTATGAATGTGTGTTTTAGGTGCTACATATGTAAAAAGGAAGTGGAAGATACAAATAACCTCCTTCTAAATTGTCAGTGACATTCCACATTTGGAGTATGTTCCCTAGCATATGTGGAGTTAAATGAGCTATTACCAAGACAGTCAAAGAAGCTACTCTCGTACTGAAAGAGAAACTGGCTTGGCAAGGAAAGAAGGAAGTTTCCAGAGACTCACCACAGCTTGCATCTGGTGAACCGTATGGCAAAAGAGAAACGAAAGGTACCGTGAGGGGAAAAATGGAGTACCTGGTACAAATACAGATGTATGTTGCTCTTAGAAGCTTAGTGTGACTGGAAGATGTCTCAGTAACAGATAAACTGAGAGATTCCATTAGCTCCTTGCAGGACTAGTAATGTCCATATTGTAATCCTTAGGCAACCTACTGCACAATCTTAGTGCAGTTTCAGTTGTTCAATAAAATTTAGTCTCTTACTTGCCCCAAAAAAAGGGGGAATACCACAACATTCTACCATGCACCTTTTCAAGGAGAATAATTATGAGTGTTTTGGAGAAGAATGATCCAATTGCAATAAACCCAAGCACCACTTGTCTGTTCTTACTACTCTAACCTCACTAGGAAACTGATCTGCCACAATAAACTTGTGTATGGTATTCACAAATTTAGGAGCTAAAGCAGATTCTCCATTATCGGTCATCACATTACACCTCCAGATCACAGTAGCGTAAATAATCAAAGACAAAATCAGTGTTGTCAACGCTGCACTTAAGCCTTGAAGCGAGAGGAAAAACATGTTGAGCGTTTTGCTTATCCTAGCGGGCACTTCAGTGTCATCATCGATGCTCTAAGGCATACTTTTCCTTGCCATGAGCGTAATCCTGAAGAGACGACAATGAACAATTGATATTTCACTTCATTGTAATTTCTTAACTTCTTAGTCCATCTATTTGTTATTCATGCTTATAATTATTAGTCTTGGACTACACATACATATTTGTATTTTTTCTCCATTTGCGTCTTTCTTCATTAGAGTCCACGCTTTATTTGCGCTTAAAGCTCCAATGGTCCTTAAGAGTTTTTTTTTTTTGCTTTTCGCCTTTGATAACACTGAACAAAATGCCTAGACAATATATACACGTATACAGACTCACATATAAATGAGATTACCAGATTTTCCAGCCGACTCTGAAGAACTTGTATTCTCTGTTGCCCCATACAATGCTGCTGCAGGAATTTGGTAATTCATGTGCGGCTGATGTGACCTATGAAAACTGCTTGTTGAACTAGGAGTAGCAGTACTAGTAACTCCTACTGCACCAAAGGCCAATCAAATAAATAATATGGAAGAATCACGGCAAACAAATGTCATGCTGATCAAGCGAAGCCAGATAAAGATGCAAAAAATGAAGTTGGTGATTTAGTTAGATAAACCCCAAGCTGTTCAGCTAAATGTGTGCACAGGCGCACGCAACACATATGAAATAGTACATAAAATGCATATGGCCAGCTAAAGGTATGGTTGAAAGTATTGTAACCTCCAACCACTTCACAAACACTCATAGGACTTCAAATCATAATTTAGTTAATTTCTTTCCTCAAAAGAGGATGCACCTAGAGCCAATCCAAGAGAGAGCACATGAAAAGAATGGAATGAACAACTAAATCACAACAACAACAACATACCTAGTGCAATCCCACAAAGTGGGGTCTGGAGAGGGTAGGATGTACGCAGACCTTACCTTTACCTCTACCTTTGTGGGGCAGAGAGGATGTTTCCACCCTCGGCTCATAAAGAATGTAGTCAATGCAGGATACAAGAGGAACGAACAACTAAATCTAGCTTCCTAAAAGAAAAAGACAACTCTTACTACCCAGTCACATTTTTGTATACATAGAAGTCAAGTGTACCAGAACAGCTTCACCGAGTTTAGTGCTACAATTACAGCCCAAAAAACTTAACTGCTTGCAGAAATAAACAAGAAAGCTATTAACAGTCTGCACTGCTTCACCGGAAAGCTAATTAGGCTTGTGCCAGCAATATATGCATGTTGAGAAATTTTACTCACCGTTATGTGATGTTTCGGCATCAGTGGTCTGTGATAGAGCCTTTTCCTCTTCACCAAGTCGATATTCATAGTATTTGTAATCAGGACAGCTTTCATCAAATAAGAACCTGCAAGTAGATCAAATGTCATAAACAATATTTAAAAACAAATTTTCTTTTTCCTTGGGGAGAGAGAAATCAAATGATTGACCATTACACATACATAATAGGCTTTAGATAAAATCTCCAGTAAAGTGAACTCATCAGATAAAACTCTAAAAGAGACCAATGATTTTGGCAAAGAAAGAGCTACCAAACACCAACACAAAGTAGAGAATTAAATGACAAGGGGAAGGGAAGCACGCGAAGTGATCGCCAGTTCTTAAGAGGGTGAGGAACAATAAAAGAAGCCAATAGATGCAACAAAATTCATGGATGCGAGGACATGTGACCACAATTGCACTTATTGAGAAGACAGAACAAACCATGACAATCTACACCATAAGAAAAATCAACATCTGAGGAAATTATGTGACTATTCCACACGAAGAGAACACAAAGATTCTGATTCATACTTAAACGGTGTGTCTCCTGGATTCTTTTGGCGTGTAATATGCTCAAACTGCCTTCCGTTCTTCGCCACGAAACTTGCTAATTTGTCTGCAACTTTCTTCACTGTTGGATCACTTGGGGGATTTGGTGCTGCATGTCACTTAAAGAACTGATTAATACCAAGAGCATGAACAAGTGAATGTAAATTACTCTTGTAGCCACATTTCCAAATCTTTCATTGGACATCTCTTTCCACCAATGTTGGTAGGAACTTAAGTTATAAGCTGCACGATCAGACAAGAGTAACTCAAGAATGTCTAGTCCTTCTTATCCACAATGCCTAGAGAATATCCTCAAAGTACAAAACAAAACAGTAATATCTTGACTATTGAAGGGCTTCGGGAATTTGCAACATAAGGCTTCAATGACAGAGTAGTAGTAAATGAGAACCACGTCATCAGTTGCACAAGAAATTAGGTGAGTTATATGGTTTAACCAAAAGGAAATCACCAAATACCTCACCACCAAGAGAAAGCAAATTCTCGAAATGGACAAGAACTAAGACCACTCCATGAATTCTCGAAATTCCTAGGCTATAATAACAAGTCCTTGAAAAGTGAGGCTAGAAAACGGAAAATTAAAGAAAGGGAAATACATAGCTACTAAGAATGCTGTTCCAAGAACCAACATGTGATAACATGACTCATGAGCAAAATGATACTTTATTTACCGGGGGGAGGGGGATAGATAGAGAGGATATCATCAATAAAATTCCAATGTTTGTAATAAGTATTTACCAACATCAGTCTGTCTAAGAAGCTGGTGCAGAGCACGAGGTTCCTCCACCCTCTGCCGTTTAATTGGCCCGTCTCCTGAAGAATTCCCAGCTTCTTTTTCATCTTCATCATCCTCATCTTCACCTAACTTAACAGAAGGTGCAGCTATTTTGGACTTCTGTTTCAGGCTGAATGCAAGTTTCCCGCCTGAAGCAGCTGTAGTAGCTTTCCGTGAAGCATTAGCTTTAAATTCCAAGCTTGGCTTACTAATGACGGCCTTCGGTGTTGAATCTCCCAATACACGGGAGGTTGACTTAGACTCTTTTGCGGAGGCACCCTCCACCTTCTCCTTTTCCTTCTCCTGTTGGAGCTGTTTGAACCGCTCCATGAAAGAACCATCATTGACAAATAAGCTAGTATCTGTTGGCTTCTCCATTGGCAAAAAGCCAACTATTGTTTTCTGCCAGCTGTAACTTGTAACACCTCGTATTTCCGGGTTATGATTTGAGCACATGGACGAGGGCAAGTGGACCCGAACCCCGGGAAATGTATATTGTACCTGCGTTGATCCCGAGATAATTTTGGATTTAACAAGTGCGACGACGGGAATTAATATTGATAATTTTATATTCCCAAAGAGATTATAGACTAGTGTCATATTATAGGAATTATGAAATTGAGTAAAAGAGGGGTTTTAAAGTCGTCGGGATTTAAGTGAATTGGGATCGGGAATTAATTTGTGTGTGATGAATTAATTGTGGGGACAACACGAAGTGGAATTCCATGTGTTAGCCTAATATAAGGCTGTCTCAAAGACAAAGCACTATAAAATACGATCGGTGGCTTTATTTTCTGAGCCTTGAACATGCAGTTCTTCATTTTGAAGAACTTCTTCTCTTTTCCAATTTCTGTAAGAATTTCTCTAAAATTTCTCTAAGAAACAAGTTCACACTTCAAGGGTCATAAGATTGTTCTCAGTAAAGAACCCTCCCTCTGAAGCTCGATCAAATTGGGGTTGTCCCGTAAGCTTCGGATAACCAAAAAGAGGGAAAAGTTCATGGTGTTTTGGGTTGTGATTCACAAAGAATTAAAGCTTTGAACAAGCTTAGGAAATCAGAAACCCAGGTCGAGAGTAAGAATTTCGAGTGAAGACTGGGAGCCAATTTTCGAGAGCTCTGGTTTTGCTCGTCGGAAACTGAGTTGGAAGACGGGTTTTTTCCCGACGATTCTAATCGCTGCTTCTAATAGAGGTAATTCTTCTTATCCCTTGGTTTACACGAATTTTAGAATGTGATTATTACTAGTTCTAAGGTGATTATCGAGGATGTGGGATTATTAGTATCGTCGAAATTGTTGTTATATATATTGGGTATTTTTGGGACTGTCCGTGTGAAGTTAGTGATTGCATGTGAAATTGTTGGGTTGTTTTAGACCTTAAAACAGTAAGGGGGAGAATTGGGAAGGTTGATTGTGTCGCTACACATAGAACTTCACATAGAAGAAACATAAATTCTACGCGAATGAGGGGTTCGATAAAATGTCTCAAAGAGTTTGTTAGTAGCATGTTGATCCGATTATAATGTGAATCCTTCTTATGGTGTAGATAATCATTCATAGAGCTTACAAGGATCCATGGGGAGTAGAATATTTTCGACGATAAGGTATGTGAAACTCTTCTTTCTTTTTGGCATGATTTAATGAAAGTACGACGGACGTACATGATTTCTACACAGTCTAATTTCTAAAGATGTTAGCCATGAGAAATGCTTATGATTTTTCAGTAAAAGAGTTTGTTATAGTGATTTTATTGAGAGTCAAATGATGATTAAATTGTATAGTTACTCATGATACTTTATTCGTGCTGGATATGATTATATGAATTCACCGAGTCCCTCACTAGAGGGTCGGGACACGTTATAAGTATGTATATGATTATTCCATGGACATATATTCATGATGCGGGTATAGATACCCATGATAGTTTATGTATGATTATTCCATGGACATGTATCCATGATACAGGTATAGATACTCATGATAGTATATGTATGATTATTCCATGGACGTTGTATCCATGATGCGGGTATAGATACCCATGATAGTATATGTATGACGATTCCATGGACAGACATCCATGATGCGGGTATAGCTACCCAGGATAGTATATTTATATATATATGATTATATGGATAGGCATTCATGATTTTGATATGACTCTCATTTTTATAAGGCACAGTTGACTCTCATATATTCATATATGGCACAGTTGGATTTGGTATTTGATTTTCATACTTGTCTCCGGTACGTTTTGGCCAGTTATGATTATCTACTTGTGCTTTATGTTTCATATACTCGGTACATTCTTTCGTACTGACCCCCTTTCCTCGGGGGCTGCGTTCATGTCCGCAGGTACAGGTGCTCAGTTCGGTGATCCTCCAGCTTAGGATTCTTGCTCAGCTGTCTTCTTTGGGAGCTCCATTGTTCTGGAGTTAGTCATTTTGGTACATATTCGCTAATATAGACTTGTGTATATTTATCGTACTCTTAGAGGTATGTAGACAGTTGTGGGTTGTATATGTGTGGGTTGGTTATATGAGGATTGTAGATATGTTTTGGTTTGTATTTCGTTTTGGGTTATTCCCGTATATAGTGGCAGCCTTGTCGGCTCGCCTATTTGATATATTGACTAGTTGTGACTCCCTCGGGAGACAGGTTCGTTCGCATACAAAAACAGTCTTGCCGGCTTGCCTATTCTGACAAGTGTTGTTATTGCAGCGTTATGATGCCGGATTTCATATGGTTCCTAATGTCAGCCGATTAAGTGGCTTTCACTCCTTGCAGCTAGGGGAGTTTAAGGACTCATTTCCAAGGCTAGAAGCCTAGACTGTTGTTCTCACTCTTCCGAGGTTTATTCTCGAGGCGAGGTCAATGAAGATGGAAAGATAGTGAAGTAACCCTAAGGTTCGGTTCGGTGTAGAGATAAAGGACAGTAGGCCATCACTGGCTCTTCCCCTCGGATTCTTTCCAGAGCTGCGGCTATCAGGAATGGGCGATAGCCTATGACTAAAAGCGCCGACCTCATTGAACTATTCAAATTGTCATGTTAGTATAATGACGGCCAATTAGGGCGCCGGGTCGCGGCCCGTCGGGTCGGGGCGTGACATAACTGCTCAACAAGCACTCTTACAATATATTCAGATATTTAATGGTTACTTTTTTCAGTAAGTAAATATTCAGAGACTAAATGGTTTTATTATCTTTTCTTTTGTTAATGCTCTATAATTGAACATCATATTTACATTCCAAGTTGCATTCTCAAATCCATCGTTCATATCAGAAAAGAAAATGTGGCGTTTAATATAAAATTAAAAGAAAGCAGGTTTTTCCTTCTCTCCCACTCCCCTAAGGATTTTTTAGCATCAGCAACAAGACCATGCATGAGGGGGGTTAGGGCATGTTTGGTAGACTGAAAAAGGAAAATCAAAGACAGGAAATGTGAATTTTCCTTCCACTCAACTTATAGAAAGTCATGGATTCCCCACTTCTGAACTTCTTTACGCATTCAATAAAGTCGCAGGACTTGAAGATATAGGAATATCACTACCCACATTCTTCTTAATTTTAGATTCCTTTACCCATTCAAGTAAAACATATGCTAGAATGTTTTGTTTTCCTTTGTGTACTTACTTTCTAGACATTCATATGGATGCAGATAGGAAAATCATACAAAGTCTATGTCCAATACTCAATAGAACGTGTGAGAAAGGAAAATCATCAATCTGATATAGTATCAGTTGAACAACCTTCCCTAACAGAAACAGTTCTAAAACAAGGGAAAGGTAGTTTTAGCCAACTCACTTGACATGTGATAAAAAAAAACACTATAATTAACCAGTGTGACACCAACTGACTACATACCTTTTAAAATGGTAAGTATTAACAAACAGCCTTAGATTAGTTTTTTTAGCCCAGTAAAGTAATGGCCCTTCTTCAGATATTTCTCGCTGTCAGTGTGCTAAATAGCATCCCTTTCGCCTGATTTGAAAAACATGATGGTAAAAAACAAGGAGAAAATGTGAAGTAACATGTCAGGAAACTGCCATGCAGCCACAAGTGTATTGGCATTATACTCAATCAAGTATTCAAAGTGCACCTAACCCTATAGAGAGTTTTAGATTTCAAATGATCTAGCTGATTGCTCTTATAACTCACATGTTAGATTAATTTCAAAAATCAGATGTTGCTCATCTACAATTGCACTATAATCAGTTATTCACAACCATAACAGCAGAAACAATCAGGTAATGATAGCAATGAACGTTATTTCCATCTCCTTCAAAAAGTTCATTTGGACCTGTCTAGAAAATGTTTTTGGTTAAAAAAAAGTTAGTAGAAGTTAAAGATGTGTTAACTCGTTATAATTTTTTGAAGATTTGTCAGTGAATGATGATTTTCGGTCGAACCTCAACAACTCTTCAACTAAATGAAAAAGAACAATTTTTTCAATCAAACACCATCTTACAAAAAATAAATTTCACTTTTTATAACAAATTGCCACCCAAAGTCTCTCAAAGATGGTTTATCTTTTCCCTTCCTCTTTCTGCAACAGCTTTTTACTTTTTGATAAAGGTAATAATGTATCAATCATCAGCACAGCCTTTGTGCTGGGAGCCCATTTACAATTCCATATAGAAAAAGTATGCACTTGTTCCTCATACAAGGTCTATAGAAACTCTAGTAATGTTTCAGCTTTGTTTACATAGGTTTCGTTACACCAAAAATAAATACAATTGTGCAACAGATTATCTAGTCAACACAAACCCAACCTAAGCCGGACGTCCACTATGCTACTTCACAAACTCTAGCCTCTATTTCAACTCATTCCACAAAAATAACTGAAAAAAATCAACAGCAACAAGCAAACTTCAACAGGCTGATGTACTAATAATTGACCAAGGGAACATATATCATAACATCAAAGAAAAGCACAAACATAAATAAATTTATAATCTTCATCAAAATCCATCAATTAATTGAAACCCTAAAATCATCAACCACAATATCTACCTGAGGTATCAAGAATGAAAAGTCGATCCGGAAATCAGTAACCGTAACAGGATTGACTCAGCAGAACAATGAAACTGAAACCCTAAAACGAAGATCGACAAGAGAAAATAATTGGTATATAGTTAATGAATAAATATATGTATGTATGTAGTTTGGGGGAGAAAGCAAAAAACGAGCGGACGAGGAGTAAAGTGTTAGAATAAGAATATATAGAATAGTATTAGAAAAATTATTGTAATGTAAAATAGGAATAGGTACGTTATACTACCGGGAAAAGTAACGTAGAATAGAAATATAATTCAATATATAATCTTTTTTCATATTATTATATTATATATGAATTATATTTCTATTTATTTTTTTATTAGGATAGTAGTTTTATTCTAACGAAAAGAACACGTGGCTTTGAGCGTTATAACGATGAAATTTGGGGAAATAAAGGGCATATTGTACACTAAGTTTTCGTTATGTGTAGGCACGGAGGTCGAACCACAACTGTTATTTTTTGCAATCTTTTGCTTTCCCATATTTTCTTTATTTATACATGCATACCATAGGCGGTGGATAAAGGGTACAACTATATTACGAGAATTTTATGTGGATAATCTATTTTTAGGTCTTAATTATAGTTATTTAGGATACTTATACTTAATTTCTAAAAATTATTATCAAATATAGCAAAATAATATGAAAAAATAAGGGATTAAGCTCTAATCTTTTTCATTTTATCTCCCTCTTTCTATTTTTTACCAACACATAAAGTTGTAAATTTCATTAAAATTTCATTGACAATCATTAATGTTACACCCCGTAGTTCCAAGACACGTGTAAGAGAACGTATGTGAGAAGTTACGACTTTAAGTTGAACGAAAGAAAGGTTTGCTGTTTCTAAGGAAAAAAATTCCGAACCTCGGGAGGGAAAAATTGTTCGTTAATGAGAATTGGGTTCCCGAATTTGATATTTGAGACTTATAGAATTTATCGAAATTTCGGGAGATGAAATATTTTAGACCAACCGGAGGGCGACACGTGTCTTATGTATAAAGACTTCTTGACGTGCAAAGTATTGATTACTTGAACTATGTTAAAGTTAAGAGACTTGAAGTATTTTGTAAGTTATGAAACCTTATTTGAAAGTATATGATACTTGGTTTTAAAAGTATAAGTCTCTTGGTTGCAAAAAGATTATAATTGTCTAAAACATAAAGAGTTATAACGGCTTTATGAGAAGTTAGTTATAACGGATTTATGGAAGGTTAAGAGAGTGTTTATTTGATTTATAGGCATGAGTTTGCCTAGGTTGTGAAAGTAGAAGTTACTTGGTTTCAAAGCCTTGAAATGAATTTTCTAAAGGTGTAGTAACTTGATTTGAAAAAATAGACATGTCTTGATACTACGGGTGTTAGTATCTTGGAAGTTTTATATAAAAAGTGTTCTTTTTAAAGGAACGGAAGTACGTAGTACTTTGGGTTACTCCCGGATTTTATGTGACATGATAGTGCCTTAAGTTTAAATAAAATGAGAGTGCATGTTAATTAAGTCTAATAAGAAGTTAGGGGATTTCTTAACTTGCTTATGATATTTATAATAAGTCGGTGGTGTTTATGTTGTGATATTCATGATAGCCGGTGGTGCTAGTGTTATATTAATTGTTACGGGGTAAATCCCCGAGTCATTTGCATTTTGCATTTCCATGGATTTGCTACCCATGATACGAGTATATACTCATTGCGGGCCCACAGGGTCCATGCGGGTGAAATAGTTTCATGCGGAGCAAATTGCTCCATTGCGGATCCAGAAGACCTATGCGGGTGAAATAGTCTCTGGAGTAGGATTGCTTAATGATACTACGGGCGGGTGGCCCTAATTTGATCGTAAGCTTCCTATTTTAAAATGGTAAAGTCTACTCTTATTTACTCTCATTGTTAATAAGGCACAGTTTACTGTTAGTTTGGTTATCATACATGTCTCCAGCTTTATTTTAGACTATTATGATTTCATTACAAGATTTCGGGCCACATACTTGGTACTGTTATCGACCTCCTTCGGCGGCCGCGTTAAATGCCGCATGTTGAGGTATATAGCTTGTTAATCCTCACTCTTAGGATCACTGTTCATCTGGTTGGAAAGCTCCATTATTTCTTGTTGAGTTTATGTATGTTCCGTTGATTATCTCTGATGTATACCTGTAAGGGTGCCCAGATAGGGCACCAATCGCGGGCCCGGGGTCGGATCGTGACAAAAATGGTATCAGAGCAGTTAGTCCTCGGAAAGTGTCTACAGACCGTGTCTAGTAGAGTCTTGATTATCGGTGTGTTGTGCACCACATCTATAAGCAGGATGCTACAGGACATTTAGGATTGGTTTCCATTCTTCTGACTCTGAGATCCTGCGATAGAGCTGTGTTGTTAGGGTAGTCTCTCCTTAACGAGTTATGTTGATTGCAGCTATGAGAAAGGTGACAGTGACCCAGGAAAGATTATATGGATTGCGTATCCAGATTGGTAAGAATTGTTGTATAATTGGTATAATGACGTATAGCTATACGGATGTATGAATGAGGGCCATATATGTGTTGCCTGGGATGATTATAGATTACCAAGAGTTGGTAACGACTAAATAGATACCGGAAAGGTATGAAACAGTTTAATGAATTCTCATCAAGGTTTTACGTGCTAATTTGAAATAATTAGGAGATGATGAGCCGTCTGAAAGGGTAATGAACCCTTAAGAAGTCATGATTAAGGGACTTAATGGAAGACTACGTTAGTAGGTTAAGCTACGTGGTATGCTTAAGAGAATTGTACGGATGAGATCCGTATGGAGTAATTATGGTTGCTATGATGAAGACAACACGATTGAGAGTTTATGAGAAGTTATTTTACCTGTTTACGGGGGGACTGATAAGGTAGGCTTGGAGCATGGAAAATGCGAGCCTAAGAATATTGATAACCGCCGAGACCTTAGGTATATAAGGCATTCTCGGGCAATAAGATTTAATTCAGACTAAGGGTAAGAGTTAAGTGCGACGGTAGGTCGGGTTGATGACCTATTACGGGTCGCCCCATAACCTGAAATGGATTGGGATTAGTTGGTAGTAGTCCCGCTACGTGACAGGGCCACGAGGATGCAAGGCCCAGTCTAGTTAATTGGGTTCGTGGACGCGTTCCACCGGAACCGGATCGTGAGAGCCGGAAATGGCCTTATATTGTTTGATATAGTAACTCAAAGATTGGAGGCCAGAATCAATATGGAGGTTATGTACGTATGCTAGAATAAGTTCGGAAGTACGGAAAGAGTACGACCAGTAAGAAAGAGAGCAACCAAGTGTAGAGGAATAGGGCCTGAATCCATAAGAACCTTTCGAAGTAGCTACACCCGTGAGTGATTTGGTGGTAACTGGGCGGGTATATAAGAATTGTTCGGTGATGATACAGTCGTCAGACCCTAACAGACCTGGTAGATCTGGATATGACAGACTTTGAGGTCATTATAGGTACGGACTAGTTGACTTCTTGTTATGCCAACGTTGACTACAGAGAGAGATTGGTTCGATTCCAGTTTCCCGGCGGGCCGTTTATCGAGTGTAAATGAAGGGAAGTGATTGTAACAAGTGAATTATCCTTCCTTCTTTGACATCATTGATTGAAAAGTCTATGTGACTTGATTTTGATAAGACTGTGTGACTTGTTCATTAAGATAAATTGATGTAGAAAGTATGGAATAGTTGAATTTGAAGAGGTTAGAGATGGAAATGAAAGTGTACGGTCATTGAAAAAGTTCATGTTAAGTGATCTTGGAGGTACTTGGAGTTGGTTTAGTGTGGCAGTCAGGGCCACGACATTTCGAATGGTTTCAGGAAAAATGCGTGAGGCAGGAATAAGATAAGTGTGAGTACTGCCTGTGGAAAACAGAAGACATCGTTGGTAGGTTTTGAAAATCTATACGATTATAAGGTGGCGCTTGATGATTAAGATTATGAAAGGGAGATAAGCTCTCTCCCCCACGTAAAAGGATAGTTTTACGTATTATGGGGTTATGTGTACCCATGTTGTTAGGCGAAGGATATGAGACTGGTAAGGCTCGTGTCGCCGTACCATAGGTTCTGATTTTAGGTAGCCGTTGGAAAAGTATTGTGTTGGGGTAATTGAGGGTGACATTAGGAAATGGTCGAGGACGTGTCGTAAGGATATGAATGTTGGTAATAAGCATAAATGGAAATGTGTGACCGATGATCAAGATAAATATATTTTGAGTTAAAAAAAAATATTAGTATAACGAAGGGGGCAAGCCTGTAATGACGAGCAAGACAGTATGATATACGGGGAGATAAGAGACCCCGGGACAACTTGAAATGAAAAAATAAAGGTAAGACGAGAAGACACTCGAATGATGAGAGACCTAATCATGGCAAGACGAGAAGTCTTGGCAAGCCATTGGATTACGAAATACCATGATTTGAGGTTGAATACCGGACTATAAGCTCTTTGAGCTGGGGAGAATAATAGGGTTGCTACTTGACGGGATCAAGGAAATCTCCTCCTAAATTGTGATTGGCAGGAAGTCTTGGCCATGAGACAAGCGACGAAAGTGAATCTAATTTTAGTAACCAAGTTGGGTGCGACAACACCCAGGATGGGAAACAGGAATCATAATTGATATTTTGGTGATACCCGAATATTTCGAAATTGTGTGAAAGGCTTCCAGTTATTGGGAGATAAGCCGACTACGACTATAGTTCTAACCCTTCCTGAGGGACTTGAGGGTTAGGTTGTTATGGTAACACTTTGAGTGTTGGCTGGGTTGTGTGCGGATGCAACACGATAAGGTTACAGCCTATAATTCCCAGCAGCTATGAGAGGCATTACTTATATGGAGTTCATGTGGATATTTATACAGACCACAAGAGCCTCCAGTATATCTTCAGACAGAGGCAACTGAGATTACGACAGAGACGGTGGTTAGAGTTACTCAAGGATTGTGATGTTGATGTCCTACACCACCCAGGGAAAGCCAATATGGCTGCGGATGCTCTTAGTCATAAATCTATGAGTAGTCTGTCAGATGGACAGCCATATAGACAGGACGTGGTCTGTGAGATTCATCAGCTAGCGAGCAGAGAGGTTCGATTGTTTGTTTCCGATGTTAATGGAGTTCGGATCCGAGAGGTTGCCGAATCTTTCATCGTCGAGGAGGTGAAGAGGCGACAATATGAGGATCTAGTTTTAGTACGGGATCGAGATACGGCTCTCCGAGGGAAGAAGAACCTGTATGAGATAGCACCTGATGGGGTGCTAGGATACGAGGGCAGGTGGTATGTACCCGATGCTAACAGGACTTCGTCAGCAGGTTATTAGGAGATGCACATGGAGCTCGTTACTTTATTCATCCGGAGTCGACTTATAGTTTATTCGTCAGCAGGACTTCGTCGCATGTTAAGGAAGAAAGGATTTATAGTTGTTATAATTGTTGTTATGTATATAACATGTTGGAATAACAACTTGGATTAAAAAGAAATTGAAAGGAAGTTGATATTGTTGTGATACATTGTGGCCGAATATGGCTTTGGATTATTGGACAATTTTATATTAATTGTGGGGCAGAATTTTACATGTCCTGTTAGGCGTGTAATCCCCTTTGAATTGCTGAATTGTTGAGCCTTAAAAGTGGCATTTGGTTATTGAATTCGGGCTTTGAAAAAGGTGGAAAAGTATGTAGAAACAAAGGAAGTGCTGCCCAATTTTTCGTAGAATAGGAAGCTTTATACTTAGAAATATTCTACGTTGAAATCTAGAAGTTGATAGGCGTTTTATGATCATTATAGGTTGATATTCTACGCGCGGCGTATTCAACTTGGCAAGTGGAATGAGCCGGAGAGGTATGTGGAAACTTTTCTTATCTCTTGAGCATGAATCTTGTAAAATGTATAGTACGGTAGACGTACGTAAATTAAGAGAACTCGGTTCCATTTTGGTATCCTTGCCTTGATTCTTGAAAGTGTAGTAACTTGACTTTTAAAAGGTATAGGTTACTTGATCTTATGTATAAAGACTTTTTGACGTGCAAAGTATTGATTACTTGAACTATGTTAAAGTTAAGAGACTTGAAGTATTTTGTAAGTTATGAAACCTTATTTGAAAGTATATGATACTTGGTTTTAAAAGTATAAGTCTCTTGGTTGCAAAAAGATTATAATTGTCTAAAACATAAAGAGTTATAACGGTTTTATGAGAAGTTAGTTATAACGGTTTTATGGAAGGTTAAGAGGGTGTCTACTTGATTTATAGACATGAGTTGCCTAGGTTGTGAAAGTAGAAGTTACTTGGTTTCAAAGCCTTGAAATGAATTTTCTAAAGGTGTAGTAACTTAATTTGAAAAAAATAGGCATGCCTTGATACTACGGGTGTTAGTATCTTGAGGTTTTTATATAAAAGGGGTTCTTTTTAAAGGAACGGAAGTACGTAATACTTTGGGTTAAACTCCCGGATTTTATGTGACATGATAGTGCCTTAAGTTTAAATAAAATGAGAGTGCATGTTAATTAAGTCTAATAAGAAGTTAGGGATTTCTTAACTTGCTTATGATATTTATGATAAGCCGGTGGTGCTTATGTTGTGATATTCATGATAGTCGGTGGTGCTAGTGTTATATTAATTGTTACGGGATAAATCCCCGGGTCATTTGCATATTGCATTTCCATGGATTTGCTACCCATGATGCGAGTATGGCGTATATACTCATTGCGGGCCCACAGGGTCCATGCGGGTGAAATAGTCCTATGCGAGTGAAATAGTTCCATGCGGAGCAAATTGCTCCATTGCGGGTCCATAAGACCTATGCGGGTGAAATAGTCTCAGGAGTAGGATTGCTTAATGATACTACGGGCGGGTGGCCTTAATTTGATCGTAAGCTTCCTATTTTTAAATGGTAAAGTCTACTCTTATTTACTCTCATTGTTAGTAAGACACAGTGTACTGTTAGTTTGGTTATCATACATGTCTCCAGCTTTATTTTAGACTATTATGATTTCATTAAAGTACTTTCAGTTTCACATACTTGGTACCTGTTGTACTGACCTCCTTCGGGGGGCTGCGTTCATGCCGCAGGTTGAGGTATATAGCTTGCTGATCCTCACTCTTAGGATCACTGTTCATCTGGTTGGGAAGCTCCATTATTTCGGAGGCTTGTCTTTTGGTACCGTTTCCCTGAGGTTGTAGATATAGGTACATTCAGGGGTATGGCGTGGCTCTGTCCCGTCACAGTTGTTATGTCAAAACTCTTAGAGGTCTGTAGTCATATCATGTGGGTCGGTTTGAAAAAAAAAAAGAGGTAACTGCTTTTGGATTTATGTATATTTATATATATCCAGGGATGTAGCATTATCGGCTAACCTGTTATTTATTTCTTGTTGAGTTTATGTATGTTCCGCTGATTATCTCTGATGTATACCTGTAAGGGTGCCCAGGTAGGGCACCAGTCGCGGGCCCGGGGTCGGGTCGTGACAATTAAATAGTTTCAAAGCTTTAGAATTTGAACTTTAGGCAGACCCGTCTTTGAACCCATGCGAGGTGTGCTACTGTACATTGCCCCCGAAAAAACGAATTTTTTAGGGCCCCTTGTTTCATTTTTATTAAGTAGTATTAGCCATAATTTATTGTAAAACTATAATTCGCAGATCTTAGCTCAATTAATGACTCACTTTTACGAATTAGAATAGGGCCCAAAATATTTGAGACGGTCCTGACATTAGTCATTACTAGACTCTTTTTCCCCGTGATATTACTAGACGTGCATTACATAAAACATCATACAAGTCTCTGAATTTAGTGATGTCTTAGTTTCTAAATGAATTTCCAAAATACAGCTAAAAGTTTGACGCCTCAATATAACGTCAAACAAGTTAATAGACGATTTTAAAAATGAACCATATATGAGCTAAATACGTCATTTCATATTTAGTTTTTTTTTTTAAAGGTCAAATTAGTCGTTGTATGATTTGAAATTAAGTAATTTTATTCCTGGCTAAATCATTTCTGCCATTAGGTAGGAATATCGTTTTTGCCATTAATTTCTGATAGAGCTTAAAACTAAAGATGACTATAAATTTTATCAAAAAATTATGAGTAAATGGAAATTTTATTTTTTTAAGAATTTGGACACGTAAAGTCCATCTATTTTCATACTAAAACTTCGTTAAGGCAATGCAGAAAAGTACAAATAAAGGGCGAAGTTGAGTAATTTCAAAAGTATAAGGTTAAATATTGGAATTTTTTTATACTTCCTTCGTCTCAATTTTTATTATTTAGTTTGACTGAACACAAAATTTAAATAATAAACGAAGACTTTTGAATCTTGTGGTCTTAAACAAGCTAAGGATATTTATGTATTTATATATCAACTCGTTAAACGTAAAGGTAACTTTAAAGTTGAATTATTGTCAAATAAAGAAATTTATCATTCTTTTTTGAATTAATTAAAAATGAAAGTGTGTCATATAAATGTTGGAAATTTATTAACTTGAAATAAAGTTAATCCTATTATTTATGACTCGAACAATTGGGGTCACGCACATCGGAAACGCCGTTTCCACACACGTGCACACGTTGTACCAAGGATCGTAAATTTTCTTAATGAAAGAGATATTGGTATTTAAACGAAATATTTGAGACATGAAATGATAGACAGTTATTGGTCAAATGACGAGTGTTTCACGTTGGTAAATGAAGGAAGAAGTGTACGATATGTAAAAGATGAAACGAGTCGAAAATCGTCGCGGAACCGTGAAGGGCCGCAACGCAACCACTGTCGGAGCCGTGACGCCTCCAGTCAGCGCCGCGGCGCCTAGGTGTCTGGCAGCTCCTGGAATTTAGGCGTCGTGGCGCCTCCCAAGCAGGGTCGTAGTGCTTCGATGGCAGTGAGGTCGACGAAAGACAAAAAGTTTCTGACTTTTGGGCTGGTTTTGGAGCAAGATCCTTCATTACTTGGCACTTGAATTCATCCATTATTTGGCTTAATTATAACCTCTCAATAAGTGTCATTACATGGCCTTGATTGTCATTAATTGGCTAGATGAGAGGTCATCTTACACACACTATAAATTGAAACACTTTGCTCAATTGAAGAACACAATTGAAATCAGTTTTTCTGAATATCTCTTCCTCTCTAGCTTTTTTTCACACACTCAAAATGTTCTTCTTTTTAGTAAACATTTGAGTTTCTTTTGCTCAATTGTTTATTGTTGTTTTATATTGGGAGACAAGTTATCAATCACCGTTAAAAGATTTATACGGGGCAATATTGTCTTAAGGACAGAGTGAATATCACTCGACTCAGCAAACCTCTTGTTCTTATTTCCAGAATTGTAATCTTTGTTGTTGTTGCTTACTTTCCTTTTCCTTGTAAGAATCATTGTAACTCACAATCTTCAGACAATATTCTGTTTAAGTAACAAACAAGATGACTGGAGCCAAAAAAATCGTTGTTGGATCTTCCACTGCTGCTCAAGACACACCTGGTGCCTTCCCCACTGCTGCCACCGCTGCACAAGGCTCAACCAACGCATTTGCCACTGCTCATGGGAACGCTACCGTTCCACCACCCGCCGGATTCCACCATGAACGTCCAGACAAGTTCATGGGCACAAACTTCAAGAGATGGCAGCAGAAGATGTTGTTCTTTTTTACGGTTATGGGAATGTTACATTTCTTAACCGAAAATTCACCACAAGCTGGAGATAAAACGGACCCTCAGCTGAATGAAACGGCTGAAGGGGGCCAAGATATCCATGTCATTAATGGCATGAAGATGACTCTAGATGCTTGGAGTCATAGTGATTTCATCTGTCGGATTATATCCTGAATTGTTTGTCTGACCCTCTATACATGGTGTATTGCATTGTTGGAACTGCCAAAGAGTTGTGGGATAAACTGCAGAAGAAGTACAACACATAAGATGTGTCTACTAAGAAGTTCATCATTGGAAAATTTCTGAAATTCAAATGGTGGACAACAAAACTGTGATGTCCCAAGTCCAAGAATTTCAAATGATTTTACATCACCTGGATTTTGAATGAATGAAGCCTAACGAGCAATTTTTGGTTGCGCCATTAATTGAAAAGTTACCTCCCTCGTGGAATGAGTTTATGAGTTACTTAAAACTCAAGACAAAGAAAATGACCTTTGAGGAACTTATTATGAAACTCCAGATTCAGAAAGATAATAAGAAGGTCATGCCAAAGGAGAAACAACCCGCTGAAGCTAAGGCAAACATGGCGGAAGTCAAAGGGAACTTAAGCAAGAAGAGAAAGTTCTAGAAGGATGGTAAGGGCCCAACAACTGAGAAGTTTAAGGGGAATTACCATCACAGTGGTAAACCTGGTCACATGATCAAGGATTGCCGCAAACTCAATAATGAGAATAAAGATAAGGCCAAGGGTAAGGCTAAGGCTAACATCGTCGAAGACACACTTCTTAACTATATGATTAAGGAGTTCTCGGCGGTGGTACTTGAAGCCAACCTCGTTGAGAATCCTATGAAGTGGTGGATGGATACTCAAATGGAAGTTGAAAGCAGATGGATCTATAGACAAGTACAAGGTCAGGTTGGTAGTCAAGCGCTATCGACAAAAGGAAGGTTTTGATTACTTTGACACCTCATCTCCGGTGTCTAGAATGATGTCCATACGAGTATTCATAGCTATCGTCGCGTTGTGGGATCTTGAAATACATCAAATGGATGTTAAGACAACCTTTCTAAATGGTGATTTGGAAGAAGAAATCTATATAGACCAACCCGAGGGGTATGTGATCCAGGACAATAGAAGAAAGTTTGTCGGGTTGTCAAAGCTTTGTATGGGATGAAACAGGCCCCGAAGCAATTGCATGAGAAATTTGATAGTTCTTTACCACCGAAAGGATTCACCATCAATGAGTGTGACAAATGTGTCTACACGAAAGGAAATGTCAATTTGTTTGTCATGATATGTCTTTACGTAGACGACACGTTGATCACATGAAGCAGTCATAGGTTAATCCTAGAGACTAAGAATATGTTAAAATAATGTTTTGATATGAAGAATATGGGTATCGTAGATGTCATCTTAGAGATCAAGATCTCTAAGACATCTGACGGACTGGTCTTATCTCAATCTCACTACATCGAGGATGTGCTGAAGAAATTTGAGATGGTCGATAGTTCGTTGATAATGACGTCATTGGATATAAATCAAAAGATTGATAAAAATCATGATTCGCCCGTACGCCAGGAGAGATATGCGCAAGTGATTGGTAGTTGATGTACATCACAAACTGCACTCGACCTGATATCACTTATGCAGTCAACAAGTTGGCTAGGTTCACCCGTAATCCAAGTATGATCAATGGAAAGCGTAAAATCGGGTACTATGATACCTAAAATACACGCAAAATTATGGGTTACACTACTATAAATTGAGACAATTGGCTTAGTTGAAGAACACACTTGAAGTCAGTTTTTCTGAATATCTCTTCCTCTCTAGCTTTCTTTCACACACTCAAAAATATTCTTCTTTTTAGTAAACATTTGAGTTTCATTTGCTCAATTGTTTGTTGTTGTTTTATCTTGGGAGACAAGTTGTCAATCACCGTTAAAGGATTTATACGGGGCAATATTATCTCAAGGACAGAGTGAATATCACTCGACTCAGCAAATCCCTTGTTCTTGTTCTTATTTTCATAATTATAATATTTGTTGTTGTTGTTTACTTATCATTTTCTTGTAACCATCATTGTAACTCACAATAAATTGGAAGATGGAGAGTAATATGCAAAAAGAGGAGAAGAAGAAAACACTTGCATAAAAAATAAAAAAATAAAGGGAAAACGAAAAGGAAAACAAAAAGAAATTACGTTCTTGCTTTGTTTGAAAAAAATAACAAAAAGAAAATCATTTGCTTAGTTGATAATGGTGAGAGATACCATAGACTGAGTTCTCACCCTTCTTGTGTTGTCATTTTCTGGACTTACAACATCTTTCTTGACATTTCTGTATTATAATGGGACTCTTTTTTCAATTTCCCTAATGCAGAACAATATATACTCTTTAGTGCTCGCTTACAACAACCACCACAAAAATAACATATTCACGGTAATTCCATAAGTGGGGTCTGAGGAGAATAAAATGTATGCAGACCTTATCATCCTTTGTGGATAAAGATGTTGTTTCCGATAGAACCTCGGCTCTCTTTAATGCTCGCTTGTGGGAGAGAAATTAACACAATGCTTTGAGTAAAACAAAAACGAGTTGAGCAATTTTATTGACGATATTTTCAATGGAAGTTGAGATGGGGCTGAGCTTAAACATAGAATAGGGGGCTTTCTGGGCTTGGTTTGATTTGATTTCGAACGAGTTAAAAACTTTTGCTAAAGGTTGTATATTTTAATATTACAAACTAAATTTGAATATACTTTGATCAAGTTATAGACTAGAGATTCCAATGTCTCTTTTGTGATAATTTCCCCATTTTATAAGAATAGAAATAAGAAGACATGCATAGAACGCCATCTCAACACTCAATAAGAGTTTGCCCGTTTCCACCGTAGGTGTTTACGTCGCGTTCGTACACGCAGTGGAATTTGAAAATTTATGTTTCAAACCCGACGAACGGTCGAACTGCAGTATGATATGTAATGAAAATACAAAGCACATAGTATAATGTAATACCTCGACAGAATACTTACATTATGTAGAAATCAGCCAAGCAGTTAATTCTCGCTGCTTTGTGTAGTCCGAGGGTGCACACGCAAAAGTTCCTCGATTTGTAAGTTCTGAAAACTGTGATATAATTTCTAAGGCAGAAATGCTAGGGATTCTGACAGAGCTTTAGAAGAGATTTACCTCTCTTAGGTTTTCAGTGTATTGAAATGAGAAGATGAGCCTCATATTTATAGGATAAAATAAGAGCTCAAGGGTTTCAGTAGGGCCAGGCCCAGCAGAAACGAATTGGGAAGAATTCAGACTGCCGGGCCACGTCATGGCACCGCGGTCCTCAGCAAGAGGCACCGCGGTGCTGGCACGTGTTCCTGTCACCGCGGTCCTGAATCAAGGCACCGCAGTTCCGTCCTATTTTTCTGCCCATATTCCCATTTTAATGTCCTGGTCATCAACCGAACATTTAGGTATAATCTCCTTCTAATTACATCATTCAATCGACGTAACATTTGACTTAGTGTTACCCTTCAGGCCTTTACATATCGTCACTAATTACATTAGGATCTTTACGAAACTCCTAGACTGCGCCGGAAAACGAACCTAATACGTAAAGTTTAGCTACATAAAATATGTGAACTGAACCTATATGTGATAAGATAAAATCCTTTCATTCATGACACACTCAATCAAGCTTAGGATCTGTCAAGTGTTTATCTAAATGGCTTGATCATTATAACTCATCTATATTAGTTGACAACAGGACCATATCACAGACATGTCAATTGCATTGGCCAATGACTTAGTCAACCTAATACCATATGAGTATCTGAGTGTTCACTCGAATATATATTCAAGGAATGAATCTTAATCTTGGCTCACATACCACCTTTAATCTACTTCGTAATGCACCCAAAACAAGTCGCGTCTCAACCTATAAGGCATTTGAGCTTAGGACAGGATCAAAGTACATTACTCCGTAAACAAGGTGATATTGACCTCAAGTCTAAGGACTTCTATTTTCCACATGTCGATTACATTATAGACATATAACAAATAGTACATCAGCAGGGTATACCAATACTCCAACTAGTATCAATGTGTGCATCACAAGTTGTCATAACTCGTAGCAAGTGAGACATACTACATCCCCTAAGGATATGATGCAGACCACATGTCGATGTATCACATATCATCGATATCTCTATTTCGATGATCATTAGTCGAGGTAATTTAAGAGTTACATTATAACATTATTTCTCACATCATTAATAAACACGTAAACTCTAGGGATGCATTTATAAAATATTATAAACAATCAATTAATAATTCAACAAATGCAAATGTCATAATATTAATCATCATTAATATAAATACGAATGTGTATAAAGTACATTGTGTCCTAATACAGATTGTCTCTAGGACATACATATATTTTCAATCTCCCACTTGGCCTAGAGCCAATCACCAACATATCTAATACCCATGTTCTTAAAATGACCATTATGCTTCACCAAGCTTAATGGTTTAGTAAACGGGTCTGCTAGATTATTGTCTGTGGGAATATAATCTATCTTGATATCTTCAGCTTCCACCATCTCTCTCAGGATGTGGTACTTTCTTGGTACATGTTTGTTTCTGTTTGTTGATCTTAGTTCCTTTGCATGTGCAATGGCACCAGTGTTGTCACAATAAATGGTTATTGGACAACTAGCACTCGGAACAACCCCTAGTTCCTTCAGGAACTCAGAAATCGCGACAGCTTCTTTAGCAGCTTCCGATTCAGCAATGTACTCCGCTTAAGTAGTCGAGTCTGCAGTAGTAGCCTGTTTGGAACTCTTCCAGCTCACTGCTCCTCCGTTGAAAATGAACGTGTAACCAGACTGAGATTTGAAATCATCAACATCTGTCTGAAAACTAGCATCGGTATACCCAGTGGCAACCAACTCATCAACTCCACCATAGACTAAGAAGTAATCTTTAGTACGCCTGAGGTACTTGAGAATACACTGATCGCTTTCCGGTGTTCCTCGCCAGATTCTGCTGAACTTGCAAGTCATACTAATCGCAGCGCCACATCCGCCTAATGCAGTCATGGCATACATGATCGATCCTATAGCCGAAGCATATGGAATCCTCTTCATGCGCTCAAGTTCAATAGCATTAGAAGGGCATACCTTCTTTGATAACTTGATGTCTTGACCCATCGGAAGACCGTCTTTCTTGGAATTCTCCATTGAAAAGCGTCTAAGCACTTTGTCTATGTAGACTGACTGTGACAGTCCCAACAATCTATTAGGTCTATCTCTATAGATCCTAATTTCCAGAATGTAGCAGGCTTCACCTAAATCCTTCATCATGAAGGTCTTGGACAACCAATTATTAACTGACTGCATGAGAGTGTTATTATCTCTCATTATCAATATGTCATCAACATATATAATAATGAATACAATTCCATCATCCTTGCATTTGGAATAAACACAAGGATCCTCTTTGCTTCTGATGAAATCAAAAGATTTGATAGCATTGTCAAAGCAAATGTTTCAACTCCTAGAGGCTTGCTTAAGTTCATAAAGGGACTTCTGTAGCCTGCACACAACATTTGGTCTGGGCTCACATGAAAAACCCTCGGGTTGTTTCATATACACTTCCTCAATTAGATTACCATTGAGGAATGCAGTTTTGACGTCCATCTGCCAAATGTCATAATCATAATGTGCAGCTATCGCAAGCAAAATCCGAATAGACTTTATCTTAGCCACCAGTGAAAAGGTTTCATCATAATCCACACCAGGACGCTGAGTAAAACCTTTAGCCACTAGTCTAGCTTTATAAGTCTGAACCTTGATCACCTTTTTTGGCTTCCCTAAAATAGAATATTTGGAAGTTGGTAAAGACCCGCCCCTTGTTTCAGTCAGAATGAGTCCGACTGTATATGAGAGGAGATGGAGGCAACCGACCGGTGTTTGAATAACTGTATGCCGTGATCCAATTCAGAAATTTAACAGATGCATCAATCTTCTTCTTGAAGACTCATTTGCATCATATGGGCTTAACCCCATTTGGAAAATCAACCAAGTTCCACACCTGATTGATATACATAGATTTCATTTCGGATTTCATGGCTTCTTGTCATCTTTTCGAATCAATGTCTAGCATTGCTTCGTTGTAGGTTCTAGGCTCGTCTTCATCTGGAATATCTAGCTCATTTTGTGTTTCCACAAGTAGATTTAGTCTTTTCGGATGACGATGAGATCTAGTAGACCTACGGAGTTGATTGTCTTGCAGTTCAGTTACAGGTATGTTCTGATTGTGAGTAGGTTTTTGTGCGCTGGTCGAACCACCAACATTAGAGCTTTTAGAAATATCATTTTCATGTCTTTCCTGAATAGGAGGAAATGCAACTGGTGCATTTGCTCCCAATGTTTGTGCCGGAAGATCTTGCATTTCTGCATTATTCCTCATAGCACTCTCACTGGTCGAAGGGGGTACCCTAAATACACAATCTTCGCCAAAAGCTCCCACTGAATTCTTGTCTTCATCATCGGGCAAGGATTCAACCTCTTGGTTATTTTGTTCTTGAATTTCTTCAAGTTCTATCTCCGTGCAACTCTTATCCTTGTAGACATATTCATCTTCAAGGAAAGTTGCGTTCCTAGAAACAAATATCTTATGTTCTCCAGGAAAGATAGAAATAATATCTCTTAGTTTCATTCGGATACCCAACAAAGTAACATTTCTCACTATTAGATTCTAATTTATGAGTGATCAACTTCTTGACATATGCAGGACACCCCCAGGGCCTCATGTGTCTAAGTGATGGCTTTTTGTCACACCATACCTCAAATGGTGTCTTTTCGACTGATTTAGATGGAACTCTGTTTAGAACATATATTGAGGTCAAAATAGCGTATCCCCAAAGGTATGTAGGAAGAGCTGAAAAGTTCATCATGGAACGAACCATGTCAAGCAAGGTTCAGTTTTTCCTCTCGGAAACACCATTCATCTGTGGTATTACAGGAGGTGTTCATTCGGAATGAACTCCATGAAGCTTTAAGTAGTCAGGAAATTCTTTACTTAAGTATTCACCCCCACGATCAGATCAGAGAGTCTTGATACTCTTTGAGAGCTGTTTCTCAACTTCACACTTAAACTTCTTAAACTTCTCAAATCCTCGGATTTGTGTCTCATAAGATACACATATCCAAACCTTGATAAGTCGTCTGTGAAAGTGATGAAGTAAGAGAAACCCTCTCTAGCTTGAGTCGAAAATGGTCCACATACTTCCGTATGTACCAACGTAAGTACCTCCTTGGCACGGATCCCCTTTTCAGAAAGAGGTTTAATGGTCATCTTACCTTTCAAACAGGATTCACAGTTACCATAAGATTGTAAGTCAAATGGTTCAAGGTAATTTAATTTCCTCAACCGTTCTATCCTTGTTTGATTGATATGACCAAGTCTGCAATGCCACAAGTAGGTAGAATTTCTTTCATTTAACTTAGCCCTTTTATTTTGTACATTAAAAATTTTCATGTGATAGTTTAAGGTATACAATCCATTCACTAGAGGCGCAATTCCATACACAACATTATCTAAAGTCAAAACCATATTGCCATTAGACGTGTTTGAGGAAAAACCCTCTGAATCAAGTACATGAATGAAAATAATATTCTTTGTCAAAGAAGGAACATAAAAACAACTGTTCAACATTAAAACTTTGCCAAAAGGTAAATCTATCCTATAAGTTCCCACGCGCTCAGCAGCAACTCGTGCTCCATTTCTGACGCGCAGGGCCACCTCGCGAGGCCCGACCTTCCTACTATCAGTTAGCCCCTGCACATTTGTACAAATGTGTGAGCCACAAGCGATATCAAATACCCAGGAATGAGAATCATTTATATATAGATTAATTTCAATTACAAACATACCTTGCACATTAGCACCTGGTGCCATTCCTCCGCCTTGAGCAGTGCAATCCTTTCTCCAATGCTCCTTCCTATTGCAATTCATGCAAACATCTGATACCGGTAGTTTCTTCTTTTTCTTCGCCCCTTCATTGGGCTTCATCGCTGCTGCCGGAGCACCAGTTTTGCCCTTCCCCTTCTGTTGTCCCTTACCTTTCGGTTTGGGGCGACTAGAGGAGCCAACCATCAAAATAGGCTTAGTCTTTGAGGTCGGAGATTTAAAAGTTTTCAACATATTATGTAACTCCGACAATGTCGCTTTAGTTCCATTCATATTGTAATTGACAATGAAACTCTCAAACGATCTAGGACGTGAGTGCAGGATGAGGGTGGTGTAGATTCTGTCATGAAACATTATGTCAATGGCGGCCAACCTCTCAATCAACTCAATCATCCTCAACACATGAGGTGAAACTTGGCCCCCTTCATTTAGCCTACACTTGAAGAGTTCTATGAGAAAGTCATACTCTGCGAATCATAAAGACTCTTCAAATGAGCTAACATTTCGTTGGGCCCCATAGTTTCATGTTGTCTTTGCAATGACTATGACATAGAAGACAACATTAGGCATTGAGCTGAGGTGTCATCCTTATAATGTTTCTGGTAAGCAGCCTTGTCGAAGGTTGCATACTCTGCAGAATCCTCCGCTGGAGCGGTGGGGAACATTTTGTCCAAAGTATACACAATTTCTTCTTGTCTCAGGACAATTCTGACATTTCTGAGCCAGTCAATGAAGTTGGGTCCAGTAAGTTTGTTGGACTCCATAAGCATTTTCAACGAAAAGTTTGACATTTCTGAAGATCTGAAAATAATAGATAGAACAGGAAAATGCAATCAAAATCATTCTCCTAAATTATACACATTCATAATTTGCTAATTTTAACATGGCCTTTTGTTTTAATTAGCTCCCACTATTTTTTTTCCAACTTCTAAGACCCCAAGATAGAATATGTACCTAAATCAATATAAAAGTCATAATGGCCAAGATCCAAACATATGTTATATCCGCGTTTGTTTTGGCTGATAACTTCAATAGCACACTTTGGTAGGTCCTCAATCAATTGTAAAGCAACTCTACAACTCTTGGTTTGATTAAATATCTTTCATTTTAATCCTACATCTTTAGACTAGTCCGACACTTTGGCATCAAGATTCATCTAAACAAGTCAACCCCATTACACGACTGCGTTTTAATGCCTAAGTAAATTGAGCCTTTGCAAGCAAACACTTTGGTGTAAATACCTATAAAAGTTTATTATCTACTTTCATTTTAACACATATATGAAAGGGCTTGGTCCTCTTAAACTTAGAACAAATACTTTGGCAAAACTACTTGTATCGCCGAAAAGGATTTAGCACCCTAACAATTATAATGGACGACGCGTTATATTTAGACTTGTATTTAATGTTTGGGGAACATTTTTAGTTTTCGGGAATTCATTCAAGATCAACAATCAAGTCATACATCATATGACATCCTATCATGCAATATCTAAACACAATTAGATGGAAAACCATCAAACCCAATAAGCATGATAAAAGATGGTTTTAATCACATACTGGGCGCCGTCTACCCAGACAGTTATAGCGGTCATTTGAAATTAAACAATTAATAGGCGCCGCTTACCCAGACAATAATTGCGGACGCTATGCTAATAATTTAAATGCATCACATTTAACACTTAACACATTTGTATATTATTCAATAATATACTATTAATGATAACTATGTATCTATTTGTATAAACTCTATAATCTATGTAAATGCCAAACAGTCCCTAAACATTTTCTGATTTTAAAATTCTGATTTTCTGGAATTCTGTTAATTTTCAGAATTTACACTTTAGTCCTTTAAGAATTTAAAATTCAATTATGAACCCTTATAAATTTATAAAAATGTAATTCTAAACTTCAGAAAATATTTTCAAACTTTTGAGACTTGTTTGGAATTTCTAGAACCTAAAATCAACTTCCAAAAAACTTTCTTTAATTACAAATTTTCCCAAAAGGACCAAATATGTTTGATTCAAAACTTTATTTTCAGAAACTGAAACTTCTAAAATCTCAGATTCAGAAACTTTTAAATCTCTATTTCTGATTTTTCAATTTTTTTTTTAAATTCGTCGTCGGCACCCCGGTTCCAACAGGTGGCACCGCGGTGCCTCTGAGGTAGTAAGCCACTGGAATCTGCAAATTAATTAGCACCGCGGTCCTAAAAAGTGGTACCGCGGCGCCTCATAATTATCATCACAGGCACCGCGGTCCTAACAAGTGGACATGCGTTGCCTTGAAGACAGATTGTCCGAAAAAATAATTTTAAGCTTCTGGATGAACAACACCGCGACTCCCATGAATAGGACCGCGGTGCCTCTTGTTTCATCTGGCAGCAACGCGGTGTCGCCGCCAAAACCCTAGCAGGCATTGCGGTTCTCTATCGTGGAACCGCGGTGCCTTATCCCCAGAAACACAAAACTGAATTTTTGAAGCCCTAAAACTGGTTTAGGGCCAGATCTTTCAGATATATCACTTGTATTACCATCACTATTAAAACAACATGTTCATCGACCATCAAATCTAATTTTCTTGTCGTTCTTCATTTCAATGCACCATGCTTTAAGCCGAATAACGCATATCAAGTTAGAAGAGTTATATATTGGATCGATTTTCTCGAATACATAATTGTTCTAACAGATTAGGGCACAAGGACTATGTGTTCTAAAGATTTAGGATTTTAAAGCTTTTAAATACATAAAATATAGATCTAAACAAATTCTAACTCATATTATCATTAATATCATTACAAATTACACAAAACAACCCAGACTCGGATATCACTGTAGGTGTTTACGTCGGGTTCGTACACGCAGCAGAATTTGAAAATTTATGTTTCAAACCCGACGAACGGTCGAACTGCAGTATGATATGTAATAAAAATACAAAGCACATAGTATAATGTAATACATCGACAGAATACTTACATTATTGTAGAAATCAGTCAAGCAGTTGATTCTCGATGTTTTGTGTAGTCCGAGGGTGCACACGTAAAAGTCCGTCGATTAGTAAGTTCTGGAAACTGTGATGTAATTGCTAAGTCAGGAATGCTAGGGATTCTGACAGAGATTTAGAAGAGATTTATCTCTCTTAGATTTTCAGTGTATTGAAATGAGAAGAGGAGCCTCCTATTTATTGGATAAAATAAGAGCTCAAGGGTTTCAGTAGGGCCAGACCCAACAGAAACGAACTGGGCAGAATTCGGACTGTCAAACCACGTCCTGGCACCGCAGTCCTCAGCAAGAGGCACTGCGGTGCTGGCACGTATTCCTGGCACCGAGGTCCTGAATCAAGGCACCGCGGTTCCGTCTTATTTTTCTGCTCATTTTCCCATTTTAATGTCTCGGTCATCAACCGAACATTTAGGTATAATCTCCTTATAATTACATCCTTCAATCGACGGAACATTTGACTTAGTGTTACCCTTCATGCCTTTACATATCGTCACTAATTACTTTAGGATCTTCACGGAACTCCTAGACTGCGCCGGAAGATGAACCCAATACGTAAAGTTTAGTTACACAAAATATGTGAATTGAACCTATATGTGAGAAGATAAAATCCTTTTATTCATGACACACTCAATAAAGCTTAGGATCTGTCAAGTGTCTATCCAAATGGCTTGATCATTATAACTCATCTATATTAGTTGACAATGGGACCATATCACATATATGTCCATTACATTGGCCAATGACTTAGTCAACCTAATACCATATGAGTATCTGAGTGTTCACTCGAATATATATTCAAGGAATGAATCCTAATCTTGGCTCACATACCACATTTAATCTACTTCGTAATGCACCCAAAACAAGCCACGTCTCAACCTATAAGACATTTGAGCTTAGGACAGGATCAAAGTACATTACTCCGTAAATAAAGTGATATTGACCTCAAGTCTAAGGATTTCTATCTCCCACATGCCGATGACATTATAGACATATAACAAATAGTGCATCAGCAGGGTATACCAATACTCCAACAAGTATCCATGTGTCCATCACAAGTTGTCATAACTCGTAGCAAGTGAGACATACTACATCTCCTAAAGATATGATGCAGACCACATGTCGACGTATCACATATCATCGATATCCCTATTTTGATGATCATTAGTCGAGGTAATTTAAGAGTTACGTTATAACATTAATTCTCACATCATTAATAAACACGTAAACTCTAGGGATGCATTTATAAAATATTATAAACAATCAATTAATAATTCAGCAAATGCAAATGTCATAATATTAATCATCATTAATATAAATATGAATGTGTATAAATTACATTGTGTCCTAATACAGATTGTCTCTAGGACATACATATACTTTCAAAGTGTCTACGATAGAATCCAAATTTTGCACGAATCTTACCAAATTAGAGATTTTTTTTTGTAAGTGCAACCTCTCAATGGGTAATTGTGCTTTTTAAATCATGATTCTCACGAGTTAAAGATTTGACTTTTGAGTCACGTTGCTCAGATTCAATGATTAAAGCTTTACAAATATTTTGTACATGCTTAATCATGTCATCTTGAGAGTCAACTTGATCCAATCACTGAGCCACACTAGTTGAAACAAAATCACTAAAACAATTTACATCTGGAAAGTTAAAATATTCATACCTTAGAGATGTTCCAGCATATGTTGTTGCTGATATTGCCACAGATGTTGAGACAACATTGTCGATGACATCTTCATTATCGGACAGAAACTGTTCGAAAATAGCAGCCAGTATTGCTTGTGATTTTGATTCTGGATCTCCTTCTTCATCATAACTAAGAAAAACTCACCGACTCTTACCAAATTTCCAAGAGTGTTTGTACATTTATTAGCATAATGACCCATCTTGAGCATGCATGTCCGGACTCAATTTGCTTGAGATCAAATTTGGTATGATCCGAATTGAATTTCTTTAGTTACCTTTTTGTGTATTTGGAGAAAATCTAGTGGGCTGATGATTAAATATTTGACTTTGGTACTCTTTGGATTTAGACTTAAACCTATCATTGTTGATCTTTCTCACCATCGAAATGAATTTTTGAGAGAGCAAGACAACATTAGCACCATCACATACTTCTTCAATCGCACAAATCTTTATATTGAACTTCTCAGGAAGAGAACAAAAAGTCTTTACCACAAGTTGGGTTTTTGTTAAAGGAACACCAAACACTTGACATTTATTAGAAGGTATGTTGGGCAGAATGTTGTCCAACATTTGTCCCAGCATATTCACATACATGAAATATGTTGTCACAAATGTTACGACATTAATTCCAACATTATAAATCTAAAAACGCCATTCAACTTTTCAAAATAGGATTTTACGTCTTCCGTTTCTTCCATCCTCAAAAGTTCTTTTTTCCATTGTAGCTCGCATTATTGGTTTCTTCCGCCGTTCATTTGAATTTGGGTGTAACAAGAATGTCACATTCCTCATCCGGCAACTACATTAATACAACATACCCATGGGTTATAGATATACATGCCCTAATATCAATTAATTTGATATGAGAACATAGACGATCCAATAGGCATAATTTGAACCAACGGAAAGTCTACCAATATTTTGGATTTACCGGATCCATAGCTTAGAATAATATGATCAAGCACGTATTGTGTCAAGTGTTGGCTTTGATACCACTTGTTGGATCCCTGGGCTATGGATAGGTAAGATTAAAATTGAAACAGCAAGAACCACTAAAACAGTTTCAAATGTTGCCTACAATGTTGAGACAACATTTCTGGCAACACTGGTAAAAAAACAGAATAAACCTTAAGAGTATAAATGCAACGGAAAAGTAAAAGTCACAAATGTTTATATTTTCAAAGGTATATATTAATATATCCCTTGATGGTCAATGACCAAAAGAATTGTATATATTATATATAATTATAAATGAATTTATTTTTACAAATTGTACAATACAAACAAAAAAGAAATTACAAAAAAGAAAGTCACAAATGACTTCACCTACGTTAAAAAGTCTAAAATGACAAATACAACATCTTCATTACAATTGCATTTACATTGAGCTTAATCTAGAATAGAGATAGCAATTGTAATGTGGGACAAATATTGTTAAAAGAGTTAGGCTAAAATAAAATGTTTTGATCCAGATTTCTGAAGTGTAATCCCGGGAGCTCTCTTGGTATTTTTACATTTTGATTCTGGATGACAATACTCTGAAGTTCCTCCTCTATTTATAGTGTGGAACTTCCTTGAAACTCTCACTGGTTGGTTGTGAAAGTTGAGAGAAAGATGACAGCAACTTGGACCTCTTCCAGCTCCTTGAATTTCTCAATAGCTTTAACTTGGTCTTCAGGTTGCTTTGATTACAAGCTTGACTCCTTCAATTTCCATGTTTTAAACACAGCTCCATATTCAGCTTGCCTAGGGCATTTTTAACTCACAGTAATAAATATTGTTTTGGTCGGAAGAATAGGCAAAATCGTTTACAAAGATGTTGGGTGAGATGTTGCGGCAACATCGGAGACAACATCTGCATGACACTGCGGATGTTGCGCAACACTGCAGGCAACAACTGCAGAACGCTGCAAGATGTTGTCCAGGCATTAAACCTGGTGTTGTCACAACACTCACACAACATCAACAATCTCCCCCTTTTTGTCTTTCTTCACAAAATTCCATACAAACCTAAAATGTCTAGGATACGACTGATTGTAAATGTTTCCCTTAACATTCCAAACTCAGCAAGATTGTAGTCATGCTCCCCCTCAACCTGCAGTTTCAAGTTTCAAGTATTGTATTATAATTTGGGTTAGTAAGAACATATGTTTTGTTAGTCACAACATACATACAACATTGTTGTAAGTACCAAGAGACTAACATCCATACATCATCCACAAATAAAATATATACAGATATATTTACAGGCCAAAAATAGAACTGTCTCATTGTCCACACATATCAATATCTATCAGCGTGAAGTAAGACAAAACAGTTTAGAAGAAATGTTGGTCAAAATATTGCATAACATTTGTCCCAACATATCTCTATACATGTATGTAGATATGTTGTTACACATGTTACAACACTAATTCCAACATTAACAATGTCCCCATTTTTGTCTTTCTTCACAAAACCCACACATTAATCAAACATGAACAGTTCAGGTTCAGCATCATCAATCTTCCCCTTGCTCTTTATTCAGCACCAACAACATCAGTCTGAGAAGCTGTTATACCCCGTAGTTCTGACCCTACGTATGAGTGCGTATGAAAGCATGTAAGACTTAAAATTTTCAAAAGATAGGTTGACGGATTGTTCCAGACAGGTTTTAGTCAACATTGAGGCGGGTTATGACTCGGTACATTGAGAGTTCCTAAGCGGTTCAAAGGCCTAAGTGCGTAGTTCGTTGAGTCTAGTTTCCAAGGCAACCAACCGTTCGTCGATAGGACGTCGGAGTAGGAAGTTATAGGAGTTACAAGTTCGGTCTTGTGATCAGTAATGTGCTTGGACAAAGGCAATAGGCATGGCGTAAGGCGGATTTCAGGCGGAAAAACTTAGGAAAATCAGATTTCTTCTTTTAAAAAGGCCATGGGAGGGTGACAAGTGTCCCCCCATCTGATTTCTTGCATGCCTTATATTGACCAAGTCTTGAAGACTTGGTCATCTTTCAATCCCTCTCTCTCTCTAAGCTTAAGCTCCCACTTCTCTCTAAAATTCCAAGAGGAATTCAAGCCTAAGGAAAAATCTGAAAAGTTAAGGACAAGAAGAAAGCTTGTGGCTAGCTTGTAGGAATCATTGTGGTGGTATTCTTGGAAAGGAGGCTAGCAAAGTTGTTGGAATAGTTTTGGCTAAAGCTCCAAAGGTAACATTTCTTCTCTTATGGTTAGTTATTAATGTGCATGTGAAGAAGAAGGAATTTGTAGTAGTAAATAATGCTCTTAGAGTCATTGCATGTAAGAAGTGTGGTTTGGATATGAAAGGATTGGTTAAGAAGATATTGTGAGCATGTTGTAGCCTAAAAACCACCTTAAAATTGTTAAGTGAATTGTTGTACCTTATGGGGCAGAATTTTACACACCCAAGTTTAGGTGTGTAATCCCCTTTGTATGTTTGGATTGTTGAGCCTTAAATCTGGCGTTTGGATGTTGAATTCGGCCTTGAGAAAGGTGACAAAGTATGTAGAAACAAAGGAAATGCTGCCCAATTTTCCATAGAATTTAGTGGCTTTGAACTTAGATTATTTCTACATTGAAATTAGAGGTTAATAAACGTATCATGGTTATTATAGGTTGACATATTACTTGCGGTAGTTTGGACTTAGCAAGTGGATTGACCGAAGAGGTATGTGAAGCTTTCCTATCTTTTGAGCATGAGTAGTTGTATCTATGTAGTACGGTAGACGTACAAGATTTAGTATTCTTACTTGTTTTAAGTATATAAAGACTTGTTTTATTTTAAGAAGTATAAGTCCCTTGGTTAAGGGAAAAGTATGATTTTACTAAAGTATAGGGTTAATATAACAACTTTATGGGAAGTTGGTTTATTAGCTTTATAAAAGGTTGATAAGAAGAGATTTATTCTAAGTAAGATAAGTAAGGACAAATGACTTGATTTATGAAAGGTAAATTGTTTTTAAGGCATCAATTGCCCAAAAGTTTTATATGAAAAAGAGTCATTTTTAAAGGATATGAGTATGTGGTACTTTGGGTTAAATTCCCGGATTTGCTTTTATTAAGAATATTAGTGCCTTAAGTAAACTAAAATGAGAGGGTATATGAACAAGACTAGTAATAAGTTATAAAGCTTTCTAAACTTATTTATGATTATGATATGATGACTGTTTGAGTTAGGGTAAGAGTATATCTGAGGGGCAAGCCCCAAGATCGTTATACCACCTTCTCCAGGGTAAGAGTATGAATGAGGGGCAAGCCCCAAGATCGTCATACCACCTTCTCCGGTGTAAGAGTATATCTGAGGGGTAAATCCCCAAGATAGTTATACCATCTGCTCCAGTGTAAGAGTATATCTGAGGGGTAAATCCCCAAGATCGTTATACCATCTGCTTCAGTGTAAGAGTATATCTGAGGGGCAGATCCAAGATCGTTATACCACCTGTTCCGTGGATTTGCTACCCACGATGCGAGGAATACCTCATGCGAGTCCTATGGGCTTATGCGGGTGAAATAGTCTCACGCGGTAGTCTGACTATGCGAGGAATACCTCATGCGGGTCCACATGACCTATGCGGGTGAAATAGTCTCACGAGTAGGGGTGCTTATTGATACTACGGGCGAGGTACCCTGTTTTGATCATGAGCCTCCTATTTTATGCAGTATTATATATATATATACTTGTCACTCTCATTGTTAGTAAGGCACAATAAAAGGTATTTTGATTGTCTTTCAGGACTCCAGCTTACTTTTAGACTTATGATATCATTATTACAATATTTTCGTTTACATACTTGGTACATGTGTATTGACCCTTCCCATAGTTTGCGTTCATGCCGCAGTCGAAAGTAATTGGTAGATCCCGCATTCTTAGGATCACAGATTCTTGAAAGCTCCGTCCTCGAGGCTTTATATTTTGGTATGATTCCACGAGGTTATAGACTTTTGTACATTCGGGGTATGGCGGCCGTCCCGCCACTTGTTATTCCTTAGAGGTGCGTAGTCACGTTTGTGGTTTGAGGTAAGAATAAGTTGTCTTCTTATACTTTTGATTAGTATGTTTTATGGGCGGCACTTATCGGTGGCGGTGATGTTACCTTTTTATAAGTTATGTGTTATGTATGTTCCGCTGCTATTCTCTGATGTATACCTGACAGGGTACCCCGGTAGGGTATTAGTCGCGGCCCCGGGGTCGGGTCGTGACAAAAGTGGTATCAGAGCAGTTAGTCCTCGGAAAGTGTCTACAGGCGTGTCTACAGTAAGTCTTGATTATCGGTGTGTCGTGCACCACATCTATAATCGAGAGTGCGCAGGACATTTAGGATTAGTTTCCATTCTTTCACTCTAAGATCGTGCAATAGAGTGAGTTATAGGTTGAACCTCCTCCGATGTTTTCCTTTATGTATCGATTATGTCTCCACATGGCAACATCGGCCCGAGAAGGGCAAGGCGGTGAGGTGTTGCTAGTGGACGGAGAGTCACGAGGCACGAGCCGATCCTACGGAGATGATGTTTAGGGCGGCGAGTTCCACGGCGTCGCCCGGCCTCAGAAGTTCGGCGTGAGCGGCGCTCACGAGACGCGATGCGGAGCCTCGATCCGATCGGGTCGAGTATAGAGATTACGGAACAAATCCGCTTATTGACCAAGATAGTGGCATGGCGGCCGTGAGCGAGCAACCAACCCAGAGCCGGCGGTTACGGATTCGGATTTCTGAGTTGTCATCCACCCGAGTTCTATGGTTCGATATTCGAGGAGGATCCGCGGGAGTTTGTCGCGGCGATTCTGACGGACCATGCAGTGCTTAGGGCCTCGGATCGAGTCCGTTATACTAGCTTCTACCGATGCGCGATATTGCGTTGAACTAGTTTGAGTCATGGGTGTTTTCGAGAGGTGAGGATGCTCTTCCATTTGTTTGGGAGGAGTTCAGAGGCTTTCTGGATCACTTCTTACCTCACGAGATGAGGAGAGCCCGCGTAGATAGATTCTTGACCTTGAGGCGGGGCGGGAGGACTATCGGGAGTACACTGAGTTTGATTCCTTGGCGGTATGCACACCATTGTAGGCGATATGGCGAGATAGGGTTCACCGATATGTGATGGGTTAGGCCGTCGTATGATTCGCATGCTTGGGGTGGCTCTTCCGCGAGGATGGATATTGCCGAGATGCGGCGTATGCGCGAGGATTGAGGCGAGAGAGCGGGGATCGGCTAGATTTAGGCGACCCAAGAGGCGAGGCAGCAGGTCTCGAGGCGATTTTGGCGGGCGGCCTCGGCAGCGAACTAGGTCCACATTTCAGCCAGACAGAGTGCTCCTTCCGATTTTCTCGCGGGAGGTCCGATCACCGGGTTATTCGAGGGCGGTCGAGCTCGGACTTCGAGTTTCAGGAAGCGAGGGACTATCACCTGTCGAGACCACCCACGTCTCGGTGCGTTCGATGCGGTAGGTCTCATCCGGCGAGTGCCGTATGGGTTCGAGCGTGTTACTCTTGTGGCAGCGACCATCGAAGAAGGATTGTCCGCCCCAGGCGGCGAGGCGTTACGATTCAGCCAACGGTCTTGCGGGATCTTCGTCTTGATGGTCGACGCCGAGGCGTGGTACTTACAGCGGCGAGCGCGGCGAAGGTCGTGGTAGGGGTTCGATTCTAGCGGTCCTCGAACCGCATCTATGTTATGTCGGTAAGCGGGACGGAGGCGTCGCGGATGTCGTCACGGTACATTATTGGTTTCTTCTTTGTGGTGTATATGCTTTGATAGATCCGGGTTCTACCTTGTCCTATATATCTCCTCATATTCTTTGCTAGAATAGGGATAGAACGAGTCCATAAAACCTTTTGAGGTGGCTACGCGATGTAATTAGTCGGTAGCCGAGCGGATGTATAGAGCTTGCCCGATGTTGTAGGCGATCGTCGACTCTAGCCGACGATAGAGTTGGATATGACGGACTTTGATGTGATTATGGGTATGGATTGGCTAGCGTCTTGCTATGCCAATGTAGGTAGAGAGAGATTAGTTCGGTTCGGTTTCTGGTGGTAGGTTGCTCGAGTGGAAGGGAATCTTTGCATCGCCGAGGGTAGGTTTATTTCTTACCTCGGCTAGGAAGATGGTGCGGAAAGGGTATATCTACCATATGGTTCGTATTCGACATCGATCGAGGTGAGATACGGACCTTGATCGGTCGGTCGTTAGAGTTTCGGGCGTATTCCCGACGAGCTGGGTATCCTCCGGAGAGGAGGTTGCGTTTGCATTGATTTGGCGCGGATACTCGGCCGATATCTATTCCGCCATACAAGATGGCACTTTGCAGTTGAAGAATTGAAAGACCGGTGAAGGACTTCTTGGAGAAATGCTTTATCGGGCCAGTGTTTCTCCTTGGGAGCGCGATGTTATTTGTAAAGAAGAAGGATGGGGCCACGCGTGTGTATTGATTACGCGGTGAACAAGGTAACTATCAAGAACAAATATCCTCCCGGGATTGGCGATTTGTTTGACCGATTGCGAGTGCAAGGTGTTTTTCCAAGATAGACTGCGATGCAGTTATCATCAGTGTGAGTTAGAGAGACAGATATCCCAAAGATCGCATTCGGGACCGGTATGGGCACTATGAGTTCGGTGATGTCTTTCCGGGTTGACAACGCCAGAGATTCATGTATTTGATGAGCAGGTGTTCAAGCCATTCTTGGATATGTTCGTTATAGTTTTCGTGATGATATCTTGGTGTATTCGCGCGAGCGAGATCATCTGGTCATTTGAGACGGTATTAGAGTCCTCCGACCGGCGATTGTATGCCAAGTTCTCGAAATGCGAGTTTTGGTTAGCTTCGGTGGCTTTCTTAGAGCATGTTATCGGGTAGATGGTATTCGGGTTGTCTGGCAAGATGAGGCAATCAGACTTGGCGGAGACCCACTACCGACGGAGTGCGCGACTTTGGGCACTTGCGGGTTATTATCGGAGGTTTGTGGAGAAGTTTGCTTCTATTTCAACACCTTTGACTAAGGCGACTCGGAAAGCGGCTATGTTCGATGGATGGATACTTGTGAGAAAGTTTCGATTGCTAAAGGAGAAGTTGACGACCGCCCAGATTCTTACTCTTCCGGAGGGTTTAGATGGATATGTGGTTTTTATTGACGCCGTCAGTGTCGGGCTTGGAGTGCGTCTTTGATGCGGCACAACAAGGTTATAACTTACGCGTCTCGGCACTTAGGAAGCATGAGAAGAACTATCCCACACATGACTTGAGTTGGCGTGATGATTCATGCCTTGAAGATATGAAGACATTATTTATATGGAGTTCGTGTGGATATTTACACGCAGACACAAGAGTCTCGGTATATCTTCGCGGAGGGAGCCGAACTTGCGGCGAGAGCGGTGGTTGGAGCTGCCAGGATTACGATGTTGATATTCTATACCACCAGGAAAGGCGATGTAGTTGCAGATGCCCTTAGTCGCAGATCGATGGGTAGTGCATGCGATGTTGACCAGAGAAAAAGGATATGGTCCGAGAGTTACATCGCCAGCGAGCCTTGGGGTTCGTTTGGTTGATTCGATAGTGATGGAGTTCGGGTTCGAGAGGTTGCCGAGTCTTCCATCGTCGAGGAGTGAAGAGGCGATATGAGGATCCGATTATGATCCGTGCTCGAGATGCCGCTGTTGAGAAAAGAGAGTGTTTGAGGTAGCGCGATGGGGTGCTAAGATTTGAGTCGGTTGTGTGTTCGCGATGTAGACAGACTTCGTCCAGATTACGGGAGGCACACAGTGCTCGTTATTCTATTCATCCGGGGTCGACTAAGATGTATCATGACCTCAGATGCGTGTATTGGTGGGATGGCCTGAAGAGGGACGTTGCGGAGTTCGTGGCGCAGTGCCCGAATTGTCAGCAGGTCAAAGTTGAGCACCAGAAGCCCGGTGGGCTGCTGCAGGCTATCGATATTCCGACTTGGAAGTGGGAGATGGTAAATATGGATTTTATTACGGGATTACCTACCACTCATAGGAAGCATGATTCCATTTGGGTTATTGTCGACAGGCTAACGAAATCAGCCCATTTTCTTCCAGTCAGGACGACTTTTTCGGCCGAGGATTATGCTAGACTGTATATCAGGGAGATTGTGAGACTGCACGGAGTGCCCGTATCGATTATTTCAGACAGAGGAGCCCAGTTTACGGCTAACTTCTGGAGGTCTTTCCAGAAGGGATTAGGGACCCAGGTGAGTCTTAGTACGACATTTCATCCTCAGACCGACGGACAGGCCGAGCGCACTATCCAGACACTTGAGGATATGTTGCGGGCTTGTGTTATTGATTTCAGGGGTAGCTGGGAGGATCATTTACCTCTTGTGGAGTTTGCTTACAACAACAGCTACCATTCCAGTATTCAGATGGCGTCTTATGAGGCCTTATTTGGGAGGAAGTGCAGGTCACCGATAGGCTGGTTCGAGGTAGGAGAAGTTCAGTTAGTCGGGCCAGACTTGGTTCAGCAGGCAGTGGAAAAGGTGAAGCTTATCCAGGAGCGGTTGTTGGCAGCTCAGAGTCGACAGAAGTCGTATGCAGATCATCGGCGTCGACACTTGGAATTTGAGATAAATGATTGGGTTTTTCTAAAGGTATCGCCATGAAGGGCGTGATGAGATTTGGAAAGAAGGGGAAACTTAGCCCGAGTACATCGGGTCAGATCGATTGTCCGTAGGGTAGGCAAGGTTGCACTATGAGTTAGATCTGTCGTCCGATCCGAGGCGGTGCACCCGATTTTCACGTATCTATGCGGAAATGTATTGGAGACCCATCTAGAGTGCACCGATTCATGATGTCCAGTGTGGAGGAGTTATCGTATGAGAGAGTCCCATGCGATACTCGATCGTCGAGTTAAGCGATTTCGGACGAAGGGCGTGGCTTCCACAAGGTCTTATGGCGGCGAACGAGCGAGGAGAGATGGCGGAAGCAGAGGATGACATGATGAAGAAGTATCCTCACCTATTTCCTATACCTCCAAGTAACCTATTTCCTTGCTTATTAGTTTGATTTAGCAATTATGCTTGAGTAATGCTGTGGCTATGTTGAGCGTTTTATTTGCAAAAGAATAATTAAGAGGGTCTATGTCGATATTGTGATTTGAGTAAGCCTAGAAGGAACATTCGGGACGAATGTTTCTAAGGGGGGGAGAATGTTATACCCCGTAGTTCTGACCCTACGTATGAGAGCGTATGAAAGCATGTAAGACTTAAAATTTTCAAAAGATAGGTTGACGGATTGTTCCGGACGGGTTTTAGTCAACATTGAGGCGGGTTATGACTCGGTACATTGAGAGTTCCTAAGCGGTTCAAAGGCCTAAGTGCGTAGTTCGTTGAGTCTAGTTTCCAACGCAACCAACCGTTCGTCGATAGGACGTCGGAGTAGGAAGTTATGGGAGTTACAAGTTCGGTTGTGATCGGACATAAATGTGCTTGGACAAAGCGACGTAGCATGGCGCCAAGGCGGGATTTCCGGCGGAAAAACTTAGGAAAATCAGATTTCTTCTTTTAAAAAGGCCATGGGCGGGTGACCAGGGGCCCCCCCCCCCCCCCCCATCTGATTTCTTGCATGCCTTATATTGACCAAGTCTTGAAGACTTGGTTATCTTTCAATCCCTCTCTCTCTCTAAGCTTAAGCTCCCACTTCTCTCTAAAATTCCAAGAGGAATTCAAGCTGAGAAAAATCTGAAAAGTTAAGGACAAGAAGGAAGCTTGTGGCTAGCTTGTAGGAATCATTGTGGTGGTGTTCTTGGAAAGGAGGCTAGCAAAGTTGTTGGAATAGTTTTGGCTAAAGCTCCAAAGGTAACATTTCTTCTCTTATGGTTAGTTATTAATGTGCATGTGAAGAAGAAGGAATTTGTAGTAGTAAATAATGCTCTTAGAGTCATTGCATGTAAGAAGTGTGGTTTGGATATGAAAGGATTGGTTAAGAAGATATTGTGAGCATGTTGTAGCCTAAAAACCACCTTAAAATTGTTAAGTGAATTGTTGTACCTTATGGGGCAGAATTTTACACACCCAAGTTTAGGTGTGTAATCCCCTTTGTATGTTTGGATTGTTGAGCCTTAAATCTGGCGTTTGGATGTTGAATTCGGCCTTGAGAAAGGTGGCAAAGTATGTAGAAACAAAGGAAATGCTGCCCAATTTTTCATAGAATTTAGTGGCTTTGAACTTAGATGATTTCTACATTGAAATTAGAGGTTAATAAACGTATCATGGTTATTATAGGTTGACATATTACTTGCGGTAGTTTGGACTTAGCAAGTGGATTGACCGAAGAGGTATGTGAAGCTTTCCTATCTTTTGAGCATGAGTAGTTGTATCTATGTAGTACGGTAGACGTACAAGATTTAGTATTCTTACTTGTTTTAAGTATATAAAGACTTGTTTTATTTTAAGAAGTATAAGTCCCTTGGTTAAGGGAAAAGTATGATTTTACTAAAGTATAGGGTTAATATAACAACTTTATGGGAAGTTGGTTTATTAGCTTTATAAAAGGTTGATAAGAAGAGATTTATTCTAAGTAAGATAAGTAAGGACAAATGACTTGATTTATGAAAGGTAAATTGTTTTTAAGGCATCAATTGCCCAAATGTTTTATATGAAAAAGAGTCATTTTTAAAGGATATGAGTATGTGGTACTTTGGGTTAAATTCCCGGATTTGCTTTTATTAAGAATGTTAGTGTCTTAAGTAAACTAAAATGAGAGGGTATATGAACAAGACTAGTAATAAGTTATAAAGCTTTCTAAACTTATTTATGATTATGATATGATGACTGTTTGAGTTAGGGTAAGAGTATATCTGATGGGCAAGCCCCAAGATCGTTATACCACCTTCTCCAGGGTAAGAGTATGAATGAGGGGCAAGCCCCAAGATCGTCATACCACCTTCTCCGGTGTAAGAGTATATCTGAGGGGTAAATCCCCAAGATCGTTATACCATCTGCTCCAGTGTAAGAGTATATCTGAGGGGTAAATCCCCAAGATCGTTATACCATCTGCTTCAGGGTAAGAGTATATCTGAGGTCCAAGCCCCAAGATCGTTATACCACATGTTCCGTGGATTTGCTACCCACGATGCGAGGAATACCTCATGCGAGTCCTATGGGCTTATGCGGGTGAAATAGTCTCACGTGCGGTAGTCTGCGAGGAATACCTCATGCGGGTCCACGGGACCTACGCGGTGAAATAGTCCCCGAGTAGGGTGCTTATTGATACTACAGCGAGGTACCTGTTTTGATCATGAGCCTCCTATTTTAATATATATATATATATATATATATATATATATATATATACTTGTCACTCATTGTTAGTAAGGCACAATAAAAGGTATTTTGGTATCTTTCAGACTCAAACTACTTTTAGACTTATGATATCATTATTACGATTTTCCGATTTACATACTTGGTACATATTATGTCTTGACCCTTCCTGGCTGCGTTAAATGCCGCGGTAAGAAAGCGGTGGTGGATCCTCGTTCTTAGGATCACTGTTCCGGTGTCAGAAGCTCCATTCCTCCGGAAGCTTATATTTTGTTGGTACGGTTTTCCCTGATGTATAAACATTGTGTATATTCAGGGGTATGGCGGGGCCCTGTCCCGCCACAATTGTTATCCTTAGAGGTCTGTGGTCACGTATGTGTTAGGCTGTAAGAATAAGTTGTACTGTTATACTTTTGATTAGTATGTTTTTATGGAAGGCAACCTTATCGGTTGGCCAGTGATGTTACCTTTTTATAAGTTATGTGTTATGTATGTTCCGCTGCTATTCTCTGATGTATACCTGACAGGGTACCCCGGTAGGGTACTAGTCGCGGCCCCGGGGTCGGGTCGTGACAGAAGCAGCACCAGTAGGATGTTGTCCCAACATCGCAGACAACATCCTTATGTTCAGTAAGTAGTAGCAGTCACCACTGTATAGTAGAGCTTGTACAACTTCAACTTCATCCCCCTACATTTCAGTTTCCTTCCCCTGCATAGAACAATATTTTCTCCCTCTTTTTGTGGAGAAAGCAGTATCATGAAATGGACAGTGTTGCTTAGATCGTTGATAACATTCCTGGCAACATCGTCATTTCCTGCTTCATTCTTTCTGTTCAAGTCAATATTTCTATCCTAGAGGAAGATGATTGACCAGTTTGCTGAGAGGTATTGAGCTTGAGTTCTTTGTATTCGACGATGGCTAATGTTCATTGGATGGAGTGATATTTGACAGTTGTGTCGACATTGGAGAGGTATTCTATTGGTGAATATGTATGAGAGAATTTTGGGAATTAATCATGATAACAATTATTTATATTGGAGTGTGAAATGATGATGAGTTCAACAGATAGATAGAAAATAACCTGAGGAGATGATTCCCCCCCCCCCCCTTTTTTTAAATAATTTTTTTTCTCGGGAAAAAACTCTTGAAATGACATGTAAAATACCAAATAAAAAGAGTATTATATACAAGACAACATTTATTTAAGCAACTCACAATAATATTTCTCAAAAAGTAGGTAGTGTAGAATAATTGTTACTCTTCACATCCCTAAAACAAAGTGTTTTACATAGCATAAAACATCATTAAAAATTTAAAAAAATGGTCCTCCAGAATTTTGGTTTTTAGTTATTTAGAGAGACGTGTTACATACCACAATCCAGAAAAAAAAAACAAGATTGAACAATGTACTGGAACACGATATTGTGAATGATGTTTGCAACATTTCAAAGTTCAACAAGCATTTTGAGGCTCAAGGATTTTCTAATTTGGCAAATGAAAATTCTGTATATGTTCCCTATGAGACTGATCGCTGGACTAATGTGACATTTTACCATTGTCCTTAATCAACTTAGTTGAACACATACAGTTAAAGGAATAAATATTAAGGAATTTTCAACCTTCTTTAAGCACATGATACTCCTATAGAATAGGAACGGTGCCAAACTTACAGCTTTGCTCTTTTTGTATAAAACTAAATCTTTAGTAGAAGTTTCGTCTTCTTATGATACTCTTTTTTTATGATACACATAATTGTTATATATACCATCGCAGAGAACGATATCACATTCAAACCTTGTCGTTGAAAAGTCATGCTTGATTCTTTTGAAAAATAGTGCAACATTACTACAACACATTCCTGCACATTGACTCAAACAGTAAATGTTACCCAGAATGTTATGTCAACATTTAGGACAACATCTACCTAGCCTGTCTTATTTTCAGAGAAAACAGAGACCAAGATATTTTTTTCAAGCTAGAAAATCTCTCATGATCTAAGAGTTTGATAAAAAATCAGCTAGTTGAGAAAGAGTATCAACATGTTTGATTTGAACTAGCTGTTTCCACTAAGTCTCTTGAAAAAATGATGTCTTATGTCTATGTGTTTTATACGTGAATGCTGAACAAGATTTTTGGAAATATTAATAGCACTCAGATTATCACAGTACAAAATCATAGTGTTGCTTGAAAAAAGATGTATAAGATTGTTGCCAAGGTAAACAATAGCATCTACTTGTATTCTCCCTATCATTCACATCTTCAGCCTAATTCAAGTCATTAAATCCTATTAAGTTAGGATAAGTGTCATTGAAATATCAAAATTTCCAACTCATACGTGCCAACAACATATCGAATAATACGTTTTACGGCATTTAAGTGGAATATTTTGGGACAGACTTGAACACATGCACACACAAATACACTAAACATAATGTTGGACGACTAACAGTAAGATATAAAAGTACCTATCATGGATTGGTACAATGTTGGGTCAACATCTTCGCCAACATCGTCTTTACATACCTTTTTGCGAGAAGTCCATTGGAGTTTTCACATGTTTAGCATTCTCCAATCCAAATCTTCTACCTATATTCTTGGCGTATTTGGTTTGTGAGATGAAAGTTCCATCTTTACTTTGCTTTATCTGCAGGCCTAAGAAATAAGTTAGTTACCCAATCATGCTCATCTTAAATGTTGATCACATAGCCTCGACATGAAAGTCTTAAGGTACGACTGTGAGGTCGAGTCAAAAGTTATGTCATCTACATAAATTTGAGCTATGATAATATCTACACCATGACATTTTATAAATATAGTTCTATCAGATTCATCATGGCTAAAATCAAAATCAAGTAGAAGTCTAATCAAACGATCATACCACACACAAGGAGCTTGTTTCAACCTATACAAAGCATTTCTTGGGCTTGTATACATAATGTGAGTGGTGAGGATCCTCAAAACATAGACTTTCTTATCAAGAAAAACCATTTAGGAAAGCACTTTTAACATTCATTTGGTACAAAATGATTTTTAGACAACAATCAACAGCAAGGGTAAGTCTAATTGATTCAGTTCTAGCCACAGGTGCAAAGATTTTGTCATAGTCCATACCTTTAACCTGAGTATAGCCTTGAGCCACTAGATGGACTTTATTTTGAACTATAGTTCTTGATTAGTCTGACTTAAAGATCCATTTAGTTCCACTAACATTTGAATTGTTAAGACATGGAACCGGATCTCAGACATCATTTCGAGAATGTTGCTCAAGCTCTTCTTGCATTGCTTGAATCCAAAAATTATCTTTTAGTGCTTCCAAAATATTTTTGGTTCCAAAGTAGATATGAAACAAGAAAGACTAACCTGTTGGTATATGGTAGACATACACACATACATTACCATCTCTCGGTAGTTGATTGACTCTTTCTCTCTTGTAATAATTCCTTCACAAACTCCCCCTATCACCTGGTCTGAGGGATGATTCTTACTAATCTTTGATGGAGGGTCTCTTGATCTTGCATTTCAGTTCTGGACTCCTCCTTCACTTCGACCCTTGTGGTCTCTTCTTGTGGTTCAGATGTTGTCTCTGATGTTGTGACACTATTTGGGACAACATCTGATTCTGCAGTTTGCTCTTTTTCTGTTGTAACTGCAATGCTGTTTTCTGATGATTTACATGTCACATCAGTAAGATCACCAAAAATAACATTGATCAACTCTTGTACGGTCTTGGTCCTCAGATTGTATATACGATAAGCATGACTAGCCAATAAAAATTCATTTCTCATTCTTAAAGTCAAACTTCGTCAAATGATACCTGTCATTTAAGATGTACCAAATACACCCAAAAGAGATATAAAAGTAACTTAATTATTATTTCAAAGGATGTCATTTTAGTACTTGGCCTTAGGTAGACTCTATTAGAGATGTGGTGTTTAAGGCTTCTGCCATAAAAAACTTCTTTGACATTTGTTTAGAACTTAACATCCCTCTTCCATTTCTTGCAAGGTTTTGTTCATCCTTTCTGCTACCCCATTCCACTGAGGAGTTTTGGGAGCATAAAATTCATGGAAAAATCCATTTCTTTTCACACATTTTTGCAAAAGAACGGTTTTCAAAATCCTTTCCATGATCGGACCTAATCCAAAAATAGGAGAACAAAACAGATTCATAATTCTAGTGTAAAGCTTTAAACATTTCAAAGGTTCATGATTTTTCATTTGAAGAAATATCTCCATGTGTACCTAGAAAAATCATCCACAATAACAAAGGAATACCTCATGCACGTAGGTTGTCTACTTCAATTGGATCCATTAGATCTACATGCAATAACTGAAGACAGAGAGACATACCTGAATGTTGTCCGTCGTGTTGGGCAACATTAAGGGCAACATGCGTTTGCTTATCTTTCATACAAAATTCAGAGACGGTTTAACCTTGAGATCATCATCATAAAGTTGACTTATGCTAAGAAGGTTAGCAACTAAGCCATCAACATTAAGTACATTCTTCAATGCTGGTATATCAGGAATCATTCAACGTTCTTTTACCGAAAAAAAACTTGATCTTACTCCCACCAAAAGTCACGTAACCTCTATGGAACGACTCTTAATTCTTCATAAAGTCTTTCGTACTATTCATGTGGCATGAATGCTCACAATCAAAGTACTAAGAACCTGTAATGTTAGTTCTTTAATGCATTAATGTAGATATTACCAGTTAAGACCATTTTAGAAACTCAACCTCTCTTAAAATATTTCCTCCTTGTTTGTTTAGAAATGTAGCTTCGAATGTTGTCTGAAATGTTTGAACAATATTTTAGACGATATTTTAGGCAACACCTTCTTCACATAATTTTGAAGTTTGAAGTAGTATGTCATTATATTTCCAAGGAAATTTAAGTAACTATCCACATACTTCAGATTTTTCTTTGATTTAGACAAGACAATCTTTCCTTTAAAAAGATTTTCTCATTTTTATCAACGAAACTAGGATAAATAATTTTAAGAGATTTTTGATATCCAATACCTGCATATGAAGACTTATTGAAGCAAAGAATTTCATCCAATTTTAAGATCCTCGTGTTGAGCTTTTGGAAAGTGTCTACGACAGAATCCAAATTTTACACAAATCTTACCAAATTAGAGATCCTTTTTGGTAAGTGCTACCTCTCAATGGGTAATTGTGCCTTTTAAATCATGATTCTCACGAGTTAAAGATTTGACTTTTGAGTCACGTTGCTCAGATTCAATGATTAAAGCTTTACAAAAAATTTGTACATGCTTAATCATGTCATCTTGAGAGTCAACTTGATTCAATCATTGAGTCACACTAGTTGAAACATCACTAAAACAATTTACATCCGGAAAGTTAAAATATTCATACCTTAGAGATGTTCCCGCAGATGTTGTTGCTGATGTTGCCACAGATGTTGAGACAACATTGTCGATGACATCTTCGTTATCAGACAAAAATTGTTCGAAAACAACAGCCAGTATTGATTGTGATTATGGTTTTGGATCTCCTTCTTCATCATCACTAAGAAAAACTCACTGACTCTTACCAAATTTTCAAGAGTGTTTGTACATTTATTAGCATAATGATCTCATCTTGAGCATGCATGTCCGGACTCAATTTGCTTAAGATCAAATTTTGTATGATCCGAATTGAATTTCTTTAGTTACATTTTTGTGTATTTGGAGAAAATCTAGTGGACTGATGATTAAAGATTTGACTTTGGTACTCTTTGGATTTAGACTTAAACCTATCATTGTTGATCTTTCTCACCATCGAAATGAATTTTCGAGAGAGCAAGACAACATTAGCACCATCACAAACTTCTTCAATCGCACAAATCTTTATATTGAACTTCGCAGGAAGAGAACAGAGAGTCTTTACCACAAGTTGGGTGTTGGTTAAAGGAACACCAAACACTTGACATTTATTAGAAGGTATGTTGGGCAGAATGTTGTCCAACATTTGTACCAACATATTCACATACATGAAATATGTTGTCACAATGTTACAACATTAATTTCAACATTATAAATCTAAAAACGTCATTCAACATTTCAAAATAGGATTTTACGTCTTCCGTTTCTTCCATCCTCAAAAGTTCTTTTTTCCATTGTAGCTCGCATTATTGGTTTCTTCCGTCGTCCATTTGGATTTGGGTGTAACAAGAATGTCACATTCCTCATCTGGCGGCTACATTAATACAACATACCCATGAGTTATAGATATCCATGCCCTAATATCAATTAATTTGATATGAGAACATAGACGATCCAATAGGCATAATTTGAACCAACAGGAAGTCTACCAATATTTTGAATTTGCCGGATCCATAACTTAGAATAATAAGACCAAGCACTTATTGTGTCAAGTGTTGACTTTGATACCACTTGTTGGATTCCGGGGCTATGGATAGGTAACACTATAATCGAAACAGCAAGAACCACTGAAACAGTTTCAAATGTTGTCTACAATGTTGAGACAACATTTCTGGCAACACTGGTAAAAAAATAGAATAAACCTTAAGAGTATAAATGCAGCGGAAAAGTAAAAAACACAAATGTTTATATTTTCAAGGGTATATATTAATATATCCCTTGATGGTCAATGACCAAAAGAATTGTATATATTATATACAATTATAAATGTATTTTTTGTTACAAATTGTGCAATACAAACAAAAAAGAAATTACAAAAAAAGAAGTCGCAGATAACTTCACCTAAGTTAAAAAGTCTAAAAAGACAAATACAACATCTTCATTACAATTGCATTTATATTGATCTTAATCTAGAATAGAGATAGCAATTGTAATGTGGGACAAATATTATTAAAAGACTTAGGCTAAAATAAAATGTTTTGATCCAGATTTCTGAAGCGAAATCCCGAGAGCTCTCTTGGTATTATTACATTTTGATTCTTGATGACAATACTCTGAAGTTCCTCCTCTGTTTATAGTGTGGACTTCCTTGAAACTCTCACTGGTTGGTTGTGGAAGTTGAGAGAAAGAGGCAGCAACTTGGACCTCTTCCAGCTCCTTGAATTTCTCATCAGCTTTGACTTGGTCTTCAAGTTGCTTTGATTCCAAGCTTGACTCCTTCAATTCCTACGTTTTAAACACAACTCCATATTTAGCTTGCCTAAGACATTTTTAACTCACAGTAACAAATATTGTTTTGGCCGGAAGAATAGGCAAAATCGTTTCCAAAGATGTTGGGTGAGATGTTTTTGCAACATCGGAGACAACATCTGCGAGTCGCGGATGTTCTTGGATGTTCATCGCAGCAACATCTGCAGAACACTGCAAGATGTTGTCCAGTCATAAAACCTGATGTAACACTCACACAACATCAACAATCTTATCCAATGCCTTAACAACATATGTCATGAATTGTCCAATGAGTTGTCTATTGGAGCGAATTGTCAAAATAGTACTCTGAAAAAATTATTCTCATAATACTATTCTCCCAAAATTAATTTACATTTTACTATTAATTTTTCCACATGGATTGCCAAGTGGATAAAAACATATTAGTTAGTATTTAATCAATATTTCACATGTCACATATATTGTAGGAATGTAAATTTATAAGTTTATTGTACATTTATTCTATTAGAAAAGTTAAAATATATTTTTTCGTTTATTTTCGGGTCGGATCGACGTGGACCGACAGATTTTTTTATTTATTTTTGAAAAAATGAAACTGAAAATTCAATTTAAAAAAAAACGAAAATTCATTTTAATTCAATATAAATATATTTTAATTCATTTTTTTTGGGAAGTACAAGGAAACCATGCTTATCGCTATGTTTTGTGATGCGAATAATCAATTGTTTCCGCTTGCATTTGCATGAAATATTTTTTTAAAAATGAATTTTCATTTTTTTTAAAATTAAATTTTCAGTTTCGTTTTAAAAATAAAAATAAAATTGAATTTGTCGGGCCACATCGACCCGACCCGGGAATAAACGGAAAAAATATATTTTAACTTTTCTAATAGAATAAATGTACAATATAAACTTATAAATTTACATTCCTACAATATATGTGACATGTGAAATATTGATTAAATACTAACTAATATGTTTTATCCACTTGGCAATCCATGTGGAAAAATTAATAGTAAAATGGAAATTAATTTTGGAAGAATAATATTCTGGCAATAATTTTTGAGAGAGTATTATTTTGGCAATTCGCTCTGTCTATTGTCTCTAGTCTAAAATTTTAAGAGATTGGGAAAATGTCCAAATTTGTCATTACACTAATCAAAATTGCTTAATTTTGCCCTTAATTATACTTTTGTCCATTCATACCTTTGTTGTTAGCAAATTTTCTCGTATTTACCCTTGCCGTTAATGGAGTTCCAACATGAAATAGATGACTCCATGTGTCCAAAATTTTCAAGAAAAATGTTCAAATTTACCTCTTAACTTGTATTATGATTTTAAAATATCATCAAGTTGGAGAAGGAAGAAACGAGACTTTTATTTAAGATTAGAACAGGCTATGCTTTGTGAATCACACTACTTACATATGCACAATCACAAAAAAAATAAGGGAGAATGGTTAAAGTTGCTATAATACTATTCAAAATTAAGCAATTCTGCCTTACTTTAAGCTATTGGCCTAATATCATTTCTGCAAAGTAGGAAAAGGTATCATTTTTGCACTTGGTCTTTAATGGACCTCCCAATTTTAGTGTAATTCTATATCATAAATTGGACTTCTGATAATAATAAGGCCAAATACTAAATAATTTGCTGACATTAAGGATATAAATGAACTAAAAGGGTAAAGAATGACCAAATTTAACAATTTCAAATGAGGCAAAAGCAAATTTAATTTGATAATCCAAAATGAACAGACCTATGCACATATGACATAACAGTCAGTTACTATATACTCGAGCAACTAAAAACTCCAAAGTTATGACTTTGACTGCTTAATTAATGAGGCATATGTACAAAACTAAAAAGAGATTTTTACTTTGTGCAACATATTAATAGAGTTTTTATAACATAAGTGGCATAATTTTTGCATCCTTTCATAAGTAGTATATATATATATAAAAGATTCTATTAGTATGCTAGTAATAATTAAAGGAAGTTCTACATAATTAGGATTCATATTTATTACCTTTCTTCTCTATTCCAACTTTTCTCTCCTATAACGGATATCTATCCCATAATTCTAGCGAGTTTTCACATTAATTCTTTATTTCCTTTTCTCAGTAACTGTTATATATTATTTATATCAAATAATACAATATTATGCACTTGTACATTCATATAATATAATATAATATTACTGTGAGTAAAATTGTGAATACAACAATTACAATAATTGGATGAACGGAAAGTACATAACTATTACAAAGATTACAATCTGGAAATGAGAATAAAAAACAAGGTTTGCTAGGTCGAATGATATTCACTATGTCCTTAAGACAATATTGTCTCGTATATATCCTTTACGTTAATTGACAATTTGTCTCCCAAAATAAAACAGCAACAAACAAGTGAGCAAAGTAAACTCAAATGTTTATTAAAAGAAGAACATTTGAGTGTGAAAATTTCTTAGAGAAGAAGAAGTGTTCAAAAATTTCAGATTGCAAGTGTTTAGCAATTGAGCAAAAAATTTCAATTTATAGTAGTGTAAAGAGGACCTTTTCAAGAGCCCAAATAATGGTCATTCAATCCACCAAGTAATAGTTGATTTATAGAGGAAAAACTGATATTTTAATGTCTCACAACGTCTCCAAAATCAGCCCAACGGTTGAAATTCTGTCGCAGTTACTGTCGGGGTAGCGTCGCGGCTCAGCCTCAGAGGTGTCGCGGCGCCGTGACTCCAGTAGCTGGAACAAGAATTAGCGTCACGGCTCTGGTCCTTGGGCGTCGCGGCTCAGCAACTCCGCGGAGACGTTGCGGCCTTTTTCGACCCGTTTCGATATTTACATTTCTTCCTTCATTTACCAACGTGAAACACTCGTCATTTGGCCAACAACCGTCTATCATTTCATGTCTCAAACACTTTGTTTACGTACCAATATCTCTTTCACTAAGGAAATTTACGATCCTTGGTACAACGTGTGTGGAAACGACGTTTACGACGTGCGGGCCCCCAATTGTTCGAGTAATAAATAATAGGATAAATTTTATTTCACGTTAATAAATTTCCAACAATTACTATATGATTCATAATATGCTTGTCCAAAAAATTATATACTATGTATTCTGATTATATTTGATGTATATAATAGTAATACACAAATACTATACTATATATGTATATTATTAAAATGCTATATATAATAGTAATACATTCATACATACTACTTTTATTCATCAGTTATTCAGTAAGCATACAAGAAATGAAAAATAAAATTTAATGTAATATATGTATTATTAAATTACATTTATTATTGAGCTCAAATTCTTATATGATGATATTAAAAACATTTATATCAGAAATATGCCTACTTAAAATATATCTGCATATATATGTTGTATTTGTGAATATTTACTATATAAACTTAAATACAGTAATATATATTTGTTATATACTATTATTAAAAATTTATATATCTGCATATATATGTTGTATTTGTGAATATTTACTATATAAACTTAAATACAGTAATATATATTTGTTATATACTATTATTAAAAATTTAAATTTTTAAATATCAAGAAAATCATAAACCAAAAAATTAAATTTAGGCATATAGTTAGTCTAGGCCAATAAATTTGGAATAAATCATAAATTGATGTTAGGAGAGATTTTAGGCATAGAAAATGGTTCAGTTGTTTTTTGCGGGGGGGGGGGGGAGGCGGGGTACGTGCAGCATTAATTAGGGTTTTGCTAATATGGTAATGATTATTTGACTATAATTGTTATAAACGACAATCTCATATGGAGTGGAGCTAGCAAAGCACAAATTAATGACCCAAATCCAGCTCTAATGTCGGCATGATTCTCAGGTCAATTATTTTCAACTATTAAGACTAATTTAATTGCTATTTGGACCCATTCATACGACTTCAAGAATAGTATTCGTCTGTCGGTGGTTCTACAGTTTTAATACACTTAAGGTATAACTTTCTCCGAATTAAATAATTCGTACCTTTTTTTATTTATTTATGAAGGCGAATTCGCCGCCTTCTTCTTCAGTGACGAGAAATCCTGATCGATAATGCGCAAACCACGCCACCGTTAAATCACACTTGGTCAGCGATGCACTCTCACGAGGCGATGAGGATGCATCTGCTTGAGAATCCCGAATGCAGGGCTTGGATAAATAATTCGTACCTTATTTTCTAATTTTGAGCACATCTTCAATAATTTTGTCATATTATTAGTAAGAAAAGAGATTGAACGAGGATTCTTTCAAACATGCGAAGTCTGAAAAACAGTGAATCTTTGACAGTTGGTTGAATCCGTCTTAATGGTGAAAATAGAATAATTGAAGATAAATTGCACATGAGCCAATGTGCCACAATATCTCATGGACCCTATTGTTTTTAATTTTTTGTTTATAGACCAAAGGATGCCAAAAAAACAACACTTCTAATTACAAATGGATTGATCAAAACCTGGTTGTATTTCGTTTAATTATAATTGTGTTTACAAGGAAATGAGAAAGTAAGCAACAATAACTTTGATTATAAATCTGGAAATAAGAACAAAGAAAATAGTTTGCTGGGTCGATTGATATTCAATCTATCCTTAAGACAATATTGCCCTGTATAAATCATTTAACGGCTATTGACAACTTGTCTCCCAAGATAAAACAGCAACAAACAATTGAGTAAAGGATAACTCAAGTGTTTACTAAAAGAATGGTCTTTTGAGTGTGGAAAATTGCTAGAGAAGAAGAAAAACTTAGAAGATTTCTGAAGTTTGGTGTGTTCTTCAAATGAGCCAAAGACTTCAATTTATAGTGTGATGAAGATGATTTCCCATCTAGCTAAGTAATGACCTTCAATGACATGTAATGACACTTAATATGGGGTTACAATTCAGTCAAATAATGACTGAATTCAAGTGCAAAGTAATGGAGGTTCAATGCTCCAAAACCAGCCCAAAAGTCAAAACTTTTTGTCTTCCGTCCAGCCTTCTGGAATCGAAGCGCCACGGCCTTTCCTAGGAGGCGTCGCGGCGCCTAAATTCCAGTAGCCAACAACCGAATTAGCGCCATGGCCGGGTTGGAGAACGCGCTCGGCGGTGGCGTCGCGCCGCCGAGGCTCGCGGCGTTTCCGACTAAATCTTTTATACATCGTACACTTCTTCCTTCATTTACCAACGTGAAACACTTGTCACTTGGCCAATAACCGTCTATCATTTCATGTTTCAAACATTTCGTATACGTATCAATATCTCTTTCATTAAGGAAATTTATGATCCTTGGTACAACGTATGCACGTGTGTGGAAACGATTTTTCCGACGTGCGGGGCCCCAATTATTTAAGTCATAAATAATAGGATTAACTTTATTACACGTTAATAAATTTTCCAACAATACTAACCGTTCTAATAATTTTTTTAAATGAAGAAAGGATAATAAACAACAAAGCGATACAATGAAGTATAGTGAGAAGATCAAAGTTCTTCATTATTTTGGCTCAACTCTCCTTTTTTTCTTTAATTATTTTTAACATTTAAGGAGATATGTGGTTTGTTCACCAATCCTATTGAGTCGTTCAAGTAGCTCACTATAGCTAATTTATTCATGATTGCCAATTAACTGGATTATTAATCTCATAATATTCTCCCGAACCACTACTCACTGATTCAAAACAGTTCGACCTGTTGAGAATACAATTCGTCTACGGTATTTAATTGAATGTGACGACTAAGTATCTTTCTATTCTAGCCGTAAATTCTAGCCCAACTGTAGGGATAATCAGATCACACTCTTTTTACTTCTTCTCTATTCTAATAATGTCTTTCCCCATTACGTATATTAAATAGTAATAAAACTCGATTGTTGCGCAGACAATCAAGCAATTAAGAACAAAAGTAAAGAAACAAACGTATACGAAAAAACTATTATTTTAGGATATTGTAATAAGTATATGTAGAAAAATACGCAGGATACCCTTTAGTTTTATTTTCTAATATTTGACACAGAACAATAATAAAAACAAAAAAGAAGAAGAGCAAAATCAATCTAAATAAACGCTCACTCGGCTGTTTAAACTAAAATAGTTGGCAAATATATAATATATGTATAAACCATGTAAAAAAATTGTGTAATCGTTATATAATCTATGTATACCGATTAAAAAAATAAACGATAAACGGCTATTTGCTTAAAGATCCGAAAACAAAGTTAATTTCATGTGTTGCACCAATTTACAATTATCGGGTTGCCGGACCGAATCCTTATCGGTCCGGATAATTTTCTGATACTCGTAACTGGACCGATAACTTTTCAATCCGAGTATCGGTCCGGTTTTCGGATAATTACCGGGAGTCTGAAATATTTTTAATGAGATAATTTATAATCACACAAATATCTTTAGTTTATTTTAAATCATAAAATTTTAAAAAAAAATCTTTATATTTTAAACTCAATCTGCATTCAAACTAAGTCACATCAATCGGCAAGGAGTGAGTACTATATACCTAGGCTATGTATATATAACATCTGATCTTCCAACTTCTCACATAGAGAAGAAAGTCAAGAAACACTATCTTTACATGCACTCTACAAATATATACATATATAGAGGGAAGAGAAGAATAGAGTAATAGTACTGCGTTTTTACAATAGAGAGAGGGAAATGGGTCTTACCGGAGTAACATTTTTGGTCACTCTCATGGTGGTCACCGCCGTCACTATTCCGGCTAATGGCTGCCCGCCAGCAGATCAAGCAGCATTAATGGACTTCAAAGCAGCTCTTAAAGAGCCATATTTGGGCATATTCAACACATGGACCGGCAGCAACTGTTGCCAAGGCTGGAATGGTGTTAGCTGTGACCCGACTACTAACCGGGTGGCCGATATTGTTCTTCGGGGCGAATCCGAAGACCCGATTTATGAGAAAACCGGCCGGTCTGGTTATATGACCGGTTCGCTCTCCATTTCGATATGTAAACTCGACCGGCTCACTACTCTCATTGTCGCCGATTGGAAAGACATCTCCGGTGAAATTCCAGCGTGTATCACTTCATTACCAAAACTCCGTATCCTTGAACTCATCGGAAACAAAATCACCGGCCAAATTCCGGCGAACATCGGCCGGTTGAGTAAACTTACTGTTCTTAACCTCGCCGATAATCAAATCTCCGGTTCAATCCCTACCTCCATAGTCAACCTCGGAAAATTAATGCACCTTGAGCTCAGCAACAATCAACTTTCCGGCAAAATTCCGGCCGATATCGGAAAACTCAACATGATGAGCCGAGCATTACTCAACAAAAACAAACTCACCGGTTCAATCCCGAACTCAATCACGCAACTTCGCCGGTTAGCCGATCTAGATTTATCAAAGAACCAAATAACCGGTTCACTCCCGGCTCAACTCGGTTCAATGCCTGTTCTTTCAACCCTAAACCTAGATTCCAACCAAATCTCCGGTTCAATTCCAACTAATCTACTTAGCAGCTCCGGTTTAAACATCTTAAACTTAAGTAGAAACTCATTAGAGGGATTATTACCTGATGTTTTTGGTTCAAAAACATATTTTACCCATCTTGATTTATCGTATAATAACCTTAGAGGTTCAATTCCTAAGTCATTATCATCAGCTAAGTACATTGGTCATTTGGATTTAAGCCATAATCACCTTTGTGGCCCGATTCCAAACGGGTCACCATTCGATCATCTAGAAACTTCGTCTTTCTCTAACAACGATTGTTTGTGTGGATCGCCATTACGTACTTGTTAATCTTTTATTATGAAGTTTGTAATTAATCGAAATTATCGATTGGTTATGCATAATTGTGTATTATGTTGTAATGGTAAAATCTTCTTTTGGTGAATTGCCGAAAATGTAAGCTTTAATTATTGCTAAGCAAGGGTTATGAGGTTGCATCATGCAATGCACGTGAAAATGCGCACAAGTTTCCAAGAAAAATTATCGAAGAAATTGTATGCTACTATTATTATTTGTAAATTGTATATCCTACGAACTTTTATTTACTCAATAATTTTTTCTCTTTTTCCAAATTGTATCCGCTGATTTTTTTTATTTCCTCCGTTCTAAAATAAGTGTCATCTTAATAAAAAATATTATATTAAAATAAATGTAATATTAGAAATTCAAGACAAAAATTGACATGTCTTTCCGGTTATGCCTTTAGCATTAAAGAAGTATCCCTCTTTAATATTGCCCAATTCTAAAAAAAATCTAATAAAAAGAGTAATTTAGTAAACTATTTTATATTTATTAATTTTTTAATAGGAGTAATTTTTGCTAAGGTGATATTTTATTTGGAACAGAGGTGTAAAATATTGAAATAATTTCCCTTAGAGATTTCTTTCATTAATCACAATATATATAGTTATACAAAGGTGATTCCTAATACAGTAAGAATCCTAAGTTACATTAAATACATGATACTAATAAATACAATATATACTGTGAATATTTGAAGAATATTCGCTAATACTCTCCCTCAGACGGAGCGGGAGGAGGTCGAATGCTCAGGCTGGAATAGTTGCATGGATAGTCCCTTTGTGAAGATGTCTGTATACTGATAGGAGGAGGGTACATGTAGAATTTTGACTAGACCACGTGCGATCTTCTCACGAACAAAATGAATATCCATCTCAATATGTTTGGTCGCATCTTTGGACGGATTATGAACATATAAATAGCGGATATGTTATCACAATAGACTATAGATGCCTTACGCGATGGAAAAGCGAGCTCAAAGAGAAGATTCCGAGCAGCAGATCTCACTAACTACATTAGCAACACCGCATACTGCTTGGACCTTTGGAGCGGGATAATGTGGCTTGTCGCCGCGGACCAGAGATAAGATTATCCCTAAAACACACAATAGCACGAAGTAGAGTGTCGTGTCGGGGCACCCCAATCGGCGTATGTGTAAGAGAGCAACATGTTCGGGCGGGGTAGAGATGCAACTCATAGTCGAGTGCCGCCTTAATGTATCGATAATACGCTAAGAAGCGGAAAATGGGATTTCCTCGGGCGTCGTGAGCAGACACACTCTTGAACGACATATACAATGTCGGGCCTGGTAAATGTGAGGTACTGAAGAGCACCTGCAAGACTTCTATAGAGAGTAGGATCAGACACTGGATCACCCTCAGAAGAACTGAGCTTGAATTTCGAATCAACAGGAGTAGGCATATCCTTGCAATTCGACATCTTAGCTCTGAACACAATTTCTTCTGCATACTTACGTTGACTCAGGAACATAGTAACTGCAGATCTAGTAACTGATATACCCAAGAAGTAACTCAATTTTCCCAAATCAGCCATAACAAATTCAATTTTGAGAAGAGCAATAATATCATTTTTCAGCTTGTCAGAGGAGGCGGTGAGAACAATGTCATCAACATATAATAACAAGTAAATAATGTCACTATCATGATGAAAAATGAACAGAGATGTGTCACACCTGCTGCAAATAAACCCAATCTGCATAATATACATGGCAAAGCGGTCATACCAAGCACGAGGTGCCTGTTTCAGACCATGAGTGACTTCCTGAGACGACAAACATACTGGAAAACAACAGGATGAACAAAACCAGGTGGCTGATGCATGTACACAATTTCTTTGAAATTCACATGAAGAAATGCGTTCTTGACATCCAGCTGATGAATCAGACACTTTTTACCCATAACAATACTAAGAACAGTACGAATCGTAGCCGATTTAATAATCGGGCTAAAAGTATCACCAAAGTCAATGTCCTCCTGTTGATTGGTGCCATTTTGCCACAAGTCTAGACTTGTAGCGTTCCAAAACACCAATGTCTCTGAATTTGTGACGAAAAAACAACAAACATCTGATCACATTCACCCCCTCTGGTCTAGGTACAAGATCCCAAGTATGCTGCTTAGTTAAAACATTATATTCCTCAAACGTGACCGCATTCCAATTAGGGTCAAGTTTAGCCAATTTGGGGTTCTTTGAAAGTGGAGAAATGGTTTGGGCAGACAGGTTAAACTGAACTTTGGGTTTGAAAATCCCGTGTTTGGCATGAGTTTCCATTTGGTGACTGGGGACAGTGGGTGGCTGCATTAGGGAAGTGGCAGGATCCGAGACAATTTGCTCACTGGATGGCTGGAACCGCGGCTCATCCCGAGGGACCGCGGTGATAAAGCCGATGCAGAAACAGTTTGCTCACTGGAAGACTGGCACCGCGGTTCATCCCCGGGGACCGCGGTGCTAAAGGCGATGCAGAAACAGGTTGCTCACTAGAAGGATGGCACCGCGGTGCATCCCCTAGGGATCGCGGTGCCGAAGACGATATATGAGTGAGCTGACTTAGAATGCTAAGAGAGATGACTGGTTCATCAAGAAATGAGTAGTCTGGTTTTCGGTATTTCTGAGGGTTTGAAAACGGAAATATCGTATCGTCGAACGTGACGAGATATGTGAATATGACGAGTGAAATACACAAGGTGTAGTTCGAGGAGCCAACTTATGAGGGGTGGTGGAGGTAAGATTGGGATAGCATAGACAGCCAAAGATCCGTAGGTGTTCATAAGATGGAGTCCTACGATATAGAATGTCAGTGGAGGTCTTGTTTTGTAGGGTTCTAGTAGGTAAAATATTTAGGAGGTATTCTACCAAACATACATGAAAGAGAAGGGTACGGACCATGTTATTAATAGTACGAATAATTCGTTCAGCTTTACCATTTTGAGGTGAGGTGTGAGGACAGGAGAAGCGGAACACCATGCCTTGTTGGGAGGAAAAATTATGGAAAACCGAATTATTAAATTCACGTCAGTTATCACATTGAAATGATTTTTCAAACTGAGTTTTAATAAATCTGTGAAACTCAAGAAATTTAGCAAAAACTTCAGATTTGAATTTGAGTGGATAAAAATCCATACAAAATGTGAAAAATCATCTAATAAAACAAGATAGAATTTGTGACCTAGAGAGCTAACAACAGGAGAGGTCCACAAGTCAACATGAACAATGTCAAATGGTGAAACTGTAATACTCATAGAAGACATAAAAGGAAGATGAGTATGCTTGCCAAGCGGGCAAGAAACACAGTTTTGGGCAAGTTTCCCATTATTACATTTAATACACTGATTATTTCTAAGAAAATAAAAAAACATGATCTCTTGGATGTCCGAGCCTATTATGCCAGGTGGATAAAGACAATGCAGTAAAGGAGACTGGTTGTGGAGTTCAGACAGCGGAAGAGTTTGTAAAAGGGTAGAGGTCTCCCACACTATTGCAGCGCGTAAAAATTTTCCTTGTATTGAGATCCTTCACAGAGAAACCAAAAGGGTCAAAATCTACATACACCCAATTATTACGAGTGAATTTCCTAACAGATATCAACTTTTTAATAATTTGAGGGGCGTAGAGGACATGGTTAAGTGAGAAGGGTGGATGGGGATTTTTAATGTGTGTATTGTCATAACCTTCAATTGGAATACGGTGACCATTGCCAACAGTAATGTATTGAGGATACTTTAACTGAAGCAGTTGAGAAAAAATACCTGAAGAGTTGGTCAGGTGTGATGTGGCCCCGGAGTCCATATACCAATTATTATTGGGCGGTTGCAGAGTGAGAGTGTTGAAAGCTTGACCCAAATCAGTGGGTTGCATCTGTTGGGCTAAAGGAAATTGTTGGGCTGGGGCCTGTTGAGGAGTTGGACCTGTTGGTGCTGGACCGAGGATACTGGGCCGCCACCGCTGCTGAAATTTGGCCCAGTTTACAGGACTGGGCCGCTACTGCTGCTGCTGTGTGTTCGACCCCTGTTGGCGATGTCATTGCAAGCTGCTTCTTCTTTGGGCATTCGGCCATTCTTTGAGGCGATGGCGTGGCTATTCTTCTTCTTTGTGTTTTTTCTTTGCCGCGACCCTTTCCCTTATTTTCTTGTCCGCGACCTCTGCTGCCTCTTCCTCCACCGCGGTTCTGCTGCTGCTGGGGGTCCAGCGGTGGTGGAGTAGTGGTTATGGTCGGCGACTTCAAATTTTCAACGGCTAATGTTTTTTTATTGTGCTCATCCTGTTTAGCAAGCCGTGTTTCTTCCAACAACAATTGTGAACGCGTCTTGTTGAAAAATGAAAGTAGATCATCCTGTTGAATCACTGGTGCAAGAATATCATAGTTTCAGACACATATATCCCAACATGAGAAAGTTGGTCAGCAACAAGTTTCAGTTGTTTGCAGTAGTCGATCATGTTGTTGAAATTCTCAAGGCGTGTGTTGTTGAACTGCTCCTCTAAATACACTGCCCTAGCATTTTTATTATCCTGAAATATTTTCTCCAGGCCTACCCAAAGATCGCGTGCCGAAGCACCTCTTTTCAGAATATTACACAACAAGTCCTTTGAGATGGTACCATAGATCCATTGTTTGACTATGACGTCAAGGCGGCGCCATGTTGAATCATCAATGTCAGATGGGCGAGGGAGACTCATCAATATGGTCGAGCACGTTGTACGCACAAGCATAAATATAGAATAGTTCTATCCACATAGAATATTGACAGTCTTCTTGATCAAGAATAATAGAGACAAAATTCTTGATATTTGTGATAGCAAACGCTGGATGAAAAGAAGATTTAGATGAAGGATGAGGGGTGTCAACTAAATCAGAGGTAGAACCAGTAGATTTAGGAGAGGTATGAGGAGACATGATAGCCACAGGATTAGAAATTCAGGAAGAAGGGCACCGCCGCCGAGAGGAGTAGGGGGGGCGGATTTGAGAGAAGAATTTCTAGGGTTAGACTATTAATATCATGTAAGATATTGGAATAATTTCCCTTAGGGATTTCTTTCATTAATCACGATATATATAGTTATACAAAGGTGATTCCTAATACAGTAAGAATCCTAAGTTACCTTAAATATATGATACTAATAAATATAATATATACTGTGAATATTTCAAGAATATTCGCTAATTGGAGAGGCAGAAAGTATTAGTTAAACACATCTCACCGTCCGGTTGACCCGAATCGGCCAGTTGACCGATAGAAAAATCGGATCGGGCCGGTAAGGCTTCTGGGTTGGGGTTGAATTGGCCTCAACCCCAACCCGCATTAGGAAAAAACAGTAAGGCGGACCAGTTAGACGATAACGGAAAGCCGGTTTCTGCGTCGGGCCGGACCGATAACACAAAAAAAATAAAAAAAATTGCACAGTGCCCAAACGGTATTATTCTGGTTGGGAGAGGGATGAGATGGGGTGCAACGGCCATTTCACCGTTTGTTTTTTTCATTTTTTTTTTGTTTTGTTTATTATTTTTCTTAATTACATTTTTACCCTTTAAAAATCTATAAATTCTCTACATTTTTTCATTTTTATCACAACATTTCTCTCAATTCTCTTATTCTCAATTTCTCATACTCTCTTAATCATCTTTATTATCAATTTTCAAGTTATTATTATTATTAGTTTTCAAATTCAAAGTAGCAAGACGTGAGACTTGAGCTTCGAGTTTCAATTGAATTCTGAATCCCGAAGTTTGGTACACTCGTTTCATTCTCTAATTATTTTATTAAATTATCATATTTAGTTGTTGATTATTTAAATATTTTATAATGTCTTTACTAAGGGGAATTGCGTCGGATCACAGTAAATCTAGTTCAAGGGTAAAATCAGAGTTCTTCATCATCTTATCAAAATATAGATTATGATCAAATGCAAGAAGATTTTGGAATAGAATATAATGAATATGATAACGTTCAATTAGATAATATTGTTGAACTTGAAGAACAAGAACCTCCTACACCTACTAGTGTTCATACATTGTGTTGATGCTGCTAGTGGTAGTCGTAGTCGTAGACCTCCTTTACCAGAACCAGTAGCAAGAAAAAAAAGGAGTAAAGTGTGACTCTTTTATGATAAAGTTGTGGGTACTGATAGAGTTAGATGTAATATTTGTGGGAGAACTTATAAACATAAGAAAGGGGGTGGTGACGGGGGGACGGGCACTATAGGTAGACATATAAAACACGATCATACGACACAATGAAATGATGTCTCTGATTTAGAACCCGGTCAACAACAACTTAATCCATTAACTGGGGGGGTGGTGGCTAAGTACGATCCAAAAAAGGATCGCATTGAATTAGAAAAATGATTGTCGGATGTTGTTTACCTTTTTCTTTTGCTTCTTCTTCATATTTAATTACATATATTCAAAGAGTATATAATCTTTTTTTTAAAGGTGTTCCTCGTAGTACTACTAGAGCCGATATTTTTAGACTTCATAATGATTATGTTATTTTTTTGCTAACCTTCCATGCCTAGTTAGTTTTACTTCAGACATTGGACATGCATTAAACGGTTATGATTATTTAACAATTACTTGTCATTGGATTGATGAAAATTTTAGAATGGAAAAACGTATTATTGCTTTTGCGTATGACGAGGATCAAAGTCATACTGGAAAATATATAAGCGAAACTATTTGTTCTTATGCCCAAAAATATAATCTTTATAATAAAATACTTTGTGTATCAGTCGATAACGATCTAATAATCTTCTTTGTAGATCTTTTAAAGTGGAAGTACAACCACCATTTCCTCATATATTTCATGTTCGTTGTGCTTGTCATATTTATAATTTAATTGTTAAAAGTGGTCTTGATTTATTTTCACCAAATAAAACTTGTCAAAAGAAATTTGTTGGAGTTATTCAGGGTAATAATAGGAAAAATAGAATTATAGAATTTAAAGAAAAATGTAAACAATTTAATTTGAGACCTAAATTCATGCCAGAAGAGATTATTACACGGTGGAATTATACTTATTTATTTTTAAAAGAATGTTATAAGTATAAAGACCCCATAATACATGTTGCAAATGCGCATTGTAAGAACGTGATGTATATGTTAACCGACGAACATTGAAAATCAATTGGTGAACTTTTAAAATTTTTACGTAAATTTTACACTCTCGTTGAATTTTCAGGATCTTATTACCCAACAGTTTGTAATGTTTTAGCTCATATAGCTGAAATTTCATATTTACTTTATGGTTTAAAATCAAATGTGAAATATAAAGATGCAGTTACACTTATGTTTGAAAAGTTTAAAAAATATTTTTTTCCTATTCCTGATATTTATTGTATTGGTGCAGTCTTAAATCCTTCTATTAAAAAAGTAGATTGTCATAATTTAATATTTAGTTTATATACTTATATGGAAGTAGGTGAAACAGAAACTCCATCTTCATTTGATTGCATAAGTACACTTGATACTAATTTAACTACATTATATGAATATTATGCTACATTACATGATAACAACAACTCTGCTACTAATATGTCTTCTAGTTCTACTTCTGTGTCTACACCTTAGGGATTCAATGCTGATGACGATGAAGAAGAATCTTTAGACATATGGAGCACTTTTACAACACAAGCAAACACAAGTCGATCTTGCGATGAGATGCAATTTTATTTGCAAAAGCCAGCGGAGCCGAAGAAAAGTTTTGACCCTTTACAATGGTGGCAGGATAACAAAAGGCAATTCCCGGTACTTGCAGCGATGGCCCGAGATGTTCTTAATGTGTCGATCTCAACAGTGGCTTCTGAAAGTGCATTTAGCCAAACACGAGATCAAATAGGAGACACACGTAACTCATTGGGTGGAAGCACATTAGAAGTGTTAGTCTGCTTAAGGGATTGGATCAGATCAGAGAGAAGAAATCAAGGATGTGGAGACGTTAATTCTCCGGAAGATGAAGAAATAGACAATATTTTGGAAGGCGGGACTGAAATTAATACTCCAGATTTAGAGGCTATGGAGCATAACCAATTCAATCAACCTATAGATTACGAAGAACTTGCAAGAAGGATACATAATATGTAAATAAAATTATTATTACTTCATTATGTACTCTTATTAACATTATGAAAGTTCAAAAGTTTACATCTTATCATTAATTTTAATTTTACTATCTATTTAGTTGTTAATCATATTACTTATTTGTTAACTTATATCTACTAATCTAATAAATTAATAAAAGTATAATTACAATATAAAGTTATAAACTATTAAGTATAACTATAACAGTACTATAAAGTAAACTATAAAATAAAGATAAAGTATAAAGTTATAAATTATAAACTATAAAGTATAAAGTTATAAACTATAAAATAGAAAGTTAACTTTAAAGTTTCAATTTTAATATATAAAATTAAATTATATATTATATTATTATATTACATATTTAAATTGAATTTAGTTTACATTATAGAAAATAAATACTAGAAATTAAAACAAAACAAAAAAAAACGGACCGGTAGGCTCGGTTGCTCGGACACACTTGCAGCGACTGAAATCCGGTAATGAACCTGACCGGTTGGCCTTAGTCAGATGAAGCCGGACCGGTTAAACCCGGTTTGGCCCGTTAGACAGGTATAGTATTAGTCTAAACTCTAAAAGTGAACACCGAGTATTTTATGTATTTCTCATCGCTCCCCCCCCACCACACACACACACACCACACACACCACTCTTTTAGCCTAGTATTTCACTATTTTGTGCACAACGAAGCTTTAATTAATTCCAAATAACGTGATAGGATCGATTGCACCGTATGGCCTCTTGAGGCCACACTTTAAATTATGTCTCCATCAGTTCAAGGAATTAATTTCGCCTTTGAAAGTAAGAAAGTAATTGGATCATTTTTTCCACAATTTTAATCCGCTTTATTAATTGAAAAGTGGCAATTAAGGGCATTAAGTTTCACGCATGAATTTGAGAAAAAACCAGATCATAAAAATCTATTATAGACAGTCTTATCTACGTGTATAAATGAACCATCGGGAGATCAAACCCCTAGGCCCTATCTTAGGTTGGTAAGATACTATTCTACCATTAGACAGTTGGTTCTTATTCACTTAGCTAACTGATGTAAAATTTAAATAACGATCCCGAAAAGGTTATTTGTGCAACTGTCCCAAAATTACGTGCTCTATGGATAACCTTCATTTTCAGATAATTAAACTCAAAAAAGTTAAAGTTTTTTCCTCGTTCATTTCATCTATTTTTGGAAGAATTAAACTTGTACGATCCTCAGCTACTTGGCTATGCACTGTTGGTCTGTGAACTTCTTGATTTGATTAATGCCTTAGTACAAGCTGGCTACGTCGGCAAGGATTGGTGGTGGGTGCCCTTCATCACTCCACTGTACTCATTAATCAATTTTGGCTTTTGTGTTCACATCAATCTGAGATTACTTAGAGAAATAAATGGTGGGGTGTAAATGGGAGTGAACTTTTTTTCTTTACGATTATGGTGTCCGCGTCTAGACTAATTCTACAAAGTACGTAAATGTTATCTTTCACTAACAGAGATATAAAAAAAACGATATCCACTAAAATATGAATTGATGTAAAAAACAATACACCATATATGTCAATTTATGTGATACTTTTAATTTTTCGAGATTCAAACTATTTAAACTTTGACCAATATTCTAAAATGTGTTTTTATATCATGTTGACATAAGAAGTATTACAACTTATAATATTTTTTATATGGTTTTTGAATATTTAAATTTTAGTTTTAAAAATATATTGAGTTGGTCTAATTAAATTTAGCTTTAATATTAGTCAAATTAATTCTCAAAAAATGAAAAGTGTTACATAAATTGAAACGAAAAGTACCTAACGTAATGTTTACTGCATAAATGGTATGGAACTGTTGATTACCACAGGAGCTGCGAGAGATAATGAGAAAGGAAGAACAGAAACGTAAAATATGAGAGAGAGATATTTAGGCTCAAGTGAGCTTCTTAGATGAAATTTTTATTATGAAGGCTTAAACACCAAACGATATGGAAGCCTTTATTTATACAAAGAAGAATAAAAGAAAAGAGGTTATGGCTCATAATGATCCCACACCTGACTAACATAACCATAACTATTCACTAATCATCTCACGCTAAATACTACTCAATAACTTCAACATGAATAAAGAAGATAGTACTACCTAAAATTACAACCGTTAGTATATAAAAGCAATCCCATCAAATTAAGATTTGATTTCAGGATAAATTCAATAGTGTGCATACATCATTTTAAGGAACAATATCCAAAGACTCTTCATATTTAATTAGGACAAATATATGCATTGTGCATGTTAAATATTTGTACTCAACAAAGAATCGCCATTTTAAATCCTCTTGAAATACGGAGGCAGAGCCATAATTTAATTAGGACAAATATATGCATTGTGCATCATAACAGCTTGATTAATATATATTTGAATATAGTAATGATCACTAAATCCTCATGAATTTTGAACGTTGAGAAGTAAAGTTAACGTTGGTTTTGTTATATCCGAAGCCCTAGACCAGTTGGTCTTGAAGGCATAGGGTATCCTCATTGGGTGGTGTGGGAGAGCTTGGTCACAAGTTCGAAACTCCGCGTAACGCTACCGCCGCCTCTTGGGGAGCTTGTCACACAGCTGCCAAGTGTGGTTTAAGCTGGCGACGTGGTTTGCGCGTATTGCGTGATCGGGGTTTCTGCATGCTTGTACTCGAAAGCGGCAATGCCGGCTCTTCGTCAACAAAAAAACGTTATTTGTTGAAATTTTGGAACTACATGCTCAGTATATAATCTTTGTTAGTTTTTTTGTTGACATATATATATATCTACCTTTAGTATCAACGATATTAGGTTCGGTCATAGGTGAACTCGTTGTCGTCCCTTCGGGAACATCCGATAAAATAGGTGAACTCGTATCTCAAAAGCTACATCCGCCTTTGGACGAAGTTACCATTCTAAGACCTGTTTGGTCATATTTTTCACCTTTTTCGGAATTTTTTTCACTTTATTTGAAAATCATTATTTAACCAAAATATTTTTTACAGAAATTATAATAAAATATAACTCTATCTTTAACTTCAACGTCAAAATTCTGAAAAAATTAAAAATATTTAATTTTCATGATCAAATGCCTACTAAATTTTCCATGAATGTTTACTTAAAACTCTCTTTGTTTGGAAGTAAATATTACTCCATAAATTATGACAAAGAACATTACTGTTGACAACACTTGCGATTTTGGATCGTGCTGTTGTTGACATATGATATTAACAGAACACATGTGGAGCATTAGCCTTTAGTGCTAATCGTGAATAAGCAGCTTTTTCTTTTTTGTTTACTACCATATGATAATTTCGTACAGAAAAATAAAGCAATAGTTAAGAGTGAAAACCATGCATAGAAAAGCATCTTCCTGCACATCTTTGTTACTGAATTTAAATAAATAGGAACGAAATCGGAGAATTCAAACGCTTAACTTGCTCCGATACTATTTGAAAATACAAACTCTTGTTGCAGCTGGCCAAAAATGGATTATATTAAAATTATTAGTAGAAATAAGAAAATTATTCTTTTAATACATTCGACTAATTAAACGAGTATAACATTTTAAAATAAAAAACATGAAGAATTAGGTATATCACATGCAAGAGAGGACCAATGTGCCAAGCAATTAAAGAAATGACAAGAAGAAGGAACAGAGGTCAAGTAGTTGCAGTGCAAATGCATGTTTCCAACCCCATGTGACTTGATATAATATCAAAGTTATCCCTCAATTTTAGGGCTCCGCTCACTAAGGGCCCGTTTGGTAGAGTTTATAAGAGTAGAATTTTTTAAACAAAATTTTTATGAAAAAATTGTTAGGTGTTTGGTTGCCAATAAAAAAATGTTTTTGTATAAAAAACAAAAAAGTAAAAAGCCAAAATAATCTCTACTCAAGAAGTCCAAATTTTGAACTTCTTCCAAAAGTGTTTTTGGAACCCAAAATCATTTATCAATTTGTCAACCCAACACTCCATTTAAATGTCAAAAATGCTTTTGACTTTCCAAAAATACTTTTGGCCTTTGGAAAAGCTCAACCAAAGGGGCACTAAATACCCCACTTATAATATATGGTGCACAATAGACAATACAAAGTTAGTACTATGTCATATCTCTATATAACAACATTATTTATAACAATATCTTAAAATAGTAATCAACTTTTTCTCGGAATCAATTTTTTATATTATATTTTGCCTCTCTATAATAGTTTTGTTACATAGGAGTATAACAATAATATCTATTTTATAAAAGTATGTTTTTTGTAAAATCACCCCTTTATAACATTTTTCTACATTAATAATTAATCATCTTTATAAAAATAGAATCTCTAAGATTACCAATAATAAATCTAAAGATTTTGACCAGATAATTGTGATACTTTAATACCCTATTTATGATAGAGAACGTTATATGAATATATAATTTCATCATTAATTGATTTCTCTTCTTTATATAAAGTGATTAAGTTTAGAATTTGACATCTTTTTTTACTTATAACAGTCAAATATTATTATAGTTGTATAACAATCGTTGATATAGTAATAAAAAAAAAACTGAATCAATGATATTGCCATAAAGAGGTTTGACACATTTATCTAAACAGAATATTTTGTAGTAATAAGCAGAACTTGAAATGAATCAACTGCGCAATGCATAATTTCTTGGTTTCACCTACTAATACTCCAATGCAATTCATAAATGCAAGGACTGAAAAGATCGGTCACAGTTATGGAACATTTAAGACACAAGGATAATAAATTCTTTGGTCACAAACTTTTCTATCACTTTCTTTCCTCAACACTAATTATACAAATCCCAGATGGAAAAATTGAAGAAATGAAAAAAGGATAATATATACAAATTGACATCCAATTGTATGGCTTACTAATCAATGAACTGGCAAGGTCTCTGGTTTAAATTTCAGCAGAGACACAAATATCATTTATTTGTCTAAGATTATAAGTTTGGTGGATGAAGTTACCGGACCTGATAACAGATACCTCATAAAATAAATCGAGATACACGCAAAGTAATTTGAATACGGTTATAAAAAAATACAAACATGACAATTTCTTTTGTGGTACTTGAAGTTGAAAGTGATGTTAAGTTTGTGGGTCTGAGCCTCTGCGATGGACGAAGCAAGGGGACGCATGCCACAACGACTAGGGTCTTTTCGAAAAATAGTGTGTTTTCAACTTGAAAAATAGTTTGGAGGCAACCTAAATAATTCGGGACTAGGATTTTTTCACAACCAATATATAACTTTTTAGCATAATTATGTATCAGGTAAAACATTTTTTATTGAGATTAAAAAAAGTTGATGATAACCCTGATTTTCATGTTAAATGCTTTAATTCTCTCATTGTCTCGTAAGTGGAACTTTTACTCTCTTTCACGTGATTTTCTATCTTCGAAAAGATAAAAACTGAGATTGTAGGTCTCACTCATGATAGTAGATAATTTTACACTTTGAAAAAGTGGGGGTGGCACCATTTCTTCACCTCCTTAAATTCAATCAGATTTTGACATGTTTCAATCACACATATAGTACGTAAACTACAGAAATCAACTACCTAAAACTATTAACTTTAACTTCTATACACTACAATGTAAAAATCGTTCACATTATCCTGCATTAAAAGGTAATTCCAAGTTATTATAACCCGAAAAATAAGGCTAAATAACTTTCTATATTATGTTATAAATTTCACAAGTCGTACACTGTCAAGGGAAGTAAAGTTATATTCGCAATTTCAAAAGAGTAGTGTATACAAATTGAGCACTGCAGTCTGCACCTCAACTATGCTTTACTTCTTTTATGTAAAAAGGTTAAGTAGTTAAAGATTCCTCAGCTCCTATCTAGAGCACAAGTCCATCAAGATACTCCTTCTGTCCATTTTTCACTTGTCCTATATACTAAAAATAATTGTTCACTCTTACTTATCTAGTTTGGAAAAGTTATTATTTCATATTTATTTTATCTTTATTATTAATTATTGGGTTGGAAAGTTCAAAAAATTCTTAGTATTTTATTAATTTCAATCATTAGATAATTTAGTAATAATTAGAGATGATATAGTAAAATTATCATTTTATTTTTGACTCCTTAGTAAGCATGACAAATCAACGCATGACAAGTGTAAAAATGGACTGAGGGAGTAACAAAGTATTCTTGTTTTACCATGACTTTGAAAAGGATCACATCGAACAGGACTAGCATACTTCCAGAGCGCACTAACATCCTTGCATGTGCATCTATTTGGATATCGATACTTTTGTAATCTCCACATTATTGCCCTTGTTAACTTACCTCCAGTATTCTTGTTAAGAGTAGGATATAAAATGAAAACATGAACTCTTTATATGGACTTGGATAATTCGCACCCTACAAGCTAGCTTTTGGGGTTGAGTTGGACCTAATATTCATTCTTTACACGGTATTAAAGTCAAACTCATTCCAATTCTTTGTTCACCGATGTTAGGCCCTCAAATTATATTATCCACGCTCCAGTTAACAAGGTCTGGGCGTGCAGGGAGTGTTAAGAGTCTCACATCGGATATGAAATGGAAGCATAGACTTCTTATATGAACTTGGACAATCTTCACCCTACAAGTTAGCTTTTGGAGTAGAGTTAGGCCCAAAATCCATTCTTTACTATTCCAATTACTAAACTAGCACCTGTTCTCAATTACCAGGTTCAACAAGTTATTCACTCCATATTACATGCACAGTGCAAAAGCTGTTAACAAGTTTAGTAGAGTACTGTTTCGGATGCTTCCACTCACTTTGGAATCTAATAGGCTCAAACAATGACTTTTGAAGTATAAGAACTAGGGTGTTATAGGTCCGGTCCGGGTATCTGGATACCTGTACCAGACCGATAAGCTTACCGGTCCCGGACCGAGACGGACCGATAAGGTTTCGGTCCTGAGACGAAATCCGGGACCGAACTAAAACCTTATCGGTCCAATTCTCGATCCGAACCGGTAAGAATTTTCCAGGTCGGACTCCAAGGCCCAGATTATTATTTTTTAAAAAAAATTGAATTTTCAATACTGAAATTGACATTCTCGAACACATTAGGGAATATTGCAATTAAATATAATTAGGGCTTGCTGGGGGAGGGGGGCTTGCTGGGGAGGGGGGTGTTACCGGGTATTTTACCGGTCCGGCTCCTTATCGGTCCGAGTAATTTTTTGATACTCGTATCCGGGCCGTTAACTATTCGGTCGGGGTTTACCGGACCGGTTCTCGGATAATTACTGGAAGTATCCGGACCGGTAACAACCCTAATAAGAACATTCAAGATTTGCTCGCAGATGGCTACCTTTTATGTTCACTCTACGCGATAAGTGAAAGTGAAATATGGAGAGAAGCACAATGAAAGACTCAATTTTTTTTTTTGCTGCGTTTTTATTGCTATGAAGACGTACTAAATCATGTAACAGCAGCTTAGTTCATTATCTGTTGCAGGGGCATGGAGTGAAATTAGTTGAACAGATTTTCAGTTAGTTAACTGGAAGATTTTACCCATACTAACAGTGTACATTTCTCAAATCTCACCATTTGGCTGATAGCCTGATACAAATGCATTTATACAAGCTAATGGCTTTAGATGGGTAAAATCTTCTATTCACCTCAGGAAGAGAACATATTTTATTGTGCTTTCCACTTATGAACTAAAAGAAATAATTTTCTTTCAAAAAAGTTATGAAAGAAAGAAATAACTCAGCAAAAGCCACTGAAGGTATAACAAATGTAGCATTAATAAAAAAGATAACTTGTTTGCTATCTTAATTACTCGTAAGTCATACGTACAGTTAAGTACCTTTGCTAGTTAACTCGGACCAAAATAAAGATAATTAACTAGTTCTAAGCACCTTCCTTCATAATCTTATTTTTCCAGCAGTTCAAGTGTAACAAGTTTACAAACATGTGTGGTTTATTGTCACATAAGTACACTTTGAGATGAGACAAAATATTGTTTCTTATGCATGTGAAGTAACATGGTCAATAAACTATATTAGTAGCCACAAGAATTAGACAATATATCGACAAATTTTGACATATCAAAACCGTCAAATCAAACCATACCAAGGCCTTCAAATCATAAAGCTACTAGTCAATGCTTTGCACATCAAATTTCTTCAATAATTTCGTGTATATACATTGATTGATCGGATCATAGAAACAAATTACAACTGGAAAGAGAGCACTGTTTTCAATAGAAAACAATCCAGATTTTGCCCAGGATTTACATGAGTTTCTTTAACGCTAAAATAGAATGCAGCATGAGTTACGCTAGTTCAAAAAATTATACTTTAAATTTTAAAGAGCCTAAAAATGATTGGATCATATCAACAAATTACGACTGGGAAGAGATCATCATTCAAAATAGAAACTGATGTAGGTTTTGCGCTAGCCTTTCATCAGTCTCTTTATCGTTACAACAGAACTGTAGAAAGAGTTTCACTAGCTCACATTTCAGATTCAAACCCAATATTCCAAAATCCTTCAGGAGTTAAAGGAGGTGCATACCTGTATCGATGCCTTGAAACTCCATCATGATGCTCACACCGTAGGTTTTGCCTATTACCATTGGACTCCTTATCTTCACCAGGAAGAACAGCATCATAAAACTTTTTACATTGCAGGCATTCGACCCCTTTTAAATTTTCTCGTTCAGCCTTCTTTTTCACCGGTTCAATGTATTTGAAGCCTGTCGCACCACACCTGGTCGAAGGCAGCATTTCCTGCTTTGTAGTGTCATTATCAACATTCATGTCCTGAGTTTCATCATCAGAGTTTACAATCTTTTTGTCTTTTGAATTTGGTTTCGCGTGATTTTGAACTGCATCCTTCATCACCTTTCCTAAGTTTCCCCTGATATTCTCCAGGGGAGTATCAAGAAAATCGTCATGAGGATCAGGTCCAACTCGACTTTGATGCGACCTGGTATCCCTCCAATAAGAAACAGGACGTTTTGTACCAGCTGATGGGCAAGATTTGACATTGGCTGGATCTTTAGGTGCAACAAAAGCACTTGAAGTTGGAGGTGCGATGGAGTTGGATCTTGGGATCAGGCTAACTCCTTGGTCATTGTCCAGCACTTCCTGTTCGGCTTCTTGTTTAATAACTTTGCAGGCAAAACCAGAAGCCTCGGGAACTTTATTTTCGACCTCTAATAAAGATGGTATAAGTTGTTAGTCTAGCACAATTACTTTTCCGATCCATTTGGAAACTAAATTAAACTTGGCATTTGCTAAAAGGCTGAAGTGGTTAAAACACCCCCAAACTTGGTTAGTCCTCGAACTATGCCTAGTATTTAAAAAAAACTAAACTTGACTAAGTGAATCCAAAAACACCCCCGAACTCATACACATTAGTAGCGTGTAGTCACTCGCCGTCCAGCTGGAATTTTAAGATGTGTGCTCCACATAGATAAATTAAAAGCCAACAAATAAAGGAAAAATACTAACCTACTAAGAAACCCGACCCAATAGCCCACCCGATCAAATAATATCCCAACCGGTTAAAATCCTTTAAAAGTCTCCCTCTCTTCTCATTAAAAGTCACCGGAACACCCTTCTCCGAACCAGAAGCCAAAGCCACGGTGCCGAAGTAAACAGTGCAAGTGCTGTGACTGATGATTGTATCGGTTGGATCTGTGATTGTTGAAATCTTTTCCTTCTTAATCAAATATTTTCTCCAAAATGTGTTTTGCAATATTGGCATTTTTTCTGTTTCTTCCTTTGTAATGAGATCTCTGTTTCAATGTTTTCGAAATCAAAATTCAGATGGGTTTCTTTCTTTCTTGTTTCCCCCTTTTTGGTATGTTATCACTACAATTGCTTCATGTTTTAGGAATAGAGTATGTTGTGGATGATTTTCTAAGTCTCTATTTAACTTTTGGCAAATGATTTGAGTCTAAAACTTTTTTAACTAATATCTTTTTGAAACAAGTATATGGTTACAACTTATCATTTGAGAACTAATTTCTGATACTGACGGAGCATAGTTTCAGTCATAATTGAATCTGTAGTTGTGCTCTATATACCTTAAAGTTTTTACTACCCCAAAATATCCTAGATTGTTATCTGACCCATGAAATTTTCAAAATGCCGGAAATTCATATCTACATAGTTTAGTCATCAAGACAATTGAGAGAGAACCCTACAAATATGACCAAGAACTTTAGCGATTAGAGATAAAGGTGAAGAAAAAAACTTGAGTTCAACTTGGGGTGTGTTTTAATGAACACTTACATTAGGGAAGAAAGGCCTTTTTAGCCATTGGGTTGGGATTAAAAGTAAAAGGAAAATATAAAAGATGAAGATTTTGCCATTTGGCAGCTTATGTGGCATTTTTGTAACACTCTCACGCGCATAAAGGAGCATAAGACCACTGCTATGCCATGTGGCTGTTTGGGGGTGTTTTTAAATTCACTTAGTCAAGCTTAGGGGTGTTTTTAGTACTAGGCATAGTTCGGGGACTAAAGTAATAAATCGCGCCAAGTTTGGGGTGTTTTAACCACTTCACTCTTTGCTAAAACATAGAGCTTCCTTGAGCAGAGGCATATATTCCAATGTAGATAACCAGGAAAAAGGAAAAAGAAGTGAGCAATTATTAGGCGATTGATTAACATGCTTCTTTTGGGGGAGGAACCAAATAAAAATCCCGTAAACAAGTTACGACATCAGCAAATGTATGCATCATGTTGAATAGAGTGTAGAAATAGCTATAAGTCACAAGCATACTGAGAGGATTAAAACTTACCACGTGAAGTTAGAGGACTCTGGTCGTTCTGTAATGCACTTTGTTCTAATAATTTGCTTTGTAGGTGCATGTTCTCTGAAGTAAGACCATATTTTGCACATAGAAAGTTGTACTGTGATTTCAGACTTTTATAAGAAGCAACTGTATCCTTTCTTTTCTTCTTCTCAGCCAGCAACTCGGATTCTTTTGCTTGAATCAGATGGAGTAACTTCCCATGTAATTCCATCCCCTCAGAGGAATCCTTGCTTCTCTCTCTCAGATTTGCCTGAAGCTTATCAATCTTTTCCTCCGATTCTCTCAATTTGGCTAGTATTTTTTTGTTCTCCTTCTCAAGCTCTTCCAACTCCTGCCATGTCTTTGACCTTTCTAAAGAATACAAATCTATCTGTTGATGTAACTGAACATGCAATTTCCTTCCCTCCTCTACTTCAGACTTTTTAGTCATAAGTTCTTTCCGCAGATCACAAACATCAGTTTCCAGATTCTTTACTTTGGTATTAAGTAGTTGTTTTTCATTCTTGAAATGATTCAACAAATCCTCATTTTTCATGATTTCTGCATCCAACGACTGAACTTTGCTTAGTAATTTTTCTTGCGTTTCCAGTCCTTTTTCTACTGCAGCTGTCTTCTCTTTAAGTTCCTCGTTGAGTTTATCCACTCTTCTTCGTGTAGTTTCAAGCTCAGCGACAAGTTTGTCTGTCTTCTGTTCATATTCTTTTAGTTGTTTTTCTTTATGTGCTGCTGAAGAAGTCTTTGACTGAGCGAATTGGACAAGTTTATTATGCAACTCTAGTCCACCGTCAACTTCCATCGACTTATTCTTGAGTTCTAACTGCAACCTGCCAACTTCAAGCTGTGAACTCTGTTGTTTTTTCATAAGCAGGAGAACTCTATCTTCAAGTTCTCTCCGTGGGTCCTCATATTTGCACACAAGCGGGGCTCTTGTTTCAAGAAGTGTACATGATCTCCGGATTGTTTCCTTTAAATCATTTATTTCACTAGTTCTCTGTTTCAACTCATTTTGAAGCTCCTTGACATGATTAGCTGAGGAAAATTCAGAATCTAACAGCTTTGCATTCTCCATTTTCAGAGACTGGTTTTCTTGAAGAACTTTCTGCTTTTCAAAGTGCATCTTTTCCATCTGGAGCAACGGATCTTTTTTCTTTTCTTTTCTTTCCATGAAGTTTCAGCAGCATTTCTTGCCTCAGAACATATTAGCTGCAAACTTTTATAATTAGACTGCAAGTTTGGGAAGAGTTGACTGCAGAATATATACTCTATCTGAGAAATCCTGTCTTTTGCTTCCTGGATAGTAGCAACAAGAATGGTACTAAGTCCAGAAACATACTTTGTATCAGGAATATCAGCAGGATATGCTGTCTGAGGAGACTGTTGTGGGTGGTCTGCCATATCTGGAAATTAAGTACACAAAATGAAAATCTGACATTCGCTATTTTAATTCAACAGCCAAAGATCCCAATTACTTTATAAAAGAACTTTCTCACAGGGCTTTACTGGCGCAGCAAAATACTGTATTTTCTTATCAAACAATATGTAAATTTCAAGAATTATCTGCAAAACAATCTGTAAGAAAATAATTTCAAGACTTCCTTCGACCATTGGATTTCCCAGTGTAGATCTATATCATACGGGGAGCTCCGCCGAGATGTTGTGTGTGTGATATGATTGGAAAACAGTTTTCTGAAAAATATTTTCCATAAGGAAATCATTTTCTGGTATTTTCGTTATTGGAAAATATATTTTTCAAGCATTTTCCGTCAAAAGGGGGAAATGACTTCCATTACCTATGGTAAGAAATCATTTCCAAGTATAAATATCCCAACTCTTACTCCATATAACTTGCTCCAAACAATATTTAGACATTATTACAATCTCAATACTCATAAAATTTCATCAAAACACTGTCCAATTTGCTGATAATATTATCATTCTCTATTAGTTTTTTTCTGAAAAATATTTTTAATCGCCAATCAAACACTGAAAATAAGTGAGAAATCACTTATTTTGGGAAACCGTTTTCCATGTAAAACAGATTGTCCTTCACGCCAAAAACACCCTTACGAAGTATCCCTTGCTTCATCAAGGACATCCTTTGTTTTTTATGTATCAAAAAGTGCAAGGTTGAATTTTATTGCTTCAAGATGTATCTACCATGCTAGCATCTGATTTACATGCATAGTTATGAATGCTGATAAAATGAAGAGAACAAAAGCCCAATAAACAAAAATAATTATGATAACTGCATTGCATGGATGAGCTTCCTTAACAAAATCTTGTGATTTTCAAGGCTCAAATGGATAGCTAGTCATATAATTCTTGGAAGACAACAAGTAATATACATTTCGGCTAAATTTCAATGAGGAACTAGAAACTGCCCTAACAACATTGAAGCAAAAATTCACGTGACTCCTAACTTATTCCCCTCCATTCCAGTTTCTACAGAAGTCACACAATTACGATAAATATCAGAGCTAAATTATATTATCAGCAATAAAAATATGGACATTTTAAAAAATATACAGCTTTTGAAAATATTACGCCATGTAGCCCAACATACAATATTATACAACATTATACCTTGGGGGGGGGGGGGGGTAGCATTATACATAATGTATAAAAGATGTTTATACACAAATATGTTGAAATCGGGTGTTTATACAAAGTATGGGCTATGTGGCGTAAATATATACAAATATAGACATAGATCGCAATTTCCCATAAAAATATCCCATAGTTACGGCATTATTATACTTTACCTTTTTCCAGCAGCAATTTCAGAAAATTGATTACCATTACTCTAATACAGATCACTACTGTCACATTTTGAGCAAATGAAAGTTGATGATTGCTTTATCAGTATAATAATAAGACACACGGATTGCATTTCAATTCACAAATCGCATTTTACCATTTCACCTCAGCTAAAAAATGAATTAGGGCTTTTCTGGGAAATCTACACAACAAGAGATAATCAATCAATAAATAATGAGGGGAGCTTACAACTCGGATTCGCCGGAAAAAGAGATCTACGGAGCTGATTAATCTCGCAGGCTTGGGAGAGTGGTGTTAGCTTGCCGAAGAAGGAACAGTTTTGAGTAAATATTTGAAACTAAAGCGGGAATTTGATTTTAGGGTTCGATTTTGGAGCCTATTTGTTGTCGGGCCCTCTCCAACCCGTTACAAATGACTGGGTCCTGGATATGAAATCTCTATTGGGCCGATTTAAGGACGCTATTTAAGTTGACATATTACTAGTGCAAGCAAATTTAAAGTATTTTCATCAAAAGTTTGGCTTACATTTTAAAACTTTACTTTTATCTGAACTTTTAACAATTTATTCATTTCATTTCACTCATGATACCTCATTAATTTTATCACCGTACTCATATACCTCTATGTAACTACTCTAAACACCATTCATGTTACCTCTATTTAATCTAGAAAAAATTATACTCTATATCCATGTTGGTGTTGCCACATCATCATTTCTTCCTTTCTTTCTTAATATAACCCACATTATATATAATTTATAAAATATAAATTACCTTTTCATGGTGTTTTAGTATGGCAAAAAATATTTTTCATAAATAAAATGATTTTCCTATGCATTTTCTTGTGTTTGGTACGCCAAGTTGAAAATTGTCATTTCAAAAGCGTTTACATATATTCAAAACACTATGAGGTCAACTTATAATGGTGGGGTAGGGTAGATTTAGGTAGGGTAAGAATGGAGGGGTATGAAAAGTTTCAATTTTTCATAAAATTTTTATATTTCGGTGGGGAGGGGGGGATTTTTTTATATAAAAGTAAATAAAATATGTGAAATAGAAAATTTGAGGGGGGAGGGGCAGGGTTGGTGGGGGAGGGATAAGAAAAAGTTTACCCATTTTATAATTTTCTTATAAAAGTAATAGAAAATCGGGGGAGGGGGAGTAGGGGAGGAGGTATGTGTGTGGAGTATAGGTGGGGGTTAGGGTGGGAATGGGTGGGTGGTTAGGTGGGGTATGGATAGGTGGTGGGGATGGAGTAGGTAGGGGTGGAGTTGGGATGCGTGAGTACGTTTTTATTGAATCCATAAAATGTTTTCCCCCAAAAAATTTGAAAAATATTTTTCAAAAATACCAAACACACCCTCAATGTTCTCTCTTCCCTTCTGACCCACACAAATTTGGAAAATCTACATAAGTGACAATTTCATCCTTGTTTTTAAATTTATATTACAAGGATAAATTCTCGAAAACTCCATTATTAAAATAATTGAGTTTATATCTTCAAAGTTGAATTTGAAAATTGTGAGTCCTATTGTTATTAACGGATAAACTTGATTTGTTGATATACTTGGAGACTAAATCGTGGTTAGAGTACAAATTTTGTAAGATTTGGGTGATATGAATCATATTAGAAAGGTAACCATTCATTGTTGAACAACTTGAAGAAGTGAGTTTGAGTTTTAAATTTGAGTTAGGTTGTAAGTTTTCGAAAAAATAAACCTTAATCTATTCTTTATCACCCCGAACTTGGTCTAAATTAAACAAAAAAATTACAAAAATTTACAATACATCTCAGTATTTCACTTCAAAATAAAAAATAAAAAGGTGAAACACTAAATAAAAAGAACATTATATATGTTGATCGTGTAACACTTTGTGAGAGAATTTTTGCCAATCGATCAAAGATTTTGAGGAAGTTTAAAAAGAAGGAGGAAGTTGAGGAGAAGATTAAGAGGATGAGGAACACATTTTTATATGTTGCTATTGTTCCTTTCTTTGAGCATGCTACATAATGCGTCATTTGTTATTTGTCATGGCTTAATTGAAAATATAATTAATTTCAAGATAAATTTACATCTCGAACTTTGTGTTATATTAGATTTAATTACGTTATATGTTAACCAGGGTAATAATTTTATTAGAATTGACCGACCTTTTTAAGTCTTGCAAATGAACGACCTATTTTCTTCCCTCACTGCTCTCTCTCTCGTGCACTCCCTCTCTCTGCCGCCTGATCTCTCTATATCCTCCGCCTCTTGCTGCTGTCACACACACTCTCTCTCTACTGCCTCATCTCTCTCTCATCCGCTTATTGCTGTTACCGAAACTCTAGATCTAGTTCGCGCGGCAATGGCAAAAAATATAGTTCACTCATATTTGATCATCATCCTGCTGCTACTCACTCTATCTCTGTCATGACCCGACTCCGGGCCGGCGACTGGTGCCCTACCTGGGCACCCCTTACATGTATACATCAGAGAATAGTAGCGGTACATACATACAACTCAACAATTACTAGTCATGAAATATCAACAGATTAGCCGATAAGGCCACCTTTCGAAAAATATATACATAAGCCCAAAAGCAGTTACCTCTGTCTTTTTACAACCCAATCCACAAGATATGACTACAGACCTCTAAGAATTTTTACATAACAACTGTGACGGAGGCTCGCCATACCCCGAATGTACATAAATCTACAACATCGTGAAACCGTACCAAAAGACAAGTCTTCTGAGAAACGGTTCTCGACAACCGATCGGTGATCCTAAGAGTGAGGATCCACAACTCGCTACCCTTACCGCAGATTTAACGCACTTCAAGAAAGGGGGTCAATACAAAATATGTACCAAGTATGTAAAACTAGAAATACTTTAATTTACATCATAAGTCTAAAATAAAGCTGGAGACATGTATGATAATCAAATTAACAGTAACTGTGCCTTACTAACAATGAGAGTAACAAAATAAAAAAATTCCGGTTCTTAAAATAGGAAGCATGTGATTAACCTAGGGCCATCCGCCCGTAGTATTATCACACAATCCTACTCCTGGGACTATTTCACCCGCATAGGCCGTGTGGACCCGCATGAGGTAACTTCCTCGCATAGGATTGGTCCGCCCCGCATGGGACTATTTCACCCGTATGAGCCCTACGGACTCGCATGAGGTATTCCTCGCATCGTGGGGAGAAAATACACGGAATATGCAAATGCAACAAGCCCGGGGAATGACCCCGTAATGAACAATATAACACAAGCACAACTGGTTATCATAAATAACATAAGCAAGTTAATAAACCCCTTAACTTCTCATTGGATTTAATTAGCAAGCACTCTCATTTTATTTAACTTAAGGCACTATCATATCATGAAAAATCCGGGAATTTAACCCAAAGTACTACGTACTTCTATTCTTTTAAAATGACTCTTTTTCATATAAAAACCCCAAGATACTAATACCCTTGGTATCAAGTCATATCTACTTTTCAAGACAAGTCACAATACCTTTTAGAAATACATTTATAGGCTTCTAAACCAAGTGACTTTTACTGTAAAACTTTAAGCTATTGATGCCTTTAAATCAATATTTGACCTTCTTCATTTCAAGTCATTTATCTTTATTTACATTACTAGAGAAAATCATTCCTTTAACTTTCCATAAAGTTGTTATAATCAACTTCTCATAAAGTCGTTATAATAACTTTATGTTTTAGGAACTAAGACATTTTCATTCTTAAAAATCAAATGAGTTAATTACCTAACTCGCCTAACTTAGACATTCTTATATCAAGTTAATGATATCAAAACAAAACCAAATTTCTTTAAAACTCGTACGCCTACCGTACTATATATTTATAAAACTCATGCTCAAGAGATAGGGAAAGTTCTACATACCTCTTTGGTTCAATCCATTTGCTAAGTCCAATATGCCGTACGTAGTATGTCAACCTATAATGACCATAATACGTCTATCAACTTCTAGTTTCAAACGTAGAATATTCTAAGTGTAAAGTCACTTATTCTACGGAAAATTGGACAGCACTTCCTTTGTTTCTACGTACTTTTCCACCTCTTTCAAGACCCGAATCAATAACCAAACATGCCACATTTAAGGCTCAACAATGTAGCTAACAAAAGGGGATTACACGCCTAACAGGACGTGTAAAATTCTGCCCCACAATTGATATCAAAATAGTCCAATATTCCAATGTCATTCTCGGCTAATCAATGTACAACAACACAAAGTCTTCTCCAATTCCTTTTCAATCCAAGTTGTTTAGTCTAACATGTTATATAGCCGCAATAGATAACAACAACTACAATCCCTTCTTTATATAGCATGCGACGACTAAAACTAATAACTAAATCGAATTACAATCTTAAGGTTAAATATGCAACTTTCGGATTCCATCCAAATCTTTCATAATATTTCAATCTCCATTATATATATCTCATGCTTGCATATATATATATATATATGACTACAACAATAAGTAATCTTTAATCACTTAAGAGGACAAGATTGTTACCTTGACAAGCCCTAATATAATTCCAAGATCCAAAGTCGCTCCTTAGTAACTTAGCTTCTTTCCTTCACGCTCCAATCCACCATTTAAAGCCCTTAGAAGTACATAAACAACTTTCCTTCAATTCCTAACCAAAACTATGAAAACGACTTAGGTTTTCACCTTGCGACTAATGTAAAAATGTAGCTTTTCCGGGATCTTTCTATTGATATCCTTACAATACCCTTAGGAACCTTGGATTTAAGTATCGTGAATTATGAACATCAAACGAAATTTTTTTCTTCCAATGAAAGCCCTAACCCGAGAGCTTCAAGACAAGAACAAGATTTTTTTGAAATTTTTTCTAAGTGTTGAGACTTGTCTTGCTATATGGGTGTATATATAATTAAATGAAGGGTCAAGATTAAAACACTTGTGGGGTTTGGATGAAGGAGATTTAAATATCTATAGTCAAGTGGGCTCATTGACTTAGTCAATTATATCAAGCGTTGGGCTTGCAAGACTTGATCATCTTACCTTGGTCATTTGACCATTATATCCTTGGTCCATTTCGACCAAGACCATACTATGGGTGACACGTGTCACCTTCCCATTCGTCGTAATATTTCGTTTCCCGACATTTCCATAATTCCGATAAATTCTATAAGTCTCAAATCTTAACGTCCTGATTCCTTACGTACGTTCTTATATACATGTCCTGAAATTACGGGGTGTAACATTATTCCCCCATTAGAAACATTCGTCCCCGAATGTTCTTTCGGAGTCAATCTAATAGATAGCGACATAATCTCCTTTTACAATCCCTACATACCAACTATGCCACAACTGGCCACATAATAACACTTAAGTAAATACGTCAACTAAAACTGATAAGTAATGGAGAAGAATTACCTGAAGGTGTAGGGAATAAGTGAGGATACTTATTCATCATGTCCTCCTCTGCTTCCCAAGTCATCTCATCTCTATTATCATTCTGCCACAAGACTTTGACGGAAGCCACATTCTTGGTTCGCAGTCGCCTGACCTGGCGATCGAGTATCGCTATGGGACTCTCCTTATACGATAATCCCTCCGTCACCTGGATATCACTAGTTGGGAAAACTCTCGATGGATCTCTGATACACTTCCGCAACATAGAAACATGGAAGACCGGATGTACTGCCTCCAAGTCGGACGGTAGTTCCAACTCATAGACAATTTTTCCTACTCTACGGATGATCTGGTAAGGCCCAATGTACCTTGGGTTAAGTTTTCCCTTCTTTCCAAACCTCATCACACCCTTCATGGGTGATATCTTCAAGAAGACCCAATCGTCAACCTGAAACTCCAATTGTCGACACCGATTATCTGCATAAGACTTCTGCCGACTCTAAGCTGCTAACAGTCTCTCCTGGATAAGCTTCACCTTATCCACAGCCTGCTGAATCAAGTCTGGGACAACTAACTGAACCTCGCCCACGTCGAACCAACCAATCGACGACCTACACTTCCGTCCATACAAAGCCTCATATGGCGTCATCTGTATACTAGAGTGGTAGCTGTTGTTATATGCAAACTCAACCAGAGACAAATGATCCTCCCAGCTACCCCTGAAATCAATAACACAGGCCCGCAACATATCCTCGCGGCTCGGATAAGACGCTCTGCTGCGTCGATGCGAGGATGAAACGCGGTACTGAGACTCACCTATGTCCCTAACACCTTATGGAAAGACCTCCAGAAGTTAGCCGTAAACTGGCCTCCTCTGTCTGATATAATAGATATAGGAACTCCATGCTGTCACACAATCTCCCTGATATACAGTCTAGCATAATCCTCAGCCGAATACGTAGTCCTGACTGGAAGAAAGCAGGCTAATTTCGTCAACCTATCCACAATAACCCAGATGGAATCACTCTTCATCTGAGTACGAGGTAACCCTGTAACAAAATCCATGTTGATCACCTCCCACTTCCATGTCAGAATATCAATCGCTGCAATAGCCCACCGGGCTTCTGGTGCTCAACCGACGCCCGACAATTCGAACACTGAGCAACAAACTCTGCTACGTCCCTCTTCAGGCCATCCCACCAATACATACATCTGAGGTCATGGTACATCTTAGTCGACCCCGGATGAATAGAGTAATGGGCACTGTGTGCCTCCCCTAGAACCTGCTGACGAAGTCCTGCAACATCGGGAACACACAATCTGCCCTCGAATCTTAGCACCCCATCAGGCGCTACCTCAAATAAACTTTTCTCCCCTCGAAGAGCCGTATCTCGATACCGTATTAGAACTGGATCCTCATATTGTCGCCTCTTCACCTCTTCAACGATGGAAGACTCGGCAACCTCTCGAACCCGTATCCCACTATCATCGGTATCGACCAACCGAACCCCAAGGCTCGCTAGCTGATGGATCTGACGGACCATGTCCTGTCTATCTGGTTGTACCTCTGACAGACTCCCCATAGATCTACGACTCAAAACATCTGCAATCACGTTGGCTTTTCCCGGATGGTATAGGATATCAACATCATAATCTTTCAGCAACTCTAACCACCGTCTCTGCGGCAAGTTCAGCTCCCTCTGCCTGAAGATGTACTGGAGACTCTTGTGGTCTGTATAAATATCCACGTGAACCCCGTACAAATAATGTCTCCAAATCTTCAAGGCATGAATAACTGCGGCCAACTCTAAGTCGTGAGTAGGGTAATTCCTCTCGCTTACGTAGTCGGGAAGCATAAGGCTATAACTTTGTCGTCTTTGCATCAATACGCACCTGCCCGATACAGGCATCACAATAAATCACATAACTCTAAAACCCTGAATAGTAAGAACCGAGTCGCCATCAACTTTTCCTTCGAATCGGAAGCCCTTCTCACAAGCTTCGTCGGCGGAACTTAGCGTTTCGAGTCGGCTAGTCAAAGGCGCGATATCGAAGTGGCGCTCACAAATATACGATAATAACTCGCGATACTAAAAGCTGCGCTCCGTCGAGTAGTAGGTCTCGGCAAGTCTTGGCCGACTCGATCTTCGCCGTATCAACCCGCACACCGTCGGATAATGTGCCCCGAGAATGCCATCGAGGCCAACCAAAACTCAGAGAACTTGGCGTATAACTACGGCTCCGAGGACCCAATCCGTCCTCAAGTGATCTACATGCTCCTGCTCAGTGCGAGAATAAACCAGGATGTCATCAATGAATACTATAACAAACGTATCCAGACATGGCTTGAACATTCGGTTCATCAAATCCATAAATACCGCTGGAGCGTTAGTCAAACCGAAAGACATCACCCTGAACTCATAGTGCCCATACCGGGTCCTAAATACAGTATTCGGGATGTCTGCCTCCCTAACTCGCACCTGATGATAACCGGACCGCAGGTCTATCTTGGAAAAACACCTCACACCTTGCAACTGGTCAAACAAATCATCAATCTTGGGGAGGGGGTATCTATTCTTGATGGTTACCTTGTTCAGCTGCCTGTAGTCAACACACATACGCAACGTCCCATCTTTCTTCTTTACAAACAAAACCGGCGCTCCCCAGGGAGAAATACTAGGCATAATAAAGCCTTTTTCCAGCAAATCTTTCAGCTGGTCCTTCAACTCCCTCAACTCAGCAGGTGTCATCCTGTACGGCGGAATAGATATAGGCCGAGTGTCTGACAACACATTAATACAAAACTCAATCTCCCTCTCTGGAGGAATACCAAAGAGATCATCTGGGAATACATCCGGAAACTCTCTAACCACCGGAACTGACTGAAGAACTGGCACATCAGCCTCTGTATCGAATACCCGAACCAGATGATAGATGTACCCTTTCTGCACCATCTTCCTAGCCTTGAGGTAAGAAATAAATCTACCCCTCGGCGATGCTGTATTGCCCTTCCACTCAATAACCGACTCACCGGGAAACTGGAATCGGACCAACCTGTCTCTACAGTCAACGTTGACATAACAAGAAGACAACCAATCCATACCCATAATGACGTCAAAATCTGTCATCTCCAACTCTATCAAGTCTGTTAGGGTCTGACGACTGTATATGAACACCGGGCAATCTTTGTACGCCCGCTCAACTAACACCGAATCACCCACTAGCGTAGCTACCTCAAAAGGCTTTATCGCCACCGGCTCTATCCATATTCTACCAGCAATATGAGGGGACACATAGGACAAGGTAGAACCTGGATCTATCAAAGCATAAACGTCACATCATGAAATCAATAATGTATTTGTGACGACATCCGATGAAGCCTCTTGATCTTGCCGGCTGGCTAAGGAATATATGCGGTTCTGCGGACCGCTAGAACTAGGACCTCCACCACGATCACTGCCGCGGCCTGCCGGTCCGTGAACACCCTGCCCTCCGGGGCGCATAACCACAGAAGATGAAGACCCAACAACTGACCCTGTAGGCTGAACCATACCACCCACGTCGCATCTGGTCGGACAATCCCTCTTCATATGGCCTGCGTCCAAGAGAAACAAGCTCGGCAAGATCGACACTCACCAGGGTGAGATCTACCGCATCGAACACACCGAGATAGGCGCCTCGATCGGCCACGATCTCGCCTCCCGAAACCGAAGCCAGGCACTGCCCGAATAACCGGATGATCAAATCTCGCGCGAAAATCGAGAAGGAGCACTCGGGCCGATCAAATGTAGACCTAGTTCGCTGGCTGTCGCCTCGAAAGTTACCATGAAACCTGCCGTCCCGGCCTCTTGGGTCGCCGGGTCTGGCGGCCTCTCTCTCTCATCGCCGATCCGCATGCATAAGCTGCATTATGGCAATATCCATACCGGTGAAGGGCCATGCTCACTCCGGGCATGCGAACCATATAACGGTCTAGCCGTCACATAGCGGTGAACTGCATCGCCGTAATAGCGCATACCTGGCCAATGAGTCAAACTCCAGGTTATACTCTCTTATAGTCCTCCCATTCTGTCTCAACGTCGAGAACCTATCCACGCGGGCTCTTCTCATCTCAGGAGGCAAAAAGTGATCAAGGAAGGCCTATGTGAACTCATCCCAAACATATGGAAGAGCACCCACACCTCTAGACAGCTCCCACGACTCAAACCAGTTCAACGCAATATCGCGTAACCGGTAAGAAGCTAACACAACTGACTCTGTCTCCGAGGTCATAAGTATCTGCATAGTCTGCTGTATCTGTCGAATGAACTCCTGAGGATCATCCTCATATCTCGAACCATAGAACTCGGGTGGATTACAACCCAGAAAATCCCGAATCCTCAAACTGTCGGCTCTAGGTTAGCTACATACTCCTGTCGTGTTGCGCCTCGCCACTATCTAGTCAATAACCCGATCTGCTCCCATAATCTCTATACTCGCCGCTGCAGGCCCAGTGGCTCGGTATCGGAACCTCTGGGGCTACGGCCTCTCGCTCTAATCTGTCTGTCGTGTGGTGAACTCGCCGACCGACCCACATCCTCAGGCATAATCTGGGCCTGAGTCCTAGTAACCCTCTGTGTACCACTAGCGACTCGCATTCTTTGCGCCGCCATCGGGCCTCGCGCCGTGAGGCATAATCGATACATAAGAATAGGTCGGAGAGGATTCAACCTAATAAGACATTTCTCTGCACGATCTTGAGAGAAGAATGGAAACCAATCCTAAATGTCCTGCGATCTCACGGTTATAGATGTGGTGCGCGACACCGATAACGAAGACTACTGAACACGATGCAGTAGACACTTTCCGATGACTAATCGCTCGATACCACTTTTGTCATGCGACAGGCCGGACGGCGGTGCCTCACTGGCGCCCTTTACAGTATCGTGAGAGAATAGTAGCGGAACATACATACAACTCAATAATTACTAGTCATGAAATATCAACACGTTAGCCGATAAGGCCACCTTTCGAAAAATATATACATAAGCCCAAAAGCGATTACTGTCTTTTTACAACTCAATCCACAAGATATGACTACGCACTCTAAGAATTTATACATAATAATCGTGACGGACAGGCCACGCCATACCCCGAATGTACATAAATCTACAACATCGTGAAACTGCACTAAAAGACAAGTCTTCGAGAAATGGAGCCTTCGACAACCGATCGGTGATCCTAAGAGTGAGGATCCACAACTGCTAATTTACCTGCGGATTTAACGCAGCTCCAGAGCGGGTCAATACAAAATATGTACCAAGTATGTAAAACTGGAAATACTGTAATTACATCATAAGTCTAAAATAAAGCTGGAGACATGTATGATAATCAAATTAAGAATCGCGTTACTAACAACAATGGAGTAACAAAATAAAACATTTCCTGGTTCTTAAAATAGGAAGCTGTGATTAACCTGGGACCCGTCAGCGTAGTATTATCACGCAATCCTACCTGACTATTTCACCCGTAGGTCGTGTGGACCGCGTGAGGTAACTTCGCATAGATCGGTCCGCCCCGCATGGGACTATTTCACCCGCATGAGCCCTACGAACTCGCATGAGGTATTCCTCGCATCGTGGGGAGCAAATCCATGAAATATGCAAATGCAACAAGCCCGGGGAATGACCCCGTAATGAACAATATAACACAAGCACATCCGGCTACCATAAATAACATAAGCAAGTTAAGAAACCCCTTAACTTCTCATTGGACTTAATTAGCATGCACTCTCATTTTATTTAACTTAAGACACTGTCATATCATGAAAAATCCGGGAATTTAACCCAAAGTACTACGTACTTCTATTCTTTTAAAATGACTTTTTTTCATATAAAAACCCCAAGATACTAATACCCTTAGTATCAAGTCATATCTACTTTTCAAGACAAGTCACAATACCTTTTAGAAATACATTTATAGGCTTCTAAACCAAGTGACTTTTACTGTAAAACTTTAAGCTATTGATGCCTTTAAATCAATATTTGCCCTTCTTCATTTCAAGTCATTTATCTTTGTTTACATTACTAGAGAAAACCATTCCTTTAACTTTCCATAAAGTTGTTATAACCAACTTCCCATAAAGCCGTTATAATAACTTTATACTTTAGGAACTAAGATATTTTCATTCTTAAAAATCAGATGAGTTAATTACCTAACTTAACCCAACTTAGACATTCTTATATCAAGTTAATGATATCAAAACAAAATCGAATTTCTTTAAAACTCGTACGCCTACCGTACTATACATTTATAAAACTCATGCTCAATAGATAGGGAAAGTTCTACATACATCTTTGGTTCAATCCACTTGCTAAGTCCACTATGCCGTACGTAGTATGTCAACCTATAATGATCATAATACGTCTATCAACTTCTAGTTTCAAACGTAGAATATTCTAAGTGTAAAGTCACTTATTCTACGGAAAATTAGACAGCACTTCCTTTGTTTCTACGTACTTTTCCACCTCTTTCAAGACCCGAATCAATAACCAAACATGCCACATTTAAGGCTCAACAATGTAGCTAACAAAAGGGGATTACACGCCTAACGGGACGTGTAAAATTCTGCCACACAATTAATACCAAGTAGTTCAATAGACAATGCCATTCTCGGCTAATAGGTGCAACAACATATAATCCTTTCCAATTCCTTTTCAATCCATATTGTCGTCCTAACATGTTATATAGTCGCAACCAATTTTAACAACTATAATCACTTCTTTATATAACATGTGACGACTAAAACTAACAATTAAATTGAATTACAATCTTATGGCTAACATGCAACTTTCGGATTCCATCAAAATATTCCATAATATTTCAATCTCCATTATATATATCTCATGCTTGCATATATATATATATATATGACTACAACAATAAGTAATCTTTAATCACTTAAGAGGACAAAATTGTTACCTTGACAAGCCCTAATATAATTTCAAGATCCAAAGTCGCTCCTTAGCAACTTAACTCCTTTCCTTCACGCTCCAATCCGCCATTTGAAGCCCTTAGAAGTACATAAACAACTTTCCTTAAATTCCCAACCAAAACTATGAAAACGACTTAGGTTTTCACCTTGCGACTAATGTAAAAATGTAGCTTTTTCGGGATCTTTCTATTGAGATATCCTTACAATACCCTTAGGAACCTTGGGTTTAAGTATCGTGAATTATGAACATCAAACAATCTTTTTTTTCATTCAATGGAGGCCCTAACCCGAGAGCTTCAAGACAAGAACAAGATTTTCTTGAAATTTTTTCTAAGTGTTGAGACTTGTCTTGCTATATGGGTGTATATATAATTAAATGGAGGGTCAAGATTAAAACACTCGTGGGGTTTGGATGAAGGAGATTTAAATATCTATAGTCAAGTGGGCTCATTGACTTAGTCAATTATATCAAGCTTTGGGCTTGCAAGACTTGATCATCTTACCTTGGTCATTTGACCATTATATCCTTGGTCCATTTCGACCAAGACCATACTAGGGGGGGTGACACGTGTCACCCTCTCATTCGTCGTAATATTTCATTTTCCGACATTTCCATAATTCCGATAAATTCTATAAGTCTCAAATCTTAACGTCCTGATTCCTTACGTACGTTCTTATATACATGTCCTGGAATTACGGGGTGTAACAATCTCTATGTAGCCTATTCCTATCTAGACCGTCGACAAGTTTCGTTGGTTTAGGAATTATGATTAAGAAGGAAAGTTCGCCAACAACTACGAAGGTCAATGAGAATAGAGTGGCGGAGCTGGTCATCATTATAGATGGTGTAGTGACCATTGTAGTGGGAGAGACGATAATGGGATGATGGTTTAGAAGGTTTAGACCATTTTGGTGGCTGCTGCTCCGTCAATGATGGTGTTGGAGTTTGTCGGAGAACGAAACTCCGACAATGGCTGATACTGCTCTATCATTAGTGGTGTTGGAGTTAGTTTTTGTATAATAGTGTATATGGGTGTATACACACCTCATACACACTATTATACATTTTTATACACTCGTATACGTAGTGTATCTGTCTTGTATAAAAGTGCGATTCTTATTCCAAATAAGTCCATATTTATGTGTTATACCCTTTTATACAATATTGTATAATTGTGTAAAAATGCATATTTTATGTATAATACTATATAATTATTTTTATGGTATATACATACACATTATACACTTTCATACACCTATATATATAATGTACATGTATTTGTTTATAAGCGTATAACATTATATAAAAATATTTTTTGACTATATGTTTGCAATGTATGTTTTGAGCTATATTTTTGCAATGTAAGTCAGTCAAGTGTACATTTATGAAATTTATCCGTTATATTATTCCACATGAAAAGTAGGATAACTTGGTGCAACAATTATAATTATAATTTCAGAATAATTTTGTTCGGGACTAACGAGCCCTAAGGGCCTGTTTGGAAAAAAAGTCAGGTAATTAGAATTGGGTGTAATTACACAGTTTGACCTATTTGTTTGATCAAGTAATTACACAATTAGATGAGAATTGGATGTAATTTAAAGGGTGTAATTACACTCTTCAATTCTCAAAAAATGGTGGGGTGGGGGGAAGAAGTGGTGTAACTACACCATGTAATTACATAATTACTTTTTAGTTTCTATTTTTTTGTTTTATTTTCCTTTTTATTTTTTTATTTATATATTTTTAATTTCTTTTTAATTCTTACTTTTTAATTATTTTTATTTTTGGAAATATATTTTTATTTTTATATTATTTATCTTTCATTTTCTTTCTTCTCATTCACAACTTTTACCTCTTGTGGTTTTATGTAATTGCTCGTATTTTTTTATTTTATTCATTTAGCATAGCCATTTAGTTATTCTAATTTTTGAAACTACACATCTTAATATTAGAAATAATTAGTCATTAACAAACTTGACATATAATAGGTGATGTTATTAAAGTAGAATTTCGTTGTCAATGAGGTTATAGACTTAGATTTTCCATTTCTTTTGAATTATTTACTTAAGTTACGAACTTACTTTTGTAATATTGGAATTTGACATAAGACTATTATGTTAAACTTTTTCCTTTTCTTTTGAATTTAGGTTATATTTTTATTTTAATTTATTTACTCTAGTACTATTGACTTGTTATTTCATATTGCATGCTGTTTATTTTTCACCTACAGTTGATAGATTTTTTTTGTCAAACATTTAAATAATATTATGACATTATATGTATAAATATTATTTTTAGTCAAACATCCAATCCACGATGTTCTCATAAAAAAGTATGCTGTTAAGTTTTATAATGAATTAAAATTAAAATATAATTAATTTGAAATACATATATCAATTTTTTTACAATATTATTTACAAATATATGATTGTTAATTAATATATTTTAAAAAAATAACTAATTTAATATCATTTATAAAGACATATATTTTTTAAATATTAATTTTTAAAATTTTATTTTTAAATTAAAATGTAATTACATTTGCATAATCATACTTCACGCTTATATTTACAATAATGTGTAATAATGTGTAATTACTAGATGGTGTAATTCACCAATTTCAATGACGAGGTGGCTTTCCAAAGTGACCCTAAAAGAAACGTGTATAATTTCAGCCTAACCTGTCAAGAGAAAGGGTCTGAAACAAACAGACACAAGATACCCTTTCAGCAATCTTGACACAAAGCAACACAAGTTATAACGTTCGCCAAAACCCAGAGCATATTCCGTTAGTCTTCTCCGGCGACTCTCTCTCTCTTTTGTTTCCGGCGAGTTTCGCTCTGCAGGTAAAACTGATAAACTCAGTTTCCGTTCAACTCTTTCCTTTCCGAAATTTTAATTTAATTTAATTTGTCGTCTGATTTTTCCATGACCATTGAGATATGCAGTTCAATTCTATCTACATTTCAATCTCAATATAGCTTAATTCTTCCATTGCTGAATTTGGTTCATCAGAGGACTGCCACTGCTGCACATGTATCATTTGGTTTACTAGGCATTGTTTTTTTGTGTGTGTGTGTGTCATATTTATTAATTTCTATCACTTTTATTGTTAATTTTTTTCATTTTCTTTGTATGCGCCTTTTACGGAATACAACAACATACCCCGTGAAATCACACAAAGTGAGGTCTGGTAGGGTAGAGTATAGGACAAACCTTAACCCTACCTTGGGAGGTAGAGAGGATATTTTTGGTAAACCCTCGGCATAAGAACAAACAATTCAAAGCAGTACTAAAAGGAAATTACGAGAATGAATAAGTCATGGTTTATACTGAAGTAGTTAGGGTCTATTCTTAGACTTTGTTGAATTAATTCAATAAACAAAGAGGAAAAGATAGGTATCGTGGTAATTCCTGAGTAGTTTGATGGTTTTTGTACATTTTTTTCCTTGCAAGTGAAACTATCAGATTATGTATGCAATAATAGCTGTTTTGCTGTGGAGTGAGAGAGGAACACATAATGAGCAACGATTTGGAAATTTGGGACAATTTAGTAACAATAATTTCTAGTGGAACCATAAATGTGGGTTATGTTTATATGGAGAAAAAATATTGTATAGTAAAGCTGAATCCGTTGATTATTTACCCGTGTTGTCAAAGGCACGCTTACACCCTGACACGAGGTGCAAATCACGTTGAGCGCTTTGCCTTGCTTAGGGGGCTTCAGTGTCGTTATATAGGTGTTAATGCATACCTTTCCTTCATAATGAGCGTAATCCCGAAAAAGCGACACTAAACAATTAGTTTTCACTTTATCATAATTTTTTGTTTCCAGTTTCTTTGTCCATATATTTGTTATTCATGCTTATAATTATTAGCCCCGAAAACAACCGCTCTGTCTTTCAAGGTGGAGGTAAGGTTTGTGTACACTCTACCCTCCCCAGACCCCACGTTGTGGGATTTCACTGTTGTTGTTGCTTATAATTATTAGCCTTGGACTACACAAACATATTTGCATTTTTTCCTCAATTTGCGCCTTTAATCATTAAAGCCCACAATTTATTTGCGCTTAAAGCCCCAACGGACCTTAGAGCTATGTTGCACTTTTCAGCATTTGATAACACTGTTATTTAGTTTGACTCCACGAAAGGGGGTGGGATGGGAGGGTAAAAAGCAGAGAAGCTTATCAATTTACTTCCTTCAGGGAGCATTGTATGATGAATTGTGTAAACTGTCTCATAACATTTTATTCTTAATTTTGGTATGGAACATGCCCTCTCACATGTATGCCTAGGCCTGATTCTTTTTTCTGGGACCAACCACGTAATTCTTTTTAGTTGGTGGATTACAGTGACTCTTGAACCTAGGACCTTAGCATGCTTTGCTACCATGTTGAATAGTGTGAAACACCCTTATACAATTATGTCAATGTTAATGCAACCCAGTAAAGTTAAGATTCAAAAAGTTGACCGCTTCTTGTTGGGGTCACTTTGTGCTTCACTGTTGGAAGCAAACACTTCTCTGAAGCACATGGCTTCGTGCACAAAACTAACCCCTAGTTTCAGATGACTTCATCGCTTTAAGCTACGAAATGATGACTTTTAGTAACACTGGATTCTTGAGAAGAAAAAAGGTTAAATTTGTTATAAGGTCATTATATGAACCCAAGTTCTAGCGGTTATCCTCCCGGGACACTAGATTGATCAGAAATAGAAAAGGAAGTGAAGGAAGTAAAGTAGTTTACAATGCCAGAGAACAACAACAACATACCCAGTTTAATTGCACAAGTGATGTATGATGAGGGTAGTGTGTACCCTTACCTCTACCTTGGGAAGGTAGAAAGGCTATTTCAGGGAAACCCTCGACTCAGAGAGAGAAAATAAGCAGTAGCTACAAGCAAAAACAATAGCAAGATGATAAGATAAAATAACAAGATAATAAGATAACTGAGGCTAAAGAAACAACAGATAGTAATAGAAATCTAAAAATAAGAGAATTCAAGAAAAACGCTAAAACTCCACACCCTTCTATCAAGGGTCATGTCCTCAGTGAGTAGAAGTTGCGTCATGTCCTGCCTAATTACCTCACTCCAAAATTTCTTCGGCCTACCTCTACCTCCTCAAGCCCACAATGACCAACCTCTCACACCTCCTTATCGGGACATCTACATCTCTCTCACATGCCCGAACCATCTCAGCCTAACTTCCCCATCTTATCATCTACGGGGGCCATTCTTACCTTGTCCCGAATATTTACATTCATAATCTTATCGCTTCTGGTCTGCCCGCACATCCATCTCAACATCCGCATCTCTGCTACTCTCATCTTCTGAACATGGAATGAGAGTTCTTGACTGGCCAACGCCCCGCTCTGTAGAAAGGCTATTTCTGGGAGACCCTCGACTGAGAGACGAAAAATAGGCAGTAGCTACAAGCAAAAATAATAGCAAGATGATAAGATAAAATAGCAAGATAATAAGATAACCGGCTAAAGAAACAACAGATAGTAATAGAAATCTAAAAATAAGAGAATACAAGAATAACGCTAAAACTCCACACCCTCCTATCAAGGGTCATATCCTCAGCAAGTAGAAGTTGCGCCATGTCCTGTCTAATCACCTCACTCCAAAACTTCTTCGGCCTACCTCTACCTCATCAAGCCCACAATGACCAACCTCTCACACCTCTTTACCGAGGCATCTGCATCTCTTTCTCACATTCCCGAACCATCCCAGCCTAACTTCCCCATCTTATCATCTACGGGGGTCACTCTTACCTTGTCCCGGATATCTACATTTCTAATTTTATCGCTTATGGTGTGCCCGCATATCCATCTCTGCTACTCTCATCTTCTTCACATGAGTGTTCTTGACTGGCCAACACTCCGTCCCATGTAGCATTTTCGGTCTAACCACCGCTCTGTAGAACTTACTTTTTAAGTCTTGGCCGTACATTCTTATCAACACAAAACACCGATGCGAGCCTCCATTTCATCCACGCTGCCCCAATAGGATGTGTAACATTCTCGTCGATCTCCCAATTACCTTGGATAATTGATCCCAGGTACTTAGAAACTTCCTCTCTTGGGGATGACATGTGTGTCAAGACTCACGTCCACGTCCTCTTCGAGAGTCACGTCATTGAACTTACACTCCAAGTGTTTGGTTTTAGTTCGGCTCAACTTAAAACCTTTCGACTCCAGAGTGTGTATCCAAACTTCCAAGCTCGCGTTAACTCCACTTCTCGTCTCGTCAATCAGTATTATATCATCTGCAAATAAAATGTACCAAGACTCCTCCCTTGAATGTCGCGTCAGTACGTCCATCGCCAAAGCAAACTCGTCCGTGCGAGAGACAGATCTTTCTATTTCTGCTCTTTCAGGAAATATGTTTCTCTTGGTTGCTTGATTATATAGGAACTTCTTCATTTGATTGCTACAAATTTGAGAAAGCAATCGACTTAGGAATTTTGTGTGATTTACGAATTGAAATTGAAACTCTGCAGAGATAGTGTGTTTAATGAGATCCAGCATTTGATTTAATTGGTAAAAATGGTATAAGATTCTTTATCCTTGGCTATCCACATCTTGGTTCTGCATTTATTGACCCTCAACTCCTGAATGCTTGTTCTTTGTTTGGGTCAGCCACCAGAAACTCAAATGAACTCCATCAACTGCGAGCAACCTACAAACTTTCTTGGCCTTCTCCTCTATCCCTCCTTAGAGAATCTCTCAACCCCCATACACTCTGTTAAATGCTTATTTGCTTATAAAATGACTGGTCTGTTACTGATACAACACTTAAATTAAAAGAAGAGTATTATGGTGGAGAAAGTTTCCAGATTGATTTTCCTGGACAGCTGGAATGGAGAAGAATATGAAAAGGACACTTGAAGACTGTGAATCGTTTTTGAAGAAATGTTTTAATTGTTCTTGAGCATTGAGTATCTTTCTTACTTCTCGATACATTTATAGTATGAATGTTGTAAGCACCATACTATAGGGCTGTATTTATAAGTTTCCATAGTAATTCCACCCACTTTAGAGTTTATTCCCATTTTCCATTCAAATAAACGGATACAAGAAATTATGTTCATGTATTCAATCTTTTTCTCAAGAAATACCTTTTGTCATTTTCGTCGCGTTCAACTAAATAGGCTATTACATGTATGATGATTGTTCACTATTTTTTTATTCAATTAGAAAATTCAAGATTAATACCGAAGGGTGGCCTAATGGTCAATGAAGTGTTTTTTAAAGAGAACCAAGTGATTTCTTCCCATTTGTCTAAGCTTTGGTGGACATAGTTACCCGCTACCTCCCACCTATTGCTGGTGGGAGGTAGCATTTATCTCGTGGAATAAGTCGAGGTTAGCGCAAGCTGACCCGGACACTACAATTATCAAAATAATAATAATTCAAGATTAATAAATGATTTGTTTAAATAAGCATGTCCTTGAAACTTTGTTTTTTTTGCAAAAGAAAAGTCTTCTTCCTTATGACCTCTTGATCAAAACAAAAAAAGTTCTTCCTTCTGTCCTTGATTGGGTTAAAAAATTTATTTCTTCTAAGTGGACCATGTAAAACTTTAATTCATTTAACAGAAGTATTTCTCAATAAACAGTCGTTAGGTTGTATTTGGTGTGCTAATGTTATAACTTTTATTGAACTATGGACATCCTTGCTGTGACAAGAACTGGAATGCCTTTGACCAATTTATTTGAAGACTATCGAATTGTTTGTATTGAATAATAATTTCAACACTATCTTATTTCCTAGTATATAATGTCTTTTTTATCCTTTGGATGGCCATTGTGGTGGCGAAGGGAGGAGATTCTGGTCGAATCTGTTTCAAAAGTGGAAGACTTTCCATGCTGGCTTCTAACTGTTGGCGCAAGACTTATTATGGATTCATTTTCGATCTAGCCAAGTGATTTCGCTTGCTGATGAAAAAAAAAGTGATTTCACTTGCTGCTACTTTATGAATGAATTATGTTCACTTAAATCAATTTCTGATATTTCTCTTCCCTTTTCTCCTCCAATCACTAATGACAAATGTTTGATGACCCATTTATTAATTCATTTCTAGATCTCTTATATGACCTTATAGCAATAGGAAGAGGTGAATTTATAAGTGACATGTGGATCCTAGATGAAATTTGATAAAATGAATAGCCTTTTGTAATTAAGCTTGCGTGGAGTCTATAAATGCTTTTTTCATTTTTTGGCGTTAAGATCGAGGTATTAAATAGTTCTAGAGAAAACATCACATATCCACCTATATTTGCAAATTTCATTCAATGATACATGTTTTAAACAGGTGGCTGCATGGTTTTAGTCTTTTGACGGAGAGAGCGAGAGAGAGAAAGATGAAGAGCGTCTAATCGGCAATCTAAAGCAACCATGCATCAGTCGTTGTCCCTGATGTGGTTAAGATTTCACTCAGGGAAGTGATATTTTCCTGAAGGTAAACCATGAATCACATTATTCTCTTGGTTTTCTTTTTATTTGTCTTATTTACCTGCATTAGATATTGCCTCTTTTTCGCTATCATGACTTAATCGCTTTGTTTGTCTTACTTTGCTTGTGCTTTGTCTTGAGCCGAAGGTTTCTCGAAAACAGCCGCTCTACCTACCAAGGTAGAGTTAAGGTCTGCGTACACTCTACCCTCCCAGACCCCACGTTGTGGGATTTCATTGGGTATGTTGTTGTTGTTGTAATCTGGGAGATCTTGTTGCCTTTTTAGATAAATATTTGAAACAGTTTTCATTTTTTTTTTATCGAAGCTTAAGGTGTAGAATTGTGGTTGATCTTACCTTTGTAAATCTTGTAATCTTGTTACACTCTCATATTCTGAAAGTCAGTCTAGTGACTGCTTGTGCTCAATTCTTCTGGTCTTCAATTTTGTGACTTCGTGCAGGAGCTACCGAGATGCATCTAGATATTTTGGGTTAATTGTAATTTAGACCTTGCAGCTTGCATCTATTGTACAAATTACATTTCTGGTTTCTGTGCATGATAGTTTGTCATTTGTCTTAACTGCAAGTAACTCCTCTATCTTGCCTATGCTTGGAAGGCATTTATTTTAGGATCATAGTGGTCAAACTTATTACTTCCGTATATCATTGAGTTGTAATTTTAATCATGAATCATGAATTTCCTCGGGATTATGTATAACAGGAAAAAACCACCTATGGATAAGAATGCAACATATTTTTCCTTGTCATTTACTTTTAGGAGATCTCCTTTTAGAACTTATCTGACAATGACCCCGGCAAATCTAATTCAACAAGACTATCCCAGTAAACTGAAGAAATATATGCAACAGTAGACAGAAATCAGAAGACATTCTTAAACGGACAAATTACAGTAAGAGAAATACCAAATACAAGTTAGACTGTGTTAAAGGCCTCGTATAAAAAGTAAATGTGTTGGATAGAAATATTTCTATCTTTTGAAAGATACTGGAACAGAAGTTCGTATGAATGCTATGAAGACGAATACATATATTTTAGTGGGCGTTTGGCCATAGATTTCTGATATTTTTCACTTTATTTGGAATTTATAAAGTTGGAGTTGAAGATGGAGTTGTGTTTGGTTATATTTTTTTTGCAAAGGAGAGAAGAGAGTATTTTGTATGGAATTTATGATAGAGTCGGAAAACAGGTTTGGAGCACTTCTCCAAATTTGGAATCCAACCTCAAGTTGGATTTGAAAATTTTATTATAAACACTGATTTTGAAATAAAGTGAAAAACTATTCCGGAAAAAAAGTGAATAATTCTCATGGCCAAACAGCTCCTTAGTGGTGATATTGCTAATCAATCATTGGAAAGAGTCCTTGTGACAGCGCTCAAGACACTTCTGAGATAAGAGGTAGAAAAAGTATAATCTACCCCCTTCTAGGGTTTCCCCATTAAGCCTGATAGTTACTTTTGGCCTTACTCGTAAAAAAATTGAAGGAAAAGTCTGATGGCTACTATCGTGATGCTCTGTATAGATATTTGAATAACCTACTTTTCATTATAATAATGGGAAATAGGATTCAAGCTCGTGCAGAAATAAAATCATTAATTTGGCCTGGGCCAGATGAGAAAATCTCTGGATTCAGTCCCCTAGGCCGAAGGTTCAGATCCTGATTACATATAGGGCTCGTCTAATCAATATATACTGGTCAAATTTGATACATTTGTAGGTAAATATGTGTTCATATTGAGCACAAAAATGTTAAAAAGTCGACTTCACCAAAATCAGATGTAGCGTAAATTTAGTTTGAATTGGGTTTCATTGTACAACTCTTTTCTATGATCTTTGAAGCTAACTGAGCATTGCGTCTGCCTTCAACCGTGATAGACGGAGAGGCTTGTCTTATCATCAAATAGAATTTCATTTCGGGATTTTGTTTTCGCTTTTATCTGTATTGAAACAGTTCTGCGCTTGTCCAGATTATTAAATGATATGAGTTAGTGGCAGTTGCTTTTCCTGAAGTGTAAAAGCTCGTGTTGGCATATTATCCCGACAGCATGGATGGGAGCTCCTTTTGGGTGGAAGAATACAAGGATCAGTTACCCTTTTCTTTGAAAAGAAAGAGGAATGTCAGGATCAAGAAACTAGAGTTTGTCGGATGGGGATCCAGACCATTGATTGAATTCCTTCAATCAATTGGTAAAGATACAAGTAGAACATACTCTCAACAAGAGGTGACGATGATTGTCATTGAATATATAAATTCGAATAATCTTCTTCAAACACAAAAGAAAAGGAGGGTTATGTGTGATGCACGTCTTTATTCCCTTTTCGGAAAGAAATCTATACCGCTGAATAAAATCTACAATTTGTTGGAAGTGCACTTCAGTGAGAACCACGATGAATCAGAGGATGAACCTTGTAACAGTTCGGAAGAGGAGGATATTTTCATAGCATCTAATGGCAGAAAAAGTACAGGGAGTCCAAAGAAAAAGGCTCCCGTTGTTCCTAAAAGCTGTTTTGCAGCTGTTATTGCTGAAAACATTAAGCTTGTGTACTTGAAGAGGAGCTTAGTTCATGATCTTCTGAAGACTCCTGAAAGTTTCCAAGATAAAATTGTGGGTAGCTTTGTGAGGGTAAAATCTGACCCTAACGACTACTTTCAGAAAAACTCCCACCAGCTTCAGCAGGTTGAAGGTACATTTTCATTGTGCACTTTTATTTTCTCTGAGCTTGTTTCTTTCATTGTAAAGTATTGCTTTACAGGTGTAAAAAAGGTTCCGGCAACCAGCAATGCTGCTTTTGAAATTCTCCTTCAACTTCCAAATTTGATGAAAGACATTCCAATATCGTCCTTATCCGATGATGATTTTTATGAGGTAAGCAACTGTTAACAGTATACACGGTCAATCATAGACTGTTGGATGACTCTGATCCGAAATTACTCCATTCTCTGCCCCCTCTTGGGATGGATTATGGTAATTCTGAGACTTCATTTGGCAAAACATCTGAGTGGTTTTTAATTTTCACAAAAAAGAAAAAATGTTTTTTAGAAACTGTATTCTATTCAAAGGTCAAGGAATGCACCAGAGGATGCTTAGTAATTGATCAAAACTAGGAAATTTCTAGCTTGCATTTTTTTAAAATTTATTATTATTATAATTTATATATAAAAGGCGGTGTCCTTGCCAATTTATCTGCACCTAACTATGCCACTAGGTAACTGCCACCTCCCACCAGCATAGGTACCGAGTAACTCGGCCAACCAAGGCATAGGCATATGGAAAGTATTACCTAGCAGCGTTTTGTCTTTGCTGGGATTTGAACCATGGTCCCATCTGATATTACATTTTATTGATAAAGTTACTTCTGATTGTGTGGACAACCTAGGTGCTTGGTTTGAGAAACTCCTTGTCACCTCTTGTTTTCCAATCTTCAACAAAACCACGATTTAATTTGGATTTATCTAGACAGGTTTGTTTAGTATTCATTACTATTTAGCTATCTCTTTATGTTCTTGAGTTTGCCTCCTGGCAGCTGTATAACAAATGTAGTATAGAATTACAATACATTTTTGGATATACTAAATATGCTGCTACTATAAGTACTCTGCAGTTAGCATGTACATATTTCATATTTGTATAACTGCTTGGTGTATGATAGAGTGTATTTGTCAGTTTCTTTCAGCACATCGACTCTGATGTATAGAGTAGTCTTTCTCTCGTGTGTGGTGTTAATCAATAGATTTGCTAACTTTAACAAGATTTGAGGGCTCTGGACTCTGGTTTTCTTATATAACTAATTTCTTACGACTGCAGAACTCTAATTTGCCCGTGATTATGATTAGATTTTCTATTATACTTTAAAGAAATCTATCCATATTACTTGTACGGTTATACCTGAATATACCAGTGTCTCAAAGTAATTGAATATTTCACTTCTTGAGAATTCAACATAATAATATTTGACCAAGATTTTACTGTAGATATTTTTGTAAGTTTACTTATTTTTATATAGTTTCTGAAGTTTAACTGTTATTATTCAAAGGAAATTAATCTGTGTACAGTCTAACGTAAAAAGCTGGTATAGTCCGGCTCTGATAAGAGAACAATGTTTAGCAGGGAAGGAGTGTATAGAATGTAAATGTATATTGCATGGGTGTATCCTTGTGTATATTTATACAATTAATCCATCATCATATAGTGGATGTCAATCTACCCCAACCCTTCTCCTTTATCCTGATTCACATACATACATACACACACACACACATCGACAAAAATAAAATAAAAATAGGTCTAAAGTTTTATTTTTATATGTGCAAATGTAAAAAGCTTTTCTTGTGTGTACACTTTCTGTATATAATTATATTTCTGTTTCATTAGTCCAATATTGAATTTGTTTTCCTCTTTCGTAAGAATTTCTCGTTATCTTGGCAGGAAGAATGTGAGGATTTGCGTGAAAGAATAAAAGCTGGTTTGCTCAAGAGGCCTACTTTTGTAAGATATCTTAAGCACCAGCAAGTCTTTCATTCTACAATTTATCTTGATAACTGAGATATCCCCGAGGACAATGGCGTATGGTTCAAAATTCGGTGGAAAATGGGCCCACCCTCTACCCTTCTCCACTTAAATCAAACCCTCCTGCCCTTTCCATATTTTCTTCTTCCTTTGTTTTAATCTCCTATTTTCATTTGCTTGTGATGTCTCTTTCCTCTCAAGGGTGATATATTACTGTTTATAGCCTACCGTCATTCTCTATTTCAAAACTTTTCTTTCTTTTCTTCTGCTATGCTCAAAATCGGATTATCACGTAGATGTAACTGGAATCAAGAACTATTGAATACAGATGAAGCTGATTATTTTAAGTCATGGCTGCATATATCAATTTTTTTTCTTGGTGCAATTTCCTTGACTTGATAACAAAGGCATCTCTACAAGGTTCCTTGAGCTGTAGCCAACCTGATTATGGATATTGTTTTCGCGATCCTGTATATTTAGTAGAGAATCTAGTCAGACTTGTGAAAAGATTCAGCTTCTTCCCTCTGAGGTGGATATTGTTGATTCCTAAGGAGAGGATGAAATCTACAATTAGTAAAATACTGAAGATTTTTTTTATATAATATTGCTATGATATTATACACTTTTCGGGGAAATGATCACTTGAACAACCTATATATAAATGAAAAGACATGGAAAGAATTGTGTATAATATTGTCTTGAGTAGGCGTATCTCTTCATATGGACTAGCTTTTTTCTTTTCTAACAAACTAATTGTTTCTCTACTGTCTCATTTCTGCTTCACACAAATGCTTTTGTAATTATTTGGCAGTATACGTGGCAAAAATGAAAACTAAATTTGTTCCGGTTGTTACTTCTGGCACTTCTCAGGCTCAGAGTAATATTCAATAACATTTTCCACAATGGAACTTTCTAACACCATCTCCAATATTAGCTTCTTGTTTCTTTTAAATTATTTTTCTGTAGACTGCAGCATTGGAAATTGTCAGTTACTTAATTCTTCTAGATGTTGACACTCTCTCAGTGATTTATTACTCCCAATAACTTTGGTTTGAATATTTAGCTTGGATTCTACATGGCCTCTGTGTTGTGTTAATACTTAATAATCTGGTCCTATTCATTCTTATGAATGCTTTTATTGATGTGGGGAAGAGTAAATCTTAAGCATTCTTGACTTGTTAGCACTATAGATTAAGATTTACTTTCATTTTGAATTATGTGTAGTACATTATAACTTTGTTCTTCAGATTGGTAATATATGCCTTGTTTTTCTTTAACGTCATAACTTTGTTTTCAAGTGGTAATTCATTTACCCATTTCTTGGCAGTTGGAGTTTGAGTCAAAAACACAAGTTCTGCACAAGGATATCACCAAGCATGTAAGTGTGGATTCCCCACCGAGTCTCTGTCTGGCTGTCCTTGCCAACTGCATTTTGTTTGAGCTAGAACTTATTTTCTCGAAGAAATGGTTTGTGAAAATCTATCTATACTATCCTTATTATATGCAACTTTCAACCCTTTTCGCCAGGCTAGGTGTTTGCGCTTAATGTAAATTGATGATGTCAATAATCCTATGTGTGTGTTAAGACCCTACTCAGTGGGAAGACCCAGAAATGTGAAATGTGAGTGACCGAGAGGGAAGTTGTTCACAACTATGTTGTACATTGTTATAGGAGTTACTATTTTTCTTGCTACATTGTTATAGTAGTTATGCCTTCAGATAAAGATGTATAGAAGATGAACTAACAATATTACTCAAAATATTTAATAGAAATCGACCCATAATAGTAAATTCTATTCAGAAAGTGTTTGTAGGTGTATAGGCTATGTGCCCAGAATACTTATTCATAGAAGGAAGCTGTTGAATGTAATTATGTAATCCCTAACGAGGAATTAGGAGGTCATCCCACAATTACTGAAACAGCAATAGAAATCATTAGCATTATTAATTCTTTTTAAAGTTGAAAAATTCATCTGGGGCCAACCACAGTCTTCAAAACTTGGGGATATGTAATCCCTAACGAGGAATTAGGAGGTCATCCCACAATTACCGAAACAGCAATAGAAATCATTAGCGTTATTAATTCTTTTTAAAGTTGAAAAATTCATCTGGGGCCAACCAGTCTTCAAAACTTGGGGATAATGGGCCTGCCCCCTCTACCTCTCCGCTTTAAATACCAGACCTTAGTTCGCATGTAGTGCTCGAACCTGTTACCCAAGTCACAAGTCCCTCAATCTTTGCCACTTGAACTAAGCCCTAAGTGGTTTTGCAATTCAACATACCAATTTCTTCTAATACATCAAAAGTTATTATCTTTATGAGATGACAATTCTACAAGCATGTTGAGAATTATCATTGGAGTAACTACCTTTTCGAGCAACTATTAGGAGACTGCATGAAGGAGACAGGTTCTCATCTAGTGAAGGATGTGGATTGACCTAGTGTGTTGCTGGTGGGAATAATAAATTAGGAGCAGTGGCTGTGGGAAGGAACATAGGAGAGATACTGATAGGATTCTGGGAGGTGGTTTAGATAAGAGAAATTATCTTCATAAACTATGATGTCGTCTATTTTCCGATTCACCTTCCTATTTCTCCGTTCTCTTGTTTTCCTTTCCACCACACGGGGTCAGTTTTAGAGGTAGGTAAACAGCGATGTCATCTTTTTCATGAGAAGCTATGACAATTAAAATCTCTACCTTAGCAAGTTCCCTTACTGAACCATAGAAGGAAATTTTGTGTGAATGAATTACCTTTGGCAATTTTAAAAAATGCTTGGCGAGGTGAGCTTAAATGGAGTAACATGGCCAGTGAGAATTCATGTAGCCAGCCTCAACTTGCTTCGGACAGAGGCGTAGTTGTTGTAAATGAAATGCACCTCAACCCTAACTCAATCCCAGAATCTAGCTCATGAGATGATGATTGTCCATAAGCATATAAGGAGACAACAATACATTGTTCAACCAATGTAGGACACTTAACACCTCTTCACACACCTAGAGTTGGACATTTGATGCATGGATAATATAATAGACTTTGCGCGGAAGGGTAAATCAAGAATGGGGATAGATCTAGCTCTGATACCGTGTGAAGAAAATGGACTTTGCACCTAAGTCAATCCCAAAATATAGTTCATGAGGTGAGGACTACCCAAGATCATATAAGGAGACCATCTCGTTCTCTCAACTAATGTGGGACACTAAACATTTAGTATCATAAATGAATGTGTTGATATTTCATATGCAACCATGTTTAGAATGTGCCCTGGAGGTATTTGAACTTTTCCTCTTAAGCACGTGGGCTTGCACTTGTCATTCTTCGGTAGGATGTTGCATGATTTGTTACTCATGTAGTTGCTTGTTTCTGTATACAGATTGCTACTATGTTCATCACCATTCTTTGCTATGTGTATCTGGTTTTGACTCTATCTCATGTTTTGATTTGGTAACAGTGGATTGAGAGAGAAATTCCGATGTTACAAAAGCGCATTGATCATGCCAATGAAAAGGGATGGCGCAAACAATATCCTTTCATATGTCTTAAGGCTCTGCTATTAAAATATTTTGCGGTGGTTGCAAGGCAAAACTTGCTCTTTAATGCAGCAATATCCGTGCCTGCATAAGATAAGCACAGTTAGTAATTGTTGTCTGCAGATTATATGTCGGCAGTCCTCTTCTTGACCCCTCGATTCCCGAGGAATTCGGTGATCTCAAAGTTTTTGGAAGCTCAAATTGTCATATGGGGAAGTTTAGTCATGTGGACTATACTCTAATAACTAGCAATTAGAGTAACAAAAGAGAGTCATTGTTTGAGATAATCTTCTGATCTATTTGCACCTTTGATGTTTCTGGACTGAATTCCTGTTTCTTTGTGCATGGTATCAATTCAAAATCCTGCTATTGAGAATTAGTGTAGATTTTTTTTGGTCAAGAAAAAGTTTGGTTATTCAAAATCAATTGTGGCATACTTCCTTCCGGGTTGCAATTTATATGGCTCCTGGCTGGAAGTTATCTCCTCACTAACAAAGCCTGAATGATGCTTAACGTGAGGTTTTGATAAAACTCCAATGCTTTCTTGATCAATAGCATTCTTGTGTTTTTTCCAATTTACCTTGTCACGAGATAAGCCTTCAAACACCAAAACCTTAACATGGCTTTTTATTTTGTTAATAGTTACTCTGTCCATCCCAAAATGTATAACCTAGGTTGCCCTATGTTGTATTTTATGAGTAAAACGTTAAATTTTTTATTATGTTGACTGGTAGAAAATAGTTAAATCCTCTCCCATCCTATAAAACTTGAACCTTTTGGTCATCACAAAAGGCTCGATTTTTCTAAGCTAGAAATAATTTTTGCATACTACAATTCCAATTCCTATAAACTAATTGCATGTTATATTCTTTCAAGCGGCATCTTACTAACTATCCATTCTGCTTTTTCGCATTTCAAGCCATTATCTAAAACTTTTCAACCAACCCAACTTATGCTGCTTCATATTTTACTTTTACTAACCTTGGTTAAATTAGGTCTAGTGTAATCTGAATGGAGAAAGCAATAGTTTAAAATGTGAAAAGGAAAAGTAGTTAGTTGAAACAGTGTTATATCAAGTTTGAAATAGTAAAAAAAGGGCAGCCCGGTGCATTAAGCTCCCGCTATGCGCGGGGTCCAGGGAAGGGCCGGACCACAAGGGTCTATTGTACGCAGCCTTACCTCACATTTCTGCAAGAGGCTGTTTACACGGCTTGAACCCATGACCTTGTATAAATTAGTATATTCATTTTAGCCCCAGGGCTTTGGTTTAGTGGTAAGAGCGCATCACGTGATGTGTGGTTAGGCGCACGTCACTAGTTTGACCTTGTCACAGAGGAAAGCATGGTATTTAATTGGAGAAGGGTTGGTGGGGGGGGGGTGATTATTCACCGAGTTCTGAATTGTGCTTTCTCGATTATAAAAAATAGTATTAGTTTATAGATTGTGTTGAAAAATTAGTCGGTGTTAGTTTATAATACTTTCAGTTATTCTGGATTAGTTATTAGTTTGTGTGGTTGGAGGTAGAAATTTTCATGTAGCGAAATAGGTCAATATTTTGAGACAGAAGACATAGTAGGTTAAATATTTTGGAAATAAATTTGTTGAGAAACCTGACACTGGGTCTAGCTCAACTTCAAAATTTAGCTCAAGTAATGAGAATTGTCCAAGACCTTTCAAGGAGGATACAACCCATAAACTTAGCCCCATGTAGATTCTAGCTCTCCTTCCCTGCAAACCCAAGACTGAATATCTAGAGCATGGAATAATATAATAGGTGGCCCAACATCAAGGATACGTCCGGCTTTGATACTATGTTGAGAAAATGGATGTTGGGCCTAAATCAACCACAAAAGCTAGTTCAAGTTATGAAGATTGTTCAAAACTATATAAGGAGATTATATATACACTTACCGCCATGGGGTCTTAACAATGTTAAATATTTTACGACAGGAGTAGTACGCTTGAGGTGAGTCAATTTGCTCGACAAATCTCTTTCTGTTTCTTACTTTAGAGTAACTCTTTCAATTGTTCTTCACATGGGGAATATTTTTAAGTATATGTGTTTGCATGTTTCTTTTCTTTGAACAGTAATGTGTTTGCGTGTTTCTATAACTCTGGACATAGTTATTATTTCATGTATAGAGTATTAATGACAATATCATCCTGTTTATTGGGAAACCCGTATTAGTATGCATTCATTGAGAAGGTTATACAAGTTTCCTTTGATTCCTATTTGTTCTTTGCTGGATTGCTTCAGTATTGCTTCTGTATGCTAGTTTTCAGGCAAAGTTTACAAAATTATGCCTCTCGTTGTTGAGGCTTGAGTGTAAAAGCTAAAAGCCTGTTATACTTGTTGATCTTGCTGATGAACCTATCTGTCTCCTTGACCTACTTACACTGTTTGAGTTTCTGGAGAAGAAGCAGCTGCTACAAACAAAAAAAGAACAGGATAGACTCTTTTCCACGATGCCAAAAGTTGTAGCTGAGGAATTAGAGCCTGAAGTTAAAACTGGTGACGCCCCAGAAGAAAATGAAGTGGAACAAGAAAGTGAAAATGGGTTTTCACCAAAGTCAACTCCTAATGGAGCTACTGACAATTGTGGTGCAGGTGAGTTCTAACATCCACTCTGCAACAGATCTTCACGATTTCCAAAAACTTATTCAGTTAAACCTTCCCCTTTTTTGTACTTTTTGGATCTTAGTCATTTTCTGGAAGCATTTAGATGTGCAATATATACCGTACATTCCCACATCCACATCTGTCAGCCTGAAAGCTTAATAAAGTTTAGACTCAAATAAGTTATTTTGAGATTGATAGCTGAAACAAGAGTATTAATCTGATCAGAGTTCCAGAGAGCCATTTTCAATTGTTTTGACCAGGGTGGGGATGGGGGCGGTAAATGGATATCGTTTCAGTGGAAGCGAAGGGAATAGGTTAAAATGGCTTGAATAGAAAATGGAAAGCCAAATCAATTGACTGTCAAACTGGCAGACAACTTCCGTCTGGGCTGAAGTTAGTGGTGACTTCTCTCTCCCCGCAGGAATCAGTTATTGTTTGGAATTGTAAAAGGCTATAGTACAATTTTTCCCCTGGAGTTCAATAAATTCCAACTGTCCTGATGGTTGAGACAGATTGTTAGGGACAAAGGTGGTGGCGAGAAAGATTGTTAGGTTCTTTTTCCTTCTGTGTTCCCGTCCATCGTCTTTACCTCCTCTATCTTCATTTTGTGCATATGATAAGAAAGGCCGGGCTAGCCGAGGGTCTATCGAAAACAACCTCTCTACCTCTCAAGGTAGGGGTAAGGTCTGCCTACACTCTACCCTCCCCAGACCCCAATTGTGGGATTACACTAGGTATGTTGTTGTTGTTGATAAGAAAGGCTGGACTAATCAGATCAATGATAGGGGTAAGGTCTGCGTACACTCTACCCTCCCCAGAACCCACTTGTAGGATACACTGGGTATGTTGTTGTTGATAAGAAAGGTTGGACCAACCAGATCAATGATTTCTATGTGACCAGCAGCGTCAAAGAGAACAAATATTGGAGCTGTCACTTGCCAGCATAATTAATTAGATTTTATGCTGCAATGTATTGTATATCTTTGCATTACTCATCTGAGAAAAAATCACAGCAGATAATATCACTGTTTCTTTTAGTAATATGCCAAACTGCAACTTAGTTATTCTGTCCCTGTCCTCAATTATTGATGAATTGCCCAAAATTGCTAGGATGAATTTCCCTTTTGTTGCTTTATGCAAAATATTCTTACTCTAGTATTCAATTACTTCTTTAAAGCCTGTCCAGGTCCCCAACCCATTGCCAGAAGCCCTCTACTGGGTCTTTTTTTTCTCCCTCAAAGTGGGACTTAGACAAGCAAGGCCATGCCAGTTTGTGTTGGGGGAATTCATCTGTCTTCCTCAACGCTTGGTGTTGCCTTTTTCCCTCACCAATGTTGGCTTTTGTTGAAATAGTTTTAAGTTTTAGATGAAGTTTGTGGGTTCAAGTATCACCCTCTATCATTATTAAAAAGAATATACATGTGCTTGGCCCAAGAAAAAGAGTCTGAACGTGAAGACATAAAAGAATTAGAAAGTGTGTTCTCTTTAGATGAGGTGGTCACACAATTCGACATTTTCTCGAAATAATATTCTTCCTGCATCAATTTGTTTGATTTAGTACTATTGCTGCCTCTTGAAAATGTGATGTTTTGTGCTACTCAGTTCAAATCATTGAGCCCTGATCTTGATGGGTACATTTAGTATTTGGTTTAAGTATGTGAGGTTTGCAAGTTGGATGTTATGCTTATTTTAGTGATCTTCTGATATATCAAATTTGCTAGTCCTTTTTCACGTATATACTATGTTTTGCATGTTGCGAGGGTAGGGTTAAATCTTTTCTGTAATTGTAAGTAGCTATTCTACATTTCTATTATTCTTTAGTTTTATTGTTGCCTGTAATCTGATAAGGATCACAATACTTTGCTCAGTCAATTTCTGACATGTGATTTCTTATACTTTCCCCTAGTGTGACTGTATTTTATTTTCAGGAGATACCGTGATCCCATCTAATAGGATTTTCGTAAATAGGGATGCATTCATTGCTGATGGAAATGGTAATTTCTTCTTTCCCTGGTTTTTGAAATCAAGTGCCTTTTACTTAGAAAAGCCTTTCAAACTCACCTCACCGAGATTTACACCCTGTGGAATTTTTCACGAGGGCTTAACTTGGTGGCCGGGGTGGCCAATTCATAAGGGTCTGACCTTTGGTTAGTTGATCGACCGGTTACCCCCTGTAATTGACCCCTAAGCTTGGGGGAATCAAAAACTATTGTATTTTTTCTAAAACGTCACTCTCCCTTGATTTCCACAATAATGTTTACTTATGAAACCCCTCAGAGGAGGATTGAATACGGAATTGACTTCTCTAAAAAAAGAGAAGAGACTATTTCATATGTATCTGGCACTGTTTTACTTGGACAGCTTCGAGAAGACTCCTTGCCTTAGGAGCTATTTCAAACTAGACTTGAATGAAAGCAGTGCCTAGAGGGGGAGAGAACGGAATACTAGGAGAGAATCCTTGACTCTCTTGAAGTCCTAGGATTCTCCCCTAGTATTCTATTCTCTCCCCTCTCGGCCTTGCTTTCATTCTTGTCTCATTTGATTAGCTCCTAAGGCATGGAGTCTTCTCAAAGCTGTCTAAATCTTGTAAGGTTCTATATCTATATATAGAGAGGTCATGTTATGGAGGGAGGATTTCGTAGTGCAACATCACGTTCTCGCTGGACTAGATACATGTTAGTTATAGGAAGTCTGGTTCCGAAAGTGACTTGCAAGCCCTGTCCACCAGCAACCAGACAAAAAAGGTGAGCGCCTAGCACGAAAGGTTGCTTTTCTAAGTCAGTCACCTAGTTAAAGAACCTCCCTGTTAGTTGAAATTCTTTATCCAGTTAATGAAGATCCTGAAATGGAGTCCTTAATACATCATAGCTATGACCGGACAATAGCGCAGATAAGATTAGACTGAATGTGTGAAGGATTGGTTCTCTTCTAGCGCATAGTCAGTGTCTTCCCTGCATGTCTAACATCCACTCTTCTAGTCGAGTGTGCCTTGTGGCGCCTTTAATGATGAGAGAGGGATCACAATACTTTGCTCAGTCAATATCTGACATATGATTTCTTATACTTTCGCCAAGTGTGACTGTATTTTATTTTCAGGAGATACCGTGATCCCATCCAATAGGATTTTCGTAAGTGAAGATGCATCCATCGCAGATGTAAATGGTAATTCTTTCTTCCCCTGGTTTTGAAATTTAGTGCCTTTAGTTGTGTTTCTAATTTTGTTGATTGAGACCGGAGTAATTTGGGTTTAAAAGCCTTAAGCCTGCCATTTTTGTATGAAATAATGCTATTTTTGTTTTGTTTCCTTAATAATAATCATATAGACTTCTGTAACAATAATGAAACCTTAAGTAGTAAGTTCTCTATACCATTCTTAGATGGAAACTAAATAAATAATGATGATGATGATGAAATTCCAAAAATCACTATTGTGAATATTACCATTAAAAAACAGAAACATTACACATATAGAGCACCTACTCCCATAGCCCTCACTATCTTATTTTATTGTGACTAGTCGATTTTTTTGTATTTCTATGGTCAAATTAACTATATCATTTACTGAATTAGGGTACCAATGATTCCCTTGTACAAAAACAAAGGTAATATTCAGAGTTGCAACAACTATAGGGGTATCAAGTTGCTGAGCCACCCTATGAAAATTTGGGAAAGAGTCGTGGAGACGAGGGTGAGGAGAGGCGTGTCTATTTCCGAGAACCAATTTGGATTTCATGCCGGGTGTTCGACTACCGAAGTCATTCATCTTATTAGGAGGTTAGTGGAGCAGCATAGAGAGAGGAAGATAGACTTACATATGGTTTTCATCGACCTCGATAAGGCATACGACAAAGTCCCTAGAAAGGTTCTATGGAGTTGTTTGGAGATTAGAGGTGTACCTATGACGTACACTAGGGCGATCAATGATATGTATGATGGAGCCAAGACTAGAGTACGGACAGTAGGAAAAGACTCGGAGCACTTTCCAGTGATGATGGGGCTGCACCAGGGATCAACTCTTAGCCCACTCCTATTTGTCTTGGTGATGGACGGTCTGACGCGACAAATCGAAGTAGAGGTACCATGGTGTATGTTATTCGCAGGCGAAATAGTCCTGCTTGATGAGACTCGCAGCGGAGTGAACGTCAATTCGAGGTTTAGAGACAGGCTTTGGAGTCTAACGGTTCAAGTTGAGTAGGACCAAGACAAAATATTTGGAGTGCAAGTTCAACAACGGGAGCGACCCTGAGACAGACGTGTAAGTAAGACTTGGTACTCAGGTCATTCCAAAGAAAGGAAGTTTCAAGTACTAGGGTCTATTATTCAAGGGAATAGAGAGATTGATGACGATGTCACACATCGTATTGGGACAGAGTAGATGAAATGGAGGCTCGCATTTGGAGTCTTGTGCGACAAAAAGGTGCCACAAAAACTTAAAGGCAAGTTCTATAGGGGGGTAGTTAGACCGGTTATGTTGTATGGGGCGGAGTGTTGGCCAGTCAAGACTTCGCACATATAAAAGATGAAAGTTGCGGAGATAAAGTGTTGAGATGGATGTGTGGGCATACAAGGAGAGATAGGATTAGAAATGATGATATCCGGGAGAAAGTGGGAGGGGCCTTGGTGGATGATAAGATGCGGGAAGCGAGATTGAGATGGTTCGGGCATGTGCAGAGGAGAGACACATATGCCCCAGTGCGGATGTGTGAGAGGTTGACTATGAACGGGTTCAGTAGGGGTAGAGGTAGACCGTTGGGGAGAGGTGATTAGACGGGATATGACGCAGGTGCAACTTACTGAGTATATGTCCTTAGATAGGGGGTTGTGGAGGACACGAATTAGGGTAGAAGAGTAGTAGGTACTCAAGCGTAGTCCTATTTATGCTTACAAATAGATAGTTGTAGTGTTATTACCGTAGGCCCGATTAACCTATCACACTTATACGCACATTATTGCTTTATAATCCATTGTAGTTTGATTTCTGCCGATATGTGTTCTTTAGTGTATTTTGTTTAACTTATTTAGTTGGGTTAACTACTGCTCCCTTTTGTTCGAATGCACTTTATACTGCTTTAATTTCTTATCTGAGTCTGACTGTTTCTCTTGCTTTATTCTTTACTTTTTCTTTACTCGTGCTTTGTTTTAATTGCCTTGCTTGTGAGTATGCTTTGTCTTGAGTCGAGGGTCTTCCGGAAACAACCGCTCTACCTATCAAGGTGGAGGTAAGGTTTGTGTACACTTTACCCTCCCCAGACCCCACAATGTGGGATTTCATTGGGTATGTTGTTGTTTGTTGTAATCAGAAGGCCTCATTTGTTTGCATTTATTGGGGTTTGAATTTGAGTCATTCAGATCTCGGCCCATTAAGCGTGTTTGTTTTTTTGCTTTTAAAACATATTAATGGGTCTGGATGGGTCTTAATGAATCATATCTGTAACGAAGTCTTAACACAATTCAGACCTAAATACGCACTTCTTTTTTCTCTCTGTATCACCTTGTCTCTTTCGGCAAAAGCAATTTCACCACTTCCCGCATATCTTTCTCCAACTATCAACCAGTCAATAGAAGGATGCATCGATAAAAATGGCGGGTTTGGATGGGATGGGTAAATTTCAGCAGAACAATGAACAAGGATTCCTGCGCATCCTTCAATACCATTAACAAAAAAAAATCGAGAAATTTTAGCCTTGACTCGTTCCCTTTTCTTGTTTTATCATCTGTCTTTTCTGTTTTATCGGGACTACTAAGTTTTTTCAATTGATGAAAAGTGGTGAAATCTTTACATGGCAGAGTGATGTAGATAAATTTGTACTTTTACCTTAACAACAACAACATACCATGTGAAATTCCACAAGTGTGGTCTGGGGAGGGTAGAGTGTATTTTACCTTCTGAGAATATGAACTATTCGTAAGTATGTTTTCTGACAATTATAGTGGATGGCAGATTCAATAGCTGCACTAAATAAATAGGCTTGAATTCTTGTCATTAAAGCAAACTTTGTAAAGAAAATGCAGATTGGATAATTTTGATTGAAGGATTAATTTATGTTGATTGTTTTATAATTACACATGTTACAAAATTGTTTAAGTGATATAAAATTTAATTGATTTTTTATTTGAATTGTATATTTTTTAAATTTAAATATAGATAACTTGTGCACATTCAGATGTTGAAAAAACAAGCACTCTTAATCATACAATGTTAAGATTTAGAGACCACATCTTAATATTCAGATGTGCATTCAGATTCAAACATCTTAATCTTAATGAAAACAATTGAGACCTGAGTGTACAATAACCTTTTTATGTGGTACAAGATATGGTTTTTCAACTTTTGCTTGAAAAGTTCCTTTTATGAAGAAAGGCATCGTGTTTTGTGTTAATAGAAAACTTGAAAAAACGCAAATAGAAGAAGGAACAATCATATAGCAGGAATTAAAACATATTATAACTCAAACAAGATCATCATTCATCATTTACTCCTTTAGTTTTATCTTATAACTCAAACATATTACTTAATAATATCTATGTGAGTGTTTAAAATTGTGTACTTAATTGATCTTGTATTGCGCGTGCCTTGAGACTAGTAACTTAATAAACAAGTAGTGTTACACACTGTCCTCTAATTGGTTTCTGAAATATTCTGTCTGATTCAATGCAGATCAACATATAGATATGACTCAAGAACAAAGAGATGCTATCATTTCTGTAACAGCTGAAAGAAGTGGAGCAATGCCGGTCGTGCCCTCTGGAGAAGACAGCGTCACTCAACAAGTTCAGGCCCAGGTGGCGGTTCAACCTGAGGTAATTGAATTGAGCGACGATGATTCAGATGTTGAGGACCAAAAATATGGAAAACAGTCTAATGATGTGAACCCTGAAGTCGATATGTGGCACTATCTGGATCCTCATGGAAAAATACAGGGTCCTTTTCCTTTGATAATGATGAAACACTGGAGTGATAGTGGCTACTTCGCGCCAAGCTTCAGAGTGTGGAAAGTTGGCCAAAGCCCAAAAGAAGCTATCCTGTGGATCGATGTGCTTGGCCAATTTTCCCCTGTCAAACGAAGCACCACATGCCATGTTTCAACACCAGTATAGGTTGACAATCTCTCAACTTCCTTAAAAAGTTGTTTCAAGGCTGTCAATCTTGGTTGCTGAGTTAAAAAAAGGTTCTTTTGCTTCTTAAATGTCTTTATTTATGATCACTGATCCATAGTACACTAAGATACACCTATCTCGTGAAAATGGCATCAATCCTTGCAGCCATTGCTGCATTTCATGTCTGTTAGTATTGTTACTAGTCATTTTTAGTTCTCATTGAGGTGGCCTTTTAGAGTTAGCACAGCAAGATGCTGTGTAATGTGAAGTATTACAAAAAGAACTTTCTGTTACCAGTCAATAAAGTGGCCTTTTAGCAGTGCACATCAAAATGTTACTTATAGAAAGAAGTATGTAAATTTTTGTTACCAATCACTTTACGTTCTCTTTAACTTTTGTTACCTATTGTTGCAGCCAGTGCTGCATTTGGTTAATCAATCACTAGTTTTGGGTGGAAATTGTTTTTTCTACTAGACCAAAAAAATCTGATTTGTTTTTGGAATTCATTTTAGGATATAATTGGGTTTTAGAAACTTTGTTTTTTCTCGGGGCAAAGATTTAGAAATTTGTTTTTCTTTTATAAATTTATTCTAAACCTCACTCTCAAAAAAGTCGTTGAAAGCTTTTTACTGAGGGAATTTGTATTTTACATCAAAAAAATTTGTTGCTTTTAAAAAAAAAAACTGTTTGGTTCTATTTTGTTTGATTTTTTCACTCCAAACCCGAGAAAGGTATTTTCAAGTGAAAAAAGTTTCCTAAAAAAACTTCATTATTTTTCAAATGAAATGTATGTCCAAATAGAATTTTAACATTCAAGTCCAAATATGTTTTAACTTCAATTTTTTTTCTTCAAATGTCACTCAATTCTTGTCCAGAATGTAACATCAAACTAAATATTCGTAACATCAAGAATGTAAACATACGACATATCAATAATCATATTTTACTGGAAAACACTTGTACTATAAATGTAATTAAGAAACCAGCATATCGCTAAAGACTCGACCTTTATAGTGCGAACAGAACTTTAAACCTATCATTAATGTCTCCACCTTAGGTGTAAGATTTTAATTAAAAAATATGATAGCTTTGTGAGGGGTAGCTAATTTTTGCATTTCATTGGCCACTCTAAAAAGTCATTGACATTAATCTTCCCACATAACCCCATTGTCTAGAAAATTGAACAACAACAACATGTATAGTGAAATTTCACATCGTGAGTTTGTGGAGGGTAGAGTGTACGCAGATCTTACCTCTACTTTGGTAGGTAGAGCGACTGTTTTCGAGAGATCCTTAGTTCAAGACAGGCATATGCATAAGCAAAAATAAGAGAAAACAGTTAGATATGATCAAGAAATTTAAAGCAGTATGGAAATGTTGGTATTAAAAGCGAATACGCCATGATAGTGCATTCTGAAAGAAAGAAGCAGTAATTAACACATAGTAACAGAATTCAAACGGCAGGGGACTATAGAGCAATACTACGCCTATTCGTATGATATGGTAAGCGTACCTACAGTAATAACACTACATTTTCATGTCTGTAAGCGTAAGTAGGACTACGATTGACTGCCTATTACTCTTCTACCCTAATTCGTGTCCTCCACACCCCCCTATCTAAGGTCGTGTCCTCGGTAAGTTGCATATGTGGCATGTCCCGTCTAATCATCTTTCCTCAATATTTTTTCGGCCTACCTCTACCCCTTTTGAACCCGTCCATAGTCAACATCTCACACCTCCATATTAGCCTATTAGGGCATTTGTGTCTCTCCTCTGCACATGCCCAAACCATCTCAACCTCGCTTTCCGCATCTTATCCTTCACCGAGGCCTCTCCCACTGTCCCGGATATCATCATTACTAATCATATCACCTCCTTGTAAGCCCACACATTCATCTCATCATCTTCATCTCCGTCACTCTCATTTTTTGGATGTACGACGTCTTGACTGACCAATACTCCGCTCCATATAACATAGTCGGTCTTACCACCACCCTATAAAACTTGCCTTTAAATTTTTGCATCACTTTTTTGTCGCACAAGACTTTAGATGCGAGCCTCCATTTCATCCACCATACCCCAATACGATGTGTGACGTCATCATCAATCTCTACATTTCCTTGAATAATAGATCCGAGGTACTTAGAGCATCTTCCTGAAATAAGACATGACAAAATGATTGGATTATGCAAAAAAGGTGCAACTTTTTGGAATATTTAAAAAGTCTTTGTGGGACTTAATTACATTTTATTAAAGTTTTATTTATTTATTTAGGCTAATTAAATAAGTGCTTGGAAAAGAGCTAACAAGAGTCTACTAAAAAGAATCTTTTTGGTTTCACGGAATTGGGAAATAAACACAAAGCATATGTAATACTTCGATAGAAGACTTACATTTTGGAGATAGTAATCCACAAAGTCTGAGGCTTTGTGTAGTCCGAGAGTGCACACGCAAACGTCCCTCGATTTGCAAGTTCTGGAAAACTATGATGTAATTTGCTAAGTCTAGAATGCGAGGGATTCCGACAGAGCTTTAGAAGAGAATAAGTCTATTGCTTTGGTGTAGTGAAATGGGAAGGGGAAACCCTCTATTTATAGTTGTAAAAGACAACCTAGGGTTCCCCATGGGCCAGCCCATAAAACAAGTCAGCAGACTGGGCCAGCGAGTCGGACCCACTGGACGCCTCGGCACCGCGGTGCCTCCACGCGTTTTGGCACCGCGGTCCTGAATCAAAGGCACCGCGGTCCTGTCTCAATTTTCTATCTTGTTTCCATTTCCAATGTCCCGGTCTTCAACCGAACATATATAATCTCCTTCTAATTACATCCTTCAATCGACGAAATATTTGACTTAGTGTTACCCTTCAGGCCTTTACATATCGTCACTAATTATATTAGGATCTTCACGAAACTCCTAGACTGCTCCGGAAGACTAACCCAATATGTAAAGTTTAGCTACACGAAGCATGTGAACTGAACCTATATGTGGGAAGATAAAATCCTTTTATTCTCGACACACTCAATCAAGCTTAGGATTTGTCAAGTGTCCATCCAAATAGCTTGATCATTATAACTCATCTATATTAGTTGACAACATGATCATATAAAAGACATGTCCATTGCATTGACCAATGACTTAGTCAACCTAACGCCATATGAGCATCTGAGTGTTCACTTGAATATACATTCAAGGAATGAATCCTAATCTTTACTCACATACCACCTTTAATCTACTTCGTAATGCACCCAAAACAAGTCGCGTCTCAACCTATAAGGCATTTGAGCTTAGGACAGAATCAAAGTACATTACTCCGTAAACAAAATGATATTGACCTCGAGTCTAAGGACTTCTATCTCCCACATGCCAATGACATTATAGACATATAACAAAACAATACATCAGCAGGGTATACCAATACTTCAACAAGTATCCATGTGTCCACCACGAGTTGTCATAACTCGTAGCAAGTGAGACATACTACATATCCTAAGGATATGATGCAGACCACATGTCGACGTAACACATATCATCGATATCCCATTCTTGATGATCATTAGTCGAGGTGATTTAAGAGTTACGTTATAAGATTAATTCTCACATCATTAATAAACACGTAAACTCTAAGGATGCATTTATAGAATATTATAAACAATCAACTAATAATTCTACAAATGCAAATGCCATAATATTAAACTATCGTTAATATAAATACGAATATGTATAAAGTACATTTTGTCCTAATACAGATTGTCTCTAGAACATACATATACTTTCAATTGTCCCTTTAGAGATTAATGTAAGGTTTTAAAAAATGGATACATTGGTTCCAAACACTAGTTTAGCTTTTTATCCTATTATATGAATGCCAATAGCACTAGTTTTGTATCTCGTTTTAATTTACAAATTTTTATCCGATTTTGCACTAAAAGTATCTTGTGAATAAAATCGAAACAAGGTAAAAAAGATACACACGATTTAAGTAAATGAATAGTCTTAACGTTATTCATTAAGCTTTAAGTAAGAACTTATATTAACACGGGCCTTGCCTTGCCTATACCTTTCATGAGGTTTTGTTTGGGGATATGCAAGTCCAAATCTAGAGAAAGAAAAGGAAAAGGATTGATGATATAAATCCTTTAAATTATAATATTACAGCTTTGTAAGTGTTAGTTTAATTTAGATAGAATTCGCAGTGGGGTAGTTAAGGCATATGACGGGATAATTGAGATCCTTCTATTCTTAGTTAGAGTCGAGAATTTTAAATTTTAAAAATGGAGAATTACTTAGTAGACATTTTAATTAACCAATCACAAATTTAAATTAGATGGACTTCATGAATTTCGAGTATGGAATAATTAAAGGGTCATTTGCACTTTTTCCCTATTTTGTGCTGATCTTTTTATTTTACTCCTCATAATAAATAATTTTTTGGCGAGGTATAATTTTTATATTTTCACATCATAATATCTCACAAGTTATGTTCCGCGCCTTTAAAGAACTTATGTTCGCTAGGCATAAGTTCTATTTTGAAGGGTAAAAAATAAAGACCAGCCCATTTGAAGGGCAAAATTCAAGGGAAAACAACACCAAATACACTTAAAATATAAAATATTTATCCGTTACATACCCCTCCTAAAGTAATTTCGCTTCTACCCCAGCATGTCAGAAATATTTATCCGACATATCCCCTCACCCAAACTTTTTCTCTGTGATACGCATCACAGTATATTTATATATCATCATGGTATCATAGAGGACTAAGAGAAGGACCGAAACAGTCCTCCATGATATCATCTCAGTATATTAATATACAATTATGATACCATGATCATGAGGAATGTCTCATTGAAGGACTGAAACAGTCCTCCATAATACTATCACAATATATGTATATAAGACGATATTATCATAAATATTTTCTTTTTCGAAAAAAGTTTTTTTTAATAAATGAACATGATCATTCATAATATCAACTCAGTATATTTATATATCATAATGTTATCATGGAAGACTAAGAGAGGGACTGAAACAATCTTTCATGATACTATATCACATTGGTATCATAATTAGGGGACATCTCGGATAAATTGTTTTGATTTTTTCTGGGGTACAAAAATAATGAGAATATGAATGGGTAATTATTTTGGTTTGCGGGGCACATGCAAAATTTCCCCATAATTTAAAGACCAGTCCATTTGAAGAGCAAACCCTGCAATTTCTTCATAATTAAATTTTCTTAAAAGAGAAAAATTGAGGGAGAGACCAAATTTCTAAAAAAATATCAGCGTTTTGATACCCAAATAAAGATGATATTATACCCAATCACGAAAAAAGCGTTAGATTCCATTGTATGTTACGCCGTTATACATTGTTAAATGCAAAAAATAAGTAGATGGTCCCAATATATATATATATATAGAGAGAGATTTTACCTGGCAAGTGGCAAGATTAGTGTAGCGATGACCGCGGCCATGGTCGCGAGTTCGATCCTAAACCTTCTTGGTGGCGCATCACGTACATACTGCTGAAGTGTAGTTAATCGGTAGCGTGGTTTCGCTATTGCGTCGGCCAGTTTCTGTGCGCACTTCGAAAAGAGTAAGCGGATTCCATCGTCAAAAAACAAAAAAAGAGAGAGAGATTTTGAGTAAAATTTTCGGGCTTCCCGTGAACCCATTGGTAGCCCTGACCCGGTCACCCCATTTCATATTTTCCTATCCCTGACCCGGTCACCCCATTTCATAATTTTCTATATTACATATAAATATTCTTGAAATAATAATATTTAAATTATTTATCAAACACGAAAAAATATATATAATTTTTTTTCAAGAAAACATTAGTATAAAACACATACCAAAAGGAGGAAAGTTGGTCTAAATGTCATCGTCCGGTCGAGAAGAAATTCTGCTTTAAAATGAAATATCTTATACCACGTGATGAAAAACAACTTAATTTTAAAAATAACAGTATATTATTCGAACGGAATAAATTAAAATTCACCATAAAAAAAGGAGAAGCAGGATGTAACAATCTAGTAATTTAATTTGATATAAATTTATCTAATTATGACATAAATTCATTTTTTTCCTTTTTAAAAGTTGTTGCAATCATAATATAGATACATTTAACGGTTTTATACGTTAATCCAATAGAAGTATACACCGAAACACTTACGATAATTTAATTTTTAATTTATGAATATCAATTTGTATTTTATAATAGTAATTTTATATATACAACAACAATATACCCAGTGAAATCTCACAACGTGGGGTCTGTGGGAAGGGTAGAGTGTACGTAGACCTTATCTCTACCTTGGTAGGTAGAACGACAGTTTCTGGGAGACGCTCAAGACAAAGGACAAGCACAAGAAAAACAAGAGAAACAGTCAGATTCGGATAAAAAAAATTAAATAATTTTTTAAAAGCAATATGAAAATGATGGTATCAAAAGTAAATAAGTCATGATAGCACATTCTGAAAAAAAAGCAGTAACTAACGCAGGTAAATAAAATAAATAAAGTACACTAGAGAACACACATCAACAAAAATCAAACGACAGAGGACTATAAAGCAATACTGAGCCTACTAGTATGATAGGCTAAGCACAATAATAACACTACAATTACCAGTTTGTAAGCGTAAGTAGGACTACACTAGACTACCTAATACTCTTCTACCTTAATCGGTGTACTTCATAACCCCCTATCTAAGGTCATGTCCTCAGTAGTTGCACCTGCATCATATCCCGTCTAATCACATCTCCTCCAATACTTCTTCGGCCCACCTCTACCCCTCATGAACTCGTCCATAGCTAACCTCTCACACCTCCGCACTGCGACATCTGTGTCTCTCCTCTGCACATGTCCGAACCATCTCAACCTCGTCTCCCTCATCTTATCATCCACCGAGGTCAGTCCCACTCTGTCTCAGATATCATCATTTCTAATTTTATCCCTCCTTGTATGCCCACACATCCATCTCAACATCCTCATTTCCGCAACTTTCATCTTTTGGGTGTGCGAAGTCTTGACCGTCCAACACTCCGTCCATACAACATAGTCGGTCACCACCCTATAGAACTTGCCTTTAAGTTTTGGTGACACATTTTTATTGCATAAGACTCCAGATGTGAGCCTCTATTTCATCTACCCTGCCCCAATATGATGTGTGATATCGTCATTAAGATCTCTATTCCCTTGGATAATAGACTCGAGATACTTGAATCTTTCTTTATATGAAATGACCTGAGTAATTTTATAAATGTTCAAATTTAATTTTGGTTAATACGATAAATTAACAAATAAATTATGATGAAATGAGTATAATTGATTATGAACCGATAACAAAAACAAAAAAACAATTTGAACAAAGATAATTGCTTGTGCAAAAAAGAGAATAATTGAAATCAAAATGTTTGTGCAATATCAAAATATAAATCATGTTTGTGTTATATATGATTGCTTAATTAGTGACATTTCATTTTAAAATAAGAGTTTGGTTTTTCGGGGAAAATAAAAACAAAGATAAAACATCATACACGGTATTATTATCAAGCAAATGTCACAAATTAACGAGTTCAATAGTGAATTGAATATGGGTGAGTAGCAATACCCTTTCACTCTCTTGCTCCTTCTCTATCTCATTCGTTTATGTAACTTCTTTTTTTTTTTGCGTAAAAGCTCAAAACTTACATTAACATTTATTTTCTCTTAGTCTAGCTTTTACTTATTGTAATTAGTGTTTTACCGATTGAGCCTCTTCGGTTATTTTATTTATAATCCAGTTTATTTATTTTAGTGGATGTATTTTTTGTAGAAGATGAAGTTAGTTAGGTCGGTCCGGTCCATTTGTATATAAGTGAAGTTGTACGCAACATTCTCATTGAAAAATTCCCAACTCCCACATTTTCTCTTTATTACTTATACCTTGTAAACAATATGAACCCTAATCAGGTTTCTTTGGCAATTCTTTCAAATTAAAATATTTTCATGGTATCAGAGCGGACATTCCGGTAGATATCACAACGATCTATCGAGCGATGTTACCCTCGTTCATTGGTTTTGAGTTTTTAGTTTAGTTTGATTCAATTGTTTCCGCGATGGTTTTGCTCGAAGTTTTCCAGTGATGAGTAACTTTCGCGACTTTCTCCAATCACAATTGTTTGGTTTTGGCATAGCGATTCAGTATTTCAACAGATTTTTTTTTAATCTAGCAGCTAATCGGTTACCCTAATTTCAACTTTTGTGTTTTTTTTTTATATCGAGTTTGAAATTTTGTATATATGCTACTTGTTCATATCTCTATTTCATCATGACGAATGCTGTTGAAAACTTTTACTCCCGATCCTTCGAGTCTGTTGTTGTTCATTCTTCGGATATTCCAGGGACTTGTCTAGTCAGTACTCCTTTCTCTGGAACTGGTTATGGAAGAGAAGTATGGTGATTTTTTCTCTATGCAAAGAATAAATTAGCTTTCGTGGATGATTCATGCCCAGGACCGTCTCAAACATTTTGGGGGCCCTGTTATAATTCGTAAAAGTGAGCCCTTAATATAAACAAACGATTTCAATAATTAGAAATTATTATAAATTGTAAACAACAACCAAATACAACTTCAAGTTAATCAACCCCTACTTTGATTGGGCTAAGACCTGAGAATTATGGGCTTTTAAAGTAAATTCTAGCTAATACTACTAAATAAAAAATGAGTCTCTAAAATTTTTCGCTTTTCGAGGGCCATGTACCGTAGCACATCTCACACAGGCCAAAAAAACGACCCTGTTCATACCCTAAACCCTCGTCTGATGATAACCCGCTCAATGAGGTAGGTGTAATAATATGGTAATCTCGTGGTTAACTAGTGTTGGAAATTTATTAACGTGAAATAAAGTTAATCCTATTATTTATGACTCGATCAATTGAAGTCCCGCACGTCTGAAACGTCGTTTCCACACACGTTATACCAAGGATCGTAAATTCCTTAGTGAAAGAGATATTGGTACGTATACAAAATGTTTGAGACATGAAGTGATAGACGGTTATTGACCAAATAACAAATGGTTTCACGTTGGTAAATGAAGGAAGAAGTGTACTATGTGTACAAGAGGAAACGAGTCAAAAATAGTCGCGGAGCCGTGAAGTACCGCGGAGCCTGTGACGTGAAAATTCACCAGGAGCTACTGGAACATAGGCACCGCGGCGCTTGCCCAAAGAATTACAGACAGAAGCGCCGCGCTTACCAAGTAAGCACTTGGGAGACGTTTTGAAACTGACTTTGGAGCATTAATTCTCCATTATTTAGCTCATGAATTCAGTCATTATTTGGCTGAATTGTAATCCCAAATTAAGTGTCATTACTTGACTACTTGGAAAGACATCTTGATCACACTATAAATTGAAGTCATTTGACTCAATTGAAGAACACACAATCTCACATTTTCTAAATTCTTCTCCCTCTAAGCAATTTTTCATACACTCAAAAGGTTCTTCGTTTTAATAAACACTTGAGTTATCCTTTACTCAATTATTTGTTGTTGTTTTATCTTGAGAGACAAGTTATCAATAGCCGTTAAGAGATTCATACGGGGCAATATTATCGTAATGACATAGTGTTAACACCCGACTCATCAAATTTTTATTTTTAATAGTTATATTCATTTACAAATTGTAATTCTTGCTATTGTTATTTCTTTCTCATTTCCCCGTAACCACAATTACAACTCACAACTACTTCATTAGCCCCAACTATAGCTGAAAGTGTTCCAGTATTCAGACACTGCTGAAAATATATGAAAACATGTAGAACGTAGGTATGGGACTGTAAGTGGGACCAACATTTTTTAGATAAAGAAAGAATTGAGCCCCACCTTTTCAATATATTAATATCTTTATCTTTTACTTTAAGAAATTCATACAACGTATTACCCCGCCACTTCCCATCAATTTACGACGATATGCCACTCACGGTCACGGAAATGATGGTAAATTGCGTTTGCTTTTCAGAGAAAACAAACGATACTTGGCTGTTCTTTGAAGGTGATCAAAAGTTCCAACTCCATTTCCATTTTGCTTCAATAACCAAACAAGGACTAAACGAAGAACAAAGAAATTGCAAAGCCACAATCTTTCTGTTGCTATCTTTCAATAATCGAATCAGAAAACAAACGATACTTGGCTGTTCTTTGAAGGTGATCAAAAGTTCCAACTCCATTTCCATTTTGCTTCAATAACCAAACAAGGACTAAACGAAGAACAAAGAAATTGCAAAGCCACAATCTTTCTGTTGCTATCTTTCAATAATCGAATCAGAAAACGAACACTGGAAAAGAAATTAAAAAGGATTTAATTCTTCAATAACAATTCAGAGAGGGAAGATAATATTTTCACACAACAAATTCAACTTCGAATTATATAAATTTTGTTTTTTCTAATTTCTCTCTAGTTTGATTTTTTTTTGCGTTCGTTGTGCCTCTCTCTGAGTGGAGGAAAAGCATAATAACAGCAGCAGTTATGGAGATCGGAAATCGATCTCTCTTCCAGTTTTCATCATTTGAATTTCGATTATAAAGGTAAAAGGATGCGTTTTTTCGTGTTTTCCTTTCAAACTTTAATGATTTTTGCTGCTTTTACGACCGGATTCTCCCTCGTGATCGCTTCTCGGCCGGCGGTTTTGTAGTCGTAGCTACAATCATGACGATCGGAGTATCGATGTTCACCGCAGAACAATTCGCCGCACCGGCACCGGAATCCGGTCAATCCTACCTTCCTCCGACAACCAGAGCAACGATTCACCTCCCTCTTAGCCGGCGGTACGCTTTCCTCCTCCTTTATCGTCCTATCTCCAACTTTATTCATCAGATCTTGACTCATCCTCTCCTGATCGGACTTCCTGTCCGGCGACGACCTCAACGAGCTAAATCTAGCAGATTTTTCAGCGAATTTGTGAGGAATCGTCACCGATGATCCCGTCGGCGAACTGGTGGAAGTTGATGTAGCAGCTGTGGTTGCGTTGAAGCATTTTTGACACATATTGTTTGTGGCTGGATTTCCTGTAACTCCACAATTGTTGACGCATAGCGTTATGGTTTCAGGTACGGCCTTGAACTCCGTCTCTTCTTTCTCCGTTCTCTGAGCCATTTTTTTCACTTAAAATTAAATTAAATTATCAAACAAATCGATTGATTGACTGCTTAAATATAGAAAGAGAAAATATGAAATTTGTAGAGAGAAAAAGTGGTTTGTGATTTGATTTGGAAGAAGAAATGGGAAAGACGGGAAGGGGAAATGGAGGTTTTAAGGAGGAGAGAGGTCGGTAATGGCGATGGAATAATGGCCACATTGGATACGCGTATCAGGCAAATTGTGGGGTGGGTTGGGGTGATGAATTGACGATAATACCCCCTCTATGAATTTAGGGGTAATTTATGGATAATTTGGTGGGTCGAGGGGGAATGGTTCTAGATTAGGTCTGACGTGTTATTTACTTAATCGTCACCTGTGAGGATTTTTTTTTAAACAATAGTTTCGTTTCGACGGGATCTCTCGGAAACAATCATTCTATTTATCTAGATGAAGGAGAGGTCTATTACCTTCTTCAAACCACATATTATGAAATTTCAGTCGATATGTTGTTGATGTTGAATAATTTCTTTTTCTTTTTGTTATTATGTTTAGATGACCTCTTAAAAAAATAGGGATATTTTATACAGGCTGTATAAGGTATGGAAAATGACTCTTTTTCTTAAGAGGACAGCTTATGTTTCCAAGCTTGAACTCCATCCCTTCCATTTAAGTAGATGCAAGTATGCAGCATGTAAAAAGTTTTCTCTTATAGTTGTTATAAGTGATTTTGTTATTGAAATCTATAACCATTTTAGATGAAAAAAATTAAATGGTTGAGTAACAAATATGATTAATAAATCAATTTTATGAAAGACTTCTCTTTTTCTTGTTCGCACTTAAGAATATAAAATATCATATAAAAATAATGTTTTCTTTTAGTTCCTTATTTCCACGAAGCATGAGTTAATTGTAAATTATTCGTTGTCCCTTTTCAGTGTTAAAATTTTGGCATATTTATTAAACAAAAAATCAATTAATAATGAGTTATGTGACTAAATTATTCTTTATATCTCCTCAAGTATTGACTTATTTTCAAAAAATTGTTTAGATCTCTTATTAAAGAAATATTTATTTGTAAAAAATAATAATTAATGTTATCTTGATTTATGAATCAAATTTATTAGGATCATGCTATTTCTATTCACTTTAAGAATCTGATTTTTAGAGCAACTTATGCAAGAAGGTAATATAGCAGAAATAAATTATCAACACAAGAATTTTAGGTGAAGAACTCCTTACTCAAGAGAGTCAAAAACCACGACATCTCTTAAGGACTTTTCTCAAATTTCATTAAATCAAGAGCGGTATAAAGGTTTACAATATTGCTTGTAATAACCTGAGGAACTGTTCCTTAACAGTCTGTATCGAAATAACTATTTTACCAACGAACACATATTATACAAATTTGAAAAGTTAAATAGATGGAACCACCGCATAATCTAACTAAGACAATTAAAGAACATAATGATAATTCTTGATAAGCTCTGGTTCTTCGTCAACTTGAAGTTAGCTCTCTTAAGACAAAGTGTTAACTGTGGTCGGTAAGCCTCTCGTTGGAATGTTGTTGTTTGTGGTTAAGCTTCAAAGCTTGTCCGTGTTGTGTTTATATAGGAATAGTTACCGCTCTTGAATTGTTTAATCCAATCAAGTTTTGTTTAACTAATTATACCCGAAAATCCAAATTTATTTGACTTGGATCTTCCTTCTTTCCTGTTGATCAACTTATGATACTTATGTAAATATTATCATAACTTGTAATATAACCTTTCCTCGCATAAGAATCAGTCTATATTCTATTTTCTCTATGTCGACATGAAATAGCTTTTAGTTTCTAGTTGCATAATAGTAAGAATCAATTCCTTGGGCAATCTCTTTGTTGATATGAGTGCCTCATTGAATCCTTTGGAGGTCTGTTTGAATGTCTAATCCTTCAAATGTGTTCCTTGATTGTTATTGGAAATATTGTTTGTCAAATCATCAACACTTCAATGTAAGCTCATAATCTATCATTGAGCCGGCAGCTACTCCACATTTCCCCCCTTTTGCTGATGACAAACACATAGTAGCTTAATATATTTTCATGTGCCATTTGATCAGCTTCATATAGTCTTCTTCAGCTCTGGATTAAATCTTCCCCATTGGGTTGTGCTTCTGTGTTGACAATCTTTCCCTTTAGAACTAGCTCCATGTTCTAACACAACGACTTCAGATACAATTAAGGCTCACTACACGTAAGCTCGCAGTAGTTCATCTTCGAGCACAACGAGATTTGTAATCACTGTATCGAATGTTGGGACTTTACCTTCTATTCATTTCAACCTACATGATGGCTAGGTAGTATGACTAAGCAAGTATGATGGCCTGCTTAATCTGTTAGGAACTAACCTTACATCCTTTGAAATCCTATATGATATAATATCAAATGCGGAAAAGAAAAATAAGAAGAGATTAAAAGGAATAAATAAATAGACACAAAGAGAATTTGAATATGATTTATGGATATATACTAAGATTTCAAAACCCAATTCAAGGAAATTCAACAAACACCTAACTCTTAGGAAGACCTCAAGGGAATTCAGTTCCCAAACAATCTACTTTTCTAAACAAAGTTTCAATCAAAGACTTCAACAAAGACTCAGATCCTCTCTAAGAGAATAGCAACAATATTCAACATAATTTAAAAATTAAAATGGCCTAAGCTAGCTATTTATAATTTAAGCTAGATTATTACAAAGAAGACCCAAAATGGCACATCATGTTTTTGCAAAAATAGCTGAAGGTTGACTTTCAACCACTTCATACTTGTCTCACCTAAATTCTTCAAAATCTATTGGGATCTCGTCTGGCCTCTCACTCTTTCTCTCCTCATCTTACGGATAGCCTCCTTTACATTCGCAATATCTATGCATTTACCATACTCAAAATCTCTACGACTTCCATATTCCTCTAACTCCCCAACACAATATTCTTCTCTCCTTCTATATTCAAGAGTTTGTGGAAGTACGTTTGCCATTTCAATATAATGTGCCTCTTCTACCAACTCATAAATAAAAAATACTTAATAAATTCCAGTAATTGTGAATACTTAGAATGTATTAAAACAGTATACATTATGTTTTACGGCATTAGTCGTGCGTGAATGTCATTTATAAAAGATCAAATTATCAAATAAATACCTCTACTTGTATGGAATTATATTTATGAATTTTCTAAATGGGATTTCATCCAGAAATCTCATTTTGATCAAAATATCTATATTTTAAACACTTTAACGTCTGTGTAATACTCAATTGCTCCCCATATTATCTACATTAGATAAATTTATCCTCCTCATCATCTTTTTCACGAACACCCTTCCCCTCAGATCATTTTACGTGGCCTTTTCATTTGAGGTTACGTAATTAGCTCTTTTCAAAGGCATTTAAAAGAAATAAAAATTGAACTTCCAAGATCAATAGTAATTTCCTTATGTTCATTCTGCCCAATCCACAAAACATTTTTAGAATCGAATTAATAGGTGTATTTTTACTGTCATGCATATGTCAACAGGCTGTCCAACGGGGCGGGGTGGAGCTGGGTCGGGGTCTAGCGGGGCTGGTGTAAGGTGGGGGCTGGCAAGGTCGGGGCTGGCGGGGTGTGCCACCGCCCCGTCTCGATCCAGAGGGGGTCGGGTTGGGGTCATTTTTTTATTTGCCTTTAAATTAAATAAATAAATAACACACATACACAACAAGATAGTTTAATGAAAACATCCCAATGTTATTTTTGTGCTTCTTATATTATTCGATTAGAAGTATGATTTTTTTTTTGGTAATACAATTTCAAAATTGCAACTTCATGATATTGAAAGTTGCAAATAAAACATAGTAAAATTACAATTAAAAGAATTACATTTTAAGAAACACATTTTCTAGTTCTGTATAATGTCTTGTGGTTCTTCGGTTGAAATTGGTATATCTTGGTCAAATTGGACGATGTCGCTTGCACATCCGTCGGATAAGATTTCGTTGTAGTTGTTGTCTTCTTCTTCGTCGATCTCCGGTTGGCCGCACCTCCTACGCTCCGCACTAATCTAGTCTCTGAATAGAACTACAATCTCTAATGAGTCTCCTGCCAATGAATGTATGTGCTCCCCTATTTGAAATCTTCCCGCAGAAAATGCGCTTTCGGACGATGTTGATGACGCTTGAATGTTCAACACATCTCGGGCCATCTTTGCTAGTGTTGAAAAATTCTTCTCATTCTCCCTCCGGTATTTTAGCAAGTCTTCACGTCCCTCTTCATTTTCAATTGCTTCGTACGGTACAACACCCTGCAAAACAAAAATATCAAACTCGCTAATTTGGTTAGAAACGATACCACTAAACATTCTTTGTCTGAGGCTTTGAATACTAGCCGCAGAAACAACATGTCGTTTTTGAGGTTGTGTTGAAGAAGAAGATGATGACATGGAAGACGGTTGGTTGCTAGCACTTTCTTGTTGGTAATGCGTATATACTTTTTTACATTCATCTTGAATGCTAGACACCAATTTTTCTCTACTTATTTCAACAGGTGGTGGGTCATTTAGATTTTTAGGAGTTGGAGGTGGAAGTGTATTTATGCAATCGTAAATAGTTTCAACAAGATTTTTACAACCGTCTATTTTAATAGACAGATTTAATACAATACTAATAAAAAAAAAATGGGGGATAGGAATAGAATATTTTTTCATTTTTTAAAATATTTTTTTAATAGGTTCCTTATAAGCTGGTTTTGCCTTATATTCACTAAGTAATATAAATATTAGAGCTATATAAAATAACATTGATGAAATAGTAGGATAATAAATCCCGGAAAATTCCTTAGTAGCTAAATAAAATTTCTCTAAAAATATATTAAGTTCTAAAATTGTATCCCAATCGGAATCTATAAGCATATCACTAGGATTTCGATTACGGGCGTTAAAAAATTGGGTTATAGGTTGTCTATACTCATAAGCAACACGTAGTTGGTTGTATAAAGAATTTCATCTAGTGCATACTTCTTCGGGAACTTTTCTGTAAGTTAGACCACAATCGTGACAAGTTTTTTTATATTCTTTTAGTCATTGTATTCTATTATTTTTAAAAATATAGTTTATAGCAAATTGAATTTTTGCAAGAATGTCTTCAAAAAGTTTTATACCATCCTTTACAACTAAGTTATAAATATGACATGCACATTTTATATGAAAATGATCTGAAAAAGATGGAGTTAAAACAGTTTTTAATAATCTAACAACAGAATATTAGAAGAAGCGTTATCTAATGCAATAGTCATGCCTTTATCAGATATGTCATAATAATCGCAAACAAAAGAAATATTTTCTTGAATAAAATTATCAGTGTGCCTACTATCTATATATCTATATGCTAAAATACGTTTTTGCATAGACCATTTATAGTCTATCCAATGACATGTTACATTTAAATAATCATGACCGTTAGTACTACGGCCTATATCAGATGTGATAGATACTTTTTCAAGGTAATGAATATAAATAATAACGTAAATATTGTTGATATTCGTGTGCAAATTTAAAAACATCTCTCCTGACAGTTGATCTAGGAAAACAGTTATAAGCAGGATTGTACATTGATCTTATATAATGAATAAAACCAGGAGAATCAGGAAATGAAAAAGGCAAACCCTCCACTGCAACTAATTTTGATAATTCTTCCATATATTTCATTTTATCGTATTTAGGGCATACAACTGCCCCCGTCATAGGGTCAATTTGATCCTGTACCTGGTGCGGGACAGTATGTGAAGCTTGTCCCGACTGAGATACCATTGTTGACTCACCCTTCACTTGAGCCATATATTCATCTCACCTAATTTTGTGTTTGTTATTCAAATGCGTAGTTAAACCTCCCGTCCCGCTCTGACCTTTTCCCATTTTAAATTTATAAATATTTTTACAAATTTTGCATGTAGCAACTTGATTTTTTACGTCTCTATAAAAAAAGTCCATACACGTGATGTTAATTTTCGTTCTGGTGGGCCTCGTCTCATACTAGGGGGGAATAGGAGGTGTTCCAGTTTGATGTGCATTAGTTGGCGTGTCATCTGGATTAGTTGGCGTGTCATCCAGATGTTCTTCTAAATTAAACTCTTGTTGATTTCCAGAAAATAGTTCATCGTCTAAATCTAATGGTACTTGAGGAAAATTTCCAGTATCAATAAAATCATCTTGTCTAGGAAGAATAGGATGACTAGAAGAAGGACTCTTGCCCTTGTCATCCCTACTAGAACCAGACATACCCAATATACCTCTTAATCCTTTCATTTTAATTTATGCTAATAAATACTTAAATAGTTAAAGATAATGAAATTAAGTGCGCTAATTAAAATAAAGAAACAATAATAATTTAATAAAGGAACGAATGTACCAAACGTCGACGTGTAATCGAGAGATGTTGAAAATTGAAACTTTGCTCAACGGATGATCCTCACCAAATGAATAAATTAAATTGAATATTTAGAACACAATGTAAAGAGAATGAGAGATAGATTAAGAGATTGTAATTGTAGGAAGATTTGTGAGAAAGAATGAAGAAAAATGAAGTATTTATAGTTGAAAAAATTGGGTTAAAGTGTAAATATAATAACTTAAGGGTTAAAAATAAATATTACGGGATAGGGGGGTTGGTGGAGGGGTACAAAGTCGTTGTGCAATGGCTAGTAGGGGTCGGATGGGGTGGGGAAGGGTCGGGGTCGGGGTCAGAATTTTTTAGCGATCCCATACCAGTACCAATACCGAATACCGATATCCGATACCGATACAATATCAAGCAGGGTCGAGTCGGGGTCGGTATACCCGCCCCGTTGGACAGCCCTATGTCAACTTAAGCAACGTGACATTTTCTTCAGAATTAAAACTTTGCCAAATTTGGTAACATTTACGGCCAGTGTATCTAAACTAAGGGGTGTTTCTATACCTCCGATCTTTAATTTTCCCTATTCATCCCGCCCCCTCCCCCTCTCCCTCTCCACCGCTAGATGAAAGCCCTAATAATTAACTTAAAAAATGAACTTCATATCCTAAACATATTTCTAGGGTCAGATTAATTAAAGGGATGAATATTTAAAAATTTAAATTCTATTCAAATATAAAACTTTATGTCATATTTAGACAAAGTTAAGTATTTATTACAAAAATAGTTAGTGGCTTTTGTGATAGATAGCCAAAGTTAAATGACTATTTGTGAAAATAATCTCTATTTGTAGTATACATAACAACTAAAATGGAAACCAAGAGAGTTTTAGTGTATTTTGATTTTTTTTCCTGGTTTAAGAAAGTAGGTTAAATTAAGAGCAACTCCATAGAAGTTTGTGGCATAATATCAACCCGTTTCTAATCTCTCTTGGATCATATCCGGTTGAGTAATGAAGATTAGGTCAAAGAACCACTAAGCAAATATTAGAACACAACAAAAATGAACATGATAGTAACGTTAAAGGCACAAGTTGATCCACTGTCTGCCAATTTTTCTAATTAAACATCTAAACGTTTTACTTCTATTTCTTATTAGGGGCGTCTCAAACATTTTGGGACCCTATTCAAATTCATAAAGGTTGACCTTTAATTGGGCTAAGACCTGCAAATTATGGGTCTTTACAGTAAATTATAGTTAATACTACTTAATAAAAAATGAAAAAAAGAGTCAAATTATTTTATTTTTTGGGAGCTCTGTTTACACATCGCACGGGTTCAAAACGGCTGTGTTTCTTATACATTGCAAATAGTTGTTTTCTCTTGACTTACCAAAGTGATTAATTTGGTCTTATAAGCATGTGAAATAGTAGTACTTAATTAAAAAAATCTTAAAACTTCCATAGCAAATTGCCATACAACTTGGTTTCCTCTTTGTTTCCCCCATCACTTGACTTGATTCGACTAAAGACGGCATCTTTTCCTAGAGGTCATACATGCAACTAGAGGCTATATTTGGAATTTCATGCAAACCTCGTACCCCACAAGTTGAGCGGCTTTGAGTTGATAAGGGGAAAGGAAAGCAGAAAAGGCAAATGTCTCAGCTCCAGCTTTACAGCCGCCCAACTCTGACCGTCCTTTCCTTTTCCTTTGGTGTCACTCTTGTGAAAAGAAAATTATTCTGATATAAAATGTGTTAATTTACTGTAATTAAAAATTATAAACTAAATTGAGGTTATGTTGCGTTTAGTATGATCAAATATTGTAAAAATTATTCTTTTTAATTTTTTTTTTGATATTTAATTGATGAGTGAAGAAAATCTAAGAACATATTTAGAAAGTTGATAATAATGTTAGTATATTGTACAGTAGTTTAATGAAACTTTTGAGTATTAAAAGATTTTTATTATTTTGTAAGAAGGGAGCAAATTTAAATCATTACAAAAATAATTAAGTTGGCGCAAAAAGCTTGATTACACGAAAGTTGCGCCTTGGTGCTATTTCATAATCTAATAGTAATTCATTAGGGGAGCATTTAGAGATGGTTAAAAATGCTTATTTTTTATGATTTGAATTTATCTTGTACTACGAGGGAGCAAGAATACAGGATAAAAGTTAAATAATGTTAAAATGTTAGTTGAAATAGTGATATGAAAATATTTAGTAACTTATATAGAAAAATGAGCGAAGTCGTTTCTTTCATTTGTGAAAAATATTTTGTTTGAAAATATTATCAGTTTGATTCGTTTGATACGTCGCACTGTATTGTATCATTTTACATGGATTGTATTGTATTGTAATGGATTGAACTGTATTAATATATAATGGACGGTATTAGAGTATTAATATATAATGAACGATATTTTTTTTATTTTTAGTACAGTTCAGGGGAGATTCATCTACTAGATGAGTCTAAAAAATGACATTTGGAGTGTACTATTTTTAGAAATAGTACAGTCCAGTCCGACTGAAAACGTCCACCAAATGCTATATTATTTTTTTATCTAGTGTAATTCAGCGTAATACAACGTACCAAACAGCACAAAATTACTTTTTCTGTAGAACATTATTGCAAATTATTTTTCAGCATACCTAACACTTTAAATTCTTGATTGATCAAATGAGGTACTATAATAAAAATAATAAAAATACAACCTTATATATTTGATTTTATTTATGCGACGTGAATGAATATTTTATGACATCCTCGTGGCACCTTGAACTCTGCGACGCGTATTCTCTGTATGTATAGCGTGGTCCAATTGGCCTCCATATCATATGCGCTTCCTTGAAAGATTCTACGGCCACATTATGGAACCCACCATAATACTAGCTTTTGAGAAGAATTAAGGAAGTTTTATCGGATCCTTCCTTCTCTTTTGTTTGGTTTGTATAAAAGAGAGCGAATATAAGGAAAATTGCAAAAGTTATTTTGTTTTGGGCGCATAAATAAATTAGATGGAAATTAAAATCTTGATATCAATTTAACAACATTAATACACTACTATAAAGCATTGTTAAAAAATATAATATCAATTTATCAAACTTTAATTCAATAAAATTAAAAATTGAACATGAGTTGTAGTCAGGGTCGTCTCAAACATTTTTCGGGACTGCTCTAATTGTAAAATTGCGTTCTTAATCGAAATGCAAGAATTATGAACTTTTCAAGAAATTGCGCTAATACTACTAATAAAAATCAAAAAATAGCTAAATTTTTCATTTTTCAGAGTACGCATGCAGAAGACACTGCATGTAGTCTAAAGACGTCTTTGGTTGTAGTGTAACCACTATTTAATATAACCATCCAACATAATTGGTAAGAGTAAATTTGTTATAAATATACTATCAACTTATAAATTTTTTAATATTTGATATAAATGATTGATAAACACGATTTATATATGAATCTATTTTTGAAAGATATAAACTTATGGATCAATTTTTAAATTTAAAAAATTTGAAATCTAATCGCAAATCATGTTTGGAAGATTTGAGATTTCATGAGATGAAATTCAAACGATGACTTCATCTCATGAGATACCAACCGTTCATGTAAGTGGTTCCATTGGCTGTTAGTTTCTTACGTGGCAAGTTTTGAACTAGGATGTATCATGTCTTTTTTTGCTAGTTCGCATATGATATCCTCTCGAAGTGGTCCCCCATTGCAACTATTTTATGAGACCAGTCAAGACTCAAGACATTGGCCCCACATTTTTTTTTTTTTTTGATAATTCAGGTCTCGGCCCTAAGACTCATATCGCTAAGACTGCACAAACTCATTTACGCTCTTATCTTGGCGAAACGAACCCGCTTCTTACCGCACCGCTGTAAATCACGGGATGTCGCGCTCGATTCATCCGATCGCCACCAACGGATCAACGCTCTGGTCCGACCCCAACAGAATTGTGCGGAGTATCAAACCCACACCGCAAATACGCCCGCGGTTTGCATTTCTGAACTTTAATACGGCGATACGCCTGGAACGTATCCGCAGACCGAATCGCGACCTGTACATCACAAATTTGACTAATAGCCACTGTGTCACTATCTTTGGATCACATTTCCCTTTTATTTTGATGAGGAGGATGAGGTCCGGTAAAAATTTAGTCACCCTCGATGTATATACTAAACTAACGAAGATAAGACAAATGTTTTATATACACTCATTTATCATGATTAAGTGATATGTATTTTCACTATAATTTTTTATTATCATAATTAATATTCATAATTTGGCGTATAGATAAATATTTTCCCGTACACTATAACCTTTCTGTTCCATCTTTTTTTCTCTTTTCTTTTCCTTTTTTCTGCTTTTTTGGAAATACTATTCAAATATAAGCATAGAAAAAAAGTTCTAGAAATAACGCAATCATTTGATACTTGATTTTTTTTATCCTTTTGGACATAAAGTGCTCCAAGATTTGCATTTATCCCCAACTTAGATATAATAATACATTTTATATGCATATTCCTCCTGCACAATTTCACTTTTTTATAGTTTTGATATAAAAAAAAACATTTTACTTTTGTACAGAACACACCCTAAATTTTACGAACTTTTCCGAGCCTAAGAGGGGAAAAAACAAGACGCCACAAATCAAGGAGAAGGCTGGGAGGAACAACGCCATATTGTTGAAAAACTATCATTTTTACCCATAAAATTCACTTCACTATCATTTGTAACATAAAATTCACTTCACTATCATTTGTAACATAAAAATTAATTAACTATCATTTCTAACACAAAAATTACTTAACTATTATTTCTAACAGGTCACGAGTTCGATCCCCTGCATAAACATTCTTGGTTGAGTGCATGCACATAAGTGTAGTTTATGCGCTATTGCGTCACCGATTTACTGCGCACTAAAAAGTAATGATTTCTTCGTAAAAAAAAACTATTATTTCTAACATAAAAATCACTTAACTTTGAGCAACTAACACAAAAATCACTAAAAATACATGTGTCACTAAATCACTTTCTTGTGAATAATTATTTTTTCTCATTTTTATTAAAATCTAATAAATAAATTTTAATCTAAAAGATTTAACTCGACCCGACCCAAAACACAAATGAAAAAAGTAAATAACCTTTCGTATTCTTCCATTTTCCCTACCATTTTAATATGTTTGAAATATCAACAAATCCTGAAAGTCACAAAATCGAACTTTTTTATCTGCTAAAAAGCAACATTATTTCTTCTCATAACTAAAAGACAACCTGTTTTATAATTCCTCCTTTTCAATCAGCGTGCCACTTTTAATTTCGATTCATGCAAGTGAATTGAACTAAATTTTTAGGCTAAATTGGATATTAAAAAATATATCAAAAGTATTATGAATTGCTATTTTCTCGTGTCATGATGAAAAATACATTATAAAATATCGATCAAAATATATATAATTTAAGTCTAAAAAAGTGTCACATAAATTGAAACATATAAAGTACTTTTTATTGACAATTTTTGAAAGTCTCTCCGTAAAATGTTATATTATCATCATAAATTCTAAATTTACTTGATAGGAACTTACCTGCCTTATTTTTAAGTTGTTAATTTTAGGAGTTATGACCACTTATATTATGCTAAATAACTTTTACTCTAATCATTATTATTGTAGCGGGTCATTTACCTTATGGTTTAAATTGCTAATTTCACAAATATTAACGATTATGTATAGAGTAATAAATTTTTAAAAGCTTAAAAATGGAGAGAAAAAATACAAAATAAAAGATACAATATTTTTAAAATGATAGGAAAAGGGGAAGAATATGAAAGGTTATTTATTTTTTTATATGAGTTTTGGGTTGGGTCGAACCTTTTAGGTTAAAATTTTATTTATTAGATTTTAATTTAAAAAAGTAAAAAATAAGTTATTCACGGAGAAAGTGGTCTAGTGACAACTGAAAGTGGTTTTTTTGACGTTTGTATTAGTTGTTCAAAGTTAAGTGACTTTTGTATTAAAAATGATAATTAAATGATTTTAGTGAAGAAAAAAATGATAGTTACTTGACCATCTGTAAAATTTACCTTTCTCAAAAATTTATTTATGAAGAGTTTCCTCAAACAAAACCAAAAAAAATCTCAAAATACTTGTGATGAGAAATATTTTTGTGATAAAAGTCGACAATCGCCATGGATCACACATCCAAAACCCTTCAAAGGGGGGGAAATGACGACATAATCGTTCTTCATCTTAAAATATCTAACAATGAGATAAGTTTAATCCTTTTTTATAAATCAAAAGACTCTTAAAATTCTATATTTTCTATAAAAACATTTAAATCAGATAATGATAAAAGGTAGTACATCTCCAAAACCTATTATTGCCGGAGTAGTTGGATATAGACACTTAAATGACATATATTGTCATACACCCTATGGCAAAATGGAGTTGTCGAAAAGGAAGAGTAATATTCATTGAAATTTACACACTAAGCTACTTTCTAACCACTAGGAAAATTAGGTGTTAGAAAAATAGGAAAATGTAATCAAAGCAGGGCCGTCTTTGGATCCGTGCGAAGTGTGCTACCGCACAAGACCCTAAAAATGAAAAATTTAAGGTCTCCTTTTTCATTTTTTATTAAGTTTCATTTTTTATTAAGTAGTATTAGCCAGAATTTACTGTAAAGGTCCATAATTCGCAGGTCTTGGCTCAATTAAGGGTCCACTTTTACGAATTAGAACAGGACCCTAAAATATTTGAGACGGCCCTGAATCAAAGAAGAAATGAAGACGTGAAAGAATTGACTTTTCTTCAAGATATTGCCTTACAGATCGGAGAAAATGCAAGTAACTTCCATTAGGATACAAAACAGTTGATTATAAAAATTGAGAGAAACTAACTAACGTTGGGAATTTTTGTAATACTATCAAACAGTGGGCTATGCAAATTGAGAGAAACAAGTTGCATTAATTCAAGTGCGCAAGTGACAGGTAAATTATGGAAAGATGGCTGCATTTCCCACGGTATGCAATCTATGTCGGCTGCATTTGCATATTTCACGTTCATCACCCCTGAATCCTGATGACTTCATACTTCTTGTGCTTTCCCAAGCATAGAAAGACAGAGCTGTCTTGGCTGTTGGCAATCTAGTTAAAATTTTATCAATCGAAACACCACACAGATGAAGGAAAAGGGGAACATGCAATCAGTGGCTCCGAAACTGTCAAAACGTGTGAATGATACAAGCTGAAAACTGCCTAATATATACAAATCTAGCATGTACACTGAGACTGAAAATTCTTTTACCATCAGCTCACCTTAAAAAAACCTATATGAAAGCGTCGGAAATAGTGGAATCAGTAGCCTGAAAAAATGCAGGCCACTTGCTACGACAAATCAATATACACTACAACAACATGACCCTACATGGTGAAATCTGTTCACCAGGGGAGCATGTGAACCTTACCCCTACCTTGTAGGATAGAGAGATTTCCGATAAACCCTCGGCACAAAAAAAGTGTTACAAATGCAAAAGTAAAAGCTACGGTGAAAATATTGTAGGAAAAAAAAATACTGACAAAAAAAATAAAAAAAATAATCCAAGTAAAAGAAACAACAATGTTAACCAAAAACGAAAAAAGACCAAGAATAGTAGTAATAATACAATTTGAAGAATAAGACAGTAAATATAATAGAAGTAATAGTACAAGAATTCTCAGACATTTCAGAGCATATAAGATAATTCATTTAGACTTTAGGCCTTGATCATACTTGCTCTGGCAAAATAAACGAACTTGTTTTAGAAGGGGAATAAAGAAAAAGGATTTGTTAGAAAGCCACACTTCTTTTATACGCAAGGAACACCAACTTTTATGTTATTAAGTTGGAATTACTACATCAAAAGATAACCCAAAAGAATGTCCATCACAAGCACAAAACAAGCACTAAAGATGGAACCACAACATTCCTTACTATACCACCAACATACTACCCCTCAAGTTGCAAAGAGGCCTTACGCTTTTTCTCTCAACCCCTTGTAATCCTAGGCACCTAACAACCATTGTCACCAGACGGGTACAGAAGACAAACTTGGATAATACTGCAGCTCATAACTCGGAGCATTCCTTCATATTTTGTTGAGCTTTTCAGCCTTAACAACTGGGTTGGCTTTCGCAATAGCATCTTTAGCAGCCTTGCGATAATCATAGGGACACTCATGCTTGTCAGAGTAGCGATGAGCTGAGCAGAAGAGATTCCCACATCGGCAACTGAAGCCAGTCAAACTAACTCGTCTCTTACAGGTGCTGCACCTGTTTGGCCCCTCCTTAGCCTTCTCAACATGCTCGCTCTCTGCTGATGCGCATGCAACTTGTGTGGGTATAACCAGCGACTCCGTGGGACCTTCCTGCACAGTTGCAGCAACATCAACAGCTTTCACACTGGTGCTTGAACTTCCACCATTCACAAAGTTTTCAATAGATGAAGCGGCAAAGTTAGCTTGTTCTTGCTTAAACATCATATCCTTGTAGCACTTCGAACACATGTTCATTGTTGCTGCAGTTCCAAAAAAACCACAATTGTTGACACAAAGGACAGGAGCTTGAGGAGCTTGGCAGCCTGTATCATTTTGCTCCATACTGAATTTTCCTGCAACAAAGGACGACATTAACATAACATTCTAGCAACAGCCAAATACAATATGCCCAATCATTTTACCCCACTATTGATCAGTGGGCTTGTAGAGAATAAACTGATTGTATTTCACCAATATTTAGCTAGAGGCCATTGGCACATCTGACTGAGCCAGTAGTACCATAACTGTCTAGTATACCAAGTTATATGGGAAGTGCAAACTTCCGATTTCCTTGAAATGCAAGTGCAACAGTTTATTATGGTATTTCCTTAGGCTGATACATGATGATGGACTGCATTCACATACATATAAACTAACAACAAACAACAACATACCCAGTGTCAATCCTACAAATGAGGTCTGAGGAGGGTGGTGTGTACACAACCTTACCCCTACCTTATGTAGAGATGTTTCTGATGGACCCTTGGCTCAAGTAAAGCATATCAAAATATGAAAAGGAAATACAGTAGTACGTAACATATAAACTAAATCAATTATATCAGTTTTTGTATTCCGAGCTACATAGGGGGGAGGCGAGCTGCAAAAAGATCTCGAGAAACTGGAAACTCAAACATCAAAGCTAAGCATGTTATTCCATATGGCTAACTCCTAGTGGTTTGACAACCAACCAATAGCTATCTGCGAAGCATTGTAACCTAAATACCTACTAATTCATTAACCATGGAAGTGCCGCTACATTTTGTCTAACAGTTGAATAATGACTCCAAAAACAACCACCAAGAACAACACAACTATAATCCCACTTCCCACCTTGTGTTGTTGCCACCCCACAAATACATCAATATCATCATCATTAACCCATAGCCAGAAGAGTGTTACATGAATATACCCACTCAAAAAGATAAAAGGACGGCATGCTGCTGTGATGGGTAGCATATGGACACTGTTCCATACAGGAGTAAGCCTGTAATAGGCCTTATTTACCAAGGCTAGTATCTGTTTTGTTAGTTCCACCATAACAAATCTACCTTGCAGGGCATCTTTAATTTCAGGGTTAGACCACCCATACAGAATTCAATGCCTTTGGTTTCAAATTGTACCACAACTAAATCCACTTGTACGGCAGACCAACTGAAGAAGCCAAGAATATAGAACAGTGAAGAGGTCAAAGATAAAATCACTGGAGAGGTCAAACAGACAATTGAATAAGCTAAGTACTTGAGAATCGCGGAACAAATGCATGGTCAGAATGAAGAAGGTTGAAGGGAAACTTTACAGAGTAACAGGGAACATCACAAGGAAGTTGGGAACTAAGAAAGACGAGAAAGGATATGATGACTAACAACTGAAGGCAGTGTTGCCCTGGGAATGCTGAACAAAGAGAGATGCATTTTGGAGGTAATCGAATTGAAAGCAATCAAACTAAGCTCATGTACAGAGCACCAGAACTAGCCCCACGTGTTCCTCTAACCAAAGTGACAAATAAGCTTTGGAATTAGAAAATAAAATAACATATCTCCATTTAGAAAAGGTAAAAAAGGAGTTGACGAGTAGAACCAGCAGCTCACTGGAAACTCAACAATGGTAAAAGTCCACCTCCACAGCCAGAAAATGTTATTCTTCCAACTCCTCTATCAGAAAGACAGCAAACACTTTTGAATTAGTCGAGAGTTCTGAAGTAACTTTTTTTAACGAAAGATCTGCAAGGCTATCAGAACACTATAGAAAACAAGGATTTCAAAATAAGAGTAAGACAGAATACATGCATTACAAGTTTAGTCATCATTTGGAGAATGAGGATCAAATGGAAAGTAGACAACCCAAGTATCTGAGAGGTGAATGAGATAACCAAAATGGAGGAGCGATATGGGAATGCTATGTGATATGAAGAATATCAAACAAACTGAAAGGCTTATGTAAATCAGTTGTAAAACCAACAACGATAGGTGGAGTAAATGTTGGGGCTTTTGAGACCGACATAACAAAAGATGAACATCACGAAATCTGATGTCAGAAAAGATAGTATGTTATACTTATACATGATTGAACAAGATTAGAGATGATCAGACTATTCATGTAGTGCAAGCACCACATATAGGATAACGTGAAAGAATAATCTCTAAAGATGGTTAGATCATCCTATGCGGACTCCCATGTGCACACGTCCTCCAATGCGAAAAATATAGCTATTGGAGGTGCTAAGAAGGACAACACAAACTTACAAAAACAGAGAAGAATTATCTCAAAAGACCAACAGTTCCACCAATTAAGTACTGAGTTAACAGAAAATGAAACGCAATAGGAGCAAAGAAAATCAATATTGGTGAGAACTAAATTGGACTTCAAGCATAGTTACATAGTCACACTTACATTAGGGGCTTGTCAATAGTCTTCTTTTACTCTCCCTATTCTGTATAAACTTGATTGTTCGTGTCAAGATAAAGATTAAACCACCTCTAGTTTAGCAAATCCTTAATTTTACTTAAAAGACAAACCATATGGTATTGAAAAAAAAGGTATCTTGCATAGATCAGAGTACATACAACGGAACTACTTGCAGATCGAGGCATAATAGATTGATATGAATGACCGAAGCCAAAGGATCATATACCATTCTCAGCAATCTTTCTTCTAAAAAAACTTAGGATACTATTGAAAGGGTTCTCATCACTTCAAGGAAATCCATGATATTAATTGGAAGATCATAAAACTCCGCCAATAAATTAAGTCCCATAGCCATGCTATGGATTGATGATCAACTTTTTAATACATCAAAAAGTAGAAATTTTGAAATGTTTCTATACTTATTCTCGACAAATATTCTTGTTGATAAAGCTATATACAAAGAAAATGGTTCTCAATATTTTATTGCTAAAAGGTATCATGAATGCTGAGCTAAAGGATGTATATTCATCTCTGCTCTTACAAAATCAATAAAACATAACCCATCGCAAGTGAACACACATGTTTTGCTATTTGGTTGGTTTGGATTCAAGTACATCAATGCCAGTGTTAACATTCCTCCAGAATAAACGTATCAACCCGATTGCTGAGCTCAAAAGGTAACTGACCAATGTTATAATCAAGCTAAAAAGGGGAACACATGCACCATGAGAAGTCAGAAAAACATAAGCCCATAACATCTCGAATCAAAAAAACTTACAGTTACAACCCACCACCAAATTTAAAACAAAATCATAACATACCAAACTCACCTGTTCGCTGAAAACACAACAAAATCCGATCTTTACAGAATTTTCGCCTCCTATCCCTTCAAAAAAGAACAAACTAAACATATTAAACCACACTAAACACTATACCAGTTCAGGAAACTCAAACAATAACAAAAAGAGCACAAACAAAAGATCAGAACCACAAATAAACCAAAAGGGTATTCAAATTTTGCAAATTTAAACAAACCCAGTAAAAGAAAAAGCAAAAATACGATGAAGAAAATTAAACATATTAACCCACACTAAACACTATACCACTTCAAGAAATAAAAAAAAGTCAAACAAAATATCAGAACCATAAAAAAAACTAAAGGGTATTAAAATTTTGCATAAATAAACAAACCCAGCAAGAAAAAAAACAAAAAATACGATGAAGAAAACTAACCCTAGAAGCGAACAGGAGAAAGTATCGGAGGAGCCGAAGAAGAAACTGAAATAAAAGAAAAAGAAATTTATTAGTCTTATATAGAGTGAAAGTGGAGTTGTACTTGGAGATTACGTGTTAATTTATGATTGGATATTGTGAAGATTTTGGTTGTTAATAACCAATTGAAAGAGGAAGTAGATGGAAAGGCGGTGGGCGTGAGTGTAGGTGATTTTAGCAGGAAAGTTTTACGTGTTCACGCATGTTGGGCTTCGGGGTTTGTTTAGTAGATTAATTTGTTTTATGATTTGAAAGGACAGCGAGTCATGTGATTGTGAAACGTGGCATGTTATGTGATGTTGTGTTGATGGGCTTCTAACCAAACTGAATAATGGACTCAAATTCAAGTTTGGAAAAACATTATTATTGTACTTTTATTTCTGTTCTACTAAGCATGAAAAATGGGTCGGGTTGACGGGATTATTTAACTCATCAACCCGACCCATAACTAGTTCACCAGTAAGAAGAAATTGCATGGTTTCCTTAAAATGGGCTGGTTTTTAACTTTTGCCTTCCAAAATCGACGTTTGTGTAGCAGGAATAAGTTCTTTGTAGGTGAACGAGATAATGTATGGAATATTATGATGCAAAAAATATAATTTTAAAAAAAATATTTAATTTGAGGGGTTAAAATTAAAGACCAGGGAGCAAAAGGGCAAATGACCCCATCAGTAATTGTCACGAGTTTAGGCTGGCCCGACTCTCTAATGGGCTTGAGTTGCATTTGGGCTACTATATTTCAAGATCCATGAATAGGTAATAATTATGATAAGCATGTGATGATGAGTCTCTAAATATTGTCTCAAACAATATGATCTATCGTTTTGGTTGCACTTTTCCTAGTAAGCATGTTCAACACATTCTTTGAATCGGAAATTTGAACGTTCTTCTACCCATTGCATCTTCTGAAACAATTTGATGGCAATTGTTTTAGCAATCACAACCTTTCCAACAAATTATATAGGCGTGACATGGGCATAAAGCAATCTTCTGGTGTTATCCAACTTTACAACATCAATTAATACTAGAGAAAATATAAGGTAGCGAGTGACAAATTATGTAGATGAACAAAATTTGTTGTTAATTAACATATTTTTTTATTATGAGTGATGTTGTTAATTAACATATTTTTTTTATTATGAGTGATTTAACGATAGATTAGCGACGAAGTTGATAGCTAATTTCAATTTTTAGTAAATATTTGTGTTTAGTGTTATGTATGTAGACCCACAAAAAAAATGCATATCATCTTATGAAATTGTCAAATTCTTCAATTTCTGAAACACTTGATCTTTGCTATAAAACTAATTGAGTGAGATGAACCGTTCAAATTCGTTAAATTAAAAATGCCTTTTGAAATAACCTTATTAGGTTTTAATACTTCATCTTCAATACATGATGCATTCTTACTATGTTGTTTTTTAGAAGACAAAATATATAGATTGCATTATGAACTATTTGAAAAGTTGAGTTTACAATCTAATCTTTAATCTAATTAATCAGCCCCAGGGGAGAATGACGATGGAGATGTATTGCGGTCTTTTCCTGTTCATCAACTCGAACCTCATTCTTCTGCAGTTGATGTTACGGATTAGTCTCACTCTTCAAAGCCAGCTTTGCTCAAGATTTTCACGATCGGCTGTTTAAGTGACCTCGAGATTCTGTCACACCAAGACAACATGTTTATTCTCGACGGCAATTACAATCTCTTTTGCTTTTTCATTTTATGATAATTCAAATCTTAAGCTAGTAAAGATAGATATAAAGAGAAAATCTTGTGCTCTGCTGATCAATCCTTCCCATTGTAATTGCCATATGTAGCAATCGAATGGTATATTAACTCTTTATCTTTATTTTTTATGAAAGTAATACCACACTAATAGCTGATATGACAATAAAATAAATAAAAACTAAGGGGCAAATGACAATCAAAATACAAGGCCAAAAAAATGAAAAAAATAAGAAAAAGTAAGTGACTTTCCCCACCCCCAATTTATTGTTTTTTCATTTTCTCTGGATTTTTATTTATTTTTCCTTGCAAAAAAGATTTTTGGAATATATTTCCTCTGCCATAGCCATCATAACACCACCGTACCCTCCCATTTCTCTGCCTAAAATCATTGTTGAACCACCACTAAAAACCCAGCAACATATTCATTTAAAATACAAGTCATTCACATTATTAAGAGATTGGTGGAGCAGTATAGGAAGAGGAAGAGAGACCTACATATGGTTTTCATCGACCTAGATAAGGCATACGACAAAGCCCCTAGGGAGGTTCTATGGAGATGTTTGGAGGTTAGAGGTATACCTGTGGCATACACTAGAGCGATCAAAGATATGTATGATGGTGTCAAGACCAGGGTACGAACAATAGGAGGAGACTCAGACCACTTTCTAGTGACGATGAGGTTGCACCAGAGATCAGCGCTTAACCCTTTCCTATTTGCCTTGGTGATGGACGGACTGACGCGACAAATTCAAGAGGAGGTGTCATGGTGTATGTTATTCGCAGACGACATTGTAACACCCCATTTTAAACCGGAGTCGAAAACGGGAGTACTACGTACGGTTGATTTCTAGCGAACCCTGCTCAAAATGCAAATGTTAGAAAAATGCTAAAAGAAGTGTTTAAAATATTAAAAATGCTAAAGGGTTCGTAGAGTCGCCACCTAATTAGTTTGGGTGAATTAGGACACCTAAAGGTTTAACTAGTTTAAAGTAAAACATTAACTCCATTTTAATGGTCTGCTAAACTTAATGAGATTCCGGGTAATGGTTCTTTATTAACCTAAAGGGAAGGGGTCAGGCACCCTAAAGGATCCGCTAACTTGCGGTTGTCCGTTCAAACCTAGGGTTAAAGATGCATGTTTTGAAGGTATTTGATAAAAAGTATTTTTTTGGAAAAGGATTAATTACTACTATAGACACATGTAAAATTTAAAGCAGGCTCTATGTTATTTATGAAAATAGGTGATGCAAAGTGGATTTATTGGCCAAATGTGTGTATTTGCCTACCTTAATTATTATCCCATATGCTTAAAGGGGTCCCTTCATATACATAAAAATGAGATTTCTATATAGACTTTATAACAAATGGGTTAAGAGTTTAGAAGATAATATCCTAGCTACATATACAAGTTAAGATTATTAAGTGGTTTAATGTATCTTAACTTATCTAAACATTTAATTCAAAGAGAAACGAATTGCTAATTAACTACTTTCTAATTTATGGACTTAAGGTTTGACATTCTAAGAACTCTATTAATAACGTAATGTTAGACAGTTAATTACAATAAATAAACGGGGCGGGGTAGGAAATAAAAGAAGATGACTCGAAGGAAAGGCGACGTCTTTTCGCCGACGGCTTGGAATTTCTGGCGCGAACATAGATGCACATAGATGTGGGTTTCACGTTTACTACAGTCTCGTCATGAGACTCTTGTTGCTCCGACGCGTTTCATGCAAAGTAAGAGAAGATAAGGATTAGAAAATATTTTAAACTTATTAATAAACAACAAACATTAATATGGAAACACATTAAACATGCATTAGTTGCTTCATTTCAAACCGTCACGAAACAAATGGGCGTAATTGATTTAAAACATTTGAATAGACAATAATGAGAGCAATAAGCCAAACATGACATGTTGGACATTTATATGTTTGTGAGAAACAAAAGGAGGCTCATTTCGGCATGGACGGACGTGAAGTAACTATTCAAACACAAAGCGAGTCACAAAATAATTGTCTCACTCAGACAAAACCTTTCATACATAAATCACAATGCTTTAAGTAATTTACTACAAATGACCCCACATTCCTCCCAGACCTAAAACTCTTCAAGATGCAGATGTGATTAACTCCAAAAGACATATATATGATCATTGTATTACTATCAAATTCCTAGTTATACAAACATGTCAAGCAACATCTATATGTATATGTTATAGAAGAGCCAGTCCCAACGAGGAAAGAGATGTGGAAAATAATATATGTTTGTTCAAGATATAAAGTAGTATAAGAGGAGAAACCATGTGATCCGTGAACAGTTAATGTTCCAGATCATATATACAAGATTTCCTGCTGTTTTAAAACTATTTCAGTACCAAACCATACCCTTTTTATGCTTATTAACTGATCATGAGTTAAATACGGGATGCAAACCAATAATAACTCAATATGGCATAAACTAGTTCTAATAAGTACGAGATCTTTGCCTGAATCTTGTCAAACAAATCCAGCATATATTACGATACAAAAATAGCTTGGTTAATGGAAATCTGATATGAACACCCGACTCATATGAACAAGCAAGGTAACAACATAGTAGGATGGACATTTAGCATGCCACAAGTCAAATGACCAAGGTACTACAACTGATAAACCATTAATAGCCATTAGGAATGAGTTAGTTAGAAGAAATTGACAAGATAGGCAGATTTTAATATTTTGGTCTACGAAGGATCAACAGATTCCAGAAACCACCTCCATACAATATTTCTATTCACATTTTTACTATCCTGCACTTGCGACACAACAAATTTCATATGAAGGCTAGTCGGGATTCAAAGTTAAAATTGCCTTGTAATCCAGGTAGCAAAACAGGAAACTGACAATCGTATATATTCTTTGATCATATAGACATGATCTAAAGTCTTTATTTTTTAAACATTCTTGTTGAAACCAGCATTTTCGAATAAGAAACCACCATCATATAGTGCTGGATATGAAACTAACCTAGCTTTATCAAATATTCATGGCAAAAATGGGTAAGCATGCCATTAGGCAGTAACAAAGATCAACGAGAATACTGCGATTTATATTATCGATATCATATTACTTCGAACGAATGGTTACAATAAACATAAATCTACTCAATGATTTAAATAAGCAAAAACCTAGATTACTTAGAGCAGACTAGTCCAATATTACATTTTAAGCCTTAAATAGAAAATAGTAACACAAACAGACGTATCTACACATGATTAATCAACAGGAAACATAAAAGAACATATCAAGCACATAAATAAAAGAGTCAGGAGGAAGTAGAGTTTACCTTCTCCGGACAGCGAACCGGCAACAGATCAAGTCGCCATCCACTTGAGTTGCGATGCGGTTTGAGGATCGATGTTGGTTTTTCGTTTTGAGAATTAATTCCGCTTACTTGGCCATTGTTCGAAGGTGTATCGGCAGTAAAGAAAAGCTCGACCGCCTTAGATGTCGATCTTGATTGTTGTTCCTACCGCAGTGTTCTCCACCGCCGATTGGGTTATTCATCGCTGCTTTAAGTGCGCACATCAATGCCTATCGATTTTGGGTGCTCCCCGATTTCTGAATCTCTCCATCGATGCCCCTGTCTCCTACCAGACGTGCTTATATCGCCCTCGCCCGAGTTCTAATATTGGTAAGTAAATAAAGCGGAGATTTGTGCTTGTTTGCGATGTTTGTACTAATTTCGTGTGATTTGAATGGATTATGGTAAGTTGCGATTTTTTCCGGAAGATCTGGTTTGGGTTATGGTAAGTATACGTTGGCTGGGTGCGTGGGTAAAGGGAAGGAAGGTCGCCGGATTTTCCACCCTGAAAATCCGGCGAGACTTGCGGCGATTTTTAGGTTTTCGTCAGGTTCAGTCGACAGGGGCAAGTAAAGGGAAATAAGGCTGATCGGGGCTGATAAGGAGAGGCTTGCGGGTTTGGGCCAACGAGTTAGTTGGGCTGCGGGTCGCGGGTCAGGAAAACAAGGGGAAAGGTTTTGGGCTGGGTAGTTAAATTAGGGTATTAGTAATTAGGTTAGTTATTTTAATTAGGTATTTAATTAGTTAATTAGTGATAAATTAATACATAGATCAGTGCTTAAATTATTTAGGTGTTTTATTAATCTAATTGTTATGAATGCGCGTGCTATTTAATTAATGCTTAATACTTTGATCATAGCTATTATTTAAAAAATCTTATTATTGTGCATTATTGCGAAGTTAAATTAAAATTATCCTAATATGACTTCAGGTGCTACAATGATTATGAAATTGCTTCTCATATTAATAAATGCGGCTATGTTACTTGACACGACGTCATTGCTAAATTATTTATTTTATGTATTTATTATTAATTTAAGAATTACGACATGGCTTAAAATAATTAATGCGGGCGCGAGACTCTAAGTGCTTAAAACTCTACGTAAGACGCGATGCCATTATTAAATTGTTTATTTATGCCTGTATTTATGTATTATTGTTGCATTTTATTATTATAAAATTGTTTTAAAATTAGTGTAATTTTATAGTTAATGACTGGACGGGAGGGTCAAAATCGTGTCAACAATTGTCCTCTTTGTATGGAGATGATGGAAAAATCTTCTGACAAAGACGTTGACTCATGCCAATTTTGTCTCGATCCTAATTGAAAGGTTTGGGCAAGCGGCAAGAAAAAATTGTCCCAAAGGTCGAGTTACGACGACCGGGCTACCATGGTCAAACACTGGCGCGCTAACGCGACTAAATTGTCCCAGTGTCGAGTTATGGCGACACCGGGCTACCATGGTCAAAACACCCGCGGGTTAACGCGACTCAGAATTTGTCCCGGTCGAGTTATGACGATCAAGCTGGTGCTAAAAATAAAAATAAGTAATCGACTGAACACGTGTACCGTTATGGCTTATGGTCTTTGTGAAATGAGTGGTGATGCGAACGAGTGGACGACGCCGAGGCCGCTTCGCCATTCATCGGGAAGGTTGCCCCCAACAAAATGTCCGTCATTGTAAGAGAAAATCCACGTTATGCTCCATCTGCGCTTCTGTAGATTGAAGCTAAGATAGAAGCATTAGTGCATAAATCACAAAACAAAATAATGTAAGAATGTAACTTTTGTGTTGTGGTCGTAGTCAAATCGTATATGAAATGACGCAGATGACGCCATGTGGGCGTTATCGTCTCAGATGGACGAATGCAAATGTCGCCAGACGCGTTATCGCCTCAGATGGACGAATGCAAATGTCGCCTTGTATTGGCGAATCATTTTGTATGGGCGAAATGATATGACGCCAGATGGGCGTTTCGCCAGTATGGACGACGATATGACACTTGTATGGGCGTTCTCGCTTGTATGGACGACGATATGACGCCAGTATGGCGTTCGCTTGTATGGGCGAGATCGTATGACGCGCTTGTATGGCGTTCGCTTGTATGGGCGAGATGATATGACGCCTTGTGTGGCGTTCGCTTGTATGGGCGAGATGCAAATGACGCCATGTGTGGCGTTCTGCTTGTATAGACGAGATATGACGCCAGATGGGCGTTCGCTCAGATGGGCGAGATGCAAATGACGCGCTGTATGGCGTTCGCTTGTATGGGCGAGATGATACGACGCCTTATGGCGTTTCGCTTGTATGGGCGAGATGATATGCGCCAGTATGGCGTTCGCTTGTATGGGCGAAATGCATGACGCCTTGTATGGCGTTCGCCAGATGGGCGAGATCGTATGACGCCTTATATGGCGTTCGCTTGTATGGGCGAGATGCAAATGACGCCTTGTATGGCGTTCGTGCTCAGATGGGCGAGATGCATGACGCCAGATGGGCGTTCGCTCAGTATGGACGAGATATGACACACCTTATGGGAGTTCTCGCTTGTATGGACGAAATGCAATGACGCCTTGTATGGCGTTATCATGCTCAGATGGGCGTTATCGCTTGTATGGACGTTATCGCTTGTATGGACGAAATGCAAATAGACGCCAGATGGGCATTATCGCTCGTATGAACGAATGCAACGACGCCTTGTATGGCGTTATAAATGTATGGACGAAATGCAAATAGCGCCAGATGGCGTTATCGCTTGCAGACGAAATGCAAATGACGCCTTGTATGGCGTTATCGCCTTGTACGGACGAATGCAAATGACGCCTTGTATGGCGTTATAAATGTATCAGCACGACGAAATGCAACGACGCCTTATGGCGTTATAAATGCTATGCGGACGAAATGCAAATAACGCCAGATGTATGGCGTTATAAATGCTTTCAGACGAAATGCAAATAGCGCCTTGTATGGCGTTATAAATGCTATGGACGAAATGCAAATGACGCCTTGTATGGCGTTATCGCTTCAGACGGACGAAATGCAAATAGCGACGCTTATGGCGTTATAAATGCTTGTATGGACGAAGTGCAAATGACGCCAGTATGGGCGTTTCGCTTTGTATGGGCGATGAATGACGCCTTGTATGGCGTTTCGCTTGTATGGGCGAGATGTATGACGCCTTATGGCGTTCAATGCTTGTATGGGCGAGATGCGTATAACGCCAGATGGGCGTTCTCGCTTGTATGGGCGAAATGCAAATGACGCCTTGTATGGCGTTATCGTCTGTATGGATGAAATGCAAATGACGCCTTGTATGGGCGTTATCGCTCAGATGGACCTTATCGTCTTGTATGGACGAATGCAAATGACGCCTTGTATGGGCGTTATAAATCGTATGGACGAAATGCAAATGACGCCTTGTATGGCGTTATCGCTCAGATGGACGAAATGCAAATGACGCCTTGTATGGGCGTTATAAATGTATGGACGAAATGCAAATGACGCCTTATGGCGTTATCGCTCAGTATGAGCGAGATGACGCCTGGCGCGCCTTGGCGTTTCGCTTGTATGGGCGAGATGCAATGACGCCTTGTGTGGCGTTTCGCTTTGTATGGGCGAGATGCAAATGACGCCTTGTGTGGCGTTCTCGTCTTGTATGGGCGAGATGCGTATAACGCCTTGTGGCGTTCGCTTGTATGGGCGAGATGCAAATGACGCCAGTATGGCGTTCGTCTTGTATGGGACGAGATGACGCCTTATGGCGTTCGCTTGTATGGGCGAGATATGACGCCTTGTATGGCGTTCTCGTCTGTATGGGCGAAATGCAAATGACGCCAGATGGCGTTATCGCTCAGATGGGCGTTATAAATCTTGTATGGGACGAATGCAATGACGCCAGTATGGGCGTTATAAATGCTGTATGGACGAAATGCAAATGACGCCAGATGGGCGTTATCGCTCAGATGGACGAAATGCAAATGCCGCTTGTATGGCGTTATCGTGCAGTATGGACGAAATGCAAATGACGCCAGATGGCGTTATCGCTTGTATGGACGAAATGCAAATGACGCCTTGTATGGGCGTTATAAATGCTATGGACGAAATGCAAATGACGCTTGTATGGCGTTATCGCTGTATGGACGAAATGCAAATGACGCCAGGCTGGCGTTATCGCTTGTATGGACGAAATGCAATGACGCCAGATGGGCGTTATCGCTTGTATGGACGAAATGCAAATAGACGCCTTGTATGGGCGTTATCGCTGCTCAGACGAAATGCAAATGACGCCTTATGGCGTTATCGCCTGTATGGACGAAATGCAAATGACGCCAGATGGGCGTTATCGCTTGTATGGACGAAATGCAAATGACGCCTTGTATGGGCGTTATCGCTTGTATGGGACGAAGTGCAATGACGCTTGTATGGCGTTCGCTGTATGGGCGAGATGCAAATGACTTGTATGGCGTTTCGCTTGTATGGGCGAGATGATATGACGCCTTGTATGGCGTTTCGCTTGTATGGGACGACGATACATGACGCCAGATGCGTTCGTCTTGTATGGGCGAAATGCAAATGACGCCAGATGGCGTTATCGCTCAGATGGACGTTATCGCTTGTATGGACGAAATGCAAATGACGCCAGATGGCGTTATAAATGCTATATGGACGAAATGCAACGCCTTGTATGGGCGTTATCGCTCTAGATGGACGAAATGCAAATGACGCCTTGTATGCGCGTTATCGCTTGTATGGACGAAATGCAAATGACGCCAGATGGGCGTTATCGCTTGTATGGACGAAATGCAAATGACGCCAGATGGGCGTTATAAATGCTGTATGGACGAAATGCAAATGACGCCAGATGGGCGTTATCGCCTTATATGGACGAAATGCAAATGACGCCTTATGGGCGTTATCGCTCAGATGGACGAAATGCAAATGACGCCAGATGGGCGTTATCGTATGGGCGAAATGCAAATGACGCCTGTATGGCGTTATAAATGCTTGTATGGGAAAATGCAAATGACGCCAGATGGGCGTTATCGTCTTGTATGGACGAAATGCAAATGACGCCTTGTAATGGCGTTATCGCTCAGATGGGCGAAATGCAAATGACGCCAGATGGCGTTATAAATGCTATGCGGACGAAATGCAAATGACGCCAGATGGGCGTTATCGCTCAGATGGGCGAATGCAAATGACGCCTTATGGCGTTATCGCTGTATGGGCGAAATGACGCTTGTATGGCGTTCTCGCTGTATGGACGAGATGCAATGACGCCAGATGGGCGTTTCGTCTTGTATGGGTATGGGCGAGATATGACGCCAGATGGGCGTTTCGCTTCATGGACGAAATGCAAATGACGCCTTGTATGGGCGTTATCGTCTTGTATGGACGAAATGCAAATGACGCCTTGTATGGGCGTTATCGTCTTGTATGGACCTTATCGTCTTGTATGGACGAAATGCAAATGACGCCTTGTATGGGCGTTATCGTCTTGTATGGACGAAATGCAAATGACGCCTTGTATGGGCGTTATCGCTCAGATGGGACGAAATGCAAATGACGCCTTGTATGGCGTTATCGTGTATGGGCGAAATGCAAATGACGCTTGTATGGCGTTATCGCTGTATGAACGAGATCATGACGCCTTATGGGCGGCCTTGTGTGGCGTTATGGGCGAGATGATATGACGCTTGTATGGCGTTACCGCTGTATGGGCGAGATGCAAATGACTTGTATGGCGTTCGTCTTGTATGGGCGAGATGCCGCTTGTATGGGCGTTTCGCTTGTATGATATGACGCCAGATGGCGTTCTCATATGGACGAAATGCAACGACGCCAGATGGGCGTTATTATAAATGTGTATGGGCGAAATGCAAATGCTTGTATGGCGTTATAAATGTATGGACGAAATGCAAATGACGCCTTGTATGGCGTTATCGCTCGAAATGCAAATGACGCCTTGTATGGCGTTATAAATGCCGCCTTGTATGGCGTTATCGCTGCTATAGACGAAATGCAAATGACGCCTTGTATGGGCGTTATCGAATGACGCCTTGTATGGGCGTTTATGGGCGAGATCGTATGGGCGAAATGCAAATGACGCCAGATGGCGTTATAAATGCTTGTATGGACTTTATCGTCTTGTATGGGCGAAATTATGGCGTTATGTTGTATGGCGTTATCGCTCAGATGGGACGAAATGCAAATGACGCCTTGTATGGCGTTATCGTGTATGGACGAAATGCAAATGACGCCAGATGGGCGTTATCGCTCAGATGGACGAAATGCAAATGACGCCAGATGGGCGTTATCGCCTGCATGACGCCTTGTATGGGCGTTATCGATGGACGAAATGCAAATGACGCCTTGTATGGGCGTTATCGTGCTGTATGGACGAAATGCAATGACGCCAGATGGGCGTTATCGTCTTGTATGGACGAAATGCAAATGACGCCTTATGGGGGCGTTATCGCTTGTATGGAAATGCAAATGACGCTTGTATGGGCGTTGTAAATGGACGAAATGCAAGTGACGCTTTGTATGGCGTTATCGCTTGTATGGGCCGAAATGCAAATGACGCCTTGTATGGGCGTTATGCTGTATGGGCGAGATGCAATGACGCCTTGTATGGGCGTTATCGCTTGATGGGCGAAATGCAAGTGACGCCTTGTATGGTCGTTATCGTCTTGTATGGACGAAATGCGCCTTGTATGGGCGTAGATAAAAATATCAAAGCTAGATGAAATAATTAAAGTGTAAATGTTGTAGCACGAGTAGTAGATGATGTGTTTTGAGATGTATTTGATTTGTATTGGAATGTTGTTGTCCTCCTTGAATTCACAAAATTGTGAGTTCGGGGAGGGTCGCGATTTTGTGTTGGCTCTTAATATTCTATCTTGAGAAAATACTAGTAGGAAATTATGTCGATTTTTAATAGTATATTCTCTCATACTCGAGCTTTCTTTAAAATTTTGTCCCGCTTGGGACATGGAACCACCAGCGTAAATTATGTCCATTGATGTCATTTGTAGTAAAGTCCTTAAAATTGTTTGTCAATGTCGCTTTATCTTTCGCAAAGTAGCCAAAAATAACGCCGCTGTCCGACGCGTGTCTTCTTTGCCTCGAATAAATGTTCAAAGTTAGTGTATAAGCTGTTAAAACAATTGATAAATATTTGAGAAAGACGTCTTTGTTGTGCGTTTTTGCATTTCGCATGTTATTGATTGACTCTGGGCAGACACGCGTATGAAATAATTTGTTCGGGATTTGAACTCAACCAAGATGTTTTCCACTGCCCTTTCGGTCGCCCTTCGAGAAATTCGGTGGCTGTCGTGGTCTTTGATCTTGTGAAGTGCTTAGTCAAATACAAATCGACCTTTGGGAAGATGATAAATCTTTCTAAAAATGCAACAAACGGTGTTAGCATAAATCACATAATTTGTATGTAGCGGATATATTGCGCATTCGTTGTTGTCGTTTCGCAACATGCGGGACCTCTTTATGCGGTAGGCCTAAGCGTCAAATATGCGAGGTTATGATGGATTTGTTCAAGTCGTAATGTTTTTGTTGGAAATGGCGATTTTTCCAATTTCACACATGTACGATTAGGTTTGGATTTGTCTATCATTGCCATAATATCTTGGTCGGATCGTTGGGTTGATGTCTTCCTAATTGTGGTGTCGACCTGCGAGGCCAGGTAAATGCATGCGTGCCAAAAATAAAGGGGTGGTATAGCTCTATCTTAAGTTTCTAAGAATTGACTTTTCTAGACTCCACGTATGTTACCAACTCTCCTAAATTTGGGTTTTGAAGAAAGAATTTTCGATGCACGCGCACCTCGCATGTAGTGTGTGATTGTGTGAATTTTCAGTGGAAGAAATATGAGCTTAATGCCGCTTTAGGAAGCAGCAAAGCGGTAAATCAAAAATAAATAAAACAAAATACAACACAAAAAATTAAATGCAAAATAATTGCCAAATAATAACCCTAGGTCTGTTGTGGTTAAGAACCTAAAATCCCGATGAAGTCGCCGTCAGTAACACCATTTTTATTAAGAGTCGAAAGAGAACTTGTGGTTGATTTCTAGCCGACCCCCACAAAATGCAAATGTTAGAAAAATGCTAAAAGAAGTGTTTAAAATATTAAAAATGCTAAAGGGTTCATTAGTTTGGGTGAATTAGGACACCTAAAGGTTTAACTAGTTTAAAGTAAAACATTAACTCCATTTTAATGGTGCGCTAAACTTAATGAGATTAGGGTAATGGTTCTTATTAACCTAAAGGGAAGGGTCGCACCCTAAAGGATCCGCTAACTCATTGTCAGCTCAAACCTAGGGTTAAAGATGTTTTGAAGGTATTTGATAAAAGTATTTTTTGGAAAAGGATTAATTACTACTATAGACACATGTAAAATTTAAAGCTCTTCTATGTTATTTATGAAAATAGGTGATGCAAAGTGGATTTATTGGCCAAATGTGTGTATTTGCCTACCTTAATTATTATCCCATATGCTTAAAGGGGTCCCTTCATATACATAAAAATGAGATTTCTATATAGACTTTATAACAAATGGGTTAAGAGTTTAGAAGATAATATCCTAGCTACAAGTTAAGATTATTAAGTGGTTTAATGTATCTTAACTTATCTAAACATTTAATTCAAAGGAAACGAATTGCTAATTAACTACTTTCTAATTTATGGACTTAAGGTTTGACATTCTAAGAACTCTATTAATAACGTAATGTTAGACAGTTAATTACAATAAATAAACGGGGCGGGGTAGGAAATAAAAGAAGATGACTCGAAGGAAAGGCGACGTCTTTTTTGGAATTTCGCGCGAACATAGATGCACATAGATGTGGGTTTCACGTTTACTACGATCGTCGTAGGACTCTTGTTGCTTTCATGCGTTTCAAAGTAAGAGAAGATAAGGATTAGAAAATATTTTAAACTTATTAATAAACAACAAACATTAATATGGAAACACATTAAACATGCATTAGTTGCTTCATTTCAAACGCTAAACAAATGGGCGTAATTGATTTAAAACATTTGAATAGACAATAATGAGAGCAATAAGCCAAACATGACATGTTGGACATTTATATGTTTGTGAAACAAAAGGGAGGCTCATTTCAAAGACGGACGCAATGAGTAACTATTCAAACACAAAGCAGTCACAAAATAATTGTCTCACTCAGACAAAACCTTTCATACATAAATCACAATGCTTTAAGTAATTCTTACTACAAATGACCCCACATTCCTCCTGCACCTAAAACTCTTCAAGATGCAGATGTGATTAACTCCAAAAGACATATATATGATCATTGTATTACTATCAAATTCCTAGTTATACAAACATGTCAAGCAACATCTATCTGTATATGTTATAGAAGAGCTACCCCAAAGAGATGTGGAAAATAATACATGTTTGTTCAAGATATAAAGTAGTATAAGAGGAGAAACCATGCGATCCGTGAACGATTAATGTTCCATCATATATACAAGATTTCTGTTTTAAAACTATTTCAAATCAAACCATACCCTTTTATGCTTATTAACCGATCACGAGTTAAATACGGATGCAAACCAATAATAACCCAATATGGCATAAACTAGTTCTAATAAGTGCGAGATCTTTGCCCCTGAATCTTGTCTAAGCGACATATTACGATACAAAAATAGCTTGGTTAATGGAAATCGATATGAACACCGACTCATATGAACAAGCAAGGTAACAACATAGTAGGATGGACATTTAGCATGCCACAAGTCAAATGACCGTCTTCTTCTGATAAACCATTAATAGCCATTAGGAATGAGTTAGTTAGAAGAAATTGACAAGATAGGCGATTTTAATATTTTGGTCTACGAAGGATCAATGATTCGAAACCACCTCCATACAATATTTCTATTCACATTTTTACTATCCCCGCACTCATACACAACAAATTTCATATGAAGGCTAGTGATTCAAAGTTAAAATTGCCTTGTAATCCATGTAGCAAAAAACCGTGATCGTATATATTCTTTGATCATATAGACATGATCTAAAGTCTTTATTTTTTAAACATTCTTGTTGAAACCAGCATTTTCGAATAAGAAACCACCATCATATAGTGCTGGATATGAAACTAACCTAGCTTTATCAAATATTCATGGCAAAAATGGGTAAGCGTACCATTAGGCAAAAAGATCAACGAGAATATCGCGATTTATATTATCGATATCATATTACTTGAACGAATGGTTACAATAAACATAAATCTACTCAATGATTTAAATAAGCAAAACCTAGATTACTAGAAGCGTAGTCCAACATTGCATTTTAAGCCTTAAATAGAAAATAGTAACACAAATGACGTAGCTACATGATTAATCAACAGAAACATAAAAGAACATATCAAGCACATAAATAAAAGAGTCGGGAGGAAGTCGAGTTTACCTTCTCCGTCGCCGATCCACTCGGAGTTGCGATCGGTGGTTTTTCGTTTGAGAATTAATTCCTAGGCTTACTTGGTTGTTGTTCGAAGGTGATCGCAATAAAGAAAAGCTCTGGGTATCTTAGATGTCGATCGATTGTTGTTCCTCACGCGCAGTTCTCCACCGGGTTATTCATCGCTTCTTTAGGGTGCGCGTCGTCTCTGATTTTGGGTGCTCCCAGATTTAAATCTCCTCGATGCCCCGTCTCCTACCCTTTGCGTTGTTATATCGCCTCGCCCGAGTTCTAATATTGGTAAGTAAATAAAGCGCGAGATTTGTGCTTGTTTGGCGATGTTTGTACTAATTTCGTGTGATTTGAATGGATTATGGTAAGTTGCGATTTTTTCCGGAAGATCTGGTTTGGGTTCTGGTAAGTATACGTTGGCTGGGTGCGTGGGTAAAGGGAAGGAAGGTCGCCGGATTTTCCACCCTGAAAATCCGGCGATTTTTAGGTTTTAAATCGGAGTTCGGTCGGCGAAAAGAAGGAAATAAAGTGATCGGGTGATAAGGAGAGGGCTTGCGGCACGAGTTAGTTGGGCTGGTTCATGGTCGAGGAAACAAGGGGAAAGGTTTTGGGCTGGGTAGTTAAATTAGGGTATTAGTAATTAGGTTAGTTATTTTAATTAGGTATTTAATTAGTTAATTAGTGATAAATTAATACATAGATTGTGCTTAAATTATTTAGGTGTTTTATTAATCTAATTGTTATGAATGCGGGCGTGCTATTTAATTAATGCTTAATACTTTAGACTGCGGCGCTATTATTTAAAATCTTATTATTGTGCATTATTGCGAAGTTAAATTAAAATTATCCTAATATGACTTCAGGTGCTACAATGATTATGAAATTGCTTCTCATATTAATAAATGCGGCTATGTTACTTGACACGACGTCATTGCTAAATTATTTATTTTATGTATTTATTATTAATTTAAGAATTACGACATGACTTAAAATAATTAATGCGGGCGCGGGACTCTAAGTGCTTAAAACTCTACGTAAGACGCGATGCCATTATTAAATTGTTTATTTATGCCTGTATTTATGTATTATTGTTGCATTTTATTATTATAAAATTGTTTTAAAATTAGTGTAATTTTATAGTTAATGACTGGACGGGAGGGTCAAAATTGGGTGTCAACAGACATAATCCTGATTGACGAGACATGTAGCGGAGTGAACGTCAAGCTGAAGGTTTGGAGACAAACTCTAGAGTTCAAAGGGTTCAGGTTGAGTAGGACCAAGACATAGTATTTGTAGTGCAAGTTCAGTAATGGGAGTGATCCTGAGACAGGAGTGGAAGTGTCGAGACTTAGGTTATCCCAAAGAAAGGAAGCTTATATATGACATTGAGTGATGTTGTGGCAGCGAGTGTAAAACACTTCCTATCATGTGACTGATTATATATATGTTAGAATAATATTAAATTTATCTTTTTAATGTATGAAGAGATAATAGGTCATCTCATTAATTAAATGTGAAGTCGACTTTTAGGGACAAGTTCAAGATGAATTTGATGTACTTTTCCTTTTTAAAATGTTGGTATTTGGTATGGATTATGAAAGGGTGTGAGCACTAGCCTCATCCTAGGCTATGCATTAATGGCTGAGTTGGCTTGAAGGTACAAATTCAAGTGTAATTCAAGCTCTATGATATTTTTTTGTTGACGAAGGAACCCGCAGCCGCTGCTCTTTCGAGTGCGCACAAGGTAAACCCCGGACTGACGCAATAGCCTGCAAACTACGTCAGGCATTTAAACCACACTTGACAAGCCAGATGTGACATGCTCCCCCAAGAGGCGAAGGCAGACCAGACGTTACTCTGGGGTTTCGAACTTGTGACCAAACTCTCCCACACCACCCAATGAGAATACCCTCTGCCTTCAAGACCAACTGGTGTAGGGCTTCGGATAAGCTATATGATATTGATGCATAGTATAATTGATTTTTTTTTAACATAAATAACTCGATTAAAAAAAAGGAAATCTATTTAGTAAAGAAGCCATGGTTAGCATTTTGAGAAAATGTTTGAACTTATAAGAAAAAACTATGGTACAACTTTTTTTTATATATATTTTCAGATCTCTAAAAAAAAGGTAACTGCCATTTAAAAAAAAATTATTTTTACTCCCATGATTTTAGCACCATACATATATAAAATACCAAGGCCTCGTTTGGTACGTCACACTGAACTGTACTAATTTCGTACGTCACACTGAACTGTAATGGACTGAACTTTATTAATATATAATGAACGATATTAAAGTATTAATATATAATTGATTATATATATTTTTTAATTATTATTTTTAGTACAGCCCAGTGGAGACCCACTTACTAGATGGGTATAAAAAATGACAGTTGAATTGTACTATTTCTAAAAAATTAATACTATTTTTAGAAATAATATAGTCCAGTGCGACTGAAAATGTCTACCAAACGCTATATATTTTTTTTATCCAGTACAATACAGCTTAATACAGCGTAACAAACGTGACACCGAAGATTAAATTAATAGAAAAATAACATAGGTCACACTTCTCTCATCATACGTAGGGTTACAAGTCTTTTTTTACACTATACATACCCACGAGTCCTTTCCCCAAAGGTTTTCCTTTCCGCCATGAAAATGATATTTAGATTTCCTGGAAAATCCCACCCAATCAGCAAATAGCATTTCCCTATTATTTAATTAAATCTCCTCATTAATTTGTATAATCACTTCTCAGTATAATAATATATGCCCAATATAGACATTTAGGGTTATCGAATTAGGGATTTGGTGGAAATAACAATGGGGAGTAGAGATGCAGAAGATGATCGGACGTTTAGGGTTAATTTCACTGCCGAAGGATTTGCGAAGCTTCGAGAACGAATTAAGGAGAAACTCAAGGAGTTCATGGGTGACTACACTGATGATACTCTCGTGGTATGCCTTAGAACAACAATATTGTTGAAATAATTGTTGTTATTGTAGTGTGAGTAAATTTTGTTGTAGTATCGAGTTCAAAAGTATTGATTTCACTATTTATTTCGTAAGCATTTACCACGTTTTGCCACTGCTGCCATAAACTAATCGGATTGCGGAATGTGTAGTTCAATAAAGTTGAAAAAAACTTCAAAGTTATTATAGCCAATAGTTTAAAATTTGGGAAAATTACGTTCTATGTCTAGTTGTTTGAAAATATTTACGTCACGTAGCCCATACTTTGAACTTGTTACTTGTTACCCGATTTAGTTCGTATAAACACCTTTTATACACTATGTACAACGTTGATACATTATATAGGTATAATGTTGTATATTGGGCTACATGGTGTAGTAATTTATGTTAGGCTGTATATTTTTGATTTTTTTTCTTTAGAATATACTAACTGTGTACTAGTATATGCGTTTCAATCTATGGAAGAATTTGTTTATACAGTGAGAAAGGCGGGCAATCATTAGAGTTACTTGATCGTTGAGCTACTTCAGTAATTTTGGAAAACGTTTGTGCAATTATAGTAGCTCAAGTCGCAGGGAAATTGACCTCTTATCTTACAAAACATTGCTATGAACTCTCTATTTGTGGAACATATAAGTTCTAAAATTCCAATTGTAATTTTTTTTTGGTTGCGTATCTGAGAGGCCTTGAAAAGAATATGCTCTTATAGCAGTATTTACTGCATAATAATGTTTTATTGGACAATAGGCTGCCTATTGGTCACAGACATTGCTCCTGAAGAACCTAAGATATATGTCTTTTGCATGGCATTCCATGGTTCTGTCCTTAATTCTTCCCCTATGTAGTGCTTTTCTTTTACTTTATATGTTTTCTCTTTTTGGGTCAATTTTGTATGAAATTCATAATGTATTTTACCCCAACTTTCTTGTATTCATTTTTGCTGAAAGAAGTACCCACTGCATTTCTCATACTGGATCATTATATTGTATCTATCGGTGTCTTTCCTATAATTTTTTTCCATTATTGATGACTAGAAGAAGAATTTTCTTATTTGCTTATATAAAAAAGGATTAATGATGCTCATTGATTTGAAGAATGCAATCCCCACTTAAGGAGTTCGCTGTTGCTCACAACTGTGTTTTTTGGGCAAAAAGATCTATGTCAAGTGAGGCACCTTAAAGCTGCTTAGACCTGTCATTAAAATGCTTAGAGAGGTTATCACATATTAACTTACGATTGAAGATAAGGGTCGACATTGATTTATAATATTAGTTTTTTAGTTGGGCAAGATGGATGCATTGCTCATTTGAATTGTTAGTGCACCATTCTGGTGGTGCAAGTTATGGGACACATTTTATGTTTCGTATATGCAGCAGAGCTCTATCATTGTAGTGAGAAGCTACCTATTCTGTGAATCTATATATGTTGTTGATAGTGATCAGCTTTTTCTTACTGAACATTGCCTCGTAAAAAAGTTTGCTCATCTCTAACATTCAAGTTTAACTGTTCACATACATTTGGTTTATAGCTTTATCATTTTGATTATGGTTTTAAATAAGCAGTTCGCAAAATTCTTATCAGTCCAAGCCTTAGTGGACAGAGTTACCCAGTACATGTGTGGGTAGGATGTAGCAGGTACCCCGAATTAGTCCTAAACACCATTGTTTTTTTAAAAAAGCAGTTTACAAAAGATATTGACTGTTAAAAAATGGATATTAACTCGCTATTCTTTCCTACTATAGACACTTTTTAGTAGCGACTTCTAGCAAAAGTTCCAATTTTATCAGATGTTCCCCAAGGGGCTTGTATCAAATGTTATGTTCTCTCATACTAAAGCCCACCTCATCTATGAGGTCCTTGCGAGCCATGGTTGGTGTCATGTAGTGAAGGCCTATTTCCAGATTCTACGTTAAAAGGAGCTTCTAGTTCTTTTCCTGGAACCAGAACGCTCTGACATCCTTGATGTAATGTCAACGTGCACAAGGATTGTCGTTTGACTGACATTTTGATTATTCATGTACCATGTTATTGAAATTTGTTGTTATTCTGAACCTAGGGACAACTAATGTTAATATATTTCATAGCCATGCATATGGAGGATCCCCCTATTTGTTCGTTTAGATCCATGTATTTTCTTCTGCCCGTGATATTTGATCATTTTTACTCTTTGATTTGTTATATTGTTCTGTGCATTTTTGGAATCTCATTTTAGTTGTATCAGATTGTTGTATAACATTAGACTTTGAGTCTAGTTATCACAGATATTTCTTGATGACACTTTCCTTATGTGTGCGTCAGATTTCTCATCATGCTAATTTTTTGATATGCACCTGCAGGAGTATGTCATAGTCTTGTTAAAGAATGGAAGGCGTAAAGAAGAAGCAAGAAATGAATTGAATGTTTTTCTTGGAGATGATAGTGTCTCCTTTGTTGCTTGGTAATATAACAGCCATATTTCGCTTACAGTATGTGTCCCGAGCTAAGTATTATTTTACTATTCTGATTCTTGGTAATGCTATTTATTTAGGCTATGGGATCACCTGGGATCAAATATAGATCTGTATGTGCAACAAAAGGACCCTGATACAGGAGGAGGGGAAAAAACAAAACCCTCTATAGCGGAGCAGGATGCAAAGAATGATATGCACCACCTGGACTCTGATGCTGAGAAAGAGAAATTAAACAAATCTAAAAGCCTTCACCGAAGGGAGTGGAAAGGGCTGGTTAGCGATGGACACCCTACTCTACATAGTTATTTGGCCGACACCACTCCTACGGAGGAGGGAGCTCATCGAAAAGTTGGTCAGGCAAAGCGATCCCTCTCCCCCCAGCCAGAACTTCTAAGAAAAAGAAGCCGACCTGAAGAAAAGCCGAAAAAGGTTTCTAGAATTACTATCATTTGCTTTGTTTTGAGAATCGAGAGAATGCTGCTGAGTTGTCACAATGTCATGAAGGAGTTCTTAATTGAATAATTTGAAACTTGTCATGTTGTCAAGCTGAATGCTGTGCCTAATTTTTACTTTTTGATTAATTTTGTCCAAAAGGTGCATGTCTAATCTAACTCTTTCATTTAGTAATGCCTGTATATCTCCTATCATGAACTGTTATTATTAGGTTGTTGGTTGGCAGTGTGGGCATAATTATACATAGAGCTGTGTTTGCAAATATGTCAAGGTACACATTAAGTATAAGTTCATCACTTTTTCTGTTTTGGGCTCAGAATGCTTTCTTTTCTCATTGTGGGAGGGGTTGTAGACAAATGCGTTTGTACCTGAATAGAAGCTTGGGGTTCCATTTTTACCAATAAAAAAAAAAGCTTGGGGTTCCATTCTACTGTATTAGGTGATTCAAAGTAAGAAGCTGCTTTTTACTTTAGGGAAGAGCAGCAAATGCAGTGAAGACTCACCCTTTAACGTGCTTTATGGAGTGGTTGTTTTTTGAGCTGGCTTTGCTGTTGTCCTTTATCTATGTTAATTCGGTCTTGGGTTCCATGGAGAAATCACTCTCTGTCCCTTCTTCTTTGGACTGTTTATCGATGGTAACTGGAGGCGACAATGTGGGTTGATTAAATTTTCTATGGGTTTAATTAAGTTGAGTATAGATGGTGGGTATGTTGAGTTTGACTTGCAAAATGATTTCAATATCACATATGTATATAATGAACATTTATTCTTGAAAGCCCTTGAGCCTGTAATGTTTTCCACCCATTGATCACCCCAGAAAAGCATTCAAGATTGTTGATTTTTTCAATGTTTTGAAATGAGATATATTTATAGCAGCATCTTACTTGGTTGTGTATTTTGTCGAAGCATGGTTAATAATGCCATTTGCAAAATCACTTTCCTCTAAGCAATTAAGATTTAAGGTGGTGACGTAGTGGTCAATGAAGTGAGTCAAGCCTTGGAGACCGTGATTCAAATTCCAGTAGAGACAAAAATCACAATCATAATAAAAGAATCACTTCCCTCCACATTTTCCCATCTGTTTGAACCGGGAGTCACGTTATTCACTAGTGGTGAAGTTTTTAATTTTTTTTGTCTTTGACAATACTTTTACTTGTGCGTTGATTACAAACAATAAAAAAACTCGTGTCTTGATACTTTTATTTATCAGTTCTGGTGACTGGGACCGTATAAAGGTGCGTTGGCAGCATCATTAGGGTAAAAGTTTGATTTCTAGTTGTTTTCGTGTTATGGTATGTATTTGGAGTGCCATATTGATCAGATCGTGAGTTCTCCCTTCCTCTCTCCGTCTCTGTGTGTGTATGTGGGTGGGGGGGGGGGGGTTCTGTAATCAGTTTCTCTTGTTTCAAGTTTATCTTATGCTTTTTCCTCCACGGTATATTTCTTCACTTTGATGATTTTTCTTCCTTCATAAATTCAAGTTGGTTGAATTCCCATGCCAATTAATGAAGTTTAAAATGAATTACTGCTGTGATTGCTCTGGTTGTATCCCATTCTACTGTCTTTTGAAATTTTCAGGAATGTAGTTGACTTTAAGTTTGTTGCCACTTTTTACTTATTGGGGTTACTTAATAGTCTTTTTAATGTTATTGTCTTTTCAGTGCAACATTACTTCTGTAGTTCTTTTTCAAAAAATCCTTATTTGCTCATATTGCTGTACATAGACAGACTCCCTATCATATGATCCCATATAATACATGGTTATCTGTTTTTCTTTGTATATGATAATTTGGATGACTTATTTGAACAAGGATTGAGTAAATAAATTAGGATTGCAAGAGGCATTGCATTAAAACTGAAGTAAGTTCAGTAATAGAGTGTTTTTTAAAATCTAGTTTACTAAAGCAAGATGGTTAGTAGGTAACATAGGGTTATCGTACTTGTAGTCGTATGATTTAGGTAGTTGCGTAGTTTTTTTTTTGCGATGTGTATTGATATATGTTACTATATTTGTTTTGCACATTTGTTATTTTATTGTCTCTTCTTCTTTCCAATATTCATGCATCAGGTACATTTCTTTTGAGCCGAGGGTCTATCGGAAACAACCTCTCTATCCTCTAAAGATAGAGGTAAGGTCTGTGTACATCCTATCCTACCCTCCCCAGACCCCACAAGTGGGATTACACTGGGTATGTTGTTGTTGTTGGTTTACTAAAGCAAGAGAAAACATGCTTTGAGTAATCCTCTTGTCTTTGTATTTCCAAATCATTACTTCACATCATCAGCGTTTGATTAAATTGTTTGCTTTTGATAGAGGGAAGGCATTCGTCAACCAGCAATTGCTGCTACTCGGAGGTTGCTGCAATTTGCAGTAAGAGATGCCGTGGCTACTTCTAGGCCATCCAATTCCACTCTAGAACCCTCACCTTCACTAAAGCGTCTTCGCTCTGTGGTCTCTACATCTGTGGAGGACTCATCCGTTCAAGAACGCCCACAAAGGATACGGTCGGTTGCAAGAGCACCAACTGCCCTGGCCACTGCTATTAGAGCTGTTGCAGAAGCTGCAAAAGATGTAACAAAAGTTAGATCGTCGGCTAATGTGTTTGATAGGCTGGGTCGTGCTACTGACGTTCGTGATCCTTCAATCCGATTGGAAGAATCTAGGCAACCTGTTGCTGAGGATGTACAAGATCGATCTTTTGCTGATGCAAACAAGGGTTACTCAACTTACCTTCATAAAAGTGATTATAGTGGAAAGCATATTGGGAAATCTATGTTGCATGATGATGCTGTGGTTGTTTATGATTCAGCATCGGATGATGAGGCTGATCGTGGTAGCAGAGCTGTGGATAGAAGGGTTATAGATGGCTCTAGAACTGGTGGACCTGTTAAAAACATAGGTGAGAATCCACTTATAGTCGAGCATGGCGTTGCTTACAATGCCAATGATATTTTGGACAAGTCACAGAAGGACCAGGATAGACCTACATTTGTTCGTGGTGCTCCTTACCAGCCAATGAATGTTCCATTAAATGTGAATACCTGGAAATCACCTCAGTATCAAGAGGCAAGACAGTCATTGGAGATAGAGAATCGGAGATCTGCACAAAGCTGTGAAGTCTTGGCTGAGAAACCTGACATGCTGTTGGCAAAAGATAGCACTAATCCTATTGCAGTTATTAATGGAATTGTATGATATCTATAATCTGTTATGATCTCATTATGTGTTATAATCTTTGTAGTCCTCAGAAAATACTTAAATCAACATGTTCTTTCTTTGTTAGGTCAATCCATATGTGGACACAGAGAAGGAATCTCAGAAGACAGCTTCTATTAATCAGGGTGAGTTTGATCTTCCCTATTTACATCACACATGTGCTTCTACTTCTAGGCATAATAAAAGCACTTCGAAACTACTTATAGATAAATATTAAGATTAATTTCTTATAAGATTAGTTTGTTAAGGTAATATTAGGATTCAGTTTAGGCCTTATTGATTTCTTTATGCTTTGCGCGAGATACTCTTAACTGGTGAGGTGAAGTACTCTCAATTGCTCTAATCACTGCTTTAATATATGTGTAGTACTCCCATTATGCAATTCCCTAGTGCCATCTTTGTTTCTTTATCTTATACGTAGGTCATTTCTGGTGTATCAGGTTTGTATTCTACTGGTCCACCTACAGAAGATGCTGATTCACGGATTATCTTTGTCAACAATGTAAGTTTCTGTTAACTAACTATTGATCTGATTCACTAGGTTTATCCTCTCTCGCTCAATTGCTGAAAATCGTTTAATTTGTCTCTTTTCTTTGTGTCAGGTTCATTTTGCTGCTGCAAAGGATAGTCTCTCTCGGCACTTCAATAAATTTGGGGAAGTGCTTAAAGTGGTCATCCTGACTGATGCAGCAACTGGACAACCCAAAGGGTCAGTTACTGTTTTCATCACCTTTTATCAATCTTTTATCCTATATTATTGAGTTCTAATGTCTAACACAAAACATAAACAGGTCAGCTTATGTAGAGTTCATGAGAAAAGAATCTGCAGAGAATGCTTTGTCTCTTGATGGAACATCGTTCATGTCACGCATTCTGAAGGTATGTTCTTATAAGTAGATAATATTATTTGTCATAAGTTTGCATGGATTTTGTCTTGACTGCTATGTGATGTGGAACAGTTTTTTTTCCTTTTTATGCATTTTGTTGTTGTTTTGGGTATTTAATACCCTCCCTTCAAGTCTTCCTCAGTTATTTTTTTTCGGCCGCAAGTTAACTGATGGGCTGTATAAAAATGGGAAACAACTCTCCCATACAATTTTAAAGTAAATAAGATATAATAGGTTTGATCTGTTCCTTGCAGTTTCAAATTATTGTTGACTGCTGAAAGTTAACATATATGATAGTGCACTCCCAAGCCTTCTGCAAGAGGTACTAGATGTCAACTCTATAGAATGTTTGAATCCTTCATCATAAGTAAAAGCTCATTTTTCCAAAATTAACACTTGCAACAAGGAAATTTCTCATGAATTTTATCACAATATATGAAACATCACATCTTGGTGTGACTATCAATGAGGTGGGTAAAAACTATGGGAGATAAAAGCAATTGTATCCCTGCAGGGACAAAAAACGCTAGATGATTTTTTTTTAAATCTTGGGTAACTCACATGTGTTGTTAGGATGTAGCATGTAACAAGTGAAATAGACGAGGTGTGCGCAAACTAACCTGAATTTTCCTTATAAAAACATCAGACAACTTTGATCTAATTGCTAAAACAAGGGCTGGAAAGGGAGTGCAAACAATGCAAACTAAGTGGAGTATGAATAAACGCAATAGCATTCAATAGCCCGTGCAATCACTTTTCAGCATTAAGCATGTGATGGAAGTACCACTAAGAAGTTTGTTTGTAGTATAAATTAACAATGCTTAGTGAATTGCAGGAAGCTTATGAGTACACCTCCAGGTGCTCGACTATTTCACCGATACCTGCTACCTTTCACTAGCCATAGGTATCGGGTATGCTAGGTAACTCTGCTACCAAGGCTTAGGTGGATGGGAAGAAATCACTTTGTGTATGTTGTCTCTGTCTTAATTTGAACCTTGTTCGTCAAGGCTTGTACCCACTTCATTGACCACTAATTTAGCTTTTCATCCCTATTTTAGCTGGGATGAATACAAGTGGGTGAAAGTGGTATGGAGACCTAAGTCTTGCTTGGTCACTTTTATGGGAACCTCTTAATTTCTTGTTTATGTTATGGTTTGGAATTGAAGCAGAAGTGTGTTAGGTTTCAGGAAAAGTTAATTCTCCAAATAATAAGTTGTTAACATGAAAAACACTCTGGGAAATAAAACCAAAAAGAGGAGCCACTGTAGGATTTGCACTTCTCAAGTTTTATGTGGGATTTACTGCGACTCTCGGCGCGGGCGAGGAGCACAAAGGCTACCCGAACTCTCTTTTCCCAAGATTAGAATGAACTCGGCTAAGACCGTTTACTATTTCTTGAAGCTTTACCACTAGAAGAACCCCGAGTATCGGTCGATTGAAGGCTAAAATCCGTAATTGTGGCTTGTGCGGTTAAGGTTGTTGTACACGAACGATCTCCTCCGGATCACCAGCTAAGGCCCCTAAATGACCGCTATTCTATGTAATTATGATTACTGACTAGGGAGAGATGAGTGGTAACTCTCGTAAAGGCAAATAGCGGCTTAGTGCCACAAGGGTATCTTAAACATATCTACTGTACGATCATTGTTATAATTTAAAAAAACAATTGTTATAATTTGTTTTGGGGTGGGGTGGGGTGGGGTGGGGGGGATAGTATGTGTATGTTGATGGTTTAAGTTTGGCCAAACCCATCGAGGGCCCCTTGTGGTCGTCAAGATCTTTCACTTAAACACCTTAACTAAGCCTTGCTTCATTTAGACACCTATGGTAGGGCCCGACTCTGCCATTTAGAAACTTTGTTGTCTTGACATGGTGAGTGTGATACACTCATTAGTGGCGTGTGAACGGTTTTATTTAGTCTATTTTTTCTTCTTCCCCTTTTTCCCAAGATTAAACTCCATCAATGGAGGTTCTAAAATCATGTGTTTATCTTCTTTCCTCACCTTCATTGTTGCCACTATTCTTACCTTTTGATACGATTTTTACCATAAATAAATCCAATTTCGTGCTCTCCTAATAAAAAGAAAAAGAAAATCAAAGGAGCTCATCAAAACACCATTAATGATTTTTTTAGAAAGCTTGAAGAATGAGTTACTTCTTTTGCTGAAAGTTTGAGAAATTAATGTTGGAGTTGTCTTCGTGTCTTCGTTGGGAATTTTATATGAAGTTATAACAAAATTGGAGTAGTTTTTTTTTTTTTGAAATTTTGGATTGAAATAATGGTTGGAACAAGAACACACATGGTGTAGAACACCAAGAACATGATTTCCAGATTTTTCTTCTGTTAGTAAATCTATTTTCTTGTATTAATAATGTGTAGGGTTTAGAGAATATATATTTTCTTTCTTTTTTGGAATATTAGTTTTTACTCCAACTTTATTTTTTTTATATAAAATAGTTTTTTCTTTTATTCTTATAATTTATTTAAAATTATTATGTTGCACTAAATGCCACATGTTCTCTTTTAATTAGTCATTATGCCACATCACCCGCGAGTGTATATTGTCAAAAAAGTGTCTAATTGAAACAAATTCAATGTAGTCCGAGTGCTCAATAGGTGCAAGACTTAGTTGAGGTGTTTAAGGGATCCCGATGGATTTGGCCTTTAAGTTTAGTAGGGTTTTTGTTTCCCCGTTTCCAATTTTTGGCCTAAGCTCAAGAGCCCATTTGGATGAACTAATTTCAAATCCCAAGGTTTGAGAAACTTGAGAATTCTAATGTTTAATGCAAAGTTTTGATCATATGGAAAATTTAGATTCTATGTCAGGATTTCAAGTTGAAACAATCCAAAATCCATTTAAAGTGGTTATGCAAGTGCTCGTGTATTAAGAACGTCTACTTACATAAAATAGTGGGTGGGTGTGCAAACGTATGAACCACACTTACAATGGTGCACTGAACCCGTAGCGAGGTAAGAATTGGATTTCTTCATTCTGGAAACAAACACTAGTGATTTGGAATGGTAATTCTTGTGGATCCAATCTGTTATCCCTCAAAGTTTTTAAGGAAGCATATTCAGCGATTAGAAAAGTTGTTCAGGATTCACCAAAAGTTAACTCTCATTAAAAGAAGAAAGAAAAAGAGGTTCACTCCCATTTAGATGAGAATGTCATGGTAGCGTCTCTCTTTGCCAACAATATCTAGAAATTTTTGGTAATTTTTTACGATTGCTTAAATATCCTCTTCACCATGTGATGTGAAATATATAACTAATTTGATGCCCCAATCCCCCATGAATAGGGGTTATTTGAAGAATCGAAGACTTAAAACCTACTCTTTTACTAGTAATTTATGCTTGTTAATTGTTGGCAAAGCTCTTCTCTTTGGCAACTGAAGTATCAAGATAAACACTGGGTAAAAAGAACCTATTCTTCTTTAGCAATTTATACAAGACAGCATTTGTAGATCTCTTTTTTTGAGGGACCTCTCTGTTTATTTAAGCACTGAGTATTGTTCTTTTCAACAGGTTGTGAGGAAAAGCTCTGCTACTCCTGAAGCAGCGTCTGTCACTGTATGGCCTCGTGTTGCAAGAGGAGGTCCCTTTGCCGTTTCTAGGTTTGGCCGGGTTCGTTTTCCTAGAGGCATCCCCACTTTGTACAGGTCCCGGCTCCCAATCAGGCCTGGTGCTAGAAGTATGCAATGGAAACGTGATGCTCAGCCCACATCGACTGAGAACTCTGGTTTGGCTATTCCCTCAAGTAATGCAGTTCCTTCTCCCATTCCTCGAAGTATGACATATGTACGAACAGAATCTAAGACAAATGGAAATTCTAGTGCGGCTTAGTTGATTATAGCAGTTACCTTCCGTCCTATCTCTCCGAGAATCCAGCTCTTTTTGAGAAGGGCTGAAGTCCAACAGACACACTTGGCACCGTACATGATTGCTTCATCTGGTGAATCAGTCGAGAGGGGGTGGGGGGCTGCATGTGCACATCACACAATTGCGAACAGTGTTACTGGATTTGCTTTATCTTATTGTTCTTCCCATAGAGTTGGGCGCAAAAGGCATTGGGTAAATGTTTTTGGATTAGGGTTTTGAGGTAGTTGTTATTATTAGATTGTTCGAGGCAGGTGGCTGAAGGAGTTGTGTCAAGTTCGAGCTGGAATTGTGAATAGAAGGTGGATGGGTTGTTTATTGGATTTAGAGACCTCTGAAATTTCATTCTTATCAAGTAAAAAAGAAAAAAAACTTAAAAGAGGAAAAAAAGTGAAAAAGAAAATGGAAGTGTGCTTCAAGCTCCAATGCATTTTATATTTCTTCTTTTTGTCCAATAATATACTTGCTAGTTGAGATCTGTATTCAGTACGAATTTTGTTGATGATTTGGCGTTATTGTTAACTGAGCTTCACATAGAAATGCAGATGCCTGAAAAGGACATTTTCACTGTATTATTCTGTAATTTGCTTTGGCCAACATATTCATGTATCAATAATTTTGTACTCGAGGGATATATCCGCTGCATAGGAACCTCGTAGTCTTGTTCAACCTGCTAAAGAGTCGCTGATTATTGGCCTTACACAGACGAGCTGACTAGGATCATAATGTTCTTTAATCTTTCCCCAAAAGTGAACTTACATGAGTAGAATCCTTCAAGAATCACTTGACAGTAAAACTGCGAACTGTTTTGTCAAAGATACAAAAATAGCTACCGGAGAACCAAAAAGATTGGTTTAGGGTTTGTGTGTGTTTTCTCACTTCAGTTATGTGCTTAACACAGGAGCCATAAAAAGCAAGGTGCCCAAAACACATTGTGGGTTCAGATACCTTTAGTATTTCTCAATGTACATCTTGATCGAAGCCACGTGTCCCTTTGGAAATTAAAGGGCCTGATTTCATCCGCTTCCATCTATCGAGCCGTGAAAAAGATTCAAGAAAAACATAAATAAATTCACTATCCATTTTACGTCAAACAATTTGTGGAGTAACTCTTCATATAACGGTAAAATCAAGACGTGTAGTGGACCGATTCATCAAGTTTCCATTGAAATAAGATCCACACAAGAAAAAATACTTGTCATATCACCCATCTAAAAGTCTCCGGCTTCCCAAACAAAAAGAATGACATTAGTCACAAAGTTGTTATTTCGGCTATACTTTATTATGAGTACAAATTACTATAGATTACATATTCTGACCATTTCGAAAGCTAACAATTGACTACAATAAATGCGTTGAAACCACATTAATAGTATTAACGATATGAAAAAGCTTCCAAATATTTTGTATAGCAAAAGATATATCTAAGAGAGTAAAACTGGTAATATATCGAAACTTCTAAATTATCCTAAAAGTTTGAAAATCGATTAAACCAGTGTCATGTAGGGTCAAACTATATGAGTCTTGAGCATTATACAAGGACGTGCTTAGGAATAACCTATTACATTCTGATTGGAATTGCCACAACATGAAATTTAGTCAAATTGACTTTTAAAAAAAAAAACATGACAAGTATTTTGGGAAAGGGAGTAAAAAACATTATTAAACTAAGTAAAATCAAAAGGTATCAACTGAGGATTAGGGAATAAAAAAACCACTACGTTCGTTTTGGGTAATCTCGATTCTGTTTGAGTTGATTTAATAATGTTTAAGCTAAATCGTCTTGTTTTCTTTCCGAATGAATGTTTGTCAATCTACGTTATTATAGATTAACAACGTTCATTTTAACTCAAAACATGATTATTTACTTTCGCGTATCAACCATAGATCATCTAAACCCCAATTCATAGCCCAGGTGGTCCCTATGTTAATATTTGAGCAAGTAGCTCTCACTAGGAGGATATCCGAAAAAGACTTGTTCTTGATTTCCAAGTCTTAATGGTCGTTCTCAGTTAATAGTTAATACTCCCTCTGTTCCAATTTATTAGGCATGTTCAAATTTCGAGAGTCAAACAGTTAAATTCTGATTGTAAATTCGGGCATGAAATCTTTGATTTAATAGGGAACTAATGTTTGACCCATCCATCAATATTGTAAGATTATATTAATCTCCCTTGAGAGTCTTTCTTATTAATACAAATATATATATTGTGTACAATGTAGAGTCTTAATATCAAAGGAATCTATAACTACCATAATTATACAACACTAATAATTAAAAAATATATGGTGAATATTCTACTAATATTTATTAATACACCCTCTCAATCGGAGCGGAAGGAGGCCAGACGCTAACACTGGACCTGAAGTCAAGGAATATTTGTCTAAGAAGTCCTTTGGTGAAGATATATGCATACTGATACGAAGAAGGCACATGCAACACCTTAACATGACCGATAGCAACCTTCTCACGAACAAAATGTATATTCATCTCAATGTGCTTGGTTCGTTGATGCTGAACCGAATTATGAGATAAATATATCGCGGATATGTTATCACAGTTCACCATAGATACCTGGGACACTGGAGATCCAAAAGAAGATTTCAGAGCCAGAGAAACAATTCATTTCGACTCTCCCCCAACGATCTTCACTTTATGCAAAGTTCCACTTCTTCGTTCCCTTCCAGATCTCAACAACTACATTTGCAATGCCTCTATACTCTGTTTCGGCACTCGAACGGGATAAGGTGGTTTGCCTCTTGACAGACATGAAATGAGATTATCTCCTAATAACACATAGTAGCTGAAGGTGGAGCATCGCGGTCTGGACAATCTGCTCAATCTGCATTCGTATATGATAACAACATGGTCGGTGCATAGAGGTATATATGCAATCCATAATCAAGTGTGCCCTTAACGTTTCGAATGATACATTTAAGAGCAGTAAAATGAGGCTCCTTGGAGAAATGCATAAACAAACACACATGCTGAACAACATAAGCAATACCAGACCTTGTGAAAGTAGGATACTGAAGTGCACCTGCAAGACACCTATAAGGAGTGGGATCGGACACCCAATCACCATCAATAACACTGAGCTTTGATTTAGAGTCGACCGGAGTGGACATGATCTTGGAGTTTGCCATTTTGGTCATGTACACAATCTCCTCTTCATACTTACGCTGACATAGAAACACAATATATGCAGATCTAGTTACTAATATCCCCAAGAAGTAACTCAACTTCCCCAAGTTAGTCATAGCAAATTTGATTTTTAGCAGTGCAATGATCTCAGTTTTCAACACGTTAGATGATGCAGTAAGAATAATATCATTTACATATAACAACAAATAAGCAATGTTACTACCTCGATGAAAAATAAAGAGAGAATTATCACACCTGTTGCATGCAAACCCAATCTGCATAATGTAATTAGCAAAGCGTTCATACCACGCTCTAGGGGCATATTTCAAACCATAAAGTGACTTACGAAGACGACATATGTAATGAGGGGCATCCGAATGGACAAAGCCTAGTAGCTGGTGCATATAAATAATTTCTTTCAAGTTCCCATGTAAAAATGCATTCTTCACATCAAACTCATGAATCGATCAATGTTTACCCATAACAATGCTCAGAACTGTGAGAATGGTAGATGGTTTAACAACCGGACTAAATGTCTCACCACAATTAATACCCTATTGCTTATTAGTATTATTATCCACAAGGCTCGCCTTATATCTCTCTAAGTCACTAATGTCTCTGAATTTGTGACGAAATAGCCACCTGCATTGGATCACATTCACCCTATCCGATCTAGGAATCAAATCTCAAGTGTGTTGTTTCGTTAAAACATTAAATTTCTCATGCATGGCCGCATTCCAATTAAGGTCAAGTTTGGCTAATTTTGGATTTTTGAGAATTGGGGATATAGTTTTGATGGAAAGGTTAAATTGAACTTTGAGTTTGAAAATCCCGTGTTGAGCATGAATTTCCATACAGTTCGTGGGGGCAGGGGCAGGGTGGGTACTGGTTTGTGTAGGGGTCTGATAGTGGGTTTGGATCGGTGGTGGTTTGTTGGTCAGTGGGTATCAGGTAGTCATGTATGAGAGAGGACGAACTGGGTGACTCGATGGTGGTAGGTGAGGTTTGTATGGGTTATGGTGACTGGTTCATTGATGGAGATACAGTCGGGTGGGGAAGCGGGTTTCAGCGATGGAAGGATTAGGTACTTGGGTTTCTGGTGGTGGTGTAGGTGACTGGTGATAGTGATTGTGGGATGGTGATGTGGTGTCGATGTTCGAGGGTCGCTGGGAGTAGGGGTAGATCGGGAGAGTGACGATTGGAAATGGTCCGTTTGGAATGACGGTGACTGGTGGAGGGTCGATGTGACGAGATCGGCAGTGACGTGGATGGGTGTAATTGTGACGGACGGTGTAGTGGTAGTGGTTCCGGCTGCCGGAACAATGGGTGGAGCAGCCGGAATAGTAAGGCTGGTAATTGTAACGTCTCAAAATTTTGGATAATAATTTGAGCATGTAAATGAATGAAATAGACCCGAGTGTTGAGAAATTTTTGTTATATTTGGATATGCTAATAAGAAAATTAGTATACAAAAGGATGTGATCCCGAAATAATTTTTGGCACGACGAATGTGACGATGGGGATCGAAAATAAATTTAGTGTGTGCACAAGGAGGTTATGCTAGTGTCATATTACAAGAATATGACATTGAGTATACGAAGGTCGTATGAGTTATTAGGATTTAAGTGAATGTGGATCAAAAATTAATTGTGTGTGTAACTAATTAATTGTGGGATTGATTAATTTAAAAAAGGGACAAAGTTAAGTTGGATAAGAGAACCACTTGACAACATATCCATTATTATACATGCAAATTAATGTGGTGGCATCATATGATGAATGAAGGTGGAATTAGGTAACAATTGAGGTGACATCATGTTATGCCTCAGGTAATGTAAAGCTTGGTGCCACAATGCCTCCCTCTTTGAGATAACTACAGTTATGGAATTAAGACACCAAAGACTTCTATAATATCAGCAATCTGCCGATGGTTGTAGTCTCTCAAGGAGTCAATGGAGAATGCACTGACACAGGGTCTATGTCCAATTTTTAACATGGGTAACAAATATGTAGGACACCTATTCAAGTATTTGGCCAAACCGCCCATCGATTTAATGGTGTATCTTCAACACAAGTTTGTCGAGATCATTAAATGAAGGATATGAAGTTGAAGATGCAGGAGCTTCAATCAGTGGTGGAAAGTGAGAGATCTAGAAGACGAGCTCTTCAGAACTTTCTAACAAGATATGTAGTCCAACAAGGAATGGAATTGTCGGCTGAGCTGGCTGATATGGGTAGTGTTGCGACGGTAAGAGAATTCCAGGGAATGACATTGATTTTTACTTACAACCTTTGATTCTTGAATTGAAGGAGTCGTGGGATGGTGTTCAGACGTTGATGATTTGTCAAATGAAACTTTCAAAATGAGAGCAGCATTGATGTGGACAATTAGTGATTTTATATGGGTGGAGCACGTATGGTTCAAACATTTTATGACAAGTTGAGAATCTGCATGTTTCCTTTGGAAAAACACCAATAACTGAAGTTAATGTAAAAAGGAGAAGACGTCCTGCAGTGGTGTTGCAAAGCAACGTTCGAGCAAAAGAAATAAAAGGGGCTCGTTCCATTATTATTCGAGGTATGTTAAGACAAATTATTTCTTTCTTTGACATGTTCTACGTATGAAAGGTATTGCTCCATAATTTATTCTACTCTTTAGAAGTTAACGAATATTCATGTTATTAATTTTGTACTAATAGCATGTCTAGATTGTTCCTAAGTCCTTATTAAGTCATATGAGAGAGATGTTGATAAGAGTTTTTAATAAGCATTGAAGCCGAGTTGACTTTGCTAATTTAAGGTAACTGATAAATATTAAGTGCTGAGACTGATTTAATAAATAAGTGGGTATGTTTGAGTAGACGTGTTGAGATAAGTCATTGCATTGTTAAGTGAAAAAGGTATCAACAAACAAATTATGTTAAAATGAGTCTGTGCCCTTAAGATGTTCACACTATTAGAAACACTGTATTAGAATGTCATTTGCATAGAAACTAAGATATAATCAATTTGTTTTATATTTTCTAGTTCACAGTTGATTAGATAAGATTATTATAAATATAAATTACTCACGACCCATAAAGAATTAATTAGGCAGTTAGAATCCGTTATCACCAATCAGATATTTCCATAATGCTAGTCAAAGGAGCAAAGATATTATTATCGTTCAATAAATTCAGGGAATATTGTCATTCATGCATTGCATTTGCATATTACCCTGGACCACTTATGTTGTGCACATTACTATATGGTAGATATTATATATATGTAGGGGAATGTAAAAAAGGGGAAAAGACGTTATATACGCACACCACCTGCAACAGTTGGTACATATCATCACAAAAGAGCCCTAAGAGGCCAACATTGATATTGAAGCCAGCATGACTTATATGATATAACTGAAAACCTGCGTGACGGTTATGATTTAACCAAAGCCTGTGTGGCGGTCATGGGAAGTAGGTGTTACACCCCGTAATTTCAGGGCATAAATGAGAACGTAAGTTAGGATCTAAGACTTGAATGTTGGAAAGAAATAATATTCACATTTTCTCTAAAAAATAATTTTGGATACAAATACGTGTGACGACGATAAGTAGCACTAGTATTGAGTTCTTTCCAATAGAGTGTGGGAAGAAAAGACGGAAAAGGAGCTCCCGAGGCAAAGGACGAAAGTTGACCGATTAGGCCCAAAAAGGAGGCAGCACCGCGGTGCCATTTTTACTAAGGGCTGCAGTACTTTAGGTACCGCGGTGCCGACGTGCAGGACCGCGGTGCCGAGGCGGGATTTTCAAAAAATCAGATATTTTGAGAAGAGAAAGATAAGTGGACAAGTACGTCCCCCTCCACTTGTGCTATACAAACACAAATATCTTCAAGTCTTGAAAGACTTGGATCACAAAGATCTTCATCCTTCAAACTCTCATCCCTCTTCCTTGTTCTTGAAGATTTAGAAAACCATAGCAAAAAAAGTGAAGATAAAAAACAACGTATTTTCCAAGATTAAGCCCTCTACCTAAGTTCTAAGCCAAGTTAACTCTCTAAGAACTTTAAACTACGGTTTTGGCCAAGAATATTGTCTTGAAACCCTAAGCTTGTTATGAACTTTTTGGAAGAAAAACATAAAAGCAAGATGGATACAAGCTTGTAGAGGATACATGTGTGTTGTTGCGACATGAAGAAGTGGAGCAAAGAGAAAACTGTGAGCCGAGAACTTGTGGACTGTTTTGGCTAGTTAAGGTAAGGATTCTTCTTCCCATAGAGATTAATGGAGTTTACATGTTGTTATAAGTAAGGGATGGAATTGTGTTAAGTAAAATGGGGAATAAGAAGTGCATATGACAGTTTGGCATGTTAGCCGAATTGTTGGACAGTTTTTAGTATATTGGATTCATTTGGATTGTTGGCCGAAACTGCATGAAACTGTTGGATATTTGTCACGCCCCAAATTTTCCTAAGTCTTTACTTAGGGCGTGATGACACCTGGACAATTATTTTCCACCAGGAGCACCATTTAATTCTCTTTATTTAGAAATTTAAACTTATATTCAAATACGGAGCTATTAATAAAAATAACAATAAAGAAATTTGTTTATGACTTTATTGAAAATATAACGCGAGCCCATACTCGTGCAAATATTGTTTCTACATAGACATACTGACAAATATTATTCTAAGTTGGAAGGGAGACCATTCCACACGAGCATTTCGAGACACCGAACCGACATTACGAACTGGCAGTATCAAGCCCGAAGCAATGGACTTGGTATGACAAGAGGTCATGGACGATCGCTAGCCTTGGCGTGGAGTCTTTCCTCTATCACGCTTTCTGAAACATGTTAAATAAAAAGTCACCACCATCCAATGTGGTGAGAACCTTACCCTGCAATTCAAAGTAACATCACAATATTCCAAATTCAATCACATTATAACGTAATAAGCATATTTCAAAAATACATCAGGTTACAACATTTTTAAATATGCAACAACTCCTCATAGGAAATTCTCGGTTTAACTAACACTTCATTTTATCTCGTATTATACGTTAAGATATTCCCCTGCATTTCCACATGTTTATTACATTTATATATTTGTGAACGCGTATTCACTTTTCATATTTATATATAGGTGAACATGTATTCATCTTTCATTTTTGTTGCGGCGTGCAACCCGATCCATTATATTTACGTATTTGTGAACACATATTCACTTTACGTTTTGTTGCGGCGTGCAACCCGGTCCATTATGTTTACGTATTTATGAACGCGTATTCACTTTACGTTTTGTTGCGGCGTGCAACCCGATCCATTATATATTTATATATTTATGTGAACACATATTCACTTTTCATATTTTTCAGAAGATCAAATAAATACTATTCTCTTTTCTAACATTCTGTCATTCATACTTGTAATGATTATAACTTTTTAACCATAACTCCAACTAAGGTGTTTCTCAAGCGGAAACTAAGGTAAGACGGGGATCTTTCACTGTACCAAATTTCATTTAAAACTACTTTGGGTAACTAACACAAATTTATCCTCAAAACAGCCACATGAAATTTGTTTCGGCAGAATTTTTATTAAACAACACCCAATCTTATAATAGTCATAAATCCTAATCTGTAAACCCGTTCAAGCCCCATAAATTCTCAAAACGACGAGAACAGAGAGATACACGTCTCTATGTGAACCATTCTTTCATATTCTGTACCATTTGGTACAGTTTTACACTTTTATTCACTGCCCTTCCTGGATCTCGATAGATCCAAGGCAGAAACTTTAAACAGCGATAACTCTCAATCCGTAAGTCGGATAGACCCCCGTAAGGTCTCAAAATGTCCACAACAAAGAGATCTAGAACTTTAATTTAGCAACAATTTTCATATTTCCCACAGATTAGTACAGTTTTACGTTTCAACGTCCTGCCCTTCTGGATTCTGACGAATCCGAGTCAGCAACTTCAAACTACAATAACTCTCAACTCGTAAGTCCGTTTTAATAAATTTTTATATATATCTGTCCGTAACAGTGAGATTTACAACCATGTAAATTTTTATATAATTCTAATAAGTAAAACTCAATAAAAACAGTCCGTAATTATGCCTTTCCGAATTTCGACCAAATCTAAGGCATAAACTTTGAACTATGATAACTTTCAAACCGTACGTCCAGTTTACCTCATTTTTGGTTCTATATGATCATATTAGAGAGGTGTACAATTATTCCGAATTTCATCAAATTCTAACAATTATAACTCAGTGAGAACAGTTCATAAAGTTCATGACGCAACTAGTTGTCTAAACAATCAAAAGTTCAATATTTCTTTTCAACACTCAATTCTTATTCCAACATGTATTGAACAAAAAATAAAGGATGTTACCAAGAATTTCTGAGTGAGAAAACTCACCTTGTAAGTGTGAAGATTATTGTTGTGTAGTTGCTAAAATGATCCCTACTCTCTAGTAGTTTGATTCTTGTTCTTCTTGCCCTCTTGGTATTTTTTCCAGATTTTTCCTCTTCTTGTTCACTTGTTTTTTTTTCTGATTTTCTAATCTTTGTGGTATGCACTTTGTTTGTGTATAAGTATAATGTATAAGTGGAGATGGTTGTATAACTTATGGGAGATGGAAGGCCAAGGGTGGAGGGGAATTGAAAAGGGGGGGAGGGGACGTGCATCATGCCATTCCTATGCATTTAACTTCAGCACTAAGTCACACATGTAATAATTCTCACTTTAGTTATGAAAAAAAACAAGAAGTTCACGTTACTTATGAAAAAGAAGTTCAATGTACAATACAATATTGTGGTATGCCCACAGGAAAGAAAAGCAAATGAAATAAATGTCATTACTATACCTTACTTCCCCACTAAATTCACAACATGCCTATCTATTTATTTATATTTTTTAATTTTCTTTTATATATATTTTTTTTTAAACCAACAGAAACTATTATTCATTTTTTTAAACCAACCAGAAACTATTATTTTTTCTGGACTTTTACATTCTCTCCTCCTTAAGCAACATTCGTCCTCGAATGTGAATAAGGTCGTAACATAATCTCATAGACACAATAATGTTTATTGTTATTGTAACACTAATTTGGGCTTCACAATATTGTTGGACTGTTTTAGTAAGGATTAAGGGGATGTTTTACGTGAGAAATATGTGTGTGAATCATCTTGGTTAACTGTTTGGTGGTGCCCTAAATTGGGGCTTGGTTATTGTTGTTATTGGCCTTATTTGTAAGATGGAAACGTATGTATAAATAGGGGAAGTGTTGCCCGGATTTTTATACGAAAGGAGAGTCATTATGTGGTATAGTGTATACTAATATCATGAAGTTGATAGATGTGTTGTTGTCATTATAGGTTGAAGTACCTATTTGAGACGTATTCTACTTATCGTGTTGGTGTAGCCGATAAGGTATGTGAAACTCTTCCTTCTTTTGGCATGTTCTACGCGTGAGCCATAACTGTGGTATTGTTTCAAAAGTTATTCTACTCTTAGAAGTTAAGGAGTATTCATGTTATTGATTATATGCTAAAGACATGTCTAAATTATTCCTAGTCATTACCAAGTCTTATGAGAGATGTTGGTAAGAGTTTTTAGTAAGCATTGGAGTCGAGTTGATCTTGCTACGTTACAGTACTAATAAGTATTAAGCATTGAGACGGATCTTGGTAAACGTGTTAAAACAAGCCATTGCAGCGTTAAATGAAAAAGGTATCGACAAATCAATTATATTGAAATGATTAGATTTCCATCTGCATAGAAACTAAGATATAACCAGTTCGTTTTACATTTTCTAGGTTCACAGCTGATCAGATAAGATCATTGTAATATAACCTACTAACGGTTCATAAAATGAATTAATTTGGCAATTCGGATCGGTTATCACCATGCAAATTTTTCCATAATGTTCACCAGATGAGCGAGATGAATTTAGATTATCGAGTTGGTACAAACAAGGAGATGTATGTGAAACTATTATTTCCTCCTTGGCATGATTATTTATATGACATGGGTGTACGACGAACGTACATAATTCCATTGAGTTCTACTTTCTAGAAGCATATGAAGTGAAAGTGCCTTGATTTTAAAAGTGAAACTGCCTTGATTTTAAATGTGAAAGTGCCTTGATTTATACACGGTGTCTTGGTGTTTTTATAAAATGAATGTACGTGGACGTACATAGTACTTTTGGGTTCAAGTCCATAATGATACATGTTATGACTCTTTTTATAAAATGAATGTACGGTGGACGTACATAGTACTTTTGGGTTCAAGTCCCTAATATTACATGACATGATAGTGCCTTGAGTTTTCTAAAGGAAAGTGATTCTATTTATTCTAGTGAGAGTCGAAAACGATTTCACCGTGTCCCAGAAAGGGCCGGGCAGCATATGATTTTATTGCATATCAAAAGATGATTTAAAGTACACAATAGTTGCTCATGATAGCTATACATGCAAGTGGTAGTAATTCACTTTACCGTGTTCCAGAAAGGGCCGGGTAGTATATGAGTATATGAGATTACTGCGCCCTTCACTAGAGGGTCGGGCAGTAGATGATCAAGAGTTTACCGCGTCCCAGAGAGGGCCCGACAGTATATGACTATATGTTTACCGCGTCCTTCGCTTGAGGGCCGGGCAATATATGTATATGGGTTTACCGCGTCCCAGAAAGAAGTAGGCGATGAGACGTATAAGAGTTTCCGCGTCCAATGACAAAGGACATCGGTAGATGTATATGTGTTTCTGCGCCGCCAACTAGATGGCCAGGCGGATGACTAAGTGGTTCTGCGCGTCGATGGGACGGACAGTAAATGTTCACCGCATCCTTCACTTGAGGGTCGGGCAGTATATGTAGGATGATTTCATGGACAAGCTTCCAGGCGGGTCTGATTGACTCACCGTTATTATAGAAATCTGATAGTACGCGTCCCTCACCAGAGGGCCATGCAGTATATGTTCACCACGCTCCTCACTAGAGGGTCGGGCAGCTTAGGTAAACATGTTGATTTCATATGGGCATACATGACTTAGTTTCAGAAGGTACAGTGATACATTGGTACAGTGGTACAACCATACAAGGTACATTTGACTTATTTTATATGGCACGGTTGGATCTGGTATTTGATTTTCATACTTGCCCCTGTCATCTTTCGTACAATTATGATATTATTTAATGTACTTCATGTTTACATACCTGGTACCTTGTTGTACTGATCCCTTCGGGGTCTGCGTTCATCCCCGCAGGTATAGGTACACAGTTTGGTGATCCTCGAGCTTAGGATCCTTGCTCAGCGGTTTGGGATAGCTCCATTGTTCCGGAGCCTAGTCATTTTGGTACAGGTCTTTCATTTTGACTTGTGTATATTCAGGGGTACGGCGGGGCCTTATCCCGTCTTAGTTACTGTAAACTCTTAGAGGTCTGTAGTCATGTGTGGGTTGGACGGGTGTACGGTTGTAGTCCGTTTGGACAATTCTATGTAAAGTGACGGCCTTGTCGGCTTGCCTGTTTTATAATTCGAGTTTGTTATTACAGTTCAGGGGACATGATCCCCGTGTTATGAGTTTTTATTAAGCTTCCGCTGAGTATATGTGATGTATGGGTATAAGGGTGCCAGGTAGGGCCTCATTCACGGGCCCGTCGGTTCGGGTCGTGACAGTAGGATTCCGATACTACTGAAAGCATGTGTGGCGGTTATCAGAAAGTAGGATTCTAATATAATCGAAAGCCTGTGTGGTTGTTATGGGAAATATATAGTATACCGCATTTGCATCATGCATGACAGTTATGTATATTATGCCTACAGAGGCTGTTATGAAAAGAAAGACGCCTATGTGGCCATCGGTATACTGCATTGGTATTGCATAACATTAAGACATATGTACTAGGGCCCTCAGAGGTATGTATTGTTGGTCAGTGTTTCTGTTTCAGATTATGATACATCTCTGTTGACATACTCAGTACATCAGTCGTACTGACATTCCTTTTGCTGGGGACATTACGTTTCATGCCCGCATGTTCAATTAAAGAGAGTAATGGTTCACGCTGATAGGTTGCTCGTTCAGCTGATATTGGAGCACTCTATTTGTTCCAGATTTGCAGTATAGTCTTAGTATGATATTTTGATGTCGTATACTCTTTAGAGGCTTGTAGACAAGTGTCATGTGAATAGTGGTTTTGTATGGCCTTGCCGGCTTTGGCGTTGGCAGATATATATGTATAAGTTGATTTTCTGGTCAAGAGTTTTCAAAATCTTTTTCGGCTTAATCCGTGGCTTTTTGAGATTATACGGGGATCGTGTGATTCAGGGTACCCGGCGGGTGAGATCCGGGCGCCCATCGCGGCCCTCCGATTTGGATCGTGACAGTAATATGGCGGAGAAAGGGGGGGGGGGGGAGATCTCAGACTTGTCTAGGAAAGTGTAGTCCGTGTTTTGGAATTTTTGAATGGTTAAAAAAGGGAAGACGAGCTCGTCAAACGTGACGAGAGGCATGAATTTTATGAGTAAACAAGTCATAGCACAAATAGCCCCTATGATTATAGAGAAACCTACGAAGACATATGGAGTGGTGCAATGTGCTAATTTATGGGATGCAGTGGAGGCAAGATTGGGGTAGCAAAGACAATCGAAAATCCAAAGGTGATCGTAGGAGGGGATCCGACGGTACAAAATTTTGGTGGGGATTTTGTTGTGAAGAGTGGTTGTAGGTAAAATATTAAGGATGTATTATACCATTTTGACTGCATATACCCAAAAGGAGGGAGGGAGAGAGGTATGAGAAAAGATTGTACGAATCATATTATTTCTAGTACGAATGATTCATTTTGCTTTCTCATTTTGTGGGGAGGTGCGGAGACACGAAAAATAAAAAATCATGCCGTTATTTTTGCAAAATTGTGAAATGAGAAATTATTAAATTCACGATCATTATCACATTAGAAATATTTGATGTTTTTTTCGAACTGTGTTTTGATATAAATACGAAATTCAATAAACTTGGCAAAACACATCAGACTTGAATTTAAGAGGGTAGACCCAAATAAAGTGAGAAAAATAATCTAATAAAATAAGATAAAATTTATGACCCAGTGAGCAAGTAACGGGAGATGTCCATAAGTTTGCATGAACAATATCAAAAGGAGAAAAAGTGACACTGATATATGACTTAAAAGGAAGGCGAACATGTTTGCCTAATGGGTAAGAAAAATAATTTTGGGCAAGTTTCCCATTATTATCGAATAAAACTATTGCTTTTAAGAAAATTAAAAACACGAGCTCTTTGGTGTCTAAGTCTATTGTGTCAAATTGACGGAGAAATTGAAGTGAGAGTAGTGGGTGACCGGGAGCTGACATCGGAAGTTAATGGGAAGGGATAGAGGTCCCCAGTGCTATTTCATCTCATAAGAGGAGTCTCCATACATATATCCTTCACGGTAAAATTAAAAGAGTCAAAATCAACAGATACACAATTGTTATGGGTAAATTTCCTAACTGATATTAAAATTTTAATGATGTTGGGAGCATATAGGACGTTATTTACGGAGAAAGGTGGGTGAGGTGGGTGTGTGTAGGTTGTACCATTACATTTATTATAGCGGTACACTATTTATAAAATTGTCTCTCTATAACAACGATACTCAAATATTATGTAATACTCCCTCTGTTAGGAATAAAATGCTTTATCAAGGGATTGTGATAGTTTACTAATATACCCTACAATCATTAAAAGCAAATAAATCATTACATATTTATCTCGTAAAAAATACTTTCAAAGTACAATGAAGCTTAGGGGTAAAATGGAGAAAATAAGATTAAAACTACATTGAAATTTCAAACAATTAATTATTGTGAAAAAGTAAAAATTTCCTAGACAATCATGTATTTTGGAACGGAGAGAGTAATATTTTATAGAATATATGTTATATATAAAATAAAAAATAAAATATGTATGGTAATCATCATTAATGTTATATGCATAATAAATTTCAACAGAAAGCTATTTAATACCATTATGTTGAAAGTTTGAACAAAAATCTTCATCAATTCAAGGATTACATTGTTACGAAGAGAATGTAGTTTACAAAACAACCTACAATTTTAGAATTGTTATGTTAATTAATTTTAAATGCATATGTTCCTTAGATTTTAATTATTTGTGGTACAATACAACTAGTTATTTAATACTCCTTCTGTCTCAATTTAAGATCTTAATTTGATTAGGCACGGAGTTAAAGAAATAAAGAGAGACTTTTGAATTTTGTGGTTATAAATTAAAGATGTGTGTAATGTATTAAAATGTCATTTAATCTTGTGGTTATAGACTTGTCATATATGATGTTTGAATTGTCAACTTATTAAATGTGGAAAAAGACATTCTTTTTGGGACATACTAAAAAGAAAAACAAGACATTTGAAATGAGATGGAAGATGTAATATTTAGTCTTTCAATCTTTAACTAATGAAACATGAAAATCTATTGAGATTTTTGATTTAACAAGCATTTTGTTTTTGTTTATAACATAGAAAGTAAGGAAAAGTAATTTTGTGTGTATTTTATTTATTACAGCTAAATGAGACTAAACACTAAATGTCAAATGTCTATATATAATATTTTCTCGTTCCTATTTAAGTGTCTTACTTTCATTTTTGGTATGTCCTCAAAAGAGTGTCTATTTCTATATTTAGTAAGTTTTTCAATTCCAATATCCTATAAGATCACAAGATTTAAAGAACTACACACATTTAATTTAAGACCACAATATTTAAAGTTTTTTTATTTTTAAAATTTCGTGTAAAATAAAATTAAGATACTTCTTGATCTATGTTTATGTTGTAGTCTTCTTGATCTATCAAGTCAAGAAGGCGAGGCCCCTTGCGATAGGGGGAAAGAAGAGAGGGAATGCGGGCTTCTTTCACTTTCATTCGTGCTTTAGAGGTGACCTGTATCGTCGGGTCCGACGGACGGTAAGGCCTTCGATCAGTCTTAGCTGATAGAATAGATCGAGAACGGCTTACAACATTTCATTTGAAGCGTGGCCCTGACATGAGGTCCTTCCGTTCAGGGGCACTCTAAAGGCTTTGCAACCTTCAGAGCTGATTGACAGCCGTCTAGTCAGTCCCTCTCGCTCTTTGATAGACATCTTTCGGTTCTCGGTCTCATCCGACGAACTACTTTAGGTCTTTATTCTGTGTCCTATCCTTCCTTGCGGATTCCCGCTTTCTGAAGGAGTAGCGGCCTTAGCGGTTAGGCATGCAGGTGGGAACGCATTAATAGATAGCTGAACGTGGGTGCGATCGTCATTCCCTACTAATAGAAGTCGGAGAGAAGGCTTGGTTAGGGTAATGGATGAGATGGAGAGAGTAGCATCTCACTATAGTAGCTATAAAATTATAAGACAATCGCGGCTACCATAAGAGGTTTGACTGTACTTAAATATTTGGACTTCATTTTCATTAATTTAAAAAAAGGCTTAGAGAAAAAAGAAGACCGGAGCCTTTGGGCCGATTGTCGGGTCTCTCTATCTTCCTCGATTTGAATTCAGTAGGGTTTTCCATTCCTCCCAAAACCCAGTACTCCCCCACAATTTCCGGCGAATTGCGCCGGCGTCTTCTCACTCCGAACTCTGTCTCTCTATGTATATATATATACAATACGAATCGCATTCCTAAGCGAAATCCAAATTCAAAATGTCAATCCCGAAAGAGCTCTATCCCAGCCAAGATGACCTGTTGTACGAAGAAGAGCTCCTTCGAAATCCGTTCAGCCTAAAGCTATGGTGGCGCTATTTAGTTGCACGAGCAGATGCGCCGTTCCGTAAACGAGCAGTGATTTACGAACGAGCACTTAAAGCTCTTCCAGGAAGCTACAAATTATGGTACGCCTATCTCCGTGAACGCTTGGAATTAGTCCGGAACCTTCCAATCAATCATTCTCAGTACCAAACCCTAAACAACACATTCGAGAGAGCACTTGTTACAATGCACAAAATGCCACGTATTTGGATCATGTATTTGGTAAGTTTAACTGAACAGAAGCTCGTTACGCGAACTCGACGTACTTTTGATAGAGCATTATGTGCATTACCTGTTACTCAACATGATAGGATTTGGGAACCTTATTTAGTATTTGTTAGTCAAAGAGGAATTCCTATTGAGACATCGCTTAGGGTTTATAGGAGGTACTTGAAGTATGATCCTTCACATATTGAGGATTTACTTGAGTTTTTGTTGAATTCCGAGTTGTGGCAAGAGGCGGCGGAGAGGTTAGCTGGTGTGTTAAATGATGATAGGTTTTATTCTATTAAAGGGAAGACTAAACATAGGCTTTGGTTGGAGTTGTGTGATTTGTTAACGCAACATGCTACTGAGATATCAGGTTTGAATGTGGATGCTATAATTAGAGGAGGGATTAAGAAATTTACGGATGAGGTTGGGAGGCTTTGGACGTCATTGGCAGATTATTACATTAGGAGGAAGTTGGTTGAGAAGGCGAGGGATATTTTCGAAGAAGGGATGACAACTGTGGTGACTGTTAGGGATTTTAGTGTTATCTTTGATGCGTACTCGCAGTTTGAGGAGAGTATGCTTGCCTTGAAAATGGAGGAGATGAGTGATAGTGAGGTGGAGGACGAAGGGAGTAACGGTGAGGTTGGGGCGGAGGAAGATGTGGATGAGGAGGATGATAGGTTGAATGTGGCAAAATTGGAGAAGAAGCTTAGAGAGTTTTGGTTAAATGATGATAAGGATGTTGACTTGAGATTAGCGAGGCTAGAACATCTTATGGATAGGAGGCCAGAGCTCGCGAATAGTGTCCTTTTGAGGCAAAATCCGCATAATGTAGAACAGTGGCATAGAAGGGTAAAACTTTTCGAAGGGAATCCAACGAAGCAAATATTAACATACACCGAGGCAGTTAGAACTATTGACCCAATGAAGGCTGTGGGGAAGCCACATACTTTATGGGTTGCATTTGCAAAACTTTATGAAAACCATAAGGATATTGCAAATGCAAGAGTCATCTTTGATAAAGCAGTGCAGGTGAACTACAAAACTGTTGATCATCTGGCTAGTGTTTGGTGTGAATGGGCCGAGATGGAACTACGGCACAGGAATTTCAAGGGTGCTCTGGAACTGATGAGACGTGCCACTGCTGAACCAACTGTTGAGGTCAAACGGAGGGGTAATTCTGACTATCCTTTTGTATCTGTGCTCCTTTTTTTTTTCATGATTGTTTCTTTAATTCTTGTCACTTGTCAAATATTTAGCCCATCAAGCTTAATTGATAGTTTAGCGTTAGATCTAATTGAGTCATGGAATACAAAGAAGTACTATATTGGTATTACCCTATGTAGCACGGACACGTGAGAGGTGTCCGATAGGACACGGACACGTGAGAATGACAATTTTTATAAATAGGGGACACGATAATGCAGGAACACGGGCTGTAAAAATAAATAAAAAAATATTTATATATATATAAAATACTAAAATTAATATTTTTAAAGCTTCACATTCATAAATAAATTATAAAATTTAATTCAAATTTGTTATATACCAAATAACCAAAATACCAAATTCAAAAATAAATAATAATTTTGCTAAGTATTAGAATTTATCAATCTCAATTCTCAAACCCAAATTAAAAATAAAAAAGTGCATAAGTAATTTATAGTTTAGTAATTTTTTTTTTACACCACAACTGTCATTTATTAATCACCTAAAGCTCTACCCAAACCATTTAATTCCCTAGCCCAAAACCCGCAAGGCCCAGCTTCCCCTTTTAATTCGTCTAGAACCTCCCCCAAGCCCATCGGCATTTCCCCCTAACAAAACAAAACCTAAAACCAAAATCAAAAAAAAAAACCAGCAGCTGAGCAGCCGCGGACGCTTCTTCTCCTCTCTTCCAATTTCGGAAAACAACAAACTTCCTTCCTCCTCCACTTTCTTCTCAACAACAACCACTTCTTCTTCCTACGGAGACCAAGGTGATTCAAGACAGTCGCGAATCTATACCCACACATCCTGTAGACGAGAAACTCAAAAAGATAAGTTGATCACATGGAAGATAATAGCCATTATAATGTTATGCAATGAAACATTATGTAAGGACAAGTGCAGGTAATGTTATATTTTTTTACCCTTTTTTTAAGTGCCGTGTCCCCCTTTCCCGTGTCCGTGCGTGTCCGACATTTTTTTTTGGCTGGGCCCACTCGGACACGTGTCCGAGGTGTGTCCGAGGCGTGTCGTGTCCGATGAGGTGGATACGTTACCCTAAATGAAGTGTCCGTGCTTCATAGGTATTACCATTCATCAGGAAACTAAAATTCTGAAAATTGTCATTTCAAAACCTGAAATGGCAGTGTACAGCACCCAAATAGAGTTGAATGCAGATTGTAGTTCAGTGGAAAACTTGATATTTTGTGATTAGTATTATTGATTCCTCTTTGTAGGTATATCATTATATGTAAATGAGAATAGAGCCAGGGGCTGCTGGATAAAAATAAATGTGGATCTCGTGTTACTTTTGAAGTAAAACAATCTATGTAAGCAACAAATAATAAAAAAAACTTTGTATATGGAAAATTTTTAGACAGCCCATAGGGGATTCTAAGACAATTTATCTTGAAACTGAAACTTAGCAAAGTAAAATTTATCTTTACTTTTATAGCCTTCTGTCTATAAAACTAATCATATGCTTTTAATTGCGTTCTTTGAACTCCATGACCAATCTAAGTCGTAAAAAATGAAGCTGAAAAGTTTTAAGAAAACGTTTAGTATATCTTGAGTGAAGAATCTAGATATCTAATTTCATTTGCAGTCAATTGATGCTGTATGGATATTTGGGCCAACTCTTGGGGTGCTCTCGTCATATTTTAACTTGCAGTTACTGCTGATGGGAATGAACCAGTGCAAATTAAGCTACACAAATCTCTAAGGCTTTGGTTATTGTATGTGGATTTGGAGGAGAGTCTAGGAAGCTTAGAGTCAACTCGTGCAGTCTATGAGAGGATTTTGGATCTAAGAATTGCTACACCACAGATTATAATAAATTATGCAGTACTTCTGGAGGTATGAATTTCATTCTAATCATTACCTGTGTATAATCCTACTGTTTTACATGCTCTTAAAAGAATGGGGAGTTTTTTGCATTTTCCATCCCTAATGTATGAAACATTTCCTGGTTTGCATCTTCCCCCCTTATTTTCTATGATTTACTCCCTAACATACTGATTATTTTGCAAAACTTTAAGAGATAATTCTGTAGAGGGTTAATCAGGGATTGAATTGCCAAAAAGAAAGTGGAGTTGGAAGGGAGAAATGAAGGGGCAATAGTGGGAGAGAGAGGGGAGGCAACATGATCAAGCGTAGTAATCTCCAGATTGAAAAAGATCTCCAATCAGCATATTTGTTGGTTGATATTCTTGGGATACTAATTTGTCACTAAGAAGGATGCTTTATAAAACATCTCTGTGAATAACTGGCCGAGAACACTCATTGTGTAGGTAGCATAGAGCTTCTGCAATCGAACAGCTACTCTAGATCTTCTCCCGCATTAGAATGATGAGCATCCCATTCATCACTCTCCTCACTTAGGAAGCTAAATAACAAAGTATATGAGTTTATTAAAGAACTGCTAACTACTTGGTTTGCCTCTTGCTGGCAAAATTTCTTTTTAATTTCCTTCCAAATGAAAGTTGTAAGCAAATATCCAATAGTATCTTTTACACATCCAATTAGTGGAGCAATGTCCTTATGCTGTGAGATGCTATCATAATGTCTGTTTACAACATGAAATCCTTCCACTGTTACTTTTATGACTCAGAAACCTATACTGCTATTGATTTTCTGTTTAGAAGGAGCCTTTTGTATAGTTAGTGACTATCTGCTTGATGGCTTCACTATTGCTTGCTGGGAATAGCTGCTTTTTTCCTGAACTTCCCCATTTCCAATACTCCTTCCCTTCACTCTGCGTGTTTTGTTGACCACGTAATTACTATTTTTATCTATCAGAAAATGGCTCTTTTATGATTACACTAAGAAATTAAAAGATTAAGATGTAAAAGATGCATACATTAGAGGTGAAAAATGCAAAGAACTCTAGAAAACTATATTAGATAACTTTGTTTTCTCGTGCAATTGGATTTAGCCTAATATCTGGTATTCATTTTGTCTAGGATCACAAGTACTTTGAGGATGCATTCAAGGTTTACGAGAGGGGTGTGAAGATCTTCAAGTACCCACATGTAAAGGATATATGGGTTACCTATCTTTCCAAATTTGTGAGGAGATATGGGAAGTCAAAGCTGGAACGAGCTAGAGAGCTATTTGAGCATGCCGTAGAAGAGGTATGTATATACTGTACTATTTGTGTTTAGTCAATTTGCTATGATATAATTCTGAACTTTAAAATCAATTCTTTTTATGTTTCAAGGAGGTAAGTTCATCGATGGTCATTTTTGGAATTCAAGGATCTGTTGTTTTATTTGTCATGTCAGGTTCTCAGCAGATGTTCCAACTTCTCATGAGTTTTTCTCCATCTCCCTTAATTAATATGTGGAGATGTTGCCACCGCTCCTATAGTGGGACATTTGCTTCTCATTAGCAATATCATATCCTTATGCTTGTATAATATACATAAAGGCACCTGCCACATCTTGACCATCTGTACAGATCTGATATACTTTAGAACTCCTCGGACTTGTGCACCCATTGTACAGCAGGAACATCCCCTTTTATTGGGTGCAATTTAGTGTCAAATCAATCAACTAATCCCAGCACTTCCGCTTGTGTAACTTAATATTGTAAGGAAAAAAATGAAATGGTGGATCTACGATAGCAACAGGATTAAGCTGATGGAGAAATCATTGCTACCTATGTGCACGTGTTTCTGTTTAAAAAATGTCGGGGAATCCATCCCCCTTCAGCCACCATTTATCTTATTCGTTAGTTACTTTCCTTATTATCCTTTTGGTCTTCCATCATCCCCTACTTTTTATATGATACTCCCTCCGGATCAAAAAGAGTGTCCACTAAGCCTTTATTTTTTTTATTCAAAGACTGTCCACTTACCAAATCAAGAAAGAATTAACCTTACTTTTCCAAATTTGCCCTTATTAAGTGTTAGATGACTAAATCCCAATACCTATTTAATTAGGGGTATTTTAGTCAAATTACCTAATTTGCCCAGAAGTTAGTATTTTTCTTAAGGAGTGTGCAAATGACTAAGTGGACACTCTTTTTGATCCGGAGGGAATAGTATTTTTACGTGGATAAGGGCATCAAAATTGTAGAATGTAGACAGCTCATTGAATCATTTTACGCGCTGTGCTGTGCATCTTGATTTTAATTCCTTAGATTTAGTTTGAGTTGTTTTCATGTCTACACGTGTGCATCTTATATTTATTTTGGATTCACAATAAATATACACACAGCTTCACCTACGTTGCCTGTAATTTTGCGAATATCTCATAAACCTGCCGTTTTAATCTAGAATCCTATATTGGCCATCTATTAGATGATATTTGCACTTCCAAATTATGGGAGAAATTTGTTTTATGCTGTTAGTAGTGGCTCTTATTAAGTGTCTAACTACCTCTTGTCTGCATAGTTGCATCTTAAAGCATGTTCCATAAATTCTATTTGCCAAAGTATGTTTCGATTCTCACCTTGTACTGTCTCCATTCCCACCAGGCCCCTGCTGATGATGTGAAGCCATTGTATCTTCAATATGCTAAATTAGAGGAAGACTATGGTCTTGCGAAGCGGGCTATGAGGGTTTATGATCAAGCTACAAAAGCTGTTCCAGCAAATGAGAAATTGAGCATGTACGAGATCTACATAGCTCGTGCCGCTGAGATATTTGGTGTTCCAAGAACAAGGGAGATATATGAACAAGCAATTGAGTCTGGGCTTCCCGACAAGGATGTGAAAGTTATGTGCTTAAAGTATGCTGAACTGGAGAAGAGCCTAGGAGAGATTGATCGTGCCCGTGCACTATACAAGCACTCATCACAATTCGCAGACCCTAGATCTGACCCTGAATTCTGGAACAAGTGGCATGAGTTTGAGGTGCAGCATGGAAACGAGGATACCTTCCGTGAGATGCTCCGTGTGAAGAGGAGTGTATCTGCAAGCTACAGCCAGGTAAATAAATGCTCAATTAATCATTAAGTTAGTGACCTGTGATATCCTTGATGAGTAAATTAGGGAGCTCAATAGTATTCTCACAAAGAATTAGGACCAAAGAGTATCTGTGGCATAACTTATCCAAAAAAGAGAAAGAAAAAAGAGTACCTGCGGGCTGCGGCATAGAAGAAGGTAAAGGAGCGAAATTGTTTTGATACCTGATGGCTTCTACTAGGAAGCAGCCTTGTTTAAGAAGGATTAATCTGGTCAGAATGCTAGTAGTAGTACCAACTTTAAAAAAAGGCAGCCCGATGCACTAAGCTCCCGCTATGCACTGGGTCCGGGGAAGGGCCGGACCACAAGGGTGTACTGTACACGACCTTACTTCACATTTCTGCAAGAGGTTGTTTTCACGGCTTGAACCCATGACCTCCTAGTCACATGACAACAACAACTTTACCAGTTACTCCAAGGCTTCCCTCCAAAAACCAACTTAAATCAAAATAAAATATTTACTTTGCGATGTGTATCACTGTAACCTACAAAGCACATACACCTCATTTAGGGTGAGTTGTCCGTGTCGGACACCGTTTCGGACACGTGTCCGGGACGTTTCCGAGTGGGCCCATAAAAAAAAAACAATTCGGACACGGCAGGGACACGCGGGGGACACGCCAGGGACACGGGAAAAGGGACACAACAGGGACATTTTTTTTATAAGAAAAAGTTCAGTTTTAATTTTATTTTATTTATTTTAAGGATATTTATATTTATTTGAATTTGGGTCTTGGGACATACTTATGTATTAGTTTATAGACTATGGTCTTATGAATTATGTATTGAATATTTGATTGATTTTCAATTTGTTATGAATGTTTCTTTTTAATTTGGTACATATTTAATTTGGTACATATTTAATTTGGTATTTTGGTTATTTGGTATATAACAAATTTGAATTAAATTTATAATTTATTTATGAATGTGAAGCTTTAATAATATTAATTTTAGTATTTTATATATTATATTATATATATATATATATATATATATATATATATAAAAATATTTTTTAATTTATTTTTACAGCCGTGTCCCTGCCGTGTCGTGTCCCCTATTTTTCAAAGTTGCCGCGTGTCCGTGTCCTATCAGACACCTCTCACGTGCTACATTGACTGTAACCAACAAGGCATATAATCAACTTTGGAAGATGACAACCTAGCTTTTGCTTAGAGGGTCACTGGGAAGTAGGGATGCACAAAAGGTTAAAATCGGACCGGATCGAGGACCGAAAAATCGAACCATTAGTATCGAAGACCGGACCGAATTTATCGGTCCGATCCATGTCATTTTCGGTCCGGGTAGTTGGACTGAATGCGTTCCATCCACCCCCCGCCAGCCTGGACGTACTGACATATCAAATATAGGTTGTAAATTAGTGAAACTTTAAATGGTCATAACTTTGCGTTCAGACGCCCGTTTGATCTAATTTTGTTTTTTGATTTCGCGTATTTTTTCGAGACGAAGCCATCACAAACTGACTAAAGTCCGTTTGCTTCAGCCGATTTCTCCAAAAACGTCATTGACAATTAATTTCACTTTTCCCCCAAATCGTTATGTTTTTCCCTTTTCAAAGCTAAATATCTCGCGATATACAATAGATTTCAACGTTCAAATTTCGTGTTAATGTGTCCGAGAATGTCAATTTCATTATTGGAAATACAATTTAAAAAAAACACAAAAAACCGGGCCCCTGAACCCGACCCGGAATTATATATATATATATATATTATATATTTGGAATTTAGAAAATTAGGAATTATATAATTCAATATATATTAGAAATTATATAATTCAATATATATTAGAAATTATATATATTATAATATAATATATATTTAAAATTCGGTCCGGACCGGACCGAAAATCGAAAAAAAAATTCTAAGGGCCGAGGACCAGACCGAAAATAACCGGTTCGATCCGGTCCAATTTTTTTGGTCCGGACAGACTTTTGTGCTTCCCTACTGGGAAGCCTATTGTATCAGAGCCACTTATGTTTTATGCCAGGAAATTTCTCGAAAATAGGAGGGGCTCATAATGTTGTTCTTAGCTCAAGTACCTACCATTTTTAACTTCTTGGTGTATGAACTATCATGGACTTTGTATATCATACCAATCAAATCAGTCAACACATACCTTAAAGCCAAACTAGTCGGTATGATGATCCTCTATATATGTTTCATTATATTCTGGTCCATGCAGTCCAATAATGAAAAAATTGTCTTTCAAGGCAAATTTAGGGTTCTCTAAATCTCACAATATCCCTTCAGTGATACAAGTCTTTAACCAAGCTACGAGGACTGTTGGCAAATATTAGATCTAATGCAAGTTTTCTACAATTACCAACCCCTACCCCAACTAGTTGGTAACACCTATACTGGTCATTTGCTTCCATTGTGTTCTTTTTCCTAACCTAATTGTACATTTATGAGAGATTTTGGGTCTTTCCGGACAACTTCTGTGATTTTAGATCTACCTCCTCTTTTAGCACCTTAAATTGTCACATGTCACATGTCACACTACTGGATCAGTGAATTTGGAGATCTATGTAAAATATGGCCGAACAATCTTACGTGACCACCTTATATCCCCTGCTTATGTCCTAGTTTATTTTGATCATTTCTAGTTATTTTGTGGTAAGATCACATATTCATTTTAACATTCGTATTTGTGGAACACCGCTATGTAGCACGGACACGGACACGGACACGCGGAAACGACAATTTTGAAAAATAGGGGACACGACACGCCAGGGACACGGCTGTAAAAATAAATTAAAAAATATTTATATATATATATATATATAATATAATATATAAAATACTAAAATTAATATTATTAAAGCTTCACATTCATAAATAAATTATAAATTTAATTCAAATTTGTTATATACCAAATAACCAAAATACCAAATTAAATATGTACCAAATTAAAAAGAAACATTCATAACAAATTGACAATCAATCAAATATTCAATACATAATTCATAAGACCATAGTCCATAAACTAATACATAAGTATGTCCCAAGACCCAAATTTAAATAAATATAAATTTACTTAAAATAAATCAAATAAAATTAAAACTAAACTTTTTCTAAAAAAAAAAAATGTCCCTGCCGTGTCCCCCTTTGCAGTGTCCCCCGCGTGTCCCTGCTGTGTCCGTTTTTTTTTGCTGCTGGGAAACGTCCCGGACACGTGTCCGAGGCGTTTCGTGTCCGATGAGGTGTCCGACACGGACACCTCACCCTAAATGAGGTGTCCGTGCTTCATAGGAACACCGCCACAAATATATTAGGCTGTTTAAGGTGATGTTTACTTGATAAAAAAAGTATATACGCTAACATCCATTCCTTGTTACGTTGCTGCATGTTGGTCTCAGAACTGTTCTATAGGACTTGCTTTTCACTTTGTTAAGTATCTTCTATTGCATAGTATACTCCTATGGTGCTCCATTTGAGTTATCATAATTTAGTTCTTTATGCTCAACTTTCATCTATCATTGCATTTTTTTTTTGGAAGATTGAGCCTTGATATTTGAATTATCTGACCTATCAAAAAGAATACTTGACCCCTTCCTACTTTCAAGAAATTTGTTGATGGACCATACTGAAATGTTTCATATACCTGCAGACACATTTTATCCTACCCGAGTATCTCATGCAAAAGGATCAGATGCAAACCCTTGAGGAAGCGAAGGATGTGTTGAAAAAAGCTGGTGTTGCTGATGATGAGATGGCAGCTCTTGAGAGGCAGTTAGTGCCACCTGAAAATGATACAAAGAAAGAACAGAGTCGGGTAGTTGGATTTGTAAGTGCAGGAGTAGTTGAGTCGAATGGACAGAAAGTCACAGCAAACAATGAGGATATTGACCTACCCGAGGGAAGTGATTCTGAAGAGGATGAGAAGATTGAAATTACACAGAAGGATGTCCCTGATGCAGTGTTTGGAGTTCTAATCCGTAAGAGGAATGAAGGCGATGAAGCAGAGGACGACTCTGCTGCCAAGAATAAAGATAGTGATGGTCCTCTTGGCGCGCTAGAAAGAATTAAACGGAGGAAACAAGGCTCATAGAGTTGTTTGTAATTTTCTGCTGCGCTAGTTGGTTTGAAATTTTTTGACCTAATTCTTAATCCTGTAAATCGAAGTTAGTTTGTTGTATAACTTAAATTTTCCCATTGAGGAGGTGTACATCACTCGTTTTTTTAAATGCATCTTTGTTTATTCCTCTACCCTGAAAAATGGTGAGGCAGTTATATGGTTTCACGCTTTCACTGCAAGAATGCATCATTTAGAGGTGTCAAACTTAACTCATGAAATTATAACCCGCCCAACCCATTCAAGTTTGGTCGGGTTATTGATTCACCCATTTGTTAGTTCAACCCATCAAAATTTGGGTTGTATCTAAGCCAAATTGATCCATGAGAAATCTATCAAAATATGTTCAAAAAAATTATTTTTTTATTTGATATGTTATATATCGCCATAATAAGATTTTTTTTATTAGGTACTAAAAAATTATAAAAAAATAAATAAGTCAATTAAAGTTTAATAAGAATTGGATGGGTTGAGTTTTAATTCGCTTTTTAGCTCATTTCAACCTAACTCATTGCAGCCCAAATAATATTTAAACGGGTATTCGCTTATTTATTAACTCAACTCATTTTGATCCGTTCAAATTCAATCTAACCCGCTCATTTGACACCTCTATTATCATTAATGTTTAGTGTTGTATTTGCTATTATCTTTATATATTTGTTAACCATTCCCTTTATGGGAAGTTCAATTCGTTGTATTAGTTTCCAGTAAACAGATTGTGTGATTACTTTCTGTGGATTTATTGCCTAGCGTAGAAGCTGTTGTAGCAGAAGGTCTCTCATCTCATACTACGATTCTTCGAATAAACTTTAAGGTCGAGTTTTACATGTCGTCATCAAACCTTTTATCGTTTTGAACTATAACAGTGAAATCACCTCTACTAACAGAATTTACGAGAGAAAATTTGAAAGTTTATCCAAACACTACAATTAGAAGAAACCAAAAGAGTTATTTATATTTACAAGTGGTAGAATAAACATAAAGTACAAATAGCAAAGCCGGTAGAGCTAAATCATATTTGGTGACATGACCGTCTTTAGATCCGTGCGAGGTGTTCTACCGCACAGGATCCAGAGCTAAATCATATTTAGTGACATGACCGTCTTTGGATCCGTGCGAGGTATGCTACCGCACAGGGCCCTCCGAAAAACGAAAAAATTTAGGGCTCATTTTTTTATTTTTTATTAAGTATTATTAGCCAAAATTTACTGTAAAGGTCCATAATTCACAGGTCTTATCTCAATTAAGGGTCTACTTTTACGAATTAGAACAGGACCTCAAAATATTTGAGAGGACCGGGTGATCTAGGAGCATTTTCAAAACCTTCAATTCATATTAATAAGGAGATTAATTACATAAAGTAAAGAACAATCCGACAGAGGTCGCCGGAGAAAAACCATCGCCGGCGAAGGTGTAGTATTATCTGATTTCACAACTTGAGTCACCGGCATCTTCAAACAAACAATCAAAATTAGGAGAATAGAAATATAGAAAAACCTAAGGCAGGCCATTGATAACAATTTTTTTAAATGAGAAATATCAATAGACTTAATTAATTACTTTAGTTTTTTTATTAGAAGCGAGAAAGGCATGATTTATTAGTGAAACAAAGTTTGGAACTTTATGGTTGTGTGATATTTTAAAGGTACATATTCTGTTATTGCATGTATGCCATTTGGCCTTGTAAAAGTACTTGTTGGGAGAAATTGGTGTCTTATTATTATAGGGTATGGTTTGGCACGTTTAGTTTAGTGATTATTTTGTAATGAATATCAGGAAAGCTAGGGAGGGGACCTAAATAGTAGTGTTTTTACACGATTTTTTTTCCCGTATTTTAATGAGAATTTGTTTTTCACTATGCGTTTTTTCAAGTGAGTTAGTTCGGTGAAAATGAAGTGAAAAAATTATGTTTTGTAGCACAAATCCTACTGAATATCAATAGAAAAATCTTTTGTTTCTAATGGTGTGCTATAGAAATAGCTAGCTAGGTGAATTAATTAGGGAAAATATAAACTCGCATATATAATGCATTTAGGAAAGTAATAAGTGTATGGTGTATTAGTTTTTGCATATTTTTTTTTTCATGTGACTGTTGCTAATTAATATGTATATTTGAGCATTTATCTATTACTCCACTTAATTTAATTTAATGTGCTGAATAGTGTTGCACTTTGCGAAGTGGGAATTGGACTCTAGTTCAGATCGAGTGACACAAAAATCAATATAATTTCTATTAAATTTCATCTGCATAGTACCATTTATTATACTCTTTCGAAAGGACGTTGTTAAATGGAGTTGTTTTTATAGCCGACAACGGTCCCTCAACACTACAATAATCAGAATTTAAAAACGAACAACTGCTAGCACCTACAAGGATCAACCCCAGAAGAGAGTAAAATACTTTCACTGAGAATAGATCCCACGCTGCAAGTGTCCAGAGCGCTTTAAGCCCTCTCCTTTGTCATTGGACTGTGACCCGGGGACGTTTGTTTCACTTACCTCATCAAGTAGAAAGCAAGCTCCTTCCAACCACATGCGTCTCAAGTGAACGTACGTAGGCCAAAGTAAGTTAAAAAGTATAAAAAATTAGCGGTCAATGAAGTAATTGGAGATTTTTTTTTAATAAATAAAGTTAATAAATCCAAAGCAAACCGGTTATTAGGGAGAACAAAAAGTTGTCATATGAATATATGGAAAGGAAATGAAATCACCCCCAACAAAAATTGTGAAGGGAATAAATAAGTTTTGGACAAGAAAAATCACAAATTAAGACCAATTTTTTTTGAATTTTTTTTTTTGCTATTGAATTTGCTATGACTTTTTAGTATTGTTCGATTATTAGGATCCGTTTGATACAACTTATTAAAAAGAATTTTTTCAAGTAGAGCTTTTATCAAAAAGTTGTTAGGTATTTGATTGCCAATAAAAAAAAATATTTTTGTATAAAAAACATAAAAGTTGTAGGCCAAAAGAAATTCTACTCCCGTACGCCCAAATTTTAGACTTGTAAAATAAGTGTTTATGACACCCATAAATTCTACATTTTTCAACCAAACACCTCTAAAACTTTCCATAAACTCAACCAAACGGCACTTACTCAAGCTTTTGTTCATAATGTTTCAAAAAGGATTTTTTTTTTATTCAAATATGAAAATTCACCTTATTCTCATTGATGATTGATATTTCAAGATCAATCTCAAATAATTAGTGCAAAATGATGAAATTGCAGTTATAATAAAAACAACAACAATAATAATAAATCACAAAAGAATAATTTTATTTTGTTGGTGATGATATATGTATTACACAAACATGTTGAATTAAAGACCAATAGGCCTTAAAATATCCTCTTTTTTTTTCTCCCCTAAAACCTGTATAATAATCTCCTTCAATTCACTTCATAAATCTATATTTAGTGCATGTAATAAGCAAAGAAGGACAATAAAGTAGCCCCAAGAAAAGGCAATGTAGCAGTGGCATCACTTGAAGGGGCAGGGGCTGGGGCAGCACTAGGGGGCAATATTTGAGCCATAGCTGCACTCATTGAGGCAGCAGCAATGAGGAGGGTGACACAAGCAATCTTCTTCATCTCCATTTCTGAATTTGTTTTTTATTTAAAAGAAAATATTGTTTGTTTTAATTATTTGATTATTTTGTTGCTTTGGTGATTTGAATGTGGCTGAGAAGAGGGCTATATATATATAGGTGTGTGTAGGGGTATTTTTGAGAAATTTTGTACCTGGAGTAATTTGAACCACATTTGTATGTTTAGGGTTAGAGTGATTTTAGAGACGGTCTGTTAGATTTTAAGGGTTCACAATTTTCTTATTATAATATACATTAAAAGTGGGAAGTCCTTAAGTAAAAAATTAAATTATCCTTCTCATTAATTAACATAAATATCCTATTTACTTTAATAATAATAATAAAAACTTACGTCTAACTGAAGGCAACGCTTCATGGTCTGTTTTAAGACATTTTCAAATGCTAACAAACAACTCCCATCAACTCTGTTTATTAATTTAAATACATTATTCAGGAATTGGAAATGCAAAACAATTCTATTGAAAAGGCATGCACCAGGTCTTCTATTACAGAAGCCAAACCTCTTCTCTATAGGCTTTAGTCGTATTAATTACTATGCAATTTTGTTAGAGATACATGTTGAGAACCCAAATTATTAGGACATTTCAGATTTTGATATTAAAAAATACCGAAACATATTTTTGAGTTGATTTCGAGGCTTGGGTAAGAGAATTTGGGTGCCATGTCCATGTGAAGGAGGACAAGAAATAACACAAGTTTTTCAGTTCCATGGCAGATTAAATAGGCAAGAATTTTGAGCCTCATGCTGTTGAGGATCCGGATATATATTTATTAGTATATCATTAGTATACATATACAATGTTAGTAGTGGTTATTTTTGCAAGATTAGTTGTTATTATAAATAGTTATAATAATGTTCAGTTAGAGTTAGATAATTGAATACACAGAAGAACATATTTTACTCCCCAAAAATATCTCGACTGCTATCTCTGTCTTCCTCATCTCTTCACTTCTAATCTTCTTCTTCTTCTTCTCTTCTTCATATTTTCATACGCGATCCTAGATAATTAACATGGTATCAAAGCAGGATTAATAGATCCGAGAGGCGCGATAATTACGGCGAAACTTTGAGAAAGTTTTGAAGAAACTAAAAATGTTGTGAATGGATCGAGATTAAACGATCGATTCAAATCGAAGGTGTTTTAGTCGAGATCGAAGGAGTTGATCGATCATATTGAGGTGAAAAATCAGAAACGAAGGAACTGAAAATCGAAATCGCGATTTTCTTCTGAAAAATCAGAATCGAAGAGCGATTCATCTTATTTGTTAACTGCATCGATCGATTCTGTTGCGAGTGACACATAATCGACAGAGAATCGAATATCGATTCATCCTATTTGTTAGCTGCTTTTGATTATTGCAATTTCTGAATATCGTTTGGATTGACCGCGATGGAGATGTTATCATTTTCTGCGGATACACTTCGCCTTTGACTATCGTTGCGACATCGCAGATCGCCGAGAATGTGTGTTCTTCTGATGTATGTAAGTCTAGATGATGTGATTCAAATTCCAAGGCGCGGGATGATCAAATTAGGTATCGATTTGTGAATTTCTGGAAATTCAATTTCATTTTCATATTGGTTCTGTGTTGGTGTATCGTTCTGTATTATTAAAGTTGGATTTGTATTGGTGAATTGGTGCATTGGTAATGCATTGATGTGGTAGTGATAGTGTTGGTGAATTTATACTGTGTTGGTGAAATTCACAAGTAGTTGTGTTGGTAAATTCACACTGTGAATAATATGGTTAAAATGAATTATTCGTTTGTTAGTTGTTACTTCTGTTTCTTTAAGAGAAAGCTGTTGAAGGAATTGCTTATCGGGGGAGATATATGGTTGAAAATGAGCCTGGAAACTCCGGAGTGGTGTCTGGCTCATACAACAGTCGTAAGGAATCGAAGCCATACAAAAGGAAGCTTCTGATTTTTTTAATGAATTACTTTGCAGCCTGTTATGAAACAACAGGCAACATGATGCCCAATTATGTGGCAATAAATTTCTACATGAGAAGTGATTGAAGGATCGAGGAGTTCTTAGCGACAAATAGACTGAGAACTGAGGGATACTTCGTTGGAAACAATATGGATTGAGTTGAAGCTCGATTCAAAGAGTTATTCACAGGTCGATCAAGTGTTAGATTGCATGTTTTTATATGTGTAGCTCAGGATAGGAGAATCGAAGAATTTCTAGCCGAATTGGACTAGAAATTGAGGGATACTCCACTGCATATCCGAGCTTATTATAATAGCTTGTGTGATGAGAATTGATGGATTCTCTAGTCTAAGCGAGACTAGAGAACGAGAGGTTCTTGTCGTCGTTTTTACATAAGGAGAATCGAGGGATTCTCTAGTACGAATGATACTAGAGAACGAAGGGTTCTTCACTATTGTTGTGGGAGTTGAAGCTCCTGCTGTTAAATGTTGGACAATGCTAATTTTGATGGTGTTGTTGGCTTGTTGCTGTTGTTTCTACTGTGGCTATTAATGTTGCTCATAAAGCGACAATTATTCTTTGTTATTACAAGTGCTTGACTCTACATAAAGCTGCGATGTTGGTCTTTGCATTGTGTTTCTGCTCACTGTTGTTATTGCTGATGTTGTTGGTGGAAATGCAGGGCTGTGGTAAGCTGCTACAGATACAGTGACCTAGATGTGGATGCACTGTGTCTATTTCAGCTGTTGGTGTGACTGTTTCAGCTGTTGGGATCACTATTACTGCTAAGTGTTGGTGATAGTGTTAGAGTTGGAGTTATTGCTAAACTTGCTGATGTGGTTTTGGCCACAAATGCTGAATTTGCTTGTTGTATAGTATCACACCTACTGAAGTTGTTGTGCTACAGTCGAGATGCTTCCTGCTATTGTCATTGCTAAGATGTTATTATTCAAGCTGATTTTACTGCAACTGATTTTCTTTGGTCTTTGTTGTCTTGATGCTAGTCTTCTTGGTACATTGGTTCCTCTCTTGCAGTGTTGTTATTGCTGCATATTGCAGCTCATGATGGTCGCTGGAATTGCTGCTTGAGGTGGTGCATATACTTTGAACACTGCAAGGTGTTGTGACAGTTAGGAGCACAACATTGCAAGTGCTGTGACAGTTAGGAGCCATTACTGATTATTAATGGCTGAGAAATCATTCAACAAGATAATGAACAATGTTGGTGTCAATTCAACAAGTTCCCCTTCGTATATAATTGCAGCAATCGGTGTTGTTGGTTCTGGGGATATCATCAGAGTTTGACATTTGATGCTGGAGTCCCAAGGGAAGCTTTTCTAGGACTGCACCATCCAATGTCGATGGAATGAGGTTTAATTGCCTTGCACTTCCAAGACTGAATGTCTTGCTATTATCTCCGAGCTAGGACTGAAACCTCAGTTTTCAGTGCCTAACTTGAGGGGATGGGGTGTTGAGGATCTGGATATATATTCATTAATATATCATTAGTATACATATACAATGTTAGTTGTGGTTATTCTGCAATGGTCATTTCTGCAAGATTAGTTATTATAAATAGTTGTAATAATGTTCAGTTAGAGTTAGATAATTGAACACACAGAAGAATATATTTTGCTCCCCAAAAATATCTCGACTGCTATCTCTGTCTTCCTCATCTCTTCACCTCTAATCTTCTTCTTCTCTTCTTCATATCTTCATACGCGATCCTAGATAATTAACACATACCTTAGACTTCTGAGATTGTAATGCAAATAAGCTTTGGGATAATAATTAATTCTTAAGTGAAGTTGTTGATTTCAGTCTTACATTGATTTTTATTTTTGAATGTTAGTTTTTGATGGAGTATTAGTATTTGAACATTTGAATCATCTGCATATCTTAAAAAATTATTCTGAGAATATTAGTATTTGCATATAAGAAATGCAGACGATAGAGGGACTGCTATACCCACGATTAGAGATGGCAACGGATTCTGGACCCGGTGAATGCAGATCCATTTTATAGAATATGGATCTTCAAAATTTAGACCCGACGGATCCGGATCGGTCCCGGATCCGTTTATGACGGATCGGATCTGGATATGAATCTTGTCTTTGAGATTCGTATCCGGTCCAGATCCGACCCGTGGATCCGTTTTTTATTAAATACAGTATACATTTATACATCCATAAGACCAGTCCGATGATTATATTAATTTAGATTAGATTCCAGTATGTTTATATAGCAACATGTTAAATGTATAGTTTCTCTATTATAGTAATTCCAGTATGTTTGTATGATTATATTAACTTAGATTAGATTGCAAACGAGTTCCGCACACAAATGCATACTAAATCCCTTTGAAATTTGTGTATAATTACAGAGTATTACCTGGCTTACTCAAACAAAATCTAACAAGAAAATAGCAAACAAGAGGATGAGAGGAATAATATCATATTTCAATTAAGCTTTCCTTTCGTCAGTATGGTAAAAAACTATCTTCCATAAAAGAAAATAATTATTTTAACTTTTCTATTTTGGTATATACCTTCAATTATGCTCCAAACAATATTGTAATATTTTTTGATAATGAACAATGCTGTAATATATGGGAAGAAAACTTAACAAAAATCAACTTCATTTGAATGTTGAAAAGCCATGGTTATTCAGTCATTCTTCCCTCTGGAATTGGCTTAAGACAGGTGGATCCAGATCCGATCCGTAAATTCGATGAATCTGAATTTGAATTTGATTTTTATGGACCCGATGGATCATGATCCGGTCCAGATCCTACCCGTTGCCATTCCTACCCACGATCAAACAATTAAGTTCTCTGTTTTTGGATTATAGAAATGTGAATTACGAAGGTTTATTTTTGAATTACTTTATATTATTTTGTATTAGGAAGGTGTATTTTTGAATTACTTTATTGCTAAACAATATACTTTTTGATACCTTAACCTATAACTCACCTCGTTTCAATTTATGTGAAGTTGTTTGATTGGACACGAAATTTAAGAATGAAAAGAAAATTAAGACGGAGATATTTCTTTATTTTTTTGGAACTATTGGTAATGAATGGCAATGTAGCTCTTTAGTAGGGTGTGGCAACGTCTATTTTTAATTTCTCTATTGAAAAATATATTCTTTTGGATACTCACTCCTACTTTTTCAAGTTTTTACGGTGTAGTGAATGGGTAATGCTATTACTCCAAGAAGGGTGTGCGGTGTGCCTTATACGTTTTTCTTTGTAAAGAATATCATTACCACCGAATATGTAAAAATTGTATTTTACTTTTTCATATATAAGTATTCACTCAAATTCAATGAGGTTAAATAAAATTCCTACGAAGCTGGCTTTTCGTGAAGTTAATTAAAGTCATGGCACACACATCATATATTTAAATGGAACATGGCTTAAAATATGCATCCACCTAATTAATTGTGATAACTTAGTACTCCACTGTCAAAGCTCTAGATCGGTTAGTCTTGAGGCGGAGGTATCATAGATGGGTGGTGTGGGAGAGAGCAGTCACAAGTTAAACCCAGAAACGCGCACCGCCGCCTCTTGGGGGCGCATACGCTGGCACCGAGTGTGGTTTAAGCCCGGCGGCGTGGTTTGCGGTATTGCGTCGATCAGGATTTACCACATGCGCACTCGGCGTAATTTCAGGTTCGCCGTCAACAAAAAAAACTTATTACTCCACTAGTTATTAACTAAATTATCACATGATTGCCATTGTGAATGAGATTTTTTTTAATATTTGTTATAGTTGAGGGAAGTAGACCGTCGATAAAATAGTCATTTTTATTGTTTCCACGCACGTAGAAATGTATTTAACATAATACTATAGTATAGCCTAAACCTTCAAAGCTAATAAACTTCAATTAAGTGCCCGCTGCGACCCAACCAATGCTACGATTACAGTTTATTTATGTATCAGACGAATCACATGGAAATTAAAAAATACTAGTAATAATAAACTAAAAAGGGTCCTTGATGTGAACTCCAAATGTATACATTCTAAATACACGAAAACTAATATATATATCTGAAAAAATTGAATGGGATTCAGAGTGGAAAAACATTCTGTAACAAATGGCAAAGTCCATGGTATTGCTAATGATTATGTCTTATCCTATTTACAACTATAGCAAATTCACAGATGAAGAACATCTTGTTGCAGCCGGTCAGAGCAACATGTCCGGCGCTCGGAGGTGTCGTGAAGAACGTATGGGATGGTATCTGTTCTCGCCCCGAATTATATTCTCTGTCGTTTTATCGGCTGACGAAATCGAAAGACAAATTGATTCCAAAACTTGCGGTTATTCGTTCAAGCCCAGGTTAATTATTTATTGCCATTTTTTATTCTACCTATTCTAAGCATTTTTCATAATATATAATTAAGATAAAGTGCAATACAAAATAATAAAACTAAAATTAAATGAGACATAAAAATAAAAAAACTCCGGGACATCTTTTAGCCCTTTTTAGGCCTTCTGCGCAAGATGATCTCCGGGTACCTGCATAAACACTTAGTAAAAGTGTTAATAGTAGAATAAATAATTTTAAAGCAATGACAAGAATTAATAAGTAAAGCAAAATAAATAAATCCGTCTTTTGCACAGAGGAGGCCTTGGAAATCAGACGGAGATTCCTTCATCGGCCAATATTGCTAAAAATAATAAAATAAATAAAACCTTCAGATCCGCGTCAAAACAGTAATAATTTTAAACACGGAGGGCTCAGATATATAAAAATAAAGTGGGACATCCTAAACAAGTCCGACTGCGAAAATTCGCCTCGCCAGCGCATGTTGGTTATCCTGTGTAAGTAGAAGAAATCATCAACGCCCAGAAAACTTCATTTATTTTATTTTCCGTCTTTGCAACTGTGGAGGCCTCAAAAATCGACGGATAACTTTTTCATCGGCCAAACAAGTGTAGCATCTTGTTCAAAATCAGTAAAATACCAAATATTCAAATGCAGAAATCTGTTCCTTCAGTTTAATAAAATAAAAGCAAGCTTGTCGAAACCAGTCCGATAAAATAACCAAAAATCAATAACAAAAAGGCCGAAAATCAGTCCAAAGTCAGTAGCAACATAGCCGAAAATCAGTCCATTAAAATGGCGAAAATCAGTAGCAACATAGCCGAAAATCAGTCCATTAAAATGGCAAAAATCAGTAGCAACATAGCCGAAAATCAGTCCATTAAAATGGCGAAAATCAGTAGCAACATAGCAAGTATAACAGCAGCGCAATAATACAATATCACATCAGCAACGACAAATAAAAATGGTCCCAAAACCAGTGGAAATAACCACAAGTCCACTAGAACTTTAAAATGTCGCCGGAAGTGCTCACAATAACAGTAGCAAGGACCCACAAGAGAAATAACAACCATTGTTAACGTCGTCGGAGTTCACAAACTCCGGCCAAGTACAAAAATGAGAATCAGTCCGTCAATCAACACCAGCAACAGATATCAGAAAATAAGAAACAACGCAGGTCGCCGGAGTTTTTTAGAACTCCGGTGATATGCACAATGCAAAATCAGTCCAACCAACATTAATAACATATCAGAAAAAAAATCAAATCATCCACCAGCAACAGCCAACAATAACCAAACGTCATAATATATAATAGCAACAAAAGAGAAATGACCACCGTCTCACCGATCGCGGTGGTCACTCGCGAGCGAATCGATCTGGCGTAAAAGGAGTTTCTGAGGTGGCGGTGGTGATGGTGCTCGCTATGGGACTGCTCCAGTTCATCGAAGCTTGAAGCTCGCCCGGGCGATGGCGGCAGGGCGGCGAGAGGTAAGTCGACGAGATGGTGGGGGTGTTCGTCGGAAATGGGTGTTGGTTTGGACGGGACAATGAGTGGAGAAGATGATGAGAGTGTAGATGTAGGGGAGAGAGAGGTTGCGACTGCTGTGGTTTGTGGGGGCTGCTGAGGGTTCGCTGGTGGTGATGGAAAAGGTCGCCGGAGTTGTGGGGGTGTGTGTGTCTGGGCAGTGGGCGAGTGGTTGAGGGGACAGGGGAGAGGGTGGTCGACGGGAGAGTTGGGTGAGGGATGGTGAGGAGAATGGGTTTGTGCGGCTGACCCTTTGTTTAAAGGGGTAGGGGGTTGCGGCTGTGATGTTGATAGGGGGTTCGCCGGAGCTTGGAGCTTCGGCGAAGGGCGACGGCGACGGGAAGGCAGGGAGAGAGGGTGAGGGAGAGGGCTGCTGATCTTTTATTTTGTGCGGCTGGCTTATTGTAGGCTGCACCCCTCTTTTTAATAAAAGGGGGGGGGGTAATGTTTATTATATAGGGTAGGTTTTTAGGGTTTGGTATTTGGAGGGGAAAATGAAAAGTGGTATTTGATTTTAGGGGGAAAAATAAAAGATGAAAGTTTGGATGAAATTAAAAAAAATGATGTTGGATTAGACTGATTCAAATTGTGTCTTGTACTGGATTGGTTTGACAAAAAATGCAAGGCTGGTTAATTATTTAAAGAAAAAATTATTTCAAAAGATGCAACATTATAAAAATGCAAATGCCGACGCAGTAATACTAAAATGCAATATTTAAGAAATGTTTAATGCCTGATTAAAAGTAAAAATGCGGTGCCGATTAATTATTTAAAGAGATGTCAATATTATTAAAAATAAACGACTGTGTAACAATAATAAAACATAATATTAACAAAGACATAATGCTTAATTTAAAATAAAAGATAAAAAATGCAAAAAAATGCTGATTAAAATGCGGTGTCCTAAAACACATAAAATTGCAATAAATATAGGAAAAACGGGTCAAAATTGGTCACAACAAAGTGTCCTCTTTGTACGGAGATGATGGAAGAGTCTTCGGACAAAGATGTTGACTTGTAGTCAATTTTGTCATGTTTAATAAACTAAAAACTCAAAACTAGGGATGATGCAGACCCAAAATCGTCCCAGTGTCAAATCATGATGACATTGGGTCGTTGTGATGCGAAAATAAAAAGCAAAGTGGCGATTTGAAAAAAAGTCGGTGTCGAAGTATGATTGACCTTTGGATTGCGGTGATGTGGCTATGAGACATGGTGTTTGTAGATATTGATGGCGTCGTTGCATAGACGCGATGCAGATGTTCGTCGTTGCATAGACGAAACATGGATGAAGCCGTTGCATAGGTTTATATGAAATGTCGTCGTTTTCGAACGCAATGCAGATGCTCGTCGTTGCATAGACGAAACATGGATAAAGCCGTTGCATAGGCTTATATGAAATTACGTCGTTTTCGGACGCAATGCAGATGTTCGTCGTTGCATAGACGAAACATGAATGAAGCCGTTGCATAGGCTTAAATGAAAGGACGTCATTTTCGGACGCAATGCAGATGCTCGTCGTTGCATAGACGAAACATGAATGAAGCCGTTGCATGGGCTTTTATGAAATTACGTCGTTTTCGGACGCAATGCAGATGCTCGTCGTTGCATAGACGAAACATGGATTAAGCCGTTGCATAGGCTTAGAATGAAATGACGTCGTTGCATAGACGCGATGCAGATGCTCGTCGTTGCATAGACGAAACATGGATGAAGCCGTTGCATAGACTTAAAATGAAATGGCGTCGTTGCATAGACGCGATGCAGATGCTCGTCGTTGCATAGATGAAACATAGATGAATCCGTTGCATAGACTTAAATGAAATGACGTCGTTGCATAGACGTGATGCAGATGCTCGTCGTTGTATAGACGAAACATAGATGAAGCCGTTGCATAGGCTTATATGAAATGACGTCGTTTTCGGACGTGATGCAGATGCTCGTCGTTGCATAGACGAAACATAGATGAAGTCGTTGCATAGGCTTATATGAAATGACGTCGTTTTCGGACGCAATGCAGATGCTCGTCGTTGCATAGACGAAACATAGATGAAGCCGTTGCACAGGCTTATATGAAATGCCGTCATTGCATAGACGCGATGCAGATGCTCGTCGTTGCATAGACGAAACATGGATGAAACCGATGCATAGGCTTAAATGAAATGGCGTCGTTGCATAGACGCGATGCAGATGCTCGTCGTTGCATAGACGAAACATGAATGAAGCCGTTGCATAGTCTTAAATGAAATGACGTCGTTGCATAGACATGATGCAGATGCTCGTCGTTTCATAGACGAAACATTGATGAAGTCGTTGCATAGGCTTAAATGAAATGACGTCTTTGCATAGACGCGATGCAGATGTTCGTCGTTGCATAGACAAAACATGGATGAAGCCTGTTATACCCCGTAGTTCTGGCCATGCGTATGAGAGCGTACGAAAGGAGTAAGACTTCAAATTTTCGAAAGATAGGTTGACGGATTGTTTCGGACGGGTTTTAGTCAACTTTGAGGCGGGGTATGACCCGGTACATTGAGAGTTCCTAAGTATTTCAAAGGCCTAGTGCGTAGTTCATTGAGTCTAGTTTCCAACGCAACCAACCGTTCGTCGATAGGACATCGGAGTAGAAAGTTATGGGAGTTACAAGTTCGGTCTGTGATCGGACGAAATGTGTTTGAGCGAGAGCCACGAGAGCGGCGCCGGATGCAGGGCCACGGCGCCGGAAAGATCTGAGGGCTTGCTGAGATTCTTTGGCGCGAAAAGTCTGAGAGTCGGCAGAGTTTGTGCAGTCGCGCGGCTACAGGTCGAAGTTGAGTGGGGATTTCTGCACTGTTTTGTTTTAAAAGAGGTCATGGGTGGGTGACAAGTGTCCCCCCCCATCTGATTTTTGCATGTTCCTTATATTGACCAAGTCTCCAAGTCAAGACTTGGTCATCTTTCAAATCTCTCTCTCTCTCTAAGCTAAAACTCTCACTTCTCTCTAAAATTCCAAGAGGAATTCAAAGCTTAGGGAAAATCTGAAAAGTTAGGACAAGAAGGAAGCTTGTGGCTAGCTTGTAGGAGTTATTGTGGTGGTGTTCTTGAAAGGAGGCTAGCAAAATTGTTGGAGTAATTTTGGCTAAAGCTCTAAAGGTAACATTTCTTCTCTTGTAGCTAGTTATTGATGTTGCATGTGAAGAAGAAGGGATTTGTAGTAGTAAATAATGCTCTTAGATTCATTGCATGTAAGAAATGTGGTTTGGATATGAAAAGATTGGTTAAGAAGATATTATGAGCATGTTGTAGCCTACAAACTACTTTAAAATTATTAAGTGAATAGTTGTACCTTATGGGGCAGAATTTTACACACCCAAGTTTAGGTGTGTAATCCCCTTTGAAATGTTTGGATTGTTGGGCCTAAGATGTGGCGTTTGAATGTTGAATTCGGCCTTGAAAAAGGTGGCAAAGTATGTAGAAACAAAGAAATGCTTGATTTTCCATAGAAATTAGTAACTTTGAACTTGGATTATTCTACATTGAAATTAGAGGTCTGTGGTCACGTATGTGTTTTGGGCCGTAAGAGCAAGTTGTACTGCTATACTTTTGATTAAGTATGTTTTTATGGAAGGCAGCCTTATCGGCTGGCCAGTGATGTTTACCTTTTTATAAGTTATGTGTTATGTATGTTCATTTGCTATTCTCGATGTATACGACATGGTACCGGTGAAGTACCGATGCGACCGGTCGGTCGTGACAAAAATGGTATCAGAGCAAGGTTGTCCTCGGAAAGTGTCTACAGACCGTATCTAGTAGAGTCTTGATTATCGGTGTGTTGTGCCCCACATCTATAATCAGGAGGCTGCTGGATAGTGAGGATTGGTTTCCATTCTTTCACTCTAAGATCGCCTTGATAGAGCCGTGTTATAGGTTGAGCCTCTCCGATGTTTTCCCTTATGTATCGCTTATGCCTCGCGTAAGGCAACCGCGGCCCGAAGGGCAAAGCGGTGAGAGTCTTGCTAGTGGGGCGCGGAGGGTCGCGAGGCCTGAGCCCGATCTTTACGAAGATGATGTTTGGCGGCGAGTTCCACGACGTCGCCCGGCCTCGTGAGTTCGGCGTGAGCGGCTGCGAGATCGCGATGCGGAGCCTCGATCCACCGATCGGTGAGTATAGAAGATGCAGAACAGATCCGCTTATTGACCAAAGCGTAGTGGCGAGCGGCGCAGCGAGCGCATACCAACCCTAGAGCCGACGGTTCTGGATTCGGGATTTCTAGGTTGTCATCCACGAGTTCTATGGTTCGAGATTTGAGGAGGATCGCGGGAGTTTGTTCGGCGATTCTGACGGACCATGCAGTGCTTAGGGCCTCGGAGGCGAGTCCGTTATATTAGCTCTTCTAGGTTCTGCGATATTGCGTTGAACTGGTTTGAGTCATGGGTGTTGTCGAGAGGTGAGGATGCTCTTCCAGCTGTTTGGGAGGAGTTCACAGAGGCTTTCCTGGATCACTTCTTACCTCCTGAGATGAGGAGAGCCCGGGTAGATAGATTCTTGACCTTGAGGCAGGACGGGAGGACTATCAGAGAGTACAGCCTGGAGTTTGACTCCTTGGACAGGTATGCACACACCATGTAGCGCATGTGGTTCACCGATATATGTGATGGGTTAGACCGTCATATGATTATCAGACGCTTGGGGTGGCTCTTCACCGTGGATGGATATTGCCAGATGCAGCGTATGCGCGAGATTGAGGACAGAGAGCGAGATCAGCTAGACTTAGGCCACCAAGAGGCCGTGACATCGTGGTCTCAGGCGATTTCGAGGCGACAGCCTGCAGCAGACTAGTCCACATTTCGGCCAAGACATAGTGCTCCTTCGATTCCGCGAGGTCCGATCACCGTTATTCGAGGCAGTCGTGCTCCGTGACTTCGAGGTTTCGCGAGGCGGACCGCCACCAATCGAGACCACCCACATCTCGCGTTCGATGCGGTAGGTCTCATCCGGCGAGTGCCGATGAGTTCGGAGCTTGTTACTCTTGTGGCAGGCCGTGAAGAAGGATTGTCCGCCCCTTAAGCGGCGGAGTGTTATGGTTCACCGACGGTCGATTCTTTGGATCTTCGTCTTGGTGGTCGACGCCGAGGCGTGGTGTTCACGCCGCCAGGCCGCGGCGAGGTCGTGGTAGGGTCCCGCCTAGCGGTCCTCGAATCGCATCTATGCTATGCGTACACCGCCGTGACCGGGAGGCGTCACGGATGTCGCCACAAGTACATTGTTGGTTTCTTCTTTGTGATGTATATCGTTGATAGATCCAGGTTCTACCTTGTCCTATATATCTCCCCATATTGCTGATAGAATAGGGATAGATCCCGAGTCCATAAGACCTTTTGAGGTAGCTACGCCAGTAGGTGATTCGGTGGTAGCCGAGCGGATATATAGAGCATGCCGATGATGTAGGCGATCGTCGGACTTCAGCCGACTTGATAGAGTTGGATATGACGGACTTTGATGTGATTATGGGTATGGATTGGCTAGCGTCTTGCTATGCCAACGTGGGTAGAGAGATTAGTTCGATTCGGTTTCTGGTGGCGAGGTTATCGAGTGGAAGGGAATACGGCGTCGTAGGCGGTAAGTTTATTTCTTACCTCAAGAAGCTAGGAAGATGGTGCGAAAGGGTATATCTACCATATGGTTCGGTATTCGATCATCGAGGTGAGATACCGACCTTGATCGGTCCGGCCGTTAGAGAGTTTCGGACGTATTCCCGGGCGAAGCTTGGGTATCCTCACGAGAGGGAGGTTGAGTTTTGCATTGATTTGGCGCCAGATACTCGACCGATATCTATTCCGCCATACAGGATGACACCTGCCGAGTTGAAGGAATTGAAAGACCAGCTGAAGGACTTGCTGGAGAAGGGCTTTATCAGGCCAAGTGTTTCTCCCTGGGGAGCGCCAGTGTTATTTGTAAAGAAGAAGGATGGGACGCTGCGCATGTGTATTGATTACAGGCAGCTGAACAAGGTAACTATCAAGAATAGATATCCCCTCCCCAGGATTGACGATTTGTTTGACCAGTTGCAGGGTGCAAGGTGTTTTTCCAAGATAGACCTGCGGTCTGGTTATCATCAGGTGCGAGTTAGAGAGACAGATATCCCAAAGACTGCATTCAGGACCCGGTATGGGCACTATGAGTTCAGGGTGATGTCTTTCGGGTTGACCAACGCCCCAGCAGTATTCATGGATTTGATGAACAGGGTGTTCAAGCCATTCTTGGATATGTTCGTTATAGTTTTCATTGATGATATCTTGGTGTATTCGCGCACAGAGCAGGAGCATACAGATCATTTGAGGACGGTATTGGGAGTCCTCCGAGACCGGCAGTTGTATGCCAAGTTCTCGAAATGCGAGTTCTGGTTAGCTTCAGTGGCTTTCTTGGGGCATGTTATCGGGGCCGATGGTATTCGGGTTGATACAACGAAGATTGAGGCAGCCAAGACTTGGCCCAGATCCACTACACCGACTGAGGTGCGCAACTTTTTGGGCATTGCAGGTTATTATCGGAGGTTTATGGATAAGTTTGCTTCTATTTCAGCACCTTTGACTAAGCTGACTCGTGACTATGTTCCGTGGACGGATACTTATGAGAAAGTTTCCGATTGCTAAAGGAGAAATTGACGACCTTGATTCTTACTCTTCCAGAGGGTTTAGATGGATATGTGGTTTATTGTGACGCGTTAGGTGTCGGGCTTGGGTGCGTGCTGATGTAGCACGACAAGGTTATAGCTTACGCATCTCGACAACTTAGGAAACATGAGAAGAACTATCCCACACATGACTTGGAGTTGGCAGCAGTGATTCATGCCTTGAAGATCTGGAGACATTATTTATATGGAGTTCATATGGATATTTACACAGACCACAAGAGTCTCCAGTATATCTTCAGCCAGAGGGAGCTGAACTTGCGACAGAGACGGTGGTTGGAGCTGCTTAAGGATTACGATATTGATATTCTATACCACCCAGGGAAGGCCAATGTAGTTGCAGATGCCCTTAGTCGCAGATCGATGAGTAGCCTGTCTGATGTACAGCCAGAGAAAAGGGATATGGTCCGAGAGTTACATCAGCTAGCGAGCCTTGGGGTTCGTTTGGTTGATTCTGATAGTGATGGAGTTCGGGTTCGAGAGGTTGCCGAGTCTTCCATCGCCGGCGAGGAAGAGGCGGCAGATGAGGATCCGACATTACGGTATCGAGATTCCGCTTTTCAGAAAGAGAAGAGTCTATTTGAGGTAGCGCCGGATGGGGTGCTAAGATTTGAGGGCCGGTTGTGTGTTCCCGATGTGACATGACTTCGTCAACAGATTCTGGGGGAGACACACAGTGCTCGTTATTCTATTCATCCGGGGTCGACTAAGATGTACCATGACCTCAGATGCGTGTATTGGTGGGATGACCTGAAGAGGGACATTGTGGAGTTCGTGGCGAAGTGCCCGAATTGCCAGCAGGTTAAGGTTGAGCACCAGAAGCCCGGTGGGTTGTTGCAGGCTATTGACATTACGACTTGGAAGTGGGAGGTGGTAAATATGGATTTTATTACAGAGTTACCTCACGCTCAGAGGAAGCATGATTCCATTTGGGTTATCGTCGATAGGCTGACGAAATCAGCCCATTTTCTTCCAGTCAGGACGACTTATTCGGCCGAGGAGTATGCTAGACTGTATATCAGGGAGATTGTGAGACTGCACGGAGTTCCGATATCGATTATTTCTGACCGCGGAGCCCAGTTCACGACTAATTTCTGGAGGTCTTTCCAGAAGGGATTAGGGACGCAGGTGAGTCTCAGTACGGCGTTTCATCCCCAGACCGACGGACAAGCCGAGCGCACTATCCAGACACTTGAGGATATACTGCGGGCTTGTGTTATTGGTTTCAGGGGTAGCTGGGAGGATCATTTACCTCTTGTGGAGTTTGCTTATAACAACAACTACCATTCTAGTATTCAGATGGCGCCTTATGAGGCTTTATACGGGAGGAAGTGCAGGTCACCGATAGGCTGGTTCGAGGTGGGAAATACGATTAGTCGGGCGGACTTGTTCAAGCGATGGATAAGGTGAAGCTTATCCAGGAGCGGTTGTTGGCGGCTCAGAGTCGACAAAAGTCGTATGCAGATCATCGGCGTCGACACTTGGAGTTTTAGGTTGATGATTGGGTCTTTCTGAAGGTGTCACCCATGAAGGGCGTGATGAGATTTGGAAAGAAGGGGAAACTTAGCCCAAGGTACATTGGGCCTTATCAGATTGTCCGTAGGGTAGGCAAGGTTGCCTATGAGTTAGATCTGCCGTCCGATTTGGAGGCGGTACATCCAGTTTTCCATGTGTCTATGTTGCAGAAATGTGTTGGAGATCCATCTAGAGTGCACCCGATTCATGATGTCCAGGTGACAGAGGAGTTATCGTATGAGGAGAGTCCCATAGCGATACTCGATCGTCAGGTTAGGCGACTTCGGACGAAGGACGTGGCTTCCGTCAAAGTATTATGGCGAAACGAGAACAGAGAGGAGATGACGTGGGAAGCTGAGGATGACATGATAAAGAAGTATCCTCACTTATTCCCTATACCTCCAGGTAACCTACTTTCTTGCTTGTTAGTTTTAAATTGGCAATTTTGCTTGAGTAATGTTGTGGCTCGTTAAGCGTCTTTAATTGCAAAAAGAATAGTTAAGGGGGTCTATATTGATAGTGTGATTTGAGTAAGCCTAGAAGGAACATTCGGGACGAATGTTTCTAAGGGGGGGAGAATGTTATACCCTGTAGTTCTGGCCATGCGTATGAGAGCGTACGAAAGGAGTAAGACTTCAAATTTTCGAAAGATAGGTTGACGGATTGTTTCGGACGGGTTTTAGTCAACTTTGAGGCGGGTTATGACCCGGTACATTGAGAGTTCCTAAGTATTTCAAAGGACCAGTGCGTATTTCGTTGAGTCTAGTTTCCAACGCAACCAACCGTTCGTCGATAGGACATCGGAGTAGAAAGTTATGGGAGTTACAAGTTCAGTGCGCAGTCGGACCGAAATGTGTTTCGCAGAGCTGTGGTCGCGCCGGAAAGATCTGAGGGCTCGCTGAAGTTGCTGAGCCGCGACGCCGGAAAGTCCTGAGAGTCGGCAGAGCCAGCGCGGCCGGGCAGTGGCCGCGCGCCGAGGCGGGTTCTCGAGTGGGGATTTCAGACCGCTTTGTTTTAAAAGAGGTCATGGGTGGGTGACAAGTGTCCCCCCCCCCCCTATGATTTTTGCATGTTCCTTATATTGACCAAGTCTTGAAGACTTGGTCATCTTTCAAATCCCTCTCTCTCTCTAAGCTAAAGCTCTCACTTCTCTCTAAAATTCCAAGAGGAATTCAAAGCTTAGGGAAAATCTGAAAAGTTAGGACAAGAAGGAAGCTTGTGGCTAGCTTGTAGGAGTTATTGTGGTGGTGTTCTTGAAAGGAGGCTAGCAAAATTGTTGGAGTAATTTTGGCTAAAGCTCTAAAGGTAACATTTCTTCTCTTGTAGCTAGTTATTGATGTTGCATGTGAAGAAGAAGGGATTTGTAGTAGTAAATAATGCTCTTAGATTCATTGCATGTAAGAAATGTGGTTTGGATATGAAAAGATTGGTTAAGAAGATATTATGAGCATGTTGTAGCCTACAAACTACTTTAAAATTGTTAAGTGAATGGTTGTACCTTATGAGGCAGAATTTTACACACCCAAGTTTAGGTGTGTAATCCCCTTTGAAATGTTTGGATTATTGGGCCTAAGATGTGGCGTTTGAATGTTGAATTCGGCCTTGAAAAAGGTGGCAAAGTATGTAGAAACAAAGGAAATGCTGCCCAATTTTCCATAGAAATTAGTAACTTTGAACTTGGATTATTCTACATTGAAATTAGAGGTCTGTGGTCACGTATGTGTTTTGGGCCGTAAGAGCAAGTTGTACTGCTATACTTTTGATTAAGTATGTTTTTATGGAAGCACCTTATCTACCGGCGATGATGTTTACCTTTTATAAGTTATGTGTTATGTATGTTCGCGCTATTCTCTCGATGTATACGACATGGTACCGGTAGGTACGATCCGCGCCCGGTCGGTCGTGACAAAGCCGTTGCATAGGTTTTTATGAAATGCGTTGTTGCATAGACGTGATGCAGATGTTCGTCGTTGCATAGACGAAACATGAATGAAGCCGTTGCATAGGCTTAAATGAAATGACGTCGTTGCATAGACGCGATGCAGATGTTCGTCGTAGGCGAAACATGGCGAAGCCGTTGCATAGGCTTTTATGAAATGCGTTGGTTTATGAGCGTACCTGCTTTGTGACCCGTCTGGGTTGAGATAACGTCATTGCATAGACGTTGTGTGTTTGTAACCCGCATGTTTTTTTTTTGTTGTGCTCCTGCCTTTGCTGATATGAAGATCCTGCACTCAAAGAAAACTTAGTGAGTTTTTTAGGAAATGAGTGGTTGATTAGCATCGACTCTGTAGCTTTGGCTCTTGACGCTTGTATTCTTGGTTTGCACTGAAGATCTAGTTGGCCTGCTTTTTTCCTGTCTACTGCCATTTTCTTGCAGTGAATCCTTAAAATGTCCCAGTTTCTGGTAAAATGAAGATGTTGAACTTTCAACTGGGTAATGTTGAATCTTGACGCTATCAAGGCAATCAGGTAAGCAATTTTTTTTTATCATGAATGAAAAGCTAATGCGAGAATATGGACAATGTATAATTGAGTAGATGAGAATGCAACCCTCAAAATATGCCCAGTCATGTGTAGGTAGCTATGGAGGCAAAATATATGAGTATGCTAAACTCTCCCATGGACAAAATCGAGTCCTGTGCAAAACAAGGAAGACATATTTCTAACGGTGTGACCGAAGCCGTTGTGGCTGTCTACGTATCCCGCCGAGGGAATCAGGTCAAGACGTAGTTCATGCTGCAAAATAAGATTTTTTTATGATTTTAAAATGATGTGGGACCGAAGCCGATGTGGCCGCCTACGTATCCCGCTGAGGGAATCAGGTCAAGACGTAGTTCGTGATGCAAAATAAGGATTTTTTATATAATATGCATTTTGTTGTTTTTTTTTCCTGAAAAAGTGGAAGACAACATTACATTCCGATTTCAGTTGATACCAACAATTAGTATTGTGCATAATGATTTTCGTTTATTGCTTTCAGTCTAACCGAGATTGGCTCCAATGTAATTCACACAGCTTCAGATAGTACCTCAGACATACCTGAGTGTCGACACACCTGCTTGCATCCAAGGTTTCGAACTACACGTAATCTCACGTTTCAAATGCCCCCACTGAAAGAAAGTCCCATTTCATACATATATTTCAGTATTTTGAATTTTGGGACGTTTGGAGAAAAACACTCACACTCAGAAAGATGTTTAATGCATGCAATTGTGATACCATAGGCTTGGCCGTCATATAAGTATCCACTAATGTGAGAACCCTCAGTATAAGATCATGTAGGGCTTGTCACGGGCTTGTAATGTAGGCTTGGGGAAAAGAATGAATATCATTTGGGTAAAAGTGACTAATCATTCCTCGAGAGTTGGACTACGTCCGTGCTTGATATTTGTGCGCTTTAATGCTGACTTGCTTTCTTTTTGTCCTAGTTTTTCTGTACTGACTTCTTTTGAATCTTTCATTTGGAGCCCCTTTTTTTTTCGGGGTTATATATTCCCTTTTTTTTTATTATCGGGGCTTTTGATTTTCTCTTTATGTTAAGTCGTCTTTGCTTTTGTTTTCTTTTCCTTTTGGACTTTGACAACTTTTGTCTTTGGAAACTTCAGCTAGAATTTTGTCAGTCACTTGCACATTTTTAAAGCACTCGAGGAGGTCGGGCCAAGAGAGGGATAGTGCGTACGCACTCAGAAAGGGTATAGGTGTAATATGCGGTTGTCAAAAAATAGGTTTTAGGCTCAAAGGGGTGTACTAGGGATAATGTTATTTGGTAGGCTGAAAAGGCTTAAACAGGTCAAAGAAAGCCTACGATCATTTCCTACACCGAGTGTTGCTCATGATTTCGCCTCAACAAACATTCAGGCCAAGTTCTAGATCACAATGCAATGCAATTGAACTTATTCTAAAAACTCACCACACAATGCATATGAAACGATGAGGTTGGTTTCGTCCTTATCTTGGAAACATGCAAGACAATGTCATCTACGGGTATGAATAAGAGGTACCAAAAGAATTTATGGTTCACCACAAAGTCAACTCATACTTTTTATTTTTTTATTTTTATTTTTTATGCACACTTGTAACTGTGTTGGTATCAACAAAGTCAAACAATAATACTTAAAAATGTTTTTGTATTTTTGAATAACATTTTTTTTGTATTTATGAACAAAATATATATTTTTTTACTTTTTGAATAAAGGGTACCGAACCCGAATAGGGTTGCCTACGTATCCCGCCGAGGGAATCAGGTGCGCGTAGTTCATTCAAATATGTTATAAAATGTATGCTTGGAAAAAATTTATCAATGAAAGGATAGCAATATAAAGCTGTGCAAAAGAAATGATTGTCCATTGTGGACGAATGCAAAGTAAAATGAATGCCCGAAAACATGATGAATGGGATGCATGAGTGATCGGTGTATTTTATATACACCTTTTGAGTCTGTTTTAGTTAGTCTTTTGTCCCATTTTGCACATATAAGTGTCGTATTAGGATAGTTTTTCTTTCTATTGAGTCAAAGTGGTTGAAATGGCCAAATGGCGGAAAAGGAGCAAAAAGAGGGCAAAAGAGGAGATGCCAGAGCCGAAACAGAAAGTGGCGAACGAGGCTAAAATCTGACCAGCCGCGCGCTCCTCGCAATCGAAGCGAGGCCGCGGCGCTATTATTGAGAAGTCAGAAGATCCAGTACGCGCGCCTCGAGACTGAAATGGCCGCGGCGCCTAAACATCCGAGAAGCCACAGGAGTTGCAGTACGCGCGCTCGCAGCCAGATATCGGGCCGCGCGCCAAAACACCCGTATTGCAGAACTTTAGGCGCGCCGACAGCAGTGGCGCGCCGACGCGGAAAAATTAGGTCTTTTGACGGATTTTGGGCCAGGCCTGGAAGGAAAAGAGGGGAGGCGTTTTAAAACTATATAAGGAGAACCCAGGCAGTTTTGGAGGGTTCCCCTTCCTGGCACAACTCAAGATTCTTGACTTGGAGTTTGGAGACCTAAACATTAGTAATTTCTTTCCTTTTTCTTTTCTTTAATTCAGTTTTTGCATGATGAACTTTGAATTAGTTCTTGTCATATTCATGGCTAGGAACTAATTCTCTTATAGGGCTTTCTATGTTGAATTCTTGAACCTTATGTTATAAAGTAATGCATGCTTATGGTTATTATTCTTATTGAGAGATCTATCCAATAATTGAGTTGAATTCTTGGTAGCTAATTGACAACTAGTTATCACTATATGATTTCTAATCAGATTCTGAAAAGAAGGGATTGTGAATATGCTGTAAGTTGGGTAGACGGTCTTGAATTGGGGATGAAAATACCTCAATTAGATTTGTAGCGTTGATGAGAGGCTTAACAACCCTAATTTTGCGCATTGTGCGTGACGGTCAACTAGGTTTTTGTGCTTAATCCTCCTATAGAGTTACCCTTATCAGCGAAAGTTAGGTAAGGAACAATACTGGGGTTGAGTGTTTATATAACCCTAACGGGAGTATAAAACGATTTCGTAAACCTGATTTCTCCAAAAGAAGAATACCATAAGTAATGCATTAACAAGTAACATAAGCGGATAGTAAGGATACATAGAAGCCCTATTCTCATTACAACTGAAGTAAACCTTTATATTTAAATAGCTTTTATAATTCATAGTTATAAACAACCAAATCAATCATTAATTCACCAAATAGATACTAGAAAATAGATAACTGATACTTGGACCCTAATCCTAGAGGACGATATTCGGTCTTATCCAAGACTATACTACTTGATACGATAACGTGCACTTGCGTTTAAAAGTGTGTGCATATTACGCGCATCAAGTTTTTGGCGCCGCTGCCGGGGATTAGGAAATAGTTCAATATCAAATTATCTATTTTTAATTTCTAATTTGGATTTAATTTTTTATTTTTTTTATTTTTTTTTGTTTCTACGAAAATCAGGGTGCCGTGATTCTTGTTTGTTTTTGATCTTTCTCAGGATATCAGTTTATGCGAAGGAGAAGAGGAGCTGACACTCTTGTTCCCTTCAATCCGGAAATTGAGAAAGCCTGCAAAAGCGAAAGAATCGGCAATTGCAACGTTGATAGAAATGGACTGCTCCCAACAATAACAGGATGAGAGAGAAGGGTTAGGTGAAAATCAACTTAACCTGTGAGATCCTCGGCAAGTGCCAATAGATATGGAGGATAGGTTCGAATCCACCGTAAAGAAGTCCAGGAGATTATGTGCTACCAAGAGTGAATGGAGCACAGATTGCATTAGGCTCCCTACAATAGAGCCAACAATTTCGAGATAAAACCAATGATTCTCGAGCATGGCAGACACACAGATGCGATTCGGAGGATCGCCATCGAGGATCCACATATGCACATAGCAAATTTCTTGGAGCTATGTGCCACTTTCAGATATAACGGCGTTACTGATGATGCCGTCAGATTGAGGCTCTTTCCCTTCTCACTCAGGGATAGAGCAAAAGTATGGTTGAATTCCCTGCCAGCTGATTCGATATTTACATGGCACGAGCTGGCACAGAAATTCTTAGCCAAGTTCTTTCCACCTCGTAGCAAAGAAAATTAAGAGGAGTTGAACAACTTCTATCAAGTCAATGGAGAGTCCTTATATGAAGCATGGGAGAGGTTCAAGGATCTACAGAGGAAGTGTCCACACCATTGCATTGAGTTGTGGAACTTGGTTCATATTTTCTACAACGGTGAAAGCAAGACAACCGTAACCATCATAGATGCAAATTGCAGTGGAGCATTCATGAGGAAAACAGCACGACGCCCACGAGTTATTAGAAGATATGGTCACTAACAACCATGTCACTGAAGAGAGGGCAACCAGTGGGAGAAGAACTGTGGGGGTCCATGAAGTAGATGCTATTGCTGCTTTAAACGCACAAGTGGCTCTTCTAGCGAAACAATTACAAAGAACATACTGTGTCGGTGAATCTTTGTGCAACCGCGAAAATCGCGAGATATGGCGGCCCACATACATTTGATAGGTGTCCTTCAGCGGATCCCAACAACATCCCAATGGAGCAGGCAGAGTGTCAAGCAGTAGGTAACTACCAGAGGCAACAGAACAACCCCTACTCAAACACTTATAATCCAGGGTGGAGGAATCACCCAAACTTCTCATGGAAAGGAGATCAGGGCCAAAGAAATCGCACTGGCCAAGAAAATCGCAGTGGCCAACATAACCAATATCAGGGGCAACAGAATCAATATAGGGGCGATGCAGCAGCGATGCAGAATCAATCCTTCACTCAAGCCCCCACCTCAATTTCATTGCACCAGGTCAGCAAGAAAAACCAGATGAGCTTAAAGCAGCCATGACAACACTTGCCAACGCCCAGACGCAGTTTATAACAGAATCTAGATCCTCGTTCAGAAACTTGGAAACACAGGTAGGACAGCTAGCAAAGCAGGCAAACATCAGGCCACAGGGGACTTTGCCAAGCAATCGAGGTAAATCCGAGGAGCAATGTAAGCGATGCGGTTGAGAAGTGGAAAACAATTGGAGCAACAAACGCCTACCAATAGTTGAGAGGAAGCGAGTTAGAAAAGATAAGGTGGTGAACCTAGCCTGATGATAGAAAACTCGGAGAAGGAGTATACGAAAAGATTCCTTTCCCCGGAGATTACAAAGGAAGGCGGTCGATAAACAATTTTCCAAATTCTTGAGGTATTCGAAGTTGCACATCAACATACCGCTTATAGAGGCCTTGGAGCAGATGCCATCTTATTTCAAGTTCATGAAAGAAATCTTGGGAAAAAGAGGAAGCGGCCGAATATGAGATAGTAGCACTAATGTAAGAGTGTAGTGCTATCTTACAAAAGAAATTGCCACCAAAGCTAAAGGACTGAAGCTTTACACTACCATGCACAGCGGGTGGTGACTGCAACAGAGCTTGTGTGATTTAGGCGAGTATAAATTTGATGCCCTATCGCTTTTCAAAAGATGGAGTTAGGAGAAGCCAAACCCACCACCGTGAGTCCGCAACTAGCCGACAGATGTGGTTCATCCACGAGGAAGATCGAGGATGTGATTGTGGCGTAGGAATTTTTTCTTTCCCGCAGATTTTCTCATTCGGATATGGAAGAAGATGCAAATCCCGATCATATTGGGAGGCCATTCCTAGCAACGGTAGAGCCTTGATTGACGTTGAAAGATGAGAGCTAACGCTAAGAGTGGAGAACGAAGAGATGGTGTTTAAAGTCTTTAAACACGCCATCGAGCCAAGAATCGTAAGTGGGTGTTTTGCAATCAACACCACCAAACCCCCATGCGAGCCATTGCAATGCAACCAAAGAGTGATGAGCCCAAGAAAGCAAGCATGGTTTGCTGAGATGACACTAAATGAGGTAATTGTTCCGGAACTCCCTACTACCGATAATGCTAAAAAGAAAAGGAGAAAAAGGAAACGCCAAATGTGGCGGAAATGGATTGGTTGGGGACTTAATCCACCCCAGGGCTAGTAAGTCTAAGGAACTTGCGTCCGGCTAAAAGACGTAAAAGACAGCGCTTGTTGGGAGGCAACCCAACGTTTTCAATTATGTTATTTTAATTTCTATTTTTAGTTTATTTTATTTTGTCTAGAACAATCTCACGGTCTTGGGTTCTTGTGTTTGTGCTGTGAGTGATAGGTACAGGGGAATGAACTGAAGGCGAAAACCGAAAAGAAGTCGATTGCCGAAGCGAGTAAGCGCGGCTCCCGTGAAGCAGGTCGCGCGCCAAAATATCCAAGAGGTGCTGAAGTTTAGCCGCGCTGCGAGCAGGCCGCGGTAGAATTCCGTAAAGTTTGCAGAATTTAGCCGCGCGCCTGTAAGGCCATGCGCAGAAAGTCCCGGGCGAGTGCAGATGTTTAGCCGCGCGCTAAAAGCTGGCGCCGAAGCGGGAATCCAGAAATTTAAAACGCCCAAAAATCAGATTTTCCCCAATTCCAACTTCCAAAACCTAACCTTCCCTCTCCAAAAAAAACCACGAATTTTCAGAAACTCTCCCACAACTCCTCCACAAATCCAACCCAACCACAACCTAAACTCTTAAATTCCCAAAAACCCCCAACTATCTCAAACAACAAAGCTCCATTCCATAGCCTCAACCCACCAATTGAAACAAGAACAAGCTTGAATCTTCTCATAAAAAGGTAATCCCTATCTTTGTTCTTGAATCCTTTTCACTGAAGTCATAGGAGGTAGAAGCTGGGAAGAGTATTGTAGTTGGAGTAGTTTGGATACTGAAAAGTTGGTTGTGAAGTTGGAGAAAAGAGTAGAAAAAGAGGTGGTGGGCATTGTTGAAGTTTGGGGGTGTTGTCGCTGCTGGTTGTTGAGTGTGTAGGAGACATTGTGCCACAAAAATTAGAAGCTGCAGATTTTGTTTAAAAATGGCCACCAGAAAGAGAAGAGGATCCACATCCACCCCAACCCCACAATACGATGAAAATAGGTTTGTGAGTTACCAGGCCTACCAAAGATACAAAAGACTTGATACTAGACCCGTAATTCCAGAAAGGGGAATGGATTACCAAAGGGGATCCTATGGGGATGAAGACGTTTATGAGCCCATCCGGGCGATGATTGAGCTAAGGGGGTGGAAGAGATTTGTCAATTCGGAGAAGATAACACCAGTGAATACGACAATAGTGCGGGAATTCTATGCAAACTTTCCTAGGAGACAGAGCGGGTGCTTTGTAAGAAATTATATGCTTGTATCGCAGAAGCAATAAATACAACGCTAAAAACAATTGATGTTGAAGAAAGTAGCGATTGGAACCATTTTAGAACATGGTCTAGAGCAAGAACAACATTGATCGAATAATATCGCATACGCCGAGCTACCCCGGGTCGCTTTTGAGATCTAAGGAATGGATCTGAGCACCGAGCAAAGCGACTAACAAGGCGCCAAGGCTTGGTCAGATTTCGTCGATGCGCATGATTCCATCTACGCACTTCACCAGAGTGCCAGAAGACAGGATTAAGTTGATTTATGGAATTATGAGGGGGCTGACAATTGATGTGGGAAAAGAGATAGTGCAGAGCATCGAAGAAATAAGCAGGTTGGTGACAACAGGTGGATTGGGACACGGTTCACTTATTACCAGTCTATGCCACATGAGTGCGGTCCCACAACTACCCACAGATACTCATGAAAGAAACCAACTGCCGGTGTCCTATGGGATAGTGCACTCTTTCCGCACTTAGCCCCCAAAGCCTGACGAAGAGCACAACTCAGCGAAGCAACAACAAAGCAGCAGAGGCAACCATGGATGAAGATGAGCCGAAATAGGGCTCATATGAGGCAGACCTAGCCACCGCCAACCACGTAAGCGAGAACCTCGGAGCCAATGATAGAGCAAGTGCTCCGGAACTGAGGATGATGATGATGCAACACTTCGGCACATTGTTACAAGGACAAACTGAGTTGAGACAGGGACAACAGGAGTTGCGACAAGGGCAACAAGAAGTGAGGCAGGAGCAGCAACAACTGCACCAGCAGTATGAAGAGTTGAGCTCCCTGTTCAACCAATGGTCGATGCATTATCCACCGCCACCACCACCATTTTAACCAAAGTTTGTAAGTGTTATTTTCTTTACTGTATTTGAGTCTACACACATTGGGGACAATGTGTGATTTAAGTTTGGGGGTGTGTTTTTGTGTTTTAGTTTTTATTTGTGTGTCATGTTATGTTTTATTTAAATCTTTTTATTTGTTTTATGTTTATTTTGAGTCACCAAATTTTTTTTTCTTTTTTGAGTCATAATTGCCTGTCAAAGATCATGTATGATGTAGTTGCTAGAAACACCTAGTGAAGTAAGGTGGAATAATGTAAAGGAATGGAAGCAGCTATCTAAACACTTAGGTTAGAGATGCCAAAAACTCACAGAATCTGTCTATTTGGAGTCTCTTGCTTGAGTTATGTAGGCTAAATGATAAATGCTTATGTGTTATGACTGCTTGCTATTTGAGGCGAAATAGTTAGGATATGCATGTTAGGGAGATGACTCAGGCATTTCTTTGATAGCCAATTCTTACCATTCTTTTCTATCCCGTACTTTAAAAATATCACTAGTCAGCCCCATTGAGCCTCTCTTATGCCAGAGGTCGGCCTAAACGCCAAATATGCGAGATTATGATAAATAAGTCCAAGCCGTTAAACTGCAATGTTTTGTTGGAAATGACGACCAAATGACGGTGCACTTTTTCCAATTTCGGCGTGTCATGACCAGGCTTGGATCCGTCTATCATTATCACGCTACACATATATGCTTATTGGTCGTCGGGTTGTGAAACCCAACGACAATTTGGAGGATTTCCTAATCGTGGAGACGATACCAAGGCTCGACCCACCTAGGGTGTATGCATGCACGACTTAAAAAAAATGTGGTATAGCTCTATCCTAATTTTGCTAAGATTTGGCTTACTAGACAAAATGGTTCCCGAGCGAACTACTCGAGTGAGAAGGCTACGCGGCCACCGGTTAGACCGGACACTCCACGTATATTACCAACTCTCCTAAATTTGGGTTTTGAAGAAAGAATTTTGCTGATGCACTCATCGCACCTCGCATGTAGTGTGTGATAGTGTGAATTTTCCAGAGTGGAAGAAATATGAGCGGAATGTCATTTTGAGGAAAGCAATAAAAGAATGTAGCAATTAAAGTAGTTAATTTACAAAATAAAAGCAAACAATATAAAATATTTACAACAAATATAAAAGCAAAATAAAGTGCAATATTTAATTAACCTGAGTTTGCTATGATCAAGAACCTGATTATTCCCAGTGGAGTCGCCATGCTGTCGCGCCCGTTTTCGACCTCGGGGTCTGAACGGTATCCGCAACGTTGCTCTTTGGCGCGGTTCCCTGGATGGAGCAATAATGCTGTTTTTAAGGAGTCGCCACCTAATTATTTAAGTGAATTAGGACACTTGATTTATTGCAGTAAAATACTGCAATTAATCTCCTTTTAATGGTCTGCGAAATTAGTGAGATTCTGGATCAGGGTTCTTTATTATCCTAAAGGGAAGGGATTAGACATCCTTTAAGATCCGCTAACTTGCGGTTATTCGTTCAAGCCCATGTTAATTATTTATTGCCCTTTTTTATTCTACATATTCTAAGCATTTTTCATAATTTATAATTAAGATAAAGTGCAATACAAAATAATAAAACTAAAATTAAATGAGACATAAAAATAAAAAAACTCCGGGACATCTTTTAGCCCTTTTTACGCCTTCTGCGCAAGATGATCTCCGGGTACCTGCATAAATACTTAGTAAAAGTGTTAATAGTAGAATAAATAATTTTAAAGCAATGACAAGAATTAATAAGTAAAGCAAAATAAATAAACCGCTTTTTTGCAGAGGAGGCCTGGAAATCAGACGGAGATTCCTTCATCGGCCAATATTGCTAAAAATAATAAAATAAATAAAACCTTCAGATCCGCGTCAAAACAGTAATAGTTTTAAACACGGATGACTCAGATATATAAAAATAAAGTGGGACATCCTAAACAAGTCCATTCGAAAATTCGCCACGGCGCATTGGTTATCCTGTAAGTAGAAGAAATCACCAACGCCGTAAAGCTTCATTTATTTTATTTTCCGTCTTTGCAAATCATGAGGCCTCAAAATCGACGGATAACTTTTTCATCGCCAAACAAGTGTAGCATCTTGTTCAAAATCAAGAAATACCAAATATTCAAATGCAGAAATCTGTTCCTTCAGTTTAATAAAATAAAAGCAAGCTTGTCGAAACCAGTCCGATAAAATAACCAAAAATCAATAACAAAAAGGCCGAAAATCAGTCCAAAGTCAGTAGCAACATAGCCAAAAATCAGTCCATTAAAATGGCGAAAATCAGTAGCAACATAGCAAGTATAACAGCAGCGCAATAATACAATATCACATCAGCAACGACAAATAAAAATGGTCCCAAAACCAGTGAAAATAACCACAAGTCCACTAGAACTTTAAAATGTCGCCGGAAAGTGCTCACAATAACAATAGCAAGGATCCACAAGAGAAATAACAACCATTGTTAACGTCGTCGGAGTTCACAAACTCCGGCCAAGTACAAAAATGAGAATCAGTCCGTCAATCTACACCAGCAACAAATATCAGAAAATAAGAAACAACGCAGGTCGCCGGAGTTTTTTAGAACTCCGGTGATATGCACAATGCAAAATCAGTCCAACCAACACAAATAACAGATCAGAAAAAAAATCAAATCATCCACCAGCAACAACCAACAATAACCAAACGTCATAATATATAATAGCAACAAAAGAGAAATGACCACCGTCTCCACCAGTCGCCGGTGGTCAGCTCCGGCGAGGCAGAGGCGATGCAGCATAAAAGGGTTTACCGAGTGACGGTGGTGATGGTGCTCGCTATGGATCGCTTCCAGCCATCGCTTGCGCCTCACGAGCGGGCGGCGACGGGAGCAGCGAGAGTTGGGGTCGACGGGATGGTGGTGGTGTTCGTCGGAATTGGGTGTTGGTTTGGACGGGACAGTGAGTGGAGAAGATGATGAGAGTGTAGATGTAGGGGAGAGAGAGGTTGCGGCTGCTGTGGTTTGTGAGGGCTGCTGAGGGTTCGCTGGTGGTGATGAGAAAGGTCGCCGGAGTTGTGGGGGTGTGTGTGTCTGGGCAGTGGGCGAGTGGTTGAGGGGACAGGGGAGAGGGTGGTCGACGGGAAAGTTGGGTGAGGGATGGTGAGGAGAATGGGTTTGTGCGGCTGACCCTCTGCGAAAGGGGCAGGTGTGCGCGGTGTGATGTTGATAGGGGTTCGCGGAGCTTGGAGCCGGCGGCGGCGACGACGGGAAGGCGGGAGAGAGGTGAGGAGAGGTCACGATCTTTGATTTTGTGCGGCTGGCTTATCAGAGTCGACCCTCTTTAATAAAAGGGGGGGGGGTAATGTTTATTATATAGGGTAGGTTTTTAGGGTTTGGTATTTGGAGGGGAAAATGAAAAGTGGTATTTGATTTTAGGGGAGAAAATAAAAAGATGAAAGTTTGGATGAAATTAAAAAAAATGATGTTGGATTAGACTGATTCAAATTGTGTCTTGGACTGGACTGGTTTGACAAAAAATGCAAGGCTGGTTAATTATTTAAAGAAAAAATTATTTCAAAAGATGCAACATTATAAAATGCAACGCCGACGCATAGAATACTAAAATGCAATATTTAAGAAATGTTTAATGCCTGATTAAAAGTAAAAACGCGGTGCCGATTAATTATTTTAAGAGATGCCAATATTATTAAAAATAAACGGCTGTGTAACAATAATAAAACATAATATTAACAAAGACATAATGCTTAATTTAAAATAAAAAGATAAAAAATGCAAAAAATGCTGATTAAAATGCGGTGTCCTAAAACACATAAAATTGCAATAAATATACGACCAGATAAATTGAGGATAAAGTCTCCTCATTCATCCACTTCGGCTGACCAGAAGCTCATATCTTCCATTTCTTGGAGATAAATGGAGATCAACTGGGGATCCTCTAACTGAATCTTTTGCACGATCTATGGGATTGCCTCGGTTAGAGGTCTATCCGGGGCCACATTATCTTGTCGGGGTTCCTCCGTCGGGTTGTCGGTAGATTGTTCATCTAGTTTTAGTTAACCCGACGTTTCTCCTTCAGGTGTAATTACCCCTAAAGCAACTGAGCCAAATGCCCACTCGATATCTTCAGCTATGAAAGACTTAGTAATCTCATGATTTTCTACTGCCTTGGTGTTAGAAATCCGATGTAATGTCTATTGCATCTTACGCAAGGCCTTGGCACGTTGCATCTTTCTTTTCTGAGTTCTGGATGCGACTCTCGATAGTGCCTCTTTCTTTCCCGGGAGCCTGATTGACAAACCACTTCTTATCTTCTGCGTTGGCGGTTGGTTTAATCATTCTCTAGGGTCTCGTCTGGTCCTAATTTCTCATCGTGATGCATAAGGACGGAACACCCTCATTTTACATTAAACTCGACCATCATCTGTCTGGTTTTAGGGAGTGGTTCTTCATCTATTCGAGGCATGCTTGGTTGCCAGTTGGTTGGCATCCGTACTTGCCCTCAGGCCTGTGCCTGGCGTTAACACGACCCTTCTTAGCCTCATAGTCTGTTCCTAAAGTTCTCGTTCAATATCTCTCGGGTATTTAGGGCGGCCATGAAAATTGCTCCTAGCTGGCTGCCTGTCATCATGAACATCATGTAGGCTACCTAAGCGGTTGAACACAGAGGTCTTTGTGGACTTCTCCCATTCGGTAGGTTTCTTCGGGACCCACACTCTCTCAGCGGTCGTTTCCCTTTGATGTCCCTTGATTTACCAGGTTTAGCAAAAGATACCATAGATATTAGTACTGTCGGAAATGGATGGATTGGGTACTGGCAATGACAGCTGGAATGGTAGTCCACTGCAAACAGCGTCATCAAATAGCCGAGTAAGTCATAGTCGGGGGCCATCGACTTGCCAACATTGTTCGCATGCATCGTAGGGTCCTTGCTGTGAACTCCAACATTGTTCTTATGCATCGTAGGTGACCCCGAATTCGATTCTCTGCCGTTTTATCGGCTGCCAAAATCGAGAGACAAATTGATTCCTTAACTTAAGCGATTTGGGCTAGAAATAGAACTCTAATTACCAGCAATAGGTTCCCCAACTACTCCAGAAAGTGTTAGGACGGTGATATGAGTAAACTAAGAGGTAAGAAACATGAATGCAACTGAGTACAATAAAGTAAAGAATAAAAGATAAATATAGATAAAAATTGAGTTGTTTGATTGATTGGTGGTGTTCTGTTTGTACAAAGAATGTTCTTATTTATAGTATACAATGAACTTGCTCGGATAATGGCCCTTTCTTTTAGCTGTTGCTGGCCGTTACCGCTTCTAGGGCTCCGGAAACACTTTTGACTTGGTCGTTAAAACGTCTGCATATGAGTGAGTCCCATTCGTACCTCTAACTGACAATTCGGCTAAAATGCCTTAGTAGCCGATGAAGTTCTTGTAGTCGTGGGCTAGGAGTAAATTCGGCTCTGGAACAATTCGGATGTCACTGAATTCGGCTAAACACTTAAATTATTTTTGAGTGTTAACAGTATCGTTCCACCGTAATGTAGCCCTAACCGGCCATCCTCAAACTCGATGTCAACCTTCAATGAGTTGATGAAACTGAACCTTTACATGCAGATATCGACGTGAACGTTACTTGTGGGATTGGTCCAGGTATGTATAGACGGATTTAAAACGAGTTTAAAGAGTTCAACTCAACTCAATACTTTGGGGGGAGGGGGAGCTTTTCCAAAGGAACCTTTTGGGGGCCTCTCTCTTCCTTATCATCGTGCTCAAGCTGTATTCAGGAGAGTCACTTGATTGCCTCGTTGAATCATAAATACTAGAGTTGTCAAATTGACGAGATGGGTCAAACTAATAAACTGGTCATGATCCAACTCATCCGAAACGTGCTTGGGTCAAAACGTTGGATCAAGATGCCATCCGACCTACCTAACTTGACTCCCCGAGTTAGGTGAAGATGCCAAATAATAATAAAGATTTGTTAGGCCAACTAATTATTTTTTTAAAATTAATTAGTTTCATTACATAGGGGTAGGGAAAGGGGAAATTGGAAGAAGGGATCACAAGGTGGGGAATCGAACCCTCACCAACAAGATGAAAGTTTAGGTAGCCAATCAATTGAGCTACTAAGATCACTCAACCTGTTTAAACTTGAGCAGGTTGACCAAGTTACTAAAAGTAGGTTGATTTTACCATACCTCTAATACAAAAAAATATTATGCTCGTTTATATATATGTATAGATAGCTTAGCCTCATTTTGGATTCATTTATTATAAATCATAGATTCGTCTCTGCATGCATGGTATTCACAAATTATTTATTAAATAAGACATCGTGTCTTGGGATAGTAGGGTTGGTACCTTGCGCGATGGCAGGGAACAGAATAAGTGAATAGCAAAAGGGGACTTTCCTTTACAATCAGCTGGTGACGAGAGCTATGATGTGGTATCAAGGGGAGAGTGATACAGTGAGATTGGGTGATGCAAAAATGCTTATAAAGGAAGGATACAACAATTTTTCACTGATTTGAGAAGTGATATTGGATTACTAGAGCTTTTGATTATCCAGGTAAAACTTTAATTTGTAAACTCTCACTGTAAGAGCCCGTTCATTCGAATGCAATATATTTTCATCGCGGAGCATATATGTGTGTTGTAGGGTTTTATTGAGTCTAAAACACACAAGTAAGACACATCCGAAGTTTAAAATTTAATAAACGTACTTGCCCCAACAAAGTTGTCTGGTATGATTACGTTACTATTGAAATCTGCAAGACAAAAGAAAACTTACAATTTATGTTATCTTTAGTCTTTACTAAAAGGAGCGCATACCATTGTCTCTTCGGGTGTAAACCTTTGCTATGGTATACTCCCTGTCAAGAAAGCCAGAAAATCTTGGCAGAAGTTTGAGAGGATTTTAATCTCTGAACTCTGAGTTCAGAAAGTAAGAAGGCTTAGTTAAAAACTCTAACATAAATTATGAGGTTAAGTGCCAAATATATAGGGAAAAAACCTAAACCAAATCAGACTCATATCATGCCTTAAAACCTGTCCAAAATCCGAAATTCAGCGGGCCAGTCGAACTGGACCCACTACCGCATTAGCACCGCGGCTCTGCCTCTTAGGCGCCGCGACGCCTCTCCTGTTTTAATATTTCTGCACGTTTTAATTTTAATTTAATCTAATTTTGACTTAATTAAATAATTTTCATCAAATAGAAATTATCCCATAATTTATTATTATTTAAAATATCTCAATTCTAAATTGAATAATTCATCCTCTGTCAATATACCCTTAGACCGAAAAGATAATCGACTTAGTGTAACCTTTTAGGCCTTACACATCGACACTTAATCAAATTAATGTTCACACGGAACTCCTAGACTGCGCCGGTGACGAACTCAATGTGTGAAGTACGTTTACAAGACTCATAGTAAACACAACCTTTATGCAGGATGATAGATGTTACACCCCGTAAATTCAAGAGAATAAGATAAGAACGTACGAAAGGAAATAAGGTTTGAATTTGGAAAGATAAGTTAGCAAAACTGTTGTAGGCAGATTTTCAGTCAACTTTGGAGCGGCATATCTCCTAGTTCATTAGGAGTTTTTAGGTGTTTCAAATGCCTAGTATGAAGCTTGTTGAGTCTAGTGTCTAACGCAACAAACCGCTCGTCGATTTGACATCGGAGTAGAAAGTTATGGATGTTACAAGATCAGCCGCGTAAGAGGGGAAAAATGTTTCAGCCACAGCGCCACGGCTACACTGCGGGGCATGGCGCCAAGGCGGGATTTTCCGCAAAAAATGGGAAAAAATCAGAAGATATTTTGTAAAAGGCCCATGGGAGGGCGACAAGTGTCCCTCCCATCTTTTTGACCAAGAGAGGGTCTTGTTTTAGGACCAAGTCTTCATTTGCAAAGATTTTCCTAAAGAAAATTCCCCTCTTCTCTCTCAAAAAAATTGATGAACCCCAAGTGTGATGAGATTTTTTGGAAAGGCAACAAGAAGGAAATATGTTGGCAAACTTGTAGAGGGTTCGTGTGGGTGATTTTAACGTGAAGAAGATTTCGGAAAGAGGGCTTATTGAGGTAAAATCTTCACCTTCTTATGTAATTGAAGATTACATGTTATAGTAGTTAAGAAATGAGCATGTGGTATATATATATTAAAGTTTGAAAAGATTTGGATCATGTCGACTTGTTGAAAACCGAAAATGGGCATGATAGTCACTCATGCTGTAATCAATTCGGTTGTTAGCTAAAATCGTTACATGTTATAAATAGAAGGGTATATAATTGGTTATGACTTATATAACATGTTAGAATAACGAGTTGGATTGAAAGGATTTGAAAAAGATGATATGTGAGCATGTTGTAGCCAAGGAGTTGCCTTAAACTAATTGGATTGTCTAATATGAATGGTGGGGCAGAATTTTACACGTCCGGTTAGGCGTGTAATCCCCTGTGTATTGCTGAATTGTTGGGCCTTAAATGTGGCGTTTGGTTATTGAATTCGGGCCTTGAAAAAGGTGGAAAAGTGCGTAGAAACAAAGGAAGTACTGTCCAATTTTCCGTAGAATAAGGGACTTTACAATTAGAATATTCTACATTGAAGCTAGAAGCTAATAGACGTATTATGGTTATTATAGGTTGACCTACTACGGACGGCATATTGGACTTGACAAGTGGATTAAGCCGGAGAGGTATGTGGAAACTTTCTTATCTCTTGAGCATGAGTAGTTATAAATGTATAGTACGGTAGACGTACGTGATTTAAATGAAGTCAGTTCATTTGATATACTTGACTTGTTTTAAGAATGTCTCAGTTGGTTGAGTTAGAGAATTAACTCACTTGTTCTTAGGAAAAGGTTAAAAGAATGGTTTATTCTAATAAGGTAGGCAATGATTTCTTGACATGAAAAAGAATAGAATACTTGATTTAGAAAGTATTGATTCTTGAACTATCCTAAAGATAAGAAACTTGTTTTCTAAAGTTAAGAGACTTGAATTATTTTGAAAGTTATGTAACTTGATTTGAAAGTATAAGTCTCCTGGTCATAAAAAGAATGAAGCTGTCTTAAGACATAAAGAGTTATAACGGCATTATGAGAAGTTAGTTATGACGACTTTATGAAGGGATAAGGATGTCTTAGTTCTAAAACATAAAGTTAGTATAACGACCTTATGAGAAGTTGGTTATAACAACTTTATGGAAGGTTGAAGGAATGGTTTTCTCGAGTAAGGTAAACAAAGATGAATGACTTGAATAAAGAAGGGCAATTTGATTTAAAGACATCAATTGCTTAAAGTTTAAGTAAGGGTCACTTGATTTAGAAGCCTAAAAGTCTAATTCTAAGTGTAGTGACGTTTGTGAAATGTAGATTAGCCTTGATACTACGAGTGTTAGTATCTTGGGGTCTTACATGAAAATGAGTCTTTTGAAAGAATAGAAGTATATAGTACGTTGGGTTAAATTCCCGGAAATTGTTACTTGCTATGAAAGTGCCTTGAGGTTATAAAATGAGATCCATTTGGTAGGTTAATGAAAGTCTAAAGATTTATTGAACTTGCCTATACTCGCTTGTGATAGCCTTGGAGTGCAAGTATTATGTTGTTACGCTGCCGTGACTCTCAGTTGGAGGGTCGGCTGTCTTGTTGTGAGATTATTTGGACGTACCGACAGTGATGGAGGATTCCACGGGTATGCTTCCATTGTGATTGATCCATGAACATGCTTGCGATGAGGGATTCTGGGGCATGCTACCATGATGCGGGTTAAATTCCCGGATACGATTATTATTCCATGAATTAGCTCTCCATGAAGACATGTACCCGAGATGAGGGATTCCACGGGCATGTTATATACGATTATTATTCCATGGATTAGCTCTCCATGAAGACATGTACCCGAGATGAGGAATTCCACGGGCATGTTATATACAATTATTATTCCATGGATTAGCTCTCCATGAAGACATGTACCCGAGATGAGAGATTCCACGGGCATGTTATATACGATTATTATTCCATCGATTAGCTCTCCATGAAGACATGTACCCGAGATGAGGGATTCCACGGGCAGGTTATATACGATTATTATTCCATGGATTAGCTCTCCATGAAGACATGTACCCGAGATGAGGGATTCCACGGGCATGTTATATACGATTATTATTTCATGGATTAGCTCTCCATGAAGACATGTACCCGAGATGAGGGATTCCACGGGCAGGTTATATACGATTATTATTCCATGGATTAGCTCTTCATGAAGACATGTACCCGAGATGAGGGATTCCACGGGCATGTTATATACGATTATTATTCCATGGATTAGTTCTCCATGAAGACATGTACCCGAGATGAGGGATTCCACGGGCATTGTTATATACGATTATTATTCCATGGATTAGCTCTCCATGAAGACATGTACCCGAGATGAGGGATTCCACGGGCATGTTATATACGATTATTATTCCATGGATTAGCTCTCCATGAAGACATGTACCCGAGATGAGGGATTCCACGGGCATGTTATATACGATTATTATTCCATGAATTAGCTCTCCATGAAGACATGTACCCGAGATGAGGGATTCCACGGGCATATTATATACGATTATTATTCCATGGATTAGCTCTCCATGAAGACATGTACCCGAGATGAGGGATTCCACGGGCATGTTATATACGATTATTACTCTATGGATTAGCTCTCCATGAAGTCATGTACCCGAGATGAGGGATTCCACGAGCATGATATATATATATATATATATATTGCATATGTGTGTCTGCACGCGATGAGGTAGGATGCCACTGCGTCACACAGTTATCTTTTACAACTACTACATTTCAGGTGTGGGATTCCACTGGCAGAGATATATATATATATATATATATATATATATATATATATATATATATATATGTATTGTATGTGTGTACGCCGACAGTGAGGTAGGATGCCACGGGCGCGTCACAGGGTTATATTTTACGCTTACGGCTGTCGGCAGTGATGGAGGATTCCACGGGCACGCCTTGAGATTTTGAGGACTTGAGACCCTTGCTGGACTGTGTGATGATGTTGAGGGCTTGTGTTCCTAGCTATGGTGTGACTATTGTTCATATGTTGAAATAGTCTTTAAAAGGTAAAATTGACTTTCATTACTTTTATTTCGGCAAGACACGGTTGTACTGTTAATTTGGTTATCATACATGTCTCCAGCTTTATTTTAGACTATTATGATTTAAATTACAGTACCTTCAGTTTTACATACTTGGTACATATTTCGTACTGACCTCCTTCGGGGGGATGCGTTCATGCCGCAGGTTGAGGTACATAGCTTGCTGATCCGCACTCTAGGATCACTGTCCAGTTTTTGGAAAGCTCCATTTCTCCGGAGGCTTTATCTTTTGGTACGGTTCCCTGAGGTTGTAAATTCATGTACATTCAGGGGTATGGCGGGGTCCTGTCCCGTCACAGTTGTTATGTCAAACTCTTAGAGGTCTGTAGTCATATCTTGTGGGTCGCTTTGTAAAATAAAATAAAATGAGGTAACTGCTTTTGGATTTGTATATATCCAGGGAGGTAGCCTTATCGGCTAACCTATTATTTATTCTTGTTAAGTTTATGTATGTTCCGCTGATTATTGTTGACACCCAATTTTGACCCTCCCGTCCAGTCCTTAACTACAAAATTACACTAATTTTTAAAACATAATTTTTTATAATAAAATGCAACAATAAAATATTAATACATGCACAAATAAGCAATTTAATAATGGCACCGCGTCGCACGTAGAAAATTAAGCACTTAGAGTCTCGCACCCGCATTTATTAATTTTAAGCCCTGACATAATTCTTAAATGATAATAAATACATAAAATAAATAATTTAGCAATGACATCATAGTCGCATTTATTAATACGCAAAGCAATTTCATAATTATTGTAGCGCCTAAAGTCATATTAAGATAATTTAATCTTAACTTAAATAATAATAATAAATAATAAGATTTTAAATAATAGCGCCGCATTTTACGTAAAAATCATTAAGCAATCCTTAAATATCATATCTGCATTCAGCATTTAAATAGTTTAATAATAATCTAAGCTCCATTCAATTTTTAATTTAACATCGCAAAATACGCGTAATAAGTAAGATTTTTATAACGACGTCGCATTATAAAAATTAAGCACTGATTAAATAACACACCCGTCTTTATTTTTTATAATAATTTAAACTCAAACTTAGACTAATAAAGCACCTAAATAATTTAATCACATTTATTAATTTAATTTACCACTAATTAATTAATAATACACTACCCAAATTAATACCTAATTAAAACTAACTACCCTAAATTCGCCCAAGCCCAAAACGCAGACCAGCAGCCCATACCCGCGGCCCAACCCGCTGGCCCATCGCGACCAACCCCTATTTCCTTCCCCTCCACGCTTCATCCTCTTCAGAAAAACATAAGAGCCTAACATAAACCTAGACAAGAACCCTAGCATCCGCCGCACCTCCCTTACCTCGCACCCCCCATCGCTGCACCTTCCCTGCCGAGATTCTCGCCGGAGAATCCGGGGGGCTTTCCCATACCCATGCATACACAGAACCAAAGATTAACACCGAATCATCTATTTTTGGTAAAAAATCACACAAAATCGCAGGCGAATAAACACGAAATCAGAGTAAGAATAAGCACAAATCTCGTCCAAAATCAACTACCAAACTTAGAACCAAGATTGAGACTATAAATTAATCCTTATACATGCAACTGGGATCATCTTTTTATCGTCGGAACCCGTAACTGCGAATCCGCACTCTCCCCTTTTTTGACTAACAGAAGTCGATCGGTAGACATGCAAGACAGGAGAAGGGGAAGCATCGACTAAGTCCTGGAATCAATCGAAAATCCAGTAGTGAGGGTTCTCACCAGCAAAATCAGGAATCCAAAGCACAAATCCAAAACCTTTCTTCTAATAACAGCTTAGAGTCGACCACAAAACGATATCGCTTTCAATCGCATAGCATAAAACCTCTGAGCGGATCGACGACTTGATACGTGGTCTCGGTTCGCTGTCCGGAGAAGGTAAACCCATCCCCTTTCAGGTTTTCTTATGCGATTTACACTTTATAACATGTTTGAGTGATACGCTCTGTTGATAATGTTTAACACTTTTAATCACTGATGTGTGTGATCGAAGTTACTGGTTTAGCGTCGGCACTGTTTTACTTGACTGTTAACTTATCTATTTTTACTGTCAATACTCATCTGTTGTAATTAATCTGATTTGTTTCGTCTCTGATTTGCGATAGTTGAAGGCTGGTCATGTTAACCTATTCAAATGCCTCCCTGATCAAATTAATATTATAAAGATTTGGCTGCTAATATACTCATAAACCTGTTCAGAATAGTCAGTGTGTATAAGGAGTTATGGGAGTATTGTGCTATTGTGTTTGTCCCTGTGGAAAGTGTCTATATCTGCTTCGTGTTTAGTTAGAGAGGAATACACCTCTTAGCTTTCATGCTGTTTTATGCATCCTGCCTCAGTTGTAACCTGAATTTGTTAGAAGATAAGTTGTGGTTAGGACAGTCTTCAAGGTTATTCAATATTACTCATGTTATAATATGTTGTCGACTTTTCATGAAACAATTAAAACTTGCTTACATTTTCAATCTAAGTTCACTGTGTCGGGAGTTGGAATATGTTAATATGGCATTTGTTATGCCCTGGTGCTGTTGGGTGAGTCGTGTTATGATCGTTTCTCTCGTTAGTATCTCTTGTTAATATCTGATCTCTCCATATGATTTGCGGTGTAAGTGGTAGACGAAGTATGTAGATTTTAGGATATCATGTTCTGCATAACCATGTCTATTATCCCTTATCTTCTGAAAGGCCCATCACTAATATGCCTGTCCTGCCCTGCATTTTAGGTTGAATCATGTAGGTTGATTATTTTATATTCGCTTGATATTAAGCACGCATGTTTTCAACTTAAACGACCTCTATTTTGCAAATCAGGCCTCGGACCAGTCAGATCCTCACATCTAGCATTTTCTTTCTTGCAGTGGTGTTATACGCCGATGTTTCTCATGTCTAAAATGTAGCGTAAATGGAACCTCATAAACCAGTCTCATAGCTTCGATACAGCCCCACTCATCCTTACATGTTCCTGTATTTGCAAACATTTAGTATAACATTGGCCTAATTTTAAAGCGTTGAGTAATCGCATCCCTCGGGGCAGTGTCTAATATGTTGCGTGTTGAACGATTTGGTAAGAGCATGTTAGTTTGTTCGTCTTCGTACCCGGAATCATTTTTTCGAATTAGCCACCTATCTATGATTAGTCCAGTCTTGATGTAGTTACACACCTAATAATGTTGCCTCAAATGGTTATGTTTAATACCCTTCCAGCCTGAAGTATCTTGGCTGGTTTAGATACTGATTTGCATCCTTGATAACTGGTACTGGTTTCATGTTGTGTACTGCTGTAATTGACTGGAAGATTTAAGTTTAAATGAAACCCCACACTGATTTTTGGCAAGTTGTTCCCCGAGGTCATTTATTTGACCAAAAGCTCAACTGATCATTTGCTTGGTCCAGCAACCTTGCTTATTTTCTAAATACACATATGCATATCATATCTGGGCCACTTACATTCTGCATATTTTTTGAGACATAATTCTAACTTTGATAAAGAAATAGATTGATATCAATTGGGCCCTCCTATTGACGAAATAAAATAATTATATACGTTTGAATTTTGTGCCAATGTTGTTTATTATTCTATGTGGTTTAGAGCATTTACTAATCTTTATTTTTTATCTTTTGCATGACACGCATCGGAGCTAAACGAAGAGTCTCATTGCGAGATTCCTCATGAGTTACCACAAACGAGGACCTACATCTATGTGCATCTTCATCTCCGCCTCAAAAATTCCAAGCCACCGGCGAATGACATCGCCATTTCCCTCGAGTCACCTTTATCCCGCCCCCATTTATTTGTTGTGAACTAATTGTCTAACAGTGCATTATTAATGTTATACTTAAGGGTAGTTAATCTTAACTCAATAAATTAGAAGGTAGTTTGATACCAGAAATCCATTTCTCCTAAGTTAATTGTTCTTAGCTTGTAATACACCGCTTAAGTTACATTAAAATCACTTAGTAACTCTCGCTAGCACGGCTATTCATATAGTTAAAATATTATCTAACATGAGGAACTCATTTTCTTATAAACTCTACTATTGCATACATTATTTTAAAAAATCATACTTTTATTACCTCTTGCCTAATAGACACTTGTACATGTTAGACATATTTTTATAAATGTATACTTTGCCATAACTAATTTTGCATTGCTACCCTTTATATTATGCTATGCAATAAAAACATTTTATTTAAGTATTTTACGAACGAATATGTTCCTTCAAAATTAACCTATTTTTTATAAACAAACATTATGATTTTCTTTTACTATCAAAAAATGTATTTTTCTCTTAGGGATATTTACAACATCTTTTACTTAAATAATTTTAACATACATTTTTCTTAGCACAAATAATTAACCCTAGGTTTGAACGGACAACCACAAGTTAACGGATTCTTTAGGGTGCCTGACCCCTTCCCTTTAGGATAATAAAGAATCATTTCCCAGAATCTCATCAAGATTAGCAGACCATAAAAATGGAGCTAATGTTTACTTTAAACTAGTTAACATTTAGGTGTCCTAATTCACCAAAATAATTAGGTGGCGACTCCGCGAACCCGTTTAGCACCCCCTTAGCATTTAGCACATTTTAGCACTTTTAATATTCTAGCCCTCTTTTACCCCTTTAGCACCTCTTTAATATTTTAGCATTCTTTTGCACTTTTAGCATTTTATTCTATTTTTCTAACCTTTTATTAAGAAGGAGTTTTTTTTTTAAAATGTCGCGGTCGGAAAAGGGGCGTGACAATTATCTCTGATGTATACCTGTAAGGGTGCCCAAGTAGGGCACCAGTCGCGGGCCCGGGGTCGGGTCGTGACAATAGATTCCTTTCATTTTCAACACACTTGATCAAGCTTAGAATTTGCCAATTGTCTATCCAAATGGCTTGATCACTTTATCTCATCTATATTAGTCGACAACTAGATCATATCTCAAATATGTCTCTTGCATTGGCCAATGACTTAGTCGACCTAATATTACTGAGAAGCTGAGTGTTATCTCGAATATCTAATCGAGGAATGAATCCTATTCTTGGCTCAACTACCACCTTAGTCAGTATCTCAATGTACCCAATACAAGTCATGTCTTATCCTACGAGGAATTTAAGCTTAGGACAAGATCAAAGTAATTTACTCTACAAACCAGGTGCGTATTGACCTGAAGTCAAAGGACCTCTATCTCCCATATGCTGATAATACTCTAGACATGTATAACAAATAGTTTATCAGCATGGTATGTCAATACCCTCTAAGAGTATCCATGTGTCAATTACTAGTAACTATTACTAGTAGTAAGTGAGACATACTACATCCTCTAAGAATGTGATGCAGACCACATGTCGACTTATAATATATTATTGATATCCCATTCTCAATAATCATCGGTCTAGGCTACTTTAAGAACTATGTTCTATCATTAATATCTCACACTATTAATGACAACATTTAGTTCAAGGATGCACATTAATGAATAATATAAATAATCAAATAATAATTCAGTAATTGCAAAATGCTAAAGTATATTAATCTGATTAATAATATGAATGTGTTCAAGTACATCTGCTCATAAAATGATTATTTCTAGGACATATATACTTTAATCTCCCACTTGACCTAGAGTCAATCACTAACGTATCTAATGCCCATATTTTCAAAATGACCATTGTGGTTGGCTAAGCTTAATGGTTTAATAAATGGGTCTGCTAGATTTTCATTTGTGGGATGTAGTCTATATTTATTTCTTCAGTCTCCACCGTCTCTCTAAGTATGTGATATTTCCTTTGTACATACTCATTTCTGTTCGTTGATCTTGGTCTCTTAGCTTGCGCAATCGCACCAGTGTTGTCACAATAAATCGTTATTGGACAAGTGACACTTGGAACAACCCTTAGTTCCTTTAAGAACTCAGATATCGCGACATCTTCCTTGCCAGCTTCTGATCCAGCAATGTACTCGACTTCTGTTGTCGAATCATCAGTTGTAGTTTGCTTGGAACTTTTCCAACTTACTACTTCACCATTTAAAATGAAGGCGTATCCAGATTGAGATTTGAAGTCATCAAGATCTGTCTGAAAGCTAACATCAGTGTACCTAGTAGCTACTAGCTTTTCTTGTCCACCATAGACTAACAAATATTCTTTAGTTCATCTAAGATACTTAGGAATATTCTTGACTGCTTTCTAGTGTTGTTCCCCAGGATTCTGCTGAAATTTGCAAGTCATACTAAGTGCATAGGCCATATCTGGCCTTGTACAGGTCATGACATACACGATTGACCTTATAGCTGAAACATATGTGATCCTCTTCACGCGTTCAAGTTCTGCAACAGTAGAAGGACTATCCTTCTTTGATAACTTGATGCCTTGACATATTGTAAGATTTACTTTCTTAGAATTCTCCATAGAAAAACATTTTAGCACTTTGTCTATGTATATGGACTGACAGCCCCAACAATCTTTTAGGTCTATCTCTGTAGATCCTATTTCCAAGAATATAACAGGCTTCACCTAAGTCCTTCATCATGAAGGTGCTGAATAACCATTCATTGACTGATTGCATACGAGTCTTATTATTTTCCATTATCAATATGTCATCTACATATATGACAATGAAGACAATACTCTCATCTGTGCGTTTACTATAAACACATGAGTCTTATTTGCTTCTAACAAAGTCAAACGGTTTGACTGCCTTGTCAAAGCAAATATTTCAACTCCTTGAGGCTTGCTTAAGTCCATAAATGGACTTCTGTAGATTGCATACTGCTTTGGGTTGAGTTTTGTATGTAAAACCCTTTTGTATCATATACACCTCCTCAATTAAGTTTTCATTGAGGAAGACAATTTTAACATACATTTGCCAAATATCATAATCATAGTATGCAACTATTGCAAGCAAAATCCGAATGAATTTAATCTTTGCAACATGTGAGAATGTTTCATCATAATCGACCCCAGGCCGTTGATTATAACCTTTTGCCACCAATCTTGTTTTATAAGTCTGTACTTTTCCATATGCATCAATCTTCTTCTTGAAGACCCATTTGCATCATATGGGTCTAACCTCTGTTGGAAAATCAACCAAGTTCCATACTTTATTTATGTACATGGACTCCATTTTGGATTTCATGGCTTCATGCCATCTCTGTGAATCAATGTCAAACATTGCTTCGCTGTAGGTAGTAGGCTCATCATCATCAAGAATATCTATCTCATTGTGTGTTTCAACAAGGAGATTATGTCTTTCAGGTGCACAATGAGTCCTAGTGGTCCTACGGAGTTGAATATTATGTGTTTCAGTATTTGTTGCATTTTGATTTTGAGAAGATGTCTGTGTGTTGGACAATCCAGCACCTTGAGAACTTTCAGGAATATCATTTTGAACAGGATGTTGCACAACCATTGTGTCATCCTCCATTGGTTGTGTGTGTGAGAATCTTACATTTCTGCATTATTCCTCAATTCACTCCCACTGGCTGAAGGGCGTACACTAAGTACCCAATCACCATCAAATACTCCCACTGAATCCTTGCCTAGTTCATTTTACAAGGGTTCATTCTCCACATTATTTTGTACTTCTTGAATTTCTTCAACTTCTATCTTGTTGTAACTCTGTTCCTTGTAGACATATTCTTCTTCAAGGAAAGTTGCATTTCTGGAAACAATTACTTTATGTTTGCCAGGAAGATAGAAGTAGTATCCCCTTGTTTCCTTAGGATACCCCACAAAATAATACTTCTCACTTTTAGATTCTAATTTGTCAGTAAACAACTTCTTTACATATGCTGGGCACCCCCAGGGCCGCATGTGTCTAAGTATTGGCTTCTTGCCATTCCATATCTCATACGTGTCTTCTCTACTGACTTTGATGGAACTCTGTTCAAAACATAGATTGAATTTTGTAATGCATATCCACATAGGTATGTAGGTAGAGTTGAGAAGCTCATCATGAATCTAACCATATCTAATAAGGTCTGATTTCTCCTCTCAGCAACACCATTCATCTGTGGCGTTCCAGGAGGTGTCCATTGTGATTGGACTCCATGAAGCTTCAAGTAATATAGAGATTCTATAGCACCGGAGTCGTTATCTTAAAGGCAAAGAAGGAGGGAAAAAAGTCTCCCGCTAGGTGGGGATAGCACGCACACCCGAATGGTCGTAGGGCCTTGTAATCTGGTATACGACCAAAAGAGTTTCACTAGAAATTCTTTACTTAAGTATTCACCTCCTCGATCTGATCAAAGAATTTTAATACTTGTTTCAAGTTGCTTCTCTACTTCGGACTTGTACTCCATGATTTCTCAAAAGCTTCATACTTATGTTTCATAAGATACACATGCCCAAACCTTGAGAAATCATTTGTAAAAGTGATGAGATAAAGAAATCCTTCCTTAGCTTGAGTTGAAAACGACCCACATATATCGGTATGGACTAACTCAAGTACCTTTTTGGCACGTACCCCTTTCCCATAAAGTGATTTAGTTGTCATATTTCCTCTTAAGCAAGATTCACAATTACCATATGACTCTAAGTCAAATGGTTCTAGGTAGTCTAACTTCCTTAATCTTGCTATTCTTGATTCATTGATGTGACCAAGTTTACAGTGCCATAAGGTGATTTCTTGGATTACTTATTTTAGCTCATTTATTTTATATATTGAAAATTTCACGACTACAATTTAGAACATACAATCCATCCACTAGCGGAGCACTTCCACAAACAAAACCATTAAAAGACAGTACATAACTGCCATTGGCACTGAATGAAGAAAACCCCTCAGTGTCTAACACTGGGATGGAAATAATATTCCTCGTCAATGAGGGAACAAAATAACAATTATTTAGTTCTAAACAAAAGCCAGAAGGTAAATCTAGTCTATAGGTTCCCACGCGTTCAACATCCACTCGTGCTCCATTTCCACCGCGCAGGTCTACCTCCCATGGTCCGACCTTTCTGCTGTTAGTCAGACCTTTCACATTATTAAAAATGTGAGAGCCACATGCGGTATCTAATACCCAGTAGTGAGAGTTACTTATATACATATTTATTTCAAAGGACAAACATACCTTGTCCAACAGGTCCAGAAGCACATAGTGTCTTGTCTTCTCTTGGATCTGTGCAATGTCCCTCATAAGCTTTTAGCATGTTGTGAAGTTCTGGAATATTCACCTTGGTTCCATTCATGTTGAAGTTCACAATGAAATTCTCAAATGAACCAGAAAGCGAATTCAGGATCAGGTTGACAGAGACATTTACAGGCAGCTTCGTTCCAATCGTAGCCAACCTCTCTATTAACCCAATCATCTTTAAAACATGTTGTGACACCTGACCACCCCTTCGCTCAACTTACACTTAAAGAGATCTCTTAACAGTTCATACTCCATTATCTGAGAATGTGAGTCATAGAGACTCTTCAAGTGTTCTAGCATCTCGTTGGGGCCCATATTTTCATGTTGTCTCTGTAACTCAGGAGTCATAGAAAATAACATGACACATTGTGCCGCAATAACATCATCAAGATATTTCTGATAGGCCGTCTTGTCAAACAGGGCGTATACTTCAGAATCTTCAGCATGGACTGTAGGGAGTATTGAATCCAATACATACTTAATTTTTTCTAATCGCAACACCAAACACAGATTTCTTAACCACTCAGGAAAATTGGCTCCATTCAGCTTGTTTGTTTCAACCAACATTTTAAGTGACAAATTCGACATTGTAACTGAAGAAAAGATATACTTGAAAATAACATTCTAATATAATTTTTATTGAACACATTCGTTAACTAATTAACATAGTCTTTTGTTTAATTAACTACCATTATTTTAACATACTCTTTTACCCCATAAAAGAATACAGACTCATATCAAATACGGTCATAATGAGCCAAGATCCAGACTCACGTTGTTTCCGAGTTTTCCGAGGTAGATAACTTCAACAACAAGATCCGGTAGGTCTCTAAACCAATTACAAACAATTTATAACTCTTGGTTGATCGCATGTTCTAAACAATACGATATGCGTCCCTCGGCTGTCCGACACTGGGGCGCCAAGATTGCCTAGCAAGTCAACCCCGTTACGCGACTGCAATTATGTATCTAAGTGGGCTTAGCCTTCATCGAGCAAACACTGGGGTGTAAATACTCACGAATGTTTATCACCTACTACAACATTTATATGCATCTATGAAAGGGTCTGAGTCATCGTAGACTTGGAGCAAATGCTGGGGCATAAATACTCATCTCGCCGAAAAGGATTTTGCACCACAATCAATTATAACGGACGACGCGTTCATTTCAAATGAGACTTGTATTAAATTTGGGGAAAATTTTATTCAGGGTTTTGACCAAGATCAACTTATTACGTATTTCAAACATTACTCAAAACATTTAAACATGTATTTGGGCACCGCCTACCCAAGCATGATAGCGGACTCTAAACTAATTTTGGACGTCGTCTATCCAAGCATGATTGCAGAGTCTGAACTAGTTTTGGACGCCGCCTATCCAAGCATGATTGCGGACTCTAAACTTAGTAAAGTAAATGACAATCATTTAGCACGTAAATAATATACAAACATAATGTGTAATAATAATCATGGATTAAACGTCGAAAAACTAAGATTTTTACATTCTGGAAATTCGGCACCGCGACGCTGAATGCGTAAACATTCATTTGCTTCGATGAATTAGGCCGCGCGCCCACTACGGGTCGCGACGCCGATTTGAAGAGTTCAATTTTAAAACGAAGGTTTTAATCACGTCCCTGATAATTATCGTGACCGACGCCGCGACGCTCTGCCATGGTGCCGCGGCGCCGTTGTGAAACCCTAATTGCGCGCCACGGCGCCCTACAATAGGGCTGCAGCACTTACGTCCATTTCAGAGGGATTCCGCGCTTGATTTTCTAAAAATTGTCCAACCCCTAATATAATTTAGGGTTCAGATTACAGGTCCTTTACAACCACCCGCCATTATCAATAATGCACATATCGACCATCATCCATTCCTATACGTTCTTTATCGTGCACCTTGTTCGTAATGAACCAGTTTCTGCACAAGGCTCAGTTCGTGCTAGAATTGAATGACTTCCTCGATTTAGCGTAGTTGATAATTTAGGGTGATTTCAAAAAGGTTAATCACTCAGTCAAAGTTTGTCAGATTTCAATAGCCTTGTTTTAATTCAGATTTAAAATTAATTTACGTTTAAACCATATTATTATATCTTCCAATTGTTACATAACCATTGAACCAACCTGAGCTGTTATACCACTGTAGGGTTTTGTTGGGTCTAAAACACACAAGTAAGGCACATCAGAAGTTTAAAATTCAATGAACTTACTTGCCCCAACAAAGTCGTCTGGTATGATTACGTTACAATTGAAATCTGCAAGACAAAAGAAAACTTACAGTTTATGCTATCTTTAGTCTTTACTAAAAGGAGCGCACGCGATTGTCTCTTCGGGTGCAAGCCTTTGCTATGGTACAGTCCTCTGTCAGGAAAGCCAAAAAATCTTGGCAGAGGTTTGAGAAGATTTTAATCTCTGAATTCTGAGTTCAGAAAGTAAGAAGGTTTAGTTAAAAACTCTAACATAAATTATGAGGTTAAGTGCCAAATATATAGGGGGAAAATCTAAACCAAATCAGACTTGGATCAGGCCTTAAAACCTGTCCAAAATCTGAAATTCGCTGGGCTATCGAATCGACCCATCACGCATTAGCGCCAGTTCGCCTCTAGCCGTGGCGCCTCCCCTGTTTTAATATTTCTGCACGTTTTAATTTTAATTAAATCCAAAATCCAATTTTGACTTAATTAAATAATTTCATTGTTAAATGTATTTTGTATACACTTTTGAGTCCTTTTTAGTTAGTATTTTACTCTTTTATTCTGCGTTTAATATAGTGTTAGGTGTATTTTTCATTCATTTGTTTCACAGCGGTTATAAAGGACAAGATATTACTTTTGAGGATGAAATTGCACAAGAAAATGCCAAGAAATGAAGTTTAAGAAGTCCCGGGAAGTATAGAGGAAATCAGACGAAGTTCGGATGAAAAAAGGACCAAAATCGTGAAATTCCGAAAATCAGCGTCACTGGCGCCGCAGCGCTAATTATCATGAGAGATCTGTTTTTGTAGCAGTATTTTCGGCGCCGTGGCGTTAGCCTGCAGGGCTACGGCGCCGACGCGGGATTTCTGATTTTTGGGCCGAATTTCAGAGGGTTAAAAGGGTCCGTAGCGCAAGTTTTCTCAAGTATAAAACCCTAAAACCCTGCTCATTATGATATACCTTATACGATATTACAAATCATAATTTTGAGAGGCAAGAAAGAGGCTACAATTGGAGACTCTTGTTCAAGTTCTTTTTCTTTTCCTTATTTTGTTTCAGTTTATGTTGGATTGTAATTTAGTTCTTGACATGACAATGTTTAAGAGCTAATTACTTTAGTAGGGTTTCCGTCGAATCATCTTGAAACTCTTTCATATAGTTAATGCATAGTTAATGATTTCTTCTTCAGCATATTAAGATTTATTCAATATTGTTTTGATTGCTTGATAATTAACTGATCACTAATTGTCATAACTCATATGATTTCGAATCAAAAGTCTGAAAGGTGAGATTTGAATATGCTGTAGTTGTCTAGACATATGTTAAAATCGTGAACGAAAGTACCCCGATACTTGTTTAGTATTTAAGGTTACTGTTCTTAATCCTCCTGTGTGGTAAAATCTATCATAGAAATATAAAAAGTTTCTGCACAAAGTTGAGCTCTTGTATGTCCTAACTGGAATATAATGACAGATTAGTTAACCTGTTATCTTAATAAGAAGAAGAGTCACTAGCATTGCATTAACACGTGAAATAGTGGATAGTTGAGGAGATTGGAAGCCATATTTCCTTCATAACTGTTATAAACCAAAGTATAATCATCTTAGTTTATTTTCTGCACTTTACTTAGTTATAATTATTAGTTATAATTCTCAAACTAAAGAACGTTAACCAAATAGATACCATATAATAGATAGTCGGTATTTGATAATCTAGTGTTTGTGGATGATAACTCGGTCTTACAGATCTTTATTACTTGAACGATACGTACACTTGCTTAAGCATCTAGAAATATCACAACAAGTTTTTGGCGTCGATGCTGGGGACTGTCGTACTGTTAATATCGAATTATCTATTCTTATTTCTAATTTGGTTTTTATTTTCTGCTTTTATTTTATTTTATTTTAGAACATTTTGTCGTGATCTGTTTGTTGTCTTTGATCAGTTTCAGGAAACTTAGTTTATGCGAAGTAGGAGATGGGCTGACATTCCTATCCTTCTAAACCCTAAGATTGAGAGACTGTGCAGACATAACAAGAAAGAAAAGAGAATTGATGATTCATTAGCGATGAGAGATCATCAAAACAACAATTTGGTGAATGATGAGTTACCGCCTGTCGTAAGACAATTCCCTGCAGAAAGGAGATTGGGGGACTATGTGATGTCGACTATTACAGGGGTGCAGACTTGCATCAGGCTTCCAGCTGTTGAAGCCAACAATTTTGAAATCAAACCAGCCATATTGCACTTGGTTCAAGGCTCAGTTCAGTTTGGGGGATTACCGTCTGAAGATCCCCATTTGCATCTAGCAAATTTTCTGGAGCTGTGTGCAACGTTTAAATACAATGGTGTTACTGACGATGCCAGTCGATTGAGACTCTTCCCATTCTCACTCAGGGATAGAGCAAATAGCTAGTTGAATTCATTATAGGCGAACTCCATTACCACTTGGTAAGACTTGGCTCAAAAGTTTCTTATCAAATTCTTCCCTCCAGCCAAAGTAGCAAGACTTAGAGGTGAGCTTACTAACTTTTATCAGATGGAAGGAGAATCACTATATGATGCATGAGAGCGGTTTAAAGATTTGCAGAGGCACATCATGGGATTGAGAAGTGAATGTTGGTCCACATATTCTACAATGGGTTGTGTGGTACAACTCGTACCATTATTGATGCTGCAGCAGGAGGAACATTCATGAGAAAGAGTTCCAATGAGGCACATGATTTGCTAGAAGACATGGACACAAACAACCATCAGGGGGCCGATGAGAGAGCAATGAACAACAGGAAAGTGGCTGGCATTCATGAGTTGGATTGTATCACTGCATTGACTGCTCAGGTGGCCACTTTGACAAAGCAGTTGCAGCAGGTTACTATGCCCGTTAATGCAGTTCAGACAACATTGAGTTGTGAAATCTGTGGGGGTCCCCATTCGTTTGATAGGTGTACAGCAGTGGACCCAAATAATGTGCCTATGGAGCAGGTTCAAGCAGTGGATAATTTGCAGAGGCCCTACAACAACCCCTATTCTAACAAATACAATCAGGGTGGAGAAATCACCTGATTTTTTCGTGGAAGAATGACCAAGGGCAACAACCTCAATTTCAGGGGTAGTTTCAGCAACAACAGGACAATCAAGGCACATCTTTACATCAGTTCAGCCCACCAGTCCTATGATGCGTGATTTATGCACACACTAACGCAAGTGCACGTGTCGTGTCAAGTAATATAGTCTAGGTAAGACTGAATATCGTCCTCAAGGACTGGTTTTCAAGTACCGATTATCTATCCTATGGTATCTATTTGGTTAACGTCAATTGAATTGGAATTCTAAATTAATAATGCAGAAAATAAACTAATTATAAAAATACTTTGAATTAAATCAGTTATGATGGAGAATTAGGGCTTCCAAGATCATCAACTATCCATTCTATTCAATCCTTAATACAATTAGACTAACTTCTTCTTCTACGTTAAGATAGCAGGTTAACTAGACCGTTTTATACTCCTGTTAAGGTTATATAAACACTCAACCCCAATGGAGAACCCTTATACCTTTCGGTGACAAGATTGACTACAAAGGAGGATTAAGAGTAATAACCTATTAAGCTACACAAGTATCGGAATATTTTCGTCCACGATTTAACCTATGTTTATTCAACTATAGCATATTCACAATCTCCCCTTTCAGCTTTCGATTAGAAATCATATAAGTGATGATAACTAGTGATCAATTAATTATCAAGCAATCAAAACAACTATTGAATAAATCTTAAATAAGTGAAGAAGAAACCAAACTAATATATTAATTCATGAATAGAGTTTCAAGTGAATCACAAGGAAATCCCTAATAAAGTAATTAGCTCCTAGCCATAGTCACGCTAAGAACTAATATAATCTCCATACATGAACTGAAATAATTAAAGCAAAAAGAAAGAAAAGAAAATACTCAAGAACGAGTCTCCAAGTCTTCTAGCATCCAAGGATTGTGTTGTGGAATATTTACAAGATGGAATGGAATGGTGGATGGAGAATGAGATGTAGATGGGTGGATGTAGAATGGAGGATGTAGAATGAATCGAATGAATTCTTCTAATGATGTAGAGACTATTTATAGACCAAGAATCCTTTAGGTAAAGGGTTAGGGATTATGTAGGTAGGAAAGGTTATGGAATCCTTTTAGTTAAAGGTTTTAGGAAAAGTTATGAAAAAGGGTTAAGGAATATGTAGATAAGAAAAATTATCCCTTTTGGACTCTAAAAATGTGTCAAATTCGGCCCAAAAACTCAGAAATCCCGCGTCGGCGCCGCGGCCCTGCAATCCGGCGCCGAAAAACGTGCAACTTTCAGACTTCGCAGCACATTGGGCGCCGCGGCGCCGGTGACGTTTTTCTGGCGGATTCCGTTTCGTCGTCCTTTTTTCGTCCGGACTTCGTCTGATCTCCTCTATAATTCCCGGAACTTCTTAGACTTCATTTCTTGGCCCTTTTGTGTGCAATTCCATCTCAATTAAGCTCATTTTCTCTTCTTTTCGCCATTTTTTCATTTCTGACCGCTGTGACACAAAAGAAAGAAAAACGACCATAATACTATACTAAATATAAATAAAATGAGTAAAATACTAACTAAAAATGACTCAAGAGGTGTATCTAGAATATACCAATCAAACACCCCCAAACTTAACTTTTGCTCGCCCTCGAGCAAAGCTCAAAACAAAAATAGAACAAAGACACGAAAGAAAATAAAATGACTCAAAGACACTGATCATTTTGCTGCACAATTGTCACTTAGAAAAAGCATGAAGGTTAGTAGGATAATATGTAGGAACATATAACATGAATTTTTAGCATTCTAAACACTCAAGTCAGATATTTCGCAAATTCAATTTAATCATGCTCAATGGAAGTAAGAATATCTAACTATGCACGTCAATTTCAAAATCCTATGACATGTTTACTTGCTATTCTCCACTAATCATGGATACACATATTAGAGATCTTCAGGGCTTTTCAGGGTTGTAATGTAGGCTTAAGCAGGGGTAGGTAAAAATAGGCATTTAGGCTCAATTTACGTATCATAACCTCTTTTGCTTTGAATTCTTCCCTTTTCTTGTGATTCTCTTTTTCACTTCATACCTATCTTTCCCCTCTTTTGTTTTGAGAGAATGAAGTGTATTATGAATAGCCGGCACCCCCAAACTTAGACTTTTGCCTATTTATTATTTCTTTTTCATTGGGGTGCATAAAAAAATATTCATTTTTTTTCCTCTTTTTCAACACTTTGTATTCCAATATCTCAATTTTTTCACTTATGGCACACATATGGAATTATAGGGTGTCAAAGAAAGGTCTTATTTTTAGGCTCAAAGGGGCTGACTAGGGATATAATTTGAATGTCAGGGATGTGCAAAGATGGTAAGAAAGGGCTAACAAAGAATTGCCTGAGTCATCTCCCTAACATGTATATCCTAACTATTTCGCCTCAAATAGCAAGCAAGCAAACACATAGGTTTAATCACTAACAATGCATAAATCAAGCAAGATACCCCAAATAGTTCGATTTCATGAATTTTTGGCATATCTATCCTAAGTGTTCAGATGGTTGCTTCTAATTCCATTACATTATTCCACTTTACTTCACTAGGAGTTTCAAGTAACTACAACATGCATGATCTTAAAAAAAAAAAAAAAAATTATGACTCAAAAATACCTAAACAAATCAAAAAGACTCAAAAACAATAAAACATCCCCCAAACTTAAATCACACATTGTCCGGTTGTCCCCAATGTGTGCAAGACTAAAAAAAAATAAAAAAAAATAGGGACAACTTACTGACACAACACAGCGGTCATAACGGAGGTATAGGAGGAAAAATTCTGGAATTTGCACGGAATATGGCTCTCTGAAGTTCCGGCGCCGCGACGCCCCAAGTATTGTGGCTCTCTGAAGTTCCGGCGCCGCGGCGCTGACGATGGCTTTTCCTTTTTTTCAATGTTTTTGTTCCTTTTTCCTCGGATTTATCTTTCAGTCCACCTGTCATCCAACAACACAAAACAAGAACCCAAGACCGTGAGACTGTTCAAGACAAAATAAAACAAACTAAAGACAGCAATTAAAATAACATAATTAAAAATATTGGGTTGCCTCCCAACAAGCGCTGTCTTTAACGTCTTTTAGCCGGACGCAATTAACCTTTACGAGTGCCCATTGGATCCTTCTGCGAACTGCTTGCAATCCACATAGTTATTGTTGCAGGTCTCACTTCAACTACAACAATTGCTTCAAACAAGGGCCTCAGATATACGATTATCCCCCAAGCAAACAAGGCATGCTTGTCTTTTAGGCTCTCTATAATATAGGGATCAGTGAAATTCCCTACATCTCTCAACTCTAGGGGGTGCCCTTGATGGTATGGACTTCCTATTTGGGTATCAACACTGACCGCTGGTGGTATTTCTTTTGCAATAGGTACAGGAAAAGGAATTTCCAAAGAATCCAAAAAGGGGAATAATTGGATCTCAGTAATCTTTTCCTTCTCTACACCAACTATCTCGCCAGATTCCTCAACAGCTGGGTGTGGTTCAGGTTCCTCAATTTGCTTATCACTTTTCACAATGGTGTCGCTAGGCAAATTTTGCTTGAGGTGTATTGCTCATCCTTTCCATTAGCTGCCCTATTTGTGTCTCCAAATTGCTGAGGGACACCATTGTCTCAGCCATAAACTGAGCCTGACACTTGGTGAGCCTGAGTATGCCTGTCTACAACTCATCTAGATCTTCCTCCAGAACCTGTGGGTTAGGATGCTGTTGATGAATTTGCTGCCCTTGATAGTAGTAGTCCATGTGTCATGAATTTTAATTTTTTTTTTTGATTTTTTTTTTCAATTTTTTTTTCGAATTTAACCTGCAAAATAAGAAAACAACAAAAAGTGATAAAAAGATGCTCGCAGAACAAGTTGTTCTTGGAGCAACCAAATTAGAAATAAGAATAGATAAATCGATATTGAAAGTACGCCAATCCCCAGCAATAGCGCCAAAAACTTGATGCGTGATTTATGCACACACTAACGCAAGTGTCGTGTCAAGTAATATAGTCTAGGTAAGACCGAATATCTTCCTCAAGGACTGGTTTTCAAGTACCGATTATCTATCCTATGGTATCTATTTGGTTAACGTCAATTGAATTGGAATTCTAAATTAATAATGCAGAAAATAAACTAATTATAAAAATACTTTGAATTAAATCAGTTATGATGGAGAATTAGGGCTTCTAAGATCATCAACTATCCACTCTATTCAATTCTTAATACAATTAGACTAACTTCTTCTTCTACGTTAAGATAGCAGGTTAACTAGACCGTTTTATACTCCTGTTAAGGTTATACAAACACTCAACCCCAATGGAGAACCCTTCTACCTTTCGGTGACAAGATTGACTACAAAGGAGGATTAAGAGCAATAACCTATTAAGCTACACAAGTATCGGGGTACTTTCGTCCACGATTTAACCTATGTTTATTCAACTATAGCATATTCACAATATCCCCTTTCGGCTTTCGATTAGAAATCATATAAGTGATGATAACTAGTGATCAATTAATTATCAAGCAATCAAAACAACTATTGAATAAATCTTAAATAAGTGAAGAAGAAACCAAACTAAAATATTAATTCATGAATAGAGTTTCAAGTGAATCACAAGGAAATCCCTAATAAAGTAATTAGCTCCTAGTCATAGTCACGCTAAGAACTAATATAATCTCCATACATGAACTGAAATAATTAAAGCAAAAAGAAAGAAAAGAAAATACTCAAGAACGAGTCTCCAAGTCTTCTAGCATCCAAGGATTGTGTTGTGGAATATTTACAAGATGGAATGGAATGGTGGATGAAGAATGGGATGTAGGATGGGTGGATGTTGAATGGAGGATGTAGAATGAATCGAATGAATTCTTCTAATGATGTAGAGACTATTTATAGACCAAGAATCCTTTAGGTAAAGGGTTAGGGATTATGTAGGTAGGAAAGTTTATGGAATCATTTTAGGTAAAGGTTTTAGGAAAAGTTATGGAAAAGGGTTAAAGAATATGTAGGTAGGAAAAGTTATCCCTTTTGGACTCTAAAAATGTGTCAAATTCGGCCCAAAAACTCAGAAATCCCGCGTCGGCGCCGGCCAGAATCGGCGCGGCCAAAAAACCTGCAACTTTCAGACTTGCGAGACATTGCGCCATGCGCTGCTGCCGAGGCCATTGCCGATGACGTTTTTCTGGCGGATTCCGTTTCGTCGTCCTTTTTTCGTCCGGACTTCGTCTGATCTCCTCTATAATTCCCGGAACTTCTTAGACTTCATTTCTTGGCCCTTTTTGTGTGCAATTCCATCTCAATTAAGCTCATTTTCTCTTCTTTTCGCCATTTCTCCATTTCTGACCGCTGTGACACAAAAGAAAGGAAAACGACCCTAATACTATACTAAACATAAATAGAATGAGTAAAATACTAACTAAAAATGACTCAAGAGGTGTATCTAGAATATACCAATCAAACACCCCCAAACTTAACCTTTGCTCGCCTCGAGCAAAGCTCAAAACAAAAATAGAACAAAGACACGAAAGAAAATAAAATGACTCAAAGACACTGATCATTTTGCTGCACAATTGTCACTTAGAAAAAGAATGAAGGTTAGTAGGATAATATGTAGGAACATATAACATGAATTTTTAGCATTCTAAACACTCAAGTCAGATATTTCGCAAATTCAATTTAATCATGCTCAATGGAAGTAAGAATACCTAACTATGCATGTCAATTTCAAAATCCTATGACATGTTTACTTGCTATTCTCCACTAATCATGGATACACATATTAGAGATCTTCAGGGCTTTTCAGGGTTGTAATGTAGGCTTAGGCAGGGGTAGATAAAAATAGGCATTTAGGCTCAATTTACGTATCATAACCTCTTTTGCTTTGAATTCTTCCCTTTTCTTGTATTCTCTTTTTCACTTCATACCTATCTTTCCCCTCTTTTGTTTTGAGAGAATGAAGTGTATTATGAATAGTCGGCACCCCCAAACTTAGGCTTTTGCCTATTTATTATTTCTTTTACATTGGGGTGCATAAAAAATTATTCACTTTTTTTTTCTCTTTTTCAACACTTTGTATTCCAATATCTCAATTTGTTTCACTTATGACACAAATATGGAATTATAGGGTGTCAAAGAAAGGTCTTATTTTTAGGCTCAAAGGGGCTGACTAGGGATATAATTTGAATGTCAGGGATAGGCAAATATGGTAAGAAAGGGCTAATAAAGAAATGTCTGAGTCATCTCCCTAACATGCATATCCTAACTATTTCGCCTCAAATAGCAAGCAAGCAAATCCATAGGTTTAATCACTAACAATGCATAAATCAAGCAAGATACCCCAAATAGTTCGATTTCATGAATTTTTGGCATATCTATCCTAAGTGTTCAGATGATTGCTTCTAATTCCATTACATTATTCCACTTTACTTTACTAGGCGTTTCAAGTAACTACATCATGCATGATCTTAAAAAAAATAAAAAATATTATGACTCAAAAATACCTAAACAAATCAAAAAGACTCAAAAACAATAAAACATCCCCCAAACTTAAATCACACATTGTCCCCAATGTGTGCAAGACAAAAAAAAAAATAGGGACAACTTACTGACACAACACAGCGGTCATAACGGAGGTCTAGGAGGAAAAATTCTGGAATTTGCACGGAATATGGCTCTCTGAGTTCCGCGCGCAAATCTTGTGGCTCTCTGGTTCCGGCTGCTTGTACGACGGTTTTTCCTTTTTTTCAACGTTTTTGTTCCTTTTTCCTCGGATTTAGCTTTCAGTCCACCTGTCATCCAACAACACAAAACAAGAACCCAAGACCGTGAGACTGTTCAAGACAAAATAAAACAAACTAAAGACAGAAATTAAAATAACCTAATTAAAAATATTGGGTTGCCTCCCAACAAGCGTTGTCTTTAACGTCTTTTAGCCGGACGCAATTAACCTTTACGAGTGCCCATTGGATCCTTCTGCGAACTGCTTGCAATCCGCATAGTTATTGTTGCAGGTCTCACTTCAACTACAACAATTGCTTCAAACAAGGGCCTCAGATATACGATTATCCCCCAAGCAAACAAGGCATGCTTGTCTTTTAGGCTCTCTATAATGTAGGGATCAGTGAAATTCCCTACATCTCTCAACTCTAGGGGGTGCCCTTGATGGTATGGACTTCCTATTTGGGGATCAACAGTGACCGCTGGTGGTATTTCTTTTGCAATAGGTACAGGAAAAGGAATTTCCAAAGAATCCAAAAAGGGGAATAATTGGATCTCAGTAATCTTTTCCTTCTCTACACCATCTCGCCAGATTCCTCAACAACTGGGTGTGGTTCAGGTTCCTCAATTTTCTTATCACTTTTCACAATGATGTCGCTAGACAAATTTGCTTGAGGTGTATTGCTCATCCTTTCCATTAGCTGCCCTATTTGTGTCTCCAAATTGCTGAGGGACACCATTGTCTCAGCCATAAACTGAGCCTGACACTTAGTGAGCCTGAGTATGCCTGCCTGCAACTCATTTAGATCTTCCTCCAGAACCTGTGGGTTAGGCTGCTGTTGATGAATTTGCTGCCCTTGATAGTAGTAGTCCATGTGTCCTGAATTTTAATTTTTTTTTTGATTTTTTTTTTAATTTTTTTTTCGAATTTAACCTGCAAAATAAGAAAATAACAAAAGGTGATAAAAAGATGCTCGCAGAACAAGTTTGTTCTTGGAGCAACCAAATTAGAAATAAGAATAGATAAATCGATATTGAAAGTACGCCAATCCCCAGCAACAGCGCCAAAAACTTGATGCGTGATTTATGCACACACTAACGCAAGTGTCGTGTCAAGTAATATAGTCTAGGTAAGACCGAATATCGTCCTCAAAGACTGGTTTTCAAGTACCGATTATCTATCCTATGGTATCTATTTGATTAACGTCAATTGAATTGGAATTCTAAATTAATAATGCAGAAAATAAACTAATTATAAAAATACTTTGAATTAAATCAGTTATGATGGAGAATTAGGGCTTCCAAGATCATCAACTATACACTCTATTCAATCCTTAATACAATTAGACTAACTTCTTCTTCTACGTTAAGATAGCAGGTTAACTAGACCGTTTTATACTCCTGTTAAGGTTATATAAACACTCAACCCCAATGGAGAACCCTTCTACCTTTCGGTGACAAGATTGACTACAAAGGAGGATTAAGAGCAATAACCTATTAAGCTACACAAGTATCGGGGTACTTTCGTCCACGATTTAACCTATGTTTATTCAACTATATCATATTCACAATATCCCCTTTCGGCTTTCGATTAGAAATCATATAAGTGATGATAACTAGTGATCAATTAATTATCAAGCAATCAAAACAACTATTGAATAAATCTTAAATAAGTGAAGAAAAAACCAAACTAATATATTAATTGATGAACAGAGTTTCAAGTGAATCACAAGAAAATCCCTAATAAAGTAATTAGCTCCTAGCCATAGTCACGCTAAGAACTAATATAATCTCCATACATGAACTGAAATAATTAAAGCAAAAATAAAGAAAAGAAAATACTCAAGAACGAGTCTCCAAGTCTTCTAGCATCCAAGGATTGTGTTGTGGAATATTTACAAGATGGAATGTAATGGTGGATGGAGAATGGGATGTAGGATGGGTGGATGTAGGATGGGTGGATGTAGAATGGAGGATGTAGAATGAATCGAATGAATTCTTCTAATGATGTAGAGACTATTTATAGACCAAGAATTCTTTAGGTAAAGGGTTAGGGATTATGTAGGTAGGAAAGATTATGGAATCCTTTTAGGTAAAGATTTTAGGAAAAGTTATGGAAAAGGGTTAAGGAATATGTAGGTAGGAAAAGTTATCCCTTTTGGACTCTAAAATGTGTCAAATTCGGCCCAAAAACTCATAAATCCGCGTCGTACGAAAAACCCTGCAACTTTCGGACTTCGAAGACATCAGCCATGGCTGGTGACGTTTTTCTGGCGGATTCCGTTTCGTCATCCTTTTTTCGTCCGGACTTCGTCTGATCTCCTCTATAATTCCCGGAACTTCTTAGACTTCATTTCTTGGCCCTTTTTGTGTGCAATTCCATCTCAATTAAGCTCATTTTCTCTTCTTTTCGCCATTTCTCCATTTCTGACCGCTGTGACACAAAAGAAAGGAAAACAACCCTAATACTATACTAAATATAAATAAAATGAGTAAAATACTAACTAAAAATGACTCAAGAGGTGTATCTAGAATATACCGATCACCACACAAGATAAGTTAGATGAAATAAGAGAAATAAGAGCAGTACTGTTATACCTCGTGGTTTTAAGACAATAATTAAGAACGTCATTAAGGAAGTAAGATTCGAATATGGGATATAGAGTGTAATTACATATGTTAATACAAAAATTAGTATACAAAGGATATACTCTCGGAATAAAGTTTGATTACAACGAGTGTGACGATGGAAATTTATAATGATAGTTATAGATATTCCATTTTGGATTAGTAACGTATTATATAAGGTGTGACAACGAGGATACGAGGTCTTATAGAATTTTCGGTATTTACAAAAATTGGGACATAAGATTAATTAAGGGTGAGAAGTGGACCAAAGTGTAAATTTAAATTTCAAATTTCATTTAAGCTTGTAACCCTTCACCTTCCCCACATTTCTCATTTCAAACCCTCTTCTCTCCTCTCTTCTTTTCTCTCTCAACCAGCTGAAATATACTCAAAATCCATAGCCAACATTGAAGTTTTAATTCTTCTTCCTTGCCTAAGTTCATCCACACATTATAAGCCAAAATCACACCACAAAACAGTGGTGAAATCTGCCTCACTGGACCGTGAGTTCCAGCCCAGAAATCTCCATTTTAAAACGATTTTTTTGGAAGAAAATTGAGTAAGGAATGATGGATTAAAGTGTGAGATTCATGCATGACAAATTGGGAGTTGGAAAAGTGATAAAATTAGGCAAGAAGCCGATGGGCAGTGGCCGAAACTAAGGGCTTTTGTGGGCTTCAATTTAAGGTATAAAATTCTTCTTTTCATGATATATTGGAGTTAGGTGTTGTTGTTATCCTTGTTACAAATTGCATGTTAAGAATGAAAGAATCTTGACATTTAGAGTGTAGATGTTTATATGAAATTGTTAAAGTATGAATTGGAGATTAGGGCATTATGATAAGGGTTATGGTACCATGCCTTGTGTGGAATTATTGAACATTATTATCTTGATTTGAAGGCGGTTTTGTATTATTTTTGTTGAAGTTATAGTGTTGGAAATTTTATGGTTTAAGGGCTGATTTTTACTGAATTGGAATGTTGGAAATATGGCTATGAACATGCATGTACATTATGGTAATTGCTAATACATGTCTTAAAGAAATTAAAGTATAGGAAGGTGTTACTTTGTATTCTAGATGTTGTTGGATTATGAACTGTTTTATGGAGTGTTTTGGATTGTGTTGGTTATATCTTTAAGTTGTATCGTCTTATTAGTATTGTTGACTTTGTTTGAAAGTTGTGGATTTACATATAAATAGGGGAAGTGCTGCCCGAATTTTTATAGAATAGGAAGACGTCATTCGATTATAACATATGATATTAATCATAAGGTTAATGGACATGTTACTACTATTATAGGTTGAAGTGCTAGTTAAAGCGTAATTAGATTATTGAGTTGGTTAGTTCGTCAATAAGGTATGTGAAACTTTTTCTTCTTTCTTTTTGACATGATTTATTGAAAGTACGGCGGACGTACATGATTACTACACAGTCTATTTTCTAAAGATGTTAGTCATGAGAAATGCCTATGATTTTTCAGTAAAGCTGTTTTAAATGATATATGATATGATAGTGCCTTTTATTTATTCCACTGAGAGTCAAGTGATGATTTAATGTGTATAAAATTACTCATGATATTCTATTCGTACTGGATATGATTATATGAATTCACCGAGTCCCTCACTAAAGGTCCAGCAATGTATACATACATGACGATTATATGAATTCCACCGAGTCCCTCAGTAAAGGGCCGATAATGTATATAGATATGATGGTTCCATTGAGTCCTTCAGTAAAGGGCCGACAATGTATATAGATATGATTATTCCACCGAGTCCCTCACTAGAGGGACGACAATGTATATAGACAAGAGGATCCTATGGACAGACATCCATGATTTTGATATGATTCTCATTTTTATAACGCACAGTCGACTCTCATATTCTCATATATGGCACAGTTGTATTTGGTAATTGAATTTCATACTTGTACGTTTTGGTCAGTTATGATTATTTACTTGTACTTTATGTTTCATATACTCGGTATATTCTTTCGTACTGACCCCCCTTTTCTCGGGGGGCTGCGTTCATGCACGCAGGTACAGGTTCTCAGTTTGGTGATCCTCAGGCTTAGGACTCCTACTCAGCCAGTTGGAAAGCTCCATTGTTCTGTAGTTAGTTATTTTGGTACAGATTCGCTAATATAGACTTACGCATATTTAGGGGCATGACGGGGCCCTGTCCCGTCACATGTTGTTATCCTTCTCATAGAGGTCTGTAGACAGTTGTGGGTTGTACTTATGTAGAGTTATAAATCTATTTTGATCAGCCATGTTATTATACTATGTGTTGGGGTGTTCCCATGTATATGTGATACTGTCTGGTGGCAGCCTTGTCGACTTGCCTGTTATATTGTGTTGGCTAGTTGTGACTCCCAGGAGACAAGCACATTCTTGTGTAAAGACAGCCTTGTCGGCTTGTCTATTATGTCATATGTTATTATTGCAGTGTTATGCTGTCGGATTTCATACTCCTTAAGTGTTAGTTGGACTATGTGTGACATGTGAGTATAATGGCGTCATTAGGGCGTTTAGTCGCGGCCCGTCGGGTCGGGTTGTGACAAATGTGGTATCAGAGCAGTCAGTCCTCGGAATGTCTACAGACCGTGTCTAGTAGAGTTTTGTGTATGAGTATGTTGTGCACCATACTTATACGCAGGAGGCTGCCAGACATTTATGATTGGTTTCTATTCTTCTTACTCTAAGATCGTGCGATAAAGCTATATTATTAGGTTAATCCCTCCCTAACATATTATTGTCTTACATCTATTCCTCCAAAGAAAGCGACAACGGTCCAGAAGGGAATATATGGACTTTGTATATAGGTTGGTAAGATGGTTGTATAGTTGGTATGATAATGATGTGCATCTATACGAACATATTTATTAAGGTCATATGTGTGTTGTCTGAAGGGATTATGAATTATTATGAATTGTTTAAGTTTTAATAATCGTTTAGGGAGATAAGGTAAGCTTGGGACATGGAATATTTGAAAATCTTAGAATATGAGATAACCATTGAGATCATAGATATGCCTTGAATAGGATATTTGACGCTTGATCTTGTTGAAATATATGGTAGATGTGATGATTGTGAGTTGTGAATAACATCTAAATGCTTCTTCTTAAAACTATTTTGAGTTGAGTTATTGAATTATGAGTGTCTGGGGAGCTTAGGGAATTTGATATTTGCTACATGATTACATATTAGAGTAATCAAGAAATAAATGGATTGTGTATGAGATGATAAAATTATTGTACTACTTAATGTTATGAAGAGATGAATATGGGTATTTTACCTTTGTTTGATATTAAGCGTATAATGTGGTAAATGTATTGGTTTCTAAATGTTTACCAGGTTGTTAGAGTGTCTAAATTACCCCCTGCACATAGATAAGGTCGAGAATTGATCCTATATGATGTTTATAGAATACGGTGATGCTTAAAAATATATGTATGTGTTATCTTCTATAAAATCCATCTTGTGTGAATAGGTGAAATATGAAATTACTCTGAGCTTGCTGTGTTGCACTGTCCTATTCTATTTTAATATCGTGTTGAGGTGTTAAGTTTTTATGAGTTAGTCTCTTGTACATCTCTTTGTGCGAACCTGTAATAAAGATAATGCAGTTTTCCTTTCATGTTTTGTTAGTTTGACACATGTAAAGAATGGGATATATGTGAACTTATGATACCTTTAGGATGCATGGGAAAGAACTATTATGTGAATAAGTGCAGGATTGAAACTGTTTCTTGATTGATCTGGGAACGGGTGGATTACCTCTACTTACTTGCCTTTGTTATAGATGCTAAATGATAGGTTAAATTGGTTTTGTATCTCTGTTAGTATGCCCTGAATATGATGGTGTGTTGATTTTAGCATTACTGTCCTTATTTATTTGAAACTTTGTCTTTTAATGGTCATGCTACCCACCCTACTTATCCTTTATGATTATTCTATTTGCTTATGAAACACACTATGTCATGATGGGTGCTAAATGTTGATTCTTTTATATGAATCCCCTGTGAAAGCTGCAAAGTTTCTTGTAAAAAATATATATTTGATAAAGTTTTAGCTTATCCTCCCTGAACTCTGTGTGTTTATATCTATTTAATGTGAGGAGCTAATTCACAAAGGTCTATTGGACCTATGTATGTTAGAGTCTAAATTATCTTTCTTATTTAGCTATGTGGTCATTTCTATTTGTATATAAATCAGTTAGGATAATAAAGTATCATACAAGAATAGAAGATCTATGGCAATACATGCATATGTTTATTTCCTTAAGATTGTTCAACTTGAGGATTTGATACTTGACTTGATAATTTGTCTGAGTTAGAATTTCCCATCTAAATATTTCTAGTGTACTTCTCATCTAGGTGAGATTGACAAATCTTGTATTTGTTTTGATAGCATGTCCATTCTTGTCTTATGTCATACATAAATTTGTCCCTGTTAAGTAAGGTTAATATCTAATATGAGAGTTGTACTTGGTTTGATTGCTTTTGTCTAATTTTCCTATTTGTGTTTTGTATCTATCCCTATCAAACTGAATGTGGTTTTAATATAGTTGTTGAGAACAATATAGTTCATGATATAGGGAATTAGGTGACTCATATGTATTTACTTAACGTTCTTGTTATTTTTAGAGCCTCATTTTTGTGTCATTCTAAAGTCATGAAGTCAATACTTAGGTATGGTATGGGAATATCTTGAATATGGTCATGTTTAGTCCAGATGCATGTGTGAGAGTTAAGCTAATGGCCTTGAATGGTTTCTTGTTTAAATTGATCCCTATTTGAATTTGATTCATTGCATATTGGGACGTTGTATGCTATTTTCCCCTGTCTTCATATATGTATGCTATGAATGTCGATTTAGTAAGGTCTGTCTAATTTTGAAAGAAGAAAAAAAAGCCAATGTCCTATTTTCTACCATCTAAAGGTATCCTGAATAACCCATTGCCTTAGATTCAATTTGTCTTGGACTTTTCTCTAGACACTGGTGTGTTTGCTGTAACGTGAGTGAGATAATTTGGTATATCTTGGTTCCTTTCAAGAACTTATTTGTGTTTAAGCTTAATCTCGAAAATTCCAAAGCCTGCATATGTGATTTATTATGTGTCTGAGTTATGGGTGCTTGGATTTGGGGAACATTGGATTAGAAATGATAATATATGTATATGATATAATGTTTTGACTAGGTTCACTTTGATTTTGTGTTTTGTAAGTGGGTTTAGGAATGGAAGAAGTGAGGATACATGTAATGGTCCATTCGGTCGTTTCTAGATAAAAAAATATGTTGAGTTAAACAAGTTTAAATGTATGGTGATGTATCTATTTTGATATAAGCCACTGGTCTAGGAGTGCATATTCTTATTGATATAATTGATTAGATTCCTAACATGTTTGTTGTGCTTAAAAAGTGACATGCTTAGCTTGATACAAGATAATACTTATTTCAACCCTTCAGTTTTAAAACAGGACCTTTAAATTCTATTGGTATGACTAAGTAGATACGTTACATGTCTGTCTTGTGTTTATAAATGGGTTGTTTAAATCTTGATAAGAACTAGTACAAAAGAATTTTTACATTTTCTTAAGGAAAAATTTCGGAAAAATATGAAGACGGAAATTTATTAACTTGGAGTTTAATACTTCTAATTAGATTTATGAGATTAGTATTGGATTATGAAGTATCGTAATTGATGATATGGGGTCCGCCAAGAATTTCACAATTTCACGGGGCCCTTCGATTTTAAGATATTTTGGGCTAAATATCTAAATATTTTATCAAGAGGGAATTTTCTGCCAATGAGAAGTTGACACGTGGCACTCCTCCACTTGCCTTGAAGACAAATATCTATATAGAGGAGGTGATTGAAGACTTGGCCATTATTTTCTCATCTCACAAATATTTCATCTCTCCAAGCTCTCTTCTCTTAGCCAATAAGGCACGATTTCTTCATGATTTTCCAAGAACACAAGTTGATTATTTTTCAAGATTAAGAACACTAATCAAGTTCTAAGATAAGTTAACTCTCCAAGAATCTCCAAAATCCATGTTGGGCCGAAAGTGGGGTTGAAAACCCTAGCTTGTTCATCGAATTTTTGGAGGTAAAACGTGAAGGAAAGTTGGTTATAAGCTTGTAGAGGATGCATGAGAGTGATTGGAACTTCTTATAGGAGGAGCTAAGACAAAACTGTGGGCCGGAAGTTGTGGACTATTTTGGGACGGTTTTTGGCTTAAAATAAGGTAAACAATTCTTCTTCCTCTTGAAGTAATTGGATATTACATATTGTTATAATGTATAGATGAACTTATGCTGAAAATAATGGAGGATAAAAAGTGTTTGGGGCAGTTTGGATGTTGGGGCCGAAACTAGGCAGTTTCGGCCATTGAAATTGTTGGCTATAATTGTTGTTGTTAACGTCACCTATTGTATGATATAATTAAGTAATCTTGTTGTTGATAAGTTGATATGATTTGTATAAAAGTATTGGAACTTGAATTAGATTAAAAAGGATTATGGAAAGAGTAATTGTATTGGGGTGTTCGCCGTGTATTGTATGAAACTGTGAGATATTATTGTGAGGTTTTAAGGGACTGTTTTGTGGCGTTGGAATGCTGGAAATTCAGCCACAAACATGCATGTTAAAATGTAGTAATTGCTAAGGAAAGCCCTAAGGGATTAAGGGTGTAGAAAGGTGTTAAAAGGCCTCACATTTTACCCTTGTTATTGTTGGATTATGGACTGATTTTAGTGGACTGTTTTATATGGATTATGAGGTTGTTTTTACGTGAGAAATAGGTGTTTGAATTACCTTGGTTAACTGTTGGTTGTGCCCTTAATTGATGAAATTAGCCTTCTTGAAAGGTGGAAAAGTACGTATATATAGGGGAAGTGTTGTCCAAATTTTTATAAGAAAGGAGATTCATTACGTGGTATAAGTGTATACTAGCATTCATGAAGTTGATAGATGTGTTGTTGTCATTATATGTTGAAGTACCTATTTGGGACATATTCTATTTGTCGTGTTGGTTAGTCGTCAATAAGGTATGTTGTCACGACCCAACCCCGGGGCCGCGACTGGTACCCTACCGGGGTACCCTGTCAGGTATATGTCAGAGAATAGCAGCGGAACATACATAACACATAACTTAAAAAAAGGGTAAACATCACTGGCCAGCCGATAAGGCTGCCTTCCATAAAACATACTTAAACAAAAGTATAGTAATACAACTGGTTCTTATAGCCCAAAACATTATGTGACCACATACCTCTAAATATAACAACTGTGGCGGGACAGGGCCCCGCCATACCCCTATGTGTACAAAATACCTATAGCATCAGGGAATATCCGTACCAATAGACAAGCTTCCGGAGGAATGGAGCTTCTGACACCGGAATAGTGATCCTAAGAACGAGGATCCTCAATCTGCTTACATTTACCTGCGGCATGAACGCAGCCCCCGAGGAAGGGGGTCAGTACACAATATGTACCAAGTATGTAAAGCTGGAAAATACTGTAATAATTATATCATAAGTCTAAGAGTAAGCTGGAGTCATGGAAGACAATAAAATACCTTTTACTGTGCCTTACTAACAATGAGAGTGACAAGTATATATATATAATACTGCATAAAATAGGGGCCTTAGGATCAAAACAGGGTTCCTCGCCGTAGTATCAATAAGCACCCCTACTCCTGGGACTATTTCACCCGCATAGGTCCTGGGGACCCGCATGAGGTATTCCTCGCATAGTCAGACCGCGCATGAGACTATTTCACCCGCATAAGCCCATAAGGACTCGCAAGAGGTATTCCTCGCATCATGGGTAGCAAATCCACGGAACAGGTGGTATAACGATCTTGGGGACTTACCCCTCAGATATACTCTTACCCCGAAGCAGATGGTATAACGATCTTGGGGACTTTCCCCTCAGATATACTCTTACACTGAAGCAGATGTTATAACGATCTTGGGGCTTGCCCCTCAGATATACTCTTACACTGAAGAAGGTGGTATGAAGATCTTGGGGCTTGCCCCTCAGACATACTATTACCCTGGAGAAGGTGGTATAACGATCTTGGGGCTTGCCCGCCGTATATACTCTTACCACAAAGTCATCATAACATAATCATAAATAAGTTAAGAAAACTTATAACTTCTTATTAGTCTTGTTCATATACCCTCTCATTTTAGTTTACTTAAGGCACTTAATCATATCTTTAATAAAAGAAAACCGGGAATTTAACCCAAGTACTACATACTTCAATTCTTTTAAAAGTGACTCTTTTTCATACATAAAACCTTTGGGCAATTGATGCCTTAAAATCAATTTGTCTTTCATAAATCAAATCATTTGTCCTTACTTGTCTTACTTAGAGTAAATCTCTTCTCATTAATCTTTTATAAAGCTAATAAACCAACTTCCCATAAAGTTGTTATATTAACCCTTCATTTTAGTAAAATTACACTTTTCCCCTAACTAAGGGACTTATACATTCTTAAAACGACACAAGTCTTTATATACTTAAAACAAGTAAGAATACCAAATCTTGTACGTCTACCGTACTACATAGTTACATCTATTCATGCTCAAGAGATAGGAAAGCTCTACATACCTCTTTGGTCAATCCACTTGCTAAGCTCAACTACCGCAAGTAATATTTCGACCTATAATAATCATGATACGTTTATTAACCTCTAATCTTAATGTAGAACAATCCAAGTTCAAAGTCACTAAATTCTATGGAAAATTGGGCAGCATTTCCTTTGTTTCTACTCACTTGCCACATTTCTCAAGGCCGAATTTATCATTCAATTGCCACATTTAAGGCTCAATCAATCCAACAATTCAAAGGGGATTACACACCTAAACTTGGGTGTGTAAAATTCTACCCCATAAGTTACAACAATTCACTTAACAATTCTAAGGTAGTTTTTAGGCTACAACATGCTCATAATCTCTTCTTAACCCATTTTTCATATCCAAACCACATTTCTAGCATGCAATGACTCTAAGAGCATAATTTACTACCACAAGTTCTTTCTTCTTAACATGCAACACTATAAACTAAATCTAAAGGAAGAATCATTACCTTAGAGTTTTAGCCAAACTTATTCCAAATATTTTGCTAGCTTCCTTGCCAAGAACACCACCACAAGCTAGCCACAAGCTTCCTTTTTTGTTCTTAACTTTTCAGATTTTTCCTTAGGCTTGGATTTTCTTTGGAAATGTAGAGAGAAGGAGGAGCTGATTTTTATTGAGAGGGAGAGAAATTGGATGATGACCAAGTCTTCAAGACTTGGTCAATATATTGCATGCAAGAAATCAGATGGGGGGGGGACACTTGTCACCCTCCCAAGGTCTTTTAAAAGAAAAATCTGACTTTTCTAAGTTTTTCCGCCCAAAAATCCCGCCTCGGCGCCGCGGCCCCGCCTCCGGCGCTGAAACCTCCGCAGCCTCTCTGAACTTTCGGCGCCGCGGCCCTGCTGTCCTGGCGCCGCGGCGCTGCAACTTCAGCGACCCCTCAGTACTTCGCCATCGCTGCCGCTTTTGCGAAACACATTTCATTGCGCGATCACAGACCGAACTTGTAACTCTCATAACTTCCTACTCCGATGTCCTATCGATGAACGGTTGGTTGCGTTGGAATCTAAACTCCACGAACTACGCCCTAGGCCTTTGAAACACTTAGGAACTCTCAATGTATCGGGTCATAACCCGCCTCAAAGTTGACTAAAACCCGTTCGGAATAATCTGTCAACCTATCCTTTGAAAATTTTAAGTCTTACATGCTTTCGTACGCTCTCATACGTAGAGTCAGAACTACGGGGTATAACATATGTGAACCTCTTCCTTCTTCTTTTGGCATGTTCTACGTATGAAACATAACTGTGGTATTATTTCAAAAGTTATTCTACTCTTAGAAGTTAAGGGTATTCATGTTATTGATTCTATGCTAAAGGCATGTCTAAATTTTTCCTAAGTCCTTACCAAGTCTTATGGGAGATGTTGGTAAGAGTTTTAGTAAGCATTGGAGTCGAGTTGATCTTGTTAAGTTACAACACTAATGAGAAAAGGTATCGAACAAGCCATTGTAACGTAAAATGAAAAAGGAATCGACAATCAATTATATTGAAATGAGTAGACTTCCATCTGCATAGAAATTAAGATATAATCAGTTCGTTTTACATTTTTTTTAGTTCACAGCTGATTAGATAAAGATCATTATAATATATAACCTATTAACAGTTCATAAAATGAATTAATTTGACAATTCGGATCGGGTATCACCATGCAAATGTTTTCCATAATGTTAGCCAGAAGAGCGAGACAAATTTAGATTATCGAGTTGATACAAACGATATGCGGTATGTGAACTATCTTTTCTTATTTTGGTATGTTTATATGAAGTAAGTGTACGGTGGACGTACGTAGTTCTTTTGAATCTTAATCCTTAATGGTTTGATAAGTGTCTTGATTTTCCAAATGAGGATTTAAAATGATACTTGATATGATAAGCGTCTTGATTTTCCAAAAGAGGATTTAAAGTGATATTTGAAACTTATAAGTAACTTGATTTGAAAAGTATAAGTTACTTGATTTGAAACGTATAAGTAACTTGATTTGAAAAGTATAAGTTACTTGATTTGAAACGTATAAGTAACTTGATTTGAAAAGTATAAGTTACTTGATTTGAAACGTATAAGTAACTTGATTTGAAAAGTAGAAGTTACTTGATTTTAAAAATATAAGTGACTTAATTTTAAAAGTGGAAGTGTCTTGATGTTACAAGTGCTAGTGCTTTGATTTTACAAGCAATGGAAGTTCATTATATGTGATTGGTACATGATATGTTGGTACCTTGGTCTTTCTAAAAAGGAAGCCATGATATTGCCTTGGTTTTTCTAAAAAGGAAGGCATGATATTGCCTTGGTTTATTCTAAAAAGGAAGGCATGGTACTGCCTTGGTATTTCTAAAATTAAAGTTCGTTTTAATGATTTTATGGAGAGACAAACGATGATTTTTAATTTCATATGGTTGCATTGAGACCCCGATACCCATGATGGGCCGGGTTACGTTATATGTATGAGGATTATATGGATAGACATGATTATACCGAGTCCCCTAATGGACCGGGTTACGTATTATAGATGCATACACCGAGTCCCACAAATGGGTCGGGTTACGTTATATAGAAGCTTACACCGAGTCCCAAGATGGGTCGTGTTACGTTATATGTAAATGAGTATTACATCGACCCCAACATGGTCGGGTTATGTTATATAAAGAAGCTTACATCGAGCCCCAAAATCGGTCGGGTTATGTCATATAGAGGAGGTTACATCAAGTCCCACAAATGGGTCGGGTTATGTTATGTGTAAAAAGACACCGAGTCCCACAAATGGGCCGGGTTATGTTATGTGTAATGAGACACCGAGTCCTACAAATGAGGCGGGTTATGTTATGCGTAAAAAGACATCGAAAATGGGTCGGGTTACGTTATATTGATGATTCCATCGAGTCCCTTAATAAAGTCGGGTTATGTTATATGAGATACGTTATCTATAGGTATAAAGACTTGATGGTTACATGATTTCACCGAATCCCTCACTAAAGGGCCGGGATACGTTATAGTGAGTTCGCCGAGTCCCTCACTAATGGGTCGGGATACGATATATGAAAACAGATACGATGACTCTCATTTTTATAAGGTACAGTGGTACAGTGATACATTGGTACATTGGTACAGTGATACAAGGTACATTTGACTCTTATTTTATATGGCACGGTTGGATCTGGTATAAGGTTTTCATACTTGTCCCTGTAATTCTTTTATACAGTTATGATCTTTTTTACATACTTGGTACCTTGTTGTACTGACCCCCTTCGGAGGGCTACGTTCATGCCCGCAGGTATAGGTACTCAGTTGGGTGATCCGCGAGCTTAGGATCTTTGCTCAGCTTTTGGGATAACTCCATTGTTCTGGAGCTTGTCATTTTGGTACAGGTCTTCCATTTTGACTTATGTATATTCAGGGATACGGCGGGGCCTTGTCCCGTCATAGTACATTGTCAAAATCTTAGAGGTCTGTATTCATATGTGGGTTGGACTTGCGTGATTTGTAGATATATTGTTGGCCAGTTGTACTACTGTATTGTCGGGATGTTCCCGTTTATATATAGCGGAAGCCTCGTCGACTTGCCTTGTTGCTACATGTACAGTTTTCCATATGTTGTCTGGCCTAGGTGTTATATGGGATGTAAGGGTATAAGAGGGGGGTTCCCAGGTAGGGTACCAGTCGCGGGCCCGAGGTTCGGGGCCAGCCTGCAGGGCCACGACGTCGACGCGGGATTTCTGATTTTTGGGCTGAATTTCAGAGGGTTAAAAGGATCCAAAACGCAAGTTTTCTCAAGTATAAAACCCTAAAACCATGCTCATTATGATATACATTATACGATAGTACAAATCATACTTTTGGGAGGCAAGAAGGATGCTACAATTGGAGACTCTTGTTCAAGTTCTTTTCCTTTCCCTTATTTTGTTTCAGTTTATGTTGGATTGTAATTTAGTTCTTGACATGACAATGTTTAGGAGCTAATTACTTTAGTAGGGTTTCCGTCGAATCTACTTGAAACTCTTTCATATAGTTAATGCATAGTTAATGATTTCTTCTTCAGCATATTAAGATCTATTCAATATTGTTTTGATTGCTTGATAATTAACTGATCACTAATTGTCATAACTCATATGATTTCGAATAAAAAGTCTGAAAGGTGAGATTTGAATATGATGTAGTTGTCTAGACATAGGTTAAAATCGTGAACGAAAGTACCCTGATACTTGTGTAGTATTTAAGGTTACTGTTCTTAATCCTCGTGTGTGGTAAAATCTATCATAGAAATATAGAAGGTTTCTGCACAAGGTTGAGCTCTTATATGTCCTAACCGGAATATAATGACAGATTATTTAACCTACTATCTTAATAAGAAGAAGAGTCATTAACATTGAATTAATACGTGAAAGAGTGGATAGTTGAGGAGATTGGAAGCCCTGTTTCCTTCATAACTGTTATAAACCAAAGTATAATCATCTTAGTTTATTTTCTGCACTTTACTTAGTTATAATTATTAGTTATAATTCTCAAACTAAAGAACATTAACCAAATAGATACCATAGAATAGATAGTCGGTACTTGATAATTCAGTCTCTGTGGACGATAACTCGGTCTTACAGATCTTTATTACTTGAACGATACGTACACTTGCGTAAGCATCTAGAAATATCGCAACATTCATCAAATAGAAATTATCCCATAATTTATTATTGTTTAAAATATCTCAATTCTAAATTGAATATTTCATCCTCTCTCAATATACCCTTAGACCGAAAAGACAATCGACTTAGTGTGACCATTTAGGCCTTCCACATCGACACTTAATCAAATTAAGGTTCACACGGAACTCCTAGACTGCGCCGGTGTTAGCGATTTTGCAAGTTTCTTAACGCAAGTGTACGTATCGTTCACAAGTAATATAGTCTGAAAAGACCGAATATCGTCCTCAGACTGGTTTCTAATTACCGTTCATCTATTTTATGTTATCTATTTGGCGATCGATATTTGAGTTGGATTTTTGTTTAACTACTAGAATAAATTGCAAGAATTTAACTAACTATTGAAGTTATAATCAGTTATGAAGGAATTAGGGCTTTCAATATCCTCGACTATCCACTCTATTCATTCCTTAACGCAACTAGAATGACTTCTTCTACGTTAAGATAGCGGTTAACTAGACTGTCTTATATTCCGGTTAGGATATATAATCGCTCAACCACATTGCAGAACCCTTCTATATTTCTATGATAGGATTTACCACATAGGAGGATTAAGAACAATAACTTATAATGCTACACAAGTATCGGGGTACTTTCGTCCGCGATTTTAAGCTATGTCTATTCAATTACAGCATATCCAAAACTCTCCTTTTGGTTCTCGATTCGAAATCATATAGATTATGATAATTAGTGATCAATTAACTATCAAGCATTCATACCAATTATTGAATAAATCTTAATCAAGTGAAGAAGAAATCAAACTACTGCATTAATTCATGAAATAGAGTTTCAAGCGATTCAAAAGGAAAGCTCTAATATAGTGTTTAGCTCCTAGTCATAGTCACGCTAAGAACTAACACAAAATCCATACATAAACTGAATTAAAAAGAAAGAAAAAAAAGAAACTTCAACTAAAGTTGTCTCCAATCTTGTGTTGTGGCCTCCAGTCATAGTCACGCTAAGAACTAACACAAAATCCATAATAATGAGCAGGGTTTTAGGGTTTTATACTTGAGAAAACTTGCGCTTCAGACCCTTTTAACCCTCTGAAATTCGGTCCAGAAATCAGAAATCCCGCGTCGGCACCGTGGTGCCGAAAATACTGCGACAAAATCAGACTCCGGAGACAATTAAGCGCGCGTGGACGTTCTTTGGCGGTTTACATTTTACGTGTCATTTCTCGTCCGGACTTCGTCTGATTTCTTCTATACTTCCCAGGATTTCTTAGGCTTCATTTCTTGGCCTTTTATTGTGCAATTCCATCTCAAATAAGCTCATTTCATCTTCTTTTTGACATTTCTCCATTTATGACCGCTGTGACTCAAAAGAAAGGAAAACGACCATAATATTATACTAAACACAAACGAAATGAGTAAAATACTAACTAAAAATGACTCAAAAAGTGTATATAAAATACACCTAACAAATACTCTCAAACTTAACCTTTACTCGCCCTCGAGTAAAGTACTAAACAAAAACAAAAATAAAACTTAATGAAATGGATCAAGTATATAGCAATGTTGCCTCAATATCATGGATGAAAGTTAGGATAATATGTTAGAACATATATAACATGAATAATTAGCAATCTAGAATTTCAAGTTAGATATTTCGCAAATTCACTTAGATCATGGTCAATGGAAATACAAACACCTAACCTATACATGTCAATTTCATTCCATCTTTTCCAAAACGCTATAGACCTGTTTACTTGCTATTCTCCACTAATCATAGAAATACACATTAAAGATCATCAGGACTTTTAAGGGTTGTAATGTAGGCTTAGGCTGGGGTAGATAAAAGTAGACATTTAGGCTCAATTACGTACCATAAGCATTTTTCATTCAACTCTTTTCCTTCTTTTGGTTTTCTTTTTAGTTTCATACCCACTTTCTCCCTTCTTTCTTTTGAGAGAATGAGACACATTATAAATAACAAGCACCCCCAACCTTAGACTTTTGTATATTTTTCATTGGGGTGCATCAAATTTTCATTCTCTTTTTGTTTCTTTTTCAACGCTTTTCATCCCAAGAGTTTTCAATTATCACTTATGGCACAAACATGGAATCATAGGGTGTCAAAGAAAGATCTTATTTTAAGCTCAAAGGGACTGACTAGTGATACAACTCATGTCAGGGTAGGTAATGAATGGTAAGAAGGACTATCAAAGAAATGCCTGAATCATCTCCCTAAACATGTACATCTTAACTATTTGCAACTCAAATAACAAGCAAACAGATTTTCTAGACATTTTCAACCGTTCTTTCCATAACTGACACACATAGGCTAAGCACAAATATCCCAAATAATTAGATGTCATGAATTTTTGGCATATCTAACTTAAACACACAAATTGTTGCTTTCACTTCCATTACATTATCCCACTTTATCCACTCAATATCTTTAGCAACTACAACATACATGATCCATAAAAAAAAATTATGACTCAAAAACACACAAAGACAAATCAAAAGACTCAAACACAAAAACAATAAAACAAAATAAGACACCCCTCATACTTAATCGACACATCATCCTCAATGTGTGAAGACTAAAAGTAGGGACAACTTACTGACACAACACAACAATTCTAACGGAGGTCTGGGATGAGATTCTGAAAATTGCACATCTTTTGGGCTCTCTGAAGTTTCAGCGCTTTTGATTCTTTCCCCCTTAGGGTCAGTCCCTAGTCCACCTGCCACCAAAACATAAGACAAAACCCAAGACCGTTGTTGACAATCAATTTTGACCCGTTTTTCGTATATTTGTTGCAATTTTATGTGTTTTAGTACACCGCATTTTAATCAGCATTTTTTGCATTTTTTATCTTTTTATTTTAAATTAAGCATTATGTCTTCGTTAATATTATGTTTTTATTATTATTACACCGTCGTTTTATTTTATTAATGTGTGCATCTCTTTAAATAATTAATTGGCACCACATTTTACTTTTAATTAGGCATTAAATATTTCTTAAATATTGCATTTTATCATTATTGCATCGGCATTTTTAGTTTTGATAATTTTATACCTTTAAATAATTTTTCTTTTAAACAATTAATCCATTTTGCATTTTTGTCAAACCAGTCCAGTCCAAGACACAATTTGAATCAGTCCAATCCAACACCATTTTTTTAATTTCATCCAAACACCCTCTTTTATTTTTCCCCCTAAAATCAAATACCACTTTTCATTCCCCCCCCCCCCCCCCCAAATACCAAATCCTAAAAAACCTACCCTATATAATAAACATTACCCCTCCTTTTAATAAAGGAGAAGCGTCTACAATATCGCACCACATCCGCCTCTCCTTACTCTCTCTCCTCACTCTCTCCCTCCGCGCCTCGCCTCGCGGAGTTCTAAAAACTCCGTGAACTCCCCACACCTTTTATTTTGAAGCCCACCGCACCCTCGCTCTCTCGCCTCTCCTCTTCCCCTCTCACCCCATTCTCGTCGAACCTCATCACGGTCGACTCCGCCATCACCGGCGAACCACCACACCATCGATCCCTTCCACTGTCTGTCGGCGAACCACTGCTTTCCCACACCCAGTCGCCGTCGACCCCCCATCCGGCGAACTCCCTCACGCCCCAATCTACTCTCGTCTCTGACACCCTCACCCCATCGTCTTCACCCAGCAAACTATCACCGCGGTTTTGCTCCTACGTACTCGTCGTGGAAGTGACACCGCTGCTTTTGTTTGTTACAGAATCCGTCGCCACACTTTGCCGATCTCTCTTTCTCTTGTGGTGATATATGTTGTTGGCGTTTGGATTGATTTGATTTTTTTTAATTTTTGGCATCTGGCCGGAGTTCTTAAAAACTCCGGCGACCTTGGTTTTTGCTTTATTTTTGGTATATGTTGTGCGTTTTTGGCTAATGGACTGATTTCCTTATTTTTGGGTATCTGGCCGGAGTTTTAAAACTCTGGCGACGTTATAAAATTCCGGGGGAACCTTGGAAATTATCCAGCGACGTTGTGTCTGTTGCTTGTACTGTTTTGGCCAGAGTTTCTGATGCATTTTGGCCATTTTGCTGTATACTTTGATCCATGAACTGCTACCTTTTGGTTGCTCACTACTGCTAAATTTTGAGGCTATTTGCTGCTGCATTTTCTGCCCACTGCTGCTACGTTTCGGTTGAACAATTGTTGTCTTAAAGTTGATCTGAAATAGTAGCTTTTACTGATTTAAAACATCAGATGTGCTTTTGATAATGTACTGATTTGAACATATACTACACCTTGGCTAATGAAAAAGTTATCCGTCGATTTTTGAGGTCTCCACAGTTGCAAAGACGGAAAATAAAATAAATGAAGTTTTCTGGGTGTTGATGATTTCTTCTACTTACACAGGATAACCAACATGCGCTGGAAGGGCGAATTCCCGCAGCCGCACTTGTTTAGGATGTCCCACTTTATTTTTATATATATCTGAGCCCTCCGTGTTTAAAACTATTACTGTTTTGGCGCGGATCTGAAGGTTTTATTTATTTTATTGCTTTTAACAATATTGGCCGATGAAGGAATCTCCGTCTGATTTCCAAGGTCTCCTCTGTGCAAAAGACGGATTTATTTATTTTGGCTTTACTTATTAATTCTTGTCATTGCATTAAAATTATTTATTCTACTACTAACACTTTTACTAAGTGTTTATGCAGGTACCCGGAGATCATCTTGTGCAGAAGGCCTAAAAGATGTCCCGGAGTATTATTTTATGTCGCATTTAATTTTAGTTTTATTATTCTGTATTGCACTTTATTTTAATGAAAAATGCTTAGAATAGGTAGAATAAAAAAGGCAATAAATAATTAACCTAGGTTTGAACGAATAACCGCAAGTTAGCGGATCTTAAAGGATGTCTAACCCCTTCCCTTTAGGATAATAAAGAACCCTGATTCAGAATCTCATTAATTTCGCAGACCATTAAATGGAGATTAATTGCAGTATTTTTATTGCAATAAATCAAGTGTCCTAATTCACTTAAATAATTAGGTGACGACTCTTTAAAACAGCATTATTGCTCCATCCAGGGAACCGCGTCAAAGAGCAACGTTGCGGATACCGTTCAGACACCCGAGGTTAAAAACGGGCGCGACAACCGTGAGACTGTTCAAGATAACATAAAATAACTAAAATAAGAATTGAAATAACATAATTAATAAATATTGGGTTGCCTCCCAACAAGCGATGTCTTTAAGGTCTTTTAGCCGGACGCAGTTAACCTTTACTAGTGCCCATTGGATCCTTCTGCGAACTGATTGCAATCCTCACAGTCATTGTTGCATGTCTCACTTTTTCCTACAACACTTTTTTCAAACAAAGGCCTCATATCTAAGAGTATTCCTCAATTACACAAGGCATGCTTGTCTTCTAGGCTCTCTATAATGTAGGGATCAGTGAAACTTCCTACATCACTCAACTTTTGGGGGTGCCCTTGAGGGTATGGACTTTCTGGTTGGGGCTCAGCAATGATAGTTGGTGGTGTCTTTTCTGCAACGGGTATAGGAAAGAGAAGTTCCAAGGAATCCAAAAAGGTGAACAATTGGATCTTAGTAACCTCTTTTTTCTCTGAACCAACTATCTCTCTCAATTCCTCATTATTCTCAACAGCTTGTTGTGGTTCAGGTTCTTCATTCTGCTCATCACTCCCCACAACTGTGTTGCTAGGCAGATTTTCTTGCGGTACATTGATCACCATATCCATCAGCTGCCCTATTTGTGTCTCCAAATTTTTGATGGACACCCTTGTCTCATCCATAAACTGAGCCTGGCACTTGGTGAGCGTGAGTATGTCTGCCTGCAACTAATTTTGATCTTCCTGTGGAACCTGTGGGTTAGCCTGTTGTTGATGATTCCACTGCCCCTGATAGTAGTAGTAGTCCATTTTTTTCTCCAACTTTACCTACAAAATAAGAAAAACAACAAAAAGTGATAAAAAGATGCTCGCTGAACAAGTTAGAAACTTGTTCCTGGAGCAACCAAATTAGAAATAAAATAACATAATCAAATATATACAAACCAAATTAGAAATAAGATTAGATAATTCGATATTGAAAGTACGCCAGTCCCCGGCAACGACGCCAAAAACTTTTTAGCGATTTTGCAAGTTGCTTAACGCAAGTGTACGTATCGTTCACAAGTAATATAGTCTGATAAGATCGAATATCATTCTCAGAGACTGATTTCTAATTATCGTTCATCTACTTTGTGTTATCTATTTGGCGATCGATATTTGAGTTGGGTTTTTATTTAACTACTAGGATAAATTGCAAGAATTTAACTAACTATTGAAGTTGTAATCAGTTATGAAGGAATTAGAGCTTCCAAAATCCTCGACTATCCACTCTATTCATTCCTTAACGCAACTAGAATGACTTCTTCTTCTACGTTAAGATAGCGGTTAACTAGATTGTCTTATATTCCGGTTAGGATATATAATCGTTCAACCCCAGTGCAGAACCCTTCTATATTTCTATGATAGGATTACGAACAGTAACCTATAATGCTACACAAGTATCGGGGTACTTTCGTCCGCGATTTTAACTTATGTCTATTCAATTACAGCATATCCAAATCTCTCCTTTCGGTTCTCGATTCGAAATCATATAGATTATGATAATTAGTGATCAACAAGCATTCATACCAATTATTGAATAAATCTTAATCAAGTGAAGAAAAAATCAAACTACTGCATTAATTCATGAAATAGAGTTTCAAAAGATTCAAAAGGAAAGCCCTAATATAGTGTTTAGCTCCTAGCCATAGTCACGCTAAGAACTAACACAAAATCCATACATAAACTGAATTAAAAAGAAAGAAAGAAAAGAAACTTAAACCAGGGTTGTCTCCAATCTTGTGTTGTGGCCTCATTTCTTCCTCCCCAAAGTAGGATTTAGAATTATGTACAAGATGTTTAATAATGAGCAGGGTTTCAGGGTTTTATACTTGAGAAAACTTGCGCTTCAGAACCTTTTAATCCTCTGAAATTCGGCCCAAAAATCAGAAATCTCGCTTCGGCACCGCGGTGCCGAAAATACTGCGACAAAATCAGACTCCGCAGGACAATTAGCGTCGCGGCGCCTGTGACGTTCCTTGGCCAGTTTTCTGTTTCTGTGTCATTTTCTCGTCCGGGCTTCGTCTGATTTCTTCTATACTTCCCGGGACTTCTTAGGCTTTATTTCTTGGCTTTTTATTGTGCAATTCCATCTCAAATAAGCTCATTTCATCCTCTTTTTGACATTTCTCCATTTATGACCGTTGTGACTCAAAAGAAAGAAAAACGACTATAATACTATACTAAACACAAACGAAATGAGTAAAATACTAACTAAAAATGACTCAAAAATGTATATAAAATACACCTAACAGCCGGTGACGAACTCAATGTATGAAGTACGTTTACAAGACTCATAGTAAACACAACCTTTATGTAGGATGATAGATTACTTTCATTCTCAACACACTTGATCAAGCTTAGGATTTGCCAAGTGTATATCCAAATGACTTGATTATTTTATCTCATCTATATTAGTCGACAACTAGATCATATCTCAAATATGTCTCTTGCATTGACCAATGACTTAGTCGACCTAATATTACTAAGAAGCTGAGGGTTATCTCGAATATCTAATCGAGGAATGAATCCTATTCTTGGTTCAACTACCACCTTAGTCTGTATCACAATGTACCCAATACAAGTCATGTCTTATCCTACGAAGATTTTAAGCTTAGGACAGGATCAAAGTACATTACTCTACAAACCAGGTGTGTATTGACCTCAAGTCAAAGGACCTCTATCTCCCACATGATGATAATACTCTAGACATGTATAACAAATAGTTTATCAGCAGGGTATGTCAATACCCTCTAAGAGTATCCATATGTCCATCACTAGTAACTATTACTAGTAGTAAGTGTGACATACTACATCCTCTAAGAATATGATGCAGACCACATGTCGACTTATAATATATCATTGATATCACATTCTCAATGATCATCAGTCTAGGCTACTTAAAGAAATATGTTTTATCTATCTCACACTATCAATGACAACGTTTAGTTCAAGGGATGCACATTAATGAATAATATAAATAATCAAATAATAATTCAGTAATTGCAAAATGCCAAAATATATTAATCTCATTAATAATATGAATGTGTTCAAGTACATCTACTCCTAAAATGATTGTTTCTAGGACATATATACTTTCATGTGTATGAAAATCCACTAAAATTTTAAGTTTCTAATAATTAAGAAGGATTAATTATTTTCTTTTAAATTTACCCCTGTTTGGATAAGCGTGTTTTTATGTAATCAAGAAATTATATTAATTTTTTTAATTAAGGGCAGTTTAGTCAAATTATCTAAATTTCTAGTAATTAATATTTTCTGAAGGAGTATGCTAAAGGTTAAGTGGACACTTATTTTGAACCGGAGGGAGTATCAGATATGTAAAGCACTCCTTATATACATATATATTTATCCTCTCTTGTTTACACTTCTTTTGTTCAAACTTTTGTGTAGGTGGCTCTAGCTTCAGGAGGAAAGCATTACACAGAGATAGTGAGAGAAGCACAATTAAACCATTGACCTTACTAATGTAGAAACTGTTGATGCAAAGGGCTTGCAGTTGACAATCTACACCTTACTGCTTCTTCCCAAGTCCTCCTAGGCCAGATGATGGCTGATGCTTTTCTTCAGAGTTCAGACAATCTCAACCACAACCTCATCTATTTAATAGTCAACAGTGAAAGAATATTTCAATTACTTCTTCAACTTGTGAAATAAAAAGAAAAGACTTACCAAGTGTATCATTCAAAAAAGAAAAAATGTTTAATACTCTGTAATATAATCGAAGGAGAGCCTTGGAGTAACTGGTAAAGTTGATGTCATTTGACCAGGAGATCATGTGTTCAAGCTATGGAAATAACCTCTTGCAAAAATGTGAGATAAGACTGCATACAATAAACCTTTGTAGTTTGACCCTTTTCCGAACCCCGCGCATAGCGGAAGCTTAGTGCATTGGGATGTACTTTTTACTTTGTAATATAATCATAAAACAATACAAGCTAGTATCATTTTTTAATGTTTCAATTGTTCAATTAAAGAAAAGGGGAAAACTAGTTTTCTCTACAATTTTCAAAAACTTCAAAGGGTATGTGACATTTATAAAGTCCAAGAGGCGTGTCAACTCTCGATACATAAAAGTGCAGCACCGACTCGCTGCAAATATTTGAGTTTTGACAGTTGAATATTGGCACGTCGCTGCTCAAATTATTCTTGATTCAACTTTAAGATAGTTAAGTGATGGTTTATTTATTGACTCAACTATTTAACGAACTAAAATTTAATGTCATCACCTATTTGACACCTTAGGAGAGCCAATTTTGATCCATAAAGTTTTGATTAACCCAACCTGTCGAAACTTGAGTTGATCGGACAATGGTATGTTTTTCGAGTGACATTGCCCAACAAAAGATTAAGCTAGTTTGTTCATGACTAGGGCTGTTAGCGGTCCAGATATTTCCGGTAATTACCCGAGAACCGGACCGGTAAACCCGGACCGATACTCGGACCGAAACCTTAACGGTCCGGATATGAGTACCAAAAAAATACCCGGATCGATAAGGAGTCGGACCGGTAACCCACCCCACCCCACCCCACCCCCAGTCCCCAGCCAACAAGCCCCCCAGCCAGTCTCCCTCCTGCCAGCTCTAATTAGTTGTAAATTAATGAAACTTTAAATGGTCATAACTTTGCGCTCGGATGTCCGTTTGACCTAATGTTTTTTTGATTTCGCGTATTTTTTCGAGATAGGGCCGGACAAACAGCTAAAGCAGTTTGGAGCAGCCAATTTCTCAAAAAACATCCGTCTTGCCAATCAATTTCACTTTTACCCCAAATTGTTACCAATTGTTCATTTTCAAATCTAAATATCTCGCGCTATACAATATATTTCAATGTAAAAATTTCGTGGTAATGTGTCCGAGAATGTCAATTTCAGTATTGGAAATTCAATTTAAAAAAAAAATCGGCCCGACCCGGAAAATTCTTACCGGTCCGGACCGAGAATCAGACCGATAAGGTTTCGGTCCGGGACCGGATCTCGTTCCAGGACCGAAACCTTATCGGTCCGGGACCGGTCCGGACCGGTAAGCTTATCGGACCGGTTTCGGTAAGTGGATACCCAGACCGGTCCGGACCGATAACAGCACTATTCATGACCATTATACAGACTCAACTCTTTTGTTGAGATACACCAAGTGTATACCACATATATACATTGTATATATATGTGGTTAGTTAGTTGTTAGTTAGATATTTTGTTATTAGTTGAGATATTATTAGTAGGGGTCTAATTTCCTATAAATAGGACTAGATAGTTTGTAATTAGTTTTTGAAGCATTCGTAATAGAAAATACAGAAGAGCCAGTTTGGGCTCCCAGTCTGCTTCCCTTCTCGTTCTTCATCTGCTTCCCTTCTCGATCTTCATCTTCTCACATAATTTAACATGGTATCAAAGCCAAGTGTTGTATGGATCGATCCAATCGCAGTGAGGAGTTTGAAAATTCAAAATTGCTGAAAAAGAAATCGCGAAGGAACATAATCGCGTTCTTCTGAAAATCAAAAATTGTGAAGGAATTGAACAGTGAGGAACTGAATCGAACATAATAGTGCAGTTGAGATTGAGATCGAAATCAAATCTCAGTTCAACACCAGATCGCGATCGGAAAAAAAAACAGAGAAAATCAGCGGTGATTTATTCTGAAAATCAGAAAGCAATCGATTCGACTCGAAGTCGAGATCGAAGAAGCTCATAGAGCATATTGAGATGGAAATCATCAATTGAAAAATTGAAAAATCAGAATCGCGATTGCGATTTTGAGGAAAACAGCGAATCGAAGATTGAGGTAATTTCTATTATCGCATTTGTCGATCGAGTCGTATGGATATGTTATCAGTTTGTGCGGATACACTCCGCCTTTGGCTATCGTTGCGACGACGAAGATCGCCACGAATATGTATGCTCGGTGAGTTTCTGGAAATTCAATTTTATTTTCGTAATAGTTTCGTGTTGGTGAATTTGCATCATGTTGGATTCGTGTTGGACTGTTGTTGGTGAATGAAGCAGCCTGTTGTGTGGTTGTTGATAGTCGTTGTACTGGTGTTTGTTGTTCTGTGTTGGCGAGTTATCGTTAGAGTTTGTTTTGTGTTGGTGAATTGAGGAAATTGGAGAAAAGGTGTTGATAGTTGTGGTGTTGTTATCTGGTGTGTGTTGTCGTTCGTCGTTGTTTTCTGTTTCAGATTCTAGAATTGTGTCGTTGTTGCTATTTTGTGTTGGCGTGGATAATGTCAACCCCAAAGAAAGGGTGGTTGGCTTGTTGCTTTGATGCTGGTGATACTGATTATGTAGCAGATATTGCTGTTGTGGTGTAGGTGTCGCTATTGCATCTCATGTTAGGGATATTAATGAATTTCTATGGTTGAGAAGATCATAGAATAGGAAATGTCTATCGATAGAAGGATCAAGAAGTTCTTAGCGACAAATAGACTAAGAATTGAGAGATACTTCGTCGAAGACAATATGGATTGTGTGAGATTGTGTGATGAGAACCGAGGGATTCTCTAGTCCAAGCGAGACTAGAGAACGAGGGGTTCTTGCCGCTGGTTTTACATAAAGGAGAATCGAGGGATTCTCTAGTCCGAGTGAGACTAGAGAACGAGGGGTTCTTCATTATTGATGTGGGAGTTGAAGCTCCTACTTGATGCAGATGTGTTGCTGCTTTTACCCACTGCTAGTTTCTGTTGGTGGTTTCTGTTGGTGGATTTAAAGATGGATCTATGAAGCCAGGAATGCTCACTGTGTTCTTTGCCACCGCCGCCCATTTGATGGTGTTACTCTGCCGGTCTTCTTTGGCAAGGAGAGTTCTCAAAAGGCTTGAAATGGACGAAGAGTGTGAAGGGAACCTTGAGGTCAATGGGGAGGATTACTCTGTTGAACCCACTGAAAGCAGGAGGTCTTTTCGAGCTCTCTTGGATGTTGGCCTTTTAAGGACTATTACAGGAAATCGTGTTTTGGTGCTCTCAAGGGTGCGTTGGATGGTGGACTTGATATTTCTCACAACGAGAAGAGGTTCCCTGGATTCAGCAAGGATTCTAAGCAACTTGATGATGAGGTTCACCGCAAGTACATATATGGTGGCCACATTGCTACATATATGAAGACTCTGATTGAAGATGAACCAGAGAAATATCAATCACACTTTAGTGAATACATCAAAGAGGGTCTTGAGGCCGATGGCCTCGAGGAGATGTACAAGAAGGTTCATGATGCCATACGTGCTGATCCAAGTCCAAAGAAATCTGACAAGCTGCCTCCAAACAACACTGAAGTCTGATCTAAAGAAGCTAACATACGAGGAAAGGAAGGCTAAGTTGATTGAGAGACTAAATGCTTGAATTCATCTGGATTGTCTTTGGGATGAATCGGATTGTTGTCTTTGGTGTCTAGTATTGCATCAGCTAGAGTAAACATTGTTTTCAGTGCCTAGCTTGAGAGGGGTGTTGAGATACACCAAGTGTATACCACATATATACATTGTATATATATATGTGGTTAGTTAGTTGTTAGTTAGATATTTTGTTATTAGTTGAGATATTATTAGTAGGGTTCTAATTTCCTATAAATAGTACTAGATAGTTTGTAATTAGTTTTTAAAGCATTCGTAATAGAAAATACAGAAGAGCCAGTTTGGGCTCCCAAAAATATCGTCCTCTGGTCTGCTTCCCTTCTCGTTCTTCATCTGCTTCCCTTCTCGATCTTCATCTTCCCTGTTCGATCTTCATCTTCTCACAGAATTTAACATCTTTCTAGCTAATCCAAACTTGATCCAACATTTAACTGTACAAGACCAGTTCACGGGCTTTGTTATTCTTTACTCTTTAGTCAGCTGTTATTTATATTCTGCATCTCTTGGTAGAGCTAATTTCCTCACGATTCGCAAGCTACATGTTATGACACTGAATCACTAACTGGCAGTGCGGCATCAAGTGAAACCACACTGAACACAGGTATCACTCACATATGAAGGGAGTAACAGAAACACTGTTATGTTTTTGGAAATCTGAAACAAAAGAAATAACAGGACTTCCTAAGGTCTTCTTGTTTCTCTTTTCTTGATAATATTACAGGACTACCAAGTCGATCGGAAACAACCTCTCTACCCCACAAAGGTAGGGGTAAGGTCTGCGTCCATCCTACCCTTCCCAGACCCTACTTGTGGAAATACCCTGGGCACTTTGTTGTTGTTTATAACAGGACTACCAAAGTTTAAGAACCTATATGAAAAAAAAAAGGAAGACAAAACCGTCGTCAAAGAGAAAATAAAGCAGCAAAATATCTACTAAACGTGCCACTACCTATCTGGTGGCAGATATCCATCACCCATAAAATTAGAGACATTCTACAGACATACGGATATTTAGCTCCCGACTTTCAATTTCAGCAAATAAAAAAAACTTGCACAGGTGTCTGACAGTTGCGGAAGGGCAGAGAGAGGAAAAGGTCAAACAGGGATAAAGAGCCGGGCAAAGAGGTCTGAGCATTTTTTTAGGTGAAAGAGCATTCAGAATTGAGGATAGAAAAACAAAAAGAGAGATTAATCATTGACAAAAAGGGGGAACTATTTAAAAAAAATCAGAGCTGGAATACACCCTTGGAGAGTGAGTATCAGCTTCCTCAAGTTTATTTCAGCCAAAAAGGAAACATCAACCAAAAGAGCCTATAGAGCTCCACAAAGTTTTTGAAAATCGAGTTACCTAGAGTTATGAAAATTCACCTTGCGTTCCTCTGTAATACTAATTCCTTTATCTTAGAAGTTTCTAGCAAGCATATAATCGACAATGACACGGGAAATATGTAAGAAAGGAGAAGTAAAATGCAACAACAAAAGAATCATCCAGCTAAAGCCTAAAAAGGTATTGGCGTTCTTCTGTCCAATTTTGTAGGACATGGTCTCGTAAGGTATTTTGGCCCTTTTGCTTTCTCAGAGATCTCAAGTTTCAGTATAACAGCATAAACAATCACTTTAGGGGTAATAAATCAAACCAGGTTCCTTATTTATCAATTAGTACCTGAGCTGGAGATAAATCCAAGAAATGAACAACTATACAAGGGAGATCAAAGAGACATGCTTGGTATTTTCGTACTAAGTTTAAAGGTGTGAAGAATGGTGATGATGCTATTGCTTTATTCCGTCAAATGATACTTGTCCGACCTCCCCCATCGGTTAAAGTGTGTTTGAATTGTTGAAATTAAGGGTGGCCATCGGGCCGGGGCGAGTCCCGGCGGGACGGGGAAGGGTCGAGATCGGGGCTCCAGCGAGATTAGCGGGACAGGTATCCCGTCCCGTCCCACATCCCGCCGGAAAAGGGGACCGGTGTTGGGGGCGGGGGCGGGTGGGTAGGGGATTTCAGTTTTTTTAGACACTTAATTTTAAAAAATAATATATATATAAACACTTCAATAATTGAATAAGACAGTGTAATAAAAATATGACAAGATTTTTTTTATGTCTCTTATATTATTTAATAGAAATATGATTATTTTTTTTAATACAATTTCAAAATTGCAACTTTATTGTTCAAAAGTTGCAAATTACATAGTAAAATTGCAATTAAAAAATTACATTGTTAACCATACTTTTTCTAATTTTCTCACAATATCTTGAGGATCTTCGGTTGGAATTGAAAGTTGTTGGTCAAATTGTTCGACGTCGCTTCATGTTCCTCGAACAAGATTTCGTTGTAGTTGTAGTCTTCTTCTTCGTTGATCTCCGGTTGACCGCACCTTCTACGCCCGCTAGAATCCAATCTCTAAATAGAACTGCAATGACAAATGTGTCTCCCGCCAATGAATGTTTATGCTCTCCTATTTGAAATCTTCCCGCAGAAAAAATGTTTTCAGACGTCGTTAACGACACTTGAATGTTCTAACACATTTCGGGTCATCTTTACTAGTGTCGTAAATGTCTTCTCATTGTTTGATGATGTATGGAGCCCCCATAAGTACGAAAAGGGAATCAAATTGTATAGGATAATATTTTTACTTTTTTCTTCATAAGAAAAATAAAGACTAGGTTCTAACTATAGTTCTTAGAATGGTATCCTTAGCTCTGGCAAGAGTTAGAATTTGTATCTCTTTGACCTTCAGGTTCCTCTCTATGCTTTAGTTAAAAACAAACACATTTAGCATATCTTATTGCCCTTTGTATACTTTTCAAGTTGTTATATTCGTTGATTCAAGGTTTATCAATTAACAGGTTATAAGCCCTTAGTTCTTCTAGGATATGTGAAGCTTGATGGCAAACTTGAATGGAGGAATAACAGGTAGTAATCTTACATTTCTGTGAAGTTCTGTTTTTTTTCCTTTATGGTTTTAGTGATACAGCTCATGTCTCTTGGTTGAATTCAACGTCTTACTCAAGAGTTTTATTCTGTTAAGAGGATTTTCCACTTCTCATGTGCTCCTTTGTGGTTGCTGCAGGTACAAAAATAGATCTAATTGGGAAATCTGTTCTTGTTTAGGACAATTAGACGAGAGAATGACATCATTGCTTGCTGATTTTTCTTTTCATAAAAGAGACTTTTGGCTCATAATTCTAAAGAAAACATGAACATATCTTCATGGATCTTTTTTTTGAATATCTCAAACAGAATTGATTATGTGTTTAAATGTTGGAAAAGAAGTGCATGCTAATTCATGGTTTAAATGCCACATTGTTCATAAAGCGACTCTGTGAAGTTATAGCTAAAAAGTGACCACAAGTTGGTTCATTGGCCCATGAATACATGGTTAATCTGCGAGTTGTTCCAAATCATTGTTCAGCAAGTCCTGGTTGATGTTTCACCATATGCGGTGGTAAAATTTGACTTCTTATCCAATAATGTATTATATATGTCAATCATCTTTATAACTGAAACTAAGGCATGATCGGCAAACCATAGGAACGTTGAAGTAGGGCATTATTTGATAGCTAAAGTAGGTACCTGCTTGGCTTATATGTATGGAGTAACTTTATATGTTTTGTTGAGATTATAGTTTGAAGCTTCCTCTTTTTTTCATTTCTTCAATTCTTATGATTTCTCTGCTCATGAGATTGGGTTTTAAGATGTAATGAGTACAATAATTCTAACAATATCCCAACACGCATATAGTTCTAGGTTCACCTTTTCTTGCTCTTTTTATCAGTATTTAATTTTCTCTTGCAAAGTTCCAACAACTTTAATGAAATGTGTATCATATTTAGTTCTCATATATTACTCATTTTTTCTTCTTTTTTATCTTTATCATTTTACAGAGAAAAGCCTTGTAAAACAATATGTTCTGAAAGTACTTGTAAAGATATGGGTCTCTCATACCATCGACAAAAGACTGAATTTTGGTGATATAGTGTTGTTTGAAATTTCATGAATATAGTCCACTGTTTTTGGTAAAAGAAAAATCATGAATACCAATGACTCATGGAAATGCATCGCTGAAGTTTTTAACTTCTTCACTTAAAGCACAATACATGCCATCTATCTGAACTCTGAAGGAAGTTCTAAATATGAGATCAAGAATTTATTTCATGTAATCATCTCTAGCTTTAGTATAAAGTTATAGAGTTTATCCTTTTTCAAACTTTTAGTGCCAGACTACTGCTGGCACACCGTACTAATGTAAATGACTGGATTTTAAGTATCTCATAAAGATACACATGTAATACATGTGATAAAATAGTAACCATGTAAGAAATATATAAAGCTAAAAAGCACAGATTTATTTGTGGTATGCTGGTCACTTTTGCAGGATTATAGCTTTTCTGAGCTTAAGACTTTCAGTTGTTATACATTTTGGAATGTATTATGAGAAAAAATATTTTCCCTTCTTCAGGAGATCCTCTGAAGAGTTCGTGAAGGAACCTTCCACGCCCAATATGACAAAACAGAGCATTTCCGAAATGATAAGCTTACATGGGAATAAAAGGGATGAAGACCCCTAAGTTTTAGTATGGATATATGTCACAATGTATCTCTAGGGAAATAATCTTTTATAATAACAAGTTAAATTGAACTCGAAGGCAAGTAAAATGTGTGATCAGCTTTTCTGGACATTGTTTGCATGAAATATTCATATAGTCATCAGCATTAGCTTATCAAAGAAAAACCAAGGCATAGCATTTTTCCGGTTTTCGTAATTGTTAACTGATTTATTCTTAAAGATATGAGGATCCTATATAGTTCTGAGAAAGAATTAGATTTTATATAGTCTTCCTTCATTTTAATGTGTTAAGGAGGGCACTTTATGAATCCTAAATATGCATGCGAGCTATTTATTGATTGCTAAATGAGAGTGACCTGTGAAATAATGTCTATGCTAAACTTAAATTCCAGATAATTTCTAGTGACTCATGTCAAATAGAATATGTTAGGTCCCGGGCTACGGATTAGTAACTTTTTGAGTAAGAAAATAAATGAACATCTCGGTAAATTAGAAATAATGTTTGGATGTTGTCTTCAATGTTGGGTCAACATTCAAGGCAACATTGAGATAAACATTGTTAGAGTAAATGCAGCGGAAAAGTAAAAAGAACACAAGGTTTATATTTTTAAAGGAATATATTAATATCCCTTGATGGTCGGTGACTTAAAGAATTGTATAAATTATATACAATTACAAAAGAATTTCTTTTACAAGATGAAGCATAAAATACTTAAAAGAAATTACAAACAAAAGAAGTCGCAAATAACTTCGCCTAAAGTTACAAATTCTTAAAAGATAAAATACAATATCTTCATTACACTCGCTTGAACAATGAGCTTAATCTAGAATAGAGATAGTGATTGTAATGTGGGACAAGATGATGTCAAAACAGCTTTAGGCTAATGGTTGATCCAGTTTTCTGTTGTAAGATCCGAGAGCTCTCTTGACTTGTTGTCGTTGTAAATCTGGATATCGATACTTGTGAAGCTCTCCTCTATTTATAGTGTTGCGTTTTCCTTGAAATCCTCACTGATGATTGCGGAGGTTGAGCAAAAGATGGCAGCAGCTTGGACCGAGTCTTCCTCCTAAGAATCCTCATCGGTCTGGACTTGGTCTACGCTGCTTTGTATTCACGCTTTGACTTGGTCTTTCACCACGTTTTAAACACAGCAGACTTGTGAGCTTGCCTGGGTCATTTTTTACTCGCACTAACTTTTTCTGCTTAGGCCGGAAGAATAGGAAAAACAGTTACACAGATGTTGGCTGAAATGTTTCCACAACATCGCAGGAAACATCCTGCTTTCGCAGATGTTGTCACAACATTCTACCCAGTAAGTCTTTCTGGCCTTTTTGGGCATGAAGTTTCTCAGAGGAGTGTCATCTGCCATTTCCTCTTCTCTTTCTTTCTCGAGTTCTGTTGGAGTGATTGGAGTGGTTGGAGTGGCGCTTCGCTGGACTTCTTGGTAGATGAAGTCCAATCGATCTTTGGTGGAGGTTGTGGACTCAACAGGGAAAGTCGACTCTTCAACAGGGAAAGTCGACTCTGCCCTGGTCCTTTTGGTAGTATGGTCTTCACTGAATCTGTTTTCAAATACCCTTTTAGACCTTCTCGTTGGCATTGATGAATGTGGTTCTCTTGACGCAAGGTTTGCAAAATTAGATGTTGTATCAACATCTATTGGGTTCTCCGAATCTCCAGGGTAACACACATTTGGGGCTCGTCAACCAAAAAAATTAGGGCTAAACTTGCGTCTTTCTCAGAAGATTTTTCATCATTGATGGTTTTGTAATGTTTGTACATTTTGTTACTGTTTGGTGGACTTGTTGACATGGGAGAGTATTCTGTTGATTTGGAGGATTGAAACGATTTGGGCGATATGGACATAAGAGAGGGTTTTGAAGATGGAGGTGTGTTGGAGAAGGTTTGGGTCTTTACGAAAACTGAAGACTGTTGGGGTTCCATCATACAGTGTATAAGTGACGTTGATTTGACTATTCAGAGATACAAAATGGGGGCTTATTTATGGCAATATAAAAAAGATCATACGTTGATTTGACTGTTGGATGTTGTCTTCAATGTTGGGTCAACATTCAAGGCAACATTGAGATAAACATTGTTAGAGTAAATGCAGCGGAAAAGTAAAAAGAACACAAGGTTTATATTTTTAAAGGAATATATTAATATCCCTTGATGGTCGGTGACTTAAAGAATTGTATAAATTATATACAATTACAAAAGAATTTCTTTTACAAGATGAAGCATAAAATACTTAAAAGAAATTACAAACAAAAGAAGTCGCAAATAACTTCGCCTAAAGTTACAAATTCTTAAAAGATAAAATACAACATCTTCATTACACTCGCTTGAACAATGAGCTTAATCTAGAATAGAGATAGCGATTGTAATGTGGGACAAGATGATGTCAAAACAGCTTTAGGCTAATGGTTGATCCAGTTTTCTGTTGTAAGATCCGAGAGCTCTCTTGACTTGTTGTTGTTGTAAATCTGGATATCGATACTTGTGAAGCTCTCCTCTATTTATAGTGCTGCGTTTTCCTTGAAATCCTCACTGATGATTGTTGACACCCAATTTTGACCCTCCCGTCCAGCCATTAACCATAAAATTACACTAATTTTGTAAAAATAATTTTTTAGGATTTTTATAATAAAATACAACAATAAAACATTAAATACAGGCATAAATAATTAATTTAATAATGGCATCGCGTCTTACGTAAAGTCTTAAGCATTTAGAGTCCCGCGCCTGCATTAATTAACTTTAAGCTCTGTCGTAATTCTTAATCATTAATAAAATACAACAATAAAACATAAATACATGCATAAATAAATAATTTAGCGATAACGTCGTGTCAGGTAGCATAGCCGCATTTATTAGTAATCATTTGTAATTTAAAATCAATTTTAATCTGATATATGCATTTAATAGCACCGCATTTATAAAGCTTTAAACAATTCCTAAATATCATACTTGCAGTTAGCATTCAAATAATTTAATCTAAACTCAATTCAATTTTAATTTAACTTCGCAATAATGCATAACAATAAGATTTTAAATAATAGCGCCGCGTTCTAAAGTATTAAGCATTAATCAAATAGCACCCCCGCATGTATTATTATAATAATTTAAATTTAAACTTAGGCTAATAGAACACCTAAATAATTTAAGCACAATTCATTAAATTAATTTATCACTTAATTAACTCCTAATTAAAAGCCTAATTAAAACTACCTAACTAATTAATTACCTAATACTAACTAACCCAAAACTTCTCCTTTTCACTCACCAAATGACACACAACCGCGGCCCAACACCCCTTTTCCCTTATTACCCGAAGCCCACGCCCACACGACCCCCAGCCTTATTTCCCTTTCCCTCCCCCATCTCGTCGTCCACAGAACAAAAGGAGAGAAAAACAAGAACCCTAAAAGAAAAAGCTTTCTCGCCGCCTCCCTCACCCATACGCCCTAAATCTCGCCTTCCTTAACCAAATCGCATCTTCCCCTACCATAGCCAGCTTTTCCTTACCATATCCATCACCCAAATCGCTTCGAAATCAGTAACGAAATCAACCCAGAATAAGCCCACAAAATCGTAACAAATCGACCCCGAAATAGAAACAAATCCCTCAAAACCAACTTACCATAAGCAATACTTGCCTTAACAGATTACACCAGATGTTGGTACCAAGATTCGTCCAAAAATAGGCAGCCAAATCTGTCCGAATCACCCATTAATGCTATATAAACCAATCTCTACACACTTGAAAGGCATTCAGAAATCGAGAGAGAACAGGAAGAATCATTCGAAGTTAAGCATTCCAGAGCAGATAATTCAGAATCCTCAAGCCTTTTTTGAAGCTTCATCCTTTCGCATAACCGCAATAAACCCTCCGAGTGAACCGACGACTTGATACGCTGCCTCGGTTCGCTGCCCGGAGAAGGTAATTTATCACCCTGTTGTATTAGATTCCGTTTGATTTTAATATGTGTAATACGAGTCTTGTATGCTTGCTTGAAGGCGTATCGATTCGATATAAATGAATGTTTATGTTGTTTGCATCAGTGATTGTTAATATTTTACTAGCATTTGTTGTCTGGCTGAATGATGTGGTCATCGTCCGAAGATTACGGGATCGACTGAGTTATGTCATTTATGTTCGTTATAAATATTCTAGTGATTGTTTTGCATAGGTTAAGTGTTTTGTCGTGTAAAACATGTATAATTTCTGAGGCCATGGAATTAGTTCCAGCTATTCATAGTTGGTTCGTAGGCTAGCCTATCATACCATGTCAGCCTTAAACCGTCGTTTGTCTGCATTCTGACCTGCAATCTTAAACAATATTAATAGCAGCACAGAGCAATATAATGTATGTATGATGATTTAACAGTTTGTGTGACGGCCGTACCTTTGTCCGGATCTTTTCTTTGTATTGTGTCGTACATACCGCATCTAAGCAGATTTTTGATGAGTCTCCCCTGCATACATCATGAGACCTATTGTTAATGTAAATCTGTTCCGTCAATTTCGATCTGTTTGTTTGATGTCTTGAGTCCAAGATGTAGGGATATATAAATTATATACTCAGTGAATCGGGTCCATATATTTAGCAGGTCAGCGTGTATCATGTTGTATATGTTTGAGACTTGTCCCACTCTTACTTCCTTCAAGTCATCTATGTGTGATAATTGCTCTCTTTCTGGAATTCCCTATCTGTTGGCTTAAGTGGACTAGGAATACCTGGGCATGTTTTCCAACTGAGTCTGAAGCCCAATATACTCTCCAGTTATTATTTTCCATTACGAATATACATCCTTGAATGAATATTCAATGCGTGCCTGGGTGTCTGTGAATATGAACAATTTTATTTGGACTTGGATTGCGTTAATATGTACTATTTGGATTTCTGCAAACCAATTTTGATACATTCTGTTGGGCCCTTCTGTCTATATTTGTTTTTATTTTTTTGTCATTTATGAAGTAAAATTTGAATCATATCCATACTAAGTTTTTCTTTTACTTATTTATTCGCGTTAGTTGACAAGTTTAAATATATACTAATTCTTTATCTTTCTCTTATTTTACATGAAACGACGGAGCAAAAAATGAAGAGTCTCGTGGCGAGACTCATCGAAGATCCACATCTACGTGTACTTCACATCCGCATCCACCTCAGAAAGTTCAAAACCGTTGGCGGAATTACACCGTCATCATTTCGAGTCTTTATTATTGATTCTCCTTCCCCATTATTCATTGTAAATTATTTGCCTAACGTTACATTAGCAAGACTCCTAAACTTTAAGTCATTATTAGAAAGTAATTTGACATTAGAGATTTATTCCCTCCTTAAGTTAAATATTCTTGCTCGACATACACTGCTTAAGTTATAATGAAACTATTTAGTAACTGTCACTCGCATAATTATTTAGGTAGTCAAAGCATTATTAGTTACTAAATCCTAACATGAGAAGATCACTTTTTATAAACTCCTATTAGCACCCACATAGAAAAATTATTTAGATCGCAAGATCGTTAGCCTTCGCATGATACACTTTGTCATAAGCACATATTTTGTCATAGCAGATTTTGCGTTAGTACCTCTATATTATACCTTATAAGATAATTTTCGTACGTTTTTTTATTTACTTCATAAATGCATGTTTTCAACTAGAACTAACTTTATATATTTTTTCTTATATTTTATGCGGGTCAAAAATACATTTTTTGCTTACAAATATCTTTTGCTTAAGTACTTTCAAAACATGCGTTCTTAGCAACAATAATTAACCCTAGGTTTGAACGGACAACCGCAAGTTAGCGGATCCTTTAGGGTGCCTAACCCCTTCCCTTTAGGATAATAAAGAACTCTTACCCAGAATCTCATTAAGTTTAGCAGACCAATAAATGGAGTTAATGTTTACTTTAAACTAGTTAACATTATAGGTGTCCTAATTCACCCAAATTAATTAGGTGGCGACTCCCTAGCAACCCTTTAGCATTTAGCACCTTTAGCCCCCTTTTATATTCTAGCACCTTTTTAACACTTTTAACACTTTAGCACTTTTTTTAAACATCTTTAAGCCCTTTTAACATTTTAGCATTCTTTTAAACATTTTAGCATTTATTATTTATTTTCTAACCTTTTATTTAAGCAGGAGTTTTTATAGTAAAAAATGCCGCGGCCGGAAAAGGGCGCGACAATGATTGCGGAGGTTGAGCAAAAGATGGCAGCAGCTTGGACCGAGTCTTCCTCCTAAGAATCCTCATCGGTCTGGACTTGGTCTACGCTGCTTTGTATTCACGCTTTGACTTGGTCTTTCACCACGTTTTAAACACAGCAGACTTGTGAGCTTGCCTGGGTCATTTTTTACTCGCAGTAACTTTTTCTGCTTAGGCCGGAAGAATAGGAAAAACAGTTACACAGATGTTGGCTGAAATGTTTCCACAACATCGCAGGAAACATCCTGCTTTCGCAGATGTTGTCACAACATTCTACCCAATAAGTCTTTCTGGCCTTTTTGGGCATGAAGTTTCTCAGAGGAGTGTCATCTGCCATTTCCTCTTCTCTTTCTTTCTCGAGTTCTGTTGGAGTGATTGGAGTGGTTGGAGTGGCGGCTGAAGCTGTTGGACTTCTTGGTAGATTGAAGTCTGAATCAGTGCTGGTGGAGGTTGTGGACTCAACAGGGAAAGTCGACTCTTCAACAGGGAAAGTCGACTCTGCCCTGGTCCTTTTGGTAGTATGGTCTTCACTGAATCTGTTTTCAAATACCCTTTTAGACCTTCTCGTTGGCATTGATGAATGTGGTTCTCTTGACGCAAGGTTTGCAAAATTAGATGTTGTATCAACATCTATTGGGTTCTCCGAATCTCCAGGGTAACACACATTTAAGGGCTCGTCGGAACCCAAAAAAATTAGGGCTAAACTTGCGTCTTTCTCAGAAGATTTTTCATCATTGATGGTTTTGTAATGTTTGTACATTTTGTTACTGTTTGGTGGACTTGTTGACATGGGAGAGTATTCTGTTGATTTGGAGGATTGAAACGATTTGGGCGATATGGACATAAGAGAGGGTTTTGAAGATGGAGGTGTGTTGGAGAAGGTTTGGGTCTTTACGAAAACTGAAGACTGTTGGGGTTCCATCATACAGTGTATAAGTGACGTTGATTTGACTATTCAGAGATACAAAATGGGGGCTTATTTATGGCAATATAAAAAAGATCATACAACTCATTTTCCTTAAATTTAGTTTGTGTAGAAGAATAAGGACTCTTTACATACCTAAAACAAATGAATTTTCATAGCACAAAACATCATTCAAAATTTTAAAAAAAAACGCTTTCCATATTTTTTGGACTTTTCAATTTAGATCGAGACTAAAAAAATACACAAACCATTTATTAAGATAGGCATAAATACTAATTAAAGTACTAGACTTCAATGTTGCGATAAATGTTGGAAACATTTCAAACTGAACAGGCAACATCTGATTTTTAGGATTTACTGATTTGGCAAAAAAAAAAACTTTTTGCGTATGTTCCCTATGAGAATGATCGCTGAACTAATGTAACATTTCACCATTGTCCATAACCAACTTAGTTGAACATACACAATTTTCTTGAGGTGTTTTCACCTATTTTATTTTTACAGCACGTGGTACTCCTATAGAATAGGAACGATACCAGCATAGAAGCTTTGATCCTGATTAATAACAAAACAACCAAATCTTGTTTAAAGACTTTGCCTTTTGTTGATACTCTTTTTTTATAAAACACACAATGATTTTATGCATCTCATCGCAGGGAACATTATCACTCTTAAAGAACTTATCCTTTGAAGAATCATGCCTGATCATTTTGAGATATTGTTCAGCATAAACCCAACTTGTATCCAGTATTTGGATTATTCAGCAAATGTTATTCAGAATGTTGGGGCAAAATTCGGGTCAACATTTGCCTATTCTGCTTATCTTTCAGAGGAAGCAGAGACCAAGAGATTTCGTCAAGTTCGAAAATCTCTCATGATCTAAAGGTTTGGTAAAAATATCAGCTAGTTGATGTAAAGTATCAACAATTCCACATGTTCGATCTGAACTAGCTGTTTTTCCACTAGGTCTCTCAAAAAATGATTCCTTATGTCTATATGCTTTGTCCGTGAGTGTTGTACAGGATTTTTGGAAATGTTTATTGCACTCAGGTTATCACATTATAAAATCAAGAAGTTGTTAAAAAATCCATAGTCATCGAGCATATGCCGTAACCAAACCAATTGAGCACAACAACTTCCGGCTGCCACATATTCGGATTCGGCAGTCGAAAGTGACATACAATTTTATTTACGGCTATACCATGAGACTAGGTTATTGCCAAGATAGAAACACCCACCACTAGTACTCTTCTTATCGTCTACATCACCGACCCAGTCCGAATCACTATACCCTATTAGGTTAGGATTAGTGTCTCTAGAATACCATATACCCAAGTCACTTGTGCCGGCAATATATCGTATGATACGTTTCACGGCATTAAGATGAGATTCCTTGGGACAGGCTTGGAACCGTGTGCACACACACACTAAACATAATATCTGGTCGATTGGCAGTAAGGTACAAAAGGCTACCTATCATGGATCGGTACAATGTTGGGTCAACATTTTGTCCAACATCGTCCTTACATACCTGTTGTGTAGAAACCATTGGTGTCTTCATATGTTTTGCATTTTCCAGACCAAATTTTCTGACAAGATTCTTGGCATATTTTCTTTGGGATACAAAAACTCCCTTCTCATTTTGCTTAATCTGCAAGCCTAAGAAAAATGTTAGTTCTCCAATCATGCTCATTTCGAATGTTGTGGACACTTCTTCGACAAAAGACTTCAAGAATGACTCTGAAGTTGATCCAAACAAAATCTTTTTGACAAATTCTTAGAGCTTAACATGACTCTAGCCATTTCTTGTACGTTCTGTTCTTCCTTTTGACAACCCCATTTTGTTGAGGTGTTTTAGGTGCCGAAAACTCATGAAATATGTCTTTCTTTTAACAAAACTTTGCAAAGGTTTGGTTTTCAAATTCATTTCCATGGTCAGAACGAATTCTGAAAATTGAAGAACAAAACAAGTTCCTTATTCTAGAGTGAAGTGCTTTAAACATGTCAAATGCTTGTGATTTTTCCTTTAAGAAATATATCCATGTAAACCTGGAAAAATCATCAACTATTAAATACGAGTATCTCATCCCACCTAGAATGTCTACTTCAATTGGACCCATAAGATCCATATGTAACAATTGAAAACAATGAGACGTACCTGAATGTTGGCCATCATGGTGGGAAACATTGTGAGAGACTCGAGTCTGCTTCCCTTTTAAACAATCTTCGCACAGGGTTTTCTCATTTGGTTCCAGTTTGGGGATGCCTTCTATAGCTTTGAACGATGTCAGCTTTTTCAAGGTGCCGTAGTTGACATGTCCCAACTTTTGATGCCAAAGTGCCAAGTCACTTATCTTCGCTGAATTGCATACCTCTAGTCCACTTACTAAGTAGCAATTATCTTCAGTCCTTGTTCCTGACATGACATATTTGTTCGCAGAGTCTGTAACTTTGCATCCAAGCTTGTTGAACTTCACTTCGAGGTCATTGTCACATAGTTGGCTTATGCTTAGGAGATTAGCAACTAGGCCTTCCACGAGAAGAACATCTTTCAAGGTGGGTACATTCGGAACATTGAGAGTTCTTTTCCCGATATTCTTACTCTTACTTCTTCCTCCAAAGGTCACGTATCCTCCATTGAATGTTCCAAAATCCTTCAATAAACTCTTGGTACCTGTCATGTGACGTGAGCATCCACTATCGAGATACCATGATCCTGTAATGTTAGTTCTTAAGGCAGTTATACACACATTACATTTCAGATTCAGTTTCGGTATCCATACCTTTTCAGAACTATACTTCCTTTTATTTCCAGACTTTTTGCTTCGAATGTTGTCAGTGATGTTGGGCAACATTTCTGGCAACACTTGATGCATGGATCTGAGAGCAGAATTTTGAAGTTTGTAGCAGTAGGGCGTTAGGTGTCCTGTCTTTTTACAGAAACTGCACACGAACTTTGATCCAATCATAGAGTTATGAGAGTCATTATTGGTATTTCATTTGATGAATTTTATCCCCTTAGTTTTTCTATGGATCCTAGAAGTATTGGGTTTACTATGTGATCTATACCCAATATCTGCTCTGGAAGTATTATTGAGATTCAGGATTTCATCCAGTTTGGATTTCCCCATGTTGAGCCTTTGGAAGGTGGTCTCAGCTGTATACAGTCTTGCACGAATTTTACCAAGTTCAAGATCTTTCTTGGTAAGCATTACCTCTAGGCGGTTGATTGTGCCTTTTAGACTTTTATTTTCAAGAGCCAGTGATTGTGTCTTTGAGTCTAGTTGTTCCGATTCAGTGATTAGAGCTTTACAAAGGTCTTGTAATTCTTTTATCACTTCCTCTTTGGAGTCACAGCCTCAGGTGAAGAAATAAACCCACTAAAACAGTTTACATCAGAATAGTCAAAGAAAACATACCTTTCTGATGAAGTAGTTCTTTCAGCGTCCGATGTACTCCCCGATGTTGAGGCAACATTGTCTGAAACATTTGATGTTGAGACAACATTGTCGACAACATCTTCATAGTCGGATAGTGAGTGTTCGAACATCGCTGCTAGCATAGCTTGTGGTTCTTCTTCTTGACTTTCTTCCTCCTCATCTTCCTCATCGTCGCTGAGAGTAACCCACATGGCTTTACCGATTTTCCTAAGGATGTTGGCACACTCATTTGCATAGTGTCCCCAACCCGAGCACGCATGACATTGCACACCTTCGAGTTGTTTAGGATTGAAATTGGTATTGTCCGAGTTGGATTTCCTCAGTGAATTGTTATTTCGGTTTTCAAAGGGTGGTCTATTTGACTGCTTGTTGAAGAGTGGGTTTTGATGTTGTTTGTATTTTGCTTTGTTGCGGTCATTGTTGATCTTCCTCATCATTGAATTGAATCGACGAGTGAGCAAGACAACATTAGCACCATCCCCTACTTCCTCCAGGTTTTCTTCCTCGACTTCTTCAGATCTCGAGGTTTAACCTTGGAGTGCCAATGGCTTGTCTTGATACAGATCTCGTTGGCTCTTCATGTTCATGGTTTGAAAGATGCTCATTAAGGCATGAAGATTCATATTGGCAAGACTATGGGCCTCTTCAATTGCACAAATTTTCGTGTTGAATCTTTCGAGAAGAGATCTGAGAGCTTTATCCACAAATTATGTGTTGGTCAGGGGAGGCCCAAGCACTTGACATTGATTAGCAATGTCAATTAACTTCTCAAAATAGGATTTTATATCCTCAGACTCTTCGATCCTTAAGTGTTCGTATTGGCTCAAGATCAGGCGAAGCTTAGTACGTCGGACACTTGATGTACCTTCACAATGAGTTTTCAAAGTATCCCAAGCATTCTTGGCCGTTGTACAATTTTGGATGAGTTTAAACATATACATATCCACCCATCCGAAAATAGCATTTAGGGCCTTCTCATTATAGCTTGCACTGTTGATTTCTTCATGGGTCCATTCAGACTCTGGCTTTGTAAGAACATCACCATCCTCGTCTGGTGGATATTTGGGAACCACATATCCCTCAGAGACAGATCTCCATGCTCTTACATCAATTGATTTGATATGAGAACGAAGACGTATCTTCCAATAGGCGTAGTTGGTTCCATCTAGAATTGGAAGACGACCAACGTTTTAACTTGCTGAGTCCATAGCCGTAATATTCAGAATCAAACACTTATTGTATCAAGTGTTCGCTCTGATACCACTTATTAGGTCCCGGGCTACGGATTAGTAACTTTTTGAGTAAGAAAATAAATGAACAGCTCGGTAAACTAAAAACAGTGTCTGGATGTTGTCTTCAATGTTGGATCAACATTCAAGGCAACATTGAGATAAAACTTGTTAGAGTAAATGCAGCGGAAAAGTAAAATGAACACAAGATTTATATTTTTAAGGGTATATATTAATATTCTTTGATGGTCGGTGACCAAAAGAATTGTATAAATTATATACAATTACAAAAGAATTTCTTTTACAAGATGACGCATAAAATACTTAAAAGAAATTACAAACAAAAGAAGTCGCAGATGACTTCGCCTAAAGTTACAAATTCTTAAAAGATAAAATACATCTTTATTACACTCGCCTGAACAATGAGCTTAATCTAGAATAGAGATAGCGATTGTAATGTGGGACAAGATGATGTTAAAACAACTTTAGGCTAATGGTTGATCCAGTTTTCTGTTGTAAGATCCGAGAGCTCTCTTGACTTGTTGTCGTTGTAAATCTGGATATCGATACTTGTGAAGCTCTCCTCTATTTATAGTGTTGAGCTTCCCTTGAAATCCTCACTGATGGTTGCGGAGGTTGAGCAAAAGATGGCAGCAGCTTGGACTGAGTCTTCCTCCTAAGAATCCTCACCGGTCTGGACTTGGTCTACGCTGCTTTCTCTTCACGCTTTGACTTGGTCTTTCACCACGTTTTAAACACAACAGACTTGTGAGCTTGCCTGGGTCATTTTTTACTCGCAGTAACTTTTCCTGCTTAGGCCGGAAGAATAGGAATAGGCACACGTCACGAGTTTGAACCCTGCTGACGACAAGAGTCTGATATTAGGTTGAAAAGGATAAAGGAACGACCCCATTATCCAACGAGTTTTGAATATGCGCCAGCTAGCCCTTGGGGTTTTCTGGTTGTCAAAACAAAAAAGAGTAAGTAATGTGCAGTACTTGTCTAGGATTGGTGAGATCTTCGGTATATGTGTCTGGAAGTGGCTCAAACAAAAAAGATTTTGATCAAAGTGCTCTTTTATTTGGTCGATGTTATCATGTGGATATGATATGACTAGTTCATGGTTTTATGAATCTTTCCAGAAGACTCATTTCTAGAACATCATAAAAAATATTGAAATTTCTCGTCGCCTAGTATTCTATATGCAATGTCCATCGTAATTAACTGAAAATGATATTCATATAGTCCAATGGTTAATACTACGTAAAATTATTGATGAGTTCTCAAGATTGAAAGTTCATATTTTAGTTAATTGATAAATAAATGTATTTGATCTAATAAATTTGTTTGGGTGGCGGAAATGAGGATGTTGCGGTGGATGTGTGGGCACACGAGGAGAGACATGATTAGGAATGAAGATATTCGAGATAAGGTGGGGTAGCGTCGGTGGAGTACAAGATGAGGGAAGCGAGGATGCGATGGTTCGGGCATGTGCAGAGGAAAGGCGTGGATGCCCCAGTGCAGAGGTGTGAGAGGTTGGCGGTTTCATGAGGGGTAGAGGTAGGCCGAAGAAGTATTGGGAGATGTGATTAGATAGGACATGACGCGGTTTTAGCTCACCGAGGACATGACCTTAGATAAGGGGGTATGAAGAACACCGATTAGGGTAGAAGGCTAGTAGATAGTTGGGCATGTCACGCTTCGTATTACTCGTGTAGTTTCTTGTCCTTTGATTCCTGGTATTATCAGTTGTGCCATGATCTCTTTACTTTACTTTGTTTTGCTTTACTTCACTTTACTTTATTCAAACCTTATCTGACCTTCTGTGTCATGTTTTCTCTTGATCCGAGGGTCTTTTGGAAACATCCCTACCTCCCAAGGTAAGGGTAAGGTCTGCGACTCTCTACCCTCCCCAGACCCCACCGTGTGGGATTACACTGGGTATGTTGTTGATCTAATAAATTTGTTTGGATTGATTCGATTTGAGATTTAAAAAAGATGAAGGCATCGCGAGTAAAAGAATTTAATGAAAAAACAATGTGAAAAAATAATAGGTGTATTAGTTTTTTTGAAATTGAAGAATAGATGTATGAAGAATAGATGTAGCGGAGATGAGAATACTTAGATGGATGTGTGGGCATACCAGGAGATATATGATAAGGAGGTGGAAGTGGTGTCCGTGGCGGATAAGATGAGGGAATTGAGACTGAGATGGTTTGGACATGTGAAGAGGAGGTTTGTGGATGCACCGGTAAAGAGGTGTGAGAGGTTGGCGATAATAAGAGTTGGGAGGGCTAGAGGTAGACCAAAGGAGAACTGGGGGAGATGATTAGACAAGATATAGCGCAACTTCAGCTCACTGAGGACATGACCCTAGATCGAAAGGTGTGGATGTCGAGAATTAGGCTAAAAGGTTAGTAGATAACATAGGGTTCTCCCTATTAGTAGTACCTAGCTAGTAATCGCTTAGTTGCTTTTCTTCTATGGGTATTAGTATTTGTTGTCTCGTTTGCATGTATCTTGTTATTGTGATGTCATATTTTTACTTGTTATCTTTGCTTCAAACACTCTCTTTTCTTTCGAGCCGAGGATCTATCGGAAACGACCTCTCGTCACAAAGATAGGACGATGGTTTGCGTACATCTTACCCTCCCCAAACTCCATTTTGGGGATATACTGGGTACGTTTTTGTAGTTGAAGAATAGGTGTATTAGTCATACTTGGATAAAAGTATTCAAAGCCAAAATCTCCCTTAAAGATGTAACTATCTAATTGGCAAATCATGTACTAGTATACCACATATAGTAACAAATTTATGTTTTATTTTTATTTTATATAACAATCTCTATATTATTATTCACAGCGTATCAGCCCTTCATAACTAGTACGTGAACCAAGCGACCCTTAAAAGTTGGACAACCTTATAATGTTCAAGCTTCTATGGCTTGATTATTCTGCTATTTAGAGTTAAACGCTCACTTTATCTGCTTTCTACATCTTTTCCAGTAACTAGAGGATGTCTTCGCATGTTTTTGCATCATTTCAAATTACATATACTTCCACCGGAGATAAGATGTCACTGCTTCTAGAGTCAAGTCCCTCTCCCCTCCCCCCTCCTCCTTTTGATGCGTTGGCTGCAGGGTTGTTATAAGTTTCATAAATTTCAAGGAAGATTCTATTCTTTTTGCTATATTCAGTTGTAAGGATTAATAATCAAACTTACTTTCTCTATTCAACTTTCTGAGCAATAGGGGGTTTCAGGTCAGCTTACTTGGTAAGCTCCCTCCTTCCACAGTTGAGGGTGGAGCTTCAAATCCCATCAGTAACATAACATTCCCTTCCCCTTTCTTCTTTCTCCTCTTGTTGTTATAAAAAATGATTAAAAATAAATTTTCACGCAATAGATGAATGAAGAAAAAGGCTGGCACAGTTAACTGTGAGATGTCACTAGCTTATTGAAAATCCGCATCATTTATTGCCAAAAACATGGAGAACAAGCTTAGGATCTAATGTCATACAAAACCAGAAGTCTTTTCTGATGACAAAGTTAAGCAATGCAACAGGATTTTGAAAGAAACAATATGTCAACTGTTAAATTTGAAATCATCAACGATGAGGGATGAATCCACTGATCTAGTGAATCTATAGCAATCTATAACTGTGAGACAAGACTTTCATATACTACAAGAATATGAATATGCTTTTACTATATTTCGTTACTAAGGTTAAATCACTGAATTGCAGCCTGAAAATCTGTGTCTTAGTTACTCTCTGGCAGTCAAAAGATATTTTCTTTGACCATAATTTTTTCAAGTATTATCTAAATATTTTGAACTGTTAACTATTGTGATTTATAATACTCTTTATGTAGTGTCTAAATATATAAATTTTATTTCAAAAAAATTGAAGATTCTATGTCCTAATTCACATCGAACATTAGTTAGTTGAACCTCATACTCCGAATCAAGCCAAACAAATTGAAAAGAGGGAGTACTATTTAGTTGACAGTTAAGCTTAGTCATGTTGATACTCTTACTTTATGTTCAATATTGTTAGGAGTCTTTTAATATGTTCAGAAATTTTTTAAGTCAGTAGAAAGTATGAAAACCTGTAGCATTATTAGGGAAACCCAAATGATTGACTTTTGTTAGAATAAAATGGATTCAAATGGAGCAAAAGAGATATTGAGTATTCATTGAGTCAATCTCAATGGCTTAGTCGCTTTCGTTAATTTTATTTTCATATTATTTTGAATTTTTTGTCCTTATCTGACCTTTTTTATGTTTTCTTTTGAGCCAAGGGTCTTTCGGAAACAACCTCCCTATCTTGTTTAGGGTATGGTCTGCGTACACTCTACCCTCCATCCACATACCCCACATTGTGAGATTTCACTGGGTGTTGTTGTTGTTGTAGAGTCAATCCTAACTAGTTTGGGATTAAGGCGTAATTGATGTTATGATTTTTTTAAATTTCAAATGTACTTTGCCAATCTAATTTCAGTTTTGAGGTGATATTTTCTTCTAATATTTTATAATACTCCATTAAGATGTTAATTTGATTCAAAAATCATATTATTAATAGTGGAATGAAAGTATTGTAGTTTATTTGATAGAGAAAACATCATATCAAAGCTTAAAAAATAGTTTATAAATTTTAAGTTCTTGAAAGTTGTAAACAAGTTGAAATCGGCTATGTGAGCCCCTCTGGTTATTATAATTTCTAATGATGTAGATGAGAATGAGAATGATTATGATATGTACTTTAAGGCAATACAATTTTTCGTACTTTCAGCTATAGCTCGTGATATACTAACATTAGTTTCTAAAATCTGCCCATACAGCTTAATTGCCAAACACTGGAGGAATTATCAACATCTTGATTCTATCAAAAAGTTTCTTCTTTGCTCCTTTGGCAAGTAGATCAACGACCCTTTTTTGCTTCCAATTGTTGTGCCTTGTGATCGGATCCCCCAACATTTGCATCGAGGACTTGCGTTAATCAATAACAGAGATCTCTAAGTATCCATTAGTAATCATTCTAATTAACTCCGTAGTCATCTACAAAATTTCCAGGGGTGTTAGGCCATTTTTCATTGGAACGTTCATCCCTCGTATGATAGCTAGTAATTCAACTATAGTGTTAGTCCAGGTTAGAAGGAAGTCTTGGAGTAACTGATAAAATTGTTGTCATGATTAGAAGGTCACGGGTTTAAGCCGTGGAAACAACCTCTTGCAGAAATGCAAGGTAAGGCTACATACAATAGACCCTTCTGGTCCGGCCCTTTCCCGAACCCCGCGCATAGCGGGAGCTTAGTGCATCGGGCTGCCCTTTAGTGTTAGTCCAGGTTACCCAACGAAGAACCATCAATATTAAGCTTATAATTACCCCTGTCAAGAGGTTTCATTTGATGCTTGATAATGATTTTATTACGGCTACTTATGCTAGGATTAGCAATACAATACTGGAGTAAGTATTTCTAAGCAAAACATGGCGATGCTTGCCATTGAGCTTGTTATGATTTCTAGTTAACCAGATGTTTCGATGATTGAGATTAAAGTTCCAGTACCATTGCAAACCAACAAGCTTGAAACCTTAATGCATTCTTCTCCTACATTTAAAAGCCCCCCAGATCAACCCCTGATGGTGTTATGCTTAGGGGTCCATTTATCAATTCAGAAGTTAGCTTGCCTACCATTATGCATAATCCACTGAGAGGCTTTCCTACAGGTGTTCCAGCCATTCAGAATGACTATCCAAGTTCTTCTCTTATCGTTCCTGACCACATGGTGGGAATTGCAGTGTTTGGCTATTAGAACAGAAGCCATAAATCTATCGACAATAAACAAAGACGGAGAAAAATGATAGAAGAGGACTATAAACCGCCAAAAACATATCCCTGCTCCTATTCATTATTATCATCCTTGACAATTGCAATACATTTAATTGATCTGTAATATACACAATCCATATACACTTTGTTTCCTTTTTTATAATTTTTATTTGGGGGATAGGTTTTGTTTTATTTGTTCGATACATGTATCCATGATTATCCAAGAAAGTCCCTTGTCTGGAATGCCATGTCTGCACCTCAACTCCAACGCATAATTCACGATGGGAATTAGCACTGAAACAGCCAAAAGGCAAATTATAATTAAACAAAAGAAGCATGAAAATTATAAGTACATAAATATAGCAAAATACTTGAAAGTAAAACGACAATTTCTAAAATAAATAGGTACGTGATTTTTCACCTACCAATCAATGGCAAAAGAAGGATGGTTTATTCATTTATTCATCACCTATGATTCTGATAAATCTGTTAAAACAGCAAGAAAACCATATACTCCCTTTTCTTACTTCCAAGGATCAATTCTAACAAATTCCCTAAAATTAGATTAGATGCAAAAAGAAGAAAAGAGCAGCAAAATGAGATGCAAGAAGTTTAAGGGCAGTAAAATCATATGAAATTCATCCACCTTCCTATAATGACATGACACATGAATCCAGCTTCACTCAAGACAGAATTAGGTCTAAGTGTCGAGTCGGCCCAAACTTTTGACACCACCGTGTCTGACCGAGCTTCTATAATATCGAGTCGAGGCGAACCCGAGTCGAGCCGATCAAACTTCTAAAATACCGTGCTCAACGAGCTTGAGAATAGAATCGAGCCTAGGAGAACCGAGCTCGAGTCAACTCTTTAACCTATTTGGAATTCATATTAATTAATTGATTAAGCAAAAAGTACAAGAATCCATAGTTTAGAATGAGAATTGAATACAAATGCAACTGAATTACTTATATCACTAATTTAAATTAGAACATAAAATCCAAAGGAATACACATTTTATAAAGAACATATTAAAATTTTAAAGTCAGAAAACAAATTAATATACTAAGCTGAATTACATTAATGATTTAAGTTCATTGATTAATCTTTTTTTTGTATGTTTCATACCCTAGAATAGCTTAAGTTACAATCTGATTAACAATGTAACTATACCGCATAAGAAGTACAAATTATTAGTAATTAATAGTATGCAAAAAGTAGCACTGCACTAAGTATAAAAAAAATTAAATCTATATTAGTCAAGTCAAGTTTATATAATTCTAGAGCTTAAACTTTTATTTTTAGAGTAATAATTACATGACTCAACCGAATTGTTCGAGTCGAGCCAAATCAAGCTTCGATCGAGCCGAACTTGAACCAAGATTTGGCTGAGCCGAGTTTTGATGGTAACTGGCGAACTTTTCCCAACTCTTCCTAAACCAAGTCGAGCTAAAACACAAGCAAGCCGAGTTGAGTCGAGCCAGTGCCCAGACCTAGACAACATCAGCTTGCAGTGTTTTCTTAGGACGGATGCTAATACTAGCTGGTGAGCTTCTTTAGGAAAAACATCTCATCTAAGAGGGGGGCTCAACTCGACTATTGTCCAGTCCTAGACAAGACCAGCGAACTGGCACTGTTTTCATTGAAGGTCCGATGCTAGCCATAGATGGAGAGTTTCTTAGGGAAAAGAGTCTCGTCTGAAAGAATCTAGAACATGCTAAGTCAATACATTAACAGCCCATTCAACTACAGGAGCAACTAGTCAAGACTCAATATGACCAGGGAAAGTGATCACGGCTTACCTTACAAAACGCAATATCTTGTTTCCACTTAGAAGACATATAAGTTCTTTCCGACTTCAACCCTGCAGTCAGACAATCAGAAGAATGCCCAGAATGAATTGAACACTGTCGTTACTTACACATCAATTAAATGGTTGTCCACTGAAGGCTATTAGCATAAGCTATGAAAAGCTATTAGAAGTGTTTTAATTGGAAGGATAAAAGAAAAAACATGGAATGCATGACTGTGGAATACCAGTCAAAAACTGCACGCAATAATGATTTGAAAAGAAATTATTTTTCTACTACAGAAAATTACAAAAAACTAAACCCTTTGAAATCCTTCTACACGCAAAACATGACACCAAATAAAAGAAAAAGAAGCAAATATGTAAAAGTTGAACTCACCCTGAAATCATTATAAGCATATTCACTGTTCACCTTATTCTCAAATTGCTAAGGAAGTCCGAGAGCCTGAAAGTAACAGTGATATGTAAGAATAAACCAGTCAATTACGGAGCAAAAGAAATAGAAAACACTGTGAACATTGTTATCATAACAAAATGAAGAAACCAGATTGGATGACAGTTGTAACCTAATATTTTTAGCAATCACTGTGCTTCCTTCTTCATGATCAAGATGACGCAGTACCACTTCCTCCAGACGGCCATCACAGTATTGATGCTGCAATAGTGGACATAACGTCCATAAGCAATCAGGCATGCATTTTGAATACAAATAACAAAGATTGAACAAAAACAATAATAGAGATAAGAAACGTGAAAAAAAGGATAATAAGATAACTTGATGAGTTTTACTTATAAAACATCGCGAGAAATATATAAACTTTTATCGGGAACATGCATTATGGAAGAGAACAATTCCCTGTGAGATCAAGTAACTACAAACTATATTCATAATCAGAGGGTAAGCATTTCTGCATAACCTTGACCTGTTAGACCAATCTGTCACTGAAGTCTGATACCCTCCTCTCTCAATAAAGAAACCAAAACCACATGAACAAGACAAACATAAGAACTCCGGTGAAATGGGGCGACACAATACAGTCCTGAACAAGAGTCAATCCTTTCCTTCAAGTCAGCTATCAACCAGTCAAGGAAGACTATTCAATTCGTCGAAAAGTTAATGCGTAAATAGGATTAATTTTTTTTGTTTTATATTATTATATTTTGAATCCCCCTTAACATAAGAAAAATACAAGTTCGAATCCAGATGTAGCATTTTTGGATTTTTTTGAATCCCTTGTCAAAATTTCTGGCTCCGCCATGAGTCAACAATGTTGCTAAAGGCATGCTTAATCTCTAAAGCTCGGTCTGCGGGCCAGGTTCGCCGCACCTCGACTACTCTCCCATCAACACAAGTTCGGATAACTCTCCAGGAATTTCCATTATTTTAAAAGGACATATGCTAATCTTTACCGGAATGGCAACAAATCACTTGATTTCAAATTCTAAAGACACACTGACATCATAACATTTGTACCTTGTAGAAACAACTAGTTCCAAATGGGCAAGTCCCGTTGCCAAATTCAAAATGCTTGCAGTCAATAGACCTGAGCTCAAAGAAAAACAAAGATTACGTCAGAAAGAAAAAGACACTTAAGAGGAAATATTTTTTTCTTTCCTTGGGAACAAGGGCAGGGGTGAACATTTTATAGATGAACAAGTTTAAGAAACACATAGACACACCACCCAGAATAAATTAGACGGACTAGTTTGATGTGATAAATAAACATATTACCAAGTATTAGAATATTGAGTTCTTCTAAGAGTCCTAAACCTAAAAGTTCACTCAGAAAGTACACGTGTTACATTCTCTGAGTTTAGACTTCAAGATAACAAACGCATTTTCAGTATACTGAATTTCAAAAAGATTAAAATGCATAAAATAAAGTAATCGTAGAATAATGAGTATTGTCCATTTTTGGACAGAGTAGCAGCACTCGGCAAATAAATCAAAAAAATATGGGACTCTAAATTGGGTCAGTTCAAAGTTGAAACCAATAAAACCACATCATTGCAAAGCCTAATGGAACTTTTGGATCAACAGAAAGGGAGATGAAGGTGACGAGGAAATTTTTGCTATTCGGATGATTTTTAGCAAGAGAAACTGAAAGGATGAATGAGAGAAATAAGGTTTCATTTCTTCCAACAAAAAACTGGTGAAACGGTCCTTTTGTAATGCCAAAAAGAACAAATACTTGATCAACAATGCCGCTATCAAATGACACATTTTTTTCCTACTCATACTCAATTAAAAAAAACTATCACTCCTCTCTCTCTCCTTTCTTTTCTTCTACATGGTCTTCTTTTCTTTCTCTTTCTTCCTTCCTATCCAAAATATTTATAAGAGTTCCATTGGGCTCATAACAATGCATATTGCCCTGGATCTTAGAAAAAAACATGTCCCAAGACAATATAAAACTGACTTTTGAAATCTCACTACACTAAATGAACATAATTGTTATCAAGAAAAAGATTTACATTTTTTGGAAATGGAGAAATCCCCGAGGGCCAGCAGGCGCCCGGTTCGAAACTCGATAGGCAATGGGCCGGCCCCTCTACTCTTCTCCACTTAAATACCAGACTTTTGGTTAGGGTTCAAATCAGTAACGTTCATCTGACCCACTCTTCACGCGACTGTGCCCTTATCACTGAACCAAAGCAGAGTGCTAATACACTCCTCATCAGTCCCTACCGGGCACTTGAGATCATATAAAACAGATACTCTTATGAAAATTCCCCTAATACGACTGAAAATAGTGCCGAATGTGAGGCAACTGCAATTAGAGAAATTGCATAAAATCTTTAAAGAAATTTCCATGTTTGTTGCATTCCGAGACAAGTCATGTCCATGCTTATAGTTCTAAAGGCTCTCAGGTAAACAAAAAATAAAAACAAAGAACGCAAAACAGAAAAGGGGAAAGACCGAAAGGTGAACCTAAGTTTGGCTTTGTAGCTGTCAAGGATATCTTGCTTTTCTTCTTTCGTGGAGTACCAAATGACACTTGGAATAACAAAATATGAAAGCTTCCGGCATATTGGGCAAGTCCTAAATGTCGAGTTGATATCAATCCCAGAGGAAGGAGAACCACTGCGCCAATTCCTGATACATGATATACAAAATGGATGATCACACTCAGAAAGGATCCCAAACTCCCGCTCTGCTGCAGTTGTCTTAGAGAGTACACGTTCAAGACACACACCGCACTCTATTTCTTGACTTTGCTTCAGTAAATCAATGCGCTTTTGCCTCTTCTCACATGCTTTCATATGCTCCTCTCTTTCTTGAGGCCGGAAAGGATGCAAGCAATGCTTTGCACAGATTAGACACAAATCTCCATGAATATAAGGACAGTTTCCTCTCCATGGACATTTACCAGCAGCAGCAAAAGAGCAAATTGATTGATCAGCTGGATTAACTATCTTCAAGTCGACAATGTTACCAATCTCTGCCACATCATGATGCTCTGAATTTTCACTCCATACAGGTTGGTTGGGAGGGTAAAAAAGTCCGCTTGAAGCCAAATACTCGGAAGAGATGACTGACAGAAGTCCTGTACCATCTGCTAGCATTCCAGGAGAGAGGGTGGTGGGAGTTGACGAAGATGGGAGTGAAGGTTGTTCAGAAACTTTAACATGTTCGTATCTACACCTGCTGCCATAGGCACATAATCCTTTTTGATAGTATGTGCATACCTGCAAAAGAAAGCCAAGTAAGAGTTAATAGATGGTGAAGTGGCCAATCAAAACTATGATTACAAAACTATAATGTCCAAAACATTACATTATTTGGAGGATCTTTCCAATCATGCAAGAACTCACAGTACTCCCCTTTCAGACATGCACCATGTACAAAGAACTTGCAAAGAACCCTGGAAAGTATATAAGCATGTGTAAGTGTGCATATGGACATCTACAAGAGACCACAAATTCATTTACAAATTACAATTAACAATAAACTTTGCCCATCAATCCAGTCAAATTCTTTAGTTGTATAGTTATTGTAAAAGGACAATTCTTCAGATATTACCTTTTAACAGAGGTAGACATACTCTATCCGGAAAAAAAAAAGTAGTAGACACCATACAACAAACGATTAGGGGTCATTTGGCTTAGATACAAGTTATGTTGGGAATAACAATGCAGGGATTGTAATATGAGGACTAATAATGCAGGGAATGTAATGTAGGGATTAGTAAAGCAAGGTTTGTAATGTAGGGATTATTAATGCAGATATTATTTCTTATTGGATGCTTGCTTGATAAATTAACAGATACTGGATTAAAAATACATGTTCACTTTTTGAATAAAATAAAAACTTGTTCACTAGTATGAGGGTTAGTTTTGCCGTTTAGTTGTTTTAATCCATGTATTACTAATACCCACATTCTTATGAATCAGCATAAAAAATAGTTTCGAAAGAACCGTTCTAATTTTTTGTAAAACTGACTTCTCGTCTAATCTAACAATTTTTTTAGAGAAACTCCATTTAAATTTTTCATAAAACTTATCTCCTCAACTAATCTTAGGAATCAACAGCCGGAAAAACAACAACCAATTTCTCTGTCAAACATTAGATATACATTTTTTAACATATCTACATCACCATCTAACAAAAACCAACCTCAAGCATCTCATTCAATCACAAGACAAATTAAATTCAATGACAACGTAGATTACATACATATATATATATAATCAGATACATATAATCGTAAGAATCGCATCACAAGAAAAAGAAAAACGAAAATGAATACCTTTTCGACATGGCATCAAAAGAGTGGGCAATTGATGAAGTGAAAAGGCAGACTAGGGCTTTTGCTTTTTGGCGGTTCAATCGGCTAGTGTTCCCTTCTTCTCTACCTTCCATTTTATAGTTTTTTGAGGTGTGGGACCTAAGGTTACAAAATGAAAATTAGCGAGGCCCATTTGGAATATCTCAAATATTATTGTTTGGAGTAAATGTCAAAATTTTAAATGAAACTAACATACGTTGTGATGAAATTAGCTTGTAAACTACCAATTTTTCTAGTTACAAAAAATTTAAGATTAATCTTATGATTTTCCTTTTCAAATGGATACAATATTTCTTAAAATTTCATTCTGAAGTATTTAAAGACTAGAAAAAATTATAAATCATATCTTTCATATGTCAAGGTGAGATAATAATTAATTGGCTGACGTAGTTTTAGGATATTCTGCACATGCGCACTGAAAGAAAGAATGGCGGTTGCATTCCTTCGTCAAAAAAAAAAAAGTGAGATAATAATGAGTTAATTAATTTAGTACAATTAAATCCAATGTATATTCTAATGATTAATGAAGTAGGTGGAAACATTAAAGATTTGGTAATTAAAGACAAAAAATATTAAATAATTTCTTCTTATATATAATTTATGGTGGACAGTCAGGTCGTCTCAAACATTTTGAGGGTCCTGTTCTAATTCGTAAAAATTGACTTTTAATATAAGTAAATATATGATTTTAATAATTAAAAGTTATTTTAAATTGTAAATAACAACTCAATATAACTGTAAGTTAATCAACCCCTACTTTAAAAGAGTTATCCTTTTAACACTTTTTAAAACAAATTCATCAACCAAATCCTCATATGGTATATTCTCCACATTATCATTTTCAATGGGTACATTATCTCTATTCTCCGGAACTGTTTGATTCTCTATATTAATATTCTCATTAACATTTTGATCTTCAACCTGAATTTGTGTCTCTTTAATAACAAACTTATTAAGAGCTCCTTTTTGAGATTTAGTTAATTCCTCGATTTCTTTCTTCTTCTTGCGCTTCTCATATTCAGATTCATACTTTTTAGGAGGCATAATATGTAATTGAAATGCAAAAAGGACCGTAAAAAATTGATAATTTTATGTAATGCTCAAAGCCTCCAATTTGTTAGAACACTCACTCTCACAATTTGACCAACATGAATTGAAGCTTTCAAATTTAATATCGGACACATTAAAATCTGTCATCGACGATGATGATAAAGTACTTTGTGCTATTAAAGTTAAAACAAATTCCTCCTTTTTATTTCTGAAAATTTCTTTTGAATCTGAGTATTCAAAATCGATTTTAAAAAAGGTTGTTTGCACTTTTGGAAATCATTCGTTGTTTAATTAAAAAATAATTATTAAAAAAAAAAATCATGTTATGGCAGTCGGCATAGAGGGAGAGAGTCAGAGGGAAAGTGATTTTATTTTTTGAAAGTCAGAGAGAAGCACGACAATGCACTGGGAAGCAAATTTCATTTTTTGAAATAACTGGAAGCATTACTTTGTGAAAAGATGAGGAACTATAGGGGCTAGGACAGGGCTGTCTTTGGGATATTAATGTCGTACGCAAATATGGGTTGCATATTTTATTTTTTTGGTTGGTTCATGGGTGTTGGCCGAAAATATGAGATGCAGATTTAATAATTTTTTGGGCTGGTTCTTGGATGTTGGCCGAAAATATGGGTTGATATAATTTTTATTTTGGACCCCTAAAATCTTTGGACCCTGTGTGGTAGCACAGGCCGAAAGACAACCCTGTGGACAACATTAGCAAACAATGATGATCATGTTAGCATAATAATTATGGGGAAATCCCATAATTATTATTATTATTCTCCATTAATCAAGATATAATTATATTGTAATTAGAATTGTAATAAATTAGAATCAATTAGTAGAATGATTATAAATAATTAGTATCTTATATTTTAGGTAAACTAGATTAGTACTACATCCTATTGTTGTATATATTCTTTTATGATTGAAATGAAATACTCAAATAATCAATTTTTAATATGATATCAGAGTTAATCCAACAATTTTATATACCATTGAAGTATACATTTTTTTTTGTTGAAGGCGCGGCATTCTTCTTTTCGAAGTGCAAGGTAAACCGGTGTATGATAGGCAAATCACGTCGGTAGGTTAAATCACACTTGTGGCCAGGGTGTGACTCCCAAGAGGCGAAGGCAGTCGAGCGTTCTGCGGGTTTGAACTTGTGACCAATTTCTTCCACACGATGAGGATCATCTGCCTTCGCCAAAGCAGTGCAGAGGCGGATTACGAAGTATACATTGAAATAAGTTTACTATGGAATCTTTCGATGTAATATCTTTTTTTCCATACCACGATTAAGTATGTTTTGTAGTAGTTTCTCGAAATATTTTTTTATAAAAACACACACATAGGAGGCCCCTTATACTTTTCACATTCTTTCGTCTCGACTCTTTAATAGACTTTTTTCTCTTTCTATTAGACACTTCAATCTTAATAAATATGTATCTATTAAACACATCACGCAAATATGACTCAAAAAGTGATATACACTTGAAGTTGAATGCATGAATACATCAGTAATTTTTTCTCTTTTTTAATAAAATAATGTTTTTATTTATTCTTTTTCATTTACTTTTCTTCTTCATTTAAGTTTGTCGCCTCCTTGACATAACCCTTTCACCATAAGTCTATGATTTCTTTCAAATATATGATTTAGCATTCAAAAATTAAAGATATATTGGCATTTATCTAAAGAGAAAAAATTGTGTCATTGGAGTTAAAAAGTTAAAAATTGTGTATTGCTATGAGTAATGGTTACTCGTGATGGACACGTGGATACTTTAGAAGTATTGGTATACCCTGTCGATATACAATGTCTAATGTATGATCAGCATGTGGGAGATAGAAATCCTTAGACTTGAGATACATACCTTATCTACAAAGTAATATACTTTGATCATGTCCTAAGCTCAAATGCAGTATAGGTTGAGATACGGTTTGTATTGGGTACATTACAATGTGGATTAAAGGTGTTAGTTGAGCCAATATTAGGATTCATTTCTCGAATTTATATTCGAGAGAACGCTCAGATTCTCATGTGATATTAGGTTGACTAAGGTCTTGGCCAACGCAATAGACATATCTAGGATATGATCTTGTTGTCAACCAATATATATAAGATATAATGATCAAGTCATTTGGATAGACACTTGGCAAATCCTAACCTTTATTGAGTGTGTCGTGAATGAAAGGATTTTATCTTCCCACATAGAGGTTCGGTTTACCGGATTCGTGTAAATATACTTCACATATTAAGTTCGTCTTTCAGCGCCGTCTAGGAGTTCCGTGTAGACCCTAATATGATTAGTGTTGATATGTGAAGGCATGTACGGTAACATTAAGTCAATTGTTCTTTCGATCTAAGGATGTAATGAGAGAATATAAATGTTCGATTTATGATCGAGACATTTGAATGAATAATGATTATTTAATTAAGTCGAGATTGGATATCAGATTTAATTAAATTGAAAACGAGACGACGTCCACACTGGACTAGGGTCGCGGCGCACGGGACATAGGGTCGCGACGCATGGGACATAGGGTCGCGACGCATGGGACATAGGGTCGCGACACATGGGACATAGGGCCGCGACGCATGGGGACATAGGCGCGCGGCCTCTTATTTTTGGCGCGGCGCCCAGTCGATGAGCGGGACACCTGCTGCGCCTCGTTTTTTAGGTCTGGCCCACGTGTAACCCTAGCAGTGTTTTAGACCTAAAACACAACTATAAATAGAGGGTTTAATTCATTATACTATACACTTGATTTTCATAAATCATTCTAAGTCTCAGAGACCTAGAATATAAATATTCTCTCGAACTTCTGCCGGATTAGCTCGTTTATTTTGTACATTGAATATTTCTATGACGTACATACCTTTTCCACTAGAGGTAGAAGCACCTGGTGCTTTTCCTCCTCCTGGTGCAGTGCATTCCTTCTTCCAATGCCCCTTCTTGTTGAATTGAGGCATACATCCTTAGCCGGATTCTCCTTCTTCTTCACGTCTCCCTTAGGCTTCATAGCTTAGGGCATAGCGACTGCTTTGTCATTCTTCTTCTGTCATTCCTTACCTTTCGGCTTGGGCCGGCTAGTATAGCTCACCATGAGCACAACTTTGCCTTTGCTAGTTGAAGATTCAAAGGTCTTGAGCATGTCATGCAGTTCCGACAGACTCATCTTCGTTCCGTTCATATTGTAGTTTACAATAAAATTTTCGAACAAACGAAGGAGAGAGTTTAGGATGAGGGTAGAAGCGACGTCGTTCTGCAACTTTATATCAATCGAGGATCAGTTGCGTGCGCACCCTCGGACATTATACTAAAAGACTCCAGATATATCAAACCGTAAGTATTTTATCGATGCATTACGGTTAATATACATGTTGTATGTTTTACATGTATTACATTACTACATAATCATCCTACATTTCGTTGTTTGTTGGGTTTAAAACACAAATTTTCAAATTCCGCTGCGTACACGAACCTGACAAAACCCTACCTACATCAGAATCAAACTCATTCCAATTCTTTGTTTACCGATGTTGGACCCCCAAATTATATTGTTCACGCTCCAGTTAACGAGGAGGTTTGCACATGCGGGGAGTGTTAAAAGTCCAATTTCTTGCTTAATCATCTAAAACCAGCAAACTCCTAGTGGCATCATCATTTTCCAGAATACATCAAGGATAAGAATTTGGGCGACAATAAGTTTGACAATTACCGTATCACTCCTCTGCTTGTATTGAAACACCAACACTTTGATGTTCCTCTGCTGCTAGATGTGATATACACTAGCTGCTATAGACATATTATATATATATATATATATATTTGGTTTCCTACCAGGTGTTCGATAGCCGTATGTAGCGAAGGGCCTCGCTTGATAGAGGCCCGAGCAGAAGTTGTTAGTTGTGCTAAGTTTGGAGTTCATATTCACGCCGGGTAGAGCATGGGGGATCGCTCCTACCAAGGATATTCTATATATTTCTGCATAAGCACTTCTTCTATTACAGCGTGCAACAACCCATGTTAACTCCTCATTCCACTCCAAAGCCTGCCTCTGGATCCCCTGCCAATGCAATAGCATTTGCCACATATCGTTTTATTCATCTCTTTTTTATATCACTAGTGTGTGAGTTAAACACAATTTATTTTGGCCTGATTGCCATTTTGTATTTGATAAATATAAATTTATTAAAATTGGAATGTCTAACAGAAAAAATGATCAATATGTCAAAATAAAAAAATAAGACAAGTTTAAAGGCCACTTATATATTTGGCCTTAAATAAATATATATCATGACAAAGAAGCAAATATGACATGGCACCATGGACCATTGGTGATTGGCTACAATTGGCCAGTTTCACCAAGTATCCCCTCACTAAATGGATAAGATACATATTTTTATGATGACAAACCCACAAATAATATAGCCTATCCCCTAAGCCAAAGATTTCACAAACAATCCACATGGCAAGCATTCTCCACCCCTCATCCTTCCTTTCCTCCTCTTCCTCTTCCACCACCACTACAACCACCACAATGTCACCAGTTCCACAACCCTTTTCTAGACCTCAAGCCACCTTATCACCATCCTCTAAACCACTTTTAACCAAATTAACCACCACTCTAACTGCCACAGCATTAGCCACCACAATACTAACAACCACCCCCCCTTCTCTTGCAGCAGATTCTCCCACAACCTACAACATTTACTATGGCACAGCTGCTAGCGCCGCCAACTACGGCGGCTACGGAGGAAACTCCGATAAAAAGGCGTCGGCCGAGTACATTTACGACGTCCCGGATGGATGGAAAGAGAGGCTGGTGTCTAAAGTTGAGAAGGGAACAAATGGAACAGACAGTGAGTTTTATAATCCAAAGAAGAAGAGTGAGAAAGAGTACCTTACTTATCTTGCAGGGTTTAGGCAATTAGCACCTAAAGATGTGATCTTGAATAACTTGGCTTTATCTGATGTGAATTTGCAAGACTTAATTGCTAATGCTGATGGTGTTACATCAGAAGAGAGGAAAGATGAGAATGGGCAGTTGTATTATGACTATGAGATTGATGGAGTTTCTGGACATAGCTTGATTTCTATTACTTGTGCTAAGAATAAGCTGTATGCTCATTTTGTAAATGCGCCGGCGCCAGAATGGAAGAAGGATGAAGGCACCCTCAGGCATATCCATCGGTCTTTTAAAACTGTTGGGTAATATAGTTCTTGCACTATATATATGTATTTGCATTTGGCATTTGTCTATTGGTTCAGGTATCATTTCGTCCTCTTGGATCTTGGACTCTGAAGCTGGAAATCATATTCTTCCGTCTTTGTATTTATGTCTTCTGACCCTCCTTCCACTTCTGTTGTAACTGTTGATGGCACACCTATGTCATTGACATGCATTGACACCATTCATACATCTACTATATCTATTGCATTTCAAAATTACATATGAATCTTGCTTCTGCTAGTCAAATATGTGACTCTGGATGCTTTATTGGACTTTTCCCTAATTCTTGTTACTTGCAAGATCTAAAATCCAAGAGAGTGATTGGGACCGGGCGTAGAAAGGGGAGGGGTCTCTATGTTTTGGATGATCTGCATCTTTCTACTCATGCAGCATCTATGCCTGTTAATTTATCTTCTTTTCATTTAACACCTTCCTCTTCGAAGTTTTATTTGTGGCACTCTAGACTTGGTCATGTATCAGGCTCTCGTCTGCGTTTTATGTGTAGTACTGGTGTTCTTGGTGATTTACAATCCAATGATATAGATGTAAACTTGGAAATTTTTCTACTTTACCTTTTAATCTTAGTACTTCTACTTCTTCTGTACCATTTGATCTAGTTCATTCAGATGTTTGGGGGCCAACATCTATCCCTACTAAGGAAGACTCCAGATATTATGTTCATTTATTGATGATTATACTTGTTATTGTTGGGTTTATTTGTTGAAAAAACGCTCTGATTTTGTTCACACTTATGTTGAGTTTCAAGCCTATGTGAAAACTCAACATTCTTTCATTATTAAATGTTTTGGGGCTGATTTAGGAGGTGAATACACTAGTGGGGATCTTTCTGGTATTTTCAAAGTTGATGGTACAATACATCAGTCTTCTTGTACTGATACACCACAACAAAGTGGGGTAGCCGAGAGAAAACAAAGACATATTGTTGAGACCGCTAGAGTACCAAGTGAATTTTGGGGAGAAGTTGTCCTTACATCTGTTTATCTTATTAATAGGATCCCTACCTCTCATAATTCTGAAATTTCTCCGTATGCTAGACTACTTGGTCATACCCCACTATATTTTCATTTGAAAGTTTTTTGTTCTACATGTTTTGTTCTACGTCCGCATGCAGAGCGTACTAAGTTATCTTCTCGTGTCGCCATTTGTGTTTTTCTTGGATATGGGATTAGGCAGAAGGGTTATCGTTGTCATTATCCAGTCTATGAAAAATTATATGTGTCTCGTAATGTTTTCTTTATTGAGCATGTTCCTTTCTTTTTCATCCCACTTACCTCACATGACATGACAAAATCTGACCTTATTGATATTGATCCATTTGATGTTGATTGCCCATCTGATTCTACATCTATATCATATGTTCCTTCTCAGTCTTCTAGAAGGTCCCATGACATTGATACTCACCCCCCCTCCTACGCCTATTTCAGAACCTCTTGTGGTTGCAGATCGAGATCCACCTCGCTATCCTAAACGCACTCCGCGATCTACTCAGGTATTCGATTTTGATTATTCTTGATATGCTCCATCATTCGCTTCCTTTCTAGTTTCTATTAATTCTCTCTGTAAGCCTACCTCCTAGTATGAGGCAGCTTATGATCCTCTTTGGCAAGAGGCTATGAATGAGAAACTGACTGCTTTGAACAAAACTGATACTTGAGATTTGATTTCTCTACCGACTGGTAAGAAAACTATTGGTTCTCGATGAGTGTACAAGATTAAGACCAAATCTGATGGTTTTATTGAGCGATATAAAGCTCGTTTGATTGCAAAGGGTTTTGCTCAAGAATATGATATAGATTATGAAGAGACTTTTGCACCTGTTGCAAAGATGACATCTGTCCGGGTTCTTATTGCAGTAGCCTCTGTTCGTCATTGGCATATTTCACAAATAGATGTTAAAAATGTCTTTTTGAATGGGGATCCGAATATTTCGGATATACAAAAAATTGGATATTCGTAATTTTCAGATTCGAATATTTTGGATATACAAAAAATCGGATATCCGAAGAATCCCCTTTAATTGATTTATAGTTTAATTTCGAAGAATCCCTTTTAATTGATTTATAGTTTAATTCCGAGGAATCCCCTTTAATTGATCCTCGGATATCAGAAAATGATTTATTTAGTTTTATGGGAAACAATTTCTCATACCAAACACTTTCTAAATCAATGTAAAGCCGTGCATAATTTCAAAGCCACTAATTAACCTCTTTAATTTGATCGTTTCAACCCAATCCCCAGCCACTTTCTGATATCGACTCTTGTGCTAACTAAAATACAAAATATATTGTAATAAAGATCTCAAGAGCATTGAAAGGTCAATTAATTAGCTATAAATCATCATATAGGCAGTGTCGACATATTGTCTAATTAGTTCTCAATTATGCAAGTTTTGTCAATTGAAAAAAAGGGAACTTCAATAAAAATATAATAAGATAGTTTCAATTCACATGATGAAGCCAACAATTACTTGTTCAATTTTTCTATTAACATTATTAGCAAATATTATAAAATATGTGGAATCCTAATACAATAAGGATCATACATCTATCATAATTATACAACACTAAATATTATAAAATATATGAGAAATATTTTATAATATTCGCTAATAAATATATCTGTGAAATTCTAATACAATAAGGATCCTACCCCTTTGTTGTTGTAACCTTTAATTATTTAGATTATCATAAAAATTTGTCGTGTGACTACAATATACATATCTCTACATCGGGTTCCAGTTATTTGACTCCTTTTGATTCGGACAAAAAAGAGCGACTTGAAAAAGTCGTCCCCTTTGGTCCTAATCAAAGGGGGCGACTTGAAGTTGCCCTTTTTGGTCCGAATCAAAAGCGGCGACTTGAAAAAGTCGCCCTTTTTGGTCCTAACCAAAGAGGGCGATTTTTTCAAGTCTCCCCTTTTGATTCGGACCAAAAGGGTCGCCCCCTTTGGTGAAATTAAAAAGACGACTGTAAGTCGCCCTTTTTGGTACTAACTAACAGGATATTTTGAAGTAGCCTTTTTTTGTTTAAAAAAATCGCCCTCTTTGAGGTGATTTGTTGTTGTGTAAGGAAAACAATTGAGCAATATGATGTAAATGTCTTTTAAGGTTTTTTACACCCCTTAAAAAATATATAATAGTTTAATCATAAAAGTTTAACTAAACTTTCTTGATCTTTGTCTTAAACGTCTTAATTAACGCTCCACTAATTTGACCGATAAGGTTGATATTTAAAAATGTTAAAAAATTTGAAACAAATTTCAGTTTTGCATGAGTAATATTTGGATCCAAGAGAATACTATGCTATACCTTTACAAATGCACTCTTTTTGAAAAAAAAAACTTAGAAAGAAAATGTAAACATACGATGGTTATCTATGCTTCTTGTTTGGTATAATATTTTGAAAAGAATATGTTCCCTAAATTTTTCTTTCTTAAATTTAGTCCCGTCTTCTCTACATCAATGCTATATATATACCCTAAAAAGGGCACTAATACCTTAGCAAGAATATAATATCACCTCAAGGTTTGAATGTTACATAAAACTTAAATCACATAGACATAGCACCATCAATTTGACTATTTTGTCACGTTTATTCTGTTTGTTCTTTTTGCACAGGAAACCTAGCTAGGCGCCTGAATATTTTTTTCTTTTAAAGCAGTGGTTTTGCATGACTATATTTCAGTTACAAGAGTTGAAAAGTGGCTATATGTGAAGTTTACTCCATTACCGTATGGGGTTAAAGATGGTTTGGGTCATTGCTGCTAAATAGATGTTCTAGGCTCAACTCGTACTGATCATGTCATAATGACTCATTTTCTTTCATTTTATCTCAATGATGAGATGTGTACCCTTTTAGCTAGGATAGAACAAGATTTTTTTTTATCAATGTCCATTGTATAATCTTTTATTTGCACATAAGAAAGTTCCATTCAATTATCTTTTTTAATTCTAAACGTATAGGAAATAATAAAAGAGGCAGAGTGATATCACCAATAAAACCTAGGTCTAAAAGTTGTTAGGTAAAAATGGTGTAAGAAAAGATAAACAGAATCTGAATGTTCAGTCGAAAAATGTCTCTCTGTCTTTGAGATAAAATTGCCCCGTATAAATGTTTTTACGATAACGGACAATAGTCTCACAAGATAAAACAACAGTAATCAACAAAGCAAAGCAAACTGTGTTGATCCTAGCGAAGTCAATAAATAAAGAACATATTGTTATTTTCTGTTTTTATATTTTGAATTGGAAGAACAGAATGTGTTTATGTTTCTGGAAAAATTCGAACAAAACGAAAAGAGAGAAAAGGATTTTCTGTTTTGTGTTTGGATCACAGTGTTTTTTGTACTATTTGGGTTATGTTCTTCTTCGAATTGAACATCATTGTTCAATTTATACCACAAAGAGGAGACCTGTCAGAATAGTCACAGACTGTCGGAATCGTTGCAACGGTTTCGAGAACTTCAGGGACTAAAGTTACTTTTTTAAAACTTCATGAACCAAAATGTAAATACAAAACATTTCAAATATCAAAAAAGAATTTTTGAAAACTAGCCCACAGCCCGGGCAGGCAGCGTCTGTGCGTGTGGGGCTTAGCATTGTACCCAAATTCATCTACGTCATCTTCCTTCCAAACACTTGAGTTACCCCTTGGGGTCCCAGACCCTTACTCATAATTAGAGCTTATATATTGCTTAATTCTTTCTTCTTCTACCGATGTGGGAGATTGTTCATTCTTGGCCAAAGAACACTCCGTCTATTCATGTGTCAAACACCTTACTTTGTGTATCAATATCTCTTTCATTTCTTAACGAAATTTGACGATACTTGACACTAACATCATCTACTCATTTAGTAGATTAAGCATGTGTGAAGAAATGATATTTCCGACATGCGGGGCCCACGTACTTAAGTCATTAAAAATGGGATAAACTCAACCCACATTAGTAAATTTCCAACATAAGCTACATTCACTAAAGCTTTTAAATGCACGAGCTCACCATTTTTAGGATGGAAAATACTGCTAATTTAATGTATCTAGTACTTTATCGCACTTTTGAAGCATTTATATTTATTTTAAGAATAAAGTCTGTTTTCTTCATCGAAAAGCCCTTTACTAAACTAAGAAAATCGAATAGATAGAATTTTCGCTTATTCTTCAAGCTTTCGAGCAACTCTTTCAACTGCCGCCTAATCCCTCAAAATGTTCAAGAAACGAGAGTCGTCTAGGGACTGCCGGAAGGAGTTTGCAACTAGAAAGAATCATCGGATATGGAATGAAAACATTGACTCCTTATATAAACTTGGACAATTCTCACCCTATAAGCTAGCTTTTGGGGTTGAGTTAGACCCAATATCCATTCTTTATATGGTATCAGAGCCACACTCATTCCAATTATTTGTTCACCGATGTTGGACCCCTAAATCATATTATCCACGCTCCAGTTAACAAGATCTGGACGTGCAGGGAGTGTTAAGAGTCTTACATCGGATATGAAACGGGAACATGTACTTCTTATATGGACTTGAACAATCCTCACACTACAAGCTCACTTTTGAGTTGAGTTAGACCCAAGATCCATTCTTTATAAATAGGTCAAAAAAACAAGGTGCAACTGAGCCGGCTAAAAGAAAGCGAATCTTTCCATTTTTCAGCTAGAATCTATTTTATATAATAATAGAAAATAGAAAGAATTTTCTTTATTAAATATACATTATTTTCATTTAAATTAGAAATTGCACGGTAGATTATTGAAAAGCAAAAGAGGGACAAATTGAAAAGTTGAAAAGTTGGGTCGGTTGAGATCGTTGATAGTTTATTTGAGTCTTTTTAAATTTTAAAATAAGTTTCTAATTAGAACATAAACTTTCCGGTCAATTTTCACCAGAAAATGATCAAAACAACTTTTTGTGAATTAGTGAAAGTTGAGTTATTATATGATTATAATATTTAGTTTGATGACTTTTCTGCAATAATGCTATACGATCGATGATTTTATGTGAAATTACCCCCCAATTTTGCTTATTTTAAGCAATTAGATAAGTTATTTTTTAAGTCATCTGATATATATATAATATATGCTATCATTGAATAAAAAGTTAAAACTCATTTATTTATATGTCACGAACTTTTTGTGCAAGCAACTCCCTCTTCTCATGATAACATTACAGCTCTCTCACTTAGCGAGAAAATAAACTAAGATTAAAGAAGAGGTTATTACTCCCAAAACAAAATGGCATATTTTTACTCAACTCCAATCTCCTTTTTAGTTTCTGTAATTATATCACGTTTTTCAATTTGCTAAATCAAATCAATTTATCTGGTTAGGATTTGAGTCTCAAATTCTACCTAATAAGAAATTAGTAAATAAGCAAACAACAAATAATACACACAGATTTATAGTGGTTCACCCTCAATGCGAGAGCTGTGTCCACTTTACCGGTGCATATTTTACTATAATCAAATATGGAGTTTGAGTTTTTTTTTCAATTCTCTCTTTCTCTCTTGCTCGACCTCTCAGAAAGAAAAAACGACACCATAGTCTATATATAACGAAAATTAGGGAGAACATAATACAAGCCTAAAATTCCCAAAATACCCTCCACACTCAGCGTTTCACACTCTGCATAGTGTCGGCGGTGAATTTGGCTCCACAACTCAACAATCTCCCAATTGGAGACTAATTTTAATCATATGTCTCCATCTGCAGCGACGACTCCGATCCTCATCCAATGAGTCCAACTGAAGTTTATCATTCGGCACGACCTTCGTCAGCATGTCTGCTGGATTCTGACTCCCTGGGATCTTCTCAAGCACTAATACTTCATCTTTCAAAGCTGATCTGATGAAATGGTACCGGAGTTGTATGTGCTTCGTGAAGCATGGTAGATCGGGTTCTTTGCCAAATGAATGACACTCTGGCTATCACAGTATAACACACTCCCCTCGTGGTCCTGATCCAATTTTCGCATAATAGATTGTAGCCACATCATCTCTTTCGTGGCCTCCGTCACAACAACGTAATCAGCCTCACAACTAGAGAGCTACTATCTTTTGCAATTTTGAAACTCAGCAAATGACAGTACCTCTGAATGTGTAAACATACCCGGATGTGCTCTTTCTGCTATCAACATCACCAACATTGTCAATATTAACAGATCATTGCAATGTTGTCTCTCACTTTAGGAAACACAATGATGAACTTGAGATGCCCTTCAGATACTTGAAAATCCACTTCACAACCTTCCAGTGTTGATTTTCCGGATTGCTCAGAACCATGCTAACAACTCCCACGGCTTGTGCAATGTCTGACTTCGTACATACCATCACATAAATAAGACTGCCAATAGCATATGCATAAGGTACCTTGTCCATATGCTATTTCTCGTCCTCCGTCACATGCGACTGATCATTTGATAAACGAAAGTGTCCAGCCAAGGGATTAATGACTGGCATGTCTCATCCATGTTGAACCTCTTGAGAACATTTTTTACGTATTCTTCTTGTGAGAGCTTGAGGCCCACCTTACTTCTGATGATTCTCATCCCAAGGATTTGGTTTGCGGCTCCCAGATCCTTCATTGCAAATTCTTCTGACAGCTTCTCCAGCCTATCAATCTGATGTAGATTTGCTCATATGATTAGCAGGTCGTCAAAATAAAGAAGCAGTATCATGTAAGAGTCTTCAAATCTGTTGAAGTAACAACAGTGATATGCTCGCACCTTAGGAATTCGATTTTCTTCATAAAGTAGTCAAACTTCTTATACCACTGTCTTGGAGCCTGTTTCGGTCCGTGCAGGCTCTTTTGAAGCTTGCACACCAACTTCTCTTTCCCCTTGACCTCAAATCCCTCACCAAGAACTTCATTTGCTACCAGCATAAGAACAGTTCTGATTGTCACCAACTTGAATACGGGAGAAAAGATCTTTGTGTATTCAATGCTTTTGTTCTGTTGATATCCCTTCACAACCAACCTCTCTTTATAGAGCTTACTTTCATCGTGTTCTTCTTTTATCCGGTAGACCCATTTATTCTGCAATGACTTCTTCTCCTCTGGTAACTTAGCTAACTCTCATGTATGATTTAAAAACAGTGAGTCCATCTCATCTTTTATTTTCAGCTCTCACTTGATCGATTCATCAACTTGTGTCGCTTCTTCGTAACATTTTGGCTCCCATCTGTTAGTGAGCAGAATGTAGGGCACTTATTGATGTAGAGAAGGGAGAGCTAAAACTCAGAGTTCAAGATGAGGAGATGACCTTCACTGTTTTCAAGCCTTCTACTGAACCCCAAGTCGATGCTAGATGTTTTGCTATTGGAGTAGTTGACAAGGTTGTGCCTGAGAAAACTCTCACAAGTACTGATACTCGTGAGGTACCACCAAAGCAGCATGGAAAACTTGATGGTAAGAATTTTGAACCCAGCCTTGTGAAAAAAAAGAGGAGGACGAGAAAGAGAATGATGCTAAAATGGATATGCGGAGATGACACTCTACCTCCTTGATTTAGTAAGTAACTTGCGTCCGGATAAAAGACGTTAAAGACAACGCTACTTGAGAGGCAACCCAATGTTTTTAATTATGTTATTTCAATTTTTGTTTTAGTTATTTTATTTTGTCTTGAACAGTCTCACGATCTGGTATGTTAGTGTTTTTGGATGACAGAGGAAGGGCATGACTCACTCCGAAGGGCGAATGGGTAACAATGCAGAAAACTGAAGACATTGGATTTTTTCGGCAATTAGCACCGCGGTGCTTGGAGCAAGACCGCGGTGCCTCCTTCGGCAATGTGCACAGTAATTTATTCTTCATCTCAGACCTCCGTTATGACTGTTGTGTTGTGTCGGTAAGTTGTCCCTTTATTTTTTAGTCTTCACACATTGGGGACAATATGTCGATTAAGTTTGGGGGGTGTCTTATTTTGTCCTATTGTTTTATAGTCTTTTTTATTTGTCTTTGTGTTGTTTTATGTATTTTTGAGTCATAATTTTTTTTGGATCATGCATGTTGTAATTGCTAACGATATTGAGTGGATAAAGTGGGATAATGTAATGGAATTGAAAGCAAAAAAATATGTGTGCTTAAGTTAGATATGTCAAAAATTCATGACATTTAATTATTTGGGGTATTTGTGCTGAGCCTATGTGTTGTCAATTATGGAAAGAAAGGTAGAAAATGTCTAGAAAATCTGTTTGCTTGTTATTTGAGGCGAAATAGTTAAGATGTACATGTTTAGGGATATGATTCAGGCATTTCTTTGATAGCCATTCTGACTATTCATTATCTATCTTGACATAAATTGTATCACTAGTCAGCCCCTTTGAGCCTAAAATAAGATCTTTCTTTGACACCCTATGATTCTCTGTTTGTACCATAAGTAATAATTGAAAGTTAGTGGGATGAAAAGTGTTGAAAAAGAAACAAGAAGAGAGTGAAAATTTGATGCACCTCAATGAAAAATATGCAAAAATCTAAGTTTGGGGGTGCTTGTTATTTACAATATATCTCATTCTCTCAAAAGAAAAGAGGGGAAAAATAGGTATGAGATTAAAAAGAAGGAAAAAAAGTTGAATGAAAAATGTTTATGGTACGTAATTGAGCCTAAATGACTACTTTTACCTACCTCAGCCTAAGTCTACATTACAACCTTGAAAACCCTGATGATTTCTAATATGTATGTCTATGATTAGTGGAGAATAGCAAGTAGACAGATCTATAGCGTTTTAGGAAAGATGGAATGAAATTGACATGCATATGTTAGGTGTTTGTATTTTCATTGATCATGATCTAAGTGAATTTGTGAAATATCTAACTTGAAATCCTATATTGCTAATTATTCATGCTATGTATGTTCTAACATATTATCCCAATCTTTCATCCATGATTTTGAAGGAGCATTGCTATAACTATTTGATCTAGTTCATAGAGTCTTTTATTTAATTTTGTTTTTATTTTTGTTTTGTGCTTTACTCGAGGGCGAGTAAAGTGTAAGTTTGGGGTGTTTGTTAAGTGTATTTTGTATACACTTTTGATTCCTTTTTAGTTAGTATTTTACTCTTTTATTTTGCGTTTAGTATAGTGTTAGGTGTGTTTTTCTTTCATTTTGTGTCACAGCGATCATAAAGGATAAAATACTACTTTTAAGGATGAAACGAACTTAATTGAGATGAAAACTGCACAAACAAAACCCAAGGAATGAGGCCTAAGAAGTGCCAAAAAGAACAGAAGAAATCCGGCAGATTCCGGACAGAAATCAAAGAGGCACCTCGGTGCCTGGTCAGGTAGCACCGCGGTGTCATGGAATCGCGGTCAGGAAAATTAGCACCGAGGCGTAAAAATTGCCAAAAGTCAAAAACTGAAACATCGTCGAAGGCACCGCGGTGCTTGACAGCAGCACAGTGGTGCCATATGTCCAGTGAGTTACAATGATTTCAGAAGAATTAGCACCGCGGTGCTGATGCGTATTTTGCAGAATTCTGAGCCGAATTGGACAGGGTTTTTATGGTCCGAAAGACAATTTTTCTCAAGTATAAAATCCCTAAACTCTGCAGCTTTTAATCACTTTTGATATATCATATACCATAATACAATTGATACTTTTGGGAGGCAAGAGGGAGGCACAATTGGAGACACTTGTTCAAGTTCTTTTCCTTTCCTTTGCTTTATTTCAGTTTATGTTGGATTGTAATTTAGTTCTTGACATGACAATGTTTAGGAGCTAATTACCTTAGTAGGGTTTTCCATCGAATCTTCTTGAAGCTCTTTCATATAGTTAATGCATAGTTATTGATTCATTCTTCATCTTATTAAGATTTATTCAATATTGTTATGATTGCTTGATAATTAACTAGCTATTAATTGTCATAACTTGTATGATTTCGAATCAAAAGTCTGAAAGGTGAGATTTGAATATGCTGTAATTGTCTAGAGGTTAAAATCGTGGACGAAAGTACCCCGATACTTGTGTAGTATTTAAAGGTTATTGTTCTTAATCCTCCTGTGTGGTAAAACTTATCATAGAAATATAGAAGGTTTCTGTACTAGGTTGAGCTCTTGTATGTCATAACCGGAATATAATGACAGATTAGTTAACCTGCTATCTTAATAAGAAGAAGAATCATTAGCATTGCATTAACACGTGAAAGAATGTATATTTGAGGAGATTGGAAGTCTTATTCCCTTCACAACTGTTATAAATCCAAAGTATTATAATCTTTAGTTTATTTTCTGCACTTAATCATAATTCTTAGTTATAAGTCTCAAACTAAAGAACGTCAACCAAATAGATACCATAAGATAGATAATCGATACTTAATAAACTAGTCTCTGTGGACGATAAACTCGGTCTTACAGATCTTTATTACTTGAACGATACGTACACTTGCGTAAGCATCTAGAAATATCGCAACACATGTCGCTCTTGATACCAGTTGTTAGTATTTGAGTCTCAAATCCTACATAATCAGAAAGCAGTAAATAAACAAGAACAAATAACACACACAAATTTATAGTGGTTCACCCTCAATGCGAGAGCTACATCCACTTTGTCGTGGAAGATTTTACTATAATCAAATAGGGAGTTTGAGTTTTTTTCAATTCTCGATTTCTCTCTTGCTCGACCTCTCAGAAAGAAAAAAACGACGCTCTAATCTATATATACCGAAAACTAGGGCGAACATAATACAAGCTTAATATTCCCAAGATACCCTCTGTCACGCCCGTTTTTTACCTCGGGGTCTGAACGGTATCTGCAATATTGTTCTTTGGCGCGGTTCCCTGGATGGAGCAATAATGCTGATTTTGAGGAGTCGCCACCTAATTAGTTAAGTGAATTAGGACACTTGATTTATTGCAATAAAAAATACTGCAATTAATCTCCATTTAATGGTCTGCGAAATTAATGAGATTCTGGATCAGAGTTCTTTATTATCCTAAAGGGAAGGGGTTAGACAACCTTTAAGATCCGATAAGTTGCGGTTATCCGTTCAAATCTAGGTTAATTATTTATTGTCTTTTTATTCTACATATTCTAAGCAGTTTTCATAATTTACAATTACAATGGAATGCAATACAGAATAATAAAGCTAAAATCGAAATAAACTCCGGGACATCTTTTAGCCCTTTTTAGACCTTCTGCACAAGATGATCTATGGGTACATGCATAAACACTTAGTAAAAGTATTAGTAATAGAATAGATAATTTTAAAGCAATGACAAAAATTAATAAGTAAAGCAAAAAATAAACCGTCTTTTGTACATGGGAGGCCTTGGAAATGAGACGGAGATTCCTTCATCGGCCAATATTGTTAGAAACAATAAAATAAATAAAACCTTCAGATCCGCGCCAAAACAGTAATAGTTTTAAACACGGAGGGCTCAGTTAAATAAAAATAAAGCGGGACATCCTAAACAAGTCCGGCTGCGAAAATTCGCCCCGCCAGCGCCTGTTGGTTATCCTGTGTAAGTAGAAGAAATCATCAATGCCCGAAGATCTTATTTATTTTATTTTCCGTCTTTGCAACTGTAGAGGCCTCAAAAATCGACGGATAACTTTTTCATTGGCCAATTGTATTATCTTGTTCAAAATCAATTTAATAAAAGGAACAAAAAGGGCAAAATCGTCCAAACCCAGCATGGAACTATAAAACAGTAGCAACACAACAAGCAAAATGATCCCTAAACCATGGAAATTACAGAAACAGTGGGCAACGGTGGTAAACCAGTGAACAAAAATGATCCATGTTAGTCCGGAAATCAGTGAAACCAGGAGAATTTAGTAGCAACATAGTATCACCGGAAAAGTAAGAACATCGCCGGAGTAACCCAAAATAGTACCAAATCAGACAAAGGGAAAAAATATCAAAAATATCAATCTGGAAAACATCAAAACAGTAAAATCCCTAGCAGCATAGTTCGCCGGAAAACCAGACATCGCCGGAGTTTTAAAAACTTCGGCAGAATGCCCAAAGTGGGAAATCAGTCGTCAATAGCAGATACCAACGAATAAACCAACAAGGTCGCCAGAGTTCTTAAACTCCGGCCAGATCAAAATATCAAAATTCAGTCTAGCAAACGAAATAAACAAAGAACGGATCCCCAAAAGTAAGCCGACAGATTTCGCCGGAGTTATGAAAACTCCGGCCAGATACCAAAAATAATTCCAAATTCAGTCCAACAACCAACAACAATATAACAGTAACAAAAACGGAGAAGCAAACAGTGTCGCCGGAGTTTTAACTCCGACAAATTTAAACATTATCAATAGAGAACGGGCAGCAGCGGCGTCACTTCCACGGCGAGGTCGCCGAAGCGACGCCATCGTGGTGGTGAGGTTCGACGGTGAGTGGGAGCAGTGGAAGTGGAGGTGTCGGGTGTCGACGGCGGTAGGTTGTGGTGTGAGGGAGTTCAGGCAGTGGGGTTCGGCGGGTGTGTGGGGTCGCCGGCGATGGTGATGAGCGACGGGAGAAAGGCTTAGGGAAGATGAGAGATGGAAGTTCAAAAATAAAAGATGGAGAGAGATAATACAGCGAGAGTGTATGTAATGTTGTGGTTGCTAGGGTGTTGTTAGGGAAGGAAGGGGATGTGCGGCGCTGGGACTCCTCAAAGAGAGGGGGAGTGCATTTTATTTATAGGGGATTTTAGGTTTAGGTTTAGTTTTGCGTTTTGGGGGAAACAGATGTACTGGGCCTCATTTTTGGGCCTCAGTTTGGGCTTCGATTTTCGGCGGAATGGGCTGATCCAGATTGTGCCTCGGACTGGATTGACAAAAATGCAAAACGGGTTTATTATTTAAAAGAAAAATTATTTAAAAATATACAAAATTATCCAAATAAAAATGTTGATGCAATAATAATAAAATACAATATTTAAGAAATGTTTAATGCCTAATTAAAAATAAAAATGGGATGCCAATTAATTATTTAAAGAGATGCAAATATTAATAAAATAAAACGACGGTGTAATAATAATAGAAGCATAATATTAACAAAGACATCATGCTTAATTTAAAATAAAAAGATGCAATGCCATTTTGTGAAGAAATAAACATAGAATATTATGTAAAAAAGCAAAAAATGATGATTAAAATGCGGTGTCCTAAAATACTTAAAATTGCAAGAAATGACTAAAAGATGGGTCAAAATTGGGTGTCAACACCCTCTACACTCTGTGTAGGGTTTTCATAATGTCGGCGGTGAATTAGGCTCCACAATTCAACATATCTTTTCAGAGCCGTTTGACTCCTAAAACTGGTCAACTCTCGTATAAATTGAAACAAATCTTTAATATGCGTGAAATTTAAATCTAAAGTTCATAACTAATACAATGTATTAATTCAGAAGAAGGAAGATTCATTTTCTGCTCCAGGAAAACCCTAATTAACATGTTTTGCCAAGACAATTTCTTAAGAGCTGAATTAAACTTATCTTTTTCCTTAAAATTAAGAAAATGTATTCTCAGCAGAAACAATTGAGATAACATAATTCACAAAATAGCCCGAACTAAAACATATTATATTACATAACTAGAAAAAAATCATTTACAGAAACTTTACTTCTCTCATCCAAAAAAAAAAAAAATAGAGCAAACTGAGTAAGAGTGAATTTGGATAGCAAAAGCAAAGACAACATATAGGGCAAATAAATTAAATTCAACCTTTAAAGTTCTTAGCAATGGACTCCAGAAATTTATATTAAATCTTGTTCAATCTCGGACATTGATTCTTCCTCTAATTCCTCAAAATTAGGCACCCCAACGGCGCCATGGCCGGGTCCAAATGACTTAATATGATCTTTAAGAGACCTCTTATGCTTAAAAACAGATCCACAAATACAGTACCAAATCTTGCCACAATTCTTCTCATGTGTTCTCCAATCACCTTTCACAGCAAATGGTTTTCCACATTTCCTACACATGAATGGCTTGACACCATGCTTCCTCTTGTAATGTGTTTGAAGGGTTCTAAAATCTTTTAGTGGCCTTGCTCTTGGGTGATCAATGTTGTGCTTGCAACCAGGTGCACAGCAGTAACATAGCAGCCTTAGCATTGCACTTGGTTGTGTCCCTCTTAAGGATTCTGGACCTTTTCTGTATTGAGATCCATGCCCCCACATATGCATCTATCATGATCAAGGAAACTCTAATTAGAGACAAATACACTGACCGAGAAAAGATTCTTTTACATTATCAATGTAATTTAACCTGTAGGTTAATTCGTTCTCGCTTTTGTTAGGATATCAATTAATGAATGCCTACGTACAATTACTTTATAATTAGTAACTAGATTGTATAAATAATTTTTATTACGGATAACCCAAAACATACATATTTCTGTTGCAAACTTAGTAAAGTTAGTAAATATAAAGAAATAGAAAGACTAAACACCCAATTCGAGATATGATAACAGGTGCACTAGTTTTTTTTATTATTATTATTATTACTATTACATAGAGGTAGGGGATGGGAAACGTGTTGAAGTTATTAAATGAATAAGTAGATTAGATATTTAGCATGGATATCAGGATATGATATATTGTGTGTCAAGGACCTTATGGTCATTTTATATTCTAGTCCTCCAGTCTTTCTTCATTGTATAAATAAGGCATTTGGACTCAATTGTATTGTTGAGCAGAAATAATAGAATCAATAGAAGAGCACTTTGCTCCCAATATCGGACTTCTGTTCCTCACCGTCTCATCTGTTTTCTCACTTCTCTTCTCCGTTCTCTTCTCAGTTTGGAACTGATCCAAACTTTAACATGGTATCAGAGTCGGATAGATCCGAGAGGCGCGATTGAAGAAGTAGAATATCAAAATTGCAATTTCTGAAAATCAGAATTGCATTTTCGACTGAAAATCAAAATTGAAGATTGATTGAGAGATCGAAGAGGTTGTTTTCCAGATTAGAGTGACAACACAGAGTGATTCTCTCTGGATCGATCGATTTCTGAAACATATTGAGGAGAAATTGGCGATCGCGAAGGGACTGAGGATCAGAATCGCGACGCAATCGAAATCAACAGAGTATTGAGGTAATCTCTGTAGGATGTAGAGGATATAGATTGATTCTGTTGCGAGTGACATAGGATCGACAGAGAATCGAAGTTCGCCGAAAATATTTCTGAAAAATCAAAATAGAGAATCGAAATCATTTTCGTAGTTGTTGTGTTATTGTTGATGTTGTTTTCTGTTCAGTACTGGTTCTGTGTTGTTAGAATTGTATGTGTGTTGGTGACTCGACGAATTGGAGGAAAATTGTCGAGTTCGTCGTTGTTGTTTTGGTTAAATGTTGGCATTACTGGTGTGAGTACATCAGATGTGTTGGATTGTTGCACTGCACTGATGTTTTGAAATATGTAGTTACTGCTACTGGAATTTAGTTTTACTGTTGTTAGTGTTGCTTAATGCTGCAGTGTTGTTGCTTTACGGAAAATATTTTACTTGCCTTGTCGGCTAAGAACAATGCTGGAACAATCTATCGATAAAAGGATCGAAGAGTTCTTAACGACAAACATACTGAGAACCGAGGGATACTTCGTCGTAGACTAAATATGGATTGAGTTGAAACTCAATTCAAAGAATAGATTGCGTGATGAGAATCGAGAGATTCTCTAATCCAAGAGAGACTAGAGAACGAAGAGGTTCTTGTCGCTTATTAAATTCTGCTGGTGCTGGTTCAGAATCAAAGTTGTAGTCTTCTGGTGCTGGTTCAGAACAAATTCATAGAGAGAATCGAGGGATTCTCTAGTCCGAGTGAGACTAGAGAACGGGGGTTCTTCGTCAAGATGAATCCAGTGGTTAATGTCGAATTAAGGACAATAACTAAGAGATTCAAGTTCTTTGAGCCACGATGTCGAGGCGCAGTGTTCGCTGCGATCTTGTTGATCTTTGCAGCAGTATGATGGCCGGTTATTTTGTTATCGCTTTAGTTCTTGGAATTGTCCGCGATTCTTTGGAAAATATTGTTGTTGTAGCTACTGGAATTTTGCTGTGGTATTCTGTAAAGGGAACCTCAGCTCTGAAATTTTGCTTTCAGATGGCTGATGTTCAAGGAAGAAAGATGAGCTTATTACTTATCACCTGTTCAATGTGAAAATGAAGTTGATACACATATGGAGGAACTCAGAGTGATGCTACTGTTGTTGCAATTTTATGCTGGTGTCTAGTCTGTTGTTGTTGATGCAAATGAGCAGAAACTTCTTACAAGATGTGTGTTGCATGGTAGACGGCATGAAGATGCTATGCATTTATTTGTAGATTGTGGCTGGGCATCCATACTTTGTAACAGACAATGAGAAGATTCATACTTTGTAACAGACAATGAGAAGATGGTAGCTGAATATGAAAATTGCTGCTTCTGGCAGACAAGAAGATAACAAATGCAAGGGATTTAGTTAATGTTTTTGAAAGAAACAATCAAGAGTGGATACCCAATAATGGTAATCGCTGAAGACAGGGCAGGAACCTCAGCCACTCTGGTCGTGAACAAACAGAGAGGAGCATTGAAAATTGCTGCTCTCAAAGCTCCTGGTTTTGGAGATCGAAAAAAAAGGCCAATATCTTGACGACATTGCCATCCTTACTGGAGGTACAGTCATCCGAGAGGAGGTTTAAAAAGGAGGTTGTAGCAGCAAGTTATAGTGCCATGCTCTATCATATTTGGCAAGTTAGGAATGGATCATATTCCAGAAGAGAGAGTGCACTTCAGCTTGTATAAGCACTCCACACAAGTCATCTTCTGTTTGAACATGAAGCTGTTGTTGCTTCCAAACCTGTGGTGGTTGCTATCCATAATGATGCATCGACGAATGCTGGTTGTTTCCAAGCTAGGACTGAAATGTTTTCAGTGCCTAGCTTGAGGGGGGTGTTGAAGTTATTAAATGAATAAGTAGATTAGATATTTAGTATGGATATAGGATATGATATATTGTGTGTCAAGGACCTTATGATCATTTTATATTCTAGTCCTCTAGTCTTTCTTCATTGTAAATAAGGAATTTGGGCTCATTGTATTGTTGAACAGAAATAATAGAATCAATAGAAGAGCACTTTGCTCCCAATATCGGACTTCTGCTCCTCACCGTCTCCTCTATTTTCTCACTTCTCTTCTCCGTTCTCTTCTCAGTTTGGAACTGATCCAAACTTTAACAAAACGGGAGAGGGATTATAAGATGGCGAATCAAACTCTCGCTTGAAAGTTCAGGTAGCCAACAAGTAGCCAACGAGCTGCTAAGAATCCTCAGGCGCACTAGTTAAAAATTTGGACTAAAGAGTAAAAACAGTTGAACTCCCATGAGTCATGATTTAAAATTTCTTGAACCGCATGATATAACTTAAACTTTGCTGATATAGGCAAACGAATTATGCTGTATATATTGGAGAATTTTTGAAAATTATGAAGAACATTTCATTTCATACATTTATGATTTGCCTCCAACAATAAAAAATACATTTCTAAACTGTTGACTAACATTCAGAGAGGCAAAGTAGGATTTGAGAATATCATAGGATATGCATAGAGGAAGACCGATTGATACTACAACAACTAGACTTTAATCCCAAGTAAAATGAGGTGGGCTATATGAATTCTCACTCACCATATCGTTTCATTTTAAGTTCATCCTCGAACTAATATTGTACACATTTATACACAACAAAAAGTACCAGAAGTTCATTATATTTTCTATGTATCTGACAGAAATTAAAGACATTTAAAATCATAGGACGGAGGAAGAAGATCCTAATAAATCAAATTTGCAAGTAAACTATAGCAATTACGGTGTTTTTGAGATATTTAGTTGAGTAACGGAGGAACAAATTTAATTTACTTGAGGGACCAAATGAACAACAGTTATTTTCAGGTTGGGAACTTGGGAGCATGAGAAAAAGTGAATTGGGGGGTCTGTATATGAAATTTTCGTTGACTATATATAGTTTTATTTTAGCTCAGCCTCGAACTAATATTATATAATAATAAAAAAGAGTACCATAAGTTTTTATTTATTTATTTGATAATCAAGGTTCCAAGCTTGCGTCTGACAACTTCACTGGTATTATCCAGACGTCCTCGAGTTAATGACACCGGTCCTTCAACACCATCACCAGGTAAATCGCGGAATGTGCTCCAATGACCAGTTTCTGGGAGCGTACAACTGATCAATGATATAAGATCCCCCAACAAGCAGACTACTTAATTGTGTTTCATCGTGCTTGGGGGAAAGTACCATAAGTTCTCTATACTGTATTCTGTGGCAGAACTAAAAGACTCCTAAAATCGTAGGATAGAGGAAAGATGATCCTAATAAATCAAATTTGCAAACAAACTACGGTACAAAGAAAGTTATAAGAACAAGAGTTATCTTGAAGTTTTGGAGGATGACAAAAGGGACTAGTATTAGTCATTGATACATTCAATGGTATATGATGACATTTGAGAAAGGAACAGTTATATTCTGCAAGAAATAATGAGAGTTTTCAGAAGTAGCATTAATGCAGACAAAAATTGAATGATGAATTGAATCTGAAGTAGAAGAAAGGGATGAAAATAAAATCAAACACTGTCCGGATTCTACGGAAGCAGTGAAATTAACACTGAAAATATTGTCAGTTTTTATAACACTGCAAAATATTGTCAGTTTCACATTTGACCACATTCACCTGGTTGCAGTAGTTTTAGCACTAAATAGTCCCCATTACCCCCCAAATACCAAAAAAAGGAGAAGTAGACTTTAGAATAAAAGCTGCTGTAATCTTAAAAAAAAACTATTTTTTGGGTTAAATAAATTGTGAAAACCCCCTAATTTCATGCATAGATAAGTGTGGAATAAAACAAATAGCACAAAGCAATGAAGAAATAAAGATAAATAGTATTCTTTCTTTTTTTGATATTCAGGTTCACGATTTGCGTCAAACTAGTCCTGGAGGTAGTAGTACCGGTCCATCAACACTACTGCCAGTAAATTGCGGGATGTACTTCAATAACCAGGGTTTGAGAACGGACAACTGATTGCACCTACAAGGATCAACCCCAGTCACTGGAAATCGATTTCACGCTGTAAGTGTCCAGAGCGCCTTAAACCCCCCTTCTTTGCCATTGGATTGTGCCCGGGGGACGGGATAAATCGCATTCTTTGCCGTGGGTGTAATTGTCGATAAAATAAAAGGTGCGGAAGTGATGAATTAGACATAAAATTAAAAGAAATTGAGGAACAGTTGATTCTTAGTGGCCAAGTGGACCGTTAGGAAGATAAGAGGATCCTAAAAAAATCCTGGAAAATGGATAAAATAAACTAAGGTCGAAGATTTGTCTAAAATTATCAAATTTTGTCTTCGTGGGATCCATAACAAAGACCTAAAAACATGAAGAATTAAGCTTTGAACTCTTCAAGAAAAGCATTTTTCCAAACAATTGTTAGGAAACCAAAAGACAAAACATTTTCGACTTCAACTTGTAATTAGATTAATATAGACTGAATTCCCAAAAGGATAAGTAGATTGAATGCAACCGAATTCATTGTTCAATCCATTTTTTTTTGGTAAACAACATATAACACACACATGAGAAAAACTAGTAGTAGTAAAATTACAAAGAGTTTTACTATATTAAAAAACTTAAAGATTAACCCATCAATTTATATATGTATAGCATTGTTTTGTGAACTTAGTTGTGTATCCTCGTGATAGAAGTTTATCTACCACTTGTGAGGTTCTACGGGATATATTCGAGGTCAGGCATGCCCCCTTCTATGTATCATGTTTGAGTTATACATAAAATTTCATCAATTTAAATTCTTCATCCGCCTCTTTATACTGAATTCATGAATACTATACTTTGTTAAGGAAGGATATTGAATCGCTCTAAAAAAGAAATCTATTAATTCTCTCCGGAATCATGAATAATTTACATACCTGAAGGTTGTTGTATCTGTTGAAAGTCTTGTAGCAAAGATGGCAAGAGAACTGTGTTGGACCAATGAGGATCTGAGAAGGAGTAGGGATCCAATATTGTCCCTTATTTAGTGATGTATTATTGCTCAAACAAACCACATCAAATTCTTCTTTATTTCCCCCACTATCTACCACTCCTTCACATGAACTAGGGCTAATTGGGAGACCTATATGTAGGGATACACTCACATTCTCATTATTGTTATTGTTATTATCTTCTTCATGAGAAAAGGCAGCACTAGTACTACTCTCACAAGAATGGTTGAGGAGGGGACGAGCTTCTCTTAATGGTGGTGAAGGAGGTGCAATTTCTTTATTGTAGCACAAGTTGGAAGAAGAAAGGTATTGTTGATGGAGTGGAAGGAAGTTGAACCATCCTGTGAAGAAATTATAGTAGGGTTCTGTCATACTCAAATTAGAAAATTTATTTTCTGGAGTTCTTGGAATTTCAGATATTCTATAGACTCTAAGTACTTCAAGGTTCATGTATATAGTTGAGACATGTATATATATATATATGCATAAGAGGATCTATTGGGATGAGAAAATTGAGGATGAGTGGAGGGAGAAAGAAAAAGGTTGAAGGAGAGGGGAAGGGGGCTCCTATAGCTATCTGTGACAGTGAAATCAAAGGAAATACATGATTCGTTTCAGTTTATGTGTCTTAGTTTCGGTACACGACAACTAGAATTCGACGTACGTGTTCATTCAAATTAAATACTTCCTCTGTTTCAAAATGTTTGGCTTGATTCAAAGTATGATGGTTAAACTAACTAATGTTTAAATTTTTAATTCTTTCGAAATTAAATTTACATATTTAAAAACTATATAAAAAGTACTATTAGTCACAATAGTTATCAATTCAAAATATTTACACGTCATTAGAAAAATATGATCAAAGAAAATATATTTTAATTGCCCAAATAGTAACCAAGACAAACATTTTGAAACGGATTTGCATTTAAAAGTTCACTAAATTTGTACAAATTAAAATTTAAAAGTAAGTTACTAACACATAATGTCGCTATCCTTAAAATTTAGAACCCGTAAAGTTCCAATTCTGACTCTGATTGAGCACCATGGAAAACTTTTGAATCATATGGCCTTAAACTAAAGACGACGTTTGAATTTTGTGATCTTAAACATGTCATGTGGGTTGTTGGAACTAAGGAGCTACTAAATATAGAAAATGACAATTTCATTTTAGAACAAACTAAAAAGAAAAATAAATGCTCGTTTGGTACGTCGCACTAGACTGTACTAATTTCATTGGACTGGACTGTATTAATATTTAATAGATGGTATTAGAGTATTAATATATAATTGATTGTATTTTTTTATTTTTAAGATAGTTCGGGAGACACCGCTAGATGGGTCTCAAAATATGATTGAATCAGACTATTTTTAATCTGATCAGTCGATTAAAACGCCCACCAAACACTATATTATTTTTTTATCCAGTACAGTCCAACTTAATAGAGCGTACCGAACGTTCCCTAAGACATATAAAACTGTAACAGAGTGACTAGTAACATAGTATTCCTTGTTTCATTATGTTATATATTTTTTTAAGTCTTTTTTAAAAATAAGAGTTTATGTTTGAATTCGCACTAAAAAATACTATTTTAATCCTCGTATTCCAAACCTTTATATTGAACGTAGGGAGTTGTACTTTTGAACCATGTTTGATTTTTTTAAAATTCGTGATTAGCCAAATATTGTTTTTTTTATATTCAGGTTCCCGGCTTGCGCCAGACTAATTTTGGAGATAGTAGGACCGGTCCCTCAATACTACTATCAGTAAATCACGGGATGTGCTCCAAAACCAGAATTTGAGAACGGACAACTGATAGTACTTATAAGGATAACCCCAGAAGAGAGCAGAATACTCCCACTGGAAATCGATTTCTACAAGTTTTTAAAACGCCTTAAGTCCCCTTCTTCATCATTGAACTATGCCCCGGAGCCAAATATTGTTATATAGAGTGATAAGGGGAGTTTAACTGCTGTGATAATAAAGAAAAAAATTACCCGGTTTAGGATTTAAAGCATTGAACCAAATGTAGGTGAGAGGATAATAAAGGAAGTAAAAGCCAAAGGACAAGAGACTACACATAGCAGGTTGTCTCCTTCTTCGAGAATCATTGTGAAAATTTTTGCAATGTTGTTTGTTGTTTTAATTACTCCATAGAAGAATAAATTAATACAGGCTTTTAAGCAATGAGCATTTTCAACAATCTCGAGCATTTGCTTTGGGTAAGTTTTTCTTTTTTGAGAGGGAGCATTAAACAGATAATACTTTAAAACTAATGCTGTAGAGATAAGTTTACCAGTTTTGGGTAATTTCACGTAGGGCTGGCCAAGTGGGCCGGACCGGGTCGACCCGTCCCGGTCCCGACCCGACCCCGACTCCGACACGACCCCGCTATAAAAAATAAAAAAAAACGGGACCGGGGCTCGAACCGGGGCGGGACAGGGTATGGTCCCGCCCGACACGACTCACTGTGCCCCGATCCCGCCCGACCCCGCCCGACCGCCCGCCCCCTCCCTGCGAGAAAATAGTCGTTGCCCCATTATTTTACATTTTGGCCGTTGGACTACGACCATTTTTCGCCTCCCCCCTCCCCCAACCCCCTCCCCCCTTTATATTTATTTTTAACCCCTAAGTTATTATATTTACACTTTAACCCAATTTTTCAACTATAAATACTTCATTCCTCCTCTTATTATTTTCACAAATCTTTCTACTCTCTAATCTCTCAATCAATTATCAATCAATCTCTATACAACATTGTCTACTACATATTCAATCTATTTATTAATTTGAGAATTGGGAGTGAAGTTAGCTTGAGGATTATCTATCGAGCAAAGTTTCAATTTTCAACCTCTCGATTACACGTCGACTCTACGTCGGCGTTTGGTACATTCGTTCTCTCATTAAATTATTATTTTGTTTTTATTTCATTTAACACATTTAATTTCATTATCTTTAAGTCTTTAACTATTTATTATCATAATTAAAATGAAAAGAGCAAAAAGTCTTTTCGGCAAGGGTATTTCTTCTAGTATGGCGGGTAACAAGGGCAAGGGTACTTCTTCTAGTATTCCTGTTCCAGCTATTCCTAGACAAAATGATTTTATAGATCATGAAATATTTCCTGAAATACCATATGATCTTGACACAAATGATTATCCTCCCGGCCCGGCCCATTGGCCAGTCCTACTAATTTGTTAGCTGCTGTTTTCTGTATGTTGATTTTGGTTTCATCTAGTATCCTTATTTCTTTCTACTTTTAGAAAATAACCTTCTCCACTATGCCTTTTCATCTCTCCTTGCCTCCTTGCCTCTCTGCCGTTACCTTTTTTAGATAAAATCTGTATACACACTATTATTTCAAGACCTCACTTGCTAAAAATATATTGGCGTGGTGTTGTATCCTTCACTACAAAAATGACTGTTTGCTAGCTGAAGGTTAACTTGAATAATCATCGTCTATTTTAGTTGTCACGTTTTTCTTACACGCTCCTTAAAAAAAATTAACTAAAAAGTAAAAAAGTTAGCTGGTTGTGCATTTAATTAATTATTTTGTCATGTGTTACTCCCTCCGTTACAATATACATGATATAATATTCAAAAGAAAATAATATTTTATATTTAAAAATGTATTATATTTGATATCACAAGTTAGAAGTGAAAGATATGTAGATGATTTATGTTGATAGTGATGGTACATTTGTTAAGAATCATACACTGCATGTGTATGATCTGCATGAGAGGTTTAACGAAGAGACTGAAGGCGATCGAGAGATTGAAAGAAGGAGAGAAGTCGAGAGAGGTTTGGTTATGAGCAGAGGAATCTGTGAAGCAGGGGAAGGAAACGCAGAGAGAGAGTATGATATTTTTGGGGCTCTAATCGAGCTTTCAGATCTGTTTTTCATTAATTGTTGAATGAATACAAAGTCCCTATTTATAAGTGACTATTCCCTAACAAAATATCTAACTAATCAAAATATTCCTAATCAAATTATCTAATGATTTAGAGCAAACTAATATAACAAACTAATATCCAATTAACCACATATATATGCAATGCATATGTGGTATATCTCAACACACCCCCTCAAGCTAAGCACTGAAAACATCGGTTTGATCCACAGCTTAAGCAATACTAGGCAAAGAAAACTAAATTCCGATGGCGGTAACTACATTTCAAAACAACGATGCAAAGGTCGCAATCCAACACATCTGATGTACTCACACCAGCAATGCCAACATTTAACCAAAACAACAACCACGAACTCGACAATTTTCCTCCAATTCGTCGAGTCACCAACACACATACAATTCTAACAACACAGAATCAGTACTGAGCAGAAAACAACATCAACAATAACACAACAGCTACGAAAATGATTTCGATTCTCTATTTTAGATTTTTCAGAAATATTTTCGGCGAACTTCGATTTTATGTCGATCCTGTGTCACTCGCAACAGAATCGATCTATATCCTCTATATCCTACAGAGATTACCTCAATACTCTGTTGATTTCGATTGCGTCGCGATTTTGATCCTCAGTCCCTTCGCGATCGCCAATTTCTCCTCAATATGTTTCAGAAATCGATCGATACAGAGAGAATCACTCTGTGTTGTCACTCTAATCTGGTAAACAACCTCTTCGATCTCTCAATCAATCTTCAATTCTGATTTTCAGTCGAAAATCGCGATTTCGACTTTCAGATTTCGCATCGCGATTTCGAATTTCATTTCCAATTGCTTCTGAATTTCACCTCAATATGTTAAAGATCAACACCTCGATGTTCAGTTCCTTCGCAATTTTGATTTCCATAAAGGAAATCTTCAATCGCGATTTCATTTTTTTTCTTCTGTTCTTCGATTCTCTGTTCCTTCATTCTCGATCATCTTGATTCGATCACCATAGCTTTGATACCATATTAAGAATCATACAGTGCATGTGTATGATCTGCATGAGAGGTTTAACGAAGAGACTGAAGGCGATCGAGAGATTGAAAGAAGGAGAGAAGTCGAGAGAGGTTTGGTTATGAGCAGAGGAATCTGTGAAGCAGGGGAAGGAAACGCAGAGAGAGAGTATGATATTTTTGGGGCTCTAATCGAGCTTCCAGATATATTTTCATTAATTGCTGAATGAATACAAAGTCCCTATTTAGAAGTGATTATTCCCTAACAAAATATCTAACTAATCAAAATATTCCTAATCAAAATATCTAATGATTTAGAGCAAACTAATATTCAACTAACCACACATATATACAATGCATATATGTGGTATATCTCAACAACATTTGGTGAAAGTGGTGATAACTTTGAGTAGTGGCATGAAAGAAGAGGGTTGGTGCGGTAATTAGTTCACATGTTATTTTGGCTAAAACCGATGCAGTTAATGCAGGAAGGGCAAATTTAAGCCACTTTTATAATGTTAAGGGTATTATATGGACTAATTAATAGTATAACATAAGGACATATGGAGATAGCATAACTGAGGGCAATATTAAATCTTTCAATAGTAGAGGGACAAATATGAATATTTTACCTTTATTATTTGATTTCAATTTATAATGTTAGAGAAATAGATCTTAGGCCTAACTCAACCTCAAAATTTAGCTTTTGATGGAATGATTGCAAGGACCATATATGAAGACCATCTAACCCTTAACCCACTAATATGGAACTCCAACACCCCATCCCCGGCATGCCGACCTGGATCATGGATAGGGATGTCAGTGGGCGGGTAAATGCGGGTACCGTCCCGCACCCGCTTCAGTTGGGGAGGGTATGGGGATGATTTGGTGGGTGGTGGGCGAATATGGGTATTAAAAGTGTTACCCGCCATGAATAGTGGGGCGGGATGGATTTCATATAAGACCCACACCACACTCACACCGCCACACTACCTGCACCGCCCGTACCCGCACCACCTATTAATTTAATTATGCTATTTACTAATTTATTTGTCCATTTATTGATTTAAAATGTGACTTCACTGATTTGGGTAATTCCCTTTTTAATGAATCTGCCAAGCGAGCCCAGGCCCCAAGCCTAACTCAACTCAGCAAAAGGGCAAAGGAACCCTACATGTCGATCTCATTACTCATATTCTCATTATCATCTTCGCATCCCTAGTAGTAGCCAGTAGGGCGCCTTAAGCTAAAAAAAAGCTCCAAATCCACTCAATCGAGCTGCAATTTCAACCCAATCGAAGGTGAGTCTGCTCGACTGAGTGTTGTTATCTTTGATTGGTTTTCTGTTTATGTCTCAATATTTTGGTAAGCGTTAATGAACTTTTAATTGTGTTTTATGGGTAGAGTATAGGAAGATGGAAGATGATGAAAAAAAGTGATCACTAACGAGAGCATTTTTTCGGTGAATCTTCGTCTTCAAGTTGAGGGTGGGATGGATCGGGGGTTTAAATCTAGGATCACATGAATTATTTTCAGTGGTTTGTAAGTGAAGAGATGGCAGCGTAGTGATGGTCAACCATGGTGGCTTCGCCGTCGGTGGAAGAAAGTTTTTCGAATTGATTATTTAGTCATATCATGTTTATATCATTTCAGGGAGAGGGAGAGGAATAGACAATGTAATGATAATGAAATAAATTTATGGTGTAGTAATTCTTAGTTTCCATTTCTAAAGTCATCGACCTGGTGATTTGCTAAATTATTAGTCCTTGTTGAAGTTACTGCTGGAAACAGGCTGCTGAAGTTATATTTTTTTGTTGATGTTTCTTTCCTTACTTTGATAAAGTAATGTTGTAATTTGTGGGAGTTGTTTAGGTGAGTACCCGCCGGGTAAGTGGGTACCCGCCTGGGGTAAGTGAGGCGGGGGCAGGTGAAAGAATTACTATCCGTGATGGGTGGTGGAGCGGAGATGGGGAGAGTTTTAGATGGCAGGTACGAGTATGGGGTACCCTTCCCCCGTCCCACTCCATTGACATCCCTAATCATGAACAATATAAGACGGGGACTCCAACATTAAAATAGTGAATTGGTGGGTCTCATGTTAAAGAAATTCACATTTGACCTAATTCAAATTTAAAAGCTATATCACGAGAAGAGGATTGCTCAAGACCATATAAAGAGATTATGTAACTCTTAATCTAATGTGTGACTTCAACAATTTAATGCTACTCTTTTTTTCACCACATTAATCTCTCTCAACATCTATTCAGTAAGGAAAGGGGTAGAAACTAATAATTAATTATTTTTAAAATTTTTAAGATGATAATTGCTTCCTTCTGTTTTATTTTACCAGGTTGGCTTGACACTCCCTTTAAGAAGATATATACATTAGGGGTTTATTTTACTAAACTAATCTAATTAATTATGTTTTTGAAAATCAAAATTTGACTACCAGTACTTTATGTAGTTATTTAATAACAAGGGTAATAATGGAAGAAAATTACAATTTCTCTTAATTTGCTAAAATGAACAAGTAAAATAATTATATTTAATATAAAGGCCAAGTAAAATGCAAACAGAGAAAGTATTTTAAATCATCTATTTTTATTAATCACAGACAACTAAAATAAATCGAAAGGGTTAAGTTTTAAGAAAATTCGGAAATTGAGACTTGTTTCATGAGCTTGTAACTAAAAGAAATCCAAATTTGGATGGTTTTACTATTAAAAGTGCAATATTGGTACTTTTTTGTCAAAATTTATGTGGTATTGTTTAGATTTTGAAAGTTACACTCTTTGATTTGGTCTTAATTTTAGACATTATTTTTTTAAATTTTTTGACATAAAATTTACATTTTAATACCTATGTAAAAGGTGGTATTAGCTATAAGTCAATAATTTTTCATTCAAAATATTTACAAAGTATATGAAAATATTGTGGTAAAAAGATATGTTTTGACTCTTAAAATTTGAATGGTATTTGTATTAATTGGAGCGAAGAGATTAGTAGCAAAAGTTAGTGTGTAAATGGTTTACGCATGTTTTTTAATCGGTATCGAAATTAAAGTATTAACTTTATTTAGATATCCCGTTAATGGAAAATGTCTTAAAAGTTATTAACGTAAATAATGAATTTTGGGTCTAACTCAATATCAAAAGTTAGATTGTAGGGTAAGGATTGTTTAAGTCCATATAAGAAGTTCACATTCCATATCCGATGTGAAACTCTTAACACTCCTCCGCACGTCCAGATCTTGTTAACTGAAGCGTGGATAATATAATTTGGGGGCCCAACGTCGGTGAACAAAGAATTGAAAAGGGTCTGATTCTGATACCATGTAAAGAATAGATCTTGAGTTAGGACTCTTTAAATCTTAACAATTAAAAATATGAATGATCTGTCTACCGGTTAGTTTGGTTGTTGGTTCAATCCTCGCGGTAATCGATTTTGGTAGTTTAAAAAGCGGAAACAAAAAAGGTTAAAAGGGACAAAAATCACTTACCAAAGTTTGAACCATTGACCTCTCTTCAAAAATTCATGCACTTTGTCAACAGACGAAGAACTTCCAAACAAGTTGTATCATTTACATTTATTTTTTAGATATTTTTATTTTCTTGTTTTGGATCCCGAGGATTATACTATGGAATAATAAAAACAAACTGAAAGTAAAATTAATTCGAATGCTGGAACAGTTTGCGAGTGTCAGCGATAATGTCGTCGAAACACTTCAGTAAAAACAGAAAAATCTTTGAAGAGTAAAATACAACGAAAATAATAAAGAACACAAAGGTTTAATTTTCATAGGTTATATTAATATATAACCTATGATAGTCAATGACCAAAGTATTGTATATATATATATATATATATAATTGATATATTCCTTCTTTTACAGTGTTACAAGATGATACAAAAGGAATAAAAAGGGTTAAGTCGCAGATGACTTATGCCTGAAAAATCTATCTAAATAGAGGTGACAAACATCTCATTACAATCGTTCCATACAAAGCTAATCTAGAATCTGAAACAACGACTGTAATGTTGGACAGAATGTCGTCACAAACTTAGGCAACACTTGTTGATCCAGATTTCTGAGATAAAATTCCGAGAACTCTCTTGGTATTTTTACATTTTGATTCTGGATACTGATTTCTTGATGTAGCCTCTCTATTTATAGTAGAAAGTATTCCTTGAAATGCTCAATGAATCGGTTGTAGAGGTTGAGGGAAATGTGGCAGCCGATAAGGTTGTTGGAGAAGAATGTGGACCAAGATCCTCTAACTTCTTGGACTTGTTCCCCAAGCTTAGCAACGGCTTTGACTTGGTCCTTCCACGTTTTTAATCAGCTCTTAATCACCTTGCCAAGTTACTTTACCATCATGGTAAAAATCCCACGAAATCTTCAGTTTCCGTGCAGTAAGGCAAAATTGTTTCACAGAATGTCGGTCTGAATGTCATGACATTTGTTCCAACATTTCTGATTTTAACTTAGAGCTGAAAATGATATGTTGGAAAAATGTCATAACGTCAAACTCAACATTAACATTCTCCCCCTTTTTGTCTATCTTCACAAAACCTAATATATTCAGCGCAAGTGACTTAACGACAATGTCATAGATATTGTCCCAACATCTATGATTACAATAATGCTCCCCCTTAACCTGTAATGACATATAAACACAACATATACAATATACACGCATATATACCATTTATATAGGATTAGAAAAGAAGAAAGATGTTAGAACATATACACATATCATCCACTTATACAGATTTATATTCAGACCATATTCTCAACACCAACCAGTAACATCAGCTTCAGTCCGTGAAGGAAGGGCAAAACATTAACATTCTCCCCCTTTTTGCCTTTCTTCACAAAACAACCTTTTCAACAAACAGCAGTAGTAGTTTTCAGCACATCAGCAGTAGCTCTTGCATAATTCCTTCTCTGCACATGCATAACTCATTCTTCTCTGTGATCGGTGTATTTTATATACACCTTTTGAGTCATTTTTAGTTAGTATTTTACTCATTTTGTTTATGTTTAGTATAGTATTAGGGTCGTTTTCCTTTCTTGTGTGTCACAGCGGTCAGAAATGGAGAAATGACAAAAAGGAGATGAAATGCGCATAAATGAGATGGAATTGCTCACTAAAAGGGCCAAGAAATTCAACATTAACACTTGTATTAATATATTAATATTTGCTGAAATTTTTTGAGGAAGCGTGTCCGCCCCTCTAAACACTTGTTAAGTAAAACATCTATAAACAGAAAATTAATATCATTTTGAGTAAGTATAGTTTCTCTTTCGTTCAAAGGTTTATATCTAAGAATGGAGAGAAGAAGTGTAACTTTAATTTAAATACTTGACATCCTTTGTCACATATTAAGAATTATTAAGAATTTAACAAGGTATATTCTTGAAGCTACTTCCATAAATTGCATGCTTCCCCCTCAATTTTGGCATTACACACTCTCTATGACCATCTATCTCTTAAACATAATCTCAAACAAGTCTCTAGCTCAACGGTCGCCCACTCAAGTTATATTTCGTAGGAACCCCTCTTACCAACACTTGCGTATCTTTGGATGTCTCTATTATCTTCTCCATCCAACCACTCAAAAACTCCAACCCCGATCTTTTCCGTATGTGTTTCTGGGTTACCCTGCCTAGAGATGGCAACGGATCCTGGACCCGGTCCGAATTCGGTGGATCCAGATCCGTTTTATAGGTTATGGATCTTTAAAATTTGGACCCGACGGATCTGGATCGGACCCGGATGTATTTATGATGGACCGGATCTGGATATGGATCTTGACTTTGAGATCCGTATCCGGTCCAGATCCGATCCGTGGATCCGTTTTTTATTAAATAAATTATATATTTATACATCTATAAGAGTTAAGACCAGTCCCTTTAATTTTCTTGATCAGGCCCAATTTATACAATTTTATACATATTATTTGAATTGTTGCATTCAGTCACACGGAAAATTGGTTAGTCATTCTAATTCGTAGCAATTGGTGATCTTTTTAATTTAAAATTCTTTTTTCTTATGTTTTAATATGGTGTTATCTATTGAGATAAGTTGCAGAACTTTGGGACTAGTAAATGATCGACTTATATTGCCAACTTGACGTCCATTGTGAGATGAGTTGCTGCTATTTGACATGTTTGTTGCCCCTTCTCACTCTTGTTTGATGTTGCTTTGCTACTACCTGTTTCCGCTGAACTACTGCATCTTGTTCGATTTTGTTTTATTTTTCTTGGATTAATGAATATTTTTAGATCAATCATGTTTTTTATGGATCCTGAAAAATTATTCAGGTTAACTAAATATTGTATGTTGAATGTTGGAATATTATTCAAAGCAATTTTTTTACATGTGGATCCAGATCCGATCCGTGGACCCGGTGGATCCGATAAATCTGAATTTGGATATGATTTTTATGGACCCGGTGAATCTGGATCCGGATCTAGATACATATATGAAAAACGAATATGGATCTAGATCTAGTAGAATCCGGTTCAGATCCTATCTGTTGTCATTCCTAACCCTGTCAATCATCGTGGTTACTCGTGCTATGACTTGTTGAGCCGTAAAATTATTATTTCACGTCATGTCTTATTTGATGAGTCTCAATTCTCCTTTGTCTCCCTAAACTCGACACCTCGGCATTTCTATGACTTTTTAAATGACGGCCTTAACCATCTTCTAATTCATCATTTACATTGTTCGTCGTCCTAGACCCCGTCACCCCCACCTCGAACATTCCGGGACACACTGCACACCAATACTTCCGATGGTGACCCGGAATAGCCACCTCAGGGTGATTCCGTAGCCCTCTCTCGGTAAATCGAGCATCGGCCAGCCAGTCCCGCCACCCCTCCTGCGGAACACCCCATCCCATCTCGCATTCCGAGACACGCTCTCGGACCATAGAAATACATTCCATACACGAAATTCATAAACATAACCGACTATTTAACTTATCTGATTTAGTTGTCCCCTTCTCTGTCCCTCGAAATCCAAAGGATGTCTTGTTCGACCCTAATTGGAAAGTATTGACGAATATAATATTCTTATTGATAATAAGACGTGGGACCTAGTACACATCCAGTTGATGCTAACATTATTCACTTTATGTTGATTTTTAGATATAAAAAGAAATTTGATGGTTCTTTTGAGAGGTACAAGACTCGTCTTGTAGGTGATGGCAGGTCTCAACAAGTGACAGTGGATTGTGATGAAACGTTCAGTCCGGTCGTAAAGCCCACAACTATCCGGATTGTCCTTAGCATTGCCATATCCAAATCTTGGCCCATGCATTAGCTTGTTGTTAAAAATGCATTCTTACATGGGGATCTTCATGAAATGATATATATCAGCCTATGGGTTGATTCTATTCATCCGAATTATGTGTCTGTTGCGGAAATCGCTTTATTGACGGAAATAGGCTCCTCGGACATGGTACCAGCGATTCACCGATTATGTCTCCTCTATCAATTTTTCACACAGCAGATCCGACCATTCCATGTTAATCTACAACAAGGGTACAAACATGGCTTACCTATTATTATATGTTGATGACATCATCTAATGCTCTCCATCGGTCCATTATGTCTCTTATTTCCTCTGAGTTTGCTATGAAGGATCTCGGGGCCCTGAGTTATTTCTTGTGCATCCCTGTCACTCGACATTCTGGCGGCCTATTTCTGTGTCAGAAGACGTACGTCGACGAGATCATTGACCGTGCAGGCATGACATCTTGCAACCATCTCACATGCTAGTATACACCAATTCCAAATTCAACGGGGATTCTGGCTCTCCTTATTCAGACCTGATTCACTATCGTAGCCTGGCTAGGGTCCTACAATACTTCACATTCACGAGACTTGACATATCCTATGTCATGCAACAAATCTGCCTACACATGCACAATCCGACGGAAGCACACATGCATGCCCTCAAACATGTTTTACGATATGTTCAATGTACACTTCACTTCAGATTTCATCTATACATGTCCTCGCTTACTGGTCTCACTGCTTATTTATCGCTAATTTCTAATTGTTTAGTATGTATGTAAAAAAAAAGTGGGAAAATGTGATATTCTTTTATTGGGTTAAATAACTATGGTTTATCCAAGGGATTTATTTGTTCGATTCAATCTCTACAACTAGTGAGGGCCGTGAGGCTACTAGTTTAACTTCAACCTCATTCTTTTACGTGTTATAACCGGCCAAGATTTTGAAACGTTTAAAATACTCTTTTTAATTACATTTTTTAAAACTATTTTTTGAATGTCTACATGTAAATCGAATAATCAGGATACACTAATTGCTAGACGGTTTTAGAAAAATAAACCTGTCCCATTTGATTGTGTAAAAGTTGTAAAAACAAAAATTACAAAATTATTCATAACTATTAGAGATATATAACCTTAAAATTTGGGATTGAATGATGGATTGTTTGAAAAGATGGAGTAGCTGGGAGATGTTAGTATCTCATTGTGTGGTCTATTGTTATTATCTCTGTCAAGCAAAGGGAATGGGGACAGACAATTTGGATTTTATATGTAGGTCACATGCTAGAAACTGCAGAATTTCATTTGTTTTTTCTTTTCCATCATCAAGAATCAAGATAGATATATATTGAGCCAGTGAAGTTGAATTCCAGAGATATCTGTACTTCTTTCTGACACAACAGTGTATTCATTTAATTTGCTCTTTTAAGACCGTATATACATCACTGTATTCTTGGCCTAATAAGTGAGATATTGTCCATTGGAGCATTTTGTACAAACTCATTTACGCTCATATGTACCTCCTCCTATTCGTTTTAACTGTCACTTTAATCTAAAAATAATTATCACTTTAGAAATTCAAAATTAAAATTGACAATTATTTATATTTATATCTTTAACATTAGAGAAGTATTACTAACAACAAAAGCAGTTTGAATTGAGTTTGAAGAAATCATTTAGAGGTGTCTTTCATTTAACTACAACAAAGGAGACATAAGTCCTGGCATGATCAATCATCTTCAGAAAAATCTTTCAATCAAGTAAAGGAGGAATAATACTGAACTGTTTGCGAGTGATCATGACCAGTTGTTGTTGAATATGATGAATGATGTTGTCGTGCTACATTTGCCTGTTGTCAAATTTGCTACTACATCTGGCCTTCCAGATCTGCCAGATGATAATGTTAGAAAGGACTTGCATGACCATATTTTGCATAGGATTAGAGGTCTTAACTATCCACCAATTGAAAATATGATGTCTGATTCCAGAATTTCCAAACATGATGTCAAATATCTTACTGAAGAATAGCTAAACATTCTCACTGATCATACTCCTTAGGAATAAGTGTTCTGTATCTTCTTGTTGGTGGTTAGTGCAACAAGAATACATAGAAGGAATTTGTAAACCAAATTTGCTCATATTCTGATCCACAACAATTTTACTCCTAAGGAGTTTCCATAAGAAGATGGAAAGTGTGAAGGGATTTTTTTTATGCCAAATGATCTTGTTAAAAGGAGATGTGCTATGATGATCTCTGATGATGTTCCAAGCGGAGTGAGAGCAAAGCAAGCTCTAGTGGTGGCTAGCTGGTTCTCCCCGAAATGCGTTGAGGCGCAGCACGCCCTCTACAACTAAGTCAGTTGAGCTCTTTCGGCTCCTAGACCAGTGATCTTTCCAGAACAGGAGATGACTTCTGTTGAACTCTTCCTTTCCCTGACACTTATGCGGTGAGATACCAACCATCCGATATCGCCCACAAGTTTCTTTTGAAAAAAGCAGTCCAAAGTATGACTCCCTCTTATTGACCAGGCCGGTCAGCGAAGCCTGAGCGGGCGCGGAGAAGGAAAGGCATTTACAGGAAAAAATTCCATCTGGACTAGGTGTCCACACAGGGTGGTCCTTCAGAACAAAAGATTTTCTAGTACTTCCCTGAATATGGTTAATAATATTGCCAGGAAGAACTTTCTTGAGTTTGGGAATGTTCCATCTATCAAGAGTCATATAATCAGATACAATACCTTTAACAGAAGTAGAAGCATTCCCATAATTAGCTAATTTTCCTTTTCCCGTCATCCCACCAAAAACTAGAATCGCCCTTGTTGATATTCCATTGGATCAGATGTTCTATTTTATCTCTAGTCTTCATCATCATTCTCCAATAGTGAGATTGAGTATAACTCCATTTTCTGACACTGGGGTGAACTCTTCTTGCAGATTTGGCTTTCAAGAATTCAGACCAACGAGATTCCTTTGTCCTGAACTGCCACCATAATTTAGCCACAAAATTTTCATTGATTTCATGTAAGGATCTAATGACAATGCAACCTTCTGCAGTAGTTCTGCACATCTTATGCCATGCAACACAGTGGTGTTTAGATTTTTCTTCATTGCTGCCCCAAAAGAAGTTGGCATCTTCTCCATAAGCTTAAGAATGCTTTTTGAAGTCCCCGGGGCACAGTCCAATGGCAAAAGGAGGGGACTTAAGACGCTCTGGACACTTTCAGCGTGGGATCGATTTCCAGTGAGATATTCTGCTCTCTTCTGGGGTTGATCGTTGTAGGTGATATCAGTTGTCCGTTCTCACACCGGTTATTGGAGCACATCTCGCGATTTACCGGTAGTTGTGTTGAGGGACCGGTACTACTACCTCCAGAACTAGTCTGGCGCAAGTCGGTAACCTAAATATAAAAAAAAAAAAAAATGCTTTGAAGGCGGACAGATGGATAAAAGGTGAATTGACATTGCTGATAAGACATGTTTAATCAAAGATGAATTTACCACCAGAAGATAACATCTTACAATGCCAAGTTCCGAGCTTTTTGAGGATTTTGGTAGCAGCCTCTGTGAAATATTCAATCGTCTTCCTTCCTTGAAATAAAGGACATTCTAAGTATTTATAGAAAATTCATTTCTTTAAACCTGCAAAATATTAGAAATAATATTAATTCTATTAGAGGAAATGTTTTCATTCATAATGAAACATCTCTTTTCCCTATTAATGAGCTGGCCAGAATTTCCTGCACAGAAAATGATTAGATCATCTACATATGAAAAATGATTGATCTTAGGTCCATTAGGCTGCATATAAAAACCAATGAATTAGGCTTTGTATATATACTATTAAGTAATCTAGATAAAGCTTCAGCAACAATAATAAATAAGGAGAGGGATAAAGAATCTTCATGTTTTACTCCTCTGTGATTTGAAGAAATCATGTCTTTTCCCATTTATCACAATATTGTACCACATATTGAAAATTAAATTTCAGATAATATGCATCCAAGCTTCATTAAAACCCATCTTTCTCATCACAGAACAAATAAAGTTTCATGACATCTTGTTATAGGCCTTGGTCATATCAATTTTGAAAACTATGTTGCCACCTTTGTTCTTCTTCTTCATGTCATTAATAATTTTTTGAGCCAATAAAATATTCCCCCCAATGGCTTTTCCTTTAATAAAGAGTTTAGGAATTATCTTAGAAAGCTTGTTGTTGAGAACCCTGGAAATAATTTTCTGTGTAATATTGCCCTGACTAATAAGCCTGAATTCCTGAGGAGATTCAACTTTATGAAGCAGTATAAGGCAGGTAATGGTGAAAAATTTGGGCATCTACTTGCCCCCAATGACAGTCTTGATCATGTTAAATATATCATCCTTAATAACTTTCTAAGCTCTTTGAAAGAATAGACCACTGAAATCATCTGGGCCTGGGGATTGGGATTAATGTCAAAAATAGAACTTGATGCATAGTTGGGACAACATTGAACAGGTTCATTGTCAGATTAAGTGATCATATTGGGAATGTGATAAAAAAAAATCTGTCAATAGTTCATTCTCTTGGGAGAACAGATTTTGGCTAAATCAATATCATTATCTCCTTGAACCCAATCCCCATTATGAAAAATTCTAAGAATGCTTCTTCTTCCTCTAACAATAAAGTGAAAGAACTTAGTGTTCTCATCTCCTTCAACTTGCCACTTTAGGTTAGCTTTTTGTCTCCAAAAGAAATCAATATTATTATTATTATTATTATATATTCTTTCCGTCTCAATTTATGTGACATCATTTCCTATTTAGTCCATTTCAAAAATGAATGTCATCTTTTCTTATTTGACAATTATTTAATAATACAATCTCTATTTTACTCTTGTTGAGTTCATTTAATTTTAAAGATGTATTTATTTTGAAGAAAGGTCAACAAAAGTAGGCATTAAAGCAAGAGCAATTTGATAAACATAACAAAGTATTTCCTTATTTCTTAAACTCTATGTTCATCAAAGATGTCACATAAATTAGAATGTATAGACTATATATATATATATATATATATATATATATATATATATATATATATATATACCATGTTGGTGTGATTTTAATTAGATGTCATAATTATGAAGATGAAGGGTTATGAATATGATTTTTTAAATTAAAATAAAATAATTAAAAATGATATAAAAAATCAAAAAAGAGAAAAATAAATATAATTCTTGGGCATAGAGAGGTGACACATAAATTTATTTTTTCCTAGCTTTATATTATATATAGATATAGATCGTAGGAGATACACTTATACTAGTGAAATATTTTTAAGGATAATTAATATCTTTGACAAGCCTCAATCTATGAGAATTTTCAAGTATATTTTTCGTAAAAAACATAGGATTACTTGACTCAAATTAAAGAAACAAAACGTGATTAACTTTTTTTATTATTACTAAGCTACTGTAGTAACAGTTTGCCAGTTTTTATGAGTTGTTTTAGAAATCAATTCTAATGCAACAACGAAATGTTGCCGACAGTCTACAGTAAAAGGGAGCTTTTAAGATGACGATGGATGGAGAGAGGGACAATTCTATTTGCGTCCCTTACTCCCTTATTAACAAAAGTAGTAGTAGTAGCTGTTTATATATATATATATATATATATATATATATAAAAGATGATATTAATCTCCCTTAGGGAGTTTTTATTAATATCAAAGTATATATAGAGTACAATATGCATCCCTTATACAATAGGAATCCTAAGTCTATACAAAAGAAGAATCATAGTCTTACTATAATTATATTTACATAATATATGAAAATATTCTAATTATGGGTAGGGATACAATTGTTTTTATAATATACACGTTTACACACCCGCTCAGTCGGAGCGGAAGGAGGCCGGACGCTGAGACTGGATCTGAAGTCAAGAAATAACTGTCTGAGAAGTCCTTTGGTAAATATAATACTGATAGGATGATGAAACATGTAACACTCTGACATGGCCTAGTGCAACTTTCTCACGAACAAAGTGTAGGTCTATCTCAATGTGTTTGGTTCGCTGATGTTGAACCGGATTATGAGACAGATACATGGCAGAGATATTATTACAGTACACAATAGATGTCTGACGCAAAGAAAACTGAAGTTCTAACAGTAAATTTCTGAGCCAACAAATCTCAGCTACTACATTCGCAACGCCTCTGTATTCAGCCTCGGCACTGGAGCGAGATAGGGTAGCATGTCTCTTGGCAGACCAAAAAATCAGGTTATCCCCTAAAAAAAACACAAGCCGGAGGTGGAGCGTCGTGTGTCCGGATACCCTGCCCAATATGCATCCATATATGAAAGCAACATGTTTGGTGCAGAGAGGTATAGGTGCAAACCATAATCAAGAGTGTCCTTAATGTATCGAATGATACGCTTAAGAGCAGTGAAATGAGACTCACTGGGGGCATGCATGATTAAGCACACCTGCTGAACAACATAAGCTATGTATGGCCTGGTGAAGGTGAGATATTGAAGTGCACCTGCAAGGCTTCTATACAGAGTAGGATCAGAGACTGGAGCACCATCTATGGCACTGAGCTTAGATTTAAAATCAACTGGAGTATGTACCTCTTTGCAGTTCGTCATCTTAGCCCTGTACACAATCTCATCTGCATACTTACGCTGACACAAGAACATATGATTGACAGACATGGTCACTGATATCCTCAAAAAGTAACTCAGCTTCCCCAAATCAGTCATTGCAAATTCGAACTTAAGCAAGACAATAATCTCATTTTTCAATCCGGCGGAGAAGGCAGTAAGAACAATATCATTCACGTAAAGTAATAAGTAAGCAGTGCTACTACCTCAATGAAAAATGAATGATGTATCACTCTTGCTGCATACAAACTCAATCTGCAAGATATACATGGCAAAGCGATCATACCACGCACAGAAGGCCTGTTTCAGGTCATATAGTGACTTACGGAGACGGCACACATAGTGAGGAACTGCTGGATGGGTGAACTCTGGCGGCTGATGCATGTAGATTGTCTCTCTCAGATCCCCATGTAAAAATGCATTCTTCACATCAAGCTGATGGATCGGCCAGTGTTTGCCCATGGCAATGCTCAAAACTGTGCGAATGGTAGCTGGTTTGACAATCGGGTTGAAGGTCTCACCACAATCAATACCCTCCTGCTGATTTGTGTCATTAGCCACAAGTCGTGTCTTATACCTCTCAAGATCTCCACTGTCTCTGAATTTGTGACGAAATAGACATAGACAACGAATCACATTCACCCCCTCAGATCTAGGTACTAGATCTCATGTGTGTTGTTTAGTTAATGTATTGAATTCCTCAGACATATCCGCATTCCAATTAGGGTCTTGTTTAGCTAATATAGGGTTCTTGAAAATTGGAAAAATGATATAGACAGACAAGTTAAATTGGACTTTGGGTTTGAAGATTTCATGATTGGCACGAGTTTCCACTCGGGGAGTGGGGATAATGGGAGGCTACAAGGTGGAGGGATTTGTTGGATATGGAGAAGGAGGGGTTGACGCCGTATGAGGCACCGCAGTGCTGGAGGGAACCCTCGGCGGCGTCGTGGCACCGTGATCAAGGGCTGCAGCGCTGGAGGACTGACAGACTTCTCTGAAGTTTTGACGCCGCGGTGCCTCAGCACTTGGCCACAGCGCTGTCGGCGGTGTAGAAGGGACCTGTTCGCAGGAGTTTTGGCGGCGCGACGCTGACGCTGAAGAAGAACTGCTATGCTCTAGTTGACTGAGGATGATGGGAGAGATGACAAGCTCGTCAAGAAAAGAGTAATCCGGTTTTTGAAACTGTTTAAGATTCGAAAACGGGAATGTGATCTCGTCGAATGTGATGTGACGAGAGATGTGGATCTGACGAGTGGACAAGTCATAGCATAGATAGTCCCTATGGTTCGGAGGGAAGCCTAGGTAGACACAAGGAGTGGACCGGGGGGCTAGTTTGTGAGGGAAAGTAGAGGAAAGTTTAGGATAGCATAGACAACCGAATATTCGGAGATGATCATAAGAGGGGACTCTATAATAGAGAATTTCGGTAGGGGTCATATTGTGAAGGGTGCTAGTTGGGAGAATATTGAGAACGTATTCTGACATTTTAGCAGCATAGACCCAGAATGATGGAGGTAGGGAGGCATGAATCAACAGAGTGTGAATCATAGTGTTAATAGTGCGGGTGATTCTTTCAGCTTTACCGTTTTGAGGGGAGGTGTGAGGGCAGGAGAAGCGAAAAGTCATGCCATTATTAGTACAAAAATTGTGAAACATAGAGTTGTTGAATTCACGACCATTATCGCACTGAATAGATTTTATACCTTTTTCAAATTGTGTTTGAATGAATGCTCGAAATTCAAGAAATTTGGCAAACACTTCCAATTTAAATTTGAGAGGATACAACCAAACAAAGTGAGAAAAATCATTTTGTCACGACCCGACCCCGGATCTGTGACCGGTGCCTTAACCCGGGCACCCTTGTGACACAACATCAGAGAAAACCAGCGGAATATAAACTCATAATAAACAACCATAATGATATAAATAGTCTAGCCCAAAATGGCTACCCCCAAAAGTACATAAAACCGAACAGTTACATCCTTAAACAAACCAAGTTATGACAAGACTACGACTGCAGAAGGAGTAACACTATGACGGGACAGGGCCCCGTCATGCCCCTGAATGTACAAAACATCAACAACACCAGGGAGAACCATACCAAAAGTCGAGTCTCCGAATAAATGAAGCTCCTGACACCTGAGTAAAAGATCCTAGGAATAAGGATCTACCACCTGTTTTCCCTTACCTGCGGCATGAACGCAGCCCCCGAGGAAGGGGGTCAGTACACAACGTACCAAGTATGTAAAAGCGGAAAATCGTAGTAATATCATAAGTCAAAATAAGCTTGAGTCATAGATAAAAATCAATTTCCTTCAGACTGTGCCTTACTAACAATGAGAGTAACAAGTACAAAACTTATAGCATAAAAATAGGAGGCTCACGATCAAAACAGGGTACCTCGCCCGTAGTATCATTAAGCAATCCTACTCGTGGGACTATTTCACCCGCATGGGTCCTGTGGACCCGCATGAGGTCATCCGCCTCGTCATGGGACTATTTCACCCGCATAGGACTATTTCACCCGCATGGATCCTGTGGACCCGCATGAGTACCATTGCCGTACTCGCATGGGACTATTTCACTCGCATGGATCCTGTGGTCCGGATCCGCATGAGTCTGGCGCGCTCGCATCATGGGTAGCAAATCAATGGCATAGATAATAACCCGGGGTTTACCCCGTAATAATACAAATATATAACATAGCTCATCCGGCTATCATACATAACATAAGCACTACCGGCCTATCATATCATACATAAGCACTACCGGCCTATCATATCACAACATAAGCAAGTTAAGAAATCCCCTAACTTCTTATAACATTATTAATATATCCTCTCATTTTAGTATTCTAAGGCACTAACATGTCTTTTAATAGAAAATCCGGGAATTCAACCCAAGTACCATGTACTTCTAACTTTTTAAGAAATAACTCTTTTTATACAAAAATTCCAAGATACTAATCACCATAGTATCAAGTTACGATTTCTTTTCAAGACAAGTCACATTTCCTTTTAGAAATATAATAGGCTTCTAAATCAAGTGACTTCATTTCCTTTAAAACCTTAGGCAATCAATGCCTAAAAATCAATTCACCTTTCTTAGTTTCAAATCCTTTACCCGTACTTGTTTTAATTAGAGTAAACATTTCTTTGTGAACATTTCAAGAAAACTAATATAACCAACTTCCCATAAAGTCATTATATTAGCGTTATCCCTTTGTCAAATACATTTTCCCTAAATCCAAGGGACTTATACTTTTGAAATGAAACAAGTAGCATATCTTTTAAAACAAGTGAAAGATATCAAATCTTGTCGCTCACCGTACTACATAGGTACAACTACTCATGCTCAAGAGATAGGAAAGTTCTACATACCTCTTTGGTCAATCCACTTGCTAAGCTCAACTACCGCAAGTAATATTTCAACCTATAATAATCATGATACGTTTGTTAACCTCTAACCTCAAAGTAGAACAATCAAGTTCAAAGTCACTAAATTCTATGGAAAATCATGGCATTTCCTTTGTTTCTACTCACTTTGCCACCTTTTCAAAGGCCGATTTTTAACACTCAAACGCCACATTTAAGGCCCAACATTCAAACCAACACAAAGGGGATTACACACCTAAACTTGGGTGTGTAAAATTCTGCCCCAAAAGTTATAACAATTAATCTTAACAAGTTTAAGGTAATTTTTAGGCTACAACATGCTCACATAACCTCTTTAGCCAAATCCTTCATACCCAAACCACATTTCTTGTATGCAATGACTCTAAGAGCATTATTTACTACCACAAGTTCTTTCTTCTTAACATGCAACACTAAAAACTAATTATAAAGGAAGAATCATTACCTTAGGGCTTTAGCCAAAACTATTCCAACAATTTGCTAGCCTCTTTTCAAGAATACCACCACAATAACCTCCACAAGCTTGCAAATAACTTTCCTTCTTAACACCCTTTCCAGTTTTCCTTAAGCTTGGAGTTTCTCTTGATTTTCTAGAGAGAAGGGAGAGCTTTTAGCTTAGAGAGAGAGAGAGACATGAAAGATGAAAGATGACCAAGTCTTCAAGACTTGGTCAATATAAACATCTGACATTTCAGATTGGGGACACTGTCACCCACCCGACCTCTTTTAAAACAAAGCGGTCTGAAATTTCCACTAACTCGCAGATCCGCCTCGGCGCGGCATCGCGGGCGCGCTGAAACTCTGCCGCGCCTAAGGACTTTTCCGCGCGGCCGCTTCGTTCCGCGTCGCCTTGGCGCGCCCTGCCGCCTGCCGCGCGCGGGCCCCACGGCCATGACCGAACCACGGGGTATAACGCATTTAGTAGGATAAGATAATATTTATCACCGAGAGAACTAGCAACATGTGATGTCCATAAATCGGCATGTATAATATCAAAGGGTGCAAAAGTAACACTAGTGGATGATTTAAACGGAAGACGAGTATGTTTGCGTAAAGACAAGAAACACAGTTTTGGGCAAGCTTTCCATTACAAGTAATGAAATTATTGTCTCTAATAAAGTTAAAAACTGGGGCTCCTGGGTGACCAAGCCTATTATTTCATGTGGAAGAAGAAATGACCGCTAGAGAGACGGGAGAGCTAGATCTGACAGCGGATGTGGGAGAGAATGGATAGAGATACCCCGTGCTATTGCATCTCGTAAGATGTGTCCCCGTATGAAGATCCTTCACAGTGAAACCATAAGGGTCAAAATCAACAGAGACAGAGTTATTACGAGTGAATTTGCGGATAGAGATTAGATTTTTAATCATATGTGGGGCATATAGGATATTTTGAAGGAAGAATGAATGAGGAAGTGGTGTGTAGGATGTACCGTAATCCTTTACTGAAATGCGGTGGCCACTATCAACTGTCACAAATTGAGGATGCTTTAAACCAAACAGTTTGGGAATATTACCTGCAGACCGGGTGAGGTGAGAAGTGGCTCCGGAGTCCATGTATCAGTTGTTGTCAGGCTGTTGCATGTTGAGACAGCTGAAGGCCTGACCCAACTCAGTGGGTGTCATGCTGGACGAGGGCTGCTTACTGGAACTGCGGCGGCGCCGCGACTCTGAATGGGTACTGTTGGGGCGCCGCGACGTTGAACTGATTTTGCGGGCCCTATTATTGTTGTTGTTGGTTCTGCTGTCCGCGACCCTTGCCACGACCACGACCTCCTCTGTCGCGGCCCTTGCCACCATTTCCACCGCGTCCCTGCTGCGGTTGAGAGATTTCTGGCGGCGTTGGATCTTGAGGGCGTGTTTCGACAGCTAACGCCTTCTGATTGTGCTCATCCTGCTTAGCACGTCGAGTCTCTTCAAGCAACAACTGCGAGCGAGCTTTGTTAAAACTGAAATCGGATCTGCCTGTTGAATCATGGTGGCTAACGTATCGTAGTCGCCTTTGGGAAGGCCTGCAATCAATTGCAACACCATCTTAGTGTCTGAGATAGGCATGTCGACGTTGGAGAGTTGATCGCCGATGGTTTCAATCTGTCAGATATTCGAGCATGTTGGAAATTTTTAAGGCGTGTATTGTTAAATTGTTCCTCCAAATACACCGCACGAGTGTGCTTGTTATCTTGAAAAATTTCCTCCAAGCGGTTCCATAAATCAAGGATTGTGGCGCCAGATTTCATGATAGTAAGAAGAAGATCCTGAGAAATACTACCATAAATCCACTGTTTGACGCCGGCGTCTAGACGACGCCAAGTAGACTCATCAACCTCCGGAGGGCGCGGAATAGTGTCGTCGATGTGGTCAAGCACGCTATAGAGGTATGCGTGATTACGAAATAGTTCAACCCAAGGTGAATACTGACTGTTTTCTTGATCAAGAAGAATGAGAATATAATTCTTGATGTTGGTAATAGTTAGGGCGGGATGCAAAGAGGATGACAACGTGGTGGTGGTATTTGTAGAGGTGGAAGGGTTAAAAAGTGTGGAAGAATCAGGGGTAGTCATTTAGAGAAGAGAGAAATGAAGAAGAAAACCTAGAAATTGAAGGAGGGCAACGGCGAGATCCGAGAGGGGGGGGGGGTTCTCGGCGGTAAGAAGAGATTTTTTCTAGGGTTTTGGGTGTTTGGTCTTGATACCATTTAAGATGATATTAAACTCCCTTAGGGAGTCTTCTCATTAATATCAAAGTATATATAGAGTACAATATTCATCTCTTATACAATAGGAATCTTAAACCTATACAAAAGAGGAATCCTAGTCTTATCATAATTATATTTACACAATATATGGAAATATTCTAATTATGAATAAAATATAATTATTTTTATAATATATATATATATATATACATAAAATTCAAATTTATAGGGTGAAAGCTCAGGAGAGTTTAAAATTGGAAAAAAGAGGGCTAAAGGAGGCATGCACTTTGTGATTCTGGTCAAACGAAAGGGACACATCAATGGCTTCTTAATAATAAAATGTTAAATTACGAATTAAAATAGAAAAAGAAAGATGAATAAAAAGTATATAGAGAATTAAAATACAGCCGGAGGTCTGCAGTGTGGGTTCGAATTTTGGTAGGAGTATTTCGCTCTCTTCTGGGACCTACCTTATAGGTGATATCAGTTGTTCTGTTCTCAAACTCTGGTCATTCAGAGACATCACACGATTTACTGGTAATAGTGTTGAGAAACCGACATTACTATCTTCAAAAATATTATGTCGTAAGGAAGCTCGATATAAAAAAAAATAGAATTAATCAAATAAGTGTAACAATGATTGGAAGTCACTGTTCACATACAGAAATGATGTCATGCAATATTTATTCGCATTACCTTCCTGAAAGTGATACTATTATGGCGTGTTTGGTTTGATGTAATAAAGAATGGGAAAGGGAATGAAATTTCCCGATTTTTTTTTAAGACCCTTCATTTTTTTTCTCTTAGATTGATTTCCCCCACTCCTAGGTATTTCCATTCCCTTTTCTTGGACCCCGGACCTCGGATCACCCAGAACCAAACATGTAAGGACAATCAAGGTAATTCTTTAACTTTTCATTTTCTTACTGGATTTCATTCCGTTTACTCCGCGCGAACCAAAGGCACCCTTACTTCTTACTGGATTGCATTGCATACGAATATACCCACCAAAATTTTATACTCTCTTTTTCAATAAATTAGGCTAGCAGCTTTATGTTTTTTTCTATTCGGTGTTCGTTAATTACTTTGAGATTCAAATAATACGAAGATAACTTTATTTTTAAAATTTGAATCTAATTAAGATCTTTGATTAAGAATAGAGAATATATTTCCGCTATCCCACCCGGAGGATCAATAGTACTATTCTCACTTAGCCTTTAGCGTGACTCGAATCCTCAACCTATCCGTTAGTGCAGGTGCCCAACCACTAGAGCAGGTCTCATTTGTCTAGAGAAGATATATCATTGTTCACAATAGCTCTTTTAAATTTTTACTCCTACCGATTTTCCCAAGAGTAGAGGACACATTTATTAGTATAAATTGAGTAAAAAAACAAGAAGTTCAATTAAACTTACAGAATTCCACCCCTCCATCTTGCATTAAACAATAAGTGAATTAATCTTTTTTCATAATGTGCATGTAGTTGATATAAAGTACTGAAATATCTTTTTAGGAAAAAATAATAATAGAGCAACTTGCAAATTTAAAACTTGAAATTATATCAAGAAAATTCGTCCCACAAGCTGTATGGGGGTGGAATACATGGAGTAATTAGAATGGGGTGAAGGATGAGCAGTGTAGGGCTTCTAATGGATTGATGGGATAGTCCTACCACATTCTACATTGGCTCAATTTTACCTCTAATTATAACTTCACTGGAAAGTTCCTACTCTGAAAGCAAAGCTGAAATCACTTAGTTTACTTTATTATTGCCCCGTGTGCACAACCTACTCATATCATAAGAGAAAAAAAGGGAATGAGAATAATAATAAGAAGAGGACAACTATAAGAGACATGCCTATCTTTCACTTGGACAACAATACGTGTACAAAGACAAAATGAACATCTTCACACTTAATTCTCTTTGAAAAGATGGACTAAATGTTATTGAATGAGCCTAGCCTATATAGAATATTAATTAGCCCTAACTTACAGTATATTAAATAGTGGCCTAAATAGACATGGACACGAGACTTTAGGGAAATATCGTTGTTAATTTTCATCTCACGTCAACTCTTGTCAAATTTATACATCCATCGTGTGTATGTGAATCCAATCCTAACTGCATATATCTTCCTATATGATATGTACACAAGATTAAAAAAAATGTTTGTCCAATTGGGTCTAAAATATGGTATTTGAAGTTTATTGATCTAATTAATTTAAATTCATATCGATAGGGAATTATGAGGTAAAGCGTTCGTTACCAAATAAAATTTCATTTTCCAAACTTGACTCCAACACCTCCGATCAAGAAAGAATGGATTTTATTCATTCCACCACACTCTTTGGTGGTATGTCAGTCCAATAATTCTTGTTGTTAATTAATAGTGCCGCTAATTAAAAGATAATGAAGGTCTTTGTTCCTTTTGTAACCAAAAATATAAATAGGAAGAGACATTCTTATTCTTGAAGGTACTAGGCTGGCTGTGAGTGTGCATGGAGGTAATATTGTAAGATAAAGAGATCTATATGGTTAGATAATTCCAATTAAGACACTTTATAATTAAGGACAAAAGAGTCGGCCAAAATGAAATATGGATGGAGATAGCATGGCAAATGTCTTCATTTTCCCGACAGTTTTGGGTGGTAGAAATAGACCTCTCAATTTAATGCTGAACTGAAAGAGACAACTACTACTACTACTTTTCTTTAGGTTTTAAGTTCATTACTTTGGTAATGTAATTACCTTATTGGCGTTTGTTTCGAAATATGCATGGTGAAAAAAAAACTGACTTCATTCTTATGATTCCCTCCTCTTTGCGTGTCCTTACATTATTGGCTTGAAAAACAATAGCTCGGTAAATAAAATATTCCGGATTAGCAGGTTTCGAGAAAGGGTCGCACCCCAAGAAGTGTAACGTAGACAACTAGCATATCCTCAAGAAAGCATTAGTGATTGCTTCCACAGCTCGAACTCGTGACATAGTCGGGTTGAACTATATGCATTTCTAGTGGTCTATATGCATTTTTATCTTTTTAAGTGTGTGGTCAAGTATTATACGCATGTAATTTACTTGGACATAGATCTCGTACTATCTCAACAACCTTAATTGCATGTAGCCTTGTCTAGAAAATACAATGTACTAGCAGTTCTAATTCATATGCGACGCCTAACATGCGGTTCTACGAATGGCAAAATCAGCCCATAAAAATATGACCAGCTGAAGTTTGTGTTAGTGTCAAGATTTTAATGATGACTTATAATTATGTGCAGAAAATACTCAAAGATGCTCAAGACACAAGTGGACTACCATCAAGCCCATATAGCTGATTATGCAGTCAGCCCAACAGTCAAAGACATAATCCCAGCAATCGAAGTCGAGCCCAACTGCAAGCAATATCAAAGTAAGATTAAACCAACATGTTTAGAAGATATTCCAATTAAAGATCTTCTTAAGCAAGGAAAGACATCGTGGAATATCAAGCTCTAATCTTATTCTTGAAAATAAGATCATTAATTTCTTTTCCTGAGGATTAATTCTCTTGGGTTGCCATATCTACCAAATGGATTCAAACGACCACATCTTCGTGCTATTTGAAGAGACTTCAAAGACGAAGAACATCATACTTTCGTCTCAACTTCTCTAACTCTCTTACTTTTAATAAGCATTGTAATCTCTAAGTGATTAGTAGCGTATACATAAAAGTAAGATAATGTAGTTGGTTGTGCATCGTATCAAAAGACAAAGAGTGTTTTGAGTATGGACTTAGAACACCGTTGCAACACAAGGAGACTGGATTATGATTCACATTGAATCTGAACCAGTATAAAAACATCAGGTGTCGTTTACTTTCAGTATTTAAATTCTGCACTATATTTCTTAACAATTGACTAGCACATTGAGGTAGTCGACTAAGAATCAAAAAATTACAATCCCCCCTCCCCCTCTTGCACTTTCAGTTTGGATAGGTCATTAGTGTAGCCCATTTTGATCTATTTAATAGAGTCTATTTAAAAGTTAGGCTGATTGGGCCTAAATATGTAGCCCAAACCGAACCAAAAAACTGTCAAAATATTTTTATTGTTTTTCCTGGTATATAGCATTATAGTGGAAAAAAGTTATATTAGTCTTGCACGGTAATTAAACAAATTATAAGGGTGAAAATTTATAAGAATGGAGTGGAGTGGGCTATAATCCGTTGTTTAGGCCATTTTGACCTCACTCATTGAAAGCGTTTACGTCGGGTTCGTACACTCAGCGAAATTTGAAAATTTACGTTTCAAATCCGACGACGATCAAACTGAAGTATGATATGTAATGTAAATACAGAGCACAAAACAATATGTAAAACTTCGAACGAAGACTTACATCTTTGTAGATAATCAGCCAAGCATTTGAGATCTTCAAGCTTTGTGTAGTCCGGGGTGCACACTAAAAAATTCCCTTGATTTGCAAGTCCTAGTTCTTAGAACTTTGATGTAATTTCTAACTTTAGAAATGCTAGGGATTTCTGCAGCGTTTTAGAAGAGATTACCTCTCTTAGGTTTCAGTGTATTTAGAATGGGAGGGGAGCCTCTTATTTATAATGAATAAATAAGAGCTTTAGGGTTCAGTGGTGGGCCCAATGAAAATCGGACTAGGTCAAGTCGGATTGCCAGAACACGATGTCGACCGCTGATTCCATAAGGTAACACCGTGATCGCATCCAATTCTGCCTCTTTTCCATTTCTAATGTCCCGATTATCAACCGAACATAAAAGGTATCTCTTTCTAATTACATCCTTCAATCAACGGAACATTTGACTTAGTGTTTACCCTTCAGGCCTCTACATATTGACACTAATATCATTAGGATCTTCACGTAACTCCTAGACTGCGCCGGAAGACGAACCTCAATATGTAAAGTTTAGCTACACAAAACATGTGAACTGAACCTCTATATGGAAAGATAATATCATTTCATTCACGACACATTCAATCAAATTTAGGACCTGTCAAGTGTCTATCCAAATGGCTTGATCATAATAACTCATATATATTAGTTGACAACATGACTATATCAAAGACATGTCCACTGCATTGGCCAATGACTTAGTCAACTTAATATCTTATGAGAATCTGAGTGCTCTCTCGAAGATACATTCAAGGAATGAATTCTAATCTTGACTCAACATCCACCTTTAGTCTATTTCGCAATATACCCAAAACAAGTCGCGTCTCAACCTATAAGGCATTTGAGCTTAGGACATGATCAAAGTACATTGCTCCGTAAACAAGGTGATATCGACCTCAAATCTAAGGACTACTATCTCCCACATGCTAATAATACTCTAGACATATGTACATATAACAAATAGTATATTTCAATACTTCTACAAGTATTCATGCGTCCATCACGAGTTGTCATAACTCATAGCAAGTGAGACATACTACATCCTTAAGGATATGATGCAGATCACATGTCGACGTATAACATATCATCGATGATCATTAGTCGAAACGGTTTAAGAGCGTCACGCTATGATATTAATTCTCACTCCATTAATAACCACGTAACCTCTAGGGATGCATTTATAGAATATTATAAACAATCAACTAATAATTCAACAAATGCAAAAGCCATTATATTAATTATCATCAATATATAAATACAAGAATGTGTATAAAGTACATGTGTCCTAATACTGATTGTCTCTCGACATACATATACTTTCACTCATCTCTATTCAACTAACCTTTAAGCATATAAATAATCCGCTTATTCATTACTTCAGCTCGTTTTAACTCTTTCAGATTCGGGATAACTCACCAATTTAGCATCCCCATGTGGTGCTAATGTTGAAATTGAAAATACATGTATAAACACATACACCATAAGATAGGTTAGAAAAATATTAGGTAAACGAAAAACATTCATTGACAGGGGCCTGGAAAGAAAAATCCTGGACAACAAGAAAAGGACATAATACTATTCCCACAAAATAAATTGAATTGCCTAAATATGTGCTGTTCGTGGATAGTGAGGCCAAAAATAAAACAAAAAAGCATGGTGAGGCTAAGGAGAGAGGAACTAGTTGGCTTAGTTCACTTGAGTGAAATTGTGGATGGTTTAATCCTGCAAAATTTGAATTCAATCCATCCCACTTATTTACATTCTGGACCACTGCAACTTGATAAGAACTATATATATATGTGAAAATTCACTAAAGTTACAATAAATATTTATCTGAATCCATAATTTTAAAAGTACAATAAGTTAAGTGCTAAAAATCTTAAAGGTCGAATCATCAAATTGAAATTTTGAATCCACCTAGAAAGTTGTTCACCGTTGTAAATTTACACAACATAATGGAGAATGAAAAATGAATATAGGATTTAATCATGAGCTAGTTATATGGCTCAAATTAGAAAGAAAAAAAGAATTCTATATTTCAAACTTTGCGTAAAAACAGAGGATTTGTGAACGCGCCTATACTACTTTTACCTGCATTTTCAGCATGATCTAAGAAAAGCTATTACAAGCTTTGATGTTACTCTATGTTAATGGCCAGTGGATAGGAGATATTGTAAACCCAATGAAGTAAATCTGTTCTAATTTAAACACTATATTCACCATTTTATAACTCAATGCCCTTCATTCGTCAAGGAGTACCTCTGTGTTGCAAATGGGACATGTCTGACAAATCAAAGTGATAGTTCGGTGTTAGATCTTGGAGAAAACTATACAAATTTCGGATACAGAGGCCAGACTGACTAGTTACGGACATACCTTGTTGATGCTCAGCCATTTAGATCCACATTCAGTGTGGTATATGTGCTTGCATGGAAAATTTATTTGTCGATCCCCTCGTTTGTACCTCATTTGACAGATGACACATCTACTTGCATGCATAAAAGGTAATTTAATCAGCCAAAAATATAAAGGTAATTAATAAATCTAACATTTGATCAGCAGAAAATTTATGAAGGTAACACAACAACCTTTGACAGTATATTTGGAGCAACTAAAATCCATGTAAGGTGTGCCTTTTGTGATCGCAAAACCAGTCCCAAAGTATATTTCTACACGGGTAATGAGGACAAATGGGAACAATGAGACATGGTTTATACTAAAATTCTCAAGGAGAGCCCTCTGTTTTGGCACAAAATAGACACTAAGCTAGCAGGATTGAATTTTACCAATTAACTTAAATTTGAGGTTTATATGATGTTGCCTTGTCATATCCATTTGTTGGGCCACGTTTAATCCATTAATTGATAATCTTCCGAGAGGGCACACTAGCATCTCAGGTTCAACCGGGACCTACTTTCTCCGGCACACTCCGATGATTGAAGTAACAAATATACAACTAATTTGACATCGCCTCTCCCAAACTTTTGCTTTCATTTTTTGGGGGTTTCCAGGCGAAAGGGAATTCTCCTTGGTACTCTTTTTTTGTATGGAGGATTGAGAGCAACATGAGAGGCAGATTATTTATCAGGAATCAGCTCAAAAGTACCACTTAGAAAATCTCGGTCCCTCACTTAGTTACTGTTTTTGCTGTGTTCAATGGGAAATGCAGGAGGAAAACAAAAACTTGGCTCAAGCCCAAAAACAATCTATCTTACGTCAATGCTATACAACATTGTTTTTATATACCATGTGTGCCAATACTGCTAGCCATCTCTCTTCAGACTGCAGAGAAGTGTGATTTTTTTATAGCTAAATTAGATGTTTAATTTTACGAAGACACTCAGTCTACAGTAAAGGTTACTATAGGAAAAGAAATTGCACCTTTAACATGCAATGGTTCAAAAAGGTATGGGTATATAAATTACCTCTCTTCTGATTTTTTCCTGGAAAAGATTCCATTAGGCTTGTATTTGGTCGTTGGAAGTAAACTAATAAGCTCTTCGGGAAATCCTCGACTTTGAGTTCCAACTGTTTCACCTAAATCAAGTAACTCCTGCAACAGTAAAGCAGAAAATTAGTAAATCAATTCAACAGAAAATAATTCTATGAAATTAGTTCAGTTATTCATAAGTAAAGATAATGGGGACCAGTTATACAGCAGATATCCCAAGAACAAGAGAATGAACAAATATTAGAATTTTCAATGCTTAAGGAGTTGGTTGAAATTTGCATGAAATTTCATTAGTTTCACATAAAAGGTGGGTGAATAATGAGATGTGTTGGTCAACCCAAGACATATAGTTAAAAACATATATTTTTGAGCCAATTAAAATCAAAAGAATGAAACTGTACTTTACACATCAGATTACCATTTAGCATCTTTCGTCAACTTTTTGCAGTAAAAAATTGCTGCCGAGTATCAAACAGATTGCACCCAAGTATAAGATAGTACATTAAAGTCTAATATCAGTTCTCATTACAAAGATCTCCTTTTTATATATTTCTTTGCATAGAATGAAGGTGTGGTCACTGACCAAGACGGATATTGTTTTTGGATTAAAGAAAAGAAGTTGTCAGTCATAAAAGGTAGGAGATATCGTTCCCATACTTATAGACCTTCAGTTGATAAAGCAGGCATACACACGACGATATATTATATGGTTGTTGAATAGATTTATAATGAGAATTAACAACTCTTCTGTACTGCGCCATCCCAATTTTCTCTCTTTTCTTTGTCCTTTCTTTTCACGATCTCTCCCATTTGTTATTTTCATTATTTTTCTTTAGGATGGGGAACGGATGATTTGCATTGGACAAGCCAGTTGTTAAGCTATATCGGATTATTTGCATTGGACAACCCATTTGTTATTTTCATTATTTTTCTTTAGGATGGGGAACGTATGATTTGCATTGGACAAGCCAGTTGTTAAGCTATATCGCAATGAGTCAGATAACCACAACCCTCACTCTGTACACAACTTTAATTTACTATAAGTTAGGCAAAGAAGCAATATGACAGACATGCAAAAGAGCAAATTAAAGAGTTTAGAAGCAATCAGCACAGCCGTGGACAACTGAGCCCTAAAATAATGCAGCCACTCGTAGTATAACTCATATCTGCAGCACCATAACAATCCCTCTAGGAGCAGAAGAGGGAACCATGATGGTGCTCATTGTTATTCGTGATCGTCATAAATTAAGCAACAACCGCAAAAGGCGTAGGTTTTCACTCTATAGGATGTCAATCCAAACAACAGACGTCTTATCTTAGCATTTCAAACTCTCGCTCTTTAACTGAAATCAGTATATAGAAACTCTATGTTTTTGCTGTAATCTTGCACTGGAGTCATGGTTGCTTAATGCATAATGCATTTGTATGAGAAGCAAACTTTGCCTTCTTTTTCTACAATTTTCCATTATAAGTCAGCCTCACAATATGGTAACTGCGGCTTTCTCTATTATAAGCTCTTCACTCCAACTAGGAGTTCATCTTATCAAATAAACAATCGAACTTGGAGAAATATGCAAAAGACTATATAAATTGCAAAATCCTATCATGATTTCAAATCAAGCTCATTGACAAACATAAATAGAGAACATGCAAACAAATTAAAGAAGATAAGAGGAACAAGGCAACATACCTCATAGGTCATGTTGTCAAGGTCAATATCATCCTCCAAAATATCCTTCACATATTAACAAAAGGAAATAAAGGTGAAATTATTATGCTACAAGTCAATAAACATGTTAATCTAGCCACTCATCAACTGATTTAAGACGATGACGACTATTACACTGCACACATTTGAAGAACAAGTGAATTGTGGTTATTAGGATTTCAACTGCCTAAGACGCCAATAGAAATTAGTGAGATGGTTCATTAGCAGAGTGGGTGAATAAGAAGTTGGTTTTCTGGCGAAGCTTCGATTATATTCTCAAGGTTCAAGAACAAAGGTGATCGAAGCAAAAAGGTCAGAGACTGATATTTTATGATGACAAACACTGCCTCAATTTTTTTGGTTGATGTGGTGAACTTGTTCACAACAACATAACTTCATGTTTGCAACTCAAGTGTTCAGGGAAATTAGTATGTGTACAGGACATCATAAAATTAGCAGAACAGCATCCTCTTATCTGAACAATCATTTTATCCAGCAGTAAAAACACCAAAGAAAAACATGATCGAGTTATCAAAAGCCAAAAAGTTGCTAAAAACAGTAAAAGATGAACCAAACTCTATTACTGGAAACAAGTAATTTACCTGGTGGTTATAATCATCGTGATTGGATAGGACACCTGATGAATTGTGAAATATATATTACACTCCGTAAAATAGCAGTATGTTATACTAACTATTTAAATATCACACAAGAAAAAAGAATTTCTATGAAATACAGGAACTTAACCGAAATGCAATAGGGTCTATAATAGATCATTCACCCGTAAAAACAAGGGGAGTTTAAGGAAACTTGACCAGTAAAGCAAATTTATGGTCCTATCTCACACAAAGGAAGGAGAAAAGGTATAAAGAAGCCATTGCCTAAATGTAAATGTAAAAAGCTAATTGTAGAGGTAAAAAAAACTAAGTGCAGCGGCAAAAACTAAATTAAAGGCAAATTAGGCGATTTGGCATCTCATGCACCAGTAAGGAAAGAAAAACCTAAATGCATATACTAAGTGCTAGAGCTTCAGACTCACATTCCTCCGTGCCAGCATCCTCACCGTTGACTGTATTTTCCTCATATATTACATCAGTTGATACACCTTCGTCAACATTCATAGGTATAGCATACTCCCAAGGTCTCTCTGAGAGATCCGGTCTTGATAAGTGGTTGCTGGCAGTACCATAAAAATGATAAGAAGTACTCTCAAGACCAGAGTGCCCATATTTATAGTAACTCATATTCATAGACCAGTATGCATTTTCCTGGACAGAAGATTCAAAAATTTAATGCCAGCAGTCAAAATGCTGCAATTTTGGAGATAAACTGACAACAAATGGTTACTAACACTGCCTAACAGGTTCAACTGAAATAGTATTATTGCGACGCAGAGCATAGATATATATGTGAAGAATCAATAAAATTTTGAAATATTAAATTTTGAACCCGTAAATTAAGGAGCCGTGTGGCCATGAGAATTATTCACTTTATTCGGAATAATTTTTCATTTTATTAAGACTCATTGTTTGGTTTATAAAATTTCCAAATCCAACTTGGAGTTGGATCCAAAATTTGGAAAAGTGCTCCAAACTTGTTTTCCAGCTCCATCTTCATAAATTTCAAATAAAGTGCTCTCTTCTCTCCTTTGCAAAAAGTATAACCAAACACAATTGAATTTATTTTTGGAATCTATGGCCAAACGCTTACAAAATGTATTTTAATAAGCAAGAAGTTAAAAGGTTGAGATCAACTTTAAATTCCAGATCCGCCCCCGCCGCTTTAGAGTCCATTAAAGGAAGTCAACATAAACAGGTTATTATTCCCACTAAAAGCCAGCCTACTAACTGTCTAGCCCTCAGAGAAACACATATTTTAGAGCATATATTTTGTATTGGAGGATACTTCTACTGCTACATTTGCTCTTCTTTTCACAAGTGATAATCTTATAGTACAAAATCAACTACTACATAGAAAGTTATAAAGTTAGAGAAATTTACCTGATTCTGAATGTGCACGGGGTTATTATGATAATGTATAGGGGCTTGTGAAACACCACCATCCAAGTAGCCCGTGAAAGTCTCTGCAGGTACATTATAAGGAAAGCCCATGTCCAGGTAATGCATCTCCTCCATGTGTTGATCCCCATTCATTTTCCAATTTTGCACTGAAAAACAGCATAAATATTACAGTAAGCTGAGATATAAATGGAATTACACATGTCAGATAAACACCAAGAATGCAACAAACAGAGTGTTAATAATAAAAAAAACTAAGTCATTAAGAAGTAACAAAAACAAGGAAATGAAACTATAAAAAGTTCCTCCATTTCACCCATTCTTGAAACAATGTACATATGGTAAACCTTATTTTTTCTTGATTTCCAATGGTTCTTTTTCCTTGCATCTCAAGAACTCAACAATACAAGAAAACCCAAGTTAAGAAACCATCTGATTTTCAAATGGAGTTACAAGCCAATTCAAAAACACACACACAGAGAGTGTTGAAGGGTACGGAGCAGATAAGGCTTACAGAGAGGAGTCAGTCAACAAATTGTAGTGGAAAAATGGAAAGTGGATTTTGTCGGGATATAAATGTGTTGCTGCTTTTTGTATACAAAGAGAGTATAGATACATATAGATAGATAGATAGATAGATACAGTCCCCTTCCTTTCTCTCTTTTGTTTGTCTCTGTCTCTGTCACTGTCAGTCTCTTGCACACACAGGACTACTGGCGCTTATGCCGGGCTTGAGAGACACGCCATCTACATCTATGTAACCTTTAATATATTGTTCTTTCATCTCATTTACCCTTAATAGCATACTTTTATACATATAATTTAATGATATATTTTAAATCTTATTTTTTCTCGATATTTCTTAAACTTTGTATCACTAGGTTGCTACATAAATTAAAGTTGATAGAGTATCAATAAGTTTTATGCATCGTTGGTGTCATCTTCTTATATAATTAGATCATTTATAAGATGACAACAACAATATACTCACTAAAATCATCACAAGTGAGATTTAGAAATAATAGATTGTACGTAGATCTTACCCCTACATTGAAAGATAGAGAGACTATTTCCGAAAGATCATTGGCTCAAGAGAAAGTATGACATAAAAGGTCAAATAATAGTTGATAGTAGTAAAGCAGCCATGAAAAATACATAATAAGCATTAGGAAAAAAAACATTAACTGCACCAAATAAATATGATAGTTGAAGTATATGAGACAACAGATAATAACAAAAATTAAAGAACAAGAAACTACTGAAATAATATTATGCCTATCAATATGAAATGATACGCGAGACAACGTTGTACTACCTACTAACATTCTACTCTAATCTGCATCCTTCACAACCTCATATCTATGGTCATGTATCAGTAAGTTGCAAATGCATCATGTCCTGTCTAATCACTTCTTTCAAATACTTCTTCGACCTACCTCTACCTCTACCTCTTCTGAAATCATACGTAAACAATCTCTCATACATCTGCATCGAGGCTTCCGTGCATCTCTTTTATACATGCCCAACCTATCTTAACCTCGTTTTCCGCATGTTATCATTCATCGAGGCCACCTTCTCTCGAATAACTTCATTTCTAATCCAATCTTTTCTATATATTCACATATCCGTTGCAACATCCTCATTTTCTCAACCTTCATCTTCTGGACGTGAGATTTCTTGACTGATCAACACTCCGCTCCATACAACATAGTTATTCTTATCACACAAGACTCCCAAAGCGAGCTTTCATTTCATCCATTCTGTCACAATATGATATGTGACATCATCATCCATCTTTCCAAGATCCAAGATACTTAAAACTTCCTCAAGATCATTTATAAGATAATTATAAATAAATTATTATGATAAATATTACTTGTAACCTATAACTACAAAATAATACCCCTTTCAATCACATTTTTATTGTTGCTTTAGCTTAAAAATTATCTCAAAATAATTGTAAATTTAGAAACCCTCCTAGTATACTCTTAGTGAAATGGCCACTGGACCAAACACCTCGGATATGTTACGTTTCAATTTTTGTATGGTGAACATAGTGGCTTGTTTTTCCCCACAACATTTTATAATATATTAAATTTGTAATACAACCAGTTGGCATATGCTATTTTTGGAATTAAGCGTGAAAAATCATGTTAAGTACGATTATAAAGTGATTTATAAGCACAGTCAATTTACCCCTTTTAGATATTTGTCTCGATCTAATTAAAACGGTTTATGAGGTTTAAGATATCCTGCTTTTATTTATTTGGTATAGATTTGAAAGCATTAAAATCTTGTATTATAAAAGTAATATATTAGTAAAGAAGCAGAGAAGTTTTAGAGTAACTGATAAAGTTGTTGACTTTTGATTAGAAGATCATGAGTTGCTCTTTTTATATTAGTTAAATCACAGTAATATAAGTTTTATTTTATTTTTAAAAATATATCATAAATTTACAAATTTTGTACATTTGAATTGTTTAAACTAGTTTCAATGTTAAATGGACAACTTTGAAATTATGAAATATGATTGACTACAAATTAAACTTGAAAGAGAGTTTAGTGATGGTAAACATAAAGCATCTATTTTCTTGTAGCCAAGGGTACGTGCAACAATAAAGGTATGGTTGATGATTTGGGTAAAATGAAATTGTCTTTCTAAAAAGGCAAAACATATTGTAAGTGGGCTAGAAAATCATTTTCCCGACTAAAATTCTAAAAGCATAACGTTTTTTTTTTCTTTTTCCAATCCTAGCGTAAGTAATAAAAAAGTTACAATATCGACTTTAACTTAGAGCACCCTAATATATGCAAAAGGAAGTATGATTTTTTTTGCAAATTTCCTCAAAATGGTATTTGTCCAAAACAGAAGCAAATTTGGATAGTCCAAGTCAAAATGAAAAGTGTCATATCCCAAGGTATGAAATCATTGATGTTTGAAATTTCACAGTTTGGTAGATTTTTGGGAAAATTCAAATTTACTCAGCATAATCTCTTTATTATTTTCATTAATAAATAAATATATATAAATATATATAATTTACAATATTCATAATATGGAAAAAACATATTCTTACTCTACTCCCAAAACCCTATTTTATTTGTAAAATAATTATGCAATTATGGTAAGTGTATAATGCTAATTAAATATCTCTCAAACCGTGATATACACAGCTATGTATATCGTATATATCACGGTCCAAATCAGCTTGTGTTTATGTGATATACACGGTATACACAAGGTATTGTATATGTTGTGTATACCGTGTATATCACAATATACTTTGTCACACACCTACAGTCATAGCAGGCAATTGTCGTACGCAGACTGTCCCTAAAATCCTCAAACATAACCGAGAGAAGACCCTTAGTAAAGATGTCCGCAATTTGGTACCTAGAAAGGACATGTAAAACGCGTACTTGTCCACGAGCTATCTTTTCGCAAACAAAGTGGATATCCATCTCATTATGTTAAGTGCGCTGATGTTGAATCGGATTACCAGGAATATAGACTGCACTAATATTATCACAATAGACCAAGGTAGCTCTCTGAATTGGAAAGTTAAATTCTAAGAGAATATTACGTAACCAACTTGATTCAGATACCACATTGGGTACGCATCGATACTCGACCTCTGCATTGGAGTGTGATAAGGTAGTTTGTCGTTTTGTAGACCATGAGACCAAGTTATCACCAAGAAATATACAGTAACCAGACATGAAGCGTCTGGTATCCGGACAGCCACCTCAATCAGCATTTGTATAACAGACAAGTGTAGGGACCAACGATGGATATAGATGCAAGTCATAGTCAAGTGTTCCCTGGATGTATCGTATAATGTGTTTGAGCGCATTCATGTGATCAATTCGAGGATCGTGCATAAACAAACACAACTGCTGAACGGAATAAGTAATGTCAGATTTTGTGAAAGTAAGATACTGAAGTGTCCCTATAAGACTGTGATAGTGAGTGGGATCCTCGTAAGGTGAGCCAGTCGTAGCACCCAGCTTCGGTTTGGTATCAACCGGAGTAGAAGGAGACTTACAAGATGACATATCAACTCTCTCAATAATCTTCGCAACATACTTCATTTGAGATAAAAAAAATAGACCACATGAATGAGCGTGACAACAATGCCCAATAAATAACTCAAAAGTCTCAATTCTTTCATTGCAAATTCAAAACTGAGAAGTGACATGATAGACTTGCGCATATTATCAGATGAAGCCGTAAATATTATATCATCGACGTATAATAAAATGTATGCTAGAGAAGTATCACGACGATATATAAATAGAGAATGAACTGACCGGCTGTGAGAAAACCTAATAGTAGATACATAATCTACAAACCTCGTATACCAAGCCCACGGGGCCTGCTTAAGTCCATACAAAAACTTCTTCAGCAAACATACATGATGAGAATGATTGGGATAACAAAAACCCAGAGGCTGATGCATATAGATTGTCTCCTTAAGATCACTATGTAAGAAACCATTCTTTACATCCAACTGATGAATATACCATGCTTTTGAGAGAGGCAAACTAAAAATAGTTTGAATGGTAGCAGCTTGACCATCGGACTAAACGTCTCACCACAATTCACGCCAACCTATTGAGTTTTACCATCACCTTCAAGACGAGTTTTATGTCTCTCAAAAGAATTGTCAGAATTTTCTTTATGAGTAAAAATTCACATAGACAAAATAATATTAACACCAAATGTACGGGGTACTAACTCCCATATCTTATTATCAATAAAAGCAGTATATTCGCCAGTCATCGCCAATTTCCAATTCGGGTCTTGAAATACAGACACACAGTTACGTGATAGTGGGAATCTAGAGATATTAGAATTGATATTAAAATGTCGTTTGGGTAAAAAATACTCATTTGACTACGAGTAACAGGCCCTTGACTCGAGGTAGAATTGGGTGGATTTTGGGTAGTGGGTGAAGTGGTGACGGTGGCGCCACGGATGGGCTCTTGCCCAATAACGAGCAGTGAAAACTCTTGGGTGAGGTGGCACCGAACGATGTCAAGATCGATGTTGGGTCGTATTCTTGGCCAGTGGTAAGGTGTGGGCCAGTAGGCAGTGGGCTTGCTAGCGTATTTTGGTCACGGAATAAGTTCTATAAATGGTGGATAATATATGGTGAGACCTCGTCATCTAAAAAATTATACGAACTAGGCGCGGGACTACTCACTTTAGCAAACGAAAATTGGATTTCATAAAAAATAATATGGTGACTAATTATGATTTTATTAGATGATAAATCAAAATATTTTTAACCACGAAGATTCGATGGATAATTTAAAAATACAAAAGCGATAGAACGGACTTGAAGTTTGTTAATTATAGTTGACGAAAAAAGTGGATAGCTTAAACACCCAAAGACCCTAAGAAGTGAATACGAAGGAGTCTTATTATAGAAAATTTTAAGGGAAAAGTCATATGCTAACCCTTTGGTATGAAGTATGTTAAGGAGGTAAATAACTATTTGTAGAATGATGCCAAAAGGAATGGGGTATGGAAGCATGGACTAATAAACTTCGGATAATATTGTTAATGGTACGAATTTTTCGTTCGGCTACCCCATTTTGGAAGGACGTATGAGAACAAGAGAAACGAAAAATTATGCCATTAGCATAAGAAAATTCCCGAAACAACCTATTATCATATTCTTGCCATTATCACATTGAATATTTTTTATTTCCTGTATAAACTGGGTACATATGAATTCTCTAAAATGTAAGAATGTGAAAAACTTGAGATTTTTTCGCTAACGAAAAGGTCCATAAAATAGAATAATAATCGAAAAATATAACATAATAACGATGGCCCAATGAACTTAGAACGGGAGATGTCCATAAATCACTATGAATAATGTCAAACGGCATCAAAGTACGAGAAGTAGAGACTACAAATGGTTATCTAACATGTTTTTCTAATGTACATGAATGACTAATTGGAATACTACGCGTACCCGTACAAGAAATAAAATTATTTTATGCAAGGAAAAAATAATTGATGACGGAGGATGACCTAAACGTGCATGCCACAAGGAATGAGCTAGAGCTGCAAATGTCGACGACATAACTTGACTCGAGGAAGTGGTGGTGATTGTGATTGGATAAAGATCTCCCTACTATTGCATCTCATGAGAGGTATTCTCATTTTAAAATTCCTCACAGAAAAGCCAAATGAATCAAAATTAAGAAAAACTCAATTATCAGTGGTGAATTTTCTGACAGACACCAAATTTTTAATTAAGTTAGGAGCATGAAGGATATTTTTCAAGAGAATAGGTGGTTGTGAGGGAGACAAATGTGTATGATTGTAACCACAAATTGGAATAGAGTTGCAATTACCAATAATAATGCCATGATTTTTGCTCAAATTGAAATAAGACGAAAGAGTACCTTAGTCAGACATCATGTGAGAAGTGGCGCCGGTGTCCATGTACAAATTAGCGTATGCAGAATTTAATCCAAGTGAATGTATGGCGGCTTCAATATCGGTGGATGTCAGGATCAAATTAGGGCCCGCAACATAGATGGCCTACGGGGGCCGAGGCCCAAACAGGTCGGCCTGCTGACGCTAACCGTATTGCTGATGGTTGTTGGCTGAAGTACCCGATAAAATTGGGCCTATGATTGGGCTGGACCGGAGCCCAATTTCCCTGGAAATGGTTGGGACGGTAGTAGGCGAGAGTGGGCCACTGGTCCAGGCGCACTACCAAGAGGCCCGAGGCTGAGACCATGCGGGATAGGGGCCTATTCCAAGGCCCACTACCAGAGTTGCATCTGCTCCATTCGTTGTGGTTGTTGCCTCTACAACTATTGCCATTATTTTTACGGTTTTGACCATTTTTGTCGCCACCGTTATTGCAGTTTTGATCTGAATTGTCAACAAAATCGTGAGAGTTGTCGGATGTAATCATCATCGCCATAGAACTTGCGCCGGTATCCGCCTTTTTTGCCAAGCCGACTTCTTCTAATATAAGCATCGAACGGGCTTGATAAAAAGGTGAAAGTGGATTACTTAAATAGAGTAGAGTCTCAACGCCATTATAGGCCTCAGATAGGCCTGCAATCATTTGAAGAACAAGACGATTATTGGTAATAGGCGCTCCAACATTGCGTAGTTGGTCCACTAATTTTTTTATCTTTTTACAAAAGGCCGAGGCATTCGAAAAATCCTCCATGTGGACATGGGAGAATTCCTGCTCAAGAGTGACAACTGTTATACCTCGTAGTTTTAATGCGATAATTAAGAACGTAATAAGGAAGTAAGATTCGAATATTGGATATAAAGTATACTTATATATGCTAATCCGGAAATTAGTATACGAAGAATGTAATTCCATAATTTTTTAATACTACAAGTGTGACGATGGAAATTGATTATATTGGTTGGACATTTTGAGATTTCTAAATTTTATATAAGATAAGTTATGTGGGAGATTGAATTATTAATTGTGGGTTAATTTTAGTGGAGATGATAATAAGTGGATTTGGGGGAACATGTGCCAAACATGCAAATTTACATACCGTGTCTAGTAGAGTTTTGTGTATGGGTATGTTGTGCACCATACTTATACGCAGGAGGTTGCCGGACATTTAGGATTGATTTCTATTCTTCTTACTCTAAGATCGTGCGATAGAGCTATGTTATTTGGATAATCCCTCCCTAACGAATTATTGTGTTACAGTTATGCCTCCAAAGAAAGCAACAACGGCCCAGAAGAGAATATATGGACTTTGTATATAGGTTGGTATGATTGTTGTATAAGTTGGTGTGATGATGATGTGCATCTATATGAACATATTTATTAGGGTCATGTGTGTGTTGTCGGAAGTAATTATGGGCTATCATGAATGGTGTAAGCTTTAGTAGTTGTTTGGAAGGTATGTTACAGTTTCGATAACCCCGGTTATAAAAAACAATGATGATGATGACTTCAGTTAGTTGATACTCGTAGTCAATATAGGAGCGATTTATACCCCGACTATTGGTACGCCCAAAAAGATAATTTGGTTTCGAAATTATGAGGAGATATCTCACTCGTATAAGGGGAGAAGATATTGTAAGCTTGGGAAGCGGAATATTTGAGAATCTTAGAATATTAAGTTACCGTTGAGACCTTAGATATCCAAGGCCTTCTTAGATATGATTGAATAGCTCATATTATGTGTTTAGATGAACTCATGATCCATATGTGATATACCTAAGAGTTAAATGGTTCTGAGAATGTCTTATATAAACCAGTGGGCAACAAATGATTTGTTTAGGATTAGTTTGTAAAGGAAATAGGGTTATGCTAGCTCTAATCTTGATGTCAAATGAATCTGAGTAACTTGTGACATATTAAAAGCTGTAGGAGATTCATTTAGTGCATAAGGTACCTTTCACATGTTTTATTCAAGTTTGAATCCTGATTACACCTAAGTCTAAATTAAGGAATTAAAAATTTGTTTTGTTCACTATTCAACTACTTGTACTACTTAGAGTTTTAAATAAATTTGATGAATATGAAATACTTGTTTGAAATAATTTGATGAAGAACTATATGAGAGTTGACTTGGTCAACTAGTCTATCCACATTGAGTCTAGTTCTGTTAGTGTGAACCTGATATAATTCATGTGACCAATTTGGCTTAGACTACCCAAGTTCTGAGATTTGTATGTTTATGAAGTTCAGTACTGTGTGTTGTTTTGAACTATGAAGGTGTTGTCGTATGTGTATTTCTTTCCCTATTACGAGCTTAATGCAACAAAAAAATCTGATAAAGTTTTTAGCTTATCCTCCCTGAACTCTGTGTGTTTATATCTATTTAATTTGAGGAACATTTTTAGGCTAAATAATGAGTTTGCAGGGTTTGAACTTTGAAAATATCATGTTTGTTTGTACGGAGTAATATAGGGTTATTTTAGTAGTACCCCATGTCATAAGCATGATCAAAGTGACCCTTCATATGTCTAATATGACCTCGCCTTGTCCGTATGGTCTGTTCTTAAGTCATGTTATCTGTTTAATCTCAAATATGTATATCAACATGCCTATCTGCATCTAGTTTAATCTTGGAGGGATGCTAGGCTTTTCCTTGTATTTTTAAAAGGGCGACTTTGTCATGCATTTTAAGGGATTACTTACATCCATCTATATGTTCATGTTGCCACTTCATATTTGGAAGTCCAACCATCTAGTGTAGATGCATATCTAGGCAAGAAACAAGCTTCTATGTGTTGCTAACAGTTTGAATGGTATAATTATGTGAAATTCTGTAAGTTAACTTGAGGAACTAATTCACAAAGGTCTATTGGACCTCTGTATATCAGAGTCTAAATTATTTTTCTTATTTAGCTATGTGGTCATTTCTATTTGTATCTAAATCGGTTAGGATAATAAAGTATCAGACAAGAATAGAAGATTAAGTGCGATACATGCATATGTTTATTTCTTTAAGATTGTTCAACTTTAGGATTTGATACTTGACCTTATAATTTGTTTGAGTTAGAATTTTCCATCTAAATCTTTCTAGTGTACTTCTCATCTAGGTGAGATTGACAAATCGTGTGTCTGTTTTAATAGCATGTTCATTCTTGTCTTATGTCATGCATAAATATGTTCATGTTAAGTAAGGATGATATCTGATATGCGAGTTGTACTTGGTTTGATTGTTTTTGTCACATTTTCCTATTTGAGTTCTGTATTTATCCCTATCAAACTGAATGTGGTTTTGATATAGTTTGTTGAGAACAATATAGTTCATGATATAGGGATTATGTGACTCATATGTATCTACTTGGCGTCCTTGTTATTTTTAGAGCCTCCTTTTTGTCTCACTCTAAAATCATGAAGTCAATACTTAGGTATGGTATTGGAATATCTTGAATATGGTCATGTTTAGTCTAAATGCATGTATGAGAGTTAAGCTAATGGTCTTGAATGAGTTCTTGTTTAAATTGATCTTTATTTGAATTTGATTCATTGCATATTGGAGCCTTGTATGCTATCTTCCCTTGTCTTCTATATATGTATGCTATGAATGTCAACTTAGTAAGGTCTGTCTAATTCGAAGAAAGAAAAAGAAACCAATGTCTTATTTCTACCATCTAAAGGTATCCTGAATAACTCATTGCTTTAGATTCAATTTGTCTTGGACTTCTCTCTAGTCATTGGTGTGTTTGCAGTAGCATGAATGAGATAATTTGGTATGTCTTGGTTTGTCTTAAGAACCTATTTGTGTTTAAGCTTAATCTTAGAAATTCCAAAATCTGCATATTTGATTTATTATGTGTCTGAGTTATGAGTGCTTTGATTTGGGGAACATTGGATTGGAAATGATAATACATGTATATGATATAATGTTTTGACTAGGTCCTCTTTGATTTTGTGTTTTGTAGTAGGGTTTAAGAATGGAAGAGGTAAGTATACAGCTATAGGTGAGATTTATGATGTGCGGGGATGGGTGGCACAGATCCCGAGGTTAATTTATGAGATTTTCAGGAGGAAACCCAAAATAGAAATTTAGAGTTGATTAGTTGGCTCCAACTTGACTTTTAAGTATACGGGTCTATTTCTAGGTTCCATCACTTCTGATAATTTCGGAGGGTCATTTATGTCTTGGTTGAGTCATTGGTTTGCTTCCCGAAGAAATCAGAGGTACATTGTGGTTTTATTAATAAATTTGTGACACTTGAATGTTTTGGATCATTCAAAAAAAAAATACGTCTTAGCTCAATTGTATCATGAATTTTAGTGTCAAGTGTAGAATTTGGATTCCTTGGAACCTATTGGTGTTTGATTATGATGAACTTGAGGAGAAAAGACCAGCACATACATAGAAAGGTGCATATTCTGTATTTCAACATTAAGTTTCAGGTTACTTCTAGTTATGGTCTTCACACGATTGAAGCAAGGAAAACACTATGGAGAGAACTTAAAAATATGCGTAGGATGATAAAGAACTCTGACTACTAATAGGAGATTATCTTACTAATATCAGCTTATATGATAGAATAAATGGGAGTCCTCTGCAAGAAATCGAAGTAAGAGATTTCATGTTAGATACAGAAGTGTTAAATGCATAGATCACTTAGTGATAAACTGAGTCATTGACCACTTAGTCTTATGATGTTGGCCTAGTTTTTGGATTAGTTATGTATGATGGGTCGGTATAACACCATATTAGCATTTACAGTTGTCCAAAATCAGTTCTGGTGTTTTTCATATCTACTTGTAGTCAAGTTAATATTTTGCTTGAACTTTAAACCGATCGCAGGACAATAAAATAGTCGAAGCATGATTAATTGTACTAATTTGATTATTGTTCTAATAACTATGAATGCCTATATGACTCTAAACTAGGTGACAGAACTCTTCACTTTCTTTGACTGCTCTTTGAAACTGAAGAATGTATAGATGTACTACAGACCTAGGTGAGAATTCATTAACCTATTAGCTTCATGTTTAAGCAGTTGACTAAATAATGACAGCTTCACACAAGATTACTGAATATTAGAATTTAAAAAGGGTCACTATGTGTGTATTTTATATGTAGAATTGTACATGTAATTGGCCTGAACTTGAGACTATTAAGTAAACATAGATTGACGTGTGCTTTCAGTTTTAGATAATAATCTGAATTAACCCATGAGAATCTATTTCATGTTCAGATGAATTAGTGTGACAATAGCATTGTAGAAGACTACCTAGTATTGTTATATTACAAAGCTTAGGTACTGTAAGTATGAAGTTACGCTAGTTTCCTAGAATTAGTTCAAGTTAGTGAAATTCCTTACTTGACTTTGTTGATTAGTAATAATACATGCGATATATATTTGTGGCTCTGTGAGGCATCTATGGATTTGCTGAATATAGGTTGTTAGGTATAGTTATAGAAAAGACTCTGCCAAAAACATTATAGCATAAGACCTATTATGAACATTCGAGGACGAATGTTTCTAAGGGAGGAAGGATGTTACACCTCGTAATTTTATGAGATGTAGGGTTCAGTTTGTCTTGTGCAGGAGATGAAATTTTCACAAAGCACGTGCATCTGAATACTCTGAGGTTTGAATAGTCATCTCTTTGAAAGATGTGATAATTAAGAACGTAATTAAGGAAGTAAGATTCGAATATTGGATATAAAGTATACTTATATATGCTAATCCGGAAATTAGTATACGAAGAATGTAATTCCGGAATAATTTTTTAATACTACGAGTGTGACGATGGAAATTGATTATATTGGTTGGACATTTTGAAATTTCTCGATTTTATATAAGATAAGTTATGTGGGAGATTGAATTATTAATTGTGGGTTAATTTTAGTGGAGATGATAATAAGTGGATTTGGGGGAACTTGTGCCAAACATGCAAATTTATTTTCAGCACTTAAGACTAATGTAGTCTCATTCCTTTACCTTTAATTTCAAATTACACCTTCAACCCTCTTCATATTCCCCACTCTTCTCCAGCAGACGATTTCTCTCCATTCCTTAGCCAAAGTGAAGACCAAATCAACACCTTTCTTCCTAGATAAATTCTTCTAATAAGTTCAAAGCCAAAGTAACACTCCAAACAGTGGGTCATGGTCACTGGACCGATTTTTAGCCAAGAAATTTCAGTTGAAGATGAACCAAATTTGAAAGAAAAACATGTAAGTAAGATGGATTAAACTTGTGGAATACATGCATGTCATTATAAGTTGAAGAAATGGTGGAAAATGGTGCAAAAAAGAATGGAGCAGTGGTGCCAATTTAGGGACTGTTTTGGGATAAAAATTAATGTAAGAACTCTTCTTTTTATGAAGTATTTGGAAGATTAAATGATGTTGTAGTTAAGAGATAAACTCATGTTAAAGAAGAATTAGAAATAAGAGATTATATGTGATTGTTGTTGATGTTGTTGGAATGGCTATTACCGATTGTGGGGATTGTTTTGTTGTTATTATTGTCACTAATTGCATGTTGAAATTGAAAAGAAATCTTGATATTAAAAGTTGTAATTAGTTATATGGAAGTGTTGAAATATGAATTGGATTGTAAGGAGTTAAGAGAAGAGTTAGGGAATTATGTTGTTGTGGCTGTTAGCGATATTTCGACTGCTCACGCAAGCGTACGCATCATTCACAAGTAATATAGTCTGTAAGAACGAATATCGTTCACATAGACTGGTTTCTAAGTATCGTTCATCTATTTTATGTTATCTATTTGGCAATCGATATTTGATTGAGTTTTTTATTTAACTACTAAAATAATTACAAGATTTAAACCAATAAAGTTGTAATCAGTTATGAATGAATTAGGGCTTCTAAAATCTTCGACTATCCACTTTATTCAATCCTTAATGCAATTAAAATGATTCTTCTTCTTCGTTAAGATAACGGTTAACTAGACTGTCTTATATTCTGGTTAGGACATATAATCACTCAACCCCAGTGCAGAACCCTTCTATATTTCTATGATAGAATTTACCACATATGAGGATTAAGAACAGTAACCTATAATGTTACACAAGTATCGGGGTACTTTCGTCTGTGATTTTAACTTATGTCTAGTCAATTACAGCATATCCAAATCTCTTCTCTCGGTTTTTTATTCGAAATCATATAGGTTATGATAATCAGTGATGTGAAGCCCCAAATTAGTGTTACAATAAAAATAAACATTATTGCGTCTATGTGATTATGTTACGACCTTATTCACATTCGAGGACGAATGTTGCTTAAGGAGGAGAGAATGTAATATCCGGAAAAAAAAAAAATAATATATAGTTGTAGTTGAGTTAATAATATATATATATATATAAGAAAACAAAGAATAAATTGCATGGGATAGAGTTAGTGTTAAAGTTGGATAAATAGATAAATAAAATGAAAATAAGAAAAAAAAGAAAAAAAAAGGATGCAATGCAGCATGCACGTCCCTTCCCTTCTCCTCCTTTCATTTCCCCTCCAACTCTTGTCCTTCCACCTCTCATATGTTATACAAACACTTCAACTTATATAGTGTATTTAGCACAAAATAAAGTACCTAGTACAAGGAATATAAATCAGGAAAATAATCAAGTGAACAAGAAGGAAAAAAATCAAGAAAATATCAAGGGAGGAAAGAGAACAAGAAAATTAGGGAACACTAAGGAGCAAGGACCACTTGTAGCAACCGAACCACAATCCTTTTTCACACTTACAAGGTGAGTTTTCTCACTCAGAAATTCCTGGTAACATCCTTTACTTTAAGTTCAATACATGTTAGAATAAGAATTGAGTGTTGAAAAGAAATATTGAACTTTTGATTGTTTAGACAACTAGTTGCGTCATGAACTTTACGAACTGTTCTCAATGAGTTATAATTGTTAGCATTTGATGAAATTCGGAAGAGTGGTACACCTCTCTATTATGATCATATAGAAGTAAAAATGAGGTAAAATGGACATACGGTTTGAAAGTTATCATAGTTCAAAGTTCCTGCCTTAGATTTGGCCGAAATTCGGAAAGGCATAATTACAGACTATTTTTATTGAGTTTTACTTATTAGCATTATAAGAAAATTTTCATGGTTGTAAATCTCTCTGTTACGGACAGATATAGATAAAGAGTTATTAAAATGGACTTACGAGTTGAGAGTTATTGTAGTTTGAAGTTGCTGCCTCGGATTCGTCGGAATCCAGAAGGGCAGGACGTTGAAACATAAAACTGTACTAATATGTGGGGAATATGAAAATTGTTGCCAAATGAAAGTTCTAGATCTCTTTGTTATGGACATTTTGAGACCTTACGGGGGTCTATCCGACTTACGGATTGAGAGTTATCGTTGTTTAAAGTTTCTACCTCAGATCTATCGAGATCCAGAAAGGGCAGCAAATAAAAGTGTAAAACTGTACCAAATGGTAAAAATATGAAAGTATGGTTCACATGGAGACGTGTAGCTCTCTGTTCTCGTCGTTTTGAGATTTTATGGGGCTTGAACGGATTTACGGATTAGGAGTTATGACTATTCTAAGATTTGGTTATGTTTAATAAAAATTCTGCCGAAACAAATTTCATGTGGCTGTTTTGAGGATAAATTTGTGTTAGTTACCCAAAGTAGTTTTAAATGAAATTTAGTACAGTGAAATATCCCCGTCTTATCTTAGTTTCCGCTTGAGAAACACCTTAGATGGAGTTATGGTTAAAAAGTTATAATCGTTACAAGTATGAATGACAGAATGTTGGGAAAGAGAATATTATTTATTCGATCTTCTGAAAAATATGAAAAGTGAATACGCGTTCACATAAATATATAAATATAAACATAATGGATCGGGTTGCACGCCGCAACAAAACGTAAAGTGAATACATGTTCACAAATACGTAAATATAATGGGTCGGGTTGCGCGCAACAAAGCGTAAAGTGAATACGTGTTCACAAATACGTAAATATAATGGAGTGGGTTGCGCGCAACAAAGCGTAAAGTGAATACGCGTTCACAAATACGTAAACATAATGGATCGGGTTGCACGCCGCAACAAAGCGTAAAGTGAATACGTGTTCACAAATACGTAAATATAATGGATCGGGTTGCACGCAACAAATATGAAAGATGAATACATGTTCACTATATATAAATATGAAAAGTGAATACGCGTTCACAAATATATAAATGTAATAAACATATGGAAATGCGGGGAATGTCTTAGCGTAATACGAGATAAAATGAAGTGTTAGTTAAGCGAAATTTCCTATGAGGAGTTGTTGCATATTTAAAAGTGTTGTAACCTGATATGTTTTTGCAATATGCTTATTACGTTATAATGTGATTGCACTTGGAATATTGTGGTGTTACTTTGAATTGCAGGGTAAGGTTCTCACTCATCCCCAGATGGTAGGGTTGACTATTTATTTAACATGTTTCAGGAAAGCGTGATAGAGGAAAGGCTCCACGCCAAGGCTAGCGATCGTCCCGCAGTCTCTTGTCATACCAAGTCCATTGCTTCGGGCTTGGTACTCGTCAGGTTCAGAATGTCAGTTCCAGTGTCTCGGGAAATGCCCGTGTGGAATGGTCTCCCTTCCAACTTAGAATAATCTTTGTTAGTATGTCTATGTAGAAACAATATTTGCACGAGCATGAGCTCGCGTTATGTTTTTAATAAAGTCATAAACAGATTTTTATTGTTATTTTTATTAATAGCTCTGTATTTGAATATAAGTTCAAATTTCTAAATAAAGAGAATTAAATGGTGCTCCTGGTGGGAAATAATTGTCCAGGTGCCATCACGCCCTAAGTAAAGACTTAGGAAAAGTCGGGGCGTGACAAGTGATCAATTAATTATCAAACATTCATACCAAATATTGATTAAATCTTAATCAAGCGAAGAAGAAATCAAACTACTACATAAAGTCATGAATAAAAGCTTCAAGTGATTCATAAGGAAAACCCTAATAGAGTGTTTAGCTCCTAGCCATAGTCACGCTAAGAACGAACACAATATCCATACATAAACTGAATTAAAAACGAAAGAAAGAAAATTACGTAGAACAAAGTCTCCAATTGTAGCTCTAAATCTGTCTTGTGTTGTGTTGTGTTGTAGAATGACCTCCCTCTCATAGCATTAATACATAAGGCTTAAATATCCTCTAATTTTCGTGCCCTATGGACTGTGCCCTTAGCCAATTTGCTTTCGGAACTGAAATTTCTCGCGTCGGCACCGCGATTAGCATCTGCGCGATCACGAAACTCATGCCACCGGCCTGAAATGGCACCGCGTGATCTTGCTGATGGCACCGCGGTGCTGAAAGTCCTGTAGCTCCTCGGTAATTATGGCACCGCGGTTCTGCATAGTGGCACCGCGGTGCTGACTTCTTTCGCTCTGAGTTGCCAACTTTCGTTCTTTTCGCCTCGGCAGCACCTTTTCTGTCCATTTCTCGTTTCTTTTTGCCATTTTGTCTTTTTGCACCGTTGTGACTCAAAAGAAAAATAAACCTACTACTATACTAAACACAATAAAAACGAGTAAAATACCAACTAAAAATGACTCAAAATACGTCTAACACCCTCAAACTTAACCTTTGCTCGCCCTCGAGCAAAGATCAAAACAAAAACAAAGACACAAAAAGTAAAGACTCAAATCAAGCAGCTGCACAAAGACTTAGAAACACATGAACGTCAGTTGAGATAATATGCAGGAATAGATATAGCATGAATTCAACAATCTAGAATTTCAAGTCAGATATTTCGCAAATTTATTTCAATCATAAATAATGAAAACATGAATATCTAACATATGCATATCAATTTTATTTAGTTATATGGACCTGTTTATTTGTTATTCTTCACTAATCATAGACATACATTCTAGAGATCATCAGGACTTTGCAGGGTTGTAATGTAGGCTTAGGCAGGGGTAGGTAATATTAGGTATTTAGGCTCAATTTACGTACCATAAGCATTTTTCTTACTCAATCATATTGTTCTTCTTTATGATATTCTTTTCAGTTCATACATATCATTCCTTTTTTTTTTTATGGTTGAGAGCATGAAATATATTCACATAGGCACCCCCAAACTTAAGTTTTTACGTTCGTTTTCATTGGGGTGCGCCAATTTTTCACTCTTTTTTTGTGTTTCTTTTTCACTCTTTTTCATCACTTTATTCAATTACTGTTTATGGCACATGATAGAATCATGGGGTGTCAAAGAAAACAACTTATTTTAGGCTCAAAGAGGTTGACTAGGGATACAATTTATTGCAAGGTAGGTAATGAATGATAAGAAGGGCTAACAAAGAAATGTCTGAATCATCTCCCTAAACATGTACCTCCTAACTATTTCGCCTCAAATGGCAAGCAAGCAGAATTCACAGACATTTTTCAATTGACAACACATAGGATAAGCATCAAATATTCCAAATAATCAGATTTTCATGAATCTTTGGCATATCTAACTTAAGCACACAGATTTTAGCTTCTCATTCCATTACATTATCCCACTTAGTTCACTAGGCGTTCCAAATAAGCACAGCATGCATGATCATAAAAAAAATTGACTCATATAAAATACAAAAATAAACAAAAGACTCACAAAATAGACACCAAAATAAAATAAAAACTCCCCCCAAACTTAAACTACACATTGTCCCTAATCTGTTAAAGACTCCACAATTAAACGGGACGACTTACAGACATACAGCGGTTCAAAACATTGGTGGTGGCGGCAGATATTGCACTGAGACGGTATCTGTGGGAGGAAATTTGGCGATTCAGGGCCTTTTTATTTTTCGAAAATCGCTTTCGGCACCACGATTCTTCATATTGGCACCGCGGTGCCTAAATTCCTGCGACCTCTCAGATCTTCTGGCACCGCGGTTCTGCATGAGAGAACCGCGGTGCTGAAACTCCTCATTCGGTGTTTTCCAGCGTTTTTTCCTGCTTCATGTCTCATTCCTTCACCTGGCATCACAACACAACAAAAGTACCAAAAGTGAGACTGTTCTGATTAAACTAAATTGCATAATTTAAAACTTTGGTTGCCTCCCAAGTAGCGTTGTCTTTAACGTCTTGTAGCCGGACGCATGTATTTAAAACTAAATTTTATATGCCGTGTATATCACGGCATACTTTGTCACTCCGTTCCATAATAAGTGTCATCTTAGTCAAAATAAATTATCTTTTAATAAGTGTCACTTTAAGAAATCAAGACATAAATTAACTTCTTTTTTTCAATTCTATCCTTAGACAAAAAATGACAAGTTAAAGTAACATCTAATTGATATAATGGAAAAACAATATAGTAATTTGATATTGTTTATTCCCAATGTCAAAGGTTTACAACTAACTAAAGGAAAAAATAATTATTTTTATTATATAGAAATAATTAGGTATACTTCACATTTTATTATTAATTTCTTAATATGCATATCTTTAAATAAGGTAACACTTATGAGAGGGATGGAGTACCATTTTGGGGGTGGGGGGGGGGGGGGGTTCGGAAGAGAATGTGGTGTTGGCTGCTAAACTTAGGTAAGGTGAGCGGTGGCTAACATAAAATTTAACAAATAAATTTTTTACTTTTGAATCGCGTGATTTTAAATAAAATATATGTGGGGTTTTTAAAATTTTATGATCTTAAACTTGTTTTGATATTAAAAAACTTAATAAATATAAAAAAATGTATATATTTTTGAGACACATTAAAACGAAAAGTAAGACCACTTGCATTGGAACGAAAGGAGTATAAAATTTGGAGTGATGCAAGCGAAAGGATAAAACCTTTAGAGGGAAAGATGTACCTCCTCTGAACCAATCCAAATGAGGATGGTAAAAGTTTGGTCTGCCCTTATAGGTTGGTCCATCCTTGATTCTTGATTCGTGAGCCAAACCATTAGTAAAGTTCCAAATACTCTACAACAACATACATGGTACAATCTCACGGGTCAGAACGTGGGGCCTGGGAGGGTAAAATTCAAAATACTGTCTTCTGAGAAATTACATAAATGATCCTTTGTATTAGGCTAGATCTATAATTATCTCTTTTTTAGTTTTTTTTTTATTTACATCAGGAAAGGGAGGGGATAAGGAGAAGAAAATGTTGTGTACTGAACACTCCACCTCAATTGTGAAGACATGGGGAGTGTAAACGTGTATATAGTAACAATTGTATCTTTACCCATAATTAAAATATATTTCATATATTGTGTAAATATAATTATGGTAAAACTAGGATTTCTCTTGTGATTAGGTTTAGGATTCCTATTGCTCCAGAACCAGAAAAGGATGATGCAGAATTTTGACACGGTGATACAAGGACAACAAGAATTAAGGCAGAGAATTGACGAGATGAATTCCTTGTTCAACCAGTGGTCAATGCACTATCCACCGCCACCGCCGCCATTTTAAATCAAGTCTGTAAGTCGTCCTGTTTCTTTTATTTTCTTTGAGTCGTGCACACATTGGGGACAATGTGTGATTTAAGTTTGGGGGGTGTCTTATTTGTGTCTTATTGTTGTAATATGTTTGAGTCTTTTTGATTTTGTGTATTTTTGAGTCATAATTTTTTTTTCTTTTTGAGTCATAATTTCTGTCAAAGATCATGCATGCTGTAGTTACTAGAAACACCTAGTGAAGTAAGGTGGAATAATGTAATGGAATTAGAAGCAACTATCTAAACACTTAGGTTAGATATGCCAAAAACTCATGAAATCTGTCTATTTGGGGTTTCTGCTTAAATTGTGCATTGTTAAATGAGTAAAACCTATGTGTATGATTGCTTGCTATTTGAGGCGAAATAGTTAGGATATGCATGTTAGGGAGATGACTCAGGCAATTCTTTGTTAGCCAATTCTTACCACTCTTTTCTATCCCTGACATTAAAAATATCCCTAGTCAGCCCCGTTGAGCCTAAACATTGAACTTCTTCTTTGACACCCTATATTTCCACACTTGTGCCATAAGTAAAAATGTGAAATGATTGGAATAGAAAGTGTTAAAAAAGAGACAAAAAGAGTGAACAAGTTTGATGCACCCCAATAAAAGAGTAATAAGAAATAGGCAAAATCCTAAGTTTGGGGGTGCTTGTTATTCATAATACACTTCACTCTCTCAAAACAAAAGAGGGGAAAGATAGATATGAAATGAAGAAAGGAAATCAAAATAAAAGGGAAAAATTGAAGAGCTAAAGAGCTTATGGTACATAAAATGAGCCTAAATGCCTATTTTTACCTACCCATGCCTAAGCCTACATTACAACCCTGAAAAGTCTTGAAGATCTCTTATATGCATATCCATGATTAGTGGAGAATAGCAAGTAAAAATGTCATAGGAATTTTGAAATTGACATGCATAATTCAGTATTCTTACTTCCATTAAGCATGATTAGAATGAGTTTGCGAAATATCTAGCTTAATGTGTTTAGAATGCTAAAAATTCATGCTATATGTTCCTGCATATTATTCTGCTAATCTTCATGTTTTTCTAAGTAACACCAATGCAGCAAAGTGATCAACGTCGTTGAGTCTTTCTATTTTCTTTTTCTTTGTGTCTTTATTTCTTTCTTTTTGATCTTTGCTCGAGGGCGAGTAAAGGTTAAGTTTGGGGGTATTTGATCGGTGTATTTTATATACACTTTTTGAGTCATTTTTAGTTAGTCTTTTGTCCATTTTGGTACAAATACGTGTCGTCTTAGGATAAATTTTCTTTCTTTTGAGTCATATTGGTTAAAGTGGCTCATTGGCGGAAAATGAGCAAAAAGAGGGCAAAAACGGAGGTTCCAGAGCTCGAAATGCGACAAAGTGGCGAACCGTACGCAGCAGGCGGTAGCGCGCCTCGGCCAATGAGCCGAGCGCCACGGCGCTAATTTCGAAGGATGCAGAACTTAGGCGCGCGGCTGACGCGAAAAATCAGATTTTTGAATGAATAATGGGCCAGGCCTGAGGAAAAATCCTGCACTCGTTTTAGAAACTATAAAAGGAGAACCCTAGAGCAGTTTTAAGGGTTCCCTTTCTTGCCAATTCACAACACTTCTTGGAGTTCAAGATTGGAGACCTTTCTTTAGTAATTTCTTGTTCTTCTTTTACTTTATTTTCAGTTTATGTTGAATATTGAATTTGTTCTTGTCATGTCTATGGCTAGAAACTAATTCTAATATAGGGCTTTTCATATCAATTCACTTGAACCTTATATTTATGAATTAATGCATGTTTGTGGTTTTTCTTCTTATTGTTGAGATTTATTCAATATATGTTTTGATTGCTTGGTAATTACATGATCATTAATTATCATAATTCTTATGATTTCTAACCGAAATTCGAAAGGGGAGGTTGTGAATATGCTGTAGTTGGATAGACATAGGTTGAATCGTGGATGAAAATACCCCGATTACTTGTGTAGCATTAATAAGGTTTTTGTTCTTAATCCTCCTCTAGAGTCAACATTATCACCGAAAGGTAGAAAGGTGTTGTACTGGGGTTGAGTGTTTATATAACCTTAACAAGAGTATAAAACGGATTAGTAAACCTGCTATCTCAAATAGAATAAGAACCATAGTCAATTGCATTAATAAGTAAGTTAAGCGGATAATTGAGGAGATTAGGAAGCCCTATTTCCATCATTACTGAGTAAAACAACATAGTTAATTAGTTTTCATAATTAGAGTCAATAACAACAAATCAATTATCGGTCACCAAATAGATAACAATGAATAGAATTTGGTACTTGAGCACTAATCCCTGAGGACGATAACTCGGTCTTCTAAGACTATATTACTTGACACGACACGTGCACTTGCGTTTAAGTGTGTGCATTAAATCGCGCATCACGCCGCGACCCTTGATCACGGTGCTGTGGCACCTCCAATGGCTTCTTCCAGTGTCGCGGTGCCGTGGCGCCTCCGACGGCGTCATCCCCTCCTTCTCCATATCCAACCAAACCCTCAGTCTTGGAGCCTCCCACTGTCCCTACTCACCAAATGGAAACTTGTGCCAAGCATGGAATCTTCAAACCCAAAGTCCAATTTAACTTGTCGGCCCAAACTATTTCTCAAATTCCCAAGAACCCTAAATTGGCCAAACAAGGCCCTAATTGAAATGCAGCTATGTATGAGGAATTCAATATTTTAACTAAACAACACACATAGGATCTAGTACCTAGACATGAGGGGGTGAATGTGATTCGTTGCATGTGGTTATTTCGTCACAAATTCAGAGACAGTGGAGATATTGAGAGGTATAAGACACGACTTGTGGCTAATGACACAAATCAGTAGGAGGGCATTGATTGTGGTGAGACCTTCAGCCCGGTTGTCAACCGGCTACCATTTACACAGTTTTGAGCATTGTCATGGGCAAACACTGGCCGATCCATCAACTTGATGTGAAGAATGCATTTTTATATGGGGATCTGAGAGAGACAGTCTACATGCATCACCCGCCTGGGTTCACCCATCCAGCAGTTCCTCACTATGTGTGTCATCTCCGTAAGTCACTATATGGCATGAAACAGGCCCCCTGTGCGTGGTATGATCGCTTTCTAGATATATCTTGCAGATTGGGTTTGTATGCAGCAAGAGTGATACATCACTCTTCATTTTTCATCGAGGTAGTAACACTGCTTACTTATTACTTTACGTGGATGATATTGTTCTTATTGCCTCCTCCGACGGGTTGAAAAATGAGATTATTGTCTTGCTTAAGTCCGAATTTGCAATGACTGATTTGGAGAAGCTGAGTTATTTTTTTGGGATATCAGTGACCAGGTCTACCAACCACATGATCTTGTGTCAGTGTAAGTATGCAGAGGAGATCGTGTACAGGGCTAAGATGGCGAATTGCAAAGTTTCACCTACTCCAGTTGATTCAAAATCTAAGCTCAGTGCTGTGGATGGTGCTCCAGTCTCCGATCCTACTCTATATAGGAGCCTTGCAGGTGCACTTCAGTATCTCACATTTACAAGGCCAGACATTGTTTATGTTGTTCAGTAGGTATGAATATCCATGCATGCCCCTAGGGAGTCTTATTTCACTGCTCTTAAGTGTATCATCCGATACATTAAGGGCACACTTGATTATGGTTTGCACCTATACCCCTCTGCACCAAACAAGGTGCTCTCTTATCTGGATCACGATTGGGCGTACGTGTCCGAACACGCTCGCTCCGGCTTTTGTGTATTTAAGGGATAATCGATTTCTTCGTCGCGACATGCTACCCTATCTCGTTCGATTATCGATGCGATTCTTGTCTGAGACGTTGCAAATGTGGTAGCTGAGATGTGTTGGCTCATAAATTTACTGTTAGAACTTCAGTGTCCTTTGCGTCAGAGATAACATCTCTGTCATCTATCTTTCTAATAATCCTGTTCAACATCAGCAAACCAAGCACATTGAGATAGACCTACACTTCGTTTGTGAGAAAGTTGCGCTAGGTCATGTTAGAGTGTTACATGTTCCATCATCTTATCAATATGCAAATATATTTACCAAAGGACTCCCCAGACAGTTATTTCTTGACTTTAGATCTAGTCTCAGCGTCCGACCACTCCCGCTCCGAGTGAGGGGGTGTGTAAACGTGTATATAGTAACAATTGTATCCCTACCCATAATTAGAATATATTTCATATATTATGTAAATATAATTATGGTAAGACTAGGATTTTTCTTGTGATTAGGTTTATGATTCCTATTGTATAAGGGATGAATAGTGTACCTTATATATATTTTGATATTAATGAGAAAACTCACTAACGAAGATTAATATCATCTTACGGAGAGTTTACCGAGCACTTAAAACCCCTAAAATCACCTTATATAAGTATTTTTGAGCAATTATAACCCTTTAAATTGCTGAAAACAAGCACTTTTATCCTCCCAAATATTTAACACACTGCTAGATTTAATGGGAACCTCACAAATAGCCGGTAAGAAGGTGTGGGGGAGAAGAGAAGCCGCATTCCCAGAAGACTGTCTGCCGTAATCATTGCCGTACAGCTGTAGTAATAAATACATAAAGAGCAGCAGTATGTATGTACTCTCTCCGTTCTATAATAAGAGTCATTTTAATTAAAAAAAAATATCTCGTAATAATTATTATCTTATAAAATCAACAAAAACTTAAAAGTTAAAGTAACATTGCTTTGAAAAGCCACATAGTAACTTAATATTTTTGAATTCTCAATGTCAAAAGATTTACTTTGCGCATACTCTAATTAAAAGAAAAACTAATTTATTTTTATTACATAAAAATAATTTGGTAACTTCACATAACATTATTAGTTTCTTAATATGTGTGTTTTTTATTAAGTCGACACTTATTATGAAACGAAGGGTGTATGTATGTATGTATGTTTGGTCACTGTACAAAATTCTTATTTGCTTGCCGTCTGGTCCCCTCTTCCCCAGCCACTCACCTACTCGGTCGACATTACTATATTCAGTATATTGTCTTTTTCTTCTTAATGGTTCTATATTGTTCTCTTTCAAGTTTCAAGTTTCAACTACTACAGTAAAGAACAAGAGTGTTAAGTTGTATCACTATCTTTTTTATCGTCACGAATTATAGCAGAATGAATAGGATCTTTTCATTCAGAGGAGAAAGCATAGGGGTGCATAAGGTTCAATCTTTTGTTGGGTATATATATATAAATGGTCAGTTTTGGTCGAGTGATAAATACTTTTTCATTTTTAATAAAAGGTTTGAGGTTCAAGACTTGAGTATGAAATCACATTTGATAGAAAATTACCCTTAATGTGAGACTTCCATGAAATTTGTATTTAATTATATCCCAATGCGAGTACGATTTTGAAATGGATAAGACAAGAGTTAAGAGTACTCAATGTCGGAATTGAATTGATTTTTGTACCTTTTTGTTTTAATTTCCAACAGGGAGTTGTGGTCCCTTTGAAGCGGTCTACTGTTTCCTTGTTCGATAGACTTATCTTTTTAATTGAATGATAATTTAGATATTAAACTGTTATTTACATTTTGAAGTAAAAAGAAGAAGATAGTGGTAGAGTAATTATTTTTTAGAAAAAAAATATATCTTACAACTATTTTAAGATTTGAAATAAACATTCCGTAAATTTTTACCCAGTATTAGAATTTGATGAGATATTTTATCAGTGTTTGAGATAGCTAGTTTTTGGTAAAGTGTATACGGACCCTTTGCCCCTTTGAGTTTTCTTTGTATATTTGGTGAATATTAGATTTAGGTTTGTATTTTAATTAGTAGTGTAATATTATCATAATTGTAAAGTTAGTATTCTTATAGAATATGAATTCCTATGTAGAATAGGAAGATGATTTTTCTTGTAAATTGAATATATATGTCTTTCTTTAATAAGAATAATCAAGAGATTATTTCTTTCATGGTATCAAGAGTCTAGGTTCTCTTTACCCTGCTTCCGCTCCTCAAAATTTCTTTTTCTTTTCTCGAAATTTTGCTCTATATTTTCAATTTTTTTGTGCTCTTCCTCTTTCACAAAAATCGAGTATCTTCTCTTCCAAAAATCTTCCTCACAAATTCTCTTCTCTGAATCTTGTTGTCCTATTCCCTATGTCTGATAAGAACACTTTTCACCCTGCCCTCACAGTTTCTAATATCAAGAGCGTTCTTCCTATCGTTCTTGACCTAGAAAACGTTCAATATGGAACGTGGGCGGAATTATTTAAGATTCATTCTTTGGCACATAAAGTCCTCCACCATATCATTCCTCCAACTCCTCCAAATGGGGGTGATACGACATCTACTTCTACGACGATTGTGCCCACTAAAGAGGCATATCCAGAATTATGGGTCATGCTTGATGCTTATGCCACTATCTCCTTGGACCTTTTACAGACGATTATAGAACCAAATTCCACAGCTATGGCGGCGTGGGATCGATTGCGCGCCATATTTCAAGATAACAATCATTTTCGAATTGTTATCCTTGAGCAGGAATTCTCCCAGGTGGCTATGGCGAGTTTTCCCAACGCTTCTTCTTATTGCAAACGTCTCAAAGACTTGGAAGACCAACTCAACAACGTGGGTTCTCCGGTTTCTCAAAGTCGTCTAGTTCTTCAGATGGTTGCAGGCCTGTCAGAGGCATATAGCGGTGTTGCTTCGGTGATTCGTCAGAGTAACCCCCTGCCAGAATTTTATCAAGCTCGTTCTATGCTTACTTTGGAGGAAGCCGGATTGACTAAGAAAGTGGAGATTGGGGCCAGCCCTGTCGTCATGATGACTACTTCTAATTTTACTCCTTCCAATCCAGCCAACATGACTCAAAATCACAACAACGGGGGGTGGTAAGAAGGGCCAGAATCAGAAGAATAATGGCAAGAATCGTGGCAGCAATAACGGAGGCAATCGTCAGCAGCAGCAACAGTCTTGGAGCCCACAGGGACTCCCTGGATAGTGGCAGTGGGTCCCCGCCTTCTGGCGCGCGGTTCCACCTTCTGTCGCGGCAAAACCTTCTGTCACGCGACTTCGGCCTTGACACGCGGCGCCTCGATGCGTGGCCCGGCTCTTCCCGATTCGAACTCGAGGATCGGACGGCGTATGGCGGCCCAGCGATCCGAGATACTGGTCTCGCCCCATCACCCAACCACGCGATGGGAGCCCGCTGACGACATTGAAGCGATGCATACGGCAGCTTGACTGGCCGGACGATTGGTACATGAACACCGGCGCCACTACCCACATGACATCCGATCAAGGTACTCTCTCATCTTATTCCAATTTGAGCACTAATCGTGGTATAACTGTTGGTAATGGCAATTCTATTCCAATTAAGGGTTAAGATCATAAAACTTTATCCCCTCCTCATCCACCCTTGTCCTGAAACATACCCTTCATGCACCAAAATTGATTAAGAATTTGGTGTTTGTCCGTAAATTCACCACTGATAATTTCTATTAATTTTGATCTGTTTGGGTTTTCTGTGAATGATTTCAAAATGGGGAGTCATCTCATGAGATATAACAGTAGGGGTGATCTTTATTCAATCACTCCAAGTCTCGGCATCTCGCGTCAAGCTATGTCATCCATTTTTTCAGCTCTTGCTCATTCCTTGTGGCATGCTCGTCTAAGTCATCCACGGTCTTCTATTTTATCTTCTTTAGATAGACATTAGTTTATTACTTGTAAGGGTACGCGTAGTACTCCACTTTATCAATCCTGTGCTTTGGAAAAAAATATTAAGTTGCCATTTGTAGCGTCGAATTCTACTACTTCAATGCCATTTGATATTATTCACAGTGATTTGTGGACATCTCCGGTTCTCAGTTCTATGGGTCATCGTTATTATGTTTTATTCTTAGATGACTATTCTAAATATTTATGGACGTTTCCAATTGCGAAAAAATCTCAAGTTTTTTCCATTTTCATAAAATTTAGAGCTTTCATAAGAACACAATTTGAACGAAAAATAAAAAACATTCAATGTGATAATGACAAAGAGTATGACAATGGGGAATTTAGGGAGTTTTGTGCTCAAAATGGGATAAAATTTCATTTTTCTTGTCCTCATAGATCTTCACAAAATAGGAAAGCTGAGCAAAAATTTGTACCATTAATAATATTGTCCGCACTTTATTGGTTCATTCTTCTGTTCCTTCATTATTTTGGCATCATGCGCTACAAATGACTACCGATCTACTCAATATTCTTCTTCTAAAGGTTTGACACATCCATCCCCTCTCAAAGTCTTATATAATAAGTCTCCGTCATATTCTCATCTTAAGGTCTTCAGATGCTTATGTTATCCACTGTTTAAAACATCCACTACAATCAACAAACTTCAGGCACGTTCTACTCTTTGTGTGTTTTTGGATTTTCCGTCAAATCACCGTGGTTATAAATATTTTGATTTGTCCTCTAAACGAATCATCATTAGTCGTCATGTTCTCTTGATGAATCTCAATTTCCCTTTTCTGAAGTAGAAAAACCCGTGCCTAGTTCCTATAATTTGTGGGTGAGGATATCTCCCCCTATGTTCTACGTCATTTTTCAGATTTGCCCGAAAAAATGCCTTCGACGGTAATTCCAGAAATTCTCAAAAATTCCCAAAATTTACCCAATCCAGCCCAGAGTCTTGGTCCAGTCACTCGCAGTCAATGGGGTATTTTTAAACCAAAAAGACATTTCAATTTGTAATGTTTTGTCCCCCTTACCCCGTAATCATGTGTCTGCCTTAAATGACCCTAATTGAAAAATTATCATGACCGAGAAATATAATGCTCTTATTGATAATAAGACGTTGGAGTTGGTACCCCTTCCATCTGGTGTTAATATTATTCGGTCTATGTGGATTTTTATTCATAAGAAAAATTTTGATGGTTCATTTGCAAGGCATAAGGCTAGACTTGTAGGTGATGGTAAGACTCAGCATGTTGGTGTGGATTGTGGTGAGACATTTAGCCCGGTGGTCAAAGCAGACTACCATTTGCACTGTGCTCAGCTTGGCTCTTTCAAAATCATGGCTCATTCATCAGTTAGATGTGAAGAATGTTTTTCTACATGGTGATCTTGAGAGGCGATGTATATCGTCGTAGTTGGGGTTCAGGGATACTAGATATCCTAATCATGTCTATCTATTGAAGAAGTCCTTGTATGGACTTAAGTAGTCTCCACGGACTTGGTATAAGAGGTTTGCTGATTTTGTTTCGACTATGGATTTTCTCACAGCAGGTCTGATAATTCATTGTTCATATATCGTCGGGGTTCTTCCATGGCTTATATATTGTTACATATTGATGATATTATCTTGATTGCCTCTTCTGATGCTTTGAGAAAGTCTATTATGACAATGCTCAGTTCTGAGTTTGCAATGAAAGACTTAGGACCCTTGAGCTATTTTTTGGGAATTGCAGTCGCTCGTCATGCAGACGGATTGTTCTTAACACAGAGGAAGTATGCATCAGAGATCATTGAGAGGGTTGAGATGTCATCCTGTAAGTTCACTTCTACTCCAATTGATACTAAACCCAAGTTGGCGTCGCGGTAGCTCTCCGTATGAGGATCCGACCCGCTATCGTAGTCTTGCAGACGCCCTTCAGTATCTTACGTTCACAAGACCAGACATTACATATGCAGTCCAACAGATATGTTTGTTTATGCATGATCCCAGAATTGAACACATGAATGCTCTCAAACGCATCCTTAGGTACATTCAGGGAACACTTGATTATGGTTTGCATTTGTACCCTTCATCGACGTCTACACTTGTCTCATATACAGATGCTGATTGGGGTGGTTGTCGACATCGACGGCGATCACGTCCGCTATTGTATGTTTTTGGGTAATAACTTGGTCTCATGGTCTGCCAAGCGTCAATCTACGCTTTCACGTTCAAGTGCAGAGGCCGAGTATCGAGGGGTAGCCAATGTGGTTTCCGAGTCATGTTGGTTACGAAATCTACTTTTAGAGCTTCATTGTCCTACTGAGAAAGCTACCTTGGTGTATTGTTATAATATAAGTGATATCTACCTTTCTGGCATACAGTTCAGCACCAGCGCACTAAACACATAGAGATAGATATTCACTTTGTTCGAGAGAAGTAGCTAAAGGACAAGTACGCGTCTGTCATATCTCTTTCAGATATCAGATTGTAGACATCTTTACAAAGGGTCTTCCCTCGGTCATTTTTAAGATTTTAGAGACAGTCTCAGCGTACGAAGACCGTCCGCTATGACTGTGGGGAGGGGGATGTGTTAAAGTGTATATGGGACCCTTTGGGTTTCCTTTGTATATTTTGTGAATATTAGACTTAGGTTTGTACCTTAATTAGTAGTGTAATATTATCATAATTGTAAAGTTAATATTCTTATAGAATAGAGATTCCTAGGTAGAATAAAAAGAGGATCTTCCTTGTAACTTATATATATATGTGTTTCATTAATAAGAATAATCCAGTGATTATTTCTTTCAGTTTTGTGTAACCATAATTGTATTTTTGTTGAGAACCGATGTTATTTGACCTTTCCAATTCCAACCACTTCAGAAAATGAAAATAGTTGAAATATATTACTCATCTCCAAATTTGCTGCTTGTTCAGTCGCTAGCTTTTCAAGAAGGTACAACAACATCAATAACAATTTAGTGTAATTCCAAAGTGAAGTTATACAACAACAACTGAAATTCTACACTGTAGGGTCTGAAAAGATAAATGTACACAAATTTTATATCCACATTAAAAGGAAGAACGACTATTTTTGGAAGACTCTCGATTCAAGAAAAAACATAATTACAAACAAGACAATTAAAACAAAGCACGAGTAAAGAAAGAACAAAGACTACAACAATCCAAAGTGAAGTTATAATTACGGAAAAATCCAATCTTACAATAAGTGATACTTCAATTTTTTACTCTATATTTAAAATTTTAATTGAATTTATATTTATTAAATTAGAAATAAATATAATTATTGTCCAATTTATCGTTTGAGTGACAAATTAAAGGAGGCAAAATCAAATGGTCCAGAACAGAATGAAGAAGCCACACATTCCCTTGTCTTCAAGCAAGGAATTTGATACATCTTCTGACCAATTACGTGTCTCTTAGTGAACACGCTCCTTGTCCCTTGGTTTCATATAAAAACTTAGTATGTTCTTAATTACGTGGAAAAAGTTTGGTCAACAAATTAACTAAAGACTTCATATATATTATTGGAAAAGAAGTTGATTTGTCTTCGGAAGTAATATGTACATATTTAATTAGAGATAGTTTAGTTAAATTATATATTTTTTCTAGGAGTTTTTATTTTTTTAAAGGGTATGCAAATGACTGAGTGAACACTCTTTTTTATTCGAAGTAAGTAGTACTCTCTTATCTCAAATTATTTGTTGTGTTTACTAAAAATAGTTATCTCAAATTATTTTCTATTTTAGAAGTCAAGGCATAATTAATTATATTTTCCCATTTTAATTTTTGTCATTAATGAAGATAACACATAAATAGAATAATTATTTAATGGATATAGAATATAACTTAGACATAAATAAAGGTAAAAATAATCAAATTTAATTGATATTTTTAAGAGGCGTAGAAAATAAAAAAACGACAAATAATTTGAGATGAAGAGAGTAGTATAATTATCTTAATTTAATACTTGAAAAAGGTAGGATAAGGGATTTGATTATCTTCACTTTCGTTGATTGATTTTCAGCTTAGCATTTTGGTTGTGGACAATAATCATCTTTACACTTTTATAACATTACATGATTACACAAATCATACATATATTCACATTATTGTACTTCAAATAGTCAGATAGTTGTGTGCTAAGGTCAATTTAGTAACCAAAAGATTTTCCAATTAAACTCCCCATTTCATTTTAACTGAAGTTTAGCTTCACAAAAAACTGTCCCAAAATAATTATTACTTTCAAAATTCAAGATTAAATTAATAATTGTTTAATATTAAAAAGTATACACAGTACTTAAAGAGAATATATCAGTCTACCTCTATTAAATAGATATAACTTAATAACTATATCTTATATTTAATATTTTTTAATGATTGTAAAGCGATAGCTAAAAGAAAATGTAGAGGGATTTTATTGTAATTTAAGAAAAAAATTATTTCTATGGAGATCTGGGATTCGGTATTGAATCAATCCAACATTTCGTTCGGTCAGTCATAAAAAAAACCTAATTCTATTGAGTTGATTCCATCTCCTTGACTTTGTTCACATTCAGTAGCAGTTTCAACCGAAAGGGCCAAAAATAATCTCAAAGTTTGAAAATAGACTCATAAATATCCTTCTTCTATCTTTTGGCACATCACCACTTTGATCTAAAAATATCCTTAACCTTCGTTTTTGTCTCCATTTACATATTAGCCTTTAAAATCCACATATTTTTCTTGATCTATCATACTTGTCTCAATCATAAACACAGTTGGACGACATTTAATTCTTAATTCAAGGATATAAAACTTCAAAATGATGAAATCAATCAATTGAAGAACCGGCTAACCAATATATTGCTCCAAAAAGGTGGAATCTCCCATCCAATGAGCCCCCACACTCCGGTCCGACAAGTCTGTGAAGAATGTAAATCATGATGACTCAATTAATTTCAAAGGTTAGACCAGTATCACGCTGTGCACAAGGATCCTCCTTTATTTCAAGAAGAAACCCCCACACTGTCGCTGACGGAATTCGATCTTTGGTCATTGCTCCAAATATCCCTTGAAACCAATTGAGCTTTCCAAGCGGAAAAAAGTAACAAATATAACCAATATATTAATATGCTATTAAATGGTTTTTACTGAAGGTAATATGGCTAAAGGATTCTTATTTAATGAAATAAAATTTGTGGGCCAAAGATTCTTTTGTTCACTGGTCCACGTAACCAGATTTTGGGTTCGAACCGAGCAGTAAAGAAAAACTTGGCAAGATAAGATTTCGTAGATGTGATTGCTCAAACTTAAGCACCACCAGAACCATACTTCTTTCCGAGTACAAGTAACTGGAGTTTGTCGTAGCCAGAAAGGACACCAGCGCCAGCAATAGCACGAAGAATGTTTGCACCAGCACCCTTGAAGAGGGACTTTGCACCCTCATTCTTCAAGATTTGAGTAAAAGCATCCATTGAGCTTTTGTATTTCACTGCTTCACCAGATGTCATCATCATTCTCCGACGAACTGTGTCAATCGGATAGGATGCAAGTCCAGCACCATTTGTGATTAACCACCCTAGTGCAAAGCTAGCAAAGAAGCTATCCTGAAATCAAAATAAAAAAAACCATATGTATGAAACATGACAAATAATAATGGTTTTTTTTTTCATTTTTGGCCCGTCGGCCAAATATTAATTACAGGTTTCTAGCCAAAATATACAAAACATACACTGATTATGTATATTACATGTATATTTTATATTATATGTTTATTTATACTTAATATACAAAACATATATATTTACGACTATTATGTTTTAGAGCGGTCCAAAAATGTAACTATCCCAATAATAATATATCAGCGAACACGTGTGTGCAAATGCTTCTTTCATGTTTTCAATTCTATCAGATTGATAATAATCAAAATGAATCAAAGTATTGAAGGCATATGTTTTAGACATCCAGGGCAAAACTTAAACAAGAGGATCATCATGGACGCGATCACTAGAGTTTGCACAAAATAAAATTTGACAATGTTTAGTTAGTACAGAAGCAACATTACCTGTAGGTTCTGAGGGAGAACCGGCTTCAAGGAATCGTACAGACCAAAATAGAGACCGCGGTACACAATGATCCCAACACATGAAATATTGAATCCACGGTAAAGTCCAGCAATTCCGTCAGATGCTAATGTCTTCTTGTAAACATCAACCAGGCCATTAAACTGTCGAGCCCCTCCCCCTTTTGAAGCCTTAGAGTCATTTGCTAGCCTTGTTCGAGCATAGTCGAGAGAATAGACAAAGAAAAGGGATGAGGCACCAGCTGCACCTCCTGATGCAAGGTTACCAGCGAACCATTTCCAGTAACCGTCTCTGTCCTTTTTGAAGTTAAAAAGTCTCTTGAAGTAATCTTTAAACGCGAAATTCAAGGCCTGCACAAAAAGAATGAGAAAAATATATCACGAGAATGAAATGAATAAGGATCTAAATTTTACATAACCGATTTTGTCTGGGAAAAGAACGAGCCTGAGTTGGGAAATAACGAATAACGTTTGCTGTGTTGCCTCTCCACAGCGACATAAGCCCTTCGTCCTTCATTGTTCGGCTAAAACATTCACCTATGCCACTGTATGGTTTAGATAACCTCCCAGCCTTGATCATTTCATCCTGGTTCTGGATCAGGAGTTTCACGCGTTCAATTGGAGCAGCTGCTGTCTTCGACACTGCTGCTGAGACACCACCCATAAGAAAATCAACTGCAAAGCTGGAAAAACCTTTCTCTGAAGGAGCTCGCACAAAAACTGGCGATGAATAGGATGACACCATCGACATGTCATATTTTTCTTCACATCGATGCAACCAGGGCTTATTAGTCTGATTTCCATATTTATATTGTGGCCTTTGGTATGCTTGAAGATCTCGATTTTGAGTAGATCTAGCCATGAAGTTGCCAGCTACCTTATGAGCAACAGAGGGGAATTGGGGCTGATCAATCGTCATCTCTGCCTCTATACAACAAGAAAGATCGGAAAAATATTATACAATAGAGAGCCAAATAAATAAGGAGATCAAATGATAATGCTGCTAAAGTACAAGCACATGTTTGGGCTGCGGAAAGCAATACAAACATGTAAATGAAATTGCAAGAAGCATAGCTTTTCCTTACAACCACTAAGATATATTCCACTTCCAGACATATATCACTGACTAAATTTCTAGAGTTATGAGTTCTCTCAAAATTCCTTCAGCAATAGCTGTTACTGATATACAAAATATTGATCTGTTTGAGAGGACCCCACTTTCCCGCATCCCTCTCCCCACCAGCAGAACACCAGAACACCAGAGATACACAGCACGTGGGCCTTGTCTAATCCAAATAAAAATGAAATAGAACCGAACGAAGAAATGGGACAGGAGCTATTTTATCGATGGCCCGGCCACACATGTTACATAAGGATTTCTATTTAACTACAACAACACACTCCCGTTTTCCCAACTGAGGAAAATGAAAAATTCAACAGTGCAACAACAATTAAAATTGGGATTGGCTATATGAATCATCACTGGTCATGTTTCTTTATTAAATTCAGAATATTTAATAAATAAGAAAATATTAATCATGATGAATGTGCCAGTATTATAATTAAGGCTTATGCGCAAAACTTAATTATAGAAACAACATCAGCGTGAGAGTGTCTAGGAAATGTGGTAAGAAGAATCTCAGTTCTATTTTAGTTTCCCAAACCAGTTCCAATAAAAAAGAAAAAGAAATAACAGTAAACTAGAAAATGTCAGGTTATAAGTAATCTAATATACATTTCAATTTCAGAAAACAAGTGTGACAAGGTGAAATTAGATACAAAACTTACTCCAAAACAAATCATACCTTCACTCTTAGAAGAAGGTATTTATGAGTTTAATTTTTTTAAAGAGAAAATCAAGAAAAGGTCTGTAACTAATAAATGAGCTTAAGTTCTTGGCACTTGGGTTGCTTTAAACTGAGATTGAGAGTGGAGAGAGTCTTGTCTTCCTTTAACCGTGGAGTAAAAATAGAAAATTATAGGCAGAGAGGGAATTAAGGAGACTGTTATTGGTGTAAATATGACATCTATACTCTGTGTAGCAAAATTATAGGTGTGAGTTTTAAATTTGCAACTTAACTATTTTATTTTTTCATAATTTTTTCATTTGGTGCAAAAAAAAAAATCAATGCCGCTTAACACTTTTAAATTAAAAACGGGAAATTTCAAAAGAAACATAAGTCTTTTAAGATTTGCTTTCTTATTTTATTTGTATTTTGAAAATTGTAAAATAAATATAAAAAATCTTTTAACGTTTGTTTTCTTATTTTATTATAAGGCTTGGTATGCACGTTATTCCAAAAAAAGGAAGTTTCAAGTACATATGTCTATTACCCAAGGGAATGGAGAGATGAATGACGATGTCACACATCGTATTGGGGCAAAGTGAATGAAATGGAGGCTCGCATCTGGAGTCTTGTGCGACAAAAAGGTTCCACCAAAACTTAAAGACAAGTTCTATAGGGTGGTGGTTAGACCGACTATGTTGTATGGGGCGAAATGTTGGCCAATCAAGACTTCACACTTACAAAAGATAAAAATTGCGGAGATGGGGATGATGAGATGGATGTGTGGGCATACAAGGAGAGATATGATTAGAAATGATGATATCCGGGAGAAAGTGGGAGTGGCCTCGGTGGATGATAAGATGCGGGAAGCGAGGTTGAGATGGTTCGGGTATGTGCAGAAGAGAGACACATATGCCCCAGTGCGGAGGTGTGATAGGTTGGCTATGAACGGGTTCAGGAGGGGTAGAGGTAGGCCAAAGAAGTATTGAGGAGATGTGATTAGACGGAATATGACGCACGTGTAACTTAATGAGGATATGACCTTAGATAATGGGTTGTGAAAGACACTTATTAGGGTAGAAGAGTAATAGGTACTCAAGTGTAGTCCTATTTATGCTTACAAATTGATAGTTGTAGTGTTATTACTGTAGGCCCGATTATTCTATCACAGATATAGGCACATTATTGCTTTATAATCCACTGTAGTCTGATTTCTGATGCTATGTGTTCTTTAGTGTATTTTGTTTAGCTTATTTAGTTGTGTTAGCTACTACTCCCTTTTGTTCGAATGCACTTTATACTGCTTTAATTCTTTATCTGAGTCTGATCGTTTCTCTTGTTTTATTTTGATTGTCCTGCTTGTGATTATGCTTTGTCTTGAGCCGAGGGTCTCCCGAAAATATTCACCCTACCTACCAAGGTAAAGGTAGGATCTGTGTACACTGTACCCTCCCCAAACTCTACGATATAGAATTACACTGGATATATTGTTATTGTATATCTTCTATTCAAGTGTCCTCTCGAAAAAGTTGAATGAATGATTACATGTATAATTTATGATCCAATAGAAATATGGGAATATAATTTAGCTATAAAGAACAAATTTATCTACTAGCATGTGGAGCCCGATTCTTTTCATATATCAAGTACGTAAAAATATTTTTATTCTCTAACGATGCTGAGATTTGAATGTAGAATATTTTATCTGATATTATATTGAATTGTGTGATCAATTCATATAAAACTTAACAGAAAAGTTTTATTATATTTTTGAAATTAAAAGATAATATCTAACCAACCAAAACCTTAGTAGAAGTATGAATACATTTCACCTTCTCAAGAAAATGTGTACCTCCGCTAGTTAATATCATGTATGAAAATCAATGGTTAGTTTGATATTAACCAATTAAGAAACATTCTAAGCAAACGTGAAACCTTATTAATTTGTCTATAATTTTTAATTCTTTTAGGTAAGGAGTATGTATTTGAAAGTCGAGACACTATCTTTTTCTTCTTCCAAGGAGATATTGAACGTTTTCTCTTAGCGTAAAATTTATTTTTTACATTGGAATTGATTTTGATGATATCAGTGAACAAAAATGTTAAAAGAGATACATTCGTGGAGCAACAACTTCATTCCTTCGATAAGTACATCCAAAATATGCCACAAGTTGCACATTCTTGAAAGATTGAAATTAGAAATTCAGAGATTAGAACTTTATGTATCTTTTTTTATAAAGAAAAAAATAAGCTTTATATATACATGAAGAACTTTCCACACAAGTTCTGGTCATTTTTCCATGAAGTTTTGAAGTTCAGCTTTCACCTTACATTGTAAAATCAAGTTTTCTTTCTCTTTCGCAGCTAGGATTCCGTTATTTCTTTATTTCTTGATTGTTTCTTTTCAAGAAGTAAAATGAGGGTTAACCCTTTACCCTGAGTTTTTATCGTTACAAAGTTTATTTTTTCTTTGTGTGTGTGTGTCACATTGGGTCCTAAAGAAAATTAAGAAACATAAGTAGAATTGATAACATATAGATTTGGTCCGAGGTCAATTTGCAATGTTTATATTGGATAATAATGGATGTACAGAAATAGTAATTAACTATTGCAAGTGTTTCGAAAGGATAAACGATAAGGTATTACAATAACAACAAACTTGTGGCCAACAATAATTATGACCACAACAAGCTCTTGAGTTCTTGAATAAGTCTTGGAGTCTTGTATCTTTGTTCTAACTGCCGAAAGCTCCTAGAATCTTGATAACCTGGAATCAAGAGACACTAAAACAAGAAGGGTTACAATTGTGCTGAGTCGAGTGATGTTCTCTCTGTCCTTAAAACAAGATTGCCCCATATATATCCTTTTACGTTAATAGACAATGCTTCCAAGATAAAACAACATTTAACAAATGAGCAAAGGAAACTCAAGTGTTTCTCAAGAAGAACTTTGAGTGTTTGATATATGTTAGAGAGGAAGAAGATTTTCAGAACTTTGCAAGTGTTGCAAGTCTTTCAAGTGAATCTAAGTTCAAGTACAAGTGTTGAATGCAGTCCAGTTGAGCCAAAGACCTCAATTTATAGTAGTGTAAGAAGGCCTCTTCAAGTTCCCATGTAATGGTCATTCAATCCACCAAGGAATGCAGTCAAATAATGGCTGATTTATGAAGGAAAAACTGACATTTGAATGCTCCAAAACGTCCCCATAATCAGCCAAACTTTTGAACTTCCGTCGCACAGACACTGTCTCGAAAGCGCCGCGGCTCGGCCTCGGAGGCGCCGCGGCTCCAATAGGCAAATGACCAACTAGCATCGCGGCCCTGGTGGTGGTTGCATCGCGACCCTTTTTCGACCTGTTTCAATCTTACACTCCACACACTTCTTCTTTCATTTATCAACGTGAACACTCGTCATTTAGCCAACGACCGTCCATCATTCTATGTCTCAAATTTTTTACTTACGTACCAATATCTCTTTCACTAATGAAAGGTTTAAACCATAAATCTATATATATGTATATAAAGCTGGGAATAGAAAATGTGGTGTGGCACCTTCCTATGCCCAAAAATTGCATTTCTCTTTTCTCCTTTTTTGAGAAATTTTTTCACTTTCCCCTTCTTTTTTTTTTTTTTTTGCCTATTTCTCTCATCTATTATTTATGTGCGTTGCATTAGGAAAAACTCGACACTAGCTTTTAATTTTTACCACAGGCAGTCGCTCTTTCTCTCGCTGACCACCGATTATAGTGTCTATTGACGGAAACAAAGCGCCTCCATCTCTTCTACTTATGTCTTTGATTCGTAATCTCCCTCAAGTTTTTCTCCTTCTAAAGCGATTGACGTATTGCTATTTTGCTTATCGTCGACCAATTGATGATTATTCGCCCCATTTTATGCATTTTGTGTTGGAGTTTCTATTGAGTGAATAGGGGTGGAAGAACTGAAAAGGGTAGACAAAGTAATGATAGCAACGTTTGTTGAGTCTAGTGATGTCACTCTCTCTTTAAGACAAAATTACCCCGTATATACTGACTTACGGATAGTGGGTAATAGTTTTCCAAGATAAAACGGTAATAACTTTCACAAGTACAAGCCAATACTTGTGAATCCTTAGAAGAAGTAAGAACTCAAGATTGCTAGAAGAAGAATAAGCTCTCAAAAATATCCAGATTTTGGATCTATTTTGGATGATTTCAAATGTCATTTGAGACCTCTATTTATAGGTGCAAAGTGATCATTCACGTGTGAATGAACTAATTGGGTCACATAGAACTCATCAAAGGTTGTCTTGATCATGCCAAGAGTTGGCTGAGAAATGAGTTCATATTTCGAAGAATCCTTTAATTTTCGGGTTCACTATACGTATAGCGCCGCGACCCTAATCTGGCGGCGCCGCGTCACCAAGTAGGCAGTAACCAACCGAATTCACTGGACGACCGGCGTCGCGGCGCTGGCCCGTCGTGGCTCGGTGTCGCGGCTCTTCCCCAATTTTCGTAATTTGCACATTTCCTCTTTTCTCATACCGTCGTGGGAGACTCATCAATTTGGTCAATTAATCATCCATCCTTACATGCCTTAGGAACACTTAACATGTGTACCAACATCTTTTTCACTACTTGAAATTTAGCGAGACGTTGTACGACGTATGCATGTGTATGGAAATAATATTTCCGACATGCGGGGCCCCATGTGTTCAAGTCATTAAGGACGGGATAAACTCAATCCACTAGGTAAATTTCCAACAATCCCCTCTTGAAAGAGGTGTTGGTGCATACGAGGTGTCAACCGTTAGCAATCTATCAGCGGAAGTATATTGTATCGGGATAGGTAACCTGCGGCCTTGAACCTTCCCTAGTCAAATACCATTGGACATACTTACTGCGCGATGAACGTGATGTCTTGAACCGTCAGTGTTTAGTGTATGTCAAGACAATGATAAAGACACAATAATTATCCAATCTCTTGTTTCTTCTTTATTGTTTTATCCGTTGTGGCCGTGCACACACTTGGATTCTTAAGTGCGTACGATTGAGGCGACATGTCCTCGCACTTAAATAGGTGATCTTCTACAAGATACCCTGCAGTACCTCACTATACGAGTGTTAAGAATCATTAAAAGTATCTTCATCTTAACCTCGACTCTCGAGGGTTATGTTAAGACTTTGACACTTAACATGTATCCACCATGCAGGTAGCATTTTAATGTCTATCGCGGGAAGGCTTTGAATTAGTATTTCCATAAGAAACCAACATCCGGAAGTGCTCTTGCTTTTCTCGACGAAAAAAGTCATATACTATTGCAATTATTTCTTGGTGAATTGTAGGAAATGGACTGTCATTCTTCTTAACACTCATAAACCATATTAACCCCCATCTTGGCACCAGGCTGCACCTACTCAGTAAAACAAAACTAAATTTAGAGAAGTTGGAGTTATAATATGTGACAATGTCGAATCTCCTCAGTTATATTCGGAAATATTGTTTTCTAAATATTTAACTTTCTTTTACAAGAAACGACCTTAAAGTTATTTGTATTTTCAAATAGTTATTTGTATTATTCAGATAGTAGGGAGTGATCATACGTTGATGAATTCATTCACCACCGCTCGAAGCGCAATTAAATTACCTAGATATTTATATATTAATGCTTGCACTCAACATTTTGACATTTTCCTAGACACAGTTTTTATTAGGGAGAAGGGGCATATTTGCCCTCCAACTTTGAGAAAAGGGGCATATTTGCCCTCCGTCAAAGTTGGGGGACAAATATACCCTTTCTGTTAATAAACTTCCACCATGTGGACATATTTCATCACCATTAACTGCGTTGCACAGGTGGAATCCACGTGGACGCCACCTGGATGACACACATTACTTGATTGACAGAGTTTTTGTGTGGTCTATTAAATTTCCCTCAACGACAACATTGTATTCTATAACTTAGTGGTACCGGCTAGCAGTTATAAAAGTATTTTACAGGAAAATTCAAATTATCCTTCACCTTGCTATTCCAATTTTTCAAGTTCCTAAAGAATTTTATCGTTCCAAAATGCTCTATTCCCTTGCATTGAATCACTTCAAATACCATCTCTTTAGGCAATTACACAAAGCTGCATTTATCTAGATTTGAATTCGCCCTACCTACATCACCAGTGCATTCAGAAACCAATTATCTACCCCTTAACACAGGAAATTTCATTAGAACCCCCACTTAAGAATGGACAAAGTAGTAAAATTTATTTTTCTAAAAAATTATTACTATTGATATGTTGGATGGATAAGGGTGGAGCACTGGCGAGATCTGAGATGGTTGTAGTAGTACATGTGAAGGGAAGAAATTCCTACTTTTAAATCGTCATACTTAACAAGGGGCTTAGATATGTGGCTCCACGTTTTCCCCACAATTGATACCATCCCACAGCAATAACAATTCCGTTAATTACCCTTCTCCGTAAATTTGTTCTACAATAAATGTTACTTCTCAAGCATTGGATTCCACAAAAATCACATCTTCAAACATATTGATACCAAGGGCAAAACTAAATAGGATAGTGGAAGTTTCGCAACCCCACAACCCAAAATCAGACCTAAAACCCACTAGCATAATCAGCTTAGAAATTTGAACCTATTTGAGTTATTAGCATATAGCTTCAATCCACTTGACATACCAGTTTTACAAGAAATAAATAAAAGCAAGAATAAACTAGTGCACAAATTTGAAGAAGAAAGACTTGGGTGTTTTCCATTGCAGCGTATTTGGATTTTATTTCAAATCGGGTCAGGTAATTAACGGGTCGGGTCATTCAGGTGGCGCACGGGTGGCGTCCACGTGGATTACACCTGTGCAACGCAGTTAATGGTGATGAAATATGTCCACATGGTGGAAGTTTATTAACAGAAGGGATATATTTGTTCCCCAACTTTGACGTAGGGCAAATATGCCCCTTTTCTCAAAGTTGGAGGGCAAATATGCCCCTTTTCCCTTTTTATTATTTCAAGTTATTATTTGTTAAAAGTGTCTTTTCATATTGTTTTGTCATATTTTACTAAAAGTTTCTTAAATTTTCATGCAAGCTAAGGAGTTAAGCGAAGGCAGAGATAGAGCTGGTGATGAGGATTGGACCATGGTAACACGCAAGCTACAAGATGCAGACTTTTTTGACGAATGCGAGGAGGGTGAATTGCTAGATAGCTGCTTTGCAAAAGCCGACATCTCTCCTAGGCAATAAAGAAGTAGAAAACGTAAAAATAAAAATAACTCATGGTAGTCTGAGGAGTTTGTCCCAAGGCAACTAACTATCAATGAGAGTGTCAAAGCATAAGATGGCAAGGTACAACTAGGAGGAAGTCGGGTGCACTAAGTTCCGGCTATGCACGGGATCCGACAGAAAGAACAAATGATAAAATGCGTTGGATCAGAAATTAGATCTGCACTTAATTTCCCAAGATTAAAAATCAGGAGAAAAATCCCTAACGGTCAAAAAGGAAATAAATAATAAAAAACTCCAAAAGCCTTAAATACCAACGGTCTTCTTGAATACTCTTTGGTTCAGCTCCTTCCCAACAACAAAGAGACGTTGCATTTCATCTGTCATTTCATTCATTACCTCCAAATATCTTTCTTTTTTTTGGTATTCTAATGGAGATAGCCATTATTGATTGGAAAACCATTGATTCAAGATTTGTTAAAGATGATCTCTATGAGCATTTTAATGCTCCTAAATGGGTTGATTTCTTTGCCACTGATGTTCCTGTTGATGATGATGCTTGGTTCTGCAGACCTGGTAAATAACAGATGAGTTACAAATTTCTTTTTTACTTTCTTATTATTGATTTGACTTAATTTCGGGGCTTTTCTTTAATCCCAGAATGTAATCATCCAAAGACAGTGGAAGATTTCTATAAAGTAGCTACCCCTTCCTCCTCTAAGGTATGTTCTTTATTTCCTATTTTTTGGTGCCAAAAGTTTGTATTTAGATTTATTAATTTGTGCTTCACATATATCAGTTGATGAAATGTGGAAAAGGGTACTGTAATTTGAGTGTTTTTGCTAGTTTTAAGAATATCATGAAATAATTTCTTGTGTAATGGTTAGTTTCCTCCATTCAGTTCAAGAATCAAAGATTTGCTTTTGATTTTTCATAATTGGTGTCAGTGTTTCAGTTAGTTTCAAGAGTTTGCTAGTCAATTTATGTGCAGTAGGCAATTCAATAATCAATCTTCATTTACTTTTGATTTTTTTTTCATTGTGATGTTTGCTAGTTGACAGATTTTACCTTCAATGTTTGCCAACTTTGTTGAAATTTTACAGCATCAAAGATCAGCTAGTGTATCTGATATTCCTCTTGGGGAACGAACTAGGAGGTAACTAATGAAAAAAATCCAATCTTTTTTATGCAATCGATTGTACTGAGTTTTTATTTGGACAAGATTACTAACGGAATGTTGTTTGCAATTTCAGAGATGCAACACTGAAGAAGAGAGGGCAATATGATAAGATTGTTGAAGATAGTGAGAATCAGAATCCCAATTTTGCTGCAACCCCTCCAAGGTTGTTCAGGACTAAATTGATGAAACAAACAATCAAGTCGAGTGCGGAGAAGAGTGAAAAAGAAGAAGAGATACCAAAGTTGAGAAGTACTCTTTCAGCTAGGAATCTATTTGCTGGTGGGGATTTGTTGAACAAGGTATCCGAGTTTTGCAATGAGCTGAAGAGATTAGTAGTCACCAGGACAAAAGAGAGAGAGAAATGTGCAGATGACAACTTGGATACAAGTCCACTTATGGGGAATAAACAAAAGGAGACAATAACTGTTGATGATAAAGAAAAGGAAAGGAAGCCATTGCTGGAGGTGACTAAAGAGAATAATGAAATAGTGGCAAAGAGCAAGATTAAGGAGAAACAGAGAAGGAAATTGTAAGTTTCACATATTTCTTGCCATCTCATATCCTCACACACAAACACTTACATGCTTGCATAGCATCAAATAGTTTATTCAGTCATGGTCTGATAGTGTCATAATCAAACTTTAATTCACACGGAAGATCTCATTGCTTATAATATATTTAATTAGGCTGACAATACTTGAGCTAATCCTGAAATCTAACGGATAACCATTCGAGGCTGATCAAAAATTTATACTTGATCGGTTCAACCATGAAATTCGTAGTACTCACATTTATATCTATATTTCATATTGAAAACAATAAGTTCAGTTGAACACATATAGTACATAAGGTCCATCTGCCTTTGTAACCATTATGTGAATAACATCAAGAAGTACAATATTAGAGGTGGTGTAAATGTTTTCTATTGAGTTGCCCAAATGAAACCGTTGGCCAAACAGATACATAATGTATCATACATTCTTAGAGGTACTGAGATTACTGTGAACTATGTATGCAGGAGAAATGATAATGCAGAAAACACTCCAATACTTGTGGATGTGAAGAACATTAAGCGCAAAGATGAAGAAATCTTGTCCCAAATCCGCACAAATCCTCCCACGCCTCAGTGTTTCTCAGCCAGCCGTGGAATTACAAAGGCCACTCCATCTAAGGCCTTGAAATCTAGACCTCCGGTATGTGTAAACCTTATTGTCATTGATTTTGCAGTTGAATACTCGCGGGCAGCAGTCTGCATGCATAGTGATGCTTGTTCACAAATTTTCAGTGTCACTAACACATACCCTCTTTGCAGTATACTGTGCATAGTCCATCTTATGAACCTTTTTCATTAAAACACAGAAACTGTTATTTTCTAGTTGTTGTTAAGTGAATGAGCTATCATTTTCTCCTTGCAATCCTCATTTCGTGGGCTAACTTTTCGTATCGAGTTGATGGGCTAACTTTTCGTATCGAGTTAGACTCTATTTTCTTTATAGTTGACCACTTATATGAAATTAACATAAAGGAAGTCCGGTGTAGTCTGCAATGTTAGCTACAACCAACGAATCCTTGGATCAATTTCATATGATATTTGAGATGAACTTTGGCTAGAATAAGCACCATTTAGATTACTAGCTTGTCTTGATTGATGATTGTTTTGATAAATAAAAAAAGAAGAAGCAAGAGTTGCTCCGAAAATACTTCAATCGTGTTCGATGTTTAATGCTTTGAATTGTTGATCAAATTATCTTGGGACTAATAACAGTGCATCTGTATGATGAAACATAACATTAGGAGACAAGGGGGGTCCTTCAAGAACTAGAACAAAGCAGCAATGAAGGGGGGGAAAGAAAGGAAGATGCAGGGAAGATGATGGGTAATAATAATCAACAAGGACAGAGAGATGCTATTGTCGCTGAAAAAGAAGCTACAAGAGCTTTAGATGTTTTCTGGTTCTTGAAGCCTTGCACACTTGCCAGCTGAAAAAAGATGCAGGGAAGATGATGGGTAATAATAATCAACAAGGACAGAGAGAAGGTGCTATTGTCGCTGAAAAAGAAGCTACAAGAGCTTTAGATGTTTTCTGGTTCTTGAAGCCTTGCACACTTGCCAGCTGAAAAAAATCAAGCCAATGTTGCTGCTGAAGTGTCTTTCATACTTAAAAAGTGTCATTTTGTTTTTCCATAGATAAAATTCTTTCATTCTTTATAGTTTCTGATACACTCAATCAATCTATGCTTTTACCCCATTTATTTGGTCTTTGAGGATAATAAGTTGTAAGAAAACAGTTCAAAGGTCCATTGTATTAAACTAAGAAAACAGTTCAAAGGTTCCAGATTCCAGTGTATTAAATAATATTAGTATCAATTTATTGTTCACTGGAATATGCTTATTTATCCATGTTTGAAGTTGGAAAAGTTTATTTTCAGCATAGTATTCAATTTTGACTTAGTTTAGTTTGACTTGATTTACCTGAACCATCAAATCTCTAAAACAAAGTCTTGCAGAGAACCACCACCAAACAAACCACAAACCCAGAACCTATTATAGGTATAACTTGAAAATAAAAAATAAAAACTCTAAAAATGAAATTAAAACCCAAACATATTACTTACAAAGCAAAAAGGCTCAAACTTTCCTAAATTTTCAAAGTCAGAAAGATCTATGAATCTTGAATAATGTTGTTCTACCTTGTAGTGACACAAAGCATACAATTCAAGATCCTAGACCAAGCATGCCTTAACCTAGGATACATCCATCCAGTATAAACACTTGATTCCCTACAAAGTTCCTCCATAGTTTCCACAAACAGATTCAAGCTTCTCATCGGAGGTATATATAGACTCAAAGGCACTGCTGAAAACGCCACTGCAAAGAACAAGTGCAGCATCGAGACAGATGTTTTTTTTATAGTTTGTTGAAAAGCTAACAACTTGGATTTTCTTGAGAAAAGAATAAGGGGAGATGGGGTTTGTTGGTGGTTTTTTCTTGTAAAGTTATGAATATTAAGAAAAGGGTTGAAAATAAGAGTTTTTTTTGGAGGATTCTTGGTTCTGTGAAAGATTTGGAGGCACTTTGGTTTATGGATTGAGATTTGGATGAAGTTTGAATGGCAGTGGGCTAATAAAAGCTACTAGTTCAAGAAAGATCAGCCGCCTGTTTCTTTCCCCTCTCTTTACCGCCACCTGGTTGTCATGGGTGGTTTTGGGGTTTATTTAATGTGTTTCTTTTTTTATGGGGGGTTGAAGGGATGGTGGGTAGGGACGAGGTAGGGGCAGGGCATTGAGTTAATTTTAATAGGGTAAAATTTATTTTAATTTTTTCTTTTTTTATATCGAGCTTACTATTCTTGAATATAATAGTGTCGGTCCCTCAACATTACTATCAGAAAAGAACAAATTACTCATATCAGAATTCGAACTCACGCTGCAAGCTTCTAGCAAGATTTTAAGTCTCCCTCCTTTGTCATCCAGTTATGCCCCGAGAGACTTAAATTTTTCTTCCTTATCACTTATCAGTAGTCATAGGGGTAAAGTTTGCGTACGCTCTATCATTTCAGACTTCACTCGTAAATTTTACTCAATATATGGTCGTTGTATTTAATTTAAATTAACATAATTAAATAATGTGAAAATGTAGATTAATTTACCAAATTAGGTGATAAAAAGGTCGGTAAGAGAAAACGGTTATGTTATTATAGATTTGACATGAGCTTTACGCATTTACTCCATTTAGATTGTTTAATGACAATCTGAACATTGACAAAATTTATTTGTACCGATTATTTTTATCAAATTTTTAATAAATATAAGACTTTTGTTATATGTGTATTTGTTACCAGAAACATAGTTGAGTGACATATATATATATTTTTTATTTTTAACGATAAAGGTTAACTGTAGTAGTTTGATATTAAATAGTGAGACTTATACAAATGATTAGGGGTTTTATATTTATCATAGTTATAGTTTCAATATTTATAGGCGTAGCTACTTTTTAGTTGCTACATCCTCGCTCTATTCATAAAATGGTCTCGTTGTATTCATAAAATGACCTCGATGTATTCATAAATACAACGAGTAAAATTTTTGCTTAGTAAGTGTATTCAAAATAGAAAAATCTCCTTCAAAATATAAAATACAATAAAAAAATTGAATACAAGAAATAAAATACACTCAATACACTAAATTTTACACAAAAAATACAAATACACTCAAAAATTGATTACAATAAATAAAATACATAACGAAAAATTAAATTTTACATTATAATAAAATGAATACACTCTAAAAATACTTCAAATTCACTATACTCATTTGTATACACTCAAAAATTGAATACAACAAAAGAAGCTAAAAATGGGCAGAAAAGACAGAAAATGAGCTCCCGAAGCAAAAAGGACGAAAGTTGGCAGATCAGGACGAAAGACTGCAGGACCGCGGTACCATAATTACTGAGAAGTCGCGATTTTCGCACCACTGCCATTCTCGCAGATCGCAGTTGCCGTCGCGGAATTTCCACAAATAGAATTGTCGAGGGGCAAAAGGGTCCAAGGCACACGTTTTTGACAACATATATAAATCATTGGGACGAATTTTAGGGATAATCTATCACATATCATCTCTCAGAACGCAACACAACTTTGGAGGCTACAATTGGAGACCTAGTTTTAAGTAATTTTTCTTTCTTTAGTTTTCAATTCAGTTCATGTTTGAATTTGTATTAGTTCTTGGCATGTCTATGGCTAGGAGCTAAACACTTTATTAGGGTTTTCCTATTGAATCGCTTGAAACTCTCTTTCATGAATTAATGCATTAGTTTTGTTTCTTCTTCACTTAATTAAGATTTATTCAATATTGTTGTGAATGTGTGATAGTTAATTGATCACTAATTATCATAATATATATGATTCGAATCAAGAACCGAGAGGAGAAATTTGGATATGCTGTAATTGAATAGACATAGGTTAAAATCGCGGACGAAAGTTGTTACACCCCGTAGTTCCAGGGTATGTATGTGAGGACGTACGTACGAGAATACGACAGTAATATTGGAAAGAAAGAAAGATGTGATTTTTCGACGGAAAAGTTTCCGGGTTTTGTGAAGGAAAAAGGTTCGTTAATGGAAATTGGATTCCCAGATTTGGTATTTGGACTTCTTGGATTATATTAGAATTTTGGGATTTTATTTTCGGAAATGGCCACGTGGGGCCCACGGGAGAAATTTACGGTTTTGTGGGGCCCACTTTGTTTTCGAGATTTTCGATATTTTGGATATTTTCGGAAGATGAAATATTTTGGACGAGTAAGAGGGCGACACGTGTCACCCCCCCCCCCCTTAGGTGGCCATGTGGGCCGAATTGGAGGGACAAGTGTCTTGCCACTTGTCCCTTGGCCGAAATGGCCATGGCACTTGGCTCTTATTTTCGTTGGCCATGTGGTGTGGTGGGACCCACACACACATGGCCCAATCTAGACCACACACTTGCTATGATCTTGACCCTTGATTTCTCTATAAATACCCCTTAGTTCAAGACTTCATATCATCCACACTTAAGCTTTTCCAAGGCAAAAATATCCCCTCCCTTTAGCTTGCTCTCGTCCCCCCCCCCCCCCCCCACTTTGTGTAGAGAAATACTTCAAGTATTGTTGTATAATCCCAAATACCTTAGCCTAGTATCCCTAGTAGTATTCCAAAGTTATTTCAATACTAGGAGCTCGGAAATACTACTTTATTCCAATAGTCGCAAAATGAAACCCTAGAAAAATCTTCATAGCTTGGATGAAGTGTTAAGAGAAGTTGTTTAGAAACTTCTAAGGGTTGCTTGGAGCGGGTTGGAGCGTAAGGAATTGGAGCTAAACGTTGCTCAGGATCGACTTATAATCTTGGATAATTTTGGGCTTATCGAGGTAATGATCTATGTCCCCCTATTGTAATTGGATATTACATATCAGTAGTAGTTTAGAATTGAGTATAAGATATATTGGAAGGATGATTAAAAGAATTGAATCGTATTTACATTGACCGTATTCTGATGAACTTGTAGTATTATTGTGAGGCGATTGTACACGTCCAGTTAGGCGTGTAATCCCCGAGTTGTTGGCTTGGTAGCGGGCCTTGTTATGGGAGGTTATTTATGTGATTGCGGGGAGGTCTTCGAATTTTCCGTAGAATAAAGGCATTTACTTAGAATATGCTACGAATAGAACTAGAGGTTGATAGATATATTGTGGTTATTATAGGTGGACTTTCTACGCGCGGCATACTCGACTTGGCTTGCGGATTAAGCCGAAGAGGTATGTGATTCTTCCTATACTCTTGAGCATGATTGTTGTGAACTATATAGTACGGTAGACGTACGTGTGTGAAATGAATTTTGTTTGTTTAAAACATAAAGTGTTATAATGGCTTTATGGGAAGTTAGTTATAACGACTTTATGAAGATAAAAGAAAGATTTGATTTTGAAAGCTAAACGACTTGATTTTGAAAGTTAAGAGACTTGATCTTGGAAGATAAGAGACTTGACTTATAAACGATTTGATTTCAGAAAAGGAGAAGTAACTTGATTTAAGTATAGGTTACTTGTTTTGAAAAGAGTAAGTTATTTGGGTTTTACAAAGTATACTTGATGTTGTTTTAAAAAGAAAAGCACTTGGTTTAAAAAATATAGAGTACTTGATTTTAAAAGTCTTGTAAAGATTTTTACGAAGGTGAAGTAATTTGATTTGAAAAGAAAACGTGTTTTTGATACTACGAGTATAGTATCGTGTGGCTTTTACGTAAAAAGAGGTCTTTTTGAAAGAATGAAAGTATGTAGTATTTTTGGGTTGAAACCCGGATTGTTGACATAAAATGAAAGTACGTTGAACTTGCCTATGCTTGTTGTGATAGCCTTTGTTGTGCAAGTGTTTTGATTACGCTACTCTGTGTCTCTCGGTGGAGGCGGCTATCGATTGATTGATTGGACATACCGACACACGTTGGATGGTCGCGGGTATCGTCATTTATGAGTGTTATTTTGTTGTTTCTTTTGGACATACCGACACGTTGGGTGGCCGGGTATCGTCGGCTTTGAGTATTATCTTGTTATTTCCTTTGGACATACCGACGATGGATGGTCCACGGGTATCGTCGATAGGATGGTTTCATGGCCATGCTTATCTGAGGTAAGATGCCGGCACGCGGTCATTGTGAGGTTAAATTCGGATTATGTTATTAGTCCATGGACCGCTAATCCACGAAGCTTGCGCGGTGACGGCGATCACGGGCTTGATTTGTACATGTGGTTCTGAGCACACTTTAGATCGTGTCTGGTCATTTCTCGTGTATCGGCGGGCTCGTAGATAGCTTAAGATACTTGCCACGCGGTCGTATCTCGTGAGGCGGTAGACTGCACGTTAGATTAAGACACTTGCCTCGACCGATTCGTGGCTGATTTGGATCGTAGTTGGCTTCCGTACTTGGCGTGAAGTTTTATGACTAGCCTTAGGATCCGTAGTTGGCTATTCTACTTGGCGATCGGTTTGATAGCGACGCGGGATCTAGTGTTCAGGTTCACATATGGGTGTTGTTTTACATCATGTACTGCCGGCAGTGATGAATGAGTTCCACGGGCATGATTGATATTGTTGGCGTGAGACCCATAGTTATGTGTGAGTGATGATTTTGAGGACATGCGTCCCTTACTTGACATAGCATTTACTTGTCGCGAAATGGTTTTATAAAATGATGAAATGTGATTTCATTACTGATATTTTCGATTTCACATACTTGGTACTGTTATCGACCTCGCCCGAAGTGCGTTCATGCCGCAGGTAGAGGTACACCAGTTGTTGATCCTCGCTCATAGGATCGCAGTTCAGCGTTTGAGAAGCTCCGTTTCTCCAGAGGCTTATCTTTTGGTATAGTCCCCTGTCATTGTAGGTACTTGTACATTCAGGGGTATGGCGGGACCCTGTCCCGTCATAGTTGTTGTTATATTCTTAGAGGTCTGTAATACTGTTGTGGGCAGAGTTTGTAAAGGATTTTAACTGTTCGGTTTTATGTATATATATATACGGGAAGGTGACCGGTTTTGGTTGGCATGTTTCTTACTTTATGTCTTGTTTCATGTTTAAGTTTTTATTTCCGTTGATTTTCTCTGATGTTGTATCACTAGGGTGCCCGGGGTAAGGCACCAGTCGCGGGCCCGAGATCGGGTCGTGACAAAAGTACCCCGATACTTGTGTAGCATTATAGGTTATTGTTCTTAATCCTCCTATGTGGTAAAACCTATCATAGAAATATAGAAGATTTATGCACTGGGGTTGAGCGATTATATATCCTAATCGGAATATAAGACAGTCTAGTTAACCGTTATCTTAACGTAGAAGAAGAAGTCATTCTAGTTGCATTAAGGATTGAAAATAGTGGATAGTCGAAGATATTGAAAGCCCTAATTCCTTCATAACTGATTAAACATCAGTATCCACTAGTGTTAGATAAAAACCAAATCAACTTATCGTTTGCCAAATAGATAACCTAGAATAGATGTTCAGTAATTAGAAACCAGTCTCTGAGGACGATATTCGGTCTTACAAGACTATATTACTTGTAACGATACGCACACTTACGTTAAGCATACGGAAATATCCTGACAAGTTTTTGGCGCCGTTGCCGGGGACTGACATACTTCTAATATCGAACCATTTATTCTTAAGTGTACTTTGGTTTTTATTTTGTTGTGTTTATTTTTAGAACCTTGTTGCCTTGATTTGTTTGTTGATTTTGATCGATTTCAGGACGTAGTTTATGCGAAGAAGAAGAAGAGCAAATACACTTGTTCCTTTTAATCCTGAAATTGAGAAAACTTGCAAGCAGAAATATGTCGAGGAGATCATTGAAAAAGTTGGGATGTCCTCCTACAAACTGTCACATACGCCGGTTGATACTAAAGCAAAATTAAGTAACTCTACCAGTACTCCATTCAGTGATCCAACACATTACTGCAGCTTAGTTAGGGAATTACAATATCTTACCTTCACGAGATCGAATATCTCATATGCAGTTCAATATGTATGTTTACATATGCATGATCCGAAGGAAGAACATATGGGGGTTCTCAAGCGAATTTGCGGTATGTTAAGGGTTCTCTTCACTTTGGATTGCACATCTATAAGTCCTCAATTTCGCGTCTCTCATCTTACACAGATGTTGATTGTGGTGGCTGCCCGGAAACATGATGTTTCACATCTGGATATTGTGTATTTTTTAGAGACAATCTCATTTCATGATCGTCAAAATGAAAGTCGATGATGTCTCGGTCTAGCGTCGAAGCTGAATAACGAGGGGTAGCTAATGTGATTGCTGAATCATGTTGGCTACGTAATCTACTTTTAGAACTTCATTGTTCAATTGAAAAGGCAATTATGGTTTGTTGTGATAATGTGAGTGCGATATACTTATCAGGTAACCCAGTCCAGCACCAACACACAAAACACATAGAAATAGACATCCTATTTGTCTAAGAAAAGGTTGCACGTGGACAAGTGTTCTCCATGTAACGTTCCGTTATCAGATTCCTGACATTTTCACCAAAGGTCTTCCGCGCGTACTGTTTGACGATTTCAGGTATAATCTCATCATACGAGAACCTCCTGCTAAGATTGCGGGGGACAATTATGATACCAATCATTTCATTCCTAAATCAGATCATATCATCATGGGCGTCTTTGGGCCCCGTGCGAGCTGTGCTACCGCACAGGGCCCCCGAAAATGAAAAATTTTAGGGGCCCTTTTTTTCATTTTTACTAAGTAATATTAGACAAAATTTATTGTAAAGACCCATAATTCATAGGTCTTAGCCCAATTAAAGTAGGGACTGATTAACTTGAAGTTGTATTGAGTTGTTATTTACAATTTAAAATAATTTCTAATTATTGAAATCGTAAATTTACTTATATTATCTACTTTTACGAATTAAAACATGACCCCCAAAATATTTGAGACAACCCTGCATATCATTGTAATTGTAATTAGTATAATATAATTTAGGATGATTAGAATATGATTAGATAGGTCTTCTTTAATATTAGCCTTATAATGATATTGTACAAAAATGTATATATATATATATATATTTTAATCTTGAGAATAAAATAAGCATGGAAATATACAAATACCACTTTGCAAGGCATGTTGTTTTAGTGGCTCTGATTTATTCCACTTTACAAAGAAGAACCTCGAATGTCCAATTCCGAGGAGGCAAATTGGCTTTTTAAGTCACCAAAAATAAAACACATAAGAGAGAAATAGACTAGGAAAGTAATCTAGGTTACATTCTAGTTTAATTACTTCTTGCATTCTAAATAAGTTTAATTTTAGTTGCAATACCATAAATGACGTGACATCATGAATAATTTTCTTTTGTCGAGCATCTGTTACCAAAGTTTTCCTTTTCGTGTTTGGATCAACACTAAAGAAGGGGAGAAAACATGTAATGCATAAAGCCATAAAGTTTAGCACCAAAGGAGTAATTTGTCTGTTTGTGTTTAGTTAATTAATTAAAATATACTTTTAATCAATAATTAGTGTTTGACCAAACATTTAAAAAGCGTTTCTAAGTATATTTTTCATAAAAGTGCTTTTCAAAAAAATCAATTCATCATATAGCTTAGCCAAACACCTCATTTTTTTCAAAAAAAAATTACTTATAAGCTATTTTAACTTAAAAACACTTAAAATAAGCTAATTCAAACAATCTCATAAACTCGCCCCAACAGTATAGTGAGTATTTCATATGGGGTAAGTGTGAACCATTCTCCTAAGTCTGGATTAAAATTATGAGTTGTTGACATTTGATTACAGTCCATAATCTTTATACCTATGCAACTGTGAATTCAGAAATTCAGTCTAACTTCGGGAAACAAAGTTATCGGGAGGGAACAAAACAAAGAACCAGTTTTTATTTACTGTTGACTTTTCACCCCAATAATCGTTGGGTAAAACAAATTTACGGTAAAGATATGATTGAACTAACTCGATCCAAAAACTAGCTCGTAGTAAGGTTCAAATATTTTTGATGTGTTATCTTAACACTTAATTTACAAAAAGTTAAACAAGTCATTTCACCTTTGCAGTTTTCATCACTACACAAATCCTCTCCTTGTCAACACACGTTATGAAGAAACGGAGAGTTCCAGAGGTACTATGGAGGTTATTCCACAACCGTGCACGTACTCTCGGAGACACAATTTTATCTCTAATTCCTCTAAAAACATCACCGAATTGCAGCTGCAAAGGTCGCCGGTGCCTTGGATGCGTTGGAGAAGATGGAGCGACGTCGTTTCTTCTTAGGGAAAAGGATCCAGATGATTATCGGAAGCTTCTCAACCACTGCTTTGTTGTCGTTTCCGATCACGCGCCTCCTATCCGTAGCTATGATCCTCATTGCCGCTGGCCCCACCTTGAGGTATATCCACTTATGATTTTTTAGTAGTAGTATTTGTTTTATTTCAATGATGATGTGAAAAGAATAAGCATTTTCGAAATAATTTTGGCGGGAAATTGTGGAAATCTCATGTCATTCAATTTTGGCGGGAAACTGTTCATCTTGTGTGATTTTTTTTTTTTTTGGATATTTTCAAATATATACAACTTTTGAAAATTTACTCCACTTAGCCTAATATACAATATTATATTGGGGGAAAGCAACAATAATATACCCGGTGAAATCCCACAAAGGGTCTATATCTAGGGGAAAACATTATACATAATGTATCAACTATAAAATGTATAATAGTGTATAAAATGTATTTATATATGCAAATATGTTGAAAGTCGGGTGTTTATATACAAAGCATGTGCTACGTGGCGTAATATTTTCAGAAATTGACATAGAACGTAGTTTTCCCTTTTCTTCTCCTGATATTGTTTGACTATTTAAAAATGTATTTTTGTACGGTTTCTCCTTGGGTCTTTTGACTGTTGTGATGAAATGTTGAAGCTAGCAACTGTCACTGAGGGAAAAATTATGTTTGTGTGTGAGATGAGTTTATGAATTTTTTAAATTGTTTCGAAATGAAAATTAACAAGCCATATAATGATACTATGAGGTGAAAATATTTATTTTGAGTATATTTTGTTAGAATATTAGTATTAATATTATTATTAACGATAGTATGGTAAATAGTAAAATGATAATTAGGATTATGTTAATTAGGAAGAAGATTATTAGGGATTGATTATTGATTAGGAAGATTAGAGGCTTGATTTCCTTGACATTTGTGTGTATATTGTGTATATATTATTTCCTTAATGGAGGAATACAATTGAGGAAAACATTTTTCAAATTATTACATGGTATCAGAAATTTAAGGAAAAGATCCAAAAATATTTTCCCTACCCATTTTCGATCATCTTCCTCCCCAAATCCTTACATTGGCCGAAATTGTTCTTCATTTTTTTGTCTTTTTCGTCTCTCCATTAGTGGTCATCATTCACCACAACCAATTATGTCTGAGTCCAAATCATCTTTTCATTTTGCCTTTACTGTCTCAAACATCAAAACCCATGTCTCCATCAAACTAGAAATGGAAAACGTTCATTATGCTTGAACGCTACTTGAGCGGAATTATTCAAAATATGTTGTCGTGCTCACAAAGTTATTCATCATATCATTCCTCCAAATGATGGAAAAGGGAAGGAATTAACAATCGATGCAGATAAGGAACTATGGGATACATTTGATGCCACAGTCTTTGGTTGGATTTATGCAACCATCTCCACTGACTTGTTGCATACAATAATGGAGCCTAATTCAACAGTCATGGAGGCTTGGGAACGATTGCGAGATATCTTTCAAGATAATCAAAACTCTCGCGCTGTTACATTAGAGCAGGAGTTCTCAACCATTGACACGGTGAATTTCCCTAATGTGTTGCATATTGTCTACGCCTTAAAGTGTTGGCGGATCATTTAAGAAACGTTGGTTCATCAGTTACTAATAACCATTTAGTCTTACGATTGATTGCCGGCCTCAGCGATGCGTATAGCGGCGTGGGAACACTAATATGTCAAAGTAATCCTCTACCTTTGTTTATCAAGCACGATCCATGCTTGTGCTTGAAGAGTCGGGCTTGGTGAAAAAGACTTCAACTATTTCAAATTCCGCAATGATTACCACTTCCTCAAATGATGGTATTTTTTTGACTCTTCTAAAAAAAATAAGGGACAAAAAGACGTAATAATCATAAGAATAAGGGTGGAAATCGCAGAAATAAAAATGGTCGAGGCCACCGAAATTCCGGTGGCCGCGGAAATGACTCCAACACCAACTCCGGTGGTGGGCAGTGGCAGCAACACGGTGGCGTAATCGGCCGGTGGCGGGCGATGGCGGCGTACGATGGCGAGGCCCGGGCACAGTAGTGGTCTTGGCTGCGCGCCCAACCCGATCCCAACAGGAATGGGTCGAGCGCCCAGGCCAGCTGGCGATCCCGGCCAACCGGTATTTCGGCAAATAATGGGGGCGTCAGCGAGCCGAACCCATTTCGAGTGCATCTCTTCGACCGATGGCGAAGGCCCATTTAATAATGGCCACCTGCATATATTAGTCGCCCGTACGCGGCGGACTCAATTCACCGGATTCAAATTGGTATGTGGACTCCGGAGCGACGTCCTATATGACGTCCTCCCAAGGTAATCTCTCATCCTATTTTAATTTGAGCATTGATAATGTTATAATTGTTGGAAATGACCATTCAATTCCAATAAAAGGGTATGATTCTTGCAAATTGTCACCACCATACCCACCACTAATTTTAAAGAATGTCATTCATGCTCCTAAATTAATCAAAAACTTGGTCTTTGTTAGAAAGTTTACTACTGATAATGGGTCTGTTCGTTTTGACCCGTTTGGATTTTCCGTGCATGATTTTCAGACGGGGAAGCTTCTCATGAGATGTGATAGCAAATGGTAGCTCTATCCATTAAATTTACCAAATCAACAACCCAAGTTTCCATCTACTTTTGCAGCCTTAACACCATCTTTATGGCACCAACGTTTGGGACATCCAGGACTGGGAGGGACTGTTTTGGCCTCTCTTAAACAAAATAAATTTATTTCTTGTACCCAAACACAAACTCTAAATAAATGTCATTCTTGTGCAGTTGGTAAACGTGTTAAAATGCCATTTATTTCTTCTACTTCATGCACCCTTATGCCATTTTATATTTTCCATTGTGATATTTGGACATCACCCGTGTTGAGTTCTTCTGTTCATAGATATTATTTGCTCATACTAGATGACTACTCTAATTATTTGTGGACATTCTCTTTGTTGAAAAAATCACAAGTGTTTTCCACTTTTCTCACATTTAGAGCATTCATCCGAACTCAATTTGAACGGGATATCAAAAATATTCAATGTGATAATAGGGGGAGTTTGACAATAATCAGTTTTGAGATTTTTTCAAAACAAATGGTCTAAATTTTCGTCTGTCTTGTCCTCACACATCATCACAAAATGGGAAAGCGGAACGCAAAATTAGAACCATAAACAATATTGTTAGAACATCTCTTGCTCATGCTTCACTACCCCCATATTTTGGCATCATGCACTCCAAGTGGCCACTTGCCTGTTGAATATTCTTCCTCATAAAAACATGTTTTACCAAGCTCCACTAAAAATGCTTTATTGACGAGAGCCCTCATATCTTCATTTAAGAGTGTTTGGTTGCCTTTGCTACCCTTTATTTCCATCCACCACAATCACAAAACTTCAACCCTAGTCTACTCCATGTGTCTTCTTGGGATATCCTACTAATCATCGCGGTTACAAATGTCACGACATTTCTTCCAAAAGAATAATTATAAGTCGTCACGTAATTTTTGATGAAACAAATTTTCCGTTTGCTAAGATACATGAAACCGGGACTCACACCTGTGATTTTTTAGATGATGATAAACTTCTGTATCTAACACATTTTTCCACAGCTCGGTACCCACTGTTTGCGTTGGAAATACGAGTTTGGGCCCACTGGACCAAAAAACGATGGCCCGGTAGCGACCATTCGATCCAATGCTTGGGCCTCGGTTACGAGCCCGATCACCTCTCTCAATCTCCGTTCCACGCCCACAATCGGCTGGGACGCTGGCCGTCTCGGCTCGGGCCCAATCCGAACCTGAGGACACTTCGGCCATCACACTGGGTCGCTGATCGAACTTCGCCACTCGGCTAGTGGCGTCTAGTCTACTGGCCATGCCAATCGTCCGGTCACCCGTAGTCAATATGGAATTGTCAAATCTAATACCAAATATAGCCTACACACCCAGGTCTCGAAATCTGCCTCACAACTCAGTGTCTGCTCTAAAAGACCCGAATTGGAAAATGGTCATGGATGATGAATATCACGCTCTTATTAAAAATAGGACGTGGAATTTAGTACCTGGTCCATCTAATGCTAATATAATTCGATTTATGTGGATTTTCAGTCATAAAGAAAAATTTGATGGAACTTTTGAGCGGCATAAGACCCGTCTTGTAGGTGATGGAAAGACACAACATGTTGGTGTAGATTGTGGGGAGACGTTCAATCCAATGGTCAAACCGACAACTATCAGACAGTTCTAAGCCTGTCTCTCTCAAAAGGATGTCCCCTTCATCAATTGGATGTCAAAAACGCCTTCCTCCATAGACACCTCAATGAAACTGCCTACATGCACCAACTGTTGGGATACAGAGATCCCAAATATCCCAGGGCATGATATAAGCGGTTTGCAGATTTCGTGTCACAAATTGGTTTTTCTCACAGCCGTTCCGATAATTCTCTATTTATTTATTGTCAGGGTAATAATATTGCTTATCTTCTTTTATGTGGATGATATTATCCTAACAACATCATCAGACTCTCTTCACAAGAGTATTATGTCACAGCTTGGTTCCGAATTTGCTATGAAAGATCTTGGTCCACTCCATTACTTTCTAGGAATTGTTGCGACACGCCATGCTCTCCCAGAAGAAGTATGCATCTGAGATTGTTGAACAAGCTGGAATGACATCTTGCAAACCTTCGACAACTCCGGTAGATGATGCGAGATTTATGCACACACTTACGCAAGTGCACGTGTCGTGACAAGTAATATAGTCTAGGTAAGACCGAATATCGTACTCAAGGACTGGTTTTCAAGTACCGATTATCTATCCTATGGTATCTATTTGGTTAACGTCAATTGAATTGGAATTCTAAACTAATAATGCAGGAAATAAACTAATTATGAAAATACTTTGATTTAAATCAGTTATGATGGAGAATTAGGGCTTCCAAGATCATCAACATTCCACTCTATTCAATCCTTAATACAATTAGACTGACTTCTTCTTCTACGTTAAGATATCAGGTTAACTAGACCGTTTTATACTCCTGTTAAGGTTATATAAACACTCAACCCCAATGGAGAACCCTTCTACCTTTCGGTGACAAGATTGACTACAAAGGAGGATTAAGAGCAATAACCTATTAAGCTACACAAGTATCAGGGTACTTTCGTCTACGATTTAACCTATGTTTATTCAACTATAGCATATTCACAATCTCCCCTTTCGGCTTTCGATTAGAAATCATATAAGTGATGATAACTAGTGATCAATTAATTATCAAGCAATCAAAACAACTATTGAATAAATCTTAAATAAGTGAAGAAGAAACCAAACTAATATATTAATTCATGAATAGAGTTTCAAGTGAATCACAAGGAAATCCCTAATAAAGTAATTAGCTCCTAGCCATAGTCACACTAAGAACTAATACAATCTCCATACATGAATTGAAATAAATAAAGCAAAAAGAAAGAAAAGAAAATACTCAAGAACGAGTCTCCAAGTCTTCTAGCCTCCAAGGATTGTGTTGTGGAATATTTACAAGATGGAATGGTGGATGAAATAGAATGTAATGTAGGATGTAAGATGTAGAATTGAATGCATTCTTCTAATAATGTAGAGACTATTTATAGACCAAAAATCCTTTTGGTAAATGGTTAGGGATTATGTAAGTAGGAAAAATTATTAGAATCCTTTAAGGTAAATGTTTTAAGGTAGGAAAAGTTATCCCTTTAGGACTCTGAAAACATGTCAAATTTGGCCCAAAATCTCAAAAATCCTGCGTCGGCGCCGCGACCCTGCAGACTGGCGCCACGGCGTCGAAAAACCTGCAACTTTCTGAACTTCCAGCACATTGGGCGCCGCGGCGCTGCTGCCAGGCGCCGCGGCGCCGGTGACGTTTTTCTGGCGGATTTCGTTTCGTCGTCCTTTTCTCGTCCGGACTTCGTCTGATCTCCTCTATAATTCCCGGAACTTCTTAGATTTCATTTCTTAGCCCTTTTGTGTGCAATTCCATCTCAATTAAGCTCATTCTCTCTTCTTTTCGCCATTTCTCCATTTCTGACCGCTGTGACACAAAAGAAAGGAAAACGACCCTAATACTATACTAAACATAAATGAAATGAGTAAAATACTAACTAAAAATGACTCAAGAGGTGTATATAAAATACACCGATCAGTAGACACTAAGTCTAAATTGAGTGCTACCTCAAGCAAACCATTTGCTGATTCCACATTATACCGCAGCCTAGCAGGAGCTTTGCAGTATCTCACGTTCACCAGGCCGGATATTACCTATGCAGTGCAACAAGCGTGCTTATTTATGCATAATCCGATGGAGGAACTTATGCATGCTTTAAAACGCATTGTGCGATATATTTAAGGCACTCTGGAGTATGGATTACATCTCTACTCATCCTCCGTTTCTAAACTTGTCACTTACGAGATCTGTAGGCGAGGATGTCGGGACTGCACGCTCCTCGAGGTTATTATGTATTCCTCGGTACAATTTAATCTCATGGTCTTCAAAAAGAGAAGCCACAATATCACGTTCAAGTGTTGAAACAAAATACCGTGTTGTTGCCAATGTTGTGTCCGACTCATGTTGTATTAGAAATCTGTTTCTTGAACTTCATTGCCCAATTCCAAAAGCCACACTGGTATCTGTGATAATGTTAGTGCAATCTATCTCTCCGGGAATCCGATAAATCATCAACGCACTAAACATATTGAGTTAGACATGCATTTTGTTCGAATCGTGAGAAGGTGGCTCGCAGACAAGTGCGAGTGTTACATATCCCGACACGTCATCAAATCGCCGATATTTTCACAAAAGGGCTTCCGCTGGTATTATTTAAAGATTTTCAGGACAGTGTCAGCATCGCCGCCCTCCAGCTTCGACTGCGGGGGAGTGTTAGAATATTAGTATTACTATTATTATTAATGATAGTATCATTTTATGTATGGTAAGTAGTAAAATGATAATTAGGACTATGTTAATTAGGAAGAAGATTATTAGGGATTGATTGTTGATTAGGAAGATTAGAGGCTTGATTTCTCTTAGCATTTATGTGTATATTGTGTATATATTATTCCCTTAATGGAGAAATAAAATTGAGAAAAACATTTTCAAATTATTACATTTTAAGCAAAATTCTTTCAGAAATTAATTGAACAGCAATACAGTTGACACTTGAAAAGCAAAAAATTCTCATCTTTTCAGCTGAAATGCGGAGTTCAAGTTAAAATCTGCTAGTTATGATCATCAATGTGAAGAGTTTTGTTGCGTATACCATTTATTATTGACAAACTTGGCAGAAAACTGAGAGTATAGCAGGGCGTTTCATGTGTTTGGTCTTGGAAATAGCTAATAGTTCAATTTTTTAGCCTCTAAAGTGACAATAGTCCAATAGATTTTTCAGCAGTTTTACGAGAAAAGATTCACGTGTATTCCGTTTCATGCCTTAAGATCAATTCATTCCTATCACTTATCCTTGTTGCCTGGGCTAACTATACTCATGTTTTCCTGTATATAACGGGAAAAAGGGTTTCTTGTGTTTAACAGCCTAAGAAGCCTCGTGCCAGAATACTACTACTATCATAATCGTTTAGTACGTCAAAGACAAATCTTTTTCTCTGAGTACTGTGTGAAATGGATTCTGGAAATATGTAACTGGTTCAAATGTTTGATGGTACACAATTTGCTAATTTTATGGAGCCTTGGAGTAACTGGTAAAGTTGCTGCCATGTGACCAGGAGGGAGTTCAAGCCGTGAAAACAACCTCCTGCAGAAATGTGAAGTAAGGCTGCGTACAATAGATCCTTGTGGTCAGGACCCGTATAGCGGGAGAGCAGTCTTGTTGGCTGCCCTTTTTTAAAGGGAAGAACATAGACTGTAGAATGACAGCCCCGGGAAAAAGAGCCAGTTTGAAAGGCTAAATATGAATGTACTTTGGAACAGTTTCAAATAGTTTTATGTTGAAATTGGGGTGATCGTGCATGTTTATGAGTGTTTTTTTAAAATGGGTTTATGAGTATTTGACTGGTAGTTCTATTCCCTTTTTTGGTTTTTCATTCATGTAACTAGTTTTTTCTCTTTTTTTCTTCTTTATGTAAACACTTTCCATAAATAGAGAACTTTCATGTTTCTTGGGGTTTTCTTTTTGATAAGTACCATCATACACTTGGCGTGTACCTATTAGAATTCATCTGACAGCCTGATATATTGGTCATTCACCTGATGAATATATGTGGCCCATAATTCAGAGTTTGACAACCAATTGATCCATTTGGCTCTGGGAACAACAGCAAAACACACCTTATAGTGGGTGTTAGTGTGAGCTTGGCTCCACATTGGGTGTACTCTGTGCTGCCTAGAATGTGGATGAGGTTAATGAAGAGGTTCCGTCTCCAGAGTGCGATTATTGACTTTTTCAGTAATTCCCCCACTAGTTAGAAAATATAGTCATGAATTAAAAAGGTAATTAGGAGTTCCTTTTAGATTAGTAGAATGGTGGCTGAAATGTTATTTTTGTTGATTGTAGTCTCAGGACATAACAACTACATAAACTTGCAAAGTACTGCCTAGAATAGGTCCAGGAAATGCTTTGAGTGTAAAATTAAGCAGCTTTTTTTTCTACTATGACAAGTTTAGATACTCCTGGTTTACTAAATGAGAAGGTATCTAAGGAATGAGAAAGTATCTAAGAAGGGAAGCTCTAGACATCTCAAATGTTGCACTGTTTGTCCAAGTTCATGAAACACAACTAAAAGTTTATACGTGTGCACATCCTAAGATAAGGATCCAATATAATGCCTCAAAACCCTGAAATATGCTGCTTGTCTAGAAGAACAGGCTATATGGATGTAAACAGGAGTCACTGGAGTAATTAAATTTTCCATGTTGGTATACATTTGTTTCATACTATACTAAGATAGGTAAACTTGTTTCTTTTTCTTTCATAAATTTCTTGCATTTGACTTATAATCAGTACATGCCTGAGGCTATACTCGTTCAGTATGTAGGCATCGTTATGTCAGTGTGTATATACAACCTTAAAGTTACTCTAAAATGATAAGTGCTATAACAACTTTTAATTTCTATATTTATATTGATGCTTATATCTTCAAATATTGTTCCTATATATGCAGGAGTTAATGTGGGAATGAGTATGGTGCAAGGGTACGGAATATGCTTTGTTGGGAATTCATATTGTGTTTTTACATGCTATCTGTTTGATTTATGTGCTATCTGTTTGATTAATGCTTGGATTAGCTCATCTCTACGTAAGGACTTGGAACAATTCATCCAATGTGACAATTCATTTGAAGATGATTAGTTATTCATAAATAGCATTGATGACAACTCTCTAATTATATGATGCTTAAAATATTAATGTAATTGTAATATCCTTGGATTTAAGATTCTTTCAACCTTGTTACATTTCAATACTGCTGCTCTGGTAGGAATGCTTTATAACTGTTACTGCAATAGATGCAACTCTATAGTACAGTAAAATTTAACTTGAATTTTGATAAAGATATCAGTCTTTTGTTTGAACTCAGACTGAAAGTCTTTTACACCCTGCCATTTCAGCTTGTTAGAAGGACAATTGAAATGACAATAAGTGAGCAATGCAGCAGTTCTAACATTATAAGTTTTGGTTATGATAAGGTAACAGCAATGCCTTTGTCAAGCTGATTTCCTTTGTCTGCATTTTTGTTTCTGCTTTTTTCCCTTCAAGGTGGCAATGCTTTTGATTACAATTGTTCTATTTTTCCTATCTTTTAATCTGCTTGATGATTGTTATATATCTTTTTTTTTTGTGTCTGATAGATGAGCCGCTTTAGTGACACAGTAGAGCTTCTGACATCACCATCATGGAGCCTTCTCCTTAAAAGGGTGTGTGAGATATATTAGCTTTTCTGGTGTACTCTTATGTTTTCTTATGTGGTAGCGGGAAAGTAAATTTTATTAGAATGTACTTTGTCAACCTGCAGATTGGAGATGTTCTCATGGTTTATTTACTAAAGAACACCTCAATATTTTTGCGGCTCCCTAGAAACAAACACCATCAGGTGGCAGGAGTTCCCATCAGTGACTTATGCCTAAAATCCCACCTGCACATATCTGCCACTACCTATAAGTCTTCATTACTTCATCCTGGTAACTACCAGTTTCAAAATGTCTTCTTTTGAGAACCTTTGAATTCCATTAAGTTCAAGTTTCTCTTAGTGGTTAAAATAATTCTTGATCTACTGTTGCAGCATAATTGCTCTAGAAAATTTCATATGAGTATGCTAGTGATTAGTCTTCTTGTAGTCGTAGTATTACTCTTGTAGTTTCTTCATTCTTGTCCTTTTTCTACTTGATATCTGTTTGTTCTTGTATTTCGATCATCGTATTCATTTGTTGTCTAAAGTATGCCAATTTCCCTAGAAGAAGGAACAGTGTACTTCCAGCAATAACCACCTCAATCGACTTTCCTGACTGAAGAGTACAGTAGGTTCCTGACTTTTGACGACAGTTCTATTATTTCATGGTTAAAAGCAATTGGACTATTGAGTAAGTTGTAGGTAACTGAACAATGCATAAATAGGTATAGTTTGGAATCTAATTTACTCAGTCAAAGGATGTCTTGGGTATTATATCTTCTGTTATCTACTTAGAGTACCTAGTGTGTCTTGGATCTCATATAAGAATAAAGGTTAACCTTGTCATCACCAAGGGGTGTGATGGAATGGTTGGGATACCTCCACTTTAACTAGAGATCTCAATTTTGAGCCATATGAATGAAGAACATCTCCAATCTCAATTGGGGATGACAATTAGGGTAGGGCAGGGCAGGGCGGGGCAGGTCAAACTCTTAATAGGGTAGGGCAAGGGAAGATTTAAATAGGGCAGGGCAGGACAGGACAAATTTTTGAAAAACTTTAATGGGGCAGGGCAGGGCAAGGTCCAAATGTACAGTTGGGTTGGCTAAAAATGTGCATTAAGATATATTTTTGCAAATTGAAAACTAACCTGAAGGGTCCTAGTTGCAAATTCGCTTCAGTACAAAATGTACTACTCACTTTTTCCAAACATTTTCAGCAACCAAACACACCCTTAAAGGTAATTGACAATATTAGATATGAGAAGAGAGAATGAGAGCAGTGTAGTCGTTGAATTATGAAGAGATTGGATTTTGTATTGCAGCTTAGAGTTTGGATGTCGGGTCAAAATTATTTTTGTGATGCAAATTTAATTCGGTTGATGAAATAAAGAGGAAAAATAAAAGATGACATAAACGGGGCGGGGCAGGGCATATTTTCTGAAAATTGCTAAATAGGACAGGGCGGGGCGGGTCAAATCCTTATCGGGTCAAGACTTGCCCCGCCCTAACCTACCCAATTGCCATCCCTAATCTCAATAGGGAGTCACTTTACCACCTACCGGTAATTCGGTTTAGTCGGGCCAGTGAACTTTGAATACTTAGACGTTTGAAGTTTGAACAAAAAAATAAAGGTTAGCCTTGTCATGTTAGGTTTCCAAATAGTTCTCTCAGATATTAGTACCACAAGTTTAGATGCTTCACATAGGGGTATCAAACTGTTAAACCATACTATTAAAGTGTGGGAGCGAGTGGTGGAGTTGCGAGTGAGGAAAAGTGTCTATTTTTGATAACCAGTTCAGATTCATGTCGGGATGCTCGACCATAGAAGCCATCCATCTTGTTAGAAGGCTTGTGGAGCAATACAAGGGTAGGAAGAAGGACCTTCACATGATGTTCATCGACTTAGAAAAAACATATGATAAAGTTCCAAGAGAGGTTCTATGGAGATGCTTGGAGGCTAAAGGAGTACCGGTGGCGTATATTAGGGCGATCAAGGATATGTACGATGGAGCCAAGACCTAGGTAAGGACGGAGGAGGAGATTAGGAGCACTTTCCAGTTGAGATGGGATTACATCAGAGATCAGCCCTTAGCCCGTTTTTATTTGCCTTGGTGATGAATGAATTGAAGGGAAAAATAAGGTGCTTCTGATTGAAGAGACCCGCTGTGGAGCTAATGCTAAGATGGAGGTTTGGAAGCAGACTGTGGAATCTAAAGGGTTCAAGTTGAGCAGGACCAAGACGGAATACTTGGAGTGCAAATTCAACGACGTTGCACATGAGGCGGGCGTGGAAGCAAGCTTGAGACCCAGGCCATCTAAAAGCGAGGAAGTTTTAAGTATCTCGGATCCATTATCCAAGAAAACGAGGAGACTGACGACGATGTTGCACACCGTATTAGGGCAGGATGGATGAAATGGAAGCTCACCTCCGGACTCTTGTGTGATAAGAGGTGCCACCAAAATTTAAAGACAAGTTCTACATAGTGTTGGTTATACCAACTATGTTGTATGAGGTGGAGTGTTGGCCAGTCAAGAAATCTCACATCCAGAAGATGAAGGTGGCGTAGATGAAGATGCTGCGATGGATGTGTGGACATACTAGGAAAAATAGGATTAGAAATGAAGTTATCTGGGATAAGGTAAGAGTGGCCTCGGTGAGGATAAGACGCGGGAAGCGAGGCTGAGATGGTTCAGACATGTGTAGAGGAGATCCACGGAGGCTCCAATATGGAGGTGTGAGAGGCTGGCTATGGATGATTTCACGAGAGGTAGAGTTAGGCCGAAGAAGTATTGGGGAGAAGTGATCAGACATGACATGGTGCAGTTACAACTTACTGAGGACATGACCTTAGATAGAAGGTTGTGGCGAACACAAATTAGGGTATAAGGTTAGTAGGTAGAGTAGGAGTAGTAGTACCCTTGCAGTTTTGTCCTTTTGTTTAGGTTATTATCTGCTCTCTCTTGTACTTGATTATCGTATTAGTTTGTTGCTTACTTTTCTTCATAATGTTTATTCTATAGTATTTTGCCTTGACTTATTTACTTTTATCAATTTTGTCTGACATCCTTTATTGTGCTTTCTCTTGAGCCGAGGGTCTTTCAGAAACAACCTCTCTACCTCCCAAGGTAGGGGTAAGGTCTGCGTACACTCTACCCTTTCCAGACCCCACTTGTGGGATTGCATTGGATACGTTGTTGTTGTTGTAAGTTTAGATGCTTCACAGAGTGCTCGTATTTCATTCCGTTCCTCGTGTGGCTTCTCAGTATACTGTGAAGTCGTGGATTTCTGCTCAACATAAGTAGATCTTAATTCCACATTGTTTGAATTGTTGTAAAATTTTTAACCGTTGCTAATCCCAGAATCTAGGAAAAAGAGAAGTGTGGACGAAGTTTACTCACCAACGAGGAAAAAGATGTGCATTAGGTTTGTGTCTCGATGTTGTTACTGTAAATTGTACTAGCTGGCTTTGCTGTCATTGTAGGATTATAGTTTCCATGGCCTGGTGCTGCAGGAAAAAATGTGTGATGGAGAAGTTATCTACAGAAACTACAGTATCTGCTGAAGCTAATTCCGCTTGTTGTGAATTGCTTCCATCTAGCGAAGGAAAATGTTACTCAAATACACATACTCCATCATGTGGAAAGCGTAAAAGACAGTACAAATGGCAGCGTCAAAGGAAGCTCAGGCAGTTGAAGGCTCGAGAAACACATTTCTTAATCCCTTGTTTGAATTTCAACAGCAAGGACAAATGGTCGGTAAACCTGAAGTGTGATGTAAGCTTAAATTTAAGACATCCTCTTGAAAAGGTGATTTATGAAACTTATACTGCCGTTATCAACTTTGATCTAATAGTCTAGCCTGTGGTCTTTTACACCCATAATATGGCCTGTTGCCCTATGATGCATACACTGATAAAGAAATTACTAACTTGTAAGATGCTTCAGAATATTGCAGTTGAAAGTTTCTATCTTATAAAATTGTTAAATGCATTTGCATTTTATTCTTGTGAAATGATGCAGTTTTATGATTATAGTGTAGGGTTTTGTCAGGTTCGTGTACGCAGCGGAATTTGAAAATTTGTGTTTCAAACCCGACAGACGGACGAACTACAGGATGATTATGTAATGATATAAACATGCATATAAAAATACAACATGTAATGACCGTAATACATCGATAGTGAACTTACGGTTTAGCAAATATGGAATCTTCAAGTGTGTACCAAGGGTGAGCACGCAATATTTTCTCGATTGCAAGTTCTGAAAATTCCGATGTAATTTACTCTTTCGGAAAGCTAGAAAATCCGACAGAGTTTTAGCAAAGAATAATTCTTATGAATTCGGTGTATGAATAATAAATAGAAACCCTCTATTTATAGCTGCGTTTTAGGTCAAAAACACAGCTAGGGTTTCCCGTGGCCAGGCCCAGAAAATAAGATAAAGTGGGCGATCGGTACATCGGATGGCGGTATGCGACCTTAATGGGTGGCGCGGCAGCTCGTCCCATCTTGTATGACCAGTCCAATATTGCCTCGTCTCCGATTTTAATTAAATCTGAAATCCAATCTCGACTTAATTAAATAATCATTATTCATTTAAATGTCTCGATTATAAATCAAACATTTATATTCTCTCACATTACATCCTTAGATCGACAGAACAATTGACTTAGTGTTACCCTATAGGCCTTCATATATCAACACTAATTACATTAGGGTCTACACGGAACTCCTAGACGGCGCCGGAAGACGAACTCAATATGTGAAGTATTGTTACACGAATCCTGTAAACTGAACCTCTATGTGGGAAGACAAAATCCTTTCATTCACGACACACTCGATCAAGCTTAGGATCTGCCAAGTGTATCCAAATGGCTTGATCATTATATCTCATCTATATTAGCTGACAACAAGACCATATCATAAATATGTCTACTGCGTTGGCCAATGACTTAGTCAACCTAATACCATATGAGAATCTGAGTGTTCTCTCGAAGATACATTCGAGGAATGAATACTAATCTTGGCTCAACTACCACCTTTAATCTACTTCGTAATATACCCAATACAAGCCGCGTATTAACCTATAAGACATTTGAGCTTAGGACAGGATCAAAGTACATTACTCTGTAGACAAGATGTGTATCGACCTCAAGTCTAAGGACTTCTGTTGATGTTGGATGGATGTTGTGACAACATCTGTAAATGCTCAGGACAACATCTTATGTAAATAAGGATGTTGTCTGCGATGTTGTGACAACATTCCTGACAACATCTCTGTAACAATTTTGCCTATTCTTCCGGCCAAAACAGGTTGTGTTACTGTGAGTTAAAAATGGCCTAGGCAAGCTTACGATGATGCTGTGTTTAAAACGTGGTAAAAGAAACAGTCTTGGAGAAGAAGCAGCGTGAAGACCAAGTTCAGAACGTTGAGCTTTTTAAGGAGAAAGAACAGGTCCAAGCTGAAGCCTTCTTTTACTCAACCTCCGCAACCAATCAGTGAGGATTTCAAGGGAAGTTTCACACTATAAATAGAGGGGAACTTCAGAGTATCGATATCCAGAATTGAACGAGAAGAATCACCAAGAGAGTTCTCGGATATTCACCTTAGAAACTGGATCAACACACTTAGCCTAAAGTAGTATAACAACATCTAGTCCCACATTACTATTGCTGCCCAGATTCTAGATCAAGCTTATAGTTCAAACAATTGTAATGAAGATGTTGTATTTGTCTTTTTAGATCTTTTAACTTTAGGCTGAAGTCATCTGCGACTTCACTTTTGTTTGTAATTTTTTTTCCCGCATTTATTGCTCAATCTTGTAAAAATAAATTCATTTGTAATTGTATATAATATATACAATACTTTGGTCATTGACCATCAAGAGATATATTAATATATACCCTTAAAAATATAAACCTTGTGTCTCTTTACTTTTCCGCTGCATTTACTCTATAAAGGTTTATAACTGTTTTATCACAATGTTGCCTCAGATGTTGACACAACATTGAAGGCAACATTCAGAAACTGTTTTTAGTTGTTCTAGCTGTTACAGTTTTATTCTTACATATTTTTGCTTATCCGTAGCCCCGAACCCAACAACTTCTATCTCCCACACGCTGATCATAGACATTGTATAACAAACAGTACATCAGCAGGGTATACCAATACTTCCCAAGTATCCACGTGTCCATCTTGAGTTACCATAACTCGTAGCAGGTGAGACATACTACATTCTCTAAGGATATGATGCAGACCACATGTCGACTTATCACATATCATCGATATCCCTATTTCGATGATCATTAGTTGAGGCTGTTTTAAGAGTTACGCTATAATATTAATATCTCACATATTAATAACCACGTAACCTCTAGGGATGCATTTATAGAATATTATAAACAATCAACTAATAATTCAATAATTGCAAATGCCATAATATTAATCTCCATTAATAAAATACGAATGTGTATAAAGTACATTTGTCCTAATATAGATTGTCTCTAGGACATACATATACTTTCATATAATGCATGTTTAGTAGTTGGATAATTCATTATGAGGAGGCATTGGAATGATTTGATCCTACTTATCTTTCTTGGGATGCTAAAGGGTGTGTATTGGGATGAATCATCCTTAGCCCCATTTTATCTAAGGGATGAATGTTGTTAAAGCTTCGGTTGAGGTGAGCTGAAGAACGTAGGTGCATCATATGATAGGTGCTACGCGTCGCTTAGGCGGCATTTCAGTGCTGGTACCAAGGACTAAGCATGTGCCGCTTCGCCATCATTCTCAATCTTGATGAGGGCGTCAGTAAATGATTACTATTGCTTGCATAGTAGTATATTAACTGTTATTTCTTGAATGAATTTGATACGATTAGGAATAGGCAAGTAGCAAGTTAGTATAAGAAACTGGCCATCAAACCTGTATTGAAAAACTTGAAACTCCATTTTGAATCTGAATAAAAAATGTAAATGGTCTTTTAATTTGATTTACATGATTTTTACTTCATATATTTCACTAATTGTATTTTGTTTCAATTTTGTTCATATAATTGCTATTCTGTTTGTATTACCTACGATAACATGCATGCACATATATGTTATTTTCCTTTGTGGCTTTTTCTCACTATAACCCATGCCTCATTTGAGCTTTGCACTTGACCAATAAAACCTAAGAGACTGTGTCACTTCCTGAAGCCTTTTGCCTTTTAGGAACAGTCAACAGGATTATTCAACAACGAGATAGGTGGGATTTCCGAGTAGTTTGGATTTTATAGAGACATACAAAAAGATTTCTTTTTTTGCCTTTACCTGAACATTTTCTTTTATACAAATTGCTAATGCTGTACAGATATTAGACTTTCAATGATCATCTTTAAAATGTATGTTTATGTGTTTTTCAATTGTAAACTAAGTTAGAAAAAATGTGACCATTTAAGCTATATAAGTTATTATCATTTAATTAAGCTAACCTTCATAGTCTTATACAGTTTCTATTACTTTGTAGATTTCTCAAAATAATCAGGACAAAATTAGTTTAATTTCTACTCTATTACACATGAGCTTTATAATTGTGTCTGGCTGTCTTATCTGAATATCTATCCCGAACAAACCAAACATATGACAGGATTATTAACAAGACCATTGGATTGTGAGACAGCATGGCGTTATTTGAGAATGTGTTGTATAGGATGGTTCTTTTGCGGATGACTTATCCTCCTTTATGCAATATGATTATAAACATGCACATATAGGTTGATAGAAAGTTTACTTAACACAACTCCTGCAGTGATATTTTCTGTTAGTCTTACCACACATGTCGCATTTACGAAATAAAAACTTCTCTTTCGTCAGAGGTCTAAAGGGGGAGAACATGGAAAAGAATACTAAACTGAAAATTGAAGAAGATCAAAAAAGAAGTAATGATTTCAATTTATCAGAAAAGAAAGAAGAATTGTTTGTTTTTCTGGAAATAAGAAATAATTTACTCAAAAGTGTAACAATCCAAAGTAGCACTGATGAGACAAGGATGTTTTCCTCGCGGAAGGCATTTCTATCAGGGTTGAGCCTTTCCTTATCAGCAGGTTTAGAGTACTTAAGTTCCTCATGAAGAGGCTCAGAAAAATTCTCTTTTTGATGAAAAAGGTAAAAGTTTTAACTATTCAGAACTCAGGAAGTTCTGCATGTCGTTCACAAATATTTCAGCTACACATATTTCAGCATGTATTTACACCTTCACCCTCAATGTTTTTGGTTTAATAAAAGGTTTTCCCTTTTTCTTATCAACAGACAAATGCTTCGTGCTCTTGTTGTTTGGTCTTTGAAACTCTGCCAGAGGTCAAAAAGGATATTCAAATCAACAGGCAAACCATGTTCTACAAGTTGGAAAGTTGTTCGTCAGTATTCCCATCCAAGCGTATCCTTCTACTTTGTCCCCCATGCTAATCTGGCTTGTCATTATGGTTCACTTTCCTTGCTACTAGTCAAAATTAAGAAAGGACTGGAGTTCCACTTTAGTTCATATTTGGTCTGAAACTTTGTGCTTCTTAGGAGCTAAATGATTTCATTCCCTTTTAATTCAGAGAGGAGTTTTACTTCTGCCTTTATTTCCAACTTCCAATTCACTCGAGAAAATGAAAGAACTAAAATAGAAACTGATTGTTGTTAGCCTCTGCACCACCATTTGGGGAAACTTTGTTGGCAAACTCAAGAATACTCAGACATCCTGAATTCTTTGAAGCCAAACTCTTCTGGAGCAACTAGACTCTTCAAGGAAATTTTTGGATCTCTTGGTGTTAATGTCACTACGCAGGTAGCTCCTTGCGTGCACAGCAGCAACTGTAATCTCGTCACGTCCTCTTGTCTGTGAGCAACAGCTTTCCCTTGTTCTTTGTTGATTATAATCTATGTTCATTCCTTCTCTTTTAAGTTATTTTTTCTTCAAGGATTTTTATCTCATTTAGTCTCTTTGGTTGTTCCTCGCGTACTGAAGGCATATCTCTCAGATGAATATGTAGATAATCTTTGTCAAAATAGTCTGGAGTATATGATTTAGGACTGTAATTTTTTTCTTTCTAACAGTCCAAAGATTGAAATTGAGATTTTATCCCTTCTGAAAAGACACGGTGCTCTTCTTATCACATTTGCAGTTTCTTTTTGTCTGGTCGAGCTTAAAGTGTATGCACTTAGGGTCTAGTGAATGCTTTGCTTGAGCTGGGAATTATTATGTATGACCAACATACATAACTACTGGTCAGACAAAGCTTATAAACCGTATGTGGTATGCCATAGTCAAGCATTGGGTTGTTTATCGAGAAAATGCTATAGTCAAGTTGTAGAAGCTGGCATGAGAAAGGCCAAAAGATATATGGTGCTACCTGTTAGATGGAAGCCGGATCATCGTAATAATGTTGTTTGATTTGTGCGCTAGTAGATGGCAATGCTGTAGAAGCTCAAGCGAATTTAATATTTGTTGGGGGTTGCTAGGGCTAGTTTATCAGAAAATTCCTTCATCAATAATTTTGTATTATCAATATGTAGTCAATCATTAGTTTACGTCTGAATGGGTTATTCGGGAGCTTCCTGCAGCTTTATTATTCTCACTCTATTTAACCACATTTTATTTATTTTAGCCCCTTAACTCTTTGATTGGCTTCAATTTGTTAATGTAGTTTAATTGAGGTAACCTGAGAAGGTTAAATGGGTTATTTTGGGTCAACTCTCTCTGTTTTTGTTCCGAACAACTTGCCATGCTCTTCACTATTCCCTCCACCTTCTTTTAGCAGTGGAAGTGTGGACCACTATGTTGTTTATCCTAAAAAACCTGAACAATGTACATTTCTCAGTCACAAGTTATTTTGTTCATTTGACATTGTCCTTTAGTTCTGTTTTTGGGACAGGAGTGTACTTCTATACCTGTTTTTTTTTTCTAACACTTGCTTTTTTGCCTAGATACCATTCAATTATTAAGTTGCTGAAATCTTTCATCCGCAAAGCTCACCAGTGCCAATACTTAAGGCTGTTGAAAAAACACTGTTCTGCTCCATCATTGGACCAAGGTACCAAAAGTATTACTGCAACTATCTTGGAGGTTAGTTTTGTTGAACTTCTTAAGATTTTAGTTCATCCCCTTCTTGTTTCCGGTCCCTTGAGTTGTAAAATATATGAAAAGAAAGAAAACCAGTCTTTATTTACTGGTCCTCTCTCCCATTTGATTCCCAAAGACTTGTCAAGCGAGCCACAAATATTTTTGAGATTTTGGATATTACTTCAATTTGTTGGCCAGGCTGTTGCCTATTACAATCTCTTATAGTTATCTAGCATAAGAAATCTGGCTTATATGACCTTTCTTGTGGTGCCATTGTTTATCTGACGTAACCAGGTGCACTTAGTGAAAACTGAAAAGTCGATGAATGGTCCAACTCAGTTCTCCATAATTAGCATTTCCAGATATATGATTATTGAATGTGTGATGTTTTGAACTGTTTTGGGATCAGGGAAAAAAATCTGAGGCAAGTATGTTTGCAAATGATTGTCCGGAAAGTGGATTGGCACACTCTGACTTCAAGTCTGAAAATTGCAATACAACTCCAGAATCACAATCCACTCTTTTGGAGCCAACCAAGTGTTATTGTCTGAAGAAGCAAGTTGTATCATTTGTTTGGGCTGTTTGTCGAAGTATAATTCCCATAGATTTGCTGGGGACTCCTTCTAATTGGAGAGTTCTAACGAATAATATGTACAAGCTTGTTAAGCTACGAAGGTTTGAGAAATTCACATCCAAGCAGTGCATGAGGAAAGTTAAACTAGCTAGTTATCCTCTACTATCAGATGAGTACTCCTTTTTATTGAAACATAAATTACTGGAGCGCTGGATATTTTGGTTGTTTTCTTCTTTTGTTGTGCCTCTGGTTCAAGCCAACTTTTACGTAACTGAAGCTGAACATGAGAAACAAGATATATTTTATTATCGCAAGCCTACTTGGGAGAATATTATTTCCAAAGCCGTAACCTTCTTAAGAGATCAAGGTTATAAAGAATTAACTGCTGCATCTGTCAGGAAAATAATAAGGAGTAGGTCATTTGGCTTCTCAAAAGTTCGACTACTTCCAAAAAGAAGGGGGGTAAGAATGCTGGCAAATCTTAAAGCATCGCTAAAGTTGCCTGTGAATCATCCTCTGCAACCCAGAGGTCAGAGAAAAATAGGCGCCAGTAGAAATGTCAAATGTCACAGTTACAAGTCTGTTAATGAAGTCCTCAAAGATTTACATTTAGTGCTCAAACATATAGTAGCAAAAGAACCAGAGAGGTTGGGCTCATCTGTATTTGACTACAACGATGTGTATAAAAGGCTTGTCCCTTTCTTATCAAATCTGAAGAGTGGTTTTTCTGTCAAACCTGGAGTATTCATCATTGTATCAGATGTTGAAAGAGCTTTCGACTCTGTAGACCAAGATAAGCTACTAAGTGTGCTGGGTGATCTCAATTTGGAGGATGAATATTTTTTAAGCAAAGTTGTTCAAATTGTGTGCACTAAGAAATCACTGCGGATACCACAAACCTGGACATTGGGAAGTAAAAAGAATGTCCCTAACCCTGCCAATGTCAGGTCTTGTCTTCCCAGTCCCTCGTTGCGTGGCATACTTGTAAAGCAACAGGTAGGATATGTTGAACTGCTTTAGGGTAGACACATCTACATGCAAATTTCATGGTCGTCTTTTGGCTTCTTTCACTTGTATGTGAACTTGTTTCATGATTTCTTGGCCCTGATTGTGTTTGTTTGGAAGCACACATACGTATTACTACTATTTTGAACTGCCTTACGGTGAACACATCTACATGTACATTTCAGTCTTCTGTTGGCTTCTTTCGCTTCTGTGGGAATTTGTTTCAAAATTAAATTCTTTGGTACCCATTGTATTTTTTTGAAGGCATGCATTCTTTTACATTTCATCCTTGACAAACTTTGTAAATAGTACAATTTGCATATAGAAAATACAGTTCTGCAACAGAAGAAACACGTGAGACTGCCTGAAGAACCAACTAACTTAAGACAGTGTAAATTAACATGGATGTTTGAAGTTCAAAAAGAAAATTGCACATTGAGCTCTAGGTAGGTATCCCTAGGTTATAATCTATGAGGAATGGGGTGTGTCTAGGGAAGGGCACCTCAACCAAAGATCCTACTCTTAGAAGGAGGGATGAGTCATTTTTCTGATTTTTCATTCTGTATTAAGGCTCCATCAACCAAAGAACAAATTAGAAAATAGTAATAATTTGATGAAAAGTTATATCTTTCAATTAAAACATGACCTGACATTGATATGCTTTAAGAACCTTACTTCCAAGAAGTAGCTATAACAAAATCTAAATTACTGAATGTTCCAGGTGCAAGGCAGAAAAGTAAGAAAAGAACAGCTTCAAAATGATCTGAAGGAGCACATAAAGCGCAATGTGCTGCAGTTAGGTATCAAGTTTTTCTTGCAATCTGTTGGCATACCTCAAGGAAGTGTTTTGTCCTCTCTGCTCTGCTCGTTGTATTATGGGCATCTTGAGAATTCAGTAATATTTCCATTTCTTGAGAAAGCTTGTAAACCTGCCCCTGCATTTTCTTCAGAGGAAAGTTTCCTTGATGATACAGCTGCAAGATATAATCACCTCGTAACGTATAAATCTAAATATCTGCTGCTTAGGTATATTGATGACTTGCTTTTCATCTCAACCTCAAAGGAACAGGCTTCTAAGTTCCTCTCCCGGTTGCAGAGAGGGTTTCGTTCCTACAACTGCAACATGAATGAGCAAAAATTTGGAACAAACTTTCAGATGAATATTATACCAGATTTGGGATCGGATAGATTATATATGGTTGAAGATGGAACCTCGTTTCTTCGATGGAGTGGACTATTTATTAACTGCTCGACCTTGGAAATTCAGGCAGATTACACGAGGTCAGCTATCTTCCTAGTAGCAACATGGCAACGTTTGTGAATTTTCATGCGAGCTGTAATTTTATTTGTTCTAGTGTTTCTTAAATGTTTATTATGATAAAGGGGAGTAGGCCACTGAAGGAATCAAACACTTGCTGAAGAAACTGATTTGGAATCAAACACTTGCTGAAGAAACTGATACTTTCCTATTAAGCATATAGCATAGCAAAATGACTCTTCTAACATGAACTGTAGTTTCAAGAGTCGGTTGATAAAGCATCACTTATTTTGTAGATGTCTGCCTTGCTGCAAACTGAATCTGGGAAAGATTCGAGTACATTTACAGAGTGTCCACTTTCCACAGGAAATATTACCTTGGCTTGTAGTGTAAGGCATTTTTGGCTGTTAAGATGATCTAATTGGTGTGTAGCAGATCTTCACGTTAGCTCATTCTTTGATTTACTTCATGAATGACTAGGAGGTGTCTTGTAGACTGAAATGGTGTTTTTGTTGTGTAAAAATATATCACTTGAGCCTATCTAAACCCCAAAAGTTAGCTCATGAGGGGAGTATTGCCCAAGTCCATATAAGTAGACCGCTAGTCCATTCTCCAACCGATGTGGGACTCTAACCGATTCTAACACTCCCCATCATGCCCAGACGGGACAAACCTAGCTCTGATACCATGCAAAGATGTGACATTTGAGCCTAACTCAACATCAAAAACTAGCTTATGAAGGGAAGATTGCCCAAATCCGTATAAACAAACCACCAGTCCATTCTCCTACCAATGTGGAATTCTAACCCACTATAACATGTTGCAATCACCATTTTATTTAGCATTCTGGCATTAACTATAACCGCATTTGGCAATGAATTAAAACAATTTTTGATAACCGGACCTATTATAATTTATAACAGTTTTATGGTTAGGAAATTTGGCTATTAGCAATATTTTCCTACACATGATGTTTGTACTCTTCTTTCTCATTGACTTTCTTAATGCTCAAGGAATTTGATTTAATAGGTAGATATTTATTGATGTGATCTTTTGCCGACAGGTATTTGAATTCCCCACTAAGTTCAGCCCTCACTGTTGGCTGGTTAAATAAACCAGGTCGTGACTTAAAGGCTAAGTTGTGCTGTTATCTGAGACCGAAATGCCATCCTATATTCTATGATTCTAACATAAACTCAGCAGTTGTGGTCAGACTCAACATTTATCAAGCTTTTCTTCTGTGTGCCATGAAGTTCCACTGCTACATCTCTGATTTATCATGCTTGTATAGATTCAGCACCAAATTTTATGCAGATGCTTTGGGAAAATCATTGAGGTATGAAACATCTTGTACATCATCATTGATGCTGTTTGCTCTTGTTAGACACTGGTGTTGCACCTACATTGGTGGTACAGAGCCTCTTCAATTATTTTAAATCTAAGCTCAGCTAATTTGTCTAAATTGTTAAACATGAAACTAGGAACAACTCTAAATGAAAGGTGTTGGTGGCAAGGGAGAGTGCATCACATATTCACTCCTTTATTGCTCATTTTTTGTTTTCCATTAGGTATATGAATAAGCTCATCAAGAAGAGGATGTTCTCCTTCAAAACTGTTTCAGATTTTCGTCCAACTCTTCGAGTGGGGAAAGGGGAAATTGAATGGCTTGGCTTAACTGCTTATATTCAAGTGTTGAAGAGAAAACAATCAAGGTATAAGGAGTTGTTACATGTATTAAAAGCTAAGCTCAAAGCACTTGGTAAGCTAGAAAGTACAGCATCAGTATTGCAACATGCCACAGATAATAAGCGTTCCTCTATACTATTTAAGATTAAGTATTGACAACAGGAGGAAACATACCTGTGTTTTCATTGAGCATCTCTTTTACCATTCTGTCCACAGTGCACTGTGATGGGAAAAGAAGGCTGTATTTTTTTTCAAGTCTTCAGTCCAGAGCTTGATATGAAAAACTAAACCATGTTTTGTTCCAGGTACATTTTGTAACCTATTTTATTCCGACTGTTATGTAGGTATATTGAAGTATACTATGCGGATCATATCCTGCATAGTGGTTAGTTTAACAAAAGTTTGATTTTTTATTTTCAGAAAACAAAATTTGACTTCGTTTTGCTCTTCGTTTCTTATTGTCTTGTTTGGGCATTTTGCTTCTAACTTTAGTCCCTATTCAACTTCTAATCGTTTGGAGCATAAACGAATAGCAGCTGAAAACTTGGGCTAGAATCTTTCCAAATATTCTGTGTTCCTACATATTTAAAGCTGGAAAAGTCTGATTAAACAAAGTTGTAAAAAAGGAAAATGCTTTGGAAGTTTTTTGAGAAGGCACCTAATAGTTGGTTAATGACAAACTTCTATCGTTTACCTTTGGGGACATCCGATAAAAAATAAAAGGAACTGTCATTTCAGGTTGTATGATTAGGAGCTTGTTTGGGTAAGGTGATGGTAAACAAATAAATTTTAAATGTTAAAATCAATTTATAATCGGGATAGTGAACCTTAGATTCTTTGTTTCAATCGGAGTATTGATCGTGTCAATCTGAGGAAATAATTACATTTATTCCCTCTATTTTAATTTATTTGTCATTGTTTTATTAGTCAGTTTAAAAAAAGAATATTTCTTTTCTAATTTGTCAACTCTGTAATTTCAAACATCTTGTTTAAGATTATAAGATCAAAGGGCTTATGATACATTATACATATATTTAGTTTAAACTTTAAAATCACAAGATTCAAAAATTTTATTTACTTTCTTAAGGTTTAAACTTTGTGGCTAGTCAGACTAAGACAAACAAATTGAAATGGAGAAAGTACATACTATTAAATCTTATGTGAGAGAAATAATTGTTTCTTGGAAAGTATTTTTTTTATATTAAATTTTATACTCCATTGATTAAATTTGATAGATTCGTCCTTTTAAGATTTTTAATGGTGAACCCATTATTATATTTAGAATTATGAGTTCAATATAATATTTGTTAAAATATCATGTGAATATATACATACAAATTTATGCTTTATCAAAATTATTAAATTCAAATGAACCTATGAGAATAAAGAGGTGCATCTGCCATTGATTACCACAGGAAATTTAATATATAAGGTATGATATTTCAAATTAGAACTGGAAGGAAAGTTATGGAACAACAATAAAAGTTGTTTTAAGTGTGATCTATACGGGTTTAAATTGTGGAAGTAGTCATTAATATTTGTATTAGGTGGACTGTCTACATCATGCCCTTGAAATGAGGTCTTTCTTCAAATTATACTAATGCGAGATGCTATGTGCATTAGACTGTCCTTCTATTTTTAAAATTGGGCCCATACTTAATTATAGAAGAAATCTAATTAAGTAGATCGGAGCCTCCCCCCCCCCCCAATGAGCTCCTAAGGTAGGTATGTGTGATAGGCTACATCATTGGGAGCTTTGAAGTACAATTCTATTGAGCGGCAGATACATAACTTAAATATATATCGAGTATTATTAGTGACAACATTTTTTTACTGCAACAATTTATTAAGATTCAACTGTTTATTAATTCTATTAAGCGACGAGTAGGATGTTTCCGTTTATTAATTTTATTAAGCGACAAATAAAATATTTTGCATATAACTTAATATGTATCGAATATTTTACTGGCACAATCCACTAATATTCAGCCTTTTATTTCTCTAATTTATAAAGAAAGAAAATTAAATTTTCATGGTTTAATTATTTTTGTTGTAAAAGTAAAATAAGAAGGTTTACAGCCCGGAAAAAGGTACATGTGTCAACTCTCTTAAAACAACAGCTTCCTACCCTAACCCGCAGCCATTTTCAACACTACAAAAAGCCATACATCTCTCTGAAAATTTCTCTGCGATGACAATGGCAATGGCAGGGCGTATTAGATCTACCGTCCCTTTCCTTCGCAAAGCCCTTTGCTCCGATTCAAGATCCGCTATTTTCTCCAATCCCGAGGTATTCATTTGTTATCACAGATGTTAGACCTAATTTTGGTCTTTGATGTTGCTGATGTATTTTTATTTCTGGGTTGTTCTTTGATCTGAGTATTTTTTATTCTTGATTTATGTTTATGTGAGATGGATGGATGTTGTTTTTTGGGTTCTTACCTTTTTGTGATGTATTCTCAGTTTGTGGGATTACAATGGGTATGTTGTTGCAAAAAATAATCTTTTTGTGATACAGTTAGAACAAAGACTGGTAGGTGGAGTAGCATTTTAGAATTGAAAGTGAAATTGAAGGAAATGGTTTATATGTTTGTAGCGTAGGGTGTAGTATTTTGGTGTGATTCTCTGATTAAATTCACGTGTTAATATACTTATCAATTATCATTGTCATTGGAAGCTATGTTGCTCAGACTCTTCAGAAATGTTGACAGGTGCATGTGAGATTTTCCAAAAAGTAGTCATTTTTGGAGAATCCGACACGGGTGCGGTAACATTTTTGGAGTCCGAGCAACATAGACTGGAAGTACCTTTTTTCTGTTATTTCTCCCCATCGTTTATTGCAAAACAAAATATTTTTGACCCGGGGGGTGGGGGTAAATTTAAGTCTTTCCTCACATCATTCCCAAGCATTGACCTTTTGAAACTTTTATACAGGAAGGGTGTTGGTAGCTTGTGCTATGTGAATTTTAAGTTTGTTTTGGGGAGTTTTTTTTTATGAAATTAAGTATCCTGGTCGAACTGATGATACTTTTTCTTTTATTTACACCCGAACTACTTGAAACGAGAAGCCTTTGGATGTGCATAAGCAGATCCCATTTGAAGTTTAACTGAATGGCTTTTCTGTACTGAATTGTAAAAAGTGTCCATGTTGTTGCAATCTGGTAAAGTGGTTTGTCTTTTATGAATGTTGGTCATGTCTTTTTTGCAGTTGTCAAGGAATTATGCTACTGCCCCAGCCAAAGAGCAGAAAGTTAAGGTTAGTAGTCTGATGAGATTTTAGGTGTATTTTTGTGTTTAATATTTGTTTCTGGTAGAGGTTCTTACTTTATAGGGGTAAATGTTCTGAAGTGAAATATGACACTTATTGCTGCAGAAAGCATTGCATTCCTAGCTAAATTAAGTATATATTGAAACCCATCGGGTACATCAAATCCTCAAAGTGGTTTCTGCATCAGACTAGATTTTCCACTGAAGATATAACAATACTGATTCAACCCTAAGTTCCAACACAAGTATTTAAACCTGAAGTTGCAGAAGTGAAATCTAATCTACTGATGCATTTCCATATTAAGCATCTTTGATTTCAAATCTAAGTTGGAGCCCTTCGGCCTTTCTTAAACTTATTAACAAATTTGTCAATACTTTCAAGCAAAATTTAGCTCCTTTCTTTTTGAAGGTTGGATGTGTTTGACATCAACTTTGGTGTCCATCAGTTAGAATTTCACCTGCATTAGCAAAATATCGAGCTCCCTTGTGTTATTAGGATAAAGTATCTAAAAATTAGCCCCCTTTTTTTCTTGCACACTGCACATCTCATTAAATTAATACTGAAATTTGGTATATCGATTTTGCTATGCAACATTTGCTTTGATGGTGATTACGCAGGTCTTTGAGCCGAGGGTCTCCCGGAAGCAGCCGCTCTACCTACCAAGGTAGAGGTTAGGTCTGTCTACGCTCTACCCTCTCCAGACCCCACGTGGTGTGATTTTACTGGGTATGTTGTTGTTGGTATATCGATTTTACCAATGAAGCTCTACTAGACTCGGATTGACTATATATCAAGATGTTTGTAGAGAAAAACAAATCTTCTCAGTACTATTGTAGAATCCTGTGGTTGCGAGGGTTGATCATTAGCCATATAGTTCAATAACTGTCCTTGTTCTCCTGTCAAGTATGTATGTATGTCTGGGAACCAGTTCATTCTTACCAATTCTACGGAATTAATGTCGAAAGTTTTTTTTGACTCGCGATATCTCAACAGTATCTTCTTCTCTCATCTCAGTTCCTGTGAGTGAATATAAGTTTAAATTCAAATAAATATCAATCTCTGTCACTTGAAGCAATGCCATCATGTCCATTCCTTCATATCCTAAGAGATGGGAAGAAATGGATACTCTTATTAAAAACCTCTTGCAATATGAGTCTTACATTTGTTAACTTATTTCGCTTCTCTATGATGTATTAGGTTCCTGTGACGATGTATGGGGTTTCTGGAAATTATGCCTCAGCTTTGTACATCGCAGCTGTAAAAGCTAATGCGTTGGAGAAGGTCGAGTCCGAGCTTTTGAACCTTATTGAGGCTTCAAAGACAAGTCCTAAATTTTCTCAGTTCATGAAGGATGTCTCTGTATCTAAGGATACGAGAGTGAAGGCCATGACTGACATCTCTGGACAGGCTAAATTTGGAGATCTCACAAAGAACTTCTTGGGTATGACATTTTCTTTTATATCTCTGAAAGTACTATGTGATTTTTTAAAATTTTGAGAATTTGTAGTTTCAGAAACAACTAGAGATGCCAAAATAAACAGAATCTCATCTTTCACCTTGTTTCTGTAATCACTTGATAGTTGATTCCTATATATATAGTTAGTTAGAGATACATCCATTTATTGAAATCAGAGTGTTCAACCATTGTTTCTGCTTCAAGATTTTGATCCTGGTTGATTGGTTCATTGCTAACTCAAACAATCACATCAATTTGGTATTTGTATTCTGGTTTAGATGAGCAAGTTCCTTTGATCAACGTGAATCTTGCTAGCAAATAATAAATTAGTCTTCAATGTCACTATTTGTTGGGTTTTATTATCCTAGCTGCATTTCATACTGGAAATTGAAGTCTTGTGTTATTAGTTCATGTGTTCTATTTTACTCCCTGGGGGGGGGTCTGAATAGGCTTGGTGTTTATCTTCAGGAAATTCAAACTGTAACTTTTTTTTTTGAAATTGGTAACTGTATCTATATTTCATCAATGAGCAAAACAGTACAAGGCTGTACTGAGACAGTGTCATTGGAATAGACCTGATTACACCAAAAACATAATAACAAAATACAATTCAGCTTGAAACTCAAACTGTAATTTCACCCGTTCAACATTGTGCTACTTCAGATTAATGCTTTAGCTAAACAAGATGATCCAAAAGAACTTCGCTTTTAATTAGTTTTGTAGGATTTGATTGTACGTTTGGCCGATATATATATATTTGATTAGTAATCACTATTGTTACTTATTAGAAAAAAGCAAAGAGGATAGTAATGTCCTTTCCTAGACAATGAAAATGATCTAGGTGATGAAATAAAAAAAGGTCTGGATGAACAACGATGCAATTGACAGTTGACTTAGGATTATCTGATCCGTGTGTGTCTTTAGTGTCTATTTTAAATGGACGGATGGTTCTGGAGCTTGATGGCTCTGTTTGGTTAATGTATAGGACACGTGATTTGGTTGGATTGGAAAAAAGAAAATTGAACCAATCAATTGTTTAGTTTGGAAGATCATAGGACTAGCGGGAAACTATGCTCAGTTTGCTCCCTCACGCTGGACTAATCTGGAGAGATTGTTCTAACCTGACCCATATTTACCCTTTTGCATTTCTGTCATCTCCCCCTTCTCCCCAAGTCTGTCCCTAGAAATATGTTTTTGAGCGTAAATAGTATATAATTCTGACATTTTTCAGTAGAGTTATTTTACTTGAAAGATTTATCTTTTATGTGGTCGTGATCTTTGTGAAAACATTTTTTAAGATTTTAGTTGTTTAACTATATGCATTCTCAATCATTATTTTTTTCCTGAATGCTAAACTATGTGTGGGTATTCCTCAACACTTATTTTAGTTTCCTTTATTTGTGCAAAATGCATGAGGTAACCAAACAATCTTTCCAACTAAATGTGGTATAAATGTGGTTCATCATCATTCAGAATCCCTTTACTGCCCCTAAAGCTACTTTCCAAAGCATACAACTTTGTGGTGTTAATTCTTGTGAACTTCAAGAACAATTGATGTGAACTTTTTTGATTCTGGTATCTGTTTCTGCCTTTTATGGCTTTCTAGTGGCATGTGAATTTCCATTTTTTCCTACTTTTTCATTGCCTCAGGAATAGTTTTTCCTCGTTATCACATTGGCAGTATCAGCTGTAAAGTTATATTTCTTTTTCGCAGAAATGTTGACATACTGTTGTCTTTTCTCCATTGGTTGTTATGCTTGATTTAAAGACCAGAGCTTCACACCACTAAGATTTCATAGTTCATCTCTTTGTTATTGTCATGTGATAGCTGAGCATGTGTATTTTTAATTAACCTGCTCCGTTTATGATCACTTTATGTTTGTCTGATGTTTTCTTTCAACTTTGAATTTTTAGTTGTTTTGGCTGAAAATGGGAGGCTGAAACATATTGATGCCATAGCAAAAAGGTTTGCTGAGCTAACCATGGCACACAAGGGGGAAGTTAAAGCCACTGTAACAACTGTTATTGTAAGTTCACCTATTCGGAACTAAAAGGTTGCGTTCAGTTATCTTTTTGGTCTTTGTATTTAGTTTGGCAAGGGCTATTTCAAGTTAAAAAAGACTATATTTTCGGTATGTATTTACTTAATGGTTCTTTGAAGAGTAAGTGATACTCAAATTATGAGGACGAAAGAAGTTTGGAGTTCCTTATAAACTGCTTATGACAATTCTTGAAAATTTGTGCATGAACTGTCTTTTCTAGTGGAAAGTAGTGACTGCAGTTCTTGCATTGCAGTTTGCTTCTAAATTCAATCTATATGCACTTTTAATACGGCTACAAAATGATGTCCAATTTAAATAGTAGGTGGATAATTCTATTCTGATATTTCAAGTCTAATAGTCATTATTGGTGAGGACCCTTCATAATGTAATGCATGATGCTTTGAGTTGACTTCTTTGTTACCTTCCATTAAGTAACTGCTGTATTGATACAAGATTTTAATTGCTGGTAGTAATCTGTATATGTTAATTTATCTGATTGTCATAGTTTGTTATTTTCTTGTAGTTAGATATCTGATTCTTATATCTTTTTGTTTTCTTTACCTAGCCTCTTCCTCCAGAAGAGGAGAAGGAATTGAAGGAGACATTGCAAGAGGTGATGGGAAAAGGGAAGAAAGTCATCATCGAACAGAAGGTACATTATGATACTGAATTTTTTAGAGATGTCTTATTGACAAAGATTGCATCTGTATATGATATTGATTGCTTCTTGATACAGATTGATCCTAGCATTCTTGGTGGGCTTGTGATAGAATTCAGCCAGAAAGTTTTTGACATGTCAATAAGGACTAGGGCACGCCAGATGGAGAGACTCTTGAAGGAACCTATCGACTTCTGATTGTGTGAAAGCCCGTTCTAGTTATTAACTGTTTTGTGGTTTTAGCTGAAGATGAACATCCTCTTACTTTGGAACCGCTTGAGGTGTTTCTTTCTCGTACAATGTTCTGCTTCTTGCAAATAAAAGCATACTTTACATTTGAATCTTCCAAAGGTAAACCTTGATGAGGATCATTTTTTTTTCGCATGAAGGTTTAAACATATGGAAGTGGTATCTTTGTGTACTCGCTCTCGTGTATGAAACCTTCTTTAGAGTTTGAATATCTTTCTTTGTTTATTTGATGGAGTGAGAAGTTCGCTTGCTTATATTGAGCCTTGGCTTATTGTTATGAAGGGTACGAAGTCTTATTTTTTAGCACTAGGGTTCCATGTTTGATCGTGTTGTGGGTTTCACATGGATGCCATAGATCCACTGAATGAAATTTTATGGTTATTCGGTGTATATGAATTGGGTTAAAGAAGGTCCTTAATCAATTCATCCTCTGAGTTTGAGTTGAAGACTAAGTTCTTTAACCTTCGAAGTTCTAATATCCTCATTTTGCTTCTCAAAGGTAGCCAAACTCCTGGTACCAAGCTGTCCTGCAATTTTATTGTGACTTCCGCCCTGAAGTGAGGAATGCGATTTTCCCCTTTTGGTGAAAAATATTTTCCTTGAAAAGTACTTCCAGCGATCAAACACCAGCAATGGACTTTACTTTTAGAAAGCCTTCTCCGTCATACCAAACACACAAGTTAACATTCTTATATATAACTTAATTCATTTATTTGCAGCTGCCTTCACAAGTTAAAATGAGCAAGTTGATTTTCAGAAACAAAATGAGTGCAGCTAATTTGCAGTAAAGCTGTACCCTGAAGACATTGTGATATCGCCTACAGTAGATAGGAGGGTACAGCGAAGTGTGTTTGCATGAGCATCAAGCCAAATTTTACTTGCTAGAGACTTTTTTTTGCCATCTGATTCAATTCTTACAATATACTATTTACATTGTGATTAGCGTGTGTCACACGTGCAAACTGGCGTTAAGAGAAGTATAACAAATTGCTTAACGCCAATTTGCACGTGTGTCGACGTAGAACAAATTCCTTAATGCCAGATTGCACGTGTGACACGCTAATCACATATTCCTCACGATACTACATTGTCGTTGAAGCAATCAAGCAAAGCCCGGGGAGCATACTTGAAGTCTTGAAGGCTACAAGAGTACTTTCACACTATATGGTGCCTAAGTGTGAGGTAAGGTTTTGTATGTCAAACAGGTGTAAATTGTATGAATGGAGTTATTCTTTCCATCAAGAAACAAGCTTCACTTAAAGTTCCTTCAAGTGTGTCAGCTGGTTAAGCCGAGCATTAGTGAGGTCCTTATGATAATCAGTCAGATGCCATAAGAAGAAGAAATACGAATTGCTTTTAATTTCCTACTAGTCCACTTCTATATTTTATGTCCCTTTCCTTGGTGAAGTTCATGGCTCAATTTCATATACATAGTATTATTTTTTCAGAGGGGTATTTCAAATGCCTTGTATCAGCTGAAGAGAAAGGGGCGGTAGGCATAGTAGGGCTCGAACATACAATATCACCGGTGTGAGCTATTTCAACCAATTAAATTATAAGCCCTTATCAATCTTGCACGCAATCCGCTCACTTCAAGAAGTGATCACAACTCACATGCAGTTGACTATAGAACCTTTCCTCTACCGTCGTTGCTAAAGCAAACAGTCAAAACTTTCTTACTGATTCATGTCACAGTAAAACTAGAACGAGATAGTTGTGAACTTTGTCACTAGATTGCCACAGCCTGAGAGTCAACATGGCCTATTAATAATCTATTCACACAATGAGTGTAGCAAATTCATAGTATTCTGTTATATGTAATATTTACAAAGTGATTTTACCTAACAGGATTTTGAACCCTGTTATCTTAACCATGGAAGATCATAATCATTTTTTCCTTAGGGAGTGGAACAAGTTAAAACATTTAACTACACCCGATGTTTATATCAAATTACATTAGTTTACTATGATTACGAGATAGTAGTTATTAAATTTGTTTTTTTAGAAAAATAGATCAAAATTTTCCTAATTCTAGCGAGCTTTTTAAAGATGCACCAAGAATGAAATAGATAAAACATCTACATGAATATTGTCCCTTCACAATCACTTAAAAGAGAGAGAATACATTGGAAGTTGGTCAATTGAATCTTTATTTGAATAAAAGAAAATAACATTGTAAAGGTCTCTTGTGGGTTTTTTCAGATCTATATGTATAAAAATAAAGATTTTTATATGTTATTTCAGTTCTATTATGTATAAAAAAATACACTCTTGTAAAAAAAGATATACAACTAAAAATAAATTTGTAAAGGGCTATAAAATTAATTAATCCGAGATATTATATGGCTACTGTTAAATGATAACTCGGATAATTTCTCTTTCTAAAATAAATAAATAAAGAGAGAATTTGAAATTTGATGTCAGCCAATCACATGATTGTGTAGAAGAAAGTTATTCGTACATATCGATTCTCAGAATTTGAAATTTTATGTCAATCACATGATTATATAGAAGAAACTATTCGCACATACTGATTCTGGTAAATGTCTTCTCATAAAATTATTTCTATTTTACAACTAACTTCTCTTTACTCCAATTATTTTTAAACATTATTACTACAACTTGTACGACTCAAAATTATCATCTAACTCCACAACCTTCATAATTATAGCCATCAACCATTACTCTTTCAGTTGATACATAACGTAGATATTAATTGTCCTTCATATAGAGTAACATTGTTTCACTAGATATAGTTAGGAGTGTATACCAGTCCAAAACCGGAATGGACCGGAACCGGAATCTTCATTTTTTCTGGATCGAGGACCGGACCTGAATTGTTTCGGTACGGATTTTGGACCGGTTGAACCTGTTTTTTTTAAAATGCAATTTTTAATTTATTTTATTTGTAAATTTTTAACAATGTGTTCGCGGATTGAGAGAAGGGAAAAGGAGGAGTGTTGCGGGTTGGGAGAAGAGAAGAGGAGTTCGTGGGTTGGGACTTGGGAGAACTGAGAATGGAAGAGGAGTTTGATTTGTTGGAAATTGAGAAATTTTAATTGAACTATTCTATTATAACAAGGCATGGAATCGTCATTCGAGAGAGAAGAGAGGAGCGAAAGCCATTTTCCTGCTAAGGAAATGAGCTGAAAAAAGGAGAGGCGTTCCAAACTACTTGCACTTGCTTGACTATAAAGAAAGAAGAAGAACATCTAGCGCAACTTATAGTAATAGTTTTCTTAGAACAGCTACGCCACTTGAGTAATATCGTAAAGAAGAACTGCTACGCAACTAATTTCACTATTCAATTCGAATAGGCATATTTGATGATGTCGCTTTCGGTATAAGCGATGGTCCGGGCTGGGCTATAGTAGTTGCTAAAGGCGCTAAAGCGATGGTCCGGGCAGAAAAGATCAATGAAAGACTAGAGCGCGAGCTAGCTGATCTACCGACAAGTCCTTGATTTCTTATCCGCGAAGTCAGATAGTTCTTTCTTGCTTTCTCCTACTATTTCTTCATCGTATTATAGTGAACTTGCCTCTGTAAGGAGTGGAAAGCAACGAGACTGTAAGGAGTGGAAATAAACTCGAGCGAGTGCGAAAGGAGTTCCAAGCTTCTTCCTATTCTAAGCGTAGCAGTTCTCATTGAACGTAGATATTTGTTGCTAAGCTGTTCCCCTTTCTCCTATTCTCATTTCACTATGGAACAAGGAGCTAAAAGCAAAAAGAAGAACAAGAGAAGAGCAAAAGAAAGGTTCCATTCCTCTCCTTAACAGTCGAGCTTCCTTAGCATCCACTCTCTCGCATTCTAAAAGCAGTTTTCGTTCCTTTCTTAGCAGAAAAGTTGCTACACTGTTCTAAGTTTACTATTACGACTCTTTATGAATCGTATTATAAACAACTTGCCTTCCTTAGAGACTTACAAGAGTGGAAAGCAACGAGACTTACAGGAGTGGAAAGAAACTCGACTTACAGGAGAGGAGTTCCAAGCTTTAAGTATTAGAAGCGTAGAAGTCACTTGACTTTATTCCGCTTAGAAGCGTAGAAGCCACTTGACTTTATGTAGCAGGGAAAGAAGTTCCAAAAGAACAGCCTAGCAACTATACTTACAGGAGATGAGTGAAAGGGTTTAGCTTGAACCTTCTTTCCTTAGCAGTGAAGCAGATTCGTTCCTCTCTTTCCAAGAACTATTCGTTGCGTAGCAGTTCGAATTGAACGATTCTATCAGTTTCATTATTCCACTTATGAATCGTATTATAAAGAACGTCGCCTTCCTTAGAGACTTACAGGAGTTCCAAGAAGAACTGCTACGCTTCTAATTGTACTTTCCGCTACGCAGTTCTCATTTCTTATTATGAATCGTATTATAAAGAACGTCGCCTTCCTGTGCTCTAGTTGTTTCGCTCCTCTCTTGACTGCAAGGAAAAAAAATGAGCGGAAAGAAGAACTGCGTAGCTGTTCGAATGGAACTATTCAATGATAAGCGTAGGAAAAAAAGCATAAGAAGAGTCTGATAATGCCGCGAGGTTACAAAGGCCGTGACTGAGAATTTCTTGCTCTAAGTCCGCTGGGTTGGATTGAATTATGGAACTTTCTCTCCGAGCCGCGGAACTAACGAGTCTGATCAATCGAGAGGTCGTTCCGCCCGTTGTCCCAGAATATGGGGATGAAATGAGTTGGGTTCGTGGGAAGGGTGCTCATTTTATGATCGAATGAAAGGCGGACTATAGGCAATCGTTTTTTTAACCTAATCGATAGTTGTTAGGATGAATCACCAGAGAGATGGGTGGGGCCTTTCTGATAGGCGGGACAAAGCGAATGGAATTGACTCTAACATCCGGCCGCTGGAATAGCTGAAAGCAACGAGACTTATAGGAGATGAGCTTTAAAAGGAGAGGGTCTATTATATTAGTAAAGGGCCTTTAGGCTTGACTAATAAGATATATAGGGCTTTTCCCTTTACTAGTAAGAGGCAAAGATCATCAGCCTTTAGTCATCTATCTCGCTACTTACTCCTTTTGCAAAAAAGCTTTAGTAGCTTTAGGTAATTTTTAGATTTAGATCTAGATTTTAAAAAAATATATATATAATTAAATGGAACCGGTCCATTCCGGTCCGGACCGGATCATTTCGGTTTTTACCCGAACCGGATCGAAAAATCGAAATCTTATATAATGAAGGACCGGGACCAGAATCCATCGGTCCGGACCGGTCTAAAAATGTACACCACTAGATATGGTTACAAAACAGATTCTACGTAGTACGTGGTCCATTTGTAGATGTTAATATGTCAATTCGAGGAAACAAAGAGAAGTACAAATAAAATTCCTGAATTTGTCCTGCTCATTATGATATAACATCATTAATTTTTTTTGAGATTCAAATCATCATTCCATACCAAATAGAGTGTCAAAAATTAAATATCATTAAATTAAAGTTTCATAAAATAGGAAGAAACAAGGTAGAAACATTTGTACCTGAAAAATAGCAAGTAATGGAGAGTTTAAATAACTACGCAAGTCCTGAAAAAGTTTCTCCAATTTGCTCTTATAAGATTTTACTTCTTTAAAGTTAATGTATCTCTTTCCCCTTGATACCAAAGAATTGCTCGAATTGTTCCACCACCTTGCACTGCTATTGCGGCTCTTTTAACCATATCATTGTAGAGCCTAGGCAAAAGTTTGTTTTAGAACATAAGTGTTGTATCCAAAGACGAATTCAAAATTTACAGAGTGAGTGAGTTTAGAATGATCCTGATCTGTTATATGTATTCAATTTAATTAATTAATTTATATATATACATATAATTTAAATTGAGATTGATGAATTCAATTGAAGCTATATAATTTGCTCTAGAGTTGGCTTTGGTTGTATCCAAAAAAGTATGTAAAAGTGATCTAGTAAAAGCTGAGATAAGATGTGTACTTGGAACCCCGTGACCATTTATTGATGCTCATACCTCCGTCCGCACAAGGGACTAACCCTATTACCCCGAATTCGGGGTCCTTCTCCAATACAACATTGGCAAACACCATCGTTGGTCCTATTCCACATGTCTTGTTCAAGTCAATGCCCTCATGGAGAGGCTCTTGAGCTACTTCCCATAATGAGTCTCCGTTCAGCCGGAGGATTGCCGGATTCCGGTGACATTCTGGTAGCACATAGCCATCCCAAACTTTGTCAATAACCCCTCCTCGTCCAGCCATGTTACTTTGTCCGGCTAGTATGAGTATTTGTTTTTTGTGCTTAGTTTCGAATATTGTACAATTCATCACCCATATGATGTATGCAAAAAGCACGAAAAGTATTAAGTAAAAAGTTAGTCTCTCAATCTAACTTTTGATAACATCATTTAAAATTGACGAAGAATTTTCCTTTGTTATACAAAAAAGAAAAAACAAACAAAACCAAAACAATGGATTTACGTAATTGTTTTTTGCTTGAACTGATTAAAAGGGGGATGGAAAATTAAAGGAAGTTTTTGCTGGTCCTAAGAGGCCTAAAAAGACACAATTTTTATTTCAATCTCCAAAAGGGAATTGGAAAGCAGTAATAAAACATCGTGGTTGCTAACACTAATTAACTTTCCAATTAAGGAACAACTTTGAAAACAATTACCAAAACAGAAGGAATTTAAAAAGTTTTAAAAGGTTAAAGAAAATTCATCATATTCTTGTCCTAAAATTAATTGCTGTCGTAGACTCTTGTTACTGAATACGAAGATATTGTAATAACAATTAATAATGATTTAAGAGATTCATATATAGTTGACCCGCATGGGTGTAACTCAGTTGATTCCAGGGTGACAAATTGCTCCCAAAAGATTCATATATAGTTGTGCTCTTTGAAACATCAAATTCCCAGGAGAACTATTAATGTTACGTGTGAAACGTATAAGGAAAGTCGGTACTAGTAAGTATTTTATAACATCTACTTTATGAAAGATATGTAGGAAATTCATACCATTAAACCTTGAAAAAACGTCTTATTTTTTATAAGTAATTTTACTTCCTCGGTCCCAACATAAGCGTCTTTTTAATTTTTTTTCACGCCCATTAAGAAAAATAACAAATGTACGGTATCATTTACTAAGTATCCTCTATTTATTATCGATGTTTGTTGAGAAATGAGCACGTAGAAGTAATTCTTTAATAGTATAAGGAAATAATTGAAAACAATGACTAATTATTGTCTTGAATTCTTAAAGCAATAATTATTTTGGGATAATTTTTTTTGTTGCTAAAACAACACTTATTTTGAAACGAAGGGAGTAATAAGAATTCAATTTTGGCAGATTACTAGAAGACTTGTCTTGTTATATATAACGTATGACTGATCATCAGACTTTAGTATAATTTTTTTGACGAATCTCTGGGAGTATCAAGATTTTGTACAAATTGTGTCGTAACTTTGAAACAAATTGGATGAGCTTGTCACAAATCCCGGTGAATCATCAAATTTTTTGTATAAATTGTATTGTAACTTTGGAATAAATTGTTCACGGACTATGGCGGATCATAAGAAGTGTTAGGAATTTTGCCATGATTTTCTTACCATATTTGAATTTTACTTTTATGTTGAAGAAAAGTTAAAGTATTACCATAATTACTTTTATTTTTTTGAACGGAAAATATAATTATATTCCATATTTGGCTATTCCTTGTCTTGAAGGAAAAGTTTTGGACATCTATAAATTGAAGATATCTTCCCCACAACTACAATACACAGAAAAACATCCACAATGTAGTAATTTAGATAGTTTTGTTTAGGGGGAGATTTTCTTCTCTACCATTTTTATAATTTTTATATTAGTTTTTCATATGTAGGTCAATTGATCAAACACATATCATATAATAAAGTCTTTTTTATAGTTTTTTTCTTTGTCATCCGATTTATCGTCGTTCAAGATTTGCAACTATTAGCTTTCGCATGACGCCTTGATTATTTTGAACCCAGCAAGTGGTATCAGAGCTAATAGATCGACGAGATTCAAGACATGTTCAAGACGAGTTCAAATCAAGAGCAACCAATTAGGCGATAATGAAGTGTTTTGTCAAAATAGAAAAAAAAAAGTCCGAGCTACTACATGTCGTGAAAAAGTTTCTAAAAGAAATAATCCATTGATTATTCTCATTAATGAATGGAGTATATATACAAGTTACATATAGGAAAATTCTTTTCCTATTATACATCTAAAACCTATTCTATTTGGAGACTAACCATACAATTATGGTAATAATACAAGTCTAATTATACTACAATATACATTCCTAATATTCACAATATACCATGCCCGCGATGGCTTGTCCGATACAAGGCCTCTGCCTGTGATGGGCTTATGTATATTTAACACACATCCGCAGTCATATCGGGAGGTCTTCGTACGCTGAGACTGTCTCTGAAATCTTTAAAAAGGATCGAGGGAAGACCCTTTGTAAAAATTTATGCAATTTGATATCTGGAAGGGACATGACAGACGCGTACTTGTCCACGAGCTACCTTCTCTCGAATAAAATGAATGTCCATCTCAATATGTTTAGTGCACTGGTGCTGAACCAGATTCCCAGAAAGGTAGATGACACTACATTATCACAATAAACCAATGTAGCTTTCTCAATAGGACAATGAAGTTCTAATAGAAGATTACGTAACCAACATGACTGGGAGACCACATTGGCTACCCCTCGATACTCGGCCTCTGCACTAGAACAGGACAATGTTGACTGACGTTTTGTAGATCATGAGACCAAGTTATTACCAAGAAAGATACAATAGCCAGACGTAGATCGTCTGGTGTTAGGACAACCACCCCAATCAACATCTGTATATGAGACAAGTGTAGACGTCGACGAAGAATATAAATGCAAGTCATAATCAAGTGTCCCCTGGATGTACCTAATAATGCGTTTGAGCGCATTCATGTGCTCAATCTTGGGATCATGCATAAACAACCACACCTGTTGTACTGCATATGTAATATCCGATCGCGTGAATGTAGGATACTGAAGGGCCCCTGCAAGATTGCGATAATGGGTCGGATCCTCATATGGGGAGCCAGCTGCAGCACCCAACTTGGGTTTAGTATCAACTGGAGTGGAAGTGGACTTACAGGATGACATCCTAGCCCTCTCAATAATCTCAGCTGCATACTTACTCTGTGATACGAACAATCCACCTGCATGACGAGTGACAACAATCCCCAAAAAATAACTTAAGGGTCTTAAGTTTTTCATAGCAAACTTAGAACTGAGCATTATCATGATAGACTGGCATAATGTATCAGATGAAGCAGTCAAGATAATATCATCCACATACAAGAGTATAGCCACTGACGAACCACGACGATAGATGAATAACAGATTATCAGACCTGCTGTGAGAGAATCCAATAGTCGACACATAGTCTGCAAACCGCTTATACCACGCCCGTGGAGACTGCTTAAGCCCATACAAGGACTTTTTCAACAAACAAACATGATGAGGATATTTGGGATCTCTGAACTCCAATGGTTGATACATATAGAATGTATCCTTGAGATCACCATGTAAGAAATCATTCTTTATATCTAGCTGATGGATTGACCATATTTTTTAGAGAGCCAAGCTGAGCACCGTACGAATGGTAGCCGGCTTGACCACCAAACTAAACATCTATCCACAATCCACACTAACATGCTGAGTCTTACCATCACCTACAAGACGAGCCTTATGTCTTGCAAATGAACCGTCAGAATTGTCTTTATGAGCAAAAATCTACATAGACCGAATAATATTAACACCGGATGGACGGGGTACCAACTCCCACGTCTTATTATCAATAATAACATTATATTCATCAGTCATAACAATTTTCCAATTCGGATCATTTAAAGCAGACACAGAATTACGGGGTAGTGATGATTTCAGAGCATTAAAATTTAAATTAAAATGTCTTTTAGTTTAAAAATACCCCGCTGACCTCGGGTGACTGGTCCATGACTCGTGGCAGAATTGGGTAAATTTTGGGAAATTTCGGGACACGGAACGAGCTGGCCAGCAGGCAGTGGGCCTGCTGGCCCAGAACGAGAAACAGACGACTCGGGAAACACCGAAACTGGACCAGTTCCAGTATTGGGCTGGACTGGCCCAATATCGGAAACTGGCCCAGTAACGTTACTGGGGACAGTGGGCTGGGACAGGTTTGTGGGACCAGCGGGCAGTGGGTCCGCTGGAGAATTTGGGGTGCGAGACATGTCTGAAAAATAGTGAATAAAGTACGGGGATATATGATCATCCAAAAAATTATACGAACTAGGCACGAGACTATCTACCTTAGCAAAGGAAAATTGAGACTCATCAAATATTACATGACGACTAATACTGATCTTTTTAGACAATAAATCAAAATATTTATAACCACGATAATTTGACAGATAACCCAAAACACACAAGGGGTAGAACGGGCCTAAAGTTTGTTAATTGAGGTGGATGGAAAAAGTGGGTAACACAAGCACCCAAAAACCCTAAGATGTGAATACGAATGAGTCTTATTATATAAAATTTGAAGAGGGGACAAATATGTCAAACCTTTGGAAGGAAGAACGTTAAGAATATCGGTAGCCATTTGTAGAGCATGATGTCAAAAAGACGGGGGTACGGAAGCATGAACGAATAAATTTCGGATAATGTTATTAATTGTATGAATTTTGCGTCCGACTTTCCCATTTTGTGAAGACGTATGAGGACAAGAAAAATAAAAACTGATCCCATTTTGTAGCACAAAATTCCCGAAACTCCCCATTGTCATATTCTCTGCCATTATCACATTGGATATTTTTTTATTTCTCGTTCGAATTGAGTTCTAATGAAAGCTCTAAATTTTTGAAAAATGGAAAAAACTTGAGATTTTTTCACTATAAAAAATGTCCATAAAAATTTAGAATAATCATCCAAAAATAGAACATAATAATGATGACCCAATGAACTAAGAACATGAGATGTCCATAAATCGCTATGAATAATATCAAATGACATTGAAGTAGTAGAATTAGAGTCCACAAATGACAACTTAACAACTTTCCCTAGAGAACAAGATTGCCAATTCTGAGTACTACGCGTACCCTTACATGAAATAAACTTATGTTTAGCTAAAGAAGATAAATTAGCCGAACTCGGATGACCTAAACGAGCATGCCGCAGAAAGGAGCAAGAGCTGCAAAATTTGAAGGCATGACTTGACTCGAGAAATCGAATCGTGAGGTCATAGGATAAAGATCTCACATACTATCACATCTCATGATAGAGTTTCCCATTTTGAAATCATTCACAAAAAATTCAAAAGGATCAAAATCAACAGAAACCCAATTATCAGTAGTGAATTTACGGACAAACACCAAATTTTAAATCAATTTTGGGGCATGAAAGATACTTTTTAAGACAAGTGGTGGATGGGGGGAGATAAAGTTTTATGACCATAACCACGAATTGGAATTGAATTACCATTATCAACAATTATACCACGATTACTGCTCAAATTGGAATAAGATGAAAGAGTACCTTGGTCGGATATCATGTGGGTAGTGGCACACTGACACCGATGTCCATGTACCAATTCGGGTCCGGAAAATTCAATCCAAGTGTGTGCATTACAACCTCGATGTCGGTAGGAGTGTGTCTCGCTGTATAATGGACCTGTGGGGGCCGAGGCCCAAACACCCATGCTTGCTGCCTCGACCCAGTTGAATTATCGAATCGATCGCCACTATTAGGCCCGGATAGTGTTGGGCGATAATTATTACAGCCACCATTGTGAGGATCGACAAGGCGAGGAATTGGGTCCGATGGCCGTTGGGCCATCGCGCCCGTCTGGTCGACGCCCGTCGATTGGCCGAGGTTGGGACCATTGGGCGTGGCTCATCTTTGGAATTGGGCCCGTTGTCACCGTTACTACTTCTGGAACCACCACGTTTGCCGCCATGATTTTTCCCGTTATTTTTGCCGCCACCAGGAGCACGATTTTGGCCCGAATTATCAATAAAACCTGGAGAAGTTGTGAAGGACGTCATCATGACTACGGGGCTAGTACCAGTAGCCGTCTTTTTAGCCAAACCTGCTTCTTCCAACATGAACATGGAGCAGGCTTGATAGAATTCCGGAAGAGGGTTACTTTGACGAAAGATCGAAGTAACATCGTTATAGACCTCGGACATTCTTGCAACCATCTGTAGAACGAGACGACTACTACTAACAGGAGCACCCACGTTGCGAAGTTGATCCGCCAAGTCCTTAAGTCGTTGCAATAAGATTAAACGTTTGGAAAATTCAACATAACGACTTGAGAAAATTCTTGTTCAAGGGTGACAATGCGGGAATGACTGTTATCTTGGAATATATCACGCAATCTATTCCAAACAACCATAGCTGAAGAGTTAGGTTCCATAATCGTCTCTAAGAGGTCTAGAGAGATAGTGACATAAATCCACTGGAGAACGTTTGCGTCAAGAGTGACTCATAATTTTAGATCGTTCTCTTTGGTGGGAACACCCTCCGTATTAGAAGCCGGAGGGATTATGTGGTGGAGGAATTGACGTGTCATTGCATGAATCTTGAACAACTATGCCCACATCCCATATTGAATGTTTTCTAGGTAAAAAACAATAGGAATAACGCTCTTGATGTTAGAAAATGTTAGGGCAGGATGAAACGTGTTCTTATCAGTCATAGTGAAGAGAACCAAATTTGTACAAGAAACTTTTTAAGGGGAGGTCTTGGGTTATGAAGAAAATGAGAGGGGGTAGGGATTTGCACGGAAATCAAGAAGAAGAGAAAATTTTGCGAAAGCAATGAGAAGAACCTAGACTTTTGATACCATGAAAGAAATAATCCTTGATTATTCTCATTAATGAATGGGGTATATATACAAGTTACATATAGGAAAATTCTTTTCCTATTATACATCTTAGCCTTATTCTATTTGGAGACTAACTATACAATTATAGTAACAGTACAAGTCTAATTATGCTACAATATACATTCCTAATATACACAATATACCATGCCCGTGATAGCCTGTCCGATACAAGGCCTCTGTCGTGATGGACTTATGTATATTTAACAATACAACCATATTTTCAAAGATTCTGCTGCTACATCTTTAAAATTAAAACTCATTTTAACCCCGCAAAGGGCTCATTTTTAACCCGAAAGGGCTTCAATACTTTTAACCCAAATGGATCATTTTAACCAGAAAGGGCTTCAATATTTTTAACTCGCAATGACTGCAATACTTTTAACCCGTAAGGGCTCAAATACCATTAACCTGCAAGGGCTCTATTTTTAAACATGTCAAGCAGCGGTGATGAAGATCATGCACGTGAAGAAGGTGAATAAAATCTTTTCCAAAAATCAGGCCAAAAGGGGAGATTTGTTAGGGGGTTTGCCCTGATTTTCTTACCATATTTGAGTTTTACTTTTTCTCCTGAAGAAAAGTCAAGTATTACCATAATTGCTTTTACTTTTCTCAAAGAAAAATATAATTTTCTTCCATATTTGACTATTTCTTGTCTTGGAGGAAAAGTTTTGGACATATATAAATTGAAGACATTCTTCCCACAACTAAAATACACAGAAAAATATCCACAATATAATAATTTAGAGAGTTTTGTTTAGGAGAAGATTTTCCTCTCTATAATTTTTTTTTATAGTTTTTATAATTTTTCATATGTAGGTCAATTGACCAAACCCATATTATATAATAAAGTCTTTTTATAATTTTTTTCTTTGTCGTCTGATTCATCTTCGTTCAAAATTTATAATTATTAGATTTCTCGTGACGTCATGATTATTTCAAACCAAACGAGAAGTTTATGAGAAATTTCACCAATCATTTTTTCTCCAATATTGATCCTAATTGGTCCAAATTAAAATCTACTCAAAATATACAATATTCTAATATAAATTTCAACAATTTTCCATGATTAGATTCAACCCAAACTTTTAAAAATCCATAGTCAACTTTAATTTGTCTCTTCATCAATCAACCTCAACACAATCATGCTTTTGAAGTTTGCAGAATTTCATATATGTGCCATTATAGAATTTTTCTTTTTTTTTTACTAATATTATTCTAAGCCCTAAAAGAAAACCAGAATTTCACATGATGGGTTCTTACCTTATTGAAGAAGAACAATGTTGCTTGGCTTGGGTAAATTGAAGAAGTAAAGATAAAATATGTTATCTATACAGCTGTAACTACGTAGATTTATATATCTTTGAGTAGCTTAGTTGTATTTGTTTTCCACTTGTTATTTTTCCATTTGGAACTCCAACTCAGCATGCAAAGATTTCAAATACTCAAAAACAGCCCCTCAAATTTTTCGTAAATTGACAGAGACAGTCATGAAAATACCATTGATGTAATTTGCCTGGTTGTGTTTATTAGCGAGAATATTCATAGAATATTTTCTCTATATTGTGTACAATGAAGGAGTCGTAATTCGATAAGTTTGGGGGGGTATTGTTGGGAAATTTGGATTATATATGCATTTAAATGGTGTTAGTAGTGATGGACGCAGAATTTCACATAAGCTATATTGTCATATTCTTATAATTCGACTTATGAATATATTTAGATCGGGACTATGGTGATTTTAAGATTTTTTTATTTTTTATTTTAAAGTAATATTTACTTCACATTATTTCAAGCGATGGCATGCTGTATGTTATTTAGAAAATTATTTGTGCACATATATATTAAAACATTTCAGACACCCCTAGTAAAAGGGTGTTTCTGTTACTGACTCCTATTTTCCTTTGCTATTATTTTTATTAACAAAAATCTATAATGGCAATAAGTACATGTCCAAATGATTTACTAGATACCAAGAAAGAAAATTTCCTCAACTTGATCGAAAATTTCCGTATGTGTATATGTTGTTCCTCTTTTTCATACTTTTAAATTTATAATTTCTTGTAAAATATATTAATGGTATTTTGTCATTTTAGCTAACGAACTACTTATCAACCTTCTGTGAGTGGTAATGTGTAAAACGAAAAAATAACAACAACAATAAATTGTAATAAAACTTGAAAATGATCAAATAGAAGGGCTTGATGAGTCGACCAAATTCTTGATCTATCCTTAAGATAATATTGCCCCGTATATCCTTTCAACGATTGTAATGACAATTTATCTCCCAAGATAAAGCAACAATCAAACAAATGAGCAAATGGAACTCAAGTGTTTGCTTTGAAAGAAAGATCTTTGAGTGTTTTGTGATTGCAAGAGAGGAAGAAGTATTTCAGATTTCAAGTGTTTTGCAAATGAGCCTAAGACCTCATTTTATAGTGTTGTGAAGATGACTCTCCAATTGCCCATGTAATGGCCTTGAATGACCATGTAATGACCTTGAATGACCATGTAATGACCTTGATTATGGAGTGTTAATTCAGCCAAATAATGACTGAATTAATTTGGAATGTAATGGAGGTTTAATGCCTCAAAAACCAGCCCAAGAGTCATGTCTTTTTCGTCTCTCGTCGCAGCCTCTGTACTATCGACGCCGCGGCCCTGCAGGGAGGCGCCTCGGCGCCACAACTTCAGAGTGTTGGCGCTGTGTCCCTGCAGTTGGGCGCCACGACGCCACACCTTCAGAGAGTTGGCGTCGTGGCTCTGCTGGGTGGCGCCGCGACGCTCAAACTTCAGAGAGTTGGCGCCGTGGCCCTGTAGTTTGGCGCCGCGGCCCGATATCATGACTCGTTTCATCTTTAAACACAATGTACACTTCTTCCTTCATTTACCAACGTTAAACCAACGTCATTTGGCCAATAACCGTTTATTATCTTACGTCTCAAACAATTCGTATACGTACCAATATCTCTTCCATTTTAAGGAAATTATGATCCTTGACATTGTATGTACACGTGTGTGGAAACAACGTTTCCGACGTGTGGGGCCCCTAATTATTCGATTCGTAATTAAATAAGATTAACTTTATTTCACGTTTAGTAAATATTTCCAACACCTTCTTTACCAAACATGTTTACTATTATTATCAATTTTAGTAATTTTATTCAAACACGTAACAACTTATTTATAAAATTAATTTAAATATTTAAAAATATTTTTAAGCATTTGAAACTTATCAAACTGCTTAAGCTGACCCAAATGGAGTCTGACATTTTGTTCTGAAAGAACTTTCTTAATTTTCAAACATCATCAATGAGCTAACAATTCGAATTTTAAGTGTTGAACACATGATGCATTGGTTGACAATAATTTCTTCAAAATTCGTTGTGTGGTCAATTGTTAAAGTTTGCAGGAGCAGTGATCGAACACAGATAAGAAGCACAAACAATCGAAAATGGAGAGCTATGAATCGAGAAGAAGTGCAAAGTACGTAAAGAGAGAGGAAGATATTTTTGGGGCTCAAGTTGAGCTTCTGGAAATTTCTTATTATGCTTTGCACAAAAATTGATTACAACAAAATTGTAGTCCTAGTCCTATTTATAAGTTGTAACGTTGTAACTATAAGCTGTAACTAAACTAACCAAGGCTAAACTAACCAAGGCTAAACTAACCAAGGCTTTAATCAACTATATATCTCAACACCCCCCTCAAGCTAGGCACAAAAATAAAGTTTTCAGTCCTAGCTTGGAAACAATAGCAAAATCCGCAACAACAAACTCAGTCGCAGTACTTGTACATTAGCTATATCAACAGCAGCAACAGAAATGCTTAGTCGCAATGAATTCTGCAAATGACCTTTCCATGTTCGAGAATAAGCAGCAGCTTCCTTAACTTGGCGACGCTCATAACAGGTTTCAATTGATTGCATCAGTTGCCTCTCCAATCTCTTGATCTCTGATTCCTCTATTTCTCTGATGAATAGAGATAGATAACTAGTTGTAATCTATTTCGCATAGCAAAATCAACAGCATCTCTGTCTGATAATTTCTCAACGTCATAAGCAAGTCTTCCAACAGCCATCGAACCAACCCGAGCCTCTCCATTCATTGCTATGTATCTTGGCAAGAGCATTCAGGTTTTGTTGTGACAAGTTCTGGTGGCATCAACTATGCTCTCGGGAGTGTAAGTAGGAAGAGCTTTCTCCCAGCCAACAGGTAGTTCACCAGTAATGATGGATTTCAAATCTGCAGCTTCCTCTGGGTACTTCTTCTCATATTCAGCAAGCTTAGCATTCCATTCAGTTTCAAGGGCAGCACCATCAGATGTATGACAGCTCCAATGGCTCTTTACATCTTCAGGCATATGAAAAAGCTCATAAGGCCATCCCACTGAACAAAGAACCTTCTGCTCTGTCATCACAACAAAGTTTCAGCAGCTACAACCATTTTCCAGCAGCTTATAATTTTTGTAAAGTAGTAGGTGCAGCAGCAGTAACACATTATCAGCAGCAACACCAGTAACATATGCAGTACCAGCACCTGCAATAGAGGAACCACCAGACACCAGCAGCACTAGCATCAGCACAACCAACAAACACCAACAACACTAGTATCAACACAGCAACAAAACCAACAGACACCAGCATCACTAACATCAGCACAACCAACAAAACAGTTGCACCATCCACCATATAAAAGCTTCATAACAACTTTCTCACATTCATCCATAAACTGCAGACACACAGCTGCAATACATATGGACACAAAGTCAATTCCAACCAAGATGTCTCTGCTGATTCTGCTTTCTCCTCCCTCCAACAGGGAAAAGGGCAGAACTATATCCCAGCAGCCATCATGAGCTGCAATATACAGCAATATCAACACAAAAATCAGTCCTGCAGCAGTAGGAAATACCAGCAACAACGATCAGGAAATACCAGCAACAACGAATGTACAAGCCTAGCAGCAACACTGACATCAACAGTGCCACCATCAACATGTAACAGCAGGAGCCCCAACTCAAATTCCAACAGCAGGTCCTAGCAGTACTCAGATTTTTTCTCCTTCATTTTCAGAATCCATCAGTAGCAGCACCTGCATATTAATTCCAGCAGGTTTTAACAATAACTCAAACACTGACACTATCACCAAGACTGAGCAGTAATAGTGATCACATCAGCTGAAACAGTCACACCAACATCAACAATAATAGCAGTGACGGCACGGTGATGTACGATAATATCAAGAATAATAGCAAACGCAACATCGCATCGACAACATCAGGTGCCGCAGTAATAATGAAGAACCCCTCGTTCTCTAGTCTCACTCGGACTAGAGAATCTCTCGATTCTCATCACACAATATGTAAAAATGACGGCGAGAACCCCTCATTCTTCAGTCTCATTCGGACTAGAGAATCCCTCGATTCTCATCACGCAAGCTATTATAATAAGCTCGGATATGCAATGGAGTCTCCCTCAAATTCTAGTCCAAATTCGGCTAGAAATTTCTCGATTCTCCTATACTGAGGTACACATATAGAAACAGGCAATGTAACACTTGATCGACCTGTGAATAACTCTTTGAATCTTTGAATTGAGCTTCAACTCAATCCATATTGTCTCCAACGAAGTATCCCTCAATTCTCAGTCAATTTGTCGCTAAGAACTCCTCGATCCTTTATCAATCTATTGAATATGCAACCTCAAATATGAAATTCTAACAGCTATACAACATTACACTCACCAACCAGCAAAATCAGTATTCTCGTCAATAATTTCAGTCGGTACAGTAGCAACAATGACAACTACAACAGCTCGATCAACACCAGCACCAGTCAAGTTCAGCAACACTTATCACTATCACATCAATGCATCACCAATTCACCAACACTAATTCAATTTTAACAATACAAAATAATTCACCAACACAGAACAAGTACGAAAATGAAACAGAATTTCCATAAAAATTATGATCAGTAAAGACTAAAACTCGGTGATCTTCGTCACCGCAATGACAACCAAATGCGGAGTTTATCCGTAGAAAACGATAACATCTCCATACGACTAGATCGACAAATGCGATAATCGAAAAATAGTAAACAAAATAGGATGAATCGATCTTCGATTCTGTGTCACTCACAACAGAATCGATCGTTATACTACATATATTACCTCAATATTAGAGAGATATGTGTTTATTTTTTTTCTTTCAATTTCAAAGTATAATCCAACTGGATCGTCGAATCTCCGATCTCTATTGCATCGATTCTTCGATACTCACTTGACTTTGAATCACGAACAACTCAAAAGTTCGAATTCGAAGTTTCGATCTTCAATTGCTTGATTTCAATTTTCTCGATGTTCAGTTCCTTCACAATTTTGATTTTTAGAAGTGTTTATGTTCGATCAACTCCTTTAATCTACTAAGATACACTTCAATTTGAATCAATCGTTGAACATCGATTAAATTTCAGTTTCGATCGAGAACAATTTCAGTTTCTTCAAAAAATTAATCACAGCAATTGTCGCACCTCGTATCTGTTAATCCCGCTATGATACCATGTTAAAGTTTGCAGGAGCAGTGATCGAGCACAGATAAGAAGCACAAACAATCGAGAAGAAGAGCTATGAATCGAGAAGAAGTGCAGAGTACGTAAAGAGAGAGGAAGATATTTTTGGGGGCTCAAGTTGAGCTTCTGGGAATTTCTTATTATGCTTTGCACAAAAACTGATTACAACAAAATTGTAGTCCTAGTCCTATTTATAAGCTGTAACGCTGTAACTAAACTAACCAAGACTAAACTAACCAAGGCTAAACTAACCAAGGCTTTTATCAACTATATATCTCACTATATATCAACTATATATATCAACATCAATGATTGCTTTCATTTCTTAAAGATTGTTGTCTTTAGTGTGAAACGGATTTTACAACACAAAATATGTGTTAAAATATTCCGTAATTAATACCATTAATATGGTAATATTGTGTATTATCTTGTATTGATGAAGTATTCCATTCTATATGGCAGGTAGTTTAATGTAGGAATATTCTTAGAATTTTACTAGGCAAGAATTACTCTTCCTATTCAATGTAAAAGATGTATATATTCTTACCAAATGCAACAAAGTCATTTGAGGAAAATAATATCAAAGTCTTACATGGTATCAAGAGTTTAAGGAAAAGATCCATATTTCTCTCCAAATTTTCGGACCTAGTCTTATTCCTTGGCCGATTTGTTTTTTAATTTTTTTAATTTTGTGCTTTATCCCTCCATTGTTGAACAACCTTCATCTCAACCAAATATGTCTTAATCTAAATCATCTTTTCATTCCGCCTTAACTGTCTCAAATATTAAAATACATGTTTCTGTTAAAATGGAAATGGAAACCGTGCATTATGCCACATGGGCGAAATTGTTTAAATTATGTTGTAGGGCTCACAAAGTTCTTCATCATATCATTCCACCAAAAGATGGGAAGGGGAAGTAATTACCCACGGATGCAGACAAGGAATTGTGGGATACGCTTGATGCCACAATCCTTGATTGAATTTATGCAACAATTTCCACGAACTTGTTGCACACCATAATGGAGTCGGATTCAACAACCATGGCGTCGTGGGAACGATTGAGAGATATTTTTCAAGATATCAAAACTCTCACGCTGTTACACAGGAACATGAATTCTCCACCATTGATATGACGGATTTCCCAATTTTTCGGCATATTGTCAACGTCTCAAAGTGTTGGCATATAAGTTAAGAAACGTCGGTTCACTGGTTAGTCTTTCAATTAGTCGCTGTTCTCACTGATGCATATAGCGGAGTGGGAACTCTAATCCGTCAAAGTAATCCTCTACCACAATTCTATCAAGCAAGATCCATGCTTGTACTTGAAGAGTCGGACTTGATAAAAAAGGCCACAACTACTTCAAATTTTCGCCTTCATTGCCACTCCTTTAAATGATGGTAATTCTTTTGATCACTCTCACCAAAATAAAGGACAAAAATGACGTAATAATAATAAAAATAAGAGTGGAAATCGCGGAAATAACAAAGGTGGAGGACATCAGAATTCTGGTGGCGGCGGAAATGGCGGCACCACCAACTCCGGTGGTGGGCGATGGCAGAGCGGTGGCGGCGAGTAGAGTGAGCGATGTGGCAGGCGATGGTCGATGGCGGAGTGCAGCGTGGCCTGGCCGCACCACCCATCCCAGCGGTGGGCGAGCAGACCAACGACCATCGGCGAACCAGCGATGGCGGCAAACTCGGACAGTGGGCCTCAATTCATACCGGCCCAACAGGCCTATTTTACTGGACAAGTCTTGCCAAGCAGTGGACGTGGGCCTCAGCCGACCCAGTGGCATGATGCCCACTCACCATGTTCCACCCAACGGATATTGAGTCCGACATGCACACTCTTGGACTCAACCCACCAGATTCAAATTGATATATGGATTCCGGAGCAACGTCCCACATGACGTCCTCCCAAGGTAACACTACTACATTTCTGACCTAATGCGACGCCCCAGGTAGGTCTAATGCGACGAGCATTGTAGTGCCGTCGCATTAGATGTGGCTAATGCGACGGGTACACGTTATAATCCGTGGCCGTTGCATTAGACAGGCTAATGTAACGGCTCATATGATCTAATGCAACGTCCCAACATGGCCGTCGCATTAGCCTATCTAATGCGACGACTTATATCGTCTAATGCAATGCCCACACACGACCGTCGAATTAGCCTATCTAATGCAACGGCTGTCCAAGGCTAATGCAACGGTCCCTTAATTTTTTAATTTTCCTTCATAAGTGAAATCACATTTTTAAACCCCAAAAAAACCCAAAATCCGAAATGCTCTCATATTCAGCGATTTCGCAGAGTGAACAGTGATATCGCTGGAGTTTCGCCATTTTCGACCAATTCCGGCATCCATCGGGGACGAGACTTAGTCCAATAGCTTCATCTCTTTAGGCCCGTCATTTCCATACCAAGTACCCCATCGATTCATCCTACATCTTTGTCAATTTCAGATCGAAAACCCCACTGCAAACCCGTCGATTTCTGTCATTTTATTGTAAATTTTAGCTGATTCCGACGATTTCAAGGTTCGACGTTGGTACCATCATACTCGGCATCACCTTGCCGTCATTTTGACAGCCCCTATGTTGTTCGATTCTCACCAAAACGCCACAACAATCAATCGAAAAATCGGAAAACCCTAGCCGCCATAACATTTTTCGGTTTTTAAAAGGCCAAGAACAAAAATCCGAATTTTATTACTTAGGTTGTGGGAAATCATAAATTTAAACATCTGTTTCTCTTTACTCCCAGTCCGAATTGGAATAGCCACAAAAATCTATAAACCTTTATCTTCATCGCATATACATAAAACATCTCCGAGCGAGGTCGACGAGTCGAGACGACACCTCGGTTCGCTGCCCGGAGAAGGTAAGCCCAAATTCTTCTTAGCTCATTTTGGTATTGCTATTGTGTTTATGTGTTAAGTATATATTAGTTAATTCGTTCGTATTATTGTGTTTATTGATGCATAAATGTGATGTCAGCTATTGTTTAATTATGTGTGAGCCTATCCAGTCGTCTGTTAATACATAAATATGATATGTTGGATTCACATTCAACATTATGTGATTGGTTCGCTATTTTAGTACTTGCTTAGCAAAGACCAGGATATAAGTGATCGATTTAACCTCTGGTTATTTTATTTCCTTCACGTGTCTCAGATTTTCTATAAGTGAAGACAAAATTTTTGGTCCCTTGATGACTTAGATATACATTTGTAACTTGTTATCTGCGATCTAATGGGTCGTGCATATTTATGCCTTTGCTATCAGGCTGGTAAACTTGCGTCCGTAAGTTTAGAATAGTAAAAAAACATTATAAGAGGCATTGTATATGTATGGGTGTGGTTTCTGGATTCTGCTGATTATTTGAGGGACTTAAAATATTAAAACCTGCCACATTCTATATGCTTGCCATAATAAGAGTCTCATATGTATCTAGTGGTTCTATTTGAATATGATTGGCCTAAGCTAAGTAATGCTGAAATATGTTTGCTTCGTTTAAATAAGTATCGTGTTAGGGTCGTTTTTCTTTCTTGAGTCACAACGGTTCAAAAAGGCAAAATGACGAAAAGGAGCGAGAAGTGGGCACAAAAGGAGGGTCCCGAGGCAGAAAAATGTTGAAAATTGGAGATTAGGACGAAGGCAAAGCAGCACTGCGGTGTTCAGCAGCAGGACCGCGGTGCCAATGCGGGGAATTTCAGATCCGAAGTGAAATTGGCCAAGGGCAGAAGGGTCCATAGGGCACGAAATTTACAACATACTTAAGCCCTAGGGAGTAGTCTAGTGAGGGGAGTTGGTCATTCTAACACAACATATCACAGGGCAAGGATTTGAAGCTACAATTGGAGACTTTAGTTCGCAGTACTTTTCTTTCTTTCTTTTTAATTCAGTTTATGTTTGGAATTGTATTAGTTCTTAGCGTGACTATGGCTAGGAGCTAAACACTTTTTTAGGGCTTTCCTTTTGAATCGCTTGAAACTCTATTTCATGACTTAATGCATTAGTTTGATTTCTTCTTCACTTGATTAAGATTTATTCAATAATTGGTATGAATGTTTGATAGTTAATTGATCACTAATTATCATAACCTATATGATTTCGAATCAAGAATCGAGAGGAGAGATTTGGATATGCTGTAATTGAATAGACATAGGTTAAAATCGCGGACGAAAGTACCCCGATACTTGTGTAGCATTATAAGATACTGTTCTTAATCCTCTTATGTGGTAAATCCTATCATAGAAATATAGAAGGGCTGCACTGGGGTTGAGCGATTATATATCCTAACCGGAATATAAGACAGTCTAGTTAACCGCTATTTTAATGTAAAAGAAGAAGTCATTCTAGTTGCATTAAGTATTGAATAGAGTGGATAGTCGAGAATTTTGGAAGCCCTAATTCCTTCATAACTGATTAAACTCCAATAATTTAGATTACTTATCTCAATTAGTCTAGTAGTTAGATAAAAACTCAAATCAAATATCGTTTGCCAAATAGATAATCTAGAATAGATGTTCGATAATTAGAAACCAGTCTCTGTGGACGATAAACTCGGTCTTACAGACTATATTACTTGTGAATGATACGTACACTTGCGTGAGCAATTGGACACGGTCCTAACAGAAAGTAGCTGACTTAAGGTCTATTTCATGAACATGTTCGTCCCTCATGCCTGTTTTAAGTTGGTTATGCACCCTTACTTGTTTGTCCCAGTATTAGTTTGTTTCTATGATAACATGAAGTCTTTTTAATGTCTTTTACTTGCGTATAATAATTGTATAGAGTTTCTCTATTAGGATGTATTGTTTTAGTTGTCTTATTATAAGCGAATAACTAGTTTTCATGAAGTTCTCCTCTTTGCCTTAACATTTTATACTTCTCAGTTTCTGCATTTTAATATCACCTAAGTAGTTTGGCTTTGAGCATGTTTGTTAGTTGAATATGTCCCAATTGTAGACATAATTAGTTTTGATCATGTCTACTAGTCCTTCCTCTTTGCTTTAAGTAGGTTTGTGGCTGCTCTTCCTTTTATAATATGTTTAAGTCCCATGAAAATCAACTCTGATTTTGCCCGTTAAAATCTGTTTCTGAACGTCATTTTTTTTATTTTAAAACTTAAAGGGAACACCATGTTTACAAATCTCCATGTTTGTTTTTCCTGAGAGTTCTCTGTGTAGTATAATTTAAGCATGAAGTGTTTATCTTCTTTCAATTCCTTCCTCTATTATTTGTTGACACCCAATTTTGACCCTCCCGTCCAACCATTAACTATAAAATTACACTAATTTTGTAAAATAATTTTTTAGGATTTTTTATAATAAAATACAACAATAAAACATAAATACAGGCATTAAGAATTAATTTAATAATGACATCGCATCTTACGTAGAGTTTTAAGCACTTAGAGTCTCGCGCCCGCATTAATTAACTTTAAGCTTTGTCGTAATTCTTAAATAATTAATAAACGCATAAAATAAATAATTTAGCGATAACGTCGTGGTATCGTAGCATAGCCGCATTAATTAGTAATCATTTGCAATTTAAAGTCAATTAATTTTAGTCTAATACATGCATTTAATAGCGTCGCATTTATAAAGCTTTAAACAATTCTTAAATATCATACTTGCATTTAGCATTTAAATATTTTAATCTAAACTCAACTTTAATTTAATTTAACGTCGCAATAATGCAATAATAAGATTTTAATAAGCCGTGCGGTCTAAAGTATTGAGCATTAATTAAATAGCACGCCCTCATTTATTTATTATAACAATTAGATTAATGAAGCACCTAATTATTTTAATCACATTTGTTAATTTAAGTTATCACTAATTAATTAATACACTTGCCTAGAATTAATTAGCTAACTAATTAACCAAGCCTAAAACTAATTAAATAACTTAACTAATCTAATACCCTAATTAATTAACTACCCGATTTCCGTCGACGCGACATGGCAAGCCACATGACCAGCGTCCCCTTATCTCTCCTCACCACTCGGACCTTACTTCATTTCTCTCCACGCCTCACCTTCACAAAACAAAACCTAGACGAAACCACTGTGGCTCCTTCCATCGCCGAGACACCTGACCGAGATTCTCGCGGAGAATCAGAGCCTTCCTTACCACGTACCTAGCCACCGCTTCCTTCCATAACCAAACGAATCTTCCACAAATCCTTCAAATCATTTCCTCACCATAACCGCTCGAATCACACAAAATCAAGAAAAATGGTCGAATCGGCGCGATTTTAGCCCGTTCTCGCCTTACCAATTTTAGAACCCAAATGAGGCTATAAATACAGAGGCTATAGGCATGCAATAGCAAATGGTTTTAGGGGATAGCATCGACCCTTAGCGTGATTAGGAGATGGCGGTTTAGGTCGAGAATTGAGGCGGAGTAGAGCGAGAAAGAGGAGAAGCACAATCGAGAGAGGTCCAAAGAATCGACAAACTGGACCATTAGCATCGCGCAAGTAAGCACGAAATCTTTCTCTTAATTCTAGCCAAAAATCGCCAGCGCTTTACCCCTTTAGTCGCATCGCAAAGACCAAACCTCCGATCGAATCCGACGACTTGATACGCTGCCCCGGTTCGCCGCCGGAGAAGGTAAACTTTACTCACACCTGATTTTAGTCTATGTGTGTTCAGTTGTTTGCATCTGCTTTGTATTATCAATTACGTGTTAGTTCTGTTCTATACAAGCCATTTGGTTAACTTAATGTTTAATACAAGACGATGCCTAATCCTGTTAATCTCTTGTTTTAACATATATAAAAAATCATATTATGATGGTTAATATGTTTAGGTTGATACTGGCATTCGTGGCATGCTGGCATTCTTGATTGTGCAGATTGGTTATTGTTGGAGTCCGGGGCATTAATTGTTAAAGCATTTTAGTCGGAATCTTAGGTTAATATACGATCTCGTTTGGTCTAAAGACATGTTTCTTTGGCCGTTATATGGATCAGATCTGCATTTGGTAATGTCTAAATGTTTGACTGACCGTTAGGATGTCGTAGGATGAGTATCAGTGTGTAAGTTACCTACTGCATTTGCTTGGGGTAAAGAAATTTGAGTAGGGGGAGACTTCTAAGGTCATATAATTCGCAAACGGCCGTATGTTTGAATGCATTCTTCACTATTTTATTGACCATGGTGTATGTTTAAGTCACATAGGTATCATGCCAGGCCTGTGGCAAGAAATCAGCCTAATCAGATGGTTTGAATCTGGAACTGGCATGTCTTGTTCAAGTCGTACCTTAGAATTCTTTAAAGAATGCATTCGAAATAGTTGTTCTTAGTATTCCCTGTTACCATGATATACCTGCAGAATCTAATTACCTAATTGGGTATGTATTAAGTATGCTTCTTTTTCCTGGATTGCACCTGAACCTGTCCATTTGTGATTACTCCGGTATGCTTGTTTCATCCAAATCATATAAGATGTCCCGGAATTCCCTTTCTCCCTGGTGGTATAGCATTGTTTGATTCGTCTGTATGCTTATTAGGTCTTGCCTAGATACATAAGAACTTAATCTTTCTTTGCCTAATCCCATTTTGTCGATTTAGTTGTATTAATAAAGTCTAATAGGCTGTCTTGAGTAATGAAATGAGTCTAGTTAAGACTTGATGTCAGCATTCTATATTGGTTGGCAGACATGAGTCTCAATGCCATGTGTATTATCAAGCACCTTTCTCATTTTAGGACTCAGGTCATCTAAGTTTGCCCCTTTGATTTCCTATTCTTTCTTTTGTCGTTTTCCCTGGAATGCAAATCTGCCTCTTTGAATCCATATTTTGATTACTTGCTGACCTGATAATTTCTTAGTTTTAAATCAATGTGCTTATCTGGCTTCTGTGAATCAACAGTCACGTTATAGTCTAAAAGACTTCAATGCTTGGACAAATATATACTCTCTGTTTGGTTAATACCCGTACAAGACAGTGCTGTTTTGGGCTTTTATATTTGGACCTGCCATCTCGTTTGATTTTAATAATTAAAGCATAAGCATGTTTGAGTATGTAATCGTTTGTTTGGCTTAACGTATACTAATCCTTATCACTTTCTTTTTTACATGGCACGCATCGGAGCAAAAGGAGGAGTCTCATAGCGAGACTCATTGTGCCTTCCATCAATTGAAGATTTGCATTCATCCGCGTCTATGTGCATCCTCACTTCAGAAATTCCCAGAAAACAAATAGGACGGAGTCATCCGCTTCAACTCCTTTTATTCCCTTAACCTCATTACCTCATTTATGCCTTATTTGTTTATTGCAAATTATTTTTCTAACTTTGTAATTAATAGGAGAACTTCTAGCAATTAGCCTTTGAACATATGAGACGGGAGGTAATTTACATTTAGGAATACACTTCTACTTTATTTGTCTTTTAGGATTGTTAAGCATGTCTAAATTCTGCAACAAATAATTTAAAATGATCTAACTCGCGTCATAAGACCAATTTTGTTTATTAAAATCCATAACCGATTTCTTCCTAAACTCTCTTAGCATTCTTTAACATTCCTAGCCCTTTTAGCACTTTGAATCACCCCTTGGCGTTTAATACCTTTAGCATTTTAGCATTTAGCACTACTTTTAGCATTCTTTTACCCTTTAACATTTAGCATTTTAGCGTTTTTAGCACCTTAGCATTACTAGCACCCTAACACCCTATTAGCATTTTAAACACCCTTTAAATTTTAGTATTCTTTTAACATTTAACACTTTTATTTTTCTAACACCTTTTTATTCAAGCAGGGTTGTATTTTTAGCACCTCTCTTAGCATTTTTGCATTTTTAACACCTTAGCAATTTCTAGTACCTCTTTTGCACTTTTAGCACTCTTAAGCACCTTTAATAGCTAAGCACCCTAGCACTACTTTGTTTACACTCAGCACTTTCAAATTGCTAGCACTTTTGTTAAGCGTCTTTAACCCTTAATATTTTAGCACCTCTTAGCATTCTTTCACATATAGCACCTTTTGCCCTTTTAGACTTAAGCACCTGTAAACACTTTAACATTTTTTCTAGCAGGAAGATCTTTTACTTTGCATTTTTTAAAAAATATAATAATTACCCTAGGTTTGGCAGGACAACCGCAAGTTAGCGGATCTTAGAGGGTGCCTAACCCCTTCCCTCTAGATTAATAAAGAACCCTTACTCAGAATCTCACTAAGTTTAGCAGACCATTAAAATGGAGTTAATGTTTTACTTTAAACTAGTTAAACATTTAGGTGTCCTAATTCACCCAAACTAATTAGGTGGCGACTCCGCGAACCCTTAGCCTTTTAGCACTTCTTAGCATTTTGCACCTTTAGCACTTTTTTAAGCTTTTAAACATCTTTTGCAATTTTTAAAACCTTTAAAGCCTCTTAAACTCCTTAAACTTTATTAGCATTTTATATTTATTTTCTAACCATTTTATTAAGCAGGGCTCGCTATAAAAAATGCCGCGGCCGAAAAAGGGCGCGACATTATTTTTACACAAACTGGTTTGTACATTCTTTAAGATATTTTCTACAGTTAATTTGGTTGTTGCACCATCCTTGACATGTTCCCAGCAACCGCAATCACATTTTCGATGTAGTGGCAAGCAGACACGGCAGCAACAACAATACCAAGCTGCGATGGCTGCGTCAGGAGTCACCTGCAACATTAAAACCAGCAGCGGCAGATAAATGCTGTTCTGAACCATATCCACGATAATACTAGTATACTTAGCAGGCGGGATCGTACAGCGGTGTGCCCATCACCAGGTGTTGTTTCCCTCTGCTCGGCGTTAGGCTGCGGCACAGAACAACAATAGAAGCCTCAGCAGCAGCATTTGGTGCAACAGCAGGACCCTCAACACATGCCCCTGCAACTGAGGCATTTTCCTCCACCACAGCAGCAACAACATGACCAATAGAAACAAGTTCAGCCCGAGCCAGTGGAATTCCTTAGTGGTGGATCAGTTACTCCAAGTACTACTGGTCCGTCAAGTGGAACAAAGGGTCTGACAATGATTCTACTTCTCTAAAGGATCATGAGTCTATGGGAGATCATATGAGTGTGAATTCTGCTGCTTCTACGCCCAGTGTAGCTGAAAGGAAACCATTTAATAGATTTGTGTGATTATGTTTCCTGTAATATTGTAATATTATAATATTATAATATTGTACATTTGTGAACAATTAGTAATACAATCCATTTTTTTTTTCTTTTTATTATTTATTTTGCAATATTGTGAGCTAATCCTTTTGTAATATTGTACATTTTGTAATTTGTGAACAATCTAGCAATCAAACAGGTGCATATCTAATGCGACGGCCAAGGACAACCGTCGCATTAGTGTCAAAATAGGCCTCTCAACAGTTGGATATCTAATGCGACGACTGCCCTTGGCCGTCGCATTAGGGGGTATTGGTCGTTGCATTAGATGTGCAGCTAATGCGACGGCTAAATACAACCGTCGCATTAGGTGCACATCTAATGCAACGGCTGTAACAGCCGTCGCATTAGGGCCTTCTGGCCGTTGCATTAGAACTAATGCAATGCCAGCTGATGCCACGTCTCCAAGCCGTTGCATTAGGTCTAATGCAACGACCAGAAGGCCCTAATACGACGATTTTGAGGCATCACATTAGCCTAGAAATGTAGTAGTGTAATCTCACATCCTATTTTAATTTGAGCAATGATAGTGGTATAGTTGTCGGAAATGACCATTCAATTCCAATTAAAGGGTATGGTTCTACTAAATTGTCACCACCAAATTCACCACTGTCTTTAAATAATGTCCTATATGCTCCAAAGTTAATAAAAAATTTGGTATATGTTAGAAAGTTTACAACAAATAATTGGGTATCTGTTCGTTTTGACCCATTTAGTTTTTCCGTGCATGATTTTCAGATGGGGAAATTTCTCATGAGATGTGATAGAAAGGGGGAGCTCTACCCAATAAATTTACCTAATTATCAGTCCAAGTTTCAATACACTTTTGCAGCCTTGACACCATCTTTATGGCACCAACGTTTGGGGCATCCGGGGGAGGCTGTTTTGGCCTCTCTTAAACAAAAATAAATTTATTTTTTGTACCCAAACTCGGACTTTAAATAATTGTCATTCTTGTGTACTTGGTAAACATGTTAAATTGCCATTTATTGCTTCTACTTCATGCACCCTTATGTCATTTGATATTTTGCATTGTGACATTTGGGCATCACCCGTTTTGAGTTCTTCTGGTCATAGATATTATTTTCTTTTCCTTGATGATTACTCTAATTATTTGTGGACATTTTCTTTGTCAAAGAAATCACAACCGTTTTCCACATTTCTCACATTTAGAGCATTCATCAAAAGGACAATATCACGCTCATGCGCTGAAGCTGAATATCGTACAGTTGTCAATGTTGTATCTGACTCATGCTGGATTCAGAATCTTTTACTTGAGCTTCATTGCCCCATTTCGAGAACTACTATGGTATACTGTGATAACATTAGTGCAATCTATCTCTCATGAAATCCGATCATCATCAACTAGGGGTGAGCGGGTCCGGGTACCCTGTCATTTTTTAACTACTCGAACCCTATCCTGTAAAAGACCGGTTCCTAAATTTACTACCCGAAACCTACCTGTAGCAATTATTACCCGAAACCTACCCGGACCCTGCGGTTCCGGGTAGGTTCCCGGGTACCCGTGCCCACCCTTCAGCAAACTTAAGTTAAGACTACTGTAATTTGAATTTAGATGCAAAAGAATAAAAAAACAGTGAAGTATAGCCTGATAATAACATATAACAGAAACAACATGGAAACTAATAAGAATGAAATGAAGAAGATCAGGCAGCAAAAACACCACTAAGTAAAATCACAGTATATTACTAAGATAAAAGGAGTTTTGCAGCTTCCAAGATGCACTGTGATACACCATTTGATTTTAAATGTGTTCAGGAGATTCCATACATCATGTCAACAGTCAGAAACTGCATCAATTCACTTTAATGTCTAAACACTAAAAATTTCCGGGCATGTTATTAAGACCGGGGGTGTTGATGTCAATATCAACACCCATCAATTCAAACAGTGGCTGTCCCCATCACCCATCCACTCGACCCTCACTCCTGTCTACCTTTAGAATCCCACTCCACTAACTCCCTTGGGATAATAATTTGATTACCTCAAAATTCAAATCCTTCTTTCCTTTTGGATCTTTCTTCTTTCATTTTTTTTTTAATAATTCAGGTCTCGGGGTGACCTTAGTACCCGAATATCGCTAGTACCTCCACAAGTACTGGTACTAGGCTCCTGGAGGCGATGGAACCCGTCTTTAGCCGTCACCGCCGGGTAAATCGCGGGATGTGCACTCCGCATTCAGTGTCTGATCGCTACCAACGGATCAATGCTACAGTCGACCCTACGAGACTTGTGCGGAGGAATCAAATTCACACTGCAACATGCCCGCGCGGTTAAACTATCAGGCTTTAATACGAGGCATATGCCTCGGAGAACGTATCCGCCGAAAATCTAACTTGTAACCTTAAAGCCACAAATTTAACTAATGGCCACTGGGCCACTATCAGCGAATTTTCTTCTTCTTTCATTTTTATTCTCTATTTTCAATCTTACTGGTACTAGTATTTAGGTACTCCCTCCTATAAAAAAAATGTCTATTTAGTCATTTACATATCATTTAAGAAAATACTATTTTTTAAATAAAACAAAATAATTTAATTAAAATATCTCTAATTAAATATGTATTGAGATTTGATCACATAATACTTAATAGAGACAAATTTGGTAAAATAAGATTAATTTTTTTAATTTGATAAGTGGACACTCTTTTTTACTCAAGAAAAAAGGCTAAGTAGACAATCTTTTTTATCCGGAGAAAGTATCAAGTAGAATATTATTTTTTATGTGTGTTATTTCATTTATTTTTTATATGATTATTTTACTACGTATCTTATTTTTCTTGCACTCAAAAGTACTTTATGTAAGAACAACAAAAAAATTAGAAGATTCATATACTGAAATATTTTTTCCCTCCAGTTAAGTTTTACGTTATTTTAATTTATTAATAAATTAAAGAATACTTAAAATTTGTGATCAAACGCCTACTTAATGTACTGAATTTGATATTACAATTGATTCATGTTCAAACACCTACATAATTAATGAAGGATCATTCATTTTGAGAACCAATAATTTTCTTAGATTATATCCTCATTACACTACCCAACTAAATCCCTCTTCATTTTTTTCGCATGACAATTTTTTTTATTGAGTACTACACTTTATGTAATGAGTTTAATTAATTAATTAATTAATTTTATACTATTAAGTCATTTTGTATATGTTAAAGCAGTTAATATATTTTATTTTTAAATTTTCAAATATTATATTTTAAAAATTCTTAGTTATTTTTTATAGTCGATAAATAAGCAAATAAAATTATCCAAAATCATTTAAATGTAATATAGGCAAACATGAAAGTTAAAAGAAAAAAAATATGAAATTGAGTTGAAATTTTGATTACCGCCATTTTCAAATTTTCCAATTAAAATTGATACACATGACCCATGATCTAGCAGTGTTAAGTAGGGCCTGTCCAACGGGGCGGGGTGGGGGTCATTTTTTTATTTGCCTTTAAATTAAATAAATAAATAACACATACACAACAAGATAGTTTAATAAAAACATCTCAAGACTGTTTTTGTGCCTCTTATATTATTCGACTAGAAGTATAATTTTTTTTGTAATACAATTTCAGAATTCAATTTCTTCCCCAATAGAAGAATGGTGGTTCTTCTCTAGACATTGATTCATCATTTATCGAGGAATAAAGTTTTAGTGTTGGCATCGATTTTTTTCCCTTAATTCAAAACATGACAAGGGATATAAATAATTTTTTCTTAGTTTAATAAAATGGTGTAATTAATAGAATATATTAATGGTAGTACGTGCTCAAATATCAAAAAAGGATAAAAAAAATTGGGACATTGAGTGAAGGAAAGAGATTTCATGATTGCTTCTGCTTTTTTAATGTGAGTGATGGGACAAATTTTAGCATGAAAAGTGAGAGGACCTGAGAAAAAAAATTGGTTTGATTGAGGGGACAGCAACACCCCCGGTGCATTTAGCTGTCCCCAAAATTTCTGGTATAGGTATATCATATATAATAATGTTCCCTTCAGTCAAGACAAGATAACCTATCAAGAATTTCAAAATAAAAACTAGTTTCAGTTTCAAAATAGACAACAATAGGGTCCGGGTACCGATCTCTATTTTTCGGAATCGGAATCGGACCCGATATTTATCGGTTCCTAATTTTACTACCCGGAACCTATCCGTTATTCTAATATATCTATCCGGAACCTATCCGTTAGTGTCGGTTCCGGCCGGGTATCTGGGTACCTTGTACCCGTGCTCACCCCTATCATCAACGCACTAAACATATTGAGTTAGATATCCATTTTGTCAGTGAAAAAGTGACTCGCGGACAAGTGCGAGTGTTACATGTTCCGACGCGACATCAGATTGACGATATCTTCACAAAAGGACTTTCGCTGATACTATTTGAAGAATTTCGGGACAGTCTCAGCATTTGCCGCCCTCCAGCTTCGACTGCGGGGAAGTGTTAGAATATTCCGTAATTAATACCATTAATATGGTAATATTGTGTATTATCTTGCATTGATGTAGTATCCCATTCTATATGGTAGGTAGTTTAATGTAGGAATATTCTTAGGATTTTACTAAGCAAGAATTACTCTTCCTATTCAATGTAAAAGATATATATATATATTCTTACCTAATGCAACAAAAGAGGAAAATAATATCAAATTCTTACGATAGAGAATGATGTTTTAACACTAAAGAAATTAAAAGATAGTGAAAAACACATGGCCATTTCAGAATGGAGAAACAATAGAACATGAATTTTGACCAAAAAATAAAAGACAAAAATCCTTTTATACATAATAAAAAAGCCTATTATTTCACTTAGTTCCTCTCTTCTTTAAATATTTCTATTGTTTTCACTTAATACAATGATAATTCTGACTTGTAATCTTCAACTATAAACATTTGTAGAAAGGATTCACTCCTTTTTTAAAAAAAAAACATTACCCTTCATAGCCAAAATATTAGTAAAGGAGGTTAGCTTTTGGAATATATTGTTATTGCTTTTCTGTTTCTTTTTCTTTCTTAGGGCAAATGTAACTTCCCGATTAATGATCTTTTATTTTATTCAATAGACGTACTGGACATCAACCCATGAGCTTTGACGATTATACCATATTCTTTACGGAAAATTAATTGATTTTTGAAAGCAGCTCACATATATGGTGTATATTTTTTGTATATTCTTTATCATAATTATTAGAGTTCTTGTACATATATTATGGTAGTAGTCTTGTATTAGGAAAAGTTGATAGTTTTGTATTAGAAAAAGGTAGATTTAATTTCCATAATTAGATATTGTATATCGTGTATATATACATTTTCATTAATGAAAATAATCAAGAGACTATTCTCTTTCAATTTTATATTAGAATTCCCTTCTTCAAGACAAACCCGTGATTGCATAAAAGAGCAAAAATAATACTCCATCTGTCTCAATTTAAGTGACTTAATTTGAACAGACACGTAGTTTAAGAAACAAAGGAAACCTTATGAATCTTATGGTCCTTAATTAAATATGTACGTAGCCTTTAAATCTTGTGGTCTTAAACTTATCAAAACTAACTAACTATAGAAACTCTTTTTGGGACATATGAAAAAGGAAAGTAAGACACTTAAATTGAGACGGAGGGATTACTAGATTTGTCTTCACACGTTGTGGGAAAAACATTTATTTAGTAACTAAAACTTACTTTACAAGAATGGAAGTTTGGTATAGTGTTGACGAAATATATAATATTCTTGATAATATGCAATACTAATATATATGAATAATGCAAAATGAAGCACTAATCATTTCAATTGTATCTGTCGACAGGTAATTTGCTTCAAAAATCCGTTATTACTTTGAACGTTATTCTCATTCTTCATGCAACAAACAACTCCAATTAAAGACTTGTAAAACAACAAAAAATTAAAAAAAGGAGAAAAATTAAAGAGAGTTAAATGAAAGATTCAACTTAGATATTGACACGCGTACCTTAATGAACCTATTAAGTTACCATCACACAAGAAAATGTGTACAACAAGTACAACTATTGTTTGTGAATGTACATGTACTCTTCTTTTTCTTGAAATTTAGACTTAAGGTACACGTGAGAAGATGAAAGAAAAGTAAGAGAGGAAAGAGAAATGAAAGCTTCTTGTGGTGGTAATGGTGATGATGAAAGTGATGGTTTGTGGGGTTCATTTATTTTTATTTTATATAAAAGATTATTAATTGTGAGAAATGAAAAAATACAGGTAAATTAGTTGGTTAGAGAAAAAAATTATAGGTGGAGTGGAAAACGGATTGAGGTGGACCTCCCTTTGGGGGGTGGGGGTGGGGGAGGGTGGTTAAAGAGAGAGAGTGATGGTTGGTCTTCTTGTTTTTGACTCTATCTAGTCTATGTCGTTGCATTTTTCTTCACTCACAAGGTAATCATCATATGTGTATGAGAAATGGAACATATTTTGCTTCCACTTCACATAATCTTTTTTTCTTTATTTTTTCTTCTCTTTCTCATTATGCCATTCTATATATCTTCTTCATCTATTCACCATCAAAGCCTAGCTAGTTGGAAGAACAAGAAGAAGGAATCAATCCAACATCAAAACTTATATTTTTTTTCATCTTCTTAGGGTTTACATTTTTGTTTGTCATGAGGAAGCCGGACCATAATAATCCAACAATGATGAAGGAGAAGGAGAAAGGGAATAAGGTGAAGTTAAGGAAAGGGTTATGGTCACCGGAGGAAGATGAGAAGCTGATGAATTACATGCTAACAAATGGGCAAGGGTGTTGGAGTGACATTGCTAGAAATGCTGGCTTGCAAAGGTGTGGCAAGAGTTGTCGCCTCCGATGGATTAATTACTTGAGGCCCGACCTTAAACGCGGCGCTTTTTCTCCTCAAGAAGAAGAACTCATTGTTCATTTGCATTCTATTCTTGGAAATAGGTATACACAAACTCTCTCTCTCAAACCCTTGCTCATTTTCTGTCTAAACAATGTGTGAAAAAAGCTATAGTATGAAAATATAGCAACTAAAGTTATGGCTTGACAGTTAATGAAATGAGTGAAAATCGCGAGGAATCATGGTTCGAATTCAGAACAAATAAAAATAATGGGTGATTTTCTCCGTATAATCTAAAATTTTAGTGGCCAATGTTATGCATGTCAATAACTGTGATGGCCAGACACACTACCGCTATTGAAAAAGAGAGAGATAGAGAGAGTGAGAATAATAGAGCTGAAATGTACTACAATTTTTTTATCAACTAGCTAGAATGATATCGATTTAGATCCATATGGCCTAATTGGAAATAGTCTTCGGTCTTCTTTGCATTATACTGGGGGCACAAATAACTCCACTAGTACATGAACATCCACGCTTTTACATATATAATGAGGATTTTATGGTTACCTAATTTATGCAAGATCTTCCACTAGAGTCTTGATTATAAACTCCTAGTTTACCTTAAGAAATTTTCCGGGAGGATTGAGATGTTTCATTGGTCCGTATTCATCATTTATTTTAAATGTAGGGTAATAGGAGTATTTATTTTTTGCTAAAAGAAATAATTACCACTAAATCTCAAGCTCTGAGAAGAATAATTTTACTCTACGACTCCTAATTTACCTTAGGAAGTTTTGATAAGGGATTTGTCAGGTTTAATTGGTCCTTTATCGTCGTTTTCTCTTATGTTAGTGCACGACACAAACCTCATTTACCGTTAAATCTGAAAACCAGCTTCTCCAACATGTCTAATCAGTTGTTTCTGATAGTAGTTGCATAGTAATAATAAGTTTATAAAATCATTGGAGCAGAGTCCAACTAATTGTAATTACGATCTTTTCAGTCTTTCGATTTGAAGTAGGAGATTTATAAATTAAAAGAAAATGATTGTCAGCTGTCATAATTATTTAGACGCATTTCTGGAACTACTTAGTCCGTTCTTTGGTTAGTCAATTTAATTTGCGTACAACACTTATATATATAGCTGTGTTGGAATGTCTGTCGATAAGCAGGATATAATTTCAAACATTTATTTGTTTTGTTAACGAAACTGTCATAATGCATGCAAATCCATGCAGCGAGTTAATATGTTCTTTGCAAATAACAGTCTATCCATTTTTTTAACCTTATTTTGCATATATATTACAGGTGGTCACAAATTGCGGCTCGTCTTCAAGGGAGGACTGACAATGAAATCAAGAATTTCTGGAATTCCACAATAAAGAAAAGGCTGAAAAATAACAATAACAGTAACAACAACACGCCATCGCCTAACACGAGCGATTCGTCTTCCGAGCCTAGGGCTCCCATGGGAGGAATGTTCCCTATGCAAGGGAACGACGTAAATGTTATGGCGGTCTTATGCATGGATAATTCGCCGTCTACTACCTCAGCATCATCCATGCAGGCCATTGTTCCTAGCAACCATTTTAACCCTTTCCCTCAGCTTGACAATACAAGCTACGATATAGCAGGATTAGTCGGGTCAGTGAGTTTAGGTCAATTTGGTAATAACGGTGGTGAAGGTGGCTTTTTGGACTATGGAGTTGTGGAAACTTATAGTATGATGGGGTTAGGAAGTGATGATTTTTCAGTACCCCTATTAGAGGGTGTTAATAAGAGTCTGGAGAATAATAATAATAATAGTAATGTCAATTTTAGTAGTAATATTGTTACGGCTGCTAATGACTATAATTCCATGATTGAGAAGAAAATTACAAATTGTAACAACAACAACACCACCCATCATTTGATGAATATGAGTGGGGGTAGTGATCAAAGTCTCAAGGTTGAAGACTATATGGCTGGTTTTGGGAATCATCATCATTGGCATGGGGAAAGCTTAAGAATTGGAGAATTTGATTGGGACGGTTTGTTGGAAAATATTTCCTCCTTACCTTACCTTGGTTTTCAAGTTGAATAATTACTCCTTAACCCCAAACCAAAAAATAAAGACAAAAATACCCTCTTCCAATATCTTCTTCAATATTCTTTTCTTGATAATCGAAAAATTCAGAAGGTGTAGTAGCGTTCAAAATTCAATGAATAACAGGTCTTCCCGGCTTTTGTCTTTCCGTATCTTCTTCTTCCATCAATTCCACAACCTCATTTTAGAGAAAATTTTGAGATACACTTCCTTTCTATATTTTCGATTATCAAAAACTTCCACTAGATATCCTTTGCCATTTCTTGTTTATTTTTGTATACTTGTTCTTCCTCCACATTGATCTTTTTGCTTCCTTCATCAAGATTCATAGAGGATTAGAAAATAAGTCATCAGAGTTGGAAATACATTTTCAATCGTTGTCGAGGATTATGGGGATAATACGGGAGAAATAATCTTTCTCAAGAAGCAAAGTGTGAATAGAGAGTGAGCACAGTACAGATATAAAAGATTATGAAGAGAAAGTTAATAAAAAGGTCAAATTGTTGACTTGTAAGAAGTCATTGTGTACAAAATATGGATCAATAATCTTTTGAATTTGAAGAGAATTAGTTTCGGAATACAGATTGAGAGTAATGTTGTACGTTCTTTGTATTTGCAAAAGATCTAGTTTTAGTACCCGCTAAATGAGCGAACTATTATTTTTAATCATTGTAAATTGTTATATGTCTTATGAGCTTAAAAAAGTTGTTAACTTCATTTGTTTCTCAAGGAATGTGCTCCCCACCTCCCAATAGCCAAATCTATATGAAAATAAAAAGAATGCATATAATTATTAAATAACTTTTTTATTTTCTATTTTTGTTTTATTATGTATTATTCAATATTAAAAATTATAAAATATTAGTATAGTTTTTATTAGCCTATGATTTGGTTTAATATACTTATATATATATATTCTTACTCTAATGCTCCAAACCAGCCCAAAAGTAAAAAAAAATCGTCTCCCGTCGACCTCACTGTCGACCTCACTGCCAGTGAAACTTCGCGGCCCTGCCTGGGAGGCGTCGCGACGCTTGAGCTCCAGTGACCAACCAACCATTTAGCGTCGCGGCTCCGACGGTGCTACGTTGCAGCCCTTCGAGGCTCCGCGGCAATTTCCTACTCGTTTCATCTTTTACACGTCGTACACTTCTTCCTTCATTTACCAACGTGAAATACTCATCATTTGGCCAACAACCGTCTATCATTTCATGTCTCAAACATTTTGTTTACGTACCAATATCTCTTTCACTAAGGAAATTTACGATCCTTGGTACGACGTGGGCACGTGTGTGAAAACTATATTTTCGACGTGCGGGGCCCCAATTGTTCGAGTCATAAATAATATAATTAACTCTAATTCACGTTAATAAATTTCCAACGTCAAGTACCAGAGAGGCTCCAGTTGATCAGTGGGAACTTAAGCTATCTAAGGAGGTTCAAAAAACCATTTGGTATTGAAAGAATTAATCCCTTGATTATTCTTATTGATGAAAGACATATATATACAAGTTACAATAGGAGAATCCTATTCTTAGTTTACATCTAAATCCCTATTCTATAAGGAGACTAAATCTACACTTATGGTAATATTACAATACTAATTTAGGTACAAGACTAAGTCTATAATAAATCAAATATACAATAGGAAAAATATTAACAAATCTGGAAATGGGCTGGACGTCCGTGAGGCTCATTCTCTAACGCAGTTATAGCGGGCGGTCTTCGTACGTTGAGATTATCTCTAAAATATTCAAAAAGGACCGAGGGAAGACCCTTTGTAAAGATGTCTGCAATTTGATATCTGAAAGGAACATGGCAGACGCGTACTTGTCCTTTAGTTACATTTTCTCGAACAAAGTGAATATCCATCTCTATGTGTTTAGTACGCTGGTGCTGAACTGAATTACCAAAAAGGTAGACGACACTTATATTATCATAATATACCAAGGTAGCCTTCTCAATAGACAATGAAGCTCTAAAAGTAGATTTCGTAACCAACATGACTCAGAAACCACATTGGCTACCCCTCGATACTCGGTCTATACACTTGAACGTGAAAGCGTGGATTGACGCTTGGCAGACCATGAGACCAAGCTATTATCTAAAAATATGCAATAGCCAGACGTAGACCGTCTGGTGTCAGGACAACCACCCCAATCAACATCTGTAAATGAGACAAGTGTAGGCATCGACGAAGGATACAAATGCAAATCATACTCAAGTGTTCTCTGAATGTACCTAAGGATGCGTTTGAGCGCATTCATATGTTCAACTCTGGGATCATGCATAAACAAACACACTTGTTGTACGACATATGTAATATCAGGTCGCGTGAACGTAAGATACTAAAGGGCGCATGCAAGACTACTATAACGGATCATATCCTCATAGGAAGAGCCAGCTGCAACACCCAACTTGGGTTTAGTATCAACCGGAGTAGAAGTGGACTTACATGATGACATCCCAGCCTTCTCAATGATCTCTGTTGCATACTTCCTCTATGATAAGAACAATCCACCTGCATGACGAGTTACAACAATCCCCAAAAAGTAACTCAATGGGCCCTGAGTCGCCGTGACAAACTCGAATCGAGCATTGTCATAATGGACTTCATAAGCATCGAAGAAGCGATCAAGATAATATCATCAACATACAATAGAATATAAGCCATCGAAGAACCGTGACGATAAATGAATAATGAATTATCAGACCTGCCGTGAGAAAAACCCATAGTCGAAACATAATCAGCAAACCTTTTATACCAAGCTCGCGAAGACTGCTTAAGCTCATACAAGGTCTTCTTCAACAAACAAACATGATTGGGATATCTAGTATCCCTAAACCCCAAGGGCTGATGCATATACACTGTTTCCTTGAGATCACCATATAGGAAAACATTCTTCACATCTAGCTGATGAATGAGCCATGATCTCGAAAGAGCCAAGCTGAGCATTGTGCGAATGGTAGCCCACTTGACTAATGAACTAAATGTTTCACCATAATCTACACCAACTTGCTGAATCTTACCATCACGTACAAAACGAGTCTTATGCCTTGCAAATGAACCATCAGAATTTTTCTTATGAGCAAAAATCCACATAGACCGAATAATATTAACACCAGATGGATGGGGTACCAACTCCCACGTCTTATTATCAATAAGAGCATTATATTCATCGATCATGACAATTTTCCAATTAGGGTCATTTAAGGCAGACACAAAATTATGGGGTAAGAGTGATTTAAGAACATTAGAATTCAAATTAAAATGTCTTTTTGGTTTAAAAATACCCCATTGACTGCGAGTGATTGGACCATGACTCTGGACTAGATTGGGTGAATTTTAAGAATTTTCAGTCGAAGGCGCCGCAGCGCCTGATGAACTACAGAGCTCTTTGAAGTTTTGGCGCCGCGACGCCTCCCCAAAGGGCTGTGTGCTGATGAAGGGATGGAAGTTGACTGTTCACTGGAAGGCAGGCGCCGCGAGACCTCCCCTAAGGGCCGCGACACTAACGACGTATTTTCTGAAAAATTTGAAAATGACGGAGAACAGAGGGTGAGATATCATCATTCAAAAAATCATATGAACTAGACACATATTTTTCTACTTTAGAAAATGGAAATTGGAATTCATCAAAGAGAATATGACAACTAATGATGATTCGTTTAGAGGACAAATCAAAGCATTTATAACCACAGTAATTTGACGGATAACCCAAAAAACACACACGGGGTAGAACGTGCCTGAAGTTTATTGATTGTGGTGGATGAAAACAGTGGATAACATAAGCATCCAAAGACCCTAAGATGAGAATACGAAGGAGCCTTATTGTATAAAACTTGAAGAGGGGAGGAATATGCCAAACCTTTAGAGGGAAGAATATTAAGTAGATCGATGGCCATTTGTAGCGCATGATGCCAAAACAATGAATGGATGGAAGAATGAACCAATAAAGTGCAGATAATGTTATTAATGGTACAAATTTTTTGTTCAGCTTTGACATTTTGTGAAGACGTATGAGGAGGACAAGAAAAACAAAAATTTATTCCATTTTGAGCACAAAACTCCCTAAACTCCCCATTGTCATACTCTTTACCATTATCACATTAGATGCTCTTTATTTTCCGTTCGAATTGGGTTCTTATGAAAGCTCTAAATTTTACGAAGATGGAAAAAATATGTGATTTTTTCGCAATTGGAAACATCCATAAAAATTTAGAGTAATCATCCAAGAATAAAACATAATATCGATGACCCAAGAACTGAGAATCGGATATGTCCATAAATCGATATGAATAATGTCAAATGACATTGAAGTATTAGAATTCGAAGCTACAAATGGTAACTTAATAATTTTTCTTAAAGCACATGATTGACAAAGTGGAGTACTACGCATACCCTTATATGAAATAAACTTATGTCTATCTAAAAAATATAAAATAGATGACTCCGGATGACCTAGACGAGCATGCCACAAGGAAGGAGCAAGAGCTGCAAAAGTGGAAGACATGTCTTTACGCGATATGCTGAGACTTGGTGTGATTGGATAAAGATCCCCCCTACTGTCACACCTCATGAGAGGACTCCCCGTCTTGAAATCCTTCACAGAAAACCCAAACGGATCAAAATAAATAGAAACCCAATTATCAGTGGTGAATTGACGGACAAACAACAAATTTTTAATCAATTTTGGGGCATGAAGGGTATTTTTCAGGACAAGTGGTAGATGAAGAGGGGACAGTTTTATTACCATAACCCTTAATTGGAATAGAACTGCCATTACCAATAATTATACCACGATTATTACTCAAATTGGAATAAGACGAGAGAGTACCTTGGTCGGATGTCATGTGGGTAGTGGCACCTGTGTCCATGTACCAATTAGGGTCCGGTTGAGTCAAGCCAAGCGTGTGCATCGCTGCTTCAATGTCGGTCTGAGTGGGGCCCATTATGTGGTGGGCCTGAGGGGCAAAAAGTTCAAGTATCTGGATCTTTGAGCTGCCCATCTGTGATTCAACCACAGGTCGACACGAGAAGAATGCGGGCGCGGCGTTTGCGGTGAGACTCAGGCGTCGCGGCACTGTAATGCTGAGTTGCGGTGCTGGGACTCACCGCCACTGTCCACGGGCCCCCTGTGGACCCAGAACTGCTGATGCTGCTAACGGTTGCCCCCGTTGTTGCCGCCACGATTCTTGCCATTATTCTTCCAATTTTGGCCCTTCTTACCATCCCGTTGTTGTAATTTTGGGTCACGTTGGTTGGATTAGAAGGGGAAAAATTGAAAGCAGTCATCATGATGACAGGGCTTGCTCCGATCGATGCCCTATTATCCAAATCCGCTTCTTTCAAAGTGAGCATGGAGCGGGCTTGATACTCAGTTAGAGAGTTACTTTGACGAATAATCGAAGCAACCCCTGTATAGGCCTCGGATAGACCTACAATCATCTGAAGAACTAGACGACTATTAGAAACAGGAGATCCCACGTTGCGAAGTTGGTCTGCCAAGTCCTTGAGGCGTTTGCAAGAAGAAGAAACGTTTGGAAAATTCGCCATAGCAACTTGAGAAAATTCCTGCTCAAGGATAACAATGCGAGAATGACTGTTATCTTGAAAGATGTCACACAATCGATTCCACGCCGCCATAGCTGTGGAGTTCGGTTCCATAATCGTCTGTAAAATATCCAAGGTGTGAAGTCCCAAATTGTTGTTACAATAACAATAATAATAATAGTAGTAGGGAAATTTGTTGGGTTACTGTTTTTATTATATATTTTTTCAATTGTACTATCTTTTAGTTAATTGGCATTTCCAAATTGTTATCGTGTAAGACAAAAAAAATTATAACGAGTAAGAAGAAAGATCTCCACACTATATTTATTAGACTAGAGAAAACATAGGATATAGAGCAAAAAAAACCTTTTATTAAGTACTTGAGGAGAAGCATCTTATCAAATACATAAATAACGTAAAGGATATGCACAAAAGAGTGTTCTAGGTGTGACAATCCTTCTCTCGCTATATTATAATGGCATTAAGGGCCACAATATGTCTTTAGAAAATGATAGTAATGGCATTAAGAGCCATGCATGCACATTTCCCCTCCACATTTTCATCTTCCTCAACGCTTGCCTTTCCACCTCCCATAGGTTATACAAACACCCTTATTTATACACAAACAAAGTACCTACCACAAAGGATAGAAAATCAGAAAAAAGAAAACAAGTGAACAAGAATAAAATAAATCTGGAAAAAAATATCAAGAGGGCAAGAAGAACAGGAATAAAAAAATACTAGGGAGCAAGAGTCACTTTTAGCAACCGAACAACAATCATTTTCACGCTTACAAGGTGAGTTTTCTCACTCAAAAATTCTTAGTGAAATCCTTTATTGTAAGTTCAATACATGTTAGAATATGAATCGGATGTTAAAAAAATCATGAATTTTTAATTGTTTAAACAACTAGTTGAATCATGAACATTACGAACTGTTATCACTAAGTTATACTTGTTAGAATTAAGTGAAATTTGGAAGTGTTGTACACCTCTATGTTATGATCATATTGGAATAAATAATAGATGAAACGGACTTACGGTTTAAGAGTTATCATAGTTTGATGTTTCTGCCTCGAATTTACTGGAATCCGGAAAGGGCAGAACACAAAAATGTAAAACTGTATAACTCGGTAAAGAATCTGAAAATTTATGCTAAATGAAAGTTCTATATTTCTCTGTTGTTGACATTTTGAAACCTTATATAGGTCTATACGACTTACGGGTTGAACGTTATCAATGTTTAAAGTTTCTGCCTTGGCTTGACTGAAACTCGGGAAGACAAAAATTTACAACCTATTTTCACTAGGTTGTACTTGTTAGAATTTGGTGAAATTTGGAAGTGTTGTACATATATATGTGCGGGTAAGACTGGGACAAAGAAGGGATAAATCGAAATTACGGGTTTAGAGTTATTGTAGCTTGAAGTTTCTGCCTCTATGGAAATCCGGAAAGACAATACATAAAAGTGAAAAAATGTACCAAATGGTACAGAATCTAAATGGATGGTTCACATGGAGAGGTATAATTCTCTGTTATCGTCGTTTTGAGATTTTACAGGGCTCTAACGGGCTTACGGATTAGAAGTTATGACTATTTTAATATTTAGTCGTGTTTAAATAAAAATTCTGGCGAAATAATTTTTATGTGGCTGTTTTGCGGATAAATTTGTGCTAGTTACCCAACGTAGTTTCCAATGAAATTTGGTACAGTGTAAGGTCCCCATGTTACCTTCGTTTCAGCGTAAGAAACACCTTAGTTGAAGTTACGGTTGAAGAATTATAACCATTACAAGTACGACAGGCAGAATGTAAAAAAAAAAAATAATATTTATTTGACCTTCTGAAAAATATGTAAAGTGAATACGTGTTCACAAATTTATAAATACATTGGATCGGATTGCACGCCGCAACAAATATGTAAAGTGAATACGTATTCACAAATATGTAAATATATTGGATCGGGTTACACGCCGCAACAAATACGTAAAGTGAATATGTGTTCACAAATACGTAAATACATTGGATTGGGTTGCACGCCGCAACAAATATATAAAGTGAGTACGTGTTCACAAATATATATATACAATTGGATCGGGTTGCACGCCGCAACAAATACGTAAAGTGAATACGTGTTCACAAATACGTAAATACATTGGATCGGGTTACGCGCCGCAACAAATATGTAAAGTGAATACGTGTTCACAAATATGTAAATACATTGGATCGAGTTGCACGCCACAATAAATATGTAAAAGTGAATACGTGTTCACAAATATGTAAATGCAACAAGTGTATAAATGCAAGAGAATGTCTTAACGTATGATACGGGATAAAATAAAATGTTAGATAAGTTAAGAATTTTCTATAAGGAGTGGAGAGGAGATGTTGCATACTTGTATGATAAAGGTGTTGTAACCTAATATATTTGTGCAACATGCTTATTATGTTATAATGTGATTGCACTTGGAATATTGTGAGGTTACTTTTAATTGCAGGATAAGGTTCTCACTCAGCCCCGGATGGTAAAGCTGACTCTTTATTTAACATGTTTCAGGAAAGCGTGATAGAGGAAAGACTCCATATCAGGTCTAGCGATCGTCCCGCAGCCTCTTTGCCGTACCTAATCCATTGCTTTGGACTTGGTACTTGTCACATTTAGTATGTAGTTGAAAGGTTCAGTTTCAGTATCTCGAGAAATGCCCGTGTGTGATTGTCTCCTTTCAAACTTAGAATAATCACTGTCATTACGTCTATGTAGAAACAGTATTTGCACGAGCCTGAGCTTGCATTATGTTTTAATTAAATTCATAAACAGATTTCTTTACTGTTATTATTGATACTATTTCCGTATTTAATATACACGTCTGAATTTCAAAATAAAGAGCATTAGTGGTGCTCCAGGAAAGTAATAATTATCCAGGTGTCATCACGCCATAAGTAAAGACTTGAGAAAAGTTGGGCGTGACAAGTTGGTATCAGAGCTAAACCAAGTTAAGAGATTCTAGAAACTTTCTTTGAGTTGGATGTTAAACGATTACTTATTGCGACGGTGTGCGCGCCACCTTAATAATAAGTGAACGGATGACATCCTAAACAATTTCACTTCTTTCATACTCTTTTCGTGCCTATCTTTAGTCTTTTGAAAGACTTGATTCTCGTACTACCTCCTTCAAAGGATTGTGGAAAGGGATGCCCAACGATAAACTAACCAGATGTGATTGGACCACCGACCGAAAAGGTAGGAGCCCAGTCAGTACCAGATAGACTATGTGGTAAATTTTATGAGAAGATTCCCTTCTACTCAAGGAAGGACTCCAGGTTCGACTCGATATTGTTTCTCGATAAGGTAGAAGACCTAATGTTTGCCCTGGGATGTGTGGAGACGCATTGCATCGATTTGGTAAGCGCATTTTTAGCAGACGATGCAGGGGTGTAGTGGAGAAATTTTGGTAGAAATTGTTCCCCGATGTCACCACTGATGACGTGAGGGGATTCAGAGTTGCATTCATTGAAAAATTCATGTCTAATACGCGCAAATATGAGCTCATACGGGAGTTTGAACAGTTGAAGCAAGGGGACCGCAGTGTGCAAGAATATGATACGTAGTTCGTGAGATTGTCAGCATACAACTCACATGTCATTCCTACAGAAAGGGAGAGAATCAAGAGATTTGTCGAGGGTGTAAACCTGATCTTAGCAGAGAAGGTGGTGGCGTTAGCCAATGATCGAACCTACCTTCATATTGTCTATATGGCTATGAGGGTAGAAGGTTTTGCAAAAGCAAAAAGAGAGCATTCACAAAAGAGATTTCGAACGTCTGGATCATTTAATCAGAGTCAAAACCAGAAGTATGGGTATAGTAAGGGATCTTCAAGTCCGAACCAGTCTGTGGGTCAGTCCCATTTCAAGCCTAAGGGGAATAGTTGGTTTAATCACCAAGGTAGCAAGGACAAGGCCACCAACCCTAACACAGAAGGTGACAAATCGATTTGTAAGGGTTTTCAGAAGAAACACATTGGAGAATGTTGGCTCTTAATGAAACCATGTGATAACTGTGGAGAATCAGGTCACTATGCCAGGGATTGCAAAAAGAGAACCCAAACTCAGTCTGTTCAGGGGATGTCAGAAGCAACCACAACCGCCTATAAGAGAAATCAGGGAAACCAGTCCCACTAGAGTCAGGGAGGTCAACAACCCAACAATTCTAACCGGCTCTACGCTTTGCCCCAGAGGAATGAAGCAGAAGCATCTAATATGGTGGTCACAAGTATTTTGCTGGTCTCGAGTATTCCTGCATTTGTATTATATGATCTCGACTCTATATTTTCATATGTGTCATTGGGTTTTGCTAAGAATTTACACGTAGAACCTTCCTATCTAAGTGAATCTGTTGAGGTTATGACACCGGTAGGGGCCTCAGTTTGGGCCTCTCGGGTAGTTAAAAATTTCCCGTTATAAGTGAATGGCAGAGGAACAATAGTAAACCTAAGTACTACTTGATATGGTAGACTTCGATATCATTTTGGGTATGGATTGGTTGTCAGCATGTTATGCCATGTTAGATTGTCGGCGAAAGATAGTGAAATTATCTTTTCCCAGGGAGCCAGAGATTGTTATAAAGGGTAGGATTGGAATATTCTCGCGTCAGCTTATTTCCTACATTAGGGCTCAAAGGTTATTAAGAAGTCACAAAGTGGAGTACGCGTATCTGGCTAATATAGTAGATATCCAAAAAGAGTCCCAAGAGGTGCATGATGTCCCTATTGTTCGAAATTTTCTGGAGGTTTTTCCTGTAGATCTTCCAGGACTTCCTCCGGACAGAGAAGTTGAGTTTGCTATAGAGTTAATTCCGGGTACAAGACCCATTTCTATTTCTCCATATCGAATGGCCCCAGCTGAATTGAGAGAATTAAAAGAACAGTTGAAGAATCTTCTGGACAAAGGTTTTATAAGGCCTAGTGTTTCCCCCTGGGTGCACTAGTTCTTTTTGTGAAGAAGAAAGATGGGTCGCTCCGAATGTGCATTGATTATCGACAACTCAATAAGGTCACGGTCAAGAATCGATACCCGTTACCAAGAATCGATGACCTTTTTGACCAACTTCAAGGAGCTAGCTATTTCTCCAAGATTGACCTTCGTTAGAGATATCACCAGCTAAAAATAAATCCTGATGATATATCCAAAATAGCTTTTAGAACCCGATATGACCATTATGAATTCTTGGTCATGTCTTTCGGGTTAACCAACGCCCCAGCAGCTCTTATGGATCTAATGAACAAAATCTTCAAACTATTCTTAAATTTGTTCGTGATTGTGTTCATAGATGATATCCTAATGTACAACAAGAGTGTTGAGGAACATGAAGAACATCTGAGGGTAGTGCTTCAAGTCTTAAAACATGAGAAATTATATGCTAAATTTTCAAACTGTGAATTTTGGTTGAAAAAGGTAGTCTTCTTGGGTCATGTTGTGTCAAGGGAGAGAATTATGGTAGACCCCCAAAAGATAGAAGCAATGAAGAACTGGCCAAAACCGACCACTCCGACAGAAGTTAGAAGTTTCTTGGGTTTGGCTGGGTATTATAGAAGATTTTAAAAAGGTTTTTCTAGTCTTGCTGCTCCCTTGACCCGGTTGACTCAGAAAGCGGTTAAGTACCAGTGGACAGAAGCATGTGAAGCAAGTTTTCATAAACTAAAGGAATTGTTGACTACTGCAATAGTCCTAACCTTACCATCAGGACAAGAAGGGTTCACAATCTATTGTGATGCCTCCAGGGTTGGGTTATGATGTGTCTTGATGCAGTTTGAGAAAGTGATTGCATATGCATCTCGACAATTGAAGATAAATGAGAAGAACTATCCAACTCGTGACTTGGAATTGGTCGTGATAGTGTTTGCCTTACGAATATGGAGACATTATTTGTATGGTGTGCATGTGGATATATTTACAGATCATAAGAGTTTACAGTACATAACCACACAAAAGAATTTGAATCTCCGACAAAGAAGATGGTTAGAATTGCTTAAGGATTATGACCTTCGCATTCTTTACCATCCTGAAAAAGCTAACGTGGTAGCTGACACACTCAGTAGGAGATAAATGGGCAGCTTGGCCCATTTGGCGATACAAAAAAGAGGTATTGTTCGTGAGGTACAAAAATTGGGAAACCTCGGGGTTAGTTTAACTGAGGTCGGTGAAGGTAGGGTGGTGGTACATGATACCTCGCAGTCTGCCTTAGCTTCAGAAATAAAAGAAAGCCAGTTTTAGGACGTGGAGATTATTAGATTTTGGGAGAGGATTCAACAGGAAAAACCTTCATAGTTTACATTAGGAGAAAATGATGGCACCCTTCGGTATAAGGGTAGGTTATGTGTTCCTAAGGTAAAGGATCTTAAGAGGAAGATCTTAGATGAGGGTCACAATACAAGATATTTCATTCATCCAGGGTCAACAAAAATGTATCAATACCTCAAGGCAAATTACTGGTGGAACGGAATGAAGAAAGATGTTGCGGAGTTTGTCGGAAGGTGTCTTACATGTCAACAGGTGAAAGTTGAACATCAAAAACCCGACGGACTTCTTCAGGACATTGGTGTCCCCATGTGGAAATGGGAGACGATTCATATGGATTTTGTAACCAGTCTACCAAAAACCCGAGAAGGGTATGATTCTATCTGGGTGATTGTAGATCGACTTACAAAGTCAGCCCACTTCCTATCGGTCAAGACTACATATCGCGCACCACAGTACGCACAAATTTATTTGAAGGAAATTGTGCGGTTACACGGGATTTCATTACGAATTATTTCGGATAGGGGTTCCCAGTTTACCTCACACTTTTGACAAAGTTTCCAGCAGGGTCTCGGGACAAAAGTTAAGTTGAGCACGACTTTCCACCCACAAATAGATGGGAAAGCTGAGCGAACAATTCAAACACTTGAGGACATGTTGCGATCTTGTGTGTTAGATTTTCAGGGCAACTGGTTGGACCATCTGTGTCTAATTGAGTTTGGCTACAACAACAGTTTTCACTCTAGTATACAAATGGCGCCGTTTGAAGCATTGTATGGACGGAAATGTAGATCCCCACTTAGATGGTTTGAGGTGGGTGAGACGCAACTGTTCGGACCTGAAGTCATTCAAGAAACAAATGATAAGGTGCAGATGATTCGGGAGCGGATCAAAACAGATCATAGCCGTCATAAGTCTTATGCGAATCATCGCAAAAGAGATCTTGAATTTCAAGAGGGGGAGAAAATATTTTTAAAAGTGTCCCCAATGAAGGGAGTGATGCGTTTTGGTAAGAAAGGAAAATTGAGCCCAAGGTTTATTGGGTCATATGAGATCTTGCGAAGAGTGGGGAATGTGGCTTACGAACTAGCACTTCCACAAGAGCTGGAAGCAGTGCATCCGGTATTTCATGTGTCAATGTTACGAAAATACTTGCACGATCCAAGTCACGTCATCTTCCCCCAGGAGATAGTTCTTAATGAAGAACTTCAATATTAAGAAGTTCCGGTGGAAATACTTGATAGGAAGGTTAAGCGCCTTAGGAATAAAGATATTGCTTCCGTGAAGGTCCTATGGAGGAATCACTCAACGGAGGAAGACACCTGGGAAGCTGAAGACGCGATGAAAGTCAAATATCCATTTCTCTTTGAATAAGGTAAAAAAAGAGTGTTACATAGTACTTTATATGTGAGCTATTTGCGTGTCTATATGCATGTGTTACAACCTTATTCACATTCGAGGACGAATGTTGCTTAAGGAAGAGAGAATGTGAAGTCCCAAATTATTGTTACAAGAATGTAAAGTTCCGAAATTTATTGTGTGTCTATGTGATTATGTTACGACCTTATTCACATTCGAGGACGAATGTTGCTTAAGGAAGGGAGAATGTGAAGTCCCAAATTGTTGTTACAATAACAATAATAATAATAATAATAATAATAATAATAGTAGTAGGGAAATTTGTTGGGTTACTATTTTTTTTCTTTTTCAATTGTACTCTCTGTTAGTTAATTGGCATTTTTAAATTGCTATTGTGTAAGACAGAAAATTTTATAACGAGAAGAAGAAAGATCTCCACACTATATTTATTAGCCTAGAGAAAACATAAGATATAGAGCAAAAAAAAAACCTTTTATTAAGTACTTGAGGAGAAGCATCTTATCAAATACATAAATAACGTGAAGGATATGCACAAAAGAGCATTCTAGGTGTGACAGTCCTTCTCTCGCTATATTATAATGGCATTAAGGGCCACAATCTGCCTTTAGAAAAATGATAGTAATGGCATTAAGAGCCATACATGCACATTTCCCCTCCACATTTTCATCTTCCTCAACTCTTGCCTTTCCACCTCCCATAGGTTATACAAACACCCTTATTTATACACAAACAAAGTACTTACCACAAAGGATAGAAAATCAAAAAAATGAACAAGAAGAAAACAAATCTGGAGAAAAATATCAAGAGAGCAAGAATAAAAAAATACTAGGGAGCAAGTGTCACTTTTAGCAACCGAACAACAATCATTTTCACGCTTACAAGGTGAGTTTTCACTCAGAAATTCTTAGTGAAATCATTTATTGTAAGTTCAATACATGTTAGAATATGAATCGGATGTTGAAAAGAAATCATGAATTTTTGATTGTTTAAACAACTAGTTGAGTCATGAACTTTACGAACTGTTTTCACTAAGTTAAACTTGTTAGAATTAAGTGAAATTTGGAAGTGTTGTACACCTCTATGTTATGATCATATTGGAATAAATAATAGATGAAACGGACTTACGGTTTAAGAGTTATCATAGTTTGATGTTTCTGCCTCGAATTTACTGGAATCCGGAAAGGGCAGAACACAAAAACGTAAAACTGTACAACTTGGTAAAGAATCTGAAAATTTATGCTAAATGAAAGTTCTAGATTTCTCTGTTGTTGACATTTTGAAACCTTATAGAGGTCTATATGACTTACGGGTTGAAAGTTATCGATGTTTAAAGTTTCCGCCTTGGCTTGACTTAAACTCGGGAAGAGACAAAACTTTATAACCTATTTTCACTAGGTTTTACTTGTTATAATTTAGTGAATTTTGGAAGTCTTGTACATAAATATGTGAGGGTCAGATTGGGACAAATAAGGGATAAATTGGACTTACGGGTTGAGAGTTATTGTAGTTTGAAGTTTCTGCCTCGGATCTATCAGAATCCGGAAAGACAGTACATAAAAGTGAAAAACTGTACCAAATGGTATAGAATCTAAATGGATGATTTACATGGATATGTATAACTCTCTGTTATCATTGTTTTGAGATTTTACGGGGCTCGAACGGGCTTACGGATTAGAAGTTATGACTATTTTAATATTTAGTCCTGTTTAAATAAAAATTCTGGCAAAATAAATTTCATATGGTTGTTTTGCAGATAAATTTGTGCTAGTTACCCAATGTAATTTCCAATGAAATTTGGTACAGTGTAAGGTCCCCATGTTACCTTCATTTCAGCATAAGAAACACCTTAGTTGAAGTTACGGTTGAAGAGTTATAACCATTACAAGTACGACAGACAGAATGTAAAAAAAAGATATTATTTATTTGACCTTCTGAAAAATATGTAAAGTGAATATGTGTTCACAAATTTGTAAATACATTGGATCGGGTTGCACGCCGCAACAAATATGTAAAGTGAATACGTATTCACAAATATGTAAATCTATTGGATCGAGTTACACGCCGCAACAAATACGTAAAATGAATACGTGTTCACAAATACGTAAATACATTGGATCGGGTTGCACGCCGCAACAAATATGTAAAGTGAATACTTGTTCACAAATATATAAATACATTGGATCGGGTTGCACGTCGCAACAAATACGTAAAGTGAATACGTGTTCACAAATACGTAAATACATTAAATCGGGTTACGCGCCACAACAAATATGTAAAGTGAATACGTGTTCACAAATATGTAAGTACATTGGATCGGGTTGCACACCGCAATAAATATGTAAAGTGAATACGTGTTCACAAATATGTAAATGCAACAAGTGTATAAATGCAAGGAATTGTCTTAACGTATGATATAGGATAAAATGAAATGTTAGATAAGTTAAGAATTTCCTATAAGGAGTGGAGAGAAGATGTTGCATACTTGTATGATAAATGTGTTGTAACCTAATACGTTTTTTAACATGTTTATTATGTTATAGTGTGATTGCACTTTGAATATTGTGAGGTTACTTTGAATTGCAGGGTAAGGTTCTCACTCAGCCCCAGATGGTAGAGTTGACTCTTTATTTAACATGTTTCAGGAAAACGTGATAGAGGAAAGACTCCATATCAGGGCTAGCGATCGTCCCGCAGCCTCTTTGTCGTACCTAATCCATTGCTTTGGACTTGGTACTTGTCACGTTTAGTATGTAGTTGAAAGATTCAGTTTCAGTATCTCGGAAATGTCCGTGTGAGATTGTCTCCTTTCAAATTTAGAATAATCACTGTCATTACGTCTATGTAGAAATAATATTTGCACGAGCATGGACTCGCGTTATGTTTTAATTAAATTCATAAACAAATTTCTTTATTATACTATTTCCGCATTTAATATACACATCTGAATTTCAAAATAAAGAGCATTAGTGGTCCTCCTGGAAAGTAATAATTATCCAGGTGCCATCACGCCATAAGTAAAGACTTGAGAAAAGTCGGGGCGTGACACAAGGAGATAGTGGCATAAATTCACTGGAGAACCTTGACATCAAGCATGACCCATAAGTCTGGATCTGCTGCTTTGGTGAGCACAACCGTTGTAGACGTAGACGTCATATCACTCCGTAGGAGTAGTGGGAAGGATGATGTGGTGGAATTTTTTATGTGTCATAGCATGAATCTTGAATAATTCTGTCCACGTTTCATATTGGACGTTCTCTAGATCAAGAACGATAGGAAGAACACTCTTGATGTTAGAAACGGTGAGGGTAGGATGAAAATTGTTCTTATCAGTCATGGTGAATAGAACAAACTTTGGACAAGATTTCGGAGAAGAGAATTTGTGAGAGAGGATTTTCTGGAAGAGAAGGGTCGCGACGCTGGAAAAAATCCGACAGGGATGGCCGCAGCGCTGTGCAAGAAATCTGAGAGGTTGAGAGAAAGTTTTGAGGAGCGGAAGCAGGGTAAAGAGAACCTAGACTCTTGATACCATGAAAGAATTAATACCTTGATTATTTTTTATTGATGAAAAACATATATATGTAAGTTATAATAGGAGAATTTTATTCCTACTTTACATCTAAATTCATATTCTATAAGGAGACTAAATCTACATTTATGGTAATATTACAATACTAATTTAGGTACAAAACTAAGTCTACAATATACCAAATATACAATAGGAAAAATATTAACAAATCTGGAAATCTGGAAATGGGCTGGACGTCCGTGAGGCCCATTTTCTAACAGGTATGTTTAGCAGGCTTAATCCTAAAGGAAGGGAGACCCATTTGATCCATTCTGAGAGGTCCTAAAGCTTCTGCTGGCATCTCTCTTTCTTGATAAATGAATGTTTCATGATCCAGGCTGTTAGCATATTTGGACATTGTATGGGCTACCATATTTGCTTCTCTAAAGCAATGAACCAACTTGACATTCCTTTAGTTGACGATTGTCTTGATATCCTCTATGAGCTTCTGGTAGTTCCATGACACTTTGCATTTGTCTATGATCATCTGTACAACAAAAAGAGAATCTAGTTGAATGATAAGGTTAATAATATTGTTCAATTTACACCATTTAATCCATAGAGTGTTAGAAACTGAGTATCAAGAGGAATCAACCTGCATGCAAGAATGAATCGACTGTAATCGATGAACCGCATTGAGAGCAGACGTGAAGAAAGGAAGAAGACGAAGTGAAGAGAGAGATGCGTAAGGTTTCAATTTTCTGATTAAGCCAAAATATTACAAAGGCAATGTCTATTTATACTATGGGCCATTTGCACCAAATGCCCTTATGAAACAAACTAGGCTAGGCTAGAAATGTAAACACTATAAGTGCACACAAGAGCTGAAAATAACAAAACACAAAGTGTATATCACTGACATTTATTGTGTATATCTACGGTATCTCCAACACGCCCCCTCAAGCTAGGATCAAAAAACAGATTTTTGAGTCCGAGCTTGGACAATAGATAGTCATGCCGACCCTGAGTAAGTCCCTTTGTGAGTGCATCTACTGGCTGCTCCGCTGTGGGCAAATGGGCAGTATGTATCAGCCCCTGTTGGATTTTCTCTCGGATGAAATGGCAGTCAATATCAATATGTTTGGTTCTCTCATGGAAGACCGGATTGGCTGCAATCTGCAGGGCAGATTTACTGTCGCTGTACACTGGTATGGAAGGCTGAAGGTAGACAGACAACTCAGCAAATAAACCTGTAAGCCATACCACCTCCGCAACTGCTGATGCTAGACTTCTATACTCAGCCTCAGCTGAGCTTCTGGAAACTGTAGGTTGCTTCTTCGACTTCCACGAAATAAGGGATGAACCAAAGAATACTAAATAGCCTGTAATGGACCTCCTTGTATTAAGACAGGAGGCCCAATCAGCATCACAATAGGCTGTGAGACTGGTTGTCTCTCCTGCCGGCAGAAAAATGCCCAGACCTGGTGCTTGTTTCAGGTACCTAACTACACGATGTGCTGCCATAAGATGAGATGTTTTTGGACTCTGAAGAAACTGACTCAAGCACTGGACAGCAAAGGATATGTCAGGCCTAGTATTTGTCAAGTATAAGAGCCTCCCAATAAGCCTTTGATAGCTAGCTGGATCTGCTAGTAATGTATCCTTATTCTGAGATGTGCCAGCAGGTGCAGGAACCCACTGATCATAAACTGCAGATGTCAACTGGGCATTAAGCTCTATAGGAGTTTTTGCTGGTTTCCCTCCAGATAGCCCAAGATCAGAAATCAGCTCTACTGTGTATTTTCTTTGATGTATGACTATTCCACTAGCATTTCGAGCAAACTCAAAGCCTAAGAAATATCTTAAAGTCCCCAAATCCTTGATCTTGAAGTTCTGCTGAAGTGATGCCTTGGTCTGTTGAATAAGATCACTATCATTCCCAGTAATGATAAGGTCATCCACATAGATGAGTACCAACACTATTCTATCTCCCACCTTTTTGGTGAGGAGTGAATATTCTAACTGACTTTGGACAAAACCTGAGTTCTTCAGGGCAGTAGTGAGCTTAATATTCCACTGCCTAGAAGCTTGTTTTAAGCCATATAGAGATTTGACCAGCTTGCATACTCTTCCTTGCTTATCATCAAAGCCCTGTGGCATGGTCATATATACTTCCTCATTAAGATCACCTTGGAGAAATGCATTGTGGACATCCATTTGATAAATGTCCCAACCTCTGGAAGCAGCAACTGAGATTACTACCCTTACTGTGACCATTTTTGCTACAGGTGAGAAGGTGTCTTGGTAGTCAACTCCTTCCTTTTGATTGTAACCCTTGGCCACCAACCTTGCCTTGAATCTTTCTATCTCACCACTAGCTTTGTATTTGATCTTATAGACCCACTTGCATCCAATGGCTTTCTTGTACTTGGGAAGATCAGTAACTTCCCAAGTATTGTTGTCCTCCAGTGCCTTCATCTCAGCCTTCATTGCCTCCACCCATCTGGTATCCTGAACTGCTGCAGAGTATGATGTTGGCTCCTTCTCAAATCCCATCTTTGCAATGTAACTATGATATCTAGCAGACAGTTGTCGCGCCCTTTTTCGGCCGCGGCATTTTTTATAAAAATAGCGAATCTGCTCAAAAATGCAAATGTTAGAAAATAAATAACAAAAAGCTAAAATGTTTAAAAGAATGCTAAAATTGCTAAAAGGATGCTAAAATTGCAAAAGATGTTTAAAAGCTTAAAAGGTGCTAAAGGTGAAAAAAGGGCTAAAGTTTAAAAGGGTGCTAAAAGAAAAAAAAATGCTAAAGGATTGCTAGAATGCTAAGGGTTCGCGGAGTCGCCACCTAATTAGTTGGGTGAATTAGGACACCTAAATGTTTAACTAGTTTGAAGTAAAACATTAACTCCATTTTAATGGTCTGCTAAACTTAATGAGATTGTTTCTTTATTATCCTAAAGGGAAGGGGTTAGGCACTAAAGGATCCGCTAAGTTAATTATTTATGCTAAGAATTCGTGATTTGAAAATATAAAAGATGCAAAAAAAATATTTTTTATAAAAGGAGGCATGTTGATATAAGTGTAAAATTAATGTCATGAAAATAAAATTTTAAAGTGTGCATTTATATTGTTTATAAATATGTGTCATGTTGATTTATGATCAAAAGATAAGCCTTTAAAATCAGATATATATGACGTAGTGCAAAAGGTGATTACTTTATATATGATAAGGAGGTTGTTCAACATTATTTATATTATGCTAATGAAAGAGTTTATGAGAAAATCAATTTTATAAGAAATAATATGCTAGTTGCAAGCTAAGTTGTTTAGTAAAGTTTTGTAGAATAAGTAATTTAAAGGTGCGTTTGATTCTTAGAACTATATTTATTTATTCCAAGACTAAAGGTTCTATGTCTCTTATTAATTACAAAGTTAGATAATAAAATTGTAGTAAACAAGTAAAGACATAAAATGAGACTTAAAGAGTGAGAGGAGTTTTAGGAATTTCCGAGCGGGAATGCAAATGCGGATGTACATAGATGCCATTTGAAGTAGCTCGTGATGAGCCTCGAGACTCTTCATTTTGCTCCATTTCATGTAAAATATAAGAAAAGATTAGGATTAGTATATGTTTTATCAAACACGATAAATAAGTATTTAGCATGAAAAATTGATTCACACTTGAGCAAAAATCGCAAATAAAACATAAAGAGATGAACCAAATGGTATATAAGATAAGGACAAAGACCGGATAAAGAACACTTTAGATAAAGACACATAATATTCAGAGTATTAGCAGGATTATCCATAAGCAAAAAGGCAAATAATCCTAGACATGATCATTCAACTAATGCTTGATGTATGGCGACAAAGAGCAAAACATTTGTCCGATATATTTCTAGTCGAATTCGGAACAAAGGCATACATACTTATTCTCGTGCAATTTGGACAATTATGTTCTCAAATACCTGAGATTGATTCATATTAGACATGTTGGATGACCATAATACATGGACTAATTAAGTAGATAAGATAGGTATATAAGTTGTTATTTGGTATGGTTAATTGACTCTTAAGGATGATCCAATTATTATATCGCACTAAAATCAACACGCGAATACCATCTAACTAATTCATGTTATTTACCAAATATGCGGACGCGTTAGATATTATCGGTCATATATAATACACCACCAATATTACATTAACAAGCATAGTAATGGTAATTAAATGGCATTTAAATATATTTAACAGTATACCATTCATACGGACTATGAACTGAAATCGAATGAGTTTACCGATTGAAAGGAATGAAGCTTTTGGTTGATTTTTGCTTTGAAGGTTTGGGCTTTTATAAAATTTAATTTGCAAGAAAAATGGAAGTTTTGATAGCCCTTTCTTGATATTCGTTTCACCGTTGTTTTTCGGATTGTATTGAAGGGTGGTTTTATATAGCCACAATTTTTGTATTTTGGGTGATGTTGGGACGATTTTCTTTTTTATGGAATGATTTTGGGAAGGTTGAAGATTTCGATTTGAAGGGATTTGGTTAGGTTATTATTAGGTTCTTTGTTTTGTTGTAGCATTTAATTAGGGGTATTAGTATTAAGAGTTTTAATTAGTTTAATTAGTTTTTAGGCTAGTTAATTAATTAGCTAATTAATTCTAGGCAAGTGTATTAATTAATTAGTGATAACTTAAATTAACAAATGTGATTAAAATAATTAGGTGCTTCATTAATCTAATTGTTATAATAAATAAATTATTTAATTAATGCTCAATACTTTAGAATGCGACGCTATTATTTAAAATCTTATTATTATGCATTATTGCAAAATTAAAATTGAATTGAGTTTATATTAAATTGCTTAAATGCTAAATGCAAGTATGATATTTAAGAATTGTTTAAAGCTTTTTTTACAAATGCGGTGCTATTAAATGCATATATCAGATTAAAATTGATTTTAAATTACAAATGATTACTAATAAATATGCTATATCGCTAAATTATTTATTTTATGCATTTATTAATTATTTAAGAATTATGACAAAGCTTAAAGTTAATAAGTGCGCGGGACTCTAAATGCTTAAGACTTTACGTAAGGCGATGTCATTATTAAATTATTTATTTATGATTTAATGTTTTATTGTTGTATTTTATTATAAAAATCCTAAAAATTATTTTACAAAATTAGTGTAATTTTATGGTTAATGGGTCAAAATACAACGATCCAGTGTAAGTGAGATTATTTGACATAGGATATAGGCATTGCCTGCTACTTGTTCCACCTCCATGCCTGTATGTTGGATAAAAGTCCTTCATCCATGTGGGCTGTTTTCTGCTCCTATCTGATCTTCTCAGGGATGACTCAACCTCAGGTTCAGGTTCAATTTCAACATCAGTACAGCCACCAGCTTCATCAGCTTCCTCAGACTGATCTGTAACTTCTGCATTCCTGGATGGATGCCTTCCATCACCATCAGCTTCAACTTGTTGAGACTGATCTGCAACTTCAGCATTTCTGGATGAATGCTGAAAAATAGTCTCATCACCAGCAGCTTCAACTTGTGAAACTTCTGAAGGTATTGTATGGCCAGCTCCAGGTATCTGCTTTTGCTGGAAAGGAAATATATCTTCATGGAAGGTGACATCTCTGCTTACAAAGAGAGTGTTGTTAGATAAATTCAACAGTTTGTATCCTTTATGCTTGGAAGAATACCCAAGCAGTACTGCTTTTATTGCTCTAGTATCAAATTTGTCTGCCTGTAGTAAGTTTGTTGCATAGCAAAGGCAACCAATGACCCTCATATGGGACAGAACTGGAGCCTTCTCATATAACTTTTCATAAGGTGAAATGTTTCCCAGAATTACTGCAGGTAATCTATTCATGATATACCCTGCAGCCTCTACACAATCCCCCCAGTACCTATTTGGTAAGTAACTTTGAAACTTGATAGCCCTTGCCAGCTCTAAGATATGTCTATGCCTCCTTTCAACTAGTCCATTCTGTTGAGGACTATAAGGACAAGACCTTTGATGTATAATGCCCAACCTGGCAAACAAATCTCTACATGTACTGTTAATAAACTCTGAGCCATTATCAGATCTGATGGACTTAACAAGCACACCATACTGTGTCTTAATCATCACACATAAGTCTTTAAGCATAGATGGCACATCTGATTTAATATGTAAAAGATAAATCCAGGTCCATCTGGTAAAGTCATCAACTACAGTTAAGAAATATCTCATTCCAGTATATGTGGGAACTTTATATGGTCCCCAAACATCAATGTGTAACAGCTCAAATGGAGATGTAGTTCTACTATCACTAGCTGGAAATGGTAATCTAGTTTGTCTTGCCATAGGACATACATCACAATGTGGAATAGTAAAGATAGACTTATCATTACTAAAGAGCTTGATCTTCCTAAGGACACTCATAGGAGCATGCCCTAGTCTTTTATGCCATAAAACTGCCTTGGATCCCTCTGGATTAATCTTTGTCATGTGTGCCTGCCCTGTCACCAGTCTGTTCTGTTTCCCTGCAGTCTCCAGCACATATAGACCATCCACTTCTTTACCAATCTCCTTCACCTTCCCAGTGAGGAGATCCTGTAGGACAAAGAAGTCAGGGAAAAATCTTGCACTACAATTCAATTCCCTAGTTAATTTGGATACTGAAAGTAGGTTGAATTGAAAACTTGGCACACAAAGTACATGGTTTATTAAATCACCTCATGTCAGTCTACAATTCCCAGTTTGTGAAATTGGAGCAATGTCCCTAGTAGGCAGCACATGTCCTGGATTTTCTGAAGAATCAGGTGTTTCAATCATTTTTCTGTCTTTAACCATATGGTTAGTAGCACCTGAGTCTACTATCCAGCTATATCTACTGTTGTCTTCAATGTGATCATACTTACCTGCCATATGCACCTTTACAGTTACAGTATGGTCTATACCTGTCCTTTTCTCCTGAGACATAACAACCATCATTTGGTGTAGCTTATCTGGTGTACAGGTCCTTATCATATGTTGAAGTTGATCCTGTTGGTATGTTGACAATTGGGAACTGTTGGCTTCATATCTTTGCTGGATATATCCAGTTGCTTCCATTTGTGGTCCCACAGCTGCATTAACAACCCTCATTTTTTCTTTGGAATCAGAGGGATAACCGACAAGTCTATAACATTTCTCCGCAGTGTGACCCTGCTTCTTACAGTGATCACAGTAATATAGTAATTTGTGACAGCCTTCCCTGTTGTGTCCCTTCATGCGACAGTGATCACAATAGGCATATGTATTGTATTTCCTATTGCTGTTAAATGAAGCTTTATTTGCCAGTGCCATGCTCTCGACAGAATTCCCTAAGGACAAAATGTGCTTCTGACTTTCATCCTGTGCCACCATGGCATAGGCTTGATTCACACTTGGTGTGGGAGACATCAACAAGATGTGACTCCTAGCTTGATTGTATCCGTCGTTTAGTCCCATAAGGAACTCCAATAGTCTCTGGTTGCTTAGATGATTAATGTATTCTCTCGGATTTGAACATTCACAGGTAGGAGGTGGTATAATCGAGTCTATCTTGTTATACCCCGTAGTTCTGACCCTACGTATGAGAGCGTACGAAAGCATGTAAGACTTAAAATTTTCGAAAGATAAGTTGACGGATTGTTTTGGACGGGTTTTAGTCAACTTTGAGGTGGGTTATGACCCGGTACATTGAGAGTTCCTAAGTGTTTCAAAGGCCTAGGGCGTAGTTCGTTGAGTCTAGATTCCAACGCAACTAACCGTTCGTCGATAGGACGTTGGAGTAGAAAGTTATGGGAGTTACAAGTTCGGCGTGATCGGACATAAATGTGTTTTGGACAAAGCGGCATGGCCGCGCGCCGATGCGCAGCGCGGAAATCGAGGTTGCTGAAGTTGCAGCGCGGTGCAGGACGCAGGCGCAGCGCGGAAGTTCGAAGTCCGCAGAGGTTTCAGCGCCGCGGCGCCAACGCGGGATTCCAGGCGGAAAAACTTAGGAAAATATGATTTTCCCTTTTAAAAAGGCCATGGGAGGGTGACAAGTGTCCCCCCCCCCCATCTGATTTTCTTGCATGCCTTATATTGACCAAGTCTTGAAGACTTGGTCATATTTCAATCTCTCTCTCTCTAAATTAGCTCTCACTTCTCTCTAAAATTCCAAGGGAAATTCAAAGCCTAAGAAAAATCTGAAAAGTTAAGAACAAGAAGGAAGCTTGTGGCTATCTTGTTGGTGTTATTGTGGTGGTGTTCTTGGAAAGGAGGCTAGCAAAGTTGTTGGAATAAATTTGGCTAAGGCTTAAGGTAACATTTCTTCCCTTGTGGTTTAGTTATTAATGTTGCATGTGAAGAAGAAGGGATGTGTAATAGTAAATAATGCACTTAGAGTCCTTGCATGTAAGAAATGTGGTTTGGATATGAAAGAATTGGTTAAGAAGATATTATGAGCATGTTGTAGCCTAAAAACTACTTTAGAATTGTTAAGTGAATTGTTGTACCTTTTGGGGCAGAATTTTACACACCCAAGTTTAGGTGTGTAATCCCTTTGATATGTTTGGATTGTTGAGCCTTAAATGTGGCATTTGGATGTTGAATTCGGCCTTGAGAAAGGTGGCAAAGTATGTAGAAACAAAGGAAATGCTGCCCAATTTTCCATAGAATTAGGGGCTTTGAACTTAGATTATTTCTACATTGAAATTAGAGGTTAATAAACGCATTATGGTTATTATAGGTTGACATATTACTTGCGGTAGTTGGACTTAGCAAGTGGATTGACCAAAGAGGTATGTGGAGTTTTCCTATCTCTTGAGCATGAATAGATGAAACTATGTAGTACGGTAGACGTACAAGATTTGGTATTCTTACTTGTTTTAAGTATATAATGATTTGTTTCATTTTAAGAATGTATAAGTCCCTTGGTTAGGGAAAAGTATGATTTTACTAAATTGTAGGGTTAATATAACAACTTTATGGGAAGTTGGTTTATTAGTTTTATAAAAGATTAATGAGAAGAGGTTTACTCTAAGTAAGACAAGTAAGGACAAATGATTTGATTTATGAAAGACAAATTGATTTTAAGGCATCAATTGCCCAAAGATTTTATGTATGAAAAAGAGTCACTTTTAAAAGAGTTGAAGTATGTAGTACTTGGGTTAAATTCCCGGTTTTCTTTTATTAAAGATATGATTAAGTGCCTTAAGTAAACTAAAATGAGAGGGTATATGAACAAGACTAATAAAGAGTTATAAGTTTTCTTAACTTATTTATGATTATGATATGATGACAGTTTGAGCTAGGGTAAGAGTATATCTGAGGGGCAAGCCCCAAGATCGTTATACCACCTACTCCAGGGTAAGAGTATGTCTGAGGGGCAAGCCCCAAGATCGTCATACCACCTTCTTCAGTGTAAGAGTATATCTGAGGGGCAAGCCCCAAGATCGTTATACCATCTGCTTCAGTGTAAGAGTATATCTGATGGGTAAGCCCCAATATCGTTATACCATCTGCTTCAGGGTAAGAGTATATCTGAGGGGTAAGTCCCCAAGATCGTTATACCACCTGTTCCGTGGATTTGCTATCCACGATGCGAGGAATACCTCATGCGAGTCCTTATGGGCTTATGCGGGTGAAATAGTCTCATGCGGGCGGGTACAGCCTATGCGAGGAATACCTCATGCGGGTCCACAGGACCTATGCGGGTGAAATAGTCCCAGGAGTAGGGGTGCTTATTGATACTACGGGCGAGGTACCCTGTTTTGATCATGAGGCCCCTATTTTATGCAGTATTATATATATACTTGTCACTCTCATTGTTAGTAAGACACAGTAAAAGGTATTTTGATTATCCTCCATGACTCCAGCTTACTTTAGACTTATGATATCATTATTATAGTATTTTCCAGCTTTACATACTTGGTACATATTGTGTACTGACCCCTGGGCGTTCATGCCACAGCGGTGGTAAGCGATTGTGGATCCTCGTTCTTAGGATCAACATTCGGTGTCGAAGCTCCATTCCTCCGGAAGCTTGTTTATTGGTACGGATATTCCCTGATGCTATAGGTATTTTGTACATTCAGGGGTATGGCGGGGCCCTGTTCCGCCACAGTTGTTATCTTTAGAGGTCTGTGGTCACATATATGTTTTGGGCTATAAGATCAAGTTGTACTTCTATACTTTTGGTTAAGTATATTTTATGGAAGGCAGCCTTATCGGCTGGCCAGTGATGTTTACCCTTTTTATAAGTTATGTGTTATGTATGTTCCGCCGCTATTCTCTGATGTATACACGGCGGTACCGGTAGGGTACTAGTCGCGCCGAGTCGGGTCGTGACAAAAATGGTATCGAGCGATTAGTCCTCGGAAAGTGTCTGACGCAGTGTCTAGTAAGTCTTGATTATCGGTGTGTCGTGCACCACATCTATAATCGTGAGGTCAGGACATTTAGGATTAGTTTCCATTCTTTTACTCTAAGATCGTGCAATGTAGCCGAGTTATAGGTTGAACCTCCTCCGATGTTTTCCTTTATGTATCGATTATGCCCATCGCAAGGCAACCGCGGCCCGAAAGGCAAAGCGGTGAGGTCTTTGCTAGTGGGACGCGGAGAGTTACGAGGGCACAGGCCCAGTCCTTACCAGAGACGATGTTTAGGGCGGCGAGTTCCACGTCGTCGCCAGCCTCAACAGATTTCGAGGCGTGAGCGGCCATCGAGACCGCGACGGAGCCTCGATCCCACACAGGTCCGAGTATAGAGATTACGAGAACAGTTGATTCTTCGACCAACATAGTGGAAGCGGCAGCCGACAGAGCGGCGCCAACCCTGAAGCGATTCTGGATTCGGGATTTCCTGGGTTGTCACCCACCCGAGTTCTATGGTTCGAGATTCGAGGAGGATCCGCAGGAGTTTGTCCGGCAGTTACAGCGGACCATGCAGGTGCTTAGGGCATCGGAGACCAGTGCATTATACTAGCTTACCGTTACGCGATATTGCGTTGAACCGGTTTGAGTCATGGGTGTTGTCGAGAGGTGATGATGTTCTTCCGGTGTTTGGGAGGAATTCACAGAGGCGTTCTAGACCACTTCTTGCCTCACGAGATGAGAGCCCGGGTAGATAGATTCTTGACCTTGAGGCGGGGCGGAGGACTATCGATAATCTGACACTGAGTTTGACTCGCTTGGCGGTATCGCACACCATTGTGGGCCGACATGGCCGGGTGGTTCATCGATATGTGATGGGTTAGGCCGTCATATGATTCTGCATGCTTGGGTGGCTCTTCACCCGAGGATGGATATTGCCGGACGCAGCGCACGCGAGGATTGAGGCGAGAGAGCGGATCGATTAGATTTGGGCGGCCAAGAGGCGAGACAGCGAGGTCTCGGGCGGTCTTGAGGCGGCCTGGCGGCGAACTAAGTCCACATTCCGGCCCGACGCAGTGCTCCTTCCGATTTTCGGCGGAGGTCCGTCGGCCGGGTTATTCGGGAAGCGGTCGGGCTCCAGACTTGTGGTTTCAGAAGCAGGCCGTCGTCGAGACCACCCACATCTCGGTGCGTTCGATGCGGTAGGTCTCATCCGGCGAGTGTCGTATGGGTTCGGGGCGTGTTATTCTTGTGGCAGAGGCCATCCGAAGAAGCGATTGTCCGTCCTTAGGCGGCGGAGCGTTAGTTCAGCCGACGGTATGTTCTTTGGATCTTCATCTTGATGGTCGACGCCCCGAAGCGGCGAGGTACTTATGGGCCGCAGACGCGGCGAAGGTCGTGGTAGGGTTCGATTCTAGCGGTCCTCGAACGCATACATGCTATGTCCACCGACAGACCGGGGCGTCGCGGATGTCGCCAGTACATTGTTGGTTTCTTGATGTGATGTATATGCTTTGATAGATCCAGGTTCTACCTTGTCCTATATATCTCCTCATGTGCCGATGAGAGTAGATAAAGCCCGAGTCCATAAGACCTTTTGAGGTGGCTACGCCCGATGAGTGATTCGATGGTAGGCGGCGGGTATATAAGGCTTGCCCTGTGACTATAGATAGTCGTCAGACTCTAGCCGATTTGATAGAGTTGGACATGACAGACTTTGATGTGATTATGGGTATGGATTGGCTGACGTCTTGCTATGCCAATGTGGACTGTAGAGAGAGATTAGTTCGATTCTGATTCCTGGTGGCCGATTATCGAGTGGAAGGGAATCTTTGCATCGCCGAGGGGTAAGTTTATTTCTTACCTCAAGGCTAGGAAGATGGTGCAGAAAGGGTACATCTATCATATGGTTCGAGTATTCGACACTGAGGCTGAGATACCAGACCTTCAGTCAGTTCCGGTCGTTAGAGAGTTTCCAGACGTATTCCCAGACGAGCTTCCGGGTATCCCTCCTGAGAGGGAGATTGAGTTTTGTATTGATTTGGCACCAGACACTCGACCGATATCTATCCGCCATACAGGATGGCACCTGCCGAGTTAAAGGAATTGAAGGACCAGCTGAAAGATTTGCTGGAGAAAGACTTTATTAGGCCAAGTGTTTCTCCTTGGGGAGCGCCAGTGTTATTTGTAAAGAAGAAGGATGGGACGCTGCGTATGTGTATTGATTACAGGCAGCTAAACAAGGTAACTATCAAGAACATATATCCCCTCCCCAGGATTGACGATTTGTTTGACCAGTTGCAGGGTTCAAGGTGTTTTTCCAAAATAGACCTGCGGTCTGGTTATCATCAGGTGCGAGTTAGAGAGATAGATATCCCAAAGACTGCATTCAGGACCCGGTATGGGCACTATGAGTTCAGGGTAATGTCTTTCGGGTTGACCAACGCCCCAGCAGTATTCATGGATTTGATGAATAGGGTGTTCAGGCCATTCTTGGATATGTTCGTTATAGTGTTTATTGATGATATCTTGGTGTATTCGCGCACAGAGCAGGAGCATCTGGTCATTTGAGGATGGTATTGGAGTCCTCCGAGGCGGCAATTGTATGCCAAGTTCTCGGCACGAGTTAGTTAGCTTCAGTGGCTTTCTTAGGGCATGTTATCGGGGTCGATGGTATTCGGGTTGATACAGCGAAGATTGAAGCAGTCAAGACTTGGCCCAGACCCACTACACCGAGCGAGTGCGCAACTTTGGGCCTTGCGAGTTATTATCGGAGGTTTGTGGAGAAGTTTGCTTCTATTTCAAAGACTTTGACTAAGTGACTCGAAGCGGCTATGTTCCGGTGGACGGATATTTGTGAGGAAAGTTTCCAGTTGTTAAAGGAGAAATTGACGACCGCCCCAGTTCTTACTCTTCCAGAGGGTTTAGATGGATATGTGGTTTATTGTAACGTGTCAGGTGTCGGGCTTGGGTGCGTGCTGATGCAGCACGACAGAGTTATAGCTTATGCATATCGACAGCTTAGGAAACATGAGAAGAACTATCCCAAAAATGACTTGGAGCTGGCAGCAGTGATTCATGCCTTGAAGATCTGGAGACATTATTTATATGGAGTTCATGTGGACATTTACACAGACCACAAGAGTCTCCAGTATATCTTCAGCCAGAGGGAGCTGAACTTGCGGCAGAGACGGTGGTTGGAGCTACTTAAGGATTACGATGTTGATATTTTGTACCACCCAGGGAAGGCGAAGTTGCGAGATGCCGCCCTTAGTCGCGGTCGATGGGTAGTCCATGCGATGTTCACCAGAGAAAGGGATATGGTCCGAGAGTTACATCGCCAATGAGCCTGGGGTTCGTTTGGTTGATTACGATAGTGACGGAATTCGGGTTCGAGAGGTTGCCGAGTCTTCCATCGTCGAGGAGGTGAAGAGGCGACAGTATGAGGATCCGACTTTGGTACGGTACCGAGATGCAGCTCTCCAGAAGGAGAAGAGTCTATTTGAGGTAGCGCCTGATGGGGTGCTAAGATTCGAGGGCCGGTTGTGTGTTCCGATGTAGCAGACTTCGGCAGATCGTGAGGCACACGGTGCTCGTTATTCTATTCATCCGGTCGACTAAGATGTATCATGACCTCGAATCGTGTATTGGTGGATGGCCTTGCGGGGCGTTGCGGAGTTCGTAGCACTGCGAATTGTCGCGAGTTAAGGTTGAGCACGAAGCCGGTGGTCATTGCGAGCTATTGATATTCCGACTTGGAAGTGGGAGGTGGTAAATATGGATTTTATTACGGGATTACCTACCACTCAGAGGAAGCATGATTCTATTTGGGTTATTGTCGACAGGTTGACGAAATCAGCCCATTTTCTCCCAGGACGACTTTTTCGGCCGAGGATTATGCTAGACTGTATATCAGAGAGATCGTGAGGCACGGAGTTCCTATATCGATTATCTCAGACAGAGGAGCACAGTTTACAACTAATTTCTGGAGGTCTTTTCAGAAGGGATTAGGGACCCAGGTGAGTCTCAGTACGGCGTTTCATCCTCGATCGACGGACAAAGCCGAGCGCACTATCCGGACACTCGAGGATATCTTTGCGGGCTTGTGTTATCGATTTGAGGTAGGTGGGAGGATCATTTACCTCTTGTGGTGTTTTCTTACAACAGCCTACCATTCCGATATCGGATGGCGCCTTATGAGGCCTTATATGGGAGGAAGTGCAGTCACCGATAGGTTGGTTTGAAGTGGGAGAAGTGCGATTAGTCGGGCGATTTGGTTGTGACGATGGATAAGGTGAAGCTTATCCAGGAGCGGTTGTTGGCAGCTCAGAGTCGGCAGAAGTCGTATGCAGATCATCGGCGTCGACACTTAGAATTTGAGATAGATGATTGGGTTTTCCTAAAGGTATCGCCCATGAAGGGCGTGATGAGGTTTGGGAAGAAAGAGAAACTTAGCCCAGTACATTGGGTCAGATCGATTGTCCGTAGGATAGGCAAGGTTGCCTATGAGTTAGATCTTCCGTCCGATTTGGAGGCGGTACATCCAGTTTTCCATGTGTCCATGTTACGGAAATGTATTGGAGATCCATCTAGAGTGCACCCGATTCATGATGTCCAGAGTTATCGTATGAGGAGAGTCCCATAGCGATACTCGATCGTCAGGTTAGGCGACTTCGGACGAAGGATGTGGCTTCCGTCAAAGTCTTGTGGCGGAACGAGAATAGGGAAGAGATGACGTGGGAAGCAGAGGATGACATGATGAAGAAGTATCCTCACTTATTTCCTATACCTCCAGGTAACCTACTTTCTTGCTTGATAGTTTTAATTGGAAATTTTGCTTGAGTATTGTTGTGGCTCGTGGAGCATCTTTTATTGCAAAAAGAATAGCTAAGAAGGTCTATGTCGATAGTGTGATTTGAGTAAGCCTAGAAGGAACATTCGGAACGAATGTTTCTAAGGAGGGGAGAATGTTATACCCCGTAGTTCTGACCCTACGTATGAGAGCGTACGAAAGCATGTAAGACTTAAAATTTTCGAAAGATAAGTTGACGGATTGTTTCGGACGGGTTTTAGTCAACTTTGAGGCGGGTTATGACCTGGTACATTGAGAGTTCCTAAGTGTTTCAAAGGCCTAGGGCGTAGTTCGTTGAGTCTAGATTCCAACGCAACCAACCGTTCGTCGATAGGACATCGGAGTAGAAAGTTATGGGAGTTACAAGTTCGGTCGTGATCGGACAGAAATGTGTTTGGACAAAGCGGCGAGCCGCGGCGCGGATGCGACGCGGCGCGGAAATCTTGAAGGGTCTCGAAGTTGCAGCCGCATGGCCGGAAGTTCCGAGTCATGAGGTTTCAGCGCCATGGCCGTCGGCGCTGGCATGGCGCCAAGGCGGATACCAGGAAAAACTTAGGAAAATCGATTTTCTCTTTAAAAAGGCCATGGGAGGGTGACAAGTGTCCCCCCCCCCCCACCGGATTTTCTTGCCGGCCTTATATTGACCCCGTCTTGAAGAGTTGGTCCTCTTTCAAGCTCTCTCTGTCTCTCGAAATTAGCGCTCACTTCTGCAAAATTCCAAGGGAAATTCAAAGCCTAAGAAAAATCTGAAAAGTTAAGAACAAGAAGGAAGCTTGTGGCTAGCTTGTTGGTGTTATTGTGGTGGTGTTCTTGGAAAGGAGGCTAGCAAAGTTGTTGGAATAAGTTTGGCTAAGGCTTAAGGTAACATTTCTTCCCTTGTGGTTTAGTTATTAATGTTGCATGTGAAGAAGAAGGGATGTGTAATAGTAAATAATGCACTTAGAGTCCTTGCATGTAAGAAATGTGGTTTGGATATGAAAGAATTGGTTAAGAAGATATTATGAGCATGTTGTAGCCTAAAAACTACTTTAGAATTGTTAAGTGAATTGTTGTACCTTTTGGGGCAGAATTTTACACACCCAAGTTTAGGTGTGTAATCCCCTTTGATATGTTTGGATTGTTGAGCCTTAAATGTGGCATTTGGATGTTGAATTCGGCCTTGAGAAAGGTGGCAAAGTATGTAGAAACAAAGGAAATGCCGATTTTCCATAGAATTAGGGGCTTTGAACTTAGATTATTTCTACATTGAAATTAGAGGTTAATAAACGTATTATGGTTATTATAGGTTGACATATTACTTGCGGTAGTTGGACTTAGCAAGTGGATTGACCAAAGAGGTATGTGGAGTTTTCCTATCTCTTGAGCATGAATAGATGAAACTATGTAGTACGGTAGACGTACAAGATTTGGTATTCTTACTTGTTTTAAGTATATAATGATTTGTTTCATTTTAAGAATGTATAAGTCCCTTGGTTAGGGAAAAGTATGATTTTACTAAATTGTAGGGTTAATATAACAACTTTATGGGAAGTTGGTTTATTAGTTTTATAAAAGATTAATGAGAAGAGGTTTACTCTAAGTAAGACAAGTAAGGACAAATGATTTGATTTATGAAAGGCAAATTGATTTTAAGGCATCAATTGCCCAAAGATTTTATGTATGAAAAAGAGTCACTTTTAAAAGAGTTGAAGTATGTAGTACTTGGGTTAAATTCCCGATTTTCTTTTATTAAAGATATGATTAAGTGTCTTAAGTAAACTAAAATGAGAGGGTATATGAACAAGACTAATAAAGAGTTATAAGTTTTCTTAACTTATTTATGATTATGATATGATGACAGTTTGAGCTAGGGTAAGAGTATATCTGAGGGGCAAGCCCCAAGATCGTTATACCACTACTCGGGTAAGAGTATGTCGAGGCAAGCCCCAAGATCGTCATACCACCTTCTTCAGCAAAGAGTATATCCGGCGGCAAGCCCCAAGATCGTTATACCATCTGCTTCAGTGTAAGAGTATATCTGAGGGGTAAGCCCAAAGATCGTTATACCATCTGCTTCAGGGTAAGAGTATATCTGAGGGGTAAGTCCCCAAGATCGTTATACCACATTGCCCGTGGATTTGCTACCCACGACGCGAGGAATACCTCACGAGTCCTTATGGGCTTATGCGGTGAAATAGTCCCACGTGCGGTACACTATGCGAGTAATACCATGCGGGTCCACGGGACCTATGCGGTGAAATAGTCCCGAGTAGGGTGCTTATTGATACTACGGGCGAGGTACCCTGTTTTGATCATGAGGCCCCTATTTTATGCAGTATTATATATATACTTGTCACTCTCATTGTTAGTAAGACACAGTAAAAGGTATTTTGATTATCCTCCATGACTCCAGCTTACTTTAGACTTATGATATCATTATTATAGTATTTTCCAGCTTTACATATTTGGTACATATTGTGTAATCGACTTCCTGGCCGCGTTACATGCCGCAGGGTAAGTGGCATTGTGGATCCTCGTTCTTAGGATCACTGTTCCGGTGTCAGAAGCTCCATTCCTCCGGAAGCTTGTTTATTGGTACGGATATTCCCTGATGCTATAGGTATTTTGTACATTCAGGGGTATGGCGGGGCCCTGTTCCGCCACAGTTGTTATCTTTAGAGGTCTGTGGTCACATATATGTTTTGGGCTATAAGATCAAGTTGTACTTCTATACCTTTGGTTAAGTATGTTTTATGGAAGGCAGCCTTATCGGCTGGCCAGTGATGTTTACCCTTTTTATAAGTTATGTGTTATGTATGTTCCGCCGTTATTCTCTGATGTATACCTGACAGGGTACCCCGGTAGGGTACTAGTCGCGGCCCCGGGGTCGGGTCGTGACATATCTCGTCCCACAAATCCTTCATTCTGGAATAATATTGCGCAACTGATGATGTCCCCTGATTCAGCATCGATAATTCCTTTTTCAATTGATATACTCGAGAGAGATTAATTTTGTCGAATCTCTCCTTTAGATCCTTCCAGACAGCTGCTGCACTGGATCGATATAGAATTCCACTAAGAAGATTTTTATCAACATTCCTCATAATCCACGACATCACCAAGGCATTGCATCTATCCCATTGCCTCGTGTGTGCAGATCCATACGTGTCACGCTTCACAGATCCATCTACGAATCCGATTTTATTCTTCGTCAACAGCGTCAACTGCATAGCTTTACTCCACAATGTGTAGTTCTCCATTCCGGTTAACTGGATGTCAACCTGTAGTGCACCTGCTGTGTCTGCTGCACTCAGGTAGAGAGGATGATTATGGTCGATTATGTCAAAACCAGAAGTCGAACTTTCGTCTACAATCATCGAAGGAACTGCTGCTGTGTTGTCCATTACTTCGAGTAATTTCCAATCAAGTAACAAACTCTAATAACAGATTGAGTGCCTTAATCGAAGAATCGTTAACTTCTAATAACAGATCGAGCACCTTAACCGAAGAATCGTACCTTCGTGAATCAGAAAATGGAAGTCTTACGATTTGCAATTACTGTTGTAGTCTGTACAGATCGATGCCTCTTGTTGGCTTTGATACCATGTTAGAAACTGAGTATCAAGAGGAATCAACCTGCATGCAAGAATGAATCCAGCACTGGTAATCCCAGTGAATCAGATTTGAGAGCAGACGTGAAGAAAGGAAGAAGACGAAGTGAAGAGAGAGATGCGGAAGGTTTCAATTTTCTGATTAAGCCAAAATATTACAAAGGCAATGTCTATTTATACTATGGGTCATTTGCACCAAATGTCCTTATGAAACAAACTAGGCTAGGCTAGAAATGTAAACACTATAAGTGCACACAAGAGCTGAAAATAACAAAATACAAAGTGTATATCACTGACATTTATTGTGTATATCTGCGGTATCTCCAACATAGAGAGCTGCTTGTATTTCACTGATATTGTTAGTTAAGAATTGGAGGGGTTTAGCGAAGGCCATAACCATTTCTCCATTTCTTTTCCTAACAACTCCACCTGCTCCTGCTTTGGCCAAGGAAAAAGAGTAACTCCCATCAGTGTACACTTGTCTGGGCACTTCCATTGGACCAACTTGCTGATAATTCTTGATCTGTAATTCATGGCCAAGTCACAAACAAACTCCCATGTCCAATCATGATCCATTCTGCTAAAGACTTTGCGTAATGTGATCTTGACTTGGAAAAGTAATTTCTGTTTGATCCTGGCATTGGTAGTGTTCTTCCGATCATATTTTTAGCACATCTGGCTTTTCATATTTCCCAGTACACAATGTTAGGGGTGATTTGTAAGAGAACTTTGTGCACAACATTGGATGACTGTTTATTCCACCTGCAATTCAGAATGCTAGAAACATTTTGTTGCCTGCAATTGATACCCAGTGGATCTCCAGCAATTTTCCATGTCCTGTCAGCTAAGTCACTCTTAGCAAAAACATGATTTAGAGTTTTCTGTCTGTCTGTTCTGCAGCAGGTGCATCTTGTGTCTGGTTGTATCCCAAACCTGGTAAGAGTATCATCAAAAGGAAGTTTCTTTTTGAAGTGGAGGGATTTTGGGGTCGTATGAGTGAAGATGACCAATTCCCCGAGTCAGACGAGCTTGTGGGTGTTTCATTTTTTAACAGAGGTGTAGAGCTTTGAAGGTAAGGGATAGACGAATTTGATTTAGTCGGAAGTTGGGGGAAATCACTGACCATGTTGGGTGTGTGGTGGTGGTGGGGGGGGGGGGGGTTTAACAAATTTGCGTCCATGTTCCTTCCCCTTTTGACATGTTCTCATGGTAGTGGAAAGGGCAGAAAAAGAGCTTGAGATTAAATTAAGCTTAAGAAAAGCCTGCTTATACTTAATATCTGCTTAGATATAAGTATTAATACAAAATCTTTGTAACAACATCGTTGGTTCTGATTTTTTTTGCTGCTATATCATTATATACCTATAACAACATTTCACATTTAAATATATTTAGTTGTTATAGAAAGATTTGATGCCAAATTCAAAGCTTAATCACATTTTATATAAAGAAGTGAAACCTTTTTACTTATGAAAATATATATTCATATAATTTTCTTTTTCATAAATATTGTATTAAAGTACCAAAATATTTGATTAAAATTTCTAGAACTATTATTGGTAATCTTAGAGATTATATATTTACAAAGATGGTTAATTATTGTATTATAATAAAAGAAGATAGTTGTTAGGGGGTAATTTTACAGTAGCATGATGTCTTAAAGATGGTTGCGACTATTATAAGTAAAAAACTGTTATAGAAAAGTAAAATATAACATAAAAATCAATTTCGAGAAAAAATTAATTGTTAAAGTGAGATACTGATATGTAAGGATGCTATTATAAAAAGGTTTGGTTGTGCAAAAGAGTTATAAAACATCCTCAAAATCGGATAATAAATTAGGTCATTTACATTTTTTCCCTATTTTGTACTGTTCTTTAATTTTTGTCCCTCAAATGAAATTTATGTCAATTGGGTCATAAGTTCTTTAACAAATCCATCATAACTTGTTTTGAATCATTTAAACAGGCATAAATTCTATTGGAGGGGCAAAATTTAAAACTAACCAATATGAAGGACGAAGAGTGCAATTAAATGTAATTAGAATCTATCTCGAGGCCCAACATCCAGCTCGATTCTCGAAAATCAAAACAAGCCCAAACTAATGGTGTTTACAACTTGTGTTGTCGAATTACCTTAAGGTCCTACCTAATTGGCAGGATTTGCTGTTTGTTTAATTATTCACAAAATCTCATCAAATTGGTATCGTACTATCTTGTTATATAAAAACTTTTTAGGATATTCATGTTACGGTTTACTTTTACGCGTATGCATAAAAGTTATTGGATAACTTGTGATCTCTTGCAATTTATTTGTTTAAAGTAGCCACCTAATTTATAAGAAAAAACTAAGAAAATCATAATTTTTAAGTGTTTTCAAAAGTTAAAGAAAATATCCTAAATTTAAATCAGAGTTCGGGTAAGGGTTCAAATGATCCCCGAGAAAAGTATTAGGCGTCCTGATATTAAAAATCTATAAAATACGGTTGATCTCGAATCTTATATAATATACCATTGCTTAAAAATGTTTAGTATTAAAAATATTGCCAAATGTATATTGTCATATTAAAAAATCTTCTGCCAAACTTTAGCATTTTTTTTTATTTTTTTTTATAATTCAGGTCTCGGGGTGGCCTTAGTACCCCATATCGCTAGTACATGCACAAGTACTGGTACTATGCTCTTGGAGGCGAATGGAATCCGTTCTTAGCCGTCACCGCCAGGTAAATCACGGGATGTGCGCCCCACATTCAGTGTCTGATCGCCACCAACGGATCAATGCTACAAAGTCCGACCTCCCAACATGAATTGTCTGAGGGAGTATCAAACCTTAGCATTCTTACATAAACAGTTTTAAGATGAACACAAAATCTCTTTTTTGTTTTTTTTGTAGAATTTCTTCTTTGATTGGAAAAGTAGTTTTCTTTTATCAAAAGAGTTCAAATACTTTTTATGCAAAAATAGTATTAGAGCATAACTTCTAATAAACTTTATTTATTAAGAGAGGCCACCCAATGAAAAAGGCTTGTTCCCTTAACTCAAATTATAGTTCGATAAATGATTTGTTTTCAAGTTATTGAAAGTAATCATAAATTTAGTTTAGAAAACACATTGATTGATTAAACTTATGACAAGTTGAACAGTAACAAGTCACTCTCTTTTGCAAATTTAAAACCAAGTTATTTTTTTGTTCCTTTACCAAAAGATTAGTTTTGAAAGACTTGAAAGTAGATAAACACATAGCCGAGAAAAACCAATTTTATTAATTATCCGAAAAGACGAATACTTATTTATTTTAAAAGCGTAAAAGAAAGCAACTCTATGTAATTAGTTTCTACTTTAGGGTTTCGATAATAAATAATGTTTTACGCATATAAGCAAATACATAAAAATATAAGATAAAACAATGAGTTGGTGGGTATACCGGCTCACAACTACCGTATAAAAGAAATATCTTAATTTCTATGCCATTTTCACCGTATAAAATAAATATCGTATAAAAGTCTTTTTATTGAAGAAAACAAATATTTATTTATTTATTTTTCCAATAAAGACAACAACTTTTAAATATGTAAAATGGTTACTCACCCCTTCCTCACAACAAAGTGAACAAACACACTTTTTTTTTTCCAGGACGTTTCTAATTTTGATGTCTTTTGTTAAAAACTTATATTTCATATTTCACTGTGTAACACACAATTGTAATTTAATCCTTATTCAGTCATTAGGACCTTTTTAATTTTTTGCTCGTCGATCGAAATTAATTACTTGTGCTAGCTAAAATAAATAAATTATATACATTGATTATGTCTATTATATGCATACAATATGTATATCTATATGTAAATATACGTACATATATATTTGACGGCTATTATGTAAGCTAAATCACCAAAGGACGTTGGACTGTAATTATATCAATTTGTTTTTTAAATAATTTAAAAGCTTTGAGTTTCACAACGTGATAAGGCAGAGAGTGACTTACAGGTTCAGGGTAATGATGGTTCAAATAATTAAAGTTAAGCCAATCCCAAAGCAACGTCTCTTTTACATTTTTTGCGTTTCTCTATGATTTTAAAATACCCTCCAAACACACTTTCACATGTCATTGAAATAATATATTTCCCTCTCTTCTCCATCTCCATCTCCTTCTCCAATTTATAATTTTTCTCCATCTCCTTCTCCGATTTATAATTTTTCTAAAACCATATGGCTAATTATAGAATGGACTCCGAAGAGGAAGCTTTGTTTCGAAATTCTCACTATCCACTTTACTTCGTGCTTTGTCCATCCACTATCTCCCATGCAAATAGTGGAGAATTGTCTCGTCATAACAACAATAACAACAACAATAACAGTTTTGTCATTCTTCAATCCCTAGACCGGAAGCCGGTCCATTGGCTCTCTCGAGATACTCCTCATCTCGTGGATCTAACCACTCCTCGCATCACGAGAAGAAGATCTCATGCGACTCTCTCCAAAGTCATGGCATGGGAATCGATGAGAACATCGAGATCGATCAAGAGAAACGTTGCAGTGCAATGTTGTTGGTTCTGTGAGTTATACAATGGATGTACGAAAATAGTGTACAATATTACTAGTACTTAGAAAGGATAAACACAATGAATTACAATACAATAGGCTTGAAGCCCAACAAGAGTTGTGACAACCACAACAAAGTTTGGTGATTGATCCATCTTGAATCTGCGTTCTTGAGTAGTTCTTGAGTCTGTCTTGCGTGTTTGCTCCAATTGCTACAAGCTTCTTGATCTTGATAGCAACAACAAAGTGTTTAGTAATCTGGAAATAAACAAAGTAATTGGCTTGCTGAGTCGATTGGTTTTTCAATCTATCCTTAAGATAATATTGCCCCATATAATCCTTTAAAGGTGTGTTGACAACTTATCTCCCAAGATAAAATAACAATCAAACAAGTGAGCAAAGGAGACTAAGTGTTCGCTAGAAAAGAAGGATCTTTGAGTGTGGAAGATTGCAAGAGAGGAAGATATTTCAGAAAATCTGAAATCATACAAGTGTTGAGTGTATAGTGTGTTTTGCAAATGAGCCCAAGACTCCATTTTATAGTGTGGAGAAGATGACCTTCCACATAGCCAAGTAATGATCTTGAATGACCATTTAGTAGCTTTGATTGCGGAGTTACAATTCAGCCAAATAATGGCTGAATTCATGAGCCAAATAATGGAGAATTAATGCTCCAAAGTCAGCCCAAAAATCAGTTTTAATTATTCTCCAACGGTCTAAAACAGTCGTAGCGCCGCGGCCCTTCGAGGCTCCGTAGCGTTTTCCGACTCGTTTCATCTTTTACACATCGTACACGTCTTCCTTCATTTACCAACGTGAAACCATTGTCATTTGGCCAATAACCATCTATTATCTTACGTCTCAAACAATTTGTATACATACCAATATTTCTTCCATTAAGAAAATTATGATCCTTGGCACATTATGTGCACGTGTGTGGAAATAACGTTTCCGACGTGCGGGCCCCTAGTTGTTCGAGTCATAATTAATAGGATTAACTTTATTTCACGTTTAGTAAATTTCCAACAGGTTCATCATGAAAAATGGTGGTAGTGTTCGCGAAGGAGATGAGTACGAGGATTATTATTATTGGAAAGGAATTTGGAAGAGGTTTTTTTCTTTGGGATATTGGAATTCGACACCGTGGATCGTTTTGCAAGTAACTTGGAGGCTTATTGTGAGTATGATAGTAGCTTTGGTTGTTTTCTACATTGCCACAAAGCCCCCTGCACCTAAAGGTTTCTCTTAAGGTAACACTCTTATCTTCTTCTTTTAACTTCTTATAATCTTGTAATATTCGAAATATACTGATTGGACTAATTTATATTTGTATCATATAAGCTCATTAAAAGAGTGAGGGTTCTCTGCCTTGAATAATGCCTTTCACCGATCCATTTAATTATAAGATTTTGGTTGATTTTTTTATATATGACCTAGATGATTCTAATTAAAATTTACCAGTATAAGACATAATTTGATTATTGACTACCAAATTTGTTTTTATTATTTAAAAACCATTGACTTTTGGTCTCTTTGAAAAGTGAAAAGGACATAAGATTTCTTGTGTCTTTAAAGACCCAAGGTCAAAAACTCAAAATGCGAGGGAAGCATTGTTGAATGAAAGTCCATTTTGTAAAGACAAGTTGGAGAAGACATGAAGGGCCTATACTCATTTTCCATGGGTGAATGAGCTATATATACATAATAATATATAAATAAATATAATAAATATTATATGTTGTTATAAAAGTGGAACAAGTAAAAGAACAAAAAAGATATATACTCGTACATGATCTCAAAGGCTTTATGTGTTGGGCTGGTATATATGGATTTTTTTTGGAGGCCCCTAAAATCTTTGGGCCCTGTGATATAGCACCGTTAGCACAGGCCCAAAGACACTCGTGTTTATAAAATATGACAATATTTTTCCACTTACAAAACATATACGAAATTTTTGCTCAAGTTATTTTAAAATGTATATTATTTTTAAATCTTTTTCAGTTTTTTTCGCTCAAGACTTAAAAAGATCCCCCAAATTTTTGTGTATAAAAGATGTATGAAAAATATATGAAATGTGTATATCTCGATTAAGGCTAAAAAGGTTCGCTCAAAATTTAGTGAATGAAAAATGTGTGAAATGTGTATATCTCATTCAAGACTTTGGCTCAAAATTTTGTGTGTGAAAAAGATATGAAATATGTATATCTCGCTCAAGTCTTATAATTTCGCCCACATTTTTTGTGTATGAAGTTCATGTAGGTTTCTGAAAATTAATACAACTACAACAACACTGTATACAACTTTTATACAATATTCAAGGCTTAAAAAATTTGCTCATAATTTTGTGTATGAAAATTATATTAAAAAATTTACTCACAATTTTGTGTATGAAAACTGTATAACAAATTTCGCTCACATATACACATTTCATATATTTTTATACACTTTTCATACACAAAATTTGGGCGAATCTTTTAAGATTTGAGCGGAAAAAAACATTACTAAAAGAATTTTAAAAAACTTAATTTTTTTAAAAGTATAAAAATAAAAATCCGTTATATTTTTTAAATTTATTGTTATATTTTGTAAATAAGTGAAGGTTACGTTATGTTTTGTAATATAGTGTGTTAAAGTAGTAGTATTATGTCATTTTCCCTTTTTACTCCATGTAAAGCCCTTTAAGGAAGCCCAATTTAAGGCGCACTGAGCCGGATAATGATGGGTTCTCTTAAACATTTCGATTCTTACTTTTATACAAGTCCAATAAAACTCATAACAAAAGATAAATTTATTCATTTGTTAAAAATAAATTTTAACTAGTTTAATCATAATATAACCAATGTGTACATATTATATACTGATTATACACCGTATACAATCAGGGACGAAGTCAGCCAATTTTTTTCTGAAGGGGCTAATACTATATTATACAAATTTATGAGGGGGGGGGGAGGGGGGCTTTTTAACAATTGTTAATATAATAGTAATAGAAAAAAAATTGTTGGGGTCTATAGCCCCGGTGGGTGAGAAAGGCTTCCTCCCTGTATACAGTGGTACAAACAGTTCTTATGGGGAAAAAATATAGACAAAAGTGTAGTTACTGAGTATTCCTAATTGAGTAGTGAGGAATAGGTAAAATATGTAAATATTTCTTATCTCTGTCTTATAGTAGTAAAAAAGCTATTCACTCATCCGCTGATAGTGGTCCAGTGACCACTAATTAAATTTGTGGCCTTAGGGTCACAAGTTCGATTCTCGGCGGATACGTTCTCCGAGACATATGCCTCGTATTAAAGTCTGGTAGCTTAATCGCGCGAGCATGTTGCAGTGTGGGTTTGATTTCCTCCAGACAAGTCCTGTTAGGGGGTCAGACCTAGTAGCATTGATCCGTTGGTAGCGATCAGACATTGAATGCGGGGTGCACATCCCGCGATTTACCCGGCGGTGGCGGCTAAGGACGGGTTCCATCGCCTCCAGGAGCCTAGTACCAGTACTTGTGCAGGTACTAGCGATATGGGGTACTAAGACCACCTAATACTTGTGCAGGTACTAGCGATATTTACTAAGACCACCCCGAGACCTGAATTATCAAAAAATAAAAATAAAAAGAAGCTATTCACTCCATCCAAATCTATCCCGTTATGATTTGACATTACTATTCTGGTCAATTATATTAGTCCAAATGCTTCTTTTTTTTAGCAAAATTGGAAAAGGTTAGGTGCAATTTGATTTCTTGAAACATTTTTTTTACAAAAAAGTGAGCCTCCTACCTTTTCTATATAATCAAAAAAGCACGGAAATTGTAAGGATATAATGATTTTATTTTTGTTCCAACAGCTAAAATAGAAAGTAGAACAGCTAACTTGAAAAAGATGATTATAATTAATAAATAAGAGAAGTTATTTGAAATTCAGCATGTCAAATAGTAGTATATATCAACGAATATTCTCCATATATTAGCCATATATTGTGTAATTATAAATACTGTATATTTATGATATATTAGGATGCATACCGAATTAGAATTCCTTTTGTACATACTATATATATTTTGTAATAATGAGAATACTCTCAAGGGAAATTATTACAATCTGACATGGTATCAGAAGTCAAAACCCTATGGTTTCTCTAGCCTAGCCGTCGCCCCCTCCCTCCTCTCTTCTCTCGGGTCAGCGTCTCTCGGGTCAACGGGAAAACACCATCAGAATTTTAATTTTCTTCCAGACTACTCCTAATACTCTAAATCCTCAAACACCCACCGAGGCTTCATCCTCTACAGTTGTCACTTCAAACATTCCAAAAACATCTTTCTCTCCATCAGTTCACCCTGCACTCGCTGTCACAAACATCAAGAATTGTCTCCCAATCATTCTTGATCAAGAAAACGGACAGTACACACCATGGGTCAAACTTTTCCATATTCATGCATGTCTATATAACGTGCTTGACCACATAGATGACTCTTTCCCTCGCCCTCCTGAAGTTGACGACGCTACTTGGCTTCGGCTTGACGCCGCTGTCAAACAGTGGATATATGACAATATTTATGAGGATTTGATTCTCACTATAATGAAGCCAGGCTCCTCGGCCCTCGATTTATGTCTTCGGTTGGAAGAGATATTTCAATATAACAAGCACACTCGTGTTTTGTACTTGGAGGAACAATTTAATACCATACATCTTGAAAATTTCTCCAACATGACTGACTATTGCAAACAGTTAAAACTTGTGGCGGATCAACTATCCAACGTCGGCACGCCTGTCTCTGAAACTAAGATGGTCTTACAATTAATTGCAGGCCTTCCAAAATGCGAATACGATACTTTGACCACTATGATTCAACAGGCGGACCTGTTACCAAGTTTTAACAAAGCCCACTCACAGTTGTTACTAGAAGAAACTCGTATTGCTAAGCAGGAAGAGCACAATCAAAAGGCGTTAGTCGTTAAAACGCCACCTCAAAATCAAATTCCTGCCGGCCTAACCCCACCGGAAAATTTCCAACGGCGGCGACAGAGGAGGTTTTGGGCGTGGAAAGGGCCGCGGCCAGCAGCACTAGCCACAACAGCCACATCCTAACACTCAGCACTACTGGAACAACCCAGCAACCCAATACCTATTCCAAAACTATGCCACGGGACCAGGACAAGCGCATGCCCAATACCTTTAAAATCAACAAGAGATGTTGGGCCCTTCTCCAGCGCCTCAGATGTTACCCGCAACAACATGCCCATTTCACTCAGGCCCATTTCATGCAGCCTTCAATGGGGCAGGCCCCAATCGACTTGGGCCAGATGTTTAGCAGTCTGAACTTGCAACAACCAGATGAGAATTGGTACATGGACTCGGGCGTCACATCTCACCTCACCCGCTATGAAGATAATATTTTCACACTGTTTAAATTAAAGCATCCTCAATACATTACTGTTGGCAATAGACATCACATTCCAATACAGGGTTATGACACTTCCCAGACCAAACCACCACATCCACCTTTTCCTTTCACCATGTCATGTATGCATCAAATATAATTAAAAACCTAATTTCTGTACGCAAATTTACTCGTGATATTTCTGTCTCTGTTGAGTTTGACCCATTTAGTTTTACTATGAAGAATGTTCGTACGGGGAGCCGTATTACGAGATACAATAGCATGGGGGATCTTTACCCATTCTCATCCACCTCCGCTGCCGGATCTCGCGCTCCTGTCTCTCTAGCTGCTATCTCTCTGTCCGTTTGGCATAATCGGCTTGGCAATCCTGGCACCCCAGTTTTTAATTTTCTCAGAGGCAATAATTTTATTAAATGTAATAATGGGAAACTTGCTCAGCACTGTGTTTCATGTTCTTTTGGCAAACACAATCGTATTCCATTTAAATCATATACTAATGTTACCTTTGCACCTTTTGATATTATACATGCTGATTTGTGGACATCCCATATTTCTAGTTCACTCGGTCCCAAATATTATCTTGTGTTGCTGGATAATTTCTCTCACTATATTTGGAATATCCACTTAAATTTAAATCGAAGTGTTTGCCAAATTTCTTGAGTTTTGAACTTTTATCCAAACACAGTTTGAAAAAGGTATAAAGTCTTTTTAATGCGATAATTGTCGTAAATTCAATAACTGTACATTTCACCAATTTTGTACAAATAATGGCATATTTTTTTATTTCTTCTGCCCTCACACTTCACCACAAAATGGTAAATTTGAACGAATCCTTCGCACTATTAATAATATGATTCGTACTCTATTGATTCATGCATCTCTCTCTCCGTCATTCTGGGTCTATGCCGCAAAAATGTCTGAATACATTCTAAATATTCTCTTAACAAGTACCCTTCACAATATGACTCCAAACGAAATTCTCTACCGCCGAATTCTCTCATATGACCATTTACAGATATTCGATTGCCTATGTTATCCCAATCTTGCCTCCACCGCCCCTCACAAACTAGCACTTTGAACTACTTCATATGTCTTCGCAGGCTTCCCGCCGAATCATAGGAGTTATCTCTACTATGACTTGTCCACTCATCAAATCCATATATCTTGTCACATCACGTTCGACGAGGCCATATTTCCATTTTCAAATCCCCATAAATTTCGAAAACCAGACTACTCCTTTCTTGGCAAGACTGACATCTCTCCCGTCACTCTTAGTCAAATCACTCAGTCTGCCACCGAAATCTCCTCTCTGCTACCCGACTCTACTATGTCAGTCGTCCGACCAGCGACACCACCGTCGGTGTCTTCCTCTCCACTCTCGTCACCGACTGTTAGCAACTGATACACCGCCATTGTCTCCACATCGGAACACCACTGACAGAACACCCATCTCTGACCCACGCCACCATCTGCATTGTAACATCCCCAAATCGGCATATCCAAATAACCCGATAACAACCAGTCCTCCGTCGACTAGTTCCAACAACCAACACCACCACCCTCCCCATATCCGACCCTACCTAACCTATCACCATCTCCACAAACCGAACGCCCACCACTGTCGACGACTCCACCTCTACCAGAAACCGTCACCCAGCAGCCCACAAACCCGATACCAATCCACCACCAGCCGACAAACTAACCCACTGTCACGACCCGACCCGACGGGCCGTGATTAACGTCCTAATTGGACGTCATTACTGACTTGTCACTCTTAATCCAATTTCTGCAGATGTCTACATAAATTTCGGCAGCACAACGCTGCTTTTACCACATATCCCTAAAAACGGGCGAGCCGACAAGGCTGCCAAAATAACAACAAAACAGAGCATTGTCGTACCACATATCCGGTAAGCTTCATTTTCTATCTTTGGAAGGAAAAATTCAATCTCCATAACTATAGAGCAGATAACTTAGCATAACGGAATACCAATTCGTAAGATAGAGACTATTGCAATTCATTTCACAAGTCGACACCTCATTCATGGTATGGAAGGGATCTCTTCACTACTCGTAATTGTAAGCAAATCCACTTCTTTTAACACTTATTCACCTATTTCTTACTTGTCGTACTTTTCATAATTTCAACATATTCTAGTATACATACGTAACCTCGGACATTGCTCCTGGTCCCAATCCTTGACGATACCATCCTTTATTCAGTATATAGAAGATTCTGAAGAGTTTCCTTACCTGACGTGGACCTAGTACCTCCAAACCTGGTCATCATACTTCTACTCAAACTCTTTCACTTCCCTTATGGCTTGACGCACCAAGTCAAGTCCGATTTACTCTGATTTTTCCCTTCCGAGCCACTGTCGCTGTCTTTTGGAACATAACTGTAACCACAATAATTATTAGAGAGGGGGGATTACCCTCTGACATAGCTCTATTGCACGATCTATGAGATGAAAGAGTAGAAACCAATCCTAAATATCTGGTAGCCTCCTATGTATAAGTATGGTGCACAACATACCCATACACACGACTCTACTAGACACGGTCTGTAGACATTCCGAGGACTAACTGCTCTGATACCACTTTGTCACGACCCGACCCGACGGGCCGTGATTAACGTCCTAATTGGACGTCATTACTGACTTGTCACTCTTAATCCAATTTCTGCAGATGTCTACATAAATTTGGCAAAGACAATGCCGCTTTTACCACATATCCCTAAAACGCGAGCCGAAAGGCCGCCAAAACAACAACAAAACAATCATAATAGGCTGGCGACTAGCCGCCACCAACCACATCACGCGCACAAAGGCATAAGTCAAAATACGCAGTTCGACCAGCCGCTACTAAATAACGACATCAAAACCCAAAAACGAAGTACAAACATCCAACCCACAACTGTCTACAGACCTCTAAGAGAGTAATACTGACATGTGACGGGACAGGATCCCGTCGTGCCCTAAAATATGCATAAGTATGGAAATAAAGGTGCATGCTAAAATAGCCGCTCGGAACAAAGGAGCTCTCCAACTGTTGTACAGAAATCCTAGACTGGAGGGTCACCTATTCGAACTCGAACTCGCGGCATGAACACAACCGAGGAAGGGGTCGATGAGATAATGTCGAGTATGTAAAACATAAAATATCAGAAATTGATTAACAATCGTATCAAGTAAAACAGAGTCATCAAACCGCTATAAAGCGAGAATCATGTCTGAAAGCATATCATGTATACTGAATCATAAAACATCGTGCTCATGTCTGTATATAAAAACTGTAAAACATGTCTCGGCCCTCTGTCACGCCCTTTTTCGACCGCGACATTATTCTAGCGAACCCTGCTCAAATAAAATGTTAGAAAATAAATAATAAAATGCTAAAAGTGCAAAAGAAGAATGCTAAAAGGTTAAAGGGTGCTTAAGAGGTGCTAGCGTATAAAAGGGGTTCGCGGAGTCGCCACCTAATTATTTTGGGTGAATTAGGACACCTAAATGTTAACTAGTTTAAAGTAAACATTAACTCCATTTTAATGGTCTGCTAAACTTAATGAGATTCTAGATAAGGGCTCTTTATTAATCTAGAGGGAAGGGATTAGGCACCCTCTAAGATCCGCTAACTTACGGTTGTCCTGCCAAACCTAGGGTGATTATTATTCTATAAAAATGCATGTTTAAAAATGTTTAAATAAAAAGGATAAAAATTGTAAGATTTATTTAGAATATAAAATTAGCTTTGGATAAAAACTTGCATTCATAACGTATAAGATAAGATACATGTATTGCAAAATCTTATTATGACGAAATGTGTACTTTATAAAATAAGATGTAGAATATCTATTATGCAAAGACTAACAAAATAATTTTTAATTATGAATGTTAGTAAGAGTTTATGAAGAAATTAATTTATTATGCTAAGGATTTAATAGCGAGTGACGCTTTAGCTACGTGAATATTTATGTCATTTTGGTATGGCTTAGGCAATGCATAACTAGTCATAAAAACAACTAATTTAAGAAGAGTGAATTTCTAGTGTCAAACTATTTTTCTAATGACAGCCCAAAGTTTCATTATTCTAAATGTACTACTAGAAGTGTAATGTTAGACAAATAATTACAACAAATAATAGGGTGAGGATATGAATTAATAATGACTCGAAGAAACGGCGAGGTCATCTCGCCTATGGTTTGGAGTTTGTGATGCGGGGGAGGATGAAGCACATAAGATGCGGGTCTTCATTTATTGTAGCTTGTGATGAGTCTTGCCATGAGACTCTTCGTTTCGCTCCGATGCATTTCATGTAGAAAAAGAAAGATAAGGATTAGAATGAACCCAAATAATACAAGTAGATAAACTCGCACATATATGATCTGATATATATAAAAAAAAGCACAAGCGGAAAACATTTCAATGCTATATAATCACATGTTGGGCCTTAGATGCGAACTGTACACAGAACATGAAACAGGTCCCAGGACATGCGATTTTTTTTCAGATTTTGTTACAGAACAACAACGAAATGGCAGGGCCCCAGTTTAAATTTTAGATCTTTGAAAGAAGGACCACTCAGCATGTATATGCTAATGACCAGCAGGTGACAGTATACAGTGGGAATATGCAGCCAGCAGGTGGTAAAAAATAAATAAGGATGGGCAGGTATATAGACGACAAAAATCAGCTTCTAATATCACACGCAAACCTATTCAGTTTCTACCAGCATATGCAGGCAGGAGCAAAATAAAGAGGAGCCAGACCCATTTTTTAAAACAGGTTCAGGTTTTAGACATGCAATTGTGATTTATACAGAGATATTCAGAGTTAGGGAAAAGTCAAATTTATCATTTGCAAACAGTGGCAGTGCAACTGTGGGACCTCAAGATAGATAGGTTCACTAGAACTAGCATTTCTAGACTCAATATGGACATCACAGGGGATTGAACTCAGCATATCAGACAGGGTATAAGGGATGCTGATGTTAATAGTATATTCGAATCTACACATATTCATGGGTCAAACAGCTAGTGTAGAGGCGGAAATGAATATTTGTGGGCCTAAGTTTTAGCTATTAAGACAAGATTATAACTTCGCATTCATTTCCCCTTTAACTCTTCACCAAACAGTTTTCACAGGCATGCTGCAATCAAGGAGGACAATTAGTCGTTATAACTCAACATTAGAGGCAGTACTTGTATTATTCCCTGATAGAAGAATGAATAACCCTTGGCATAACTGGCAACCAACTGCGGGGTTTCATCCATGTTTATTAGATAAGGCATCATATCATTTTAGCTTAGGCAACTTGATCAAATGAAAGGTTATTTTCTATCTAATAGACAGGGCAAAACAGGTGCACAAATCAGGACATGTACACTAAGAACAACTATTTAGAGTTTATCCTTTTAAGAACTCTAAGTTGTGACTTTAACGAGACATGTCAGTTCCTGATTCAAATTATCTAACTAGACTGACTTCTTACAATAGGCCTAGCATGATACCTAAATGACTTGAATAGGTCAGTTTATGCCAAACAGGCCTGCCTTCTAACAGATCAGATGCATATTAAATAAGTTTCATAAAGCTTGACATAATACCTCATAGTACAACTTAATAGGAGATTCAAGCAACCCATCTTGTTATCTTTACACTTAGTAAACCAACACACGAGCACCCTATACCAAATATGCAGGAAGGACATTACCAGTTAGCAGGACTCCATGATATGGCCCAACATTTGGAGATTGGCAACACAGGAGTATACAAATCTTAGATTAGCCTAAACAAAATCAAAATGTGGTTGTGAACTCAGAAAATCTACCAATCATTATATTCAGCACATTGCCTTAGATATAAGTCTTATCAGCAACTTAGAGCCAGAATGTATCTGGGTTAATTTAAAGCGCGACTCAACATCGTATTCGTACATTTATGAGCACAACAACATGAATGAACTAAATTAACACACGTTTAACATAAAAGCACAGAGATACAAAAAATGGACTGAGAAGAATGCGATTTTACCTTCTCCGGACAGCGACCCGGGGCAGCGTATCAAGTTGTCGGTCCACTCGACGGGTTTTGGGTTCACGATGCGAATAAAAGGGCAAGGTTTGTTTGCTGATTTCTTGGCTGGAATTGAAAGAAGGGGATTCGAACTTCCTATTCTTGCGATGCTAATGGTTTGGGTGCTGAGCCCCCTAACTCCCGATGCTCTGCTGTTCTCGATTCTTCTCCCGACTGAGTTCTGTTCTGATGCACGCACTGGTTTTGCCCTCCAAGCTCTATGTTCTGCTGCTCTGCTCGTATGTGTAAAAACGATTGCCCCTTGACCCTACTCTACTGTGCACTGCCGTTTGTGCTCTTCGAATGCCTATTGCATGCCTAAACGTTCTGTATTTATAGCTAGGATTTTGGGTTCCAAGTTGGTAAGTAATCAAGGCTGATTTTGGACGAGATTTGGGCTTGATTCGTAAGTGATTTAGTACTAATTTCGTGCGATTCGAACATGTTATGATAAGGTAAACAATTTGAAGGATTTGGTTTAGTTATGGTAAGAAGAGCCGACTGGGGTGCGTGGGTGAAGGGAAACCCGGATTCTCCGGCGAGAATCTCGGGCTAGGGTGCTGGTGCTGCGATGGGGGAAGGAGCGGCGACATAGGAATTTTAGGGTTCGTTCATTGTTTCTGCATTGTGGACGATGGGGAAAACTGAAAAAGGGCTGAGGGAAAATAGGGCTTAGGCGTGGGCTTCTGGGCTGATATGGGTAGATGGCGAGTTGGGCTTGCGGGTCGCGGGTGTTGGGCTGGGGCAATGTGGGCTGGGGTATTATCAAGTGTTAGTTTTGGGTGCTATTTAATTAGTGTTTAATTAAATTAATAAATTGTGATTAAATTATTTAGGTGCTTTATTAGTCTATGATTGAGATTAAAATAAATGCGGGCGTGCTATTTAATTAGTGCTTAATATTTTAGAATGCGGCGCTATTATTTAAAATCTTATTTATTGTGCATTATTTATCATTATTAAAAATAAGTTATGAAATTGTTTTGCGTATTAAAAAATGCGACTACGCTACTTGACACGACGTCATTGCTAAATCATTTATTTTATGTACTTATTATTAATTTTTTAAGAATTGTTTGACAGGCTTAAAATTAATTAATGCGGGCGCGAGACTCTAAATGCTTAATTTTCTACGTAAGACGCGGTGCCATTATTAAATTGCTTATTTATGTCTGTATTTAATGTTTTATCGCTGCATTTTATTATAAAAAAATCATAAAAAATTATTTTGCAAAATTAGTCCAATTTTATAGCTAATGACTGATCGAGAGGGTCAAAATTGGGTGTCAACACCCTCTATGGAGGGACTCGATGGAATCTGTATCTGCGCGCGTAACATGTCTCGGCCCTCTAAGGAGGGACTCGATGTAATCTGTATATATATATATCGTGTCTCGGCCCTCTAGTGAGGGACTCGATGAAATCTGTATCTGGCTGTGCACGATCATGATCTGGCCCGGGACTCAGTGGAATGAAATAGTAACACTTAGCACCAGTAGATATCATGAACAACTGTATGCATCTAAAATCATTTTGTGACTCTCAACAACATTACTACCATAAACTCTGTTACTGAATCATAATCATTAGTAAATAATCATTTTTAAAACTGAACTGGTAGGAGTTAAGTACGTCCGTCGTACTTTACTAAAAATCATGCCAAAAGAAAGAAAGAAAGGTCTTACATACCTCTTAGGCGAACTAATCAGCTTGGTATTAAAGTATTCCTCGTCTAGTACTTCAACCTATGATAAGGAACAACATGCTCGTCAATTCTATGGTTCCTAATGTAAGTTATATGCTTAAAGGCTCCCTTATTTCTACAAAAAATTGGGCAGCATTTCCTTTGTTTATGTGCGTATCCACAATTTTCCAATAATCAAAGTCAACCAACAATACAACTCCAGCTACAATCCAATCAACCAACAATCCAATTCAAACCAACAATTCAATTCAAACCAACAATTCCCCTTTATTCCAGAATATATAAAATTAACACATTTCTTACACTTAATCCTTTCGAGGCATGTATAGGTATCTTATTGCAATACATATGCATGTTTGTAGCTTATTTACATACTAGTTTAGTCCGTAATACATTATCGAAATTTTCAACAATTTCTATCAACTTTCCGGTCATATCAACATTTTACAATTCCCAAGCTTTTTCCAAAATTCCTTACTTTCCAATTAATCTCCCAACAACTTCAATTAACAACTTTAACTTTAAACATCAAGGTTTCATCTAAATTTTCACATGCAATTAGTAATAACATACCAACACAATTACTCAATTCCAACGTACGCCAAGAATAGGTTCTAAATCGGTGTATATATCCTTAATACAATCACATGCATTTCATATTTCCAATTCCATCTTAACACCAATTCATACCTTCAACTACAACAACATGCAATGTCATTAAACTATAAAAGAAGAATTTTATACCTCGAATTCGTCCAAAACAGTCCCCAAAAACGTGACTGTCCAGATTTTTTTGCCACTGCTTCGTCGGCTGAACTTGCAACGTCGATAACTCTCTACTCCAGTGTCCTATCGACGAGAGGTTTGTTGAGTTAGAAACTAGACTCGACGAACTTCATTTTAGGCTTTTGAAACACCCAAAAACTCCTAATATGCTAGGATATATTCCCTTCCAAATTTGACTAAAAATCTGCCAGTAACCAGCGATTTTCTGCCCATTTTTCTTTCACAAAATTCGATTTTTCTTCGCCAATCTTCACTTCTTCAACCCCAATCCAACATGCAATAATTCTACTATGTTAACCCAACATTCTTACACCTTTTTCTTCAAGAAATCTTATCGAAAAAACCCAAGAACCCACTGCCCTAAAATTGGCAGAAATGCCGAGAACTCCCCACTGTTTTGGGGTGATAATTTCGCCTCAAAATAGTGGGATAATTTACCCCAAGAAGATGGAATAACAAGCTAAATTTTCTTTGCAAAGGTTGGGGATTTTCGTTCAAGAAGGGGGGGAGAAATGGGAGCTTAAAAATCTGATTTTGTTTTGTGGAAGAAATGAAGGTTTTAGAGGAGTTTTATCAATTTTCAGATTTCTAAATAATGCACTAAGACCCCTTAAAAGCCACACTTTGCCCCCCTCTAAGTATTTATTTAACTAAATCAACCCCCACTTCTTTTAATCTAATTTCCCATTGCCTTAATGACATTCTAAATCTTTGTCTTATCATACGAGGTGTAACACCCACTACCTCCACTCACTAAATGAAAACCTGTACCAAGCATGAGGATTTTCAAACCCAAAACCCAGTTTAACTTGTCTGTCCAAATCATTTCCCCAATTCTCAAAACCCTAAATTGGCCAAACAAGACCCTAATTAGAATGTTGTTATGTGTGAGGAATTCAAATCTTAAATGAAATAGCACAAGTGGGAACTAGTACCTAAACCGAATGTGGTGAATGTGATTCGTTATATGTGGCTATTTCATCACAAATTCAGATACAGTGGAGACCTAGAGAGGTATAAGGCACGACTTGTGGCTAATGGCACAAATCACCAGGAGGATATTGATTGTGGTGAGACATTCAGTCCGGTTGTCAAACCGGCTACCATTCACACAGTTCTGAGTATAGCCATGGGCAAGCACTGTCTGATACATCAGCTTGATATGAAAAATGCATTTTTACATGGGGACCTGAAAGAAACAGTCTATATGCACCAGCCATGTTCGCGATATTTTTGTGCTTATGTAAGTGTACGTATCTCTTAAGTAATAAGTCTGTAAGACCGAGTTATCGTCCTCAAAGACTGATTTATCAATTACCGTTTATCTAAGTTTTGGGTTCTATTTGGTTAACGTTCATGTGTTTGGGTTTTTAACTAAGAATTAAAACTAAACAAAGTGCAGGAAATAACTAATGATGATACTTTGAGTTTTAGACAATTATGAAGGGAATTAGGGTTTTCAATCTCCTCAACTATCCACTTTTTCACATGTTAATGCAAGACTAATGATTCTTCTTCTTATTAAGCTAGAAGGTTAACGTAGATGTTCTATATTCCGGTTAGGATATATAGAAACTCAACCTAATGCAGAAATCTTCTATATTTCTATGATAGATTTTACCACACAGGTGGATTGTTGACACCCAATTTTGACCCTCCCGTCCAGTCATTAACTATAAAATTAGACTAATTTTGTAAAATAATTTTTATGATTTTTTATAATAAAATGCAGCGATAAAAACATTAAATACAGACATAAATAAGCAATTTAATAATGGCACCGCATTTTACGTAGAGTACTAAGCACTTGGAGTCTCGCGCCCGCATTTATTAATTTTAAGCCCTGTCATACATAAAATAAATAATTTAGCAATGACGTCGTATCAAGTAGCATAGCCGCATTTATTAATACGCAAAGCAATTTCATAACTTATTTTAAATAATGATAAATATTGCAATAAATAAGATTTTAAATAATAGCGTCGCATTCTAAAATATTAATCACTAATTAAATAGCACGTCCGCATTTTTTTTTTATAACAATTAGATTAATAAAGCACCTAAATAATTTAATCACAATTTTTAAATTTAATTAGACACTAATTAAATACCTAATTAAAACTAACTACCTTAATTAACTAATCCAGCCCACCTCACCAGCCCAACCCGAAAGCCCAACACCCCTTACCCCTAATTATACTTCAGCCCACTCCCCCTCACCCCTAATTTTTCCCTCAGCCCCTTCTCTCCCTCGCCTAAACCAACAAACCCTAAACTTAAATTAACCCATAGCCGATTTCCCCACACCTCCCATATTCGAAACTTACCAATATTCCATCCCCAAATTAATACCCATCGTCAACTTACCATAAATCCCACACAAAGATCCTCCAAATCGTGCACCACAACTCACTTTACCATAAATCAATCCTTACCATAATTTCACACAAAAATCGCACCAAAAATAAGCAGCAAAGTCGCAAGAAAATCAATCCCAGACTTCCGAAAATCAGTACCATAATCGCAATTAAAATACCCCTAATATACTACCCGAAAATCAGACTAAAATCGTCTTAAAACTTTACCTAATTTAGAACCCAATTTGAAGCTATATAAACCCATCTCTATACACTTGAAAGGGCAGGCAAAAATTGAGAGAAAACAGGCAAGAATCATTCGAAGTTAGCATTCTAGAGCAAATAATCAGAATCCTCAAGTTTGGAGAAGTTTCACCCTTTCGCATAAACCGCAATAAATCCTCCGAGTGAATCGACGACTTGATACGCTGCCCCGGGTCGCTGTCCGGAGAAGGTAAATTCATTACCCTTGTTGGCTTAATTTTCGTTTGATAGTAGTGTGTATGATATGTGTTAAATGAATGATTATACATGTTAAATTGCGTCATATGTTAGAGCGATGTTGTAAATCGGATTAAAGTGTAGCATGCCTAGTTTGGATTCAATTAGTTCCTATCCAACAGAGTTAATTGTTAAGTATATTAAAGATATAATGGCTACCTCTGTTTATTGGGAGGACTGTCGAGCATATTGAATCTAGAATTGATGTTTTATTTAGGATTATTGGACTAATATATTTGGACTTCCAGCAGTCAGCCTCCCTTTGCCTAAAGCATGACCTCCTTTTGATCTATTCATAGCTGAAACATGTCGCGTAAAGTTTTGTTTGGCCCTGGGTGCATTTTAAGATGTTCTGCTCTAAACTTGTCTAGGTAATTAATAGCCTCCAAAACCACCCTTATAGTCCTTTGTGGTTCCCTGTTCAAAGTTAGAGTAATGTGTTCTGGTCACATCTAGATCCTCACAATATGCTATTAAGGTATTGTGAAAATCTATGCTCATTAGTTAAAGTATACTGTCTAGGATAGTTTATTTTATGCATTGGGTGCAGTTTAATCATTCCTCAATGTTTTGTGTCAAATTCTATGCATCAGTTGTAGTGATCTAGTAAGCTAACCAGAATAATATAGGCAAAGGCTACTATATGTCCACATATCAGTTGGACAAAATACTTGTCTACTCTTCTCTTTCATTATCCTAAGTATACACTGATATACATTTACCCAAGATGTCTGGAATAATATATCCAAGTATATACATATTAGGGGTAGATTCCTATTTACTAATGCGAGCATTTTTGTTTGGGGTTCATTACATGTTGGATTGAGTTCTCCTTATAGTCTTATACTAGAATATTTGGACACATTCTATACATTGTGTCGCATCTAAGGCCAAGCACAGGTAAGTAGCGATGTGGGCCGCCATCGCCGTAGGTCACAACTTTCTTCTTTCTTTCGTGTATGCCTGGCCTTCCCTTATCCCGTGCACATTTCAAGGCTATTTGCTCTAGTGGAAATTTGTTTTGTGCCCTTTTTGGGTGTCGAATTTAAATGATTCATGTGTATTTAAACTTCACGTCAATGTTTATTTTTGAGCATTTACTAATTTTTCTTTTCTTTATTTTTACATGAAACACATCGGAGCTAAACGAAGAGTCTCATGGCGAGACTCATCACAAGCTACAGCAAATGAAGACCCGCATCTATGTGCATTTTTCTATCCGCGTTGGAATCCCAAAACCACCGGCGAAAAGACATCGCCTTCATCGAGTCATTTATTAATTTATGCCTGCCTATTCATTATTTGTAAATTAATTGCCTAACATCACCCTACTAGCAGAACCTTTAGGACACTCAAGCTTCGGGTTGCCATTAAGAGGTAGTTTGGTACTAGAAACTCGTTTCTTCTAACTTAATTATTTTATGCTAGTTATACATTGTTTAAAGTTGCATTAAATAACCTAACTTGCATAATTCTTCACGTAATTAAAATATCATTCTATAAACTCAATCATTAAAAATCCGTATAGGAAAATTAGTTCTGTTTATTATATAGATACCTTGCATGCTAGGGCCACTTCATAAACACATAAATCATCTTTGCACATATAATAATAATACATATTTTAGCTAGAACTAGCTTTATATATTTTTAAAAAAAATCTCACATTTTTAGGTTAGCAAAAATACTTCCTATATCTTTTACTTAAACACTTTTCAAACATGCATGCTTAGCAATAATAACCCTAGGTTTGGCAGGACAACCGCAAGTTAGCGGATCTTAGAGGGTGCCTAACCCCTTCCCTCTAGATTAATAAAGAACCCTTTACCCAGAATCTCACTAAGTTTAGCAGACCATTAAAATGGAGTTAATGTTACTTTAAACTAGTTAACATTTAGGTGTCCTAATTCACCCAATTAATTAGGTGGCGACTCCGCGAACCCTTAGCATTTTAGCACCCTTTACCAGTCCTTTAGCATTTAGCACCCTTTTTAGCACTTTTAAAGCATTTTAACACCTTTTAAACATCTTTAAGCCCTTTTAACATTTTAGTATTCTTTTTTGCACTTTTAAGCATTTTTGGCATATTTCCTAACATTTTACTTAAGTAGGGTTCGTTAGAAAAATGTCGCGGTCGAAAAGGGGTGTGACAGAAATGGCGACTCCACTGGGGATTTTAGGTTCTTAACCACAACAGATCTAGGGTTATTATTTGGCATTATTTTTGCATTTAATTTTTGCGTGCTATATTTTGTGTTATTTATTTTAATTGCTACCTGCTTTACTGCTTTCCTTAAACTGGCATTCCGCTCATATTTCTTCCACTCTGGAAAATTCACACAATCACACACAACACGCGGGTGTGCTTCGCGCACCTGCAAATTTCTTTCAAACACCCATATTTAAGAGAGTTGGTGTTTTGCGCGGAGAATCCGGTCCAACCGGTGGTCGCGTAGCCTTCTCACTCGAGTAGTCCGCCGAACTCAAGGCCTAGAAAAGCCAAATCTTAGAAACTTAAGATAGAGCTATATCACCCCTTATTTTAGGGCATGCATGCATTTACCTTAGGTGGGTCGGTCTCTGGCATCGACACCACAATTAGGAAGACACCAAACTTGTCGACGGGTTTCTCAACCCAACGACCAACCAACATATTATGTGTAGCGTGGCAGTGATAGACAAATCCAAACCTAATCATGTCATGCTGAAATTGGAAAAAGTGCACCGTCATTTGGTCGCCATTTCCAACAAAAGCATTACAGTTGGACGGCTCGGACAAATCCATCATGACCTCGCATATGTGACGTTTAGGCTTACCTCTGGCATAAAGAGGTCCCCCTGCATGTTAGAAAACGTTTGAATGTACTATGTGCAATATATTTGCTACATACCTGCAAATTACGTGCTTTATGCTAACACCGTTTGTTGCATTTTTTAGAAAGATTTAACATCTTCCCCAAAGGTCGGTTCGTATTTGACTCAACAATGCCGAGCATCCACACTTTACCGTGTCCAAGGCAAGAAATGATGATATGGATCGCTCGGGCGTCGAGCCAAATGGTTTGGGAATTATTCTGCCATCGTAAATGTAACCTTCAGAAGGGAGGAATGTCACCAGTCAGGAAGAATGTATTGCGCAGTTGCTACAACAAATTGCTGATATGCAGGTTGAGATGGAGAGGCTACGGAATCTGACCAACCTATCCATCAGTTTGAATACCCCTATGCCAGAGCAAAGGGCCACTACCTCGCAAACCATCCCAGAGCGACCTCCACCACCACATATCTCCCAAAATTCCCCACAAAGACCGCCAGTTGCCGACCAAACTGCCCCTCGCCCAGCCAATCCTCAACCCCACCTTCAAAATGATCCTCCTACTACCCATGTACCTCAGCCCCCGCCTACTTACTTCACCACAATCAGCCCTAATCGCCAGGCCAACCAATACCCACGCACCATACCCATTACCAGCCCCAGGAAACAACCCAGACAGCTAACTTATGCAAAAGAAACCCATCCTTTTACCGTCCCCGTGCTTCACCAAGAAGTGGATCATTACGAAGAAATGGAGAGGGAAGTCCGAGCAAAATGGACGAGGCGTGGCAAAGAAATTCATAGTTTGAAAGAAGCGTCGGGCACGCGATCGGATAAAGGTCACGGGCGACTAGACTACGAGGATCTTTGCACGCATCCGCACGTGAGCCGCTCGCGGTACAAGGTGCCAAGTTTGAACTATTTGATGGGAAAGGAACCCCGCGCACACTGAGGTCGACGCGACAAGCTAATCGGTAGGAAGAACCCGCAGCCATTATGAAGTTGTTCATTCGAGCTTGGCCGCGAGGCACTAGATTGGTATACCACCAGATCCGCGAAATGGCATACCGGAATACATCGCCCAAGATTTTGTGGAGCGGTTCAGTTCAACACGTAAACCGTGGGCGATGATTCTATTTAATGAAGTTGGAGAAAAAGCCTACGTAAACGTTTCGGAGAATACGCCATGAGGTGGCGTTCAGAGGCAAATAGTACAACCACCCACGCTGGAGAGTGAGACGACCACACTATTCGCATAATCTTTGAAGGACGCAACCTACTATGAGCGAATGATAAGCGCCATCGACGGAATTTTGCGAAGTTGTTAGAATGGGCGACTTCGTAGGTAAGGTATTAAACCGGTAGGATTACAACCGGGCAAGACACAGCAACTAATAAGGCGATCCGATCGGGACACTCGAGTACTTCACAAAGGAAGAAAGAGACGCTTTCCCTTCCATGTTTGTACAAGAACGCAAACCAAGCATTCATAACATACCAAAACCCATCATACTACCACAACTACCACACGGCATTATATATAACGCTTCCAAACACGCTTATCACGCGCATAGATCCACCCATCAAGCCCGCCAACAAAATAGAGCACCCAATGCACGGACGAATAAGAATTTTGAAGGAAAACCACCCAAAGTTCGCACCCCACTAGCTGAACCCATACCTCATATATATGAAAGGTTGCGAGCTGCAGGCCTAATCCAACCGATTCCAGGAAGCATTCCTGACCCTATCTCAAGATGGTATGATGAGAACAAGCGCTGCGCGTATCACTCCGATAGCCCAGGACATGACACTGAAAGTTGCCACTCCCTCAGGGACAGAATCGAGGCGCTGATCAGAGAAGGGGTAATTCAGCTAAAGGATCCTGCCCCAAATGTGCACGATAACCCCTTGCCAAACCACGGACACGTCAATGTGCACCTGATAATCTTAGATGAGGAATACACTCCCCTGCCTATGTCCATTCCGCCCTCGAATCAGTCATTTATCCAAGCATGCACCACGCAGAAGCCAAAAGAAGGAATCGGTAGCGAGCATGAAGACGGCCATCCACGATCACGAGCATGAAGGCGTATTGGTTGGATTTGCACCCTTGTTTTGGTCCGCCTAGAGCCCGGATAAGAAAAAGCAATTTAGTTTAGCAGAATAATTTAAAACTCATATTTAAGCTTTAATAATGTTTTCTTTTGTTTTGCTTGTAATGAACTACGTCATGACCTGATTCCCTCATGGGGATACGTAGGCGGCCTAAATCGCCTTGGCCACGCATTAGGAAACTTTCCGCCGTTCAAAATAACAAGAATACACATAACATACAAGCAACTACATTGAGACCACTTTAGGCGGACACCGCTTTTCAAAACGGGACGATGTAGGAAACGCACGAGGATTGTAAGTCCAAACAGGCGAACGCGCGGATGTCGAACAAGGCGGCGAAGTCAAATACGAATCGACCCCCCCCAAAACTCACAAATTTTCTTTGAGCGCAGGTCTTTTCATATTAACAGAAGAAGAAAGTGCAATAGCCAAAGCAGAAAATACGGCAAAAAGTTTCTTCAGATAGCGTAAGCAAAGCGGCAAAGCGGAGGATGACAACAATCCAAAGTCCGCAGCAGCAAAGCAGCAGAAAGGGGCATCAACACTCAACAGTCAAAGTTCAGAGTAACGCATCAAAACCTAGCGCATCAACTCGGGCATAAAGTCAAATTGGCAACCCACGATCGCGCACGGAAAGGCATCATGACAATTACGTCGGTTCGGCGTTTAGCATGTCCGCGAGACAACATCTCGATTCATCAGCGATCGTGATGACATCTCTATCTATAGAATTGCACGTCTCATATGTATTTATCATCTCATTTAAACAGGTATACACTATTTTTTCTCAAACTTAGCTTGCAGGAGCATTTATTATACAGAAGCAACAATACGTTATCAGCACAGCAAGTCCACGCAACGACGCCAGCAGCAACACGTCCAGACAACGACGTGAACAACAAGTCCACGCAACGACGCCAGCAGCAATACGTCCAGACAACGACGTGATCAGCAAGTCCACGCAACGACGCCAGCAGCAATACGTCCAGGCAATGACGTTATCGGACAAAGAAGTCCACGCGTGGTAAAGCAATACGCGTCCGAGCAATGATGTTATCAGCACAACAAGTCCACGCAAGACGCCCGAAGCAACATCGCCCAGTAATGACGCGTTATCGGACAAACAAGTCCACGCAACGACGCCAGCAGCAATACGTCCAGGCAATGACGTTATCAGCACAGCAAGTCCACGCAACGACGCCAGCAGCAACACGTCCGAGCAGCGACGCTATCAGCACAACAAGCCCAAAAACGACGCCATCATCAGCATATCACGTCCACGCAGGGACGATTTCTATACTCTCGAAATTGCATTTCTTACTCATGCTTTATTATTCTGTCTTAGCAGTTATGCACTAACTCTTTCTTGAGCTTTAGTCTACAGGGACAGTTGCAGCAAGGACGACATATCCGCATTCACTATCGCAACACGTCTGTGCAAGGACGAAAGCCACAACGTTTGCAGCATCGCATCAACACAACAGGCATCGCATTTTTGCAGGATAACATTTTCTACTCACAGTCACATTACTTTCAAATTATGCATCATCATTTTGCCTTAACAGTTATGCACTAACCGTTTGTTTAAGTCTTAGCATGCAGGAGCAGGAGCACAACGTGGATTTTCTCTTACAGCGAACCGGGGCAATTTGTTGGGGGGCCAACCTTCCCAACGAATGGCAGAAGCGGCCTCAAGCGTCGGTCCACTCGTTCCGCATCACCATAGAACCCAGCACCATAAGCCATAGCGGTACACCCCAGGTTCAAGCCAGTTATTTTCTTTTACTTTTTGCACCATAGCCCAGTGTCATCATAACTCGACACTGGGACAAATTTTGAGTCCGCGTCAGCCACGCAGTGTTTTGATCATGGTAGCCCGATGTCGCCATAACTCGACACCGGGATGATTTGATTTTTTGCGTCGGCACTTGTCTACCGCTTGACATTTTTGCAATTCTGAAGATCGAGACAAAATTGGCTATGAGTCAACGTCTTTGTCCGAAGATTCTTCCATCATCTCCATACAAAGAGGGACAGCTGTTGACACCCAATTTTGACCCTCCCGTCCAGTCATTAACTATAAAATTAGACTAATTTTGTAAAATAATTTTTATGATTTTTATAATAAAATGCAGCGATAAAAACATTAAATACAGACATAAATAAGCAATTTAATAATGGCACCACATTTTACGTAGAGTACTAAGCACTTGGAGTCTCGCGCCCGCATTTATTAATTTTAAGCCCTGTCACACATAAAATAAATAATTTAGCAATGACGTCGTATCAAGTAGCATAGCCGCATTTATTAATACGCAAAGCAATTTCATAACTTATTTTAAATAATGATAAATATTGCAATAAATAAGATTTTAAATAATAGCGTCGCATTCTAAAATATTAATCACTAATTAAATAGCACGTCCGCATTTTTTTTTATAACAATTAGATTAATAAAGCACCTAAATAATTTAATCACAATTTTTAAATTTAATTAGACACTAATTAAATACCTAATTAAAACTAACTACCTTAATTAACTAATCCAATTCACCTCACATTGACAAAGCCCAACACCCTTACCCAATTATACTTCACCACTCCTCACCCCTAATTTTTCCCTCAGCCCCTTCTCTCCCTCGCCTAAACCAACAAACCCTAAACTTAAATTAACCCATAGCCGATTTCCCCACACCTCCCATATTCGAAACTTACCAATATTCCATCCCCAAATTAATACCCATCGACTTACCATAAATCCACACAAAGATCCTCCAAATCGTGCACCACAACTCACTTTACCATAAATCAATCCTTACCATAATTTCACACAAAAATCGCACCAAAAATAAGCAGCAAAGTCGCAAGAAAACCAATCCCAGACTTCCGAAAATCAGTACCATAATCGCAATTAAAATACCCCTAATATACTACCCGAAAATCAGACTAAAATCGTCTTAAAGCTTTACCTAATTTAGAACCCAATTTGAAGCTATATAAACCCATCTCTATACACTTGAAAGGGCAGGCAAAAATTGAGAGAAAACAGGCAAGAATCATTCGAAGTTAGCATTCTAGAGCAAATAATCAGAATCCTCAAGTTTGGAGAAGTTTCACCCTTTCGCATAAACCGCAATAAATCCTCCGAGTGAGTCGACGACTTGATACGCTGCCCCGGGTCGCTGTCCGGAGAAGGTAAATTCATTACCCTTGTTGGCTTAATTTTCGTTTGATAGTAGTGTGTATGATATGTGTTAAATGAATGATTATACATGTTAAATTGCGTCATATGTTAGAGCGATGTTGTAAATCGGATTAAAGTGTAGCATGCCTAGTTTGGATTCAATTAGTTCCTATCCAACAGAGTTAATTGTTAAGCATATTAAAGATATAATGGCTACCTCTGTTTATTGGGAGGACTGTCGAGCATATTGAATCTAGAATTGATGTTTTATTTAGGATTATTGGACTAATATATTTGGACTTCCAGCAGTCAGCCTCCCTTTGCCTAAAGCATGACCTCCTTTTGATCTATTCATAGCTGAAACATGTCGCGTAAAGTTTTGTTTGTCCCTGGGTGCATTTTAAGATGTTCTGCTCTAAACTTTTCTAGGTAATTAATAGCCTCCAAAACCACCCTTATAGTCCTTTGTGGTTCCCTGTTCAAAGTTAGAGTAATGTGTTCTGGTCACATCTAGATCCTCACAATATGCTATTAAGGTATTGTGAAAATCTATGCTCATTAGTTAAAGTATACTGTCTAGGATAGTTTATTTTATGCATTGGGTGCAGTTTAATCATTCCTCAATGTTTTGTGTCAAATTCTATGCATCAGTTGTAGTGATCTAGTAAGCTAACCAGAATAATATAGGCAAAGGCTACTATATGTCCACATATCAGTTGGACAAAATACTTGTCTACTCTTCTCTTTCATTATCCTAAGTATACACTGATATACATTTCTGTCCAAGATGTCTGGAATAATATATCCAAGTATATACATATTAGGGGTAGATTCCTATTTACTAATGCGAGCATTTTTGTTTGGGGTTCATTACATGTTGGATTGAGTTCTCCTTATAGTCTTATACTAGAATATTTGGACCTGTTCTATACATTGTGTCGGGCATCTAAGGCCCGAAGCACAGGAAATGCGATGTGGGCCGCCGTGGCGGTATCAACTTTCTTCTTTCTTTCGTGTATGCCTGGCCTTCCCTTATCCCGTGCACATTTCAAGGCTATTTGCTCTAGTGGAAATTTGTTTTGTGCCCTTTTTGGGTGTCGAATTTAAATGATTCATGTGTATTTAAACTTCACGTCAATGTTTATTTTTGAGCATTTACTAATTTTTCTTTTCTTTATTTTTACATGAAACACATCGGAGCTAAACGAAGAGTCTCATGGCGAGACTCATCACAAGCTACAGCAAATGAAGACCCGCATCTATGTGCATTTTTCTATCCGTGTTGGAATCCCAAAACCACCGGCGAAAAGACATCGCCTTCATCGAGTCATTTATTAATTTATGCCTGCCTATTCATTATTTGTAAATTAATTGCCTAACATCACCCTACTAGCAGAACCTTTAGGACATTCAAGCTTCGGGTTGCCATTGAGAGGTAGTTTGGTACTAGAAACTCGTTTCTTCTAACTTAATTATTTTATGCTAGTTATACATTGTTTAAAGTTGCATTAAATAACCTAACCTGCATAATTCTTCACGTAATTAAAATATCATTCTATAAACTCAATCATTAAAAATCCGTATAGGAAAATTAGTTCTGTTTATTATATAGATACCTTGCATGCTAGGGCCACTTCATAAACACATAAATCATCTTTGCACATATAATAATAATACATATTTTAGCTAGAACTAGCTTTATATATTTTAAAACAAATCTCACATTTTTAGGTTAGCAAAAATACTTCCTATATCTTTTACTTAAACACTTTTCAAACATGCATGCTTAGCAATAATAACCCTAGGTTTGGAAGGACAACCGCAAGTTAGCGGATCTTAGAGGGTGCCTAACCCCTTCCCTCTAGATTAATAAAGAACCCTTACCCAGAATCTCACTAAGTTTAGCAGACCATTAAAATGGAGTTAATGTTACTTTAAACTAGTTAACATTTAGGTGTCCTAATTCACCCAATTAATTAGGTGGCGACTCCGCGAACCCTTAGCATTTTAGCACCCTTTACCAGTCCTTTAGCATTTAGCACCATTTTTAGCACTTTTAAAGCATTTTAACACCTTTTAAACATCTTTAAGCCCTTTTAACATTTTAGTATTTTTTTTTGCACTTTTAAGCATTTTTTGGCATATTTCCTAACATTTTACTTAAGTAGGGTTCGCTAGAAAAATGTCGCGGTCGAAAAGGGGCGTGACATGGATTACGAACAATAACCTTAAACATTATACGAATATCGGGGTACTTTCGTCCGCGATTTTAACCTATGCTAATCAACTATAGCATATTCAAATCTTCCTTTTCAGATCTCGATTCGAAATCATATAAGTTATGACAATTAGTGATCAGTTAATTATCATACAATCATAACAAATTGAATAGATCTTAAATAAATGAAGAAGAAATCACTAACAATGCATTAACTTATGAAAAGAGTTTCAAGTTGATTTGATGGAAAACCCTAATAAAAAAATTAGCTCCTACAAATTGTCATGCTAAGAAACTAATTGTCTTCAACATAAACAGAATTAAAGTAAGAAAAAATAAAATAACTTGAACAGTAGATGTCTCTAATGGTGTTCTAGCCTCTGTTCTCTTCCTCCAAAGTATGATCCCTATGGAATAAGAATCCCTAGGGCTTATATTTTGAGAAAATACCCTCTTGGACCTTTTTACCCTCTTTAAAATTCGACTTCTCGCCAAAACCCGCGTCGGCGCCACGACCCTGCTGCCAGGCGCCGCGGCGCTAAATAGGCAGAAAATTTCAGGGGCCACAGGACATTCGGCGCCACGGCCCTGCTGGTTTGCGTCGCGGCTCTAAAGCGTCGCGACCCTTTCCTCTAAAAGTCGCGCCCTTTCATTCCGAGCAACTTCTACAAATTAGCCTTGTAGACCTTTCATTCCGAGCTTCTCAAGGCTTCTTTGATTTATTTCTTGTGACTAGATGTGCATTTTTGTCCTAAATAACCGCCTATTTCCTTTGAATTCGCCTTGAACTTTATGAATCGCTTAAATCCTGAAAATACAACATAACACGCATAATACTGTACAAAATAACTAAAAACACATAAAAGACTCTCTAAAACACACTCTAAAACATTACTAAAAATAGACTCAACAACCACCTGGGTTTGTCCATCCAACATTCCCTCATTATGTTTGTCATCTTCGTAAGTCACTATATAGGCTGAAACAGGCCCCCCGTGCATGTTATGATCGATTTTCCAGGTATATTATGCAGATTGGGTTTGTATGCAGCAGGTGTGATAATTCTCTTTTCATTTTCCATCAAGGTAGTAGCACTGCTTACTTACTGCTCTATGTTATTATTCTCACTGCCTCATCTGATGAGTTGAAAAATGAGATTATTGTTTTACGTAAAACCGAATTTGCAATGACTGACTTGGGCAAGTTGAGTTACTTCTTGGGTATATCAGTGACCAGGTCTGCAGACTATATGTTCTTGAGTCAGCGTAAGTATGCAGAGGGGATAGTATACAGGGCTAAGATGACAAATTGCAAAACCATGGCCACCCCGGTTGATTCAAAATCCAAGCTCAGTGTTATGGATGGTGCTCCAATATCTGATCCTACTCTATATAGGAGTCTGACAGGTGCACTTCAGTATCTCACTTTCACCTGATCAGATATTACATATGATGTTCAGCAGGTGTGTCTGTTTATGCATGCCTTCAGAGAGTCTCATTTATCTGCCCTTAAGCGTATTATTCGATACATTAAGAGCACATTTGATTATGGATTGCATCTATACCCCTCTGCACCGACCAGGTTGTTATCTTACACGGATGCAGATTGGGCTGGGTGTTCAGACAGGCGACGCTCCACCTCCGGCTATTATGTATTCTTAGGGGAAAATCTAGTCTCATGGTCTGCCAAAAGACAAGCCACCCTATTCCGTTCGAGTGCCGAAGTAGAATACAGAGGCGTTGCTAATGTTGTAGCTGAGATTTGTTGGCTCCGAAACTACTCTTAGACCTCCAGTGTCCTTTGAGTCGGGCGTCCATCGTATATTGTGACAACATATCTGCCATATCTCTCTCTCACAACCCGGTTTAACATTAGAGAACCAAACACATTGAGATGGATATACATTTTGTTCGTGAGAAGGTTGTTTTTGGTCATGTCAGAGTGTTACATGTGCCTTCATCATATCAGTACACAAATATGTTCACCAAAGGACTTCCCAGACAATTATTCCCTGACTTCAGATCCAGTCTAAGTGTCCGACCTCCTCTCGCTCCGACTAAGGGGTGTGTTTGCTAATATTCTCCATATATGCACCATATATTGTGTAATTATGAATACTGTATATTTATGGTATATTAGGATGCTTACCGAATTAGGATTCCTCTTGTACACACTATATATTTTGTAATAATGAGAATACTCCCCAAGAGAAATTATTACAATCTTACCGTATATATTTAAGCGTTAGTATTTGTCATAACATTTAGTTCTTTCAAAAAAAATATATACACATTTAGTATTTATATCAAATTAAATACTTACCGGCACCATTCTATCTATATCACATCAAATCCCTTAAGACATTTTTAATCAAAATTTTGGAATTCAGCCTCATTTGTGGTGGGGTGTTCAAACAAAGTCTCATATCGGGAATGGAAAGAAAAAGAACATACATATAAGGTGTAAAATTTTCTTAACGGTGAGTGGCCTTTTGAAAAAAACGGTGCGGGCTTGGCCCAAAATGAACAATATCACGCCATCTAAGAGTGTCTTGGGGCTATTTTAGCCTAACAACTGGTATCAGAGCCCATAGTTCACAAGATGAGTATGAAGATGACGGAGTGTGGCGTGGGGCCCGACTTAATGCCTTTGTCCGTCTAGTGGGTCGATGTAGTACATTTACCCGTAGATTAAATACGCTTACACAACAAAGTAGCAACGGACTTTGACGATCATAAATAGTTGAAGGATGATGTGGGTGGCACACAATTAATCTCCAAATTAGCCCAATTTGTGATGGATTGTGGTGGGGAGTGTTGGGGCGTGCGAATAAAGTCTCACATCGAAAATGAAAAGGAAAAAAACTACATATAAGGTGTAGAGCCTTTTGAAAATAATCGTGCGAGCTTGACCAAAGAAGATAATATAGTACTTTAACCCAACAGTCATTTCATTTATCCTATTTACTTTTGGCGGTGGCATCAACATTATAATTCTAGAATACTTATCATGTTGCTACATAATGATTGATGAAGGCTGGGTGCCGTCCTTTACATCGAATTAAAATTCTTCGGGTACAGATTTAAATATGAAATTGATGATGATCAGTGAAACATTTTTGGGCGTGTGTGTGCTATATTTAGTTGTCTAAGCTACAAAAAATAAACTAGTGTTGTCTATTCAATTTCTGGCTTTCTTGAGTGGCACTAGCTCATTTATCATTAGGATCTTGATATTGTTCAAGTGCGCATGAAGTATTCTTTTTTTTTTTTTTTTTTTGATAATCGAGGTATTTAGACTTGCGCCTGACTACTTTACTGGTATTATCCAGACGTCCTCGAGGTGATGGCACCGGTCCTTCAACAACATCACCAGTAAATCACGGGATGTACTCCAGTGGCTAATTTTTGGGAACGTACAACTGATCAATGAGACAAAGTCAAATTCCCCAACATACATAGTTTATTCGCGTCTGCGGGGAATCGAACACACGCTGTTCATGCCAAAGCACCTTATAGCGCCCAAATTTTTTCACTGGACTATGTTCCGAAGGATTTCTTTCTTCTTTTTTGTTTCTCATCCGAACGTTCAGACATTTTGAAGTCAGAATTCAAACCACACAGTGTCAAGTTTATTAAAATGGAAAACGCCCACTATTAAGATTTTTTTCACTTTCTAAGTTCGAATATGAAATCTTTAATTAAGGGTGGTAAAACATTATGCACCCACCACAACCTTGGTGGTAATATATCTTCTTTGAATATGTATCAGATGTCCGTGAAGAATCTCACATTATATTGAACCTTTAAGGAATGAGCGATTCGTTAATACGGCTTGAATAGTCTTTTACGAGCTAGCTTTTCAGATTGAATTAAGTAAAAAAAACTCATTTCTTTACATTGTTGGTATAATAATCTGTATTTGGCTAAATAATGTTTCAACTCAATCTGTTAATCACTTAGTGAAACAGATAACATTAATGAAACAGTAAACGAAAACAGAATATGTTTTTGGAAAATAATTTCAGAATGTAATCGAGCCCACTTAGTTCAAAGTGTGTCCTTAAGGAAATTATTCCCCTCACAGTACTCGAGGTTAACGGAATATCGCCTCCCAGGATAGAACGATTATCTTACCAGAATAGTAGTACTCCAAATTCCGGTAGCAGCGAACCACTCAACGGCAGTATATCACACAGAATGAAGACGAAAATATTTTCGACTTGAAGACTTTGATTCAGAATGAAAATGAATCAATTAAAAAGTGAATGAATAATTCTTGGAATAATCAAGAATTTATAGGGTTGGAGGTACTGATTCTGAATGTTTGCAACCATTCAGAATAGTCACCTGATATTTGGAGGGAAATTCGAAAAAGAGAGGGAGAGTCGGACGGGTCGGGTCGGTCGCGGGTCGATCCGTTTGGATTTGTTTTTAATTAAATAATTAATTAATTAATTTAATTAAAGAAACATTTGTCCAAAAAGATTATCAATCAATCTTTTGACAAATCCAAATCCAAATTCGAAGTCGAGCGAAGCGGCGGCGGCAATGCGCGGTCGCGCCTCTCAACCATTTTATCAGCTAGAGAAGGTGTAATGTAATATATACACCTCTCTTTCCTTCTCTTTTTTCGATGTGGGACAAAAGAGTCTTATACCCCCTTTAATTTTCATCCCATCATTTCTCATTCACCAATATCAAAACTCAACAATCCCCCACATGAATGGGGAATGGTTATAAGATAAAAGAATGTACGGACGAGTGTGATATACAAGCGAGAATTGACTGCATCTGGATAAATAAGTTTCCCTTTGAACTTTCTGTACTGAACTTATATCGGATATACTCGATCAATCAGTAGATTTGATATCTTTGAACCGTCGAACTTTGTTGTATACCTAGACAACATAAGACACACAATCAACCCTCAACCGTTTATGGTTCTCACGGTTGTGTTCGTTTCAGCCATGAACACCGCCTGGTCTCATGAGTGCATAGAGAATGGGTCTTTACTGTCATTCCCCTTTAAAGCGGCTTACACTTAACACTCACATAAGTGATTTCTAAACATGTGGTCCTATAGCCACATTATCTGGTCATACATCGCCAGATTTAGATAACCATTAAAAAACCTTAATGTTTTATTAACTCATTAACAAGCCATAAAGTCTTATCCTTATTTCTGAACATTGTCTTCATCCGAGAATGGGTTGAGTTATTTGACAATGTTGAACCGTCAGTCACAACTTTGTTTGATCTCCTTGAACCTAGCTCTTGGGATCTCCAGTCTGCTAGGTAGAGTTACCGCCATGATGACTTGTCCTTGGCCTTAACCCCATTCTCATTGATGATCTACCAACTCCCTCTCTAGATAAGCCTTTTGTAAGCGGATCCGCCACGTTATCTCTTGACTTTACATAATCAATTGTGATAACGCCACTAGAGAGGAGTTGTCTAACGGTATTATGTCTCCGTCGTATGTGACGAGATTTTCCGTTATACATTACGCTCTCTGCCCTACCTATTGCTGCTTGACTGTCACAATGTATACATATAGGAGCCAAAGGTTTGGGCCAGAATGAAATATCTTCTAAGAAATTCCGGAGCCATTCAGCTTCTTCACCGGCCTTGTCTAAAACTATAAATTCTGATTCCATTGTAGAGCGGGCGATGCATGTCTGTTTTGATGATTTCCAAGACACTGCTCTTCCGCCAACGGTGAAAACATATCCACTCGTGGATTTAACTTCAAACGATCCGGTGATCCAATTTGCATCATTATATCCCTCAAGTACTGCGGGATATTATTATAATGCAAATCATAGTTTTGGGTGTGTTGTAAGTATCCCAAGACTCGTTTCATTGCCATCCAATGAGTTTGATTGGGATTACTCGTGAATCGACTCAGCTTGCTTATAGCACATGCTATATCTGGTCGTGTACAATTCATAATATACATCAAACTTCCCAAAACTCGTGCAAAGTCCAATTGTGAGTCACTTTCACCTTCATTCTTTTGAAGTGCAAAACTTACATCAATTGGAGTCTTTGCAACATTGAAATTTAAATACTTGAACTTGTCAAGTACTTTTTCAATATAATGTGACTGTGATAATGCTAGACCTTGTGGAGTTTTATGGATCCTAATTCCTAAGATCAAATCAGCAACCCCTAAGTCTTTCATGTCAAATTTGCTAGCGAGCATACGCTTCGTAGCATTTATATCGACAATATCTTTACTCATTATCAACATGTCATCAACATACAAACAAACAATGACTTCATGATTTGGAGTATTTTTAATGTAAACACATTTGTCACACTCATTAATCTTAAATCCATTTGTCAACATTGTTTGGTCAAATTTCGCATGCCATTGTTTGGGTGCTTGTTTAAGTCCATAAAGTGACTTAACAAGTCTGCACACTTTCCTTTCTTTACCAGGAATCACAAAACCCTCAGGTTGTTCCATGTAAATTTCTTCCTCCAATTCTCCATTTAAGAAAGCTGTCTTGACATCCATTTGATGGATTTCAAGACCATATCTGACCTTGATGCCACTAACACCCGAATAGATGTTATTCTTGTTACCGGCGAGTATGTGTCAAAGTAATCAAGACCTTCTTTTTGTCTATAACCTTTGACCACAAGTTTTGCCTTATATTTGTCAATAGTGCCATCAACTTTCATTTTCCTTTTAAAGATCCATTTTGATCCTAAAGGTTTATTTCCAGGAGGAAGATCAACTAATTCCCATGTATGGTTGTTTAAAATTGATTCAATCTCACTATTGACTGCTTCTTTCCAAAATGTTGAATCAGAAGATGACATTGCTGCTTTAAATGTTTGAGACTCATTTTCAAGCAAGAATGTTACAAAATCTGGTCCAAAGGAAGTAGATGTCTTTTGACGTTTGCTACGCCTTGGATCCTCTTTTCTTGGTATACTTTCCTTGGTTCTTCCCGCGGTCGTTTAGATCTTTCACTTGACGACTCACATTCAGTTTTATACGGATAGATGTTTTCAAAGAATTCAGCATTATCTGATTCAATTATCGTATTAACATGAATTTCGGGATTGTCCGATTTGTGAACCAAAAACCGACAAGCTTTGCTGTTTGTAGCATAGCCAATAAAAACACAATCCACAGTTTTTGGTCCGATTTTTACCCTTTTGGGCAAAGGAACTTGGACCTTCGCTAAACACCCCCACACTTTGAAATATTTCAAGTTGGGTTTTCTTCCTTTCCATAGATCATATGGAATAGATTGTGTTTTGTTGTGGGGTACTCTGTTGAGTATTCGATTAGCTGTAAGGATAGCTTCCCCCCACAAGCTCTGCGGTAAACCGGAACTAATTAGTAAGGCATTCATCATTTCATTTAATGTTCGTTTTTTCCTTTCCGCAATTTCATTTGATTGTGGTGTGTAAGGGGCAGTAGTTTGATGAATAATTCCATATTCCAAACATGTCTCTGCAAAAGGAGATTCGTACTCTCCACCCCTATCACTTCTAATCATTTTGATCTTTTTATTCAATTGATTTTCCACTTCGTTCTTGTATTGCTTAAATGCATTAATTGCTTCATCCTTACTATTAAGCAAATACACGTAACAGTATCTAGTGCAATCGTCAATGAAAGTTATAAAATACTTTTTCCCACCACGAGATGGTATTGACTTCATATCACATATATCTGTGTGAATTAAGTCTAAAGAATTTGAATTCCTATCAATAGACTTATATGGATATTTAACAAACTTAGATTCAACACAAATTTCATATTTTGATTTGTTACACTCGAATTTAGGCAATACTTCTAAATTGATCAATTTTCGCAAGGTTTTATAATTGACATGTCCTAAACGAACATGCCATAAATCATTTGACTCCAATAAGTAAGACGAAGCTGAATTTTTATTAATACTGTCAACAACCATTACATTGAGTTTGAAAAGGCCCCTGGTGAGGTAGCCCTTTCCTATGAACATATCATTCTTACTTATTACAATTTTCTCACTAACCAACACGCACTTAAACCCGTTTTTGACGAGTAGTCTGGCTGAAAATAAATTCTTCCGAATTGTTGGAACGTGCAGAACATTGTTGAGAGTCAGGACCTTGCCGGAAGTCATCTTCAGAAGTATCTTCTCATATCCTTCAACCTTGGTTGTTGCAGTATTTCCCATAAACAGTACCTCTTCGGGTCCAGCGGGAGCATAGGTTGCAAATGCTTCTTTTGCAGCGCAAACATGTCGAGTGGCACCAGAATCCAGCCACCACTCCTTTGGGTTTCCAACCAAATTGCACTCTGACAGCATTGCACACAGATCATTCAGATCATCATTCATTTCCACCATATTGGCTTGTCTTTTTACCCTGTCCTTTTTCTGGAGACGATAATCTGGGCTTTTGTGACCAGCTTTCCCACAATTAAAGCAGTTGCCCTTGAACTTTTTCTTGTTAGAAACTTTCTCTTTTCCAGAAGGCCTCTTTCTTTTCTTGTTCATTTTCAGAGCAGCATCTTCAACGATGTTGGCCCCTTCAATTGGTGAACTCTTACGATACCTCTTTTCAGCGGTTTTGTTATCTTTCTCGATCTTGAGACGAATCACAAGATCCTCCAATTTCATTTCCTTTCTTTTGTGCTTAAGATAATTCTTGAAATCTTTCCACGAAGACGGCAATTTCTCAATCATTGCAGCAACTTGGAATGCTTCATTCACTACCATACCTTCAGCAATAAGGTCATGGAAGATAAGTTGAAGCTCTTGAACTTGGGTTCCAACGGTTTTTCCATCAACCGTTTTGTAGTCTAGGAATTTGGCAACCACAAACTTCTTCAAGAAAACATCTTCTGTCTTGTACTTCTTTTCAAGTGCACTCCATAATTCTTTGGAAGTTTCTACTGCACTGTAGACATTGTACAAATCATCTTCTAAGGCACTTAAAATGTAGCCTTTGCACAAAAAATTAGCCTGTTTTCAAGCCTCATGAACTATGAATCTGGTTGTCGTGCATGTCGGCAGAGAGTCTCACGGGTGAACACTTTTGCAAACCAAGGGTGGTAAGCCAAAGAACATTCTTTCTGCCATCCTTTAAAATTGGCACCGTGAACTTGCAAGTTCTCGATCGGTGATGCTGCGATGCAGGTTGTAGTAATGTATCGATGCAGATATTGCAGAGGTAGTTCAGTTCAATTGCCATTGTTTGTCACTGTCAAATCGACAAACTGTTTTAATTAATAAAACCAAAATAGCAATTAATTCACAGACTTCAACGATGAAGATTTTATTTCTTCAAATCGCAGTCGAATTATAAACTTAAACGATGAAGATTTTATTTCTTCAAATCGTAGTATAATTATGAAACTTTAGTATTTCAACGAAGTTTTTATATCTTCGAGTCAGAATACTAATATTCATATGGAGTAGAAAACTACACAACTTTTAATCTCCTTAAACAGAACGATGAAGTTTTTATATTCTTCAAATCGTTGCAACAAACAACGGTGAAGATTTATTTCTTCAAACCGAATCAAAATTGATAGAAACGAAGTGTAGTAGATTGTATGTTATATACTTGATGAAGTTTTTATATCTTCAAATCAAGTACCCAAATGAGTAGAAAGTTATGAAAACTTTAATCTCAACCGGAGTAGAAAATCCGAAGATTTTAGTCTCCAAACAACATACAAGAAAAACACTTTTTTTCTTCCTGAAAAAAAAAACACTTTTTTTTTCTTTTGGAAAACACTTTTTCCTGGACTTTTAATATTCCAACGAAGTTTTTATGTCTTCAAGTTAGAATATGAAATCTCATACGGAGTAGAAAATCACACAGGTTTTAATCTCCAAAGCATGATACAGATTAAAATAAAATAAACATAATTTCCTTAAGATTGTTGGTATAATAATCTGTATTTGGCTAAATAATGTTTCAACTCAATCTGTTAATCACTTAGTGAAACAGATAACATTAATGAAACAGTAAACGAAAACAGAATATGTTTTTGGAAAATAATTTCAGAATGTAATCGAGTCCACTTAGTTCAAAGTGTGTCCTTAAGGAAATTATTCCCCTCACAGTTTTCGAGGTTAACGGAATATCGCCTCCCAGGATAGAACGATTATCTTACCAGAATAGTAGTACTCCAAATTCCGGTAGCAGCGAACCACTCAACGGCAGTATATCACACAGAATGAAGACGAAAATATTTTCGACTTGAAGACTTTGATTCAGAATGAAAATGAATCAATTAAAAAGTGAATGAATAATTCTTGGAATAATCAAGAATTTATAGGGTTGGAGGTACTGATTCTGAATGTTTGCAATCATTCAGAATAGTCACCTGATATTTGGATTTGTTTTTAATTAAATAATTAATTAATTAATTTAATTAAACGTTTGTCCAAAAAGATTATCAATCCGGCCGGGCGGCCGAGCGGCGGACGACGCGAGGGTCTCGCCTCTCTCAACCCTTTTATCGGTAGAAAGTGTAATGTAATATATACACCTCTCTTTCCTTCTCTTTTTTCGATGTGGGACAAAAGAGCCTTATACCCCCTTTAATTTTCATCCCATCATTTTCCATTCACCAATATCAAAACCCAACATACATGTCATTACTTTGCAGTTAGGGGTGTACAAAACAGGACCGGACCGGATATCGGACCGGAACCGGACCGGAATGGACCGGACCGGTCCGGACCGGTGGATTCCGGTCCGGTCCTCGGTCCGTCAAAATGGTGGATTCCGGTTTTCCGGTCCGGTCCGGGTAAAAACCGGAATTTTCCGGTCCGGAATGGATCGGATTTTATTTTTTTTATAAATTGAATTTCCAATATTGAAATTGACATTCCCGGATGCGGTGCCACGCAATTTTTACGTTGAAATCAATTGTACATCGCGAGATATTTAGATTTGAAAAGGGGGAAAACGTAACGATTTGGGGGAAAAGTGAAATTGAGGGGCAAGATGGACGTTTTTGGAGAAATCGGAGGAATCAAACTGCTAATGCAGTTTGTCCGTCCCCGTATCGAAAAAATACGCGAAATCAATTTTTTTTTTAGGTAAAACGGACGTCCGAGCACAAAGTTATGACCGTATAAAGTTTGATCAATTTACAACCTATATTAGATATGTCAATACGTCCCTTTGGCGGTGTCTAGGTGGATGGGGGCTGGCGGGGCTGGCGGGGTGGTGGCTGGGGATTGGGGGCAAATCATTCGGTCCATTCGGTCAGTAACTGTAATTCGGTCTTGGTCTTGATCTTGGTCGGTTTAACCTTTTGTGCACCCTAGTTTGGGAATGTCCAAATTCCAAATAGAAAATAGAAAATATAAATGTGGTGTGTAACTTTAATTAATGAGTAGTTCGGTAGTTAGTATCTGAACCAAGTACATTTGGTGATTTTCTTTAAGTTAGTCATATTAATGAAATAAAGTTTATTGAAGGATAAGGAAAAAAACAAACATATTTAATGAGATTGATAAACGAACACATTCTTAAAAATTTATAATTTATAAATTGCATTTAACAAAAAAAAAACAAAAAAAAAAAACCGGTGAACACCCCTATTTGCAGTAGTGTTGTTTTGTAAATCTTGTATTAATTACAATAACAAGTTGATCAACCAATATGTTTGGCATTAACTTAATGTTCTCATTTCATTATACTTGGTATATTTTTTTATTAACTAATCTTCTATCACATGTTAAATTACATAAACAGTATTGTAAATTATTTTTTGTACTGACAGTGCATATAAATTAAATAATTGTTTTAATATTATGCCTATTTACTGTAGGTTACGGGTGTTCGTGAATTTGGATTAAGAGGGGGAGTGGATGGAACTGGTGTAAACACGAAAATGCTGACATGCAATTGTTCAATGAGCTTACAAATAGATAAGATAATAAGTCTAAGCTCTTTGGGCCTTACATTCACCCCCCTACCATGGAGATGTACTTTGGAAGGCTCCCTTCATACTAGCACAAGTAAGATTTTCTTAGTTACATTTTAATTACCATTTAATTTATAGTTTCTTTCTTGCATGAATTATTATTATATGCTCCGAAGCTTATGCAGTTAAACTAATAATTAATAAAAAATAAAACCAACTAAGTGAAATGAACCAACAACAACAACATGCTCAGTGAAATCCACAACGTGTGGAAGGTAGAGTGTACGCAGAACTTACTTCTATCTTAGTAAGTTGATAGGTTGTTTCAGAAAGATCCTCTACTAAAAAAAACATAAAAAACCAACTAAGTGAAATGAATTGGATTAATATGAGATAGTTCACGGTGCAATGTCAAATACGTATACACTTGCTGTCTCTGCGTTTTTAATTCTCTAGCCATGTATAATTGAGTTGTAAAAATAACAATTTCTTGTATATTAAATTAGAATTATATTGTACATTTGAAATCATCCGGTTTTCCTTATTTTTTCTAATTTTCAACGAAAAGCATCATATGGGTTGATTTGAGCTAATAATAACATCTTTCGATGGTTATAATTTGGACCAACACTCGGTTTATATCGCTCATATTTGGGTAGGCATAAGGTCAAAATTGATACAACTCTTCCTTTTTAATGTTTTATTTGAACAAAATAAACCTCACAGTTCTACAAGTTTATACACACGGATAATGAAAAGATTTTTGTGTAATTGTCAATCTAGTTTAATATGTGATAATAAATTAATTAGTTAGTAGTAGTTTCTCCAGGTTATTATTACTATCTATTAATAACAACTTGGGGTTGATACAACTATAATATATCCAGTGTAATCCCACAAGTGAGAGTTGAATATCTATAGTATAATTTAGATAAAGGTTCACGTGAACCCATTAGATTTTGTGCAAACTATGTATATATATTAAAAACATTTGTTAAATTTACAAAAATATTAAGATGTAAACCTAGTCAGTATCTTAACTTGAGGTTGCTATAGAACCCACAAACCACAAATCTTGTATCCACCTATGAAATTAGCAATTTACCTGTAATTATCCAATAAGTAACTTGATTGTATAAATATTTTTACTTCATCAGTGAATATGAAATTTATTTTTTCCATGCATAATTGTAAAGATCATGGGAAGAGGGTACTTAACGGCTAAAGTATACATATACTCACTTTTGGGACCACCATTAAAGTCATACCGCAATGTGTAAAGTTTATAAGAGAAACAACTTCAACATGTGATGTTTGAAGCTCAACCATTTTGCCCGAACTTTAGCAATATGTGGCTAAATTCAATCATCTCTGACTGAATTTCAGACATCGCATATATGAAGTTGTTCCGAAGTAGATAGACGTCTAAAAATTTAAAAAGTAAGTATAAATTAAATAGCGATGTCGAAATAGAATAGCGCGTGAAATTATTACGTACTTGACATTGTCATATTATTATTTGTTAGGGGGGAGAACTTTTATGCAGGGAGCTATGGGCCAACATACTTCAAGCTAAATGTAGGGACAAGAGACAAGGCATGGGGCTGGAAGAATTATGCAAGATATGCTCCAATCCAACAAAGGATTGCTTCTTCTCATACGCGTGCATCTCTCTTCAACTTTCCATGTTGTTTGGCGTCTCATCAAGCCCAAATTTCATCACCAAATCGAGTGCCTTGTATATAATATCGCCTACATTAGTATATAAAATTAATGATATGTGCTTTGATCTAGCGCAAATTTGTTTTCCAAATATATAACATGATTTAAATTTCTTCCATTAAATACTGTCAATTATTTCACCTGGCATATAATTACTACGGATTGGCATTTGAGTTTTGTTGAGATATATCACATATATACATTGTATATATATGTGGTTAGTTAGAAGCTATAAGCTCATTAGATATTTTGGTAGTAGCTCATTTAGATATTTTGATATTTTAGGAGTTAGTTAGTCACTTATTATAAATAGGGATACTACATTGTAATATTGTCTTTTAAGAGGAATAAAATTGATAATACAGAAGAGCTGATTTAGCTCCCAAACTATCCTCTTCGTTTTACGCTTCCTCTCCTTCTCTTCGTCTTCCTCTTTTCGTTCGTTTGTGCACACTATCGGTGCTCGATCACTGCTTCAGCAGACTTTAACATGGTATTAAAGTCTACCGATTTGTAGGACCTTCATATCGCGCAATAGAGATTGAGATCGAAGAATTTTTACTGAAAATCAAAAAAATCAAAATCGAAGAAGGAAATCTGCAATTGCAAACAGATCGATAAGGAGATTCGCGATCGAAAACAGAGAATCGAAGATCAGTAGCAATTTATTCTGGAAAATCTGAACCGCGATAAAAAAACAGAGAAAATCAGCGGCGATTTATTCTGAAAATCAGGAAGCAATCGATTCGACTCGAAGTCGAAATCGAAGGAGCTAATAGAGCATATTGAAGAGGAATTCAGAATCGATCGAGAGGAGAGAAATTGAAAAATTGAAAAATAAATCGCGATTGCGATTTTCTTCCGAAAAATAGAGAATCGAAGATTGAGGTAATTTCTATTATCGCCTTTGTCGATCGAGTCGTATGAATATGTTATCGGTTTGTACGGATACAATCCGCTTTTAGCTATCATTGCGACGTCGGAGATCGCCGAAATCATTTCTAGAGGTTATTTTCGTATTATTCTGTGTTGGTGAATTGTTTTGTATTGTCAAAGTTGAATTTGTGTTGGTGAATTGGATGTATTGATGTGGTAATGAATTCGATGTGGTTACATGTGTTGTTGTAGTTGAAAATACAGAAACAAAGTAGGTTTCGTTTGTCGTTGTTGTGTTAGTCACATCTATTGTTGGCTTTTATTCCGTGTCGTGTTGCTGGTTATGCCAAGAGTTACTTTAGGAGTAGATTTCTATGCTGGTTCTGAGGCTGTCTCGACTGGTGTAGACGTTGTTGATGTAATTGCAAAATCATTTTTTGTGTTGGTATTATTGTTGCTGGACACTGTGTTTCAGCTGTGGATAATGTTGTTGTAGTTGAATTTTGAGGTTGTGTTGGTATACAACAATCGTAAGGAGTCAAAGCAGCCTGTTGTGAAATAGCAGGAAACATGATGCCCAATTATGTGGCAATAGATTTCTATATGAGAAGTTATTGAAGGATAGAGGAGTTCTTAGCGACAAATAGAATAAGAATTGAGGGATTCTTCGTCGAAGACAATATGGATTGAGTGAGATTGCGTGATGAGAATCGGGAGATTCTCTAGTCCAAGAGAGACTAGAGAACGAAGAGGTTCTTGCCGCTTATTGAAATAGCTTGCGTGATGAGAATCGAGGGATTCTCTAGTCCAAATGAGACTAGAGAACGAGGGGTTCTTGTCGTGTGTTGCATAGGGAGAATCTGTCACGACCCGAGCTGACGGGTCCACGACTGGTGCCCTACCTGGGCATCATTATACCCACATGTTACATATAACCAGCGGAAGCTTACGAACAACTCATATAATAAAAATAGGCAAGCCGACGAGGCTGCCACTGTATACAGAATTTTCCAAAACGAGTTACTACATATACAATCCACATGTATTCAAATACACATTTACCACCCACACCTGTCTACAGACCTCTAAGAGTTGGATAATGAAATGTGACGAGACAAGGCCCCACCGTACCCCTGAATATACATAAGTCTGTATCCAAATGACAAGCTCCGGAACAATAGAGCTATCCCAAAAGCTGAGCAAATATCCTAAGCTCGCGGATCACCCAACTGAGTACCTAATACCTGCGGGCATGAACGCAGTCCCCCGGAGAAGGGAGTCAGTACAACAATGTACTAAGTATGTAAACATAAAGTACAGTAAATAACATCATAAATGGCCAAAAGATGACAGGGACAAATAAAAATCAAATACCAGATACAACCGTGCCATATAAAATAAGAGTCAACTGTACTTTATAACCATAGAGAGTCCACTGTGCCTTTTTAAAATAGAGAGTCAACTGTGCCTTTTAAAATAAAGAGTCAACTGTGCCTTTTAAAATAGAGTCATGTCAACATCATGAGACGCCGACCCATATATATATATATATATATATCAGTGTTGCGGATCGTGCAACCCGTCCCAATATATATATATAATAGTGTTGTGAATCGTGCAACCCGTCCCAATAAATATATAAGTGTTGCGGATCGTGCAACCCGTCCCAATATATGCATACAAGTGTTGCGGATCGTGCAACCCGTTCCAATATATATAATAGTGTTGCAGATCGTGCAACCCGTCCCAATATATGTATACAAGTGTTGCGGATCGTGCAACCCGTCCCAATATGTATACATATAAATATCATGGCAACCTTGTGCAATTCAAATCACCTTTTGACTCTCAATAACATCATCTTTAAAATAAACTTTCATTTATGAAAAACCAAGGCACTATCATACCTTTCATTTATAAAACACCAAGACACTATCACATCTTTCATTTTGGAAAAACCGAAGCACTATCATGTCATGTAATATTAGGGACTTGAACTCAAAAGTACTATGTACGTCCACCGTACATTCATTTTATAAAAATAGTCATATCATGTATCATTAGAGACTTGAACCCAAAAGTACTATGTACGTCCACCATACATTCATTTCAAGTAAATTAATCACTTTAATTCTCAATGGAATAAAATAGAATGCCTTTCATTTATAAAATCAAGACACTTTCACTTTAAACATGAAGACACTTACACTTTTAGAATCAAGTCGCTTACACTTTCAAAATCAAGTCACTTACACTTTCAAAATCAAGTGACTTACACTTTTAAATCATAAAGGATTCAATGGAATTACATACGTCCGCCGTACACCCATTTCATATAAATCATGTCAAAAGAAGAAAGGATAGTTCACATACCTTATCGGCTTATACCAACTTGATAACTAGAATCCGCCTCATGTAGTACTTCAACCTATAAATACAATAACACTTCTATCAACTTCATGCTTACTAGTGTAGGTTAATACCAAGTAATGGTTCCCTTTTCCTACAAAAATTTGGGCAGCACTTCCCCTATTTATACGTACTTTTCCACCTTTCAATAAGACCAATTTCATCAACAACCAAGCACCAATTAAGGGCACAACCAAACAACAATCAAAGGGGATTTACACACCCACATTTCACGTAAAAACATCCTCATAATCTCGGTAAAACAGTCCACTAAAAACAGTCTACAATCCAACAACAACGAGGGTAAAATGTGACGCCTTTCAACACCTTTCTATACTCTTATTCTTTTAGGACTTGCATTAGCACTTACTACATTTAAACATGCATATTAGTTGCTGAATTTTCAGCATTTCAATACCACAAAACAGTCCCTAAAACTGCATAATAATATCCAACAGTTTTATACAAGTCTCGGCCAAACAACCACAACCAAAGCCCTTTTCAATATCTCTTATAATCCAATTCAAGTTTCAATACTGTAATATGAACCATAACAACTTGTAATAACAATATTACCTTCATTTTAACATGCAATAGGCGAGGATAACAACAACAATAACCCACAAAATCCAATAAGACAAAACTGTCCAATTCGGCCCACTTAGCCCAAAACTGTCCATACACTTTTTATTCTCCATTTCACTTAATACATGTTCATACCTTAACTATAACAACATATAATACCCAATTACTTTAAAAGAAGAAGAACTCTTACCTCAACTTGTAGCCCAAAACAGCCCACAAAGGTCTCGGCCACTAGTTTCCCTTATGCACCACTTCTTCAAGTTCCAACAACACTCATGTATCCTCTACAAGCTTGTAACCATCTTACTTTCTTGTTTTCCTTCCAAAAAGTTCATCCCAAGCTTAGGGTTTCTTGGACAAAATCTGTCCAAAATCGTGACCCTTGTTTGCGTATTTAACCTTGGCTTAGAACTTAGGTAAGATGCTTAATCTTGGAAAATAAGTTGAACTAGTTCTTCAGTTGGCTTGGGGAATTTCGAATCTTGAAGGATAGAAAGAGATAAAAGCTTGAAGATGAAGATATTTTGTGAGCTAAGTCTTGCCAATAAGTCTTGCAAGACTTGCATATATCAATGTATGTAGCACAAGTGGAGGGGGGACACTTGAACCCCATTTGTCCACTTGTTCTCCTCTTAAAAAGAATATCCCACACTTAGCCAAATTCTTGCAATACATATATATATATATATATAAAAAAAAAAATTAGAGCTTTGTTACACAAGTGATATTAGGGTTTTGAGATTGGTTCTGACGTCGAACCTGTTTTCGGCCCGAAAAGCTCCTACATATACACTGCAAAATCTCTTCACTACAAGAAAAATGATTTACGGTGATGGTTAAAAACTGTCATCGGATGGGGTGCATGACAGTTTTGTAAGTGTCATGGTAGCCTATGTCACCGTAGGTCCTTCATCGATGACGGTTTAAATGTCCGTCACATAATATGTGACGGGCATAAACCGTCACATATTTGGTCGTTGACTTTGACTATTTATCGTTTTTGTTATTTTTTCCCGGGAATTTACAAATTTTGGCAGTAAAATATTTGTATTTTATTAATTTAATATATTTTTGGCGGTAAATTTTAAAATAAATTTAAATTAAATATAAAACAACTACGAAAAAATTGATTTTGGCGCATTTTTTATTTAATAATTAATTTAATTTTTTAAATTTTTCAATAGTAATTAAAATGGAGAGAAAATAACATATTGTAACAAAAATGTATCTAATTAATTAAGACACCAGTACACTGTATTGCCAATATGCAACTTGACAGAAAACTCAGAATACCAATTGGTGCAACATACATCTTACTCTACTAGGGACTCCAATATTACATACAACAACAATAGTCTTAGCCATACTCTCCAAGGTGTTTCTTGTATGTTCAAACTTTCTCAAATTCCTTTTCATCCATAAGCTATGCACAGTTTCAGCATACACTACTTTGAACAACTGAGCCTCTCTTGACTTTCCTTTAGCATTCTTGAGTATCGTAGTGTTGATCCAGTTGTGAGCTCAAATGGCCTGTCTTAGTGCGTACAAAGGAGGAGGAGAAAAAGAAGGTACAAGTTAAAATGTGTCCCTTGTCCGGCTTCCTTTAGCATTTTTCATAAATTTGCTCTGTTTTTGCTCTGTCCTGCCCCGTTAAGCCTTTGCCCTGACCCATTGCGGGATCCTAATATCTGTTATTCCATCGTTAGTTTAGGGCGTCATCGCTTACCAAGCCTAAAGATTAATGTGATACTCTATATCCTAGGTGCTAAAAGATAGGAAAAGATAAGATAGTTTGGTTAGTGACCATTAGTGAGAAAAGACATCAAACATGGAATGATTACTGATTTTTAAGTTAATTATACATCTAATGGTGCTGACTGGTTTCTTAGGAAAGAAGTGATTTCTAGCTAACGTACCTCTGAAAGTGGGTCATCGGTCACCGGGTTACGAAGTCCAAAAAATAAGTAAATGCTTACAAATGTTTGGTTGAAACCCTTTAGAATGCAAAAAAGTTATTGGTAAGTTAAAATGAGTAATCCCATTATACAAGATCCCCTTTGGTTTTTATTTAAACCTAATTTCGAAGAACAAATTGTTACTCAGTCAAAACGATAAGTATCAAGAAAACAAATCAATTTGAAGGTGAAAAGTAACATGCTGATATGTTTACAGATATAGGTATGTTCTTTGCCCTTGTTCGGGGAAGAGGGAGAGTGAAGTGGATCATATTCAGGGGTATCAAATGAACTAGTTAAATCAAATTTGAACAAGTTTAAACCATTTATTGGCCTTGATTTTCCTTTTTTTGACAAATACTTTTAATAGTTGATGGGGTTAGTAATTAAGCTCAAATTGACTTTCTGGATTAACTACTCCACATTACATCCATTAAGCCCTAAATGTTAAATATACATCCGATATACACAAAGTATACCGGATGAATATTGTTGTGGTTCTCGGGTTAGGCCCACACGGTTCGGGCAATAATATTTTGTATATAATGTGTATTAGTCGTGTACCTTAATTAGTTTTGTACACTTATCATATTTGTATAGTTAGTCTCCAAATAGAATAAGATTTTAGGAGTAGAATAGAAATATGATTTTTCTATTATGAAAATATGTAAAGTGTATATATTGACTTTCAATTAATGAAAATAATGAAGAGATTATTTCTTTCACTAAACTTCACCTACTCAATTAATCTGCTCATATCTGAATAGGTTAAACGAGTTACACAATTTTTAATATATGCATGAATAAAGGCAGCTACGACTTGTCGTCGACTCTTTCTCCAAATGGACTCAACTTGTGCACTCTCACGATAAGAATTTGAACCACTACTTTTCCTTATTGTCATGAACATGGGTCGAAATTGATAGACAAATAATAATAGAGGTGCTATAAACAGCCAAATAGGTATGTTCACTTTAGAACTCCCTGAAGATATATAATACAAGTTGGTCTTCATCAGATATTAATTCAAAGTCAAACATACGTAACGCTGTCCAGTGGGGGCCCCCAATCCCCATAATTTTTTTTATGGTGTCGGGATTCGAAACCGGGACGGGATCTGGGCTCGTCCTGTCGGGCTGTCCCGCTTCGACCCGCCCGACCCGATCCCCTACCCCTTAACAAAACTAGTCATTGCAACAACAACCAAATTTAGATTTTGGCCGTTTTTCAACGATTTTGGCCCCCCATCCCATAAACCCCCCTATCGCCTTAATATTTATTTTAACCCCTAAGTTAGTATATTTATACTTTAATCCAATTTTCCAACTATAAATATCTCATTTTCACTTCATTTTTCTCACAAATCTTCCTACAATCTCTCAATCTATCTCTCTACAAGTCTACATTGCCTACTAAATATTTTATTTTATTTGCTCATTTGTATAATTGTATCAAAATTAAAAAATTGAGACTGAAGTTAGCAACTAGCTTAAGGATCATCCATCGAGAAAAGTTTTAATTTTCAATATCGTTTACACGTCGACGTTACGTCGGCGTTTGGTACATTCGTTCCTTCTTTAAATTATTATTGTTACTTTATTTTAATTATCGTACTTAATTTCATTATATTTAATTATTTATTTGCATAATTAAAATGGAAGGAATTAAACATATGATTAAGGGTAAGAGTAATGGTATTTCTTCTAGTAGGGGTAATAAGGGCAATGAAACTTCTTCTAGTCATCCTATTCCTAGTCAGGATGATTTGATTGATTACACTCATATATATGAAACTGATTTTTTAATGATGTACCAGATGATGAGATATATTCTGCAACTGAATCAGACTTTAATTTAGACGATAATCTAGATGACACACCCACTAGTGCACCTCCAGCTCAGGCTCAGACTGAGTATCAGTCTGAAACTGCAATGACTCTTATTCCCCCTAGTAAAGATGAGGTCCCACACAACGGCTATTAAAATAACATGCATGGTTATTTTTTTATAGGAACAAAGATAATCAAGTAGTTAGATGTAAAATTTGTAAAAATATTTATCAATTTAAAATCGGAAAAGGTCAGAGTGGGACGGGAGGTTTATTAAGACATGTACAAGGCTTTCACAAAACTAAGTGGGATGAATACTAAAGTCGGGTGCGTCAATGCGCTCTGAGTACAGGGTTAAATTAACCCGACGACAGAGGAAATTGTAGGTCATAAATACGATAAACAGAGAGATAGAGAATCAATAGCGAAATTAGTTGCGGTTGACGATTTGCCTTTTGCATTTCCTTCCTCTCATGGTTTTATTCATTAAGTAAGGGATAGGTATAATCCTGCTTTTACGGGTTTTTTAGATCAACTGTTAGGAGAGACATTTTTAAATTTGTACATGAATATCAACAATATTTACGTTGTGCATTATATCATTTTCCTGGTAAAGTATCTATCACTTCTGATATAGGTCGTAGTACTAACGACAATGATTATTTAACTGTAACATGTCATTGGATAAATCATTATTGATCTATGCAAAAATATATTTTAGCATATAGATATATTGATGATAGGCACACTGAAACTTTTATTGCACAAAATATTCATGAAGTTTGCAATTATTATGGTAATAACTGATAAAATTATGATTGTATATTAGATAATGCTTCTTCTAATAATTATGTTGTGAGACTTTTAAAAGATCTATTAACTCTATCTTTTCCTAATCATTTTCATATAAAATGTACGTGTCATATTTACAACTTAGTTGTAAAGGATGGTCTATCACTTTTTGAAGACATTCTTAATAAAATACAATTTGCTATAAACTTTATTTTTAGAAGTAGTAAAATACAAAGAAAAAAAGAATATAAAAAAATTTGTCACGATTGTGGATTACCTTTTAGAAAAATTCCTGAAGAAGTAGCGACTAGGTGAAATTCTCTATATGAACAACTACTTGTTGCTTACGATTATAGAAGAACTATAATTTTATTTTTTAACGCCCATAATCGAAATCCAACTAATATGGTGGTAGATAATGAAAAACTCATCTTATAAGGCACCTATTAAAAATGTTTATCAAATTAAAAAAATCATATTCTCACTATTTATATTATTGGTGATGTATTAAATTCGACCATTAAAATAGACGGTTGGTTGTAAAGCACTTACTGAAACGATTTTATGATTGTCTAGCACTACTTCCACCTCTAATTAAAAAAAAATGAACAACCACCTAAGGAACCAACTAAAGAAGAAGTTTTGTCTAGCATACACGATGAATGCAAAAAAGTATATATGCATTACCAACAAGAAAGTGCTAGCAACCAACCGACTTCTATACGATATTCTTCTTCAATACAACCTTATAAAAGACATGTTGTTTTTGCAGCTAGAATTGAAAGCCTTAGAAATAGAATGTTTAGTGATTCCACTGCTAATCAAGTTAGCGAGTTTGATATTTTTATTTTGCAGGGTGTTATACCATACCTAGCAGTTCTCAATGAAGAAGGACGTGAAGACTTGCTTAAATACTAGAGGGAAAATGAGAAGACATTTCCGATACTGACAAAGATGACCCGAGATGTGTTGAACATTCAAGCTTCATCAACAGCGTCTGAAAGCGCTTTTTCTGCCAGAAGATTTCAAATAAGAGAGCACAAACACTCATTAGCGGGAGACAACTTGAAGATTACAGTTCTATTCAGAGATTGGATACGAGTGGAGCGTAGAAGGTGCGGTCAACCAGAGATCAACAAAGAAGACGATGAAAACTACAACGAAAATCTTGTCCGAGGAAACTGAAAGCGACGTCGACCACTTTGACCAACAACTTCTAATTCCAATCAAAGAACCACAAGACATTGAGAAAAAAATTAGAAAAGGTAGGCTACATACGCAAGTTCTCTTATCAACCACCAACCCTCTAGTATTGCACTTTCCTTCTAATAACTTTTAATTTTTAGTTAGTACAACACAAATTTAATTAATCCTCAATCATAATTCCATTGATCAGTAAAATCTCTATAAATTAATAATGTCCGGATCACATAATTTTATTAATTTAAAGAGGTATCAATTAATCGATAAATTAATAATTTATTAATTTAAAGAGATTTTTTCCGACTCAACGAACCTATATTATTCTTCATGAATAAAACATATACATTGTATTGACTAATTGAATGATGTTCATGTACAATGTGACTAATTAAATATAATATATCCCCTTAAAAAAATAAAGTTCATTGTAGTACGAAGTACTAGTTAAAACTTAATGCAAGTTCATGTATGGTCTTGATACGATGATTAATGGCCTTGGGTACCGTAAAAATGGATGTCAATCACCTATTGGATTACCCGGGTGAAAATGATACATATTCAGACGTCCAAAGTTTAGAAGAAATTGTAGATAGTGTTGTTGAAAATCCTATTGAGGATGAAACTGAAGATGATACAATTCCTTTGCAACCAATTATGCGGAAGAAAGAACTCATAGTAGCAACAACTCTTCGCAATTTTTTATTGCAGTATGAGAACGCAACACCCGAGCTTTTGGATGCAGTAAGGAAAGTTAGAGATGAAATACACCTAGATTTAAATTTTAAGAAGAAACAAACAACAATAGAAACATATTTTACTAAGTTGTCCTAGTTATATTTGTAATTTTATAGAATTATTAATTTATAATATTGAAGGGACCATAAATTTATATAAGGGTCTTCCGGAAAATTATTATCTTATTAATTTATTAAAATTATTAATTTAGACCTTGGGCCCAACTCAAAATCGAGAAAAATTATTCTATTAGAAAGGTTATTAATTTATCGAGTATTAATTTATAGAGGTAAAACGCAAAGCACAAATCAAACGGCACCTATAATTTTATTGAAGAAACTATTTGCAATGCTGTATTGTAAATAAGACATATGGGTTAGTGAAGTAGGTTCAAAATCAGGACAGCAATAAAGCATAACTTTGTAGGCTATTTAATATCTGTCTTTTGCACTCACAAATTTAATTCTAAAGGTCATATTATGTTTACTTCTGTGACACGACCGACTAGCTTTACACACTATATTTCTTTATCCCTATTTCGTGCTCGTGTATGGCACACGCACAAAGCCTAATTTATGCCACATATACGCTATTTTAAATCTAACATGGACAAATTTTGGAAAGTCACAAAGGTAGTGTCTGCCAACTGTATCACTTTATATAAGTAGTGTTTGTTGGAAGATTAAACAAATAACACGAATATGCAATCTGATTCCAAACTTTTTGCGAGTATATCGCATATTTATTAGTGCCATGACCATATCAACTTTCTTGCCTTGGTGCCATAATATATCCTCAAATTTTGCCAGATAAAGCAAATATATATTCTTAATTAAAAAAGTAATATAAATATATCCCCGTTATTATGTAAATAATATAAATATACTTTTTTGTTAACGAAATATTTTTTTAAAACCATAACTTATTTTTAAAATTTGAAAAAAAATCACGTGACTTTAAAAAAAGTCTACTCAACTTTTTTAGTAAACTAATTTTTTTAAAGCCACACGATAATTTTTATTCCGATGGGTTGGGTCGAAATAAAATTACTATGTGACTTTAAAAAAATAAATCAACTAAAAAACACAGGTAGACCTTTTTTTTAAAGCCTCGTGCATTACTTTAATAAAAAAACAAGCTAAATAAGTTTTTTTTAAAAAAAAAATGTCAACGAAAATGATATATTTGCTTCATTTGTATAATCACAGTGGTATATTTGTACCATTTGTGTAACGACATGAGTATATATATACATCACTTTTTTAATGAAATGTATATCTGCTTTATATTGAGAAGTTAAAAAGTATTTATACATTTTCCCTAAGGCAAATAAGCTTTTTAATTCACGTGTACACCATTAATCATGCAGCTTCTTCTTATTTCTTTTGTATCTTTCATTTTGTTTTTGGAAGTGGTTAATTTGCACAAGTTTATATCCACTCGAACATTAAGTGATGAGTCAAATAACTATTGATAGTACTAAGCCAATAAAATTACTCTCTATTTCAATTTATGTGACACCATTTTTTATATATTCCAAAAAAGGTCATCTTTTTATATTTAAAAATAATCAATTTTATAAAATGATTTACAACCACACATTTATAAAAAACTTACTTGGATCACACATATCAAAAATCTTTTTTTCTTTCTTAAATATCGTGTCAATTCAAACGATGCCACATAAATTGATACGGGGTGAGTAATATGTTACGGTCAGGACGGATCTAGAGTATGAGTTTATGTGAATCCTACAGTTAGGGGTAGCAAAATTAGCACAAATCCAAATGACCCGCTCAACCAGCTCAAGATTTGAAGGGTTTGGACAAGAGTGATTTTGATGATGGGTGGTTTGAAATTTGCTCAGTTATTGTCACAAATCAAGAAATAAATGAGCTCATGATGATGTTTAAACTTGACCCATGAGAACGCTCGATCTTAACCATTAGAGTTCCACCCGGGATTAAAATTTTTATCTAAAATAATTAATTATAAAATATTATTTATTATTATGCTTATCCCTTCTAATTATTACTAGAGCCGCAATTGGGTATATATGGGTTTCAGTCTATTTGTAACCCACAAAATATAAACAAATATGGGTAAATTATGAATATTCATATAGAAACTCACTTTATAATACGCAAAATCAGAGGATGTGTTTGGTATGACAGACAATTTTTTTTCCGAAAATATGTTTTCTATTTTCCCTTGTTCGGTTGCACTAAATATCTTAAAAAATATTTTCCTATCGAAAATGTTTTCCTTAAAAATTTGGGGGAAATTTTTTTCCGAAATAATAAAAACAAACGCACCCCCAACCATCCACCCTACCTCCAACCCCCACCCCACTACTGCACCACCCCTACCTTGCCTACTACACCCCACTACTGCACCACCCCTACCTTGCCTACTCCACCCCCACCTACATTTACCCCACCCCTTTATCCCACTTAAAGCCCCATTTACCACCCCACCCCACATATATCCCATCTACTCCCATCCCTACCCTATCCTCAAATTTCTAATTCATTTTTTTTACTTTTATAAAAAAATATAAATAAAATGTGAAACTTTTTCTTACCGTTCCCCTCTCCCCCCTCGAAATTTTCTACTTTATATATTTTTATTTTACTTTTATAATTTTTTTATAAAAAGTGAGAAAAACTTTCTTACTCCACCACCCAGCCCCCTCCCCTCTACCCTTATACTCAAATTTCTATTTTTTTTTTTTACTTTTATAAAAAATATGATTTTTTTTTACCAACCCCTCCTTCCCCACCCACTGCCTTCCCATCTCCAATTTTTCTACTTTATATATTTTATTTTACTTCTATAAAAAAATAGATTTTTCCTCCACCGCCCAACCTTTTCCAACCCCGACAAGGAAACCCTTCTAATATTTATATGCAATTAATTATATAAATTAACTCTTACATATTAATTATTCTTTTTAAAATTTGAATACAAGGTAAAGTAATCACTATTCTTATTTAAAAAATAAATATATGTAAAAATCAAACATCAGACAAAACAAAATAACATCATAGAATGTAAGTTTAAAATTTGTAAAAGTAATTGATCAAGTTGAGCAAGTTAGGTTATGATCTATCATTTAGCCCATCATGACCCGCCCATTTTAGCCTAAACAAATTATGGGTAGGATTGAGCATTGATCCCTCTATTAATTTAGCTCATCTTAACCCGTTCAACTTCAGCCCAAACGATCATCTGCATTCTATATATATATATATACCATTAATATTATAAATATTTTATTATGAATCCAATTATCATTATATATTAATTGAGATAAATCTTAACCCGTTCAACTTCAGCCCAAACGATCATCTGCATTCTATATATATATATATATATATATATATATATATATATATATATATATATATATACCATTAATATTATAAATATTTTATTATGAATCCAATTATCATTATATATTAATTGAGATAAATCTTAACCCGTTCAACTTCAGCCCAAACGATCATCTGCATTCTATATATATATATATATACCATTAATATTATAAATATTTTATTATGAATCCAATTATCATTATATATTAATTGAGTTTATCGTAGGAATCATAAATGTTAAATCGTGAGTCCATTTGTGATTATGGTGAATCTACAAACTTCTTTCAAACATGCGGAGTGCATACCATTAACTCGACTAACACCACTAATTTAAAGACTAAGAACAATTCAACAAATTACAATGATTAATTCCTACAGAATTAGTGGATACATACAAAAGTTTATTGTGACACGACATCCAAGGTGCTAAAACATATTTACATAGCGAAGATTAAAATGTTTTGGCGGAGACCGTTAGTGGGAAAACACATGAAATAATGCTGAGTTCTATACTATACATAACTAATAATGGTGGTGATGGATTTCCACATATTAATATTAAGAAGATATTAATCTGAATTAGGAAAGAAATAATGTCTGTATCGAAAGCACCTTTGAAACACATATGTGTGCGTGGATAATTGGTCAGGTAAAATAATGCTTGAAAACCATTAAAATGCAAGAAAATTATTGGTAAGTTAAAATGAACCGGTCAGTTGGTTGGTTACATGTTTTACAATATTGATGAAGATTCAATGCCCCACCTTGTAGTCCCTTCTCCCATTTTCGTTCGGAAAAAAAGAGATTCTTGTTGATGTTTGAATAGAAAAATGTGAGATATTGTTGGAACTTTTACAAGAAGAAGAGAAGAAAGTGATCGAAATCTGAAAAAATAGGCGTAGCGTCGCGGCGCACAGAATGAGCGAGCACGCACGATAGGTAAAAATTCCGGCAGCGCCCACGACGGCTGGGAAGCGGCACAAGCGCTGAAACTTTAGAGAGGTCTGATAGAATTTCGGTCATGGCGCCGAAATCGAGCCGCGCGCGAGTCCAAGGCCACGAGCCAAACGGTCAGAAATCCGAATTAAGAGTTGTGATCGCTCGAGCGCCTCAACCTTTGGAGTGAATAGTTATGCCTGTTCAGATGTTTATACTATAAAATGATCACTTGGTTGCATGGAGAAATATACAAGATCTACATATTACATTGCAATTAATCATTTAACTCAATTAATGATTTGAGATTGTGACTTCTTCTCCTTCTTCATAAATACTTTCCTGAAGAACGTATATAATAAATTCGCCAGAGGTGAAGTTCTTGTGCTAGAACTCTCACTTAGATAATTGTATCGTCTAGACAGACGTCCATAAAGCTACAACACAAGTGGGACGAATTTTTGTCTTAGGACACTGCATTGCAGGCCTCTATCGACATCAAGTTAGTATGTGTTTTTCATTTTACTGAATTCATTGTTGTTGATTTCAAGTTATATTGAATTATCGTTATATTATTGTGCTTATTCATTGATGATACTAGATTGACATTAACAATTTAAGACAAAAATTCTCAAAAAAAATTATTTTTTCTGACTTGTTGAGTTTGCAAAAAAATTCAGAGAATTCAATTTCCTGATTTGCAAAGATAGATCAATCTGGATCGTCAATGGTGAAAAACCATGTTAAGAAACCTGAAAAATTCAAAGGTTCTTATTTCAAACGCTGGCAACAGGAGATGTTGTTCTACTTGACAACTCTTCACTTGACAAACGTATTGATTGATGAGGCTCCTAGGGCTTTGCCAGAAGGAGAAGGGGAGAATGCTCCGACTGATGCGGAGAAGGCTGAAAGGCTGAAAGACATTCAAATTTGGGAAAGTTAGGAGTTTCTTTGCAGAAACTATATTCTCAATGCCTTGGATGATTCTCTCTATGACATCTACTCCACGTTCAGAACAACACGAGAGTTGTGGCAATCATTGGAGAACAAGTACAAAACTGAGGTTGCTTGTTCCAAGAAGTTCGTCATCGAAAAGTTTCTGAACTTTTAGATGAGCGATGCCAAGCCTGTTGTCAAGCAAGTAGAGGAACTCCAAGTCATTGTTCATGAACTAGAGGTTGAAGGTATGAGCCTTAACCCAAATTTCCTTATTGGTGCTATTATTGAGAAATTACCTCCTTCTTGGAAGGATTTAAGGTTTATCTGAAACATCTAACTGAGGAAATGAATTTTGAGCAACTGATTCTGAAAATTCGCGTTGAAGAGGACAATTCGAAGAATGAAAAGGAAGATGTTGTTTCATTGGAGCCTAATGCCAACATGGTTGAAGGCAATGCTTCCAAGGCCAAGTTTCAGAAAGGCAAGGGAAAATTTATTGGTGTCAAGCCATCTTTTGCAACCGGAAGGAATGCACTCGCTCCACAAAGGACCAATGCATTCAAGAAACCACAACCAGGACTCTGTTGGGTATGTGGAAAACCTGGGCACACATCAAAAGATTGTCGCCTTCGCACGAGTCAAGGTGGTGGTGTTGGAGGTTCGAGTAATGTCAACCAATCTAACCGGGCTGAAACTAAAAATCAATTCATTGGGGTTGTTGCTGCTCAAGCAAATCTGGTTACAAATTTAACCGATTGGTGGATGGACACGGGTGCTACAATGCACGTATGTTCTGAAAAAGACATGTTTTCATCCTACCAGGCCATCAAGGATGGAGAACCATTGTTCGTATGGAATGCTGCTTCTGTGAAGGTGGAAGGGAAAGGAAAAGTGACTTTGAAACTCACTTTCGGGAATGATCTTGTGCTCACTAATGTGTTGCACGTGTGCCTGAAATTTGTAAGAATTTAATTTTTGGGTCTATTCTAAGTAACAAAGGCTTCAAAATTGTATTTGAATCTGATAAATTTGTACTCACCAAAGGTGGGGTGTATGTAGGGAAAGGTTACCTCAGTGAGGGACTCTTCAAACTATCTATTGTACCTACTCAGGCAATTGTCATTATTAATAAAAATGCAGACACTAGCACTGCTTCTATGTATATGGTTAATTCCCCTTCTTTATGACATTCAAGATTAGACCATGTTAATTATCACTCTTTACAAAGAATGGTAAAATTAGGCATGTTGCCAAAATGCTCAATGAACAAAATGACTAAGTGTGAAATTTGCATAAAATCAAAATATGTAAGTCATCCTCATAAATCTGTTGTGAAATCAAAATAAAGTGCTTGGTTTAATTCATAGAGATTTGTGTGATTACCAAACAACCTCATCTCGTGGAGGAAAGAATTATTATATATTATTCATAGATGATTGCAGTAAATTTTGCTATGTATACTTAATACATACCAAAGATGAGGCTTTGAACATGTTTAAAACATACAAAGCAGAAGTGAAAAACCAAATTGACAAAAGTATCAAAATTCTAAGGTCAGACAGAAGTGGGGAGTATCAATCGAATGAGTTCAAAGAATTTTGTTCTACTCATGATATAGTTCATCAAACCACTACGCCATATACTCCAAAATAAAATGGAGTTGCCGAACGTAAGAATAGAACATTGAAAAACATGATAAATTCAATGTTGATTAGTTCGGGGGCACCCCTTAGTCTATGGGGTGAGATGTTAATTACTACGAATATGATATTGAACAAAATTCCTCAAAGGAAAATGATCAATCTCCCTATGAATTATGGAAAGGAAAATTGTCTACTTTCAAAATGATGAAAGTGTGAGGTTGCCTAGCGAAAGTTCAAGTTCTCTTACCAAAGAGAACTAAACTTGGACCAAAAACGGTGGATTGCATATATATTGGTCCTGTCAATAATAGTGCAGTATATAAATTTTTGGTGTATCATTCCGATGTTGAAGGTATTCACAAAAACACACTTATGGAATCTGCGGAAGCAGAATTTTTTTAGGATATTATTTCCTTACAAAGACAAGGATAAGAGTGTTCTTAATCATAAGAAGAGGACACCACCTCAAGATGAGTCAAACCAAAACACACAAAGTGATGATGATCTTACTTCATCTGTTCAAGAAGAAAATTTTGAACCAAGGAGAAGTAAACGTGTGAAAACTGCCAAAGATTTTGGACCAGATTTCATGACCTTTTCTATTAAAGGAGAACCTCAAACATATAGGGCTGCTATGGAATCATCCGAAGCACCTTATTGGAAGGAAGCTATCCAAAGTGAGGTAGAATCTATTGTGCAAAATAATACATGGATATTGGTTGATCTTCCTCCGGGACAAAAACCAATAGGTCATAAATGGATTTTCAAACGGAAATTGAGGTCTGATGGTACTATAGAATAATACAAAGCTCGTATAGTAGCCAAAGAGTTTCATAAAAAAGAAGGTGTAGATTTCTTCGATACTTACTCACCAGTAACAAAAATTACGTCAATACGGACATTAATTGCTATAGCGGCGATTCACAATTTGGAAATACACCAAATGGATGTGAAAACCACATATTTGAATGGTGAATTAGATGAAGAAATTTACATGGAACAACCCGAAGGGTTTGTTATGAAAGGTCAAGAAAAGAAGGTTTGTAAATTGATTAAGTCTTTATACGGACTTAAACAAACTCCAAAATAATGGAATAAAAAGTTTGATAATACATTATTATCAAATAGTTTTCAAATAAATGAATGTGACAAATATTTCTACATTAAAGAATGTAAGAATGCATGTGTCATTATATGCTTATATGTTGATGATATGCTAATTATGAGAACAAATAAAGATGTAATTAACCAAACTAAGAAGATGTTGCATGCCGCTTTCGATATGAAAGATATGGGAATAGAGGATGTCATTCTTGGTATTAGAATTCAAAAGAATTCTAAGGGTTACATCTTAACTTAATCCCATTATGTTGAAAATGTCCTTAGAAAGTTTGGACACTATGATGATCGACCGGTTGTTACACCATTTGACCCGTCTTGTCACCTTAAGAAGAATGAAGGTGAAAGTGTGTCACAATTGGAGTATACACAAGTTCTTGAAAGCTTGATATACATAATTAATTATACGAGAACGGACTTAGCATATACAGTGAGTCGACTTAGTCGATACTCACATAATCCGGAAAAGGATCATTGGTTTGCACTAATAAGAGCACTCTGATATCTAAAACATACAATGAACTATGGATTGCGAAGGATATTGTGATGCTAATTGGATTTCCAACCAGTAGGAAAGTTAGTCCACAATTGGTTATATATTTACACTTGATGGAGCGTCGATATCTTGGAAATCATCAACGCAAACAATGAATACGGGATTCACTATGAAAGCAGAGTTTGTAGCCTTGGACAAAGTTGCCGAAGAGGCAGAATGACTCAGAAACTTCCTAGAAGGTATTCCGTTATGGACGAAGTCTGTGACAGCCATTTGCATACATTGTGATAGTATGACTGCCCTGACGAGGGCAAAGAATCAAATATACAATGGAAAATCAAGGCATATAAGGCGACGTCATAATAGAATACGAAGCTTGCTGAAGAATGAAATTATCTCCATTGATTATGTAAAATCAAGGACAATATAACGGATCCTTTGACAAAAGGTCTTAACAGAGAGCAAGTCGTATTTACATCGATGGGAATGGGCTTAAAGCCAACACAATGAGTCGTTAACTGGCGGAAACCTAACCTATCATAATTGAAGATCTCATGATTTAGGTTCAATAGGAAAACTAGTTGGGGAAGACTCAAGGAGCATAAATCACACATATGCTCATTCCTATGGTGTACTTAGTGTGTTAATCCGTTGATATTTTAAGGACTGAATCTTATTCTTAATAATACTAATAGCCATTATGGTGGGATAGTACGGACTACTCTTGATTAGTATTACCTATATGAGATTGATGTGGGGTCGCATCTAGGAGAACCGATACGGCGACGTTCTCTAGAAAATCTCACGAAGAAGGAGTTGTTCACGACCGAAATGAACACAACCGTAAGAATTAAAATATGTGGATATGATGTGTGTGATACTTGTTATCTTGATTTACTACAAAACGTGAATAGTTCAAGACATGCTGTTCACTATTTCACAAAGTAGATCCGATAAGTATTCACTAGGAACGGTTCAAGTCCAAAAGATACATTTTTTCGATGCATGTTATATCTAGTTTTTTGGGAATAACGTTAAGTTCCTCATTATTTTATTTTCTATCCAAATGTGGGGTATTGTTGATGTTTGAATAGAAAATGTGGGGTATTGTTGGAACTTGTACAAGAAGAAGATCAGAAAGTGATCGAAATATGGAAAAATAGGTGTAGCGCCGCGGCGCACAGGAACAGGGTCGCGGCGTCGGATATGGAAAAATTCCCGTCGACAGTGCCACGAAGCTAAAACTTCAGATAGGTCTGATAGAATTTCAGGGCCGCGGCGCCAGGGCCAAGCACCGCGGCGCTGAGCCAAACAGTCAGAAATCCGAATTAAGAGTTGTAACTGTTCTGAACAGTCTCAACCTTTGGAGTGAATGATTATGCCTGTTCAGATGTTTATACTATAAAATGATCACTTGGTTGCATGGATAAATATACAAGATATATATATTACATTGCAATCAATCATTTAACTCAATTAATGATTTGAGATTGTGACTTCTTCTTCTTCATAAACACTTTCCTGAAGAACGCATATAGTAAATTCGTCAGAGGTGAAGTTCTTGTGCTAGAACTCTCACTTAGATAGTTGTATCCTCTAGACAGACGTCTGTAAAACTACAACACAAGTGGGGGCGAATTTTTGTCTTAGGATACTGTATTGTAGGCCTCTATCGACATCAAATTAGTATGTGTTTTTCAATTTGCTGAATTCATTATTGTTGATTTCAAGTTATATTGAATTATCGTTATATTATTGTGATTATTCATTGATGATACTATTTTAACATTAAAAATTCTTTCCCTATAAAGATTTTTTTCATTATCATAACTCGAAATTGAGAGTATGGAGAGATACTGGTTAAAGTTTTAAATAAATACTTCACCCACTAAACCCATGACTCGTCTCTGAATAGGTAAGACTAGTAATAGATTTATGGGTCAAAATTAACACATATAGGTGAATCCTCATAAGAATTCCCTGAAGATAATTTGGTTTTCATCAGAGACTAACAAACCATGGGAGGGGTGCAAAGTCAGTTTATTACCATTAATACGCAACTTCACATATCAGCCATCAATCCTTCAGCTAGAGTCCTCCCCACCACTATTGCACTTCCCATATTGGAGAACATTTGAACCTATATAATCAGTGTATATAACTTGTTTAGTATATTTTTATTACTATAATTAAAACGCCATGGAATGATGGGGGTTTGACTTAGACCCTACCTTGTATATTAAAATCCAAAAGGTATATAAATATATAGACAAGGGGGACATAAAGTCTTCCCAGTAACGATGTTAACCACTATTAATGAATCCTTTAACGCTTACCTAATTGCATTTTCTTTACACCATTAAACATTATATAAAACTTAAACAATTGGAAAAGATTTGTTGTAAAAGACAAAAGGAATTCAAAATAAGGACAACATAAAGCATTACCTTTTAGGCAGCAAGCACCTATCTGTTGCACTCGCTAATTATTCAATTCTAATGGCCACGTTATAATATGTACTTTTGACAAGCAAACTAGTAGCTTTAATTTACACACTATTCATATTTATGTTATATCATATATTCGTGCTCGTGGATGGCACACGCACAATGATTTTTTTATGCAACAAAATATGTTTTTTATATATATGCTATTTTAAATCTAAGATGGACAAAGATAGTGTCAGCCAACTGTATTTCGTTACATATTTACTTTTGGAAATGTATATATATTATAGTAACACGAATATGCAATCTGATTCCAAACTTTTTGTGAGTAGTTTAGATGGTCACGTATATATTTAGTGCCATGACCATAATCTTACATTCTTCCATAATATAAGCAACTAAAATATACTTTTCTTATATACCAATCATGTAGCTTTTTTTTTTCTCATTTCTTTCTAATTTTCGTTTTGTTTCGGTGGTGGATTAGGATCAAGTTTATATTTTACTCGAACGTCTGAAAGAGTGATAAGTCACGATAATTATTAATAAGGCAATATAAGTAATATGTTTTAGTGGATCTAGTAGTAATTTATTTAGAACTTAATGTTGATGTTGGATAGGATGTTGTGATAACATCTGCGAAAGGACAGGACAACATCTTCAGGATGTTGCCTGCGATGTTGCGACAACATTTTTGTCAACATCTATGTAACTGTTTTGCCTATTCTTACGGCATAAGAAGTTGAAGTTACTGCGAGTAAAAATGACCTAGGCAAGCTTACCAGATTGCTGTGTTTAAAACGTGGTGAAAGACCAAGTCAAAACGTGGAGAGAAAGCAAGCGAAGACCAAGTCCAGATCATTGAGGATTTGTAGGAGGAAGACTCGGTCCAAGCTGCTGTCATCTTTTGCTCAACCTCCGCAACCATCAGTGAGGATTTCAAGGGAAGCTCAACACTATAAATAGAGGAGAGTTTCACAAGTATCGATATCCAGATTTAGAGAAGAAGAACTTCCAAGAGAGCTCTCGGATTTTACCTTAGAAAACTGGATCAACATTTTAGCCTAAAGTTGTTTTAACAACATCTTGTCCCACATTGCAATCGCTATCTCTATTCTAGATTAAGCTTATTGTTTAAGTGATTGTAATGAATATGTTGTCTTTTATCTTTTAGATTTTGTAACTTTAGGTGAAGTCATTTGCGACGTCATTTTGTTTGTAATTTCTTTTTCGTTTGTAACGCTCAATTTGTAAAAAGAAATTCTTTGTAATTGTATATAATTTATACAATTCTTTTGGTCACTGACCATCAAGGGATATATGAATATATACCCTTGAAAATATAAACCTTGTGTCTCTTTACTTTTTCCGCTGCATATACTCTACAAGGTTTATTCTGTTTTATTACAATATTGCCTCAGATGTTGACCCAACATTGAAGGCAACATCCAGGGACTATTTTTGTTATTCTTTTGTGATTTTAATCTTACATTTTACGAATCTGTAGCAGTGGCGCTCTAATTTGGCGTCGTGGCTACATGTTATACGGTAGCCGTGGAGCTCTAATTTGGCGCCGCGACGCCGAAAGTCCAGAAGGTCTCTGAAGTTTGGGCGTCGCGGCGCCAAATTAGAGCGTCACGGCACCAGAAGTCCAGAGGGTCGCAGATGTTTGGGCGTCACGGCGCCGATTGCAGGGCCGTGGCACCGCGACGGAAAAACTGAAATTTAAAGGAGCCCTAATCCGATTTCCTCCCTCCAAATCAAAAACCCAAAACCCTTCCTCTCTTCAAAACCCATGAAATCAGCCTCTTTTACTCAAAATCTTTCACAAACTAAACTCAATCACAACCAAAGTACTTAAATTCCTTACACCCTTAGCCATCTCAAACAACAACCCTCATTCCATTGCCTCAATCCATCACTAGGAAGAAGAAAATCTTGAAGAACACCGTCCAAGGTAACTTTCATCACTTTTCTTGAAATTATCAGGGGAGGTAATAAGTTTGGGTATGTGATTTATTGGTAGATAGTATGGGGTGTGTTGAAGTTTGGTGTGAAAATTTCGCGGTAAGATTATACGTAGTGATTGTGGGGTGTTGTACCGGTGCTTTGAGTGAAGTTTGGGGGTTGAATGGTGTTGTAGTTGTTGATTACGTTGTGTGTTGATTGGTTTGATTGATAGTTGCTGGGTAATATCACTAAAACAAAGGAAACGCTGCTGATTTTTTTTCAAAATGTCTGCCAGAAAAAAAAGAGCTTCCACATCTGCCTCCGTTCCACAATATGACGCTACTAGGTTTGTCAGTCAAAAAGCAGAAGACAGATATTACAAACTTAGTACTAGACCCTTGATCCCTGAGCGAGGAATAGAGTACCAAAGGGAGTCATTTGAGGACGGCGATGTCTATGAACCTATTCGGACAATGATAGAGGCCATGAGGTGGAAGAGATTTGTTAACCCGGAAAGAATAGTACCACAGAACACCGTAATGGTGAAAGAATTCTATGATAACTTTTCGGAAAGGGTAAATGGTAGATGCTTTGTGAGAGGACAGTATGTGCCTGTGACGGCTGAGATGGTGAATGGGCTATTAAGAACAGCCGATGTTGAAGAAAGAGGCGATGATCGAAGCTATTTCAGAACTTGGTCTAGAGACGCCAACAACATCGATTGGGATATCGTCGCAAGCACATTATGCTACCCTGGGGCTGAGTATGATGTTTCACGAAATAGTTCAAGAGGTGGCGGATGTCGGTTGATAAAGCGACGAGGTTGGTTATATTTCGTCAGTGCCCGCCTGATTCCATCGACGCACTTCACCAGATTGTCAGCGGATAGAATAAAAATGATATATGGAATTATGGAAGGAAAGACGATTGATGTTGGGAAGGAGATATTGCAGAACATTGGAGAAACCAGTAGGTTGTTCACTACAGGTGGGTTGGGACATGGATCACTTATTTGCAGTTTATGTTCTAGACATGGAGTCCCAACCCACAGCTCGATACATATGAGAAGGGTCAACCTCATGTGTCATATGGGATAGTGCATGCCTTTCCAGAACCAGTCCCTCCAGCAGTAGCAAGAAGGAGACCAGCACCACCAGCAACAGAGGCTGCCATGGATGAAGATGAGCCTGAGACAGAGGCTCAGCATGAGGTAGGTAGCAGCCGTCAGCAGCCCCTAGAATTGGAACCTCCGGTGCCTATGATGGAGCAGTTGCTCATGAACCAGCGGAGGATGATGCAGAGCTTTGACACAATGATACAAGGTCAACAGGACCTGAGGCAAGGACAACAAGACATAAGGTAGGAGCAACAACAGTTGAACCTGCGATTTGATGAGATGAGTTCCTTGTTCAACCAGTGGTCCATGCATTATCCGCCGCCATCGCCACCATTTTAAACCAAGTTTGTAAGTTGTCCTGTTTTTCTTTTATGTTTGAGTCTTGCACACATTGGGGACAATGTGTGATTTAAGTTTGGGGGGTGTTTTATTGTTTTTGAGTCTTTTTGATTTGTTTTGTGTGTTTTTGAGTATTTTTTAGTCATAATTTTTTTTTTATGATCATGCATGTTGTAGTTACTTAAAACGCCTAGTGAAGTAAAGTTGAATAATGTAATGAAATTAAAAGCAACCATCTGAACACTTATGTTAGATATGCCAAAAATTCATGAAATCGAACTATTTGGGGTATCTTGCTTGATTTATGCATTGTTAAGTGATTAAACCTATGTGTCTGCTTGTTTGATATTTGAGGCGAAATAGTTAGGATATGCATGTTAGGGAGATGATTCAGGCATTTCTTTGTTAGCCCTTTCTTACCATTCTTTGCCTATTCCTGACATCACAATTGTATCACTAGTCAGCCTCATTGAGCCAAAAATATGATCTTTCTTTGACACCCTATAATTCCATATTTGTGTCATAAGTGAAAAATTGAGATGATTGGAATATAAAGTGTTGAAAAAGAGACAAAAGAGAGTGAATAAGTTTGATGCACCCCAATGAAAAATAATAATAAGTAGGCAAAAGTCTAAGTTTGGGGGTGCCTGCTATTCATAATACACATCATTCTCTCAAAATAAAAGAGGAGAAATATAGGTATGAGGTTAAAAAGAAAATCAAAAGAAAATGGAAGAATCGAAAGCAAAAGAGCTTATGGTACGTAAATTGAGCCTAAATGCCTATTTTACATACCCCTGCCTAAGCCTACATTACAACCCTGAAAAGCCCTGAAGATCTCTAATATGTGTATCCATGATTAGTGGAGAATAGCAAATGAACAGGTCATAAGCTTTTGAAATTGACATGCATAGTTAGGTATTCTTACTTCCATTGAGCATGATTAAATTGAATTTGCGAAATATCTGACTTGATGTGTTTAGAATGCTAAAAATCCATGCTACATGTTCCTGCATATTATTCTCCTAACCTTCATGCTTTTCTAAGTAACAATGATGCCGCAAATTGATTAATGTCTTTGAGTCATTTTATTTCTTTTTCTTCGTGTGTTTATTTATTTCTTTTGATCTTTACTCGAGGGCGAGCAAAGATTAAGTTTGGGGGTATTTGTTCGGTGTATTTTATATACACCTTTTGAGTCATTTTTAGTTAGTCTTTTGCCCATTTTTGTACAAATATATGTCGTCTTAAGATAGATTTTCTTTCTTTTGATTCATAATGGTTTAAAGTGGCACATTGGTGAAAAGGAGCGAAAAGATGGCAGAAACAGAGGTTCCAGAGCTCAAAAAGCTAAAAAGTTGGCAACGGGCGAAAGCAGCGGCGCCACGGCACCAACCAAGCAATGAGCGCCACGGCGCCCAAGAGAGCGAAGTTTTGGCGCCCAAGCTAAGCGAAAATTGCCAAATCCGAATTGGAATGGGCCAAGGCCAATAAGGAAAAGGTTTGAGACGTTTTTGAGGTTATAAAAAGGACATTTTTAGGTCAGATTTTGGAATCACACACTTGACAATTCATCACGACTTGGAGATCAAGATTGGAGACTTAGTTTTGAGTAATTTCCTTGTCTTTATTTTTTTTTTTTTTTATATATGTTGGATATTAGTTTAGTTCTTGGCATGTCTATGACTAGGAACTAACTTAATTTAGGGTTTTTCATATCGAATCGTTTGAACCTCGTTCTTATGAATTAATGCATGTTTTGGTTTCTTCTTATTATTGTTGAGATTTATTCAATAATTGTTTTGATTGCTTGGTAATTAATTGATCACTAATTATCATAACTTATATGATTTCTAATCGAAATCCGAAAGGGGAGATTGTGAATATACTATAGTTAAATAAACATAGGTTTAAATCGTGGACGAAAGTACCCCGATACTTGTGTAGTTTGATAGGTTATTGTTTTTAATCCTCCTTTGTAGTCAATCTTGTCATCGAAACATAGAAGGGTTCTACATTGGGGTTGAGTGTTTATATTACCTTAACAGGAGTATAAACCGACTTAGTTAACCTGCTATCTTAAAATAGAAGAAGAACCATAATTATTTGCATTAACGAGTAAAACGAGCGGATAGTTGAGGAGATTTGGAAGCCCTATTTCCACCATATCTGAAGTAAAGTACAGTAATTTAGTTAGCATCCATAATCATAGCTATAAATAATTAATCAAATTATCGGTTACCAAATAGATACCACAGAAAAAAAAAGATTGATAATTGGACACTAATCCCTGAGGATGATAACTCGGTCTTCTAGACTATATTACTTGTCACGACACGTGCACTTGCGTTTAGTGTGTGCATAAATCGCGCATCAGAACCCGAACCGGAGATAACTGTTATCTAGTAGGCAGAGAAGAGGTGTGCAACTCTGCAAAGGTAGGTGACTTGACACTTTGTCACCAGAAGTTGGGACATGTCAACTACGGCACCTTGGAGAAACTGATCTCGTTTGAGGCTGTTAAAGGCATTCCCAGACTGGATACAAAAGTTAAAACATTGTGTGAGGATTGTTTGAAGGGTAAGCAGACCCGAGTCTCTCACAATATTGTCCAACATGACGGACAACATTCAGGTACGTCTCATTTTTTCCAATTATTACATATGAATCTTATGGGTCCAATTGAGGTATATAGCCTAGGAGTAATGAGATATGCTTATGTGATTGTTGATGATTTTTCCAGATTTACTTGGATATATTTTTTAAAGGAAAAATCTCAAATCTTTGAGATGTTTAAAAATCTTTACTCTATAAATAGGAATTTGTTTTGTTCTTCAATTTTCATAATAAGATCTGATCATGTAAAGGAATTTGAAAATTAAACCTTTGCAAAATTTTGTGAAAAGAAAGGCATATTCATGAATTTTCGGCACCAAAAACACCTCAACAAAATGGGATTGCCGAGAGAAAGAACATAACTTTATAGGAAATGGCAAGAGTAATGTTGAATTCTAAGAAATTATCAAAGAGGTTTTGGGCAGAAGCCTTGAACACAGCATGTCACATAAGTAATAGAGTCTACTTTCGGCCAGGGACCAGAATGACACCCTATGAACTGCTAAATGGAAAAAAACCTACTGTGAGGTATTTCCATATCTTTGGGTATGTGTGCTATATTCTTAATGACATGGATAAACTGACCAAGTTCGACTCTAAGAGCGACAATGGGATATTTGTCGGCTACTCTCAAAATAGACATGCTTACCGGATATACAATCTTCGGACAAAGACCATACAGGAGTCTATCAATGTGATTTTTGATTATCTACTGGACGTATCTGTAAGATCCTCAGAAAACAACATTGTAGTTGCAGTAGAAGAGGAGCAAATCACTGAAGCATCAGATGTTGACCCAAATGCTGACCCAACACCAGAAGTCACATCTGAACCTCAAGAAGAGAACTTAGGGAATGAAGTCGAGGAGGAGTCTGCTATGAAGCTGAATGATCAAGTAAGAAGAGACCCTCCATCGAGGATTATGAGGAACCATCCACCCGACCTAGTGATAGGGGGAGTTTTTTAGCAGAGGCGAACGAGGAAGAAAGAACCGGTCAATTACCGAGAGATGGTAAGGTATGTATGCATGTCCACCATATACCAACATGTTAGTCTTTCTTGTTTTACATCTACATTGGAAGCCTAGAATATTGGGGAAGCGTTGAAAGATAATTTTTGGATACAAGTTATGCAAGATGAGCTTGAGCAGTTTACCCAAAATGAGGTTTGAGATTTGGTACCACGACCCAACAAACCAATGTTATTGGGACTAAGTGGATATACAAAAACAAATCAGATGAGTTAGGGCAGATTGTGAGGAACAAAGCTCGACTTGTTGCTCAAGGATATACACAAGTTGAAGGTATCGACTACGACGAGACCTTTGCACCTATGGCTAGACTTGAATCAATAAGATTGCTTCTTGCCATTGCTTGTTACTTGAAAATTACCTTGCATCAAATGGACATTAAAGGTGCCTTTCTCAATGGATACTTGGACAAGGAAGTATACGTTGAACAACCAAAAGGATTCGAAGATCCTCACCATCCACAACATGTATATAAGCTCAAGAAAGTTTTGTATGGTTTAAAACAGGCACCGCGTGCATGGTATAGTCGTTTAACTAACTTTCTTATTGATTTTGATTTTATCCGTGGAGAAGCTGACAGAACTTTATTCATAAAGAGACACGAAGTAGATGTAATCATAGCTCAAATCTATGTTGATGACATTGTCTTTGGCTCGACTAAAGAATCCATCTTGAAGTCGTTTGTCGAAGCTATGTCGGCAACATTTGAAATGAGCATGATTGGAGAAATAACATTTTTCTTAGGCTTGCAGATTAAACAGGTTGAAGAAGGGATTTTTGTATCCCAGAGCAAGTATGCCAAGAATCTTGTTAGGAAGTTTGGTCTATAAAATGCTAAACACATGAAGACTCAAATGGGCTCGTCGCAGCAGGTTTGTAAAGACGATGTTGGATAAAATGTTGACCCAACATTGTACCGATCTATGATAGGGAGCCTTTTATACCTTACTGCCAGTCGCCCGGATATCATGTTTAGTGTGTGTATTTGTGTCAGGTTCCAAGCCAGTCCCAATGTATCTCATCTTAATGTCGTGAAACGTATCATACGATATATTATCAGTACAAGTGACTTGGGAATTTGGTATTCTAGAGACACTAATCCTAATCTAATAGAGTATAGTGACTCAGATTGGGCCGGTGATGTCGACGATAGGAAAATCACTAGTGGTGGTTGTTTTTATCTTGTCAACAATCTAGTCTCATGGTACAGTCGTAAACAAAATTGCGTGTCACTTTCGACTGCCGAATCCGAATATGTGGCAGCCGTAAGTTATTGTGCTCAACTGATTTGGTTACGACATATGCTTGATGACTATGGCATTTCTAATAACTCTATGATTTTGTATTGTGATAATGTGTGTGCTATTAATATTTCCAAAAATTCAGTTCAACATTCACGTACAAAACACATTGACATAAGGCATCATTTTTTAAGAGACTTAGTGGAAAAACAGCTAGTTCAAATCGAACATATTGATACTCTTTCTCAACTAGCTGATATTTTTACCAAACCCTTAAATCATGAGAGATTTTCTAGCTTGAAAAAATCTCTTGGTTTCTGTTTTCTCTGAAAATAAGACAGGCAAGGTAGATATTGTCCTAAATGTTGACCTAACATTCTGGGTAACATTTACCATTTGGGTCAGTGTACAGGATATAAGGTTGTAAGTAATGTTGCACAATTTTTTCCAAAAGAATCAAGCTTGACCTCACAAGGACAAGGTTTGAAGGTGATACCGTTCTCTGCGATGATGCATATCATAAAAAGGGAGTATCATAAGAAGGCAAAGCCTCAACTAAAGATTTGGTTTTATACAAAAAGACCAAAACTCTAAGTTTGGTACCGTTCCTATTCTATAGGAGTACCATATGCTTCAAGAAGGTTGAAAATTTCTTAATATTTATTTATTTTATCCATATGTGTTCAACCAAGTTGATTAAGGACAATGGTAAAATGTCACATCTGTCCAGTGATCAGTCTCATATGGAACATATACGAAAAATTATTTTCCAAATCAGAAAATCCTTGAAGTCTCAAAATGCTTATGAAAACTTGGAAATGTTGCCAACATCATTCATAACATCATATTCCAGTACATTTCTCAATTTTGTTTTTCTTATTTTTTTTCTTTTCTGGGTTGTGTTGTGAAAAACGTATTTGTGAATAACGAAAATCCAAAAATAATGGAGTACCGTTTATTTTTTTTAGATGCCTTGTGCCATATGAAAACCTTTGTTTTGGTTATGTGAAGAGTTCAAATATTTTCCACTATCTAAATATAAGGAAAAGAGTTTGTGTGTAAATTGAAGATTGTCTTGATTAAAAATCCCCATTATTGCGTCTGTCTTATCACATCAGTCAGCCACCAAATCGAACCATCAAATGGCAGCCCAAACATCACCGCCAATTTTTCAAAACTTGTCAAACACGCCCAAGTCTTCAAAACCCTCTCTCATGTCCATATCCCCCAAATCTTTCCAATCTTCCAAATAAAAAGAGTATTCTCTCATGTCAACAAGTCCACCAAACAACCACAAAATGTATAAATATTACAAAGCCATCAATGAAGAAAAATATTCTGAGGGAGACGCAAGTGTAGCCCTGATTTTTTTGGGTTCCGATGAGCCTTTAAATGTGTGTTATCCTGGAGATTCGGAGAACCCAATAGATGTTGATACAACATCTGACTTTACAAACCTTGCGTCAAGAGGATCACGATCAATAATGCCAACTCGAATGTCGAAAAGGGTGTTTGAAAGCAGATTCGGTGAAGAGCAAACTGCTAAAAGGACGAGGGCAGAATCAACCTTCCATGTTAAAGAGCGAATTTCCCTGTTGAGCCCACGATCTCCACCAGCACTGATTCCGACTTCAATCCACCCAAAAGTCCGACAGCTTCAGCAACCACTCCAACCGAATTCGAAAAGGAAGGAGAAGAGGAAATGCCTGATGGCACTTCTCTAAGGAACTTCATGCCCAAGAGAGTGCGAAGAACATACTGGAACCTAGGTTCAAATGTTACCTCAACATCGAAGGCAACAAAGGAAAAAAAGCTGATCCTAACTATGTTGCCCCAACATCCGAGGTAACACCGGAAGCCACACCACCAAAACAAGAAAAACCAGAATCCGAATCAGATTCTGAGGTAATGTCTTACTCTCTTTTGTTCCACAGTAAAACATGCTCAAATAATTGGAACTGGTTTAAGAATAGAGGCATCAGAAGTGAAAAGGTGATAGATGAATCTTCATTTTTAGAATATGGTTTGATTGATTTTCTAAGTAGTCGTAGGGTTCTGAGATCTGTAATTGGAAAGAATCATTACTGTGAGAAGGTTGTTAGGGTGTTCTATGCCAATCTGACACACCTTGTAAGAGACACAACCTCAAAGAAATTTGGGAAAGTGTATCTTTACAACAAGGTGTATAATTTTAACCCTGACATCATAAATACCACACTAGGGATCCCTCACGTTGTTAGAACCCCTGAAGCTACTCCCACTGCTGAAGAATTGAATGAAATGATCAAATACCTCACTGGAAATTTGATCACCACTTGGGCTCCTCGCAGTCCAGTGTCGAGGCTCACATTACTGTTTGCAACCCTGCATATAATTGACATATATAACTGGTTGCCCTCCGTGAATGAAACTGTTGTTACCCTTGACCAAACAACCCTACAGTATAAGTTAGGAAGAAACTACAGATTTGATCTTGGAACGCTGATTTTCAACCATGTCACAAACTTGGCTGAAAGAAAATCTAACTCTGCTCTTCCATCCTCTCTCATTTTTCAAATACTGCTGAACCAAAACTTCAAGACTCCGAAAGGAGAAAACCTGAGTAGATGGTTATCCAGTACAAAGAGCAGTAGTGAATAGCAGGGACAGAGTCATAGACCTGTCCTGGAAGAAAGAAAACTGGGACACCAAAACATCGCAGCATGTTGCCACTGAATCAACACAGGATGTTACCAACATTCCTGGCAACATTGAGTGTACTGTCCATGTGTCCAAGGATTGGCTAAGGAAGCACATCTCTGAACTTGATCGACAAATTCTGGAGCTTGTGCGTGCAAAAAAGCTACTATGAGGACATGCTTTCTTCACAAAAAGGGGATAAATCTTGATGCGATTGTTGTTCTTGAGGAAGGAGCAAAGCGAAGGGGAGATGGTGCAGAGTCAAGCAAGCAGGGGGAGAAGAGATGAAGATGAAGATGGTGGTGATAATATATTGATGCAGCTCGATCTCTACTATGTAAACAATCATTTGGTTAATGATTTGGTGTTTTTTAACTGACATTTGGATACTATTCTTTTTTGGTTTGTAATACTTAATTATGGGGTATTTAGGTATGGTTTTGGCAATTGATCTTACTGTTTCTTAGATTATCAAGGACTACATCAAGACTCGGTATCCTAGTCATTTTAGCATTGTATGGAGTTTTGTGAAGAAAGACAAAAAGGGAGAGATTGTTGATGGTGGATAGGATGTTGTGACAACATCTGCGAAAGGACATGACAACATCTTCAGGATGTTGCCTGCGATGTTGCGACAACATTTCTGCCAACATCTATGTAACTATTTTGCCTATTCTTCCGGCCTAAGCAATTGAAGTTACTGCGAGTACAAATGACCTAGGCAAGCTTATCAGGTTGTTGTGTTTAAAACACGGTGAAAGACCAAGTCAAAACGTGGAGAGAAAGCAAGCGAAGACCAAGTCCAGATCGTTGAGGATTTGTAGGAGGAAGACTCGGTCCAAGCTGTTGCCATCTTTTGCTCAACCTCCGCAACCATCAGTAAGGATTTCAAAGGAAGCTCAACACTATAAATAGAGGAGAGCTTCACAAGTATCGATATTCAGATTTAGAGAAGAAGAACTTCCAAGAGATCCCTTGGATTTTAACTTAGAAAACTGGATCAACATTTTAGCCTAAAGTTGTTTTAACAACATCTTGTTCCACATTGCAATCGATATCTCTATTCTAGATTAAGCTTATTGTTTAAGTGATTGTAATGAAGATGTTGTCTTTTATCTTTTAGATTTTGTAACTTTAGGCGAAGTCATTTGCGACTTCATTTTGTTTGTAATTTCTTTTTCGTTTATAACGCTCAATTTGTAAAAAGAAATTCTTTGTAATTGTATATAATTTATACAATTATTTTGGTCACTGACCATCAAGGGGATATATGAATATATACCCTTAAAAATATAAACCTTGTGTCTCTTTACTTTTCTCAGCATATACTCTGAGGTTTGTGCTTATTCTGATATTACGCCGGATGTTGGCCAACATTGAAAGCAACATCCAGGGACTATTTTTGTTATTCTTTTGTGATTTTAATCTTACATTTTACGAATGCGTAGCCCACCGGACCCAACACTTAACATACCACAAAACAGTACGGAATTGTCAGTGTTGTGGCAGTAGGAATTAATGTTCGAAAGTTATAGCAACTAGTCAATAATCGGTTTATTTATTAAACTAAAAGGTGTTTGAATCTGCATATTATATGAATAGTAAGATATTATTTTTGAACTGACCATCAATTAAATATTTAAAATTGCTAGTTTCTTTGCTTCGGAATGTGTATAAATTATCTTTATTTAGATACAACAACAATAATAACATAACCAAAGTAATCCTACAAGTGAGGTCGGGAGAAGGTAGTTTATATACAGACTTTACCTCTACTTTGAAAGGTAAAAATGTTATTTCTGATAGACCTTCAGCACTATATTTATTTAGATATAACAAATATAAAATATTTTAAAATATTTACTTATTATACAAAAAAAATCTTAATTTATCGAAAACTATTTGTTTAATGCAGCACACTAAAAAATTAAGCTAGCAGAGATAATCGGCTGTAGTGCAACGGTAACAATTGTGAGATGACAATTGGTGCAGGTTGTGGAGGTGGAGGTAGAGGTAGGCTGACTGGTGGATATGTTTGATTAGTGGTGGCAAGAGGCGATAGGAAGTGGTGTTGGTTAGTATTAATGAATGTGGTCGTTTTTTGTAGTTGGCAGTAGATACTGATGATAGAGGTGGTTGGTGGTGTAGGAGACTGACAACAGATCGGTGGTGACAATTGATAGTGAAGGTGGTTAGTAATGTTAGGTCCCGTGAATTATACTATGAATTAATTAAAATTAAACAGCAAGACAGTCACAAACAGTATGCTGAAACGGTGTCGAATGTCAGCAAAAATGTCGTCTGACACAAGTGGCGACACTAAGATAAAACTTAAGAACAACCTTTGTAAGAGTTTAAAATGCAGTGGAATAAAGTAAAGAACACAAATGTTTAATTTTCATAGGTTATATATTAATATAACCCATGATGGTCAATGACCAAAGGTATTGTATATATTTATATACAATTGAAAATATTCCTTCTTTACAATGTTACAAGAAGATACAAAAGGAATAAAAGGATTAAGTCACAGCTGACTTATGCCTGAAAAATTTATCTAAAATAGAAGTGATCAACACCTCATTACAATTGCTTCAATGAAAGAACAAATCTAGAATCTAGGCAGCACCAGTAATGTCGTACACAATGTCGTCACAAATACAGGCAACACTTGTTGATCCAGTTTTCGATCTTAAAATCTGGAGAGTTCTCTCGATATTTTCTCTTATGATTTTCTGGATATCGAATCCTTGAAGTGACCTCTCTATTTATAGTAGAGAGTTTCCTTAAAAGACTCATCGATCAGTTATGTAGGTTGAGCAGAATGTGGAGCACGTGAGCAGTAGCTTGAGGCTGAAAAATTTCCAACAGCGTGGACGGTTTCTTCCACGTCTTGCTCCTCAAGTTATGCAACTTCTTGGACTTGGTCTTCATCGATCCTGATCTGCTTGAAGACTCTTTGCTAAGTCAATTTGCTACGTTTAAAAAAGATCAACGTTTCATGAAAAAATTGCCCGTGAAGATAGGCAAAACTGTTACCAGAATGTCGGCCAGAATGTCAAGACATTTGTGCCGACATTTTCTGTTTTGGACTTAGTACAAAAATGATATGTTAGGGAAAAATGTCATGACACAGAACCTAACATTAACAATCTCCCCATTTTTGCCTTTCTTCACAAAATTCAATTGAAAGAGTATACGTGATCTATAGTAGCAGCAATATTCACACAACTTCCCCCCCTCAACCTGTAATGATATATAAAAGCAAGACATATACAATATGCACATATATATACCATTAATATGTATAGGATTAGAAACAACTATTAGAGAAAAAACAAACATCCATGGCCTTACAATAAGCCTGTTAAAATATTTTTACAACCAAAAATATAATCAACCATTGTATTTAAATCTCCAAATTCTAAACAGTACAGCTTTAGCACATAATCAGTAGCAACAAAAAAACTTCAGCAGCATCCAATCAGCATTTCAGTAGTAACACAAAAACTTCATCCAGCAACATTCAACAGCTCCGAAATATAGCAACAACAGTCTCTCTGGAGGTTGATTGATCAAGTAGTAGATTCCATCCTCTTTGTCGACACACCTTACTGCCTATCTCCCCCTGCACCAGTACCAGGGCTACAAGCAGCAGTTTTGCTTGTCTCAGCTTCTTCTTTCTCATATGTCTCCTCATGTATCTCAGATTTCTCTCCTCCTTTTTGGGAAGAAAGCATTGACATAAAATGGTCTCTGGCTTGGATCAGAGACAACCTCACATTATCAACATCAAACAGTTGTTCATTCATTTTTACAATTTGTCTCACAATCCAATCAGCTGTCATTGGAGACTGTCCTGAATTAGTGTTGTCAGAAATATTGAGAATATTTTTTGCAACATTTTCTCTATTACTGTCCACCAGTTTCCAAGGGAGGTCAATTACTCTAATAGTGCTCTTCAGTACTGTTTTATTCACAATGTACACTTTAGGTACACTTCAGGTTCAGTACTTTAAAGATCAGAGAGGGGAAAGGTAAGGTTTGGTTTGAGTCTTTTTCTGCTAAATTTACAATCTGTTGAAAGATTGTCTTTCCTAGATTGACTCGGAGACCCTTACCTAGATTAAAGAGAAGAATTACTTGCTCAATGGTTACAATTGACTCATTCATTGAAGGAAGCCAATTATATATAGCAATTTTTTGTAAGATAGCAAACAATGTGGTAAGCTTTGACGCTGGACACCTTGAAACTCATTTTGTCAACACACCACTAGTCATTTATAACATCCCTCTCTTCTATTTTCTTTAATCCATCACTCAGACTCATACATTGGTTTATTGTGGCAGGTGTGAAGTTGTAAAACTTGTTATAGAGATAAATTTTGCCAAATTTCTTCGACTTATTTTTCTCCATTTAAGTTTCTAGGTTTGCATAGAACAACCTCGCAGTATCTTCAGAGTATGGACATTTGTTATTCACAAAGCCCGTTAGACTTCTCTCAGTAAAGAAATCCATTAGGCCATATTCACTACAAGATGCAATGTCCAACACTTTTTCAGTTCTTATTGTTCTATTCTTATACCACGACCAATATGTAGATTTTTCTTTTGTTAGAAATTTGTCTGAGTAAGGGTTTACCTCATTCTCCGATTCAGATTTGCTTGAGGAGGTTGGAGAACCTCATTCATTTGTTGCATGTTGGGAAGTTGACGAAGATGTTGTGACATTTTTAGCAACATTTGGTATTTCTGCAGAGGATTCTTCAATCACTGACTTTTTCACTTCTTTTCTGGGCTGAAACCTCTTCAGATGAGTGTCATCTGGAATTTCACTTTCTTCACTTGAGTTCACAGTGTGGGGAACAAAAAGGTTAGAGTATGATGGTGAAGCTGGGGCTTCTCCAGGCTGTTCGACTGATGGCGTTCTCTCAGCATCATCATTGCTGGTCCAACTGAAGTCGGAGCTCCTCCATTCACTGCTTGAAACTTCAGGGGCAGTGAGATCGACTGAGGGAGTGGAATCGACCTTTGATATTTTTGTTGTTGGTTCATCCCTGCCGAATTCTTTTTTAAACCGTCGATTGGACTTTGTCGGGGGAAATTTTGAAGTCCCTTCCCTCTTCGGTAACCCAGTAACATTGGGGGTTGCATCTAGATCTATTGGGTTCTTTGTTTCCCATGGATACGCAGTGTCAAGTGATTCTTGGAAATCACTCAACACTATGTCTTTGCAGATAGGGGGCTTGTGCTCATTGGAGTGCTCTCAGAAATGTTGGGAGACATTTTATGTGACATTGGTGAAATATTCATGGGTGAGAAAGGTGAAGAAGATGAAGGAGTAATAGGATTAGGTTTTTCTAGGGTTTTGGAGATTGGAGTGTATAGTGTGCTTTGTGATTTTGCAAAGAACTCCATCGGCTTATTAAAACCGAGATGATATTTGTGGCTTTCCCCCCTTTTTTTTTGTTTTTGTTTTTGGACGGGGAAAACTTGGACTAGAAAAAAATAACAAATGAAGATACATTTATACACTTGGCAAAATATTTTTGTTCCTTGAATTTAGAAATTTGAATTCTATTCCAATACTTGTTCCTAAATTTTAGAAATAAAATGATAGACATCATGATTTTTACATTTATCAACAAAAGCAAAAAAAAAAATTATTAAAGGAAAAACGCGACACATTAACAGGGAAAAAATAACTAAATTTTAAAAAATTAGTTACACACTGCATCCCAAAAATATCATAATCTGAGAATGTCATCAGTAATGTTGGCAACATTTTGGACAACACAGGTATCATTATTTAAGAACACATTTTTATTGGCAACAAATCAAGACACGTTTTGTACATGACTTTGTGAGTTTAATCTTCAGACCAATGTAACATTTTCCCATTGAGCCCTAAATCTAATCACAAAATACATACAAAATAATTTTCGTGCCAAAAATATAAAAATACTTATTTAGTATTCTCATAATATCTTTTGATTAAGCACTTTGATACTCCTATAGAATAGGAACGGTATCAACTCCCAAGGGCTTTGCTCAAAGTTTTTTTTTCTCCGTTGTCGAGACTTGAACAAAGGCTTTGCCTTATTTTTGATACTCTCTTTTTATGATAATATCATCGCAGGGAACGGTAACACATTGAAACTATGTTCTTACTAAAAAAGATGCATGTGTGAACACAAATCTGCCATTACGAAATACTGAAAATCAGATTCTGATATTACAAGGGTAAATGTCACCTGAAATGTTAGTGACATTTCAGACGACATTCGTCCGACAGTGCCGAACTTAAACAGAACAGAGACCAAGAGAGATTTTCAAGTTGGAAAATCTCTCATGATCTAAAGCTTTTGTAAAGATATCAGCTAGTTGATGAAGTGTGTCAACATAATCAATTCGCACTAGCTGTTTTTCAATCAAATCTCTTAGAAAATGATGCCTAATATCTATATGTTTTGTACGAGAGTGTTGAACTGGGTTTTTTGAAATGTTAATGGCACTCATATTATCACAGTACAAAACTAAGACATTATTCGAAAAATCATAGTCATCTAACATGTGTCTTAACCATATCAATTGAGAACAACAACTCCCAGCTGCTACATATTCAGATTCAGCAGTTGAGAGTGAAACACAGTTTTGTTTGCGACTATACCAAAAAAACAAATTATTGCCAAGGTAAAAACATCCTCCACTAGTACTCTTTCTGTCCTCCACATCACCAGCCCAATCCGAGTCACTATATCCTATTAAATTAGGATTAGTGTCTTTGGAATACCAAATTCCCAACTCATATGTGTCGGCGACATATCTGATGACACGTTTAATGGCATTTAAGTGAGAGATTTTGGGACAGACTTGGAATCGAGCACACACACACACACTAAACATTAGATCATGACGACTCGCGGTGAGATACAAGAGACTACCTATCATAGAATGATATAAAGTTGGGTCGACATTTTCCCCAATATCATCTTTGCATATAGTCTGTGTTGATCCCATTGGAGTCTTCATATGTTAAGCATTCTCCAATCCAAATTTCTTGACAAAATTCTTGGCATACTTGCTTTGGGAGATGAAGACTCCCTCCTCATTTTTCTTTATCTGCAAGCCTAAGAAAAAGGTTAATTCCCCTATCATGCTCATCTCAAATGTTGAGGACATAGCTTCGACAAAAGTCTTAAGGTGGGACTGTGAGGTCGAACCAAAAACTATGTCATCTACATAGATTTGAGCAATGATCATATCTACTCCATGATGTTTAATAAACAATGTACAATCAGCTACACCACGTTTGAAACCAAATTCAAGAAGAAATTGAGTTAGACGACTATACCATGCATGTGGCGCTTGTTTTAATCCATACAAGGCCTTTTTCAGCTTGTATACAAATTGTGGATGGTAAGGATCTTCGAATCCTTTAGGTTGTTCAACGTACACTTCTTTATCAATATATCCATTCAATAAAGCACCTTTTACATCCATTTGATGGAGAGTGATCTTTAAACAACAAGTTATTAGGCGTATTTTATATACACCTTTTGAGTCATTTTTAGTTAGTCTTTGGCCCATTTTTGTACAAATATGTGTCATGTTAGGATAAATTTTCTTTCTTTTGAGTCACAGTGGTTTAAAATAGCACATTGGCGAAAAGAAGCAAAAAGAGGGCAAATACAGAGGTTCCAAAGCACAAAGAGATGAAAAGTTGGTACCGGCCAGAAATGCAGGCGCGCGTGGCTCCATCCATCGAGAGCAGCGGGGCCATGGCGCCGGATCAGGACAGTTGCGAAGTTTCGCCACGGCGCGGTCTCGTCGTGGCGCCGGTTTTCGGCCAAATCCAGAATGGGAATGGGCGACCCGAGAGGAAAAGTTGGAAACATTTTTGGAGGATATAAAAAGGCCTTAGGGCAGATTTTTGAAGGGTTCCACAATCCCTAACTCTACACAACACATAGTTCTTGAAAGCTTCAAGATTGGAGGCTTGTTCTTGAGTAATTCTTTAATTAGGGCTTTCCATTCGAATCACTTGAACCTCGTTTTATGATTTAATGCATGGTTTTGGTTTCTTCTTTATATAGTTTAGATTTATTCAATAATTGCTTTGGTTGTTTTGATTGCTTGGTAATTAATTGATCACTAATTATCATCACATATATGATTTCTAATCGAGATCCGAAAGGGGAGATTGTGAATATGCTATAGTTGAATAAACATAGGTTAAAATCGTGGACGAAAGTACCCCGATACTTGTGTAGTTTAATAGGTTATTGTTCTTAATCCTCCTTTGTGGTAAATCTTATCATCGAAAGATAGAAGAGTTCTGCATCGGGGTTGAGTGTTTATATAGCCTAACCGGAATATAAAACGGCTTAGTTAACCTGTTATCTCAATATAGAAGAAGAACCTTTATCATTGCATTAAAGATTAAAGCGAGCGGATAGTTGAGGAGATTGGAAGCCCTATTTCCACCATATCTGATTTAAGTAAAGTAATTTAGTTAACTTTTATAATTATTTAGTAGTCATAGATACAAACAACCATCAAAGTATTGATCACCAAATAGATACCATAGGATAGAAATTGGTAATTGAACACTAATCCTTGAGGACGATATTCGGTCTTACCCAGACTATATTACTTGTCACGATACGTGCACTTGCGTTAAGCGTGTGGATAAATCGCTAACACAAGTTATGGCAACTAACAATCTAATTGACTCAATTCTAGCAACTGGGCGAAGATTTCCTCATAGTCAATCCCTTCCACTTGAGAGTATCTTTGAGAAACTAGTCTAGCCTTATTTCTCACAACAGTTCCAGATTCATCTGATTTGTTTTTGAAGATTCATTTAGTTCCAATAACATTAGTGTTGTCGGGGTGAGGAACTAAATCCCAAACTTCATTTCTAGTGAACTATTCTAATTCTTCTTGCATAGTTTGTATCCACCAACTATCTTTTAGTGCTTCATTGACATTCTTAGGTTCCAAGGTAGATATATAACAATAAAGACTTACCTTAGGATATATGGTAGACATACACACATATCTCACCATGTCTCGGTAATTCAGTGGTTCTTTTCTTCTTGTCCTCATTCCTTCATGTACTTCTCCTATTACTTGGCCAGTGAGATGGTTCTTTCTAATCCTGGATGAGGGATCCTGATGTACTGAGTCATGAATTTCAGCCTCTGTTTCCTCATCCGAACCTTTAGTGTTCGCTGGTTCTGCTACAGGTGTTGCAGCAAATGTCATGACATTTGGGGCAACATCTGAAGTTCCTACATTCTGCGGCTCTTCCTCAGTAATTATAACATTATTTTCTGGATTGTTTCCTGCAAGGTCAGCATAGTCATCGAAAACAATTTAACAGATTCTTGTATGGTTTTGGTTCTAAGATTATATACTCGGTAAGCGTGGCTATTTTGAGAATAGCCTACGAAAATCCCCTTATCACTTTTAGAGTCAAACTTAGCTAGGTGTTCTCTATCATTAAAGACGTAGCACACGCACCCAAAAACATGAAAATAGCGCACAGTAGACTTCTTTCCATTAATTATCTCATAGGATGTCATTTTAGTTCCTGGCCTAAGATAAACTCTATTGGTGATGTGATTTGCGGTATTCAGAGCTTCTGCCCAAAAACATTTAGACAACTTTTTTGAACTAAGCATTACTCTAGTCATCTCTTGTAAAGTCTTATTCTTCCTCTCTGCTACACCATTTTGTTGTGGGGTTATGGAAGCAGAAAACTCATGGAAAATACCCTTTTTCTCACAAAATGTAGAAAATTGACTATTCTCAAACTATTTTCCATGGTCGTATCTAATCCGAAAAATAGAGGAATGATAAAGATTTTTTATCCTAGAGTGTAGTACTTTAAACATGCCAAACGTTTGAGACTTTTCCTTAAAAAAGAATATCCAACAATACCTGGAAAAATCATCCACAATCACATAAGAATACCGCATACCTCCTAGGTTGTCTACCTTAATTGGACTCATAAGATCCATATGTAAAAGTTGAAAACAGTGAGACGTACCTGAATGTTGTCCGTCATTTTGGACAACATTATGGGAGACACGGGTCTGCTTACCTTTGAGACATTCTCCACAAACCATTGTTTTATCTTTAGGATTGAGTTTAGAGATGCCTCGTATAGCCTCATAAGAAATTAATATTGCAAGATTACGATAGTTAACATGCCCTAATTTTTTATGCCATAAGGTCGTGACATCCGTCCTAACATTATTGCAAATCTCTTGTTCTCCAACAAGATAGCAATTATCGCATGTTCTTGTACCTGACATTACACATTAGTTAGATTCATTTGTAACAGTACAAACATACTTATTGAACTTCACCTCTAGATCGTCATCACACAATTGACTTATGCTAACAAGGTTAGCCATTAAACCATCGACGTGCAAGACATTCTTCAAGGCCAAAATTCCTGGAACTTTCAAGGTTCCTCTGCCTATGATTTTGCTTTTTCCACCTCCTCCATAAGTAACATTACCTCTATTTAGCGTCTCGTAGTTCTTTAGACATTCTTTTGTCCCCGTCATATGTCGAGAACATCCATTGTCGAAGTACCATGATCCTAAAATGTTAGTCCTTAAAGCGGTTAAAGCAACATTACATCGCACATTTATTCTGGGCCTCCAGACTTTCTTTCCCTTTTTACCGTTTCTGGTTTCTGGAATGTCGCATTGAGTGCAATCTGGAATGTTGAACAACATTTTCAACGACATTCTGCTCCTGAACTTGTGCAATTTAAAGCAGTAAGGTTTTAAATGGCCAGCCTTTTTACAATGATGGCACACGTAATTCCTTTCTCTTATGAAGCTCATTGTCTCATTTTTGTCAAACAAGTTGGAGCAAATCGCATTGAGGGAGTTCTTGTAGCCCAAACCTGCATGTTGTGGTTGACTAACACTCAGGATTTCATCTAGTTTGAAAGTACCTGTGTTCAGCTTTTGGAAGGTAGCTTCGGCCAGATCCAACTTCGCACTGACCTTACAAAGTTCAAGATCCTTCTTGGTACGGGTAACCTCTAATCGGGTTATTGTGCCTTTCAAACCTGCATTCTCAAGAGTTAAACTTTTTACCTTTGAGTCAAGTTGTTTGGATTCAATAATTAAGTCCTTGCAAAGTTCTTGCAATTCTTTAATCATGTCGTCCTTCGAGTCGACTTGATTCTCAGGGTCAGATTCACAATTAGAAATAAAGCCACTAAAGCAGTTAACATCGGGATAATTAAAAAATTCATACTTGTCGGATGTTACTGGATCTGCAGATGTCATCGATGATGTTGCCAAAAATGTTGTGACATTCGGGACAACATAGTCAGCGGCATTTTCATTATCGGCGATGTCGTTAACAAATGGCCCCGTAGCACGAGACTCCATTTCTGGATCCTCTTCCTCTTCACCTTCATCTTCACTTAGAGAAATCCATAGACTTTTCCCAACTTTCCTTAACGTGTTTGTGCACTCGTTGGCATAATGACCCCATCCCGATCACGCATGACATTGTACACTTTCGAGCTGCTTGGGATCAAACTTGGTTCGGTCTGAGCTGGTTCTCCTAAGTTGGTTTCCTTTTTGTGTTGTAGGAAGGACTTTAGTGAATCGTGGATTGAAGCCTTGACTTTGGTGCTCTTTGGTTTTAGATTTATTATTGTCACCGTTGATCCTTCTTAACATCGTATTGAATTGTCGAGTGAGAAGGGCAACGTTAGCACCATTCCCAATCTCTTCAAGATTTTCGTCCTGTTCATTGACTTGCATCTCTAAGGATTTTGCTTGAAGTGCAACATCTTTGCCTCGATACAATGTCCTTTGGTTTTCCATATTCATCTTATATGTTATGAGAATGCTCATTAGTGTATGGAGGTCCATTGTAGCAAGGTTGTGGGCTTCTTCAATCGCACATATCTTAATATTGAACTTTTCAGGAAGAGACCGAAGTGCCTTTTCAACAAGTTGATTGTTGGTCAGTGGAGACCCAAACACTTGACATTCGTTAGAAATGTCGATCAACTTTTCAAAATAAGTTTTGATATCCTCCGTCTCTTCCATCCTTAAACGTTCGTATTTACTCATGAGCATGCGGAGCTTCGTTCTATGAACATTTGATCTACCTTCACAATGGGTTTGTAGGGTATCTCAAGCATCCTTGAAAGTTGAGAAATTTTGGATGAGTTAGAATATATAAAGATCTACCCATCCAAAAATAGCATTAAGAGCCTTTTCATTGAAGCCTGCACTATTGGTTTCTTCCATACTCCATTCGACCTCATGCTTAGGTAATATGTCGTCTTCCTCGTCCGGTAGAAGCATAAGAACAATATATCCATTGATAATTGATCTCCATGCTCTCACACCAATGGATTTGATATGAGAACGTAGGCGAATTTTCCAATAAGGATAATTTGATCCATCTAGAATATGAAGTCTACCAATATTTGGATTAGCCGGATCCATAGTTAAAGTAAAAGGACCTTAGCACTTATTATGTTAAGTGTCGGCTCTGATACCACTTGTTGGGTTCCGTGAATTATACTATGGATTAATTAAAATTAAACAGCAAGACATTCACAAATAGTATGCTGAAACAGTGTCGAATGTCAACAAAAATGTCGTCTGACACAAGTGGCGACACTAAGATAAAACTTAAGAACAACCTTTGTAAGAGTTTAAAATGCAGCGGAATAAAGTAAAGAACACAAAGGTTTAATTTTCATAGGTTATATATTAATATAACCATGATGGTCAATGACCAAAGGAATTGTATATAATTTATATACAATTGAAAATATTCATTCTTTACAATGTTACAATATACAAAAGGAATAAAAGGGTTAAGTCGCAGATGACTTATGCCTGAAAAATCTATCTAAAATAGAAGTGATCAACACCTCACTACAATTGCTTCAATGAAAGAACAAATCTAGAATCTAGGCAGCACTTGTAATGTCGTACAGAATGTCGTCACAAATACAGGCAACACTTGTTGATCCAGTTTTCGATCTTAAAATCTGAAGAGCTCTCTCGATCTTTTCTCTTGTGATTTTCTAGATAACGAATCCTTGAAGTGACCTCTCTATTTAGAGTAGAGAGTTCCCTTAAAAGACTTTTCGATCAGTTGTGTAGGTTGAGCAGAATGTGGAGCACGTGTGCAGTAGCTTGAGGCTAAAAAATCTCCAACAGCGTGGACTGTTTCTTTCACGTCTTGCTCCTCAAGTTATGCAACTTCTTGGACTTGGTTTTCATCGATCCTGATCTTCTTGAAGACTCCTTGCTAAGTCAATTTGCTACGTTTAAAAAAGATCAAAGTTTTCTGAAAAAACTGCCTGTGAAGATAGGCAAAACTGTTACCAGAATGTCAAGACATTTGTGCCGACATTTTCTGTTTTGGACTTAGTACGAAAAATGATATGTTAGGGAAAAATGTCATGGCACAGAACCTAACATTAACAAGTAATGACGACGACTAGTCGTGGTCATAGTGGAGGAGCTGGTTGGTGGTGATTGATGTGGCTTTTGTCACTATTTTATTCATATAATAATCACACAATTACCACACTAGCCTTCATTGCTCAAGTCTGACCCACCACCATCAAACACATACACTGTCAGCCACCACCTCTAACAACCTCCACCACCAGTTACCCAAACTTCCTCCACCAGCCTTGCACAATCACTATCGGCAACTATATATATATATATATATATATATATAGTCTTCTGTACAGATTCTGTGCTGCTGGAATTTTCTCGTTCTTCTATCATAACTGCATCATACCAGGACATTGGTTTTTCTGGGGATTTTTCTTTTTCCTTTTTCACTGTCTTGGAATTTATATTCTGGGGTTTTTTGGGAGCCATGGAATTTTCTTCTTGTTGTTGTGGTGCAGTAGTTGGGGTATTTATCGAGGGAACGGTTTCTTCCTGTCTTTTTTGGAGTAAAGATCCACATACTGCCTGTATACAATATTTTTCACATTCACGCATATCTTTCCTTGATATTTTGTGATTGTAGGCTATACACCTGTTATTCGGGCAATGATAGGACATTTTGAAATAATCACGGACCAGGATTCCTGGAAAAAATTCTTTAAATATTAATTTGGAGAAAATTAATTTTAATGCAGGGTTTTGAAAATATGCATGATTTGGAAATTCATTTTGAAGAGGGGATTTGATCCTATTATCAATTGAGTTTTTTGAAAATTGTTTTTCAATTCTTGTAAATATAATTTTTCTTTATGTATTGAGCATGTTTTTATGAGGTTGAGATCTTTTGTTTTTGGTGTTGATATGAACCGGAATTTTAGCTTTTTGTTTTTGAAATTAAAAGATATTAATTTATTTTTTACTTCATAAGAAGTGATCTGTTCCTAGTATTATATATATATAATACCGTCACAGAATTTTTTGAGTGAATTGTGAATATCTATATGATTTTAAGATTTCATACAAAATTTGAATGATTTAAGCATGTCAATAGAAAATAAATGATTGCAAAGAAAAATAAATAAATACGGCTAATAGACTAGAATATGAATTATTCAAATTCATATCTTGATTAAGTGAAAATAAACACGAGCCTAAATTAGGATGATTCCACTTCTAGAAAGAAGTACGTCTATTTCAGTTGCATAATTTAGTGGTCTTAATCGTCCCTTGCCAAAGCATTAAAGCAGAATGTGCAAAAGTTTGGTGCATAAAAAAATTCATGTTTTATTTTCTCAAAAAGGATGGAAGTGACATGTAAAAACTACTGGCATGGTGTGATCCTAAGAGCAAATATATTTTATTTGCCCTCTGTTGGGCAACATAATGTTAGATAATGCAAAGATAAGTTTAGTGTTAATATTGGAATGGCAACGAGTGGACCTTAAGGTCTAAGTGCATCTTTTGTTAATTAGCAACTTATGGAAAGATAACCTTTATAGACTGACATGTTTGCTATATTAAATATTATTAGTAATCAATGTTATTACGTGCAATAATCACACCATGCATGTTACCAGATGTCGACATTTTATATGGTCCATGGGCATTATCAATCAATAAAACATTATTTGGATTCAGTACCATTCCCTAAAGGAAAAAAGATTCACTATTCCCTTTGAAATTTGAAAAAAAATCGGCAAGATCTTCCCGTAGACATTGAAATTTTACTGGATTTAAGATGGATTTCTACTATAGGAGTTCAATTCATGTTCTTCAAACTCTAAACACCGGTTGGAGTTTCTTAGAGACTATTTCACCCTAAATCCTAGCTCACGTTTTCCTATCTCAAATATAATATCTCATAAATTCTTAGGTATTCACAACGAGATCAAAATATTAAAATCGAAATGATCAAGAGACGTTCTTCCTCAAGATCAATACAAAATACTAAAATGTTGCCCGACAATCTTTGCAATCAAATACATTACAAGAACGTCTGCATAGAGGACGCATCAAATGGTTCCTCGTCAAAGCCTTCTATTCAACTTCTCATTTAGCTGATAATGGTCGAGCGATCGAATACCTGAACACGCAACTTCATTTCTTTCATTTGTTAAAATTAAAGGAATATATTCCTTCATTTTATTGATGAATGATTTACAATATATATAAGGTTATAAGAATATTTATTTTGATAAAAACTAGATAACTAATTAACCTAATTACAAAAGGATTATAATTCTACCTAAAATGAGAGATATACAATTAATAAAAGAATATTAGGAAATATACTATTACACCCCGCAGTCGAAGCGGGGGGTTCTCGAACATTGAGACTGGCTCAAAAATCATCAAATAGTATGCGCGGAAGTCCTTTGGTGAAGATGTCGGCAATATGATATCTGAATGGAACGTGAAGGACACGAACTTGACGACGAGCATTTTTTCGCGAACGAAATGAATGTCTATATCATTGTGTTTAGTGCGCTGATGTTGGACAGGATCGTCGGAAAGATATATCACACTGATATTATCACAGTAGATCAGTACTGCCTTTTGAATCGGGCGGTGAAGCTTAAGTAGAAGGTTATGGATCCAACAAGACTCAGAGACGACGTTGGCAACACCTATGTATGCCACTTTTGCATTGAATCGGGATAGTGTAGGTTGCTTTTTAGAAAACCAAGACAATAGGTTATCTCCGAGGAATGCGCAATAACCAGACGTGGAGCGTCGGGTGTCAGGACATCCACCCCAGTCATCGCTGATTAAGTTTTCTCTATCGATTTTAACACAACAGATCTGATTATTCCATGTTCATCTACAACAAGGGTACAGACAAGACTTACATATTATATATTGATGGCATCATCGTCACCACATCATCTGATGCTCTTCGCTGGTCCATTATGTCTCTATTTTCCTTTGAGTCTGTTATGAAAGATCTGGGTCCTCTGAGTTATTTCTTGGGAATATCTGTCACTCGATATTCTGGTGGCCTATTTCTATGTCAAAAGAAGTACGCCGAAGAGATCATTGACCGTGCAGGCATGTCATCTTGCAAACCATCCCACATATCTATAGACACCAACTCCAAGTTCAGGGCTGATTTCGGCTCTTCATATGCAGACCCGACTCACCATCGTAGCCTGGATGGGCCCTGCAGACCCTCACATTCACGAGACCAGACATATCCTATGTCATGCAACAAATCTTCTTGCACATGCACAATCCGACGGAAGCACACATGCATACCCTCAAACGTATTTTACGATACGTCTAAGGTACACTTCACTTCAGATTACATCTATACAAGTCTTCGCTCACTGGTCTCACTGTTTATTCTGATGATGGTACTATGCTCGAGGAGCTCATTTCAGTCCATAGAGTAATTTCCTCAATAGACACACATAATCCGGATGAATAGGATCCCTGAAACTCATAGACTAATGCATATATACTGTTTCATTGAAGATTACCATGTAAGAAGGTATTCTTGACATCAAGCAGATGAATGGGCCAATACTTGGATATGACAATGCTGATGACGGTCCGGATGGTTGCAGGCTTAATAGAATATTTCTCAATATTCTTTCATTAACTGTATTAATTGTACATCTCCTATTTTAGGTAGAATTATAATCCTTTTTAATTAGATTAATTAATTACCTAATTTGGTCACACACTAACCCCACCACCGCATCCACATTTCTCCCTTAAAAACGTCTTATATGCCCCGAACATTATAAAAAACTTTGGGGGTTCAGGGCGTAACCGAGGTGTATGCGAGGCAGAATTGGTCATATACGAGGTGTATATCGACTTAGGGAAGCTGTATACAGACAGTTTCAGCCATATACGAGGTGTATATCGACTTCGGGAGGCTGTATACGAGTAGCATACAATATGTTGGAGAAATATTAAAGGTGATAAAGTTGTATATTAGTGGTATATCAGAGGTATATGGGGTCGTGGAGGTCTTAGTCGTTGTATACGAGGTGTAAATCAATGTATATCATTGGTATACCGATGGTATACAACCAGTTTGGCGTCGGAACAGGGAGGAGAAGGGCTGTTAACGTTAGTGTTTAGGGTATGGAGGAAGGTTTGGCTTCTGATACCATATAGAATGGTATTATTCTCTCTTGAAGAGTCTTTCTCATTAATACAAATATATATATTGTGTATAATATGGAATCCTAATATAATAAAGATCTTATATCTATCATAATTATACAACACTAAATATTACAAAATATATAGAGATAATTTATAATATATGCAAATGTGATATAGGCACGGTCATACTTGTGAATGTGTAGTTAAAATGAAAGGGTTATTCTTGGAAATAGATGCGGAGAGGGGTTGCCACAATTAATGCTATGGGCGGCAACCAATAACTGGAAAGAAACTCATTATATGAATTGCAAATTGCAGGTATTTTCATGAGATATGATGGCAACTAATAGCAGCTAATAATTGAGAACAAGAAGTAAAAGACGCACTCAAGATGCATAAGAAACAAAAAGACAAGGAGTAACACCTCTACGATGATGATAATCTAGACGAATTATCAGAACAGAAATGAAGATTATGGGACTGAAGAACTAACTCGCGTGCATTCTAAGTACGGAGGCCTATTAGTAGGACCACGGAAGATTGTCCCTTAAAGAACCTAAGAACAACAACAACATATCCATACCAATTGAAATCTCATAACGTGGGTCTGGAGACATCTCTACCTTGGTAGGAAGATCGACTGTTTCCGAGAGACCCTCGGCTCAGGACATGCAAAGCAGGAAAAAAAAAAAGCCAGACCCGATCAAAAATTTAAAGCAGTATGAAAATACTGATAGCAAACATGAATACGCCATAATAGCGCATCCTGAAAAAGAAGGAAGAAGCATTAACTAACGCAGATAAATGAGATAAATCAAGTACATTAAAGAACGCATTACGCATAGCAATCTACACCACAGTAACTATCCTGAAAATTATTTTTTTGGCTTTTCTACACGTCTTTTTTGTGTGAAAATCACGTAACTTGTCAAGTCAGCGAAAAGCGTCTAAATGACACACCCAATCGAGCCCTACTCATGTGTCTGGTTTAGTTTAGATGTTTAAGTAAAAAAATTGATGATCACAAAGGGTTGTCGATGAATTTGCAAGAATTAATTCCTCTTTTTCCTATTTTACATCTAAATCTCTATTTTATATGGAGACTAACTATACAATTATGATAATATTACAATCCTAATTAAGGTACAATATTAATTCTAATATATAACAAATATATATATATATGCAATTCTGCCGTGGTGACTGCATTGGGCCCGTGATGCCCAAGTATCATTGGGATGAACTGCTGTGGCCTTTAACAGAATTTGACCTTCTTTAGATAAAATGGGACGGGAGAGTAATAAGTTTTATCGTCAAAGTTACATTCACCACAAGGATATTTGAGGGCGGTTTAACAGGTGCGACAACAACGGCCACAATAACTTTTCAGCTTCTGGCGGTTTTTAAAGTGGATTTACAGCAATTAATAACCTACACTATATATACATACAATCCCAAAATTTTAAAGTATTTATTTGTGGGAACGATATATAACTGCTACTCAGTGACTTATAAGCGGCCACAAGGCTATGTATCAATTTGCAGTGATTGGTTAACTTCAACAAATGGACGGTTGTTATCTACTTACCTATAACATACACAATAAAATTGTCACAAATTGAACATTTTTCTGTCAAGCATACATTTTACACACATGTAATATTTAATCTTCCCATTATAAACACTTTTTAAATGTTGCGAAGGCAGATCCGGGTTGGTTGGTCCGGAATGTCATGGGAGAGGCAGGCTAAATAAAATAATATACTGGTGCTATTGATTATAGAATCTTATGAATCAAGCTCCCCTGACGTGGCTGATTCCCCGCACCAATTCTGGAGATGTCTCAATTATCTAATGAGTTTCGGTTTAATGAATTTCCCATTTCTTCTTATTTACTAAAGCTTAGCAATTAGATTGAATACGCGGGCCGAGGCTGATACAAGATTTAAACTTTTTTTTGGTCGAACAATCCAATCTTATTTACAACCCATAACAAAGAAATCACAACTCCTACAGACAGTCTAGGCCTAATGCCGAAAGAAGAACACAAAATAAAGTATGTGTAAGTACTACTCCACTCATTACTCATCTATGCTTCTCCTCTCTTCAGTATATCTTCTATCCATGTTCTATCTGTACAGTTTGGCTTCCTATATATGTATTCCAGAATCCTGTTCTTGCTATCCTCCATGACCTGTTTCCTCCATTGGTATCCACTTTTGATGGTGTATTTTCCTGAGCTAGTAATCCATCCATTCAGTACATACCCATTCTTAAATTTATCACTTAGCCCACATAGCTTCTTCCAATACAAACAACTATCTTGTGATACCTTGTACTGCCACCAGTCTTGCCCCTTTAAATATATATGGTTCACCCATTTCACCCAAAGATTATCAGTTTTATATACAATGTTCCATACATACTTTGTCACTGCATGCTTCATTCCACACTATACAATCTGTAATACCAAGCCCCCCTTCCTTCTTTGATCTACAAACTAATTCCCAAGCTATCAGAGGTGACTTATTAGTAATAACCTGTCCACTCCAACATAATTTAAACTTGATAAGGTCAATTTTTGAATTTTACCACTAAACACATAACATCTTCAAAATTATGGACTCAAATTATAAAATATCTCAAAATTTTAGTAATTTTTCATATATATCAATTAATACTCATTATTAAAGATACTGAATCCATAGCAATCTACACCACAGTAATAAGCAGCTCTAGAAGTTAGGTATTTAGAGAGAGAGGACCACGAGGGAACAAGTCTTGGGATTCCTACGTGCGCCAATTAGTAGGAAAAGTACAAAACTAATACAAAGATAAGAGCACGCGGATCTTGGACAATCAACTGGTGGGACATAATCCCAATATTATATTACTACTTATCCCACTATAATTCACTTGCAATGCCATGAAGTTTTATGCAATTTAATCCTAGTTGTACACGCTGAAGGCATACAATATAGTGATATAATGTCTGTGTTACTTAGGCTGTTAGCTGCTAATTATAGTGGCTTATCTGATACAGTTTAAGAATCTAAGGACTAAAGTGCATTTACCCTAAGATATGATGCGATAAGTTTGTTTCGTATATTGAAGTGGAACACTGTGCTCGAAAACTAATTCGAAAACCTTTATTTAAGATTAAAAAACCGCTAACAGTTCAAGATAAAATCATACGAAAATGGAGTTAGTAGTTAGTAGTATGCAACTTAATGATTACATCGGATATGTAACGAGAACATGTACGGATTTGGACAATCTTCACCCTATGAGCTAACTTTTGGACATTATTCAAACTTCCTATGAATGTTTTGTTGGTATAATAATATGTATTCGGTTAAATAACGTTTCAACACAATCTGTAAACACTTAGTAAAACATATTACACGGTATAAACATTACTTAACAATAAATTGATCATGAAACAGTAAACGAAAACAGAATCTGTTTTGAAAAATAATTTCAGAATATAATCGAGTCCACTTAGTTCAAAGTGTGTCCTTAAGGAAATTATTCCCCTCACAGTACTCAAGGTTAATGGAATATCGCCCCCACGATAAAACGATTATCTTACCAGAATAGTAGTATTTCAAATTCCGGTAGCAACGAACCACTCAACGGTAGTATATCACCACTCAACGTCAGTATATCACACAGAATGAATAAGAATGAATTTTCGAATTGTAGAGAAATTCGTATTAGAATGAGTGAATAAATTCTTGAAACAAATCAATAATTTATAGGTTTTGGAGGTACCATTCAGAATAGTCACCAAATTTTTGGGAGAACGGGTCGGTCGCGGGTCTTGGGTTGATCCGTTTGGATTTATTTTAATTAATTAATTAAAGAAAAGTTTGTCCAAAAAGATTATCAATCAATCCAAATCCGAAGCCGAGCGAGCGACGACGACGGCGCGAGGGGTCCTTGCCCTCTCAACCCTTTTAGCAACTAGAGAAGGTGTAATGTAATATATACACCTCTATTTCCTTCTCTTTTTTCGATGTGGGACAAAAGAGTCTTTTACTCCCTTTAATTTTCATCCCATCATTTTTCATTCACCAATATCAAAACCCAACAATCCCCCACATGAATGGGGAATGGCTATAAGATAAAAGAATGTACGGACGAGTGTGATATCTGGCGAGAATCGATCAGATCCGGAAGTAGGTTTCCCTTTGAACTTTCCGTAGTGAACTTATATCGGATATACTCGATCAATCGATAGATTTGATATCTTTGAACCGTCGAACTTTGTTGTATACCTAGACAACATAAGACACACAATCAACCCTCAACCGTTTATGGTTCTCACTACGTTCGTTTCAAATTTGAACACCGCCTGATCTCATGAGTGCATAGAGAATGAGCCTTTACTGTCATTCCCCTTTAAAGTGGCTTACACTTAACACTCACATAGGTGATTTCTAAACATGTGGTCCTATAGCCATATTATCTGGTCATACATTTCCAGATTTAGATAACCATTAAAAACCCTTAATGTTTTATTAACTCATTAACAAGCCATAAAGTCTTATCCTTATTTCTGAACATTGTCTTCAACCGAGAATGGGTTGAGTTATTTGATAATGTTGAACCGTCAGTCACAACTTTGTTTGATCTCCTTGAACCTAGCTCTTGGCATCTCCAGTCTGCTAGATAGAGCTACCGCCATGATGACTTGTCCTTGGCCTTAACCCCATTCCCATTGATGATCAACTAACTCTCTCTCTAGATAAGCCTTTTTGTAAGCGGATCCGCCACGTTATCTCTTGACTTTACATAATCAATTGTGATAACGTCACTAGAGAGGAGTTGTCTAATGGTATTGTGTCTCCGTCGTATGTGACGAGATTTTCCGTTATACATTACGCTCGCCTCTACCTATCATTGCTGATCACAATGTATACATATAGGAGCCAAAGGTTTGGGTCAGAATGGAATATCTTCTAAGAAATTTCGGAGCCATTCAGCTTCTTCACCGGCCTTGTCTAAAGCTATAAATTCTGATTCCATTGTAGAGCGGGCGATGCATGTCTGTTTTGATGATTTCCAAGACTTTGCTCCTCTACCAACGGTGAAAATATATCCACTCGTGGATTTAACTTCAAACGATCCGGTGATCCAATTTGCATCACTATATCCCTCAAGTACTGCGGAATATTTATTATAATGCAAAGCATAGTTTTGGGTGTGTTGTAAATATCCCAAGACTCGTTTCATTGCCATCCAATGAGTTTGATTGGGATTACTCGTGAATCGACTCAGCTTGCTTATAGCACATGCTATATCTGGTCGTGTACAATTCATAATATACATCAAACTTCCCAAAGCTCGTGCAAAGTCCAATTGTGAGTCACTTTCACCTTCATTCTTTTGAAGTGCAAAACTTACATCAATTGGAGTCTTTGCAACATTGAAATTTAAATACTTGAACTTGTCAAGTATTTTTTCAATATAATGTGACTGTGATAATGCTAGACCTTGTGGAGTTTTATGGATCCTAATTCCTAAGATCAAATCAGCAACCCCTAAAACTTTCATGTCAAATTTGCTAGCGAGCATACGCTTCGTAGCATTTACATCGACAATATCTTTTCTCATTATCAATATGTCATCAACATACAAACAAACAATGACTTCATGATTTGGAGTATTTTTAATGTAAACACATTTGTCACACTCATTAATCTTAAATCCATTTGCTAACATTGTTTGGTCAAATTTCGCATGCCATTATTTGGGTGCTTGTTTAAGTCCATAAAGTGACTTAACAAGTCTGCACACTTTCTTTTCTTTACCAGGAACCACAAAACCCTCAGGTTGTTCCATGTAAATTTCTTCCTCCAATTCTTCATTTAAGAAAGTTGTCTTGACATCCATTTGATGGATTTCAAGATTATATACGGCCGACAGTGCCACTAACACCCGAATAGATGTTATTCTTGTTACCGGCGAGTATGTGTCAAAGTAATCAAGGTCTTCTTTTTGTCTATAACCTTTGACCACAAGTCTTGCCTTATATTTGTCAATAGTGTCATCAGCTTTCATTTTCCTTTTAAAAATCCATTTTGATCCTAAAAGTTTATTTCCAGGAGGAAGATCAACTAATTTCATGTATGGTTGTTTAAAATTGATTCAATCTCACTATTGACTGCTTCTTTCTAAAATATTGAATCAGAAGATGACATTGCTGCTTTAAATGTTTGAGGCTCATTTTCAAGCAAGAATGTTACAAAATCTGATCCAAATGAAGTAGATGTCTTTTGACGTTTGCTACGCCTTGGATTCTTTTTGCTTGGTATACCTTCCTTTGGTTCTTCCCGCGGTCGTTTAGATCTTTCACTTGACGACTCACATTCAGTTTTATACGGATAGATATTTTCAAAGAATTCAGCATTATCTGATTCAATTTCCGTATTAACATGAATTTCGGGATTGTCCGATTTGTGAACCAAAAACCGACAAGCTTTGCTGTTTGTAGCATAGCCAATAAAAACACAATCCACAGTTTTTTATCCGATTTTTACCCTTTTGGGCATAGGAACTTGGACCTTCGTTAAACACCCCCACACTTTAAAATATTTCAAGTTGGGTTTTCTTCCTTTCCATAGATCATATGGAATAGATTGTGTTTTGTTATGGGGTACTATGTTGAGTATTCGATTAGCTGTAAGGATAGCTTCCCCCCACAAGCTCTGCGGTAAACCGGAACTAATTAGTAAGGCATTCATCATTTTCTTTAATGTTCGGTTTTTCCTTTCCGCAATTCCATTTGATTGTGGTGTGTAAGGGGCAGTAGTTTGATGAATGATTCTATATTCCAAACATGTCTCTGCAAAAGGAGATTCGTACTCTCCACCCCTATCACTTCTAATCATTTTGATTTTTTATTCAATTGATTTTTGTCACGCCCCGACTTTTCCTAAGCCTTTAATTAGGGCGTGATGACACCTAAACAATTATTTCCCACCAGGAGCACCATTTAATTCTCTTTATTTAGAAATTTAAACTTATATTCAAATACAGAGCTATTAATAAAAATAACAATAAAGAAATCTGTTTATGACTTTATTGAAAACATAACGCGAGCCCATGCTCGTGCAAATACTGTTTCTACATAGACATACTGACAAAGATTATTCTAAGTTGGAAAGGAGACCATCTCACACGGGCATTTTCCGAGACATTGTAACTGACATTCTAAACCTGACGAGTACCAATCCCGAAACAATGGATTTGGTACGACAAGAGGCTGCGGGACGATCGCTAGCCTTGACGTGGAGCCTTTCCTCTATCACGCTTTCCTGAAACATGTTAAATAAAGAGTCAGCCCTACCATCCGGGGCTGAGTGAGGACCTTATCCTGCAATTCAAAGTAACACCACAATATTCCAAGTGCAATCACATTATAACGTAATAAGCATATTGCAAAAACATATTAGGTTACAACACTTTTAAATATGCAGCAACTCCTCATAGGAAATTCTTAGTTTAACTAACACCTTATTTTATCTCGTATTATACGTTAAGACATTCCCTTGGATTTTCATATATTTGTTGCATTTATATATTTGTGAACGCGTACCTCATAGGAAATTCTTAGTTTAACTAACACCTTATTTTATCTCGTATTATACGTTAAGACATTCCCTTACATTTCCATCCATACCCAAAATGACGTTGAAGTCTACCATATCAAGTAGTACTAGGTTCACCATTGTTCCCCTGCCATTCACTTCTAATGGGAAATTATTTACCACCCGAGAGGCCCAAATTGAGGCCCCTACTGGTGTCATAACCTCAAAAGGTTCACTTAAATAAGAAGGTTCTACGTGTAAATTCTTAGCAAAACCCATTGACACATATGAAAATGTTTACGTATTTCTGAATGTGTATTCACTTTACGTTTTGTTGCGGCGTGCAACCCGATCCATTATGTTTACGTATTTGTGAACGCGTATTCACTTTACGTTTTGTTGCGGCGTGCAACCCGATCCATTATGTTTATGTATTTGTGAACGCGTATTCACTTTACGTTTTGTTGCGGCGTGCAACCCGATCCATTATATATTAAAATATTTACGTGAACACGTATTCACTTTTCATATTTTCAGAGGGTCAAATAAATAATATTCTTTTTCCCAACATTCCGCCATTCATACTTGTAATGATTATAACTTTTCAACCATAACTCAAACTAAGGTGTTTCTCAAGCTGAAACTAAGGTAAGACGGGGATCTTTCACTGTACCAAATTTCATTTAAAATTACTATGGGTAACTAACACAAACTTAACCTCAAAACAGTCACATGAAATTTGTTTCGGCAGAATTTTTATTAAACAGAACCAAATCTTAGAATAGTCATAACTCCTAATCTGTAAACCCGTTCAAGCCCCATAAAATCTCAAAACGACGAGAAAAGAGAGCTACACGTCTTCATATGAACCATCCTTTCATATTATGTACCATTTGGTACAGTTTTACACTTTTATTCGCTGCCCTTTCTGGATCTCGATAGATCCGAGGCTGAAACTTTAAACAGCGATAACTCTCAATCCGTAAGTCGGATAGACCTCTGTAAGGTCTCAAAATATCCAAAACAAATAGATATAGAACTTTAATTAAACACCAATTTTCATATTTCTCACGGATTTGTACAGTTTTACGTTTCAACGTCCTGCCCTTCTGGATTCCGATGAATCCGAGGCTGCAACTTCAAACTACAATAACTCTCAACTCGTAAGTCCGTTTTAACCCCTATTTAGTTATATTTGTCCATAACAGAGATATTTACAACCATGTAAATTTTTATATAATTCTAATTAGTAAAACTCAATAAAAACAGTCCGTAATTTTGCCTTTCCGAATTTCGGCCAAATCTAAGGCAGGAACTTTGAACTATGATAACTTTTAAACCGTATGTCCATTTTACCTCATTTTTGGTTCCATATGATCATAATAGATATATGTACCATTATTTCTAATTTCATCAAATTCTAACAATTATAACTCAGTGAAACCAGTTCGTAAAGTTCATGACGCAACTAGTTGTCTAAACAATCAAAAGCTCATTATTTCTTTTCAACACTCAATTATTATTCTAACATGTATTGAACTTAAAATAAAGGATGTTACCAAGAATTTCTGAGTGAGAAAACTCACATTGTACGTGTGAAATGATTGTTGTTCGGTTGCTACAAGGGACCCTTGCTCCCTAGTATTTCTTTTATTGTTGTTCTTCTTGCCCTCTTGTTTTTTCCAGATTTTTCCTCTTCTTGTTCACTTGGTTTTTCCTGATTTTCTAATCTTTATGCTATGTATTTTATTTGTGTATAAGTACAATGTATAAGTAGAGATGGTTGTATAACCTATGAGATGGGGAAGGGTAAGAGTTTAGGGGAATTAAGAGGAGGGGGACGTGCAAGATGATGGCTTTCAATGCCTTTACTACCTTTTACTTATTAACATCAGCACAATGTGCAAATGATGTCCTTTACTTTAGTCCTTTACTTTCAACTCCAGCATAACATTTTGCCCTTTATTTGTTTTATTTTATTTATCTTTTTTTTTTATTTGCTTATATATATTTTTGAAACCAACCAGAAACTATATATATTTTTTCTGGATTTTACATTCTCCCTTTCTTAAGCAACATTCGTCCTCGAATGTGAATAAGGTCGTAACATAATCGCATAGACACAATAATTATTATTGTTATTGTAACAATAATTTGGGACTTCACATTCTCTCTTTCTTAAGAAACATTCGTCCTCGAATGTGAATAAGGTCGTAACATAATCTCATAGACACCCAACAAATTTTGGGATTTTACAAATTTCGGGATTTTACATACATTCTTGTAACAATAATTTGGGATTTCACATTCTCCCTTCCTTAAGCAACATTCGTTCTCGAATGTGAATAAAGTTGTAACACATGCATATAGATACGCAAATAGCACATATATGAAGTACTATTTAACACATTTTTTTTATTACCTTATCCAAAGAGAGATGGATATTTGACTTTCATCACGTCTTCGGCTTCCCAGGTGGCTTCCTCTGTGGAGTGATTCCTCCATAGGACTTTCACGGAAGCAATATCTTTATTCCTAATGCGCTTAACCTTCCTATCAAGTATTTCCACCGGAACCTCTTCATATTGAAGCTCTTCATTAAGAACTATCTCCTAGGGAAGGATGACGTGACTTGGATCGTGCAAGTATTTTCGTAACATTGACACATGAAATACCGGATGCAATGCTTCCAGCTCTTGTGGGAGTGCTAATTCGTAAGCCACATTCCCCACTCTTCGCAAGATCTCATATGGCCCAATAAACCTTGGGCTCAATTTCCCTTTCTTACCAAAGCGCATCACTCCCTTCATTGGGGACACTTTTAAAAATACTTTCTCCCCCTCTTGAAATTCAAGATCTCTTTTCTGATGATCCGCATAAGACTTATGACGGTTATGAGCTGTTTTGATCCGCCTCCAATCATCTCAGACCTTATCATTTGTTTCGAATGACTTCAGTCCGAATAAGGCGTCACCCACCTCGAACCATCCAAGTGGAGACCTACATTTTCGTCCATATAATGCTTCAAACGGGGCCATTTGTATGCTAGAGTGAAAACTATTGTTGTAGGCGAACTCAATTATACATAGATGGTCCAACCAGCTTCCCTGAAAATCTAACACACAAGATCGCAACATGTCCTCAAGTGTTTGAATTGTTCGCTCGGCTTGCCCATCTGTTTTCGAGTGGAAAGTCGTGCTTAACTTAACTTTTGTCCCGAGACCCTGCTGGAAACTTTGCCAAAAGTGTGAGGTGAATCTGGAACCCTATCTCAAATAATTTGTAAAGAAATCTCGTAACCGCACAATCTCCTTCAAATAAATTTCATGCGCATCAGGTGCGCGATACGTAGTCTTGACCGTAAGAAATGGGCTGACTTTTGTAAGCGATCAACAATCACCCAAATAGAATCATACTCTTCTCGAGTTTTCTGAGACCGCCATAAAATCCATATGAATCGCCTCTCATTTCCACACGGGGAATCCAATGTCCTGAAGTAATCCGCCAGGTTTTTGATGTTCAGCTTTCACCTGCTGACATATAAGACACCTCCCGACAAACTCCGCAATGTCTTTCTTCATCCCGTCCCACCAGTAATTTGCCTTGAGGTCCTGATACATTTTTGTTGACCCTGGATGAATGGAATATCTTGTGTTGTGACCCTCATCTAAGATCTTCCTCCTTAGATCCTTTACCTTAGGAACACATAACCTACCCTTATACCGAAGGGTTCCGTCATTAACTCCCAATGTAAACTGTTAAGGTTTTCCTTGTTGAATCCTCTCCCGAAAACCAACAAACTCCGTATCCTCAAACTGACGCTAAGGCAGACTGCGAGGTATCATGTACCACCACCCTACCTTCACCGATCTCAGTTAAACTAACCCCGAGGTTTCCCAATTTTTGTACCTCATGAACAATACCCCTCTTTTGTATTGCCAAATGGGCCAAGCTGCCCATTGATCTCCCATCGAGCGCCACCACCACGCTGGCTTTCCTGCATGGTAAAGAATACTAAGGTCATAATCCTTAAGCAACTCTAACCATCTTCTTTGTCGGAGATTCAAATCCTTCTGTGTGGTTATGTACTGCAAACTCTTATGATCTGTAAATATGTCCACATGCACACCATACAAATAATGTCTCCATATTCGTAAGGCAAACACCACCGCAGCCAATTCCAAGTCATGAGTTGGATAATTCTTCTCATTTATCTTCAATTTTCTAGATGCATACGCAATAACCTTTCCAAACTGCATCAAGACAGATCCTAACCCAACTCTAGAGGCATCACAATAGACTGTGAACCCTTCTTGTCCCGATGGTAAGGTTAGAACTGGTGCGATAGTCAACAATTCCTTTAGTTTCTGAAAACTTGCTTCACATGCTTCTGAACACTGGTACTTAACCGCTCTTTGAGTCAACTGGGTCAAGGGAGCAGCAAGACTAGAAAAGCCTTTTACGAATCTTCTATAATACCCAGCCAAACCCTAGAAACTTTTAACCTCTGTCGGAGTGGTCGGTTTTGGCCAGTTATTCACTGTTTCTATCTTCTGGGGGTCTACCATAATTTCATCATTTGACACAAAATTCACACTTTGAAAATTTAGCATATAGTTTCTCATGTTTCAAGACTTGAAGCACTACCCTCAGATGTTCTTCATGTTCTTCAACACTCTTACTGTAAATTAGGATATCATCTATGAACACAATCACGAACAAATCTAAGAATGGTTTGAAGATTATGTTCATTAAATCCATAAAAGTCGTTGGGGCATTGGTTAACCCAAAAGACATGACCAAGAACTCATAATAGTCGTATCGGGTTCTAAAGGTTGTTTTGGATATATCATCTGGATTTATTTTCAGCTGATGATATCCCGAACGGAGATCAATCTTGGAAAAATAGCTAGTTCCCTGAAGTTAGTCAAAAAGATCATTGATTCTTGGTAATGGGTATCGGTTCTTGATCGTGACCGTATTGAGCTGCCTATAATCGATGCACATTCGGAGCGATCCCTCTTTCTTCTTCACAAACAGGACTGGTGCATCCCAAGGGGAAACACTAGGCCTTATAAAGCCTTTATCCAGAAGATCCTTCAATTGTTCTTTTAACTCCCCCAATTCAGCTGGGGCCATTCGATATGGAGGAATAGAAATGGGTCTTGTACCCGGAATTAACTCTATAGCAAACTCTACCTCTCTATCCGGAGGAAGGCCTGGAAGATCTTCAGGAAAAACCTCTGTAAAATTCCGAACAATAGGAACATCATTCACTGTTGGGGATTCTTTTTGGGTATCCACTATATTAGCCAGATATGCGTACTCCACTCTGTGACTTCTCAATAACCTTTGAGCCCCAAGGTAGGAAATAAACTGACCTGGGGATATTCCAATCCTACCCCTTATAACAATTTCTGGTTTTCCGGAAAAAGTTAATCTCACTATCTTTCGCCGACAATCTAACATGGCATAACATGCCGACAACCAATCCATACCCAAAATGACGTTGAAGTCTACCATATCAAGTAGTACTAGGTTCACCATTGTTCCCCTGCTATTCACTTCTAATGGGAAATTATTTACCACCCGAGAGGCCCAAATTGAGGCCCCTACTGGTGTCATAACCTCAAAAGATTCACTTAAATAAGAAGGTTCTACGTGTAAATTCTTAGCAAAACCCATTGACACATATGAGAATATTTACGTATTTCTGAATGTGTATTCACTTTACGTTTTGTTGCGGCGTGCAACCCGATCCATTATGTTTACGTATTTGTGAACGCGTATTCACTTTACGTTTGGTTGCGGAGTGCAACCCGATCCATTATGTTTACGTATTTGTGAACGCGTATTCACTTTACGTTTTGTTGCGGCGTGCAACCCGATCCATTATATATTTAAATATTTACGTGAACACGTATTCACTTTTCATATTTTTCAGAGGGTCAAATAAATAATATTCTTTTTCCCAACATTCCGCCATTCATACTTGTAATGATTATAACTTTTCAACCATAACTCAAACTAAGGTGTTTCTCAAGCTGAAACTAAGGTAAGACGGGGATCTTTCACTGTACCAAATTTCATTTAAAATTACTATGGGTAACTAACACAAACTTATCCTCAAAACAGTCACATGAAATTTGTTTCGGCAGAATTTTTATTAAACAGAACCAAATCTTAGAATAGTCATAACTCCTAATCTGTAAACCCGTTCAAGCCCCATAAAATCTTAAAACGACGATAACAGAGAGCTACACGTCTCCATGTGGACCATCCTTTCATATTCTGTACCATTTGATACATTTTTACACTTTTATTCGCTGCCCTTCCTGGATCTCGATAGATCCGAGGCAGAAACTTTAAACAGCGACAACTCTCAATCCGTAAGTCGGATAGACCTCTGTAAGGTCTCAAAATGTCCACAACAGAGAGATATAGAACTTTCACTTAACACCAATTTTCATATTTCTCACGGATTTGTACAGTTTTACGTTTCAAAGTCCTGCCCTTCTGGATTCCGATGAATCCGAGGCAGCAACTTCAAACTACAATAACTCTCAACTAGTAAGTCTGTTTTAACCTCTCTTTAGCTATATCTGTCCGTAACAGAGATATTTACAACCATGTAAATTTTTATATAATTCTAATTAGTAAAACTCAATAAAAACAGTCCGTAATTTTGTCTTTCCGAATTTCGGCCAAATCTAAGGCAGGAACTTTGAACTATGATAACTTTTAAACCGTATGTCCATTTTACCCTATTTTTGGTTCTATATGATCATAATAGAGAGGTGTACCATTATTTATAATTTCATCAAATTCTAACAATTATAACTCAGTGAAACTAGTTCGTAAAGTTCATGACGCAACTAGTTGTCTAAACAATCAAAAGCTCATTATTTCTTTTCAACACTCAATTCTTATTCTAACATATATTGAACTTAAAATAAAGGATGTTACCAAGAATTTCGGAGTGAGAAAACTCACATTGTACGTGTGAAATGATTGTTATTCGGTTGCTACAAGGGACCATTGCTCCTCAGTATTTCTTTTATTGTTGTTCTTCTTGCCCTCTTGTTTTTTCCAGATTTTTCCTCTTCTTGTTCACTTGTTTTTTCCTGATTTTCTAATCTTTATGCTATGTATTTTGTTTGTGTATAAGTACAATGTATAAGTAGAGATGATTGTATAACATATGGGAGGGAGAATGGTAAGAGTTTAGGGGAATTAAGAGGAGGGGGACGTGCAAGATGATGGCTTTCAATGCCTTTACTACCTTTTACTTATTAACATCAGCACAATGTGCAAATGATGTCCTTTACTTTAGTCCTTTACTTTCAACTCCAGCATAACGTTTTGCCCTTTATTTGTTTTATTTTATTTATCTTTTTTTTTGCTTATATATATTTTTGAAACCAACCAGAAACTGTATATATTTTATCCGGATTTTACAATTTTCCACTTCGTTCTTGTATTGCTTAAATGCATTAATTGCTTCATCTTTACTATTAAGCAAATACACATAACAGTATCGAGTGCAATCGTCAATGAAAGTTATAAAATACTTTTTTCCACCACGAGATGGTATTGACTTCATATCACATATATTTGTGTGAATTAAGTCTAAAGGATTTGAATTCCTATCAATAGACTTATATGGATGTTTAACAAACTTAGATTCAACACAAATTTCACATTTTGATTTGTTACACTCGAATTTAGGCAATACTTCTAAATTAATCAATTTTCACAAGGTTTTGTAATTGACATGTCCTAAACGAACATGTCATAAATCATTTGACTCCAATAAGTAAGACGAAGCTGAATTTTCATTAATACTGTCAACAACCATTACATTGAGTTTGAAAAGGCCCTCGGTGAGGTAGCCCTTTTCCTATGAACATATCATTCTTACTAATTACAATTTTCTCACTAACCAACACGCACTTAAACCCGTTCTTGACGAGTAGTCCGGCTGAAACTAAATTCTTCCGAATTGTTGGAATGTGCAGAACATTGTTGAGAGTCAGGACCTTGCTGAGAGTCATCTTCAGAAGTATCTTCCTATATCCTTCAACCTTGGTTGTTGCAGTATTTCCCATAAACAGTACCTCTTCGGGTCCAGCGGGAGCATAGGTTGCAAATGTTTCTTTTGCAGCGCAAACATGTCGAGTGGCACCAGAATCAAGTCACCACTTCTTTGGGTTTCCAACTAAATTGCACTCTGACAGCATTGCACACAGATCATTCATATCAATTGTCATTATTTGTTTGTCACTGTCAAATCGACAAACTGTTTTACTTAATAAAACCAGAATAGCAATTAAATCACAGACTCAAACGATGAAGATTTTATTTCTTCTAATCGGAGTATAATTATGAAACTTAAACGATGAAGATTTTATTTCTTCAAATCGTAATTTGAACGATGAAGATTTTATTTCTTCAAATCGCAGTATAATTATGAAGCTTTAGTATTCCAATGAAGTTTTTATATCTTCGAGTCAGAATACTAATATTCATATGGAGTATAAAACTACACAAGTTTTAATCTCCTTAAACAGAACGATGAAATTTTTATGTTCTTCAAATCGTTGTACAAGTATCGCATGAGTAAGTCAAATTCATTCTTACTACCTTGAAAATAATCTTCACGTATTTCATGCAACAAATATAATACACAATGGTGAAGATTTTATTTCTTCAAACCGAATCAATTATGCTTGAAACGAAGTGCAGTAGATTGTATGTTGTGTACTTGATGAAGTTTTTATATCTTCAAATCAAGTACCCAAATGAGTAGAAAGTTATGAAAACTTTAATCTCAACCGAAGTAGAAAATCCGAAGATTTTAGTCTCCAAACAACATATAAGAAAAACATTTTTCCCCCTCTGAAAACACCTTTTTTTTCCTTTTGAAAAACACTTTTTTCCTGGACTTTAATATTCCAACGAAGTTTTTATATCTTCAAGTTAGAATATGAAATTACATACGGAGTAGAAAACAACACAGGTTTTAATCTCCAACCAGAATACAGATTAAAATAAAATAAACCTAATTTCCTTAAGATTGTTGATATAATAATATGTATTCGGTTAAATAACGTTTCAACACAATCTGTTAAACACTTAGTAAAACAGATTACACGGTATAAACAATACTTAACAGTAAATTGATCATGAAATAGTAAACGAAAACAGAATATGTTTTGAAAAATAATTTCAGAATATATTCGAGCTCACTTAGTTCAAAGTGTGTCCTTAAGGAAATTATTCCCCTCACAGTACAGATTCCGGTAGCAGCGAACCACTCAACGGCAGTATATCACACAGAATGAATAAGAATAAATTTTCGAATTGTAGAGAAATTCGTATTAGAATGAGTGAATAAATTCTTGGAACAAATCAAGAATTTATAGGTTTTGGAGGTACCATTTATCAATCAATCGATCTTTTGACAAATCCAAATCAAAAGCCGAAGCCGAGCCGAGCGAGCGACGATGACGGCGCGAGGGGTCCTTGCCATCTCAACCCTTTTAGCAACTAGAGAATGTGTAATGTAATATATACACCTCTCTTTCCTTCTCTTTTTTCGATGTGGAACAAAAGAGCCTTTTACTCCCTTTAATTTTCATCTCATCATTTCTAATTCACCAATATCAAAACCCAACATATTTCCTATTGGTAATAAGTCTCAAGTCTATTCCATTTTTCTTCATTAAGCACTTTCATTAAGACACAATTTGAAAAGGGATATTAAATGTTTTCAATAGGAGGGAATTCAATAATAATCAACTCAAACTTTTTTGCGCCAAACACGACCTTGTTTCTCATTTTTTCTGTCTCCATACATCTCCACAAAATGGCAAAGCCGAACGAAAAATTAGAATCATAAACAACTTAGTTGGTGCCCTCCTTGCTAACGCCCCCCCCCCCCCCCCTCCCCACACACACACACATTTTTTGGCATTACACTTTATCAATGTCAACCCATCTCTTGAACATTCTCCCAAACAAGTCTCTCAAACACAAGTCTTTCACTCAAGTTCTCTATCTTCGGGATCCTTCCAATAAACATTTATGAACCTTTGGATGTATATGATACCCCACAATTCTTCCACACAAATCAACAAGCTGCAACATCGGTCATCCCCGTTCATCTTTCTTGGCTACCCCCCAATCATCGAAGTTACAATTGTTATGACTTGTCAAGCCTAAAAATAATCATTTCTCGGTATGTCATATTCGATGAGTCCCAATTTCCCTTTGCCAAACTCAATTCTCCATCCCCAAATTTCTATGAATTCCTAAATGATGGCCAAAATCTCCTTCTAATTCATCACTTGCAAAATCAGTCGACACCGACAACCGTCCCCACCATTGTTGTCTCGAGGTGGGCAGTCCACCCAACCCCGCAATAAGAGCCTCGGAACAGTGTATCACGGCCTTCTGTCTCGGTTGTCTCTCGGCCAGTGTTATACCCCGTAGTTCTGACCCTACGTATGAGAGCGTACGAAAGCATGTAAGACTTAAAATTTTCAAAGGATAGGTTGACGGATTATTCCGGACGGGTTTTAGTCAACTTTGATGCGGGTTATGACCCGATACATTGAGAGTTCCTAAGTGTTTCAAAGTCCTAGGGCGTAGTTCGTGGAGTCTAGATTCCAACGCAACCAACCGCTCGCCGATAGGACGCCTGAGTAGGAAGTTATGAGAGTTACAAGTTCGGGCGCAATGACGTAAATGTGTTTCGACAGCGCGACAGGACGCGCGCCGGATGCAGGTCGCGCGCAAAGTTCAGAGAGGTCGCTGAGGTAGCGCACGCGCGCCAGATGCAGGGCCGCACCGAGGCGGATTTTGGGCGGAAAAACTTAGAAAAGTCATATTTTCTTTTAAAGACTGGGAGGGTGACAAGTGTCCTCCATCCGATTTCTCAGATGCAATATATTGACCAAGTCTTAAAGACTTGGTCATCTTCCAATTTCTCTCCTCTCTAAAAATCAGCTCCTCCTTCTCTCTACATTTCCAAAGGAAATCCAAGCCTAAGGAAAATCTGAAAAGTTAAGAACAAAAAGGAAGCTTGTGGCTAGCTTGTGGTGGTGTTCTGGCAGGAAGCTAGCAAAATATTTGGAATAAGTTTGGCTAAAACTCTAAGGTAATGATTCTTCCTTTAGATTTAGTTTATAGTGTTGCATGTTAAGAAGAAAGAACTTGTGGTAGTAAATGATGCTCTTAGAGTCATCAGCATGCTAGAAATGTGGTTTGGATATGAAAAATGGGTTAAGAAGAGATTATGAGCATGTTGTAGCCTAAAAACTACCTTAGAATTGTTAAGTGAATTATTGTAACTTATGGGGCAGAATTTTACACACCCAAGTTTAGGTGTGTAATCCCCTTTGAATTGTTGGATTGATTGAGCCTTAAATGTGGCAATTGGATGATAAATTCGGCCTTGAGAAAGGTGGCAAAGTGAGTAGAAACAAAGGAAATGCTGCCCAATTTTCCATAGAATTTAGTGACTTTGAACTTGGATTGTTCTACATTAAGATTAGAGGTTAATAAACGTATCATGGTTATTTTAGGTTGACATATTACTTCATGTAGTTGGACTTAGCAAGTGGATTGATCAAAAGGTATGTGAAGCTTTCCTATCTCTCGAGCATGAATAGATGAAACTATGAGTACCTGAGACGTACAAGATTTGGTATTCTTACTTGTTTTAAGTATATAATGACTTGTTTCATTTTAAGAATGTATAAGTCTCTTAGTTAGGGGAAAAGTATGATTTTACTAAAGTATAGAGTTAATATAACAACTTTATGGGAAGTTGGTTTATTAGCTTCATAAAAAGTTAAAGAGAAGAGATTTACTCTAAGTAAGATAAGTATATGAAGAGACAATTTGATTTTAAGGCATCAATTGCCCAAAGGTTTTATGTATGAAAAAGAGTCACTTTTAAAAGAATTGAAGTATGTAGTACTTGGGTTAAATTCCCGGTTTTCTTTTATTAAAGATACGATTAAGTGCCTTAAGTAAACTAAAATGAGAGGGTATATGAACAAGACTAATAAGAAGTTATAAGTTTTCTTAACTTATTTATGATTATGATATGATGACAGTTTGAGCTAGGGTAAGAGTATATCTGAGGGGCAAGCCCCAAGATCGTTATACCACCTTCTCCAGGGTAAGAGTATGTCTGAGGGGCAAGCCCCAAGATCGTCATACCACCTTCTTCAGTGTAAGAGTATATTTGAGGGGCAAGCCCCAAGATCGTTATACCGGGCTTATCAGTAAGAGTATATCCGGCGGAAAGCCCCAAGATCGTTATACCATCCGCCTGTGGTAAGAGTATATCCGGCGGAAAGTCCCCAAGATCGTTATACCACCTGCTCCGTGGATTTGCTACCCACGATGCGAGGAATACCTCACGCGAGTCCTTATGGGCTTACGCGGTGAAATAGTCCCACGCGGACGGCACACTATGCGAGAATACCTCACGCGGTCCACAGGACCTATGCGGTGAAATAGTCCTGTGAGTAGGGTGCTTATTGATACTACTGGCAGGTACCCTGTTTTGATCCTAAGGCCCCTATTTTATGCAGTATTATATATATATACTTGTCACTCTCATTGTTAGTAAGGCACAGTAAAAGGTATTTTATTGTCTTCCATGACTCCAGCTTACTTTAGACTTATGATATCATTATTATAGTATTTTCCAGCTTTACATACTTGGTACATATCAGGTAACGACCCTTCCTGGGCCGCTCACGCCGCAGGTGGTAAGCGATTGAGGATCCTCGCTCTAGGATCACTATTCCGGTGTCAGAAGCTCCATTCCTCCGGAAGCTTGTCTATTGTTACGGATATTCCCTGATGCTATAGGTTTTTGTACATTCAGGGGTATGGCGGGGCCCTGTCCTGCCACAGTTGTTATCTTTAGAGGTCTGTGGTCACCTATGTGTTTTGGGCTATAAGAACCCGTTGTACTACTATACTTTTGTTTAAAGAATGTTTTATGGAAGACAGCCTTATCGGCTGGCTAACGATGTTTACCTTTTTATAAGTTATGTGTTATGTATGTTCCGCTGATATTCTCTGACATATACCTGACAGGGTACCCCGGTAAGGTACCAGTCGTGGCCCCGGGGTCGGGTCGTGACAGCCAGCCTCCCTCTCCCCAACGCCACTATCCCTTATTGGCCCCAACCCCTACTCCCGGGAGTCCACCCAGTCCCGCCTTCACTTCTCGGCCACCCCATCCCTTCCAACCTTCTAGATGGAGCCAGGTTAGGTCACTTCGATCGCTTAAGCCCTTACTGCGGTAGAGAAGGACGCTTTAGTTGGCAAGGTTATATGGTCTATAATTCTGCCCGGGGTCGGGTCGTGACAGCCAGCCCCCCTCTCCCCAACGCCACTATCCCTTATGCGGGTGAAATAGTCCCATGCGGGCGGGTACAGCCTATGCGAGGAATACCTCATGCGGGTCCACAGGACCTATGCGGGTGAAATAGTCCTAGGAGTAGGGGTGCTTATTGATACTACGGGCGAGGTACCCTGTTTTGATCCTAAGGCCCCTATTTTATGCAGTATTATATATATATACTTGTCACTCTCATTGTTAGTAAGGCACAGTAAAAGGTATTTTATTGTCTTCCATGACTCCAGCTTACTTTAGACTTATGATATCATTATTATAGTATTTTCCAGCTTTACATACTTGGTACATATCAGGTAACGACCCTTCCTGGGTCGTCACGCCGCAGGTAAGGGTAAGCAGATTGAGGATCCTCGTTCTTAGGATCACTATTCCGGTGTCAGAAGCTCCATTCCTCCGGAAGCTTGTCTATTGTTACGGATATTCCCTGATGCTATAGGTTTTTGTACATTCAGGGGTATGGCGGGGCCCTGTCCCGCCACAGTTGTTATCTTTAGAGGTCTGTGGTCACCTATGTGTTTTGGGCTATAAGAACCCGTTGTACTACTATACTTTTGTTTAAAGAATGTTTTATGGAAGGCAGCCTTATCGGCTGGCCAGCGATGTTTACCTTTTTATAAGTTATGTGTTATGTATGTTCCGCTGCTATTCTCTGACATATACCGATGGTGGTACCCTGAAGGTACCGGGCCGTGGCCCGGTCGGGTCGTGACAAATTTCCTCTCCCCAACGCCACTATCCCTTATTGGCCCCAACCCCTACTCCCGGGAGTCCACCCAGTCCCGCCTTCACTTCTCGGCCACCCCATCCCAGTCTTGTCCAACCTCCCACGGCACACACACGGACAATGAAAACTCATGTTATGCACGATATTTTAAAACCCAAACAGATATTTAACTTGTCCACTTCAGTTGCCCCTCTCTTATTCCTCGTAATATGAAAGATGTCTTGTCCGATCCTAATTAGAAAAATGCAATAATTAGCGAAAATAATACTCTTATTGAAAATAAGACATGGGATCTACTACCTCGTCTTCCCGGTGCTAATATTATTCGTTCTATGTGTATTTTTTGACATAAATTTGATGGTTCTTTTGAGAGGCACAAGGCATGTCTTGTAGGTGATGACATGTCTCAACAGATGGGAGTGAGTGGATTGTGATGAAACTTTCAGCCCGGTGGTAAAACTAGATATTATTCGGATCGTTCTCAGTATTGCTTTGTCCAAGTTTTGGCATATTCATCAGCTTGACGTTAAAAATGCTTTCTTGCATGAAGACATTCATGAAATCATATATATACATCAGCCTATGGGATTCAGGGATCCGATTCATCCGGTGTATGTGTCCTTTGAAAAAATCACTCTATATATTGAAACAGGCTCCTCGTGCATGGTACCAACGGTTTGCAGATTTAAATCCTCTATCGGGGTTTCACATAGCAAATCTAATCATTCAATGTTCATATATGATAAGGATAATGACATGGCATACATCCTACTATATGTTGATGATATTATCCTCACCACATCTTTTCATGTACTTCGTCGATCCATTATGTCACTCATTTTCTCTGAGTTTGTGTTACACCCCATAATTCCAGGGCATATAAGGGAGAACGTAAGTAAGAAAATAAGATTTGAATGTTGGAAGGAAAGAATATTCACATTTTCTATAAGGAATAATTTTGGATATAAAAATAAATGTGACGACGAGAAGTAGTACTGGTATTGAATTTTTTTCAATAGAGTGTAGCCAGAAAAGGCAGAAAATGAGCTCCCGAAACATAAAGGACGAAAGTTGGCAGATCAGGACGAAATATTGCAGCACTGTGGTGCCGGAGTGTAGGACCGCGGTGCCATAACTACTGAGAGTCGCAGTACTTTCGACACCGCAGTGCCATTCTGCAGGACCGCGGTGCCTATGCGGGAATTTCAGAAAATTTGCTAAGTGTGGAAGATATTTTGTGACAAGTGGACAAGTGGGTCTACTTGGGTCCCCCTCCACTTGTGTAATATACACCTTTTAGATACAAGTCTTGCAAGAATTTGATCACAAATAGCTTCATCATCCAAAGCCTCTTCTCCCTTCTCTTCTCCTACAAGTTTCGAACCATAGCCAAAGTGAAGAACAAGACTAAGTTATTTTTCAAGATTAAGCTCATTAACCAAGTTCTAAGACAAGGTTAATACTCCAAAGAGTGGGTTATGGTTATTGCCGAAACTGCCTTGAAACCCTAAGCTTGGAAATTAACTTTTTGGAATAGAAACAAGAAAGTAAGATGGTTACAAGCTCGTAGAGGATACGTGTGTGTTATTGTAACGTGTAGAAGTGGTGCTAAAGTGAAGTAGTGTGCCGAGAACTTGAGGACAGTTTTGGCTAAAGTGAAGGTAAGATTTATTCTTCCTCTTTAAGGATAATGGAAGTTATATGATATTGTAGTTAAGAGATGAACTTGTGCTAAGTGAAATGGAGAATAAGAAGTGTATGTGACAGTTTGGCATGTTAGTCGATTTTGAGACTATTTTTGTTATATTGGAATTCGTTGGTTATTATTGTTGTTATCGTCACTTGTTGCATGTTAAAATGAAGGAATCTTGTTGTTGAAAGTTGATATGGTTTATATAAAAGTGTTGAAATATGAATTGGATAATAAGGAATTATGAAAAGGGTTATGGAATAGGTTGTTGGCCGAGAACTGCATGAAACTGTGAGACATTGTGGTGCTATTTTAGGGGCTATTTTGTGGGGTTATAATGCTGAAAATTCAGTTATAATTATGCATGTTTAAATGTGTTAATTGTTAACGTATGTCCTAAAAGAATAAGGGTATAAAAAGGTGTAGAAAGGCTTCACATTTTACCCTCGTTGTATTGGATTATAGACTGTTTTATATGGATTAAGAGGCCGGATTAACATAAGAAGTATGTGTGTGAATCACCTTGATTGCTTTTTTGGCTGTGTACTTAATTGGTACTTGGTTATTGATGTTATTGGCCTTATTTGTAAGGTGGAAACGTATGTATAAGTAGGGGAAATGCTGCCCGAATTTTTATATAAAGGGAGAGTCATTATGTGGTTTAATATATACTAGTATCATGAAGTTGATAGACGTGTTATTATTATTATAAGTTGAAGTACTGCTTGAGACGTATTCTAGTTGTCAAGTTGGTATAGCCTATAAGGTATGTGAAACTCTTCCTTCTTTCTTTTGGCATGTTCTACGTCTAAACTATAACTGTGGTATTTCTCCATATCTTACTCTACTCTTAGAGGTTAAGGTATATTCATGTTATTGATTCTATGCTAAAAGCATGCCTAAATTGTTCCTAACTCCTTATTAAAGCATATGAGACGGATGTTGATAAGAGTTTTAGTAAGCATGAGAGCCGAGTTGACTCTGCTTACTTAAAAGAATTGGTAAGTATTAAGTGTTGAAACTGGTTTAATAAATAAGTAAGCATGTTATTAGTAGACATGTTAAAACAAGTCATTGCAGCGTTAAGTGAAAAAAGTATTGACAAACGATTATTATATAAATGATTAGAACGTCATCTGCATAGAAACTAAGATATAACCAAATTGTTTTACACTTTCTAGTTCACAGCTGATTAGATAAGATTTCATGATATATTCACTCACGACCCATATAAGAATTAATTAGGCAAATTCGGATCCGTTATCACCAATCAAATACAGGATTATTGGAAATATTCGAGGTATGTGAACTATCCTTTCTTCTTTTGGCATGTTTATATGAAGTAAGTGTACGACAGACGTACATAGTTCTATTGGATCCTAATCCTTAATGATATGTTGGTACCTTGGTTTTTCTAAAATGAGAGTTCATTTTAATGATTGGCACATGATATGTTAGTACCTTGGTTTTATTCCTTTGAGAGTCAAAAGATGAGTTAAATTGCACAAGGTTGCTCATGATAGCTATTCGTGCAAGGGTTATTATTCCATTTACCGAGTCCCTCACTAAAGGGCCGACAATGTTTATATGATTTCACCGAGTCCCAAAATGGACCTGCAATGTTCACCGAGTCCTTCACTAAAGGGACGATAATGGTATATGTATTATAATTCCACGGACAAGATTCGTGATGCGAGTATAGATACTCATGCGGGTATAAAGACCCATGCGGGATCGATTCCCACGAATAATATATGTATATGACTCCACGGACAAGATCTGTGATGCGAGTATAGATACTTATGCGGGTATAAAGATCCATGCGGGTTTGATTCCCACCAATAGTATATGACTCCACGGACAAGATCCTTGATGTGAGTATAGATACTCATGCGGGTTCGATTCCCATGAATATGATATGCATAATGATTATATGGGCATGTGTCCCTGATTTTGACATGACTTTCACTATTTTAAAAGATACAGTTGATTTTATATTTTTAAAAGGCACAGTTGACTCTCATTTTTATAAAATACAGGTACAGTTGATACAAATACAAGAGTACAAAGGGTACAAATGATACAAGGTACAGTTGACTCTTATTTTATATGACACGGTTGGATCTGGCATTTGATTTTCATATTTGTCCCTGTCATTCTTTGGCCAGTTATGATCTTATTTACTGTACTTTATGTTTACATACTTAGTACATTATTTGTACTGACCCCCTTCGGGGGTCTGCGTTCATGCCCGCAGGTATAGGTACACAGTTTGGTGATCCTCGAGCTTAGGATCTTTGCTCAACGTTTTGGGATAGCTCCATTGTTCCGGAGCCTAGTCATTTTGGTACCGGTCCTCCATTATGACTTATGTATTGTCACGACCCGACCCCGGGGCCGCGATTGGTACCCTACCGGGGTACCCTGTCAGGTGAACATCAGAGAATAGCAGCGGAACACACATAACACATAACTTATAAAAAAAAGTAAACATCACTGGCCAGCCGATAAGGCTGCCTTCCATAAAAACATACTTAATCAAAAGTACAGCAATACAACTTATCCTTACAGCCCAAAACACATACGTGACCACATACCTCTAAGGATAACAACTGTGGCGGGACAGGGCCCCGCCATACCCCTAAATATACACAATGCCTATAACATCAGGGAAAAACCGTACCAACAAAACAAGCTTCCGGAGGAATGGAGCTTCTGACACCGGAACAGTGATCCTAAGAACGAGGATCCACCACTCGCTACCCGCACTGCGTATTTAACGCAGCCCTCGGAAGGGTCGCGACACAATATGTACCAAGTATGTAAAACTGGAAAATATTATAACATTAATGTCATAAGTCTGAAAAATAAGCTGGAGTCATGGAAGAAAATCAAAATACAGTACACTGTGCCTTACTAACAATGAGAGTAACAAGTATATACTTTACTGCATAAAAATAAGAGGCTTGTGATCAAAACAGGGTCCCTCGCCCGTAGTATCAATAAGCAATCCTACTCCTGAGACTATTTCACCCGCATGGGTCTTGTGGACCCGCATGAGGTATTCTCGTGATAGGTCGCACTCCCGCATGGGATTATTTCACCCGCATAAGCCCATAGGACTCGCATGAGGTATTCCTCGCATCATGGGTAGCAAATCCACGGAACAGGTGGTATAGCGATCTTGGGGATTTACCCCTCATCTATACTCTTACCCTGAAGCATGTGGTATGACGATCTTGGGGCTTACCCCTCATTCATACTCTTACCCTGAGAAAACAGGTGGTATAACGATCTTGGGGATTTACCCCTCATTTATACTCTACTCAAGGTGGTATGACGATCTTGGGGCTTGCCCCTCATTCATACTCTTACCCTGGAGAAGGTGGTATAACGATCTTGGGGCTTGCCCCTCATTTATACTCTTACCCTAGCTCAATCTATCCATCATATCATAATCATATATATACAAGTTACGAAAGCTCATACTTCTTATTAGTCTTGTTCATATACCCTCTCATTTTAGTTTACTCAAGGCACTAACATATTTGATATAAAAAAAAATGACTCTTTTTCACATACTTATATTCTTTTAAAGTACCACATACTTATATTCTTTTAAAAAAATGACTCTTTTTCATATAAAACCTTTGGGCAATTGATGCCTTAAAATCAATTTGCCTTTCATAAATCAAGTCACTTGTCCTTACTTATCTTACTTAGAGTAAATCTCTTCTCATTATCCTTTCATAAAGCTAACACACCAACTTCCCATAAAGTTGTTATATTAACCCTATACTTTAATAAAATTACACTTTTTCCATAACCAGGGGACTTATACTTTTTAAAACGAAACAAGTATTATATACTTAAGACAAGTAAGAATATCAAATCTTGTACGTCTACCGTACTACATAGATACAACTACTCATGCTCAAGAGATAGGAAAGCTTTACATACCTCTTCGGTCAATCCACTTGCTAAGCCCAAACTACCGCAAGTAATATGTCAACCTAAAATAACCATGATACGTTTATTAACCTCTAATTTCAATGTAGAATAATTCAAGTTCAAAGTTACTAATTTCTATGGAAAATTGGGCAGCATTTCCTTTGTTTCTACATACTTTGCCACCTTTTTCAAGGCCGAATTCAACATCCAAACGCCACATCTTAGGCCCAACAATCCAAACATTTCGAAGGGGATTACACACCTAAACTTGGGTGTGTAAAATTCTGCCCCATAAGGTACAACAATTCACTTAACAATTTTAAAGTAGTTTGTAGGCTACAACATGCTCATAATATCTTCTTAACCAATCCTTTCATATCCAAACCACATTTCTTACATGCAATGAATCTAAGAGCATTATTTACTACTACAAGTTCCTTCTTCTTCACATGCAACATCAATAACTAGCTACAAGAGAAGAAATATTACCTTTAGAGCTTTAGCTAAAATTATTCCAACAACTTTGCTAGCCTCTTTTCCAAGAACACCACCACAATAACTCCTACAAGCTAGCCACAAGATTCCTTCTTGTCCTTAACTTTTCAGATTTTCCTTAGGCTTTGAATTCCTCTTGGAATTTTAGAGAGAAGTGAGAGCTTTAGCTTAGAGAGAGAGAGGGATTTGAAAGATGACCAAGTCTTCAAGACTTGGTCAATATAAGACATGCAAGAATTCAGATGGGGGGACACTTGTCACCCACCCATGACCTCTTTTAAAATAAAACAGTGCAGAAATCCCCACTCAACTTCGCAGAACCCGCCGCCTGCGCAGCTGGCCACAATAAACTTCCGCCTCAGACTTTCGTGCCGCGTCTGCTTCCCGGCCAAGGCGCGCTGCAACTTCAGCGACCTCGAATATCCGAGCCGCTGCCTCGCATCCGCGCCGCCCTCGCTGCTTCGTCCAAACGCATTTCTGTCCGTCACAAGACCGAATTGTAACTCCCATAACTTCCTACTCCGATGTCCTATCGACGAACGGTTGGTTGCGTTGGAAACTAGCCTCAACGAACTACGTACTAGGCCTTTGAAATACTTAGGAACTCTCAATGTACCGGGTCATAACCTGCCTCAAAGTTGACCAAAACCCGTCCGAAACAATCCGTCAACTTATCTTGCGAAAATTTTAAGTCTTACTCACTTTCGCACGCTCTCACACGTATGGCCAGAACTACGGGGTATAACATTCTCCCTCCCCTTAGAAACATTCGTCCCGAATGTTCCTTTTAGGCTTACTCAAATCACAATATCGACATAGACCCTCTTAACTATTCTTTTTGCAATAAAAGATGCTCCACGAGCCACAACAATACTCAAGCAAAAGTTCCAATTTAAAACTATCAAGCAAGAAAGTAGGTTACCTGGAGGTATAGGAAATAAGTGAGGATACTTCTTCATCATGTCATCCTCTGCTTCCCACGTCATCTCCTCCCTGTTCTCGTTCCGCCATAATACTTTGACGGAAGCCACGTCCTTCGTCCGAAGTCGCCTAACCTGATGATCGAGTATCGCTATGGGACTCTCCTCATACGATAACTCCTCTGTCACCTGGACATCATGAATCGGGTGCACTCTAGATGGATCTCCAATACATTTCCGCAACATAGATACGTGAAACACTGGATGTACTGTCTCCAAATCGGACGGCAGATCCAACTCATAGGCAACCTTGCCTACCCTACGGACAATCTGATAAGGCCCAATGTACCTTGGGCTAAGTTTCCCCTTCTTTCCAAATCTCATCACGCCCTTCATGGGTGACACCTTCAGAAAGACCCAATCATCAACCTCAAACTCCAAGTGTCGACGTCGATGATCTACATACGACTTCTGTCGACTCTGAGCTGACAATAACCGCTCCTGGATAAGCTTCACCTTATCCATCGTCACGAACCAAGTCCGCCCGACTAATCGAACTTCTCCCACCTCGAACCAGCCTATCGGTGACTGCACTTCTTCCGTATAAGGCCTCATAAGGCGCCATCCGAATACCGTAATGGTAGTTGTTGTTATAAGCAAACTCCACAAGAGGTATATGATCCTCCCAACACCCTCGAATCAATAACACAAGCCCGCAGATATCCTCGAGTGTCCGGATAGGCGCTTGCTTGTCATTGGCCCGAGGATGAAACGTCGTCCGAGACTCACCGGTCCCTAATCCCTTCCGAAAGACCTCCGTGGTTAGCCGTGAACTAGGCTCCTCTCGCGAAATAATCGATACAGCACTCCGTGCGCCTCACAATCTCTCGATATACGCCTATCATAATCCTCGCCGAAAAAGTCGCCCCGATCGGAAGAAAATGGGCTGATTTCGCCACCGCCGACGATAACCCAAATGGAATCATGCTTCTCCGAGTGGAAGGTAACTCGTAATAAAATCCATATTTACCACATCCCACTTCCAAGTCGGAATATCAATAGCTCGCAATGACCCACCGGGCTTCTGGTGCTCAACTTTGACCTGCTGACAATTCGGGCACTGCGCTACGAACTCCGCAACGTCCCTCTTCAGGTCATCCCACCAATACACGCATTTGAGGTCATGATACATCTTAGTCGAACCCGGATGAATAGAATAACGAGCACCGTGCGCTCTCCGCAATCTGCCGACGGTCCTCACATCGGGGAACACACAACCGCCTCAAATCTTAACACCCAATCCGCGCTACCAAATAGACTCTTCTTTCAAAAGCGGCATCTCGATACCGTACCATAATCGGATCCTCATACTGTCGCCTCTTCACCTCCTCGACGATGGAAGACTCGGCAACCTCTCGAACACGAACTCCATCACTATCAGAATCAACCAAACGAACCCCAAGGCTCGCTAGCTGATGTAACTCTCGGACCATATCCCTTTCTCCGTTGTACATCGCATGCACTACCCATCGATCTGCGACTGGGCATCTGCAACTACATTGGCCTTCCATGGTGGTATAGAATATCAACATCGTAATCCTTAAGCAACTCCAACCACCGCCTCGCCGCAAGTTCACTCCTCGTCAAGATATACTGGAGACTCTTGTGGTCTGTGTAAATATCCACATGAACTACATAAAAATAATGTCTCCAGATCTTCAAGGCATGAATCACTGCTGCTAACTCCAAGTCATGTGTGGAATAGTTCTTCTCATGCTTCCTAAGCTGTCGAGATGCGTAAGCTATAACCTTGCCGTGTTGCATCAGCACGCACCCAAGCCCGACACTTGACGCGTCACAATAAACCACATATCCATCTAAACCCTCTGGAAGAGTAAGAATCTGGGCGCCAACTTCTTTTATCAACTGGAAACTTTCCTCACAAGTATCCGTCCACCGGAACATAGCTGCCTTCTGAGTCAGCTTAGTCAAAGGTGATGATATGGAAGCAAACTTCTCCATAAACCTCCGATAATAACCCGCAAGGTCCAAAACGTTGCGCACCTCCGTATGTGTAGCTGGTCCGCCAAGTCTTGATCGCTTCATCTCCAGATCAACCAATACCATCGGCCCCGATAACATGCCCTAAGAAATCCACTAAAGCTAACCAAAACTCGCATTTCGAGAACTTGGCATAAAACTGCCGATCCCGGAGGACTCCCAATACCGTCATCAAATGATTCAGATGCCTCGCCTGTGCGCGAATACACCAAGATATCATCAATGAAAACTATAACGAACATATTCAAGAATGGCTTGAACACCCTGTTCATCAAATCCATGAATATTGCTGGGGCGTTGGTCAACCCGAAAGACATTACCCTGAAATCATAGTGCCCATACCGGGTCCTGAATGCAGTCTTTGGGATATCTGTCTCTCTAACTCGCACCTGATGATAAACTGCATCGCAGGTCTATCTTGAAAACACCTTGCACCCGTGAATCGTCAAACAAATCGTCAATCCTGGGGAGGGGATATCTGTTCTTGATAGTTACCTTGTTCAGCTGCCTGTAATCAATACACATGCGCAGCTTCCCATCCTTCTTCTTTACAAATAACACTGGCACTCCCTAGGGAGAAACACTTGGCCTGATAAAGCCCTTCTCCAGCAAGTCCTTCAGCTGGTCTTTCAATTCCTTCAACTCGGCAGGTGTCATCCTGTATGGCTAATAGATATCGATCGAGTATCCGCGCCAAATCAATGCAAAACTCAACCTCCTCTCGTGAGGATACCCTAAGCTCCTCCGAATACGTCTGAAACTCTCTAACGACCGAATCGATCAAGGTCCGTATCTCGACCTCGATGATCTAATACCCGAACCATATGGTAGATATACCCTTTCCGCACCATCTTCCTAGCCTTGAGGTAAGAAATAAACTTACCCTCGGCGACGCGTATTCCCTGCGCATACGCTGCATCCCGAAATATCCATCCTCGGTGAAGAGCCACCCCAAGCGTCAGAATCATATGACGGCCTAACCCCATCACATATCAATGAACTCGCCATGCGCCGCCTACAATGGTGTCGCGATACTGCCGGCGAGTCGAACCTGTGTCAGTACTCCGATAGTCCTCCCGCCCCGCCTCAAGGTCAAGAATCTATCTACGCGGCTCTCTCACCTCGTGAGGTAAGTGATCCAGAAAGCCTCTGTAAACTCCTCCCAAACATTTGGAAGAGCATCCTCACCTCTCGATAACACCCATGACTCAAACCGTTCAACGCAATATCGCGTGAATCGGTAAGAAGCTAGCATAAGACTCGGTCCGAGGCCCCAAGCACTGCATGGTCCAGAATCGCCGAACAAACTCCTGCGGATCCTCGCCGAATCTCGAACCATAGAACTCGGGTGGATGACAACCTAGGAAATCCGAATCAGTAACTGCTCGGCTCTGGGTTGGTGCCGCTCGCTTTGCCGCCACTGCTATCTTTGGTCAATAAGCGATTTGTTCCTCGTAATCTCTATACTCGCCCCGATTGTGGACTGGGGGCTCGCATCGCGGTCTCGTAGCCGCTCATTGCCTCGAACTTGGCCGGGCGATGTCGTGGAACTCGCCGCTCAAACATCATCTGGTAAAGATCGGGCTGTGCCTCGTGACCTCCGCGTCCACTAGCGACTCTCACCGCCTTGCCCTTCTGGGCCGCGGTTGCCTTGCGTGGAGGCATAACTGATACATAAGGGAAAACATCAGAGGAGGTTCAACCTATAACACAACTCTATTGCACGATCTTAGAGTGAAAGAATGGAAACCAATCCTAAATATCCTGCAGCCTCCTGATTATAGATGTGGTGCACAACACACCGATAATCAAGACTCTACTAGATACGGCTAGACACTTTCCGAGGACTAACCGCTCGATACCACTTTTGTCACGACCGACCGGGCGCTGATCGTACCTACCGGGTACTGTCAGTGAACATCAGAGAATAGCAGCGGAACACACATAACACATAACTTATAAAAAAAAGTAAACATCACTGGCCAGCCGATAAGGCTGCCTTCCATAAAAACATACTTAATCAAAAGTACAGCAGTACAACTTATCCTTACAGCCCAAAACACATACGTGACCACAGACCTCTAAGGATAACAACTGTGGCGGGACAGGGCCCCGCCATACCCCTGAATATACACAATGCCTATAACATCAGGGAAAAACCGTACCAACAAAACAAGCTTCCGGAGGAATGGAGCTTCTGACACCGGAACAGTGATCCTAAGAACGAGGATCCACCACCTGCTTACCCTTACCTGCGGCATGAACGCAGCCCCCGGGGAAGGGGGTCAGTACACAATATGTACCAAGTATGTAAAACTGGAAAATACTGTAACAATAATGTCATAAGTCTGAAAAATAAGCTGGAGTCATGGAAGAAAATCAAAATACAGTACACTGTGCCTTACTAACAATGAGAGTAACAAGTATATACTTTACTGCATAAAAATAGGAGGCTTGTGATCAAAACAGGGTCCCTCGCCCGTAGTATCAATAAGCAATCCTACTCCTGGGACTATTTCACCCGCATGGGTCTTGTGGACCCGCATGAGGTATTCCTCGCATAGGCTGTACCCGCCCGCATGGGACTATTTCACCCGCATAAGCCCATAGGACTCGCATGAGGTATTCCTCGCATCGTGGGTAGCAAATCCACGGAACAGGTGGTATAGCGATCTTGGGGATTTACCCCTCATCTATACTCTTACCCTGAAGCAGGTGGTATGACGATCTTGGGGCTTACCCCTCATTCATACTCTTACCCTGGAGAAAACAGGTGGTATAACGATCTTGGGGATTTACCCCTCATTTATACTCTTACCCTGAAGCAGGTGGTATGACGATCTTGGGGCTTGCCCCTCATTCATACTCTTACCCTGGAGAAGGTGGTATAACGATCTTGGGGCTTGCCCCTCATTTATACTCTTACCCTAGCTCAATCTATCCATCATATCATAATCATATATATACAAGTTACGAAAGCTCATACTTCTTATTAGTCTTGTTCATATACCCTCTCATTTTAGTTTACTCAAGGCACTAACATATTTGATAAAAGAAAATCCGGGAATTTAACCCAAAGTACCACATACTTATATTCTTTTGAAAAAAATGACTCTTTTTCATATAAAACCTTTGGGCAATTGATGCCTTAAAATCAATTTGCCTTTCATAAATCAAGTCACTTGTCCTTACTTATCTTACTTAGAGTAAATCTCTTCTCATTATCCTTTCATAAAGCTAACACACCAACTTCCCATAAAGTTGTTATATTAACCCTATACTTTAGTAAAATTACACTTTTTCCATAACCAAGGGACTTATACTTTTTAAAACGAAACAAGTATTATATACTTAAGACAAGTAAGAATACCAAATCTTGTACGTCTACCGTACTACATAGATACAACTAATCATGCTCAAGAGATAGGAAAGCTCTACATACCTCTTCGGTCAATCCACTTGCTAAGCCCAAATTACCGCAAGTAATATGTCAACCTAAAATAACCATGATACGTTTATTAACCTCTAATTTCAATGTAGAATAATCCAAGTTCAAAGTTACTAATTTCTATGGAAAATTGGGCAGCATTTCCTTTGTTTCTACATACTTTGCCACCTTTTTCAAGGCCGAATTCAACATCCAAACGCCACATCTTAGGCCCAACAATCCAAACATTTCGAAGGGGATTACACACCTAAACTTGGGTGTGTAAAATTCTGCCCCATAAGGTACAACAATTCACTTAACAATTTTAAAGTAGTTTGTAGGCTACAACATGCTCATAATATCTTCTTAACCAATCCTTTCATATCCAAACCACATTTCTTACATGCAATGAATCTAAGAGCATTATTTACTACTACAAGTTCCTTCTTCTTCACATGCAACATCAATAACTAGCTACAAGAGAAGAAATGTTACCTTTAGAGCTTTAGCCAAAATTATTCCAACAACTTTGCTAGCCTCCTTTCCAAGAACACCACCACAATAACTCCTACAAGCTAGCCACAAGATTCCTTCTTGTCCTTAACTTTTCAGATTTTCCTTAGGCTTTGAATTCCTCTTGGAATTTTAGAGAGAAGTGAGAGCTTTAGCTTAGAGAGAGAGAGAGATTTGAAAGATGACCAAGTCTTCAAGACTTGGTCAATATAAGACATGCAAGAATTCAGATGGGGGGGACACTTGTCACCCACCCATGACCTCTTTTAAAACAAAACAGTGCAGAAATCCCCACTCAACTTCGCAGAACCCGCTGCCAGAACTTCTGCGCCTCTCGGGACTTTCGGCGCCAGCTTCCCAGCGCTGCAACTTCAGCGACCCCTCAGAATATCCGGAGCCGCGTGCCCTGCATCCGGCGCCGCGGCCCTGTCGTTTCTGTCCGAAACGCATTTCTGTCCGTCTGCGCACTGAACTTGTAACTCCTATAACTTCCTACTCCGATGTCCTATCGACGAACGGTTGGTTGCGTTGGAAACTAGCCTCAACGAACTTCACACTAGGCCTTTGAAATACTTAGTAACTCTCAATGTACCGGGTCATAACCCGCCTCAAAGTTGACCAAAACTCGTCCGAAACAATCCGTCAACTTATCTTTCGAAAATTTTAAGTCTTACTCCCTTTCGCACGCTCTCACACGTATGGCCAGAACTACGGGGTATAACATGTATATTCAGGGGTACGACGGGGCGTTGTCCCGTCATAGTTATTATATACTCTTAGAGGTTTGTAGTCATGTGTAGATTGGACTTGTACAATTGTAGTTCGTTTCAGATTTGAGCATATAATGGCAGCCTTGTCGGCTTGCCTATTTTATTATATGACAGTTCTAGGGACAGGATCCCTTCGTTATAAAGTTATGAGTTGTTCTTAAGCTTCCGCTGATTATATGTGATGTGAGGGTATAAGGGTGCCCAGGTAGGGCACCAGTCACGGCCCGTCAGTTCGGGTCGTGACAGTTTGTTATGAAGGATTTTGGGCCCCAAAGCTATTTTTTGGGCATTACTGTTATGAGACATGCATATTGCTTATTTCTTTGTCAAAGGAAATACGCTGAAGAGATCCTTGACCGAGCAGGTATGACATCTTGCAAACATGCCCATACACCGGTGGACACTTATTTCAAACTCAGTGCCTCTACGGGTTCTTTGTATGTTGACACGACTCACTATCACAGTTTAGCAGGAGCATTGTAGTATCTCACTTTCACGAGACCATATATATCCTATGCCATGCAACAAATATGCTTACATATTCACAGTCTGACATGTGAACATATGAATCCCCTCAAACGCATTTTGTGATATGTACAAGGTACTCTTCATTTCGGCTTACACATGTACAAGTCCTCACTCCCTAGTCTCACATCTTATTTTGATGCTGATTGGGGTGGATATCCTGACACTAGTCGATCCACGTCGGGTTACTGTGTGTTCCTCAGAGATAACTTACTTTTTTGGTCTTCTAAAAGACAACCTACTCCGTCTCGATCCAGTTCTGAAGCTGAGTACAGAGGTGTAGCGAATGTTGTTTCTGAGTCTTGTTAGATACACAACCTTCTACTTGAGCTTCACTGCCTACTCCAGAAGGCTACAATGATTTACTGTGATAATGTAAGTGCGATATATCTTTCTGGCAATCCCGTTCAACATTATCGCACTAAACACATTGAAATAGATAATGATTTTGTACGTGAGAAAGTTTTTTGTGGACAAGTTCATGTTCCTTCTCGATATCAGATTGCTAACATATTCACTAAAGGACTTCCGCGCATACTCTTGGATAACTTTCGAGCCATTATCAGCGTATGAAAACCTCCCACTTCAACTGCAGGGGTGTGATAGAATATTACCGTATCTTGTTTATTACTATTAATACCATATAAAGAATGGATCTTGGGCCCAATTCAATCTCAAAAGCTAGCTTGTAGGGTGAGGATTGTTCAAGTTCATATAAGAAGTTCATATTCCAATTTCATATCTGACGTGGGACTCTTAACAATACTCTTTTCATTCGATTTTACATGGCACTCTAATTTATATATTTTTACAATTGATTTTTTGTAAGTTTACACTTTTTCATATATCTTTAATGACATTCTTTTATAATTATAAAATGTTTATCATATATTATAAATACAAGTTTCAAAAATTATTTCTTTTTTAAAATTTATAAACAATTGAAGTCGCATAAATTAAAACAGGGGAGGAGTTAGTGCTCTAGGTCACCAATCATATACTCCACAAGGAGCAGCTATACTCGGTAAGCTATTTATTGCTCCAAAAGGTGGAATCTCCCATCTCAGGAGCTCTCCCACTTCGGTCCGACAGGTTTGTGAAGAAGGTAAATCATGGTGACTCAATTGATTTTAAAGATTAGATCAGTATCACGCTCGGTAAACTATTTATAAACCGCGCAAAAAACAAATACAAAAAAACAAAGAAGATCCACCAAATGGATTGGAATGATTCATAAATAATGAAAAAAAAAGGTAATCCAGTCTGATTAATATTTTAAAAAATTATATATTTAGGAGAGAGAAAGGAAAAATATGGCGAGGATTATAAGATAGCAAATCGAATTCTCACGAATAAAGTAAAAGTATCACTAATATTAATTTTGGTTTAATAATTTTGCCTTAAGTAAGTCAAACAAGTGTTCTCAATATGGAGTCGTCAAAAATGAACTTGGTCCGTGATATCAGTCTAATGGATCCACTTGAGTTAAATGAAAGTTGGGCTTTTAAACCTATTTAAACACTAACAAAATATTACACATCACATTCCATCTTAACTGTGAAAGCGTGTAAAATTTCAAGTAATTGCACTTTGTGTTCTTCAAATGGACTAATTTTTGTCCTTTAAATGGGCTGCATGCTTTTTAATTTTTTCAATTATACTTATAGCATAAGTTCTTTACATTAACTTGTGGATATTATGATACATAACTTATGCGAGTAAAAATTAAAGATTAAATAGAAAAAAAAAAGCCAATTACCCATAAAATTTAAAGCAACTCATATTTGCACATGTTAAGCCTTCACTAGCCACACACTCCCCTCGCCTCCTGCCCTGCACCCCTCCCTCCAACCCCACCCCACCCCCACCCCCCAAAAAAACGAAAAGAAGACCAAAAACAACCACAAAACTCCTGATAATTCCACTTAATTATAAAATCATGTGAATAAGCCATGACGTAAAGTTTAAAAATAAGGATATATAATAGTACTTCTGATCCATCATTTATTGATAAATTTTGATTTTGATTAAACATATTGAACTTTCAATTAATTGTAGTGCACTTTTAGCGGTTTTGGTTAGTTTTATCATTTGTATTATTAATCAATATTTAAGGGTAATAAGTTCTAGGAGTAGGATAAATATAATATGTTTCTATGTAAGGATTAACGAAATACATACTTTTGAAAGTTTAATGTGATTATTATCACAAGGATTAAAATCAAAATTTATCAATAATTGAATAACTAAAAGTGCTACTGAAACCTAAGAAATACACGTAACAAACTTTCCTAAAGCAATACACATAAAAAAAAAAATCAGCCATACTTTCCCCCTCTCCCTCTATATATATATCCTCTATAAATAGGCCATCGAAATGAAAATTAGATGTCCGCAAGTTAAATAGAGAAGCCATTGGAGTAGAAGGAAGCCTGCTTGCTTGTCTGAAACTCTCAATCATTTGTTCTTTAACTTCCTCACTAAGGTACGTCCAAAAATGGATTTTTTTTCTTGATTCTTTTCCGATAGAAATGTATAGATCATGTTCATGAATTAACAAAAATATGCCAAAGCTCTTATTTACATCAACTTCTATAGTTAGTTAGTTGAGACGTTGAAGATTACAAAGAGCAATATAATGTGCATACAGAAACATGTTTTCTTCTCACTTGTTACTGTTAATATATAAACCAAGAAGGTCGTCATAAGTGGTACTCTTTTTTTTTTTATACGTATTTTGCTACCATTTTTTCTATTCTTTGAGCGAGGGCATTACCTTGTAGTGCCATCGATCATGTGTATGCCTAATTCTTATCCCTTGAAACCTTGAAGATTTAGGTTAAACCCACAAAACATTCTTTTACATTTTTAGTGCCAAAAGAAAACAACCATAATGTCTAGATACTAAGCAATCTAATTTAAGTCTTAAACGTAAATGACAAGAAGATTCAGATTCACTTCTAACCAATGACAAACAAAGATGATAATATATTTATTTTTTAATTGAAACCAATTTAAGTTTTAATTTTTTATTTTACCTTTAGTAGAATTATTTATTGACTATATCTACAATTTATATTAAACCAAAAGTATAAAAGTTGATTTTATTTTTAAAAAATTTCGTGCAAATCAAAGTGTTATCACATCAAATGGGAGAGGAGTAAAAGATATAAGTCAGTAGTGCATGATGATGAGGAAAAGGTAATAACATTAAAATAGACCAAGTTCAAACAACATGCATTATCATATGTTGTTAGCCTCACGTTGAAAAGTTAGGTCTTTTCTCTTTCTCTTCTCTTTTTTTTCCTCTTCTTTCTGTTGGTTTTTTTGTTGACGGCGAATCTGGCCGCTTCTTTCGAATACAAGCGCAGAAACCCTGATTGACGCAATAGCGCAAACCACGCTACCGCTTAAACCACACTTGGCAAGTCAGTGTAGCGCTCCCAAGAGGCGGCAGGCGTTACGCAGGTTTCGAACTTGTGATCAAGCTCTCCCACACCACCCAATAAGGATACCCTCTGTCTTTAAGACCAACTGGTTTCAGATTCTTTCTATTGGTTGATTGTATACTTTGAACAATTTTAGAATGCCACTACTTCTGTAAAAGTGCATGGAGGAAGTATTGTGAGTACAAGTGGCATTCTTTTAGAGATAACAATAATTTTAGTGTACAACACTCTTGTTTTCCATCAAATGATAAGACACAAAGTCTAAAAAATGACGTAAACAAAGTAAATCTTGAACATATTGGTGGAAAATGAATCATAATTGGTTAACAATTTGGAATTGATTTACTCGCTATTAGTCTTTCTTGTGAAGTCATAAATTGGACATTGTCTTACTTTTTGCTGGTTCTTCTATAAGTTACATTAACTAATGATACTTGAGTGCATTGCCTAGAGAAGCTTCCTCTTTTTCGACAAAGCCCTATGCAGTAAATACTAGAAAATCATTAATAGCCATAGAAGATCATTTCCTTTGTAGAATATAGGAAGGGGGAAATTAACAATAAATTCTGATTTCATCTCTAGTTTTCTACTTTTTCGTCCCAAATTAGTTGTTTCGTTTTTCAAAAATTAATTTGACTAATTTGTAAAGCTAAATTAGATTTTATCAACTCAATATTTTAAAATTTTAATTTTAATATTAAAAACTATATGAGAAGTCGTTCAAGTAAATATCGAAAAGTGAAACATATCGAACAATTTACAAACGGAGTATATATTAATTTCTCTTAAAGTATTGTCACGCCAAAGGCTATTCAAAAAGATCAAAACAACTCAAACTGCTTCCAAACAACTTCATTCGTTTTTTAAAGAAAGAGATACTAGTCTGCATGGGCAGCTCAACTGGTTCTCGGGGAGGATAATTGGAAAAAAGAAAGAGATACTATACAGGTAGTCGAATGAGTACAACTTTAATCTTGTCTTCTTATATAGAAACCAACAAAAAACCGTAACTGCGCTACTCCTGTTATGACAATGAAACAAAATACTATTCTTCTAGATTCTCTCTAATAATAGACACATTCAAAAACCTGTCGCCTGCCAGAAATGGGGGAATTTGCACCTCATTTTTTGCCTCAATCATAAACACCCCTTGTCCCAAAATAGTCACTACTTATTTTTTTGAAGAATTCATAATTTTTAGTTTATAAGTTCTGAATCATAATTCTTTTTATTTTTCCCTTTTAATATCTGAAATTCTGAATAAACTATTTATGAACTAACACAAATATAAAATTTGATCAAAGTTAATTGTTCTCAAAGAAATATTAATAGATGATGTAATAATTTATGAATTGTTCTCGCGCTAATTTAATGTAACAAAGAGAAGTATAAAAAAACAAGTACACAAATCAAGATAGCACCCGTGCTTTGCCTTAAGTAAGGCCTTTGGGCGGTGATCTCTCTAAGTAGCACAAACATGAACGTATTCTAGTGCAGAGGCGGAGCTAGCAAGATTATAATTTACGGGTGCAGTTGAATTCAGAAATTTTGATACTCTGTATATATCTTAAGTAATTTACTATATAAATGGAGTATCGAGAGGAAAATCATAAGATTACATGTTCAAATTACACGAATATATAAAAAAAATTAGGCAATTTTTTCCCATTATCTAATTCTTGGTGGTCAATATTATAAGTAGAGATATAATTGAAGAAAAAATTGGATAATTTTCCTCATCTTTTCCATTTACAAAAGTCTCAATATATACAAATATGGGGGAAGATTATTAGCCTTAATCTTCTCCTTACTAATTAAAACTATCCTAATATAATTATACTACTTTCCTTACAGAAATGATTCTATTCTAATTATAATTTAATTACAATAATATTCTAAATTATTCTGATTCTAGATTATTCTCTAACACTCACCCGCAGTCGAAATGGGGGGTGGACGTATGCTGAGATTGTCCCGAAATTCATCAAATAAAATCAATGGAAGCCCTTTAGTGAAGATATCAGCTATCTGATGACGTGTCAGAACATGTAATACCCGAATTTGTCTGCGAGTCACATTCTCATGAACAAAATGAATAACTAACTCAATATGCTTTGTGCGCTAGTGATTGACTAGATTGCCCGAGAGATAGATTGCACTGATGTTGTCACAACACACTAGTGTAGCCTTTGGCATTGGACAATGAAGTTCAAGTAATAGATTTCGAAGCCAACATGATTCAGATACTACATTGGCTACATCACGATATTCTGCCTCAGCGCTGGAACGAGATATTTTGGGTTGCCGTTTGGAGGACCAGGAGATCAAATTGTCGCCCAGAAATACATAATATCCTGACGTGGAGCGTCGTGTATATGGGCTGCCTGCCCAATCCGCATATGTATATGAGATCAATTTGGATGCAGGAGATGAATATAGGTGTAAGTCATACTCTAGCGTGCCCTTGCATATGTTCCTTCATATGGTTGTGCATAAAAAGACAGACATGTTGCACTGCATATGAGATATCTGGTCTGGTGAATGTCAGGTATTGAAGTGCTCCTGCCAAGCTCATGTAGAGGGTTGGGTCTTCAAATGATTTACCAAATACACCACTCATCTTGGATTTAGTGTCTACCGGAGTGGCTGATGGTTTACAGGAAGACATACCAGCTCGTTCTACAATTTCTGCAACATATTTTTTTGTGATAAAACCAAACCATCTGAATGATGTGTGACAACAATCCTGAGAAAGTAATGAAGATGACTGAGATCCTTCATAGAAAATTTTGAACCTAGCTATGACATGATAGACTGGCGAAGAGTATCTGATGAGGTGGTTAGTATTATATCATCCACTTATAAAAGGAGATAGGCAATATTATTACACTTACGGTAGATAAATAAAGAATGATCCGTCCAGCTATTTGAAAATTCCAGTTTTGATAAAAACTCTGCAAACCGTTTGTATCAGGCCCGAGACGCTTTCTTCAAGTCGTATAAGGATTTTTTAAGTAAGCACACATGATCCGAAAATTTGGTGTCCCTATAGCCTAAAGGCTGATGCATATACACCGTTTCATGGAGATGTCCATGAAGAAATGCATTCTTGACATCCAACTAACGAAGTGACCATCCTTTGGAAAGAGCCAAGCTGAGTACCGTCCTGATGGTAGCTGGTTTCACCACTGGACTAAATGTCTCTCCACGGTCCATGTCTACCTGTTATGTTTTGCCATTACCTACAAGACGGGCTTTATGCCGCTCAAATGTGTCATCAAATTTTTCTTTGTGACTGGACACATAGACCGAATAATATTAGCATTAGATGGACGAGTTACTAACTCCCACATCATATTTTTAATTAGAGCATTGTATTCATCATCCATGATCATTTTCCAATTTAGGTCACGTAGGGTAGACATAGGGTTTTGGGATAATGGTGATTTCGTGACATGGGTGTACAAGCTATATTTTTTGTTGGGCTTGAGTATACCATGCTGGCTTCTGGTTACAAGGCGATGGACACTGGTTTGTGGATCAGCTAGGCGAATGGGACATGGTGTCGGGTCAGTGGGCTGGACACAACTGGCCCGTGGGTAATTTCCAGTATGATGGGAAGATGGGCCAGAGAGAGTTGGCCCAATCCCTAAAATTGCTGGGTCATTTACTGGGTGACTGGTTGTTTGTGTTGTCGGTGCAGTAGCGGATGGGCTTGAATGGATGGGATATTGTGTCGGATCAGTAGGCTGGACGCCACTGGCCCGTGGGAAATTTCCAGTGTGACGGGAAGATGGGCTAGAGAGATTGGCCCAATCCCTAAAACCGATGGGTCAGTTTCTGGGTGACGGGCAGTTTGGGTTGGCTGTTGGGACGAGGTCGGGTAAACAAATAGATGTATACCGGTATCCAAAAACTCATATGTGGGAGATCTCGACTCATGAATTTTTTTGAACGGGAATTGAGATTCATCAAAGAGATCATGACGGCTAATAAACATCCTATTTGAGGATATATCATAGCATTTGTATCCCCGATGATGTAATGGTATCACAAAAAAACACATGGAGTGAACCTCGATTGTAGTTTGTGGATGGTGGTAGATAGGAATAATGGATAACATAAGCAGCCAAACACATGTAGATGAGAATAAGAAGGTTATCGGAGGTAAAGCAATTTAAGGGGTGTTTGGTTGGGTGTATTTGGTAGAATATTCAACAAATAAGTAGTCACTAGAAGTGAGGTAGAGAGGCATGAGCAAGAGATGTCTTTACAATATTGTTTATGTTTTGGATTTTAAGTTCCGCTTTTCCATTTTGGGAAGAGATGTGGGGATATGAAAACCTAAAATTCAAGCCGTTTGTTTTGCGAAAATCCCAAAATTGTCTATTATCAAACTCCCGTCCATTATCACATTGGATGTTTTTTATATCCCTTTCAAATTATTTTTGGACAAATGCTCTAAAAATGATTAAGGTTGAAAATACTTGTGATTTTTTCGAGAGAAGAAATGTCCACAAGAAATTAGAGTAGTCATCTAAAACAAGCAAGTAATGTCTATGTCATGAGGAGCTTAAAACACGGGATGTCCAAATTCACAATGTATAGTGTCAAAAGGCATAAATGTGCAATTATAGGATGACTCAAACGGTAATTGAGTTTACCCAAAGGACACGACTGACACTTATTAAAAGTCCGAGTACATGAAATAACGTTATTGCGTTTGAGAGAGTTCAAAACAGACTCTCCCGGATGTCCCAAACGCTCATGCCACAAATTGGAATTAAAAACAGCAAAATTAAAATGTTTCTTTTTCGGATGGAGGAGTGAAGTGACTGGATAAAGCTCTTCTTGGATTTCACATCTCATTAGCCGCGTCCTTTTCTGAAAATCATTCACGGAGAAACCAAATGGATCAAAAGTGACAGTAACCCAGTTATCAGTTGTAAACTTTCGAACAGAGATCAAGTTTTTAATCAACTAAGGAGCATGAATAATATTTTTCAAGGTTAATGGCGGATTTGGTTTGGACAATTTAGTAGAACCGTAACCTTTAATTGGAATAGAATGGACATTTCCGACAGTTATACCATTTGATTTGCTCAAATTAAAATAGGACGTAAGGTTACCTTGGGAGGACGTCATATGGGACATTGCGCCTGAGTTCATATACCAATTCGAGTTCGGTAAATTAATCTCGAGTGTATGCATGGTCGCTTCGATGTTCGTGGGTTGGCCCACTGTCGAGTGGGACTCTTGCCACGTCGGTAATGGCCCAAATGAGTGCACTAGGCGCTCGAGGAATTCATGGGAATCCACCACCGTTGGTGGAGAAATTCGCCCAACAAATTTGGACATAGCCTGCAAATTGAGAGTTGTGAGAAATATTTGTTGGCTGAAAATAAACCGTCGATGGATGGTGGGCCCGCCCAGATTGTTTGAAGGTAGGTAGTGGCCCGACCGCCACCGTGGCGAGTCCAGGCTTGAATTGTTGTTGCCGATGGTGACTATTGTCGCCGCTGCCGACGATTTCAGAATTTCCGACGCCGTCGAAATTCCGCTGGCCACCATTTTTGTTGCGATATCCACTCTTATTATTATCGTTACGCTCTTTTTGTCCACGATTATTTTATGATGTTGCAAAACTATTACCATCATTTGTGACAATTAATGCCGAGTCATTTGCGGTAGCAACCTTTTTAGAAAAAACTCGTTCTCCAAGAATCAACATGGACCTTGCTTGGTAAAATACGGGAAGCGGATTACTTTGACGGATAAGTGTTGCAACCCCACTATACGCCTCCGTCAATCCGGCAACAAGTTGTAAAACCAAACGATTGTTAGTGACGGGAGAACCAACATTTTTCAATTGATCCGCCAACGCTTTTAGTCGTTGACAATATGCGGAAGCATTAGGAAAATCCTCCATATCAACACTGGAGAATTTTTGTTCCAAAGCAACTGCACGAGTGTTTTGATTATCATAAATAACATCTCGTAAGCGATTTCAAGCATCAATTGTCTTAGAAACTTATTCCATGATCATGTGCAATAAATCGGTTGAAATTGTTGCATATATCCAACCAAGAACAGTGACGTCGAGGGTATCCCACAATTCTTTGCCGTCATCTGTTGTCAAAATCTTTTCTTTGCCTTTTTCCGGGGGTATGATATGGTGAAGAACCCGATGAGAACGACAACAGATTTTGAAAAGTTTCGCCCATGAAGCATAATTAACATTCTCCATTTGTAATGTTATGGGAACATGCATTTTGATATTAGAAACGGTGAGAGCGGGATGATAAAACGATTTGAATTCGGACATGTTGAGATTAGTTGGAAGAAAATAATAATGATCGATGGAGAAAGAAAGCAAACAAAAAATAATTCTAAAAAAATTTCGGCTAAGATTATGTGGTGGCCGAAAAATTGGTACCAGAATATGAATCTTTTTCCTAAAACTCTTGATACCATATTATAATTAGAGATATAATTGAAGATAAAATTGGATAATTTTCCTCATTTTTCCATTTACAAAAGTCTGAATATATACAAATATGGGGAGAAGATTATTAGCCTTAATCTTCTCCTTACTAATCAAAACTATCATAATATAATTATACTACTTTCCTTACAGAAATGATTCTATCCTAATTATAGTTTAATTACAATAATATTCTAGATTATTCTGATTCTAGATTATTCTCTAACAGTCAAATTTACCAAATGTCAGTGTTAATGGAATATAACAGATATCTAATGAAATAATGAGGTGCACGTAAATTATATTTGACGTTGGGAAAAAAAATCCTAGGACAAATAGCAAAGGTTACCTACGTGAGCCTTTAACTAGACTAGAAGCTAGCATAGGGCTGCACAAAATTCGGTCCGGACCGAAAAAAGGACCGGATCGATAAATTCGGTCCTAGTTTTCTGAAAATTTGGTCCTCGGTCTGGTCCGATCCAGTTTTTCCCTGTTGTGCAGCCAAAATTCGATCCGGACTGAAACAAAAAACCGAACCGACCCTGTGCAGCCCTAGTCATGAATGTACATATGAAGAGCCTAAAACTGAAACCCATATTGTTTGGAACTTAATGTTAAACAAATACTCTTGCTTTTAGAATCGAGATTGAAAACATTTGTCTTCATAGACAACTTTCCTAATTTTCATCGTGTGAAAGCTCCTTAATTTAGTCAACATGCTTTTTGACTCACACACTGAAACAGGGCTCTCTTTCATAAACGTTTGTAATTTCCATGATCTTTCCTTGTTGATGCATTTATTTTTTGGAAAATTTTCCTCTTTGTTTCTGGTCTCAAAAACTATACGGTACATATCTAGTGGAGTACCTATCAGTGCAATTTAATACTATAGCCTATTACTTATCATTTATTCTATGTTATAAATAATACTTTTAAATAGTGGAATTGCTGTAATTATCTTTCAAGTAACCTGATATCATGAATAGAAATGCATTTATCTACGGTGGTCAAGATTGTTTGATCATTGTGTTCTTTCCATTAATATAAAGACTCTGAAAAAAGATAAAAATAATAACTACTTTAATTGACTAATATAGAGAGGTTTATTTTTGTTGTGCAAATTTTTGATTTGTTGTTACCAGGGGAATTGGAACTTAGGCAGGCTCATTCCTGCCTACTTTCTTTGTAGATTCCTAGTTTGTTCCCTTCATTCTTTTTCGCCTTTTAACAAAATAAAAAATAAGGATTTCTAGTCATAAAAACGTTTATGACATGTTCTAAACCACATATTTTTTAATTCTTAACGTGTCTAGTCAAACGTCTTCACAGAACTAATTGTGTACAAAAGCAACAATCTTTTGCCCGATTTCTTCCGTTACCCTCTTTTTTGGGGAGTAATTTGACGCTCATTCTTTTGGATTTTTATGCCAGAAAGATGATTACTTTTTCAAACGTGTACATCTTATTGTAAATAAATGATAAGGGTAGACCATGTGTCTTCATGAACTAATTAAGGAGGCTTATTAGTGCATGTCTAAGACTCTAGATGCTTTAAATTCACTAATATCTAAAGTAAGTTACCCATCTTTTCTACTCAATTCACTTCCTGTTTCATTCAATTTATTTTCCTCTTATTGACACTTAGAAAACTCAAGTCTTTTAAATACATTTCACTTGTTACTGTCCTCCATTGCTTTCTCCCCTCAGGTTCTCTTTTCTTTATTTAATTTTTTTTATTCATTTCCGCCCTCGTGAAGAAGTAGTTTACATGAAATTATTATTCTCTTACACCAATGTTTCTGTATAATCACATTCCCTGTTTCCATGAAATTATTATTCTTTTGAATCTTTTATGATTGTTAGGTGCACTAGCTAACGAGTTTTGCTAGAAAAGTAATCAAATCAGGGAGTCATGGCTGAAGTTGGCAATGTAGCACACCCCGAGAGAAGATGGAAGATACCAATCTTCGTTTTCTTTGAAGATATTAGGTACTACATTTTAGACATTCAATTTGTTCAAGCATATATATCGCAGTAAGGGAGTATCGCTCTAATCACTTGTTACAACTTTTTTTGGTGTCCAGGCATGTCTTCAAATTCGACGATCTTGGCATGGAAATCTTACATATCGCGTTCCCAGCAGCACTTGCATTGGCTGCTGATCCCATTGCTTCTCTCATTGATACGGCATTCATTGGTCATTTAGGTAGATACGTTTCCATTCAAGATTTCAGTAATTTTAATTCAAAATCTCCTTTTGATTTCCTGCAATATATCGATGTAAACATAGGATTTTGGCATTGATCAAAAGCTTTACTTGACAAAAAAGTGTTAATAATTTAGTCCTAAAAATAGGGCAGATACAAGTAGTTCAAGCTGAGGAAGAGATGTTTCCTCTATTTTGTCCATTATTGCAGAAAAATTATGTCTTTTACATCAAATACAAAATGTATGCTCTGCAAAAAGCTGTGTAGTTATTGATCATTTTACTTTTTTTTTTAATAATTTATTTTATAAAATAATTCATCAATTTGTTGAATCTTGATCTCTCATTTAAATTTATTTTCCTTCAAATGTTGGCTCTTCATTACTGCAGGCTCGGTCGAAATTGCAGCAGTAGGAGTTGCAATTGCTATATTCAATCAAGCCTCTAAAGTCACAATATTCCCCTTAGTTAATATAACTACTTCATTTGTTGCTGAGGAAGACACTGTTAGAAGAATTAGTGAAAAAGCAGCAATTGCTGATTTGGAGAAAGGTAAGGAGGAGGAGAATGATAACAAAGTGCTAGTAGTAACTGATGATACTGATAATGAGAAGACGGAAAAATGTGCATCCACCAATAACGAAACCAAAGAGTCCATGCCACCACCAGGTATACCTTAAACGTTTAATTTTTTTACGCTATCAGGTCAACTAAAAGACGACTAAGAAAAATATTGTTACTTTAACAGAATTTAAGACGACAAAATTCAAGTCTTCGGATAATCAAAGTAAAGGCAAAATCAAACGTGTGAAGCGACATATTCCATCAGCTTCAACTGCAATTCTCATGGGCTGCATTCTTGGTGTTTTGCAGACGATCTTCCTAATATTACTCGCGAAACCAATTTTGAGCTTAATGGGTGTGAAATCTGTAAGTACTGAGAATCAATCATCATTAGAACTTTAACATTAGAGCATAGAAGGTGTTATATGTCCATGTCAACAAGAAATGTCATTTTTGCGTGTTGAATTGTATGATCATCTCATTAAAAGTTTAAGATGTCAGAGATAACACACTTTAATCACTTAATTATATTATATCTGAACGTCGTGTGCTAGCTCCTTGATAAAATCCAACATCATAGAGCTTAAGTAACATGTTTTTATTTTGCCAAATCATACAGGATTCTCCTATGCTTTCCCCTGCAAAGAAGTATTTGACCCTGAGGGCACTTGGTGCTCCTGCAGTTCTCCTTTCTTTGGCTATGCAAGGCGTTTTTCGTGGTTTTAAGGATACAAGAACTCCGTTATTCGCTACTGGTAACTAGCTACTTAAAATACATCAACGGAGAGTTAAAATAAATTATCTACTTCTTATCATTATTATTTTTCCTGGTGTATCAGTTGCTGGAGATTTGACAAACATAATTTTGGACCCAATCTTTATTTTTGTTTTCCATTGGGGTGTTAGTGGTGCTGCCATTGCTCATGTTCTCTCTCAGTAAGTCCTTTTATCAGAAACTATTACGTAATGTACATATTGTCATTCACACAGCTCCTAATATCACAATGTTATGTTTCATTTAGGTACTTGATATCAATTATTCTCCTATGCAAACTGATGACAGAAGTTGAGTTGCTACCTCCTAGTTCGAAAGATCTGCAGTTCAGCAAATTTCTTAAGAATGGTAAGTAAATTATTTGAAGGCGATGTAAGACGAGGCATAAGCTCATGCTTTCAGATACTCTATACTAGACAAGGCATATAGTACTATCAATTAATTGTCATCGTGGATACATATGTATCCTTAAGATACTGAAACGTCTATCATCGGTATCAAATCAACAATTCATACAAGCCTTAAGGGCTGCAGAGGCATCATACACCTTATGTTGCTGAACTTTGATTGCAGGGTTTTGGTTACTAGCTAGGGTGATAGCTGTCACATTTTGTGTGACTTTAGCCGCATCATTGGCTGCACGGCTAGGCGCAACACGGATGGCTGCATTTCAAGTGTGCTTACAGATCTGGCTAACATCATCTTTACTTGCTGATGGATTGGCTGTAGCAGGACAAGTAAAAACACCACCCTAGACTTTATGCAACAATGTCGTTAGTAGAAATGAAAGAATATATGGTAACGCCAATTTTTCTGTTGGATTAACACGATTTCTTGTTTTTTCCAGGCAATCCTTGCTAGTTCTTTCGCTGAGAAAGACTACCAGAAGGCAAAGGCTGCAGGAGTTCGAGTCCTACAGGTACTATTTTATAAGTAGCGCTACAACAAATTTGGCCTAAGGCTACTAATTTTAGGCAACACCTGAAAGGCTGATACTGATAAAGTTTACATTATGCAGATGGGATTTGTGTTGGGATTTGGACTTGCTTTGGTTGTTGCGATCGGTTTATATTTTGGATCAGGAGTTTTTTCGAAGGACAAAAATGTTATCCGCCTCATAACAATTGCCATCCCGGTACATTCAATAGATAGTACCAGAAGTTGTTTTTCAATTGTTCGTCTTTTCTTTCAATATCTTTAATTAACTATTATTTTCCTTTATGTTCAATCGCCAGTTCGTCGCTGGTACACAACCAATCAATTCAGTGGCGTTTGTGTTAGATGGTGTCAACTTTGGAGCAAATGATTTTGCATACTCTGCATATTCCATGGTTAGCTTATACTACTAACTTTGCTTTTGAATTTAATTAGCAAACCCTTAATGTAAGCAATTTGTATGCAGGTTTTGGTTGGTGCATTAACAATAACAGCTGAGTTTATCCTTTCCAAAACCACTGGTTACATTGGAATATGGATTGCTTTAACCATATTCATGGCCTTGCGTACATTTGCCGGTTTATGGAGGTAATTTTTCATCTCTATTATGTGTAAAAGTGAAATTCTCTCATAAGATTTGACATAAAACTAGAAAGAAAATTAATGAACTACAAAATCAATTGACTCGATATTTTATGCCCTTTATTAACAGTTTTTGCTTCTATGATCTAATTTTACAGGATGGGGACAGGAATGGGACCCTGGCGTTTTCTGCGGGTTCCACCAATGTCATCGGAAGCCAAGTCATAAGAGTTGCTAGCATTTTTATGGCTATATATGACATCTCGTGTTTAAAATACAGTCTAAACATAAGTCAGGTGTTCAATAGGTCATAAACTTGATTTAAATGTCTAAATAAAAAATTCGAGCAAGTTTAAGGACCGAATATGTGTGTTCAGCCTTTGTTTCCTCTTTGTACTCCTTTAGACATTCTACACTTTTCTACTCATATGTTTGTACAATAGTGTGACTTCGATGTCATTTTCATATGATTCTGTATCGGATGGGAGCTAGGTATATGTGGAACACATCTTGGCATATGAAAGTTTCAAATGTTATTGGGGCCATATTTTCATGACACAATGTACTCCATAAATCCACCATTATAATCAGAGATATAATTGGATGATTTTCCTCCCTTGTATTCATCCCATAAGGGAATAATATATACACAATATACATTAATTAGGAAGAGTAAATCATGTCTAATCAATCCCTAATAATCCTTAATAATATATTCCTAATATATTATTTTACTACCTACCATATATGTAATATTAATTAATAATATTCTAACACTACCTCGCAGTCGAAGCTGGAGGGCGGCGAATGCTGAGACTGTCCCTAAACTCTTCAAATAATATCAGCGAAAGCCCTTTCGTGAAGATATTTGCTATCTGATGACGTGTCGAGACATGTAACACAGAGGAGAGAGGGACAAATCTAAAAGATCAAAGTACACAATATAAGTTTGTCTACATGAACAATGAAGAACACATGAAGAACATGAAGAACAAGCAAATATTGATAATCTCATTAACTACCAATGCACACCATTAATGCCTACTAGAGATGCAAATATCATTAAGCGTTAGCGATATATGATTAATACTAATCGGTTATAGCAAGCATTCAATGAAAACGGTTAGGCAAGTCGCAAAGATTAAAACCCGGAAGAAGTTAAAGAACAATCAGCGTTCTTAATCACAATAGCAACATCCACTAACAGGGATGCAGCGAGAAGATTAAAACCTAGTTAACCTAGTACCCCAACTAGTTAGTAGGAGTCTCGAACTATGAAGAAGAATACTAAAAGCACTTTAACAAAATGCAGAGAATGGTATAACCCAAATGTTAAATTTCAGCCAATCCATCAGCAATAGAAGAAGGAGTTGATATGAACGAGAAGAAGAGAAAGGTTTTGGGAGCAAAGTGCTCTTCTGCGTTCTCTTTATTTTTCTCAAGTAAAATATACAACTAATGCCCTATTTATAATAACTATCTAAACTTGCAAATATGACATTGCAGAAATAACCACTTACTAACATACCACTTTCTAACATTTTACTAACATTGTATATGTATACTAATGGTATATCTATGTATATCTCAACACCAAAAGATATTAATGTTAATTAACAAATCTATTTCAGTCTAGAACATAAACATGCAATAGAAGATGCTAGTAACACTAACAAATACACAAACCGGTTCGCAAATAACATCCAAGAAAGAGATGGCTTTAGCTTTAAGCTTACAGAACCCAGGTTTCTAGCAAATAGCATGAAGAAAGAGCTTAATGAAATCCCCAGGTAATAGCAGAAAAATGCTTAAGGAGTTAGAATAGAAAACACCTGGTAGAGGACTCCGCTGTGACTAGTAGGGGTTTCAGAGGTTCGATGGGAACAACGAGGTTCGCGGCGGTGTTGTTGCTAGTGGGGTGGTCGACGGTGGTTCGTGTGGTTCGCCGGTGCTTCGAGCTCTGGCGATGGGGTGACGGGAACAGTAGCGTGAGGCTCGCCGTGTATGGGGTGTTACCGACAGGTAGAGGGTGGTTCTAAAATGTGTTGAAGAAGATGATAAAATTTTAGCCCGGAACAAGTATGTATGCACGGCTGTGTGTTCAAGTCCAGAGATATAATTGGATGATTTTCCTCCCTTGTATTCATCCCATAAGGGAATAATATATACACAATATACATTCATTAGGAAGAGTAAATCATGTCTAATCAATCCCTAATAATCCTTAATAATATATTCCAATATATTATTTTACTACCTACCATATATGTAATATTAATTAATAATATTCTAACACTCCCTCGCATTCGAAGCTGGAGGGCGGCGAATGCTGAGACTGTCCCTAAACTCTTCAAATAATATCAGCGGAAGCCCTTTCGTGAAGATATCTGATATCTGATGACGTGTCGAGACATGTAACACAGGTAGAGGAGAGAGGGACAAATCTAAAAGATCAAAGTATACAAAATATAAGTTTGCCTACATGAACAATGAAGAACACATGAAGAACAAGCAAATATTGATAATCTCATTAACTACCAATGCACACCATTAATGCCTACTAGAGATGCAAATATCATTAAGTGTTAGCGATATATGATTAATACTAATCGGTTATAGCAAGCATTCAATGAAAACGGTTAGGCAAGTCGCAAAGATTAAAACCCGGAAGAAGTTAAAGAACAATCAGCGTTCTTAATCACAATAGCAACATCCACTAACAGGGATGCAGCGAGAAGATTAAAACCCAGTTAACCTAGTACCCCAACTAGCTAGTATGAGTCTTGAACTATGAAGAAGAACACTAAAAGCACTTTAACAAAATGCAGAGAATGGTATAACCCAAATATTAAATTTCAGCCAATCCATCAGCAGTGGAAGAACAGTGAGGAGAAGAATGAGTTGATATGAACGAGAAGAAGAGAAAGGTTTTGGGAGCAAAGTGCTCTTCTGCGTTCTCTTTATTTTGCTCAAGTAAAATATACAACTAATTCCCTATTTATAATAACTATCTAAACTTGCAAATATGCCTTGCAGAAATAACCACTTACTAACATTTTACTAACATTGTATATATATACTAATGGTATATCTATGTATATATCAACACCAAAAGATATTAATGTTAATTAAAAAATCTATTCCAGTCTAGGACATAAACATGCAATAGAAGATGCTAGTAACACTAACAAGTACACAAATCGGTTCGCAAATAACATCCAAGAAAGAGATGGCTTTAGCTTTAAGCTTACAGAACCCAGGTTTCTAGCAAATAGCATGAAGAAAGAGCTTAATGAAATCCCCAGGTAACAGCAAAAAAATGCTTAAGGAGTTAGAATAGTAAACACCTGGTAGAGGACTCCGCTGTGACTAGTAGGGATTTAGAGGTTCGATGGGAACAACGGGGTTCGCGGCGATGTTGTTGCTAGTGGGGTGGTCGACAGTGGTTCGTGTGGTTCGCCAGAGCTTCGAGCTCTGGCGATGGGGTGACGGGAACAATAGCGTGAGGCTCGCCGGGTATGGGGTGTTACCGACAGGTAGAGGGTGGTTCTAAAATGTGTTGAAGAAGATGATAAAATTGGCCCGGAACAAAGTGTGTATGCGCGGCTGGGTGTTCAAGTCCAGAGTCCGAATAAGAGTGAGGATAATGTTTATTTATAAGGATTTTTAGGTTTTGGTTTTGGGGTTTGTGGGTTTGTGCTTTGAAATTTAAAAATTGGCGGTTGGGCTCATGGAATGGGTCAATAAAAAATATAATTGGGCTTGGAGAAGATGTGCTTAATTTCGGGAGTGTTTTTGGAGTTGAAAATTTAAAATAAAATTGGGTTTAAATTGAAATAAAACTGAAAAATAAAAACAAAGATTGGGCGCCCTTTTATTGCAAAATTTGGAAAATTCTGGTCAAAATTGAGTGTCAACACCTACTATGTCTTTCCATCACTTACAAGACGAGTCTTATGCCGCTCAAAAGATCCATCAGATTTTTCTTTATGGCTAAAAATTCACATAGACCAAATAATATTAGCATTAGATGGACGAGGTACTAACTCCCACGTCCTATTTTTAATTAGAGCATTATATCCATGGTCATTTTTCAATTTAGGTCACGTAGGACAGACACATGGTTTTGGGGTAATGGTGATTTCGTGACATGGGTGTGCAAGCTATATTTTGTGTTTGGTCTTGAGTATACCAGGCTGCCTTCGGGTTACCGGGCGATTGACACTAGTTTGTGGATCAGCTAGATGGACGGGACATGGTGTCGGGTCAGTGGGCTGGACGCAAATGGCCCGTAGGTAATTTCCAGTGTGACGGGAAGATGGGCCAGAGAGAGTTTGGCCCAATCCCTGAAACTGTTGGGTTATTTACTGGGTGACTGGTTGTTTGGGTTGTCGGTCCAGTTGGGGATGGTCTAGAATGGATGGGATATGGTGTCGGGTTAGTGTGTTGGACGCCACTGGCCCGTGGAAAATTTTCAGTGTAACGGGAAGATGGGCCAGATGGACTTGGCCCAGTCCCTAAAACCGCTAGGTCAGTTTTTGGGCGACGGGCTGTTTGAGTTGGCTGTAGGGACAGGGCCGGGTAAAAAATGGATTTATCCCAGTATCTAGAAACTCAGATGTGGGAGATCACGACTCATGAATTTTTCTAAACGGGAATTGAGATTCATCAAAAAGAACATGGCGGCTAATAAACATCCTATTTGAGGATATATCATAGCATTTGTATCCCCGATGATGTGATGGTTATCCCAAAAAAAATGAAGTGGACTTCGGTTGTAGTTTGTGGATGGTGGTAGATGGGAATAATGGATAACATAAACAGCCAAAAACCTGTAGATGAGAATAAAAAGGTTCTCGGATGTAAAGTAATTTAAGGGGTGTTTGGTTGGGTGTATTTTTGTTGGGTAGGATATTCAAAAATAAGTAATCACTTGAAGTGCATGGTGCCAAAAATTAGGAGGCAGAGAGGCATGAGCAAGAGATGTCCTAACAATATTGTTTATGGTTCGGATTTTACGTTCCACCTTTCTATTTTGGGAAGAGGTGTGAGGACATGAAAACCTGAAATTCAAGTCGTTTGTTTTGCAAAAATTCTAAAATTGCCTACTATCAAACTCCCGCTCATTATCACATTTGATGTTTTTGTTATCCCTTTCAAATTGTTTTTGGAAGAATTCTCTAAAAATGAGGAAAGTTGAAAACACTTGTGATTTTTTCGAGAGGGGAAATGTCCACAAGAAATTAGAGTAGTCATCTAAAACAATCAAGTAATATCTATGTCCTGAGGAGCTTAAAACATGGGATGTTCAAATATCACAATGTATAGTGTCAAAATGCATGAATGTGCAATTATAGGATGACTCAAACGGTAATTGAATATGTTTACCCAAATGGCACGACTGACACTTATTAATTCGAGTAAATGAAATACCGTTATTGCGTTTGAGAGAGTTCAAAACAGACTCTCTCGAATGTCCCAAACGCTCATGCCACAAATTGAAATTAAAAACAGCTAAATTAAATTGTTTCTTTTCTGGATGGAGGAGTTAAGTGACTGGATAAAGTTCTCACTGGCTATCACATCTCATTAGTCGTGCCCCTGTCTGAAAATCATACACGGAGAACTAAATGGATCAAAAGCTACAGTAACCCAGTTATCAGTTGTAAACTTTCGAACATATATCAAGTTTTTAATCAATTGTGGGGCATGAATAACATTTTTCAAGGCTAATGGCGGATTTGGTTTGGACAATTTAGTAAAACTGTAACCTTTAATTGAAATAGAATGGCCATATCCGACAGTTATATCATTTGATTTACTCAAATTAAAATAGGACGTAAGGTTACCTTGGGAGGACGTCATATGGGATGTTGCATGGCAGCTTTGATGTCCGTGGATTGGCCCACTGCCGAGTGGGCCTCCTGCCACGTCGGTAGTGGCCCAAATTAGTGCACTGGGTCGCCTCAGGAATTCTGTGGGAATCCAGCCTCATTATTGGGCTTGGAGAAATTCGGCCCAACAGTGGGCTGGACATAGCCTGCAAATTGAGAGTTGTGAGAAATATTTGTTGGTTGAAAATAAACTGGTCAGTGGATGGTGGATTGGGCCTGGCCCAGTTGTTTGAAGGGTAGGGGCATGGTGGCCCAGCTCAGTTCCACTATGGCCAGGTCCAGTTTGGCCTGAATTATTGTTGTCGATGGTGACTATTGTCGCCGCCACCGGAATTTCGGTGGCCTCCATTTTTGTTGCGATTTCCACCCTTTTTATTACAGTTACGCCCTTTTTGTCCACGATTATTTTGTGATGTTGCAAAACTATTACCATCATTTGTGACAATTAATGCCGAGTCATTTGCGGTAGCATCCTTTTTAGAAAAATCTTATTCTTCAAGAATCAGCATGGACCTTGCTTGGTAAAATAAGGGAAGAGAGTTACTTTTACGGATAAGTGTTGTAACCCCACTATACGTCTCCGTCAATCCGGCAACAAGTTGTAACACCAAACGATTGTTGGTGATGGGAGAACCAATATTTTTCAATTGATCTGCCAACACTTTTAGTCGTTGACAATATGCGGAAGCATTAGGAAAATCCTCCATATCAACATTGGAGAATTCTTGTTCCAAAGCAACTGCACGGGAGTTTTGATTATCATAAAAAACGTCTCGTAAGCTATTTCAAGCATCAATAGCCTTAGAATCTGGTTACATGATCGTGTGCAACAAATCGGTTTAAATTATTGCATATATCCAATCAAGAACAGTGGCGTCGAGGGTATCCCATAATTCTTTCGTTGTCATCCGTTATCAATTGTTTAAGCTTAAATTTCGCTCAAAATTTTGTGTATGAAAATGGTATGAAATGTGTATATCTCGCTCAAGGTTTAAAAAGTTCGCTCAAAATTTAGTGTGTGAATTATTTATATCTCGCTTAAGACTTAAAGAATTCATTCAAAATATAATGTAGGAAAACAGTATGAAATATGTATATCTCTCTCAAGACTTAGAATTTCTCTTACATTTTTCGTTATAAAGTTCTTGTTAGGTTTCTAAAAAATTAATACAACTACAACAACATTGTATACAACTTTCATACAATATTCAAGGCTTATACAGTCGTATGAAAACTATATTAATGAGTTTGAATTTAAATATACTGATTTATAATTTTTTAAAATATAAAATTAGACAAAAATGGACGTGCTCCAAAAAAAATAGAGCTAAGCAAACCCACAATAATCTACAGTGGGGTGAACACGTTCTATAATGAGTAAAAAATAAGACAAAAAGTTGCAGATTTTTGCGTTAACTTTTTTAATTTTAATTAAATTTTTAGATTCAAGGTGGTTGCAACTTCTCTTTAAATTTGAAGATTTTTAAAATAAGTTTTTAAATTATACAGTACAATAAATTTTGAATTGACAGTAGTTAATTAATTTTAAAATTATATCTCCTACTATCATTTTTGGCAAGTGACTACCTTTTTCCACGAGTAAAATATTATTTCCATTTGGAGTCAAAAGATCTGTTTATGTTAACGTCAGACTTTTATTTATAAATTTTGATTCTATGGAATCTTTAGTTTGCTGGTACTTTTTGTTTAATCTTTCCGTGTTCAATGTCTATTTAGAGGTGTCAAAATGGGAGGATGATCTAAAGTTATGGACAACACTTTATGCTACCGTATTACTGTGGATTTACTCCATTATCTCTATCGCCTGTTGCAAACGATTATTAAGCCGGACGCTACAATAAAGACTGCTTGGGATAAGTTGTGTGACATATTTCAAAATAATCAGAACTCCCGAACTGTTACACTTGTGCAGGAATTTTCCCACGTCAACATGGAAAATTTTCCGAACGTTTCAGCTTATTGCAAAACGTTAGAAGAATTGGCGGACCAAGTGCGCCCGTTAGTGACGATCGTCTTGATTTATAAATGGTTGTTGGCCTCTCCGAGGCCTATAGTGGTGGTGGGACTCTACTTCGTCAAAGTAACCCTCTCCCAAAGTTTTATCAAGTTTGTTCCATGCTTACTTTGGAAGAAACTGATTTGACTAAAAAAAAACGACTATCGGGGCTAGTCCAGTCGTCATGATGACGTCCTCCACCAACTCTCTGGTTTTGTTAATACTTCCGGTTAAAATCGTGCTTCCGGTGGCGGTAAAAATAATGATAAAAACTGTGGGGGCAAACACGGCAGTTCTAGCAGCGGTAACGGTGTTCAAAACAGGGGCGGTGGACCCCATCCCAAATACAGTGGGCCACCGACCGACTGATCTCAGTCTTAGGCCCCTTAGCCGTGGGCTGGACACAGTGGGCAGTGGCCTTACGGCCCATCAGCCATATTTGGTAAACTAATTGGCCGAAAGATACATCTACGGATCTACCCAAGTAAGTTTCCCTTCATTTGTTGGAAAATGTTCCAGTTATTGGAGAGGATTGATCATTACGATAAATATAGTTTAGAGCCTGATCAATAATTTATCTTATTTTGTTGAACACAGAAAGCTAGCTACAGTTGGTCCACATGGGCAGACACATATCTCTCTATGATTGTTTTTCTTCTTTCTTTTTTTATTCATTATGTTTTTTTCATGAAATAGAAGCTGCAAGAAATATAAATTAAAAAGTGGTCACATAATTGACTGATGAGGTAATTGCTTTTGACGAGAGGTCTATTTTGTGTTTGCCACATATACCAGGGTAATTTGGAACTGAGACAGGCTCATTCCATGTTGGGATTATAAAATAAAGCCAATCGTTCTTGCGTGCAATTTGGACCATGTCAACTTATTAATTTCGGTTATTTGGAAATGTACTCATAATTCACAGAAGAATAGATTTTAAGTTACCTTCATAATGTTTTGACGAACATAACTGATAGAATATTAGTAATAGAATATTCTAGAATAATATCATTATATATGGTATTAATGTAATATCTCATCCTATATAGTAGGTAATTATTGTATATAGAATATTTCTAAGATTATACTAAGGAAGACTTAGTCTTCATAGTGATGGTAATTATTGTATATATTGTTACCTAATGGAACAATAAGACTTGAGGAAAATATTCTTACACGGTATCAAGAGCTTAAGGAAAGATCCAAAGTTATTTTTTCTCTCCTTTTTCAGTTTCTTCCTCCCAAATACCGAAAATATTTTTTTCCCATTTTTGTATTGTCTTCTTCAATTGTTCACTTCTCCATTAGTGAACACCTTTGATCTCAACCAATAATGTCTGAATCAAAATCAACCTTTCACCCTGCCCTAACAGTCTCGAATATCAAGACACATGTTTCTGTCAAACTTGAAATGAAAATCGTGCATTATGCAACGTGGGCGGAATTATTCAAGATTTGTTGTCGTGCTCACAAGGTCATTCGCCATATCATTCCTCCAAAGGATGGGAAAGGGAAAGAGGTCACAATCGATGCAGATACGAACGTAGGATACTCGGATGCCACGATCCTGGTCGATTTATGCAACGATATCTACGGATTTGTTGCATACAATAATGGAACCAGACTCCACAGCGATGGCGGCATGGGAACGTCTGTGTTATACCCCGTAGTTCTGACCGTACGTATGAGAGTGTACGGAAACATGTAAGACTTAAAATTTTCAAAGGATAGGTTGACGGATTATTCCGGACGGGTTTTAGTCAACTTTAAGGCGGATTATGACCCGGTACATTGAGAGTTTCTAAGTGTTTCAAAGGCCTAGGGCGTAGTTCGTTGAGTCTAGATTCCAACGCAACCAACCGTTCGTCGATAGGACGTCGGAGTAGAAAGTTATGAGAGTTACAAGTTCGGCGCAATGACAGAAATGTGTTTTGGACAAGCGGCGGCGCGGCGCGGATGCAGGCGCGCGCCGGAAATCGGAGGGTCGCTGAAGTTGCAGCCGCGCGCTGGACAGCAGGGCCGGGGCGCCGGAAGTTCCGAGTGTCCGCAGAGGTTTCAGCGCCGCGGCGCCGGCGTCAGGGCCGCGGCGCCAAGGCGGGATTTTTGGGCGGAAAAACTTAGGAAAGTCTGATTTCTCTTTTAAAAAGGCCATGGGAGGGTGACAAGTGTCTCCCCCATCTGATTTTTCTTGCATGCCTTATATTGACCAAGTCTTGAAGACTTGGTCATCTTTCTAACCTCTCCCTCTAAATTAGCTCCTCCTTCTCTCTACATTTCCAAAGGAAATTCAAGCTAGAAAAATCTGAAAAGTTAAGAACAAGAAGGAAGCTTGTGGCTAGCTTGTTGGTGTTGTTGTGGTGGTGTTCTTGGCAAGGAAGCTAGCAAAATATTTGGAATAAATTTGGCTAAAACTTTAAGGTAACCTTTCTTCCTTTAGAATTAGTTTCTAGTGTTGCATGTTAAGAAGAAAGAACTTGTGGTAGTGAATAATGCTCTTAGAGTCATTGCATGTAAGAAATATGGTTTGGATGTGAAAGAATTGGTTAAGAAGATATTATGAGCATGTTGTAGCCTAAAAACTACCTTAGAATTATTTAGTGAATTGTTGTACCTTATGGGGCAGAATTTTACACACCCGAGTTTAGGTGTGTAATCCCCTTTAAAGTGTTGGATTGTTGAGCTTTAAATGTGGTGTTTGGATGACAAATTCGTCCTTGAGAAAGGTGGCAAAGTGAGTAGAAACAAAGGAAATGCTGCCCAATTTTCCATAGAATTTAGTGACTTTGAACTTGGATTGTTCTACTTTGAGATTAGAGGTTAACAAACGTATCATGATTATTATAGGTTGAAATATTACTTGCGGTAGTTGAGCTTAGCAAGTGGATTGACCAAAGAGGTATGTGAAGCTTTCCTATCTCTTGAGCATGAATAGATGAAACTATGTAGTACGGTAGACGAACAAGATTTGGTATTCTTACTTGTTTTAGGTATATAATGACTTGTTTCGTTTTAAGAATGTATAAGTCCCTCGTTGTGGAAAAGTATGATTTTACTAAAGTGTAGAGTTAATATAACAGCTTTATGGGAAGTTGGTTTATTAGCTTCATAAAAGGTTAATGAGAAGAGATTTACTCTAAGTAAGATAAGTATATGAAGAGGCAAATTGATTTTAAGGCATCAATTGCCCAAAGGTTTTATGTATGAAAAAGAGTCACTTTTAAAAGAGTTGAAGTATGTAGTACTTGGGTTAAATTCGATTTTTTTATTAAAGATAGGATTAAGTGCCTTAAGTAAACTAAAATGAGAGGTATATGAACAAGACTAATAAGAAGTTATAAGTTTTCTTAACTTATTTATGATTATGATATGATGACAGATTTGAGCTAGGTAAGAGTATATCCGGCGGTAAGCTCCAAGATCGTTATACCACCTACTCGGGGTAAGAGTATGTCGAGGCAAGCCCCAAGATCGTCATACCACCTTCTTGGTGTAAGAGTATATCCGGCGGGCAAGCCCCAAGATCGTTATACCATCCGCCGGTGTAGAGTATATCGAGGTTAAGCCCCAAGATCGTTATACCATCCGCCGGGGTAAGAGTATATCCGGGGAAAGTCCCCAAGATCGTTAAACCACTGTTAGTGGATTTGCTACCCACGATGCGAGGAATACCTCACGCGAGTCCTTATGGGCTTACGGGTGAAATAGTCCCACGTGCGGGTAGTCAACCTATTCGAGGAATACCTCATGCGGGTCCATGACCTACGCAGTGAAATAGTCCTAGGAGTAGGGTGCTTATTGATACTACGGGCGAGGTACCCTGTTTTGATCCTAAGGCCCCTATTTTATGCAGTATTATATATATATACTTGTCACTCTCATTGTTAGTAAGGCACAGTAAAAGGTATTTTATTGTCTTCCATGACTCCAGCTTACTTTTAGACTTATGATATCATTATTACAGTATTTTCCAGCTTTACATACTTGGTACATATTGTGTACTGACCCCCTTCCTCAGGGGTTGCGTTCATGCCGCAGGTAAGGGTAAGCAGATTGAGGATCCTCATTCTTAGGATCACTATTCCGGTGTCAGAAGCTCCATTCTTCCGGAAGTTTGTTTATTGGTACGGATATTCCCTGATGTTATAGGTATTTTGTACATTCAGGGGTATGGCGGGGCCCTGTCCCGCCACAGTTGTTATCTTTAGAGGTCTGTGGTCACATATATGTTTTGGGCTAAAAGAACAAGTTGTACTTCTATACTTTTGGTTAAGTATGTTTTATGGAAGGCAGCTTTATCGGCTGGCCAGTGATGTTTACCATTTTTATAAGTTATGTGTTGTGTATGTTCCGCTATTCTCTGATGTATACTGACAGTGGTACCTAGGTACTAGTCGCGCCCGGTCGTCGTGACAGTCTGCGAGATATTTTTCAAGACAACCAAAATTCTCGCGCTGTTACGTTGGAGCAGGAATTCTCCACCATTGACACGATGGATTTTCCAAATATTTCTACATATTGCCAACGCCTCAAAGTGTTGACAGATCAGTTAAGAAACGTTGGTTCACCGGTTACTGATAATCGGTTAGTTTTGCAATTGGTCGCCGGTCTCACTGATGCGTATAGCAGCGTTGGGACTTTAATCCGTCAAAGTAATCCTCTACCAAAATTTTATCAAGCAAGGTTCATGTTTGTGCTTGAAGAGTCGGACTTCGTGAAAAAGGCATCTACTACTTCAAACTCCACTATGATTGTCACTCTTTCTAATGACGGTAATTGTTTTGATTCTTCTCAACAAAATAATGGAAAGAAATGACGTAGTAATAATAAGAAGGGTGGAAATCGCGAAAAAAACAAAGGTGGAAGTCACCGGAATTCCGGTGGCGGCGGAAATGGCGGCAAAACCAACACCGACGGGCATGACAAAGCGGCGGCGATGGAAGCGCGGTAGCGATGGAATCGGAAGGCCCGGTCAGTGCGGCGATGGCCGGCCTTACCGCCCAACCCAGTCCCAACAGGGCAATGGGACAGGCAGTTCCAGCCCCCACTGGACCAGCCCAACAGCCTCCTCAATATGTTCAGCCCAGCCAGAATTTTCGACAGGCCCAGCAGGCCCATTTTGATGGGTCTGTCTCGACAAACAGTCCAGGCAGTCACGTTGGGCCTCAACCGACCTAGTGGCGTGAGGCCCACTCTACAATGGCTCAACCCATGGATATTGAGAATGTCATGCACACACTCGGACTTAACCTACCGGATTCAAATTGATACATGGACTCCGGGGCAACGTCTCACATGACGTCTTCTCAAGGTATTCTCAACTCCTATTTTAATTTGAGCAATGATAATGGTATAGTTGTCGGAAATGGTCATTCCGTTCCTATGAAAGGGTATGGCTCCACTAAATTGACACCACCAAACCACTACTGGTTTAAAGAATGTCCTTCATGCTCCAAAGTTAATCAAAAAATTTGTATATGTTAGGAAGTTTTCAATTGATAATTGGGTATCTGTCCGTTTTGACTCGTTTGGTTTTTCGTGCATGATTTTCAGACGGGAAAGCTTATCATGAGATGTGATAGCAAGGGGGAGCTCTATCCAATTAGGTCACCTAGCCAACAGTCCAAGTTTCACTCTACTTTTGCAGCTTTGGCACCATCTTTATGGCACCAACGTTTGGGACACCCACGGGAGGCTGTTTTGGCTTCTCTTAAACAAAATAAACTTATTTCTTGTACCCAAACTCAGATTTTGAATAAGTGTCATTCTTGTGCGCTTGGTAAACATGTGAAATTGTCATTTATTTCTTCTACTTCATGCACTCTTATGTCATTCGATATTTTGCATTGTGATATTTGGACTTCTCCCGTTTTGAGTTCTTCTGGTCATAGATATTACTTGCTTATCCTTGATGATTACTCTAATTATTTGTGGATATTTCCTTTGTCAAAGAAATCACAAGTGTTTTCCACATTTATCACTTTTAGGGCATTTATCAAAACTTAATTTGAACGGAAGATTAAAAGTATTCAATGTGACAATGGGGGGGGGGGGATTTGACAATAAATCAATTTTGGGATTTTTTTCAAATCAAATGGTTTAAATTTTCGTCTATCGTGTCCTCACACTTCTTCACAAAATGGGAAGACAGAACACAAGATTATAACCATCAATAATATGGTTAGAACATCTCTTGCTCATACATCCATACCTCATATATTTTGGCATTATGCACTTCAAATGGCTACCTACATGTTGAATATTCTTCCTCATAGAAACATGTCTTACCAAGCTCCACTAAAAATGTTTTACTTACGAAAGTCATCATATCATCATTTAAGAGTGTTTGATTGTCTTTGCTACCCTCTCTTTCCATCCACCACAATCACAAAGCTCCAAACCCGATCCACTCCATGTGCTTTCTTGGGATACCCTACTAATCATCGTGGTTACTTATGTTATGATATTTCTTCCAAAAGAATGTTTGTAAGTCGCCACATCATATTTGATGAAACAATTTTTCCATTTTCTAAAATACATGAAACGGAACCCATACCTATGATTTTTTGGATGATGATAAGATTTCGTATCTAACATATTTTTTACACAGTCCGGGACACACCATCACTGGTGGACCGCAGGAACAAGGCCCACTGGACCAAGGACCCACGGCCCAGCTTCTGGAAAACACAATCCAGCAGCTTCGGCCTATAGTTCCAAGGCCCAATGCTCCTTCTTCCAACTCCCAATTAAATACCATTCCATCAAGTGGGCCGGCCACAACTCCAGGCCCAATCTCACACCCACTACTGCGATCACGGAATAAATCATCGGCGGTGGCGTCGATCCATCGCCCGTCGCCCGTCGATGGCGTCGATCCCATCGGTCATGCCTCTCGTCCGGTCACCCGTAGTCAACATGGTATTGTCAAACCCAATACCAAATACAGCCTTCACACAGGTTTCCAAATCACTTTTGCCTCGTAACCCAGTGTCTGCTCTTAAGGAACCGAATTGGAAAATGGTCATGGATGATGAATATCATGCTCTAATTAAAAATAGGACATGGGATTTAGTACCTCGTCCATCTAATGCTAATATTATTCGGTCTATGTGGATTTTTAGCCATAAAGAAAAATCTGATGGTTCTTTTGAGTGGCATAAGGCCCGTCTTGTAGGTGATGGGAAGACCCAGCAGGTTGGCATCGATTGTGGGGAGACGTTCAGTCCAGTGATCAAACCAGCTACCATCCGAACAGTTCTAAGTCTGTCACTCTCAAAGGGATGGTCACTTCATCAACTGGATGTCAAAAATGTCTTTCTTCATGGTCATATAAATGAGACAGTTTACATGTACCAGCCCTTGGGATACAGAGATCCTGCATATCCCAATCATGTGTGTTTGCAGATTTTGGTATAAGTGATTTGCAGATTTTGTGTCACACATGGGTTTTACTCACAGTCGTTCTGACAATTCTCTGTTTATTTATCGTCAGGGTAACAATTCTGCCTATCTTCTTTTATATGTGGATGATATCATTCTTACAGCATCTTCAGACTCCCTCCGCAAGAGTATCATGTCTCAGCTGGGTTCCGAATTTGCTATGAAAGATCTTGGTCCACTGCATTACTTTCTAGGCATTGTTGTGACACGCCATACAAGTGGCTTATTTCTTTCCCAAAAGAAGTATGCATCTGAGATTTTGGAACGATCTGGTATGTCCTCATGCAAACCTTCGACAACTTCAGTGGACACAAAATCGAAGTTGAGTGTTATCTCTAGCAATCTCTTTGATGATCCTACATTATACCGCAGCCTGGCTGGAGCTTTGCAGTACCTCACATTAACCATGCCGGATATTACTTATGCAGTACAACAAGTGTGTCTATTCATGCATAATCCGATGGAAGAACATATGCATGCCCTCAAACGCATTGTGCGGTATATTTAGGGCAGATATTATACCCCGTAGTTCTGGCCATGTGTATGAGAACGTACGAAATGGATTAAGACTTAAATTTTAGAAAGATAGGTTGACGGATTGTTTCGGACGGGTTTTTAGTCAACTTTGACGCGGTTTATGTCCAGTTGCATTATGAGTTCCTAGGTGTTTCAAAGGCCTAGTACATAGTTCGTTGAGTCTAGTTCCCAACGCAACCAACCGTTCGTCGATAGGACATCAGAGTAGAAAGTTATGGAAGTTACAAGTTCGGTCTTGTGATCGGACGTAAAAATATTTGGTCGGGAGCCACGGGGCCGCGCAGACCGAAAGCACGCCACGGAAGTAATGAAGAGTCTCGGATGTTTAAGCTCCGCGGCGCCGAGGCGGGTTCTGCGAGGCTGGGGGGGGGAAATCAGAACTGTTTTGTTTTAAAAAGGTCATGGGAGGGTGACAAGTGCCCCCCCCCCCCCATCTGATTTTTCATGTCCTATTTATTGACCAAGTCTTGAAGACTTGGTCATTTTTCAAGTTCTCCTCTCTCTCTAAAAATTAAAAGCTCTTCATTCTCTCTAGAAAATCAAGAAGAAATCAAGGCTTGAGAAAAATTTGAAAAAGTGGCAAGAAGGAAACATGTTAACAAGCTTGTAGGAGGTTTGTGAAGGTGATTGTGGAAAGGAGGCTAGTGAAATTGTTGGACTAATTTGGGGTAAACTCTAAGGTAACAATCCTTTCTCTTTTTACTAGTAAATTATGTTGCATGTGAAGAAGAAAGGACTTGTAGTTGTCAATATTGCTCTTAGATACATTGCATGTAGGAAATATGGTTTGGATATGAAAGGATTGGATAAGAATGATATGTAAGCATGTTATAGCCAAGATACTACCTTTAGCTTATTGATTTTGTTAAATATGCATTGTGGGGCAGAATTTTACACATCCAAGATTAGGTGTGTAATCTCCTTTTGGATTGATTGGATTGTTGGGCCTTGAAAGTGGCGTTGGATGTTGAATTCGGACCTTGAAAAAGTGGAAAAGTATATAGAAACAAAGGAAATGTTGTCCGATTTTCTGTAGAATTTAGTGACTTTGCACTTGGAATATTCTACGTTGAAGCTAGAGGTTAATAAACGTATTATGGTCATTATAGGTTGACGTACTACGTGCGGTATATTGGACTTAGCAAGTGGATTGACCCGAAGAGGTATGTGGAACTTTCCTATCTCTTGAGCATGAATAGTTTACCTATATAGTACGGTAGACGTACAAGACTTTGGTATCCTTTACTCGTTTTAAAAGTGTCCAAGTCGGTCGAGTTAGGGGATTTACTCACTTGTTTCAAAGTAGTAAGGATGTCTTAAGTTTTCAAGGTTAAGGGACTTGAGGTGTTTTTAAGTATATGATACTTGTTCCGTTTTAAATCTACAAGTCCCTTGGATATAGGAAAATGTAATTTACGTATAGTATGAAGTTAATATAACGACTTTATGGGAAGTTGGTTATATTAGCCTTATGGAAAGTTTAAAGAGAGATTTACTCTAAGTAAAATAAGTAAGGATAAATGACGCGAATTAATGAAAGGCAAATCGATTTTAAGGCATAAATTGCCTAAGGTTTTAAAAGAGTAGAAGTACACGGTACTTTGGGTTAAATTCCCGAATTTCATAAAGACATGTTAGTGCCTTAAGTAAACTAAAATGAGAATGTATATGAACAAGACTAATAAGAGGTTAGGGGATTTCTTAACTTGCTTATATTATGTATGATAGCCGGTTTGTGTTAGTGATACATTATTATTTATTACGGGTCATTCCCCGGGTTGTGGCATTTGCATATTCCGTGAATTTGCTACCCACGATGCGAGGAATACCTCATGCGAGTCTGTAGGGCTCATGCGGGTGAAATAGTCTCATGCGGGCGGGTACAGCCTATGCGAGGAATACCTCATGCGAGTCCACACGACCCATGCGGGTGAAATAGTCTCAAGAGTAGAATTGCTTAATGATATTGTGGGTGGGTGACCTTGCTTTGATCATGAGCTTCCTATTTTCACGCAGTATAGTATGTTCTTGATATTCTCATTATTAGTAAGGCACATTGTACTGTAAATTGATTATCATACATGTCTCCAGTTATTTTAGACTTATGAGGTATTTTCAGTATTTTCCAGTTTCGCATACTTAGTACATATTGTGTCTTGACCCTTCTCCGAAGCTGCGTTCATGTCGCAGGTAGGGGTAAGCATGTGGTGGATCCTCATTCTTAGGATCATTGGTCTGGTGTCAGAAGCTGTATTCCTCCGGAGGCTTATTTTGTCGGGCTCAGTGCGTCGACGCAAAGACGGCAAAGTTATAGCTACGCGTCTCGGCTCGGGAAGCGTAGAAGAACTATCCCACTCATGACTTAGAGTTGGCAGCAGTGATTCATGCCTTGAAGATCTGGAGACATTATTTGTATGGAGTTCATGTGGATATTTACACAGACCACAAGAGCCTCCAGTATATCTTCAGCCAGAGGGAGTTGAACTTACGGCAGAGACGATGGTTGGAGCTACTTAAGGATTATGATGTCGATATTCTATACCACCCAGGGAAGGCCAATGTAGTTGCAGATGCCCTTAGTCGCAGATCGATGGGTAGTCTGTCAGGTGTGCAGCCAGAGAAAAGGGGCATGGTCCGCGAGTTACGTCAGGTAGCGAGTCTTGGGGTTCGTTTGGTTGGTTCTGATAATAGTAGGGTTCGGGTTCGAGAGGTCGCCGAGTCTTCCATCGTCGAGGAGGTGAAGAGGCGACAGTATGAGGATACGGTTATGGTGCGGTATCAAGATACAGCTCTTCGGGAGGAGAAGAGTCTATTTGAGGTAGCACCTGATGGGGTGCTAAGATTTGAGGGCAGGTTGTGTGTTCCCGTGATGGACAGACTTCGCGGTGCAGGGAGGCACATAGTGTCCGTTACTCTATTCATCCGGGGTCGACTAAGATGTACCATGACCTTAGGTGTATCTATTGGTGGGATGGCCTGAAGAGGGACGTTGCAGATTTTGTGGCGCAGTGTCCGAATTGTCAACAGGTCAAGGTTGAGCACCAGAAGCCCGGTGGGCTATTACAGGCTATTGATATTCCGATGTGGAAGTGGGAGGTGATCAATATGGACTTTATTACAGGGTTACCTCACACTCAGAGGAAGCATGATTCCATCTGGGTTATTGTCGACAGGCTGACGAAATCAGCCCACTTTCTGCCAGTCAGGACGACTTTTTAGTAGGATTATGCTAGATTGTATATCAGAGAGATTGTGAGACTGCACGGAGTGCCTATATCGATCATTTCAGACAGGGGAGCCCAGTTCTCGGCTAACTTCTGGAGGTCTTTCCAGAAAGGGTTAGGGACACAGGTGAGTCTCAAGATCGCATTTCATCCTCGCATCGACGGACAAAGCCGAGCGTCTTATCCGCATACACGAGGATATGCTGCGGGCTTGTGTTATTGATTTCAAGGGTAGCTGGGAGGATCATTTACCTCTTGTGGAGTTTGCATATAACAACAGCTACCATTTTAGTATCCAGATGGCGCCTTATAAGGCCTTATACGGGAGGAAGTACAGGTCACCGATAGGCTGGTTTGAGGTGGGAGAAGTTCAGTTAGTCGGGCCAGACTTGATTCAGCAGGCAGTGGATAAGGTGAAGCTTATCCAGGAGCGATTATTATCAGCTCAGAGTCGACAGAAGTCGTATGCAGATCATCGGCGTCGACACTTGGAGTTTGAGGTAGATGATTGGGTCTTCCTGAAGGTATCACCCATGAAGGGCGTGATGAGGTTTGGGAAGAAGGGGAAACTTAGCCCAAGGTACATTGGGCCTTATCAGATTGTCCGTAGGATAGGCAAGGTTGCCTATGAGTTGGATCTGTCGTCCGATGTGGAGGCAGTACATCCAGTTTTTCATGTGTCTATGTTGCGAAAGTGTATCGGAGATCCATCTAGAGTGCACCCGATTCGTGATGTCCAGGTGACAGAGGGGTTATCATATGAGGAGAGACCCATAGCGATACTCGATCGCCAGGTTAGACGACTGCGGACAAAGGATGTGGCTTCCGTCAAAGTCCTATGGCGGAACGAGAACAGGGAAGAAATGACATGGGAAGCAGAGGAGGACATGATGAAGAAGTATCCTCACTTGTCCCCTACACCTTCAGGTAACCCACTTTCCTGCTTGTTAGTTTTAATTTGGCAATTATGCTTAAGTATTGTTGTACATAGAAGGAACATTCGGGACGAATGTTTCTAAGGGGGGGAGAATGTTATACCCCGTAGTTCTAGCCATGCATATGAGAACGTACGAAAGGGATTAAGACTTAAAATTTTAGAAAGATAGGTTGACGGATTGTTTCGGACGGATTTTTAGTCAACTTTGACACGGTTTATGTACAGTTGCATTATGAGTTCCTAGGTGTTTCAAAGGCCTAGTACGTAGTTCGTTGAGTCTAGCTTACAACGCAACCAACCATTCGTCGATAGGACATCGGAGTAGAAAGTTATGGAAGTTACAAGTTCGGTCTGTGATCGGACGAGAAAAATATTTCGGTCGAGCCACAGTCCGCTGCACGAGCGAGCGGCGCCGGAAGTTCTGAAGAGTCTCGGATGTTTCAGCGCCGCGGCGCCGGCTGCAGGGCCGCGGCGCCGAGGCGGGTTCTGCGAGGCTGGGGGGAAAAATCAGAACTGTTTTGTTTTAAAAAAGGCCATGGGAGGGTGACAAGTGTCCCCCCCCATCTGATTTTTCATGTCCTATTTATTGACCAAGTCTTGAAGACTTGGTCATTTTTCAAGCTCTCCTCTCTCTCTAAAAATTAAAAGCTCTCCCTTCTCTCTAGAAAATCAAGAAGAAATCAAGGCTTGAGAAAAATCTGAAAAAGTGGCAAGAAGGAAACATGTTAACAAGCTTGTAGGAGGTTTGTGGAGGTGATTGTGGAAAGGAGGCTAGTGAAATTGTTGGACTAATTTGGGGTAAACTCTAAGGTAACAATCCTTTCTCTTTTTACTAGTAAATTATGTTGCATGTGAAGAAGAAAGGACTTGTAGTTGTCAATATTGCTCTTAGATACATTGCATGTAGGAAATATGGTTTGGATATGAAAGGATTGGATAAGAATGATATGTAAGCATGTTATAGCCAAGATACTACCTTTAGCTTATTGATTTTGTTAAATATGCATTGTGGGGCAGAATTTTACACATTCAAGATTAGGTGTGTAATCTCCTTTGTATTAATTGGATTGTTGGGCCTTGAAAGTGGCGTTGGATGTTGAATTCGGACCTTGAAAAAGTGGAAAAGTATATAGAAACAAAGGAAATGTTGTCCGATTTTCTGTAGAATTTAGTGACTTTGCACTTGGAATATTCTACGTTGAAGCTAGAGGTTAATAAACGTATTATGGTCATTATAGGTTGACGTACTACGTGCGGTATATTGGACTTAGCAAGTGGATTGACCTGAAGAGGTATGTGGAACTTTCCTATCTCTTGAGCATGAATAGTTTACCTATATAGTACGGTAGACGTACAAGACTTTGGTATCCTTTACTTGTTTTAAAAGTGTCCAAGTCGGTGGAGTTAGGGGATTTACTCACTTGTTTCAAAGTAGTAAGGATGTCTTAAGTTTTCAAGTTTAAGGGACTTGAGGTGTTTTTAAGTATATGATACTTGTTCCGTTTTAAATCTACAAGTCCCTTGGATATAGGAAAATGTAATTTACGTATAGTATGAAGTTAATATAACGACTTTATGGGAAGTTGGTTATATTAGCCTTATGGAAAGTTTAAAGAGAGATTTACTCTAAGTAAAATAAGTAAGGATAAATGACGCGAATTAATGAAAGGCAAATCGATTTTAAGGCATAAATTGCCTAAGGTTTTAAAAGAGTAGAAGTACACGGTACTTTGGGTTAAATTCCCGGATTTCATAAAGACATGTTAGTGCCTTAAGTAAACTAAAATGAGAATGTATATGAACAAGACTAATAAGAGGTTAGGGGATTTCTTAACTTGCTTATATTATGTATGATAGCCGGTTTGTGCTAGTGATATATTATTATTTATTACGGGGTCATTCCCCGGGTTGTGGCATTTGCATATTCCGTGGATTTGCTACCCACGATGCGAGGAATACCTCATGCGAGTCCGTAGGGCTCATGCGGGTGAAATAGTCTCACGCGCGGATGTACAACTATGCGAGAATACCTCGCGGTCCACACGACCCATGCTGGTGAAATAGTTCCAGGAGTAGGATTGCTTAATGATACTGCGGGTGGGTGACATTGCTTTGATCATGAGCTTCCTATTTTCACGCAGTATAGTATATTCTTGATATTCTCATTATTAGTAAGGCACATTGTACTGTAAATTGATTATCATACATGTCTCCGCTATTTTAGACTTATGAGGTATTTTCGATTTTCCGCCATACTTAGTACATATCGCGACCCTTCCTGGGCTGCGTTCATACCGCAGTAGGGGTAGCAGTGGTGGATCCTCATTCTTAGGATCATTGGTCCAGTGTCGGTTCGTATTCTCCGAGGCTTATTTTGTTAGTACGGTTTTTCCCTAATGCTATAGGTATTATGTACATTCGTGGTATGGCGGGCCCGTCCCACCACGCTTGTTATTCCTGAAGTGCAGTAGTCACGTTTGTGGTTTGGGCTGTAAGAACAAAGTTGTCTTGTTTTACTTTTGATTAAGTATATTCTATGGAAGCGTGGCCTTGTCTGGCCAGATGATGTTTACTATCTACGAGTTTATGTGTTATGTATGTTCATTGCTATTCTCTCGATGTATACTGACGGGTGCCCCTGAGGCACCAACCGCGACTCGGCCTGGTCGACAAAGTGGTATCGTGAGCGATTAGTCCTCGGAAAGTGTCTACAGACCGTGTCTGCATCGTGTCTAGTAGAGTCTTGATTATCGTGTCGTGCACCACATCTATAATCGTGAGGTCGCAGGACATTTAGGATTGGTTTCCATTCTTTTACTCTAAGATCGTGCAATGTAGCCGAAGTTATAGTTGAACTCCTCCGATGTTTTCCTTTATGTATCGATTATGCCTCCACGCAAGGCAACCGCGCCCGTAAAGGCAAGGCACCGAGGAGCCGCTAGTGGGACGCGGAGAGTTACGAGGCACATGCCCATCCTTACCAGATGATGTTTAGTGGCGGCGAAGTTCCACGTCGCCGCCAAATTTCGGAGATTTCGAGGCGTGAGCGCCACGAGACCATGCAGACGAGCCTCCATCCCACATCGGGCCGAGTATAGAGATTACGGAGCAGATCCGTTATTAACCAAAGATAGTAGCGAGCGGCACGACAGAAGGCACCAACCCTAGAGCCGATTTACGGATTCGGATTTCCGGGTTGTCATCCACCCGAAGTTCTATGGTTCGATATCCGGCGAGGATCCTCGTGAGTTTGTTCGCGATACAACGGACTATGCAGTGCTTAGGGCCCTGAGGTCGAGTCATGCTAGCCTTCTACCGTTCTGCGATATTGCGTTGAACCGGTTTGAGTCGGGAGTTGTCTAGAGGCGGAGGTGCTCTTCCAAATGTTTGGGAGGAGTTCATGAAGCCTTCCCGATCACTTCTTGCCTCCCGAGATGAGGAGAGCTGCGTGGATAGATTCTTGACCTCGAGGCGAATCGGAGGACTATCGAGAGTACACCGAGTTTGACTCATTGGCGGTATGCGCACACCATCAGAAATGATACGGCGCATGGTTCATCGCTATGTGATGGGGCTAGACTGGTCATATGATTATCGTGCTTGGGGTGGCTCTTCACCGTGTATGGATATTTCCATGATGCAGGCGTATGCGCAGGGATAGAGGACAGAGAGAGTGAGGATCATCTAGACTCAAAGCCACCCAAGAGGCCAGACAAAGCAGGTCTCGTGGCGCTGAGGCGACAACCTCAAGAAGCAGACTAGGTCCATATTTCACCAAAGACAGAGTGCTCCTTCTCGGTTTTCTCGCGGAGGTCCGATCACCGGTCATTCGGAGCAGGTCGTGGCTCCAGACTTCGGGTTTCGAGGCAGAGACCGTCACCGATCGAGACCATCCCTATCTCGGTGTGCTCGATGCGGTAGGTCTCACCTGTGCGAGTGTCGTGTTCCTCCGTGAGCTTGTTACTCTTGTGGCGCAGGCCATTTGAAGAGAGATTGTCCACCGGCAGGTGGCGAGTGTTATGGTTCACCGACGAGTCGCTTGTCGATCTTCGCCTTCGACGGCATGCGCCCGAGGCGTGTTCACGGCCAGCGAGCCGCAGGGTCGTGGAGGGGTCCCGCCCAATGTCCTCGAACCACATTTATGTTATGTCCATCCGTCCGACCGTGAGGCGCCACCGGATGTCGCCACAGTACATTATTGGTTTCATGTCGTGACGATATGTTTTGATAGATCCGTGTTCTACCTTGTCCTATATATCTCCTCATATCAGTAGAATAGGGATAGAGCCCGAGTCTATAAAACATTTTGAGGTGGCTACGCCAGAAGTGATTCGGTGGTAGTCGGCGTATATAAGGCTTGCCGTGACTATATACGGCCGACTTCAGCCGACTTGATAGAGTTGGATATGACGAATTTTGACGTGATTACGGTATGGATTCGCTAGCGTCTTGCTATGCCAATGTGGATCGTAGAGAGATTGGTACGGTTCCAGCTTCTCGCGAGCCGTTATCGAGTGGAAGGAATATCGTCGTACGGTAGGTTTATTTCTTACCTCAAGGCTGGAAGATGGTACGGCGGTATATCTACCATATGGTTCGGTATTCGACATCGAGGCCGAGATACCAGATCTTCCATCGGGCCCGTTGTTAGAGAATTTCGACGTATTCCCGCACAAGCAGGTATCCTCCCGAGGGAGATTGAGTTTTGCATTGATATGTCGCCAGATACTCGACCGATATCTATTCCACCATACCGGATGTAACCTGCTGAGTTGAGGGAATTGAAGTACCAGCTGAAGGACAAGCTGGAAAAAGGCTTTATCAGACCAAGTGTTTCTCCCTGGGGAGCGCCAGTGTTATTTGTAAAGAAGAAAGATGGGACGCCGCAGATGTTGATTACGAACGGTGAATAAGGTAACTATCAAGAATGTACACCCTTCCCGTGATTGATAATTTGTTTGACTGGGATTCAGGGTGCAAGGTGTTTCTCCAAGATAGACTCGCGTCCGGTTATCATCAAAGCGAGTTAGAGAGGCGATATCCCAAAGACCGCATTCGTGATCCTATGGGCACCATGAGTTCGTGGTGATGTCTTTCGTCGACCAACGCCCCAAAGTATTCATGGATTTGATGAACAGGTGTTCAAGCCATTCTCGATATGTTCGTTATAGTATTCATTGATGATATCCTCGTTTATTCGCGCACGAGCAGAAACACGCAGATCATTAGAGGGCGGTATTGAGTCCTCCGACCGGCAATTGATGCCAAGTTCTCGGTGCGAGTTTTGGTTAGCTTCATGGCTTTATTAGGGCATGTTATCGAATGATGGCATTCGGTTGATACATCAAAGATTGAGGCGCTCAATACTTGGCCTGCACTCCACTACACCGACTGAGGCACGCAGCCTTTTGGGCCTCATGTTATTATCTGAGATTTGGAGAAGTTTGCTTCCATTTCGACCTTTGACTAGGATGACTCGTAGCGCCTATGTTCCGGACTGATACTTGTGAGGAGAGTTTCCGCCATCGAAGGAGAAATTGACGATCGCCCCGCTCTTACTCTACCGCAGGGTTTAGCCGATATGTGGTTTATTGTGATGCGTCGGGTGTCGGGCTGCAAGCGTACGACGCAAAGACGGCAAAGTTATAGCTACGATCTCGACAAAATTGAAGCATGAGAAGAACTATCCCACTCATGACTTAGAGTCGGGCAGCTTATTCATGCCTCAAGATCCGAGACATTATTTGTATGGAGTTCATGTGGATATTTACATTGCACCACAAGAGCCTCCAGATATCTTCACCCGAGGAGTTGAACTTACGCAGACGATGGTTCGAGCTACTTAAGGATTATGATGTCGATATTCTATACCACCCGCGAAGGCCAATATAGTCGCAGATGCCCTTAGTCGCAGATCGACGGGTAGTCCGTCAAAGCGCACTGCAGAAAAGGGCATGGTCCGCGAGTTACGCCAGTGCGAGTCTGGGGTTCGCTTGGTTGGTTCTCGATAATAGTAGGTTCGGGTTCGAGAGGTCGCCAGTCTTCCATCGCCGGCGAGGCGAAGAGGCGACAGATGAGGATACCGTTATGCGCGGTATCAAGATACGCTCTTCGAGGAGAAGAGTCTATTTGAGGTAGCACCACGGGTGCTAAGATTTGAGGGCGGCTGTGTGTTCCCGATGTGACAGACTTCGCGCCAGATTCTCGTGAGGCACATAGTGCCCGCTATCTATTCATCCGGGTCGACTAAGATGTACCATGACCTCAGGTGTATCTATTGGTGGACGGCTCAAGAGGACGCTGCAGATTTTGTGGCGCAGTTGTCCGAATTGTCACAGTCGAGGTTGAGCACCGTAAGTTCGCTGGCTATTACAGTGCTATTGATATTCCGTGGAAGTGGGAGGTGATCAATATGGACTTTATTACGTGGTTACCTCACACTCGAGGAAGCATGATTCCATCCGTTATTGCCGACAGTCGATTTAAATCACCACTTTCTCGCCAAGACGACTTTTTCGCCGAGGATTATGCTAGATTGTATATCGAGAGATTGTGAGATCGCACGAGTGCCTATATCGATCATTTCGCATGGGAGCCCGCTTCGCTAACTTCCGAGGTCTTTCCGTAGCGGTTAGGGACACAGTAGTCTCAAGATCGCATTTCATCCTCGCATCGACGGACAGCCGAGCGCATTATCCGCATACACTCGAGGATATGTCGGGCTTGTGTTATTGATTTCAAGCGGTAGCTGGAGGATCATTTACCTCTTGTGGAGTTTGCATATAACAACAAACTACCATTTTAGTATCCGATGGCGCCTTATAAGGCGCCTTATACGGAGGAAGTACAGTCACCGATAGTCTGGTTTGAGGTGGAGAAGTTCGCTTAGTCGGGCCGCACTTGATTCAGCAGCGTGGATAAGGTGAAGCTTATCCAGAGCGATTATTATCACCGTAGTCGACAAGTCGACGCAGATCATCCGGCCGACACTTAGAGTTTGAGGTAGATGATCGGGTCTTCCCGGCGTATCACCCACGGCGGCGTGATGAGGTTTGGGAAGAAGGGAAACTTAGCCCAAGGTACATCGGGCCTTATCGATTGTCCGTAGGATAGGCAAGGTTGCCTATGAGTTGATCCGCCGTCCACGCGAGGCAAGACATCCAGTTTTTCATGTGTCTATGTTGCGAAAGTGTATCGGAGATCCATCTAGAGTGCACCCGATTCGTGATGTCCAGGTGACAGAGGGGTTATCATATGAGGAGAGACCCATAGCGATACTCGATCGCCAAAGTTAGACGATCATGACAAAGGACGTGGCTTCCACAAAGTCCTATGGCGGAACGAGAACAGGAAGAAATGACACGGGAAGCAGAGGAGGACATGATGAAGTATCCTCACTTGTCCCTACACCTTCAGTAACCCACTTTCCTCGTCATAGTTTTAATTTGGCAATTATGCTTAAGTATTGTTGTACATAGAAGGAACATTCGGGACGAATATTTCTAAGGGGGGGAGAATGTTATACCCCGTAGTTCTAGCCATGCGTATGAGAACGTACGAAAGGGATTAAGACTTAAAATTTTAAAAAAGATAGGTTGACGGATTGTTTCGGACGGATTTTTAGTCAACTTTGACACGGTTTATGTACAGTTGCATTATGAGTTCCTAGGTGTTTCAAAGTCCTAGTACGTAGTTCGTTGAGTCTAGCTTCCAACGCAACCAACCATTCATCGATAGGACATCGGAGTAGAAAGTTATGGAAGTTACAAGTTCAAGGCAATGGACGTAAAAATATTTCGGTCAGAGCCAGGTCCGCAAGACCGGTGCCAGGCGCGCTGGAAGATCAAGAGTCTCGGATGTTTCAGCGCCACGGCGCCGGCTGCAGGGCCGCGCCGAGGCGGTTCTGCGAGGTCGGGGGAAAATCGTAACTGCTTTGTTTTAAAGGTCACGGAGGTGACAAGTGTCCCCATCTGATTTTTCATGTCCTATTTATTGACCAAGTCTTGAAGACTTGGTCATTTTTCAAGCTCTCCTCTCTCTCTAAAAATTAAAAGCTCTCCCTTCTCTCTAGAAAATCAAGAAGAAATCAAGGCTTGAAAAATCAAAAAGTGGCAAGAAGGAAACATGTTAATGCTTCAGTGAGGTTTGTGAGGTGATCAGGAAAGGAGGCTAGTGAAATTGTTGGACTAATTTGGGGTAAACTCTAAGGTAACAATCCTTTCTCTTTTACTAGTAAATTATGTTGCATGTGAAGAAGAAAGGACTCAGAGTTGTCAATATTGCTCTTAGATACATCGTGATGTAGGAAATATGGTTCGATATGAAAGGATTGGATAAGAATGATATGTAAGCATGTTATAGCCAAGATACTACCTTTAGCTTATTGATTTTGTTAAATATGTATTGTGGGGCAGAATTTTACACATTCAAGATTAGGTGTGTAATCTCCTTTGTATTAATTGGATTGTTGGGCCTTGAAAGTGGCGCTGATGTTGAATTCGACCTTGAAAAAGTGGAAAAGTATATAGAAACAAAGGAAATGTTGTCCGATTTTCAGAGAATTTAGTGACTTTGCACTTGGAATATTCTACGTTGAAGCCAGAGGTTAATAAACGATTATGGTCATTATAGGTTGACGATCACGCGCGTATATCGACTTAACAAGTGGATCGACCAAGAGGTATGTGGAACTTTCCTATCTCTTGAGCATGAATAGTTTACCTATATAGTACCAGAGACGACAAGACTTTGGTATCCTTTACTTGTTTTAAAAGTGTCCAAGTCGGTCGAGTTAGGATTTACTCACTTGTTTCAAAGAGTAAGGATGTCTTAAGTTTTCAAGTTTATGGACTTGAGGTGTTTTTAAGTATATGATACTTGTTCCGCTTTAAATCTACAAGTCCTCGATATAGGAAAATGTAATTTACGTATAGTATGAAGTTAATATAACGACTTTATGGGAAGTTGGTTATATTAGCCTTATGGAAAGCTTAAAGAGAGATTTACTCTAAGTAAAATAAGTAAGGATAAATGACGCGAATTAATGAAAGGCAAATCGATTTTAAGGCATAAATTGCCTAAGGTTTTAAAAGACTAGAAGTACACAGACTTGGGTTAAATTCTGATTTCATAAAGACATGTTAGTGCCTTAAGTAAACTAAAATGAGAATGTATATGAACAAGACTAATAAGAGGTTAGGGGATTTCTTAACTTGCTTATATTATGTATGATAGCCGGTTTGTGCAAGTGATATATTATTATTTATTACGGGGTCATTCCCCGGGTTGTGGCATTTGCATATTCCGTGGATTTGCTACCCACGATGCGAGGAATACCTCATGCGAGTCCGTAGGCTCATGCGGTGAAATAGTCTCACGCGGGCGGTACAAATGCGAGGAATACCTCATGCCGTCCACACGACCCATGCCGTGAAATAGTCCATGAGTAGGATTGCTTAATGACATCATGCGGGTGACATTGCTTTGATCATGAGCTTCCTATTTTCACGCAGTATAGTATATTCTTGATATTCTCATTATTAGTAAGGCACATTGTACTGTAAATTGATTATCATACATGTCTCCAGTTATTTTAGACTTATGAGGTATTTTCCAGTTTCGCATACTTAGTACATATTGGTAATCGACCCTTCCTGGCCGCGCTCATGCCGCAGGTGTGGTAAGTGGTGGATCCTCATTCTTAGGATCACTGGTCCTCCGGAGGCTTGTTTTGTTGGTACGGTTTTTCCCTGATGCTATAGGTATTATGTACATTCAGGGGTATGGCGGGGCCCTGTCCCGCCACAGTTGTTATTCCTAGAGGTCTGTAGTCACGTGTGTGGTTTGGGCTGTAAGAACAAAGTTGTACTGCTTACTTTTGATTAAGTATATTTATGGAAGCGGCCTTGTTTGGCCAGCCGTTGATGTTTACTATCTACAGTTTATGTGTTATGTATGTTCCGCTATTCTCTCGATGTATACCGACGGTGCCCCAGAGGCACCATCGCGACTCGGTCGTGACAAAAGTGGTATCGAGCGCTTAGTCCTCTGAAAGTGTCTACGCATCATGTCAGTAGTCTTGATTATCGGTGTGTGCACCACATCTATAATCGTGAGGTCAGCAGGATATTTAGGATTGGTTTCCATTCTTTCACTCTAAGATCGTGCAATAGAGCTGTGTTATAGGTTGAACTCCCTCTGATATTTTCCTTTATGTATCAGTTATGCCTCCACGCAAGGCAACCGCGGCCCAGAAGGGCAAGGCAGCTGAAGGAGCTGCTAGTAGGACGCGGAGGGTCACAAGGGCACAGCCCGCCCCACCGAGATGATGTTTCGGTGGCGAGTTCCACGACGCCGCCACCTCGGGAGTTCGGGCAGCAGCGCCATCGAGACCGCGTACTGAGCCTCCACCCCACAACCGGCTGAGTATAGAGATTACGGGGAGCAGATCCGGTTATTAACCAGCATAGTAGCAGGGCAGCGCCGACAGGAGAAGGCAGCCAACCCTAGAGCCGACAGTTTACGGATTCGGGATTTCCTGGGTTGTCATCCACCCTAGTTCTATGGTTCGAGATCCGAGGAGGATCCTCAGGAGTTTGTTCGGCAGTTACAGCGGACTATGCAGGTGCTTAGGGCCTTGGAGGCTGAGTCCGTCATGCTAGCCTCTTACCGGTTACGCGATATTGCGTTGAACTGGTTTGAGTCATGGTAGTTGTCTAGAGGTGAGGGTGCTCTTCCAGCTGTTTGGGAGGAGTTCACAGAAGCCTTCCTGGATCACTTATTTCCTCCTGAGATGAGGAGAGCCCGCGTGGATAGATTTTTGACCTTGAGGCAGAATGGGAGGACTATCAGAGAGTACAGCCTGGAGTTTGACTCATTGGCCAGGTATGCGCACACCATTGTAACTGACATGACAGATATGGTTCATCGCTATGTGATGGGGCTAGACCGTCATATGATTATCGACGCTTGGGGTGGCTCTTCACCTGTATGGATATTGCCAGATGCAGCGTATGCGCAGGGATAGAGGATGAGAGAGAGGAGGATCACCAGACTCGAGCCAGCCCAAGAGGCTGTGACAGCAGGTCTCAGGCGCTGAGGCGGACAAATTTCAGCAGACTAGGTCCATATTTCACCAAAGACAGAGTGCTTTCTCGGTTTTCTCGCGGAGGTCCGATCAGCGGTCATTCCGAGCAGTCGTGGCTCCAGACTTCGGGTTTCAGGAAGCACCGCCACCGATCGAGACCATCCCCGTCGCGGCCCCGGGGTCGGGTCGTGACAGCAGACTTGAGGAAAATATTCTTACAATAACAACATTTTAAGCCTGTTTTATAAAAAAAAAAATGTGATTAATTAAACAATCTTGTTAGGTACATTTATTGTATAATTTGATACTAACATGATGAAACACAGATACAGAATTGTTGTTCTCTGACTTCAAGGCTCTTATGCAGATTCTTTTAGACAATTATTTCGATCCTTCTCAATAAATTGACGAGTACAATAGGTCATAGAAATATTGCCTTCAGGATACAACGATGTTGAATTCAAAGTTTGTACTCCCTTAATTCAATCAAGAACGCACATTATAAAGTTTCTGATGATGCTTAGAGAAAGGGAAAAGAAAACAGAAGTTTTGATTCTTTTTTCTTTTTCTGAAATTATTATTCTTTTCTTTTATGAAGTTATGATTCTTTTCCTTTCTGAAGTTATGATTCTTTTCTTTTCTATTTGTATTTATTAATGAGAAAACATCTTTACTATTTATAGGGATTTCGCATCTATTGGAGATGACTTTTCATCACCAACAGACACCTCCAAGAGGCATCAATGGTGGCTATTGGAAAAGGTTGTGTATGTTCAAATTCAAAGTAAATATGAATTATGTTAACAGACTCCCCTTAAATATGAAGAGGCATCACATCAATGATGGCTTTTGATTTTGTTGAAAATATCCAACATTTTCCCCCTATTTTCGAAATCATAAAATAAAGTAAAAACTTTCAAAATAGGAATGGTTGCATCACTCAAGTGACCGCCTACGTACCCGAGTGGGATCAAGTCAACATAGTTCAAGCTAAGTTGAGACAAAGTATCATCGTAGAAATCAATACATAAATGATAGGTATCATTTGGATTTGAACTTTCACTTAGTTAGTGTTTGGCCAAGCTTCTGGAAGTGTTTCTGATTCTCAGAAACACTTCGTTGGCCAAACACCCTCTTTCCAGAAGTAGAAACACTTTTTTCAAAAGTCAAAAAGTGTTTCTAGATGGGAAGAGAAGCAGAAACACCAATTTGGTGCTTCTGGAGAAGCCCTTTTGCTCATTCATTGAGTGTGCAAAAGCCGTTGCGCGTTAGCGCTTATGTTTTCTTGCTCCCTTCAATTCGAACTGCGTAGCGGAAACCATTGTTCTTCTTTCCGCGCCTCTCTCTCCTGTAATTGTTTTTGCCAGACGCTCGTCTCCTTTTATAGTAAAGTCGAGTGGCTTCCGCTCCTCTCGCATTCGCTCGAGCTGCTTTTAGCTCCTTTAACTCTTCATACCTGATTCGAACACTCCTTTGACAGAGACAATGGTACCATCCGAGGAAGAATAGGATTTTCTTCCCTGGTGGCTTGCTTGGGCTTGGGCTTGCTTTTTTTTTAGTATTTTAGAAAGGGTCGGTTAGGAGAGGGAGGTATTTGTACTTGACTAACTGTAAGCCAACTCACTAACCAATTCAGGCCAATTAGAAGACAATCTTTTCATCTTAGTAAACCTGTACACCAGTAAATTGTGCAGAGTTGCTGAAACCTGAGAAATTAGCCTGTTCAAGGAGATATTACCACCATACCTTCTTTTCTTTCTCCTCTTCCATAGCTCCCCCCAGACAACTTCACATGACAATGCTTGATATAAGGGCTTCAGATATACATTTGCAGGATGTTTCCACCACCTTTGAAATACCTGTCGTAAGCTACTCGGGAGATATGGAAAAAAGCCAAAGTTTTTGGACTCATTTACCATTTTCTTTTTCACAAAATTTCTTTTAATCTCATATAATATCCCTATATAAAATAGAAATTTGAAAATAGGGGTAGGGGTAGGGCGGAGGGGGGGGTAGGGCCAAGAGTTTTTTCCCATAAAAATAACAAAAAATATGAAATAGAAATTTGAGGATGGGTAGGGCAATAGGGTGGGGGGTAGAGGTAGGGCGGGGGTAAGAAAAAAATCATTTTTTTTATAAAAGTAACAAAAAATATGAAATAAAAATTTGAGGATGGGTAGGGCAATGGGGTGGGGTGGGGGTAGGGCGGAGGGGTAAGAAAAAAATTCATATTTTTTAATTTTTTTTTTATAAAAGTAACAAATAATATGAAATAGAAATTTGAGGAGGTGTAGGCAAACGGTGGGGTGGGAGGTAGGGTAGGGCATGGGGGGAAGAAAAAAATCATATTTTTTAATAATTTTTTTTTAAAAGTAATAAAAAATATGAAATAGAAATTTGAGGATGAGGTAGGACAATGCGGTGGGGGGTAGGGGGTATGGCGGGAGGGTAAGTATTTTTTTTATATTGTCAATCATATTTTATAAAAGTAACAAAAAATATGAAATATAAATTTGAGGATGGGGTAGGGCAATGGGATGGGGTTGGGGGTAGGGTGGGGGGGTAAGTGGGAAGAAAAAAATCATATTTTTTATAAAAGTAAAAAAAATATGACATAGAAATTTGTGGATGAGGTGGGGGTAGGGCGGGGGGTAGGTTTGGACATATTTGAGTCATTGACTATCATATTGTCGTTACATTTCTTATGTACAATATAATATTATTTTTTGATTAAATGTTGCAATTAAATATTTTTAAAAAAATTATTAAATTGTAAAGATATACTAATTTTTAGAAACATATGATAGAAAAGAATATTTTAAATAGTTTTAAATCTATTAAAATGAATATTCTAGTAAAATTGCATAAATGTTGGCCAAATAGGAAAACCGTTTCTGTTTCTCAGAAGCACTATAGGTCAAACACCCTAACTGATTCTCCAAAAACAGTTTCTGTAGAACTACTTCTGAGAAACAGAAACACCTTTCCAGAAGCTTGGCCAAACAGAGCCTTAGTGTAAGAAATTCAAAGCGTTATCGAGGTTCTATGGTGAACTAGTCTTGAACCAAGCACCCCTTGTGATAAAACCGGAATCTCCACACATATTGACTTCAGAGAATTGTGTGTTATGTAGATTAGCACGTTAATGGCCATGTGCTTATATCCTGGATCCATAAATATTCTTTAGAGAACGGACTTATTCTCATAGAAAATGGCATGATTTTCATATTCATATAGGTAAGTCTCTAAGGTGTTTATGCGATACAACTGTAAACAAACATAGACTTATTAAGGATTTCCATCCATCCTCAATCATGCATAATCACTATACTAATACAGAAATGAGAAGTTTTGACTTAGTGTACCATAATCACACTCGTAACTTGTTGGTACCCATTGAACCTTGTTTATCTTTTTCAAAACATTGGTTGGGTTTCTGTTAACCTGTGATTAATCATCTTTCACAGACCTTAGTCCCATTTCCTTACACTTTATTGAAATCACTGCCTTTGAAAGACTCTTAGTAAATGGGTATGCCAAGTTTTTTTTTGTTTCAATATAGTTAACTGCAACTACTCCTCTCTTGAGTAATTGTCTTACTATTTGATGTCTAAGACTTGCATGTCTTGACTTTCCATTATAAGTCTTGTTTGAGACATTATTGATGTAGCCTGATTATCACAATTAATGAAGACTGCTGGAGTTGGTTCTTCCATAATGGGATCTCTATAAGTAAGTCTCTAAGTCATTTTGCCTCCTTACATACATTTGGAAGTGCAATTAATTCTGACAACATTGTTGAATCGGAAATACAAGTCTGCTTCTTGAAACCCCAAGACACAACAGCACCACATAATGTAAATATCCATTCAGTAGTGGACTTGGACTTGGATTCTACATTGTTCTAGTTTGCATCGATGTATCCTTCCAATACAGCGGGATAATCCTGGAAATGTAAACCATAATCTATGGTTCCTTTCAAGTAAGCCAACACTCTTGAAATTACTTTTCAATGTTCAACTTCTGGGTTACTTGAGAAACGACATAGTACTCATACGGCTTGGGCTATATCTAGTCTCGTGCAATGCATAGCATACATAAGACTTTCGATAATACTAGAATAATCAAGTTGTCCATGGGTCCTTCCAGTATTCTTCATTAATTTAATACTAGGATCTAAAGGAGTGGGGGCTGGTTTGTCATTGAACTGACTATACTTTTTGAGAAATTTCTCAATATAATGAGACTGGGTTAAAGCCAACTCATCTCCCTTTCTTAGGATTTTAATTCCTAATAGCACATCAGCCTCTCCTAGATCTTTCATATCAAAGTTAGAACTGAGAAATTTCTTAGTTTCTTCCACACAATATATGTCAGACCCAAAAATACGCATATCATCAACATATAAACAGATAATTAAACATCCAGATTTATCATGCTTACTATAGATACATTTATCAGCATCATTAACAACAAAACCATATGACAAAGTTATTTTGTCAAACTTCTCATGCCATTGCATGGGAGGTTGCTTCAAACCATATAGGATTTCACTAACTTGCAAACTTTCTTCTCCTGGTCTGGTATTATGAAACCTTTAGGTTGTTCCTTATATATTTATTCTTTAAAATCACCATTTAAAAAGCAATTTTGACATCCATTTGATGTATAACTATCTTGTGAATAGAAGCAAGTGATATCAAACAACGAATATATGTGATGCGAGCAACAGGAGCATATGTATCAAAGTTATCAATTCCATGTTTTTGTTTATAACCTTTAGCAACCAAACTGGCTTTAAACTTATCAATGGTACCATCAGCATTCAATTTTCTCTTGAATATCCATTTACATCCTATAGTGTTAAATATACATACAAGACTTGGGCCAGCCCATAGCGTCTATCGTCCAACCCATTTATGGAGCAGTCCGTGTATAATAGTTTTATGGTATATTTTATATATTACACTTGTATATTAATTAGTCTTGTAGTCTTACCATAATTGTATTATTAGTCTACATATAGAATAGGGATTTAGATGTAGAATAGGAAAAGAATTTTTCTATTATAACTTGTATATATGTAATTTATATGTAATGATCAATAAATTAAGTTGAATTCTATATCTACACATACCAAAAATATATAAAAATCCTAGTACCAATCTAATTTATTCTATAGATATTTGGACTAGAGTTGACAAACAAACAAAACCAGCAATATACTTTATTAGTATCGAGTAGAAATCTAAATGGGGTGTGGCCAAGTGGTAAGGCAACGGGTTTTGGTCCCGCTATTCGGAGGTTCGAATCCTTCCGTCCCAGAACATATATATATTTTATGAGAATATAGGTTGTTGTTTTAACAATGTTCTGTTTAAAATCGAAATGTTAGCTGGAATGTGATTGTTGTTTCTTAACTTTTTCTTCGATGAATCAATTTTTTTCAAAAACTGAATCGAGATGCGAAAGAATCCATATTCCCTATCTCGTATTCTCTACCTCCTAAATTAGCCTAATTAGATTCAAATTTCTTTTCTTTTTTGGGATTTCTTGACTTTTCGCCAAGAGGGAGTTTTTGGTACTAATTTAATTCACTTTTAACTCACTAAGTCTCTTAATTCTTAATCAATGAGTTAGGCTAAAATTAAAAAAAAAAGGAGCAAAAACTTGACTTAATCCGGACTTGTTTGGTTTTGTGTCTAGACAGCTCGCATTTCGTAAAAATAAAAAAGACTAGGACACCCCCTTCGTTTCTTTTGATTTATGTTGCATCAGTCCCATAGAATGGGGTAGATAGGAGTTAATGAGTAATGGGAAGGCGTTTATTTCAATATCTATAAACGGTGACAATTGCTCAGTCTATTTGATCGAATTGATAGATACGAAACCCTCCCCATTCCTTGGATTTTATCAATCAGATGAAAAAAAAAGAATAAGAATTAAAATCTTACCTTACATTAATCTTTTTTTATCCATCTCATAAAAAAATGAGATTTGTTGTTTGGTGTATTTATCTATTTTAAATCATTGAAATCCTTGATGATTCAATAATAAAATAAAAAAAGACTTATCTTTTTTCCTAAGATGATCAAAAGTTATTTTTAACTATCAAAGTTTATTCAAATAATGATGTCGAAAAGGGAACTTTCGAAATTTTGAATAAATTTAATTGAATCGTACCAGTCTCTATTGGGGGTTATTACTCATTTTTGTACTTGCTGTTTTATTTTCCAATTATTTCTTCAATTAAAATAACTAAAGAGAATAAATAAGATTCTCTTAGCTCATTCGGAAGGATCTCATAATTTAATTATCCATGATTGTTTATGTCTCTAGCATGACCACTTGATGAAATCTGTAGAGAAGTGGGATAAATGGCCGATACTACTGGAAGGATTCCTCTTTGGATAATAGGTATTGTAGCGCTAGTATTCTTGTAATCAGTTTAATATGTATTTTCTTTTATGGTTCATATTCCGGATTGGGTTCATCCCTGTAGTAATCAAATGAATTGAGTTGTCAACATTAAAGCGTAAGAACTCAACGGGATTCCCTTCTTTGTTTGTTTGATTCGAAGGGGAAGGGCCCGTTGAGTTCTTAAGAATCATAAGATTTTTTTCGCCTAAATGATAAAATGGATTTATTTTTCTTTTCAAAAACTCCATTTTTCTCATTTTTCTGATCATGTTTTTGAAAAATTCACTTCATTGATTTATTCAGACCACCTTTTCTTTTTCTATGATAGTATTTATCGGTACTTTCAAAGTTGGAAGAAAGAAGGAATCACTCAATTTTTTGGCTGCTACAATATATTAGATATCGTGCAAATCTTTTCTATACTAATCTAATGTAGAACCTTACTCTCTCTATTACATTACTCTATTTCTTTTTTATTGTTTTCATATTTCATCATCAAATTTTGTATAAGATAAGTTGATTGAAAAAGTTTTATTTAATTAATAAAATTTCCTCTCTTTTTTTTGTTTTTTTTTTGTCCACCACTTCGTATATTATATGTAAAAGGTTTCTGATACATCTGGAAAAATCGAAATCAAGACTAGGAATTTTTAACAAACAGGATCAATAATCATTACTCTTTCGTTTCGACACAAGAAAAAATGATTTTTCTACACCCCTTTCTTATGTCGAAGACTAGGAAGACAAATAATCCCTCCTAGAATTTTTTGTTCCCCGCATTTATCCCCTGCTTCCTTATGTCTAGTATTTAGACAAACTTGACTTTCTTTCTATTTAGAATAGAAAACTATTGATACGTCTTATGGCAGTGAACTCTGTCAATAGTAACATAGTCACACTACTCCAATTAAAAAAAATGAAATCAAAATAATGAAAGTCAAATACTCTTCTTCAAATTCTACATTACATACTTTTTTTCTACGAGATGCTGGGAATCCCTTGTACCACATAGTATGTAGATTTTGAAGAAGAGTATAAATAAGACAAAGGAGTATTCAGAATTTCATTTTTTTGATCATAAATAATCGCCAACAAAAATTTGGTTCTTTTTATGAACTTGCTATCGATAAATCTGCGAATCTAGAAATTTATTTCGGCCAATTGAACCTTCTCGAACTGTTTCTTTTTAAGAACCAAAAAGATTTATGCCAAAAAGAACAAAAGTCCTTGGACACGTAATGGATCTTGAAGTACTATTTCTGCATCTCCCTGACCAAATCCGCCTGACCAAATCCGCCTACATTAGGATTACTCGTTAATGGTTGATCAAATTTGATAGATTCACCCTCGGAAACAAGAAGTTCTTGTCCCTCCGACGCATCCGTTATGGTTATCTCATATCCCCATTTTTCTTTTCGTATGATTTTGCTTACTATACCTGTTGATGTAGCATTATAAACTGTATTGTTACTCTTGTTGCCGTCAGGATAAATCTGACCCCTTCCCATGTTCCCGCCTACGTATATAGGATATTTTAAGAAGTGAACATCCTTCTTAGTAGGCAGGGTCCGGGGAAAGAATAGGGAAGGTTATTTCACTATATTTTTTACCAGTGACAGGGCCTATCACAAGAATATTTTTTTATTGGGGCGATAGCTCTGAAAAGACAAATTGTCAATCTTTTCTTTCATCTCGGGAGAAATACTATTGGATGGAGCTAATTCAAACCCCTCCGGTAAAATAAGAACATCCCCCACATTCAACCCCCCCTTTTACCATTAGCAAGAACCTGTTTCAGTTGCATATCATAAGGAATTCGAACAATTGCTTCAAATACAGTATCAGGAAGTACCGCACCTTTCATCAATAAGAATAATCAGGAGATTATTTCTTTCATGGTATCAGAAGTCTAGGTATTTTTTCCTTCCTTGCTTTCGCTTCTCTCAAAAATACCTCTCGGTTTTTGTGCCACTTTCTCAGCCAAAAACAGTACATTCCCTTTAAAATTATTTCTCCCAAATCCCTCAATCACATATTGTTCTATCAATATGTCTACATCAGAGAACATGTTCCATCTTGCCCTTACAGTTTCTAACATCAAGAATCACATCCCTCTTGTTCTTGCAATAGAAAAACGTCCTATATGCGTCGTGGGCCGAACTATTCAAGATTCATGCACACTCACATCAAGTCATACATCACATATTCCTCGCGGATCCTGAGGATACTGAGGTGCCAAAATGCGAGGATGATCCAAAGGTGTGGACGACCCTTAATGCCATCGTACTTCAGTGGATTTACTAAAATAGTCTCTACCGATCTGTTGCAAATGATTATTGTGCTAGACGTTATGGAAAAGGCTGCTTGGGATAGACTGCATGACATATTTCAAGATAATCAGAACTCCAGAGTTGTTACACTTGAGCAGGAATTTTCCCACGTCAACATGAAAAATTTCTCAAACGTTTCAGCTTATTGCAAAAGGTTGAAAGAGTTGGCGGACCAACTCTGCAATGTTGGTGCGCCCGTTAGTCACGATCGTCATGTTTTGCAGATGGTTGTCGGCCTCTCCGAGGCCTATAGTGGCGTTGGAACTATTCTTCGTCGGAGTAATTCTCTCCTGAAGTTCTATCAAGCCCGCTCCATGCTTACCTTGGAAGAAGTTGGTTTGGCTAAAAATGTGGATATCGGTGCTAGTCTTGTAATCATGATGACGTCCTCCATAAATTCTCTAGGTTTTGTTGAAAATTTGGATCAAAACCGTGCTCAAGGTCGTGGAAAGAATACTCGAAAACATAATGGCAAAAACTGCGGGGGCAAACGCGGAGGTTCCGGTGCACGTTGGTAATATCCAGTCAACAGTGGGCCACCGCTCCACTGGTCCCAGTCTTGGGTCCCCGGGTCGTGGCCCTAGGTTGGGAAGTGGCCCAACAACCCTTACAGTCCAACGTCTACAGTCCCAACTAACTGGGCTGACCAGTTTTCGGCCCAGTAATGTTATCGGCATAGCAGTGGACTTTACGGTCCTACGTCTATAGTGCCAGTGAACTAGGCTGGCCAGTTTCCGGCCCAGTAGTGTTATCGGCCCAGTAGTGGATTTCCCCCCAGTTATAGGTCGGGGCAGCAAGTTGGTGTGCTTGGGCCCCTGCCTCCTCAGGCCTATCATGCAGTGGGACCCAATCTAACTGATATTGAGGCGGCTATGCACACACTTGGAATAAATCTATCGGACTCAAATTGGTACATGGACACCGGTACGACTACCCATATGACGTCCGATCGAGGTACTCTCTCATCTTATTCAAATTGAGCAACCCTTGTGGCATAATTGTTGGTAATGATAATTCTATTTCGGTTTGTGGTTATGGTCATAAAACTTTGTCTTCACCCCATCCACCTCTTATCTTGAAAAATATCCTTCATGCCCCTCAATTGATTAAAAATTTGGTGGTTGTCCGTAAATTCACCACTGATAATTCTATTTCTATTAATTTTGATCCGTTTGGGTTTTCTATGAAAGATTTCAAAACGGGCATTCCTCTCATGAGGTGTGATAGTACGGGGGATCTTTATCATATCACGCCAAGTTTCGGTCTTTCGAGTCAAGTCTTGTCATCTACGTTTGACGCCCTTGCTCCTTCCTTGTGGCATGCGAATCTAGGTCATTCGGGATCATCTATTTTGTCTGTTTTAGATAAAAATAATCTTATCTTTTATAAGGGTACGCGTAGTAATCCGAATTGACAATCTTGTTCTTTAGAAAAAAATGTTAAGTTGTCATTTGTAGACTTTAATTCTCACACTTTAATGTCATTTGATATTATTCATAGCGATTTATGGATATCTTCTGTTCTTAGTTCTATGGGTCACCGGTATTATGTTGTATTCTTGGATGATTATTCTAAATTTTTATGGACTTTTTCAATAGCGAAAAAATCTCAAATTTTTTCCATCTTATTAAAATTTAGAGCATTCATTAGAACTCAATTCGAACGGAAAATCAAAAATATTCAATGTGATAATGGGAAAGAATATGACAATAGGGAGTTTCTGGAGTTTTGTGCTAAAAATGGGATCAATTTTCATTTTTCTTGTCCTCATACGTCTTCACAAAATGGGAAAGTCGAACGTAAAATTCGAACCATTAATAACATTATCCGCACTTTATTGATTCATGCTTCCGTACCCCTATCGTTTTGGCATCATGCTCTACAAATGGCTAAAGATATTCTTAACATTCTTCCTTCCAAATGTTTGACATATTCATCCCCTCTACATATTTTATATAATAAGACTCCTTCGTATTCACATCTTAGGGTCTTTGGGTGTTTATGTTATCTACTCTTTCCGTCCATCACAATTACCAAACTCCAAGCCCTATCCCTTGTGTGTTTTTGGGTTATCCGTCAAATCAATGTGGTTATAAATGCTTTGATTTGTCATCCAAATGAATCATTATTAGTCGTCATGTTATTTTTTATGAGTTCCAATTTCCGTTTTCTACGGTCGATAATCCCGTGCCTAGTTCGTATAATTTTTTGAATGATGATATATCCTCATATATTATTCACCATTTTATGAATATGTCCCGCACTCAAACTTATCTAGCGGGCCCACTGTCCGTTGTTCCCACCTTACTGCCACAACAAACTATCCCGAGTGCCATCGCGCCTGGGCGATCGGGCTACCCAGTCACTGAATCGGTCCATTGTTTCAACCTTCGCCCAAGAGCCCATTACTGTTGCCCGTCACGTCTCCCGAAAATTTCCAAAATTCATCTAATCTAGCCCTGAGTCATGGTCCAGTCACCCGAGGTCAATAGGGTATTTTTAAACCAAAAGACATTTTAATTTAAATTCTAATGTTCTTAAATCACCCTTACCCCGGAATCATGTGTCTGCTTTAAATGACTCAAATTGGAAAATTGTCATAACTGATGAATATAATGCTCTTATTGATAATAAGACGTGGGAGTTGATACCCCGTCCATATGGTGTTAATATTATTCGGTCTATGTGGATTTTTGCTCATAAAGATAATTCTGATGGTTCGTTTGCGAGACATAAGGCTCGTCTTGTAGGTGATGGTAAGACTCAGCAGGTTGGGGTTGATTGTGGTGAGACATTTAGTCCGGTGGTCAAACCGACTACCATTCGCACTGTGTTCAGCTTGGCTCTTTCAAAATTATGGCCCATTCATCAGCTAAGTGAAGAATGATTTCCTACATGGTGATCTCAAGGAGACAATTTATATGCATCAGCCCTTGGGGTTTAGGGATACTCGATATCCTCATCATGTATGTATGTTGAATAAGTACTTGTATGGGCTTAAGTAGTCTCCACGGGCTTGGTATAAGAAGTTTGTTGACTATGTTTCAACTATTGGGTTCTCTCACAGCATGTCTGATAATTCATTACTCATATATTGTCAGGGTTCTTCGATGGCTTATATACTAATATATGTGGATGATATTATCTTGACTGTCTCTTCTGACGCATTACTCTAGTCTATTATGACAATGCTCAGTTCTGAGTTTGTCATGAAAAATTGGGCTCATTGAGTTTTTTTTTTGGGATTGTTGTCACTCGTCATACAGGTGGACTGTTCTTATCACAGAGGAAGTATGCAACTGATATAATTGAGAGAGCTGCGATGTCATCCTGTAAGTCCACTTCCACTTCAATTGATACTAAACCCAAGTTGGGTGTTGCAGCTGGCTCCCCCTGTGAGGATCTGATCTGCTATTGTAGTCTTGCAGGGGCCCTTCAGTATCTTACATAAACGCGACATAATATTACATATGTCGTACAACAGGTGTGTTTGTTTATGCATGACCCCAGGATTGAACATATGAATGCACTCAAACGCATTCTTAGGTACGTTCAGGGCACACTTGATTATGGCTTGCATTTGTATCCTTCATCGACGTCTACGCTTGTCTCCTATACAGATGCTGATTGGGGTGGTTGTCCGGATACCAGGCGTTCTACGTTTGGTTATTGTATGTTTTTTGGTAATAACTTGGTCTCAGGGTCTGCCAAACATCAATCCACACTGTCACGTTCGAGTGTAGAGGCCGAGTATCGAGGAGTAGCCAATGTGGTCTCTGAGTCATATTGGTTACGTAATCTTCTTTTAGAGCTTCATTGTCCTATTCAGAAAGCTACATTGGTGTACTGTGATAATATTAGTGTCATCTACCTTTCTGGTAATCCAATTCAGCACCAGCGCACTAAGCATATATAGATGGACATTCACTTTGTTCGAGAAAAGGTAGCTCGAGGACAAGTACGTGTCTGTCATGTTCCTTCCAGATATCAAATTGTAGATATTTTTACAAAGGGTCTTCCCTCGGTTCTTTTTGAAGAATTTAGAGACAGTCTCAGCGTACGAAGACCGCCTGCTATGACTACGGGTGTATGTTAAATATACATACAAGACTTGGGCCAGCCCATAGCTTCTATCGTCCAACCCATTTATGGAGCAGTCCGTGTATAATGGTTTTATGGTATATTTTGTATATTATATTTGTATATTAATTAGTCTTGTACTAGTACCATGATTGTATAGTTAGTCTCCAAATAGAATAGGGATTTAGATGTAGAATAGGAAAAATATTTTCCTATTATAACTTGTATATATACACCTTTCATCAATAAGAATAATCAATGGACCTTGTGTGTGCGCCAAAATCTCTTCCAAGAGGGGGTTGTTGGAAATTTGCCTTTGGTAGAGGTTGGGTCCGCTTATCTTGAATGACTTAAATACCATGGTTCCGCATGTTGGAGACCTTGATTCTTCACATATGCATAATCTACTAAGTGAGTAGATGACCATAGGGCCAATGAGCGTCAAATTTCATTGAGAAAAGAAAGAGATATTGGTCCGCAAAGTAAGGTGTTTGAGACGTGGAAAATGGTGTGGAACAAATCTACCACATCACTGGGAAAAGGAAGAATTGTTCATAATATAAGCCTCAAAACTGAACAAGGGAATGGGACCCCAAGGGGTAACCCATATGTTTGAAGAAGGGAGGACCTAGGTATGCTTGGGTTCGAGATTAGGCCCACACGCGCGCCACCACCACCATCCACCGGGTCGGGCTGCGGGGCTATTGGGCTTCTTCTGATATTATCTTTTTGAACCCCAAACTTTGTTATATTTATATTTTGGTCCCTGAAATTTTTGGAAGCCGAAGTTGCCACGTCTCCTCGTGTCCAGTGCGTTTCCAGGCAACGGAAGGCCAACGGTTGGATGGTTAAATCACTTGAAACGTTATGGACTTATCACTTAACGTTTAGAACATTTCTTGACATGATTATACCTATTAATTGGCCTCTTAAACACCTCTCCTCATCCTTAAAATTAAATATATACCTTATTTTCATATTTGAGAGGATATACAACACAAGACAGAACATAAAAATAGTGAAGAACACTACAGAAAATTCAGTTCTTCTTTTCCATTCTTCAGCAATCATTTCGTGTTTGTTTTCTTCACCAGGATCACTTGTGTTTGCTTTGCTCAAGTGATAGTTTGTTATTATATCTTGGGAGACAAGTTGTCAATCACCCGTACAAAGCATATATACGGGTAATATTGTCTTAAGGACGGTGAATATCACTCGACTCAGCACCCTTGTAACAATAATTCCAGATTTAGTGTCTATTGGTTTCAGGTTATCAAGACAAAAGGAAATTACTGCAGTGGATCAAAGCTCCAAGATTCAAAACGCATTCAAGGACGAAGATCAAGACCACGAAAGATTATTGTTGCCACAATTATTGTTTGGCATCAAGTTTATTGCTATTGTAATATTTTATCCTTTCAAAGCACTTGTAATAGTAGTTTACTATTCCCCGTACATCATTGAAATACTCAGCGTATCTAAGTACAATTTGATATGCTATTTTAAATTTTAAAAAAGTCAACAATTGCTTTAGTGGAATGCAAAATGATCTACTTTTGCTTTCCGTTTAAAGTTGGGGTCAATTATGTCATTTGCAATCACAAAACTTATAATACATTTACATTACTTTTCAAATTCCAATTCAACTAATTAGGGTCTTTTAATTATAGGTGACAAATATGTTTTAAAATTAAGTTGGGGTAACTCTAGTTTTTTTAATTGAGTAGAGGTGATAAACTTTGGATTAGTGATTAGAGAGTTTTGACTCACCCCAAAGTTATAATTTTAACACTTTGACCACAAACTTTATTTTTTACACTTTGCCCCCAAGTTTTATTTTATACACTTTGACCCCAAGCTTTATTTTTTACACTTTGCCCCCAAGTTTTATTTTTAACACTTTGACCACAAACTTTATTTTTTACACTTTGCCCCCAAGTTTTATTTTTAACACTTTGACCCCAAGCTTTATTTTTTACACAGATAGGTTAGTTGTTGAAGAAATTGCAACAAATAACTCATCTGTTGCAACAAGTTTGTAATTTGTTGCAACAACTGAACCAATCTGTTGTAACAAGTTTGTAATCTGTTACTACAACTGAACTAATTTGTTGCAACAGATTACAAACTTGTTGCAACTGTAACACCCCATTTCAACCGGAGTCGGAACGGAATTACTGCTTATGGTTGATTCCTAAAATTGCATTTAAAGGAGTCGCCACCTAATTATTATAGTGAATTAGGACACTGAAAATGTAGCATAAAATACTACGATGATCTCCATTTAAAGGTCTGCGAAAGCTATGTGAGATTCTAGGTAAGGGTTCTTTATTATCCTAAAGGGAAGGGGTTAGGCATCCTATAGGATTCGCTAACTTGCGGTTATCTGTTCAAACTTAGGTTTAATATTATTGTGCTAACATGCAATCTACCATTCTAAAGGTGTTCTAATTATTAAATCAACCAAGAGATATTTAAACTAGGCATGCAAATATTTAAAATAGATATATATTTAACAAGATAGTAATAAAAGCAAATAATCATAAAAAAAAAGATGTAATGAATAGAATTTAGCGACACTTCGATTTTATTTTATTTTATGCGAATGCTTTAACTTTGGGGTGCGTCTCCGGGTACCTGCAAAAGACACTTAGTAGAAGAGTTAGTAAATAATAAATAAATTACCAAACAAACACAATGTATGTATATATATATAGATATATATATGTAGAAGATATTGTAAAAGATATATTTTTATATAGTGTGGGCTCAGCTAGGGTTATGCCAAGGATACTAAGACAAGAGAAGCCAATATCGCTTCGGCTGCGGTCGACTCGCCCCGCCGATGAACGATACTATGCATTTTCGTCTAATCTTTTCACTTTCCTCCTCGCCCACATATTCCGTCTCACTTACCACGGAGGCCTCCAGATCGACGGATAAAACCTTCTTTGGCCAGTGCAGTATCTTATTCAAATCAGCATATAAATAGATAAAGGGGGGCAAAGTCGTCAAACATCAGTCCGACAACAACTGAAAACGGTAGAAATAGTAATGAATGACACAACCCAAACTCATTGGAAACTTCGAATGACGGAGTTTTTCACTCTGCGGATGCCCAAAAGATCGAAATCACTCGATAAGCGATAACAGATGGCAAGAATATGCTAAAAATGCAGCAGAAGAATGGGCTGAAAATGCAGAAGAAACAGCCCCAAAATCGAGAACAAACATGGACAAGATCCGTAGCCCAATAGCCAAAAATCAGCCCAAAGAACATGGCTAAAATCGGTCCGAATTTAGGCCAAACAGCCCCAAATTCAATGCCAAAACAGTCCCATATTTAATGCCAAAACAGTCCCAAATTTGGGCCAAAACAGTCCCGATTTTAGACCAAAACAGTATCCAAAAGATGATCGAAATCAGCCCAACATAAAGCCAAAACCAGCAGCTAAATCCGTCCAAATGGTCAAAACCAAGAGCAAAAGGCCAAAATCAGCAATAAATAGTCCAGAAATCAACAGATGTTTGGCTTAAAATGCAAGCGATGGCATTAAAACACAACATAAACCAAGGTAGCATCTGCTCAAATCGGCCATCACGAGTGTAGCAATCAGGTGGCACACTTGAAAATATATAAAGAAGAACTATTTTCAATCAATAGTAGTGTATGTTTCTTTAAAACAGTAGCAACCATTTTCCAGGGACATAGAAGTAGTTGACATCAATACGCACCACTAGATTGGTGTAACATTTGTTCTTTACGTAAAGAGTGTGGTAGCCAGTAGGTGAGAGGCAACAGTAAGCAAAAATGATGCGAAGAAATTAACAATGTTAATGACAAAGAATAATCTGCAGTAAGCCATGGCGAACAATATAGAGCGATGTTTGCTCTCAAGGCAGTAACTAAGTAGCAACAACTATTTATCCCAACATGTCTCAAGAGAGTGGCATATTTAACCTTTAAAAATGCAGCAGTTACTTACCTCAAGGTGTGGCAATGGTTAAGATCAAGATGTAGCAACAACTTAGCACAATATGCAGTCAGATAGAACCTCAATTATGAAAGACAAGAAAACAACGGGGGTTACCACCGTCCATACTCCGATGCCGCATCAAGATCAAAAGGTTTCTAGAACCTTGGGCATGGCAAGCTATCGGAGAGGCTAAACCAAACCCAAAGCTCTTCTTGGCTGTCAGTGAAAGTGATATAATAGAAAAAGTTCGGATACGCGAAAATATAACCGAAACAGGATTGCGGGTCTTCGTTTGGCGAAGTCATAATGAGTCTCATATGGGACTCTTTGTTGCTCCCGATGCATTTCATGTAAAACAAAGAAGATAAGGAAAAGGAGTAGGAAATATCCCACAAAATTTATCAAATGATACACGAAAGCTTCAAGCATACATAAATCTATCTCATTTTAATTATCCAAAGTACAAGTGGGCCCGAAACATTTTTTATTAACGAATTGGGCCTCAAAGTGCATGCGTGAGAGGAAAATGATATAAGGGACAGGCCCAAACCACTGGAAATCTTCACATGATTCAGTCATGTACAAGACCCTGATAGTGAAAATGATACAGGAATAGAGTAGCCCAACACTTTATACTTTTTAGATTTTCTTAAGGGAATAATCACAATAAGACGGGTCCAATTAATACCGGCATAAAATTTAACACATTTGAACCCTTCACATGAATTAAACAAACAGTGGGCATCGGTAAGCCCAGTAACTGAAGCCAATATACACGCAAGTAGGGACTACTATGGACTAAATGCCAGAAGGTTTAGGGAATGCTACATGTCGGGGACAAGAAAAACTAAACGAACACTTTTACATGCTCAACTACTCTAAGAGAAGAAAGGAGAAACATGCCAGCATATTTTAAGACATTGACATGAAGCCATCAGAATGGCATACAGTGGCTACTTTAGGCAAGTGAGATAAATACACTTTATTACATACAACATAAATAATGACAAAACTAACTCAGACAAACACATAATACTAGTATATATATCACTTAGCAACATACTAAGCAGGCACAGGATAACTTGGGAAAATGTAGACATGATTGATTTCTTATCACTTAAAGAGATAAGGTAAATGCAGAGGTGATTCAGCAGGTGCATAAGACCAACAGGGATGACTCACTAACCATTTAGGGGTAACATCTTAGATACACAGAGTTATTGATGCCAAATTTAGATATATTCAATTATGCTCAGGTCTATATTAGGAAGGAAAACAGAGAGACGAAAGTATGGCAAGACTAGGATCATTTCCAACATCTATATGTTCAACTGTTTGTAGGAAGCATACATGATGACATCTTTACAAACTAATATAAAACAAACACAAACGCTACTGGGTAGGCAATTTAGACAAATAACATAAACAAATACATGTCCTAAGGGGCCAACCTACATGTATGTAGCCATTATAGAGAGGTTCAACTTATTTATATTTAAATAAACTTTAAGCAATCTCAACATCTCAACTACACTTGCATGAAAACAAACTTATAGACTATAATGCATACAAACAAGGACTTATGGTTGACATACTTAGACTGAGACTCAGCCGAATGTGAAATACTATATGCAGACATCCAGTTCATGGCTGTGGCAAATATAGCAGAACACTAATACTAGCTAACAACTCAAATGGTGTTACATAGAATGACTCAGAAAAGCTTCGTACATTAGCATGAACCTTCCTGCAACTTAGCAAACAGGGCAGCTACACATAATCGGGAGGCCAGACTCACATGAGTCAAATAAACTAATCAGAAAAGCATTCTTACAGGATATGACTATATGAGCTAAATTGAGTCTGCATGCTTTGTTAAGAAGAAAAGAGAACCGATATGTCCACATGGATTTCTCCAGAAAACTGAAGCAGGATGAATATATACTTTTTTATGTAATTGAAATACCAACACATATTCCTAATGTAGTCCACGCGTACGGTGCATTTAACACTTATGGAAGATAAGATAAATATATGCTGGTCCAACAGATACATGAAATAAGGAAGGATAATCAAACAACCACTTAAAGACAACATTTTGGGTATGCAATTTTATCATGGTTACACTGGACATACGCAATCATTTTATGTTATATTCTAGTCACAATAACACTTCAAACAGGACACAACATGATTTGAGCACCACAATATTCTGAACAGCCTAAGATCGGTTAAAACATATTGGAAATAACATATTAGTTAATTCAAGGCCATTTAGACAGATTACATATGATCAATAAACCTTAAACTACGTATTACACTAACTAGATGATATGTATATGAGCAAAATCACCTTTTAACTAACACATTAACATTGGTATCACTAATCACATGTAAATAATTCAATGATGAACAATGACAAGGATTACAGCCAACCAAAACATACTAAGACCAAATTATGAGCAGTCTAATAAGAGATTCTCTAACTTCAAGGATTAGCTCAATATGAATTCATACTACATTTGATAATAAGAGAGAGCCTAACCCAGTCAAAAGCTAGCTAATTCAACTTAATATCTAAAACGATAACCGTTTGTCGTGCGACACCTCTTAATCATACAATATTAACACACATAAATAGGCCACAAATTATATTTTATAAATCTGTCGACTAATCAGATTGAACCATAATTTCTAAATATTAACAGACATAATAATGTCACATTAATTGACATATAATTAACCAACGCTAAAAAAACAGACAGAAAACACAAAGTGGACCAGAATGGAGAATAAATGATTTTAGCTTCTTCAGGCAGCGAACCGAGGTGTGTTTCAACTCGTCGATTCCGCTCGGAACTGTTTTATGCTATTATGTAATTGAAAAGAAGAGAAAGTTTTCGTGATTCGGCAGAGGATTATTGTTCACATTTGGGGAAGCTTCCTTTAGCTGGATGGACCCATCTTTGATTAGTACCTCAATTCTGTCTTTGAGGTTGAAACAATCCTCGGTATCATGTCCCGTGATCCCAGAATGGTACATACAATGTTTGTTCACATCATATGACTGAGGCAGAGGATTAGAAATTCTTCCTGGGATCGGTAATAGTATGCCCGCAGCCTTTAATCTTTCGAACATATGGGTTATGGATTCAGCCAAGGGTGTGTAGGTTTTTGCGGGTCTTCTTTCAAAGTTGGCCCGGGGTCTAGGTGCATTTTGTGGATGTCTGTGTGGTCGGGGTGGGTATGTAGGTTGGTTTCGTGGAGGGTTTGGATAGGGAGTTGCTCGGGCCCTCACAATGGTAGCCCAAGAAATGTTGAGAAATGGTTTCCAGCCAGGTAAAGGCCTCAGATTGAATCTAAGTGGTATAATAGAGCCAATTGACCTGCCCAACAAGAAGGATACTTTTGGACTTGGGTATGAGCCCACTCCTGAAGAGGTATCATCAACAAATCCCCTAGGAAGAAGAGATGTTCCTTTGCCTAAGCCTGTTCCGCACCTGAATCGGTCTTTTGTCAAAGCTTGCACACCTCAGGAATCAGAGGAGGAGGATACAGACGATCTCGCCGAAGGACTCAAAAGCCTTTTTGTTGCAGAAGAAGATGTAGATTGCAATGTGATTCTGAATGATCATGAGGAGACGCCAACCATTTGGGATGCCAAGCAGGGAGATGTCCTAGGAAATTGGACCTGTACCCCGGCCATGTTTCTCTGGGAAGCTTGGTAGAACTTGTATTAGATTTTTTATGAAACAATGCGATTCAGATTGAGGCCTGAATCTCATATATGTTTTGCCTCCCCTTTTGAAAGCTTAAATGACAAATCGTCAGTGCTTTGCTATTTTAAAAAATAAAATAAAAAATTATTGTTTTGCTTAATGACTTTCTTTTCTTTTTCAGCATACAAGCTAATAAATCTGTCGATAATGTGAATGTGACATGTAGTGAAATGAACAAACAAAACCCAAGCAACGAACGAGACTTTGAGGATTATGGGGGGAACCCACAACCAGAAGGCCTGGTCAAAGAATTAGAGCATTTTGAGAACAGGCCGAAGCCCAATTTGGATGAAACAGAAGTAGTGAACCTGGGAGACACAGAATTCGTAAAGGAAACGAGAGTCAGGGTCCATCTAACCGACGCACGGAAAGAAGACTTGGTAGAATTGCTGAAGCAATATGTCGACATATTCGCATGGTCTTATGACGATATGTTGGGTTTGAGTACAGATATTGTTTCACATAGATTACTCATTGAGCCATCTTGCCTCCCGGTAAAGCAAAAGCCAAGAAAGATCAAGCCTGATATGAGTTTGAAGGTCAAAGAAGAAGTGTCCAAACAGTTCGAGGCAAAGGTCATCCGAGTAGCAAAGTACCCCACTTGGTTAGACAACATCGTTCCCGTTCCAAAGAAGGACGGGAAGGTAAGAGTATGTGTAGATTATCGTGATCTCAACAAAGTTAGCCCGAAGGATGATTTTCCCCTCCCAAATATCCACATACTCATCGACAATTGTGCAAAGCATGAGTTACAATCATTTGTCGATTGTTTTGCGGGTTACTACCAAATTCTGATGGACGAGGAAGATGCAGAAAAGACAGCGTTCACCACACCTTGGGGAGTATACTATTACAGGGTTATGTCATTCGGACTCAAGAATGCGGGTGTCACTTATATGAGAGCCATGACTACTATCTTTCACGACATGATCCACAAAGAAATAGAGGTCTACGTGGATGACGTTATTATCAAATCACGAAGGGCGTCAGATCACTTGACTAATTTGAAGAAGTTCTTTGACCGACTAAGGAAGTACAATATGAAGTTAAACCCTGCAAAGTGCGCCTTTGGTGTCCCTGCCGGGAAGCTATTGGGTTTCATTGTAAGTAGAAGGGGGATTGAATTAGACCCCTCAAAGATAAAAGACATCCAAGAGTTGCCTCCTCCAAAGAGTCGAAAGGATGTGATGAGTTTTCTTGGACGACTTAATTACATCAGTAGGTTTATAGCTCAATCTACGGTGATATGTGAAACAATATTCAAGCTACTAAAGAAGGATGCTCCAACCAATTGGACAGTCGATTGCCAGCAAGCTTTTGATAGAATCAAAAAATATCTGTCTAATCCACCCGTTTTGGTACCACCACAGCCCGGAAGGCCTTTGTTATTGTATTTGTCTGTGTTGGAGAATGCATTCGGATGCGTGTTGGGGCAACATGATAAAACATGAAAGAAAGAGCAGGCCATTTATTACTTGAGCAAGAAGTTCACGCCGTATGAAGCCCGGTATACTCTGCTCGAACGCACTTGTTGTGCTCTGACTTGGGTAGCTCAAAAGTTTAAACATTACTTATCTGCATACACTACTTACCTCATCTCAAGGATGGACCCGCTCAAATACATCCTGCAGAAGCCCATGCCTATCGGGAAGCTATCAAAGTGGCAAATCTTGCTAAGTGAATTTGACATCATATACGTCACTCAAAAGGCCATCAAAGGGCAAGCACTAGCCGATCATCTTGCAGAAAACCCCGTGGATGAGGAATACATGCCTCTCCGGACTTATTTTCCGGACGAGGAGGTATTATTTGTCGGGGAGGATATCTCTGAGGATTATCCAGGTTGGAGATTGTTTTTTGATGGAGCCGTAAACTTCAAAGGAGTGGGAGTCGGAGCGGTTTTGGTTTCCGAATCGGGTCAGCACTACCCAATTTCAGCAAAACTCATATTTCCATACACTAATAACATGGTAGAATACGAAGCTTGCATACTTGGACTCAGAATGGCTGTCGACATGAATATACAAAAGTTATTGGTTATCGGTGATTCAGATCTATTAATTCATCAGGTACAAGGAGATTGGGCCACCAAGACCAGAAAGATACTCCCGTACCTGCACTGTGTCAATGAATTGTGCAAAAAATTCGTCAAGATAGAAGTCAAGCATATCCCATGAACTCAGAACGAATTTGCCGATGCTCTAGCAACTCTTTCCTCTATGATCCAGCACCCGGATAAGAATTGCATTGATCCTATCAAAGTGGATTTGTTGGACCAACCAGCTTATTGTCTCCACATAGACGAAGAATCAGATGGAAAACCATGGTACCACGACGTTAAGAGGTATCTTCAGGTCAACAAATATCCGGAAGGCATAACTACCATTCAAAAGAAGACACTACGGAGGTTAGCAAACCATTTCTTCCTAAACGGGGAAATCCTTTATCGGAGGACTCCAGATTTAGGTTTGTTAAGATGCATCGACGCCCAGGAGGCGAATAAGTTGGTTGAAGAAATACACGGAGGTACGTGCGGGCCTCATATGAATGGTTTTACTTTGGCAAAGAAAATTCTACGAGCAGGATACTTTTGGATGACCATGGAGACAGATTGTTGTCGTTTCGTGCAAAAATGTCATCAATGTCATATTCACGGCGACATGATCTGTGTGCCTCCGAATGAGCTCAACGTAACAAATTCCCCTTAGTCGTTTGCAGCTTGGGGGATGGACGTTATTGGTCCTATTGAGCCCACATCATCCAATGGGCACAGATTCATTTTGGTGGCAATCGATTACTTCACAAAGTGGGTGGAAGCATCGTCATACAAGTCCGTAACGAAGAAGGTAGTGGTTGATTTCGTTCGCAACAACATCATTTGCCGATTTAGAATTCCTGAGTCAATTGTGACAGATAACGGAGCCAATCTCAACAGTAACTTGATGCGTGAGATATGTGGAAATTTTAAAATCGCTCACCGTAATTTCACGTGACGACTCGGATGAATGGAGCAGTAGAAGCAGCCAACAAGAACATCAAGAGGATATTGCGGAAGATGGTTGATAATTACAAACATTGGCATGAGCATTTGTCTTTCGCACTTTTGGGTTATCGCACCACAATTCGGACTTCTACCGGAGCCACGCCATACCTTTTGGTTTATGGAATAGAAGTTGTGCTACCAGCAGAGATAGAAATACCATCGTTGAGAATTATCCAAGAGCCGAGTTGAGCGAAGCCGAATGGATACAGGGTCGGTGTGAACAATTGATGTTGATTGATGAGAAAAGGTTGACTGCAGTATGTCACAGACAGCTTTATCATAACAGAATGGCTAGAGCTTTTAACAAGAAGGTAAGGCCGAGGTTATTCAAGTCGGGACAATTGGTTTTGAAACGCATATTTTCGAATCAAAGTGAAGCTAAAGGAAAGTTCGCACCTAACTGGCAAGGACCCTACATGGTTCATCGAGTACTGACCAGAGGAGCATTGATCTTAGCTGAAATGGACGGTGAGATATGGCCGAAAGCAATCAACGCAGATGATGTGAAAAGATATTATGTCTAGGATTTTTTCATGTAATGCTTTTCTTTCATATTTTGTAAAAGTTATCCATTTTTTTGTAATTGGAACTACGTTATGACCTGATTCCCTCGGCGGGATACGTAGACAGGCATATCGGCTTCGGTCACACTCTCAGGAAATTCTTTCATTCCATTTTTTGTAATCTGAACTACGCTATGACCTGATTCCCTCGGTGGGATACGTAGGCGGTCTACATCGGCTTCGGTCCCATTTTAGAAAACCTCACAATCCCCTCCACTTGTAATGAACTACGGCATGACCTGATTCCCTCATGGGGATACGTAGGCGGCCTAAATCGGTTTCGGTCCCACTATTTGAAAACCCCCTGTTTTGCTTCACGTGTGACGAAATACACTCATATGATTAAAGTCGATGTCGGTGCGCAGGATTCGATCTCGTGCAACTGAAAGTTCACAATTTTCGTATTTGGGGCGAAATTCAAGGATTCGCTGCAGGGAGAAACTTATAGATTTGAGAAATATCGGCAGCTAATTTTTTCAGTCGGAACAAGATTTTGGACAAGGACGTTTGTTTTGTTTCGCTGCATGTCACTATTTCGCAGGGGTTACAGGTCCAAGCCAGTTCGAACACACAAGCATCAAGCACTAAAGCTGAAAAGTCAACACGAATCAACCACTCCTCCCCAAACTCACAAATCTCTTTGAGTGCAGGTCTTCAGATTTGATAGAAACAAGGAAGTCTCCAACACTTATTCTTTGATTCACAAGGAATTTCTACATCACATATCGGCCCCACAGGGATCATATCCTTACATTACGTCCATGCAAAGGCGTCATCTCGACCCAATGGTCACAACACACTTTATCTCCGCAATAACATTATCTACAGTTCATCTATGCAACGATGATCTCTGCATCACGTCTATGCAACGACGTCCCTTTCATTATGTCTATGCAACAGCTTCATCAACAGTTCATCTATGCAACGATGACCTCTGCATTTCGTCCATGCAACGACGACATTCATATAACATTTATGCAACGACGTTATATCATTATGCCTATGCAACGGTTTCATCAACAGTTCATCTATGCAACGATGACCTCTGCATTTCGTCCATGCAACAACGAAGTCCATATAACGTTTATGCAACGACGTTATCTCATTATGCCTATGCAACGGCTTCATCAACAATTCATCTATGCAACGATGACCTCTGTATTTCGTCCATGCAACGACGACATCCATATAACGTTTATGCAACGACGTTATCTCATTATGCCTATGCAACGGTTTCATCAACAGTTCATCTATGCAACGATGACCTCTGTATTTCGTCCATGCAACGACGACATCCATATAACGTTTATGCAACGATGTTATCTCATTATGCCTATGCAACGGCTTCATCAACAGTTCATCTATGCAACGATGACCTCTGCATTTCGTCCATGCAACGACGACATCCATATAACGTTTATGCAACGACGTTATCTCATTATACCTATGCAACGGCTTCATCAACAGTTCATCTATGCAACGATGACCTCTGCATTTCATCCATGCAACGATGACATCCATATAACGTTTATGCAACGACGTTATCTCATTATGCCTATGCAACGGCTTCATCAACAGTTCATCTATGCAACGATGACCTCTGCATTTAGTCCATGCAACGACGACATCCATATAACGTCTATGCAACGACGTTATTTCATTATGCCTATGCAATGACTTCATCAACAGTTCATCTATGCAACGATGACCTCTGCATCACGTCTATGCAACGACGACATCCACATAACATTTATGCAACGACGTTATTTCATTATGCCTATGCAACAGCTTCATCAACATTTCATCTATGCAACAATGACATTTGCATCACGTCTATGCAACGACGTTCCTTTCATTGTGCCTACGCAACGGTTTCATCTGCATCACATCTACGCAATGACGGTCATTTCATCTCAGCATCTGCAACTACGTCTACTTAGGACGACATCCTTTCTCACATGATCACATTTCTCATATATTCATGCTTTATCATTTTTTTTATCTTAACAGTTATGCACTAATTTTTATTAATGTTTTTAGCCTACATGAACCATAATTTATAGGAGTGGGAGCACAACGTGGAACTATCTCTTACGGCGAACCGAAGCAATTTGTACCTCGAATGTCGATCCGCTCTCCTCCAGCATCCTGCAAGGCTGCAACGCCAATGACCCCAGTGTCATCATAATTCGACACTGGAATAAATTTTAAATTCGCGTTATCCTTGGTTTAATTTTTCTATTATAACAGAACCCAATGTCATCATAATTCGACACTGGGACAAATTTTAAATCTGCTTCCGCTTTGGTTTTAATTTTCTAGAGTCACAAAACCCAGTGTCATCATAATTTAACACTGGGACAAATTTTGAATCTACGTCAGCCCGCCTTGGTGTTTTACCATGGTAGCCCAGCGTCGTCATAACTCGACACTGGGACAAAATTTTGAATTTTGCGTCAGCCTCGTCTTAATCGCCCAACATTTTTAATTCTGAGGATCGAGACAAAATTGGCTTTAAGTCAACGTCTTTGTCCGAAGATTCTTCCATCATCTCCACACAAAGAGGGACAATTTGTTGACACCCAATTTTGACTCTCCCGCCCAGTCATTAACTATAAAATTACACCAATTTTCAACAATAATTTTTAATAATTTTTAAATAATAAAATGCAGCGATAAAACATTAATACATACATAAATAAGCAATTTAATGATAGAACCGCATCTTACGTAGAAGATTAAACACTTTAGGTCTCGCGCCCGCATTTATTAATTTTAAGCTCTGTCATAATTTTTAAATGATAATAAATAAATACGTAAAATAAATAATTTAACAATCACAACGTGTTAAATAGCATATTCGCATTTATTAAAGGCAATTTCATAATTTTTTTGTAATTTAAATTTTAATCTAATACATGCATTTTAATAGCGTCGCATTTATAAAAGCATTAAGCAACCCTTAAATGTCATATCTATATTTATCATTTAAATAATTTAATAATGATCTAAATTCCATTCAATTTTATTTAACATCGTAAAATACGCATAATAAATAAGATTTTAATAACGGCATCACATTATAGAATATTAAGCATTAATTAAATAGCACGCCCGCCTTTATTTTTATAATAATTTAAACTCAAACTTAGACTAATAAAGCACCAAAATAATTTAATCACAATTTAAACAATCTAATTTACCACTAACTAATTTTACCTAAAATTAAAACACCTAAATTTTCTACTCAATTCTCCTCCCTTTAAAATCAGCCCAAATAATTCCCCCAGTTCTCTAGCCCAATCCCACGGCCCACTCACCCAAGCCCAAAAGCCTTCTCTTATCTCCCCACCAAACACAAAAAACGCAGACCACATCATCTTCCCATCCCTATCGCCGACACCCCTACCTCTACACCCCCCATCTCGCCCATACCTCTGCTCTTAACCACCCCTGACACCACCACACCCCTACATCACGCCGCATATCTCAGCTCATACCCTTATCTCCCCCAAAACCCGCGATTTGAACCAACAAATCGTCCAAAAAATCAGACCTCTAACGGCTTTATTCAAAATTCAAACCCCAATCCACAACATACTAACCCACCGCCCATTAATCCACTAGCTAGCCCACAAAGAAGCCAGCCACGAAATAACCCTCTATCCTCATCAACCCCACATATACCCCAACCACCGCCCATCCAAAATACCCTACACGTCCCCCATTATTGGACTACAGAGCACATACCGGCGGCACACATTGTCAACCACAATAAGCAATATGTTCCACCGGTATATGCAGCAGAAGCTCAACCTGTTGTCGTTCAAATCCCACCCACCCAGGAGGTTGACCAATACGAGGAAATGGAGAGGCAGGCGAGGGAAAGAACAGATGAAAACGTGGCCCGGGAGATCCATAACCTGAAGGAAGCGCTTAGGAACATGCAAACGAGTAAAGGGCATGAGGGTTTGGAGTATGAAGACCTCTGCATGCATCCAGATGTAGAACTACCGCACAGTTATAAGGTACCGAAGTTTGATATGTTTGATGGGAAGGGCAACCCCCGAGCACATTTGAGATCCTACTGCGACAAGTTGGTCGGAGTCGGTAAGGATCAGGCCATAATCATGAAGTTATTCATAAGAAGTTTGACTGACGAAGCGCTAGATTGGTGCACCAGTCAAGATCCGCGGAAATGGCATAATTGGGGCGCAATGGCACAGGACTTCGTAGACAGGTTTAGGTTCAACACCGATACGGTATTGGACAGATTTTATTTGATGAAGCTTGAGAAGAAGTCTACCGAGACCTTTCGAGAGTTTGTCATGAGATGGAGGGCAGAAGCCGCCAAAGTTCAACCGCCGATGGCGGAAAGCGAGATGACTACCTTTTTTGTACAATCGATGAAAGATTCTACGTATTATGAGAGGATGATAGGTGTCATAGGACGGAGTTCTCTGAAGTTGTGAAAATGGGAGACTTCATAGAGGAAGGTATGAAGACAGGAAGGATCACCAACCTGGCCGCACTACAGGCGACAAGTAAAGCAATTCAGTCAGATTCGCTCGCGGCAATCAAGAAGAAGAGAGATGGAGCATCTCATGTCATGTCGGTACAGGAATACGGTGGAAATCAGCATTCAAACTATCAAAACCATCAACCTTCCTACTACAACCCACACACTCGAAACTGCCAATCCTCCTACTACAACCAGCACACGCAGAACCATCAGCCTTTCCACTATAGCCAAGACAACCAAAACCCTCCATCATACTACCAACCCTCGCCAGCTCCTTACCCCGTATACCATACTCAGTCTACGTACTGCCCACCCCGAAACCCCCCTCAAAACCTTCCACCAAATAACCCTTTTCCTTTAGGATAATAAAGAACTCTTACCTAGAATCTCACGTAGTTTTTGCAGACCTTTAAATGGAGATCATTTGTAGTATTTTATGCTACATTTTTAGTGTCCTAATTCACTATAATAATTAGGTGGCGACTCCTTAAAATAAATTTAGGAATCAACCATACGTAGTACTCCCGTTTTCGACTCCGGTTAAAATGGGGTGTTACAGCAACAACTGAACCAATTTGTTGCAACAGATTACAAACTTGTTGCAACAACTGAACCAATTTGTTGCAACAGATGGTTCAGTTGTTGCAACAACTGAACTAATTTATTGCAATAGATGGTTCAGTTGTTGCAACAACTGAACCATCTGTTGCAACAAATTACAAACTTGTTGCAACAGATGGGTTAGTTGTTGCAATTTCTTCAACAATTGAAAAATTGCAACAACTAATCCATATGTTGCATTAACTGAATCAATTTGTTGCAACAGATGAGTCAGTTGTTGCAACAATTGAACCATATGTTGTAATAAATTGGTTCAGTTATTGCAACAACTGACTTATATGTTGCAACGGATGGGTTAGTTGTTGCAATTTCTTCAACAAATGAATCATCTGTTGCAACATATTAAAAACTTGTTCCAATAAGGAGAAGAAGAACAAAAACAGCACCAAAAATCATAATTCCACAACCACAACTACTATTTACAAACTCACAAATTCCAACAAGTGCAATAAATACACGAAACTACAACAAAACAAACAACATTAAAAAAAAACTCATGCTCTTCTTCATATTTTCTAACCAAAATCATCATTTTCACACTCTAATTTCAAAACTCTAACTTTTGAACCAAGTGAAAATTTTAAAAACCTAACTTAATACACGAAACTACAATAAAACAAACAACATTCAAGAAAACTACATGCTCTTATTCATCTTCTCTAACCAAAATCATCATTTTCACACTCTAATTTTAAAATCCTAACTTTTGAACCAAGTGAAAATTTCAAAACTCTAACTTAATACACGAAACTACAACAAAACAAACAACATTCAAGAAAAACTCATGCTCTTCTTCATCTTCTCTAACCAAAATCATCATTTTCACACTCTAATTTCAAAACCCTAACTTTTGAACCCAGTGAAAATTTCAAAACCCTAACTTTTGTCTGAGAATGAATAGAGAAGCAACAGCAATGGAGAGAGAGAAATGAGCAGCAGCAGCAATGGAGAGAGAGGAACGAGCAGCAACAATGGTGGTCGACGAGCAGCAAAGGAAAAAGGTCCGCTCTTTTTTTTTTTTGAAATAAAATTTATAATGTGTATGAGCTTTTGTGTATTTTGTAAAAAATTATAAGTTTTAAAAATTATAATTCAGTCCCCATTTTAATTAATCACATTTTAAAGACAAGTTTGACCTTAACTGGTCAAACTTATCACCATTTTTAATTACCAGATTTTTTTGTCACCATAAGTTAAATGTTCCAACTAACTACGTTATCATCAATACATTTATCTTTACTTCTCAATTGTACTCTCGTCATTACAAAAAATTATGTAATCATTAATATGGACACGCGCTTTTCTCTGTGAAACTAAAGAATTTGAAGAGTTGTAAATGCTATAATAATGAAAAGTAAATGATTCTTCTTGAATCAAGTCTTTTCCCTTTAATCTTAAGGTGAAGAACAACAATATATACCAAATTCAGATTTGAACTTGGATGCTTCCACTGTCAGTTTCTAGTAAGGTTGTCCAACGGGGCGGGGTATACTGACCCCGCCCCGACCCCCTGCCCTGTACCGGTATTGGTATTCGGTATCGGTACGGTGCCGAGAAAAGTAAACCGACCCCGACACTGACTCACCCCGTCCCAGTCCCGACCCCTTCCCAGTTACCCCCGATCCCTTCAAGTCATTGCACAATGGCTTTGCCCAATTTGGCCGTGTGCAACGGTCAAATCCCCCTCCCCCAACCCCCCTACTCCCGAATATTTATTTTTAACCCTTAAGTTATTATATTTACACTTTAACTCAATTTTTTCAACTATATTCTCTTCATTCTTTCTCACAAATCTTCCTACAATTACAATCTCTCTAATAATCTCTCAATCTATCTCTCGTTATCTTTACATTGTCTTCTAAATATTCAATTTAATTTATTCATTTGGGAATTGGGAGTGAAGTTGGCAACTAGCTTGAGGATCATCCGTTGTGCAAAGTTTCAATTTTCAACATCTCTCGATTACACGTCGGTGTTTGGTACATTCGTTCCTTTATTAAATTATTATTGTTTCTTTATTTTAATTAGCGCACTTAATTTTATTATCTTTAAGTATTTATTAGCATAAATTAAAATGAAAGGAATAAGAGGTATGTTGGGTATGTCTGGTTCTAGTAGGGGTGGCAAGGGCAGGAGTACTTCTAGACATGATGATTTTATTGATACTGAACATTTTCCTGAAGTACCATTAGATTTAGACGATGAGCTATTTTCTGGAAATCAACAAGAGTTTAATTTAGAAGATAATCTAGATGACACACCAACTAATCTAGATGACACGCCAACTAATGCACCTCAAACTGGAACTCCTTCTATTCCCCCTAGTATGAGACGAGACCCACTAGAACGAAAATTAAAAACACATGTATGAGCTTTTTTTGATATAGACGTACAAAATCAAGTTGTTACATGAAAAATTTGTAAAATTATTTATAAATTTAAAATGGGAAAAGGTCAGAGCAGGACGGGAGGTTTAACTACGCATTGAATACCAAACACAAAGCTAGGTGGGATGAATATAAGGCTCAAATGAAGGGTGAGTCAACAATGCCCTCTCAGTCGGGACAAACTTCACATAATGTCCCGCACCAGGTACAGGGTCAAATTAACCCTATGACGGGAGAAGTTGTAGGCCCTAAATACGATTAAATAAAAGATATGGAAGAATTATCAAAATTTGTTGCAGTGGAGGGTTTGCCTTTTTTATTTCCTGATTCTCCCGGTTTTACTCATTACATAAGATCAATGTACAATCCTGCTTATAACTATTTTCCTAGATCAACTGTTAGGAGAGATGTTTTTAAATTTGCACACGAATATCAACAATATTTACGTTATTATTTATATCATTACCCTAGAAAAGTATCTATCACATCTGATATAGGTCGTAGTACTAACGGTCATGATTATTTAACGGTAACATGTCATTGGGTAGATTATAAATAGTGTATGCAAAAACGTATTTTAGCATATAGATATATAGACAGTAGGCACATTGATATTTTTATTCAAGAAAAAAAAATTCTTCTGTTTGCGATTATTATGACATAACTGATAAAGTCATGACTATTACATTAGATAACGTTTCTTCTAATATTTTTGTTGTTAGATTATTAAAAATGTCTTAACTCCATCTTTTTCAGATCATTTTCATATAAAATGTGCATGTCATATTTATAACTTAGTTGTAAAGGATGATATATCACTTTTTGAAGACATTCTTGGAAAAATTCAATTTGCTATAAACTATAATTTTAAAAATAATAGAATACAACGACTAAAAGAATATAAAAAAACTTGTCACGATTGTGGTCTACCTTACAGAAAAGTTCCCGAAGAAGTATGCACTAAATGAAATTCTTTATACAACCAACTACGTGTTGCTTATGAGTATAGACAACCTATAACCCAATTTTTTAACGTCCGTAATCAAAATCCTAATGATATGCTTATAGATTCCGATTGAGATACAATTTTAGAACTTAATACATTTTTAGAGAAATTTTATCTAGCTACTAAAGAATTTTTCGGTATTTATTATCATACTATTTCATCAATGTTATTTTATATAGCTCTAATATTTATATTACTTAGTGAATATATGGCAAAACCAGCTTATAAAGCACCTATTAAAAAAATGTTTATAAAAATGAAAAATATTTTAATCCTATTCCCCCAATATTTTTTATTAGTGCTATATTAAATCCGTCTATTAAAATAGACGGTTGTAAAAATCTTATTGAAACTATTTACGATTGCATAGATATACTACCACCTCCAACTCCTAAGAATCCAAATGACCCGCCACCTGTTGAAAGAACTAGAGAAGAAGTGTTGTCTAGCATTCAAGATGAATGTAAAAAAGTATATATGCATTACCAACAAGAAAGTGCTAGCAACCAACTGACTTCCATGTCATCTTCTTCTTCTTCAATACAACCTCAAAAACGACATGATGTTTATGCGGCTAGTATTCAAAGCCTCAGACAGAGAATGTTTAGTGGTATCATTTCTAACCAAGTTAACGAGTTTGATATTTTTGTTTTGCAGGGTGGTGTACCGTACGAATCAATTGAAAATGAAGAGGGACGTGAAGACTTGCTAAAATACTGGAGGGAGAATGAGAAGAATTTTCCAACACTAGCAAAGATGACCCGAGATGTGTTTGAACATTCAAGCGTCATCAACAGCGTCTAAAAGCGCATTTTCTGCGGGAAGATTTCAAATAGGGGAGCACAGACATTCATTGACAGGAGACTCATTAGAGATTGCAGTTCTATTCAGAGATTGGATTCGTGCTGAGCGTAAGAGGTGCGGCCAACCGGAGATCAGCGAAGAAGAAGACTACAACTACAACGAAATCTTATCCGACGGATGTGCAATCGACGTCGACCAATTTGACCAAGATATATCAATTCCAACCGAAGAACCACAAGAAATTATAAAGAGACTAGAAAATGTGTTTCTTAAAATGTAAATCTTTTAATTGTAATTTTACTATGTTATTTATTTGCAACTTTCAATATCACGAAGTTGCAATTTTGAAATTGTATTACCAAAAAAATATCATACTTCTAGTCGAATAATATAAAAGGCACAAAAACAGTCTTGGAATGTTTTTATTAAACTATCTTGTTGTGTGTGTGTGTTATTTATTTATTTAATATAAAGGCAAATAAAAAAATGACCCCACCCCGACCCCATCCCGATCCACCCCGCCCCAACCCCCTCTGGATCGGAACGGGGCGGCGGCAGACCCCGCCAGCCCCCGACCCCGTTGGACAGCCTTAGTTTCTAGTCTACTCCTCTGGTAAGTTCCTTCCTTTTCCCCTCTATTTCCGACTCTCGACAATTTATTTGACCATTTATATATATCTCAAATTTAGATAGGAATTCGTGTCGAGAAAATAATAATCAAGACATAAAAATATCGCAACAATCATAGTATTTGACTTCAAATATGAGTGTTACAATCTTTATGAATTCTCTGATTCATCTCTTCGATAATAATTCAAGGTCTTTTGAGCTTGATCTTGAACTAATACTTAAATTCAAGGGCTTGAAGCTCAATCTCGAATCTTCGTCTGAATCTCTAGAACTTATAGAGAAATATTTGAGTGCTTGAATTTTTGTTGCTTGTAGAGAAATCTGCGGCGTTTGATCTACGAACTCTATGAGGCTTCTTGTTAGAATTATTGGTCATTTTCTGAATTATGAGACCCCTATTTATAGTTGTGGGATGGAAGAGTTGTGATAAAGACAAATTTATTTCGGTCGATCAGATTTAAGTTGACATGGTGATATTTGATTGGTCGGAACATGTGTACACGTGGCATATTTTCATTGGCCTTTTGTTTGACTAGGTATGCTCCATCATTTTGACCCGTGACATGATCCAATTGGTTCCTTCGCTTGATTTGGCGTGCCACGTCATCTGACACATGATACCAAAATAAATCATAGGAAGATAATAACTTGGATTTAACAAAGTGAGGTCGTCATTTATAACCCAATTAAATGGGCTAAGCCCAAATGCATTTGGACTGTTTTAATTAAATCCATATTTGTTGACTTAAATAATTAATCCAATTATATTAGCTAATAATATTTATTGGACTAATATATATTGAATTTAATATAATCTGAAACTTTTTTGGATTTATTTAATAAAATTTCAATATCTACAAATACATTGATGATATTAGAAGAAAATAATTAAACACAGGAATATGTTAGAAACCATGGAAGACATCAATTAGAAATAGAACTTCATCGATAAACATCAATCAGATGATATTCAAACATGCATACACTAAATTTATTACAAAATGAATAACTTCTCCAAGCATGACCCTAATGATCAGAATTGAATACAACTTAATTCAACGTTTGTTTTTAAGTCCAATGGGTATTAATCTTAATTAATGCACTTTAAGTGGTTCTCAACAATTATTGTTTTTCTTTTATGATAGATATATGAAAAGGTTCCTTCAATTTTGTTTTCTTTTATAACAATAGCATTGTATTTCTTCTTCTTATTTGTTTATTACCAAAAAAAATGGCAATCTGGCGCCATATAATTTTTAGCAATTTTTTTCACAATTCAGATTTTAAATTTTTTTGAACAATCTGGCGCCATATAATTTTAAAGTTTATGAGTGAGGGATATGAAAATTTTAAAGGATTTACTCTTAAACACAAAATTAGGTGTGCAACTCTTAGGCTTACATAGAGTAATTACATACTGTTTTTAATTAATGACAAACTTTTTTTAAACATTAATTCAATAAATATTTACTTTTTTTAATAAAATTAATCCTACCAAATTTTGAGACGTAGCGACCCATTTTAGATTCCATTTCATCTTTTGCATTAAAACATACCAAAAATGTACTAGGTCATGCGCCTCGTTTTGTCCTTTTTTTAGGACGACTATAATGCTTCTTTTTCTTTTTTTCTTCTACACAATAAAGAACGGTAGAGATATCTAAAGATAGTGGTCCAGTGGCCATTAGTCAAATTTGTGGCCTTAGGATCACAAGTTTGATTCTCGGCGTATACGTTCTTCGGGGCATATGTCTCGTATAAAAGTCTGGTAGCTTAATCGCGCGGGCATGTTGTAGTGTGGGTTTGATACTCCCTCAGATAATCCCTGTTGGGGGGTCGGACCTTGTAGCATTGATCCGTTGGTGGCGATCGACCAATTGAATCTGATGCGCGCATCCCACGATTTACGCGGTGGCGCTAAGAACGTTCATTCGCCAGATAGTCAAGGCCGCAGAATTATCAAAAAAAAAAAAATGGTAGAGATAAAATAAAAAGGTAGAGATCATTTGTTTGTTTGTCAAACCATTTAAGGCAAAAGTCTCATTTTCTTGTCTCCACATTTCACTATCAAATCAAAAATCGGGGAGCCCCACAATAAAAGAAATCTACCCAACTTCACCCACCACTTTACTGCAATATCATTAGATGACTAGGTCAGTGGAGTGGGGTGTCATCATTTACTATTTTAACCTAAATATTAAGAGTACATATTTTCCACAATCCATCACCATCTAAAGATGCAACCTGTGTGTTTGAAGAACTCCAGAAATTTTATCCTCAAATACCAATCACCATCCACCTGCTGGTCCCTCCCCACCTCATTTACTCCACAATCTAATAAAAGCCATTCTTTACTGAGCGGGTGGGTAGAGATGGTAAGATATGTATTAAATTAATACAAGTACATGTAATTGAAAAGTACTTTATAAAAATGAAATAATAGTAAACATTCTTGCTGTGTTTTACATCACCAATGGCCAAGAAATATCATTTCTTCCCAAACATCAGATAATCAGAACTAGGGACCTTAAAAATGTTTATGCAGTGAAGAAACCAGGAAAAATAAAACTACAAGGATACATAGTTTTCATTTGGGAGTAACAAAAAAAAGTCCTAGGATTATGGAAAAATACAAGGATGAACTCGACAAACCTGGACTGGATTTTTCTTTAATACAGACCAGACAACTTAAAACTCTAGCTGAAACAATAAACGATTAGAATTGAATAGAAACATTTTTGGAAAGTTATGCTTGCCTTCCCCCCTAGATCAGTTCCCTGCCTTTCCCAAACTCCCACCTCCATCAACAAAAAGTTGTTGCCCCAAAATAATATATACTACCCTATGAATTTGATTTGTTTGGCTAAACGCGAAAATGAATTAATAGTCTTATCTCGCTAGGCTACAAGCTGATCAAGTTGCATCTGCTCGAGCCAAGCTCCTAAAACTGAATGATCAACTGAATCAACTTGGGAACTGCTTTTCAAACCCTCACCGGATGGTGCAACACCTGAAATAGGAGCGGCCTGCTTCTCTTTCATCTCGGTTGGGGATTCCTTGACGAGAGATTGCACCCATGATAGGTCAGGCTCCTCTCCATTGTTGAGCTGCTCAAAAGAAGATGATCTGCGCAGGTGTCCAAGTCCACTTCCGTTGACAGACCAGTCAACCTTTCCATTGGGAGACCCCCAGTTCGACCAAGAATTGCCTACTGGGGATCCAACAACTGAGGCATTATTCGATCCAAGTTCACGGGAGCTGAGGCTTCGCAGCTGTTGCTGCTGCTTCTCACGCTGAGCAAATGCTGAAAGGTGAGCGCTCATAGGTGAGATGGGCTCCATGCTTCTTGGGGACATCATTCCAGGTGAAGAAACACCAAAAGAAGCCTGCAAAAGAGGGTGCTCAATGTTTTTTGGAGAAAAAACGTTAGCATTAATTGGCGAAAGCATGCTCTGCTGTTGTTGGAACTGATTAAAGTAAGCCGACTTATGTGATGGGGAAAAAACACCAGAAGCAGCTGCCTGGTCAGAATATCGCGGAGAAGAGTTCATCTCAGCAGAAAATAGTTCTTCAAGATTTGAAGGAGTTAGTGTCTTGGACCGACCAGATCGGTTCAAAGAGGCAGAATTAGGACGTGGCTGTGAGTAACAACAAGCCATTTCATTGAGAACTAGTTGCTGGGCATCAAAATCCTGCAACATGTTAAAATCCTCAGGCGGGATGTCTCGTGCACTAAGTGAAGACCTCAGACGGCTAGACTGCATATTGCTTCCAGGTAAATGAAGAGTTGGGACATTTGGTTGAGGCCACGGTGCAGATGAATGAGACATTCCATTGGCAGTGGGGGACATGGGTTGGTTGAACGCAGAAGGAGACATCACATTGTGTGCCGAGGGTGAACCAGGAAAAAGGTTCAGTGCTGCAGCCATGTCCATCACACTAGCTGCAGAAGCAGCTGACCGAGGAGATGAAACTGCAGATCCAGTAGAGACATACAAGGGCCTAAGCTCCTCGGTAGTATGGGCAAAAAAGCAAACTCGCCTAGCACAACTTGTCCCATCCTTGCACAGGCGGGTCCGATACTGAGCAGGGTGTAGCCAGCACTCAAACACCCCATGAGCATATTCGCACATATCACCACGCCTGCATGCCCCCTTGCGAAATTCAGGACAAGGCACACAGCTATAGTGGTACTTTCTTGGATCTCTTCTGCGAGCATTCTCTCCAGGGTGGACAAATGGGCACTCTGTCCAATCATGTGAATAGGCCCTAGAACACGGCCTGACCTTAAAAGAGAACATGCGGAACTCATCCGTTGAATATATGCTGTTCTTGATATCAGGGAGAGACGGATCTATTGGATATTCTTTTTTCTCTGGTGCAGAATTAGCAGGAATATCACTGAACTTCAATGCCATAGGGGAAGACAATAAATCCGATGGTGAACAAGGAGATCCATTCTCTGGTGATGAAGAGAGAATGGGAGAAGATCCATTTGAAGTAGCGACAGATACTCTCAATTTGCACTCACCAACTGAGCCATCAGATGAATTGTTCAGAAGCAACTCATCAAGAGAAGCCCTAGCGCCAGGTAGCTTTGGAGGAACAACGATCACATCAGCTGGCCGCTGGCCATTAGCATCCTCTATATTAGGATCGGCACCAGCTGACAGCAGCAACTTAACCGTGTCAACAACATTGACAGAACCACCAGATGTTGCACAGTGAAGAGCTGTGCACTTGTTTGGACCACAAGCACGGTTAACATCAACCACAGGATTAGAGATAATCAACTTCAAAACATCTAAACTTCCATATGTGGCAGCTACCATTAAAGGAGTCCTTTCCTCATTAACAATCTGTTTTGCGCCTTTCTTGCGAACCAACCATAACCCCACCTCATCAATAACAGAAGCATCAAGCTCAACAGATCTTTTAAAACCTTCTAGATCGTTGTTTGAAGCAAGCTCAAGCAAACTGGAAAAGGAATCTTCAGTTTCAACTGTGAGCTTAGTACTACCCTTCATACTAGATGTAGAATCAGCAATAGATTGGTTGGTAGATGCACTCGAATTGAGTCTTTCTGGGCCAGTGCACATGCTTCAGTCAACTGCAAGTCAAAAACCCCCAGAATTCATAAGATTACAACACCAAATTAAGTAAAAAAAATCCAAGCACCATCTTTCTAGAATCAGATGGATATCATAAACAGATTATCAAATTGAATAGAAAAAATCCAATTCAAGAGTACACCAGACTGACAGCATCAAAACTCAATCTTCCCAAAACCCAATAGAAATCTATCAAACTACCCCTAATTAGAAGGGTCCATTAGCAATGGCAAAAACCAAGGAGAAAACTAAATATATCTCTAGAAACAAGAAAATAGCCATAGTAGGTACAACTAAAAGCACCTAACCTTCTCAAGAACTAATGAACACACCAACCTCCAAATTAGACAAATTATGATCCTTTTATCCTAGAAAAGGTGGATTGAAGAAAACACACAACGGAAAAGCTAACGACTTCACTGAATCTAGAAGTCAATAAATGTATCTGCCAAACTGATAATAATACTAATATATTTTTTATCAAGAAAATAATGAGACAATAAATAATAACATTAATATATATAATCTGATCTGTTCTTTTCCTTGACCTAATTCATCAGCTATTCCAAAATAACCTTTCACACACACACTATCAATACAGGAAAAGAACAAAAAGTCATAAATAAAATGATAGCAAATCCTCTCCATAACTTCAAAAAATCTAATCTTTACATAACAAATCGTCACAAAACATATATACAACATTACAACCACATAGATCAACATAACTATATCCACATATCACCAGAATTTAACGAAACAAATTGAGATATAATCTAGAATCTACTAACATAATCTCAGACGATTCTAGAAACAGTCAACCAGAGTCAACAAACACATCAGTAAAAAATGAAGTTAAACTAAATTACTGCTATTCATAAATTCGACCTCGATCATTCAACTCAAATCTTACCAGAAATCAAGTAAAAACATCCAAGAGCTGTAGTTGCTTTAGCAGATCCACCACAAGAACAAAGTCTCGAAATAGATTTTTAATTCAAATCTCCTTCGAAGTTGGGAAATCGGCACTAATCGCTTCCATAACCATAATCATCTTCATTAAAACTCCAAAATCAGTGTTTGTAATCTATCTACAAGCTATAGATATATATATATATATACATCATTGGAAAATGTATATGTATATGAAGAGAGAAAGAGAAAGAGAAAGAGAAAGAGAAAGGTCGAGAAGGAGAGTGAGAGACGAAGTTCTGTAATAGAGACAGAGAAAAAGAGGGAAGTAAGAAATTAAAATGCAAATGTAAATGTAAATGAAAATGAAATTGAAATTGAAATGAAATGAGGTTGAAATGAACGCTAAATGAAGGTGAAAATGAGGGTCAAATGATATTTGAAAGTGAGGGTGTGGGAACGGGTTTGGCCGGTGAAAGTTACCGGTTGGGTGGGTTAATAGTTGAGGTGTCGCGGACTTGAAGGGTATATTAAAATGGATTTAAATGGGGGAATTGAAGTCCGCCTATGATGAAAGGAGAGAGAGGAGCGGACGTGAGGGCAACGGTCAATTGTGGTTAATTCTGGGATCAAATCGAAATAAAAAGGAAACGCAATTTAGAGGTATTTTGTTTAGCTAAATGCCCTCGTATTTCTCCCAATTCACACTTACTGCCCCGCCACAAGACAATAAAGCAAACTACTACTACTAATCAATAAGGAACCTGATTATCCAAAGATAGTGGCTCAGTGGTCATTAGTTAAATTTGTGGTTTTATGGTCACAAGTTCGATTCTTAATATGTTTGGGGCATATGCCTCGACAAAGTTCCAGAAATTAACCGCATGTTGCAGTGTGGGTTTGATACTTCCTCCGATAATCCCTGTTGGAGGTCGGATCTTGTAGCATTGATCTGTTGGTGGCGATCAGACACTGAATGCGGGGGCGTACATCCCGCGATTTACCTGACGGTGGCGGCTAAGAACGGGTTTCATTCGCCTCCAGGAGCATAGTATCAGTACTTGTACAGGTTCTAGCGATATGGGGTACTAAGACCACCCCGAGATCTGAATTATCAAAAAAAAATAAGGAACCAGATTAAACATTAAACAAATCGCCACAAGTTTAAATTCTACAAGTAGTACATAATTTATTTATTTTTTGGGGTACGTTTGTAGTACATAATTTTGAGCGCCCACACACACATTCATATACTCTCTCTCTTACCATAGATATGGTACCCTTTTTTTTTAATCTATTTTAAAAGAAAGTTATATTTTTATATTTAAAAATAATTTAATTTTTTATATAAATATTTAAATTTTATTTTAGACTATAAATTTTAAAAGTATTCCTTTATACGAAAGAGTTCGACCCACGAGGAGTATTTACCATCTTCTTGATCAAGAATGATAGGAATAAAATTTTTGATTGTTGTAACGACGAACGTCAGATGAAAAGAAGGCGTGGAGGAGGGAGCGGGAGGGTTTTCTATGACGACTGCAGAGAAGGAGGAAGCTTTAGGAGAGGTGGGAATAGACATGATATCCACAAATTGGACACAGACAAATAATAGGAAAAAGATGAAGTCATCGATTTTGGCCGAATGAGGGGGGGGGGGCGGCTTGTTGGTGGAGTAAAGAGGATTTTTAGAGTTTGGTTCTTGATACCATGTAAGAATTTAATTTATTTATATAAAGCAGTTTCAGAATCTTTTAAGGTATTAATATAGAAAAAAGTATTTGACATAAAAAAAGATGAGAGCAAGATAAAGGTTGTTTGATGGACGGACGGTGATGAATTATCGAAAGATAGAGCATTATTCGTGCTTTACAAGCCGGCCTATATTGGCGTAAGGCTTTGGATGTGGAACTAGTGCGACTTTAATATACAAAAAGAAAAAAATGAATAAAAATAAAGGGTAACATGTACTTGGTGATAAACAACAACAAGTAATTATTGTTGTTGTAATTACTCAAACACCTTAAAAGGTTGTTTAGATGATTGAAATTTATTCGCTCTTATTTAAAGATTTCGGAATCAAATTTTCAAAAAAAAAGAACTTTAAGATATAAAGAGCTTTGATCATTAAATTTCAAATATTGGTTGGTTAAATCATAAAGTTGTTATTGAAAATTTAATTAAGTTTTCGACTCATATTATAAATGAGATAACGTTTTTGGTTATTAACTAAAATAACCGGTAACATGTGTCATTTCGTTCTGTTCATATTAAACAGTAAGTAAACAAATCAACATAGCTTTTCACTTTCTACGCTTCTACGACTGAAGAAAGAATGATCATGCCTTCGAAAAAAAAAAACATAGCTTTTTCCTTCTATCTTAACAGAATTAATTTTTTAATAGTAAAACTGTCAAAGAGATAGTTTGTTTTGAATTAAAAACGACTATAATTGAAAGTAACAAAAAAAATATTGATCTCAAAATGGGTCCTTAAATTTCAAAAAGTGCTTCAAGGAATATGATGCCAAATGGTTTGTACATAAAAGATTTGTTTTAGGGTTTGTTTGGAAAGTCACTCGTAATTGGATTGGTGTAATTATTAAGGTAGTAATTATTGAAAATATTTATTAAACGTGAAATAAAGTTAATCTTATTTAATTATAAAATCGAATAATTAGGGGTCTCACACGTCGGAAACGTTGTTTCCACACACGTGTACATACAATGTCAAAGATCATAATTTTTTTAAATGGAAGAAATATTGATACGTATACAAATTGTTTGAGGCGTAAGGTAATAGACGGTTATTGACCAAATGACGTTGGTTTCACGTTGGTAAATGAAGGAAGAAATGTACAAAGTGTGAATATCGAAACTAGTCGGAAACGGGCCGCGACGCTACCGAATCGCTTCGCGGCCGCGACGCTCGGAACTCTCTGAAGTTTCGACGCCACGACGCCAACCTGCAGGGCCGCGGCGCTACGACAGTTTCAGAACGTTGGAATCGAGTTTAAGATGATTTTTGGGCTGACTTTGGAGCATTAACTCTCCATTATGTTGCTCATGAATTCAGCCATTATTTGGCTGAATTGTAACTCCATATTCAAGGTCATTACATGGTCATTCAAGGCCATTATTAAGCTAATGGAAGGTCATCTTCTCCAACACTATAAAATGATGCATTGGGCTCATTTGGAAACACACCTTACACACTTGTCACCTTACACACTTGACATCTTACACTCAACAATTCTCTGAAATTGTCTTCCTCTCTTGCAATCACAAACACTCAAAGATCTTTCTTCCAAAGCAAACACTTGAGTTTCATTTGCTCATTTGTTTGATTGCTGTTTTATCTTGGGAGATAAGTTGTCATTACAACCGTTGAATGGATATAAGGAGCAATATTATCTTAAGGATAGATCAAGAATTTGGTCGACTCAGCAAGCCCTCATATTTGATCATATCCAGATTTCTAACAAATAGTTGTTGTTGTTATTTTTCCGTTTTACACATTACCACTCACAAGCTTAATATAATATTGGTTGTTTCAACAACAACAATGTCTGCTGAAGGTCAATTCAACGATATGAACAGCGACACTCCTCAAGGTAATGACTCTGTCAACTCTCCCACTAATTCAGGCATTACAAATGCCTTCCAACCTGCTACGTTTGGCATAACTAGTGCCCTCACTGCTCCTCAGGGCGTTCACAACGCCTATGATGCTGCTCAAGGTATTCACATCGCCTATGGTACTACTCAAGGCGTTCCCAACGCCTTTGCCACTGGTCAAAGGAGTACTCCTGCTCCAACTCCCGCTGGTTTCCACTATGAACGTCCCGAGAAGTTCATGGGTGCACATTTCAAGCGATGGCAGCAAAAGATGTTGTTTTCCTGACGGTTATGGGACTAAAACGTTTCCTAACCGAAGACCATCCACAAGTTGTAGAAGACACAAACCCTCAGACAATTGATTTGGCGGGAGGGGGTCGAGGTAACCATGTTAATGACGATATGAGGATAGTTCGCGAAGCATGAAAACACAGTGATTTCATGTGCAGGGACTACATTCTAAACAGTTTGTCTGATCCTCTCTACAAGGTATAGTGTACCGTTGAAACTGCCAAGCAGTTGTAGAACAAACTACCAAAGAAGTACAACACCCAAGATGCGGGTAGCAAGAAGTTCATCATTGAGAACTTTCTGAAATTTCAAATGGTGGACAACAAAAGTGTGTCATCCCAAGTCCAGTAATTTCAAATGATTTTACATCACCTGGACTTAGAAGGATTGAAGCCCAACGAGAAATTCTTGGTTGGGCATTAATCGAGAAGTTGTCTCCCTCGTACTTGAAACTCAAAACGAAGGAGATGACTTTAGACGAACTTATTGTCAAACTCCAGATTCAAGAGGACAATAAGAAGGTCATGTCAAAAGGAAAATAACCCGCTGAGGCTAAGGAAAATCTGACGGAAGTCAAAGGGAATCCAAGCAAAAAGTGGAAGTTCCAGAAGGATGGCCAGTCCCAAACAACTAAAAAGTTTAAGGGAACATGCCACTATTGTGCTAAAGTTGGTCATATGGCAAAAGTGCCGCAAGCAAAAACATGATAAAGGAAAGGATAAGGTAAACATCGTCGAAGACACGCTCCTAGATGATATGATTGAAGAATTCTCAGCAGTAGTGCTAGAAGCAAACCTTGTTGAGAATCCGACACAATGGTGGTTGGACACGGGTGCTACCCGTCACATTTATTCCAATAAAGACGATTTCTCCACGTATACACCAGTCACAAATAAGAAGTTGTTCATGGGCAACAACTCCTCTTCAGAGGTGCTGGGGTAGGAAAGGTAATCCTTAAGATGACGTCCGAAAAGGAGCTGATTCTCAAAGAAGTGATGCATGTCCCAGAAATTCGACGAAATCTAATTTCTGGAAATTTATTAGTGAATGCTGGTTTTAGACTAGTGCTAGAGGCTAATAAGTTTGTAATCACTAAAAACGAAACATTTGTTGGAAGGGGCTTCGCATGTGAAGGCCTCCTTAATGTTAATGCTACACCTATAATGTCATCTACTTAGAAAGGGGCTTCGTCTGTGAAGGCCTCTTTAAGGCAAATAATGTACTTGTACTGCCTTCTATTATCAATAAAACTGAGTCTTCATTTTACCTGTTTGTGTCTTTTAATTTATGGCACCATAGATTAGACGGGTTAACTATAAATCTATATTAAGGTTGGTAAAGTTAGAATCATTGTTGTCTATCGACATAAGCTCTCAACATAAGTGTGAGGTGTGCGTAGAGGCAAAACTTTCCAAGAGTCCCTTTAGATCCGTCGAAAGGAAAACCGCTCCTCTAGAACTTATACACACTGATATATGTGATTAGAAGTTCGCTCAAACTAGAGGGGGAACAAGTACTTTGTGACTTTCATAGATGATGACACAAGGTTTTGTTACATTTACTTACTAAGAAGTAAAGATGAAGCCTTTGAAGCATTCAAACGCTACAAAACAGAAGTTGAGAACCAATAATGCCAATGGGTCTATAGACAAGTACAAACCTAAGACAACCATACATATGTTCACAACTATCGCCGCCTTGCGGGATCTTGAAATACATCAAATGGATGTTAAGACTGTCTTCCTAAATGATGATTTGGAAGGAGAAATATACATAGACCAACTAGAGGGTATGTGGTTCCAGAATAAGAGACAAAGGTCTGTCTGCTTGTCAAATCATTGTACAGGCTGAAACAGTCCCTAAACAATGGCACGAGAAATTTGATAGTACCTGTCACAACCCGACCCCGGGGCCGCGACTAGTACCTGGGTACCGCCGTATGCATCGTAGAATAGCAATGAACATACATAACACATAACTTATAAAAGGTAACATCGCCACCGATAAGGCCGCCCATAAAAACATACTTAATCGTATACAACTTATTCTTACAATTTCAAACCACCAACGTGACTACGCACTCTAGAATAATAACCGCGGGACAGGTCGCGCCATACCCCGAATGTACAAAAGTCTATAACCTCGTGGAATCATACCAAAAGACAAAGCCTCCGGAGATGGAGCTTTCAAGAAATGAACACCGATCCTAAGAGCGGACCAAATAGTTACGATCTCGACTGCAGATTGAACGCAGCCTCGGCGAGGTCAAGATAACAGTACCAAGTATGTGAAATCAAAATATCAGAATGAAATCATAATAGCATATATATAGAGCAGAGACATGTATGATAGCCAAACTACAAGACACAACATATACGCAGCCATGTCAAGTCGTGACTCACGCCTCTAAGTCATCACTCAAATATAACCATAGTCTCCCGCCCATAATATCAATCGTGCGTGGAATTCCTTCCTCACTTCCAGCCTATGATATAACAACACTAAGCGAGTACACACGAATACTAGATCCCACCAGATTCATAAGAATCAGACGAGGCAAGTACGGCGCATAGCTACCGATCCACCCCGCATCCTCAATCGACGGCAAGTACGAAGCCACTACCACGCACTAACAATACTATAATCAAATCACGGTTCGACCGGGCAAGCGCGATAGCCTCTACCAGATCCACCTGCCACATCACGATCGGGCAAGCACGCAGCTAACCACCGATCCACCTCGATCACACCACTTCGCCCCTAACCCCGACCGGCAAGTACGAAGCCAACTACCGATCCACCTCGCATCACGCCTCCGACCGGCAAGTACGGAGGCTAACTACTAGATCCACCTCGCATCGCAGACTCACGGAGAGCTAATCCATGGAATAATATCACAACAGGAAACGAACCTCATCATGGCCGCGATACCCGTGGAATCCCCATCACCGATTTCAGACGCCCAAATAGACTCATAATTACACGCTTAATTCGAATTGCAATATCATGCCTTTATATAAACCAAGACAATTACTATGCCTTCTTTTCACATAAACCAAGAGAATTTCTTATTTAAGCAAGCCAAAGTACTTATCAAGTCACACATAGAAAAATTCTCAATTAAACAAGCCAAAGCCACATGACGTGCATTCTTTTCAAGCCTCCTTTTATGTAAAATCCAAGATACTAACACCCGTAGTATCGAGGCGTGTCTATTTTTCAAAGTAAGTTACTACACCTTTAGAAAACTCATTTCAAAGCTTGAAACCAAGTAACTTCAATTTTTCCACAATCTAGACAACTTATGCTCATTAATCAAAATAGACAACTTTCATAACCTTCCATAAAGTTATTATAACCAACTTCCCATAAAGCCGTTATACTAACTTTATGCTTTAGAAATTTACGACATCCTTATCCATTCATAAGGCCGTTATAACTAACTTCCCATAAAGCCGTTATAACTCCTTATAAACCATTTCGTTCTTTTACTAACCAAGAGACTTATACTTCAACAAATTCATACAATTTTCAAAATACTTCAAGCCTCTTATCCTTTAGAAAACAAGTTTCTTACCTCAAAAATTTAAGTCTCTTATCTTTTAGAATAATTCAATATTCAATACTTTCACACCAAAAGTACTTTATACTTCATTATGTCAAGAAATCTTTTCACCTTATTTAGGATAAACCATTCCTTAGAACAATGGGTTAACTTCTTAACCCAACCAACTTAGACATTTCCTTAAAACAAGTCAAGTATAACAAAAGGATTTACTTCATTCAAAACACGACGCTCACCGTACTATATAGTTATAACTACTCATGCTCAAAAGATAAGAAAGTTTTCACATACCTCTTCTGGTCAATCCACTTGCTAAGCTCAAACTACCGCAAGTAATATGCCAACCTATAATAACCATAATACGCTTATTAACCTCTAATTTCAATGTAGGAATAATCTAAGTTCAAAGCCCCTAAATTCTATGGAAAATTGGCAAGATTTTCTTTGTTTCTACATACTTTGCCACCTTTTAAGGTCCGAATTCAACATCCAAACGCCACTTCTAGGCCCAACAATCCAAACATCTCAAGGGATTACACACCTAAACTTGGGTGTGTAAAATTTCACCAAAAGGTAAAACAATTAACTTAACAAGTCTAAGGTAGTTTTTAGGCTACAACATGCTCACATAATCTTCTTAACCAATTCTTTCACATCCAAACCATATTTCTTACATGCAATGACTCTAAGAGCATTATTCACTACCACAAGTTCTTTTTTTTTAACATGCAACACTAGAAACTAATTCTAAAGGAAGAAATGTTACCTTAAAGTTTTAGTCAAACTTATTCCAAATATTTTTGCTAGCTTCCTTGCCAAGAACACCACCAACAAGCTAGCCACAAGCTTCCTTCTTGTTCTTAACTTTTCAGATTTTTCCTAAGGCTAGAATTTCTCTGGGATTTTAGAAGGAGGAGCTTGAACTTTTAAGAGAAGGAAGAGCTTTTGTCTAAGAGAGAGATTTATATGACCAAGTCTTCAAGACTTGGTCAATATAATGCATGCAAAATCAGATGGGGACTCTTGTCACCCTCCCAAGGTCTTTAAAAGAAAAATCGACTTTTCCTAAGTTTTTCCGCCAGATCCCGCCGCGCTGCCTCGCTTCCTGCGGCACAATAAACCTCCGCAGCCTTCTCCGAACTTCCGCGCACTGGGCACAGCAACTTCAAGAGCCCTCAAGATTTCTGGCGCCGCAGATCGCGCCATGTTTTGCTCAAACGCATTGGTCCGTCACAGACCGAACTTGTAACTCCCATAACTTTACTCCGACGCCCTATCGACGAACGGTTGGTTGCGCTGAATCTGGACTCAACGAACTACGCCCGGGCCTTTGAAACACTTAGGAATTCTTAATGTATCGGTCATAACCCGCTCAAAGTTGACTAAAACCCATCCGAACAATCCATCAACCTATCTTTAGAAAATTTTAAGTCTTACATGCTTCAGACGCCCCATACGTAGGTCGTAACTACGGGTATAACATTCTCCTCCTTAGAAACATTCGCCCCCGAATGTTCTTTTGATCCAAACTACTATTCCTGCACATCCTCGTACTATATACTAATGGAACTTCATTATGCCACCTATGACCCTAAGATATCGCACACGCATACCCATTCATCGTAAGTCAAACAGAAAACGAACCCAACATATGAACCATTACTACTTACTCTCATTCACGACCTAACAGAATTTCCCGTTCGAATTTACCACTCATTCTATCACATGTACACAATATCAATATCCTCTGTTCATAACACTAAATCATACAACAATCCTATCATGCATACTAATCTCTAGCGGTCAAAGATATACCGTAATTATTGCTTCACATTCCCTCGCTGCTCTAATCACGATCCCGCCGCACGCGCATAACAAAAGAAGCGCGATGAACCACCACCGATCCCGGCGTCAATCTCTACATTCGTTATCTCTGCCTGACACCTCGCATAATGGCTCGCTGGCCGCATGCATGAATTACCCAAACTAGCACGACACTCCCATAACGGGTGTTACCACACGGCCACACCGGTAGAGGTGGCTTCTCGACTAACACCGCATTTCCAAAACTCAACCTCGAGCCCCGCCCCGCCCCGACCTCCCGAACGCCCCAAGATCGCGTGGAGTACTCCGTCGGGCCGGCGAGCATAACTAGTTCACGCCGAGGCGGTCCGCCTAAAATCGCCTAAGATCTCGCTGCCTGCCCTCTTGCTGGCTCGAGCCAAGCCGCCTCTCCTTTCTCGCCCTCTATCCTCGCATATGCCGCATCTCCGCGATATCCATACTCGGGTCAAGAGCTACTCCCAAGCACGCAGAATCATATGACGGCCTAGCCTCATCACATAGCGATGAACTCGCTCGCCATGCTTGCCACAATAGCGTGGCGATACCGCCAAAGAGTCAAACTCGTGTCAGATTTCTCACGGTCCTCCCATTCTCGCCTCAAGGTCAAGAATCTATCCACGCGGCTCTCTCAACTCGTGAGGCAAGAAGTGATCCAGAAGGCCTCGCGAACTCCTCCCAAACCGCCGGAAGAGCACCTCCTCTAGACAATTCCCATGACTCAAACCAGCCAACGCAATATCGCAGAATCCTGTAGAAGCTAACACAACGGAGTCCGTCTCCGAGGCCCTAAGCACCTGCGTAGTCCGCCGCACCTGTCGAATAAACTCCTGAGGATCCTTCTTAGACCTCGAACCATATAACTCGGGTGGATTACAACTCAGAAAGTCCTGAATCCTTAAATTGTTCGCCTGGTTAGCCACGGCCGTACGCTCGCCACGATGCTAGTCAACAACCTGACCGCTTCTCGTAATCCCTATACCGCCTCGCCGCGGAATCGGGGCTCGTACCAAAACCTGCGAGCTACCGCCTCGGCCTTTCTATCGCCGCCAGAATAACTCGCCGACCGCCATCGCTCGTGCATAGTTCAGGCTCGAGTCTCCGTAACTCTGCGTACTCACTAGCGCCTCGCCGACGCCTTGCCCTTCGGCTCGCCGCTTTCCGCGAGGCATAATCGTACATAAGAATAGGTCGAGAGGACTCAACCTACTATGACAAATCTCATCGCACGATCTCAAAGAGAGAAGAATGGAAACTAACCCTAAATGTCTCGCAGCCTCCGATTATAGATGTGGTGCACAACACACCGATAATCAAGACTCTACTAGACACGGCCTGTAAACACTTTCCGAGGACTAATCGCTCGATACCACTTTTGTCACAACCCGACTCGGCCGCGACTAGTACTTAATGGTACTCCGCTGTATGATCGAGAATAGCAATGAACATACATAACACATAACTTATAAAAGGTAAACATCGCTGCCACCGATAAGGTCGCTTCCATAAAAACATACTTAATCGTATACAACTTATTCTTACAAATTTCAAACCACCAACGTGACTACGCACTTGAATAACAATCGTGGGTGACAGGCTCCGCCATACCCCGAATGCATAAAAGTCTATAACCTCAGGGAATCATACCAAAAGACAAAGTCTCCGGAGAGATGGAGCTTTCCAAGAAATGAACAGTGATCCTAAGAGTGCGGACCAAAGAAGTTACGATCTCGACTGCGCAGATTTAACGCACTTCGGGCGAGGTCAAGACAACAGTACCAAGTATGTGAAATCAAAATATTGTAATGAAATCATAATAGCATATATATAGAGCGAGACACGATGATAGCCAAACTACAAGACACAACATATACGCAGCCATGTCAAGTCGTGACTCACGCCTCTAAGTCATCACTCAAATATAACCATAGGTCTCATGCCCATAATATCAATCGTGCCTGCGGAATTCTTCCTCACCGCCGGCAATGCATGATATAACAACACTAAGCGAGTACACACGAATACTAGATCCCACTCAGATTATAAGAACTGCACGAGGCAAGACGAAATCATAGCTACCGATCCACCTCGCATCCTCAATCGACCGGCAAGTACGAAGCCGCCTACCACGCACTCAACAATACTATAATCAAATCATGGCGGCAAGGCGGTCGATAGCCTCTACCAGATCCACCGCGCCACATCACGATCGGGCAAGACGCAGCAACCACCGATCCACCTCAGATCACACCACTTCGCCTAACCCGACCGGCAAGTACGAAGCCAACTACCGATCCACCCCGCATCACGCCTCCGACCGGCAAGTACGAGGATAACTACTAGATCCACCGCATCGCAGACCTCACGGAGAGCTAATCCATGGAATAATATCACAACAGGAAACGAACCCTCATCACGGCCGTGATACCCGCGAATCCCCATCACCGACAGACGCCCAAATAGACTCATAATTACATGCTTTTAATTCGAATTGCAATATCATGCCTTTATATAAACCAAGACAATTACTATGCCTTCTTTTCACATAAACCAAGAGAATTTCTTATTTAAGCAAGCCAACGTACTTATCAAGGCACACATAGAAAAATTCTCAATTAAACAAGCCAAAGTGTTATGTACGTACATTCTTTTCGAAGCCTCTTTTTTATGTAAAATCCAAGATACTAACACCCGTAGTATCGAGGCGTGTCTATTTTTCAAAGTAAGTTACTACACCTTTAGAAAACTCATTTCAAAGCTTGAAACCAAGTAACTTCAATTTTTCCACAATCTAGACAACTTATGCTCATTAATCAAAATAGACAACTTTCATAACCTTCCATAAAGTTATTATAACCAACTTCCCATAAAGCCGTTATACTAACTTTATGCTTTAGAAATTTACGACATCCTTATCCATTCATAAGGCCGTTATAACTAACTTCCCATAAAGCCGTTATAACTCCTTATAAACCATTTCGTTCTTTTACTAACCAAGAGACTTATACTTCGAACAAATTCATACAATTTTCAAAATACTTCAAGCCTCTTATCCTTTAGAAAACAAGTTTCTTACCTCAAAATTTAAGTCTCTTATCTTTTAGAATTATTCAATATTCAATTCTTTCACACCAAAAGTACTCTATACTTCATTATGTCAAGAAATCTGTCTACCTTATTTAGGATAAACCATTCCTTAAGAATGTCGTTAACTTCTTAACCCAACCAACTTAGACATTTCCTTAAAACAAGTCAAGTATAACAAAAGGATTTACTTCATTCAAAACACGACGCCTACCGTACTATATAGTTATAACTACTCATGCTCAAAAGATAAGAAAGTTTCCACATACCTCTTCTGGTCAATCCACTTTCTAAGCTCAAACTACCGCAAGTAATATGCCAACCTATAATAACCATAATACGCTTATTAACCTCTAATTTCAATGTAGGAATAATCTAAGTTCAAAGCCCTAAATTCTATGGAAAATTGGGCAAGATTTTCTTTGTTTCTACATACTTTGCCACCTTTTAAGGTCCGAATTCAACATCCAAACGCCACTTCTTAGGCCCAACAATCCAAACATCTCAGGATTACACACCTAAACTCGAGTGTGTAAAATTCTGCCCAAAAGGTAAAACAATTAACTTAACAAGTCTAAGGTAGTTTTTAGGCTACAACATGCTCACATAATCTTCTTAACCAATTCTTTCACATCCAAACCATATTTCTTACACGCAATGACTCTAAGAGCATTATTCACTACCACAAGTTCTTTCTTCTTAACATGCAACACTAGAAACTAATTCTAAAGGAAGAAATATTACCTTAAAGTTTTAGTCAAACTTATTCCAAATATTTTGCTAGCTTCCTTGCAAGAACACCACTCAACAAGCTAGCCACAAGCTTCCTTCTTGTTCTTAACTTTTCAGATTTTTCCTAAGGCTAGAATTTCTCTTGGGATTTTAGAGGGAGGAGCTTGAACTTTTAAGAGAGAAGGAAGAGCTTTTGTCTAAGAGGAGATGAAGTATGACCAAGTCTCAAGACTGGTCAATATAAGGCATGCAAAATCAGATGGGGGGACACTGGTCACTCTCCCAAGGTCTTTTAAAAGAAAATATGACTTTTCCTAAGTTTTCCCTGCATCACCGCGCCGCCATGCGCGCCTGGCCACACTGAACCTCCGCAGCCTTCTTCGAACTTCCGCGCGCCTGATTTCGGCGCAAGGACGCTGCAACTTCAGCGCCTCCTCGATTTCCGCGCTCGCATCCGCGCCATGCCTCGTTTGCTCAAACGCATTTCTGGCCCGTCACAGACCGAACTTGTAACTCCCATAACTTTCTACTCCGACGCCCTATCGATTTAACGGTTGGTTGCGTTGGAATCTAGACTCAACGAACTACGCCCTGGGCCTTTGAAACACTTAGGAATTCTTAATGTATCGGATCATAACCCACCTCAAAGTTGACTAAAACCCATCCGGAACAATCCGTCAACCTATCTTTAGAAAATTTTAAGTCTTACACGCCAGACGCCTCATACGTAGGTCGAACTACTGGTATAACAAGACTTACTATCGAAAGGGTCTCTATTAACAAGTAAGACGAGTGTGTTTGCATGAAGAGAAAATGACCGACTTATTAGACATAAGTAATGACCGATTCATTAGGCATTATATTCCTATATGTAAACGACTTGTTGATCATTGGGTGCATTCCTAGGGTAATCCTAGATACTAAGAAAGTGCTAAAAATAATGTTTTGACATGAAATATATGGGAGTCACAAATGTTATCTTAGGGATCAAGATCTCTAAGACAACTAACGAATTGATCTCGTCTCAATCTCACTACATCAAGGATGTGCTGAAAAAATTTGAGATGTTCGACGGTTCACCGGTAACGACACCATTGAATATAAGTCAAAAGATTGACAAACATCTTGGTGTGTCCGTACGCCAGAAGCGATACGCAGGAGATTGGGAGTCTGATGTATATCACAAACTGCACTCGACCTGATATCGCTGTGACGCAATAATAAATCGCAAGACTCATCCGTAGTCGAATGACTTCATGGTTTCTTTGAAGATGTCCTATGTTGGGATAAACTCGTGTCTTCTGTAATGATCCACTGCGACAGTCAGTCGGTTCTAGAAAGAGCACGAAGTTCGATATACAACGACAATTCTCGTCATATCCGACGGAGACATGAGTCCGTTAGGCAACTGATCACCTCAGGTGTGATTTTCATTGATTACATAAAATCTAAGGAAAACATAGTAGATCCCTTGACGAAGGGAATACCCAGAGATCAGATGAACTGCATGTCTAGGGGAATGAGCTTAAAACTCAATCAATAAAACTCAATCAATAAGAATCAATATAGTGGACACCCAACCTTACGGACTGGAGATCCCACAGATAAAGTTCAATGGGAAAACTAAACTATAAAGGTTCAGTTGAGCACTTCGATGGAAGCAAGAGAACTTTGGATAATGATTTCTTCTTAAGAAATATAATCCAAGGTCATTCCCGTGATAGACAAAAAATGCACCTGTATAGGGGTAAAAGGATAAATTTCCAAACCTTTAATAAATTCTCAACATTTGAGGTTAGGTTGGAGAAATTTTTAATAGTTCCTAACGCTTGTGTAGCGGGGTATTACATGTACCTTGTAGGAGACCACCTATTTAAGTGCGAGGACAGACCGCCTCAAATGAACGCACTTAAGAATCCAAGGGTGTTCACGGCCCACGACGGGCAAAACACTAGAAAGATTGAGTAGGAAAGGTGTTGTGTTGGTACCATTCTTGGCATATACTAAACACTGACGGTTCAAGACATCACGTTCACCGCGCAGTAAATATGTCTGATGGTATTCTGTTATGGAGGGTTCAAGGCTACGGCTACCTCTTCAGATGCAACATCGATCCGCTGGATGATTGCTAGAAAGGCACCATGTCGTGCGCCAAAATCTCTTCCAAAAGGGGATTGTTGGAAATATTTATTAAACGTGAAATAAAGTTAATCCTATTTAATTACAAATCGAACAATTAGGGGTCACACATCGGAAACGTTGTTTCCAAACACGTGTACATACAATGCCAAAGATCATAATTTCCTTAAATGGAAGAGATATTGGTACGTATACAAATTGTTTGAGGCGTAAGGTAATAGACGGTTATTGGCCAAATGACGTTGGTTTCACGTTGGTAAATGAAGGAAGAAATGTATGAAGTGTGAATATCGAAACAGTCGGAAACGGATCGCGACGCCGAGAATCGCTTCTAGACCGCTGCTCCATCTCTCAGCGCACATCAGTAGATCTGGCGCGGTGACGCCCAAACTCGGTTCCGCCGCTAACGCAGTGCCGCAGAGCTGCGACAGTTTCAAAACGTTGGAATTGAATTTAAGATGATTTTTGGGTTGACTTTGGAGCATTAACTCTCCATTATGTTGCTCATGAATTCAGCCATTATTTGGCTGAATTGTAACTCCATATTCAAGGTCATTACATGGTCATTCAAGGTCATTATTAGGCTAATGGAAGGTCATCTTCTCCAACACTATAAAATGATGCATTGGGCTCAATTGTAAACACACCTTACACACTTGTCACCTTACACACTTGACATCTTACACTCAACAATTCTCTGAAATTGTCTTCCTCTCTTGCAATCACAAACACTCAAAGATCTTTCTTCCAAAGCAAACATTTGAGTTCTCTTTGCTCATTTGTTTGATTGCTGTTTTATTTTGTGAGATAAGTTGTCATTACAACCGTTGAAAGGATATACGGGACAATATTATATTAAGGATATATCAAGAATTTGATCTACTCAGCAAACCCTCATATTTGATCATTTCCAGATTTATAACAAATAGTTGTTGTTGTTATTTTTCCGTTTTACACATTACCACTCACAGTAATTACACAGTCTGGTAATTACACAATATAGTAATTACGATAACTTGTTTGTTTGTTATAATATAATTATAGTGTAATTACAAGCATAATGTTTGGTTGTACACGTGTAATTACACGGTTAGATATTTCGAATTTTAAAAATAAAATATAATTATCTACAACTAAATGTTAATATTTGAAAATTATATGTTTATATAAGAAATATAACTTACTTTTATCTATATTTATGTATTCAAAATAGATATTATTTTAAAATTATAGAACTAAATAGTTATAAATTTGTAACTAATATTATGAAAAAAACTTGATATGTACAAGATACATAATACTTTAATTGAACCAGTACTTTCAACTAAGTACACATTTTGCAATAATATCATGACCATCATGTTTGATAAAAATAAATAACTATTTATAATTATAATTTTATAATATTATTTAAATATTAAAAACAATCTATCAATTCCAACATCACCAAGTATAAGTTAAATTTGCATATAACATCATCCAACCGTGAAATTCAACTTTGATGATATCACTCATTATGAGTTAAGTTTGTAGATGACTTACTCTTTATTAGATTAGGAGGTATATATTTTTTTAAATAGAATAATAACATAACCAAGTGAAATGAAAAAGCTAAAGAAAAATAAATAAGAAAGAAGTAAAACTATGAGAAATTATATAGAAGCACGTGGAATAAAGGTTGAGAAATGAGAAATAAAAAATAAAAAAATGTAAAAAAGAATAAAATTTAGAAAGGAATTTAAAATTTTAAGCTAAAATAAACTAAAAATAGAATAGAAATAAAAAAATAGAAAAGAGATTAAAAATAACTTTGTAGTCACCAGCAATTCTCAGCCCTCCATTGAGAATTGCAGAGTAATTACACTCTCTTAATTACACGCAATTACATGTTGTTAAGGGTCTCATGAAATTTCTCATGCTTAAAGGTCTTAATTTTTACACGGGATATGTTGTTATGGTAAAAAGTCTTAATGTTGCTATATATCTATTTAATCATGCAAGACCATAACAAATCTATTATTACAAAAATCTAATTAAGATTTGTTGATTTGATGTAAAATTAGCATTAATTTTTTTTATCTCCTACACTAAATTCCACACCTGAATATAATTTTGTTCTTTGAAAGTGGCACAAAGTGATAAAAAGAGAAGATGCAAGGAATTTTATACATATCTCTAAAGTCAAACAAAACAGTTTGTCATTTTCAATCTTTTTCACCTTTCTTACACTTTTTTTCTAAGAATTCCACCAGAATATTCAAGGAAAATAAAATTAAATGCCAGCATCTAGTTCTTGGGGACCAAAGGGCATATATAGAGTATATTTTTGGGTGGATTATGTCAAAAAAAATCTTATCACAAAAAATACTTCTAGTTTATATCTTTCTTGTTTACGGTTTTGCCTATTTAATTAAAGTGAAAATTGTGATAGAATATTTCTACATTCTTGTATATCTTTTATATTTGATTAGTTAATATTCTTATTGTAATTAATCAAATTAGTTACTTAGTTTGTAAGCTAACTTGTACTATATATTATACACCATAATAAAAGAAAAGATAGGGAATATATTCATTTATGGTATCAGTCAACTCTAAACCTAATACCTACCAGCCGCTGATAGCCTCAACTACCGTCATCCCCTACTCCGACATCTTTCTCCCTCTTCTTCTTCTCGAAAACTCTCTTCTTCATTCTCCCTTTCAATGATTGAACAACTTAAATTCAATCATGCTCTTGCAGTTAACAACATCAAGAATTTCATTCTCATAACTCTTGAAATGGAAAAAATTCAGTATTCATCTTGGACGAAATTATTTAAGATTAATTTGCATGTGTACAAAGTCATCGATCACATCATCCCTCATGAACCCAAGTCTACTAACAAACACATAGAGAAACATGATAATTTTGAGGAATAACTTTGATCACGATTAGATGTGGTTGTTCTACAATGGATATACAACACAATCTCGAACGATCTCTTACATAAAATCATTGAAACCGACGCTACTGCATGACAAACATGAGAGCGATTAGAACACACTTTTCATGATAACAAGACACATCGTGCCTTGTATTTAAAAAATTAAATTAAGGATATTCAATGGGACAATTTCCCAAATGCGTCGGCCAATTGTCAAAAACTTAAAATGATTACTGATCAACTCTCTAACGTCGGTGCACCGGTCAAAAATCAACGGTTGGTCATGCAACTAATTGCGGGTTTAAATGAAAATTATGATGGTGTTGCTACAATACTCAAACAAAGCACTCCGTTTTATGAGGCTCGTTCGAGACATATCCTTGAGGAAATCCAAAATGCCAAGCGAGCAGTGGATAACTCTAGCACCACCGACCCAACCCTTCTTACCACCGGCGGCTCACCTGCCGATGAAAGAGGCTCGACTTACGTCGAGCATTATCGGCACACGAATGATCCGAAACGAGGTCATCATATTCGGAATAACAACAAAAGAAAAAATCGATAAAGGCTGCGGTGGTTGTGGTGGCAGCAACAACGGTGGCGGGAGAGGGAAGTCGCAATAGTCAGACAGCCGCAGTGGCAACAACCTCCTCAGTGGGTTGCGTACCCGTCGTGGGCAGCATGAAGACATCAGGCTTGAACTTCTCCACCATGCCCCTATCCGACTTCCTCATGTGTGCACCCACAACAAGCATACAATGCACATGTTTCTCATCCATCAACCTACACACCAACGGATAATGAGGCGACAATGCACATGATGTCTCTCAATGTTTAGGATAAAATATGGTACATGGATACCGGTGCAACATCTCATATGACGGCATCTCAAGGTACTCTCTCATCTAGTTTTAATAGGAGCAATTTAAACAGTAATATTATTGTTGGCAGTGGACAAGGCATTCTCATTCAAGATTATGGACAATCATCTCTCTCCCCATCACACCCCCTTTAACTTTAAACAATGTCATTCATGCCCCGAAACTTATCAAAAATTTAATCTTTGTGCGTTGTTTCACAACAGACAATAATGTTTCTCTTGAATTAGATCCTTTTTTTTTGTGAAGGACCTTCAGGCAAGGATGCGAATAATGAGATACGATAGCACCGGGAATCTTTATCCTATCACTATCGGCCATCACGTCTCCTCTCCATTAACTAGATATTTCATTTATTCTTTGGCATAATAGATTGAGACATCCAGGAGACTATGTTTTACGCTCCCTTAGAAAAAATAAGTTTATTGATTGCAAGCATCTTTCTTTCCCTACTGTTTGTGAATCTTGTGTTTTTGGAAAACATGTCAATTTACAGTTTTATTCTTCATCCTCTAACACTTTGATGTCATTTGATATCATACATAGTGATTTATGAAATTTTTCTATCTTAAGCACGACTGAGCATCGATATTATATTTTATTATTGGATGATTATTCTAATTTCATGTGGAACTTTCCTATTGGTAGTAAATCTCAAGCCTATTATATTTTCTCATCATTTAGTGTTTTAATTAAGACATAATTTGAGAAGAATATCAAATGTTTGCAATGTGACAATGAGAGAGAATTCGACAATAAATAATTCAAACTCTTTTGCACCAAAAATGGTCTTGTTTTTCGATTTTTATGCCCCCACACCTCTCCATAAAATAGCAAAGCCCAACGAAAAATAAAAACCATAAATAACTTAGTTCGTACCCTCATTGCCCATGCCTCCATCCCCCATCTTTGTGGCATCATGCTTATCAATGACAACATATCTCTTGAACATTATGCCAAACAAGCCTCTCAAACACAAGTCCCTGAACTCAAGTTCTCTATCTTCGAAATTCTTCCTATAAGCACTTACGATTTTTTGGGTGTGTATGCTACCCCTTCGTCCTTCCACCAAAATTAATAAACTTCAACCTTATTCTAACCCGTATGTATTCCTTGATTACCCGTCCAATCATCAAGGTTATAATTGTTACTATTTGTCAAGCTGGAAAATAATAATTTCTAGACATGTCATATTCGATGAGTCTCAATTCCCTTTTGCCAAGCTACATTTTTGCCTCCGGATTCATATAACTTCTTAATAATGGCCTCACCCATCATTTTCTCAAGTCCTATCCGAGCTACAAATTCTTCCAACCCCGCCCTTGCCTCTTTTTTGCCTGCGGCATAGCCTTACTTTCCCGAACCCAGCTTCCATGGCTCCCCCCAGCCCACATCTGCAACCAATCCTATGAAGAATCCTCCTAGCCCATAGCCCTCCCAGCCGCAACCCATCCAGACCTCACTAATTTAGCCTTGTACGACACTTTTATTGACCATGGAAATTCGTGTTATGCAAGATATTTCTAAACCGAAAAGACAATTCAATTTGCCAGCATCCGTTTCCCATTTACCTCTTCATCGCAACCCGAAAGTGTCTTATATGATCCAAATTGGAAAGCCGGCATATTAGACGAATATAATGCTTTAATTGAAAATACGTTATGAGATCTAGTGCCTCGCCCTATTTCCTCGTCCTCATGATGCTAATGTTATTTATTGTATGTGGATTTTTGACATAAAGAGAAATCTAATGGTTCTTTTGAGATGTATAAGGTCCGTCTTGTAGGTGATGACATGTCTCAACAGGTTGGTGTGGATTACGCTGAAACTTTCAGCCAGGTAGTGAAACCAACAACTATTCGGACTGTTCTCAGCATTGCTTTGTCAAAATCTTAGCCCATTCATCAGCTTGACGTTAAAAATACCTTCTTGCATGACGAACTTCATGAAACCGTTTATATGCATCAGTCTATGTGATTCAGAAATCTGGCTCATCTAGATTATGTGTGTCACTTGAAGAAATTACTCTATGGACTGAAACATGCTCCCCGTGCAGGGTATCAATGGTTCGATGATTTTGTATCATTTATTGGCTTTTCACATAGCAAATATGATTATTCACTTTTTATCTATCGCAAGGGTAATGACATGCCATACATTCTATTTTATGTTGATGATATCATACTCACTGTCTCTTCTGGTGCAATTCGCCAATTTATTATGTCACTCATTGCTTCTGAATTTGCTATGAAGGATTTGAGCCCCTAGGCTATTTTTTGGGTATTGTCGTTATGAGACATGCACATGGCTTATTTCTTGTCAAAGAAAGTATGCCGAGGAAATTCTTGACCGAGCTGACATGACTTCTTGTAAACCTGCTCTAACACTGATTGACACTAAATCTAAAATTAGTGCCTCTTCGGGTTCTCCATATAAAGACACACTCACTATCGTAGTTTAGCAGGAGCATTATAGTATATCACTTTCACGAGACCAAATATATTATATTTTGTGCAACTAATATGCTTATATATTCATGACCCGAATGATGAACATATGAATGCTCTCAAACGAATTTTGTGATATGTACAAGGCACTCTCCATTTTGGCTTGCACCTATACAAGTCAATGGTCTTACCTCCTGCACTGATGTTGATTGAGGTGGATGTCCCGACACTAGAGAACTCACTTCGGGTAATTATATTTTCCTCAGCGATAACTTGCTTTCATGGTCCTCTAAATGACAACCCACTCTGTGTCGGTCCAGTGCCGAAGCCGAGTACAAAAGCGTAGCAAATGTTGTTTCCGAGTCTTGTTGGATACGTAACCTTCTGTTGGAACTTTATTGCCTAATCTTCAAGGCTACATTGGCTTACTGTGACAATTTAAGTGCGATATATCTTTCTGGCAATCCCGTTCAACATCAGCGTACTAAACACATTGAAATGAATATTCATTTGTACCTGAGAAAGTTGCTCGTGGACAAGTTCGTGTCCTTCATGTCACTTCTCGCTATCAAATTGCCGATATCTTTACTAAAGGACTTCCGCGCATACTCTTTGGTGATTTTCGAGCCAGTCTCAGCTTACGAGAACCTCTCACTTCAACTGCGGGGGTGTGATAGAATATTTCCATATTCTTGTATATATTTTGTTTTTGGTTAGTTAATATTTTAGTTGTAATTAGTCAAATTAATTACCTAGTTTGTAGCCTAACTTGTACTATATATTATACATCATAATGAATGAAAAAACAAGAAACATGCTCCTTTAAAATGAATGGTAGGCATGCATTTGTAAATAAAGAATTGCGGAAATTGTACTGATCTGCTCGTGTTTGTAATACTTTATTTGAAATTAGAAGAGTTGGTAAATGTTAATCGATGATCGATGAAAGAAAATCAATATTTCATTTGCATGAAGTTCACTACTTGGAAGATGCTCATGAGTCATGACCAAACTAATATTTGCAATTATTGAAGCTCGGTATATGCAAATAGTGAGATAATATGTATGCTTAAACGGCCCTAATTCTTAGTGTAAATTACCAATTTAATGTTTAATTCATTTAATTATTTTGTAGATATCCATTTGATGTCTGATATCCACTTTAAGGCATAATTATTAATTTAAATTCGTTCTGAAAGATCACAAACGAAAGTATTCATTTGAAGATCGAAAATTGGACAAATACCGGCCCCTATGACCATACAAATACATATTGAACTGCAGTAAACATTGTACTGCACCAAAAAAATAACATTATTAGGAGTATTCATCATAGTAATATGTATTTTAGCTTGGTACTCTCCAAAGGGTTAATGTCATTTCATAGCTGGTTAAAAGTTATGCATGTGTTAATATAAAAATTAATCATGAAAATATATATATTAATTTATATATATATTAGTTATGCGACTTTTTAAATTGTAAATTAAATATCTTATTAGATATGTTAAATTTTATAAATAGCCAAGAATGCTACCAACCAGCTACCAATGAGATGTGATGTTATGCTTTATAGAATTGAGCGTCTACCAAATATTTAATTATTGGAGCAATCAATCTCAGTTTCAACATCATGTTTTGTTTTATGATGTGTACTTCTAAGTTCAATACACTTGTACCTAGGGTGTACATTGGTCCGAAACTGTATCAGATGGGAATTGGAATGGATCGGAACCAGAATCTTTATTTTTCCTGGATCGAGGATCGGATCGAAATTATTTCGGTCCGAGTTTTGGACCGATTGGACCTATTTTTTTTAATGCAATTTTTAATTTATTTTTATTTATAAATTTTTAATAATGTGTTCGTTTATCAATCTCATTAAATATATTTGTTTTTTTCTTATTCTTCAATATATTTGATTTGAATAGGTACACGACATTAATATTTCAGATCCAACATCATACATATCATCATATAAATATTGCACATCAAATAAAATTTGACATTCTTCATGCTCCACTTGCCATTAAATCACACCAACGAGTCCACAAAAATGACCTCATCATCCATATCATCATATTGCACATCTAGTCATAAATAAAAAAGATAGATAAATAATGTCAAACATTATAAATTATAAATTTTAAAAAATAATTATAAGAGTTATAAAAATAACATTACCTTTCTCAATTTCCTCCAAATCTTTCAAATTTTCTTCTACATCTAATTAGAAGAGTTATAAAAATTAACATTACCTAGATTAAAAAATATATATAATAATATGGAACCGGTCCATTCTGATCCGGACCGAATTATTCCAATTCTTACCCTACTCAGACCGAAAAACCGGAATCTTCAATAATGAAAGACCGAGGACCGAACCGAAATCCACCGGTCCGATCCGGTTCCGATCCGATTTTTCGGTCCGGCCCGAAAATGTACACCTCTATTTGTACCAGATCAAATATACATATAAGGGTGAGGGTAAGACTATTTTGAGCCGGACTAAGTTTTGGAAGACAAAAAATCATATCTATAAAAATCAAGGCAAAATAGGCAATGTTTCTTCGATATGGACTTATTACTAACTTAAAATGTTTGATATTATAAAGTTAACTAAATAAATATAATTGATAGACATGACTTGAACTTCTAATCTATTTTGCATTATTTGGTAAAATTCGAGTCACGTCATGTATTGATGTGAGATTACATCTTAATTTTTACATGGCATAACTAAATCTAAGAGTTGGTTAATAACTATACTTTATTTTTATTACCATTCGTAGCTATACAATATTTTAAATTTTTCATCCGTAACTGCTGCAGTAACTATAATTATTGCACTACATATATGACATGTATCAAATTCCACCGTTTCAAACATGGCTGTCTCTCTTTCTTTCTCAATCTTCACCGTATTTCTTTCCATTAGCTCTGTCCACAATCATAGAACGATTAGGATTTCAATATGCAGAGACTTGAAATTGTAAGAGAGGAAGTCATCGACTATAGTAGTTCCGAAGGCCGGTGCCAAGACCCGATAATTTTGCCGGCGATGTTAAGAATTAGGGTTTCAGGAAAGAAGCAGAAGTTGCTGGAGTTACAAGATTTGTCTTTGACGGTAAAGATGTAAGCTAAACGAGCGAGTAAAACGAGAACTACAAAAGAGGAAGAATCTCACCACAATATTTCACAGGAAGTTTAAGACAAACAATTTCCTTCTACGCCTCAACACAAACTCCTCTCTTCTACGCCTCAACACTGATGTTTCATTCCCTTTTTAGTATAAATACAATGTATTTTGTATTTCATTGGAGATCCAATCGGATTTAATTGTATTCTCCATATTATGAATACACCATGTAAATTTTGAAAAGAATACAATGTTGTTTAGCATTGTTCTGTCAGATGTATTACATACAGATACATGTGTATTTGTTTGTATTTATGCATTGCCGTATTTATTGAAGTTTGTATTTCTCTCAGATGTATTTCCAAATGATACATGTGTATTCTCTGAATTTAAGCATACAATATATATACAAATACTTCAATGAATTCGATAAACTTTTATACGAAAGAGCGCAAAATCACAAAGTAAATACAACCAAATATAATTAATTATATATAACTGTTAGAGAATAGGCTTGGCCCATCCGTGTGTGTATAGTGGGCCACGACATCCGTGTAAGTCCCAAGTTGATTTTTATATTTAGTAGGTTTACATATTAGTCTTGTACCTTAATTAAAATTATAATATTATCATAAGTGTATAATTATTCTTCATATAGAATAAAGATTTAGATATAAAGTAGAAATAGAATTCTCCTATTGTAACTTGTATATATATGTCTTTCATCAATAAAAATAATCAAGGGATTAATTCTTTCATGATATCAAGAGTCTAGGTTCTCTTTACCCTACTTTCGCTCCTCAAAGCTTTTTCTCTCTCGGATTTCTTGCCCAGCGCCGCGGCCCTCCCTCTCAGATTTTGTCCAGCGTCGCGGCCCTTCTCCTCCAGAATTCCTCTCTCACAAATTCCCTACTCCAAAATATTATGAAAAGTTTGTTCTATTCACCATGACTGATAAAAACACTTTTCATCCTGCCATCACCGTTTCTAACATCAAGAGCGTTCGTCCTACCGTTCTTGATCTAGAGAACGTTCAATATGGGACGTGAGTAGGATTATTCAAGATTCATGCTATGACACATAAAGTTCTTCACCACATCATCTTTCCCACTACTCCTAAGGGGAGTGATATGACGTCTACGTCTACAACGATTGTGCCTACCAAAGCAGCAGATCCAGACTTATGGGTCATGCTTGATGCCAAGGTTCTCTAGTGGATTTATGCCACTATCTCCTTGGATCTTTTACAGAAGATTATGGAACCCAACTCCACAGCTATGGCGGCGTGGAATCGATTGCATGACATCTTCCAAGATAACAGTCATTCTCGCATTGTTATCCTTGGCAGACCAACTTCGCAACGTGGGTTCTCTTGTTTCTAATAGTCGTCTAATTCTTTAGATGGTTGCTGGTCTATCCGAGGCCTATACAGGGGTTACTTCGGTTATTCTTCAAAGTAAACCCCTACCGGAGTACTATCAAAACCGCTCCATACTCACTTTGAAAGAATCGAGTTTGGCTAAAAGTGCAGCGATTAGAGCAATCCCCATTGTCATGATGACTGCTTCCAATTTCCCCCTTTCAATCCAGCCAATGTGACCCAAAATCACAATAACGGGGGTGGTAAGAAGGGCTAAAATCGGAAGAACAATGGCAAGAATCGCGGTGACAATAACGGGGGCAACCGTTAGCAGCAGTTCTGGAGCCTACAGGGGGCCCCTGGACAGTGGTAGTGGGTCCCAACGCCACACAAAGATCGCGACTAAGATTACACGCGACGCTTCGCCTCGCCGAGCAAGCGTCGCGACCACTTTCTTTCCAGTCGACTCGTGGTTCATACCAACAGACGGGCAACCCCAGGTCCCAGATACTTGGACCTCGCCCCCTTAGGCCCACCACGCAATGGGCCCCACTCAGACCGATATTGAAGCAGCGTTGCACACACTTGACTTGACTCAACCGGACCCTAATTGGTACATGGACACAGGTGCCACTACCCACATGCCATCCGACCAAGGTACTCTCTCGTCTTATTCCAATTTGAGCAGTAATCGTGGTATAATTGTTGGTAATGGCAGTTATATTCCAATTAAGGGTTATGGTAATAAAACTTTGTCCCATCCTCATCCACTTGTCCTGAAAAATACCCTTCATGCCCTCAAATTGATTAAAAATTTGGTGTATGTCCGTAAATTCACCACTGATAATTGGGTTTCTATTAATTTTGATCCTTTTGGATTTTCTGTGAAGTATTTCAAGACGGGGAGTCCTCTCATGAGGTGTGACAGTAGGGGGGTCTTTATCCAATCACATCAAGTCTCAGCATCTCGCGTCAAGCCATGCCTTCCACTTTTGCTGCTTTTGCTCCTTCCTTGTGGCATGCTCGTCTAGGTCATCTGGGGTCGTCTATTTTATCTTCTTTAGATAGACATAAGTTTATTTCATGTAAGGGTACACGTAGTACTCCACTTTGTCAAACATGTGCTTTAGGAAAAAAAATATTAAGTTACCATTTGTAGCTTCGAATTCTAATACTTCAATGTCATTTGACATTATTCATAGCGATTTAAAGACATCTTCGGTTCTCAGTTCTATGGGTCATCGATATTATGTTTTATTCTTGGATGATTACTCCAAATTTTTATGGACGATTCTAATTTCGAAAAAATCAGAAGTTTTTTCATCTTCGTAAAATTTAGAGCTTTCATAAGAACTCAATTCGAACGGAAAATAAAGAACATCCAATGTGATAATGGTAAAGAGTATGACAATGGAGAGTTTAGGAAGTTTTGTGCTCAAAATGGGATAAATTTTCATTTTTCTTGTCCTCATACGTCTTCACAAAATGAGAAAGTTGAACGAAAAATTTGTACAATTAATAACATTATCCGCACTTTATTGGTTCATTCTTCCGTCCTATTATTTGGCATCATGCGCTAGAAATGGCTACCAATCTACTTAATATTCTTCCCTCTAAAGGTTTGACATATTAATCTCCTCTTCAAGTTTTATACAATAAGACTCCTTTGTATTCTCATCTTAGGGTCTTTGGATGCTTATGTTATCCACTGTTTCCATCCACCACAATCAACAAAATTCAGGCATGTTCTACCTCGTGTGTGTTTTTGGGTTATCCGTCAAATCACTATGGTTATAAATTCTTTGATTTATCCTCTAAACGAATCATCATTAGTCGTCATGTTCTCTTTGATGAATCCCAATTTCCATTTTTAAAAGTAGAAAAATTCGTGCATAGTTTTTATGATTTTTTCGATGATGATATCTCCCCCAATGTTCTCCGTCATTTTTCAGATTTTTCAAAAAATGCGTCGCCGCTGCCTTGGGAGGAGTCGCGCGCCAAGAGCTGAGTGATTTAATCCGTCGCCGCGACTGGCTGTGTCACGGCGCTAAAACTTCATAGAGCTCTACAGTTCAATAGGCACCGTGGCCCTAGACCGCGATGCCTTCGATGGTAATTTCCAAAATTCAGCCAGCAGGTCCACTGTTTGCTGGCCAGTCCATTCCGTCTCCCGAAAATTCCCAAAATTCACACCATCCAGCCCCAAGTCATGATCCAATCACTCGCAGTCAACGGGGTACTGTTAAACCAAAAAGATATTTAAATTCTAATGTTCTTAAGTCTCCCTTACCCCGTAATCCTGTCTCTGCCCTAAATGACTCTAATTAGAAAATTGCCAGGACCGATGAATAATGCTCTTATTGGTAAAAAGACGTGGGTTGGTACCCCATCCATCTGGTGTTAATATTATTCGGTCTATGCGTATTTTTGCTCATAAAACATAATTCTGATGGTTCATTTGCAAGGTGATGGTAAGACTCAGCAGGTTGGTGTGGATTGTGGTGAGACTTTTAGCCCGATGGTCAAACCGGTGACTAATCATACTGTGCTAAGCTTGGCTCTTTCGAAATCATGGCCCATTCATCAGCTAGATGTGAAAAATGTTTTCCTACATGGTGATCTTCATGAGACAATGTATATGCATCATCCCTTGGGGTTTAGGTATACTAGATATCCTAATCATTTCTGTTTATTGAAGAAGTCCTTGTATGGGCTTAAGCAGTCTCCACAGGCATGGTATAAGAGGTTTGCTGACTATGTTTCGACTATGAGTTTCTCTCATAGCAGGTCTGATAACTCATTATTCATATACCGCCAGGAATCATCCATGGCTTATATTCTATTATATGTTGATGATATTATCTTGACTGCCTCTTCTGATGCTTTGCGAAAGTCCATTATGACAATGCTCAGAGTTGAGTTTGCCATGAAGGACTTGAGCCCATTGAGTTACTTTTTGGGGATTGCTGTAACTCGTAATGTAGGTGGATTATTCTTATCACATAGGAAGTATGCAGCAGAGATCATTCCAGTAAGTCCACTTCTACTCCAGTTGATACTAAACCCAAGTTGGGTGCTGCAGCTGGGATCCGATCCGCTATCGTATTCTTGCAGGCGCCCTTTAGTATCTGACGTTCAAGCGACCTGATATTACATATGTCGTACATCAGGTGTGTTTGTTTATGCATGATCTCAGAGTTGAACATACGAATGCGCTCAAATACATTCTTAGGTACATTCAGGGAACACTTGAGTATGTCTTGCATTTGTATCCTTCGTCGACGTCTACATTAGTCTCTTATACAGATGATGATTGGGGTGGTTGTCCTGACATTAGACGGTCTGGCTATTGCATGTTTTTAGGTAATAACTTGGTCTCATGGTCTGCCAAACGTCAATCCACGCTTTCACGTTCAAGTGCAGAGGCCGAGTATCGAGGGGTAGCCAATGTGGTTTCTGAGTCATGTTGGTTACGAAATCTACATTAGAGCTTCATTGTCTTATTTAGAAAGCTACCTTAGTGTATTGTGATAATATAAGTGTCATCTACCTTTCTGGTAATCCAGTTCAGCATCAGCGCACTAAACACATAGATATGAATATTCACTTTATTCGAGAGAAGGTAGCCAAATGACAAATACGCGTCTGTCATGTCCCTTTCAGATATCAGATTGCAGACATCTTTACAAAGGGTCTTCCCTCGGTCCTTTTTGAAGATTTTAGAGATAGTCTCAGCGTACGAAGACCGTCCGCTATGACTGCGGGGGTGTGTTAGGGAATGAGCTTGGCACATCCATGTGTGTATAGTGGGCCATGACATCCGTGTAAATCCCAAGTTGATTTGTATATTTGGTAGGTTTACATATTATTCTTGTACCTTATTGAAATATTAACATAAGTGTATAGTTATTCTTCATATAGAATAGAGATTTAGATGTAAAGTAGAAATATGATTCTCCTATTGTAACTTGTATATATATATATGTCTTTCATCAATAAGAATAATCAAGAGATTAATTCTTTCGATAACTAATTTAAAACACACATAATTTGTTTTACATGATGGCTCAGGAAAGGTATCCAAAATAATTGAGAAAAATATAATTAAATACATCTATATATGTGTTTTCAATCGTTTTGTTTTTTAAATTTGAATTCAGAATACGTAAGTATAAGAAGAGAGGAGATTTGATAGTCAGGTGTGATTTATAGATGATTTTAGTATGTTTGTCTTTATTTGAATACATTAAAATATACGCGAATTACCTAAAATCTGATACAAAAAATAATTATATAAAAGATAGCTACAATTAGTTAGAAACATACAAAATATAGTTATTTCTGTTTCTCTATAAGAACTTGTCGTGAACTCGTAATACTAAAGCCCATTAGGTAAGTAAATGAGCATGGGCCTGCAGATCTGATGCGAATTGGGCTTGACATATGAAAGCACCTATAGACCAGCCTGAAGCCAGACTTCATTTGTTAATTAAGAATCTAATAACCCTTAAATTTAAAAAAAATATTTTTTTTAATTCGCTTAAAAATATCTCGAGATTCGGGTTCGAATTTTTACTCAGTCAAAAATTAAATTATAAATTCGCAAGATAAAATTTGGATTCACATGCATGTAAACTCTGTCTGCCTTACCTTCTACTTTAAGCAAACTCTTGTCTTAAAAGTAGGAGTTTGAAACTCTGCTTTCATGAATAATTTACATGAACACTGGCTTGTGAATTCAAACTATGTCTTGCATATTTTTTTAATTTTTTTACTGACCGAAAATTCGAACTCAAAATTCAGAAATTTTAGACGAAAAATATTTTTTTTTATTCGAGGGACAAAAATTAAAGACCACCCGAAAATAAGGAAATCTCTACGAATTGGCCCTTTAATAATACAGTTAAACATACAACAATAGAACGATCCCTACAAATTTGTTTGACGGAGGTTTACTACGCCCGTTAAACTTTGATAACAAAAAGACCCACACATACAGCAACATCATTACAATTCAACAAAATCTCAATCTCTACGTTTATGTTTCCCTGATCCTTTGCCTTGAACACACGATTTAACAAAGCTCTTGAACCCCTTCTTATGATGCGACTTGTTCTTCTCCTCTCTTTTCTTCTTCAACGTCTCCTCAAGAACAATATTCTTCTTCATCATCTCCAACTCTGCTTCCAACTGCAAACATACATTCAACACCCTGTTTTCAACATTCACCAGCCTCTCAATGAGTGTCCCCTTGTGCTCCGTCTCCGAAATAACATCCTCTATGGGACGGCAATGCTTCTCCATGCTTCTTGGAGAGAAATCGAGCGATGAAGCTTGCCCGTCGCTCGTTAGTGTCTCGCTTGATGCTGTTGAAGTCTTCGGGGAATGGTCACCTCCTCTGACTTCCTCCAATTTTTTTATCTGAATGCATATATGAATTTAAAATAACAGAGGTAACCATCTTAAAAGTACACGGTTGAGCCAACTACAACTCCTCTTCCCAAAGGACCATAAACAGAAACAACAACAAAATCTCAACAAGTACAGTCTATACTATAAGGTTACATAATAGTTATATAGCAAAAATAGTAGTAATTAGGAAAGTACTCACAATATTGTCAAGTCTGTCCAGCCTAGAGAGTATTGGTTCTTCTACTGCTGCCATTTTCTTCTTGTTTCCCTTATCGTTTCTTTCTCTTTAGCTCTTCCTTTATTTCTTCTGATAATTTCCGGGGCCAAATGCACATGTTATTTTATACTGGGTTTAGGCGGGTACGTGGGAGGATGCAAGAAGAGCAACTCACACATGACACGTTACATATTTTAATAAGGATATGATGTTTTGGTATCTATGTCTGCTTGACACGTTGTAGATGCATGCAGAGGATATATATCGATAATTATTCACGTTTTCTGTCACGTTTATCCCAAGAATACCCCTCGAAGGTTCCAAATCAAGAACCATTTGCCCATTGGTTTGTTTCTCTTTTCTTCTCTTCAAGCTATTAATTAATTGGTTTGTCTATGTACGATTGTACGTAGCCAAATCAGTTGTTATAGGGCGAGCCTTATCACGAGATAGGTCATCAGCTTCTCATTAGTTTAATTAGATACGAAGTTTAAGATGATAAAATTTAAAAATTAAATTATTATTAAATAAATAAAAAATTATTATTTTTTAAAATAATTAAAAAAATAGATTATATCATATAAATTGATTAGAAAAAATACTTATTTTCTTTGTATATGCGTCATATATAGTACGAGGGACTATTCTAGTATACTCCTTTATGCTTTTAACAGGTTAATAAAATATTGTTTATTTACTTTGGTTTGGCAAAACCTAAGGGCTAAGCTACATGCTAAGGCTCAGTGTATCATATAATAGACTTTAGTCGTCTCGATCGGATCAGTGAAGGACAAAATTCAACACTTTCCAACACTTTTTGATGTAGTGATCAAACCGCATGTCACTTGGCGAGGACAACAAATTCTCTTCATTCCTAAACCAGGATTGTCTTTGGGCCCGTGCGAGCCGTGCTATCGCACAGGACACAAGACTCTCGAAAAAAAAAAAAAATTAGATTTTTTTTTTCATTTTTTATTAAGTAGTATTAGTCAACATTTAATATAAATGCACATAATTAGCATGTCTTAGCCAATTAAAGTAGAAGTTAATTAACTTAAAGTTGTATTAGATCGTTATTTACAATTTAAAATATTTTTTAATTATTAAAATCATATATTTACTTATATTAATGATCCACTTTTACGGATTAAAACATGACCCCCAAAATATTTGAAACGGCACTGCCTAAACCTACTAGAGGATAACTACTGACAACATAATTATGTAAATAAATATAATGTATTTTATCTTTAATAATTTAAATTTTTAAATGAAATAATCATATAATAATGGTACACGGTATCAGAACAGTCCTCTATAGAGTATAGACTGCGCAAAGGTCGAATAAGTGGCATATATTTGTCCCTGGAAGAGGAATGGGAATGCACAATTTTTACAGGTGAGCTTCTTTGGATGGGAGCAGATGCAGCAAAAAGTCCAATAAGATTTTACTATCCACCTGATTTGCAGGTTCTGATGAGGATCAACTCCTCTGAAGATCTAAGTCATCTGACTTCTCTACCACAAGTAGGGTTGCAACTAGTCCAATAGATACTCTTTGTATAAATTTAACTTCGTTGCCAGAATGAACAACTGCCTCAATTTCAATTTAGTGGTATTATTAATTATTGCAAAAAAGCAGGTCAGAATAAGCATAAAGTTTCCACTTTTCCACATGTTATCTACAGATGATGTTGGCTGAAAGCATTTGCACATATTAGTGATATTACTGATGGATGTACTTCTACATGTTTGCTTATATATATCGGCACTGTTCTATCACTACTCCCAGAATGTTAACCTCCCCAGCCCTCCACCACAAGCCTAATTCACAGACAGCGGAAAGAGGTTTTGCTAATTAATTTGTGCATGTAAACATTTGATTGAACTCAATCCAATGATAGTGATGCTGTTTGCAGTTGTTAAAACAGAATCTCTGTTTCAAAACTTCTTGTGCTTTGGCTGTGGGCACGGAGGCACCACAGGTTTTTTAAATCCTATGACTGAGCAAGTACATGATGGGATAAGTAACAGCAAAATGAGCCATTGTCTATATATGGAGAAGACGAAATTTCATCAACATCTAAGCCTTGAAGGAGTAAACCAGTTATATCATTCAAGAAGTTGATCCTGAAAGACTAGCTTATATTCGTTATCACTTGCTTTACTCAATCACACTTCTTTAGCATGTAATGACAGCATCTATCCGGGACTTCTTTCGTTGTCAGTCTCCACTTGTTTTCTTTTTCCTTTAAAATCCAGTCTGTAGGACAATGGAACTGCAGAACAAGACTAACAAAGCATGCGGTGCTTGATATATCATATGTATTATTTCAACAGTTTTTGTTTAAGAAGGTTTTATTAATGCACCACGCAAGGGCCGTCTCAAACATTTCGGGGGCCCTGTTCTAATTCGTAAAGTGAATCCCTAATTGGGCTAAGACATGCGAATTATGAACATTTACAGTAAATTCTGACTAATACTACTTAATAAAAAATGAAAAAGGGACACACCTCGCACGGGTCCAAAGACGGCCCTACGCATATCAACATTTATTGCACTGTGCAAGTCAACATTGCTAATATAACATGATATTGTTATACATATTAACAATATTAAGAATACATATATGCTTAAAAGGAAGTTATTCCAAAAATACTAGTGCCATACTTCATCCCCATCGGGACGATAAAAGTTGGGGTCACACATGGATGCTTTCCACATCCTTTCCTCAGCCCACCCCTAACAACCCTAACAACCTTTGGTCGAGAATATGGTGGTTACATATCAAGAGCTAAATTATTACTTTAAACCACTGTCAACCACCGTAGAACAGTTTTTTGCCTATCAACACTAATAGAAAAAGAGAGCTAGGCTTCTCCCATTAATCAATCCAAACTTCCAGCAATCTCCTCATCTTCGGATGGCCATATAACAGTTTGAGTGAGTCGTTCACGCATCAATTCCACGTTCTGATCAGATATTCGGTTATATATTTCAGCATGATCACATTTCTACATCCAACACAGAATATTCATTAGCTATTCTCTGCATCATTGCAGTTCAAAATGTACAGGATTTAACTTTTTAGACAGAGGAAATTTCCAGTCGTCCATGACACAACAGACAAATGAAAGATACAAATAGGGATTAGCCGATTAGCACTCCTTTTGCATAAATTAAACCATTTGTTTGAAATAAAGAACCGACTCCAACTAAGCAGTGCATCGTGATTGCCAATAGACTGCTTTTGAACAAACAAATATATAATTCACGAACGCCGTACTTCTTCTGGAGCAAAAAATTTACATCAAGCAGTAGCTAAAGTAAAGGTGGTATACCTGCATCCATATGCTGTAAAGGTTAAGACGTGTTATCATCACTCTCTCAGCAAGTTCCCGCTTTTCCTGCAAAACTTTTAGAAACTATCAGACACAGAACAATACAGACAAAAAGCAAACTCAGCTAATATGAGAGTAGTTATCCTTCAAACCTAAAGGTACATTATTATGGTGCTATTTCCTTGAAAAGATATTTTATTGGATGCGGAAGACACATGGAAAATTCCTGCATGCCGAATATCACCTATGCCATATAGAAAGAAGATTTATCACTATCACTATCTACAACGTTACCTTGAAAAGCTGTTGAAGGAAATCTTTCCCGGTGTTAGGCACGTGTTGTACTATAAAACTGTAACAAAAAAAAGGCAAAGAATTTAGTGAAACAGCCAGTGAGCAAAACCATCAAAAGACTCATACCTCTCAGTGCCATTGAACAAACAAGATTCTTTGACAAAGACTAAAAATGTTTTCAAGAAGAGCAGTTTTGCTACTTTTATAAGGTGAAACTACACTTAAGACGCTGTGCTTCCAGTTTGGAGCTTTGTTCTTCTTTTCATATAACAGCGGTCTCTAGGCTAGCTTGTGTGCACCTTGACTAATCCTACTAGCGCAGGCATATATTTGGTAATCAACTCTGTCCATCAAAGCTTGGACAAACGAGTAAAATTTACCTAGTATCACCTCTACTCTGATTTGAACCAAGCTTCCTAAGGTTGTTACTCCACTTCTTCGACCACTTATAAGTCACCCCCTTGGTGGCTCCAAAACAGAGCATACCAAGCCTTCTATTTGGTAAAAGTGATAGTATAATTCAATTTAAAAAGGTATTTTCTAGGGAATGGATGATTTAAAATATGAGTTTTCAGGAGAAATTTAGTGTTACTTTTCAAGTGGAAAATCAAACTCAGACAAGATTTTCCAAATTTCCATTCAAATCAAGATTAACAGATATCTTGGCAAAGGAAAAATAAAAGATAGGAAAACAGTTTCAAGACAACAGAAGAATGTTAAACAAAACATAAAATGCACTATAAAAGGGGAAACACAGAAAATCTCAGAAGATAAAATGCTCATAGAGTTTAAACCACAACCATACTCCCACCCCTCCAATCCAATCTAGATCCCATCTCCTTCGAAACTGTCAATTTATTTTCCCCTTTCCCTTGCCTTAAAGGATCAAAGTACAATAACACCAAAACTGTGATGATCTTTGCATCTATCTCTCCACGTATGATTTTGTTTAACTTGGATTAAAGTGTCAGTTTTTATAACATCAACAGCCTCTAAGTGTTAACTTGAATCAATGAGGTAAAACTGGAGGTTCATCTTTTCTGGATTGTGGACACCCTTAAGAGGAAAAGAAATCTAAACTTACTTGTAAAACCATGTGTACTGTGGCGGGTTCATCTCATAGAGTTGTTGAAGAACAGTCCGTACAGCTTTATAAGTTATAACATTGATCATTTCCTGCAAACACCAATCACTTAAGGAGTTGAATATGATCAGATGAAAACGGACTGCAAAAAGAGATTGGACACTGTTCACCTTGAATTCTTATGGTTCCATCAAACAAGGACAAAACAGTTTCAACAATTTTTATTTAATGGATGACAAGAAATTCAAGTGACAGAATCAACAAAGAGAGCACTGTAGTAATGAGTCAAAGTTCAGGATAACTACTGATACATAATTCCAGTTGCTATCCCGCCTATCTTTTACTTCAAAGAAAATTGACTTTTTCCCATTATAAGCTAACAACAGCTGTAGAGGACTCAACTGAAGCACGCATATTTTATCTAGACTTACGAAAGTAGTCCTTATGCCGAGAGTCTATCGATCGGAAACAGTCTCTCTACCCCCAAGGTAGGGGTAAACACATTTTTGACATCCAACTGATGAATGAACCATGATTTTGACAGAGCCAAACTGAGAATAGTCCGTATTGTCGCCGGTTTTACCACTGGGCTAAAGATTTCATCACAATCCACACCAACCTGTTGAGACCTGCCATCACCAACAAGACGGGTTTTGTGCATCTCAAATGAACAGATTTCTTTTTATGAAAAAAGATCCACATGGAACGAATTATGTTTACATTAGAAGGACGGGGCACCAATTCCCACGTCTTATTTTTATAAGAGCATCAATTTCATCTAACATGGTTGTTTTCCAATTCGGGCCAGATAGTGCAGCTTTCGCGTTACGGGGAATTGGGGAGGGTTGGACAGAGGATGTCAGATTAAAATGACGCTTAGACCGGTAAATTCCATGCATGTTACGGGTTTCGATGGACCTAGCTGAGGCGTGACCCGATGTTGGGGCAGTGGGGCTGCTGGGTTGGTGTGGGCTTGTATAGTGGCCGGCTGGTTAATGGGCCCAGTCTCGGCAGGAGAGGATCTCAGCCCAGCTGAAGGGGAGGTGGAATTAGTTGGGTTGGGCCGCGAGTCAGGTGGTGAAGGTTGCTGGAACGAGGGAGAAGTGGGCTCCCGAGATTGCCACTAGGCCGAGGGAGAGGGAGCAGTGGGCTCCCTATTTTGGGTTGGATCAGCTGGGCTACTGAATTAAAACTGCAAGAGAGGATGTAGTCCAGTGTCCAAAAAATCATACGAGGGCGGAGAAGACGTGTGTATGTTGGCAAACGGAAATTGAGACTCGTAAAAAATAACGTGGCGAGAGATGAAAATTTTTCCACTAGACATATCATAACACTTATATCCCCTATGATTTTGTGGGTATTCCAAAAATACACATGGAGTAGAACGACTTGAAGTTTGTTTATTGTTGTGGAGGGAAAGAGAGGATAACATAAGCACCCGAAAATCCTCAAATGTGTGTAGGAAGGATCCCGGTGATAAATAATTTAAGTGGGTGAGAAGTTTGAAAGTATTGCTAGGGAGAATGTTTAAGAGGTACGTGGTCATTTGAAGAGCATGATGCCATAATGATGGTGGTATGGACGAGTGAGCAAGAAGTGTGCGAATTAAATTATTTATTGCTCGTATTTTTCATTCGGCTTTCCCATTTTGAGGAGAAGTGTATGGACAAGAGAGATGAAATACCATACCATTTTTTTTGACAAAAATTCTTAAATTGGTCATTTATGAATTTTCTTCTATTGTCACATTGAAAACACTTAGGGTGCGTTTGGTTCGCGCAGGGTAAACGGAATGGAATCCAGTAAGGGAATGGAATGGAAAGGAATTACCTGATTGTCCCTACATGTTTGGTTCTGGGTGGTTCGGGGTCCGGAGTCCGGGGTCCGGGGTCCGAGGTCTGGGGTCCGGGTTGGGGAAAGAGAATCCAAATACCTAGGAGGGTTGGGGGAATCAAGGAAAGTGAATGAAAGTGGAAAAGGGGTAAAGGCAATGAAAAAATAAGGCCAAACAAACAACAACAAAGGGAGTTCCATTCCTCTATTCCCTTTCCCTTTCCTGTTTACCCCGAACCAAACGCACCCTTAATAGACTTCTCAAATTTGGTATGGATGAATTCACTAAATTGCATGAAAATAGTGTGAACCTGCGATTTTTTCCCAATTGAAAATGTCCACAGAAAATTAGAGTAATTATCCAAAATAAGCATGTAATACTTATGACCTGCCGAACTTAAAATCGGAGAAGTTCACAAGTCACTATGCATGATATCAAATGACATAACAGTGCTTGAAGTAGACAAAGAGAAAGGTAATTTAACATGTTTCCCAAAAACGCAAGACTGACAAACAGGAGAACACAAAGATTGTTTACATTCAATAAGCTTATTTTTTCTGAGAGAGTTGAACACAGGTGCTCCCGGGTGGATTATGCCATAAAGTAGGAAAAGGAGCAGCAAAAGTTGATGGAGAAGGTGACTTGGTGGTTGGTGGTGTTGGTGATAGGATACAAATACCCAGTGCTAGTACATCTCATTAGTGGCATCCCCGTCTGAATGTCCTTCACAGAAAACTCAAACGGATCAAACTCAATAGAAACATTATTGTCAGTAGTGAAACGACGTACAAATACCAAGTTTTTAATAAGTTTGGGGGCATGTAGGACATTATTTAAATGTAAAGATGTGTAGGGGGAGGTTTGATTGCCTAATACCACGAATTGGAATTTCTTGTCCACTGCCAACCACAATATTTTTATTACTGCTCATATTAAAATAATACGAGAAAGTATCTTGAGATGCCGTCGAGGTAGCACCAGTGTCCATGTACCATGTGTCATCGGGAACATTGAGAGTCATAGTGTGCATGACTTGCTCGATGTCTGTTGGAGCATAACTTGAAGAAGATAATACATGGGCTGCATATGCTTGTTGTGGATGGCTGCCAAGTACCCCGGGCTGTCAAGTGGGTGGTGGTGGTCAGGCCCACGATGTCATGGTTGCCCACTGTTGGGGTGTCCAACCCCACGGCTACCGCTGAGTTTGCGGCTGTCAGGGGCGGTTCTGCCCCTGCTGCCAGTGGTTACTGCCACCGCCGGACTGGTTGCCGCCACCACGACCACGTCCCCTTCCGCCATTATTTTTTTCTTTGTTATTGTTGCAATTTTGATCCCGTTTTTGTCCGTTATTGCGATTCGCTGCATTACCCGAACCAGAATTTTGAGGCCCAAAATCATCGGCATACGTGTTGGTGGAAATGAGGGCGGTGTCGGCATTGTTGGCCGCCGTCGCCGCCTGTTTTATTTTCCGATTTCTTCAAGAATCAATCTCGAATAAGCCTCATAGAATGGTGACAACAGATTACTTTGTTGAATGAACGTAGCAACACCATCATATTATTTATTCACACCTGCAATTAATTGAAGAACTAACCTTTGATTCATCACCGGTGCACCAACGTTGGATAGTTGATCGACAATCATTTTAACTCTTGACAATAGGCGAAGACGTTTGGAAAATCATCCATCTATACATTTGTGAATTGATTTTCTAGACAAACCGCACGAGAAGTCTTGTTATCTTGGAAAATATTTTGCAAACGCTCCCATAGTTGTTGAACAGTCGAATCCGGTTCCAATATGATGTGCAAAAGATCGTTTGATATGGTGCCGTAAATTCATTGAAGGACCATAACATCCAAGCGAGACCATAGAGCCATATCAATGTCGGTGGACTTGTCTTTCTCCTTGACACCCGATTGAGGTTTTGGAGGAAGAATATGGTCAATGGCTTGGTATGCGCGGCAATAAATTTTGAATAACTCCGCCCAAGATGAATATTGCCTTTTTTCCATCTCGAGAATCACCGGAATAAAGTTCTTGACGTTGTTTACGGCAATAGCGGGATAAAATTTATTTTGGTCAGCCATTGTTAGTCGGGAGAATGACGAAAAGAGGAGGAGGAGAGGAGGAGGTAGGGTTTCGGTGGGTTGAGGAAGAAACTAAATTAGGGTTTCGGCGAGGCATAGGACGAGTTAGGGTTGGTTTTGGCGGCTTAGGGTTAGGGCTAGGGGGCTAGAGTTAATTTTTGGCTCTTGATACCATGAAGGAAATATTTTCCATACTATTTTCATTCCTTGAAGTGAATAATATACATGTTACAAGACTAAAGTTTAGGCTACAATTATGGTACTCTAAATCAGAATAATTTACATTCTAAATATAAATATACACAAAGATTATTTCCATAATCAAAGATTATGTCCATAATCTATCAGTACACTCAACCTATGTTCATAATCTATCAGTACACTCAACCCTCCCCAAACCCACTTTATGGGATTTCACTGGGTTGTTGTTGTACTTACGAAAGAAGTATTGAAAGCCATCCAAAAAGAGACCAGAAGACATTTTATACTATGGAGCTTTCATCAGTCTATCCACACAAAAGATTGGGCTACCTCATCCCCTAATCATTTTAAACATTCTTCAAATCATTGTTAATGTATAAATTGATATTTTTGCCTAAACCCTGTAATAGCAATCTAAAATGAAATGTCAAACTCTCCAACTAAAATAACACAAACCATAAATTATCCACTTGATCTTATTCCTTATTTCACTCATATCTACTTTCCATCTGATTCACATTTCTTCCCAAGATTTGTAACCAACCAAAAAGCCAAGAAATTTTCAACAATTAGACAAGATTGTTCTCTCTACAACAATTACAGTACAATTCATTTTCTTAATGATGGTGGTCTTAGTGCTAGCTTACGTGCACCTCGACTATTCCACCGGGGTATCCTACCTCCCACGAGCACAAGTACCGGATAACTCTGCCACCAAGGCTTATGCAAATATGAGAAAATCACCTAATGTTTTAACTCAATTGGGATTTGAACTGACCACTAGGCAGTAATATTCAATATTATCATGATAACAGGAGAAGCTATTTGTCATCAATAATTCAATATATAGAATCCACTTTCATGTTTGAGCAGATAATGAATGAGATAATTGTTCCACCATACTGTTCATTGGAAAATTCTGGTATAATTCCTAGTAGTAACAAACACAAATAAAAGCAGCAATTACAATAAAGCTCTCACATTTTTAACATCTTCCCCTGAATCATCATCTTCCACTTCCAACCCACCAACAACACTGAACTTCCCAACCTTCTGTCTCTTTCTTGCACCCCCATTTGCAGCCAAAGATATCATCTTTGCAGATAACTTCCACTCACACCATGCTTCCAAGAAACTGCTGCTTAAATTCAACTGCTTCCTCCCCTTAAAGCTTCTCCACAATCCCAACTCCCCACTAGTCTTGAAATTGGAACTACCTGAGTTAAGACTTGAATTCAAGCATAAACATGGAGATGAATGAGTATCAGCTAATGATCTGGAAGTCCCAGATATAGTTCCCACCATTATGTTCTTTTTTGGCTTTTATGTGAGGTTGAAAATATGGGAAATTGATGGGGTAGAGAGTAGTGGGGGTGGTGGCTGAATCTTCTCTTTGCAGATTCTTGAACATTTTGGGATTTTATTTAGTTTTTTCTGAGGTCCAAAATTGTTTGACAAGGGATTTTTTTAAGCAACAAGCAACACACAAGGTGGTCGAGCTGTTTCCTTTCTATTTGTAAGCAACTTTGGAGAACACGGGCCAAACATTTACTTAAAGAATTAGAGACGTAACTCGTAAGTATAGTTAACTACTTTTTGGGGTTGTTTCATCCGGTGTCCGGAATTTATATTGGGGCTCGACTAATTTGAATTAATGTGGATAGTTCCACATTTAAGGGGCAGAGAACTCCCTAACTATCCACATTTAAGGGGCAGAGAACTCCCTAACAATGGTGGCTCCATAACGAAGGGGCTCTAACTTGAGACTTTGGGTAAGGATAGAGTAGTATAGAGCTTACGGTTTAACCGGATAAAAGAGCAATTCCTAGTACTAATCATAAACCTAGTTCAAAAGTAGCAATTCTTCTTTTAATCTTGTATATTAAGTTGTGTATATAAAGAAGAGTCCATCCTCCAAATAGATAGTCACGCGACGTAACTACATCTTAAAGTTAACAATGGACCAAAATATATAGAGTTCGCCGAAATTATAGTATACGGAATGGAATTTCGACCATTTTTTGCCCTTTTTGTACAACTTTAGTAAAATGATTATGTAGTAAATCAGAAGTGTTCACAGGAAGAACATTAAATATTACTCCCTCCATTTTAAAATATTTGTCTGATTTTAACTTGACACATAGTTTAAACAAAATAAAGAATACTTTTGAATCTTGTGATCTTTAATTAAAGATACGAAGAATATATCATAATACTCTTTAGTACATGTTTGGTCAAGCTTCTGGAGTGTTTATGTTTCTCAGAAACACTTCTTAGGTCAAACAGATATTTTTCAGAAGTAGAAACACTTTTTAAAAAAACCAAAAAGTGTTTTTAGATAGGAAGAGAAGCAGAAACATCAATTTGGTGCTTCTCGAGAAGCCCCTTTTTCCCATTAAATGATTTTTTTGACTCATTTATCCTTTTCTTTTCACAAAATTCCTTTTAATCTCATATAATATCTCATATAAAATAGAAATTTGGGAATGGGGTAGGGTGGGAGAAGAAAAAAACTTATATTTTTTAATTTTTTTTTATAAAAGTAATAAAAAATATGAAATAGAAATTTGAGGATGAGGTAGGGCAATGGGGTGGGTGGGGGTAGGGGTAGGGCGGGGGTAAGAAAAAAAATCATTTTTTTTTATTTTATAAAAGTAACAAAAAATATGAAATAGAAATTTGAGGATGGGGTAGGGCAATGGGGTGGGGTGGAGTGCGGGGTAGGCAATGGGTACGAAAAATCATATTTTTATAAATTGTTTATAAAAGTAAAAAAAAATATAAAATAGAAATTTGAGAATGTGGTAGGTGGACTGGGGTGAGGTAATAAATTTTTATATTTTCAATCATGTTTTATAAAAGTAACAAAAAAATTGAGGATGTGGTAGGGAAATGAGGTGGGATTGGGGGTAGGGCGAGGGGGTAAGGGGGAAGAAAAAAATTCATATTTTTTATAAAAGTAAAAAAAATATGACATGGAAATTTGAAGATGGGTGAGGGTTGGTGTGGGTAGGGCGGGGGTAAGTTTGGACATATTTGAGTCATTGACTATCATATTGTCGTTACATTTTTATGTACAATATAATATTATTTTTGGATTAAATGTTGCAATTAAATAAAAAAAATTAAAATATTAAATTGTAAAGATATACTAATTTTTAGAAACATAGGATAGAAAAGAATATTTTAAATAGTTTTAATCTATTAAAAATAATATTCTAGTAAATTTGCATAAATGTGGGCCAAACAAGAAACTGTTTCTGTTTCTCATAAATACTTCTATAATTATAGGCCAAACACTCTAACAGATTCTGCAGAACTACTTCTAAGAAACAGAAACACTTTTCCAAAAGTTTGGTCAAACAGACTTAATCTTGTAGTCTTAAACATGTTATGTAAAAAGTTGAAATTAAAAATTTGCCAAAAAGGGAAAGAGAAACATTTTGAAAAGGACAAAAAAGAAAGTAAAACAAATATTTTGAAACGGAGAAAGTACTAAAAGACGACTCATCGTAGATTAATCTGGAATTAGGTAGACAGTCGCGGTTTTTTCTGATCTTGTCTAAACTTTGCATACCTCAAGTACAAATGATCATATCTCAAAGTGAGATTTTAAAAATCTTAAATTGTTCTATCTATGAAAGTAGGATTCACGATTTAACCTCACAAAGATATACAACTCAAAATCTTTCTATGTTAATTTAAGATTAGGTAGAAAAATATGTTACGCAATTGTATAACTCAAGATAAATGATCATATGTATCTAAATAGTGAACCGTTTGATTTGTCGAGAAGCTAGACTCTATAAGCTATAATTTTTCCATGTGTTGGTGTTCTACATGACTGACATAAGACTCGACGTGTTAAATAATACAGAGGTTTAGTGTATCGAAGAGACCAGACCATGGAAAGACATCACCTATGCTAGAAGGCTTAACAACCCTCCTTATTATCGATCAAGATCTATTTTGTGCGTGGCTTGATGTTCATTCAAAAAGAGCTATTTTTTATATCTCAATTTATGTGATACATTTTCCTTTTTAGTTCGCTCCAAAAAGAATGATATATTTCCTTATTTAGAAACATTGTTTGCATAGAAGCATTTGTAAGTCAGAAAGTTTGTGTTTCTAGTTGTGCACATGATTTCATTTTCTGTAACTGATTGAAGAAAATACAAGTTAAAGTAGTGTGTGTAAGGGTAGTTTAGTCATTTATGACTAATTCGGAAGTCAAGTAATTAGTTAGACAGTTAGGAGTCATAAAGTTAGTTATAAGGTCAATAAGATTAGCTAATGACAGATTCTACATTCTTCATGGTATCAGAGGGACACAGAGCTCGTGTTCGTGCAATATTGATTCTGGAAAATTCTTCTACATTACGTAATTAAAAGTTCAATTAGCAAAGTACAAGTTCTGCAATAGCGATCGACGATAATGTAGTTAACAATGGCGTAAATGTGACTCAAGTGACTGGTTCTTCACAAAGTACCAAAGTTACTTGAGATGTGATTTGAGTACAATCATCCTCTCTTTTTATCCCTGCAGATCAGTGTGGAATATAAATTATTTCAGTCCAATTGACCGGAATTAAGACTTATGCAATCTGGTATAGGTCAATGAGATTAGCATTGTTAGGGAGAAACAAAATGGGACTGGTTGATGGGCATGCAGTAAGGATAAATTTTCAGATTCGATGGGAGATCACTTGAAAAGAGTAAATGTGATAGTGTTGTCTTGGATTATGAGTTCTGTTGTGAACGGATTGTTAGGTGGTATAATGTATGCAACAAGTACACAAGTTGTGTGGGAAGATCTGCTTGTAAGGTTTAATAAGGTGGATCAAGAACATTCAATGTTTGTAAAGAAATTGCAACACTTACTCGAGGTACAACTTCGGTTTCTTCATACTTCTCTAAACTCAAAGATTTATGGGAAGAATTAGAATCTTAGTCCTAACTCCTGGATGTAATTGTGAAAGACCCAAAAATTTCGTAATGCATTTGCAAAAATTGAAATTGTTTCAGCTCTTAATGGAATTAAATGAGTCCTACAATCAAGCAAGAAGTCAAATTCTAATGATGAGTCTTACACCTACTATTAATCAAGCATACGCTATGGTATTGAGTGATGAAAGGCAGAAAGCAATTGCTGCAAATGCAGGGGTGTTGGGGGCTAAGCCTAATTCTGTGGAGAGTATGGAAGGTGTTATGTTTACAAGAAAAAATAATAAGTCACCTCAGAAGTTTGTATTGTGAACATTGCAAGCTTAGGAATCATGTCATTGATGATTGTTATAAACTGCATGGATATCCACAAGATAATAGAACTCAAGAGGTCAATAGAAATCAGGATGCAAGACAGAAAAATAGATCATATAGTGCAGGAAATGAGAGGAACAACAGATACAGACAGGGCAATAATCAAGGAAGATACTCTACATATAATGTAATGGCTGAAGAGAGTGTTCAGTCAGGCAATCAAGTTCCATACAAAATCAGAACAACTATAATACATGTCAACAATTTCTACAGAATAATTAGCCTCAGGCTAATCTTACCAGTGAGTCAAGTATGGTACAACATGCTCAGATGGGACCTTAGATAGGAACTTATCCATTTACAAATGAGCAGTATGAGCAGCTTGTGAACATACTCAAATGAGGTGGCGATGTAGCCCTAGCAGCTTCTAATGCAGGTATAAGTACTGCTTTGTTAGCTTCTAAAACATTGCAAGAGTGAATAATTGATTATGATGCTACAAACTATATGATAGAAAATGAGAAGATGTTAGATAAGTCTACTACTGTTCAAAGTAGTAACCCTAAGAAAGTGTTTTTGCCAAATGGAGATGCGAAATTCCTTGTCGTATAAGTAGCGACCTGCACGAATGGTGTAACGACTGCCCCGCTGTCTCCGACAGCTAAATGGATGGATCTTATCAACGTCCATGAATGATAAATTATAGATCGAACCGCCGAATCGGAAAAATTGGGTGCTATCATAAAGTCTTGCTCATTATCAGACAATCACTTATTCACAAACTTCGTGTGGGGAAAATAGTTTTCATTTCCCATCTCATGGAAAACGTGTTCTAATAGTAACCACAGGAAGCGGGGAGCAACATGTGGCCTTATACTGGAAGTAGTACCTTATCAGATAGATGTACTATTAGCAATGTTTTCATATACCTCAGTTCAAGGTTGAGTTCAAGTTCAACCTGATGTCAATCTCAAAAATAACAAGGGAATTGAACTGCTCAGTAATTATTTTTTTTCTGATTCCTGTGTATTTCAGGATCGTTACACCTGGGAAGGTGAAGGTCAGGAGATTGGTAAAGATGAAGGACTCCACATCTTGGTTAATCATAATTACAACAACAATAGAGCTTCTGCATTTGTGTCTTGCTTTGGAAAGAAGTTTTCCATAACTGTTGAAGAGGTTGATCTGTGGAACAAGAGGTTTGGACAATGTTTCCACTACTACATTGAACAAGCTACTGCCTGTGAGATAAACTGAAAAGTTGAATAAATGCATTGTGTGTTCATGTGCAAAACAGACAAGGCAACATTTTCCTATTAGCTTTATAAAAATTGTTAGTGCATTTGAATTGATTTCATATGGATGTATGGGGTCCTTACAAAATAGCAACCTATGATGGTAACAAATACTTGTTAACAATGGTTGATGATTTTACTAGATTTACATAGATATTTTTGTTGAAATTGAAGTCTAATGTGTGTGTGGTGATTCAGCAGTTTCTTATGTCAAAACTCAATTTGGTAAAGTGGTGAAAGTAGTAAGGTCTGATAATGACACTGAGTTTGTCAGCTCAGTATGTGCAAGTATGTTCAAACAACTGGGAATTATACATCAAACCAGTTATGCCTATATACTTCAGCAAAATGGTGTATCTGAGAGGAAGCATAGGCACATCTTGAAAGTAACAATGGCAATTAGATTTCAGGCAAACATACCAATCATGTTCTGGGGAATGTATGTACTTGCAACTGTTTATTTGATAAATAGGTTGCCTAGTACTGTGTTATCTAACAAATCTTCTTATGAAAAACTATACAATAGAATATCTTCCTATAGTCATTTCAAGGTGCTTGGGTGTTTATGTTATGCTAAGATTCTAGATGAACATGTTAAGCTTAAGTCAATGTCTAGACAAGTTGTGTTTACGGGTTATTATGTGTTGTATAACAGCACTACAAGGAGCTTTTTGTGAGTAGGGATGTTCAGTTCAGGGAAGTTATCTTTCCTTTGTAAGACATGTCCAACACCCTTCCATCTAGCTTGTTTCCAAATGATCCTGCTACACCCTACTCTCAAAGTCACACAGACTACATTCCTATTCCTATAACCACAAATATCAATCCTCAAAATATATCTGTCAATGAAACAGTTCCACTGTCACTACCACAACAAACTCCTTCTATAGTTACTCAAATACCACAAGAACCAATACTGGTACCTCAGAACCAAATTCAACCACAATATACCATAAATACAGAAACTCAGAACAATACTACTACTATTCCACCTGAAAGAAGGTCAAGCAGAGGAAGAGACCATCAGTGTGGATGAGAGATTTTGTGTCTTTAAACATCCATCAACACAAACCTTATGTTATGAACAAATTTGTATTCTATGATCAATTATCTTCAAAGTATCAAGCCTTCATAACAGCATCTAGTGCAATCACAGAGCCTACATCCTGTCAAGAGGCAAGCAAAGATTCCAGATGGGTTCAAGCCATGAAGGCTGAGATAGATGCATTGAAAAGCAATCAAACTTGGCAAGTTGTAACATTGCCTACTGGAAAAACACCTATAGAGTGCAAGTGGATATACAAGGTTAAATATAAAGCCTTAGGGGAAGTGGAAAGAGAAAGATTTAAAGCAAGACTTATGGCAAAAGGCTATAGCCAAAACGAGGGTATAGATTACCAAGAAACCTTCTCTCCAGTTGTAAAAATGAAAACTGTAAGAACAGTTTTAGCCATTGCTACTATGGAAAGATGGCATGTCTATCAAATGGATGTTTATAATGCCTTTCTACAAGGTGACTTATATGATGAGATATACATGGACCTCCCACAAGGATTCAAGAGTCGGGGGGGATGAGATATACATGGACCTTCCACAAGAATTCAAGAGTCGGGGAAGATTGAGACTCATTAAATCCTTGTATGGATTAAAACAAGAACAATGAAATGCAAAACTGACAGAGGCTCTTATGAAAAGCTCAGTTTCAACAAAGTCAAAGTGACCAGTCTCTGTTCATCAAGAATACAAAAGAAGGGATAGTAATGATCTTGGTTTATGTTGATGATATGCCAATTATAGGAAGCAATCTTAGTCTGATTACAGGAACAAATGATGTGCTACAAAAGGCATTAAAAATGAAAGACCTTGGTGAGTTAAAATACTTTCTTGATATAGAATTTGGTAGGTCCAATAAAGGGATTCTTATGCATCAAAGGAAGTACACTCTAGAGCTTATCTCAGAAACTGGTTTGTCAGCATCTAAGCCTGCAATAACTCCTATTGGAACTAGCATCAAACTGACATCTAAATTATATGATGATCATGTCAAACAGTCTGAAAAATCAGAAGGGAGGTTCATCAAATAATCAAAGAAAGCAATGGATGATCCACTTGCAGATCAAGGCAACTATCAGAGATTAATAGGGAAGCTATTGTATCTCACAGTAACAAGGCCAGACATTTCACATAGTGTGCAAACTCTAAGCCAGTTTCTTCAGCAACCCAAACAATTACATATGGAAGCAGCTCTAAGGATCATAAGGTACTTGAAGAATCAGCCTGGTCAAGGGATCCTACTCTCTAGTAACAACAATAAGAATATGACAGCATTCTGTGATGCAGATTGGGCATCTTGCCCTATCTCAAGAAAATCTGTGACAGGCTACTTTATAAAATTAGGAGATTCTCTCATTACTTGGAAATCAAAGAAACAATCCACAGTGTCTAGAAGTTCCAGAAGCAGAATATAGAAGCATTGCTTCAACTGTTTCAGAGTTAGTTTGGCTTTTGAGATTGATCAAAGAACTGGGAATCAAGATCAACAAATCAGTAGAAGTGTCCAGTAAGTCTGCAATTCATATTGCAGTCAATCCAGCCTATCATGAAAGAACCAAATATATAGAAATAGACTGTCATTTCATAAGAGAGAAAAATATGGAAGGACTGATTACAACTAAGTACATACCTACACAAGAACAACCTGCTGCTGATATATTGACAAAGGGGCTTGCCAGGATTCAACATGAGTATTTAAGTTCCAAGCTAGGCCTTCTCAACATTTTTGGAGTACCTAGCTTGAGGGGGAGTATTGAAGGAAACACAAGTTAAAGTAGTGTGTGTAAGGGTAGTTTAGTCATTTATGACTAATCCGGAAGTCAAGTAATTAGTTAGACAGTTAGGAGTCATAAAGTTAGTTATAAGGTCATTAAGATTAGCTAATGACAGATTCTACATTGTATTTATATGATACACATTGTATATGGAAAGATAGATGAATAATATACAAGTTCATATATTCCTCTCTCTAAAAGTTCTCTCTTCTTCTTCTTCAATAAGGTTAGGGTTCTTGACCCAATCTTCTCTTCTTTAACCTTTTACGTTTAACGAGATCTATAACCACACAAATATTTCCTGTATTCCTTAAACTACGTGCCCAGTCAAATTATATCACATAAATTGGGACACGGAGGAAGTATTGAATTGGACTTTACTACTGATGTTAGTTATGAACACCCAATTAATGGGAAGCATGTCAAAAGCTCCATGCAAGTCAATGGAGCTTTTGTTTTCCCCTTTTAACTCTTATATAATCAAGCAATACTTTTTCATCAAGATTTCAGCAAGGAGTTTGGTCTTTGAATTTCAGAACCCTTTGGCATTCTAACATTCTCCAAATGCTTGTATTAGTACTATGCAGGAAATCAACAAGTTTCAGTGGAATCAAACTAGTAGTTAGTTTGGAAACAGATAAATGCATAATTCAACATACAATATTAAGAAAATATGTCTAACTAAAGGAACAATAACAAGAAACTTAGCACAGTCGAATATAGATTTCTCAAGCTCAATATACTGCTCTCCAAAAGTCGAACAACGAGGAAGATTCATCAGCATCAGCTGCACGAGAAAAACTCCTCAGTCAGAATTTTGAGCATCTCAACGGGTGATTCTCAAGGAATATTTTATATTAGGAGCGGTCGGAATTACTAATGCGCCATTGATACAGAGGCGTGAGCAACGAGGACACAAACTAAGTTGTTTATGAAAATGGAAAATGGAAAATGGAAAATGGAAAATGTTTGGCGCAAAATATTTGAATTGATTATTATCGAATTCCCTCTAATTGAAAATATTTAATATTCTTTTCAAATTGTGTCTTAATGAAAATGCTTAATGACAAAAAATAGAATAGATTTGGGACTTAATATCAGTGGAAATTGGAAGTTTGAACAATTATCTAAAAATAACATATAGTATTGATGTCCGGCCGTGCTTAAGATAAAAGAAATTCATAAATCATTGTGTATTATATCAAAAGGCATTAAAGTACAAGTGGATAAAGAATAAGATGACAACTTGACATATTTTCTAAAAACACAAAATTCACAAACAAGAGGAGAAGAGACATGTTTATGAGCAATTTTTTTTTAAAGGGAGCGTAAAACAGAGTCTCCCCGATGTCCTAATCTATTATGTCATAAAGGAGACGAAATTGTTGCAAAGGTTGATAGAGAGGAGACTGGATAGCTGATGGAGGTGGTGATAGGATAAAGGTCCCCAGTGCTATCACATATCAGTATTCGCATCCCTGTCATAAGGTCCTTCACATGGAAAACCAAAAGGATTAAATTCAAGGGAAACATTATTGTCGGTTGTGAAACAACGCACATAAATTAGAATTTTGATAAGCTTCGAGGCATGAAGGGTATTTTTAAGGCTAACGGGGTGTGGTGAGAAAAGAGATGATTGTACATAACCCTGAATGGAAATGTCTTGTCCATTACTAACAATAATATTACGATTTAAATTGCTCATATTAAAATAAAACAAGAGAGTATCTTGGGATGTCGTCATATGAGATGTGGCGTCAGTGTCCATGTACCAACTGTTGTCAGGAACGTTGAGAAACATTATGTTCATAACTGCCTCAATATCCGTCAGTGCGTAGGTTGAATGAGGAGAAACATGTGCACTGTATGCATGTTGTGTACGTGCATCGAGGATGCCGGACTAGACATATCGAGCTGGAAGTTAGGTCCAGGAGGATGTCGGGTAGGGGCAAGGTAGAGCAACACATACCGGTAGGGCCCACGCATCCTATGACGGGTAGACAACCCACGATGGAGGCTGCTGCCACTGTTGTTGTCACTGTTGGTGGCTTTTTCCTGGCGCCGCTGCCACTGTTTCCGCCGATGTTCTCGAAATTTCTTCCTTTGTTGTTATTCTGGGAACGTGAACCACGTGTTGGATAGTTGGCTTGCACAGGGATGGGCGAGCCGAGCCTCTGGGTCGCATGGTTGTCGCCGCAGCTACGGCGGCGTCTGTGCTATTATTAGTCGCTGCCCACTTTATTTTTCGGATTTCTTCAAGAATGATTCTCGAACGAGCCTCATAGAACAAATGCAATATCGTGCTTTGTTTGAGAATGGTAGCGACATCATCATAATGACCCGCAATAAGTTGCATCACTAATCGTTGATTAGTGACTGGTGCACCAACGTTGGAGAATTGATCGACAATCATCTTAAATTCTTGACAATAGGTCGATGCATTAGAAAAATCGTCCTGCTGAATGTCCTGAAATTGATTTTCCGAATACAAGGCATGTTGTGTCTTGTTGTACTTTCCAAGCGCTCCCACGTTTGTCGTGCAGTGGCATTGATTTCAATGATTGTATGCAATAGATCATTCGAGATTGTGCCATAAATCTATTGTATGACAACCGCATCTAAGCGGGGCCAAAGTTCATCGTCAGATTCATCAGGTCTTTCTAAGGGCTTTAATTTTGGAGGGATGATATGATCGATGACTTTGTATACACGACGGTAAATCTTAAATAATTACGCCCAAGATAAATACTGAACATTTTTCATATCAAGAGTTATGAGAATGAAATTCTTGATATTGTTAACTGCAAGAGCATGATAAAATTTAGGTTGTTTAGCCATTGAAAATTGGAGAGGAAGGGTAGCCAAGTTGGTGTAGCAGTAGAGCGCGGGACCGCAAGATCACGAGTTCGATCCCCTACATAAACCTTGGTTGGCGCATCGCGCGTACACACCGCCAAGTGTGGTTAATCGGTGACGTGGTTTGCGGTATTGCGTCGGCCCGGGGTTTACATGCGCTCGAAGAAGTAGCGTGCGAACTTCGTAAAAAAAAAAAACCGTTGTTTAAACTTAAGTTCAACTTGTTTCATTTATATCTTTAAGTTGATTATAAGAAATTAAAAGGATTTCTATAGCATGTACTAAGCATAAGTACGTAACAAAAAAATTATATAACAAAACATGTACTTTAATTTTATTATATATTAACTTGAGATTATTATACAAATTCATAAATTTCAGATTTTAAATATGCATTAGCACACGCTTAACAAAATGTTTTATCTAACAAAACATGTACTTTTGAACACTATGTATCACACTAGTGAAAACAAACTCAAATCATATTTCTTAACTTTGAAGCAACTGCACAAATCTTTACTCTCACCAGCAATCCATAGAAGATTACTATACACTTTTGTTAGATCTCACCAGCAATCCCAAATCCTTACTCTCAGATCTCACCCAATTTTACACTTAAATGCAGTTACTTTAGGATATCTGGGGTGACTTGTTTTCTTGTGCTCGATCGATTACGATCGATTACTTACCACATTAAAGGTAGATTTTTACAGCATTTAATGCAATTGGGTAGTGTTCAAAATTGATTCTTGGAATATCATTACTTCAATGTTTTGTTAATTTTCTTTGGGGTTTCGATATTGTAAATTATGTTTCTTCAATCTTGGCTTTGTCGTATGGTGTCAATTGGTTCTCGTAGGAATGGCCTGATTTTTATTTTTTGCGTGACCAAAATTTGATTTTGTGGAACTGTTGTTGGGTGCAAATGGATCTGCTAGAGAGATAATCTTTTGAGGGAATTTGGATCCATTGCCTGATAAGACATTATTATCATGGAACTTCCACATCGAATTTATTTAATTTCAGAATTTTTCAAGTTTTAGCATACAAGCTATATCTACTTTTTTGGCATTTCATGTTGTCAATGAGAAATCATCCCAGAGTTTTGGGAAACATGCGGAGGTTAGTGCTATGGATGATATCGTAGAAAGTAGTATAGTGCTAAAGTTTTAATAGATGGCTAGGAAAGAAAGCTTACTGCATCAGATAATGGTGCAGCATGGGTCTGTATTTTGCAAAGCAGAAACCCTTCAGAAATTAACAGTTGCAGCAGCTTGAAATTGTTGGACCTGTGAAAAGAAAAAAAAGTTAGACAAAGCAAAGCTGTATCCTTACTAAATGTTTTGAAGCTAAACATAGAGCAACATCATACTTAAGCAGAATTGTATTTCCTTGTTAGGTTTTTGGTGCAAAATGGCCTTTGTAGATAATGTAAATTCCATGTTAGATATGATTGATGCTATGCACACTTCGTAATTTTAATGCACTGTCTTAGTGCTGTCATACCATTTATAAAATATCCTTACTCATTCAAAAGAAAAAAAGTTAACTATTTTGAAGAACTTGGACTCAATTGTAAGACTGTAAACTTGAGATTTGTATATGCTTTATGTGATTGACTTGAATCTGTGTGGAAATGGCATGTTTGTGTGTGTTTCAAGGCTAATTGGGTGTAGTAGAGGCAAATTTTTGCTAGATTGCAAGTTTATAATTGTACAAATTAAAATTATCTAAATGAAGCTCAATGTCGGGATACTTGTAATTTGGAGTACTGTACTCATTAGTTTGAATTAATTTTTCTCTTCATTACTTGCAAAATAAGCAGGTTTAGACATCTCTTCTGATTGTCATTACCATATAATAACCAATTATATCTACTTATTTAGAAATACAACAACATACCCAGTGTAATCCCACAAGTGGGGTCTGGGGAGGGTAGTGGGCGCATACCTTACCCCCCTACCTTGGGAGGTAGAGAGTTTTTTTCCGATAGACCCTCGGCTCGCTACTTATTCAGAAATGAAGAGAAGAAAACAACCATTTTGATTACACTTGATACATTCGATAGACTACATCTAAGCTCCTCAAAACGAGGAAAAAGGGCAACCAATCAGGCTTATAATAACAGTAACATGTAGATTATATGGACAGAGTGGTTCTCGTTGTATTCATGAATCTAGAATCTTGCTTGTCTTTAATTTTGGAGGTCCATTATTCCTTGTGGCAGTCCAGTGCAACAAACGATAGCTAAAAACACAGCTTGTTTTCTGTCTGTCTTTCTGTCATAGTAGCAGAATGTTTCGAGCATTAAATGGAGCTTGGAATCTATTGGTTTAGTAGTGGATAGATTTGATGGTTGTCTTTCTACACCAAAGGCTCTTTTACCATAAATATCTCTTTAAATTAAAGGTTATTTGATGGTATTGGATAAATCTTCGGACATTTGTTTGCAGTGATATGGTGTAGCAGTGTTAGGTTTGTGTGCCTGATGACTGCGGGGGTTGCAGGGGGCCGCAGCGCAAAGGGCCGCAGGCCACGGCGAGTTACATAGATGACACGAATGGGCCGGTAGGCCTCGTGAGTGTTGCGCCGAATTTTTTAAAAGTAGTTTGTTTCCTACTTGGGAAATAGCTTGGAGGACACCCTAAGTAATTCGGGATTAGGGTTCTTTTGCAACCTATATATACATGGTTTTTCCGCATAATTATGTATCCTGTAATCATCTTTCATTGAGAAATAATAAGAGTTGGTGACTGGCCGTGGGTTTTCTTCCCCTTGAGGGCTTCCCACGTAGAGTTTTAAAATCGTGTGTTCTTTCTTTTCGTTATCATTGCTTTCATATATTGTTGTCTCATAACAAGCAGGGCCTTATGGACAATAAATAGTCCATCTATCCCAATTTATGTGACACACTTTCCTTCTTAGTCCGTCCCAAAAAGAATGTCACCTTTCTAATTAGAAATAACTTAATTTTAAAATTCCCCTTTTACCCTTAATGAAATGATTTATAGCCACAAAATTGTCGAAGGTTTATTTTAGACCACAAATTTCAAAAATTTTTCTTTTTTTCTTAAACTTTGTGCAAAGTCAAACGCTGCCACAGAGGGAGTATATATTAGTGAAGACGGGACCTTTTTCTGATCGGTCAAGGCTCTTGAGTTTTCCCATGTGTCATCAGTCCCCAATATTGATCTGATTCAAAGGCTTGCAGCTCCAGTCCGTTCCTACTTCATATATTAAGCTAACTCGCTTTTAAACATGGTCCAAGTTTGTAACTATTCTTGTTTGCTATTCCTGATCTTGTGGAAGTTAAAATTTTGGCAACCTTCCTCCCCCTCCCATGCCAAAAGAAGAAAATATCCATTTCTGGAAATTGTTCAAAACCTTCTTCTTTGCAACGTAGGAGTAAAGCTTTTGTGGTAATTCTGTTATTTGTGCCTCTCTAATGTAAATATCTGCAGTGTTATCGGTAACCATTTTAGGATGATCATGAATTAGCAAGGTGGCGTTTCTTTGACGTTTTCCGAAACTTGAGTTGAGCTAACTCAGTTTTTGACCCTTGAGAAAAGTGTTTGTTTGGGTGTGTTTTGCAACAGAGTTTAACTCTTTTTTTCTGAAGATTTCGAATCTCAGTTCTTCAAATCTTTTGAGAACTCAAAACTGAGAGATTTTAAAACTCTGTGTGGAAATTTTCACAAAAAGTTCAATATATTCCAGAAACAAGTCAAACAAACACTTGTTTCAAAACTCATGCTGAGTTTGCAAACTCAGTTTAGAAAAACACCAAACAAACACCACCTAAAGCACATGTACTTCTTTTTGTTTTATATATTGGTTGCACAGCTAGTTCACTTTACTGCAAGCAGACTCTAATTTGACTGTTTATTTTGCTAAATCTTTATCTTTTTTTTTTTGGGAAAACTAGGCCAAAGAGCCTAGATTCTATCTTTTATTTAACAAGAAACCGGGCCCCAAAGGGAAGTACAAGTATGGGGGTAGGGGGTTAGTCCCATTTCCTTACCTTACTACTCCTAACGAGGCAAGGCTATAGGACTAACAGGAATGACAGGAATCTCTTATCTTTGCCATGATTCTTAGTGATTTTTTTTCTTTTGACAGAATTGTTTAAGATGTGGAGATTCAAACCTTTTATGCCCAAGGAACAGACTGGGCTTGAAGGTCGCAGCATTGATATTGGCAATCTCAAAGTTCACGTGCGCAATGCAATTGCAGAGGGTGGATTCTCTTGTGTTTATTTAGCCCAACATGGTTCAAATCAATATGCATTAAAGCATATTATTGTTAATGATGAAGAATCACTTGATCTAGTATTGAAAGAGATTTCAGTGATGAAATCGCTCAAGGGTCATCCTAATATTGTCACACTTCATGCACATACCATCTTGGATATTGGCCGTACAAAGGAAGCTCTCCTTGTTATGGAATATTGTGAAAAATCCTTGGTTAGTGTCCTTGAGAACCGAGGAGCTGGCTTCTTTGAGGAGAAACAGGTCCTCTTGATATTCAGGGATGTGTGCAATGCAGTCTTTGCTATGCACTGCCAGTCCCCACCCATAGCTCACAGGTAAGAACGGGACACTCTTAAGCCCGAATAGTTTTCTAAAATAATGACGATAAATCTTCATTTTTGTTGAGGTTGGGGCTTTGCTTATAATAGCTTCACTATATTTCATCTCTTTAGTATTTTAGGGCTTCATAATTCCTTTTTCTCTGTGTGCACTATTTCAGTACTTAGCATCTCATTTAAATATGTTGTCATGTAATCCATATCGATCTATATATTTGTTTTCCGCTTAATTTTGTTCATTGCCTTGATTTTCATCTGTTATGCTTTCTCTTGTTTGTGGTTTGGACTACTGAGTGTATCACTTTAATGGTTCTGTTGATTCTCGTATACAATTTTATGACTTTGAGTAAGTTTTAAGTTTCAAGTTATTGACATAAGCAGCTAGGAATTTCGATGTACAAAAATTAACAGTTAAGAGATCCAATTCATTGCAAAACTGTCACGGACTACGCTGAGTTTATTCACATCATTTTCTCTTCTGATTTTATAATTTTGTCATTATGTACTGTGTTTCCTGTTCTACAGAGATTTAAAGGCTGAGAACCTTTTGCTGGGTGCTGATGGATTGTGGAAGTTGTGTGATTTTGGTAGTACTTCAACCAACCACAAACGTTTTGAGAAACCTGAGGAAATGGGAATTGAGGAGGACAATATAAGGAAACACACTACACCTGCATACAGAGCTCCTGAGGTTGATTGAGGACTTGTTATTTATTATTGTTATGGTCGATGGTATTGATTTCTGACTTCTATATCCCTTCTTTTCTTGCCTTAGATGTGGGATTTGTATCGAAGAGAACTTATAAATGAGAAGGTAGACATATGGGTAAGTTTAGCAGACTGAAGATATTGTGAGATGATTTCGGAAACAGCAAGTCCTTTACCTATATTTTATCTTTAACAATAAAAAAACAGTCCTTTTACCTAGATTTACGGGGTTATCTTAGAACAGAGCAACACTTTTGTCTTGCAGGCCCTTGGCTGTCTGCTCTTTCGGATATGCTACTTCAAGTCTGCATTTGATGGTGAATCAAAACTTCAAGTTTTAAATGGAAATTACAGGATTCCAGAATTTCCAAAATACAGCACTAACATCACAGACCTAATAAGAGATATGCTTCAGTCTTCACCAGATGCCAGACCAGATATCACGCAGGCAAGCGCTTTGCTTGATTGGCCATTCATCTGCATAAACTTAGGTTAGTTGTAGAGTGGTGCTGCCCATAGCAATCATAAGGGCTGACCCTACTCTAAAGCTTTCTAACTCAATTAGTTTATTTTATGGCAGGTGTGGTTCCGTGTTAATGGTCTGTTGCCTAATGAGCTTCAAAAGTTGTTACCTGACAGACCCCCTGAAATGCAGCAACAGGGTATTGATGGGCATGAAGGTATCTTTCGTTTTCATTGTGAACTACTTATTAGGAATTTCTCAGGTTTGTGATTGATTAATAACTTATCCATGAAGTTCGTAGGATGATAAATTTGGATAACTTACTGCACCCAGTCAATTTACTCAATTAACCCACTAGCTTATACTAGTCAAGAACCGATTTCCCTCATCTAAAATTCATTTTGTCAGTTATATAAAATCTTAGAAGTCCCCTCTTCCTCTTCCGGTTCTGGTCTGGAAGTCATCTGATGTTTCTTAGTAGGCGTTGGGACAATATTTGGTTGAAGTTGAAAAAAAGAGTATATGCTTCCATGTTTACTGTGCAGTTGAAATGTTTTCGTGATGCTTGTAACATATGAATTACACATTTTTCTTCTGTTGTGGGGAGAGAGGAAGTGAGGGGTTTTTCATATGGAATGTGATACCTCTACTATGTTGTGATACAAAACCGTGGCTCCACTTTAAGGAAACTAATACCTGCTGAAAATTCAGGATTTTCAAGAGCTGCAGGTAAGACTAGTCCAATGCCTAGCGGAAATCCTCCACCACCTCCTTCAGCTGCAGAACCTCATCCTAAAGTGTCTCCTGCATCACATAATTCAAAAGCTGGTGGAGCTGCTAGTGGTCCAATTGGTGCATTCTGGAATACCCAGCATGCGACAAGTGCCTCTGTTTCAGAGGAGACAACCAGACCCAAGTTTGACGACGAAAGAAGGCACAGTACCTCAAGCCATGACAAGGTTCATTCCAATAAGGTTCCAGTTTCTTATAAAACTCGCCCCTCGGAAGAGGAAAGTCTCAGCTCCCATTCAATGCAAAATAATGTGCGAGCAAAACCAGCCAATAGAGCAGGGGAAACCTCATCAAGGGAGTTTGAGATAAACCTTTTCCAGGATAATTCAGGTCACAGTGTTGGGAGTAATAAATCGTCGAAGTTAGAGGCACCAACTGCCACCCAGGGTGAAGCATTCAATACTTTTGTTGCAGAATTCTGTACCAATAAACCAAGCCCTGGAAATAACACTAAACAACCAGAGAAGAAAGAGCCCATGGAAGCTGAGGTTGAGAAGCTGAAGCAACAGCTATCACGAGCTAACACGGAGAAGGCTGAAATAACATCTACATATGAAAAGCTATCTGCACTATGCAGATCACAGCGACAGGAGATACAGGAGCTTAAACAAGCTCTTGCTGCCAGAACTTCATCACCAAATCGAGACACCACGAGGAACCAAGCATCTCCTGGAAGTCAACCATCCAGTATTCCTCCGGTACACCCTTTGCTATTATAAACTCTCATTGCTAGTAATTGACTTGTCAATGATTTACAATTCGAAATCATTTTTGATGCAGAAAAAAGATAACGTTGAAGGAACAGTTTGGGAGCTTCAGCAAGGATTATTTGGGCAGAGTCACGTGAGCCCAGATTCAAAGACCTGGCAAGCATTTGCTGACGATGATCCAAAGCAACAAGCTACTCCAGTTAACACTAATTCTAAATCTATCAGGACAAGAAATGGCAACCAGAACAGATGTCTATCTGAAACAAATACATCAGCATTTGGACCAGATAACTTTAGGGCTGTGCCAGCTTCCAGCTCTCAGAGAAAGGCTACTCTCAATGAGTCAAAAAAAAATCAGCGTCTTGGTGAACCAAATAATATACATAGCAAATCAGCTTCCCAACCTGCTGGATGGGCAGGTTTCTAGAAGATGTTATAGCTAAACTTAGGCCGGCAAGGCGGTCAATTTAACAAGATTTCCTTTACAATATTCTCTTCCTATTATAGAAGAATGTGGTTCAGGAAGAATGAATACGGGAGAACAAATTGAGGCGTGATGTAAAACAAACACTGGCCCAGTTGTTTTGTGCTGTTGTTTGTTTGTGTAGATTTTGAACCTATTATCATATCCATTAGCTTCTGGTATAGTTTTGATGTGTTTCCCCAATTGATTATTATAATTTATTTAGTTGTGTTGTTCATCTTCTTGTTGTTCCATTGTAAAGGATATCATTGTCGCTGGAGTCGGAGGACATTCTGTCAAGCATGATTCATGCTTGCAGATAAATTTGAGTTAAGCATATAAAATAAGCTTGTAAGTGGCACCCAAGGGTGTGTTCTAGTGGTCAATGAAGTAGGTGATAAGCACGAGGCTCCAAGGTTCAAATCCCAGTAGAGACAAAAGACTACCGGGTGCTTCCTTGGGGGCAAAAAGGTGAAATTCCTCGCCCACATGGCCCCACTCCCGGTCCGACAGAGATTGGTGGAGGAGGTAAATCATGGTGACTCAGCGGCCCACTAGATGAGAGACACAGTGTCTGGTGCTCACAAGGAGTTATCTCCCACAAAGGAGAAATGAAACTCCACACTGCGGTTGACAGGGCTCGAACCTGTCTACTTGGGGTAATCTACCACCCTGGAACCAACTGAGCTACGCTCATGCGGGTGCTTCCTTTTACTTAAGACTTGGTAGACAAAGTTGCCTTTAGTCTTTAGAATTGCCTATGGTGGTAGGAGATAACAAGTAAATACTGGAATAGTAGAGGTGTGGGCTGCTCAACACCGCCATCACTTTAAAAAGAGGGAAGTAATGTTGTATCAGTTCCTCTTGTAGTTAGAAGGGTATTCAGTAAGGTAAACGTATGTGGACTCCCTAAGTGAAAAACGAGTAAACTAGTGTGATAAGTGTTAGCTGAAAATTCTGAGTCTTTCTTTCAACATGGGATTAGTTTAGTATTCTATTTATCTTCGTGACAATGACTCGATTCTGGAAAAACATAGGAAGAGTAACTAACCGTGGTTTTTGGTTTGTTCAAATAAGTGCCCAGTCAATGAAGGAATAACACGTTACAAGACCAGATATAAATTTAGGTGTCAAGGAGTTAAAGAGAAGATAATTGATAACAAGAGAATATAGACGTCTATTGTTCATTGTCTATCGTCCATTTTATTGTGGTTTACTGATATGTACCTCAGGTCTAGGCAAAGTGGAAGTAACGATGAAGGTACGATTTTTATCAAGGGATTCGATATTATATATGCATAGTTTTTTTTGATATTAAATATAGTATAATTTTCGACGAAAGAATTTTAGCGAAATAACTTTTAATTTTTTACAAAGACAGAGAAAATAAGTGAAAAAGTCAAACAAATAATCATCATTAAGAAATACTCAAATCATTCAAAAACCACAAATTGTTTATTTCTCAAGCAATGTATATGGAAGCAATACTATAGGACTATAACAATGTCGTTTAATTCCTTATTTCGTTATATTTTGAATTTCTTATTAGTAATCAGTTGATTTTCAAATAATATTTTCCAAAAATCCCCTGATATACACATCACTTCTCAGCAAATTTCAAGATGGTCATCCGGGCATAACTGAATGACAAAGGGGTTGAACTTAAAATCCAGCTGGAGGCCGGCAATGTGAGTTCGAATCCTGATGGAAACACTTTGCTCTCTTCTGAAATAGAACTTTGTATTTGATATCAATTACTCTGTTTTCAAATTAAGGGACCGAGTCGTAAGCGGAGAAGCAATATAAAAAAAAATTAAGATGGAAACACAATCAGGTCGAATCGCATACGGGCCTACAATCTGTAACCTTGACCCAAACAAAACATGGAAAGGCCGCTTTTAAAATCCACGTGGCAAATGTCCATTTGATAATCAATTAGAACGTGGATCGGTATCCTAGCAAACACTTACTTATGAAATCTATACCGTCATAGACATAGTACACCAAACTTCTAAATCCAACGGCTGAAATTCACTTGGAATTGCACAACCTGAAAATTTCAAATTTTCTATGATTCCCGCTTAGTTCACTTCTATTTAACTTCCCCATCACCCATCTCCCAACCCACCATTCAAAGATTTTCGGATCTACAATCTTTATTTCAAATGGCCCGTACTAAGCAAACTGCCCGCAAATCTACAGGTGGAAAGGCTCCAAGGAAGCAGCTAGCCACCAAGGCTGCAAGAAAGTCAGCTCCGGCGACAGGAGGAGTGAAGAAGCCTCACCGTTTCCGGCCAGGAACTGTTGCTCTAAGAGAAATCAGGAAGTACCAGAAGTCTACTGAGTTGTTGATCAGAAAGCTTCCATTTCAGAGGCTGGTGAGGGAAATAGCACAGGATTTCAAGGCAGATCTCAGGTTCCAAAGCAGTGCTGTGTCTGCTCTACAAGAGGCTGCGGAGGCTTACCTCGTTGGGCTTTTTGAAGATACCAATCTCTGTGCAATCCACGCCAAAAGGGTTACCATCATGCCCAAAGACATTCAGCTTGCCAGGAGGATAAGGGGAGAAAGGGCTTAGTATCCTCATGTTTACATATCTTGTAGGGCTAGTGATGTAATTCAAATACATCTATGTGTTTACTAGTATTCTGGATCTAATCAATGAAATTTCTACTTCTTTACTTTTATGTGTTATTTGTCCAAGTTGAAGATTGAAGCACTAGTTGGTGTGGATTTAATATTTATTGAGATGTTACATATTCTAATATTTGTTGTTATTCTTATTACCTTATACTTTGTGTGAACTGAATTATGTCATTAATCTGATTTATAAGAATGTTTCATGTAGGAAAGGCTTAGCAAGGAACACTTAATTACCTAAATATTAGAACTTACTATATAGTTCAAAATAAAGGAAAATCTAATAAATAAATTTTAGTTGATTTTGAAGTTCTGAATATTAAAAAATAATTAAATTAAAATTTCACTTAATGTTAACCCTAATTTTAAATGGTAATACAAGCGAATGACATTCACCGAAGGCTTCCTGCTTTTATAATAATATATAAATATAAAATTAAATATAGATAAACTTCATACTTTAATTACACGAGGTGAATTCTCTTCACATATAAAATAGTTTAATATCTTAATTGCTTTTTTATGTTTCCATAAGTATGACGAATACACAAGAGTGGTGAATTTTGATGAAGGCCTTAATTTTAATCTTCTAACCATTATGCGTTTATTTTTTTCATGTTAATACCATCAAGATGTTTATTAAAAAAATAAAAAAGATGTCAATTCACAAATTTTATGCATCCACGGTTACCGCAATGACCTATCATTATCAACTACTATCACTCACAATCACCACGTTCATATTACATTCATCATCGTTATCAATCACTACAATCAAGTGTCACCACCATTTACAATTATCATCCCTACCATCATTATCACAACAACCATCAATCAATATTAACAATTATCGCTATATATCATCAATTATCATCATCATTCACTTTCACAATTAATTATTATGATCATCTACCACAATTATGAGCGTCACCACCAACTACGACCATCAACCACTAGTAGTACACACAACGCCATGATTAGTATTTGTAATCGTCACAAGTATGCCGGGCACTTCTCCCGCTTTCAAAGCGAAACATTATCATTAGTATTCCTAATCGACACCACAACTACAATATATAATTTCTTTTATTGATATAATATTATATTAATTTAAAATTAAATTTAATATTTATTAATTTTAATTAAAAACAAGTTTTATAAGATGTTGAAAAGATAAACAATCTTAAGTATATAGTATTCTGATCTTAATACAAATTTTAATATTCACAAGTGTATTTAAAATTTATTGCACATCTTACTATTTTGATATATATATATATATATATTAGATTCAGACATCTTAATTTTAATAATAACAAATAAGGTCTAATTCTATGTATTAGGGGCTCGTTTGATACTTCGCACTAGACTGTAATGTATTGGACTGGACTGTATTAATATATAATGAACGGTATTAGAATATAATGGATTGTATTTTTTTATTTTTAATACAAGATGATGAGACTCCACCGCTAGATGCCTAAAATTAAGATGGATCGCACTATTTTTAAATAAGAAATAAATGCGATGAAAACATCCACCAAATGATGTATTATTTTTTTATCAAATACAGTCCAACTTAATACAACGTAACAAACGTGTTCGAGGTGTGACATGAATTATTTCTAAAGTCAATTTTGGTCAAAATAAAAACTTCATAAAAATTCCGAAATCCTTCCGTCTCTCCACGATTCGGCCAACGGGTCGACTCAACCTGGTAGGGCGGATTCCAAACATTCCAATAAACCAAATTGTATAGACCTATTTGACGTCCGTTTTCCCCAATGTTTGGGTGATTTTCCTTGTCATCTTCCCCTTTCAATTCCATTGTTTTGTAAATCTTAACCCTAAAAAAATCCACTCGGATTTCAGTATTATTGATTGTATTTGATTTTTAAATCAGCCTTTGATTTGATTTTACTTTGCAAGCTGGCTATGGACTACGATAGCAGTGGTTAGTGTTTTCAAGATTGCATATTTTTTGTAGCTTTATTATGAAATATGAAAATTTGCTTGCAAAAACTGTTAAATTGTTATAGAAAAGCATAATGTAAAGTAGAGTCACTCCCAGCTGTAGTTTAGCTTTTAATTTTCTACTAAAAATGGTATATTGAAAAATTTCATTTGTTTGATTGAAATCCTCATCGCCTTTGTTAATATGTCATACGCCTAGTGTTTGTTGAACTTCGATTTTCTCACAACCTGTTGGAATGATTGCAGGAACAGATGACGATCTTCCCCCATCACATCAAAATAGGATTCTAAGAGGTGTTGGAAATGGGAGATCTGCTGTCATGGCTTCTGTACCCTACCAAAGGATGTATGGTGAAACTGACATGGAGGCTCAAATTCACCAGCTTGAGCAAGAAGCATACAGTTCGGTTCTAAGAGCCTTTAAAGCTCAAGCTGATGCCATTACTTGGGTACCTTTTGTCATACTCATGAAATCTAATATGTGCATTTGTTTCATCAGGTTTAAATGACTGCTCAATGAATATATTTTATTCAGGAGAAAGAAAGTTTGATAACAGAGTTAAGAAAAGAATTAAGATTGTCCAATGAAGAACATAGAGAACTTCTTGGTAGAGTTAATGCTGATGATGTCATCGGAAGAATAAGGTTAGCTCCTGGTCGCTTTGTCCATCTTGAATTTCTTTAGTGAATTTCCTGTATTCTAGAGTTTGTCAAAGTTATAAAGGCTAGCTTTTGATATTGGTTATAGGGAGTGGAGGCAGTCAGGGGCTCATCAACCTGGTATGCTTGGCACTGGTCAAGCTATTCACGACCCATTACCCAGTCCTTCTGTCTCGGCTTCACGGAAGAAACAGAAGATAGCTCCATCTTTACCATCACAGTCCTTTGCTGGACCATCTCCTACTTTTCACCCACCTGCTCTGACTGCTGCAAACCAGCCATATTCATCTTCTGCCAAGAGAGGGCCTATGATGGGGCCTAAGGGCAAAAAAAGTAAATCTGTATGTCTGATGTTTTATGCTTTATTCTGTTCCGTCTACCAATGCATGGTTTAACTATTCTTTATCTGAGTATTTTCCTGTTACACATATATTCATAGGGCCAGATGATGCCTGGTGCATCTTCAATGAAAATGCAGTACCCTTCCTCCGGTCCATATGGAATAGGCCCACTGGATAATCGGGTTTCTGAACCTCCTAAAGCAGCATCATTTGATCATTTGATTGGAAGGAAAGTAAGGACTAGATGGCCTGATGACAATAATTTTTATGAGGCAGCCATTACTGACTATAACAAAGCTGAGGTACACCTGATTTTATTGCTTGAAGCTTTACTCTTCTTTTTATTTTCGTGGTTGAATGCATAAATCTTGTGATGTTCATTTTCAGGGTAGACATGCTCTTGTTTATGACATGGGTACTACAAATGAGACGTGGGAATGGGTCAACCTTTCAGAGGTAAAGGATGCTATGTTCTGATGGCATGTAGCTTTGATTAACTTTTTGGCTGTCCTGCTGGAAAAATGATTTTCTTATTGGTTTATGAGGTTGGTTATACCATGAAAAATAGTTGTTATACCACTCCTAACATTGTGTGTTTTGTATTCCTTGGCTTGTGATGTGGCCAAGCATTCTCTAAAGTATTTACTAGAAGTTTGCATTTATTATGGAACCAGTAGCAATAAATGAAATTCAAAGGAATTTCGGAATTGAAATTCGGGATAATTCTAAATTTCCAATCTGAACCATTCCCCTCGGGAAAGACTGGGGAGAGGGCAAAAACCTATGTAAAGGTGACTTCATCATATTTTCTCTGGGAAGGCATAACTTCCCAGTTTTTGCTGTGCAACTATATGTGTTTCACGTGGAACCTATTTTCCATAAATGCTATATAGCTATAACTTTTGATGCAATCCAAGTATATTTTACTGTTTGTGCCTTTAAGGATACTTTATAAATGAAGTTCACACCATGTATTTTGGGAGATTGCTGGTCCATTCTCAGATCCTCTGGAATATGCACTCACAGAAAGATTCTACCATGTAATAGAATTGGAGCAAAAGGCTCTAGTATATCTAAGAAGAAGTAGAGAAACCAACAACATTTTGCTTATATCTAATATTTGACTACTGACTAGTGTCCGGCATATAATGTGGTGTATTGTTCAAGATGGATGACTATCAAGATTTCTTGGTAGTTCAAGTCCTTATCTTAAATTTCTCTTTAAGGTGTGATTTTGTGAAATTTCCTTTTCGTCATCCATGTTTATCAGTTCAAGTCCTTATGTTTGCTACTTCTTCAATACATGACTGTCGGAGTTGCACTAATTGAGTAGGAAAAGTTTTATTTGGTGTTGATGTTGGCTGAAGGACTTGCTATATTGCCAAAATATATTAAAACATATAAGTTTTGAGTCCGGAAATAAACTGTGACATTCATGGATAGAGATTTGATTGCAAGAACCTTTTCGAACTCATTATGCAGGCTGTTATTAGCATGATATCCGTATCATGTTTAGAAGAGTCATACAGATGCCTTTTTGACACATGCCCGGTGTCCAATGTGAATTGCTGCTTGATAACCTACTGTGTCTAGCTCAATATTCATTTTTACTGTTATTCTAATTGCATATCAGTTGTCTTCTTTTTAGTTTTTGAAAGGGTCAGACTTATATATCTCTTCTCTGACAGATTTCTCCAGAAGATATTCAGTGGGAGGGTGAAGATCCGGGAATTTCTCGTCATGGAAATTATGGTGGATCAGGCCGTGGTGTGAGTAGGCCTGTAGGGCGTGATAGTGGTCCAGGTGCAGGGAGGGGAAGGGGGTTGGCTAAACCTCAGTTCAGAAAAGGCTTTCCACCATCACAGAATGGAGGAAAGAAGGGATCTCATGATATCCAGTTACTTCACACAGAAACATTGATTAAAGAGGTAGCAGCAGTAGTTTAATATCTATTCCGCATTTAGAGGTTACACTTTTTTGTTCATAGACTGGAAAATGTCATCAGGTGGAGAGGGTCTTTGGCGCCAGTCATCCAGATCCTTTGGAGGCCGAGAAGGCAAAGAAAGTGCTAAAGGTTAGAGCACACTCACCTGTCCGGTAATGCTTACTGCTCGCTCATTTTTGTCGAAGGAAATTAAGTAAATTACTATGCAGGAGCATGAGCAAGCACTTCTGGAGGCAATCTCAAGGCTCGGAGAGATCTCGGATGGCGAGAGTGGTATGACTATGCCAAGATATTCCTGCATTTTCTTTTCATTTTATCATCATGATTAGTGCATTTCAATTGGAGAATTTAACTCGATTATTCTTCTCAACTTACCAAAAAAACAAACTCTATGATCCTTTTCAAAGTCTGAGTTCCTATCAAGTTCTAGAAGTTAATTGTTTGGCTTTGGTTTATTTCAATTCAAGGTCAAACTTATCTCCAAAAGCACCGTTGTGTACCTCCCATGATCTAAATCCAAGGCGTTTTGGAAAAATATCTTTTCAAGACAGAAAATGAAAAAGAAATATAATAGCTTGGTTGACCTTCCTGAATGCTTCTTCTTTCTACTTCTCTTTACTTTATGTAGATTTTGGAATGATCTTTTTCCTGATACCCTTAATACCATAATGTGAGCTGGACTTTTTACTTTACCTAGCCTCTCATTTGACTTCTTGTTTAATTGTACGCCTTTACTGAGTATCTTAAGCATACTTTACGGTGACGAGAAAAGCGAAGGTGGGCATTTTTTTTAACAAGTTAGTATGGGTAGAGCTTGCTTTTTTACATCTGGGAACAAATCTTTTGAAATAGCGGAACTCAGTGACAGCTGGCATGAAATCGTCGAAAGGAGGAAAAATCTCATGAATAGAGTTACTTTTGATAGGCTTAACATTCTGGGTCTTTGTAAGTGCATGGAATTGGCAACCGAAGGGCAAGGAAATTTATGCAGAAGTTGGAATTACCGGAGCCAGTTGTATTCATATCGTATCTTCCAGAATTTCAATATGATAGGGAGATTTGTCAGAGTGGTAGCAGTGAAAGGCAGCAGCAAAGCCACTATCATTATTCCTGAGATTAGTAAGAATGTGGGATGGCGTGATTTTGCAGAAAAATTTAAAAAAATGTATTGGAAAAAGAAAAACAGAGGTATGAATCCAGCAATTCAAGAAGAGAGAAGGCTGGCCTAAAGAGGAGATCAAAGTGATAAGTGATGGTTCTTTGGAGCCAAACCAGTTTCGAATTGAAACAGCCTCGTTGAGGAGCAGGGTGGATTTTCATCGCAGATGTTTGCTGGGATCCTTCAGAGGTTTTTTACATAGTTCCCAATGTTGCAGAGAAATACAAGATTGGGCTAATAAGGGGTGGAAGATTCTGATGGGGGTAAGAGTTAAGGAGCTGAATGATGAATTTTTCCTTTTTGAGTTTCCTTCAAGGAAGGAAGCAGAGAGAATCAAAATGGGAAAGTGGAAGTTCAATGATCAGGAGTTTTTCCTGGAATGGTGGCCCCCTATTTCTGTTTGTAATCGCAGAAATTACAAACCTGAAAAATTGTGGCTCAAGTTAATGGGCCTCCCTTCTCATTTGTGTTCGGATAAACTTTTCAATCTGATTGGTGATCCTTTTGGTGGTTTTCTGGGTATAGACGAAGATACCAGAAACAGGCGTCATCTGAGATGGGCAAGAATATGCGTAAAAAAATCAGAATTTCCTTTTCCGGCAACTGCGGATCTTTTTGTGGATGATCTTATGTTCAGAGTGCCTATATGGGTAGAATCTGCGTCTTGGGTGGAGGAAGGGAAGTTGATCGGAGAAGGGAGAAGGGAGAATGGTCACCGGAGTTTGCCCCAGACATCGAAGAGTTGCATTTATGAGAAGACATAGGTGCCTCCAATTTCCAATGCGAATGAAGTTCAGGGATTGGATACACGTGTTATACGCGTGCCTAAGATTTTAACCTAAAAAAGAGTTTGGGGATTGGAAACGTGGCAGATAAGGGAAAGGGCCAGATGCCTGATAAAAAATTTGGGCCTTCAACTTGTAGAAATAAGGTGAGTAAGAATGCTGGGTCCAAAGGGTTTAATAATTTTTTAATGGATGAAGGCCCAAAAGACTCATACAGAGGACACAATAATAGAACAAAGGGCGGCCAGAAAGTTATTTTTAAACCCAAAACAGTCGACCCATGCATTAGTTACCGTAACTCTAAACTCCCTGGAGGTATCGAAGTATCAAATTCTTTCGACCACTGTATGTCGAGATAGATGCAAATCTGGAAAAGAAAATTTCTTTGGCGGAGATCGAGATGGAGGTTGCACATCTGGAAGAAGATACAAACGACAATTTATGGGCAATTGCAATGACTTCCAATACGGAGTAGGCAGCTGATGAAGGTGTGGGCAATCTTCTATCTGAAGAAAGTCAGCTAGTTTCAAAGAAGATGATATGGAGGATCTAACAAGCAGTTACCCACATAGTGAACAAGAAGATGAAGATTCTCTGATAAATTTAGAAGAAAGAGCTGAAATTGCTTTTGCCCAAGACATTCTAATGCCTCCCTGGTACGAGAATAAGGTGTCGAGTATGCAACAAAAGCTAATTCGACTGGAAGCTTCGAGATGGGTGAAAAGTAACATGACAAAAACCAGCAAATTGTTGAGGATGAAATCAGACGATATCGGGGACAAATTAATGGATTTGCTCACACACATTGATAATGTTAGACCTGAAAAATCTCCTGCATCTGCTTCAGCGAATAGTGTTTCGCCTAGTAAAAGATGTGAGGGGAAATTGAAGTTTCTAGAATTTGGAATGGGATTTGGAGGGGATGCTGGAAAAAAGGGCCGAGGTAAAGGTAGGAGGGCTTTGACACTACACCAATGAAGATGAAAATATTATGTTGGAATGTGAGAGGAATCAACAATGTAGAAAAGGGACATTATAAAATTAATTTTACGAAAATGGAATGCAGATATTATGTGTTTAACAGAAACAAAAATGAAGAATATGAAACAAGATTGTATCAGACAACTTGGAGGATCCAGATGGGCTGATTGGGTTGAATTAGATGCTCAAGGGAATAGTGGCGGAATTTGCATCTTTTGGGATTAGAGAAGGTGGAATTGTTTGGCGAAACTTGTGCGTCAACATTCAGTTACTATTCTGCTGGAAGAAGAGTGTTCTGGACAACAATATGCTTTCACTGGAGTCTATGGTCCCTGTAATAGAAAAGCAAGAAAAGGCCTATGGAAGGAACTTGAGGCAGTCAGTGGCATCATATCACAACCGTGGGCGGTGGAAGGGGCTTTTAACATTATCAGATTTGAAGAGGAGAAAAGAGGAAGAGCTAAGAATACAAGAGCAATGAGAGAGTTCTCTAAGATTATAAATGAGCTTTCCTTGATTGATCTTCCACTTCACGGGGGTTCTTACACATGGTTCAGGGGTAGCAGCAATCGAAGTGCTTCCAGAATAGACAGATTTTTAGTGTCGGAAGAGTGGGATGTACACTTCAGATTTTTGACTAGGGTTTTGGCTAGAACTACCTCAGATCATTGTCCAATCTTGTTAGAGTGTGGAGACGGGAAAAAAAGGAAAAGGCTATTTCAAGTTTGAAGACATGTAGCTAGAATACAAGGGTTTCACTGATATTGTTGATAGTTGGTGGAAATCCTATGATATTCAGGGTGAACCAGACTTTGTTCTTGCGAAAAAACTTTCTTCTGAAGGGAGATTTTAAAAAATGGAATATAGAGGTGTTTGGTAAACTGGAAGACAGAAAAAATAGGGCCTTGGCTAGACTACAAGAAATTGACCATGGAGTGGTGGTAGATCAGGAGGAAGAACAGATAGATTTTGAAAGAAACTGTATCAAAAGGGAGTTGGAGGAAGTGGCAAAAGCAGAGGAGATCATATGGAGGCAAAAATCCAGATGTTTATGGCTAGAACAGGGGACATACATACAAAGTTTTCCATAGACAGGCCAATGCTCACAGGAGATTTAATTGTATTGATAAAATATCAATCGATGGCGAGTTGGTGGAAGATGAGAAATTAATAAGGAGTCATATCCAGGAGTTTTATGAAAATTTGTTCAAAGAATCTGAAGAATGGAGACCAAAATGGGAGGATGAGAACCTTAAGAAACTTTCTGATGATGACAAGGAGTGACTTCAGAGACCTTTTTCTTTGGAAGAAGTTGAAGGTGTTGTCAAGTCATTCAAGGTGATAAGGCACCAGGACCTGACGGTTTTAACCTTCATTTCTTTCAAAGATGCTGGAGTACAGTTAAGGACGATGTGTGGAAAACAGTGGAGGCTTTTCATAAAAAAGGATCGTTTCTCAAGAGCCTGAACTCTACTTTTATTGCATTGATCCCGAAGAAGAAAGGAGTGTTGGAAGTGAAGGATTTCCGGACCATTAGTCTGCTAGTAAGTGTTTATAAGATTATTGCTAAGCTTTTGGCTGAAAGACTAAATCTGGTAGTTGATAAAGTAATATCAGACAATCAGAATGCTTTCATAAAGGGTAGACAGATAATTGATGCTTCTTTGGTAGCTAATGAAAGAGTTGACAATCTGTTTAGAGTGAAGAAAAGGGGTGTTGCTTGCAAATTGGATCTTGAAAAGGCTTATGATCATGTTAATTGGTCATGTTTGTTAAACATTCTAAAGCAAATGAATTTCGAGGACATGTGGATTGAGGGATCAGCTACTGTATTTCAACTGTCAGGTTTGCAGTATTAATAAATGGAGATCCCCAAGGTTACTTCAAATCTTGCTGGGGCTTGAGACGGGGGTCCGCTTTCCCCCTATTTGTTCACTATGGTGATGGAAGTCCTTAGCAAGATGTTAATGAGGGCAGAGGAGTTGGGATGGATCAAAGGCATGGAATTTGGTAAAAACGGTGAGGATAAAGTTGTAGTATCTCATATTCTAGATGCTGATGATACCTTGCTCTTTTGTGAGGCGTAGAAAGAACAGTTTCTCTATCTCAAAGGTGTATTGATTTTTGAAGCCGTCACTGGTTTGAGGATAAATTTGTCCAAGAGTAGTATATTTAGTAATGCGGATGATAATATGACATTCTGGGCTATAAAGTAGAGAAATTCCCTACAAAATATTTGGGGCAAGGAGGTATGATAAGAATATTTGGCGAGGAGTCTTGGATAGGTGTGCTAATAAGCTAATTCCATGGAGGAAACAATACTTATCTATGGGGGCAGGCTGACTCTAATAAATAGTGTGTTAGACGGACTACCAACTTACCTGATGTCCATATTCTCAATGCCTGCAGCAGTGGAGAAAAATGAATCAAATAAGAAATCAGTTTCTTTGGGAAGGCAATTCTAATAAGAGAAAGATGCATTTAATCAAATGACAAGTGGTGTTAAATGACAAAAAGGTGGAGGCCTAGGCGTGAGAAACTTGAAATTGCACAATAAGAGCTTGCTTCTTAAATGGTTATGGAGGTATATGCTGGAAGGAGATGAAATACGGAAGAAGTTGATCAATGCTATTTATGGTAACAAGGATGAGCGGAGACCTTCTCATTTACACTAGAATGCTAGGGGAGACATACCTTCTCAGTTACACTAGAATGCTAGGGGAGACATATGGAAATGTATTAGTAAATTATGGGAAGAATTTCTAGAATATACTAAATTAGAAGTTGGAAATGGGCAGAGAATCAAGTTTTGGACAGATTTATGGTTAGGGGAGGAAAGCTTGAAGTCTAAATTCACTAATCTGTTCAATTGCTCAATAAACAAGGGTGGAACTATTGCGGACTTTCATTCAGATTCAGGATGGCATATTGAACTTAGAAGAAACTTGAATGATTGGGAGATTGAAGATTACTGTCTGCTACTTCTGCTACTTCAACAGTTAAATTCAGTCTCTATTGATCAGGGAAAGGTTGATGGACTAATCTGGGCAGGTGGTGAAGGGAAGAAGTTTTCAGTAAAAAGTTACTATGATTTGTTGATAAATAAGTTTGGAGTTGCTGATTGGCCCTGGAGGATGATTTGGAAGACAAAAGCACCAGTAAAGGTAGCATGCTTTGGTTGGATAGCAACTTGGGAGGCATGTTTGACTCAAGATAATTTGCAGAAAAGAGGTTTTAGCTTATGCAATAGATGCTATCTATGTGAAGGAGCCCAGGAAACAGTAAATCATCTCTTCCTGCACTGCATAGTATCTAGACAGTGTTGGGATCTATTTTTAAGCTTGCATGTCATATTTTGGGTGATGCCACAGACGGTGAGGATCTTGTTGGTAGAGTGGAGGTCCGTGAGGATACCCCGAAAGCTGAAGCAAATATGGAGGACCATCCCACTGTGCATCCTTTGGAAGGAACAAGGCTTGTTTTGAAGGGCATAGAATTCATATTTCTAGAATTAAGAATAAGTGTTTTCACAACCTATATTATTGGTGCAAGCGTAGTTGTCCAGCGAATGTGCATCAGTTTTTGGATTTTCTAAATTTGTTAGGAGGGATGTAAGTGTGGTTTTTTTTTTCTCGGAATATTTCCTGTAACGTACTGTACCATCTTGGTACCTTATTAATAAACTTTACCTTATCAGAAAAAAAATAGTAGCACAAACGCTGAAGTCATATTTACAAGTAAAAAAATTGTGTCCTTGTTCTATCTTACAAAAAGTCTAGATTGTCAAGTAGAGGCTCATGCTGTTGTGATTTTGTTGAGACAAATGGATTGCTTCTTTCCTAGTTTCTTGTGTCCCTAGCCCGCAATACCTCTGACTTGCTGTAGAGTTCCCCATTTTAAATTTTGAATGATGTGGGTGAAGATCATTGCTGACAGTAATGGCATAATTTATATCAAAGTACTCCTATGCTTCTACATTGTGCTCTTGGGGTAAATGAAAGTTGAGATACTCTGCAGGACATACTTGCACATTCTCTTTCCCTATGATGCCTAATATTTTCTTGGTTGTTTCTTGTCAAATTTTTTATCTTTAGGAAAAAAAAAGTTTCACATCAAGTTGTTTTTAACCATCATAGGTAGCTTAGTGAATCATAGCGTTGATAGAAAATTGTCCATCCATTAGACATGTATGTCATCGGAAAATGATATCTAACGTCATATCATTTTGCTTTGCTCCTCTATTTTGAGAAGATAAAAGGGCTACATGTGTTAAGAACAAATACGTATCTGACCATCTTGTAGTATTTTATTTCATGTAGGGGTAGAAGTCACTAAGTTCGACTTACTGCTGCTATAATGATACACATTGACATAGAAACATATTAAATTTGTTTTTGGATAACCGTGGTGTCCGGACCAGCTTGCATGCATCTTGACTAATTCCACGGGGTACCTGCTACCTCCTACTTGCGTATCTCTGTCCTCTTAAGGCTTGAACAAAAAGAAAGAAATTGCCTAGTGTTTTTGCCTCCGCTGGAATTTGAACCTGTGACCTCATGGTTCTCAACCCACACTCTTGGGGGCTAGAAACATATTGATTCTAATGAAATTAATGACATGGAAAAGAACATCTACACAAAAGTACATAAAAGCGAGATACTAATCATTTATGATATAACAAGAATAATAAAAATTTGAAACAGTTAAAGTTGAAACCCAATGAGTTAGATGGTGTTATAATTGTTTGAATACCATAACAAGAATTAGGTTCTGGTTGACAGTAATTATTATGTAAATGGGTTTTTGGAGAATGAGAAGTGTAAGATGGAAGAGGAGGGAGTAATAGGTTATCTCTGTACTATGTGGAATGCATGGATGATGATTCGTCCACCTTCATATTTTCGTTGTTAGTAGGTTTTCTTAGTGAATCACTAGTAAAGTGGATCCTGGTGTCCATCTGGTGTTGGAACACCTGTTACGTAACAATAGCAGTGCTATTCTGATTACAACTGATCATGTCATAATAAGTATACTTATAGTTAACGTTATAACACAATCATTTGTGTATTGGGAAAAAAGAATGAAGACTAATGTGCTTTTGTGTCATAGCATCTGCTTTTTATAACTTCAATGCACTAAGAGTCACCTCCTACTGATCCCCATACTTCCGTTACCTATTGATCTGTGTTTCTTCTGCAGATGAACATCTCATGCAAGCAATGAACCAGGAATGACAGGGATACCATGATGGTAACTGAGTGGTATATAGAAGCTGTGGTATGAGCCATTGAAACAACAGCTAAGTGTAGTGAAGGGCATACATGTATTCTAGATGGGTTGCCATATGTTATGAAGTAACAGAATGATTTTAGGTCTGTTATATAATGCCATGGTCAAGGAAAGCTTTGCTAACATTATATTATCGTAGTCTAGTTTTTGTCTGCATAGGCCTATTTGTAGATTATTGTTTCATGTAGTGGCACTTTAGTGCTCTTGTAAAATTAAACGGTAGTAATTTAACGTGTGATCATGTAAAAAAGGTTCTATTGACACACTGGTGCTGGAATTGTGAATGAACAACTTAATTATTCTTTAGCCGTTCATTTCATTGCCAATTTAGGTTGTGGCCGACATTGTAATAGTGTATTTGCCTTTTCAAGGATATTGAAGTTAAAATAGAAATGTCTTGTGTTGGAAGTGTCTTGAGAAGCATGTATTTCATCAGAGCATTTTCTCTTACCACTTGTAAGTTGTAACTAGGACAGAGAAAGGACAATACTTGGCAGTTGGAAATGTAGAGGAAAGGGCAATGACTCTGGCCCTTTGTAGGGTCATCCATATGCGCCTAATGCAATGCATGTTAATATGTATATATTACTGCGCCTACAAGGACCACATATTCATACGCCTGTACTAGGGTGTTTTAAGTTTTTTATTAATTTGGTTATTTATAAAATAATTACAAGTATGTTTCTACAATAAACATTAACCAATAACCTGAAAAAATAAAAACTAATATGTTATTACACGTTAAACTACATGATAATTTTACACTACGTATATATCTTGAGAATTTGAGTTTTGTACACCGGAAATATATTAATTTTTTACATTGTTAGGTTAAACTAGGCTGGCCAACGGGGCTGGGGTCTGAGGGTAGGGCGGGGCTGGCGGGGTCTGCTGCCACCCCGTCCCGATCCAGAGGGGTCGGAGTTGGGGTCGGGTGAGGTCGGGGGTTGGTCATTTTTTTTATTTTTCCTTAAATTAAATAAATAACACACACACAACAGGATAGTTTAATAAAAACATTCCAAGGCTGTTTTTGTGCCTCTTATATTATTCGACTAGAAGTATGTTTTTTTTTGTAATACAATTTCAAAATTGCAACTTCGTGATATTGAAAGTTGCAAATAAATAACATAGTAAAATTACAATTAAAAGAATTACATTTTCTAGTTTCTTTATAATTTCTTGTGGTTCTTCGGTTATGGCGGCCGAAAAAGCGCTTTCAGACGCTGTTGATGACGCTTGAATGTTCAACACATATCGGGCCATCCGAGATAGTGTTGGAAATGTCTTCTAATTCTCCCTCCAGTATTTTAGCAAGTCTTCATGTCCCTCTTCATTGAGAACTGCTTGGTACGATAGAACACCCTGCAAAACAAAAATATCAACCTCGTTAACCGGTTGACCTTATACCTGATCCGGGACAGTATGTGAACCTTGTCCCGACTGAGAGAGCATTGGAGCACCGACTTTCTAGCCTCGTATTCCTCTCACCTAGCTGTGTGAATTTTTTTACATGCTTAAGTAAACCCCTGATCTTTTCCTATTTTAAATTTATAAACATTATTACAAATTTGACATCTAGCTAATTCATTCTCTTGGTCCCAAATCATAAAAAGCCCATACATCTGATTTTAATTTTTATTGTGGTGAGCCTCGTCTCATACTAGGGGGAATAGGAGGCGTTCCAGTTCCAGTTTGAGGTGCACTAGTGGGTGTGTCATCTAGATTATCTTCTAAATTAAAGTCTTGTTGAGTTCCAGAAAATAGCTCCGCGTTACCTCTACTAAAAGAATCATTACCCTTACCCTTACCAATCATACCTCTAAGTGCTTTTATTTAATTATGTAAATAAATAATTACATATGATAAAATTAAGCGCGCTAATTAAAGTAAAGAAACAACAATAATTTAATGAAGGAATGAATGTACCAAACGCCGACGTAATGCCGACGTGCAATCGAGAGGTTGAAAATTGAAACTTTGCTCGATAGATGATCCTCAAGCTAGTTGTCAACTTCACTCCCAAGTGAATAAATAAAATTGAGTATTTAATAGACAATGTAAAGAAAATGAGAGATTGTAGGAAGATTTGTGAGAAAGAATGAAGTATTTATAGTTGGAAAAATTAGGTTAAAGTGTAAATATAATAACTTAGGGGTTAAAAATAAATATTATGGGACAGGGGGAAGGGCAAAGCCGTTGTGCAACGGCTAGAAGGGGTCGGGGGGGGGGGGGGGTAGGGGTGTGGGAAGGGTCAGTGCGGGGTCGGATCAGTGTTGGGATCGAGAAAAATTCATGACCCGTACCAATACAGGGTCAGGTGGGGTCGGATAACCCCGCCCGGTTGGCCAGCCCTAGGTTAAAGTTACCTATAACAACAGGTAGCAATCTAGTAACATGAAAATAGAGTAAAGAAACTGCAATGACATTTTAAATCTAACTGCTAATGTAAAAAAAATTACACTGTAATATACATAAATATTTTTAAGGTACATGGATTTGCATGCTCACATGACACCTCAACTGAGAAAGTAATTATCTTCCTAAAAATGCTACTTTCAAACGTGAGAAGATGACAAAAAGGTATCTTGGGACACCAAGGAGACACTATTTTTGGAACATAAAATATCCCAAGTGTGTGTCTTTGTCGTTTTTTTTGTTTCTGAAGGGCGCGTACTACTTCTTCTTTCGAATCGACGCAGAACTTCGACACAATACCGCAAATCACGCCACCGATTAACCACACTGATGCCCATTTCATGATGCGCCAACCAAAAAGGTTTATGCAGGATCAACTCGCGACCATGGCCCCGCGCCATCGATACACCAACTTGACTACCCTGGTAATACAAGGGATTAAAGAAAGTACAAAAAAAGAAAGTAAAATGCAATATCTTGTCAATTAAGCAAATTCTTGAAGGGTTTGTTACTTTGGTTGATGTTTATGCTTCAGAACATCATAATTCACATTTTAGAAGGAAAAAAAAAAAAGAAAATGTAGAAGAAAGTTGTGGTCTAATACGAAATGCAACACAAAGAACGACTAGAAATATTTGGTAGGACGTCAGTATCCAAAACTCAGAGATTCAAACATTTTAATTTGAGAAGGTTTTAACCAAGTAATTTTCATTGCTATAGCAAATATTCCCTCCATTTCTTTTTACTTGGGCCTTGTTGACTTCGTACTCGCTTAAAAGATTGTCTATTAGGGAATTATAATGCTAAATTATTCTTATTAATTATATTTTTAAAATCTAAATTTGACTACTAGCAATTCATGTAGTTATTTAATGATAAGGGTAATTTTACAAGAAATTTCATTATATATAACAAAAGTGGTTTGAAAGATATTCGACAAAATTAAATTTTATAAAGACCGTAAACATTAGTTGGACCAACAAAGTTGTGGTCGAGTGGTAAGTACTCATTCATCATTAATCAGAGATTTTGGTTTGAGTTCTAAGTATAGAGTCGCCTATGTTAGGAAGTTTATCAACAATGTGAAACTTCCCGGCACAAATTCAAATTTAATCAAACTCTAATATGAATACTGACAACATTATACTTCAAATGAAACGTAGTACGGTCATAGCAACAATAAAACCCAACAAAGGTTGAGGTCTATCCCACGAGGAGAGTGTGTGCTAAGACGTCAAATTGTATGTAAATTTGTAATTTTCTAAAGTAATATTCAAATAAAAGAGTGATTGAGTAATTAATTCTAAGTTTTAGACTATTTTACTAAAATTTTAAATGCAAGAAAATATTTTGTTGGTTTTCAATTAAAAGAGAGACCAGGGTTGTAATCTCAATATGACATATCTAATTCATGAATATAAGTATCTTGCTTAAAATACATGAGATTGGTGATTATGATTCAATTGCTAAATACTCCACTAAAATCTTTCAATTCTAGCCAGCTTTTTCTTGTGAGTTTTATCAAACATAAAGGAATAAAAAAAGACCCCATTGTAAAATAAAAGTTGAATTCTCCCTATTCCTAGTTCGATTTTGTTAATCAAACAGTAATAATTCTTTAATATACTCAATTCCTTACTACTTGTTAATTATCCAAACCAATTTTTCCCCTTCCAAGCAAGAAATAGATATGTAGGGCTTAATTTAGTGTTTGCAACCACCAAATTGACAAATAAAAATGTAAACAAGTAGATAATCAAAACTCAAATATTAATAAGCAAGATTAACTAATACTCATTCGTATTAATGCCATGAGAGTTAACAACCACAATCTATGGAGTTTAACTACTCATACTAGAAATAGAAAATACAAGATAAAATGAAAACAAAGACATAATCATTTTCTTTGATTATTCTCATTCATTAAAAATGTATATATACAAGTTACAATAGGAAAATTATTTTCATGTTCTTCATCTAAAACTCTATTCTATTTGGAGACTAAATATACAATTATGGTAATAGTACAAGACTAATTAAGGTACAAGACTAATACACAATATACAAGGTGAATATCCGAGATGGGCTACTGCCCGAGATGGGCATGCTGCCCATTAATCCGTGAAGTTCTATTCTTCCAATATACACAAGTATACATGTGTATATCATGTGTATACTTATGTATATTTAACACACACCATCATAATGGATGGTCTTCGTTGAGACGAGATATAAAATCTTAAAAAAAAAAGGCCAGGAAGACCATTTGTAAAGATGTCTGCAATTTGATATCTGGAAGAGATATGACAGACGCGTACCTATCCACGAGCTACTATTCTAGAACAAAATTAATGTCCATCTCAATATATCTAGTGTGTAATACCCCATTTTAACCAGAGTAGAAACGGTGTACTACGTATGGTTGATTCCTAAATTTATTCAAGGAGTCGCCACCTAATTATTTTAAAGATGAATTAAGACATCTACTTAGCAAAAATCTGCTAAAAATAACTCCAATTAATGGTCTATAAAACTTAATGAGATTCTAGGTAAGAGTTCTTTATTATCCTAAAGGGAAGGGGTTAGGCATCCTCTAAGATCCGCTAACTTGCGGTTATCCGGTCAAACTAGGTTAATTATTGTGCTAACATGTATTCTAAAGGTACTACAAATATTAAACTAACTAAGAAGATATTTAAACTAGGCATGCAGATATTTAAATAAAGTATATATTTAACAAGATTGTAACGCAAGCAACAATCATATAAAGAGGGAGTGAAGAGAACTTAACGGTATTTTCGCTTTTATTTTCTTTTTCTGCACAGGCTTTAACTTCGGGATGTGTCTCCGGGTACCTGCAAAAACAATTAGTAAAAGAGTTAAAAAACACCAAATCATTCTCGAAATGAGATGTCAAAGTGTAGTAATTAAAGTGACTCAAATAAATATATACAGAATCAACCAACAAGCGAATACAATATCGAAAGACAATATCGAGAGAGAGTGAGGGATCAGAGAAAGGCGAGGCAAAAACAATGGGCCCAATGCGATTTTACTTTACCTCATTTCACCTTGTGTATGATCGAATCTCTTAACACTCTTAATACGAGACGAAAAGTTGTTTTAAAATGGTTTGTTTCCCATTTTGAAGAAAGTGCAAAGTGTACCAGAAATAATTCAATGTTAGAGCTAAAAAATGATTTGTTTCCCATTTTTGAAGAAAGTGCAAAGTGTATCGAATGTGTTTCTTTTTTAAGAAAACTAATGCAAGTAGTCAAGTCCTTGGAACGTTTAAAAGAATGACCTATCAAGTTTGAAAATGAGGAAGTAGTATTGCTTTACTTTTGGTAAGTTATGTGATTCATTCAAGAAGTCACTAGTCTGCCATTTGCATCATATCCCACATACCTGAGCCCCACTTGGGGTGACGATTCCATTTGAGCTCTGCTTCGCGCGTTGACTCCTTCGCTCGTCATAGTTGAACTCCAAGCAATGTTGTTCCATTGTGATGTACATGTAGAGGATATTCAAAGAAGTGAGAGTATGTCCGTTCTTAATATTTGACTAATAAAAGTAAAAAATGAATAATATAGTCATAAAGATTCTTGATCGAATTAAACACATAAGGAAAATAATTTCTGGATGTGTAATTTCCACTCTTTTACTTTTATCGTTTTCAGCGGATCTTGAATAGATTTACAACTCATATCACAAGTAAATTAATTGGGTCTTTAAACAAATTTTTTAACCGAGCATATGACGATGACATCGAACGGAACCCGCCATGGAACCAGGATCTCTGTTTTGTGCGTGAATAGTATGGAAGCAGAGGACAGATGGTTGATATACGGTCATGGTGGAGACTTGGAGAAGTTATGGTTGTTTGAGATGAGATGGTTTTGGAAGAAAAAAAAGTAGTTATGGCGTTGTGATCGAAGGATAAAGAGACTATGGAGAGTGTAGGGGAGCTCTCGTTCTGGGTGTGCCGCCGAGATGATAGAGAGAAAAAAATGGGTTTTCACCTCAGGGGGAAGCTGCGGCTGAAGAGGTTCTTATGGATTAGGGATTCCTTTTAAAATAGAAAAAAAAAAGACGTTGGGGAGGGAGTTGGGCTGGCCAAGGGAAAGGGAATGAGATGCACGGTTTGGGTTGTTGAATGGGAGTGTTGGATGATTTAGGGGAGGTTTAATGGGCTTTGGAAATTTATTTTGGGTTGTTTTGGGTTAAAGATTAAAATAAAATTTGGTTTAAATTGAGATAAAATTAAAAAATAAAAACATAGATTGGGCACCCTTTTATTGCAAAAATTGGAAAATTCGGGTCAAAATTGGGTGTCAACATAGTGCGCTGGTGTTGAACCGGATTCCCAGAAAGGTAGATGACACTAACATTATCACAATAAACCAAGGTAGCTTTCTCAATAGGACAATGAAGTTCTAATAGAAGATTACGTAACCAACATGACTCGGAGACCACATTGGCTACCCCTCGATACTCGACCTCTGCACCAGAACGGGATAATGTAGATTAACGTTTTGCAGACCATGAGACCAACTTATTACCAAGAAATATACAATAGTCAGACGTAGACAGTCTGGTGTCAGGCAGCCACCCCAATCAGAATCTGTATATGAGACAAGTGTAGACGTCAACGAAGGATATAAATGCAAACCATACTCAAGTGTCTCCTGGATGTATCTAATAATGTGTTTAAGCGCATTCGTGTACTCAATCCTGGGATAATGCATAAACAAACACACATACTGTACGACATATGTAATATCCGGTCGCGTGAACTTGAGATGTTGAAGGGCCCCTGCAAGACTGCGATAGCGGGTCGGATCCTCATATAGGGAACCAGCCGCAACACCCAACTTGAGTTTAGTATCAACTGGAGTGAAGATGGACTTACAGGATGAAATCTCAGCCATCTCAATGATCTCAGATGCATACTTCCTCTATGATAAGAACAATCCACCCACATGACGAGTGACATCAATTCCTAAAAAGTAACTCAAGGGTCCCAAGTCATTCATAGCAAACTCAGAACTAAGCATTGTCATGATAGACTGGCGTAACACATCAGATGAAGTAGTCAAGATAATATCATCCACATATAAGAGTATATAAGCCAATGACGAACCACGACGATATATGAATAATGAATTATCAGACCTGCTGTGAGAGAAACCAATAGTAGACACAAAATCTGCAAACCTTTTATACCAAGCCCTCGGGGGCTGCTTAAGCCCATATAAGAACTTCTTCAATAAACATACATGATGAGGATATTTGGGATCCCTAAACCCCAAAGGATGATGCATATATAATTATATATACTGTCTCTTTGAGGTCACCATGTAAGAAAACACATCTAACTGATGGATGGGCCATGTTTTGAAAGAGCCAAGCTGAGCACAGTCCGAATGGTAGCCGGTTTGACCACCGGACTAAACGTCTCACTAAAATCCACACCAACCTGCTGAGTCTTATCATCACCTACAAATTGATCGTTATATCTTACAAATGAACCGTCAAAATTGTCCTTATGAGCAAAAATTCACATAGACAGAATAATATTAACACCAGGTGGACGAGAAACCAACTCTCATGTCTTACTATCAATAAGAGCATTATATTCATCAGTCATAACAATTTTTCAATCGGGTCATTTAAGGCAGACACGAGATTATGGGGGTAAGAGTGATTTAAGAACATTAGAATTTAAATTAAAATATCTTTTTTGTTTAAAAATACCCCGTTGACTACGAGTGACTGGTCCATGACTCGGGGCTGAATTAGATGAATTTTGGAAAATTACGAGAGATGGGATAAGTGGCTAGCGAGCTGGCCCACGCCCGTAATCGCAGTGCGAGCAATGAGACGCGAATCGACCAATTCCAGTATTGGGCTGGACTAGCCCAATGGCTGAATCTGGCCCAGTGACGAGAAGAGGGAAAGTGGACCGAGACAGTGGCGTGGGACCAACGGGCAGTGGGCGGGACATGTCCGAAAGATGATGAATAATATACGGGGATATACCATCATCCAAAAAATTATACGAACTAGGAACGAGACTATTTACCTTAGCAAACGAAAATTGAGACTCATCAAATATTACATGACGAAAAATAATTATTCGATTAGACGATAAATCAAAACATTATAACCACGATGATTTGATGGATAATCAAAAATACACAAGGGGTAGAACGGGCCTGAAGTTTGTTAATTATGGTGGACGGAAAAAATGGATAACACAAGCACCCAAAACCCCTAAGATGTGAATACGAAGGAGTCCTATTATATAAAATTTGAAGAGGGGACGAATATGTCAAACCTTTGAAAGGAAGAATGTTAAGAATATTTGTAGCAATTTGTAGAGCATGATGCCAAAAAGACGGGGGTACGGAAGTATGAATCAATAACGTTCGGATAATGTTATTAATGGTACGAATTTTGTGTTCGTCTTTCCCATTTTGTGAAGACATATGAGGACAAGAAAAACGAAAATCGATCCCATTTTTATCACAAAAATTCCCTAAACACCCCCATTGTCATATTCTTTACTATTATCACATTGAATATTTTTTATTTTTCGTTCGAATTGAGTTCTAATGAATGCTCTAAATTTTAAGAAGATGAAAAAACTTGAGATTTTTTCGCTATTGAAAATGTCCATAAAAATTTAGAATAATCATCAAAAAATAGAACATAATACCGATGACCCATAGAATTCAGAACAGAAAACGTTCATAAATCACTATGAATAGTATCAAATGACATTAAAGTATAAGAAGTAAAGTCTACAAATGGAAACTTAACAATTTTTCCTAAGGAACAAGATTGACAATTCAGAGTATTACGTGTACCCTTACAAGAGATAAATTTATTTTTATCTAAGACAGATAAAATGGTCAACCCCGGATGACCTAGACGAGCATTCCACAAGGAAGGAGCAAGAGCTGCAAAAATGGAAGGCATGACTTGACGCGAGAAATCGAGACTTGGTGTGATTGGATAAAGATCTCCCCTACTGTCACACCTCAATAGAGGACTCCCTGTCTTGAAATCCTTCACAGAAAACCCAAGAGAATAAAAATTAATAGAAATCTAATTATCAGTTGTGAATTTACGGTCAGACACCAAATTTTTAATCAATTTTGGGGCATGAAGGGTATTTTTCAAAACAAGTGGTGCAGGGGGGGACAAAGTTTTATGACCATAACCCCGAATTGGAATTGAATTACCATTACCAATAACTATACAACGACTACTGCTCAAATTGGAATAAGACGAGAGAGTACCTTGATCGGAGGTCATGTGTGTTGTCACGAACAAAACTCCGGGACCGCGACTGGTGCCCTACCTGGGCACCCCCTCTTATACCCTCACATCCCTTTCAAGACATAGGTCAAATAATAAATGAAACTGTATATGTAGCAACAAGGAAAGCCGATGAGGCTGCCGGGAACATCCCTACAACACCGTAGTACAACTGGTCAATAATATATATACACAACTCCCGCAAATCCAGCCCACATATGAATACAAACCTCTAAGAGTTTGGACAGTAACCTATGATGGGATAGGGCCCCGCCACACCCCTGAATGTACGTAAGCCTACCATATCAGGGTCTGTACCAACATGACAAGCTTCCGAAATAATGGAGCTTTCCCATGAAAACTGAGTAGAGATCCCAAGAGCGAGGATCACCAAATTGTGTACCTAAACATGCGGCATGAAACGCAGCCCCCCGAAGGGGTCAGTACAATAAGTACTAAGTATGTAAACATAAAATACAGTTAATAAACCATAACTGGCCAAAAGATGACAGGGACAAGTAAAAACCTTACCAGCTCCAACCATGCCATATAAAATAAAATCCAATTGTACCTTGTATCACTGTACCACTGTACTACTGTACTTTGTATAAACAATTGAGAGTCAACTAAGCCTTTTAAAAATATGCCATTTTAAAAAGTAAGATCCACCGTGTCATTTCAAATTATGAAATAAATACCATTTCAAAATATGAAAGCCATGTCAGGGTCATCCGCCATCAGAATCATTATGCAATTCCAACCATGGGTCTTAGACCCGCAATATCAAAGCGTGCCCATGGAATTCCTTCATCACTGTCGGCATGCACAAAGTATAATATATAACATGCCCGTGGAATTCCTGCATCTCGGGAACATGTCATCATGGAGAGCTAGTCCATGAAATAATAATATCACCCGGGGATTGAACCCGCATCATGGCCGCACACCCACAGAATTCCTTCATCGTGAAATCATGTCCATGGAACAATATAGTGGAAGCATGCCCATGTAATTCCTCCATCATGTAAGCACGTCCAAGTAAATAACACAATAAGATGGCCGACCCTCCAATGAGGGAGGCGGTGGTATAGAAATATAACACTTGCACGAAAGGCTATCATGAACGAAAATATGCAAGTTTAAAATATTCTTTGACTCTTATTATCATAAAATGAATAAACCATCATTTTAACAAATCAAGACAATTACCTTGCCTTTCTTTTTAAGATAATACCATGCCTTCCTTTTCAGGACAATATCATGCCTTCCTTTTCAAAAACATTTAAAATGAACTTTTCTTTTAGAAATCCCAGGGTACTATATCTAACAACTTCCATTTTATGAGCCGTGATTAATATATCATGAGATTTTATCTAGTCAGTTGTGATCCTAGAAAATATAAAACGAACTGGTTATATCTTAGCTTCTATGCAGGTGGAAATTCTACTCATTTCGATATAATTTATTATGGATTCTTTTTTTTTCATTAACGCTGCAGTGGCTTGTTCGATGCTTTTTCTCATTAGTGCTATAACTTAGCAAGATCAACTCGACTCCAATGTTTACTAAAAGCTCTTACCAACATCTCCTATAAGACTTGGTAAAGACTTAAAAATAATTTAGACATGCCTTAAGCATAGAATCAACAACATGAATACCCTTAACTTCTAAGAGTAGAATAACTTCACTTTTTATAAAACCCAAAGTACTATTAATGAAATAGATAGAACCACTTTCTTTATAGACAAACCAACTAGAACCATGTACGTTCGCCGGTCATCTTTTTCATTTATAAACCCCAAGACACTAACACCCGTAGTATCAAGACACTCTCCACCTTTAAGATCAAGTCAATTATACTTTTAAACTCAAGTAACTTACTCTTTTAAAACCAAGACACTTCTTTTTTTTAAGATCAAGTTACTACACCTTAAGTAACCTATTCTTTCCAAATCAAGGAAACACCACAATGAAATTCGAATTCATTTAAAAAATCCTCTAGAATACGCCACAAGTAGTACTTCAACCTATAATGATAATAACACTTCTATCAACTTCATGATACTAGTATACCCTTATACTATTCAATGAATCTCCTTTCTTTTATAAAAATTTGGCAAGACTTCCCGCTTATACGCATTTCTTTTCCACCTTTCTAGAATGTCAATTTCATCAATAACCAAGACACCAATTAAGGGCACAACCAACAGTTTAACCAAAGGGGATTACACGCCTACTTGACGTGTAAAATTCAGTCCCTTAATCTACCCAAAACAGTCCACTAAAATCAGTCCATAGTCCAATGTAAAAACAGTCCTTTAGTCCGCTAAAATCAGTCCATAGTCCAATGTAAAAATAGTCTTTTATTTAGTGTTCTCGGCCAACTACTACAACCAAAACTGTTTTCATAACTTCTTATAATCCAAGTTATATTCAAATACTTTTATATAAGTTATATCCACTTGTTAACAACAAGATTTCCTTCATGCCAACATGTAATAGGTGATGTTTAACAACAACAATAACCAACGACCGACAAACACAAAATCGCTCACAATCGGCTAACATGCCAAGATTGTGACATGTACTTCTTATTCTTCATTTTTTTTAATCACAAGTTCCTTCATTAATTACTACAACATGTAATATCCAATTACTTCAAGGGGAGGAATAATTCTTACCTTAAATATGCCCAAAACAATCCACTAAAGTCGGTATATGGTTTAGTCTTAGCTCCTTATTCTTCAAGTTCCAATCACACACATGAATCTACTACAAGCTTGTAACCATATTTCCTTCTTGTTTTACTTCCACAAAGTTCATAAACAAGCCTAGGAATTTCACCTAACTTTCGGCCAAACCATGTTTGTGATCCCTTGGAGAGTTAATTTGGTTTAGAACTTGGTTAGGGTGCTTAATCTAGGAGAATAATCAACTCTTGTTCTTCATTAATGCTTGAAGAATCTCGAAAACCTCAAGGTTAAGGAATGGAGAAGAGAGTTTTGGATGAAGAAGATATTATGCAAATGTCTCTAAGTCTTGCTATCACCTCTCTTATATAGATGAAATCTTACAAGTGGAGGGGGACCTAAGTGGTCCACTTGTCTTGATGAAAATATCTCACAAATATCTTTCACACTTGTCCACTTGGATGAAAATATCTCCCTTTCTAGACATTCTTGCAATACATGTACATATACATGTACATATACATATACATATATATAATTAGAGCCTTGCTACACAAGTGGGGAGGGACACATGTCACCCTCTTACTCGCCCATAATTCCTTTCACAAAATAATAATCTAACACTTAGCCAAAATACTTAAAATTTTCGAACCCCTCCCAAAATTGTGAAATTTTGACGGGCCTCATATCATCAATTCCATTACTTCGTAATCCAATACTAAGCCCGTAAATCCACATTAGGGAATCTAACTCCGAGTTAATAAATTTTTCGTCTTCACATTTTTCCGAAATTTTCCGGAGGAAAATGTAATCATACTATCCTTCAAATATTCAAACCTTAGTTCCTTGAGTACGTTCTCATATTAATACCTTGGAAATACGGGGTGTAACATGTGTTGTAGCGCCGGTGTCCATGTACCAATTTGGGTCGGGTTGAGTCAGTCCAAGTGTGTGCATCGCGACTTCAATGTCGATTTGTGTGGATCTCACTGCCGAGAATGCCTGTGTGGGCCGGGGCCCAAGCAGTCCACCCTGCTGCCCCGGCCTAGTGGAGAAATGAAAAGGCTGACTGTTGGGCTTGAACTGATTGATGGGCCAACTGTTGAGCCTAGTATTGAACCGAGATGGTGTCCATTGGATGTTCACTGCTGGGCTTGGAAAATATGGGTTGTTTGGCCACGGCCCACGGTCCACTGCCCCAGCTCCACTGCCATGGGGGACCACTGCTGTTGGGGCCAGTGGATCGGGGTCCCACTGTTTTGGCCATTCCCGTTATCGGAACCGCCGCGTTTGCCCCCGTGATTTTTCCCATTGTTTTTACTATTATTTTTGCCGCCATTGTGATTACGATTTTGGCCCGAATGATCATTGAAACTTGGAGAATTTATGGAGGACGTCATCATGACAACGGGGCTAGTATTGGTAGCCGCCTTCTTAGCCAAACCGGTTTCTTCCAACGTAAGCATGGAGCGGGCTTGATAGAATTCCGGAAGAGGGTTACTTTGAGGAAGGATCGAAGCAACACCGTTATAGGCCTCGGACAGGCCTGCAACCATCTGTAGAACGAGACGACTATTGCTAACAGGAGCACCCACATTGTAAAGTTGATCCGTCAAATCCTTGAGTTGTTTGCAATAAGAGGAAACGTTTGGAAAATTCTCCATAGCGACTTGAGAAAATTCATGTTCAAGGGTGGTAATGCGGGAATGACTGTTATTCTGGAATATATCACGTAATCTATTCCAAGCCTCCATAGAGGATGAGTTAGGTTTCATAATCGTCTGCAAGAGGTCAAGGGAGATAGTGACATAAATCCACTGGAGAACTTTTGCGTCAAACGTGACCCATAATTTTGGATCGTCCTCTTTGGTGGGCACAACCTCTGTATTATCCTCCGTATTAGTAGCCGGAAGGATGATGTGATGGAGAACTTGATGTGTCATTGCATGAATTTTGAACAATTCTGCCCACGCCCCATATTGAACGTTTTCTAGGTCAAGAACAATAGGAAGAACGCTCTTGATGTTAGAAATTGTTAGGGCCGGCTGAAACATATTCTTATCAGTCATAGTGAATAGAACACGAAGATTTGGAGAAGGAAAATTTGGGAAGGAGGTTTCGGATTTTGAGAAGGGAAGAAAAAATCTGAGAAGAGTCTTGCTTTTTTTGGTCACGAAAATCGAGGGAGTTTGCGGAAGCAAGCAAGGAGATACCATGAAAGAAATAATCCTTTGATTATTCTCATTGATTAAAGGTGTATATATACAAGTTATAATAGAAAAATCATTTTTCTATTCTACATCTAAAACCCTATTCTATTTGAAGACTAACTATACAATTATGGTAATAGTACAAGACTAATTAAGGTACAAGATTAATACATAATATACCAAATATACAAGGTGAATATCCGAGATGGGCCTGCTGCCCATTAATCCTGTGATGTTCTATTCTTCCAATATACATAACTATACATGTGTACATCATGTGCATACTTATGTATATTTAGCAAAAAGCTCTCCAAACCTAAAAATGCATCATGCAAATCATTTTTAGTCCATTAATCATCACAAATGGAATATGAATTTATCAATAAAAGTAGCACAAGTTAGCAAAAATGTCAACTTATCAATTACTGGACCCCGAATAGAAAACTAAAAAAATAAACATTAGTTGGGATCAAAGTGGGTCTTGATCGATCTTTTTTACATCTGATTAAGCATTAAAGGATATTTGAGGAAGTCAACATAATTCTAAGATTAAAAAAAAAGGATTCTCCAATGAGCTTCTTCTCTTTCACATAACTGTCACTTTTCAACAATATCTACACTTCCTTTATGAGCTTCTTCTCTTTCTTTTTTTTAGTTCAATCTACTTATCATATACTAACAATTAACAATTTCTGAACGTAGCCCTAGTTAACAGTAGTCCAATAAAACATCTGAAGTTAACAACAAAAGCAACAAAAAAAATGGGAGCTTTCATCAAGCTGAACTCTTTTTTGGGGTCCTGGCTGTATATATCAGCAGATTTATAATGACAAACGGACTCTTAGCCACCGTAGTATTTTCAGTCGATTGTATGTTAGCTGAGATTTTGGGGAATGACATATTTTGTGACGAGTTATGTGATGCAATAATTAACTACTTTGAGAAATCATTTTACGTTAAAGTTCAATATTATCATAAAGTATACATCATTTGGTTATTTTCTTTTTCACCTAAAACTGAGTATACTAATGTTGAACTTCAAATGAGCAATAAGCCAGGATTTAGCACAACTTATCACATCTCAGGACCTGATAGCGGTTATGGGGAGGTGATCAAGAACATCCCATTCTTCCCCACCTCCAATACAGAAATGCTCCCCTTCCATCCTCAACTAGTCCAATGGACTGCTCCACCACCATAAAACCCCATGCAGACAGAGTCTACAATAGCGTCAACCACCCCAAGTCTCATGGAGAGTCAAAACCTGAATATTGAATTCTACATGATGCTAAAGGAAGAAGACTAGAAGATGGAAGATATTCAGAGAAGGAGAAGAAGAAGACGTGAAGGAGAAGAAGAGAAGGAGCGGGAGAGAGACAATTGAGAGAAGAGAGAATTTTGTATTAAGAGAATTATTGGATTACATCTATTATGTATGCATATATACAACTGCCTCATTAACTACAAAATATCTAATTATCCTAAATGTAGTTAGTTATAATGATCTAACCATAGTTAGTTGTAATACACCAATATACACAAATGTGATATTTATATTTCTACACCCCCCTCAAGCTAAGATGTATGAAGATGTTCTTCAATCCTAGCTTAGATATTAAATGATCATGCTGCATTCGACTCAATGCTTTTGTCAAAATGTGTTGCTCTTTCGAAGAGATAAAATGTGTGTTGATCAGTCCATCACGTATTCTCTAATAAAATGACAATTGATATCAATGTGTTTGGTTCTCTCGTGGAATACTGGGTTGCCAGCAATCTGCATTGCAGATTTGCTGTCTTTAAACACACCTACAGGTTGGGATAACTCAACTCCCAGTTCTTGAAACAAGCCAACTAACCACACTACTTCAGCTACGGCAGAAGCCATGGCCCTATATTCCGCTTCTGCTGAACTTCTTCCATGATATAGAGGAAGCACCATACATTTCCAAATATCCCGTAACAGATCTCCTAGTATTAACACATCCTCCCCAATCTGCATCGCAGTACATCTTAAGTTGGGGATTACATTCGGGGGAACTGGACATAAGGATGCCCATCCTCGCGCCGCTTGACATATCTAATGCTCGAGGCCCGCTCCATACGCGAGTCCTTTCGTGCTTGCATATCTTGGCCGAAAGTTAATTCCATCGCGAATGAGAAGTCTGCCTTGTAGTAGTCAGATACAGTAACCTTCAAATCAATCTCATGTACATGCCTGGATCATTCAATAGGTCATCTGAACCAGATGATGTTTCATATTTCTCAGCTATGAGTTTATCCAGTTCGATGGTGGTGAGTTTCTGATTAGGCTCCATGGGAGAAGAGGTGGGCTTAGCTCCTGCTAATCCCATATCTGAGATAAGCTCTAGTGCATATTTTCTTTGGTGCATCAATATTCCCTGTGAACTTCTTGCAAATTCAATTCCAAGGAAGTACTTTAACTCCCCCAGATCTTTAATCTTGAAAGCTGACTGTAATGACTCCTTTGTAGACTGGATAAGCACTGGATCATTACCAGTTAACAGCAGATCATCCACATAGACTAAGACCACTACAATCTTCTCCTCTTTCTGTTTAGTGAAAAAAGAATAATCCCTATGACTCTGTGTGAATCCTGATGACAATAATGATGTAGTCAACTTGATGTTCCATTGTCTAGAGGCTTGTTTCAAACCATACAAATATTTGAGCAATCTACAAACATGTGTCTGTTTATGTTTGGTATTGAAACCTTCTGGAATTGTCATAAATACTTCTTTAGATAAGTCACCTTTATCCATTTGATGTATCACCCAATGTTTCATCACAGAATGGACACCATCGCTTCCGATCAGAGCCATTTTAACCACTGGAGATAAGGTTTCCTGATAATCGATCCCCTCATTTTGATTATATCCTTTGGCTACAAGTCTTGCCTTGAATCTCTCGACCTCTCCTGATGCCTTGTACTTGATTTTGTAGACCCATCTACAACCAATTGCTTTTTCCCATCAGTCAGTTTGACCAATTCCCAGGTACTATTATCTTCCAATGCCTTTATTTCAGATTTCATAGCTGCAATCCATCTAGGATCCTTGGCTGCATCTGAGTATCCTAAGGGTCCTGTATCTATTGACACCTTTGCAACAAATTGTTGATAGGTGGAAGTGAGCCCTGTATATGTGACATTGTCAGAGATAGAATACAAACAACTGGGGATCCTTTGTTGGTGACATAGTCCTTGTGCCAAATGGGGGGCTTGCTACTTCTTCCTGATTTTCTGATTGCAGGTCCTGCCGTCTGTGGTGTATTCTACAGGTCCTCAACTTCATCTCCACATGTATTCCTGGTGTGAGTGATCAGGTCCTCAGCTTCATGTGTTTCTTGAGCTTCATTGATCAGGTCCTCAACTTCAGGTATCTCTGGAGCTGCATTAATAGGTTCTACACCTGCAGAAACTTCTCCATTCACTGGAGTCATATTAGTGACAGGAACATTGACCAATTCTTCATAACAAAATTGTTCATGTGCTTTTATATGGACTGTCTCTTCATGTTTATCATTCTTAAAAGAAAGATGTCTTCCCTGAATAGTACATCTCTGCTGATAAAGATAGTTTTATTCTCCAAATCATATAGTTTGTATCCCTTCTGTGTATGTGCATATCCCAGTAAAATATATTTGACTGCTCTTGGGCTAAACTTATCTTGTGTATATAGTATAGTAGCAAAACACAAGCAGCATATGACTCTTAAGTGACTAATATGTGGTGTCTTGTTATGTAACATGTGGTATGGAGATCTATTGTTTAGGACAGTCGATGGTATCCTATTGATAAGATATACAACAGCCTCCACACACATACCCCAGAACCTATCTGGTAGACTGCCTTGAATTTTAATAGCTCTAGTTGTTTCAAGGATGTGTCTATGTTTTCTTTCCACTACACCATTTTGTTGTGGTGTATATGGACAAGAATTTTCATGCACAATACCAAGTGTTTGAAACAACTCCCTACAGTTGTGGTTAAAAAACTCAGTCTCATTGTCTGACCTTATTCTCTGTACATTCAAACTGTGTGCTCACTTCAGTTAAAAAATTCTTCAAAACAGTAGATACATAAGACTTCAGTCTTATTAGAAAAATCCATGTTCATCTAGAGAAGTCATCCACAATGGTCAAGAAATAATTCATTCCATTGTGTGTGTCAACTCTATATAATCCCCAAACATCTAGGTGTAACAACTGAAAAGACTTTGTTGTTCTAGTAATACTAACAAGAAATGGAGATCTGGTCTGCCTAGCTAAGGGGCAAACATCACAATTATTCAAAACAAAATCAGTTTTATTCTTGAAGTAAGAGATCTTCCTCAAGACTGTCATGGGCACACCCTCTTGTGCCATGTCATTGCATCTATGTGTTAAGTAGCATTCATGCAACTTTCCATATCCCTCTCTGATCTTGGCCATCCAAGCACAAATGTAGAGTTCATTCTTCTCACTATCAATCCCCCTCTTCACCTTCCCAGATGACAGGTCCTGAAACACACAACATGATGGAAAGAAATTGACACTACAATTCAATTTTATAGTCACCCTTGATACCGAAATCAAATTAAATTTGAATTCCAGAATACATAGAACATTTATGAGGACATCACCTCTTCCCAGATTGTAATCACCAACATGTGAGATTCTGACTGAATCTCCTGTTGGCAATTGAACCTTCCCTGTCTCTTCTGTCATTAAATCATTATGTAAGTATTTAGGATCACTTATCATATGATTAGTTGCACCCGAATCAATGATCCATTGTAGTAATTCTTCAGTAGTTCTTATACCTGCCTATTTGCACTATGGTTTCTGCTCCTTTTCATCCAGCATATTAAGGATCTGTTGTCTCTGACTGAGAGTGAAATATTCCTGTTGCTGTTGCTGTACCATCTTTGCTCTAGACTGTGATGCACCAAACACCTGCTCTGGACCTTCCAAACCACCTGTTACTGCATAAGCCTTTTTCTGTTTTGTCTTGAAATCATCTGGATATCCAATCAACTGATAACTCCATCTTCCAAGTGTCCTTTCTTCCCACAGTGATTGCATTTCATCAGTTTAAAGCAGTCCAATCTATAATGTCCCTTCATGTGACAAAAGTCACATATAGCATTAGGATTGAAGGCTTTCTTTGCTTGTGGCTTCCTCCATATCCCCCTTTGTTACCTCCATTTCTTGTTGTGAACATTGCAGATGACTCAATATTATCATGTACTGCCTTGCTCCCACCTGCTAGAATTCTTTGGCTCTCTTCTTGGTTGACCAGTGCATATGCTTGATTGAGATTGGGAATTTGCTGCATCATAAGGACTTGGCTCCTTGTATGGTTGTAACTCTCATTCAGGCCCATAATGAACTGCAATAGTCTCTGATATTGCAAGTGATTAACGAATTCTTTCGACCTGGGACATCATGATGGTGGAGGTATGATAGAGTCATACTCATCCCAAAGATCCTTCAACTTCGAGTAGTATCCTGTGACAGACATTGCTCCCTATCTCAAGGTGAAGATTTCTTTGTGAAGTTGAATGCTCTTGAGCTATTTACTTTGTCGAACCTTTCTTTTAATTCTTCACATATGTTGTGCGAGTCAGCATTATACAACATTCCTGTCAATAAACTCTTGCTAACATTTCCCATTAGCCAAGATACCACGATAGCATTGCACCTGTCTCACACCCTCGCCAAATCGTCATTATAGTGTTCTCTTTTGACATTTCCATCAATGAACCCCATCTTGTTTTTCCCTAACAGTGCTAACTTCATACCCCTACTCCATATTGTATAATTGTTCATTCCACTCAAAATGATCCCAAGCGATAATGAACCAGCTGCATCCGCCAGAAACAAATATAGAGGATGATTATGATCCACATTGTTCCTTGAATTAGTTGTATCTCCTACCACATTTGTTTCACCATCCTCAACCATTTTTGATATAGTCATATCCTATTCTGATTTTAGATACAGAATTTTTCAATCGATTTCTTTAATTTGTTCTCAGTCGACTACGGAAAACAAATCCTGATATAAAATCTTCCAGATTTCACTTCTCCATATTTCAATAGAACAAGCATATAATCCTAGATCTTAACTATATGTAAGATCACATGTAAGATTTAATTGCATGTAACTTGATTACCTTCAACATGACAGAATTTCACCATATCCTTCTGATTCTGTCACTTGTAATCAATATTACCTTCAATCCTCGAAATCTTCAATCACCCATTCACACAGATCTACGATATCACCTTCAATCTTTCGTATCTTTAATCACAAAATCAATTCGCATAAATATACACTTCGCTATTCGAATTCCTCAAACAAACTGTGTTGCATGTCACCAATTCCTTGCGACTCGTCTGATATGTTCATGAATTTGCATAATTTCTCTAATTGAATCCCGCGTGATACAATTGGATCTTTCGTGTACCACGACTTTGATACCATATTGAATTCTACATGATGCTAAAGGAAGAAGACAAGAAGATGGAAGATATTCAGAGAATGAGAAGAAGAAGACGTGAAGGAGAAGAAGAGAAGGAGCGGGAGAGAGACAATTGAGAGAAGAGAGAGAATTTTGTATTAAGAGAATTATTGGATTACATCTATTATGTATGCATATATACAACTGCCTCATTAACTACAAAATATCTAATTATCTAACTACATCTAACTATAGTTAGTTATAATGATCTAACCATATTTAGCTGTAATACACTGAAAGAGCCAACTATGGAGGCTTTGAGATGCAACAACAAAGAACTGGAAATAATGCTCACCTCCATAAAGGTCTCAAAGTCAGATGTAATAACCCTGGACAACCTGAGGTTGGTAGAGTTCAATGGCCTAAGGAGCGAAATGCTCATAGTGCTATGCCCTAGAATACTGACCAATTATGCCCTAGAAATCAAATTCTCAGTGGATCTATAAGAGAACTTTGCAACAATGTTAAATCCAACACTGAAAAGGCCAGTAGCCCAACCCATAACCCATGCATGCATGAAGAGGAAATGGAAGTGGGTAAGGATGGAGGAGGCAAACCACCGAAAAATGTTATTAATGAACTTCATAATATGGAATGCTAGGGGTGCTAACAACTTGGGGTTCAAAAGGCACTGAACTATCATGATAGGACTTCATAAGTAGAATATGCTTTGCTTACTTGAAAGTGTAGGTCGGCCGGGTCGACGACCCGACTCGCCCCGGCCCCAGCCCGACACGACCCGCCATTATTAAAAAAAAACGGATCGGGGCTCGAACCGGCGATGAGGTCCGTCCCTCCGACCCGACATCGCCAGGCCCCGATCCCGACCCCGCCCCGACCCCGCCCCAGTCCCGCCCCAGTCCAGCCCTTTGCAGAAAATAGTCGTTGTCCAACGGCCATTTTTGGCCTCCCCCAACCCCCCTACCCCCTTTATATTTATTTTTAACCCCTAAGTTATTATATTTACACTTTAACCCAATTTTTCAACTATAAATACCTCATTCCTCTTCTTATTATTTTCACAAATCTTTCTACTCTCTAATCTCTCAATCAATTATCAATCAATCTCTATACAACATTGTCTACTACATATTCAATCTATTTATTAATTTTGAGAATTGGGAGTGAAGTTGACAACTAGCTTGAGGATTATCTATCGAGCAAAGTTTCAATTTTCAACCTCTCGATTACACGTCGGCGTTTGGTACATTCGTTCTCTCATTAAATTATTATTTTGTTTTTATTTCATTTAGCACATTTAATTTCATTATCTTTAAGTCTTTAACTATTTATTATCATAATTAAAATGAAAAGAGCAAAAAGTCTTTTCGGCAAGGGTACTTCTTCTAGTAGGGCGGGTAACAAGGGCAAGGGTACTTCTTCTAGTATTCTTGTTCCAACTATTCCTAGACAAGATGATTTTATAGATCCTGGAATGTTTCCTGAAATACCATATGATCTTGACACAAATGATTATCCTCAAATTGAAAAAGATTTTAATTTAGATGACACTCTAGATGATGATACACCTACTAATGAAGATGATGATACACCCACTAGTGAAATGCCTCATATCCCCCCTACTATGAGACGAGGTCCGGCAAAACGACCATTAAAATCAGTTGTATGGAAATATTTTGACAGGGACGTAGCTAATCAAGTAGCTGTATGTAAAACTTGTAAAAATGTTTATTATTTTAAAACTGGACAAGGTCATGGTGGGACTGGCGTTAAGGAAGACACCTATTGCAAAAACACAAAGTCTTGCATGCCCAATACATGATTGAAAAAGATGGTGAGAAAGTGTCCTCTCAATCGGAACAAGGTTCACATACTGTTTCAGAAAAAGTACAGGGTCAAATTAACCCTATGACGGGGGGAGTTGTAGGCCCTAAATACGATAAACATAAAGATAGGGAATCACTAGCAAAATTAGTTGCTGTGGAGGGTTTGCCCTATTTCCTGAATCTCCTGATTTTATTCATTATATTAGAGATATGTATAATCCTGCTTATAAAGGTTTTCCTAGATCAACTGTTAAAAGAGATGTATTTAAATTTGCACATGAATATCAACAGTATTTACGTTATGCATTATATCATTTAAATTGCAAAGTCGCTCTAACTTCTGATATAGGTCGTAGTACTAACGGCCATGATTATTTAACGGTAACCTGTCATTGGATAGATTATAAATGGTCTATGCAAAAACGTATTTTAGCATATAGATATATAGATAGTAGTAATCATGGTGAGTTTATTTGAGAAAATATTTATTCGATCTGCGATTACTTTAATAACCGATAAAGTTATGAGTATTACATTAGATAATGCATCTTCTAACAATTCTGCTATTAGTATTTTAAGAGATGTTTTAACTCCGTCTTTTCCAAAACATTTTCATATCAAATGTGCGTGTCATATTTATAACTTAGTGGTCTTTCACTTTTTCAAGATATTCTTGAAAAAATACAATTTGCTATACACTTTATTTTTAAAAATAATAGAATTCAACAGAGAAAAGAATATAAAAAAACTTGTCACGATTGTGGACTATCTTACGAAAAATTCAAGAAGTACCAACTAGGTGGAATTCTTTATATGACCAACTAGTTGTTGCTTATGACTATAGAAAACCTATTACTTTATTTTTTAACGCCCATAATCAAAATCCAAATGATATGATTGTGGATAATGATTGGGAGAAAATTAGAGAACTTATTGTATTTTTAGAAAATTTTCAACGAGCACAAAAGAATTTTCTACTTTATATTATCCTACTATTTCAACTATGTTGTTTTATATAGCTATAATATTTTTACTTCTTAAAGAATATATGGAAAAATCTGCTTATACTGCAACTATTAAAAAAATGTTTATAAAATTAAAGAAATATTTTATTCCTATTCCCCCTATTTATATTATTGGTGTTGTATTAAACCCGACTATTAAAGTAGAGGGTTGTAAAAGTCTTATTGAAAATATTTATAACTGTATGGACGTACTACCACCTCCAACTCCCAAAAATTTAAATGTTGAGCCACCTATTGAACTAACGCTAGAAGAAGTGTTGAATAGCGTAGAAGATGAATGCAAAAAAGTATATCGGCATTACCAGCAAGAAAGTGCTAGTAACCAACCGACTTTTGTACCATCTTCTTCTTCAACACAGCCTAAAAAAAGGCATGTTGTTTCTGGGGCTAGTACTATTAGTTCTATTGAAAGCCTCAGAAATAGAATGTGCGGTGGTACCAGTGCTAACCAAATTAGCGAGTTCGATGTTTTTGTTTTGCAGGGTAATTTACCTTACCAAGCAGTTATCAATGAAGAAGGAAATGAAGACTTCTTTGAAATATTGGATGCAGAATGAGAAGACATTTCCGACACTTTCAATGATGGCGAAATATTTTGAACATTCAGGCCATCAATCGCTCAAAGCGTTTTCTGCAGATTTCAAATAGGAGAGCAGACACTCATTAGCCTGAGCGGCTTGGAGATGGAGGTACTATTCGGATATTGGATACGAGCGAGCGAAGGAGGTGCGGCCAACCGAGATTAACGAAGAAGACGACAACTACAACGACATTTTATCTGAAGGCATGAGTAGCGACGTGGAACAATTTGACCAAGATATACCAATTCCAACCGAAGAACCACAAGAAATTATAAAGAAACTAGAAAAAATATTTTCAAATTGGTAATTTATTTCATTGCAATTTTTAAATTTTTCTATGTCTTTTGCAAAAAATTTCAACAACAGTACACTACAATATTGTAATTTTGAATCTTGTATATTTCAATGAAATAATTAATAATATAAGAGGCACAAAAACAGTCTTGGGATGTTTTTTTTTACACTCTTCTTGTCTTTGTTTAATTATTTAGTTTATACTTTATACTGTTATAGTTTATACTTTATACTTTATAGTTTATAAATATATTATATATATGAGTATAATACTATAATTATAATACTATAAGTCTATAATATTATAGTATATGTATATGACAAGTATATGTTAATGTTACTTTGTTAGTAATTTAGTATTTTTAATTTAGTGAAAAAATTTTAAAAAAAAAAAAACAAACAAACAAAACCCGCTGCACCGTCGTCAGGCCGTCGACCCTGCCAGGGATCGGGCGGGGCCACACGCATGGTCCCGCCCGACCTCGCCAGGCCCGCCCCAGCTCGACCCCCGACCCGCCCGATCCGGTGGGCCCGGCCCGGCCCACTGGCCAGTCAAGATGGATGAGCACAAGTACATTTCTCAAAATTTTGGCTTTAACTCCCACCTCCAATCTCCTGTTGTCGGTAACTCTGGTGGTCTTGTTGTGATGTGGAAGGATGATCTCTTGAGTGTTGAAGAGATCACCATCTCTAGCCAGGACATTCATGCTATTGTCAAGGTAATAAACTCATCTCTTCTTGGGTTTTATCTACTATTTATGCCAGTAATTATTTTGCTGACAGAAAAAATCCTTGGGATCAGCTCTGTTTTATTGCAGACCACTTTACTAATGGTTGGCTTATATGAGATGACTTTAATAAAATTCTTAAAGGCTCTGAAAAGTTTGGGGGTAATCACATTAATGATTCTAGGGCTAGATGCTTTTGGAACTGTATCAATCAATATGGTCTAGTTGATTTGGATTTTAAAGGCATTAGGTTCACCTGGACAAACAAAAAAATTAGAATAGGCAGAACCTCATTCTTGAAATACTAGACATATGTTTCGCTAATGACAGATGGCTTAATATGTATTTTGATGCTACTGTCAATTGTCATCCATCTCCATAGAACTCACTCTGATCATTGTCCCTTACTTATTAAGCTTTCGAATAGCTACTTTAACCCTCAGTATAAACCTTTCAGACTAGAAACCATGTGGTGTAATCACTCAGGCTTCCACTCTATTGTTTAGGAATATTTTAGTAATACTAATAACCTAGTCTAGAATAAGATTCTTTCAGGCTAAGTAGCTTCCTTCGAAATTTTGGGCAATCAGACTTACCATAACCATTACACTATAACCCTCAAACTGTGGTATTTTTACTGAAAGAGATACAATTAAGTTGGGCCCCCTTATCATATGGAGAAATTAAGAAGGTTGTCTCTTCTTTCAACCCCATAAAAGCCCCTGGACCTGATGGAATCCACCATTTCTTCTATCAAAAGTACTGGCACACTATTCAAGAAACTCTTGTCCGCTTCTGTATGACTGTTTTTAGTACAAATTTTATGGAGTAAGCTGTGAATAACACCTATCTTTGCCTAATCCCTAAATGCTTCAATGAGGTCACCTTAAAAAAACTTCAGACCTATAGGGCTCTATAATAATTAGTATAAAATTATTACAAAGATCATTGTCCATAGGATGAAGCCTATCCTCCAGAATATTATTGGTCCAATTCAAACTAGTTTCCTTATTGGAAGAAGGGCATCAGACAATACAATCATTGTCCAAGAATATCTGGATCACTTTAGAACCCTGAAAGGTAAGAATGCTAACATGATTATGAAAAATGACTTAAAAAGCTTTTGATAGGCTAGAATGGACTTCATTAGGGATATCATAGTATACTTCAACTTCCCAACCAACAACATTAAGCTTACTCTTTCTTGTGTCTCCATCTCTTCTATTTCTATGCTTGTCAATGTGGGAAAGACTGATTTGTCTAAGCCTGCTATGGGGATTAGACAAGGTGACTTTGTCTCCCGATTTGTTTATTCTTTGCATGAAAAGACTATCTAGGAATATCAACCATGAGGTGGATCTTCTCAACTGGTTCCCAATAGCCACTAATAGAGGTGTCCCTAAGATTTCTCATATATACTTGGCAGATGACCTAACCTTATTTGTCAGGGCAACCATTAAGAACAGACTATCATTAATACCCTCACCCAGTTTAACATTAGATCTAGACAAAAAATCAACTTCTCCAAGTCTAAGGTCATCTTCTTTGGGAACTATAAACCTGAAGACAAAGTTATATTCTCCAGGTGCCTTACCATCCAGTCTAGAGATTCCTTTGGTAAATACCTAGTGTTCCCTATATTCTAAAAGAGGCCTGGGAGGAGTGATTTCCAATTCATTATTGACAACTTAAATACCAAGCTAGCTGGGTGGAAAACTAAATTTCTTAATATTGCAAGCAGAACCACCCTTGCAAAAGCCTCTCTAAATAGTATCTCTAACCATGTAATGCAGTAGATTAAGCTCACTAGTAAGATAGGTAATCTAATAGATAGAGCTCAAATGAATTTTATCTAAGGAACCACTTCTGAAAAGAAAAGAAAAGAAAAGAATGCACTTAGTAGGATGGGACACCATTACCAAGACAAAGAAAGAAGGGGCTAGGCATCCATAGAGTAGCTGCTAAGAACAAAACTATGTTAACCTCTCTAGCTTGGAGAATGCTTAATAACCCCAACTTCCTATGGGCCTCTGTTCTCATTGCCAAGAACTATAGAAGCTCACCAACTTGGATTCATGGGAGGACCTGCAATAATATTTTAGAGGGTTACAAAGTTTGCAGGAAAGGTACCCCATGGGTTGCCATTAAAGGTAAACATATCTCCTTCTAGCATGATAATTAGATCCTTAACACTCCTACCCTTAGAAAATCCATTCAGGGCCCTCTAAACCTAGGGGAAGATAATCTTAAAGTTAAAGACTTTAAGGACAATTCAGGAAACCTCTTCTTTGTTCTCCCTCCTAGTATTAAGCAGCTTATCACTAACACCCCTACCCCTCAACATTTCACCAGTGAGGAAGACTATAACTATTGGAAATTCACTAGTAATGGTGAATTCACTTCTAAGAGCACCTACTACCTTATCAGTCATCCTAACAATATTAAGGGAACTGACAGAACTCCAAACTTTAATTGGATTTGAAAGCTCAAAATTCCTAATAAAATTAAATTATTTATTTGGCTGATGAACAATAATAGGCTTTCTACCAGCTTTTACCTTCACTCTATGGATATAAATATCAACCCTCAGTGCAAATTCTACAACAATCATTCTGAGACTATTAACCACATTTTTTTTAATGCAATGCTACAAACAGCCTTTGGAGTGATGTTGTCATCTACTATACCATTACTCCCCCCATAACTCTCAACATCACTACTTTCAACACCATTAATGATTTCACAAACTCATGGAATGCTCCAAAATTTGGTAGTTATAACCATCTCTTAGGCTGGGGAACCTGACTACCTTTATGCCTCTGGAAAATATGGCTTATTAGGAATCGCAACATTTTTAACAATAAGAATGACCAGCCTTGTTTTCAAAATGCCTATGGAAAGGCTATTGGATTTAGCAGTCTCATTAGTCACCATCAAAGAACCAGTATGAGAATTAACATTTCTCTAAAATGGGAACCCCCTAAAATAGACTCTTTTAAGATTAACAGAGATGACTCCAGCTTTGGGAACCCTGAGATAGGTGGTATTGGTGGAGTGATTAGAAACAACACAGGGAATTGGGTTGTAGGTTTTATCAAAGGTCTTCCAAACACCACTAATATCTATGCAGAACTAACAACTATTATATAGGGACTACAACTAGCTCATGATCAGAATCTGGTGCCTTTGGAGATCAACAGTGACTCTAAGGAGGTAATTATAATGATTATTAAACAAGGACATTTATCTTACATGCCTATTATTTCTGAATGTAAGTCCTTGATGCACAAGTTGGGTCATCCGGAATCAAAACACATCTACCGTGAGCAGAACATGATGGTTGATGCGCCAGTTAACGAGGGAGCAAAGAAGAAATTTTTAATGGTGTAAAGTTTTTTGTGGCACCCCTCCCCTTATGTTGTAAATGTTTTTTTGAAGGATGTTATGGGACAAACTTATGACCATATGGTCAATTTTATGGTCATGGCGCCAAATCATGTAACAAACATAAGTCTCAACCCTAATTAACTTGTATATTTTGTTAAATATATATAAGCACTAGTATCCGATTTAAAAAAAAAACTTCAAATGAGCATAGAACATAGTAGAAAATGTCTACTCTATTATGAATAAAATAAGAAGTATATTGAAATAAAATGAGAGAACGTTATTACTTAAATATTAATGAAAAATATAAAAGAGAGCTTACTTCCACTTTTTTCATTTGTGCGACCCTATCTTTTTTCTTTCATTTTACTGTCTTTTGAGTTTTAACTTTTTTACATCAAGTAAAACGAAAAAAGAATTACACTAATATCGTAACTAGAAGTAATAAGTCAAACAGCCCCATACAGCACTAAGGGCTCATTTGTTTTAAGGGTTATGTAATATTCAAGTTTTTTTTTGATTCATTGTTATTGTCTCGAAAAATATTAAATTATAGAGTCACGATAATCTTTCAAAGATTGAGAAATGAAGGTAGAGATTTTATTGAAAAGATGAATTCACTCGTGTTTAATTTTTCTGGTACAAAATAGATCATGAAGTGGGTAAAGATACATAGGATTTCAAATAATTTTTTGACAGATTCAAAAAAAAATCAAGAAATATTTTTGTTGTCACAATTAATCAATTAATATTTGCGGCAACAAGAGTACTTGATAATATTTAGTTGAGAAAAGTAGCTAGAGACGTAATTTTTTTATTGAGAAGATAAAATATTATTTTAAATAAGTTTGAATGATGTTAAGACTCCGTTAGAGATCTGATTTCTTCAAATTCGTTCAGACCCATTAAGAAGTTTTATAAGAGAAGAAAATAAATGAATTTAATAAGCTGAATCTGAATAATTAAAATTCAAACCTTTAAAACAATTGTATAAATTGAATCTAAATGATTACGATTCAACTGATTAAGTGTAAATAAATGAGGGCTAAGTAATAAGTCCAACAGCCCCATACAACACTAAGTAATAAGTCAAGCAGCCTCATAAATTAAATCCTTTTCTTCTTTTCGTTTCTTTCTCCTACATTTTTAAATTAATCTTTGGTTAAAAACAATAACCAATGGCGTGGGACAGTTAACATAAACTAATTGAGGAAAGACATTCACTGTAACAAGGAAAAGGTACAAATGCCAATAACATGTTACAGAAGCAAAAGATGTAAACTAATCCTAAAATGTAATCCCAAAATAAAAATCTGACACCAAAAGTACAAAATGTGAAATGTACAAAATGGGACTAAACTAAACTAACATTACTACTTATTCATCATAATTTTACCTCCTTGACCGTTTCTTTGGCCGTTTGGAAGAATCATCCTTTTCACTATTTTCCCTTCCACGCTTTTCCTGCACAACTACTTCTCTACCACCTCTCTTTGGTGGCCGACCTACACTCCTCTTCGACGGACTACCTTCCTCCTTACCTCCGCCGCTGCCATTTCGCCTCACCGGAGCTTCTTTCCGTTCATCAACCTTTTTCTTTTGCTGCTCTCTTTTATTACCTTTAACAACATCCTCCGTAGGATTATTCTTCAATGCCTCCATCAACGTTCCTTTCGTAGGAGAATTCTTCTTTATTCTCTTCAAGAAGTCCGCCGCAGCTCCTCGTTTTTTAGCTTCTTCTTTCTTCTTCTCTGGTTTGGCTTCTTCCTTTTTGTCCGCGTTGCTATTACTATTGCTTTGCTTGGTGTTTGTGTTTTGGTTGTTGGATTGTGAAGCATTATTATTTGAACGGTCTTTGCTGCTCCTCCTCATACTTCTTACACCGGTCACAGGCTTTTCTTTCATCCCAAGCTTGATTGAACTCTCTTCTTCATTCGAAGACGACTTTATGGGTGGCTTAGGATTCAGAGGAGGTTTAGTATCAGCTTGTTTTTCTGGCTTGTTATTACCAGAACCTGCTGCTTTAGCTGAAATAGAGCTCCTCTTGCGGCAGACTACTATAGGAACTGTAGACTTGTGTTTTGCAAGCAAAGAATCGGATCTCTCCAATTCTGGCTTGGGTTGGATCCTTAATGGTCCGGGTCTGGAGCCAGGTCCGGGTGACGGCTCCTTTGACTGGGTTCTGGTCTTCTTTAATTCTTCCATGACAATGCCACGGAGTTCATTAGCTGCAGTTGACTCTGAGGATGATTTAGGGAAGTAAACAACGGCATTGTTGAAGATGAGTAGTAGGTCCAGGTAGAATTTTCCGGGGCAAGAGCTATAGGATCCGTCGTCAATCCGGGCTTGAACAGTTTCAAGATCCATATGTTGTCGGATCATACTCTTGTACGTGTGCGTTTTCTGCATGGAAAGTCAAAGTTATTAGCTACAACTTTAATTAACTTAAAAACCACCATTGGAATTAATGAAAGAGGATAGGAAGTAGGTGCGTGGCATAAATTCCATTCGGAGAGGAAGAAAAGGAAGTTGGCAAACCAACTATTTAAAGTATATGCCCCCCCCCCCCCTCTATATACTTCTCAACACTACGCAAAAAGGAAGTGGGGTTGGGTTGACCTAAGTAACGCGGTCGCTCTAATAAGTATAGCAATTAGGTACTATTTAGCCAAACTTCGGAAAAGGTATTTCTGTTTCTCAAAAGTAGTTTTGCAGAAACTGTTTCTAGAGAATCAGTTAGATGTTTGGCGTATAATTATAGAAGTACTTCTGAGAAACAGAAACACATGTTTGGCCAATATTTATGCAAATTTACTAGAATATTCTTTTTAATAGATATAAAACTATTTAAAATATTCTCTTCTATCATATGTTTCTAAAATTTAGTATATCTTTACAATTTAATAATTTTTAAAAAAATTATTTAATTGCAACATTTAATCAAAAAATAATATTATATTGTACATAAGAAATGTAACGACAATATGATAGTTAATGACTCAAATATGTTCAAACCTACCCTCCCGCCCTACCCACACCTACCCCCACCCCATTCTCAAATTTCAATGTCATATTTTTTTTACTTTTATAAAAAATATGAATTTTTTTTTCCCCCTTACCCCCACTCTACCCCCAACCCCGCCTCATTACCCCTACCCCATCCTCATATTTCTATTTCATATTTTTTGTTACTTTTATATAAAATGATTGAAAATATGAATTTTTTTCTCACCCCACTACCACCGACTACCCCACCCATCCTCAAATTTCTATTTCATATTTTTTGTTACTTTTATAAAAAAAAATGAGTTTTTTTCTTTCCCCCTACCCCCACCCCACACTCATTGCCCTACCCATCCTCAAATTTCTATTTCATATTTTTTGTTACTTTTATAATAAAAAAAATGTTGTTTTCTTACCCCCGCCCTTACCCCCACCCCACCACCCCATTGCCCTACACATTCTCAAATTTTTATTTCATATTTTTTGTTACTTTTATAAAAAAAAAAAAATATATGAATTTTTTTCTTACCCGCCCTACCCCCACCCCACACTCATTGCCCTACCCATTCTCAAATTTCTATTTCATATTTTTGTTACTTTTATAAAAAAAAAATATGTTGTTCTTACCCCGCCCTTACCCCCAACCCACACCCCACCACCCCATTATCCTCAAATTTTTATTTTTACTCCTGCCCTACCCCTATTCCCAAATTTCTATTTTATACAGGGATATTATATGAGATTAAAATAAATTTTGTGAAAAGAAAATGGTAAATGGGTCTAAAAAAAATTCAAAGCAAAAAGGGCTTCTCCAGAAGCACCAAATTGGTGTTTCTGTTTCTCTTCCCATCTAGAAACACTTTTTGGCTTCTGAAAAAAGTGTTTCTACTTCTGGAAAGAGGGCGTTTGGCCAAACACCACCTTAATCTCTTGAAGAAAAAAAAAAATTCTCCATAAAAAAGAATGTCCAATTAGCCTCTATTTTTAGAGTAAAAAAGAGTGTTCACCTACCAAATTAAGAAAGAATTAACATTACTTTTTCATATTTGTTGTTATTAAGTGTTAGGTAATCAAATCACAATACCTATTAAGAGGGATTTTAATCAAATTATCTATTTCTATCTAGAAATTAGTATTTTCTTAAGGAGCATGTAAACGGCTAAGTGAACACTACTTTTATCCCGGGGGAGTAGAATAAACAAGCACGCTGCATTGTTTTCCCAACACAAATCATAATAAAATGTCTAAAATATCCTATATCTTTTCTTCAATCTAGGTGTAGCAAGCACATGGAGGCTTTCTAAAAACCTTTATCGAAATTGATTTTTTTTTTCGATCAAGAACCTATATCTAGGTTATTATAGACTTCTTGCTTAATTCCAAAGTTTTTTTTTTTTGTGAAATCTAAGGATAACATTATTAATTAACTTGTTTCAGGATATTTTGTGTACTAAAAGTCACTGGTTTCAGTAATGTCTTGAATAAATTTTTCTTTACTGCGTCTCACGTAAATTAACCGTGGTAACACTTAAAAGCAACATGATTATAACGGGAAATAGGTAAACTATTTGAATTCATTCAAAGAAGAGATCAAGGTAATTTATACAAAGATCCCTTATGCTTACTAGTATTAAATATTTTGAACGTATCAAAACGTTAAACAACAAATAAAGAGGCCAAAGCAAATAATGAAAAGAAGAAAGATTTGGTCTAGTAATTTAATTACTATATTAATTATATAACTACTTTTTAAATTTAAAAAATCCTTCAAATTGTTGGTGGGTAGGATATCATTTGCGGGGGAATAAAAGGAAGAGTAAGCATTGGGCTTCTGAATACCATCTTAAAGGCCCCTTATAATATTCATGGGCCATCCATAAAGTAATCTATTTTTTTCTTATTTTTAAAAGGGGTTCTAAGATTAAATTCTAGTGGCTCCGACGCACTGCGGCAAGATGCAAACAAGACATTCTCGTTAGTGGGACCCATTCTCCATCAAAATTCACCAATTTCCCGGATTTGTAGTTGGGACCTATCACCCTACCCTAATTTTCATAAAGTACAAATCTCGGCATCCATGATGCTTCAAATTTCTATTCTCCTACCAATTTTTACTGCGAAGGTTTCTTACTTTTACAAGAGTTTTAAGGCTATAAGTTTCAAAAATATTATAATCACCCAAGTCTTGTGCCATGTTTTTGTAACGTAAGTTTTTGAAAAATTCATTTTATTTTTAGACTCAATGTCAATTCAAACTGTATCACATATATTAAAACGGGTGGCTTAATAGATGTAAAATTGAGAAATTATATTTTAGATCACACACAACTTATGCGAGCTTATTTTTATTTATAAATTAGTAGACCCAAATTTATTTTTTTGGGCCCATAAAGTGTCCAATTTGGTGGGGGGAAAATAAAAGAATTCCCAATTAGTAAACTTGCAAAATGACATTTCCTCTTTTGCATGGGAGCAGTTAGATCAATTACAGAAACTCCTATTCTTTTATGAGTAGGAATAATCAAACATTTTTTCTCGACTGTCACATGTAGACAACATATAAGAGACGAGTCCAATTATTAATTTTCCTATGCATGCAAATGAACCATAAATATAAAGATGATGAAAGTGGTATAAAAATTTGAGGAGGCAACAAAAATGTGAAGACCACGTACACGTCATAAATTGAAGCCACTACTCCGTTTTGTTTTATCCACTTTTACTAGGAGTACTATCTATATCTTTTTTTCTATTTTCTTTTCATCAATTTTTGCATGTAATTTTTTCTTTTTTTTAAACGAATCTCATCCGTTAATATTTTTTGGTAAATAAATTTCCCAATTGGTTTCTTTAGTTTTTTAAGTGGTCCAATCGATCAGCAAATAGTTGTAGGCCAACCAATTTGAAATGCGATGTAGAGAAGTATTACCTGGCTGTCTAGCCGGCGCTGGAACACAGAGCGGTTCTTATGCGACCTGATAATATCTAAAAACTCAATTAACGGCTCTGATTTGGCCGCACCCTCCCCTTTAATTCCAACGGCTGGAGAACCCATCTCAGACGCATCTCCGCCGCCGCGCTGGCGTTTTCTCTTCGTTAAAGTCGCCGTGCTCTGCACGTCACTGTTTTCCTTAGTCTCTTCCTTCGACCCGCTCACCGAGTCGCGACGGACTTTCTTTTCCTCCTGTCTATCTGAACTACTATCGTTATACGAGTCCTCTTCACTGACCGGTTTAACTTCCTGAACCGGTTTATTTTCACCGATCTCGACCGGTTCCAGTTCGTTTTTAACACCGGTTTCTCTGTTCTCCGTCGAATTAGACTCGTTGAACGACCGGTTTTCGCGGTCTGACTCCTCGCTCGACACGGCCTTTCCGGTGGAATCCGCCTGTTTGACATCGGCACCGCTGTTTTTGTCGTTTTGCGATCTCACTTCCTTCACATCCTCCAGATCTGGTTTCTGGCCATCGTTTAAACTCTCCTCCTCAATCTTCTTCACTTTCAACTGCAACGACCTGTTCATATCACATCACAGATCAAAAATCTCAGATCCAAATACTGAATTTTTTCCACGTATACAAATTTTTAAAAAAATGATTTTTTTTTAAAATAAAAATAAAATAGAAACAGAGAGAATTACTGGATCGAAAGATCGTAGCGTTGGACCTCTTGTTTAAGCTCAGCAACACGGAGTTGTCTCAACTCCTCAATCCAAGGAATCGTTACCTGTCCATCAGCATCGACATCCTCTTCTTCTACTCCTCCTCCGTCATTGATTTTTTCATCATAACCGTTGTTGTTGTTGTAGCTATTCATGAAGCGGCGCCGGAGGTCACGATATTTATCCTTGCAAATTTGAGGGGTCAATTGAGCGGGTAAAGAGCTACGGGTTTGTAGTTCCATGGCTACCGATTCCCAGTCCTTGAAACCATGTCGTTTCACAGCAAACGCTAACAAAAGTTCCTCCCATGTACTCCATGTCTTCTTCTTTGCTGACTGGTTTTCCATTCTATGTTCCTTTTACACATATACATACATATATATATATATATATATATATATGTATGGTTTTAATCACATCATGAAATAAACTTAGCTAGGGTTTGATTAGGTATTTTATTTCTGCTTTTTATTTGGTTTAGTTTCGTCTTCTTCGTGTGTAGATTTATATATATACCATCTTTAATTTTATCTTTTTGGTGCTCCGTTTAATAGTGAGTCTGTGCTTATTGTTATGGGTTTTTGAATGGGTAAACGAATCGAGGACTTTGGGCATTTATAGGTGTAGCCATTGGCCTTGATCTAAAGCAAAACGATTGATATTACGAATTGACTCTTTTACCCTTTGCTTTTAGTCGAATTCCCTGCTTAACCTTCCTTCAAATTGGTTTGGAAGCGGTAGCACGTGCGAGTTGTGGAATTGGTTTTACTTCTTTCGCGCTTTATTTCTTAAATCTTAAATCTTCTCCTTTCTTTTTTTTTTTTTGGTCAAGGAAAATCAGTGTTGTAGTAGTTGTGCTTTAGGGGCACGTTTGGTAAGCTATATTACGATGGATTACACTGAATAAAAAAATAATACAGTGTTTGGTGGACGTTTTCAGACGAACTGGACTATTTCTAAAAACAGTACACTCCAACTGTTATTTTTGAGATCCATCTAGTAGATGGGTTTCCCCTGGACTGTACTGAAAATAAAAAAAATACAAAAATACAGTTTATTATATATTAATACTCTAATATCGTCTATTATATATTAATACAGTTCAATGTGACGTACCAAACGAGCCCTAGATGAACTGGATACTTCCTCGATAATAAGGACTACTCAACATCTTTAAATCTTAGAGAGTAATGAATTTATGTTGGCATTTATTTCAAAAATAGGCGAAAATATTTTGTGTATCGTGAACTTGCCATAAACAAATTGTATGATTCCTCAATATAAAAGAGTTCCGCATCAAAATTATTATTGGGTAATGCGGATGCCCAAAGGCATGTCTCAAGTACTGCCACAACGAGTAGCTAATATAACTATTACAGTAATTTTCAGTAGATTTTAGAAATAAAAAAATTATTTCAACATTAGTTGCAATTATGTTACATAAATTTCGTAAATCTCGTGATTAGCAATAAGAATGCACGAGATTATAGTTATAATTTAATAGCTACTCTTTCAACAACAACAACATACTCAGTACAACTACAATCTCACGACGGAGAGTTCGGGAGGGTAGAGTGTATATACATAGATCTTATCTCTATATTGATAGGTATAGTTAATAGCTACTCTTCCATTTACAATAATTAATTTTTAAAGTTTTAACACAATCATTAAAAAATTATTTAACTATATTAGTTGGCGAGGGTATATGGCTATATTACCATTTTACTCATCAAAAAATATAAAGATATATTGAAAGACGTTTTTAATTCTTTTTGTGTATCACATAAGCGGACTGACCATAAGAAAATTGCATGATTTTCAATATCAAAGAGTATCTGATGAAAATCAATATATTATTAGAGTGAGTTGTAAATAATTAGAAAAATAATAATTTGTTGTGAAGTTTTTGAAGCTAACGTCAAAGGCATGTATCAGGTACTGCCAAAACGAGTAGCTAATATTGTTACGGTAAGATTGTGATAATTTTTCATTAGCGCTTTTTTTTATTAATTCACAATATATATAGTTGTACAAATGTGATTTTTAATACGATAAAAATTCTAAGCTACCTTAAATACATAATAATAATAATAATAGTAATAATTACAATATATACTGTGAATATCCGCTAATACACCCTCTCAGTCGGAGCGGAAGAAGGTCAGACGCTGAGACTGGATCTAAAGTGAAGGAATAATTGTCTGGGAAGTCCTTTGGTGAATATATCTGCGTATTGATATGACGAAGGCACATGCAACACTCGGACATGACCAAGAGCAACCTTCTCACGAACAAAATGTATATTCATCTCAATGTGTTTGATTCTCTTATGTTGAACCGGATTGTGAGAAAGATATATAGCAGATATGTTATCACAGTAGACGATGGACGCTCGACGCAAAGGACACTGGAGCTCCAAAAATAGATTTCGGAGTCAACAAATTTCAGCTACAACACTAGCAACGCCTCTGTATTCTGCTTCGACACTCGAACGGGATTGGGTGGCTTGTCTCTTGGCAGACCATGAACCTAGATTATCCCCTAAGAATACACAATAGCCGGAGGTGGAGCGTCGCGTGTCCGGACACTCAGCCCAATCTACATCTGTGTAAGATAACAACATGGTCGGCGCATATGGGTATATATGTAATCCATAATCAAGTGTGCCTTAATATATCAAATGATACGCTTAAGGACAGTGAAATGAGACTCTCTAGGCATGCATAAACAGACACACCTGCTGAACATCATATGCAATATCTGGTCTGGTGAAAGTAAGATACTGAAGTGCATCTGCAAGGCTCTTATATAGAGCAGGATCAGAGACTGGAGCACCATCCATAGCACTAAGCTTGGATTTTGAATCAACCGGAGTGGGCATGATTTTACAATTTTCCATTTTAGCCCCTTATACTATATCTTTTGCATTCTTACGCTAACTCAAGAATATATAGTCTGCAGATCTGGTCACTGATATACCCAAGAAGTAACTCAACTTGTCCAAATCAGTCATAGAAAAATCGATTTTAAGTAAAGCAATAATCTCATTTTTCAACACATCAGATGAGGCAGTGAGAACAATACCATCCACATAGAGCAATAAGTAAGTAGTGTTACTACCTGCAATGAAAAATGAATAGAGAATTATCACACTTGCTTCATAAAAATTCAATCTACATAATATAAATGGCAAATCGATCATACCAAGCACGCGGGGACTGCTTCAGGCCATACAGTGACTTACGGAGTCGGCAAACATAATGAGGGGTTGTTGGATGGAGAAAGTCAGGTGGCTGGTGCATGTACACTATTTTTTTAAGTCTCCGTGTAGAAATACATTTTTCACATCAAATTGATGTATCAGCCAGTGTTTCCCCGTGGCTATACCTCGAACTATACGAATCGTAGGCGGTTTGACAATCGGGCTAAACATCTCGCCACAATCAATACCCTCTTGTTGATTTATGTCATTAGTGATTAGCCACAAGACGTTCCTTATACATCTCTAAGTCTCCACTGTCTTTGAATTTATGGTGAAATAACCACATGCAACATATCGCATTCACCCTATACGGTATAGGTACCAAATCTCACGTGTGTTGTTTCATTAAAGCATTAAATTCCTCACACATCGCTGCATTCCAATTAGGGTCTACTTTGGCTAATTTGGGGGGGGGGTTGAATTAGGAAAGTTGTTTGGACGGACAGGTTAAACTGGGTTTTGGGCTTGAAAATCCCGTATTTGACACAAATTTCCATTTGGTGAGTGGAGGTAGTGTGTGGGTTGGGCAGCTGGTAGGTTACTGGTGTAGATAATATGTGTTGCGGATTGGTTGTTGTTGGTGAAGTGGTTGAACAGTGTGTTGGGGTTTGTGAAGCGGCGCGGTGTGGTGTATCTGATGTGGTCGAATGTGTTGTGGGTATCGTACAGTGACGATGGTGGTGGTAGAAGTAGTGTCAGGTAGTGGGATGGGTGGTGTTGTCGATTGTATTATCTGGTCGACCATGGACTAGTGGATGTCGGTGTGGTCAGAATTATCGATGTGGGGATGGGACATTTTCGGTGGTGTTGTGGTTCGTAGTTGGGTGTGCTGATGGTGGCGAACCAGTGTGGAGACAATGTGAGATAGGTTACTGGAGTTATGGGCAGCTGATAACGACGGGGGAAAGGACACCGCCGATGGCAGTGTCGTCGATCGACTGACAGTAGCATTGGAAACTGGTGGCAGAGAAGAGATTTCGGTGACGTACTAAGTGATTTGACTGAGGATGACGGGAGAGACGACGGGCTCGTCAAGAGAGGAGTAGTCTGGTTTCTGAAATTTCTGGAGATTCGAAAACGAGAATGTGACCTCATCGAACGTAACGTGACAAGATATGTTGATTTGACGAGTGGAAAGTCATAGCACAAATAGCCTCTATGATTAGACATAAAATCTAAGAAGAAACACATAGTGGTTCGAGGTGCTAGTTTGTAAGGGGCGGTAGAGGCAAGATTGGGATAACACATGCAACCGAATATTCTTAGGTGATCGTATGAGGGAATCATGTGATATAGAATTTCGGTCGGAGTCATGTTGTGAAGGGTACTAGTGGGTAGAATATTTAGAATATATTCAGATATTTTGGCGACACAAATCCAGAAGGACGGAGGAAGAGACACATGAAACAAGAGAGTACGAACCATGTTATTAATGGTGTAGAAAATGTGTTCGGCCTTACCATTTTGAGGTAAGGTATGGGGGCAGGAGAAATGAAAAAAACATGTCATTATTGCTACAAAACCAGTGAAACATAGAATTATTGAATTCACGACTATTATCACACTGAAATAATTTTATAGATTTTTCAAACTGTGTTTTTATAAAGGTACGTAATTCAAGAAATTTGACAAACTTTTCCGATTTAAATTTAAGTGAGAACAACCAAACATAATGGAAGACATCTTCTAACAATACCAGATAATATTTATGATCAAGTGAACTAGGAACGGGGAAAGTCCACAAATCAGCATGTATAATATCAAATAGTGAAAAAGTAACACTGGTAGATGATTTAAACGGAAGACGAATATGTTTTCCTAGGCAACAAGAAACACAGTTATGGGAAAATCACCCATTATTACATCTGATAAAGTTATTGCATCTAAGAAAATTAAAAACTGAAGTGTCTGGATGGCCAAGCATGCTATGCCAAATGGTTGGAGAGATGGCAGTGAGTGAGACGGTGCCTGGATGGCCAAGCATGCTATGCCAAGTGGTTGGAGAGATGGCAGTGAGTGAGACGGAATAGCAAGAACCGGCAGCGGAGATGGATGAGAATGGATAGAGATCCCTCGTGTTATTGTATCTCGTAAGATAGGTCCCCGTATGAAGATCCTTCACAGAAAAACCAAATGGGTCAAACTCATCTGAAACAAAATTATCACGAGTAAATTTACGGACAGAAAGTAGGTTCTTAATGATATTTGGTGCATACATAACATTTTTAACGGAAAAATGTGGGTGTGGGGTTTTTTGTGGAAAGTATCATAACCTTGTATTGGAATGTGATGACCATTGTCAATAGTGATAAATTGAGGATACTTTAATTTAACATAGTAGGAATGTTACATGCAAAGCGAGTGAGGTGAGATGTGGCTCCCGAATCTATGTACCAATTTTCATCGGGCTGCTGTAAGTTTAGACTACCGAAAGCATGACCCAAATCAGTTGGGGCAAAGCCATTGGTGGGCTGCTGAAACTGGGCTTGATGAAAGTGGGCCTGATGGGTTGGAAATATAGCTGGCCGAAAGCCTGGTACTGGGCCCAACAACCCTTGTTGTGTGTATGGGAATTGGACCGCTACAGTTGCTGGAGGTGAGGCCCGCGGCTGCTGCAGCTGGAAATTTGTAATTGGGCCAGTCCAGTGTGCATACGGACTAGGTTGCGGCCCTTACCACGACCCTTATCATCTATGTCGCCTCCACGACCCCGACCACCCCTGCCCCGTGGTTCTGCTGCGGTTGAGAATTTTCCGACGGGGTTGGGCTGGCGGGGACCTGGTTTTGTGGTGAAGTTTCGACGGCTAACACCTTTTGATTGTGCTCATCCTGCTTTGCACGACGGGTTTCTTCAAGTAACAATTATGAGCGGGTGTTGTTAAAACTCGGTAATGGATCAGCCTGTTGAATCATTGTGGTCATCGTATCGTACTCTTCTTTGGGAAGGCCTACAATGAGTTGTAATACCATCTTAGTCTCAGAGACAGGCGTGCCAACGTTGGAAAGTTGGTTCGCCACCAGTTTTAACTGTTTGCAATACTCAGACATGTTGGAGAAATTTTCAAAGAATGTGTTATTGAACTGTTCCTCCAAATACACAGCACGAGTGTGCTTGTTATCTTGAAATATTTCATCCATCTGGAGCCATAAATCATGAGCCGACGCACCGGTTTCATTATAGTGAGAAACAAATCTTGAGAAATACTGCCATAAATCCACTCTTTTACAGCGTCGTCAAGACGAAGCCAAGTAGTGTCGTCAACTTCAGGGGGACGAGGGAAGGAGTCGTCTATGTGGTCGAGCACGTTATAGAGACATGCATGAATACGAAAAAGTTCGACCCATGGGGAGTACTGACCGTTTTCTTGATCAAGAATTATTGGGAGACCGTGCTTGATATTAGAGACGGTTAGTGCAGGATGAATAGATGGGGGAAAAGATGGTTTTGAAGTGACGACTGTTGAGGAAGTTGCCTCGTCAGGAGATTGAAGATTAGTCATTGTAGTGTAGAAGGAAGAAGAAGGGAAGAAAAAAATTATTTAGAGGTTGTCGGCGGCAGGCCAAGAATAGGGGAGGGGCGGCGGCAAGCAAAGGTTAAAACAATCCTAGGATTTTGACTTCTGATATCATGTAAGATTGTGATAATCTTTCCTTAACGTTTTCTTTCATAGTTATACAAAGGTGATTCTTAATACGGTAAGAATCATAAGCTACCTTAAATATATAATAATAATTACAATATATACTGAAAGACGTTGTTAATTATTTTTGTGTGCATCTCACATGTAAATTCGCTATAAGAAAATTGTATGATCTTTTAATATAAAAGAGTTTTTGATGAAAATTATATATTATTCGAGTGAAAATGTAAATAAATAGAAACAAATAGATATATTTTGAAGGAGAGAGCTTCGATGGTAACACCAAAGACATGCATTAGGTACTGCCAAAGCGAGTAGCTAACATAAATATTACGGTGATTTTGAGTAGATTTTAAAGATAAAAGAGTTATTTTAACATTAGCAACAATTTTATTATGCGAAATTTGTCTCTCTTCGGATTAGCAAAAAGAGGATATTGGCTCCTTATGGTAGCGCAAATTACGAGATTATACTTACAATTTAGTACTCCCTCTGGTTCAAAAAGTATATTCACTTAGTCATTACAAATACTAATTGCTAATACTTTACAATTTAATATTCCCTCGGGTTCAAAAAGTATATTCACTTAGCCATTTATAAATACTAATTGCTAATACTTACAATTTTATACTCCCTCGGGTTCAAAAAGTATATTTACTTAGTCATTTACAAATACTAATTGCTAATACTTACAATTTAATACTCCCTAGGGTTTAAAAAGTATATCCACTTAGCCATTTACAAATATTAATTGCTAAACAAAAATAAGTAATTTGATTAAACTATTAATAATTAAATAAGTATTGAGATTGATCACTCAGTACTTATTAAGGGCAAACATGAAAAATTAAGGTTCATTTTTTCTTGATTTGTTAAGCGGACACTCTTTTTTAACAAAAAATATAATTAAATGGACACTTTTTTTGAACCGGAAGGAATATATACTCTCTACAATAGTGATTTTTGAAAATTTCGACATACCCATGAAAAATTATTTAATTACATAATTAATGTAGGTATATGGATATATAACCCTGTTTTCTCATCAGAAAATGTAAAGAAACATTGAAAGACGTTTTAAAAATTTTGTTCGGCTTATGCATTAGATAATGGTAATTTTTTTTAAAAACAATACCATATTTTGATATTCTTAAAATCACTTAATGTTGTACCATTTTTATTTTTTTTTACGAAGGAATCCGCAGCCGCTACTCTTTCGAGTGCGCACAGGATAAACACCGGGCTGACGCAATAGCCTGCAAACCACGTCAACCGATTAACCACACTTGGCAAGTCATGTGTGACAGACTCAACCAAGAAGGTTTATGCAGGGGATCGAACTCGTTTTAAAAATTTTGTTCGGCTTATGTATTAGATAATGGTAATTTTTTTAAAAAACAATACCATATTTTGATATTCTTAAAATCACTTATGTTGTACCATTTTTATTTTTTTTGACGAAGGAACCCGCAGCCGCTACTCTTTCGAGTGCGCACAGGATAAACCCCGGGCTGACGCAATAGCCTGCAAACCACGTCAACCGATTAACCACATTTGGCAAGTCATGTGTGACAGGCTCAACCAAGAAGGTTTGTGCAGGGGATCGAACTCGTGACCTTGCGGTCCTGCGCTCTACTGCTAAACCAACTTGACTATCCGCTCTACTGCTACACCAACTTGACTACCCTTGCTTTTACTTATGTTGTACCATTGAGTACTACCAAAACGGATAGCTCGCATAATTATAAGTGATTTTTAGTAGATTTTATTACTGTAAAATTTAATTGTTGTTAGAGGATGGGGAGAATGATGGGGTGTGGATAGGGACTAATGATGGGGCGATGAGCGGTGGGAAGTTGTTAGAGGATGGGGAGAAGAGAGTTAATGAATAATGATGAATGTGTATTAAATTTGTTTTCTCTAATTTGAGTAGAAAATTTGTTTTCACATTTTCAAAGAACTTATTTTGAAAAAAACATTAACTAACCAATAAAAATATAAAAAAAAAAAAAAATTTAAATTTTCCCATACCAAACACACCTTAATTTCCCAATACTTTGGTATGACATTCCAATTCCACATTAAAGCATTCTCTTATTTACCTTCTTCTCCCCTATTAATTATGAAATATGGATTCACTCATGACCGTCTTTGGATCTGTGCGAAGTGTGCTACCGCACAGCGCTCCACGAAAAATGAAAAATGAAAAATTTTAGGGTCCCTTTTTCATTTTTCATTTAGTATTAGCCAGAATTTACTGTAAAGACTCATAATTCGCAAGTCTTAGTCTAATTAAGACTCATTTTTATGAATTAGAACAGGCCCCCCAAAATATTTGAGATGACCATGGATTCACCCTAGTCGGGAAGAAAAGAGACAATTTAGTGTATAACGTATTTCGTATTAGTAGAGTTCGAGTAAGAATCATATCTTAAGAGATGTGATGTAAATAGTCTAACTAAATATTCAGAAAAAAATATATTCAACTGACGAGGAGCAATCATAGTTGTATTGGATCCTACCGGAGGAGGCAAGTAAGTACCTGTTTGGCCAAACTTCTGAAAGTGTTTCTCCAGTGGAAAAACACATTTTTGGCCAAACAAGTACTTTCCAGAAGTATAAACACTTTTTTCAGAAGCCAAAAAGTGAAGAGAAGCAGAAACAACAATTTAGTGCTTCTCCAAAAGTGCTTATCGAGAAGCCATTTTTCTCATTAAATAAAAAAAAAGGACTCATTTACCCTTTTCTTTACACAAAATTCCTTTTAATCACATATAATATCCCCATATAATTAAGAAATTTGAGAATGGAGTAGGGCGGGGGTAAGAAAAAAATAAAAGTAACAAAAAATATGAAATAAAAATTTGAGGATAGGGTAGGGCAATGGGGTGGGGATAGGTGTGGGTCGGGGGGTAAGAAAAAAAATTATATTTTTTATAAATTGTTTATAAAAGTAAAAAAATATATAAAATAAAAATTTGAGAATGGGGTAGGCGGACGGAGGGGAGGGGGGGAGTAGTAGTGAATGTAAGAAAAAAATTCATACTTTCAATCATTTTTTATAAAAGTAACAAAGAATATGAAGTAGAAATTTGAGGATGAGGTAGGGCAATGAGGTGGGGTTGGGGCCTTGGGGGTAGGGCGGGGTGGGGGGTAAGGGGGAAGAAAAAAATTATATTTTTTATAAAAGTAAAAAAATATGACATATAAATTTGAGGATGGGGTGGGGATAGGTGTGGGTAGGGCGAGGGGTAGGTTTGGACATATTCAGTCTATTTCTCATATCGTTACATTTTATGTCTGATATAATATTATTTTTTGGTTAAATGTTGCAATTAAATAAAAAAAATTAAAATTATTAAATTGTAAAGATATACTAATTTTCAGAAACATATGATAGAAAATAATATTTTAAATAATTTTAAATCTATTAAAAGAATATTCTAGTAAATTTGCATAAATGTGGGCCAAACAGAAAACTGTTTCTGTTTCTCATAAGTACTTCTATAATTATAGGTCAAACACCCTAACTGATTCTCTAAAAACAGTTTCTGCAGAACTACTTCTAAGAAACAGAAATATTTTTCCAGAAGCTTGGCTAAACAGACCCTAAAGCCCTATTGTACGTAACATCCCAAAAATTTACGGGCCCACTTACCACCCTTCCCACGAGGACTATTATACTCTTCATTGGTGTAATTTTGGTGACACAAAAAGAAACAAAATAAACACTCTAGGTCCAGAGTCCTATTTATTTTATTCAAATCTATAACTGTAAAATAATTTAAGGTATTGAGACACCTATTGAGAAAATTATTTAATTGCAACAATCACAAGATTATTTGATCAAATTACTCCTATCTTATAGACTTATACTATGTTTCTTGAATGAATTATTAATTGCTTTATGCCTTGTTAGAATAGTAATTCGGGAAATTGCACATATAGTGCCTTTTAAGATTTTTTTTACACCCCCCCTAACATATTTAATGTCTTAATTATTAAGGTATTTGTCCAATTTAACATTTATCTCTTTTTTAAAAATCGTACTTAATTAAAATTTAACATAACTAATTGGAACAATAAGAATAAACTTTTCTTTAAAAAACAGCTAATAAATATTTTTTGATTTTTAAAAAGTCAAAATATTAAACATCTTGCTAGTATATATAATAGAAGGAAGTGTCATTATTTCCATTCTATGTTGATTATAAAGTGTTTCCTTTCAAAACATGAAAAGATAATATAACTCCATCGGTCTCAAATTATTTATCGTGATTATTAAAAATAATTATCTCTAATTATTTATTTATTTTAGAAATTCAAGACTCAATTTACCCTTTTTCCTATTTTACTCTTAATAGAATTTTATCAATTAATAGAGATAACACATAAATAAAATAAATATTGAATAGAGAAAGATTATAACTTACAAATAAATAAAAATAAAAATAATTATTTATTTCTTTTAATTAATATTTTTAAACGACATATAAAAATAAATAATTTGAGATCACTCTAAAGTCAAGGGTCAAACAACTCAATTTTGCTACCATTTGGAAAAGGTCGAGTCCATGTCAAGATAAAAGAAACAGTTCAGAAAGCTTCTCTTTTTAGTGTCAAATCATAACTTTTTTCAAATATAATATTATATTTACCAGCAACTCTGACTCAATTTCATAAGATCTACAATTATCTTCTCTACTCCGATCCATACGACACTCTTTTAGGGGAGAATGGACCAGCATTTTTAGTTCTTTAATTATTGTTTTATTTTTATTTTTATGATATTTGACTCACACATTTGATATTCAATTAATTAAAATGTGTAATATATTATATTTAAATTATTTTTAGAATTATATTATTATCAAATATGAAGCACCATTATAAACTTTACATAACACATATGAGTAATTAAGTGACAAAATAATATTAATAATTATAGTAAAATTGTGAAAATTCACAAGTAATATTTTAATTAACACAATCATATATCACAAATAAAGGTGTCTAACGGGCTGACCCGATCCGACTCTGAACCCAGTCCGGTCATCTGGATTTCGTGTCGCCCGCATGATTCAGTCGAACAGTCCTACCTGGTCCGGTTTCTATTTTTTTAATTTCTAGTATTTATTTTCTATAATATAAACTAAATTCAATTTAAATATGTAATATAATAATATAATATATAATTTAGTTGTATATATTAAAATTGAAACTTTAAAGTTAACTTTTTATTTTATAGTTTATAACTTTATACTTTATACAGTTTATAATTTATAACTTTATATTGTAAATTTGTAATTATACTTTTATTAATTTATTAGATTAGTAGATATAAGTTAACAAATAAGTAATAACAGATTAGCAACTAAATAGATAGTAAAATTAAAATTAATGATAAGATGTAAACTTTTGAACTTTCATAACGTTAATAAAAGTACATAATGAAGTAATAATAATTTTATTTACATATTATGCATCTTTTTTGCAAGTTCTTCGTAATCTATAGGTTGATTGAATTGGTTATGCTACATAGCCTCTAAATCTGGAGTATTACTTTCAGTCCCGCCTCCGCTCCCGCCTTCCAAAATATTGCCTATTTCTTCATCTTCCGGAGAATTAACGTCTCCACATCCTTGATTTCTTCTCTCTGATCTGATCCAATCCCTTAAGCAGACTAACACTTCTAATGTGCTTCCACCCAATGAGTGACGTGTGTCTCCTATTTGATCTCGAGCTTGGCTAAATGCACTTTCAGAAGTCACTGTTGAGATCGACACATTAAGAACATTCCGGGTCATCGCTGCAAGTACCGGGAATTTCCTTTTGTTATCCTGCCACCATTGTAAAGGGTCAAAAATTTTCTTCGGCTCCGCTGACTTTTGCAAATAAAATTGCATCTCATCGCAAGATCGGCTTGTGGTTGGTTGTGTTGTAAAAGTGCTCCATATGTCTAAAGATTCTTCTTCATCGTCATCATCAACTCGCAGTGTACACGTAACCGTAACTAGAAGGAATATTAGTAGCAGAGTTGGTGTTATCATGTAATGTAGCATAATATTCATATAATGTAGTTAAATTAGTATCAAGTTTACTTATGCAATCAAATGAAGATGGAGTTTCTGTTTGACCTATTTCCATAAAAGTATATAAACTAAATATTAAATTATGACAATCTACTTTTTTAATAGAAGGATTTAAGATCGCACAATACAATAAACATCGTGAATAGGAAAAAATATTTTTAAACTTTTCAAACATAATCAGAATCGCATCTTTATATTTCACATTTGATTTTAAACCATAAAGTAAATATGAAATTTTAGCTATATGAGCTAAAGCATTACAAATCATTGGGTAATAAGATCCGAAAATTCAATTCGGTGTAAAATTTACGTAAAATTTTTAAAAGTTCACCAATTGATTTCCAATGTTCGCTTGTTAACATATACATCACGTTCTTACAATGCGCATTTGCAACATGTGTTATGGGGTCTTTATACTTATAACATTCTTTTAAAAATAAATAAGTATAATTCCACCGTGTAATAATCTCTTACGGCATGAATTTAGGTCTCAAATTAAATTGTTTACATTTTTCTTTAAATTTTATAATTCTATTTTTCTTATTATTACTGAATAACTCCAATTTCTTTTGACAAGTTTTATTTGGTGAAAATAAATCAAGACCACTTTTAACAATTAAATTATAAATATGACAAGCACAACGAACATGAAATATATCGAAGTGGTGGTTGTACTTCCGCTTTAAAAGATCTACAACAACGGATTATTAGATGCATTATCGAATGATACACAAAGTATTTTATTATAAAGATTATATTTTTGGGCATAAAAACAAATAGTTTCGCTTTATATATTTTCCAGTATGACTTTGATCATCGTCATACGCAAAAGCAATAATACGTTTTTCCATTCTAAAATTTTCATCAATCCAATGACAAGTAATTGTTAAATAATCATAATCGTTCAATGCATGTCCAATGTCTGAAGTAAAACTAACATGGCATGGAAGGTTAGCAAACAAATATTGCAAGAAAATAACATAATCATTATGAAGTCTAAAAATATCGGTTCTAGTAGTACTACGAGGAACACCTTTAAAAAAAGGATTATATACTCTTTGAATATATGTAATTAAATATGAAGAAGAAGCAAAAGAAAAAGGCAAACAACCTCCGACAATCATTTTTGTTAATTCAATGCGATCTTTTTTTGGATCGTACTTAGCCAACCCCCCAGTTAATGGATTAAGTTGTTGTTGATCGGGTTCTAAATCAGGGACAGCATTCCATTGTGCCGTATGATCGTATTTTATATGTCTAGCTATAGTTCCCGTTCCCCTGTCACCACCCCCTGTCTTATGTTTATAAGTTTTCCCACAAATATTACATTTAACTCTATCAGTACCCACAATTTTATCATAAAAGAGCCACACTTTACTCTTTTTTTTTCTTGCTACTGATTCTGGTAAAGGAGGTCTACGACTACGACTACCACTAGCAGTACCAACATTGACAGAAGGAACACTAGTAGGCGTAGGAGGTTCTTGTTCTTCAAGTTCAACAATATTATCTAATTGAACGTTATCACATTCATTATCTTCTATTCCAAAATCTTCTTGCATTTGATCATAATCTATATTTTGATTAGATGATGAAGAACCTCATGATTTTTACCCTCAACTAGATTTACTACAAGATCCGACGCAATTCCCCTTAGTAAAGACATTATAAAATATTTAAATAATCAACAAATAAATATGATAATTTAATAAAATAATTAGAGAATGAAACGAGTGTACCAAACTTCGGAATTCAGAATTCAATAGAAACTCAAGCTCGAAGTCTTGCTACTTTGAATTTGAAAACTAATAATAATAATAACTTGAAAATTGATAATAAAGATGATTAAGAGAGTATGAGAATAAGAGAATTGAGAGAAATATTGTGTGATAAAAATGAAGAAAATATAGAGAATTTATAAAATTTTTAAAGGGTAAAAATGGAATTAAAATAAATAAATAAACAAAAAAAAAAAAAAAAAAAAAATAGGGCCAACGGTCGAAATGACAGTTGGCAAGGCCCCTGCCCCCCCTCCCAAGCCCAACGGTAACAATACCGTTTGGGCAAAATTTTTAATTTTTTTTTTTTTTTTTTTGTTACCGGCCCCGGCCAACCAGAATGAAATCGGTTTTCCGTTATCGCCTAACCTGGCCCGCCTTACCGGTATTTTTATAACTCGTGCGGGTTGGGGCCAATCCAACCCCAACCCAGATGCCTTACGGCCCGGCCTGGCCCTAAACTACCGGTCAACCTGGCCCGGTCGGTCAACCCGATCGTTGACAGGTATAATCACAAAGGCTAAAGCCCTAATTTATCAATAATTGTTGGACCAGAAATGCTACTAATCCATCTTTTAGTTGTACTTTATGTGTCCCAATTTATACGATATATTTTTCTTTCTACTCAGTCCTAAAAAGAATTGTCACGATCCGAACCCCGGACTCACGACTGGTGTCCTACCTGGACACCCTTCTTCTAATTCGTTCCAAGTAACTCGCGGAAGATAAAGATACTCATCATTTTTTTTTCTTTTAAAACAAGCAAAGGCAAAGCCGACAAGATCGCCGCTATATATATATAAGTCAAACGAAACTACAATATACACGAGTCCAATCCCACATATGAATACAGACATCTAAGACAATATACTATGACGGGACAAGGTCCCGTCGTACCCTGAATATACACAAGTCTAAAATCAAGACTGTACCAAAATGACAACTCCGAAACAATGGAGCTATCCCAAAACTCTGAGCAAAGATCGTACACTTGCAGATCACCGAACTGCGTACCTAAACATGCGGCATAAACGCAACCCCCTGGGGAAAGGGGGTCAGTACGGAAAATGTACCAAGTATGTGAAACAATAAGTACTGTAAATGATATTATAACATGCCAAAAAGATAACAAGAGACAAGTATAATAATCGAATATCAGTACACTGTGCCTTTTTCAAATAGAGTGATGAGAGTCAACTTTACCTTGTATCTCTGCACTGTACCATCGCATTCATCAGATCATTGTACCACCGCATTTCATCAGATTACTATATCATCGTACTCATCAGATGTATCGCATTATCAGTATCGATGTATCATTGTACCATCAGACATCAGATTACCGTATCATCGCATTTCATCAGATTATCGATTACTATACCATCAGTACTAATGTATCGAGACATCAGATCATCAGACATCTTGTATCATCAGCATTACAAGATTACTGTGAGTCAACTGTGCCTTTTAAAAAAACGTCTATAGAATAATATATAATCAATATCACAGAAGTATGCCCGTGAAACTCCAACATCACTGTCGGCACGTCTATAGAACAATATATAATCAATATCACAGAAGCATGCCCGTGGAATTCCAACATCACTGTCAGCAAGTCCATGATATAATATAAAATCAATTGTATCTTTTCAAAATAAGTGTCACATCAAAGACAGGGACACATGCCCAAGAATCATTATGTATATCTTTTTCCTGGAAATCGAACCTGCATAGATAATTATACCCGCATGAGTATCTCTACTCGCATCACGGATCTTGTCCGTGAATATTATTCATGGGAATCGAACCCACATAAGAATCGAACCTGCATAGGTATTTATACTCGCATGAGTATCTCTACTCGCATCATGAAAGCACATCCATGGAGCAAATATACACAAATACTGTCAAGGAATAAAACCCAAGGTACCAACATCTCATGTACCATACACAAATAATGAACTTTATTTTAGACAAACCTAGGTACCAACATCTCGTGTACCATACACAAATAATGAACTTCTTTTTATAAAGACCAAGGCACTATTACATTTTTTCTTTTAGACAAACAAAGACATTTTCACATCTTGCATTATTAGGAAAATGAACCCAAAGTACTATCAAGAGAATGAATATAACAACTTTCATTTTATAACACCCAAAGTACTATAAAGAGAATGGATATAACAACTTCCATTTTATAACACCCAAAATACTATCAAGAGAATATATATAACAACTTCTATTTTAAGAAATCCAAAGTACTATCAAAGAAGTATATGGAACAACTTCTATTTTAGGAAATCCAAAGTACTATCAATGAATTACATCATTAAGGAGTAGAATCCACTCACTTTATAACAAGGAATCATGCTAGAAAAAGAAATGATAGTTCACATACCTCTTCGGCTTAATCCACACGCTAAGTAGAATATGTCACACGTAGTACTTCAACCTAAAATGACAATAACACTTCTATCAACTTCATGCTTTCTAAGGTAGATTAATACCAAGTAAATGTCCTCTTATTCTACGAAAATTTGGGCAGCACTTCCCCGTTTATACGTACTTTTTCACTTTTTTCAAGGCCCGAATTCAACAACAATGAAGCCTCATTTAAGGCACAACCAATCAACAATCAAAGGGGATTACAAGTCTTCTTTACGTGTAAAATCCAGCCCCTTAATCTATACAAAATAATCCATAAAAATAGTCCACAATTCCATCAACGATAAGGGTAAAATGTGAAGCCTTTTAACACCCTTTTTACACCCTTAATCCCTTAGGACTTTCATTAGCAACTACTACATTTAAACATGCATTTAGGTGGCTGATTTTTCAGCAGCCTAACACCACAAAACAGTCCATAAAAACTGCATAATAACGTCCAACAATTTTATAGATTCCACGGCCAACAACTACAATCCGATAACTCTTTCCTTAATCCATTTTATTCCAATTCAAGTTCCAAAACTTCTATATAAGTTATGTCAACTTATTAACAACAATATTACTCCATTATAACATGCAATAGGTGAAGATAACAACAACACTAACCAACAAACTCCAAAGATTCGAAAATAGTCCATTCTTGGCCAACACAAACATATATCACATACATTTCTTATTTTCCATTTCTTCCTTAACGCAAGCTCATCTATATACTATAACAATATGTAATATCCAATTACTTCAAGAGGAAGAAGAGTTCTTACCAAAATATAGCCCAAATGCCGTGACACTGCCCCAAGTTTTTTGGCCCGCAGTTTTCGTTTTGCTCCATTTCTTCGAGTTCCAATCACTTTCATGTATCCACTACAACCTTATAACCAACTTCTCTTCACGTTTTACCTCCAAAAAGTCGACGAGCAAGCTAAGATTTTTAATGCAAGTTTCAGCCAACACAAGTTCCAAATGATGAATTATTGATCTTGGCTTAGCACTTGGTTTAGGGGCTTAATCTTGGAGAAATAGACCAATCAACTCTTGTTGTTGAAGGCCACGGGTTCTCGAAAATCATGAGCTAAAGGAAGAGAGATGAGAGCTTTCTTTTGGATGAAGTTACAATGAACCAAGTCTTCCAAGACTTGGATATATACAAATGTATAGGCAAGTGGAGTGGGACCCACTTGTCCACTTTTCCTTGTCTCAAAATATCGAAAGCGTTGTCATCCTAGCAAGACAAGTGGAGGGGTGACGCGTGTCCCCCTCCTATTGGTCCAAAATAAGTCTTCACAATAATAATTCTATACTTGGCCAAAATATATAATTTTTGAAGGCCCCGCAAAATTGTGAAATTTTCGGCGGACCCCATATTATCAATTCTGATACTTCATAATCCAATACTAAGTCCATAAATTTAATTATAAGTATTAAACTCCAAGTTAATAATTTTCCGTCGTTTTTCCGACATTATCCTATAAAAAATGTAATAATTCTTTCCTTCCAAAATTCAAATCTTAAATCCCTAATCACGTTCTCAATTAGTAGCCATGGTATTACGAGGTGTAACAAGAATGACACATTTCTTGATAATAATTTAATTTTAAATTTTACTTTTTACGCTTAACGAGATGATCTATAATCACACTATAAGAATGGATCTTGAGCCTAACTCAACCCCAAAAGCTAGCTTGTAGGGTGAGGATTGTCCAAGTCCATATAAGGAGTCCATGTTCTATTCCATTATCGATGTGGGACTCTTAACACACACAAATATCTTTGACTTATTTAGATCACAAGATTCAAAAGTTTTTCTTTATTTATTAAATTTCATGTCTAATTAAATTACATCATATAAATTTGAACGGAGGGAGTATTATGTTTCAAAATGGTTAATAAATTCCTCTAGCAATATTTTTGGTACAACTTTTAAATATATCAGAGAATTCATATTTCATCTAACAATTTGAAATTTTAAACTATGAACTAACCTTTTTTCTCTATTAAATTAGCTTTTCTCTTATTATCTTAATATTTTATTAGTAAAATAAGTAGGATTACATGGGAGTTGTTGTGGGACACTAAGCAGTGGAGTAACCTTTTGCCAGCTCCTTTTTCCTCCCATGTTCGAGGAAAGACAGTGGAAGGAGGGAGGCCCCACAACATTCATTTTTACAAAGAAAAAAGAGAAATAGAAAATGCAAGTGAAAACAAACAGAATTATCAGTCCTTTTCTTGGTATTTCTTTAGTGCAAGTTATACCGGCCAAAAAATAATTATATTCGCTAGCCAAAAATATAAAAATATATGATATTATAAATAAAATATATTTTTCATACCTATTAAATATGAATATATAAAAAATTGTCTTATTTTTCTTATTAGTTTGTATCAAAAATATTTATACATTTTTATATGTAGAAATAAATTAACTTTATTAAATAATTTACAACCACACAAATATCTAAGTCTTATTTTGGACAATACATTTCAATAGTCTTCCTTTATTTTTTAAAATTTATGACAAATCAAACTATATAATCTTTTTTAAATGAAGAAATATATATTTATTAATTATTATTCTGGTGAGAGACTATTTATGTCAATTTTTCATTTCTTTTCAATTTTAGTTCCACTGGTCCATGCCTTTCGTGAAACTTGCCCACGCCCAGTTGGATCTCCGGTTTCTAACTTGGGAAAAGTACACCATGTGGCCTTAAGGAAAAATATAAGACAAAATTTTTGCCTGAAATTAGCTAAAGTACCCGAACTGAACATTATGAGCAAAGTAATGTCAACTTCTAACCACCGGTGGCATTTAGATCTGTGTTCATCAAATCTGTGTTCATAATATATGGCATTTAGATCGTGATATATCCACATAATACCCAGCAAATTATGAACACAGATTTAATGTCACGATCTAATTCGCATTTAGTTATATTTTGTGATGGTTTTAGACATACAATTGTGATACATATTATCTATACATGCACTTGGAATAATATGTGAAGAATGTGTCTTTGATCGTTGCCTTTAAGAAGTATCTCCAAAACATGTATATTATGTGCATAATAATTATATAATATGTGTATAGTTAAGGAGCATACGTTGATTATACATTTATTATACAACAATGATAAATTCTATACACATACGGTTCGAATATATATTCTATACAATAATTAATCACAATTTGTATATGTATGATGCATTTTCTATACATACACAATAGTGATACATATTCAATACACATACACTTGAGATAATATGTGAAGGTTGGATCTGATCCTTGTCTTTAAGAAATGTCTCCAAACATGTCTATTATGTGATTATATAATGTGTGTGTAGTTAATGAGTATACATTGATTATACACAACTTATACAACAATGATATCATTTTATATACACATAGTAAATTATTATATACTGTTAAATATATATAAGTATACACATGAAATACACATGTATCCTTATGTATATTGGACAAATGATCATCAAAGCCAAAAGGGCCACAGTGGGCAGTGGCCCAACAACCACTGGTCCAGCAATGTTCCAGTCCCGCAGGTTCTGGGCCAGCAGCAGTCTTCCAGGCCCAACATGCCTTGGCCCAGCAGTCACGGTCCAGCTATGCAGTGGCCAAACAGTGGGCAGTGGCCCAACAGTTTTCGCTACAGTTCTGGGTCGGGGCAACAAGCCGGCGTGCTTGGGCCCCGGCCTCCTCAGGCCCATTATACAACAGGCCCCACCCCGACCAATATTGAGGCAGTTATGCACACACTTGGAATAAATTCCTCGGATCCAAATTGGTACATGGACATCAGCGCAACTACACACATGACGTCTGACCCAGATATTCTCTCGTCTTATTTCAATTTGAGCAGCAATCGTGATATAATTGTTGGTAATGGTAATTCATTTTCAATTTGTGGTTACGGTCATAAAACTTTGTCTCCACCCCATCCACTCCTTATCTTGAAAAATATCCTTCATGCCCCTAAATTAATAAAAAAATTGGTGTCTGTCCGAAAATTCACAACTGATAATTCTGTTTATATTAATTTTGATCCGTTTGAATTTTCTGTGAAGGATTTCAAAACGGGGATTTCTCTCATGAGGTGTGATAGTACGGAGGATGTTTCTGTGTTTCGAGTCAAGCATTGCCATCTACGTTTGTCGTCCTTTCTCATTCCTTGTGGCATGCTCGTTAGGTCATCCGATGTCGTCTATTTTGACTTCCTTAGATAAAAATAAATTTATTTCTTGTAAAGGTACGCATTGTACTCCGAACTGTCAATCTTGTTCTTTAGGAAAGATTATTAAATTGATGTTTGTAGACTCTAATTCTAATACTCTAATGTCATTTGATATTATTCATAGCGATCTATGGACGTCTCCTGTTCTCAGTTCTTTGGGTCATTGTTATTACGTTATATTTTTGGATGATTATTCTAATTTTTATGGACACAATCGCGAAAAAATCTCAAGTTTTTTCCACCTTCTTAAAATTTAGAGCATTCATTAGAACTCAATTCGAACGAGAAATAAAAGATATTCAATGTGATAATGACAAAGAATATGACAATGAAATGTTTCGGGAATTTTGTGCTAATAATGAGATCAATTTTCATTTTTCTTGTCCTCATACATCTTCACAAAATGAAAAATGCGAACGAAAAATTCGTACCATTAACAACATTATCCGAACTTTATTGATTCATGCGTCTGTACCCCCTACTTTTTGGCATCATGCTCTACAGATGGCTACATATCTTCTTAATATTCTTCCTATCAAAAGTTTGACATATTCCTCTCCTCTTCAAATTTTATATAATAAGATTCATTTGTTTTCACATCTTAGGGTCTTTGGGTGCTTATGTTATCTATTATTTCCATCAACCACAATTAACAAACTTCAGGTCCGTTCTACTCCTTGTGTGTTTTGGGTTATCTATCTAATCATTGTGGTTACAAATGTTTTGATTTATCATCTAATCAGATCATCATTAGTCGCCATATGTTGTTTGAAGAATTCCAATTTCCATTTTCTAAAGTTAGTACTTATGTGCCTAGTTCGTATAATTTTTTGAATGATGGTATATCCCTGTATATTATTCATCATTTTTTGGATATGTCCCACACCAAAATCCACCAGCGGGTCCACTTCCCGCTGGATTCACAGTAACATCGTGGAGCACTGTCCCCCATCTCGGGACTGGACCAGTCTCGGATGTTGGTCCAGTTACACGGGCCAGTTCCGAAACTGCCATAGTCTCAGAAATTTCCAGTTCACGTTCTGGGCCAGCAAGACCACTGCCTGGTGGCTCGTCTGTCACGTGTCCCGATATGTCCCAAAATTCTACCAATTCTCCCCCGAGTCATAGACCAGTCACTCACAGTCAACGGAGTATTTTTAAACCAAAAAGACATTTACATTTTAATTCTAATGTTCTTAAATCACCCTTACCCCGTAACTCAGTGTCTGCTTTAAATGATCCGAATTGGAAAATTACCATAACCGACGAATATAATGCTCTTATTGATAATAAGACGTGGGAGTTAGTGCTCCATCCATCTGGTGTTAATATTATTCCGTCTATGTGGATTTTGCTCATAAGGACAATTCAGACGGTTACTTTGCGAGGCATAAGGCTCGTCTTGTAGGTGATGGTAAGACCCGGCAGGTTGGTGTAGATTGTGGTGAGACATTTAGCTCGGTGGTCAAACCGGCTATCATTCGCACTATGCTCAGTTTGGCTCTGAAGAAAGCATGACCCATTCATTAGCTAGATGTGAAGAATGCTTTCTTACATGGTGATCTCAAAAAGATAGTATATATGCATCAACCTTTGAGGTTTAGGGATCCCAAGTATCCCCATCATGTCTGCTTATTAAAGAAGTCCTTATATGAGCTTAAGCAGTCCCCGAGGGCTTGGTATAAAAGGTTTGCAAATTTTGTGTCGATTATTGGTTTCTCTCACAACAGGTTTGATAATTCGTTATTCATATATCGTCGTGGATCGCCATGGGCTTATATACTCTTATATGTGGATGATATTATTTTGACTGCTTCATCTGATGCATTACATGTTCTTATCAGTCATGATGAAGAGAACAAACTTTGGACAAGAATATTTTTAGGGGGGAGGCTCGGGTTTGCAGAAAGTGAGGGGGGGATTTTGCACAGTAAATCAAGAATTTTCGGAAGCAATGAGAAAAACCTAGACTTTTGATACCATGAAATAAATAATTCCTTCATTATTCTTATTGATTAAATGTGTATATATACAAGTTACAATAGAAAAATCATTTTCCTATTCTACATCTAAATTCCTATTTTATTTGGAGACTAATCATACAATTATGGAAAGACTAATTAATATATAAGTGTAATATACAAAATATACCATAAATGTAATTACACACACGGACTGCTTTGGGCCTGGGCTGGATGTCCGTGGACTGCTTTGTGTTAGCGATTTATCCACACGCTTAACGCAAGTGCACGTATCGTGACAAGTAATATAGTTTGGGTAAGACCGAATATCGTCCTCATGGATTATTGTTCAATTACCAATTTCTATCCTATGGTATCTATTTGGTGATCGATATTTTGATGGTTGTTTGTATCTATGACTACTAAATAATTATAAAAGTTAACTAATTTACTTTACTTGATATGGTGGAAATAGGGTTTCCAATCTTCTCAACTATCCGCTCGCTTTAATCTTTAATGCAATGCTAAAGGTTCTTCTTCTATATTGAGATAGCAGGTTAACTAAGCCGTTTTATATGTCGGTTAGGATATATAAACACTCAACCCCGATGCAGAACCCTTCTATCTTTCGATGATAAGCTTTACCACAAATGAGGATTAAGAACAATAACCTATCAAACTACACAAGTATCGGGGTACTTTCGTCCACGATTTTAACCTATGTTTATTCAACTATAGCATATTTACAATCTCCCCTTTCAGATCTCGATTAGAAATCATATACGTGATGATAATTAGTGATCAATTAATTACCAAACAATCAAATCAATTATTGAATAAATCTCATAAAGAAGAAACCAAAACCATGCATTAAATCATAAAACGAGGTTCAAGTGATTCGAATGGAAAGCCCTAATTAAAGTTTAACTCCTAGTCATAGACATGCTAAGAACTAAAAGATTATCCAACATAAACTGAAAAATAATTAAAGTAAGAAAAAGAATTACTCAAGAACAAGCCTCCAATCTTGAAGCTTTCAAGAACTATGTGTTGTGTAGAGTTAGGGATTGTGGAACCCTTCAAAAATCTGCCCTAAGGCCTTTTTATATCCTCAAAAAACGTTTCCAACTTTTTCCTCTTGGTCTTGGCCCATTTCCATTCGGATTTGGCTGAAAATTTGCGTCAGCGCCACGTCTCTGAGACCGGCGCCATGGCGCCGAAATTCCTGCGGCTCGTCAGATTTTTGGGCGTCGTGGCGCTGCTTTCACTGATAGAGTGGCGCCACGGCGCCACCCTGTCCTTCGTTCGGGGTGCCAACTTTTCATCTCTTTTGGCTCTGAACCTCTGTTTCAGCCCTCTTTTTGCTTCTTTTCGCCATTTCTCCATTTCTGACCGCTGTGACACAAAAGAAAGGAAAACGACCCTAATACTATACTAAACATCAACAAAATGAGTAAAATATTAACTAAAAATGACTCAAAAAGCGTATACAAAATACACCTAACACTTTGATATGAGCTGGATAGTAGATACTCAATATACATACAATATACATGTACATCATGTGTATATTGTATGTATATTTAACATGCAGATATTAGCAATATAAAAATTTGAGAAAATTTATATATTATTTTGTATAAGAATTAACTATGTAGAATCTAATTATTCATATATTAGTTAGTTCATGTATAAAATAATACGTTGATTCCCTCATAACTTACATATATATTAGTTATGTCGATTTTTAAATTGCAAACCAAACACTATATTAGATATGTTGAATTTTATGCATAATATAAAAACACTATCAACTATAATATTACTTATACATAATTGAAAGAATCCTTTTGATGTTCGTAGTTGTTGAAAATAATTATTGAGTCAGACTCATTCATAAAAGATATTACTAATTATTTCTTTGTTTATCCTCCTACACTATATCTACCTATTGTTGGAAATTTATTAACGTGGAATAAAGTTTATCCCATTATTTATGACTTGAACAATTAGGGCCCCGCACGTCAAAAATATCGTTTCCACACACGTGCACACGTTGTACTAAGGATCGTAAATTTCTCTAGTGAAAGAGATATTGGTACGTAAGTAAAATGTTTGAGACGTAGAATGATGGACGGTTGTTGGCCAAATGACGAGTATTTCATATTGGTAAATTAAGGAAGAATTGTGCGAAGTGTAAGATCGAAAAGGATCGGAAAAGGGTCGCGACGTCACCGCGGAGCAGGGGAGCCGCAGCGCCACCACCACTAGGGCCGCGGTGCCCCGATGGGTGAGTCGCGGCTCTAACGGCGCTTACGAGGCAGTATCTGTGCGACGAAAGTCCAAAAGTTCGGCTGATTATGGGGACGTTTTGGAGCATTCAAATGTCAGTTTTTCTTTCATAAATCAACCATTATTTGGCTGCATTACTTGGTGGATTGAATGGTCATTGCATGGAATTTAAATGGCCATTACATGAGGACTTGAAGAGACCCTCTTACACTACAATATATTGAGGCCTTTGGCTCAATTGGAGATATCCACAATCAGATTTTCTGAACTTCTTCTTCTCTAAGCATTCTTTCAAACACTCAAGGTTCTTCTTCTAGTAAACACTTGAGTTTTATTTGCTCATTTGTTGTTTTATCATGGGAGACAGTTGTCTATTAACGTAAAAAGATTTATACGGGGAAATATTGTCTTAAGGACAGAGTGAACATCACTCGACTCAGCAAAATCTTATATTTGTTCTTGCTTTCAGTTTGCAAATCTTTGTAATAGTTACTTACTTTCCGTCAGTGGCGGAGCCAACAAACAAATTCTAGTGGTGCAGAGAAGTTTTTGTGCAACAAAAATCGACGTCATTTTGATCGAAAATTTCTAAAAAACTGGTGGTGCATTCATGTGGCTCCGCCACTACTTCCCTTTTCTAGCAATTGTTATATTCACACCTATAATATATAAATACATTATTATGGGGTTAGAGAAAAAGATTTTTCCATCATAATATGACGGTTAAGATTTACAAAGAAAAAAATTCTTCATCTTTTAGAGGATATCTTGGCTATGGACAAGAGAATTCATCCGTTTGGTGAAAAATTTCTATAATAAATTACACGAGTCATGGTTACCGTAAATCTACCTCCCGCTAAAGAAAAGACCCACTAGTCTCTTAACTAATATTTACAAGCTTAGAATATATACCGAAAGAAAGACTGATCGCGTGATTACTTTAATCAATACTCCAGTAACTAGTAGCACTTCAAAATTAATACAGTATAAAATTAGACCTCGTTATATTGAAGGGAAAAAAATAAAGAACAAGCAGACAATCATAAGGCATTAAAACGTTTGTAAACACTAATCACACAAACTAATTAACTGCACCATTCTTCTTAATCTCTCTACTTCTACGAGCTGTTGAGAGAATTAACCAGAGTTAAAGATAGTAAGTTAGTTAGCTAGTTAAGAAGTTAGTTAGTTAAAGACTTAGTTAAAAAAACCATTAACATAATTGTTAGGATAATTATGGGGTCATTCCATATTTGTTAGGATAATTATGGGGTCATTCCACAATTATCTCATATTATAATCAAATCACATCAATTGTAATGACATGATTATGATATGATTGTAAATTAGTATCAATTCATTTAGGATGATTAGATATGTCTTTCATAATATTAGCATTGTTAATTTTTATATATATTTTCAATATGGGAATGAAATAGACGAATGAATTGATTTCCTACCTGATATCAAGAGCCACAAATATTTTGCCCTAAACTTCTCCTACATCTCTCCTCCATCGGCCTCCCTCATAGCCGAATTTTCCTTTTAAGTCTTTTTCTTTCTTTGTTTCTCGGCCCCCTACACAAATTATTAGAATTTTCTAAAAAACCTAACTCACAATACCTAAACCCTAAACCACTACCCCCGCCGACTATCCATTTTCTTCCATTCTCCCATTCTGGAACCCTAGTCGACACTTAGGGTTACCTACTACAATTCCACCAATCACAAAACAATTTTATCTCCTTCTTGTTTTGCTTCTCATGGAAAACTATGGCCAAAAAACAAAAAATTCATTCAGCTCTTACCGTAAACAACGTCAAGAACTTTATCTCAATAACACTTGACACTACTACATTTCTAGGCTAATGCGACGCCCCAAACTCATTGCATTAGGCTCTTCTGGCCGTTGCATTAGACCTAATGCAACGACTAGGAGACGTGGCATCCTCAGTCGTTGCATTAGGTCTAATGCAACGACCATAAGGGCTTAATGTGACGACTGTGACAGCCGTTGCATTAGATACGCAGCTAATGCGACGACTGTATTTAGCCGTTGCATTAGCTGCATATCTAATGCAACGGCTCCTACCACCTAATGTGACGGTTGTGCCTGGCCGTCACATTAGATATGCGAATGTTTTGAGGGTTAATTTACCCACCTAATGCAACGTCTATAACCCCTAATGCGACGACCATGTACAACCGTCGCATTAGATGTGCACCTGTTTGATTGCTAGATTGTTCACAAATTATAAAATGTACGATATTACAAAAGGATTAGCTCACAATATTGCAAAATAAATAATAAAAAGAGTAAAAAAAAAAAAATTGTATTACTAATTGTTCACAAATGTACAATATTAGACCCCATAGGGCATATTACAAAATAATTGTTCACAAAAGTATCTACATAAGCCTCCACCCACACGTCCATTTGTTAGATTGCTAGATTTCTTCTCCATTTAGCTCACCAGATTCCTACAAGTTAACATAAAGAATAGTCATAAGTAAAAAAAATGGTAGACTAGCAAAAACATCATAAATAATAACTTCAATGTAGTTTACTCATATAAAAACGTATAATTTTACAGTATAATAATATATAAAATTTTAAGCTCCAGAATATTACTATGTGTTGAAAAGAAGGAAAACACAAAAATTACCTGATTAGATGTCCTAGGAGACTGCCCATTAGGTTCACTGACATGCGGTGCACTAGACGAATCATTTGAAATTGATGGACTCACAAAAGAAGGAATCACAAGATTTATTCCAGGATTAGCTTCTTGAAGTTGTGATATAATCACTGATGCAACGGTCGGTGCAAGCTGTTGCACTAACTCAGCTTTCATATTCTGCAAGAATTCCTCCGAAATTATGAAACCTGATTTTTTTTTTTCAAATCAGTCTTTGTCACACCTTTCCGACAAGTCGTAAGCGATCTTTGCTTTTGGGGCCTTGAAGCACTTCAGAGTAAATAACTAGAGCCTTAGAGTTGCTACCTTCTCTGTGTTGGGCGGACTCCATAGCATCTATCTTTGTCTATTTATAGAATGTTAAGTCATTGTCTTACTAAATTATCAATAGTACTCAAATATATGATAATACAATTTGTTAACTCACAATATTATGTTCAGTTTTCTCGTTGATGGTATGATATGTTCTCCGTGGAACTCTTTTCCTTGATTCTTTGTAGACCTTTGCTTGAGAAGGTTCTTCCTTATTCGGATCCTTTTGTTGCTGTAAAATACAAAATGAAATTTAGCACACAAATCACACAAATACATAAGCCTTAAATTTTTACAAATTAAAATTAGTGAGAACTAATGGAAGCAAATAGATAATTCAATTATTGAAAAAGAAAAGTGTATATCAATTCATGACGTAACATTGCAAACGACTTACGACCCATCGTGTGCATATCATCCATCAATAGATGATTGTCTCTATTTCTCTTACATTCTGCCTGTGAGATAAAAATAATATGTTAGAATAATATTACCTCATTATTACACGAAAACTTAAGCAAATTTAATTGAATATCTCAATCTTTTCACAATGCCAATAATTTAAGAGGTCCTGAAACTGAGCTGAAATAGTCTCAGGTTTGTGAAACCATCTTAAATCATCACTATCATATTTATAGAAGTGATTCTTCTTAATTCTACATTTATAACTTCGCCAACTTGCATTAACTGCCTCCATTACATATTTCCTTCCGTCTTCAGCAACCATATACTTTTCCTATATCAATCATTAAAGCGACACATTAGTAATAGATAAAGGTCTAGAGCCAAGAATATACTCGTAATATTTTAAAGAATAATATTGCAACATACCAAAACATAATCCCATATTTTGTCATGTGTGGGAAGACTTGGAAAACAGGTATAATTCAGTAGCGCAAGCACATAATCCTTCCCCAAAGTTCCCAAGAAAAATTTGAATTCATCAACTATTTCCTTCGTAGGTTCAACTGGCTGGCCTAATGAGTTCAAAATAATAACTTGGCGCTCCTCTTTTGTACGCGCATGAACCTTTGTAAGCAGCACCAACATCCAGCACCAACCAGCAGTTCCAGCAGCCAGCACTAGCATCTCCATTGTTTTGAGTTACGCACTTCGCGTCACGGTTCATGATATGAAATTTATATCCGTTAGCAGAGTACCCTGTGTACTTTTTAACAACATAAGAAGGTACTTTCGATAACCATAATATATGCTTCGGAATAATGTCTTGACCTTCTTGAAATTTCACTTCAATTTTCTCCCTAAACCAATCAATGAAATCCTTATTGTGATCTTGTGCACTATCCCATTTTCTTTTCCGTTTGGTGCTTACACACATTTTATGTTCACTGTGATAAAAAATAGAAAAACAAATATCTTAATAAAACAATACAATTGAATAATACATATAAAAAATAAGGTAAAAAATTATCATCATGATTTGTCATCTTACTTTATGTATCTCTCAACTTCCTCACAATTGGAATTGAATAAGACATAGCGATGTGCTTGTGTCCATGTAGTTTGATTAATCACGTGTCCATAATGCTTTTTCTTTGAGGTCCTTCCCTTTCCCTTGATAGGACGCCCAATCTTAGGTAAAAATGATTTTGCGACACTATCCTTATTAACATTAGGTGTGGACGAGTTTGATCGTTTCATATGTCTAGCAATGAAGGTAATACATTCTTTAGCTTGGTATCATTCTGCCATTGAGCCTTCTGGACGACTCTTGTTTCGAACATCCAACTTTAACTCTCGAAGATACCTCTCAATCTCATACATACACCTTGAACTAACCGATCCACCCATCTTAATTTGGTCAACTAGATGTACAGGTAAATGCACCATTACGTCGAAAAATGCACCATTAGCCTATCTAATGCAACGGCCACAAATTATAACTTATACCTGTCGCATTAGCCACATCTAATGCGACGGTACTACAATGCTCGTTGCGTTAGACCTACCTAAGCCGTCACATTAGGTCAGAAATGTAGTAGTGTGAGATGGAAAAAGGGCAATACCCCTCTTGGACGAAATTATTCAAAATTCATTGCAGTGCATATGAGGTAAAAACCATATCATCCCCTCCGAGTCATCATCGGACACCACTGAGGTAGATCAAAAGTTATGGTCTCGTTTAGATATTATAGTCCTTCAATGGATTTATGACACTATCTCAAACGATCTTTTGCATACCATATTAGAACCAAACTCTACGTCTCCCATATCACTTCATAAATGTTATACCATTGTCTCCCATCTTTTTACACATTTGAGGGTGTTTGCGTTATCCTTTGTTTTCATCAGCAACCATTCACAAGCTTCAGGCTCGGTCAACTCCTTATGTGTTTTTGGGATACCCATAGAATCATAGGGGATATAAATATTTGATATGTCGAACGAACAAATTATTATCTCTCGTCACATAATTTTTGATGAGTCTACATTTTCGTTTGCTAATTCTCATGTGGCATCCTCACCTTTATATGATTTTTTGGACACCGGAATGCATCCAATTTTACAACACCACCTCCATACCCAAAATCAGATGGGATCGGCCCAAAATGATCCTCCCACCTTATCGGCCCAACCATAGAATGGGACCGAGCCCGATCAGCGGTGGATGTCATCGCTTTCACCGCTCGGTCTCGTCGAGCCAGCACGTGGTGGACCATATCTCCGACCCGGCTTCCAGACCCAATATTAAAGGCCCACACTCCCGTCTCCCCTCGACCCAATAATCCGGCTGTAAGTCAACATATCCAGCCGACAGTCTTGACCCAAAATCCGACTACTCATCGGTCCACTACCATACCCGGGAGTCATGATCCATAGTCTTTGGTTTTAGCCCACCCACAGACCATTGAAAATTGTGCCATGCACAGGATTTTTCGGCCCAAACGTCATTTTAACATGACATCTTCAGTCCAACCATCACCTCTTCTCAAAATCCAAAATCAGCCCTATCAGACTCGAATTGGAAAGTTGCCATGTTAGACGAAATTATTGCTCTTATTAAAAATAAGACGTTGGAATTGGTACATTACACACATCTTTAATTTAGAATCATAAAATTTAAAAGTCTCCTTTTATTTCTTAACTTTGTGTCCAATCAAACTAAGACACCTAAATTGGGGAGTTTAATTTTTGTGCAGTGTTAGTGTATAATCATTTTTACACCTTCATGTAATTTTTTTAAAAAATATGGTAACTTTCTTAATTTATTAAGGCAAAAGACAGATCACACCCTGAACTATATCCGAAATATCGATTTCACACCCCAACTAATCAGATGATCTATAACCTTACACATTTAAAAAGTGAATTTAATACCACCTAAATAACTTTTTTTTTAAAAACCATGTCACCCTAATTGTTTCTTCTTCATTATAAATATGTAAGATGCCCGCGTGAGCGTAGCTCAGTTGTTTCCAGGGTGGTAGATTGCCCTCAAGTAGGCAGGTTCGAGCCCTGACAACCGTAGTGTGGGAGTTTCATTCCTCCTTTGTGGGGGATGACTCATAAGATTTAGACATCGCGTTGTCCACCTAGCTGTGGTGAAATACCATGATTTACTCTCCTCTGCGTCTACTGTCGGGCCGGAGGGTGGGGCCCATGTGAGCGAGAGATTTGGCTTTTATTTAGCCCCCAAGTTTTTTTAAGATAAAAGAATTTTTTGTGGGTCCCACTATGATTTTTTAAACCTTTTTACTCTTTCTTCTTTCTTTTCTTCATCCATCAATGGCAGTTCTCTGCCATGTAACTACTCGCTTCTATCACTACACTATCACTAAATCTCACCTCTGCTTCACGATTTTTTCGGCAACTAAATTCTTGAATTATGGAAAAGGAGTTTTGGGGAAGAAAAGGAAAAACAATGGAGATTTTGAGGTCGATCCAAGGAGGTTTTATGACAAAAATTCACCGATATTTCGGGTATAGTTCAGGATGCGATTTATGTATTTTCCATTAATTATTACTATATATTTCTGAAATTATGACAAGACATGATTCGGATAAATTAGAAGAAGAATTCAGAGAAGCAGAACCTTATTGAAAGATTAATACTATGGAAGAAGACGCAGCAAAAAAGTAAAGAGATTGAAAAGGAAGATATGTGGAGCCAATTGACAGCTTTCTTTTTATTGATAAAATTAATTCTTTTTCATTACTTGAGATTAATTAACAGAGATAATGGAACAGCTAGCGAATGTTTTATGTGACAAGTCTTCGTCGCTGCTAAATGAGAGATCGAAGAAGACGTACAAAATTTATGTCGCATAACTTAAATCTTACAGAATTTATGTCGAACGAAATTAAAAAATATTACAAAAATTATGTCTTGCGAAACAGATTTAAAATCTAGGACAATTTTATTAAATAAGTAGCAGTTACAAAAATTAAAGATCACAAATATAAGTGGCAAAAATTAAATATCAGTGTATTTGAAGGAAATCCATGCAAAAAATGGATTACAAATGAGGGACTAGCTATTAGTTTTGTTGGGTTGGGCTGAGAGTCTGGCCAATATTTGTGGGGCGAGCTAGTGCTAAAGTGATGCGAATGACCCTATTTTGGGGTGGTCTTTAATTTTCCCCTTTAAATTTGAGTTTTTTTAATTATTATTTTTGGCGCGGTATAATTAGAAGTTCGCTCGACATAATTAGTGTTTATCTTCCGCATGTGTATCATAAACAATCCATAGATTATGCCGGATAAGGCATAACTGTCAACACTCAACATAATATGAAAAAACATAGTTTCAGATTTCGACGGACATAATTAGTGTTTAATTTCAACATATGTATTATAACATTCACACAACCTATGCTAGATAAGGCATAATTTCTCACACTCAACATAATTTAAAAAAATCACTATAAAACTATGTTGCATAACTTAATACCTACATGATTTATGCCGCGCGAGACAAAAATTCAGTTTTCGGCTTTTTATTATTATAGAGACTGCCTTGTGAAGTAAACCCTCATATTTTCATAAAATAAATATAAATAGGGGGGGGGGGGGGGATTAAAGAACACATATATAAAAGGCAAAAATTAAAGACCAGTGCGTTTGAGGGAAATCCGCATAAAAAAATGAAGTGATAATGTATCTATTTGCATATATTTTCTGTAACTTAATCAGAAAAAAGAAAAGAAAAAGACCTTAAGGACATCCTTATACGTACACAACAATCTGAAATACTTCAAGTAAGTGCAACATTCAATATGGCCTCGAACTTACTTATGAAGATAAGAGTTTATATCAGTTAAAGAGCTCTTTGAAGTTTGAGCGGATTGGTTATGTAAAAATAAGCTCTTTACGTATGAAATGTACCGGGAGAAAACTATTTTTTTAATAGAAACTAACTATATACACATTGTAAATACACTAGAAATACATGAACATACTTAATATATACAACTTTTATATACAATCATGTCAAAGCTAAAAATACAACTGTATATGCACGTAGAACAAGCGTGATTTTTTTTTGCAAAGCTATTTTCCACTTTTGAACAAGCACAACATCATCATTCCCTTATAAAACGCTTTGATTCCCCCCCCCCCCCCCCTATATATTTCGAACAACCACTTCAAACGATGTAAATCCGTCACCGCGTACAGACAAGATACAAACTAAATACAATAGAAATAATTAAAAGACTTTTTACCTATATACAAAAAAAAAGATAGATTTGAGAGAACAAATACAGTTTGAAATAAAATTGTTCCTGATGGAATTGACATAAATGTTTCATACAGCGGACGTTAACTAGTTTGAGGTTATGGTTTAGATGGATGTCGTCATCGTTGCTGCTGCTGTTGTACCGACAGATGACAACTAACACCAAACATTTCTTAAATCTTATGTCGATGACAATCATGCAAACTTGGATGCATTAGAACTCTTGGCTGTACTTGACTATTCTTCATTTAATGTTATAATTTTACACTACAAGAAAATATAAAATTGATAACAAAACTTTAACAACAATAAATATATTGTTGCTAAAAAACATAAATGACAACAAAAATTTAATATATTATTACTAAAAACGTAAATGACAACAAAAAAATAACTTCTTGTTGCGAAAACTTTTTGCAACGGCATGCAACTAACTTTTGTTGTTGCGAAAAGTACTTTTGGCAACAACATCCAATATATGACAACAAAAATGTTGTTGGCAAATGGTTTTATTCTTGTAGTGTTAACTCGCCTTTGCTGAGTGTTTGGTTAATAGATCATATTTATTTTTTGAAATGTAGCTGTTTAGCATCAAGAAGTTGATGTAAAGGATGAATGAACCTGGTAAATTCATCAATTTTAGTTCAGACTGAAGTTCCTCGCGTACTTTCTTTTTCTAATTTCAACTATTTTCAAGTAATCAAAAAGCAGTTGATGTATGAGCTACTTTACCTGGCATCATTAATGATTCTGGTGTTGGTTTCTCGTGCGTCATGCCTTACGTTTATGAAATAAACTCATTTGATATTCTCGTGGTCATTGTTTAGTGATAACTTTTTAAGCAGTATTAGTTTAGGATTCTTGGTGTAACTGGTAAAGTTGATGTCATGTGATCAGGTGGGCTCGAGTTGTGAAAACAATCTCTTGCAAAAATGCAGGGAGCTTAGTGCACCGGGCTGCCTTTTTTTAATTACTTGATGTATTAGTTCTTTATTCTCAGCTCCATTTTGTTGCTCTCTTAATCTGATGCTAACAATCATTTCCCCAAATGTGTAGCACTTCCGGATGCTCATTTGGGGAGGGACGTCTCCTGGCTACACTGCTATGAGTCAGCTATCAAACATGGGTTTGTATTCAGCACCTCCAGGCTCCAGTTGGAAGGAATGCTGCCTCTTTTGGTGATGGTCCTGCTCCAGCTGTAAAGTCGCAGTTTTGCAACAAGTTCAACACTGCAGAAGGGTGCAGGTTTGGTGATAAGGCCACTTTGCTCGTAGCAAGAACGATGATTTCCAAGTCAAAAGGACTTCTCAGTAGGTTCACCAGGTACCTTGAACCGTCCCAACCTGGTCTAGCTGCAACAAACTTCGGAGCTTCTGCAACCACTACCATTAATATAGATGCATCTATCGCTGGAACCATCGTAGGGAAGAATGGTGTGCACTCAAAACAGATATGTTGGCTTACTGGTGTCAAGCTCTTTATAAAGGAGCACGAGGCAGACTAACAAAATAAATGTTGCATGATACTATCTGAAAACCAATTATTGTATCAAACAAATATTAAGACAAACAATTATTGTATCGAACAAATAATTAGACAACCTACAAGAAAATTGCCAATCATTACAAGTTTTGGCTCATCAATGGAACATGTGAACGGAAGTGTTAGTTATCACTGTTAACTTTATCCTGTCAAGCAATGTATTAGAAAAATCTAATTAAGAAATTGCCATATCATTTCAAGCTTTTATTTATCAATAGAGCAGTTAAAGGCAAGTCTTAGCTGTCACTCCTGCCCTTTTCCATATAAGCAAGGCTCTTCAGACAACTGCTTTAACCTGCAATAGTTGGAGAGGGAAACATCACCGTTGAGCTTTTTAACCCCTTTAAAGAAGGAAGGATATCAGGGAGTTAACGTACTTTCTCCCCTTTCAATTGTACCAAACAGCCCTAAGAGAAACATTAGTACTTACCACAAAACACCCGCAAACTTCCCCTTCCCCTTAGCCATCCCCTTGACCGAAACAGCCTTAATCAGCATAGGCATAAGATGAGCTGCTAAATTTTGTTTGGTGCCTCACCCAACTCTTATCTTCTGTCCTTCGGAATATACGTGGATTTTTGAAAGGGAATGTTTCACTCCAATCTGGGTGTTGGATTAGATAGTCCCACTGCCTGAAAAAAAAAGAATTTGTTAAAATGATCTCACATGGATAGCCCACTGACAAATCAGTGAACCCCGGGAAGGAACTAGAGTATGATAACTGTGTAACTATTGTAGTGTAGTACCTTCTTTGGTTATCAACGAAATCTGGAGCCTCGGCAGAAGGAGAGGTGGAACACGTAAGAAGGATTTCCTGGTCAGATAAATTCTGCAGCATGAGGGCAATATGCATCTTACGCATGCTCCTATTATACAAAAATGGAGTTCATTATGAGATGTTTAAAACATCAAAGCAAAACAAAAAATGTGTAACCAAGAGATCATGGATTCGACGGCAACACTCTTTTTATTACCGATTGTCCCACTTGCCCAGGTTCTTTGTTAGTTAATTCACAGACTTTTTCACCGATGAAGTTAGTTAGGTTCTTGATAGCTCAATAGTGTCTCGAGTATCATTATGTATCTATAAATTGCTCTCACCCTTCATCTAAATAAAATTGAAATACACAGAAGGAATTTAGATAAAAAGTAGCTTATGACAAATTCAGGGAAGACAACAAACTGATAGCAGTTTTACCAAGTGCTTGGAGCTATCACGAATTGGTCAGCCTGAGTATCATATGTCTCTAGTAATCTTCCCTTCCAACTAGGGTCCTCGAAAGATGCAGTCACTCGTATTCTCCTAACTACTTCGTCGGGACATCTTGTCGTTGTGTCAAAGTTTGCTGGGACAATAGAACCAGTGGCAGTTTCCACCTGAGCAAATGAATTTGAAAAAAAAAAAGAATCTTTATCTAAGAAGAAGATATGTAGTATACTTAAGCAAAATATGCTCAAGCAAATCGTTTCTGTCACAGAGGAGAACCAGAAAGTATTGGTAATCAGCTGATTAACTCGAGGCACACAGAGAATGTGTAATAATTCATAATCGCCTACCTGTTTTCAACCATACCGTTTAGTAATGTAATGAAAACCAAACAATTCTTTCTCCTTATCACGGTAATTAATATTTACTTTCCATCTTTTTGTGTGCATTTTAAAACCATGTTAGTAGTCGCAATTCTCTCCCTTTCATGCATCATGAGTACCAACCACTAAACTACTTCACTGCAAATTTGCTAGTGTAGATCTGGAAGGTGAATTTAAGCATATATTTCATCTAAGATAGATACACCTACCAGTCTCCAGTTCATTAGATGACAGACGTTATTTACAGTTGTGCCAAAAGACAGGAACGTCAGACAGATTGATTGCTGATTACAGATATTAAGAGTGAGCATCAAAGCACCAATAGATATACACAATCAAAAGAAAAACACCAAGCAAGCAGCTCAACTTCTTTCAATTCAGCTCACTATGTGGATGACCATTGTTTCAAAAATTCAATTGATATGATAGCCATAGACTTGGCATAGAAAAAGTCAACAGTTCGTTCATTCGAAGTAGAGTCCAAAAGTCTTATGTTCCTAGAGTGATGTAATATTAATCAGTCAACATCTGCTGGAATATGTAATCAGCAGGTCAATTGTGAGTTGATGAGTTGCTCGAGTTATAAATGAGTTCCCTTCCCTCAAGGAAAAATGATGTCACACTATTATGTTTAGTCAAAGGAGATGAAATGTTGATCCTCTCCTGCACGGACATTAAAGCAATACTTGCAACTAAATAAGGTCACCGTTAATTGTAGCGGTTAGTAAGAAGTTCCAGGTGGTTCTCATTTTCTTAATCTGAGATTTCACCCGAAAAAAATTCCATGAACATCGAGGTCCACCTCTAATCACCCCGTCTCTCATTCTCAGTTCATGGAATTAACCAGATCAACCTATCAAATTAAGGTAGAACAAACAAAAAACTTCCCAGAATTTCTATCTATGGTTCAGCTTCCATTCTTCTTTTATCTTATTCAGTTTCACATAATGAATGTCGAAACATGTTGCCATGACTTTTTATTACTTTCAAATAATGGCACCAACTGGATTATATATTATGCTCCTTCTGTCCAAATCCAGAATCCACGTCTGGCTGTCATAGGCACTAAGTCGAGAGTTGACTTCACTTTCCAAAAGCTGGAGATCACTTTACGATAGAGTAATATAAAGGAGATTTAACTACAGAACAACTTCCATTAGATAGCAGGTACATGAAAATAATTGCTCCTCCAAAAGAGCTGAATTTCACAACTTCATTAGGATTGGTAAGGTAAGGTCTAGCCCCCCTTGCTTGTACTTATTCCTACTGGTTTTTTTTTTTTTTAATTAAAAGGCCGCTAGAGACTCTGTCTATTGCTATAAATTCGCCCCCAAAAAAAAATTCACAACTTCTGAAAAGTCCCACACAGTTGCCATTATTTGGTGCCTTGATTTATCTAGTAGCTCAGAAGCGGTATTGCAACTTGGAATGTTGAACTGTAACGACTGTACAATAAAGCATATTTTTTCCAGAAATGGCAAACTTCCCTACCCAGGAGTCGAATAGTGACTGGTCTTTTCCCACTTTACTCTGTTGGTGATTCGAACCCCCAACCTTAAGATTGCTGAACTTTTACCAGAAAGCTTTCCCTCCCTTGTTCTGTGATAATCAACAGTATAAACTAATGTGAAATACAAAATACAGCTTACCAGGAAACCAGTGAAGATGGGGTATGCATTTCCTTCAGAATCTCCTCTTGTATTGTGCCCAAGAACATGGAGAGTGCGAATCTGTAACTTCATATTACTCTTTGCCAGGCTGTCAACTATTTTCCTACACAAAGGAAAGGAATAGCCCTCCAACTTTCCATGACTTTTTGTAACACCATTAACATGCTGCACAAAAAGCCCAACAGATTCAGCTTCATTATCTAGCCTCTAAATGACTCACTATCTCTGTGAAAATCAAAGAAAAAGCAGGGTTTTGGCCTGACTTCAGGCGAGGCATCATCAAAACCACCAATTAGATGAACCTGCATATTATACACTTCCAATGTCAGCATCCACGGTAAGAAAAGAGATACAAAGAGTTAGTTACTAATGTTGTTAAACATAAAGGATTATAGAAGAATACATCCAACATGGCATCCGAGCTTTGATTGATAACAAAAGCCAACATCTGGGCAAGGCCAATATCAACAACATCTGGTGAATCCAAGTGAGCAACAGATGTCCTGTAGTGAAGTCACAATCACAATAGTTAGACTTAAGCACCTGAACGAAAATTATTGACGTATTTTGTCTAAATAGTTTCTCTTACATTCCACTTTTTTGGTTCCTTATAACAAGGCCTACGCAAGTTGTTGCCTCATCCATTCCAACCACCTATGTTCAAGAACATAAAACTTTAGAACAGCATAAAAGAGTGGAAATTTTGATTTTTTTTGTAATTGTAGTATATCAGCATTGTATGAGAAATGAAATGGTCAAAAGATGTGCTCTTCAACATAAATACAATCATAAATTGCAACCACTTTCAGTAACGTAGAATTGTTTTTACATAAATGATCTATGAAGCGACTTCAAAAGGAGGAAACATTCAAGAGAAACCACATGACCCACCATCAATCATATCCCTATAACTTCTGCTGTAAAAGTCGAAAGAAATGCTAAAGCAGTAACCAAAAGAGAAATAACATGACAGAGATGTACCAGGAAACTCTTAATTATGCAAAGAGAAAACCTTTTGAACATCATCACGAGATCACAAGTATTTCCAGATGATGAAAAGGGAAGTTCTTGAAAATGATAAGAATAAGGATGAGGCACAGAATGGCCAGCAAGAAGAGGTTGAACGGAAGTATACCAACAATGGAGATGAATCTCTAAAGCTATAAACTCACAGTGGGCAGATGAGATTGGGGACATGTATGTTTCAATCAGGAAGGTGTCCAGAAGAGAGTCCACGTACTTGAAAAGGGAAATAACAAGTCCTAACACAAAACACTTGAATCGGCACACTGTAAGCATAACAGACACTTCAGTTCCAAGATAGAAAGGGAAACGATCATTCTTAAGGTTTTGCATCTGCCCATTTTCAGACAAAGAATTTATACAAGGTGCACGTGTAGAATAACATAATGCATTTTACAATCAGGCAGATTAAGGACTGAATTCCCATTGCTCATAGCATCTAATCTGACCATCCAAATGCATTGCTTTCCCTTGAGGCAAATACACTCTCAACTGTTACGACTAATTTATGGTGTACTACTTCTCTTTTTTCCAGCACATGTTATTTTTTTTCTTGCAGCAATGGGCACGTTAGATAGTCACACCTTTGCCCAATTTTATAGTACTAACATGATAGTAGGAAACACCTTCTCTAACTATTAGAAAGATCAGGTATTATGCAGAAATCAGGAATATTGTGGCACAAGAAGTGGGTGATAAATACAGATGAGACAAGAAAAGCTACTTTAAATCGACTCTCTCATGCAAATGTAAGTTATGTTGCTCGGACTCTCAAGAAATATTGTCGCACCCGTGTAGGATTCCCCAAAAAGGCACTCCTTTTGAAGGATCCGACAGGCACCCGACAACATTTTTGAAGTGTCCGAGCAACATTGATTGCAAATCTAGAACTATGAAAAAAGAAATAAAATTACAAATTGGAAGGAAAGATGGGAAACAAGGCCATATGTCATTTCAGTAGGATTATTAAAGAAAATGTCAACATACATCGACAAGTGCAGGATCCACAGTTGCATATTCTCTCTGAAAAATGTAAACCCATCTATTACGTCTTGATATGCTCAAACTAGAGTCTCTAGAAACAGAGAACTTCCTTTCTGCAACATCATTAAATGAAGACGAGGCAGATAACAAAACAGGATGCTTCATCAAATCCATCAGGATATCATGTCCCTGTTCATATCAGATGTTCTTATTAAGTAGCTAGATATAGAAACAGAAAACAAGGCTTTGTATCCCTTGTAATGTAAAGATAACGTAACACAATGAGACTTCAGGTTTCAATATGATGAAGACTCCTCTGCAACTAATATCTTGTTTGTCAATAGGAGTCATTCAAAGCAACCTCGTCAGATGCTCATCAGTTACGCATCTCCAAAAATATTTGCCTGTGATATACTTCGTTGCCACTCTTCTGACTATTTGATCAGATCACAAAATTGTCTAGGATTTTTTTTTTCCATCTACATAATTGATAAGATTATCAGTTTTTTTCAAGAGTAATAATAAATTACCTCAAAGATTACTACAGTGTTGTTTTTTCTTACAATATCCAAACTGTGATCGTAATTGACGAAACTGATTAAACAAACTAGAACATAAGAAAAACAAACCAAACAGTCCCTCTTTGGTACAATGTACAGATCAAGAAAAACAGCACAGAGTCCAGATCTTTTGTAGGTTTTCTACTCTTTTGGTATACTTCTTGTATATGGGCACTTTTATTCCCAGTCATTAATAAAAAGAATTTAGTACTTTATCAAAATACAAAAACAACACAAAGTCTTTTTCCCTCAACTCAACCACTTTAATTCTAAGGCCAGAAGAATTGAAAAAATAATAATCTGTCTACTTAATGCAGATGAGCAAATTTAACCCAAAAACAAGAAGTGGAAAAAGGTGGAATCTTTAAAGATTAGGCTGCAACAGCTTACTATAAATCACTATAATATATTGCAGAAGACATATTATCTAGGGTAAATAAGGGATCAGTTGTACAATATGCATTATGTGGGTGAAACCCTTAATTGAGATTGAAGTTGGATTTAAGTTTAAGAGATTAATACTAATAAAAGAGATTGACAGTACAATACCTGAGAAGATGAAGAAGAATCGTCTGTACATAAAGGAGCTCCACCGACAAAGATCATTATGGTGTTGATATTGTTGCCAAAGTGGCAAAGAGTGGACTTTGCCTTCTCCTCTCCTGCGTTTGTTCCAGTCTTTTTTCTGGTAAAATTTTATGATGCTTAGGGTGTGTCGGTTTTATTTTTACACCAAGTGTCATGTTTTTAATTTTTTATTGGAGAGCTTGACTATATTCGAATTTGTGCCGGGTAAAACTTATTTCTGGGAGGATTATTTGATACCTAAAACTTAAAATCGAGACATGTGATTAAAGAATGAGCATTATCATTTGGTGGTGTCTTGGGAGTTGATTCAGAAAAATCTAATATTTTATGTTTATTGATTAAAATATTTATAATTTTTTTATCTTACAAAATGATAGAAATAGGAAAAATTAGATTCATAAGCTATGTTACATGCTAATTATATCCTGGCACACCACATCTAGGGTGACAATAGTTTGAGCTGAAGTTAAGTAGGTCAAAATTAGTTTAATCAATAAATAAAATAATGATCAATCCGTTCAAAACTTACATGAGCTAACATGTGTAGGTCAAGATATGTTAAATGATGGGTCATAACTCAAGTTGCTCAACTTGACTCATTACTTTTATAAATTTCAAACTTATCTTCTATGATGTTATTTTATTTTGTATGATATTTGATTTTTTCATATCTTTATTTTTAAAATAAGAATAATATTTTAATTTTTATTTTTATTTTTTTATAAAATTAAAATAAATATATAAAATAATAATTGGGAGGGCAGAGGCAGTGGGACGGGGGTGAGAGGGGGCTGGGTAGTGGGGTAAGAAAAGTTTCTCATTTTTTATAAAAAATAAATAAATTGTATAAGTAAAATAAATATATAAAGTAAAAACTCCGGGGGTAAGCAAATTTTTCTCATTTTTTATAAAAAGTGTAAAATAAATATATAAAATAGAAAATTTGGGGGTGGGATGGGAGGGTGGGGGTAGTGGGGGAGGGGGGTTGGGTGATGGGTACGAAAAATTTCTCATTTTTTAAACAAAATTTTATATATAAGTTAAATAAATATATAAAATAAAAACTTCGGGGGCGGTGTGGGAGGGCAGGGGATAAGAAAAAAAAATCATATTTTTGATATTTTTTTTATAAAATTAAAAAAATATGAAATAGAAATTTGAGGATGGTTGTAGGCCCGATATTACTTATGCAGTGCACCAAGGGCAGACTGATGCTTCATCAAGTAGGTGCACGTGACCCCACTTTGTTTTTTTTACCTTGTAAAACAATGTCCGTGTACAAGGTGATCCACCTATCATTTTCAACGTGACTCACCTATAGTAGTTGAATTGACAGAAATGCAGGGCAAAATAGTATTGGAGAAACACCTCTTTTATTTTCACCCTCAAAATTTAAATCTAAGTTTTCATCCATTTCCCCCAAAAAATCAAAATCAAACCCTAAACCTAATCCTACCCCTATAAATAAAAAATACACTTCATAAAGATTAGTGTCCCCTCTTCTTAGTCCACTAGGTCAGGCCACATCTTTTCCTCTCTCCTTTTATTTCTTGACACACCCACCATTTCTTTCTCATCTCATCTTCTTTCTTGATTTTTCTCTTCTCCATACATCTTCATTCCTCTGTTAAAGAGGTGATTTTTGTATATTTTTTCTTGTGTTAGATTGATTCTTTTTGTATAGAAAGGAAAAAAAAGATTTAATGGATTTCAGGTTGTGACCATAGATCTATTCATCTATATCTTCATCTGATGCAGTTTAGGAGGTAATTTTTACATTTATTTTCATATTTTTGTTTGCTTTTCTCTTTCTTTGTTTCAAGCTTTTGATTTTTTTTCTTATCTTTGTTATGGGTTTATCTGCAAATTCTTTCTTGAGATATACATATAAAAAGTTCTGTATGTTTTAAATGATTGTCTTGTATGTTTTATTGAAAAAGATTTGCTTAAGACTGTTACAAATGATGATGTGATTAAACGTTTTCAAAATATGAAAGCGCGTAGGGGACAATTATGATTTGTAAACTTTATTAAATTTGGGCACCCGAATGATTTGTAAACTTTATTAAATGTGTGCACCCGAATGATTTGTAAACTTTATTAAATGTGTGCACCCAGTTTGAAAATTCTCTGCGTCCGCCACTGAGTGCAGCATGTGTGTTTATTTATGCATGATCTGAGGGACGAGCACATGCATGCGCTTTAACGCATTATGCGTTACATACAGAGCACTCTTGATTATGGTTTGCATTTATATCCATCCTCCGTCTCTACTATCGTGTCTTATACATATGCTGATTGGGGTGGATGTCCAGATACCAGACGTTCGACATCTGGTTATTATATGTTTCTTGGTGATAACTTGGTCTCGTGGTAGGCAAAATATCAGGCTACTTTATCACGATCAAGTGCGGGAGGTCGAGTATCGAGAGGTAGCCAATGTAGTGTCTGAGTTCTATTGTCTGCTTAATCTTCTATTAGAGTTTCACTTTCCTATTCAGAAAGATACATTGGTCTAATGTGATAATGTTAGTGCAATATATCTCTCTGGAAATACGGTCCAACATCAATGCACTAAACATATCGAGATGTATATTCATTTTGTTCGCGAAAAGATAGCTCGTGGACAAGTATGTGTCTTGCATGTCCCTTCACGATACCAAATTGCTGACATCTTTACTGTGAGTCAATGGCTAAGGGTCTTCCCTTAGTTATGTTTGAAGATTTTAGGGAGAGTCTCAGCGTACGACAACCGCTCGCTATGACGGTGGAGTGTGACAGAATATACACGTACTCGTGTATATTTGGTATATAATTTATAAAAATCTTATACACGTGTAATTATGGTAGTAGTCTTATATTAGAAAAATGTATTAATCTTGTATTAGGAAAAAGTAGATTTATTTTTCATAATTAAATATTGTATATCACGTATATATACCTCCTTATTAATAAAAATAATCAACAAATTATTTATTTCAATCACGTAAATCTATGTTAGTAGTTTTCTCTTATCTTGCTTGTTTACATTTTGTCAAGCAGCTTATAATGTGCTTACTTTGATGAAGATCTTTCATTACTTTATTATTTAAATTTAAATTTTTAATTAGTTAAATATTAAGAACAAACATACAGTATATACTCTCACCCCTTTGAATACTTCTTTTGCATATACACCATGATCGGGGGAAATTGTCGCTCAAAGTTACCACAACATGGAACGGAGTCAACACAAGTGGAGTGGTCGCCCCAAGTGGGATCAAGAAGGTTTGGAAAATGATGAAATAAGCCAGGCATTTAACTTTCTATATGAAGCATATTACATATAGCTTTATAAAATAAATCAAATCGTTACTCCCCTTTTATTTTATATGTGTTTCAAAGATTCGACAATTTCTGTTACTATTTTATTGAACTCTAATGTTTTAGAAAACCTTTAGCCATTGACCCATTTTTTAAAACTTGGAACACTGAAATATAAGTTTTAAGCTTTGTATTACCTCTAAATACTCAAACATCTATTTTGTACCATTGAACTGCTTTAAACACCTTTTTCACATCTTAATAATAGAGGGACTGAGATCCGCTGATAGTGGCCCAGTGATCATTGGTCAAATTTGTGGCCTTAGGGTCACAAGTTCGATTCTCGACGGATACGTTCTCCAGGGCATATGACTCGTATTAAAGCCTGATAATTTAACCGCACGGGCATGTTGCAGTGTGGGTTTTGATTCCCTTCAGACAAGTCCTGTTAGGGGTCACACCTTGTAGCATTGATCCGTTGGTAGCGATCAGACACTGAATGCGGGGTGCACATCCCGCGATTTATCCGGCGATGACGGCTAAGGACGGGTTCCATCGCCTGCAGGAGCCTAGTACCAATATTTGTGCATACGTTTCACTAATAATTTGTTTTTTTGTGAGATGTTATAATCCATGGGAACTGCTAGAATGACTAAAGGGAATATAGAATATTCCGAGGCAGAACCTGATAACTAATTGATTTTCTTTGCTCGGCTACTGGTATGATAATTCACTCCTCGTTTCCTTTTAACATTTTGTTGTCACACCTAAACTTTTAATTTCTCTTCAATTAAAATAAATCAATCAACCTTGCTGATTTAGTCATTTAGTTCAGTTTAGATAATTTAAGTGCATGTTTGGATTAACTTTTGGGTATTCAGAATCAATTCTGTGTATCTACTTTCGTGAAAATCAGAAAATTGATATGTTTGGCTGACCAGAATCAATTTTGTCATTAATTTCAATTTGAATTTTACCATTTCCTTTATTACCCTCATTTTCATCAACAACTCTATCCACTTTTATTAATCTCTTTAAATATCTAAAAATAATTAATAAAAAAATTCAAATATACAACTTTCATTATCCTCTTTAAATATCTAGAAATAATTACTAAAAAAACATTCAAATATACAACTTTTATTACCCTCTTTAAATATCTAGAAATAATTACTTAAAAAAATTAAATATACTACTCATGTTCTGTTTTGAGTATGCTATTGTTAATTTTATGACATTTTATCGTACTTATAAATGAGAATAGTGCAACTCATTTGGATTATGCTTCTCATTTTTCTATTGTCTTTTTTCAAATACTCTGAATATTATTAATATTTTAAATGCGACAAAATGTGCTCTGCAATTTTAACTGAAAACTGATTCCAAGGTACTTTTTAAAATAACTATTAAGTATAATATTATTCATTTTTCTATAATGTATTATTAATATAAATGAAGCTACTTCAAGAATTTTAAATGAAGCTAATTCCGAGAAATGCAGTAAAATGTGCTCTACAATTTTAAGTGGAAATCAATCCCAAAGTACTTTTTAAAATAACTATTAAGTATAATATTATTCCTTTTTCTATAATGTATTATTAATGTAATATTATTCTTTTTTCTACAATGTAATATAATACATTATAGAGTACATGCAAAATTAGTATTGTAATAATATTTAAATATTATTTGCACTTTAAATTAGTATTGTAATAATATTCTTATTTAATTCTATTATCTATTTGTAATTTTTATTTACATACTTCCATCTATTTATATGTATATTTTTATTTATATGTATGTCCATTTTGGTAATTCTACATTCAAAAGTAATTTTGATCAAAACTATCCAAACATAAATCAATTATAAGAATCACTTTTACATTATTGCATCCAAACATAAATCACTTCTGACAGAATCAATTCTGTCAGAATCACTTTTCCCATAATCAATTCTGCCCATCGATAATCCAAACACACCCTAATTAAATAGTTTTGTGTTTTAACTTTTAATCACTTAATTCCACATAATTCTAAATTCGATCGGGACCACGGTTGTGGACCTCGAAAGGTGCTTAAAGTAATTTGAACCCTTATCTGATCTTTGGTGGTGTAAATTAATTAAACATAGTTATTTGTATTAGTAGTAGTAAATGTTGTCTTAACGCACCTTAACTGGTTAGGTGGCAACTCTTCTCTTTTAAACCTTTAAAAATAGTTGTCACATGTATTGAAAACACTCTGATCTCTTGTAGATTTAGCCTGCATGTTTTCCTTCCTTGCCTTAGTTGTTTGTCTGGGTGATGCATCCCCGGGATATCCTGTTATTTTATCTTGTTGTATAGATACTATGCTCCACATTATCATCATCATCTCCAATATCAGTTGGAATTTCAGTGTGTTCTGTTATTTGTGATTGTAAAATCCGGAAAAAAAATAATAATATATAGTTGTGGTTGAGTTAATAAATATATATATTTATTATTTGCATGGGATAGAGTTAGTGTTAAAGTTGGATAAATAGATAGATAAAATGAAAATAAGAAGAAAAAAAAAACATGCAGCAGCACGTACGTCCCTTTCCTTTCACCCCTTCCCCCTTTTCATTTCCCCTCCAACTCTTGTCATTTCACCTCCCATAGGTTATAGAAAACTATTCTACTTATACATTGTACATGACACAAATAAAATACCTAGCACAAAGAATAAAAAATCAGAAAAAAACAAGTGAAAAGAAGAGAAAAAAATCTGGAAAAAATACCAAGAGGGCAAGAAGAACAAGAATCGAAATACTAGAGAGTAAGGATAATTTTAGCAACCACACAACAATAATCTTCACACTTACAATGTGAGTTTTCTCACTCAGAAATTCTTGGTAACATCCTTTATTTTAAGTTCAATACATGTTAGAATAAGAATTGAGTGTTGAAAAGAAATATTGAACTTTTGATTGTTTAGACAACTAGTTGCGTCATGAACTTTACGAACTGTTCTCACTGAGTTATAATTGTTAGAATTTGATGAAATTCGGAAGAGTGGTACACCTCTCTAATATGATCATATATAACAAAAAATGAGGTAAAATGGACATATGGTTTGAAAGTTATCATAGTTCAAAGTTCCTGCCTTAGATTTGGACGAAATTCGGAAAGGCATAATTACGGACTGATTTTATTGAGTTTTACTTATTATAATTATATGAAAATTTACATGGTTGTAAATCTCTCTGTTACGGACAAATATAGATAAAGAGTTGTTAAAACGTACTTACGAGTAGAGAGTTATTGTAGTTTGAAGTTGCTGTCTCGGATTCATCGGAATCCAGAAGGGCAGGACGTTGAAACGTAAATCTGTACTAATCCGTGGGGAATATGAAAATTGGTGCTAAATGAAAGTTCTAGATCTCTCTGTTGTGGACATTTTGAGACCTTACGGGGGTCTATCCGACTTACATATTGAGAGTTATCGCTGTTTAAAGTTTCTGCCTCGGATCTATCGAGATCCAGGAAGGGCAACGAATAAAAGTGTAAAATTGTACCAAATGGTACAGAATATGAAAGGATGGTTCACATGGAGACGTGTAGCTCTCTTTTCTCGTCGTTTTGAGATTTTATGGGGCTTGAACGGGTTTACAGATTAGGAGTTATGACTATTCTAAGATTGAGTTCTGTTTAATAAGAATTCTGCCGAAACAAATCTCATATGGCTGTTTTGAGGATAAATTTGTGTTAGTTACCCAAAGTAGTTTTAAATGAAATTTGGTACAGTGAAAGATCTCAGTCGTACCTTAGTTTCCGCTTGAGAAACACCTTAGTTGGAGTTATGGTTAAAAAGTTATAATAGTTACAAGTATGAATGACAGAATGTTGGGAAAGAGAATATTATTTATTCGATCTTCTGAAAAATATGAAAAGTGAATACGTGTTCACATAAATATATAAATATAAACATAATGGATCGGGTTGCACGCCGCAACAAAACGTAAAGTGAATACGTGTTCACAAATACGTAAATATAATGGATCGGGTTGCACGCCGCAACAAAACGTAAAGTGAATACGCGTTCACAAATACGTAAACATAATGGATCGGGTTGCGCGCGCAACAAAGCGTAAAGTGAATACGTGTTCACAAATACGTAAATATAATGGATCGGGTTGCACGCAACAAATATGAAAGATGAATAAAGGTTCAACTATATATAAATATGAAAATTGAATACGCGTTCATTATTATATAAATGTAATAAACATATGTAAATGCAGGGGAATGTCTTAACATATAATACGAGATAAAATGAAGTGTTAGTTAAACCGAGAATTTCCTATGAGGAGTTGTTGCATATTTAAAAGTGTTGTAACTTGATATGTTTTTGCAATATGCTTATTACATTATAATGTGATTGCACTTGGAATATTGTGGTGTTACTTTGAATTGCAGGGTAAGGTTCTCACTCAGCCCGGATGGTAGGTGACTCTTTATTTAACATGTTTCAGAAAGCGTGATAGAGGAAAGGCTCCACGCAAGGCTAGCGATCGTCGCGACCTCTTGTCATACCAAGTCCATTACTTCGGGCTTGGTACTCGTCAGGTTCATAATGTCAGTTCCAGTGTCTCGGGAAATACCCGTGTGGAATGGTCTCCCTTCCAACTTAGAATAGTCTTTGTCAGTATGTCTATGTAGAAACAATATTTGCACGAGCATGGGCTCGCGTTATGTTTTTAATAAAGTCATAAACATATTTTTTTTTATTATTGTTATTTTTATTAATAGCTCCGTATTTGAATATAAGTTCAAATTTCTAAATAAAGAGAATTAAGTGGTGCTCCTGGTGGGAAATAATTGTTCAGGTGCCATCACGCCCTAAGTAAAGACTTAGGAAAAATTTGGGGCGTGACAAGTTGGTATCAAAGCTAAACCAGGTTAGGAGATTCTAGGAAGTTTCTTCGAGTTGGGTGTTTGAACGGTTACTTATTGCGACGGTGTGCGCGCCACCATAGTAATAAGTGAACGGAATAACATCCTAAAGTTTCCATTCTTTCATACCCCTCTCGTGCCTATCTTGAGTCTTTTACAAGACTTGATTCTTGTACTACATCTTTCACGCGGGTTAGGAAGAAGATTGTACAACGTTATACTGACCAATAATTGTTGTGTAGATGGTGATTATAATACGAGTTCCAACAAAGAGGGAAGTACTCGAGGAACAGGCAAAGGAAATCTGGCTGAGAAGAAATTCATGCGTCGTAAGATGAACTCGGAGATGATGTTACGAGTATATATGCGACACAATCGTACTTTGTGTATTTGTTTAGGAGTAGGCGGAAGAGGAGTTCCTACGACCCAACCTTCTTCAACTTTCCGATTGGAGTCATATTACGGATAATATTCAACTGTCCGGAAAAATTCCGATCCTCATTCGGAGGGCAAAGATGCTAAGAGGAGATGTTCTGAAGGTTCCTCGATCAAATTTCTATTTCGTAATAGTAGTAAGGAAAGAATGAAGCGAAATGGAAAGGAAGCAAGGAAGAAGGTTCACGAGGAGTTGAATGCCAATCGCCAGAATAGGCGAATTATGCGGTTAAGCCCTTTAGACGTGTTGTAGTAGGTGCGTGTTCGAGTAAGAGAGTTATAGGGAATGACATAGAATGACATGCTCACGATGTATTGTAATGTCATGAAATATTTTCAAATATGAGAATGAAACATTATTAATGCAAGTTATGAGTTGTCATTATTGTTTAGTTAATCTGCGTTTTCTTGTGGTGTTGCGTCTTTATGAACTATAAGAAAATTTTAAGAGCTAGAGTAGACATTAATCTTCTAAAATATGAGAGTGTAAGTCTTAACATAAAAAGGTGAATACACAAATCCCCGGGGCTCAAGAGGAGTTTCATCACGAAGCTCATGTACCTCGATTGGCGTAGTGGTGTACGAAGGAGCGGAGAAAATGTCGGAGAAAATGTTGGAAGAACGAGAGTCAAATGGCCCAAGAAAGCGGTGGGACAAAAACTAGATAGACTCATAGAGTTAATGGCAGTGATTCCACACATGGTTCCGCCCGCACCTAGTGTCTCTGTCATAGCCCGAACGAACCAGACGGCCAGGGCCGATTGCATTGCGCGCACTGGTGAGAGTGTAGAAGCCCAGCGATGCACGATAAGGTATGGGCAAATTTTATGAGGAGAAGAGAACCATCAGTACTCGGTGAAGGACCCCAAGGCCGACCGATAATATTCCTCGATGAAGTTGAAGACTTAATGTTCACGTTGGGATGCGTAGAGATGCGGGCGTCAACTTGGTAGTAGCGCGATTAGTGGATGATGCGGGGGTGTGGTGGAGGAATTTTAGAAAAAATCGTCCCCCGATGTCACCACCAATGACTTTGGGAGGGTTGAGCGGCATTCGTTGAAATTTATGTCTAACACGCGTGAGATGCGCTCGGACGGGAGTTTGAACAATTGAAGCAAGGTGACGCGGTGTACAAGAATATGATACACGATTCGTGAGGTTATCGGCATCTGACACACATGTCGTCCTACGAAATGGATAGAGTCAAGCGATTTGTAGAAGGTCTAAACCCGAATATAGCGAGAGAAGGTGGTGGCGTTAGCCAACGATCGAACTTATCTTGATTGTCGATATGGCTTTGAGGGTAGAAAGGTTTCGCTAAGGCAAAAGAGAATATTCGCGAAGAGATTTGGACGTCGAGATCATTTAACGAGTCAAAATCGAGCGGGAGTTTAGTAAGGGATCTTCAGACCGAACCAATCGTGGACGATCTTATTTCAAGCCTAAGGGGCACGGTTGGTCTAATTACCAAGGTAGCAAGGACAAGGCCACCAACCCTAACACAGGAGGTGACAAACCGATTTGTAAGATTTATCAAAGAAAACACACTGGATAATGTCGGCTCTTAACGAAGACATGTTATAACTGTGGATAGTCAGACCACTATGCCAGGGATTGCAAGAAAAGGACCCAAACTCAATCTATTCAGGGGAGGTCAGAAGCAACCACAACTGCCTGTGGAAATCGGAAACCACCCCCGCCAGAGTCAGGGAGGTCAACAACCCAACAATTCTAATCGACTCTACGCTTTGCCCCAGAGGAATGGCGAAGCATCTAACGCGGTGGTCACATGTATTTTGCTAGTCTCGAGTATTCTGCATTTGTATTATACGATCCGACTCTACATTTTCATATGTGTCAATGGGCTTTGCTAAGAATTTACACGTAGAACCTTCTTATTTAAGTGAACCTTTTGAGGTTATGACACCGATGGGGCCTCGATTTGGGTCTCTCGGTGGTAAATAATTTCCCATTAGAAGTGAATGGCGGGAACAATGGTGAACCTAGTACTACTTGATATGGTAGACTTGACGTCATTTTGGGTATGGATTGGTTGTCGGCATGTTATGCCATGTTAGATTATCGACGAAAGATAGTGAGATTAACTTTTCCTAGGAGAACCGAAGTTGTTATAAGGGTAGGGTTGGAATATCCTCAGTCGGTTTATTTCCTACCTTGGGGCTCAAAAGTTATTGAGAAGTCACGCAGTGGAGTATGCATATCTGGCTAATATAGTGGATACCCAAAAAGAATCCCGGTGAATGATGTTCTATTGTTCAAATTTTAGGAGGTTTTTCCCGAAGATCTTCCGGGCCTTCCTGATAGAAGTGGAGTTTGCTATAGAGTTAATTAGGGTACAAGACCCATTTCTATTCCTCCATATCGAATAGCCCGGTGAATTGAGGAGTTAAAAGAACAATTGAAGGATCTTACGGATAAAGGCTTTATAAGGCCTAGTGTTTCCCCTTCAGTGCACGATCTGTTTGTGAAAAGAAAGGCGGATCGCTCGAATGTGCATCGATTATCGGCAACTCAATAATGTCACGATAAAGAAACGATAACAATTAACAAGAATCGATGATCTTTTTGACCAACTTCATGGATCTAGCTATTTTTCCAAGATTGATCTACGTTCGGGATATCATCACCGAAATAAATCCGGATGATATATCCAAAGCGACCTTTAGAACCCGTCGACCATTATGAGTTCTTGGTCATGTCTTTTGGGTTAACGATGCCCATCAACTTTTATGGATTTAATGAGCAGAATCTTCAAACCATTCCTAGATTTATTCGTGATTGTGTTCATAGATGATATCCTAATCTCTGATGAAGTGTTGAAGAACATGAAGAACATCGAGGGTAGTCTTGAGTCTTGAAAGCAGAGAAACTATATGCTAAATTTTCAAAGTGTGAATTTTGGTTGGAAAAGGTAGTCTTTTTGGGTCATGTTTTGTCGAGGATGAAATTATGATAGACCAGGAAGATAGAAGCGGTGAAGAATCGCCAAACCGACCACTCCGCGGAGGTTAGAAGTTTCTTGAGTTTGGTGGGTATTATAGAAGATTCGTAAAGGTTTTCTAGTCTTGCTGCTCATGATCAGGTTGACTCAAGCGGTTAAGTACCTGGTCGAAGCATGTGAAGCAAGTTTTGAAACTAAAAGAATTGTTGACTCTGCGCGATCCTAACCTTACCATCGGGACAAGAAGGGTTCACGATCATTGCGATGCCTCTAGAGTTGGGTTAGGATGTGTCTTGATGCGATTTGGAAAGGTTATTGCGTATCATCTAGCGATTGAAGATACATGAGAATAATTACCCAACTCATGACTTGGAATTAGCTGCGGTGGTGTTTGCCTTACGAATATGGAGACATTATTTGTATGGTGTGCATGTGGACATATTCTGAGATCATAAGAGTTTGTAGTACATAACCACGCAAGGATTTGAATCTCAGACAAAGAAGATGGTTAGAGTTGCTTAAGGATTATGACCTTAGTATTCTTTACCATCGCAGGAAAGCTAACGTGGTGGTGACGCTCGATGGGAGATCAATGGGCGGCTTGTCCCGTTTAGCAATACAAAAGGTATTGTTCGTGAGGTTCAAAGATTGGGAAACCTCGGGGTTAGCTTAACTGAGATCGGTGAAGGTAGGGTGGTGGTACATGATACCTCGCAGTCTGCCTTAGCTTCAGAAATAAAAGAAAGTAAGTTTGAGGATACGGAGTTTGTTGGATTTCGGGAGAGGATCCAACAGGGAAAACCTTCACAGTTTACATTGGGAGATAATGACGGAACCGCCCGGTATAAGGGTAAGTTATGTGTTCCTGGGTAAAGGATCTAAGGAGGAAGATCTTAGATGAGGTCACAACACAAGATATTCCATTCATCCGAGTCAACAAAAATGTATCGGGACCTCAAGGCAAATTCGGTGGGGCGGGATGAAGAAAGAGCGTTGCGGAGTTTGTCGGAGGTGTCTTATATGTCGGCGGTGAAAGATGAACATCAAAACACAGCGGATTACTTCAGACATTGGAGTCCCCGTGTGGAAATGGGAGGCGATTCATATGGATTTAAATCGGTCTGCCGAAAACTCGAGAAGGGTATGATTCTATTTGGGTGATTGTTGATCGACTTACAAAGTCAGCCCATTTCTTCTGGCCAAGACTACGTATCGCGCACCACAAGACACAGATTTATTTGAAGGAGATTGTGCGGTTACACGATTCCCTTACAAATTATTTTAGATAGGGTTCCCGATTCACCTCACACTTTTGGCAAAATTTCAGCAGGTCTCGGGACAAAAGTTAAGTTAAGCCACGACTTTCCGCATGAAACAGATGGGCAAGTGGCGAAACAATTCAAACACGAGGGCGTATTTGCGATCTTGTGTGTTAGATTTTCGGGTTTGGTTGGACCATCTATGTCTAATTGAGTTCGCCACAATAATAGTTTTCACTCTAGCAGACAAATGACCCCGTTTGAAGCATTATATGGACGAAAATGTAGGTCTCCACTTGGATGGTTCGAGGTGGGTGAAACGCAACTGTTCGGACCTGAAGTCATTCAAGAAACAAGTGATAAGGTACAAATGATTCTGAGCGGATCAAAGCAGCTCATAGCCGCCATAAATCTATGCGGATCATCGGAAAAGAGATCTTGAATTCAAGAGGGAGAAAGTATTTTTAAAAGTGTCCCCAACGAAGGGAGTGATGCGCTTTGGTAAGAAAGGAAATTGAGCCCAAGGTTTGTTGACCGTATGAGATCTGCGAAGAGTGGGAATGTGGCTTACAGTGCTTAGACTTCCAAGAATTGAAGCGATGCATCCGGTATTTCATGTCGATATGTTACGAAAATACTTGCACGATCCAAGTCACGTCATCCTTCTCGGAGATAGTTCTTAATAAAGAGCTTGATATGAAGAGGCTCAGTAGAAATACTTGATAGAAAGGTCAACGCCTTAGAAATAAAGATATTGCTTCCGAAAGTCCTATGGATGAATCACTCCTGAGGAACCACGTGGGAAAGTGAAGAGGCGATGAAAGTCAAATATCCATTCCTATTTGACTAAGGTAATAAAAAAATGTGTTACATAGTACTTACGTATGTGTGCCATTTAGTGTCTATACGTGTGTTACAACCTTATTCTCATTCGAGGACGAATGCTTCTTAAGGAAGGGAGAATGTGAAACCCCAAATTTGTTACAATAACAATAAACATTATTGTGTCTATGTGATTATGTTACGACCTTATTCACATTCGAGGACGAATGTTGCTTAAGGAGGAGAGAATGTAAAATCCGGAAAAAAAATATATAGTTGTGGTTGTGTTAATAAATATATATATATATATATAAGAAAACAAAGAATAAATTGCATGAGATAGAGTTAGTGTTAAAGTTGGATAAATAGATAGATAAAATGAAAATAAGAAAAAAAAAAAAACATGCAGCAGCACGTTCGTCCCTTTCCCTTCACCCCTTCCCCCTTTTCATTTCCCCTCCAACTCTTGTCATTCCACCTCCCATAGGTTATAGAAAACTCTTCTACTTATACATTGTACATGACACAAATAAAATACCTAGCACAAAGAATAGAAAATCAGAAAAAACAAGTGAAAAGAAGAGGAAAAAATCTAGAAAAAATACCAAGAGGGCAAGAAGAACAAGAATCAAAATACTAGAGAGTAAGAATAATTTTAGCAACCACACAACAATAATCTTCATACTTACAAGGTGAGTTTTCTCAGTCAAAAATTCTTGGTAACATCCTTTATTTTAAGTTCAATACATGTTAGAATAAGAATTGAGTGTTGAAAAGAAATATTGAACTTTTGATTGTTTAGACAACTAGTTGCGTCATGAACTTTACGAACTGTTCTCACTGAGTTATACTTGTTAGAATTTGATGAAATTCGGAAGAGTGGTACACCTCTCTAATATGATCATATAGAACCAAAAATGAGGTAAAATGGACATACGGTTTGAAAGTTATCATAGTTCAAAGTTCCTGCCTTAGATTTGGCCGAAATTCGGAAAGACATAATTACGGACTGATTTTATTGAGTTTTACTTATTAGAATTATATGAAAATTTACATGGTTGTAAATCTCTCTGTTACGGACAGATATAGATAAATAGTTGTTAAAACGGACTTACGAGTTGAGAGTTATTGTAGTTTGAAGTTGCTGCCTCGGATTCATCGGAATCCAGAAGGGCAGGACGTTGAAATGTAAAACTGTACTAATCCGTGGAGAATATGAAAATTGGTGATAAATGAAAGTTCTAGATCTATCTGTTGTGGACATTTTGAGACCTTACGGGGGTCTATCCGACTTACGGATTGAGAGTTATCGCTGTTTAAAGTTTCTGCCTCGGATCTATCGAGATCCAAGAAGGGCAGCGAATAAAAGTGTAAAACTGTATCAAATGGTATAGAATATGAAAGGATGGTTCACATGGAGACGTGTAGCTCTCTGTTCTCGTCGTTTTGAGATTTTATGGGGCTTGAACGGGTTTACAGATTAGGAGTAAACCCAACATCTCGTCATGTAGTAGTACTCCAAATTCCGGTAGCAGCGAACCACTCAACGGCAGTATATCACACAGACTTAGGAAGAGAGATATTTTTTTCAGATGAAGAAATTCGTATTGAATGAATTAGTGATAAATTCTTGGAACAAACAAGAATTTATAGTTGTTGGAGGTTCGAAAAGAAAGGACTTAAACCGAACGGGTCGGTCGCGAGTCTTGGGTCGATCCGTTTGGATTTATTTTTAATTAAATAATTAATTAATTAAAGAAACGTTTGTCCAAAAAGATTATCAATCAATCTTTTGACGAATCCGAATCCGAATCCGAGCCGAGCGAGCAACGACGACGCGAGATGTGCTTGCCCTCTCAACCCTTTTAGCAACTAGAGAAGGTGTAATGTAATATATACACCTCTATTTTCTTCTCCTTTTTCTATGTGGGATAAAAGAGCTTTTTACTCCCTTTAATTTTCATTCCATCATTTTCCATTCACCAATATCAAAACCCAACAGTTTCTTCATATATATGGATTAAACCACATATCACATTTTAAAGAAAATATCGATTTTCACATGTAATTCCCATGCATTTGACATAATTTTCCAATAAGGATAATTGAATTAATACATGCCTTTCCTCAAGATCTCCAATAATGCACTCTCCTTTAATATCTAATTGCGTCCGCATATTCTTCCTCAAATAGAAAAGATCTGTCCTGCCATATGAAAATTTGGCCACCACTGCATATTTTGATTCTTGTTTAATGCATAATCGCTCAAACTCCTTTCTAGTTCAAGTTATAGTAGGTTCACCATGCAAGTAGGTAATAGACTTGAAGTTAAATTTCACGATCTCATGATTCGTTGTATTATGTAAAGCAACAATGTATTGAGGAGGCAAACTAGCCACTAGAGGTGGCTGGTCGTGGCCAGCACAATCATATTCCAGTGTTTTGACATATTCTGTATATAGTGTCAGCCTTGTCGGCTTGTCTATTTTTATAAAAATGAGTTTACTATTACAGTTCAGGGAACAGGATCCCTTCGTTATGAGATGATGAGTTGTTTTTAAGCTTCCGCTGGTTATATGAGATGTTTGGGTAGAAGGGTGTCCAGGTAGGGCACCAGTCGCGGCCCGTCGGTTCGGGTCGTGACAAAGGGTGCCCAGGTAGGACACCAGTCGCGGACCTGTCGGCTCGGGTCGTGACAACAGACCTAGGGTTTGGAAATCTTATTTTTTCTACATATGTATCCTTGGGGATCATTTTAGTGTAACTTTTTTCTCCCTACGCTTTTTAGAAATGACCTTTTTTTCCACGCCACATATTAAGAGGTATTAATTTACTTTGATTAGAATAAATGTTATATAAACGCCGGTTAAATGAAATTTGTTAAAGTGAATTTTGAGGACAAGTTAAAAGGAATTTATGCTTTTTTTCCTATTTGGAGACAGAGCCTTGAGACATGCGTGAATTCAGGTCTTCTGATCTATTATGTAAGGAAATTAAGAGATTGGTAACAATATCACCTATTATATTGAGTTGGATGAAATGGACGCTAGCATTTTTATTTTATATCTCCACTGTCACACAACCAGCGACTGTCGCCCTTCATCCAAAAAAAAGGCTTCTTATAGTCATGGGCACTGCGATTTATGTTTATATCTCCACTGTCACACAACCTATTGTGCTGTATATCTCCAATTTCCCCGCCCACACCGCGCATGGCACTTTCTACCCCACCAGATCCCCGCACCACCACAAACATAACCACCACCACAAGACCAATCTTCTCTAACCCTGTAAGACCACCCACCTCTCAACCTCACCCTTTTTCCCTCCAATCTTCTTCTCACTACCCACCTACCCAACCACCCCAACGCTTGCCCAATCCCAATTACTCTCAATTAATCCCTAAACCTACTAATCCCGACCCGCAATCTCATCTACACACTATTCTCCACCCAGTTGCTTCCTCCGTCCCCGGGTTTTTGCCCAAACCTAGTAATAGTTACCCGAATCGGCCAGTACCTTTTGGGCTGAATAATATGGATCCGGGTTCGGGTGATAGACCGACTCATTTGCAACACGCTCTTCTTGGGTCGTCGCCTGCTGCCAATTCAGTTGTTACTGCGGCTCCTGGTGGTGTCTTGCCTGGCGCGGTTAAAGGATTTCCAGTAGTCAGTTCTTCGCATCCCAAGGTTATTTTGTTAATTGTCTTAATGCTCACTTTAATTAGCTTGATAATTGAATTTGCATGTTATTACTATCATGATCATTCTTAAATAGCCTATTTTTCGGTTGATTATCAAATGTCCGTTATATGATAGGTTTGAGTTTTGCGAATTCTCGGATGGGTCCTTGTAACTTGTTTCTTCCCTATTGGTGCTTTTGTTCAATGACTCACTTACTTATGAAAGCCACTCGATTGTTTTTAGGAAAAAGTAAAATTGACTATGTATTCTTTGCTGGCATCAATAAGTATCATGTTGCATTTATTAAGGCAACCAAAAGAAGAAGGAAAAAACAGAGGAGATAAACAAGGAAAAAGGGGAAAAATCTTGAAGAAAAAGAGTAACAAGTTCTCCATTCATGATCATTTGCGAACAAGTGCATTATCGGGAGGTGATATGACTCAGATAGCTGGTTGCAACTAGCTGATTTTGGGGAACTTCAGGAAAGGAAACCGACTTTTAGCTACTGAACTAGTTTTAATAATTAGGTCAACTATGGGAGCTTAAAGTATAACTTTCACGTACTACATCCCATCCTTCCTATAAAAATCCTTGTCCCTTATATTCTGGAATCAGGAATTTGGATCCATTAAACCCAACATCTCGTCATGTAGCTCCAGTCAATAAATTTGCCCATTTTCACCAAAGTTTCTGTCAAAACTGAGTTTTCTCTTTTAACCATCCTCCTGTCTATTATGGCTACTGATTCTATCAAACTGGTCATGTGCAGCAACCAATCGGGGTTGATTGACGGGACTGTTGAATCACACCTTCCTAGTTGAAAACAAGGAACCTTTTGTGTATCCTTGAGCTTAAGGAGTTGTAGTTCATAATCCATAGGCTGTACCTTTTTGATAACCTTGTTAAGCTTATTGGAATTTGCAGCCAGCTTTAGGCTTCTTCAATGAGGTGTGGCAACCTGTCGTAACTTATGAATGTCATGGTGTGGTGCTGTCCCTTCCAGTGGGGGGTCGGAGCTGGTCCCTTGCATCTCAAACTCCGTCCCGCAGGCCAAAATGGCCTGGAAATCCTGAACTGGCCCAAGCCCACTGCTAACTCCTGAAGTTGAAATTTATAGAGATACTTTCAAGGTCAAAATCAAAAATTTAATACCATAACTGACTATATGCAAACACAATCCCTTAGAAATGCATTTTATAATACAAATGACTTAATTAATTGTGAAATGTATAGATAATTTATCCACAAAAAAAAGGTCAAGGTCAAAATCCAAATTTAATACCATAACTGACTATGCAAACACAATCCCTTAGAAATGCATTTTATAATACAAATGACTTAATTAATTGTGAAATGTATAGATAATTTATCCACAAAAAAAAGGCAGCCCGGTGCACTAAGCTCCCGCTATGCGCGAGGTCCGGGAAAGGGTCGGACCACAAGGGTCTATTGTACGCAGCCTTACCACACATTTCTGCAAGAGACTGTTTCCACGGCTTGAACCCATGACCTCCTGGTCACATGGAAACAACTTTACTAGTTACTCCAAGGCTCCCCTTCAGATAATTTATCCACAAATTGAATAATAAATGTTAAGTTGGTTTATTCCCAAGGGGATGATTAAGTAGTTGAGTTATATGAATTACGATCTGGAGATCCAGGTTGAAATCCCAATTACAACACTCAATGTAAGTACATCTGCTCCAACCTTGGTGGGTAGGATTACTTGTTCATCTTTGCTTGTGGGATGTAATGGGTTGTTCGGTGGATTAATCGAGGTGCATGTGAGTTTGCTCACGTCACTATTAAGAAGAATTAGTTGAATATTTTTCTTGAATACTCATATTTATGAAGACTATAGATGACTTTGGTTCCAAAAATGCTATTTTTTTTGTATGACGAGATAGTGTCTCATAGAAGCTATTTAGATTAATCCTGATTAGCTGAGGGAGTTGGAAAGTGAATTCCCAAATTTAGCTACAAGTGTTTTATCACGTTTCAATGACATGAAAGTTAAATTTAAGTGATTTGATTGCTGATTTTCTTTATTGGAATATTAAGTCGCACCACTTCAGCTAGAGTCCTGTCAAATCTCATTGTCTCTGTCACATTGATCTTTCAATAGATCTGTTGCCCAAAGAAAAAAGAAAAGAACAGGCAGCAACCAAGACAGTAGGGAAAGAAGTGCTTTATCATTCACGCCAACAAGGTTTGAGGATATATTTATATGCGCTGATTACCAAAAGCAATAATGGTCAACTTTTGGCATCCATCACTGTACTGAACAAACTTCACGGTCACTGACTTTTGTGTTGGTTTGGAAGAATAGCAGGCATCCTACCTTATGTGGTATTTTGTATTTGAGAACCTTTGGCTTTTGTCTCCTTTATGGAGATCAAAATATTTTGCTTTTCTTTTTATGTTGAGAAACAAGGAGTATCATCATAACAAAAGCATTGTTCAGCCTTAAACATCCATGTTCTTAAATTGTTGCTATCAATCTAGGAATTTCTACCCTAGTCAACCTGGTCATAGATGCAGAGGCATGTTGACTAGCTGTAGGGGCTTGTGTGGTTTGTTGATACCTCCTTGACCATTGTTGTACAACTGGTAACTTCCTTGCCCATTATGCCCTCCTTGGCTAGTTATGGGAATTTGACCTGAATGCATAGTATAGGGTGTGAGCGTCTGGATCTGAATTTGGAACACTGGTGTTGGCTTTGTCTCTTGGAATAAGATATCACTGAATCTCTAACACCTTTTCTGACATCCATATGAGAAATCTTTAATATTCTATAAAAGGCTAAACTTCTGTAGTTACAATTACATGTGCTTTGGAATTTTTAAAAAATGTAAAAAAAAGGGTAGTCCGGTGCACTAAGCTCCCGCTATGCACAGGGTCCGGGAAGGGCCGTACCACAAAGTCTATTGTATGCAGCCCTATCCTGCATTTTTGCAAGAGGTTGTTTCCACGACTTAATCCCATGACCTCCTGGTCACCCGAAGACTTAAATGAATAGCCATCGCTGTTAAGAACAGCCGAGATCCAATGAGAATTTGCGCGTAGCTTCTGGTCTTTGACATCAAAAAAGAAGGTTGTAATAACGAAAGGGACATGTGATCGTCGCGTACATGCTTCGTTACAGCTTCGTTCATGCGCCAATCAATGTCACCAACAACACTAGCAGTCTCGGATCTTTGAATAGGCAGAGAGATGCTCTTCCTGCGGCCCAAGCGGAATGAAGTTGTGCTAAATGAACGAGTTGTCCTAAATGCCCCTTGTTAGGGGTCGCAGGAAGTGGAACTGGAAGTTCCAGAACAGGTGGTTGGTATACCACAATAATCAAACTTCCTTTTATTTTTTTTATTCGGATCGGATTTATGTTGGCTACGTTGGGAGGCTCGCGTAGTTTGTTACGTCAGCTCCAAAAGGATAAGTTGCGTTGGAATTGATAAAGGAAATTGGGCTTAACAGCAGGCGGGATTCGAGGTAGGTGGAATGAGCCGTTAGGTTGCGTTGCAGAAAAACCGACCTACAGTTATCCTTAAACTTCCGTGCTTGGTGGAGAAGAAGCGAACAAAAGTACGCTCGCTTGCTGTCTTGTTCTCTGTCGCGCGAACTGGGATCGCTCGCCAGCTAGGTCAGATTGGAGCAAGATTTTTTGACACCAACTTTATCAGTTATTCCAAGGCTCCCCTCACCAACAACTTTTAAAAATGTAAGGTGAAGGAAAAAAATAATTCAAATTGACCGCAAAAAACCAACTTGGGACTTGATTCATATATTTAAGATAAGGAAGAAAAGGGGAAACGAAATAAGAGTTTATACCGTGAACCCCACATTCGGCTCGCAAGTATTGAGAAGAAAATTTTCTTGTTTTCAGGGAATAATCTTTTGTTTTCTGCTATACAAACTATTTTTTTCTTGTATTTGTCTGTTATCTAATCCAGACAGCCCTTTATTTTTTGTGTGCCCCTGGCTTGTTTTCACTGCTTGGTGGCAGTATTGTCCTGCAGATTTAATTGATGACCTATTTCAGTAATCGGGTGCTGCAATCTTAAATGAGATATTACATTCTTTTAGTGTGTTCCATAGATCTATTTTATCGTCTTTCTCATAGTTCTGTGACCCTCTTTTGTCTTCTGATCCTGTTTGATATATTTCTGTGTTCCAGATTGCTTCTACTCAGCCTTCCATTTCAGATTGTAATGGCTTTAGGTAATGTAGGTTTTGCTTAATCTTCCTGTTTCCCTTGATATGACAATTCTTAGACCTCTATTTTGCTTGCTGTAGGGACAGAAGTAAGGATGACACCTTTGCTATAATCAGAGACAGAAAAGTAAGTGCCTATCTTGTTGTTTTGGTTTGATTTGTGAAATTCTCACATGGTTTGTTCCATGCCTGACATGACCCTCATTTTGACAGTTGGAAGTCATTTAAATCATTCCCTGTCCTAAAAATAAGCAGAAAAGAGAAAAAAAGCATGTTGGAGTTTGACATTTCTGCTAACTATTTTATCACTACTCTTTCATGCAGTTGTGTACATAATAGTATCTCTAGCTACCAAAAAAGTTTTTATGGAAAAGGCCCAGATAAATGACATTGTTTTGACATCCTTTTAAATTTAACACATCTTTGCCATCCAGCACTGGTGCAGCCAAATATATTTCAGTTGTGAATAATGTTAGTATTGACGATTAGATACTGAATGGATTATCTTTAAGCATTTGTGGTATTGGTTACCAACCCAACTAGTTTGGGACAGAGGGTGGTTGATTGATTTGTGGTGTTGGTTCTTTTCCTCCTATGAACTTTTAAAACTTGTTTACTATCTTTTTTGTGATATGTAGCATATCTTTACAATGAAATTATACGAAACTTTGTTCGCTCGGAAATGTGTTGCTACAATTTTAAATTTCTCTGCATTTGTCTCGGTGATCTTTTTTCTATCTTATCTTAAGTGGTAATATCTACGTGCTATGGCAAGAAATGCAAGATGCGGTGTGCCTCTAGGCATCCATTTGCTTGATTTACAGCCCATTGCTGATGAGATGAGATTTTTACTTATGTCTGGTGATGGCATTGTTACATTGTAAATGGGATCTGCCCGAGAGTGTACACCCTTTCTACATTAAGTTGATGGTGTGCTTGAGATGAATTATGTACAACTTAACTGCAACTAGAAAAAAAAAGCATCTACCTCCTTGACTTGAGAGAACGGCAGGTTCTCTTATCAGTTTTACCCAATTTCATATTTTTTGTGACCCTTCTATCTGTGAGGCAATTTTGATTAATTCTTCTGCAAACTTGGGGTCTTTGTGGTATAGCATGAACCACATTGTAGGCTTGTAACATTTCACTGCTTAACTATGGAATAACAAAAAGGGAAGCTGGTTTGCTGTCCAGAGTACGGGGAAGTGCGCATGTTCTGGAAAAGGGTTCTTTTGTATACCGTATTAACTGTATATTTCGTGTGTCTTCCACTTCCCATTTTTGTTTGCTCAATAGCTGCTGCTTGATGCCTGAAATTGATCCCTCATCTGTAGTATTGCATATTGATTAATGATTATCTAAAGCTGTCCAAAAAAGAAAGGTTCTGTATCTGCTGATGTTCTTTTGACCTGAAGGGACCAATATGAGTGTAATTACTCCCTCCAAAATGTTAAAGGAAACGAAAAAAGAATAGTGTAGATAAGACATCTCTGAATCTTATAGACATTATACAATTCTAGAGATTTGGGTGCTTTACTTGCATCCTGTCCCTGATATTTTCTGTAGGAACACGTTTTTACTGCATGACAGTTACCTTTGTTGTCTAATGTAGGTCAGAATATCTGATAATGCTTCTCTTTACACCCTCTGTCGCTCGTGGTTGATGAATGGTCTTCCTGATGAAACTCAGGTATGCTTATTTAGAAATCGTTTATGCTTAGTACAAGTGCCTTCTCTTTGAAATATTAATTTTCTTTTGACAGTATCTTGAGTGACTTAAGGTTTTTGGCTTGTAAAATCTCAGTTCTTAGGCAGATGGATTAGCTGCTTGTCCTTCGTGCAACTAACATGACTTTCTTAGGTGCAACTTGAGTTCGTGAATAAAAATCGTGAACCGTGTCCTCCAGAAATGCAGCTTAGGCTTTAAATAGTTATATCTATTCTTGTAGCATTATGTGAATTTTTAAGCACATTTCTCGTGTTTTTTATCAGAACAATCAAGCATAAAGATACGAAAAATTTCCTTTGCTGGTTGGTTCTGAAAACAAGAAAATCATGATTCATGTCTTATTCAACTTATTAATCTGTGATATTGGACTTCATTCAGCACAGTTTCATGGTTGCAGAAGCTCTAATCATCTTTCTCAACCTTTAGCTATTACACCCTGACATTATTAACTATCTTTATCAATTGCTGCAATTCTGTGTTTTTTGGCATATGTTAACTTTTGTTGGCATATAATATTCTCAACGACTTGGTGGCATTTTAGGTCATTAGGAGATTGTCAAATAGATGCCTGCAGAACAAGCAAGTGAAACCTTTTATAGCCTTGTGCATGAAATTTCACATATGTAGCCATGTAGCACACAAAGGTGATCCAGGATTTGAAGTTTTTGAGTTCCTACAACAACCTCTAGTTAATTTACGATAATAACGGGTTCACAGTCAAATATATATAGATATTTAGTGGAGAGCTTAATACATATGGATATCTTAATACATATACAAGGTGTGGGAAAAATCATAACGTGTGAACCCATAGATCCGCCTTAACACACTCTTAATAGTCAATCCCAAACATATTGCTTTCTGAAAATCTTTTTTTTTTAGATTCAAATGATTGTAACTTGCTGTTTTTTAGATATTCCAAAAGTTGATATAAATTTCTTTGAGTTGAAAGCTACAATATCCTAAAGATGTGTCCTAATGTTTGTATGTGGGTTTGAGTATAAAACACCCTTTCTATTTCTGGAAGTTTCATCATGTTTGACATGAACAACAACAATATACGGGTAGAGTGTACGCGGACCTTACCCCTACCTTGGGAGGTAGAATAGGATGTTTGACATGAACCAGAACATAATATATTTTAGACAGTACTCCCCTCTTCTATAAATTTAAATTCATTTAGATACATTTTATGAACGATTGATCCTATTTTGTGCCGCTATTTAAAAGAACCTATGAATATTTGATATCAAGTTCAAACTTATTTGCCAGTCGTTTCAGCCCTTATTTTGGATTCATGTCTAGTGAAACATTGAAAAAGATAATTTGAAATCCTAGAAAATATCAAAAAAATTCTTAAATTAAAATCTCTTCATCCAATCATTTGAACAACTCCACCTTAAACAACGATGTGATATTTTCCCATCACGATGTCATTTGGTTTGCCAGCAAGTTATCAAGGATTATAGTGTAGAGATTTAATGCATAAATAATAATTACTGGATTGTTTAGTGCATATACTGTTTTTGTCAAATGTTTACTTCATTTATTGAAGCTGGATATATGGTGTACAAGCTAGGACATGTGAGGTTTTAAACTAAATAAAAATTGTTTCTAATTGCGCACCCCTTGTTATTCTGAATAGTTATGCTTAGATAACAGTTTACGTAATAAAGGATGTTGTTTTAAATGATAATGCACAATTTCCCCCTGCAAATCAAATACAATATTGCCGTTAATTTTGTAATTTTTTAAATTCAAAATTATGTGACATCATGAATTGGCTTTAATAGGTAGAATGTACTTGTTTTAAACTTTTAATATAAAAATGCTTTTAGCTCCAAGTTGTTAAAAAGTCTTATTATGTAATACAATCATGATTATTATTTTTCTGTAAGCCAGGTTTCTACAAATGTAAGGTGATTTCTTAGTTGTTTGCAATAAAGTTTGTACATAGTAAAAAGTATTTTAAAATATTGAAAAACTTAAGAAGAATTGTTTGATTTTGAATATAGTAGTAGTGCCAAACAAATTGGGGTCTATGGGAGTATACCTTTGTTTTGGATAACACAACTAGGAATTCCATTTAAGCTGTTTACTGAATTGTGTGATTTGATTTTGGTGAAGAATTCTTCGATGAGGGTTAGTAGAAACATAGACGAGGACACATATGCTCCACTATTGCCATACTTCTTTTAAGGCTGAAAGTGTGTTATTTATTGGAAAGCATTAGTGGTTAAAAGACTAGATAAGCCCTCTCAATGTGCCTGTTAGGGAATGCGATTGAAAAAATAAAAGGTAATTTATTTAAATAAGAAAAACAATGGAGTTTATAACTAATTTGAGTTAGTTTTGTGAATACTGTGTGGTGTTTTTTTACCAAGGGGATTAAAATTCCGCTTTATTTAGAATTATCTGGGGAATAGCTAAATACTTTTTGTCAAGTCTCATATTTGCTAAGCACACATAGATGAGATCACTCATTTTGTATTGTTTCTTTCAACCAGAACCTGATTATAAGTTCATCAAGTCAATGCATTTTTTTTACTGGTAAGAGTTAAATTATTGATTAAGAATTCATTGTCCACCAAAAACACGTAAAATTCACTTATCTCTGTTTGTTTAAGGACTTCTAGTTTCCAGTCATGTATTGAAATTTCCAATTATGTATTGAATTATTGATTACCTCAAGTGATGTTACGTAATATATTCTATAGAACGCCAAGGATGAAAACTTCCCTTTTCCAAATATTATATTCTCATCGAGAAAAAAAAAGACTACTATATCCCATCTTCCAAGATGACAAAACATTAAAGATTTAACTATACTTGACAACATAACCAACCTCTCTATGAAATTGTCTACTAAGAATTATTACTTCATACTTTTCCAATACATGCATTTTGAGATTTATGGTTCTATCCACCGCTTTATGTTGTGATTTTCCTTGAGAGTTCGTCACCTTAACTGAGCTTGACTGTGACTATGTTGAAGAAAATTATGTTTCTTGACATTATTGTGAAGATAGTGTTAGGTTTGTAGAAGAATTTATGAACACTAGAGTATTGAGGGAAGGCCAAAAGTGTTAGCCAACTTTAGAAGTTATAAGATGTCCAAAATTGAATGAGTTTATTTACTTGAAATTTGACTTCTTCGAAATGTTCAAAACCACTTCCGGATCATGGTTCTCTCTCACCACTCTTCAAAACTCATACTGATCCAAGTTAAAAAAAAAGGGCAGGGTGCATAAAGCATCCCGCGTTACGGGGAAGGGCCACACCCAAAGGGTGTGATGTAGACAACCTAACCTAATGCAAGCTTCCACGGCTTGAACCCGTGACCTATAGGTCACACGGAGACAACTTTACCGTTACTCCAAGGTGACTCCAAGTAGTTGGAGCCAAATTTTATCCATCTTAAGTTCTTAACTAAGGCTAATAGTTGTTTTTTGGAGGAATATTTGGAGGAAAATGTAGGCTTATGAATTGTAGAGGTAGAGGAGGATATTTGATGAAATTGAAACCAGTTTCAGATCATGATCTCAAACCAGTTTGGATCATGATTCTATCTTGCTACTATATCTCTGATTCTCCTCTCTGGTCTTGCATTTGTTGTCTTATTAATCTTAAAATTTCTTGACAAAAAATTATGCAAATGTAGTGTTGTATGAGTCTTTTGATGTGGTGTTTGAAATTTTGCAACAAATACTTTCTATATTTAGATAACAATTGTTCCTTTTTATGTTTTATTCACTTTACATTTTGTTGGCAGTCCCAATACATGGATGGGGTAAGATCTCTTCCTAGACCCTTGCCGCTAGCTGCACAAGATGCCGAGTCTCCTCTGAAAAAGGATGGAAATAAAGAAGAAGAGGAAGAGGTGAGCACTTGAATTTATCTACTTAGTGAGTGAAAGTTCAAATTTATCTACTTAGTGAGTGAAAGTTCGAATATAATTCCCATACCAGATGATAAGATTACCAGATGATAAGATGCTGGGTAATAATTTAGCCATTGTTGTTTGTCTTGTAATCTAAAGTACAGGGGAATTGAAGTATCTAACTCATTTTACTAGTAAATCATGGTTTATGGTTGTGTTAAAACAAAGTTGGGGCAAGAGTTTTTACTTTATTTTTAGATTCCTTATTTGGATGGAGGGGGTGGTGAGGTGAGAGGGAAGAAAATAGGTGCTCTTGGTGCAAGAATGTCACCTAGAATAAATATATTTGTCAGTGTCCTCATTTGTAGAAGCCCTGAATCAGCAAGATGCCAATAGGTTGCATTTGGTATACCCAACTTCACTGCATGACAAGTAGTTCTAGTAATTCCTCAGTTGTGTGTTCCATTTTCCATTTTTCCATCTAGCCTTACATTTTCCGCATCAATTCACTCCCATCCAAATCTTTCTTGATTTCTGTTACCCTGGTTGTTTTCTTACAATCTATATTTTGAAAGGATATGAATCTATTCTACGGTAAATCACCCTCCATATTTGATTCAGACTCTAGAATAGGGAGTATTGACCATGTTTACTCCTTGCTGAGCATTAAACCTACCAGACTGTTATTGATGTCTAGTATAAGATTAATGACTTGTACTATGCCATGGGCGCTTCTAGAATTTTGTGCTATACCATCCATTTTATTGTACGACTGCCGTTTTTCATCTATGCTATACTTAAAATGTTGAATTTTTCCTTCCATATCAACTTTAAGGTAAAAAAGGGTTTGGACTTGCATATTTTGAAAAGTTTTCATAGATGAAAATAAAATTCAACAACAACAACATATCTGGGAAAATAAAAATTCATCACATTACAAAAATTGTAGATAATCAAGTGTCATATGCATATTGAACATTTTCTTTTTATTGTTCCAAGGTGAAGGCAATATTTTGCTTTTGAGGAGTTTATTAGATTTTTTCCAAGCAATCTTTTGAATACTCTTAAATGTTTCGAATTGCCAAGTTTTGAAAGTATGGTATGGTTCATGGTATGTTGAAATCCTTGAGTTCCTTAAGAAGTACAAATCAATTGGCTCTTAACTTCCATCGAAGGCATGTCCTCAATCTCAAGAGAATGACCTAGTGGTTAAGGCAGGGGAGTAACAATATAAAATCCCAGGTTTGAATTCCAGCTACAATACATGGTGTGGACCATGCCTGAGCTGGATAGTATGCCCGGTGGATTGGTTGGCGTGCGCGATATAATTTTTTTTCATCAAAGGATTGGAAGTGTTATTTGAATGTGAGCAGTTCAATCAATTGAGGAATGGGGGAGTATGTTGGATCTTAAGAGGCTATGTCCATTTGTACCTCCACACTTGAAGTTCTAAGACTTCACAAATTCTACTTTGTACCACACTAGCTCTTTTTTTTTATAACCGTGGTGTCCGAACCAGCTTGCGCGCACCTCAACTAATTCTACGGGTTACCTGCTGACTCCCACCAACATAGTTACTAGGTTAACTCTGTCCATCAAGGTTTGGACATATGGGAAGAAATCACCTAGTGTTTTGCCTCCTCTTGGAATTGAATCTGAGATCTTATAGTTTTCAACCCACTTCGACCACTAGGCCACACCCTTGGGCTTCATACTAGCTCCATATTGATTTATTTGTATCTCCATATTATGTATGTTTAGAGGTCAAGCAAGTTCAATTGATTCATACTCGATCTTGAGCTTTGTAACATACAAAATCTTTTCAAAGGTGCTGCTCTCAGCATGTCCACAAAGGCATGTTGATCTCATTCAATTTTTGTTACTGGGTGTTGCTTTAGCCATGTCTCAAGTTCATTGCTTTGTCATTTCTAATTTTCTAGTCAGCTCATTTATGTGTTAGAATTCTCATGTCTCTGATTGCATAGCAGCCTGCAGAGATGTACCTAGTTGTTTAATGTAGCGGGGTTGTTAAAGATGTTAATTGGCGTTCAAGTATAGAATTGAACAAGTGATTCTGTTTTTGTTTACTTGTAGGATGGGGAATCTGTTGAGCATATATCTCCAAAAGAACTTTTGCAAAGACATGTCAAGCGTGCTAGAAGGATTAGATCAAGGTAAGAAACCTTCTGGTATTTGGCTTTTTGTAATCAAGGTTATAACTGTTTCCTTGTTGGTAGAGCTCTTTCTGACACCCTTTCCCAAGGTGGCCCGAAGAGTTGGGACTGTCACATTGGGAGATCTACTTTTTCCCTTGTTGATTAGCTTCACTTTGGTATTTATTAAGATCAGGGAAGAAACCAGTAATTTAGTTCTGCAAGGGAAAGTGTGCAGCACAGATATGCATATATATATGAAACCTATGGCCTCCTCGTTTTGAGACATTACTTTTTTTTATTCTTTAGGATTTAGGTGCCAGAGCGTAGACCTAAGTGGTCATATTGGATCCTTGGGAACCATCACAAGTACGGCCGGCCGAAACAAGGTTGTAAACTATAGGACTTCTTGTTCGAGTAGGAATATTTCGGTTTTTCTCGTTCCTTCTCTTCGATAAGAATAGGGATTTGAAATGATACAAATTCCTCTTCATTCTGTTGTGCTCAGCGAAAGATTTTCACCTTTCCCCCACGGTACTTGTACGCTATCGGTCATTGAGGAATACTTAGGCTTAGAGGGTGGTCCCCCTTTCTCGCGTAAAAGCGCAAGACAGGAAGCCAAAGAAATGCACTAACAGGGTTTCGTGTGATTGATCTATATCCAATTGGCCAATCCGTTGAGATCAGCATGTACGCTACAGTAGGATAGCAATGCGTACATCTTTCTTTTACCCAAAATCCCAATGCTACTTCACTAGCCCTTTGATACATGGGTAGAAAATTGTGTTGACCCGTTTGTGCTTGGAAAATCTGCAGATTAAGGGAAGAAAGACTTAGACGGATTGCAAGATACAAAACGAGGCTTGCTCTTCTCCTACCTCCTATGGTAGAGCAGCAATTCAGAAACGATACAGCTTCTGGATACTAAACTATTCAGGATTCACCAACTCACTGGTCCCTAACCTCTCATGAGGGCCCTGCTGGAGCGTTCATATATCGTCTTCATATATATCCTCAAGAACTTTGGAGAGTGCTCAGGTTCGATGTTGTTGACGTCGGAGGAAAAATGGTGTATTCTGGTGCAATTAGTGCGAACTGGCGGGCTTGGTAGTGTAACTGTAATTTAGTGTTTTATATGGCTTGTAAGCTAGTACTAGTATTTATTTTAAATATTATGTCATTCAACAGTATCACCTGCGTTGCCACACGGTGATGCTATTCGAAACAAGGGTTCATGAGGAATAGGAAGAATGATATAGCTAGGAAATAAATCACATAAATCACTCTCGAGTAATGTTCTTCAGTTAGTATAATTTAGTAGTTCTGGTTGTTGGCTGTGTATTTAACTGAAAATTTTGAGTATCAATTCGTTGTTTTCCTTTTGATTTATAGATTTGTGGAACTCGTTGCATTTAACTGGTAGAATTAAATGAGCTGAACAAGTTAATTCATTTGCATAGCTCGCTTCCACTGCATAATTATCTCCTTTTTTTTTAATCGATGTATGATTATTACGAAATGTGCTTAAGTTGAACAATAGAGGGGTAAAAACTGGAGGTAGCTCATCTACCAATGGACACAAGACGTTTGGTGACTTTTTATAATCTGCATAAACTTTGCCGGCATAAATACTCAGCATAATAGTGGTCAACGATGTGGATGGAGAGTTGTGAGATCTCAGGTTCAATATTTAGTAGAGGTAAAAATACTACTCTATCTGTCCCCATGAGGGCTGACTAATGGGATGGGATTGGGATTAGGGGGACGGAGGGGGACATGATTAGGGGGATAGGAAGTGATCCCATCCTGTCCCACTATCAGAGGGAACGGGATTTGAGGAGACGGGATGAGACGGAAAGGGGGATTTGGGAGACTTTTAATTTATTTTTTTTAGACACTTAATTTAAAGAATATATATTTAATAATTGAACAAGATAGTGAAAAAACATCACAAGGCTAATTTCTCTTGTATTATTTAATAGAAATGTGATTTTTTCTAATATAATTTTAAAATTACAACTTTGTTTCGTAGTTCAAAAGTTGCAAATCACATAGTAAAATTGACATTAAAAAAATTACATATGCAACAATACTTTTTTTAATTTTCTGACAATCTCTTAAGGATCTTCTGTTGGAACTGAAATTTGTTGGTCAAATTGTTCAACGTCACTTCCTGCTTCCTCAGATAAGATTTCGTTGTAATTGTAGTCTTCTTCTTCATTGATCTCTGGTTGACCATACCTTCTACGCTCCGCTCTAATCCAATCTCTAAATAAAACTGCAATCTCCAAACTGTCTCCCGCCAATGAGTGTATGTGCTCTCCTATTTGAAACCTTCCAGCACAAAAAGCGCTTTCAGAAGCTGTAGATGACACTTGAATATTCAACACATCTCGGGCCATCTTTGATAGAGTTGAAAATGTCTTTTGATTCTCCCTCCAGTATTTCAGCAAGTCTTCACGTTCATTTTCATTAGCAATTGATTCGAACGGTATGACACCCTACAAAACATAAACACCAAACTCGTTAATTTGTGAAGCACTTGAACCACTATACATTCTATTTCGAAGGCCTTGAAGCAGAAACCACATATTTTTATAAGGTTGAAGTGAAGTAGAAGAAGATGATACAGAAGACGGTTGATTATTTGCACTTTTTTCTTGGTAATACATATACATAGTTTTGCATTGTGTTTGTATGCTAGAGATAACATGTTATTTAGTTGGTTATGTTTCAAGTGTTCTAGGCATTCATAAATCGTTTCAATAAGGGCATTACAACAATCTATTTTAATAGTAGGATTTGATACAACACCAAATAAAATAAATAGTGGGAATATGAAAAAATATTTTTTAAATTTTGCAATCATTTTTGTAATAGCTGGAGTGTAAGTTTTTTTCTTATATTCATTAAATAACAAAAATATTAGAGCTATATAAATAACATAGATGAATAGTAGGATAATAAATACCAGAAAATTCTTTAGTAGCTAGAAAAAATTTCTCTAAGAATACAATAAGTTTTGTAAACGTGTATATAGTACACACAATATTTCCTACCCATAATTAGAATATTTTCATATATTTTGTAAATATAATTATGGTAAAACTAGGATTCCTCTTGTGATTATGTTTAGGATTCCTATTGTATAAGGGAAGAATATTGTACACTATATATACTTTGATATTAATGAGAAGACTCCCTAAGGGAGATTAATATCATCTTACATGGTATCAGAGCCAAGTAGACAACAAAAACCCTAGAAATTTTTCTCCCAAAGCCGCCGGCCTCCCCTTCTCCGCCGCGGTTCCTCTCAAAATTTCGAGGTTTTTCTCCTATATTCTTCTCTTCTAGATGGAAAATCTTCCCTATCCCACACTCTCCAATACTTCTGACGCTTCAACCTTCACCAATCCCACCACCACCATGTCGTCATCATCTTTTCATCCCGCTCTAACTGTTACCAATATCAAGAACTCTATTCCCATTATTCTTGATCAAGAAAACAATCAATATTCTCTCTGGATTGAACTGTTTCGTAATCATGCATGTCTCTATAACGTGCTTGATCATATCGATGATACTATTCCGCGCCCTCCAGAGGTTGATGAGTCTACTTGGCGTCGTCTAGATGCCGGCGTCAAACAGTGGATTTATGGTAGTATTTCTCAGGATCTTCTTCTTACTATCATGAAATCTGGCGCCACAACCCTTGATTTATGGAACCGCTTGGAGGAAATCTTTCAAGATAACAAGCACACTCGTGCGGTGTATTTGGAGGAACAGTTTAACAATACACGCCTTGAAAATTTCTCCAACATGACTGAGTACTGCAGACAGTTGAAACTCCTGGCGGATCAACTCTCCAACGTTGACACGCCTATATCGGACACTAAAATGATGTTGCAATTGATTACAGGCCTTCCCAAAGGCGACTATGATACGTTAGCCGCCATAATTCAACAGACAGATCCGCTTCCTAGTTTTAACAAAGCTCGCTCGCAGTTGTTACTCGAAGAGACTCGACATGCTAAACAGGATGATCATAATCATAAGGCGTTAGCTGTCGAAACGCGCCCTCAAATCCAACGCCGCCAAAAAACTCTCAACCGCAGCAGGGACGCGGTGGCAAGGGTTGCGGCAGAGGAGGTCGTGGTCGTGGCAGAGGTCGCGGACAGCAGAATTAGTAGCAGCAACAACAGGGCCCGCAGAATCAGTTCAGCGCCGCGGTGCCCTAATAGTATCCATACAGCAGCCGCGCCACCCGCCGCATCAAAGAACCCTTCAACCAAGATTCACCACGGGTTGTTGGGCCTCGCTCCAAATTTCTAAGTCCAAGACCAGCAAGTCCACTTCGTACGACAACCAGCCCAGCACTTCGCCTGCATGACACCCATTGAGTTGGGTCAGGCTTTCAGCAGTCTCAATATGCAACAGCCTGACAACAACTGATACATGGACTCTGGAGCCACTTCTTACCTCACCCGGTCTGCAGGTAATATTCCCAAACTGTTTGGTTTATGACATCCTCAATTTGTGACAGTTGGTAGTGGACACCGCATTCCAGTAAAGGGTTATGGTACATCCTACACGCCACATCTCAATCCATTCCCCCTTAAAAATACCATATATGCCCCACACATCATTAAGAACCTAATTTATGTCCGCAAATTTACTCGTAATAACTCTGTCTCTGTTGACTTTGACTCTTTTGGTTTCACTATGAAGGATCTGTATACGGGGACACCTCTTACGAGATGCAATAGCACGGGAGATCTCTATCCATTCCCTTCCACTTCCGCTGCCGGATCTCGCTCTCCCGTCTCTCTAGCAGCTATTTTTTCATCAACATGACATAATAGACTTGGTCATCCAGGAGCCCCAGTGTTTAATTTTCTTAGAGACAATAATTTCATTACTTGTAATAATGGAAAGCTTGCCCAAAACTGTGTTTCTTGTTCTTTAGGCAAACATACTCGTCTTCCATTTACATCATCTTCTAGTGTTATCTTTGCACCATTTGATATTATACATGCCGATTTATGGACATCACTTATTGCTAGTTCTCTCGGTCATAAATACTATCTTATCTTACTAGATGATTTTTCTCACTTTGTTTAGTTGTATGCTCTCAAATTTAAATCGGAAGTGTTTGTCAAATTTCTTGAATTTCGAACATTCATTCAAACACAATTTGAAAAAGGTATAAAATCTTTTCAGTGCGATAATGGTCGTGAATTCAATAACTCTATGTTTCACCAGTTTTGTACCAATAATGACATGGTCTTTTGCTTCTCCTGCCCCCACACCTCCCCACAAAACGGTAAAGCTGAAAGAATCATCCGCACCATTAACAATATGATTCGCACTCTATTGATTCATGCCTCCCTACCCCCGTCCTTCTGGGTCTATGCTGCTAAAATGTCAGAATACGTTCTCAATATTCTCCCAACTAGCACCCTTCATAATATGACCCCTACCGAAATCCTCTATCATAGAGTCCCCTCTTATGACCATCTTCGGATATTCGATTATCTATGCTATCCTAACCTTGACTATACTGTACCTTACAAACTAGCCCCCCGGTCAACTCCATGTGTCTACCTAGGCTTTCTGCCGAACCATATGAGCTATCTATGATATGACTTATCCACTCGTCAGATCCACATCTCTCATCACGTCACATTCGACGAGACACCATTCCCGTTTTCGAATCTTAAACAGTTCCAAACACCGAATTACTCTTTTCTTGATGAGCCTGCCATCTCTCACATCATCCTCAGTCAACTAGAGCATAACACTTCTTCAGCGTCAGTGCCGCGACGCCAAAACTTCAGAGAGGTATGTCAGTCCTCCAGCCCCGTGACCCTAGATCACGGCGCCACGACACCTCCGATGGCTTCTTCCAGCACCGCAGTCCTTGATCACGGCACCGCGGCGCCTCCTACGGCGTCAGCCCCTACTTCTCCATATCCAACAAATCCCTCCGCCTTGGAGTCTCCCACTATCCCCACTCACCAAATGGAAACTCGTGCAAAACATGAAATCTTCAAACTCAAAGTCCAATTTAACTTGTCTGTCCAAACCATTTCACTAATTCCCAAGAACCCTATATTGGCTAAACAAGACCCTAATTGGAATGCAGCTATGTCTGATGAATTCAATGCTTTAAATAAACAGCACACATGAGATCTAGTACTTAGACCTGAGGGGGTGAATGTGATTCGTTGTCTGTGGCTATTTCGTCACAAATTCAGAGACAGTGGAGATATTGAGAGGTATAAGACACGACTTGTGGCTAATGACACAAATCAGCAGGAGGACATTGATTGTGGTGAGACATTCATTCCGGTTGGCAAACCGGCTATCATCCGCACAATTTTGAGCATTGTCATGGGAAAACACTGGCCGATTCATCAGCTTGATGTGAAGAATGCATTCTTACATGGGGATCTGAGAGAGACAGTCTACATGCATTAGCCGCCAGGGTTCACCCATCCAACAGTTCCTCACTATGTGTGCCGTCTCCGTAAGTCACTATATGGCCTGAAGCAGGCCCTAGTGCGTGGTATGATCGCTTTGTCAGGTATATCTTGCAGATTGGGTTAGTATGCAACATTTTTCATCGAGGTAGTAACACTGCTTACTTATTACTTTACGCGGATGATATTGTTCTTACTGCCTCCTCTGACGGATTGAAAAATGAGATTATTACCTTGCTTAAGTCCGAATTTGCAATGACTGATTTGAGGAAGCTGAGTTACTTTTTTGGGATATCAGTAAAGGTCTGCCAACCACATGTTCTTGTGTCAGCGTAAGTATGCAGATGAGATCGTGTACAAGGCTAAGATGGCGAATTGCAAAGTGTCACCTACTCCAGTTGATTCGAAATCTAAGCTCAGTGCTATGGATGGTGCTCCAGTCTCCGATCGTACTATGTATAGGAGCCTTGCAGGTGCACTTTCGTATCTCACATTCACAAGGCCAGACATTGCTTATGTTGTTCAGCAGGTATGCCTATTCATGCATGCCCCCAGGGAGTCTAATTTCACTGCTCTTAAGCGTATGATTCGATACATTAAGGGCACAATTGATTATGGTTTGCACCTATACCCATATGTACCAAATATTGCTCTCTTATACGGATGCAGATTGGACAGGGTGTCCGGACATGCGACGCTCTACCTCCGGCTTTTGTGTATTTTTAGGAGATAATCTAATTTCTTGGTCTGCCAAGCGATAGACTACTCTATCTCATTCCAGTGCTGAGGCTGAGTACAGAGGCATTGCAAATGTGGTAGCTGAGATTTGTTGGCTCAGAAATTTACTGTTAGAACTTCAGTGTCCTTTGCGTCAGACATCTATTGTGTACTGTGATAACATCTCTGCCATCTACCATTCTCATAATCCGGTTCAACATCAGCGAACCAAGCACATTGAGATAGACATACACTTCGTTCGTGAGAAAGTTGCGCTAGACCATGTCAGAGTGTTACATGTTCCATCATCCTATCAGTATGTAGACATATTTACCAAAGGACTTCCCAGACAGTTATTTCATGACTTCAGATCCAGTCTTAGCGTCCGGCCTCCTCCCGCTCCGACTGAGGGGGTGTATAAACGTGTATATAGTACACACAATATTCCCTACCCATAATTAGAATATTTCCATATATTGTGTAAATATAATTATGATAAAACTAGAAATCCTCTTGTGATTAGGTTTAGGATTCCTATTGTATAAGGAATGAATATTGTACACTAAATATACTTTGATATTAATGAGAAGACTCCCTAAGAGAGATTAAATCATCTTACAAGTTCCCAAATTTTATCCAATCATCATCTACAAGTATATCCGAAGGATTTAGATTATGGGTGTTAAATACTAAAGTTAAAGGTATTATATACTCATGAACAACACCTAATTGTTCATACAAAGAATTCCACCTAGTTGCAACTTCTTCTGAAATTTTTCTATAAGGTAATTCACAATCATGACATGTTTTTTTAAACTCTTTGCGTCTTTGTACTTTATTATCTTTAAAAATAAAGTTGATAACAAATTGTACTTTATCAAGAATAGAGCTAAATTTTTTAGGTCATCCTTTACAACTAAGTTATAAATATGACATGCACATCTAAGTGATCTAACATGAAAAATATCTGAAAAAGATGGAGTCCATCGAGTTTTTAAAATGTTTACAACATAATCATTATCTAATGAAATAGTCATAATTTTATCAGTAATTTCATAATATTCACTAATTTCATGAATATTTCTTGAAATAAAAATGTCAGTGTGCCATTCATCAATATATCTATATGCTATTATACGTTTTTGCATAGACCAATTGTCATATATCCAGTGACATGTAGCAGTTAAATAATCATTATTATTAGTACTACGACATATGCCAGAAGTGATAGCCACTTTGCCCTTAAACTGATACAATGCATAACGTAAATATTGTTGATATTCATGCGCAAATTTAAAAACTCTCTTCTAATAGTTGATCAAGAAAAACCGTTAAAAGCAGGATTATATGTTTCTCGAGTGTAATGAATAAAACCAGGAGAGGAAGGAAATGAAAAAGACAAACCCTCCACAACAACTAATTTTGCTAAAATTTTCCGATATTTGTGTTTATCATATTTTGGAGCTATAAATCCCCCGTCATCGGGTTAATTCAATCCTATACTTGATCGGCGACACTATGTGAACCTTGTCCGGACTCAGAAGACATTTGCACACCCGTTTTTTCAGCCAAGTATTGGCAATACCTTGCTTTGTGATCATTTTCCATATGTTTCATTAAACCTACAATCTACATGCATAAGCCGCCAGGATTCACTCATCCAACAGTTCCTCACTACGTGTGTCATCTCCGTAAGTTACTATATGACCTGAAACAGGCCCCCCGTGCGTGGTACGATCGATTTGCCAGTTATATCTTGCAGATTGGGTTTGTAGATGTAGTAGCACTGATAATTTATTACTTTACGTGGATGATATTGTTCTTACTGCCTCCTCCGACGGATTGAAAAATGAGATTATTGTCTTGCTTAAGTCCGAATTTGCAATGACTGATTTGGGAAAACTGAGTTATTTTTTGAGAATATCAGTGACCAGGTCTGCCAATCATATGTTTTTGTGTCAGCGTAAGTATGCAGAAGAGATTGTGTACAGGGCGAAGATGACAAACTGCAAAGATGTGTCTACTCTAGTTGATTCTAAATCTAAGCTTAGTGCCATGGATGATGCTCCAGTCTCTGATCCTACTCTGTATAGGAGCCTTGCAGGTACACTTCAGTATCTCACCTTCACCGGACTGCATAGCTTTTCTGCTCAAAGTGTGCTTATTCACGCACGCCTGCAGAGTCTCATTTCATCGCTCTTGGCGTATCATTCGATACATTAAGGGCACTCTTGATTATGGTTTGCACCTATACCTCTCTTCCAAACAGGCTGCTTTCATATACGGATGCAGATTGGGCAGGGTGTCCGACCACGCGACGCTCCACCTCCGACTTTTGTGTTTCTAGGGGATAGTCTGATTTCTTGATCTGCCAAGCGACATGCTACCCTATCTCGCTCCAGTGCCGAGGCTGAGTACAGAGGCGTTGCAAATGTAGTAGCTGATATTTGTTGGCTCAAAAATTTACTGTTAGACCTTTTCCAGTTTTAAATTTATAAACTTCGCGATAAAATTTACAAATAGCTAGTTGATTAGGAATGTTCATTTCAAAAAAATTCCATGAAGGTGATTTTAATTTTCATTGTTTTTGACCTCTTCTCGTACTAGGGGAATATGAGGGATTTCAGTTTCAGCATAAGACTCAGTCTGAGCCTGAGGTGGAGCTGCACCAGTGGCTGTGTTATCTAAATTATCTTCTAATCCATTTTCTAAATCATAGTCTGGTTCAGTAGTTGAAGATGCAAAATATACCTTATGATCTCATGATTGCACATTTGCATTAATATCAATATTAAAAAGTCCAGTTTCATCTACATGAGTGAAATTATCACAATTAAAATTACTAGAAGATGCACTTTTACCTCTGTCACTCCTACTATCTCTACCGGAAAAATATCCACCTCGTTCCATTATAATTATGCAAATAAAGAATTAAAGTTAAGAAAATTAAGTACGATAATTAAAATTAAACAATAATAATTTAAATAAAAGAAGGAATGAGTGTACCAAACGCCGACGTAACGTCAACGTGTAATTGAGGTTAAAAATTGAAACTTTGCTCGATGAGTCCTCAAACTAGTTGTCAACTTCACTCCCAATTTTTGATCTTTGATAGAAATTAACAAATAAAATATAATATTTAGTGTGCAATTTAGACTTTTAGAGAGAGATGGTAGGAAGATTTGTGAGAAAAATGAAAAAGAATAGTTGAGAAATATGGTTAAATATACTAATTTAGGGGTTAAAAATAAATATTAAAGGAGTAGGGGGTTTATGGGGGCCAAAATGGCGGTTTGTAGCTGTTGCCAATGGCTGAAATTGCAAATGGTAGTTTGTGCAACAACTACTTTCGGGGCGGGATCGGGACTGGGCGGGACCGGGATAGGCGGGACATGCACTTGTCCCATCCCGATTTCGAACCCAACTAGAATCGATCCTTATCCTCTAATTTATCCAGCGAAATCGGGACGGAACGGGGCGGGATCGGTTGTCCTTGCCCACTGGCCAACCCTGCTTTCTATTAAGTGCATAATAAGAAGTTGACTTATCATCGAAGTGTGATTGGGTTTGATTTAAGTTCATTCTCATTTGTTCGATTCAAAAAGTAGAGAAGGAAAAAGAAAGTTAAATTGCTATCATGACTGGAAAATACAAATCCACCACTTTGATGACTATTGCAGAAAGAAAATTAAAAGATAAAGACCACCATATTCCTTCATCAACAAGGCATGTACTTTGTCATTTGACATGTGAAATCTCCCATAAAGTCTTCTTCATCCAACTTCTAGTTTTTCCCCTTTAAATCCGCCACTCTGGTGGGCTCCTTTTCAACTTAAATTTCTCAAGGGGGGAAATTTGATGAGGTCGCAACAAATTTTAATTCAAAGATGGTGGTAGAAATGATGGATTTCCTCATCTAATTTCTTGTTGAACTTTTCTAACTTTTAATTTTTATTTTCAAACTTATATAAACCGTCAACCTAACATATTTTGATATTATTAGAGTATTAAAATAGGTCATTTACTAATAATCCAAGTTATTATGAACGAATTATCTTGATAATATAAATTTGTTTTCACGTAAAAGGTGCATAGAAGTGAAATTCTTCTTTTCAGCAGTGATAAGGATATTAAAAAGAAACTTAGAAAATAATGATTCCAATCCAACCACAAAATCTTTGACATTGTTGGATGGCTTCAGACAAACAAAATTCTTACCTTAAAATCATTCATTTCTAATATGATTCAACGGATAAGAATTGAGGTTTGAATTGTGTCTATATGGTCAATTATGCTACGCCTTCACCATATTTTCAACGTCTAATTAATAAATTTATATCAATTTGTACAACATAATTAATATAAACATCGACAACCTCATTATGGCAATTCATGCAGGCCTAGAGAACTTGATATGTCTCAGTCTTTTGTGGATATAAATAATGAAATTTCGTGGAGAACAACTAATGTTTTCTTTTAGTAATTACAATGTTTGGTAGTATTACTATTTAAGGTTAATAGGTATAGAATAATTTGACAAATTAAAAGATAATATCGAATCTTGCATCTCATACTAGTCAAGGCAATTCGAATTTAATATATAGTGATATGTCACGAGGCAACTGAATATGACTTTTTAAATTTTTTAAAAATATTCAAGCATTGATACACAGAATATTTCTGATAAGTTCGTCACAATATTATCCAATTTGCTAACGTTATTTTCCATTTTATTAAATTCAGAAAATATTGGACACTTGCCTATTAAATACCGTAATTTTTATAATTAATTTTAAATATTATTTTATTTTAAGTTGACGGTCTATCAGAGACCGTTTTTCTACCCTAAGGATAAAATTTGTGTACATTCTACCCTCTTCAACTGTTGTTGTAATTTCTTGAGATTTTAAAACAGAGTAAAACCAACTTTAATTTCAGTGATGCGACCTAAAGTTTATCCTAAACTCAAAGCTGCCATTGCTTTCATGCATTTTCTACCAAAAAGGTTATGATAAGATGATATAAAGTTTATCACTATAAAAAATTAAGTTTGTATTTTGCTACTTTAAGCATTGCTTTTGATATTATTTTTTCTTTTTTTCTCCTATGATGTGGGCAAAGATTTGTCGTATGTAAATTGAAATATACTGTATTTTTTTTGTTAAAACATTTTCTTTTTGATTCATTAAAAACAACCCCTCTTGCTTAGTAATATATTATTCTCGACCTAAGTCATCATGTCAAATATTTAGTGTTGCAAAAAAATCCACGTTTTAAGCGACCTTTAGTGTGACTATTGTATACATAAATTGCGTTGTTGACAAGGTCAAAATAAAAATAAAATAAATCAAGTACCTTTACATTGATTGACAAGGTAAATTAGAGACATCTAAACTCAATGGAGTCTTACTAGGAAATCTCCTACACCAAATTGTAAAACAAAATTAGGTAAGAATAGGATAACTATGACCAATTTTTAAATGGACCCCATTAAAATATTTGAATATGACTAGAAGTTGTAATAAAAAAGAAAGGAAAAGAAGTCATCTGCAGAAAGATTTTTCTTGATTTGATTTAATAATCCTTGTCATTAGTGTTGTCTCCTTATAAGCTTGGTAAGAAAAGGACTTCTGTCCGCACAACCAACTCAAGGTTACCGAGGATAATTAAAAATGGCAAGATCGAATCATTGGCGAGTGAGAATTCTTGAAATAAAGGAGGGCCCCTTGTGCGCAACGTGGTAATGATCTAACTTTTGAAATCAGTTGAGTTACCATGATTAACTCCTTCACAATCCTGTCGGATCGGGGTGTGGGAGATCCACCTTTTAGGAAAAAAGAAAAGGACTGCTCAGTAAAAGAAATTCAAAAGGAATGTGTAAGTGTATCTATTGGTTTAAGATGCTTAGGCAATGAGTGAGATAGACAAAAGAAGCTTAGCACAAATCATTGGATGACATATAAATTATATTAATTGGAGTTGAATTTTCTATTTGGGTGATTAGGTCATGTCCTTGTCCCTTTTTCGCTACATATTATTACTCACAATTATAAGTCTTAATCAAAGAGTTTAATTTGTGGGGCGCCATGGTCGGTAACTTAGTATATTAATCATGAAACCTCATTTTGTCATCTCGCATACATAATATTTTTAGTGGATTGAAATTTTTGTGGACATATAAGATAAAAATAATTATAGGATCATATTATTTATAAAATAATTTATTCGTTTTTTTATGATACGCGTTAGGTGATGATCTGATAAATATTTATACAAACGGATTATTTAAACTATGCCCATCATGTAAAACTTTTTTCACTGTTTATGTATACATAACTTAAATCATTTTCTTATTGTTTCAGCTAAATACATAGACAACAACCTCTTAAACTTATCAGTAAATTTTATAAACACTCGAACTATGGGTTATTTCAATTAACCACCTAAAACATGATTTGGTATTCCAAGGGAACGACAACTGGAAACGGATGCTAATACCCAAATGTTGGAGCAACAACTGACCAAGTCAATTTCAGAAAAATGACAACGCTCCGAGTCAAATGGAATTGAATAAACTTTTTTTATATTTCAAGGTGGATCTCGAACCGATCCTAGGCTCTTCTTCATCCGCTGGAAGACTTGGTTCTCTCGACGAGCTAACACCCCTTCCAGCGTATCCGCCGTAAAGAGGATTAATGCCCTTAATTAAAAAAAGCATTTTCGGAGATCAGATACATCACGAGGAGGTCCACATCATCCTTCATTCGAGAAGCACGCTGCTTCAGCCAGAAGCTGGAAACATCATTTTTTCATTCTTTTCTTATTGGTGAATCCGCTCTTTCCGCGTGCCACAGATGACCTACGAAGAATAAAAATCCTAGAACAAAATGAGAGGTATCCCACAGCGGGATTAACAACATTTTATACGTTTCTAATCTATTTAACGTGCATTCTCAAGCGTCTATTAGGTAATTACCTTAACTACAGAAAATATATCATCTACCTTAATTATATACATCATTCTCAATTGGAATAAGCCCGAGGTTTTACGACTTATTGCAGCTAATTCGTATAATTAAAGTAGGTGACATATTTTAAGTGGTTAACTTATCTACATAATGGGCAATTGAGAACACGTGCAAAAAATATTCTTAAAATTTAAATTGAAAGTGTCTAATATGAACATTTTATTACGTGTGCAGGCGCTTAATTAAAATAAATTATAATCCGAGTGTGTAAATGAAATTTACTAAAAAAATTGAGAGATTATTTATGTATTAAGCCTTTTACTTCCTAACCATGGATGAACTGCCAGCCATTACATTCGACAAATACACGAGGGAACAAAAATGATTATTGATGTGTGTATGTGTGTGTTGGAGACTAGGTTATGTGTACTATTTCTCCAATAGAATATTCTTCTATATCTTTTATAATTGGTTAGTTAATATTTTAATTGTAATTAGTTAACTAGTTTGTAGTTGTACTATTATATACTATACATAATAATGAATTAAAAGGCAGGGAACATATTCCTTTATGGTATCAGCCAAACCCTAAACCTAATACTACCCTAGCCGTCGGCTGATGTCACGATCCGACCTGACGGGCCGCGACCCGGTGCCCTACCTGGACACCCTTATACACCCACCTGTCACATATAATCACACTGATACCAAGGATAATGTAAACATCGGTAATAAACCTGTCTGTCGAGGAGTCACAACTAATTCATACAACAAAATAGGCAAGCCGACGAGGCCACCACTGTATATAGAGATATCCAAAATGGCTCACAACCGTACACACATACAAAAACACATCTACCACCCACAACTGTCTACAGACCTCTAAGAATAAGATAATGAAATATGACGGGACAGGGCCCCGTCGTGCCCCTAAATATGCATAAGTCCGAAAATAAGGTTCTGTACCAAAATGACTAAACTCCGAATCAATGGAGTTTCAACAAATTGAGCAGAATCCTAGGCGGAGGATCACCAACCGAGTAATTGCATCATGATATGAACGCAAATTCCAGGAAAGCGGGTCGATTTAAATAATGTACTGAGTATGTAAAACATGAAGTACTGTAAAGAAGATCATAACTGTCCAAAAGATGTCAGGAGACAAGTATAATAATCAAAATACCAATACAACTGTGCCATATAAAAATGAGAGTCAACTGTGTCTTATAAAAATGAGTCATGTGTGTCCATATAATATACCGTACCCGATCCAATATGGGACTCAGTGAATATAGTCATATACATATACTGCATCTACTTCAGCGAGGGTCTCGGTGAAATCATATCATATACCGTACCCGACCCATTATGGGACTCGATGAATGAAGTCATACATGGATACCTATCCACAAACCGCAGAGGCCTGTCCACTTATATCGTACCCGGCCCATTCTGGGACTCGATGAAATAATCATATATGTATACATACCCGACCCGGGACTCGGTGAAGTCATATAATCACATCAACACGAATAGAATATCATGAGTAACTTTATACAAATTAAATCATCATTTGACTCTCAATGGAATAAATAGAATAACTATTACTCAAAAAATCAAGGCACTATCATATCATGTATCATTAAGAATTAGGATTCAATAGAATTATGTACGTCCGCCGTACACTCATTTTATATAAATCATGCCAAAAGAAGAAAAGATAATTTCACATACCTTATTGTCGAACTAACCAACTCTATAATTAATGTTCGTCTCGATTAGCACCTCGACCTATAATAGTAGCAATATGTCCGTCAACTCTATGATTTCTAGTGTAAGTTATATCGAACGATGACTCTCTTTTCTATAAAAATTCGGGCAGCACTTTCCCTATTTATATATATATATATATATCCAAAACTCATAAACAATGTCAATAATACCAATAACCAAGGACAATTCCAGGATATAACAAAATTAGTCCATATACTATATCTACACCATAGTCATGCATTCTTTCCCTTTATATTTATGGAATACAACTACTACAACGACCAAGGTGATTACTACACCTATTTCTCATGTTAATCCATATTAAAAACAACCTTTAAAAATAGTCCATCAATTCTAGCAACAACAACAAGAGTGCAAGTCTTATAGTTTGCAACATAACACTCATCTACATTTAATTCTTTTAAGACATGTATTAGTAATTACCACAACACATATACATGTTCATAACTTATATTTTCAGCATTATAACTTGACAAAGCAGCCCCTAACTCGACACAACAATGTCCACAGTTTCTGTCACGACCCGTACCGACGGGCCGCGACTGGTGCCCTACCTGGGCACCCTTATACCCACACATCACATATGACCCGCGGAAGCTAATGAAAACTCTTATAATAAAACAGGCAAGCCGACAAGGCCTCCACTGTATATAGTAACATCCACATAAATACTGGCATGCGTATGTCCAACACATGACTACGCACTTGCAAGAGTATCACAATAAATATGACGGAACAAGGCCCCGCCGTACCCCTGAATATACATAAGCCATAATGGAAGACATGTACCAAAATGACTAGCTCCGGAACAATGGAGCTATCCCAAAAAGCTGAGCGAAGATCCTAAGCTCGCGGATCACCAAACTGAGTATCTATACCTGCATGCATGAACGCAGCCTCCAGAAGGGGGTCAGTACAACAAAGTACTAAGTATGTAAACATAAGGTACAATACATAAGATCATAACTGGCCAAAAGATGACAGAGACAAGTATGAAAATCAAATACCAGATCCAACCGTGCCATAAAAACTAGAGCCAACTGTACCTTTTAAAAGTGAGAGTCATATCAAAATCATAGATGCATGTCCATATAATCCTATACTGTCATATGTATCTATACCCGCATCATGGATACATGTCCATGAAATCATATACTGTCGTGAGTACCTGTACTCGCCTCCTGGATACATGTCCATGGAATCATATATGTCATAGGTATCTATACCTGCATCATGGATACATGTCCATGGAATCATACACTCTTATGGATACAAGTCCACGTAATAATATACTCTCATGAGAATCTATACCCGCATCATGGATGTAAGTCCACGGAATAATATACTCTCATGGGAATCTATACCCGCATCATGGATTTAAGTCCACGGAACAATCTACTCTCATGGGAATCTATACCCGCATCATGGATGTAAGTCCACTGAATAATCTACTCTCATGGGAATCTATACCCGCATCATGGATGTAAGTCCACGGAACAATCTACTCTCATGAGAATCTATACCCGCATCATGGATGTAAGTCAACGGAACAATCTACTCTCATGAGAATCTATACCCGCATCATGGATGTAAGTCCACAAAACAATCTACTCTCATGGGAATCTATACCCGCATCGTGGATACAAGTCTATGAAAACATATACATATACTGTCCAACCCTCAAGTGAAGGGCGCGTTGAACATATACTGCCCGACCTCTAGTGAGGGACGCGGTAAACATATACTGCCCGACCCTTTCTGGGACGCGGTAAACACTTTATCATTTAATTCCAATAACTCAAATAATAAGAAGAAATATTACCTTAGTTTAGCCCAAAACTGTCACGACCCGAATCTGGGCCCGTGACTGGTGCCTTACCCCGGGCACCCTAGTGATACAACATCAGAGTAATCAGCGGAACATAAAACACATACATGAAACAAATGAAGTACAAACGATGTCGAGGAAAACTTGTCTTTCGGCATATATATAAATAACAACTCTTACAAATGAACAGTTTAATCCTTTTTACAAAACACACTTGCAAGATTACTACGGACCTCTAAGAAATGATCGACAACAATGGCGGGACGGGGCCGCCATACCACGAATGTAAATACCTACAACGACGGGACTATACGAATAAGCCTCCGAGAAACGGAGCTTTCCCAAACGCTAACTGTGACCCTAGAGCGAGGATCAACGGCGGTGTACCACCTGCGGCGTGAACGCGGCCCGAGGTCAAGCATAACAGTGCAGTATGTGAAATCAAATAAATCAGTAAATGAAATCATAGTAGTCTATATAAAGCGGGAGACATGTATGATAACCAACTGATTCACAATAAATAAACAATCGTGTCAAGTCGTGACTCACGCCTCAAGTCATCACAATAGACCGTGCGGGGTAAATGCGAAGGCATAGCCGACTACTAAGACCCGCAGATAACCAAAATACCATAAAGCGCATCACGAGGTCTTTCTGCATCGCACTAATCGAAGCGGCCGCGCGCGATGATCAATGTGCGCGTCTATCCTCGAACTACCGCGACTCCGCATAGGTCACATGCGCACCCGCATAAGGTATTCCTCGAATCATGGTCCTGCACCGCGAGGTATACCTCGCGTCGAGGGCGCTTAACAACCCCGGTATCCACCTAGGCTCCGCGGCCGCATAGTCCTCAAAGACCGCATAGTCCTCAAAGACCGCGTAGGGCATCCCCGCGTCGGGCTAAACACCGGAATGATCAATCCGGAGCTCCATGACTCGCGTAGTCACAAGGATCGCATAGGCCGTATAGACCATCGTCAAGGGTGGCAAGCCCTCGGTATAACAAGTCGAGGGTATGTGATATAATAACGATCTGGCTTAACGCTTGACAACGTAAGCACAACAAGAGTGACCCTACATACTAATCACAAGATACTAACACACGTAACATCCTAACATGTTTACTTATCAAATCAACAAGAAAGTATTACAAGGCTATCACAAACCAATACAATCAAGTTATTCACACGTACTTTCTACTAACAAGTTCGTACCTATCCCCAAAGTACTTCACATTAAATCTTTAAAATAACCGTTTGTTCACATAAGTCACACAATACCCGTAGTATAAAATAGTGGTACTGTCTTTTTAAGTAATCAAAATACTTACCTTTGTAAAATCAAGTAACAACATTATTTTCCAAACGCCCAAGTTTGCCTAATTTCAAGTGTTTACGTTTCTTATTTTAGAAAGGTTTCGTAGTTCATAGTCTTATTTATTTAGGAATATAATTCTCTTTTAACAATCTGAAAAACATAAACCTTATGTGTGAGTAGGACATTCTTGTTTATAACAATCTTATTACAAGACCATGATCTAGGAAATATCATTTTGTCTCATCTTAGCCATGCAGATGGAAGTTTCTCTGGTTTTAATAATACTTAATCACAAAACATTTCCTTTTATTAACGCTGCAGATGGTTTGTCGATACACATTCGATTTCAAATCAAGAGAACATTCTTAAGCCGTTATACCTAACTTCCCATAAAGCTAGTATAACTCTTAAGTTTTAAAAACCAAGTATTACTTTCTTTCAAAATGATTCAAAATCTTTTGAAATACTTCAAGTTCTTTATTATCACATAACCAGCCAGTTATAGTTCAAATCAGTTACCTTTTAAAAACCACAAGTATTTTCTTACCTACATAAAGCTGTTATAACCAACTTCCCATAAAGCCGTTATAACACTTTTATGTTTTAAACCAATCAAATACATTTAGCATATGTACGTCTACCATACTAAATAGTTCACACATATCATGCTAGAAGAGATAGGAAGAGGTTCACATACCTCGCGACGAGTATCGACTAATAGCAAAACGCTCCAAGTACCTCCAACCGCTACTCCTTAAGTCAGTAGATCGCGCCATACGTAGTACTTCAACCTATAAGGCCACAAGGCGCTTATTAACATTTAGGTCTAATCGTAGAACATTCTACGTAAAATTCGCGCACCTCACATGTGGCGTAAATCTCCTCCTCTATCGGGGCCGGCTACCAAGCCAACCAGGGGGGGGTTATACGTCTAATCCGGACGTGCACAATTCTACCTCACAGAAAAGCTACACAAGTCTACTGTAATACAGTCCTATGTAAATACAGTTCAGTACTCTTCTTTCGAAAAGGTTTCTTATTATTCAGGCTTAAGTCAAAAGACATTGCCGATAACTACGTTCAGTACTAAATATATAGTATACTTCACTATATAATCTAACAACATGTAATTTCCAATTACAATAGGGGGGCAAGATAATTACCTCGATAAGCCCATAATTATCCGAGTTTAAATGTCGATCCTGAGCAAGGTTTAGCTCTACTCAGCGCTCCGACAGCTCCAAACAACCCTTAGAAGTTCTAACCAACTTCTACTTACTACTCCAACTAACTATGGAGATTTTCCTTAGGGTTTCGGTTTTGTGACTGACGGGAAGTATAATAGTATTTCTGGGTTTTTCGTATAGGTATAACCTTAGAATACAACAAGGTATACGGCTAAGGTAATTTGGGCATTATAACAATACTTTTGAGAGTATTTCTACCAAGAGGGGGGGTGTATTATACGAGACAACTAGGCTAGTGGGGTACACTCTGCTAGCACCCCTGAGGGGGTGCTCTACCACAGGGAGGCCTCGGCCGAACTCAACACAAGGGAGGAGAAGGAGAGCTTTCAAGACTTAGGCAAATTTATGGATGAATTAGTCTTCAAAGGGGTGGGTATTTATAGGTCAAGTGAAGGCCAACCAATGGCCAAGATCTTGCCAAGTGCAAGGCAAGTGTAGGGCCAAGATTCACCCATGTGTCCTTGACCAACTAACACACAAAAATATCCTACCAACTCCCCTTGACCAACAAGGCCAATTCGTCCAACCCTCCCTTTACCGCCCACTCACGTCCGCCAATGAGAGGGTGCCAAGTGGCGCCCTCTTGTTGGCCCAACACATTTCGTCTCTCGGAAAAATCCGTAAAAATTAAAAATGACATAGCCGGAAATTCCCCTACGAAAGCTGTGGAAACGTTTCGTCGAAAAACGACTCTAATCGGGTGTTGTGCACAAAAATAATTCGGCCAAGCCTATTCTCAAGTTCGAAATTTCCTACGTACGTCCCTGCGTACATACTCTGGAAATACGGGGTATAACAAAAACAGTCCCTAAGGTCTCGGCTTCATGCTCCAATTTTTGCACCATTTCTACAAGTTTTAATGACATACATGCCTTCCTTATGAACTTAAATCCATATTACTTGTATGTTTTTCTTCCAACATTGTTCATCTTCCAAAACTAAAATTTATGGCTAAGTTTCGGTCCAGCAGTGCTGATTTCACCACTGTTTTGTGGAGTCTCTATGGCTTAGAACTTGTAGAAGAAATTAATCTTGGAATGAGAGTTAATGTGGTCTTTTCTTGGCTATGGAGGGTGAGGAAATCTATTTTTGGAGAGAAGAATAGAATGGAGGTGATGTTGGGGGGGGGGGGGGTTCTTCGAAATTAAGGGCGATGAGTGAGATGAGTGTGGGTAAGTGTGAGCATGGGGCTGATTTAATGAGTATGGTGTGCTACCCACGATTTTAAGACACCATTCTCCATAATTTGTCTACTAATTATTATTCCTTCCACTAAAAATTAATCCCACACTTAAATAATCTCCCACATACTCATCCTTATAAATAAAATCTGAAAATTTCATGTCCTAATCACATTATACATGACACTAAGTCCATATCACATGTGTTGCATCCAAAATTATTCCGGGATCACATCCATTGTATACTAATTTCCGGATTAGCATATATAAATATACTTTATATCCCATATCCGCATCTTATTCTCTTAATTACGTTCTCAACTTATTGCCTTAATATTGTCACATGCATTTCTCTTATTTCCAATTTCTCTTAAGACAAGTTCATACCTTAATTTACAACATCATGTAACTTCAATTATACTATAAAAAGATGATGTCTTACCTAAATTTTAGCCCAAAACAGTCCCTATATGCGGCACCACTGCTCCATTCCTTGTTGCACCATTTCACCATTTCTTCAACTTATAATGACATGCATGTATTCTACAAGTTTAATCCATCTTTCTTACATGTTTTTCTTCCAACATTGTTCATCTTCAATGCTTAAGATTTTCGGGCAGATTCTCGGCCAGAATGCCGATTTTCCCACTGTTTTGGGAAGTTACTATGACTTAGAAATTGTAGAGGAACTTAAGCTTGAAAGAAGGAGTTAGTTTAGTCTTCTCTTTGGCTATGGTATTTTTGAAAATCTGTGGGAGAGATGAGAGAAGGTAGATTGAAGATGAAGGGGTTTTCTTTTTTGAAATAAGGTAAAAGAGCATGGGTAATGTAATGCTGAATATCATTTTTGTATGGGGCTGTTCACGTATGGAAGCGATTCGGCGAGGGGTTAGCACAAGTTCCCATAATTTGTCCATTAATTCCCACTTATCATCCTCTTCACTAAAAATTAATCCCACAATTAATAAATCAATCTCCCACATAATCAATATTATATCTAACATCTGAAAATTCCATGTCTTAACCACATTATACACGACACAAAGTCCATACCACATTTATTGTATCCAAAATTTATTTCGGGATCACATCCTTTGTATACTAATTTCCGAATTAGCATATATAAATATACTTTATATCCAATATACAAATCTTACTTCCTTAATTACGTTCTCTAATTATCGCCTTAAACTTACGAGGTGTAACATCCTTCCCCCTTAGAAACATTCATCCTCGAATGTTCATACTAGGTCTTAGGCTATAAATATTTCAGCAGAGCTCCTTTATAACTATACCTTCTAACCTATACACATCAAACCCAAAGATACCACACAGGACCACAATATACCACATATGTTATTCACCAATCAAAATAGTTAAGTAAGGAATCAAATTACATGTAGGCATAGGGAACAAATGGGGAAACTTCTTCCTCATTTCGTCTTCTGCTTCCCAAGTCATCTCTTTCCTATTATTGTTTCACTATAATACTTTGACGGTAGACACATCCTTAGTACGTAATCTTCTAACCTGACGATCAAGTATAGCTATGAGACTCTCCTCATAAGTTAACTCCTCTGTCACCCGGACATCATCTACCGGGAATACTCTAGAAGGATCACCAATACACTTATGCAACATCGATACATGAAAGACCGGATGTACCGCTTCCAAATCCGATGGTAAGTCCAACTCATAAGCAACCTTGCCTAGCCTCCGAATAATCTGATAAGGTCCAATGTATCTTGGGCTAAGCTTCCCCTTCTTACCGAATCTCATCACACCCTTCATGGGTGATACCTTCAGGAATACCCAATCACAAATCTGAAACTCTAAGTGTCGACGTCTATTATCTGCATATGACTTATGTCGACTCTGGGCTGCTAATACTCTCTCATGAATAAGCTTCACCTTATCAACAGCTTGATGAACTATGTCTGGGTCGATTAACTTAGTCTCGCTAATGTCAAATCAACCAATAGGTGACCTGCACTTCCTCTCATATAAAGCCTCGTACGGTGTCATCTGAATACTAGAATGATAACTATTATTATAGGCAAACTCAATAAGTGGTAAATGATCATCCCAGCTACCTCTGAAGTCAATAATACAAGCTCTCAACATATCATCTAGTGTCTAAATAGTACGCTCAGCCTGCCCATCAATCTGATGATGAAACATTGTGCTAAGACTCACTTGTGTCCCCAATCCCTTCTGGAACGATCTCCAAAAGTTAGTTGTAAACTGAGCTCCTCTGTCTGATATAATAGATGTGAGAACCCCATGAAATCTCACTATCCCCTGATGTACAATCTCGCATAGTCTTCAGCCAAATAAGTAGTCCTGACTTGAAGAAAATGAGCTGATTTCGTCAGCCTATCCATAATTACCCATATAGAGTCACACTTTCGCTGAGGGCGAGGTAAGCCTGTAATGAAGTCCATATTAATCACTTTCCATTTCCAAGTTGGGATCTCTTTCTCCTGCAATAATTCACCAGGCTTCTGGTGCTCGACCTTAACCTGTTGACAATTCGGGCACTGCGCAACAAACTCCGCTATGTCCCTTTTCATGCCATCCTACCAATACAAACATCTGAGGTCATGATACATCTTCGTTGACTCTGGATGAACCAAATAACGGGTATATTGTGCCTCTCCCATAACCTACCGTCGTAGCCCTACAACATCAGGTACACATAATCTATTGCCATACCGTAATACCCCATCAGGTGCAACCTCGAATATGGTCTTCTCCTTTCGGAGAGCTGCATATCTATACTATGCCAGAACATGGTCCTCATACTGACATCTCTTTACCTCTTCTATGATAGAGGACTCGACAACTCCTCGAACAACAACTCCACTACCTCCAGAATCAGCTAAACGGACATCAGGTGTATCTCATGAACCATCTCCTTTCTGTCTCGCTGTAAATCCGTCAAGCTACCCATAGAACTACGGCTAAGAGCATCTGCCACAACATTTGCTTTTCCGGGATGGTACAAAATATCAACATCATAATCTTTCAGTAACTCTAGCCACCGTATCTGTCGTAAATTCAGCTCCTTCTGTTTAAAGATTTATTGGAGACTCTTTTGATCCGTATAAATATCAACTTGAACTCCGTATAAATAGTGTCTCCATATCTTCAAAGCATGAATCACTGCTGCCAACTCCAAATCATGAGTAGGGTAATTCTTTTCGTGCTTCCTGAGCTGTCGGGAGGCATAAGCTATAACCCTGCCATGCTTCATCAACACACAACCTAGTCCAACATCCGAGGCATCACAATAGATAACATAACCATCTGGTCCCTCAGGAAGAGTCAGAATTGGAGCTGTAGTCAACTTGTCTTTCAACAACTGAAAGCTTTGCTCACAAACATCCATCCATTGGAACTTAGCTGCCTTCTGAGTTATCCTTGTTAAAGGCGCTGAAATCGAGGCAAACTTCTCTACAAACCTCCTGTAATATCGTGCAAGCCCCAGAAAACTGCGTACCTCAGTAGGCTTCGTAGGTCTGGGGCAAGTCTTTACTGCCTCAATATTTTGTTTATCCACCCGAATACCATCAGCTCCGATAATATGCCCCAAGAATGCCATTGAAGTCAACCAGAATTCACACTTAGAAAATTTGGCATACAATTTCTCGTGTGCTGAGTACCTGACCGCCTCAAACGGTCCGATGCGGATTCTCAACGATGAATAAACCGGTATCATCGAATGATGTCTTAGGCTCGAAGCCTTTTTCCAACAAGTCTCTCAGCTGTTCCTTTAACTCCTTCAACTCCGCAAGTGCCATTCTATAAGGAGGAATAAATATGGGTCGAGGATCTGGGGGCACATCTATAGTCAAATTTATCTCCCGTTCTGGAGGAAGACCTGGAAGATCATCTGGGAATTCACTAACTATCGAAACTGACCGAAGAGCTGTTACCTCTGCCTTCATATCATGCACTCGAACCAAATAATAAAGATAACCTTTCCTAATCATCTTCATTGCCTTGAGGTATGAAATAAACTTACCCCCCCGACGATGATGTATTCCCCCTCCACTCGATAATTGGTTCGCCTGGAAACTGAAATTGAACCATCTTCTCTCTACAATCAACGTTAGCATAACAATAAGCCAACCAATCCATACCCATAATAACATCAAACTCGGTCATGTATAACTCTATCAAATCTGCTATGGTATGACGACTATATACAACCACCGAACAATTTCTATACACCCGCTTAGCTATGACCGAATCTCCTATCGGTGTGGCTACCTCAAATGGTTCTATCGACTCAGGTTCTATCCCGATACTACTAGCAACAAAGAGGGATATATATATGATAAAGTAGAACCTGGATCTATCGGTGCATATACGTCCCGGAAAAGATCGATAATATACTTGTAACCACATCTGGCGACGCCTCCTGATCATGCCTACTAGCCAAAGCATATATGTGGTGCGAGGGACCGCTAGTGTTACACCTCATAAGTTTAAGGCGATAATTAGAAAACGTAATTAGGAAATAAGATTCAAGTGTTGGGAGAAAAGTATATTTATATATGCTAATCCGGAAATTAGTATACAAATGATGTAATCCCGAAATAATTTTGGATGAAACACATGTGATATGGAATTAGTGTCGTAAATAATGTGGTTAAGACATGGAATTGTCAGATTTTATATATAAGATTATTAAGTATGGGAGATTGATTTATTTGTGGGATTAATTTTAGTGGGAATGATGATAAGTGGATTTGTGGGAACTTGTACCAAGCATGCAAGACTTTGTTTTATTTTAAGCACTTGTGCAACTAATTTTCAACACATTAACCTTATAACTCTTTCATCTCCCCACACTTCAATTCAAAAACACCATCTCTCACATTCCCTCACCTCTCCAGCCGATACACCCCATATACCATAGCCAAATTGAAGATTTTATCAACTCATTTACAAGATAGAGTTCTACAAATTATAGACCACTGAAAGCTCACAAAACAGTGAGTCATGGGATTCACTGGGCCGAAAACATTGCTCCAAAAATTCAAGATTTGGAGATGAGCATTTGGAAGAAAACATGTAAGAAAGATGGATTAAACTTATAGAATACATGCATGTCATTTTGAGTTGAGGGAATGGTGAAAATGGTGAAGAACTTGGGCAGTGAATACCGATTTTAGGGACTGTTTTGGGCTAAAAATTAAGGTAATAATTCTTCTTTTTATTGAGTATTTGGAAGATTAAGAAATGTTGTAGTTAATAGATAAATTCATGTTAAAGAAGAATTTGAAATAAGAGATTGCATGTGATTGTTGTTGATGTTGTTGAGCCGAAGGGAATGGCTATTACCGATTTTGGGGACTGTTTTGGTATACATTGGCTTTGATTGTTGTATTGTTATTATTGTCACTAATTGCATGTTGAAATTGAAAAGAAATATTGATATTTAAAGTTGTAATTAGTTATATGGAAGTATTGAAATATGAAATTGGATTTTAGGAATCAAGAGAAGAGTTATGGAATTATGACATGTTGTGGCCGAGAACTTCATAAAATTATTGGACATTGTTGTGATGTATTAGGGGCTGTTTTGTTAAGATTATAATGCTGGAAATTAAGTTATAAACATGTATATATGTTGTGGTAATTACTAATACATGTCTTAAAGGAATTAAAGTATAGAAAGATGTTACTTTATATTCTTGTTATTGTTGGTATATGGACTGTTTTGGGGCTGATTTGATATGTATTAAGAGGATGAATTAACATGAGAAATAAGTGTATAAATTCCCTTGGTTGTTGTAGTTGTTGTCTTCCATGAACAAAAAGAAAAGGAATGTATTATGATGACGTATATGGAGTATTTGAGATTATTTTGGTTATATCTTTAAGTTGCATCTTGTAATTGGTATTGTTGGCTTTGTTTGTAAGTTGTGGATGTGCATATAAATAGGAAAAGTGCTGTCCGAATTTTTATAGAAAAGAGATTCGTCATTCGATATAAAGTATGCTAGTAATCATAGAATTGACAGACGTATTACCATTATTATAGGTTGAAGTACTAGGCGAGACGTGTTCTAATATTGAGTTGGTTAGTTCGACTATAGGGTATGTGAAACTATCCTCCTACTTTTGGCATGATTTATATAAATGAGTGTACTGCGAACGCACATAATTCTATTGAATCATAATTCCTAATGATATGATAGTGCCTTGATTTTCTAAGTAAAAGATATTCTATTTTTCCATTGAGAGTCAAATGATGATTTAATTTGTATAAAGTTACTCATGATATTCTATTCGTGCGGATATGACTATATGATTTCACCGAGTCCCGGGCCGGGTATGTACATATATGATGATTCATACCGAGACCCTCACTAGGGGGCTGGGTACGATATGTATATGATTCACACCGAGACCCTCACTAGGGGGCCGGGTATGGTTTATATATGTACATGATTTCGTTCACATCGAGACCCTCACTAGGGGGCTGGGTACGGTATATATATGTATATGACTCTCATTTTTATAAGGCACAGTTGACTCTCATTTCATAAGGCACAATTATATTGACATTTGGATTATTATATTTATCTCCTGGCATCTCTTGACCAGTTATGATCTTATTTACAGTACTTCATGTTTTACATACTCAGTACATTATTTTATCGACCCGCTTTCCCTGGCCGTTTCATGCCCGCAGGTACAGGTACTCAGTTTGGTGATCCTCCAGTCTCGGATTTTATGTTCAGCTGTTTGGAGAGCTCCATTGATCCGGAGCTTAGTCATTTTGGTACAAAACCTTATTTTTTATTTATACATATTCGAGGGCACGACGGGGCCCTGTCCCGTCATATTTCATTATCGTACTCTTAGAGGTCTGTAGACAGTTGTGGGTTGTGTATGTGTGACGCAAGACAGGTGTCAGCTGTTGTTTATCTTGGATAGTCCCATGTATAGAGGCAACCTTTTCGGCTTGCCTATGTTGTTATGTTGAATTGATGTGACTCCTCAGGAGACAGGTCCCGTTGATATATAACGTTATGAGTCAGCAACTTATTTTTACAAGGTTTATATGTTGTTTTTGGTATTTGTGTGATTATATATGATAGGTGGGTATAAGGGTGCCCAGGTAGGGCACCGGGTCGCGGCCCGTCGGGTCGGGTTGTGACAGCTAGAACCGGAAACTCCACCATGACCTCTACCATGGCCTGCTGACATATGAACACCCTGCCCTGCTGGGCGCATAGCTATAGAAGAAGACGAACCAGCAACCGATCCAGTAGGCTGAGCCATACCACCTGTACCACCTCTGAAAGGACATTCCCTCATCATATGGCCTTGACGGCCGCAAGAATAACAAACACCTGTAGCCGAGAACACCGAGGCAAAGGTGGACTCGACTGACTAATCTCTGTTCACCTGAAGCCCTAGAGCTCTGGCCAGCTCCTGAATACCCCGTGCGGTCAAATCATCTACCTGCAGACTGTGGAGGTGCACTCTGAGCTGGCTGGGAAGAATACCTAACATGCTGCTGAGGCTGCCCGCCTCGAGACTCACCAGTATACCCTGCTGACCTAGCCCTCTTATGCTGGCCTCTATCGTGATCTCTATCTGGCTGACGCCCTCTGTGTCGATCCTCTACCCCATGTGCATAGGCCTGTACTCGGAAAATATCCATACCTGGTTGAAGTGTCACTGACATACAACTATCGATCAAATAGCGGTCCAGTCCCATCACATAACGATGCACTCTATCCGCCATATCAGCTACTATAGTAGGCACATATCTGGTCAACGAATCAAGCTCCAGACTATACTCCCGAATGCTCCTGCCACCCTGCCTCAACTGTAAGAATCTATCGAATCTGGATCTTCTCATCTCTGGCCGCAGAAAGTGGCCAAGGAAGGCCTCTGTAAACGCATCCCATACCGCTGAAGGAGCACCCTCGCCCCTAGATAACTCCCAAGACTCATACCATTTAACAGCTACATCCCGCAATCGATACAAAGTCAACTCAACAGACTCAGTCTGCGAAGCCTTGATCACCCTCAATGTACGCTTCATCTGTCGGATAAACTCATGCGGGTCATCCTCGGGCTTTGACTCGAAAAACTCTGGAGGATTACAATTCAAGAAATCACGAATCCTCAAATCGGATCTCATCGACTCCAAGTCTGCATGCGTGAGTCGCTCGCCACTAATCGTGGCGGTATCGCATCTCTAATAGCTCTGTCCTCTTCCCCTGGATGAGGAGCTGGAGGCTCAGGTACTGGGGCCTCAGGAGCTAGTGATGATGTTGCCCCCCGAACAGGAGCCTCTGGAGGTGGCAATGTAGTAGAGCTCGTCGACTGGGGTACAGTCTCAGGCATAGACTGGATCTGGGCCCTAGTAACTCTCCGGGTCTGACTAGTAGCTCCTATCGATTTGCCCATTCGGGCGGTATTTCTGCGGAGGCATAACTGTAAACACATTAATACGTCAGAGAGGGATTAACCTAATAACATAGCTCTATTGCACGATCTACGAGATGAAAGAATAGAAACCAATCTTAAATGTCCGACAACCTACTGCGTATAAGTATGGTGCACAACATACTCATACCCAAGACTCTACTAGACACGGTCTGTAGACATTCCGATGATGAACTGCTCTGATATCACTAAATGTCACGACCCGACCCGACGGGCCGCGACCCGGTGCTCTACCTGGACACCCTTATACCTACCTGTCACATATAATCCGGTAGATACTAAGGGCAAAATAGACAACCTGTACCAGAATGTTGATAGCACAATATATATATAAGGATGATCCATCACCTGAGGAGTCACATCTAATTCATATAACAAAATTGACTGGCTGACAAGGCCACCACTTGTACATAGAGATATCCCAAAACGAATCACAACCGTACACATATCCAAAAACACATCTACCACCCACAACTGTCTATAGACCTCTAAGAGTACGATAATGAAATATGATGGGACAGGGCCCCGTCGTGCCCCTAAGATGCATAAGTCCGAAAATAATGTTCTGTACCAAAGTGACTAACTCCGAATCAATGAAGCTCTCCAAACAACTGAACAAAAATCCTAGACTGGAGGATCACCAAACTAAGTACATGTACCTGCAGGCATGAACGCAGTCCCCCGGGAAAAGAGGGTCAGTACGAAATAATATACTGAGTATGTAAAACATGAAGGAACTGTAAATAAGATCATAACTGGCCAAGAGATGTCAGGAGACAAATATAATAATCCAAATATCAATACAACTGTGCCATATGAAATGTGAGTCAATTGTGTCTTATAAAATGAGAGTCATATATGTCCATATCGTATACCGTATTCGGCCCATTATGGGACTCGGTGAATGAGATCATATACATATATATATCGTACCCGGACCATTATGAGACTCAGTAGATAAAATCATATATATACCGTACCCGACCCCCTAGTGAGGGTCTCGGTGAAATCATATAATGTGCACATACTATACCCGATCCATTATGGGACTCGGTGGAATCATGTGGATGCATGTACACGTATATCGTACCCGGCCCATTCTAGGACTCAGTGAAATCATCATATATGTACATACCCATCCCGGGACTCGGTGAAATCATCATATATGTACATACCCGGCCTGAGATTCGGTGAAGTCATGTAATCATATCAACACGAATAGAATATCATGAGTAACTTTATACAAATTAAATCATTATTTGACTCTCAATGGAATGAACTCTCACTTAGAAAATCAAGACACTATCATATCATGTATCATTAAGAATTAGGATTCAATGGAATTATGTACGTCCGCCGTACATTCATTTTATATAAATCATGCCAAAAGAAGAAATGATAGTTTCACATACCTTATTATCGAAATAACCAACTCTATAACTAAAACTCGTCTCGATTAGCACTCCAACCAATAACAATAGTAATTTGTTCGTCAACTCTATGATTTCTAGCGTAAGTTATATCGAATGACGACTCTCTTTTCTATAGAAATTTGGGCAGCACTTCCCTTATTTATATGCACATCCACAACTTACAAACAAATCCAACAATACCAATAACAAGATGTAACTTAAAGATATAACCAAAACAATCCCAAATACTCCATAAACGTCATCATAATACATTCCTTCTCTTTACGTTCATGGAAGACAAAAACTACAACAATCAAGGTGATTAATACACCTATTTCTCTTGTTAATTCAGCCCCTTAAACTACATAAAAACAACCTTAAAATAGTCCATCAATTCTAGCAACAACAACAAGAGTACAAGTTTTATAGTTTGCAACATAACACCTTTCTACGTTTTAATTCCTTTAAGACATGTATTAGTAATTACCATATCGTATATACATGTTCATAACTTATATTTCTAGCATTATAATCTTAACAAAAACAGCCCCTAATACATCACAACAATGTCCAATAATTTGAATGTCACGGTCCACCTACAAAAATCCAAAACTCTTCTCATAACTTCCTTAAAATCCAATTCATGTTTCAACACTTCCATGTAACTAATTACCACTCTAAATATCAATGTTTCTTTTCAATTTCAACAGGTAATTAGTGACAATGATAACAATAACAACAAGCGAACCCAATGTAGTAAAACAACCCCAAAATCGGCTACAACACCCAAAATAATCACATGCATTTCTCTTATTTCCAATTTTTCTTAAGACAAGTTCATACCTTAATTCATCATGTAACTTCAATTATACTATAATAAAAAGTCTTACCTAAATTTTAGTCCAAAACAGTCCCTATATGCGGCACCACTGCTCCATTCCTTGTTGCACCATTTTCACCATTTCTTCAACTTATAATGACATGCATGTATTCTACAAGTTTAATCCATCTTCCTTACATATTTTTCTTCCAACATTGTTCATCTCCAATGCTTAAGATTTCCGGGCAGATTCTCGGCCAGAATGCCGACTTCCCATTGTTTTGGAAAGTTACTATGGCTTAGAAATTGTAGAGGAACTTAAGATTGAAAGGAGGAGTTAGTTTAGTCTTCTCTTTGACTATGGTATTTTCGAAAATCTGTGGGAGAGAGGAGAGAAGAGAGGTTGAAGATGAAAGGGTTTTCTTTTTTGAAATAAGGGAAAGGAGAACGGGTAATGTAATGCTGAAAATCATTTTTGTATGGGGCTGTTTACGTGTGGGGGGGAATTTCGACGAGAGGGGGGGGGGGGGGTGAGCACAAGTTCCCATAATTTGTCCACTAATTCCCACTTATCATCCTCTCCACTAAAAGTTAATCCCACAATTAATAAATCAATCTCCCACACAATCAATCTTATATCTAACATCTGAAAATTCCATGTCATAACCACATTATACACGGCACTAAGTCCATACCACATTTGTTGTATCCAAAATTTATTCCGGGATCACATCCTTTGTATACTAATTTTTGGATTAGCATATATAAATATACTTTATATCAAATATTCAAATCTTACTTCCCTAATTACGTTATCTAATTATCACCTTAAACTTACGAGGTGTAACTGATCGGTGTATTTTATATACACTTTTCGAGTCGTTTTTAGTTAGTCTTTTGTCCCTTTTTGTACAAATAAGTGTCGTATTAGGATATATTTTCTTTCTTTTGAGTCAAAGTGGTTAAAATGGCCAAATGGCGGAAAAGGAGCTAAAAGAGGGCAAAAGAGGAGGTTCCAGAACTTAAAAGACGAGAAAGTGGCGAACAGCGGCCGGACCGTGGCGCGACGCTAATCATCGAGAGAGGCTGCGAGAGGTTCCAGCGCCACGCGGCTACGAGCAGCCAGAGATCGGGGCCGCGCGTAAATCACTCAATCTGCGCGAGATTTCCGTGCGCCGCATGGCGCCGATGGCGCCGACGCGGAAAATTCGAGTTTAATGACAAATTTCAGGCCAGCTGCAGGAAAAGTTAGAGGCGGTTTTGACTATAAAGGAGAACCCTAGACAGTTTTTAAGGGTTCCCTTTCTTGCACAACACAAGGTTTTCTTGGATTGAAGATTGGAGACCATAATTTAGTAACTTTCTTTTCTTTTCTTTTCTTTTATTTCAGTTTTGTATGATGAACCTTGAATTAGTTCTTGTCATGTCAATGACTAGGAACTAATTCTTTTATAGCTTTCCATGTTGATTCACTAGAAACTTATGTTATGAATTAATGCACGCCTATGGTTATTCTTCTTTGTTGAGATTTATCGATAATTGCTTTGAATGCTTGGTAATTAATTGATCACTAATTATCATTATTTATATGATTTCTAATCAAACTTCGAAAGGAGGAGGTTGTGAATATGCTGTAAGTTGGGTAGACATATTTTGGATTGGGGATGAAAATACCTCAATTATTTATGTAGCGTTAATGAGAGGCTTAACAACCCTAATTTCTACGTAGTGCGTGTGATTAACTAGGTTTTGTTCTTAATCCTCCTATAGAGTCATCCTTATCACCGAAAGGTAGAAAGGAGCAATCTGAGGTTGAGTGTTTATATATCATGGGAATATAAAACGATTTACGTAAACCGCTAGCTCAGGAAGAAAACCATAATTCATTGCATTAATAAATAACATAAGCGGATAGTTGAGGAGACATGGAAGCCCTATTCCCATCACAACTGAAGTAAACTTATAGTTAATTAGCTTTTATAATTGTTAGTTATAAACCATAAAATCAAATATTGGTTACCAAATAGATACCAAAAGATAGATAGTTGGTAATTGAACCCTAATCCTTGTGGACGATATTCGGTCTTACCAAGACTATATTACTTGTCACGATAACGTGCACTTGCGTTAAAGTGTGTGCATCTTTTCGCCCATCAGTAACAAACACACAACCTAGTCCAACACCCGAAGTATCACAATAGATAACATAACCATCTAGTCCCTCAGGAAGAGTTAGAACTTGTTGCGATATTTCTAAGTGTTTACGCAAGTGTACGTATCGTTCAAGTAATAAAGATCTGTAAGACCGAGTTTATCGTCCACAGAGACTGGTTTATTAAGTACCGATTATCTATCCTATGGTATCTATTTGGAAATCGTTCTTTTATTTGAGAATTATAACTTAGAATTATGACTAAGTGCTGGAAATAAACTAAAGGTTATAAGACTTTGGGTTTATAACAGTTATGAAGGAAATAGGGTTCTAATCTCCTCAACTCTCCACTCTTTCAGGTGTTAATGCAATGCTAATTATTCTTCTTCTTATTAAGATAGCATGTTAACTAATATGTCATTATATTCCGGTTAGGACATACAAGAGCTCAACCTAGTGCAGAAACCTTCTATATTTCTATGATAAGTTTTACCACACAGGAGGATTAAGAACAATAATCTTTAAATGCCACACAAGTATCAGAGTACTTTCGTCCACAATTTTAACCTATGTCTTATCAATTATAGCATATTCAAATCTCACCCTTCATACTTTTGATTCGAAATCATATAAGTGATGACAATTAATAGCTAGTTAATTATCAACCAATCATAACAATATTGAATAGATCTTAATATGATGAAGAAGAAATCAATAATCAATGCATTAACTATATGAAAGAGTTTCAAGACGATTCGATGGAAACCCTACTAAAGTATTTAGCTCCTAAACATTGTCATGTCAAGAACTAAATTACAATCCAACATAAACTGAAATAAAACAAGAGAAAGAAAATAACTTGAACAATAAGATATCTCCAATTGTAGCTTGTAGCCGTCGTTCTCCTCTCCAAAAGTATTCCTCTCAATAATGACAGGGTTTAGGGGTTTTATAGCTGAGACTCGGAATCTGATTTTTACGCGTCGGCACCGCGGTTCCGTTGTCCGGCACCGCGGTGCTAATTGGCTGAAATCCGTGGCAGCCTACTGGAAGTATGGCACTGCGGCGCCTCTTGCTTGGACCGCGGTGCCTTCGACGGTGAACCAACTTCGGACTTTCATCAATTTTTATGCCTCGGTGCTAATTTTCTTGACCGCGGTTCCATGGCAGCAGTCTTTGCTGGCGAACCGCGCGGTCTCGTGATTTTGTCCGGAATGTGCTAGATTTCTTCTGTTCTTCTTGCACTTCTTAGGCTTCATTCCTTGGGCTATGCTTGTGCAATTTTCATCCTCAATTAAGCTCATTTCATCCTCAAAAGTGGTATCTTCTCCTTTATGACCGTCGTGACACAAACGAAATAAAAACACACCTAACATTACACTAAACGCAAAATAAAAGAGTAAAATACTAACTAAAAATACTCAAAAGAGTGTATAAAATACACTCATCAAACACCCCCAAACTTACATTTTACTCGCCCTCGAGTAAAGCACTAAAACAAAAATAAAAAATAAAAACTCTATGAAATGGATCAAGTAGCTATAGCAATGCTTCTTCAAAATTATAGATGAAAGTTGGGATAATATGTTAGAACATACATAGCATGAATATTTATCAATCTAGAATTTCAAGTTAGATATTTCGCAAATTCACTTAGATCATGATCAACGGAAATACAAATACCTAACCTATGCATGTTAATTTCATTCCATCTTTTCCAAAATTATATAGATCAGTTTACTTGTTATTCTCCACTAATCATAGACATACACATTAAATATCATTAGGGCTTTCAAGGGTTGTAATGTAGGCTTAGGCAGGGGTAGATAAAAATAGGCATTTAGGCTCAAATTACGTACCATAAGCATTTTTCTTTCAACTCTTTTTTACTTCTTTTTGACTTTGTTTTTAGTCTCATACATGTTTTTCCTCTCTTTTATTTTGAGAGAATGAGACACATTATAAATAACAAGCACCCCCAAACTTAGGCTTTTGCATATTTTTCATTGGGGTGCATCAAATTTTTACTCTTTTTTTTATTGCTTCAACACTCTTCATCTCAATAACTTTTCAATTATTACTTATGGCACAACAGGGAATCATAGAGTGTCAAACAAAGATATTATTTAGGCTCAAAGGGGCTGACTAAGGATACAATTTATGTCATGGTAGATACTGAATGGTAAGAAGGGCTAACAAAGAATGCCTGAATCATCTCCATAAATATGTATATCTTAACTATGTCGCCTCAAATAACAAGAAAACAGATTTTTTTAGACATTTTAAACATTTCTTTCCATAACTGACACACACAAACTAAGTCCAATTATCCCAAATAATTAGATGTTATGAATTTTTGGCATATCTAACTTAAGCACACATATTGTCACTTTTAATTCCATTACATTATCCCACTTTATCCACTCAATATCTTTAGCAACTATAACATGTTTGCTCCATAAAAAATAATTATGACTCATGAACACATAAAACAACAAAAAGACAACAAAAAGACTCAAAACAAAATAAGACACCCCCCAAACTTAATCGACACATTGTCCCCAATGTGTGAAGACTAAAAATAAAGGGACAACTTACTGACACAACACAACGGTCATAACGGAGGTCTGGGAGGAAGGAATTTTTTTTTGTGCACACTGCCCGTGAGGGACCACGGTTCTTGCTCAACGCACCGTGATGCTTATTCACAAAAAATCCTGCCTGTCATCCAAAAACACTACATACCAGATCGTGAGACTGTTCAAGATAAAATATAACAAACTAAAACAATAATTGAAATAACATAATTTAAAACATTGGGTTGCCTCCCAAGTAGCGCTGTCTTTAACGTCTTTTAACCGGACGCAGGTTACTTACTAAATCAATGGGGTAGAGTGTCCCATCCACATATCCACTTTAGCACAATTTTCCTCCTCCTTTTCCTTTTCTTTTTTACAGGACTCATTTTAGGAGGGTTCATTTCCTTGGTCTTATCCACCACATCATTTACAGGTGCAGAATTCTTACCATCAAGGGCATCAGTACCCTTGGAACTTTCATGAGGAGCCTTTTTATCAACTACACCAACATCAGAGCATCTAGCATCGACTTGAGGTTCAGTGGACTGCTTGAAAATTTTGATACCATTTCTTCACCTTGGACTCTCAGCTTTAACTCCCTCTTTTCAACATCACTGAGGGCTCTCCCTGTGGTTAGGAATGATCTCCCAAGGATCATTGACATATTTTCATCTTCATCCATGTCTAAAATGAGGAAATCAGCTGGAATAATGAATTTACCCACTTGTATCAATACATCTTCAATAATTCTCTGGGGATGCACAACTGAATGATCAGCTAGCTGCAGGGTGACTGTGGTTGACCTTGCTTCCCCCAAACCAAGTCTTTTGAACACAGAGAGGGGCATTAGATTGACACTTGCCCCCAAGTCACACAAGGCTTGCTTGCATGTCACATTCCCTATGGTGCAAGGTAGGGTGAAACTCCCTGGATCTTTCAACTTAGGGGGAAGTCTTTTCTGCAAGATAGCACTACACTCCTCTGTCAGCGCTATTGTTTCATAGTCCGCCAACTTTCTCTTCTTAAACAGGATGTCTTTCATGAATTTCACATAAGCTGGCATCTGCTCAAATGCTTCAATGAATGAGAGATTGATATGAAGCTTTTTGAAGACCTCTAAAAATTTGGAAAATTGCTTGTCTAAGGACTTCTTTTGCAGTCTTTGAGGGTAAAGAATTTTGTCTGTATACTCCCTCATCACTGCGAGTAGAGCCTTCTCTAAAATAAGGTGGTCATCAGTAACCCCTCTTTCTCTGCCTCAGCTGATTTCTCCAACTCTCTCTCTTTTTCAGCCAATGATTTAGGTGCAACCTGTTCAAAATGCTTCCCACTTCTCAAGCTGATTGCCTGACATTGCTCCATTGGGTTCATAACTGTATTACTGGGAAGATTACCTTATTCTCATCGTTCGGTGTGTCGCGGTTTATCCTACTTGTGTTTCCAAATTCCTGATGGATGACCTAGTCTCGGTCATGAACTGGGTGGTCTCCTTCATGAATTGAGTCCGAGTTGTTGGAGTGCATGCGTGATTTAGCCAAGGTCATCAGTGCTGCTCTGATTTCTCTTATTTCATCTGACCTCTCTGATGGTGCTGGTGGGCTGAATTGCTGTGAAGATGAGGCCTGAAATTGTGGTTGTTGCCCTTGGTCATTCATCCATGAAAATTTTGGGTGATTTCTCCACCCCTGATTATATGTGTTGGAGAATGCATTATTGTAGGGCCTCTGAATTTCCCCACTGCCTGAACCTGCTCCATGGGCACATTATTTGGGTCCACTGTTGTGCATCTATCAAAAGTATGGGGACCCCCACAAATTTCACAACTCACAGGTGTCTGGACAGCTTGAACGGACATGGTATTCTGCTTTGTCAAAGTGGCCACCTGCGCAGTCAATGGAGTGATAGCATCTAGCCCATGAATCCCAATGACTTTCCTACTATTCACTGCTCTCTCATCGGCCCCCTGATGGTTGTTTGTGGCCATGTCCTCTAGCAAATCATGTGCCTCATTGACACTCTTTCTCATTAACGTGCCTTCTGCTGCAGCATCAATAATGGTACGAGTTGTACCACACAGCCCATTGTAGAATATGTGGACTAGCATTCACTTCTCAATCCCATGATGCAGAAACTTCCTCTGCAAATCTTTGAACCGCTCCCATGAATCATATAATGGTTCTCCCTCCAGCTGATAAAAGTTAGTCAACTCACCTCTGAGTTTCTTTGCTTTAACTGGGGGGAAGAACTTGGCAAGAAACTTCTGGGATAAGTCTTGCCATGTTGTGATGGAGTTCGCATGTAATGAGTTCAGCCAACACTTTGCTCTATCCCTGAGTGAGAATGGAAAGAGTCTCAATCTAATGACATCATTAGTAACACCATTGTATTTGAAACTTGCACACAACTCCAGAAAATTTGCTAGATGCAAGTGAGGATCTTTAGATGGTAGTCCCCCAAACTGAACTGAGCTTTGAACCATGTGCAATATAGCTGGTTTGATCTCAAAATTGTTGGCTTCAACAGCTGGAAGTCTGATGCAAGTCTGTACCCTGTAAGAGTTGGTATCACATAGTCCTCCAAGCTTCTTTTTGCAGGGATTTGTCTTATGACAGACGGTAACTGATCATCCACCAAATTATTGTTTCGCTGATCTCCCATTGCTGACAAATCAGCTGCTTTTTTCTCTTTTTTGTTTTATCTGCACAATCTCTCAATCTCAGGGTTCAAAGGGATAGAAATGTCAGCTCCTCTCCTACTTCGCATAAACTAAGTTCCTAAGACTAATAAAAAACAGCAAACAGATCACGGCAAACAGCACCAAAGCAAAAAAAAAATTGAAAATAAAGACCAAATTAGAAATAAGAATAGATAAATCGATATTAACAATATGTGTCAGCGATATTTCGACTGCTCACGCAAGCGTACGCATCGTTCACAAGTAATATAGTCTGTAAGACCGAATATCATCCACATAGACTGGTTTCTAACTACTGTTCATCTATTTTATGTTATCTATTTGGCAATCGATATTTGTTTGAGTTTTTTATTTAACTACTAGAATAATTGCAAGATTTAAACTAATAAAGTTGTAATCAGTTATGAATGAATTAGGTCTTCCAAAATCCTCGACTATCCACTTTATTCAATCCTTAATGAAACTAAAATGATTCTTCTTCTTCGTTAAGATAGCGGTTAACTATACTGTTTTATATTCTAGTTAGGACATATAATCACTCAACCCTAGTGCAGAATCCTTTTATATTTCTATGATAAGTGTTACACCTAGTAAGTTTAATACAAGGATTAAAAACATCATTAAGGTTAAGATTCGGATAATGGGGGTGAGATATAATTACACAAGCTACGAATACGTCAATGAGTATTTAATATGATAAGTTATTTACATTTTTTTATTTTCATTAAAGGAAACCGGAATTCAAGACTTAAAGAAGTGGGTTTAAGAATTACTAGTTGGGGGAATTAATCTAGTTAGTAGACACTTAGAGGGTCAAAGTGAAAATTGTAAGGGGGACTAATTGGTAATATTAAAAATCTGAAAAGAAATCTACACTATAACCTAAATACACCTATCTTCCACACTTGGAAATCAAAAAAAAAAAAGAGAAAATTTCTTCACTCCAACCGTGAACACCCCAACATCCATAGCCAACAATTAAGTTTCATCCCTTCTTTCTTAGATTAATTCATCACTAACTCTAAGTATAATTTAAGCACCCAAACAGTGGGTTACAGCGGGTCTGCTAGGCCAAGATTGAGGCCAGATTTTCCAACATTTTGAGTGAAATTTCAGCAAGAAGAACATAAGGAATGATGGAGAAAATATTTTAGATATTGTATGTCGATTGGGAATTAAAAAGTGTGAAAGATTTGAAGCAAAAGGGCACAAAACAGTGGTCAATTCGTTGGGTGCTGACCGAGAATCAAAGTAAGAATTTTCAGATTTTCGGACAAGTTTTTGAGAAGAAAAACGCGAAAGAATGTTGGTCTAACATTGTAGAATGCATGCATGTTGTATTGAAGTCGAAACGACGACCATTTAGCGAAGAAAAGTCGACGAAACCGCGGGTATCGCGGGCTGGGCATTGGGGCTCGATTAGGGATTGTTTTGGTGATTTGATTAAGGTAATAATTCTTCTCTTAAGTTATAATTGAAGTGCATGTTGTGGTAGTTGAAGTATTGAATTTGTGTTTAGAAATAAACTTAGACTAAGAGAAAATGAGAATAAGAATTGCATGTGGTCGTTGTTGGAATTGGGTTAGCCGATGTTGAGCTTATTGGGTATACTTTGGTTTCGAATGGTTGAATTGTTAGCTGTTATCATTTGCATGTTGAGAATTGAAATGTAGCCTTAATAATTAAGAGATAATTAGATATGAAAGATATTACAAGATGAGTTGGAATTTTAAGAATTAAAAGGAAAGGTTTTTGAATTATAACATGTTGATATGACCGAAGAGTTGATGGAAATCATTGAACATTATGGTAATGTGTTACGGACTGAATTAGTATTCAAATATAAGTTACACACATGCCTTAAAAGGATTTAAGAGTAGAAAAGTGTTAGTTTCAATAGCAAAGGCAACTACTACATTTACTTCTTATATTAGTCAATCATTTGGTTATGTTAGAATTATTCATGGGAGCAATCTAATTTTCTAGCAACATCGTCTAGTTCAAGAATATAATTAAATGGAATAATTATAAAGAGAAGGTGTGCGCGCTAACGGCATAAGTGGAGTAATTGAGATAATTTTGATTAAATCTTTGAATGATAGTCGATTGTGGGGATAATTGGCTTGTTGGTTAACTGTGGAAACGCACATAAACAGATGAGATGTTGCCCAAATTTCTATAGAAATAGGAAGTCGCTATTTAACTTACGTTAGAGATCATAAAGTTAACGAACGAATTACTATTGTTATAGGTGGAAGTACTAAGTGGGACAAGATATATTTATAGAGTTGGTTAGTTCGTCAATAAGGTATGTGAGACTATCTTTTCCTTTTTTGGCATGATTTTATGAAAATCTTTCTTCCTTCCTTTGGCATGATTTTAATGAAAGTACGGCGGACGTACGTGATTCCTTCAAAGGCTAGTTTTAATCAAATAATGATTCATGATATGTTAGTGTCTTGACTTTCCAAAAGATGATATGTGATACGCTAAGCACCTTGATTTTCTAAAAGATGACTTAAATGATATATGATATGATAATGTTTTTTTTCTTATTCCATTGAGAGTCAAATGATAATCTAAGTTATATATGGTTGCTCATGATATTCTGCTCGTGCCAAGTGTTATTACTCATTTCACCGAGTCCCTCACTACAGGGCCGAGACATGTTATACATATATTGAGAATTCCATCGAGTCCCTCATTACAGGGCCGAGACATGTTATATTGATAATTCCATCGAGTCCCTCACTACAGGGCCAGGACATGTTATACATATATTGAGAATTCCATTGAGTCCCTCATTACAGGGCCGTGACATGTTATATTGATAATTCCATCGAGTCCCTCATTCTGGTAGAGACATGTTATACATATATACCTTCATCGAGTCCTCATTACTGTAGAGACACGTTATACATACATATATATATATATCTGATTTCATCGAGTCCTCCTTAGAGGCGAGACACGTTATCTGATTTGAGCACGGTATATGGACATGATGATTTTATGGTAGGCATTCATGGGTGCTGATATGACTCTCATTTTTATAGACACAGTTGACTCTCTATTTTACTTGGTGCAGTTATGGTCTCATTTACAGTCTTTCATGTTTTACATACTCAGTACATTATTTACGTCTTGACCGCTCGTTTGCGTTCATGCCGCAGTACGTGTTCGATTTGGTGACCGCCCGATCTAGGTTCCTACTCAGCTGTTGGGGAAGCTCCTTGATCCAGAGCTTTTTGTTTTGGTACATAATCTCTTTTAGACTTATGTATATATTTAGGGGCACGACGGGGCCCTGTCCCGTCATATGTTCTTATTTTTCTTATAGAGGTCTGTAGACAGTTGTGGGTTGTATATGCTTGGGCTGGTTGGTGAAGATGATAATCATGTTTTGTTCAGCAACACTCTTATATTTCTATTATTGGGATGTTCCCTTATTTAGTGGCGCAGCTTGTCGCTTTGTTATATTGTGTTGGTTAGTTTTGACTCCTCAGGAGGCAGGTACACCCTTATATAAGGCAGCCTTGACGGCTTGCCCATTTTGGGAGATGTTGTAAAAGCAGCGTTGTGCTGTCGAAATTTCTATAAGATCTTGGTATTAAATGGATTAAGAGTGACAGGTCGGTAATGACGTCCAGTTAGGACGTTTAGTCGCGGCCTGTCGGGTCGGGTCATGACAGAAGTGGTATCAGAGCAGTTGGTCCTCGGAATGTCTACAGACCGTGTCTAGTAGAGTCTTGTGTATGGGTATGTTGTGCACCATAATTATACGCAGGAGGCTGCCAGACATTTAGGATTATTTCTATTCTTTCATCTCTTAGATTGTGCTATAGAGCTGTGTTAATGGGATGATCCCTTTACGGTGATTTAAAATGTTCTGACTATGCCTCAGGAAAGCGCGATGACCGAAGAGCAAATCCTGATGAGGATCGGTGCAGTGCAGAGTTACGAGTCCCATGCGCGATCTACGTCTGAAGTGTGCCCCGACGACGAGTTACGCCTCGTCACCACCTCGAGGCTCCTGCCGGGAAACTTCACCGTATCCGAGGCCCGTGCACGAGTCTCGATTCCTCGGCCGAGCACATGATGGAGATTTGAGAAACGATCGATTATTGACTAGGATAGTAGCGGGACATACTTACGAGCGAGCCGTGATTAACGAGCGAGCAGTTTGAGGTTAGAGATTTCTGAGTTGCGATCACGGAGTTTTACTGGTCAAGGCAGGATGATCCAGGAGTTCATCCGTCAGTCTGAAGGGCGTTGAGGTGATCGGGGCCTCGAGAGATCGAGTCGATTATATTGGCCTCATACCGGTTGCGCGATATAGCGGTCAATTGGTTTGACTCATGGGAGTTGTCCAGGGGTGAGGGTGCTTCCCCAGCAGTGTGGGACGAGTTCACAGAGGCTTTTCTTGACCATTTATTTCCTCCCGAGATGAGGAGAGCTAGGGTTGACAGGTTCTTGACTCTGAGACAGAATGTGAGGACGGTTAGAGAGTATAGCCTGGAGTTTGACTCTTTGGCTAGGTACGCACATACTATGGTAGCAGACATGGCAGATAGGGTACACCGTTACGTGATGGGATTGGACCACTATCTTATTGATGGGTGCATGGCAGTAACACTTCAGTCGGGCATGGATATTGCCCGTATTCAGGCATATGCGCAAGGATTCGAGGAGCGACATAGATAGAGACGGCTGGATAGAGGTCAGGAGGGAGATCAACCTAAGAGGTCCAGGACGGCAGGATTTTCGAGTGAGTCTCGGCGAGCGGCCTCAGCGGCCAGACGGTATTCCTCCCGGCCAGAGTGCACCTTCACAGTCTATGGGTAGGAGATTTGAACGCACGGGGTATTCAGGAGCCGGTCAGGGCTCCAGGGCTTCGGGTTCTCAGGGGAACCGGGATTCTAGTCGGTGGAGGCCATCTTTTCCTCAATGTGCACGGTGCGGCAGACATCATCCTGGGGAGTGTCGTCTTACTGCTGGTACTTGCTTTTCCTGCGGCGCGGGGCCATATAATGAGAAGTGTCCGCCAGAGTGGTTTAGGTGGTATGGTTCAACTACGGTCTGTTCTTTGGTTCATCGTTATCCATAGCTATCGCCCGTCGAGCAAGGTATTGACGCCAAAGTCGTGGTGGAGCCATGGCGAAACTCGATTCAGCGGTCGCCGAACGCGTATATTCTTTGGCCATAAGGCATGATCAGGAGGCGTCACCAGATATGGTCGCAAGTATATTTTGATCTTTTCGAGACGTATATGAATTAATAAGATTCAGATTCTACCTTATAGCATAGATATATATTTCTTTTTCCCTTTGTTGAAATAGGGAATGATTATTACTTCTTGACATAGATCATCGTTTGATGTGTATAAAGCCTTAGGTGCTAAAATTTAAAGAGAAATTCTGAACATCTAACATATTATGAGATAATATTATGTGGGACAAATATTGAAAAAGACGTTATCTTCTAAATGTACAATAGAAATAATGCTCTCATGCATGGAAAATGATATTGGAAGCTATATACGGCATAGAACAGGAGATATGGTAGGAGCCAAGGAGTGGAAAAGCTAATAACTGGGTTGATAGGTGAAATTAGGAGCTGGTATTATGTTGATTCTGCAGGATACACAACGGGTGAGGGAAATGTCATGGTAGGTAATGACAGCTTCAGGTAAATTTACTGTGCCAAGTGTATGGGATTTGTTGGTTTGCTGTATATAGATGGATAGACACAATTATGAAGGAGGCTCTGCCAAAATTTCTAGAACCTGAGACATGTCAAGAACATTCGAGGACGAATGTTTCTAAGGGGGGGGAGAATGTTACACCTCGTAAGTTTAAGACAAGGATTAAGAACATCATTAAGGTTAAGATTCGGATAATGGGGGTGAGATATAATTACACAAGCTACGAATACGTCAATGAGTATTTAATATGATAGGTTATTTACATTTTTTTATTTTCATTAAAGGAAACCAGAATTCAAGACTTAAAGAAGTGGGTTTAAGAATTACTACTTGGGGGAATTAATCTAGTTAGTAGACTCTTAGAGGGTCAAAGTGTAAATTGTAAGGGGGACTAATTGGTAATATTAAAAATCTGAAAAAAAAATCTACACTATAACCTAAATACACATATCTTCCACACTTGGAAATCAAAAAAAAAAAAAAAAATTCTTCACTCCAACCGTGAACACCCCAACATCCATAGCCAACAATTAAGTTTCATCCCTTCTTTCTTAGATTAATTCATCACTAACTCTAAGTATAATTTAAGCACCCAAATAGTGGGTTCTGGCAGATGCTGCTAGGCGAGATTGAGGCCAGATTTTCCAACATTTTGAGTGAAATTTCAGCAAGAAGAACATAAGGAATGATGGGGAAAATATTTTAGATATTGTATGTCGATTGGGAATTAAAAAGTGTGAAAAATTTGAAGCAAAAGGGCACAAAACAATGGCGATTCATTTGAGTCTTGGCGAGAATCAAAGTAAGAATTTTCAGATTTTTCGGACAAGTTTTGAGAAGAAAACGCGAAATAATGTTGGTCTAACATTGTAGAATGCATGCATGTTGTATTGAAGTCGAAACGACGACCATTTAGCGAAGAAAAGTCGTGAAACCGCGTATCGCGGTAATGATGGGGCTCGATTAGGGATTGTTTTGGTGATTTGATTAAGGTAATAATTCTTCTCTTAAGTTATAATTGAAGTGCATGTTGTTGTAGTTGAAGTATTGAATTTGTGTTTAGAAATAAATTTAGACTAAGAGAAAATGAGAATAAGAATTGCATGTGGTCGTTGTTGGAATTGGGTTAGCCGATGTTGAGCTTATTGGGTATACTTTGGTTTCGAATGGTTGAATTGTTAGCTGTTATCATTTGCATGTTGAGAATTGAAATGTAGCCTTAATAATTAAGAGATAATTAGATATGAAAGATATTACAAGATGAGTTGGAATTTTAAGAATTAAAAGGAAAGGTTTTGGAATTATAACATGTTGATATGACCGAAGAGTTGATGGAAATCATTGAACATTATGGTAATGTGTTACGGACTGAATTAGTATTCAAATATAAGTTACACACATGCCTTAAAAGGATTTAAGAGTAGAAAAGTGTTAGTTTCAATAGCAAAGGCAACTACTACATTTACTTCTTATATTAGTCAATCATTTGGTTATGTTAGAATTATTCATGGGAGCAATATAATCTTCTAGCAACATCGCCTAGTTCAAGAATATAATTAAATGGAATAATTATAAAGAGAAGGTGTGCGCGCTAACGGCATAAGTGGAGTAATTGAGATAATTTTGATTAAATCTTTGAATGATAGTCGATTGTGGGGATAATTGGCTTGTTGGTTAAGCGTGGAAAGCATACATAAGCAGATGAGATCTTTGCCCAAATTTCTATAGAAATAGGAAGTCGCTATTTAACTTACGTTAGAGATCATAAAGTTAACGAACGAATTACTATTGTTATAGGTGGAAGTACTAAGTGGGACAAGATATATTTATAGAGTTGGTTAGTTCGTCAATAAGGTATGTGGGACTATCTTTTCCTTCTTTGGCATGATTTTATGAAAATCTTTCTTCCTTCCTTTGACATGATTTTAATGAAAGTACGACGGACGTACGTGATTCCTTCAAAGGCTAGTTTTAATCAAATAATGATTCATGATATGTTAGTGTCTTGACTTTCCAAAAGATGATATGTGATACGCTAAGCACCTTGATTTTCTAAAAGATGACTTAAATGATATATGATATGATAATGTTTTTTTTTCTTATTTCATTGAGAGTCAAATGATCTAAGTTATATATGGTTGCTCATGATATTCTGCTCGTGCCAAGTGTTATTACTCATTTCATCGAGTCCCTCACTACAGGGCCGAGACATATTATACATATATTGAGAATTCCATCGAGTCCCTCATTACAGGGCCGATACATGTTATATTGATAATTCCATCGAGTCCTTCACTACAGGGCCGAGACATGTTATACATATATTGAGAATTCCATCGAGTCCCTCATTACAGGGCCGAGACATGTTATATTGATAATTTCATCGAGTCCCTCATTACAGGGACGAGACATGTTATACATATATACCTTCATCGAGTCCCTCATTACAGGGCCGAGACACGTTATACATACATATATATATACAGATTTCATCTAGTCCGTCCTTAGAGGGCCGAGACACGTTGTACAGATTTACAGACAGGTATATGGACATGATGATTTTATGGTAGGCATTCATGGGTGCTGATATGACTCTCATTTTTATAGACACAGTTGACTCTCTATTTTACTTGGTACAGTTATGGTCTCGTTTACAGTCTTTCATGTTTTACATACTCAGTACATTATTTAAATCTTGACCCGCTCCCGAGAATTGCGTTAAATGCCGCAGGTACAAATGTTCAGTTTGGTGACCCTCCGATCTAGGTTCCTACTCAGTTGTTGGGGAAGCTCCTTGATCCAGAGCTTGTCGTTTTGGTACAGAATCTCTTTTAGACTTATGTATATATTTAGGGGCACGACGGGGCCCTGTCTCGTCATATGTTCTTATTTTTCTCATAAGTGCATGAAGCGGTTGTGGGTTGTATATGCTTGGGCTGGTTGGTGAAGATGATAATCATGTTTTGTTCAGCAACACTCTTATATTTCTATTATTGGGATGTTCCCTTATTTAGTGGCAGCCTTGTCGGCTAGCCTGTTATATTGTGTTGGTTAGTTTTGACTCCTCAGGAGGCAGGTACACCCTTATATAAGGCAGTCTTGACGGCTCGCCCATTTGGGGGAGATGTTGTAAAAGCAGCGTTGTGCTGCCGAAATTTCTATAAGATCTCGGTATTAAATGGATTAAGAGTGACATGTCGGTAATGACGTACAGTTAGGACGTTTAGTCGCGGCCCGTCGGGTCGGGTCGTGACAATAAGTTTTACCACATAGGAGGATTAAGAACAATAACCTATAATGCTATACAAGTATTGTGGTACTTTCGTCAGCGATTTTAACCTATGTCTAGTTAATTACAGGAAATCAAAATCTCTCCTCTCGGTTTTTTATTCGAAATCATATAGGTTATGATAACTACTTATCAATTAATTATCAAACATTCATACCAAATATTGACTAAATCTTAATCAAGCGAAGAAGAAATCTAACTACTGCATTAATTCATGAATAACAGTTTCAAGTGATTCATAAGGAAAGCTCAAATAGAGTGTTTAGCTCCTAGACATAGTTACGCTAAGAACTAACACAATATCCATACATAAATTGAATTAAAAACGAAATAAAGAAAATTACGTAGAAAAAAGTCTCCAATTGTAGCTCCAAATCCACCTTGTGTTGTGTTGTAGAATGACCAACCTTCCCCATAGCATTAATCCCTAGGGCTTAAATATCCTCTAATTTTCGTGCCCTATGGACCAATCCGCCCTTAGCTAATTTGCCTTCGGAACTGAAATTTCCCGCGTCGGCACCACGGTTCTGCATACCGGCAGCGTCACGAAACTCCTGCGACTTCTCGGCCTGAAATGACACCGTGATGCTTGCGATGCACCGGTGCTGAAAGTCCTGTGGATCCTTGGTAAATATGGCACGCCAATGATGTGCCGTGATCTTGCCTTTCGCTCTGAGTTTCCAACTTTCGTCCTTTTCCCTCTGGAGCACCTTTTTCTGTCATTTCTCGTTCCTTTTTGCCATTTTACCTTTTTGCACTACTGTGACTCAAAAGAAAGAAAAACAAATCTACTACTATACTAAATACAACAAAAACGAGTAAAATACCAACTAAAAATGACTCAAAAGGCGTATACAAAATACGCCTAACAAACACCCCCAAACTTAACCTTTGTTCGCCCTCGAGCAAATATCAAAACAAAAATAAAGACACAAAAATAAAAGTCTCATAGACTCAAATCAAGCAGCTGCACAAAGACTTATAAACACATGAATGTCAGTTGGGATAATATGCAGGAACAGATATAGCATGAATTCAGCAATCTAGAATTTCAAGTCAAATATTTCGCAAATTCATTTCAATCAAAAGTAATGGAAACATGAATACATAATCTATGCATGTCAATTTAATTTAGTTCTACGGGCATGTGTAATTGCTATTCTCCACTAATCATAGACATATGATCGGTGTATTTTATATACACCTTTTGATTCATTTTTAGTTAGTATTTTTACTCATTTCATTTATGTTTAATATAGTATTAGGGTCGTTTTCCTTTCCTTTGTGTCACAGCGGTCAGAAATGGAGAAATGACGAAAAGGAGATGAAATGAGCATAAATGAGATGGAATTGCACATTAAAAGGGCCAAGAAATGAAGCCTAAGAAGGTCCGGGAAATATAGAAGAAATCAGACGAAGACCGGACGAACAAAGGACGAAGAAACGAAAAATCCGGAAGAATGCCATCACCGGCGCCGCGGTGCCGACCCATGGCCGTCGAAGCTCTCACGTATACGAACACATTCCATACACCAAAAGATCTGGCGTTGCCGGTAGAAGTTCGGATTGTGGTGCGATAACCCAGCGCAAAGGCAAATTCTCGTGCCAATGTTTGTAGTTCTTGATCATCTTGCGCAATATCCTCTTGATGTTCTTGTTGTCAGCTGCTCTTTGCTCCATTCATCCGAGGCCGATGCAGTGGAATTACGGTGAGTGATCTTGAAATTTCCACATATCTCACGCGTCAAATTACTGTTGAGATTGGTTCCGTTATCGGTTACAATTGATTCGGGAACCCCAATCGGCAAATGATGTTGTTGCGACGAAGTCGACCACCACCTTTTTCGTCGCGATCGTGTGATGACGCCACCCGTTTAGTGAAATAGTCAATTGCTACGAGGATGAATGCGCCCATTTGAAGCAGCGGGTTCGATGGGGCGATGACATCCATGCCCCAGTGCGAATGGCGAGAGAACTTGTCACATTAAGCTCACGGAGGCACTTTCGAATCAAATCTCCGTGAATCGGCATTGCCGATGTTTACGCACAGCGGATACAATCTGTTTCCATCGTCGTCCAAAAATAACCTTTGCTCATGATCTTTTCGCCAAAGTGAAGCCGTTCATATGAGGTCCACCGTCCTCCGTGTATCTCTTCTAGCTTGCACGCCTCTTGAGCATCGACACATCTCAATAAGCCCGGATCGGAGTCCTTGGTACACAATTTCCCACTCGAAAGAAATGATTTGCTAGTCTTGAAGTGTCTTCTTACGGATGTTGGTTATGCCTTACGGATATTCTCCGCTTTGAGTACCTTTTGATGTCATGGTACCATGGATTGCGTCTGTTTCTTCGTCTATATGGGAGCGATAAGCGTTGCTCCGGCTACGCTCAGCGTGATTGGATCGATGTAATTCTTGTCGGATCTTTGAATCATGGAGGATAAGGTTGCCAATGCGTCGGCCAATTCGTTCTGGATCCTCGGAACATGCCTAAATTCTATGTGGTGAACCTCTTACGTAATTCCCTCGCAAAATAGGTAGGAAGTATCTTCGTATTCTTGGTTGCCCATTCACCATGTACGATGGATCGGTGAAGTGCGAATCACCTATGACGGCGGCTCTTGTATGTCCATATCTGGCCATTCGAGCCCCAATATGCAACCGTATTCGCCATATTGTTGGTGCATGGAAATCGAGCTTGCGGAAATCGGATAATCTTGACTGTTTACGAAACCAAAGCTGCTCCAATGCCGACTCTTTGAAATTTGCCGCCCATTGAAAAACATCCTCAACCCGGGTAATCCTCGAGATATCTTCTCGACAAACAATACCTCTTCATCGGGAAAATAGGTTGAAGGGCTCGTACTCTCATCGATTGGGTTCTCGGCAAGATGATCGGCTAATGCTGTCCTTTACGGCTCTGCGTGGCGTGAGCGATGTCAAACTCGCTCAACATAATTTGCCATTTCGCTAGTTTCGGTGGGCATGGGCTTACGAAGGATGTACTTAAGCGGATCCATCCTCGAAATAAGATAGGTAGTGTATCTTTGATAGATAATGCCGAACTTACAGGCGACCCAAGTTAATGCAGCGGCAAATGCGTTCTAGCGAGTATAACGAGCCGTATCTTGTAATTTCTTACTCAAATAGTATATGGCCTGCTCCTTTTCCCCGTTTCATCGTGTTGCCCCAACACGCGTCAGCATTTTCTAACACGGACAAATAGAGTAGCAAAGGTCTCCCGGTTACGGTGGTACTAGGCGGCGGATTAGAAAGGTATTCTTTGATTGTCAAAAGCACATTGGCAACTGTTGTCCACTTGGTAGCTGCATCCTTTTCAATAATTTGAATATCGGTTCGCATATCACGGTGGCGGGCTATGAACTGCTGATGTAGTTGAGGCGGCCAAGAAACTCATCACGTCCTTTTGCTTTTGGAGGAGGTAACTCTTGGATGGCTTTTATTTTGAGGTCTAGCTCGATCCCTCTCTGCTCACTATAAAACCCAACGCCTTCCGCGGGAACGCGCGAATCGCGCTTTGCGAGTTGACTTCAAGTTATCTTTGTCTTAGTCGTTGGAAAAATTTCTTCAAGTTTGCCGAATGGTCCTCCGCTTCGCGATTTGATGATGGCGTCGTCCACATGACCTCGATTTCTTTATGAATCATGTCATGGAAGATGGTGGTCATGGCTCTCGTGTAGGTGGCGCTGCGTTCTTGAGACCGAGCGGCATAACTCGATAATAGTACACCGCGGGGTAGTGAATCTTGTCTTTCTGCGTCTCTTACGCCATAAGGATCGATGATAGCACAAAAGCAATCGACGAACGACTGTAGTTCATGCTTCGCACAATTATCGATGAGTATATGGATGTTAGGAAGAGGAAAGTCATCATTCGGGCTGGCTCTGTTGAGGTCTCTGTAATCCACGCAGACTCTGACCTTTCCATCTTTCTTCTTTACCGGCACGATATTTGCCAACCAAGTAGGATACTTTGCAACTCGAATTACCTTTGCCTCATGTTTAGACACCTCTTCTTTGACCTTCAAACTCGTATACGGTTTGATCTTTCGGCCTTTGTTTCTGGGAAATAAGATGGCTCAATAGGTAACTTTGTGTGCGGCGATGTGCGTACTCAAACTGGCGTGTCCTCATATGACCAAGCAAACACATCGATTGTCTTGTTTGGAGCTCAATTAATTCTTCTTACGTGGCGTTTGGGTGGCGACTCTAGTCTCTTTCACGGTTCCCTCATCGCCTAAGTTTATTAACTCTGTTTCTTCCAAATTTGGTTTAGGCCTATTCTCAAAGTTTTCCAGCTCTTGGCTAAGTTCTGACTGCGGGCATTCCTCTTGTTCCTCGGGGTTATGCTCGTCATTTGAACTTTGTTCGTTGGTCTCATTACATGTCATATTAGCGTTATCACGAGTTTATTAATATGATCATTGAAAGAAAAATGCTTAAAAATTTAATTTTAACGCAAACAAAATCTTTTAAAAAAGGCAAAAATGTCACGAATTTATGATGAAAGTAAAATTGCGAGATTAAAAACATATTAAGAATCATAAAATGCATGTCTGTTTTCTTTCTAGATAAAAAGGTCACACTGCTAGAACTAATCATAAATTCTACCAAGCTTCCGGACGGTCGGGGCGAGTGCAAGTCGATTATTCGGTGTATCCGTGCTCTGCATCCCAAATGGTGAGCTCATCCGCGCGATCTCCTGCGATCATGCAACAATCGCCTCATCATCACCTATGAGCAGTTACGGAACCTGCTGCCAAGATCATCTGGTCATCTTCTCTCGGCATCTGGATGGTGTAGGCTTTGTGAATAGTGACTCGAGGCGGAATGGGCGCGAGCGAGGAATGTATCCCTTCTTGGGAGGTTCGTGGTCATCAAATCCTTGAAGTGGTGGTACCCCAAACCAAAAGTGTCTCTCTTCCCAAACAACCGATAGGCTCTGTGATCCCCTTCACGACTCAAGACCTCTGGGGCTCGTATCCATTTCTTAACATTTCCTTGCCACCATTTTGAGAGAGCGTGGCAGGTGCAATGGCCGGACCCTACTTGCTCTCTTGATCTCATTAATATGAAAAACCGAACCATCCGTGTTTCCGTCCTCTATGGAGGATTGCATAATCGGTGTTGATGCTCCCTTTATCTCCAAATACTACCACTTCTTTGTGATTCCATATAAACTTTGAAACCGATGCAAGGTGGGCGGATCGCACGACCTCGTGGATCCACGCCTTATCAACGGTTGTAACATGTAGCAATATCAATATTTGAAATTCCACAACGATTGCAGTCCGATCCGCGGTGTGAGGTCCATCACGCCTTCGACTCCTATGGACTCGTGAAACCTTTGACTCGATATGACTTTCACGAATTTCCTTACGATGCCTTGATTTCAACGGTGTCGTCATGGGACAAATGTTGACTGGTGAGCCTCATCAATCGACCTTTGTTGAAACAATCTTATCTGCGACTTGGATGGTGATATTCAATGCAAGGTTGTGTCGGCGCCTTGGGTAACTCGTCATCGTGAAAGGTGATTCTGCGGGCCTCTAGTACTGTCAGACCAAAGCGCCAAGTTCCGTCTGTTGTACCGCCGGGCGTATCGTCCTTCAACACCTCCATCAATGCGATCTGTGTGAGCGGAATGCATTAACAATGAAAAGTGAAATATCTTTGAAGTTTTCTTTAAGCGCTCTCTGACGGAATACTCTTTAGTGGCATCTTCCTCCAAAATTCCTCGATTTGACCTGCACGGGCTTAACTGCGGTGCCTCCTTGGCTGCCTCTATAGGTGTGTAATACCTCCGACACAGTTATACTGCGCGGTGACTTCATGACCAGCTTCCACTTTCTCGCGATCCGTCTTGATCGGTGGCCCTTCGGGCGCGAATAGCGTGATTGAACCTTTATGTCTCGGCGGTGCCGCACCAGCTCAAATCGCTTTCTTTCGAGATTGGTGGCGGGCGCGGCAGCGAAGGTTCGACTCTTCCTCACCGAACCGATCGGATGGTTCCCTCGAGTTGTATTCCTCATCGAGGGCTATCAGTGCGCATTGGCGTTGCGTGGTTTGGCAAGGAATATCATACACGTTTGAAGCGAGATCCTTGGTGAACTACTCATGCTTTGATCAACTCTTGATTTTGTCCACGAGGTGTAGCAACTTAGGTGTCATGCTGCACTGCTATCAGTAATACTGGCGCTTATTCTCATCATACCATCTTGGGATAGGGCTAGAATCCTCCACAGGTGGTTGGATCAAACTGCGGCTCGCGATCTTTCGTATATCTGAGGTATGGGTTGACCCGGTGGGGTGCGGGTTACGGATGGTCTTCCTTCAAAAATTCGTATTTAGTGCAGGCGCATTGGGTGCTCTATGTTGTTGGCGGGCTTGATGGGTGGGTTGATGCGGGGCTGGATAAATGGGTGCTTGGGAAGCGTTATATATGGGTTGCGTGTGGTAGCTGGGGTGTGGGGTAGGTGTATAGTGAGGTGTGAAGTTTTGGCTGCTGGTGTGGTAGTATGGGGTTTGATAGGGTGGGTTCTGGTATGTTATGAATGCTTCGGGTTTGCGTTCTTGTACAAACATGGAAGGGGAAGCTGTCTCTTTCTTCCTTGAAGTACCCCCGATCGTTCCTGACTGAATCGCCTTATTGGTTGCTGTGATGCCGCGGATTCGTAATCCTGCCGGTTTAATACCTTCTGCGAAGTCACCCATTCGACAACCTCTGCAAAATTTACCCGATGGCGCTTATCGTCCGCTCATAATAGGTTGCATCCTTCAAAGATTGTACAAATAGTGTGGTCGTCTCACTCTCCGCGTGGGTGGTTGTACCTTTCTTTGCCTCTGAGCCACCTCATGGCGTACTCACGAAAGTTTCCGTAGACTTCTTTTCCAACTTCATTAGATAGAACACATCACCGGTTTACGTGTTGAATCGAACCGTTCCACAAAGTCTTGGGCGATGCATTCCAACTATGCCATTTCACGCGGATCACGGCTAGTGTACCAATCTATTGCCTCGCGGTTAAGCGAATGAACAACTTCATGATGACCGCTGGGTTCTTCCCTACCCCGATTAACTTGTCGCAATATGATCTCAAGTGTGCACGAGGATTTCCCTTCCCGTCAAATAAATCGAACTTCGGCACCTTATATCCCACTGGCAGTTCCACATCTGGATGCATGCAAAGATCTTCGTAATCTAATCGCCGTGACCTTTATCCGATCGCGTACCACGAACGCTTCTTTCGGTGTGAATCTCTCGAGCTCGTCGCCGTCCATTTGGCTCGGACTTCCTTTCCATTTCTTCGTAATGATCCACTTCTTGGTGAAGCGCGGGGGCAGTAAGGTTGGGTTTTACATTGTGTAAGTTAGTATGCGGGTGAGTCTGCTTTGGTGGTAGTGGGTATGGTGCGTGGGCATTGGTTGGCTTGGTGATTAGGGCTGATTATGGTGAAGTGAGTAGGCGGAGGCGGAGTACGTGGGCGATGGGAGGATCATTTTGAAGGTGAGGTTGATGATTGGTTGGGCGAGGAGATTGGGTCGATGGCGGCGGCCTTTGTGGGGAGTTTTGGGGATATGTGGTGGTGGAAGTCGATGCAGGGTGGTGCGAGATAGTGGCCGCTTTGCTCTGGCATAGGGGTATTCAAAGCGATGGATAGGTTGGTCGATTAGTAGCCTCTCCATCTCAACCTGCATATCGACAATCATTGCGGCCGGTGAGCAATACATTCTTCACGGTGGTGATATTCCTCCATACGAAGTTTACATTTGTTGTGGGGATAATTCCCAAACCGTTCGGCTCGGGCGCTCACGAGGCGATCATATCGTCATTTCTTGCCTTGGATGCGGTGAAGTGTGGATGCTCAGAGCATTGTTGAGTCAAATACGAACCGACCTTTGGGAAGATGATAAATCTTTCTAAAAATGCAACAAGCGGTGTTAGCATAAAGCACATAATTTGCGGTATGTATCGGACATATTGCATATAGCACATTCAAGCGTTTCCTAACATGTATAGGGGGCCTCTTTGTGCGGTAGGCTAAGCGTCATATATGCGATAATGATGGATTAGTCGAGCCATGGAAAAAATGCTTTTATTGGGACTAAAAATCATTAAATTGCAACAATGAAATGTTAAAACTAAAGATCTATTCCTAATGCTACATTATCTTTGTTGGCGAATGTGGCGGTGGTGTTCTTAGGCCACTGCTCTGCATCTTTCAAATCTTGCATGATGTTTTGAAGTTGGTCCCACTCTCGGGGAGCGGTGTTGTTCACTAATCGCACTTTTACCCGATTGGTCATGTCGATATCCTCGAAACCTTGCTTGCCTTTGGGGCTTGGGCTAGAATCTTCCTTGAACCATACATGATGTTCGAGCGTACCTCGCTTGCTCGTATTTGACATCTATTTTCTCAACGTTGTTCCATTCTTGGATTTGCTTCTTTGCAGGAAAGTGCAATTTGCCCCAATAGCGACCTCTGAATCCTTCGTATACGATTGGGCGGGATTACTGTTCTTGACCAAGCGGCGGAGTACACGCGGAGCATATGGTGAAGTCCCCTTAATCAGATGAGCTCGATGTAATAACGGTCCTGCTCGCTTACATAGGCTTTGTTGATACGGGATAGCGATGGGTACCTCATTGCAGTTCTTTGGTGCGGGATGCGAGAATTCATACCAATCCCTAGTACCGACGGGCGAAACAAACCGCTTCATCCTGTCGTAAAAACTTACAATCCTATAATCATTGCTAAAACAAATGTCTGTCATATTCGATCGCTGATAGAAGTGTTCCATGGCCCACATCATAAGATGAGATTGCATCCCTCGAAGAAATTGGTTTCCCCTCGCTTGCATTTTCCTAGAGCTCGAAATATCTCAGCTAGAATCATGGGAACCAAAGTAAGTTGCGTGCCATTAATGCCTTCAAAAACCATCCGGGTCACAGAACATATGCAAGTACTGATCCGTCCGTGTTCAAGGGGAAACACTAGAGTGCCTAATAGAGCAACGGTGAATGCGGTATGTCGTCTAGTTTTCCATTGTCCCAGACTGCAAGAAAACTCCTTTCGGAATGACTGATAGCTATCTTGGCGACCATATCTCTCGTCTGAGATAATCTAGGAAACCCGATTGTTCTCGGCAACGGAGTTCCTTTGTGTTTTTAGGCCCGTATGTAATGAGAATCTCTTTTCAGTTGATTATAAGGGATGATTTGCCCTCTGTCTTAGTAAGCTAGGCTCGTGAAGTAGTTGATCTCCTCCAGCGTGGGGTGAGTTCAAGTCTCAAATCGAACCTTTGCCTTATCGGATCAGGCGAATTAAGGCCCTAACTATATGTTGATCGGGCGATGTCAAACAAAGCGTGAGACAACCTAATTTGCCGATAATCATTTCTGCTGTAGTCGAAATTCTCCCACCAAACCTTTAGCTTTGTGAACACCGCTTACCGTTACGACCTCGGGATTATTGGAATCTTGCTCATCCTATACATATGCAGTAAAATGCAAAAATTTCCCAATGTTAGCATGTCACGTTGGGCTCGGATTCGCCCATTAATATCACGTAGCACATAATATGTTGTTGGTCGTTGGGTCGTGAGAAACCCTTCGACAATTGGGCGAACCTCTAATTGTGGTGTCGATACCAGGACCGACCAGCACCTAAGGTAAATGCATGCATGACTTAGTATGAAGGGTGGTATAGCTCTATCTAAGTTGCTAAGATTTGGCTTTTCTAGGCCTTGAGTTCAGGCGGACAACTCAGTGAGAAGGCTACGCGGCCTGGTTAGGCAAGGGCACTCCACGTATATTACCAACTCTCCTAAATTTGGATTTTGAAGAAAGCATTTTCTTTGATGCACCAGCGCACCTCGCATGTAGTGTGTGTTTGTGTGAATTTTCAGTGGAAGAAATATGAGCGGAATGCGGTTTAAGGAAGCGAGAAAGCATGTAGCAATTAAACAGTTAAACATACAAAATTAAGCGAGCAATTTTAAGGCATTTAAAACAAACAAATAAAGCTAAGCAATAATAAACCTAGGTTTGTTATGGTCAAGAACCTAAAATCCCAGTAGTCGCCATTTTACATCGCGCCCGTTTTCTACGCGGCATTTTTAAATAAAACTCACCTTAAATAAAAGGTTAGAAAATAAATAATAAATGCTAAAATGTTTAAAAGAATGCTAAAAATGTTAAAAGGGCTTAAAGATGTTTAAAACAAAAAGTGCTAAAGTGTTAAAAGTGTTAAAAAGGTGCTAGAATATAAAAGGGGGCTAAAGGTGCTAAATGCTAAAGGGTTGCTAGGGAGTCGCCACCTAATTAATTTGGGGTGAATTAGGACACCTAAATGTTTAACTAGTTTAAAGTAAACATTAACTCCATTTTAATGGTCTGCTAAACTTAATGAGATTCTGGGTAAGGGTTCTTTATTAATCTAGAGGGAAGGGGTTAGGCATCCTCTAAGATCCGCTAACTTGCGGTTGTCCTGCCAAACCTAGGGTTAATTATTATACTAAGAAAATGCATGTTTTGAAGGGTTTTTTAAGAAAAGATCTTTGTAAGGAAAAAGATGTGTTCTTAATAAAAGAAAGCTGTAAGATTTATCTGCAAAAGCCAAGGTTAGTTTCAGATGAGAATATCTATTCATAAAATACTTTAATAAGGTATATATATTGCATAGCCTGATTATAGTGCAAAATATTGATTATGGCAAAAGATACGTTTATGGAGTATACCTAGATTTCATAATTAGATATGCAAATTAAATTGTTAGGCAAAAGTTTAGACATGCATGTTAAGCCCACAAAGTAAGTAATTAGAAGTGTATTTACGATTTCAAAACTACCGTCTGATTTATTTATATAAAGAGATAATTATTTTATGTCTCTATTAATTACAAAGTTAGATAAAATTACAAATAATAAAATAAAAGACATGAATGAGACAAGGAGATTTAGAGAGTAAAAGGAGTTGAGATGGATGACGGCGTCATCTTGTCCTATTTTTGTCTTAGTAGTCTTTGAGGCGGGAATATGAATGCGGATGCACATAGATGCGGTCGTTATTTGAAGTAGCTCTGTGAGTCTCAATGAGACTCTTCGTTTACCTCGGTGCATTTCATGTAAAAATAAGGAAGATAAGGATTAGTATATAATCTAACAATATAAATGGACATGTGCGTATTATAGCTATCATTCAATTCGTCACCTCTAAAATAATAGGAGTTGACCAAGTGCCCAGCGTTATTATTGGCAGGCTTTTATGTAATCGGCAACCAACATCAATGACTGTTTGATTTTCAGATTTTAGAGCAAGCATACACAATCACATTTGGGCCACATTAATTATACTAATACTTTGAAGGATAACCCAGATTTGGCCTTAATAACTATATCAGGCCCAACCAGTCCTGTGACAAAGAACAAAATTTTAGGAGCGTAAGGGAGACATTTGGACCTAAACCTACCACAGAAATACTATTCATGCATTGTAGCTCGAATACCGAAAGGAAACACCAATATTTCGGACTTATGTGGACAGCAATAAATGGCATACAACAAAACTAGGTAAATAACTTGCCAAGCTTATGTATTTGATTCATTTATCACAACAAAGGTAACATCTCGATGACCTATTCTTAGCCTATTCCAAGATATATATTGTTGCAGACCATCCCGCGACTGATAAGAAAACAGAATTACAAGCAGGCTACGTACATGACCATTTAAAACAACACATAAAGAAGACTCTACATACTTTCTAATTCATACAGGAGCATACAGTCTGCCAAGTAGCAGGTTGTTAAGAGACAACGTACATAGTCTAAGCATAATTTAACTACTACCAGGCACACACAGTTTAACCATATGAAGTAAGCCTCGTATCTTGAGTACAAGCTGATGGGCAGAAGAGGCTCAAGACGTGAAACCAACTCAACAGCAAAGCCAATGATTTAGGAAATATGGGCGATAGGCCAACATGACACAGTTCAGGTTTATTGGTTACACATTACTAAGAAGACCAACATGGAATTGCACAACGACAACCAGTAGTTGATATCTCATAATATGCATTAACAATAAGTTGTTTAAAAAGTGAGGCATGAATCATTGCATTAACTATCATATCGAAAAGCGATAATCTAATCGAATGTATTTCATACTTCTAGTTACACAAGTTCTTCCCTATGCACTGGGGATATAAATACACTATTTCTGGATTGGTATAAGTATCATAACATTGGCAAATATAGTCAAAGAGCATTACAATATTCATACACCCACAAATATCACACGAAATCTAAAGCGAAAGGGGTGATGAGTTTCCTAGTCATCATTAAATGTAAATCTAATCAATAACCTGAGGCAAGACTATATCCAGATTACTTTAAGCAAACGGCTCAACATTCTATTCGCACACTAATGAACACATAAACGTAAATGAACCAAACAAGACACATGTTTAATCATACAAAAACACACAGTAATGTAAAGCGGGAATAAGAAGAATTCGGGTTTACCTTCTAGACAACGAAAGCGGCGTATCAAGTCGTCGGTCCGCTCGGAAGGCTTGCTAATGCGGTGGAAAGAACGAGTCTTTACTCTGAATATGAAGCTTGGATTGATAACGGAGGGGTTCTTGAGAGTGAAATCTTATGTGGATTCGATCTTTATGCATGCACTGGCTTGCCCTCCTCGATCGATGCCTCTGAAGTTAATGAACACCCGTATATATAGTTCTTTTGTGAGTTCTGATTTTGGTAACAGTATCATGATTTTATCGCGATTTGGTTATGATTTCGTACTGATTCGAGGATTATTCGGTTTCTTAAGAAGGGTAGCTTTGATTTGGGGCTGATTTTGGTATCGTTCTTGTTATGGTAAATTAATATTCTAGGAGAAGATTCGGTTTTGGTGCTGGTTCTCGCTATGGCAGCTTCTAGGAAAGGAAACGTGAGATTTGGTTGTGATCTGGCGGGATTTAGGGCGTATGGGTAAGGGAGGCGGCGAAAAAAAAGCCTAGGGTTCTTCTTTGGTTTTTTTTTTGTTTCTTTGGTTCGTTGACAGGGAAGGGGTGAAGAAGAGTGAGGCGTGTGGGCTTGCGAGCGATCTTTGGGTGAGAGGGAATAATGGGTGAAGAATTCGATCTGTGGGTATAAGGAAGAATAAGGAATGAGGCTGGCGTGTGAAATTTGAGTATAAGGTAGAGGGAGCTGGGCCGCGGTATTGGGCCTTCGGGTAGAGGGTAGTATTTAATTAGGTGGACGAAATTAATAGGTATTGGGCTTTAATTAGGTAGTTTTAATTAGGCTTTTAATTAGGTATTTAATTCTAGGAGTTAATTAGTGACAAAGTAATTAATAAATTGTGATTAAATTATCTAATTGTTATAAAATAAATGCGGGTGTGTTATTTAATTAATGCTTAATGCTCTAGAGTGCGGCGCTATTAAAATCTTATTATTGCATTATTGCGAAGTTAAATTAAAATTAAAATTGAGTCTAGATTAAATTACTTAAATGCTAAATGCGAGTATGATATTTAAGAATCGTTTAAAGCTTTATAAATGCGGTGCTATTAAATGCATATATCAGATTAAAATTGATTTTTAAATTACAAATGATTACTAATAAATGCGGCTATGCTACCTGACACGACGTTATCGCCAAATTATTTATTTTATGCGTTTATTAATTATTCAAGAATTACGACAAAGCTTAAAGTTAATAAGTGCGGGCGCGGGACTCTAAATGCTTAAGACTTTACGTAAGACGCGATGCCATTATTAAATTAATTATTTATGCCTGTATTTATGTTTTATTGTTGTATTTTATTATAAAAAATCCTAAAAAATTATTTTACAAAATTAGTGTAATTTTATGGTTAATGGCTGGACGGGAGGGTCAAAATTGGGTGTCAACAATTTTGTCCCTCTTTGTATGGAGATGATGGAAGAATCTTGGACAAAGACGTTGACCATAGCCAATTTTGTCTCGATCTTCGAATTGCAACGCGGCGAGTAGACAAGGCCGACAAAATCAAAAGCGTCCCGATGTCGAGTTATGGCGACCTTTGGGTTACCATGGTCTAAACACCAAGGCGGGCTAATGCGGACTTAAAGTTGTCGTTGTCGAGTTATGATTATTAGACCCGTAGTTCGACCTACGTATGAGGCGTCACGAAAGCGTAGGACTTAAATTTTCAAAGGATAGGTTGACTGATTATTCGGCGGGTTGTAGTCAACTTTGAGGCGGGTTATGACCCGATTCGTTGAGAAGTTCTAAGTATTTTAAAGGCACAGGGCGTAGTTCGTTGAGTCTTGATTCCAACGCAACCAACCGTTAAATCGATAAAGGCGTCGGGTAAAGTTATGAGAGTTCAAGTTCAGCCATGATCGGGCGTAATGCGTTCGAGCAAAGCGGCGAGCGCGGCGCGCGTATGCGAACGCGGCGCCTAAAAATCTTGAGAGGTCGCGAAGTTGCAGCGCTGCCACGCCGCTGAGGAGCGCGGCGCGAAGTTCGAGAAACTTGAGAGCTTTGGCGCCGGGCGCGGCGGCTGCATGGCGAAAGTGAAATTTGGGCGAAAACTTAGAAAATCTGATTTTTGTTTTAAAAGAGACCATGGGAGGGTGACAAGTGTCCCCATCTGATTTTTTACATTGCATGCAATATATTGACCAAGACTTGGTCATTGTCTATCTTTCATCTTCTCTCTCTCTCTCTCAAATTGCTCCCCCTTCTCTCTAAAAAACCCAGAAAAATCTGAAGTGAAGAACAAGAAAAGGAAGCTTGTAGCTAGCTTGTTGGCATTGTTGTGGTAGTGTTCTTGGCAAGGAAGCTAGCAATATTTGGAATAAGTTTTGGCTAAAACTTTAAGGTAACATTTCTTCCTTTAAACTTAGTTCTAGTGTTGCATGCTAGAAGCAAGATCTTGTGGTAGTAAAATAATGCACTTAGAGTCTTTGCATGAGTAAATGTGGTTTGGATATGAAGAATGGGTTAAGAAGAACAAATGAGCTTGTTGTAGCCTAAAAACTACCTTAGAATTGTTAAGTGATTTGTTGTAAACTTATGAGGCAGAATTTTGGGTGTGAAATCCCCTTTGAATTGTTGGATTGATTGAGCCTAAAATGTGGTGTTTTGATGATAATTTCGGCCTTGAGAAAGGTGGCAAAGTGAGTAGAAACAAAGGAAATCTTTGCCCGATTTTCTTAGAATTTAGTGACTTTGAACTTGGATTGTTCTACATTAAGATTAGAGGTTAATAAACGTATCATGACTATTATAGGTTGAAATATTACTTGCGGTAGTTTGGACTTGGCAAGTGGATTGACCAAAGAGGTATGTGAAGCTTTCCTATCTCTTGAGCATGAATAGATGAAACTATGTAGTACGGTAGACGTACAAGATTTGGTGTTCTTACTTGTTTTGAGTATAAAATGACTTTTCGTTTTAAGAACGTATAAGTCCCTTGGTTAAGGGAAAAGTATGATTTTTACTAAAGTATAGAGTTAATATAACAACTTTATGGGAAGTTGGTTTATTAGCTTCATAAAAGGTTAATGAGAAGGGATTTACTCTAAGTAAGATAATTGTATGAAGAGGCAAATTGATTTAAAGGCATCAATTGCCCAAAGGCTTTTATGTATAAAGAAGAGTCACTTTTGAAAGAGTTGAAGTATGTAGTACTTGGGTTAAATTCCCGGTGTTCTTTTATTAAAGATATGGTTAAGTGCCTTAAGTAAACTAAAATGAGAGAGTATGTGAACAAGACTAAAAAGAAGTTATAAGTTTTCTTAACTTATTATTATTATTGATATGATGACAGTTTGAGATAGGGTAAGAGTATGTCTGAGGGGCAAGCCCCAAGATCGTCATACCACCTCCTTCAGTGTAAGAGTATGTCTGAGGGGCCAGCCCCAAGATCGTCATACCATCCTTGATGTAGAGTATATATCGAGGCGGATCCAAGATCGTTATACCATCTGCACGAGTATAAGAGTATATCTGAGGGGCAAACCCCAAGATCGTTATACCATCTGCTCCAGTGTAAGAGTATATCGAGTCTGGTACTTCAAGATCGTTATACCATCTGCCGGGTAAGAGTATATCTCGCGGAAAGTCCCCAAGATCGTTATACCACCTGTTAGTGGATTTGCTACCCATGATGCGAGAATACCTCATGCGAGTCCTTATGGGCTTATGCGGTGAAATGATCCACGTGTGCGGCAAATGATGCGAGGAGTACCTCATGCTGGTCCAGAGGGACATATGCGGGTGAAATAGTCCCAGGAGTAGGGTGCTTATTGATACTACACGAGGTACCTGCTTGATCCTAAGTCCTATTTTATGCAAAGATATATATATATATATATATATACACTTGTCACTCTATCATTGTTAGTAAGGCACGAAAGGTATTTTATTGTCTTTCATGACTCCGGCTTGCTTTTAGACTTATGATATCATATTACGATATTTTCCCGACTTTACATACTTGGTACATGTGTCGCGACCCCCTTCCCTGGGCTGCGTTCATGCGCGGTAAAGGTAAGCGATTGAGGATCCTCGTTCAGGATCACTATCCGGTGTCGGCTCCATTCCTCGGAAGCTTATTTATTAGTGCGGATATTCCACGATCTATAGGTATTTTGTACATCCGGTATGGCGGGCCACTGTCCGCCACGATTATTATCTTTAGAGTGTGGCCACTATATATTTTGGGCTATAAGAACGGTTGTATTATAAATACTTTGTTTAAGTATGTTTATGAGCGGCCTTATCTGCCGATTATATTTTACCCTTTTATGAAGTTATGTGTTGTGTTATGTTCATTGCTATTCTCGACATATACGGCAGTACCCAGAGGGTACTAGTCGCGGCCTGTCAGTCGTGACAAAAGTGGTATCGAGCGATTAGTCCTCGGAAAGTGTCCACGCCGTGTCTAGTAGAGTCTTGATTATCGGTGTGTCGTGCACCATATCTATAATCGAGAGGCTGCGAGGATATTTAGGATTGGTTTCCATTCTTTCACTCTAAGATCGTGCAATAGTAGCCGAGTTATAGGTTGAATCTCCCGATGTTTTCCCTTATGTATCGAGATATGCCTCACGCCAAGGCAACCGCGACCCGTGAAGGGCAAGGCGGCGAGAGTCTTTGCTAGTGGGACGCGGAGAGTCACAAGGCCACGAGCGATCCTTACGAGAGATGATTTTCGGCGGCAAGTTCCACGTCGTCGCCCGCCTCGCAGTCGAGGCGCCGGACGCGCCATCGAGACGCGGTACGAGCCTCCACCCCGAGCAGTGGTCCGTACGGGGATTACGAGAGCGGTCGATTCACGACAGCATAGTGGCGGCGTACGACAGAGCGGCGGCGACCAACCCGGCGGTTTACGGATTAGGATTTCTTGGGTTGTCACCCACCGAGTTCTATGGTTCGAGATTCGATGAGGATCCACGTGAGTTTGTCAAGCGATTCTAGGACCATGCGAGGTTCTTAGGGCATCGTAGATCGATGCATTATACTAGCTTCTACAGGATTCTACGCGATATTGCGTTGAACTGGTTTGAGTCATGGGTATTGTCGAGGGGTGAGGATGCTCTTCCAGCTGATTGGGAGGAGTTCACAGAGGCGTTCCTAGACCACTTCTTGCCTCCTGAGGTGAGGAGAGCCCGCGTAGATAGGTTCTTGACCTTGAGACAGGACGGGAGGACTATCAGGGAGTACACTGAGTTTGACTCCTTGGCGGATATGCACACACCATTGTAGGCGATATGAGGGCGATGGGTTCATAGATACGTGATGGGCTAGACCGTCACGATTACTGCTGCCCAGGAGTGGCACTTCAGCCGGGATGGATATTGCCAGATGCGGAGCATACGCCGCGGGATCGAGGCGAGAGGCGGGATCGGCTAGATTTGGGCGGCCAAGAGGCGAGACATCGGGTTCTCGAGCGATTTTAGGCGGCGGCCTGGCGGCAGACTAAGTCCACCTTCCACCCGGCTCGAGTGCTCCTTCCGCGGTTTTGGTAGAGGTCCGTCGCGAGGTTATTCGAAGCGGTCGTGGCTCGGGGCGTCGGCTTCGAGGCGAGACCGGCCAATCGAGACCACCTACCTCTCGGTGCGTTCGATGCGGTAGGTCTCATCCGGGAGAGTGCCGTATGGGTTCGAGATCATGTTACTCTTGTGGCGGCAGGCCATCCGGAAGGATTGTCCGTCGCTTAGGCGGCGAGCATTACGGTTCGGCCGGGAGTGCATTCTTTGAATCTTCATCTTCGATGGTTAGACGCCCGGAGCGAGTACTCACGGGCCAGCGAGCGCGGCGAGAGGTCGTGGTAGGGGTTCGATTCTAGCGGTCTCGAACCGCATATATGCTATGTCGATCAGCAGGACCAGAGGCGTCGCGGATGTCCGCAGTACATTATTGGTTTCTTCTTTGTGATGTTTATGCTTTGATAGATCCGTGTTCTACCTTGTCCTACATATCTCCTCATATTGCGGTGGAATAAGGATAGGCCCGAGTCCATAAGACCTTTTGAGGTAGCTACGCCGATGGTGATTGATGGTAATGGCGAGTGTATAAGGCATGTCTGTGACTATAGATAGCCGCAGACTCTATGCGACTTGATAGAGTTGGATATGACGGACTTTGATGTGATTATAGGTATGGATTGGCTAGCATCTTGCTATGCCAACGTGGACCGTAGGGAGAGATTAGTTCGGTTCGGTTTCGTGGCCAGTTATCGAGTGGAAGGGAATCTGCATCGCCAGGGGTAAGTTTATTTCTTACCTCAAGGCTGGAAGATGGTGCGGAAAGCGGTACATCTATCATATGGTTGGAGTATTCGACACCGGAGGTAAGTACCGCACCTTCGCCGGTCCGGCCGTTAGAGAGTTTCGGCGTATTCCCGGATGAGCTTCGTATCCCTCCCGAGGAGATCGAGTTGTGCATTGAGTTGGCGCGAGATACTCGACCGATAGCTAGTCCGCCATACTGAGATGGCACCCGCCGAGTGAAGGAGTTGAAGGACCGATTGAAAGATTTCTTTGGAGAAAGGCTTTATTAGGCCAAGTGTTTCTCCTTGGGAGCACCGTTGTTTGTAAAGAAGAAGGATGGGGACGCTGCGTATGTGTATTGATTCTGACGGTGAACAAGGTAACTATCAAGAATGTATATCCCTCCCGTGATTGACGATTTGTTTGACCCGATTGCGGTGCAAAGTGTTTTCAAGATAGACCCTGATGCAGGTTATCATCAGTACGAGTTAGAGAGATGATATCCCAAAGATCGCATTCCGGACCGTATGAGCACTATGAGTTGGTGATGTCTTCCGGGTTGACAACGCCCAGCGGTATTCATGGATTTGATGAATAGGTGTTGAGCCATTCTTGGATATGTTCGTTATAGTGTTTATTGATGATATCTTGGTGTATTCGCGCACGCACGGGAGCATACTGATCATTTGAGGCGGTTTTAGAGTCCTCGAGACCGGCAACAGATGCCAAGCTCGAAGTCAGTTCGTGGCGTCGGTGGCTTTCTTAGGGCATGTTATCGGGCGATGGTATTCGGGTTGATACAAAGATTGAGGCGATCAAGACTTGGCCTAGACCCACTACACCGGCGTAGTGCGGCTTTGGGCCTTGCAGTTATTATCGGAGGTTTGTGGAGAAGTTTGCTTCTATTTCACACCTTTGACTAGTGACTCGAGAAGGCGCTATGTTCCTGGACTGATACTTGTGAGAAAGTTTTGATTGCTAAAGGAGAAGTTGACGGCCGCCGATTCTTACTCTTCCGTAGGCTTAGATGGATACGTGGTTTATTGTGACGCCAGTGTCGGGCTTGGAGTGCGTCTTTGACGCAGACGGCAAGGTTATAGCATGCATCCCGGCGGCTTAGGAAATATGAGAAGAACTATCCCACACATGACTTGGAGTCGGCGATGATTCATGCCTTAAAGATGCAGAGACATTATTTATATGGAGTTCATGTGGACATTTACACAGACTACAAGAGTCTCCGTATATCTTCACGGCAGGAGAGGTGAACTTGCGGCGAGGCGGTGGTTGGAGCTACTTAAGGATTACGATGTTGATATTCTATACCACCCGGGAAGGCCAATGTGGTGGCGGATGCCCTAGTCGCAGATCGATGGGTAGTCCGTGCGATGTTCACCCAGAAGAGGATATGGTCCGAGAGTTACATCATCGCGAGCCTCGGGGTTCGTTTGGTTGATTCTCGATAGTGAGGAATTCGGGTTCGAGAGGTTGCGAGTCTTCTATCATCGGAGGTAAGGAGGCGGCGATGAGGATCCGATTTTTGCACGGCAGAGATGCATTTCTCCGTAGGAGAAGAGTCTATTTGGTAGCGCCGATGGGTGCTAAGATTCGAGGCGGTTGTGTGTTCCGATGTAGCGAGGACCGTCACCAGATTCGGGAGGCACACGGTGCTCGTTATTCTATTCATCCGGTCGACTAAGATGTACTCATGACCTCGGACGGGTATTGGTGGGATGGCCTAAAAGAGGGGCGTTGCGGAGTTCGTGGCACGTGCGAATTGTCGCCAGGTTAAGATTGAGCACCGAGCCGGAGGTCGCAGCCATTGATATTCCGACTTGGAAGTGGGAGGTGATAAATATGGATTTTATTACGTGGCTACCTACCACTCGTGAAGCGTGATTCCATTTGGCGATTGTCGACAGTCGATTTAAATCAGCCCATTTTCTTCCGAACGACGTTTCAGAGGACTATGCCCGATTAGATATTAGAGAGATTGTGAGACTGCACGGAGTCCCGGTGTCGATTATATCAGATAGAGGAGCCCAGTTCTCGGCTAATTTCTGGAGGTCTTTTCAGAAGGGATTAGGGACACAGGTGAGTCTCGACGCGTTTCATCCTCGTGATCGACGGACAGCCGAGCGCACTATCCGCATACACGAGGATATGTTGCGGGCTTGTGTTATTGATTTCGAGGTAGCCGGGAGGATCATTTACCTCTCGTGGAGTTTGCTTATAACAATAGCTACCATTCCAAGATTCGATGGCGCCATGAGGCCTTATACGGGAGGAAGTGCAGGTCACCGATAGGCTGGTTCGAGGTGGGAGAAGTTCAGTTAGTCGGGCCAGACTTAGTCCAGCAGACAATGGATAAGGTGAAGCTTATCCAGGAGCGGTTGTTGGCGGCGTAGTCGGCAAAAGTCGATGCATCATCGGCGTCGACACTTGGAATTTGAGATAGATGATTGGGTTTTCCTAAAGGTATCGCCCACGGCGGCGTGATGAGATTTTGAAAGAAAGGGAAGCTTAGCCCAAGGTACATCGGGTCAGACGGATTGTCCGTAGTGGTAGGCAAGGTTGCCTGAGTTAGATCTTCCGTCCGATTTGGAGGCGGTGCATCCAGCTTTTTCATGTGTCCATGTATGAAATGTATCGAGATCCATCTGTGAGTGCACCGGTTCAGATGTCCAAGTGACAGAGGAGTTATCATATGAGGAGAGTCCCATAGCGATACTCGATCGTCGTTAGACGACTTGGACGAAAAGACGTGGCTTCCGTCAAGGTCCTTTGGCGGAACGAGAATAGGGAGGAAATGACGTGGGAAGCAGAGGGTGACATGATGAAGAAGTACCCTCACCTATTTCCTATACCTCCAGGTAACCCACTTTCCTGCTTGTTAGCTTTGATTTAGCATTTACGCTTCAGTATGTTGTGGCTCATGGAGCTTCTTTATTTGCAAAAGAATGGTTAAGAGGGTCTATGTTGATGTTGTGATTTGAGCACGCTTGAAGGAACATTCGGGACGAATGTTTCTAAGGGGGGGAGAATGTTAGACCCCGTAGTTCTGACCCTACGTATGAGAGCGTACGAAAGCATGTAGGACTTAAATTTTCAAAGGATAGGTTGACGGATTATTCCGGGCGGGTTGTAGTCAACTTTGAGGCGGGTTATGACCCGATTCGTTGAGAGTTCCTAAGTATTTTAAAGGCCTAGGACGTAGTTCGTTGAGTCTTGATTCCAACGCAACCAACCGTTCGTCGATAGGGCGCCGAGTAGAAAGTTATGAGAGTTCAAGTTCGGCGCAGCGGGCGTAAATGCTCGTGCAAAGCGTGGGCCGCGCGCCAGATGCAGGTCGCGGCGCCAAAGTACCGAGAGGTCGCAGAGCGTAGCGGCAAGCGCCAGATGCAGGCCGCCGCCAAAGTTCGTGAGCTCGCGGAGCTACACCATGGCCGGCGGGCGCGCGCCGAGGCGGAAATTTGGGCGAAAAACTTAGAAAATCTGATTTTGTTTTAAAAGAGACCATGGGAGGTGACAAGTGTCCCCATCCGATTTTCTCACAGATGCAATATATTGACCAAGACTTGGTCATTGTCTATCTTTCATCTTCTCTCTCTCTCTCTCAAATTGCTCCCCCTTCTCTCTAAAAAACCCAAGAAAAATCTGAAAGTTAAGAACAAGAAAAGGAAGCTTGTAGCTAGCTTGTTGGCATTGTTGTGGTAGTGTTCTTGGCAAGGAAGCTAGCAATATTTGGAATAAGTTTTGGCTAAAACTTTAAGGTAACATTTCTTCCTTTAAACTTAGTTCTAGTGTTGCATGCTTAGAAGCAAGATCTTGTGGTAGTAAAATAATGCACTTAGAGTCTTTGCATGCAAGTAAATGTGGTTTGGATATGAAGAATGGGTTAAGAAGAACAAATGAGCTTATTTGTAGCCTAAAAACTACCTTAGAATTGTTAAGTGATTTGTTGTAAACTTATGAGGCGTAATTTTGTGTGAAATCCCTTTGAATTGTTGGATTGATCGAGCCTAAAATGTGGTGTTTTGATGATAATTTCGCCTTGAGAAAGGTGGCAAAGTGAGTAGAAACAAAGGAAATTCTTGATTTTTCTTAGAATTTAGTGACTTTGAACTTGGATTGTTCTACATTAAGATTAGAGGTTAATAAACGATCATGACTATTATAGGTTGAAATATTACTTATGTAGTTTGGACTTGGCAAGTGGATTGACCAAAGAGGTATGTGAAGCTTTCCTATCTCTTGAGCATGAATAGATGAAACTATGTAGTACTAGACGCACAAGATTTGGTGTTCTTACTTGTTTTGAGTATAAAATGACTTTTCGCTTTAAGAACGTATAAGTCCTCGTTAAGGGAAAAGTATGATTTTTACTAAAGTATAGAGTTAATATAACAACTTTATGGGAAGTTGGTTTATTAGCTTCATAAAAGGTTAATGGTAAGGATTTACTCTAAGTAAGATAATTGTACAAGAGGCAAATTGATTTAAAGGCATCAATTGCCCAAAGGCTTTTATGTATAAAGAAGAGTCACTTTTGAAAGAGTCAAGATGTAGTACTGGGTTAAATTCCTGTTCTTTATTAAAGATATGGTTAAGTGCCTTAAGTAAACTAAAATGAGAGAGTATGTGAACAAGACTAAAAAGAAGTTATAAGTTTTCTTAACTTATTATTATTATGATACGATGACGCTTGAGATAGGTAAGAGTATGTCCGGCGGGCAAGCCCCAAGATCGCCATACCACCTCCTTCAGTAAGAGTATGTCTGGCGGGCCACCAAGATCGCCATACCATCCGCTTGCAAAGAGTATATCCGGCGGGCGATCCAAGATCGCTATACCATCCGCACCAAAGATAAGAGTATATCCGGCGGCAAACCCCAAGATCGTTATACCATCCGCCCGGCAAAGAGTATATCCGAGGTACACCCAAGATCGTTATACCATCCGCTTCGTAAGAGTATATCCGGCGGGAAAGTCCCCAAGATCGTTATACCAATTGCCCGTGGATTTGCTACCCATGACGCGAGGAATACCTCACGCGAGTCCCATGGGCTTATGCGGTGAAATAATCCCACGCCGGCATGGTACACCGATGCGAGTGAGTACCTCACGCGGTCCACAGACTATGCGGGTGAAATAGTCCCTGCGAGTAGGGTGCTTATTGATACTACGCGAGGTACCTGCTTTGATCCTAAGTCCCCTATTTTACGCAGATTATATATATATATATATATACACTTGTCACTCTCATTGTTAGTAAGGCACAAGAAAAGGTATTTTATTGTCTTCATGACTCAAATTGCTTTTAGACTTACGATATCATATTACGATTTTCCCACTTTACATACTTGGTACATGTCGCATCGACTTCCTTCTGGGCCATGCTCACGCAGTAAAGGTAAGCGGATCGAGATCCTCGCTCTCAGGATCACTATCCCTGTCGAAGCTCCATTCTCCTAAGCTTATTTATCGGTACCTGATATTCCCGACGCTATAGGTATTTTGTACATCCAGGGTATGGCGGGCCCCGTCCCGCCACGCTTGTTATCTTTAGAGGTCCTGTGGCCACCTATATATTTTGGGCTATAAGAACCAGTTGTATTATAAATACTTTGTTTAAGTATGTTTATTGGGCATTTATCTACCGCCGCTTATGTTTTACCCTTTTTACGGTTATGTGTCAGGTTATGTTCACGCTATTCTCTCGACATATACTGACAGGTACCCCGCAGGTACTAGTCGCGCCGGCTCGGGTCGTGATAATGATGACATCAAGGCGCTGGTGTAAAAGTAAAAGAATATAATCGCTTCAACCTCGCGATCACGCCGCTGGGTGCTGGTTCTACTGCGATGCGAGCGAGTGGACCGACGCCGAGGCCGCCGCCAATCGCGGAAGGTTGGCCTCAACAGATTGCCCCGTCAGAAGAGAAAATCCACGCTGCGCTCCCGCCTCGCACGCTAAGACTTGGACAAATGGTTAGTGATAACTCAAGGCAAAATGATGATGCATAATTTTAAAGTAATGCAATCGCGAGCGTAAAAGGTTATCCCGCAAAATGTGATGCTCGGTTGACGCGATGCCGCAAACGCCGTGATTTTTCGACCTTACGCACGCGCGATTGTGAACGCGACATGTCGCCCTTGCCGCAAATGTACGCATTCGCGCAGTACGTGATATGCGTCATGATGGCGCTGCCGACTTGCCGGCCGATAACGCCGCTGTTCGGACGTACATTGCCGCCGGCGCCGCTGCAAACGCACGCCGGCGGTGTCGCCGCTCGACACACGCCGATAACGCCGTTCCGACGTGTCGCCGGCCGACGCCGTCGCAGACGCAACGCCACGGTGTCGCCGCCGACACACGCCGGCGTCGCTGCTCGACATAATGCCGCGCCGCTGCGTGTACGCACGCGATGACGCCGCGTTCGGACGGTTGCCGCCGGCGCCGCTGCGTAGACGCAACGCCGATGATGTCGCCGCTTGACATACGCCGGCGACGCCGCGTTCGACGGCCGCCGGGCGCCGCTGCAGATGCACGCCGATGTCGCCGCTGCCGACATAATGTTGCCGGGCGCCGCTGCGGTGACGCAATGCCGATACATCGCTGTTCGGACGGTTGCCGCCGGCGTTGCGCAGACGCACGCCGGCGATGTCGCTGCCTTGACATAACGCCGATAACGCCGCCGCTCGGACGCATTCGCTGGCCGGGCGCCGCCGCGCACGCATGCCGGCGATGTCGCCGTTCGACATACGCCGATAACGCCGCTTTCTCGGACGTGTTGTTGTTGGCGCGCTGCTGCACGCACGCCGGCATGCCGCCGCTCGGACATACGCCGATAACGCCGCCGTCGGACGCGCCGCCGGGCGCCGCCGCGCGGACGCACGCCGACGGTGTCGCTGCTGACACACGCCGATAACGCCGCCGCTCGGACGATTGGCCGGGCGTTGCTGCGCGCACGCCGACGGCGGTGTCGCGTTCGACACACGCCGATAACGCCGCGTTCGGACGTATTGCCGCCGCTTCCTCAGAATAAATGCCCCGCAAGCTGAGAAGACATTAGTGTATACCGCTTAAATGAAATGGTAAACACATACGGAAGTGCAATTTTACGGGTAGATGTCGTCTCGCCACGCCGTATGAATATCGAGATGTCGCCCTCGCACGGACACGCAACGCCGCCACCGACGAATTGTCATGACGCCTTCGCTGCGCGATGCCTTGGTCGCAAATTTGACTTATGCCCACGCCGTGTGCTAGACTTTGTCGCGGCGCTTGAACTTTGGATCGTGGATTGTTGTCGCTTCTTTCTCGCCGCCGCTTGTCGCTCCGCCAATACGAAGAAACTTTTCGCCGTATTTTCTCGCTTTGGCTATTGCGCTATCTCGCTCGCCGACATGAAAAACTCGCGCCAAAGAAAATTTGTGAGTTTTTTCGGGGGTCGATTCAGATCTGACTTTTGCCGCCTTGTCCTCGATGTCCGCGTTCGCCTCGCTCGGTTGGCAACCCCGCTCCGACCTTCGAGATGTTCAAGTTGCCCCAAAAGCATTTTCTAAAATGAAATGTTTTCATGAAGTATGCACAAAACATCTTTAGAAATAAACATTTATATGACATGCGAAATGTAAAAGCCTCGCCTAATTTGCCGAATATGACACGTGATTTCACCAAACGAACATCTTTCGAGTCCTTGTTATTGCCTTTCTTCCGCGCGCTGTTGCCTCACTTATGTGTCACGCGCGAACTTAACTTCGTGATGAATTTCTCATATCGCTTTTAGAATGACCCAAACCCTTCGCTCAGAGACAAACGGGAAGATTCCTAACTGCGCGACCGCCGATTTAGGCCGCCACGTATCCCCACGCAGGAATCAGTCATGACGTAGCTTCATTACAAGCAAATTGGGTAAAATTCTAAAGTGGGACCGGCCGATATGGCCGCCACGATTCACCGCGGAATCAGTCATAACGTAGTTCGACATTACAAGTAAAGGGCTTTCTAATTTGCGCGCGATAATTTATACGGGCTCTACGATATCCCACCGAGGAATGCAGCCTTTTACAATGTAAAGGGGATTACATGGAAAACAAATACTCCTAGACGTAATATCTCTTCATCAGATCTCGCGTGATAGCCTTGGGCCATACTCGCCATCCATCTCGGGCCTAAGATTGTGAGCCCTCCACTTAAAACTCGATGAACCATGTAGGCCCTGCCAATTGTGGCGAACTTTCCTTTAGCTTCACTTTGATTCGAAATATGCTTTCAAAACCAATTGTCCCGCTTGAATAACCTTGGCCTTACTCTCTTGTTAAAAGCTCTAGCTATTCCCGCTTTGATATAGCCGCCCATGACAGATTCAACCTTTTTCACAATCAACATCAATCGCTTCATAACGATCTCAGATTCACTGGCCGCCAACTCGCTTCGATGATTCTCAACGATGGTATTTCCACCTCTCGCTGGTAGCACGCTTCGTTTCCATACACTAAAAGATACTTCGCGCCCTAGAAGTTCGGATTGTGGTGCGATAACCCAAAAGCGCAAAAGGCAAATTCTCGCCAATGTTTGTAGCCGATCATCTTGCGCAATATCCTCTCGATGTTCTTGCTGGTCGCTTCATCGCTTCCATTCATCCGAGGTCGGCACGGAGTGGAATTACGCGAGTGATCTTGAAATTTCCACATATCTCACGCATCAAATTATCGCTGAGATTGGTTCCGTTATCGGTTACAATTGATTCGAACCCCAAATCGCAAATGATGTTGTTGCGAACGGTCGACCACCACCTTTTCGCCACCGACCGCGTGATGACGCTTCTACCCATTTAGTGAAATAGTCAATCGCTACGAGGATGAATCTGCGCCCATTCAAGCAACGTTCGATGGGCCGATGACATCCATGCCCTAAGTCGCGAACGGCCAAGGAGAACTTGTCACATTAAGCTCACTGAGGCACTCGAATCAAATCTCCATGAATCGCATTGCCGACATTTCGCACAAAGCGATACAACTGCTTTCCATCGCCATCCAAAAATAACCCGCCGCAGAATCTTTTCGCCAAAGTGAAGCCGCTCATACGAGGTCCACACGCCCCTCCGTATCTCTTCTACTAGCTTGCTCGCTTCTCGAGCATCGACACATCTCAATAAGCCCAGATCCGAGTCCTTCTATACAATTTCCCACTCAAAAAGAAATGATTTGCTAGTCTTCGTTGTCTTCTTCGACGCTGTTATGCCTTCCGATATTCTCCGCTTGAGGTACCTTTCGATGTCATGGTACCACGGATTGCCGTCTGCTTCTTCGCCTATACGAGCAATAAGTCCGCTGCTCCAAAGACACTCACCGTGATCGATCGATGTAATTCTTGTCCGATGTCGAATCACGGAGGATAAGGTTGCCAACGCACAATAATTCGCTCGATCCTCGAATATGCCTAAATTCTATGTGGGTCAACCTCTTCTCGTAATTCTCACGCAAAATAGGTAGGGAAGTATCTTCATATTCTTGGTTGCCCATTCACCATGTACCGATGGATCAAGAAGTCCAATCACCTATGACCAGCACTTCAGATGTCCATATCTACGCCATTCTCGAGCCCCAATACGCAAGCTTCATATTCCGCCATATCGCTGGGTGCATGGAAACTGAAGCCATGGAAATCTGATAACGCCGACTGCTTCAAACCAAAATCGCTTCCAATGCCGACTTTGAAATTTGCCGCCCATCAAAAACATCCTCCAACCCGTAATCCTCTCGAGATATCTTCTCCGACAAACAATACCTCTTCATCAGAAAATAGGTTCGGCGGCTCAGATTCTCATCGATCGGGTTCTCGAAGATGATCGCCTAATGCCCGCCCTTTTACGCCTTCGCGTGATTTAGACGATGTCAAACTCGCCAACATAATTTGCCATTTCGCTAGTTTTCCGCAGCACGGGCTTCAAGGATTTACTTGCCGATCCATCCGAAATAAGATAGTGTACGCCGATAGATAATGCCCGAACTTCGACGACCTAAGTTAATGCGCAGCAAGTACGTCTAGCAGAGTATAACGAGCTTCATACGCCGTGAATTTCTTACTCAAATAGTATATGGCCCGCTTCCTTTTTCCTCGCTTTCATCGTGTTGCCCCAACACGCATCCGAAAGCATTTTCTAACACGCATAAATAGAGTAGCAAAGGTCTCCTGCTCGTGGTACTAGAACCGCGATTAGAAAGGTATTCTTTGATTCTCACAAAAGCTCGCTGGCAACTGCTGTCCACTTGGTAGTCAGATCCTTTTCAATAATTTGAATATCGTCGCATATCACAGATCTGGCGAACTCACTGATGTAGTTGAGGCGCCAAGGAAACTCATCACGCCCTTTTGCTTTTCTAGGAGGTAACTCGATGGCTTTATTTTGGCGGTCTAGCTCAATCCTCTCCCCGCTCACTATAAAACCCAACAGCCTTCCCGCTGGAACGCCGAACGCGCACTTCAAGGTGCGTGGATTCAACTTCGTTATACCGCCTTAGTCGTTGGAAAAATTTCTTCAAGTTTGCCAAACGGTCCTCCGCTGCGATTTGACGACGACGCCGCCCACATAGACCTCGATTTCTTTATGAATCGCGTCATGGAAGATGGTGGTCATGGCTCATGTAGGTGGCGCCGCGTTTGAGACCGAACGGCATAACTCGATAATAGTACACCTTCCGTAGTGAATGCCGCTTTTTCGCGCCCTCTTCGCCATATGGATCGATGATAGCTCGCAAAGCAATCGATTTAACGATCAGAGTTCATGCTTCGCACAATTATCGATGAGTATATGGATGTTAGAAGAGGAAAGTCATCATTCGGGCTGGCTCGCTGAGGTCTCTGTAATCCACGCAGTACTGACCTTTCCATCTTTCTTCTTTACCGCACGATATTTAAGCAACCAAGTAGATACTTTGCAACTCGAATTACCTTTGCCTCAAACCGCAGACACTCTTCTTTGACCTTCAAACTCATGTCCGGTTTGATCTTTCTCGCCTTTGTTTTACTTGGGAAATAAGATGGCTCAATAGGTAGCAGGCGACGATGTGCGTACTCAACCTCGCATGTCCTCATATGATCAAGCAAACACATCGGTCGCTTCGCGAGCTCAATTAATTCCTTCTTCCGTGTGACGCGAGCGGGCGCCGACTCTAGTCTCTTTCACTGCCTCATCGCCTAAGTTTATTAACTCGCTTCTTCCAAATTTGGTTTAGGCCTATTCTCAAAGTTTTCCTAGCTTGGCTAAGTTCGATCACATGCATTCCTCTCGTTCCTGTGGTTATGCTCGCCATTTGAACTTTGTTCGTTGGTCTCATTACACGTCATATTCAAGTTATCAATGTGTTTATTAATATGATCGCCAAAAGAAAAATGCTTAAAGAATTTAATTTTAACGCAAACAAAATCTTTTAAAAAGTCGCAAAATGTCCCGAATTTATGATGAAAGTAAAATTGCGAGATTAAAAACATATTAAGAATCATAAAACGCATGTCTGCTTTCTTTCTAGATAAAAAAGGTCACACATCGCTGTAACTAATCATAAATTCTACCAAGCTTCTGACGGTCGACAGGGTGCAAGTCCAATTATTCAGCCGATCCATGCTCCGCATCCCAAATGGCGAGCTCCTCCTCGCGATCTCTCGCGATCATGCAACAATCGCCTCATCATCACCTATGAACAGATTCGAACCCCGCCGCAAGATCATCCGGCCATCTTCTCGCATCCTGACGGTGTAGGCTTTGACGAATGACCGACTCAAGGGCGGAATGGGCGCGCAGCAAGGGAATGTATCCCTTCTTCCGAGGTTCGTGGTCATCAAATCCTTCAAGTGGTCGTACCCCAAACCAAAAGTGTCTCTTCCCAAACAACCGATAGGCTCGCGATCCCCTTCATATCGACTCCAAGACCTCGCCGCTCAGATTCATTTCTTAACATTTCTGGCCACCATTTCGGAGAACGCGGCACTGCAATGGCCGGACCCTACTTGCTCTCTTGATCTCATTAATATGAAACCGAACCATCCGATCAAGCCACGCCCTCTATGACGTGATTGCATAATCGCTGCTGATGCTCCCTTTATCTCCAAATACTACCACTTCACCGTGATTCCATATAAACTTTGCACTCGACGCAAGTGGACGGATCGCATCAAATTTCACGGATCCACTCCGCCTTCCTATCAACAAAGTTGTAACATGTAGCAATATCCAATATTTGAAATTCCACAACGAATTCGCAGTCCGATCCGCGCTGTAGGTCCATCACGCCGACTTCTATGGACTCGGCCAAACCTTTGACTGATATGACTTTCACGAATTTCCTTACATCGCTTCAATTTCAACAAAGGTCGCCATGGACAAATGTCGACTACCGAGCCTCCATCAATCAAGATCGTTGAAACAATCTTGTCGCGACTTGGATGGTGATATTCAACGCAAGGTTGTGTCCGACGCCTTCACGTAACTCGTCATCGTGAAAGGTGATTCCGCGCCTCTAGTACTGTCCGACCAAAGTCGCCAAGTTCCCGTCATGTACCTTCGAACGATGATCCTTCAACACCTCCATCAACGCAAATTGTGAGGCGAGAATGCATTAACAATGAAAGTAGAGAAATACGCGTCAAGTTTTTTAATCGCTTCTACGATTTAATACTCTTTAGCGGGCATCTTCCTCCAAAATTCCTCGATTTCACCTCTGCCACGGCTTCTTTGGCGGTGCCTCCTGGCTGCCTCTATAGGTGTAATACCTCCGACTGGTTATACCGCAATGGTGACTTCTATGACCCGCTCCCACTTTCTCCGCGATCCATCTTGACGGTGGCCCTTCCCGCGCCGAATAATCGTGGATTGAACCTTTATGTCTCGGCGTGCCCTTTCCAACTCAAATACCGCTTTCTTTCGAGGATCGCGGTGGCGACGCAAAGCGTATGTTCGACTCTTCCTCACTTCAACCGACGATGGTTCCTCCAAGTCAGATTCCTCATCAAGGGCTATCATGCACATTGGCGCTGCTGGTTTGGCAAGGGAATATCATGCACGCTTAGCGCGATCCTTCACCAACTACTCCTTCTTTGATCAACTCTTCGATTTTGTCCCCGAGGTGTAGCAACTTCCGGTCATGCCCTGGCTATCGGGAGTGATACGCACGGGCCGCTTATTCTCATCATACCATCTTGGGATAGGGCTAGAATCCTCCCGAATTGGTCGATCAAACCCGCAGCCTTCGTTATATCCGTACGGGTTCACCACGTGCGGGTTCGACGGTCTTCTTCAAAATTGTATTTCGTCCGCGCATTGGGTGCTCTATGTTGGGCGGGCTTGATGGGTGGGTTGATGCGGGTCGATAAACGGGTGCTCGGGAAGCGCATATATGGGTTGCGCGTGGTAGATGGGGTGCGGGGTAGGTGTATAGTGAGGCGTGAAGTTTCGTCACGCGTGGTAGTACGGGGTTTGATAAAGCTGGTTCGTATGTTATGAATGCTTCGTTTTGCTTCTTGTACAAACATGGAAGGAAGTCATTCTTTCTTCCTTGAAGTACCCCGATCGCCTCGATCAATCGCCTTATCGGGTTGCTCGCAATGCCGCCACATTCGTAATCCGCCGCTTTAATACCTTCTTCTACGGTCACCCATTCGACAACCTCGCAAAATTTCGCTCACGACGCTTTATCATCCGCTCATAATAGGTCAGATCCTTCAAAGATTGTACAAATAGTGGTCATCTCACTCTCCACTGGGTGGTTGTACTTTGTCGCCTCTGACGCCACCTCACGCGTACTCTAAAGTTTCCGTAGACTTCTTTTCCAACTTCATTAGATGTAACCTGCCCACCGGCTTACGTGTTGAATCCGAACTGCTCCACAAAGTCTTGGGCCAATGCATTCCAACTATGCCATTTACGCGATCTCAAGCAGCGTACCAATCTATTGCCTCGCGGTTAAGCCGAATGAACAACTTCATGATGACCACTGGTTCTTCCCTACCCGATCAACTTGTCGCAATATGATCTCAAGTGTGCGAGGATTTCCTTCCCATCAAATAAATCGAACTTCGCACCTTATATCCCACCGCGCTTCCACATCCGACGATGCAAAGATCTTCATAATCTAATCTCTTCGTGACCTTTATCCGATCGCGATGCCACGAACCGCTTCTTTCAGTGTGAATCTCTGCCACGCCATCGCCCATTTTGGCTCTGACTTCCCTTTCCATTTCTTCAGAATGATCCACTTCAAAGCGGGGACAGTAAAGGTTGGGTTTCAGGTGTTAGCCGTGCGGGTGGTCTGGCTGGGTCGTAGTGGGTATGGTGCGCGGGCATTGGTTGGCTTGGTGATTAGGGCTGATTATGGTGAAGTGAGTAGGCGGAGGCGAGGTATACGGGCGAGAGGATCATTTGAAGGCGAGGTTGATGATCGGTCAAGCAGGAGATCGGGTCAGAATCGCGCTTTGTGGAGTTTTGGGGATATGCGCGCTGAGGTCGATTCGGGCGGTTCGAGATAGTGGCCCTTTGCTCGCATGGGGTATTCAAACTGATGGATAGGTTGGTCGATTCCGTAGCCTCTCCATCTCAACTCGCATATCGCTAATCGTCATGCAGCAATGAGCAATACATTCTTCCGATCGTGATATTCCTCCTTCAAGTTTCGCTACCGACAGGATAATTCCTAAACCGTTCGGCCGCACGCCCCGAGCTACCATATCGCCATTTCTTGCCTTGATCTGAGTGTGGATGCTCCGACATTGTTGAGTCAAATACTTAACCGACCTTGGGGAAGATGATAAATCTTTCTAAAAATGCAACAAACAAGGTTAGCATAAAGCACATAATTTGCGGTATGTATCGCATATATTGCACATAGCACATTCAAACGCTTCCTAACACGTATGGGGCCTCTTTCGCGTGCAGGTAGGCCTAAACGCCATATATGCGATAATGATGGATCGTCCGAGCTATCGGAAAAATGCTTTTATTGGGACTAAAAATCATTAAATTGCAACAATGAAATGTTAAAACTAAAGATCTATTCCTAACGCTACATTATCGTTGGCGAATGTAACGCTGGTGTCATAGGCCTCGCTCCCCGCATCTTTCAAATAACGCATGATGTTTTGAAGTTGGTCCCACCTCTCGTGGGGAACGGTGTTGTTCCCTGTCCGCACTTACCCAATCGGGTCATGTCGATATCCTCGAAACCTTGCTTGCCTTGGGGCTCGGACCGCTAGAATCTTCCTGAACCACGCACGATTCAAAGCGCACTCTCCCCGCCTCGTATTTGACATCTATTTTCTCAACGCTGTTCCATTCTTCAAGGATTTGCTTCTTTCGGGAAAGTGTAATTTGCCCCAAACGCCGACTCCAATCCTTCATGTCCGATTGAGCGGGATTACTTTCTTGACCAATCGCGAGTACACGCAATCTGAGCATATGGTCAAGTCCCTTAATCCGATGAGCTCGATGTAATAACGGTCCTCTCGCTTACATAGGCTTTGTTGATACGGGATAGCGCCGGGTACCTCCATTGCACTTGTCACGCGCGATGCCGAAATTCATACTAATCCCTAGTACCGACGCTAAACAAACCGCTTTCATCCGTCGAAACTTACAATCCTATAATCATTGCTAAAACAAATGTCCTCATTATATTCGATCGCCGCCAGGGATAGTGTTCCATGGCCCACATCCGTAAGATGAGATTGCATCCTCGAAGAAATTGGTTTCTCGCTTGCATTTTCCTAGAGCTCAAATATCTCGCCTAGAATCATGGGAACCAAAGTAAGTTGCGTGCCATTAATGCCTTCAAACCATCCGGTCACGTAACATATGCAGTATCGATCCGCCCATGTTCAAGGGGAAACACTAGAGTGCCTAATAGAGCAACGGTGAATGCGGTATGTCGCCTAGTTTTCCATTGTCCTGCATCGCAAGAAAACTCCTTTCGAATGACTGATAGCTATCTTGGCGACCATATCTCTCATCTGAGATAATCTAGGAAACCCAATTGTTCTCGGCAACGGAGTTCCTTTGTGTTTTTTAGGCCCATGTAATGCAAGAATCTCTTTCAGTTGATTATAAGGATGATTTGTCCTCCGCTCGTAAGCTAGGCTCGTGAAGTAGTTGATCTCTCCAACGTGGGGTGAGTTCAAGTCTCAAATCTGAACATCGCCTTATCCGATCCTCAATTAAGGCCCTAACTATATGTTGATCCGAGCGATGTCAAACAAAGCCGCAGACAACCTAATTTGCTTCGATAATCATTTTATCTGCCGCCGAAATTCTCCCACCAAACCTTTAGCTTTGTCGAACACCGCTTACCATTCGACCTCCCGATTATCGGAATACCGCCATCCTATACATAAACGTATAAAATGCAAAAATTTCCCAATGTTAGCATGTCACGTTGGGCTCGGATTCGCCCATTAATATCACGTAGCACATAATATGTTGTTGGTCGTTGGGTCGTGAGAAACCCTTCGACAATCGGGCTCTCCTAATTGTGGTGTCGATACAAGGACCGACCCACCTAAGGTAAATGACGCATGACTTAGTATGAAGGGTGGTATAGCTCTATCCTGAGTTGCTAAGATTTGGCTTTCTAGACGCAAGGTTCCCGAGCGGACAACTCGAGTGAGAAGGCTACGCGGCCACCGGTTAGACCTGGCACTCCACGTATATTACCAACTCTCCTAAATTTGGATTTTGAAGAAAGAATTTTGTCGATGCACCCAAGGCACTCGCATGTAGTGTGTGTTTGTGTGAATTTTCCAGAGTGGAAGAAATATGAGCGGAATGCCAGTTTAAGGAAAGCAGTAAAGCATGTAGCAATTAAACAGTTAAACATACAAAATTAAGCGAGCAATTTTAAGGCATTTAAAACAAACAAATAAAGCTAAGCAATAATAAACCTAGGTTTGTTATGGTCAAGAACCTAAAATCCCCAGCGGAGTCGCCATTTCTGTCGCGCCCATTTTCGGCCGCGGCATTTTTTAAATAAAAACTCCTGCTTAAATAAAAAGGTTAGAAAATAAATAATAAATGCTAAAATGTTTAAAAGAATGCTAAAAATGTTAAAAGGGCTTAAAGATGTTTAAAACAAAAAGTGCTAAAGTGTTAAAAGTGTTAAAAAGGTGCTAGAATATAAAAGGGGGCTAAAGGTGCTAAATGCTAAAGGGTTGCTAGGGAGTCGCCACCTAATTAATTTGGGGTGAATTAGGACACCTAAATGTTTAACTAGTTTAAAGTAAACATTAACTCCATTTTAATGGTCTGCTAAACTTAATGAGATTCCGTGCGGTTCTTTATTAATCTAGAGGGAAGGGTTAGGCATCCTCTAAGATCCGCTAACTTGCTGTCCCGCCAAACCTAGGGTTAATTATTATACTAAGAAAATGCATGTTTTGAAGGGTTTTTTAAGAAAGATCTTTGTAAGGAAAAGATGTGTTCTTAATAAAAGAAAGTCAGAAGATTTATCTCAAAGCCAAGGTTAGTTTGCATGAGAATATCTATTCATAAAATACTTTAATAAGGTATATATATTGCATAGCCTGATTATAGTGCAAAATATTGATTATGGCAAAAGATACGTTTATGGAGTATACCTAGATTTCATAATTAGATATGCAAATTAAATTGTTAGGCAAAAGTTTAGACATGCATGTTAAGCCCTAAAGTAAGTAATTAGAAGTGTATTTCTGATTTCAAAACTACCCGTCTGATTTATTTATATAAAGAGATAATTATTTTATGTCTCCTATTAATTACAAAGTTAGATAAAAATTACAAATAATAAAATAAAAGACATGAATGAGACAAGGAGATTTAGAGAGTAAAAGGAGTTGAGATGGATGACGACGTCATCTTGTCCTATTTTTGTCTTAGTAGTGCTGAGGCGGGAATATGAATGCGGATGCACATAGATGCGGGTCGTTATTTGAAGTAGCTCCTGCTGAGTCTCGCAATGAGACTCTTCGTTTACCTCCGGTGCATTTCATGTAAAAATAAGGAAGATAAGGATTAGTATATAATCTAACAATATAAATGGACATGTGCATATTATAGCTATCATTCAATTCCACACCCTAAAAATAATAGGAGTTGACAAGTGCCTAACGTTATTCAAATTAAATCGGCTTTTATGTAATCGAAAAGAACCAACATCGCACTGCTTGATTTTCGATTTTAGAGCAAGCATACACAATCACATTTGGGCCACATTAATTATACTAATACTTTGAAGGATAACCCGATTTGGCCTTAATAACTATATCAGCCCAACTACCTGTGACAAAGAACAAAATTTTAGGAGCGTATGGAGACATTTGGACCTAAACCTACCCCTAGAAATACTATTCATGCGGTTGCTGGCTCGAATACCAAAGGAAACACCAATATTTCTGACTTATGTGACAAAGAATAAATGGCATACAACAAACTAGGTAAATAACTCGCTGCTTATGTATTTGATTCATTTATCACAACAAAGGTAACATCTCGATGACCTATTCTTAGCCTATTCCAAGATATATATTGTTGCGCACCATCCCGCATCGATAAGAAAACATTACAAGCAAAGCTACACGTGACCATTTAAAACAACACATAAAGAAGACTTACATACTTTCTAATTCATACAGAGCATACCACCGCTAAGCAAAGTTGTTAAGAGACAACGCACATAGTCTAAGCATAATTTAACTACTACAGTGCACACACTTTTAACCATACGAAGTAAGCCTCAGATCTTGAAAGTACAAGTTGATGGTAAGAGGCTCAAGACGTGAAACCAACTCAGCAAAGAAAGCCAATGATTTAGGAAATATGGCGATAAAGCCAACACGACACATTCCAGTTTATCGTTACATTACTAAGAAGACCAACATGGAATTGCACAACGACAACCAGTAGTTGATATCTCATAATATGCATTAACAATAAGTTGTTTAAAAAGTGAGGCACAGATCTGACTGCATTAACTATCATGTCCAAAGCTGCAATAATCTAATCGAATGTATTTCATACTTCTAGTTACACAAGTTCTTCCCTATGCACTGGGGATATAAATACACTATTTCTGGATTGGTATAAGTATCATAACATTGGCAAATATAGTCAAAGAGCATTACAATATTCATACACCCACAAATATCACACGAAATCTAGTTAAAGGGGTGATGAGTTTCTAGTCATCATTAAATGTAAATCTAATCAATAACCCGAGGCAAGACTATATCCGGGACTTTAAGCAAACGGCTCAACATTCTATTCGCACACTAATGAACACATAAACGTAAATGAATCCAAACAAGACACATGTTTAATCATACAAAACACACAAGAATGTAAAGCGAATAAGAAGAATTGGTTTACCTTCTCCGCAACGAACCGAGGCATCAAGTCGATGGTCCGCTTTCGGAAGGCTTTAACGCGGTGGAAAGAACGAGTCTTTACTCCAATACGGCTTCGATTGATAACGGAGGGTTCTTGAGAGTGAAATCTTATGTGGATTCGATCTTACGCACGACCGCTTGCCCTCCTCGATCGATGCCTCAAGTTAATGAACACCGTGATATATAGTTCTTTTGTGAGTTACGATTTTGTAATGATTCATGATTTTATCGCGATTTGGTTATGATTTGCATCGATTCGAGGATTATTCGTTTCTTAAGAAGCGGTAGCTTTGATTTGGGGCTGATTTTGGTATCGTTCTTGTTATGGTAAATTAATATTCTAGGAGAAGATTCGGTTTTGGCCGTTCTCGCCATGGCAGCTTAGGAAAGCGAAACGTGAGATTTGGTCGCGATCTCGCGATTTAGGCGTATGGGTAAGGGAGGCGGCGAAAAAAAAGCCTAGGGTTCTTCTTTGGTTTTTTTGTTTCTTTCGTTCGTGGCGAAGGGAAGCGGCGGCCGGCGGCATGCGTTGCGCTCGCCAATGGTGAGAGGAATAATGGGGGTCAAGAGGTCGTCTGTGTATAAGGAAGAATAAGGAACAGTCACGGCGCAGGCCGAGTATAAGTATGAGCCGGGTCATGCAGACGCCTTCTAGAGTGTAGTATTTAATTAGGTGGACAAATTAATAGGTATCGGGCTTTAATTAGGTAGTTTTAATTAGGCTTTAATTAGGTATTTAATTCTAGGAGTTAATTAGTGACAAAGTAATTAATAAATTGTGATTAAATTATCTAATTGTTATAAAATAAATGCGTGTGTTATTTAATTAATGCTTAATGCTCTAGAGTGCTACTATTAAAATCTTATTATTGCATTATTATAAGTTAAATTAAAATTAAAATTGAGTCTAGATTAAATTACTTAAATGCTAAATGAGTATGATATTTAAGAATCGTTTAAAGCTTTATAAATGCGGTGCTATTAAATGCATATATCAGATTAAAATTGATTTTTAAATTACAAATGATTACTAATAAATGCGGCTATGCTACCTGACACGACGTTATCGCCAAATTATTTATTTTATGCGTTTATTAATTATTCAAGAATTACGACAAAGCTTAAAGTTAATAAGTGCGGGCGCGGGACTCTAAATGCTTAAGACTTTACGTAAGACGCGATGCCATTATTAAATTAATTATTTATGCCTGTATTTATGTTTTATTGTTGTATTTTATTATAAAAATCCCTAAAAATTATTTTACAAAATTAGTGTAATTTTATGGTTAATGGCTGGACGGGAGGGTCAAAATTGGGTGTCAACACTCTTTACCTAAAAGGTTTCCATAACCTTTCCTACCTACATAATCTCTAACCCTTTACCTAAAGGATTCTTGGGCTATAAATAGTCTCTACATCATTAGAAGAATCCACTCATTCTCCATCCTACATCCCATTCTCCATCCATCACCCATCCCATTCCACCATCCACCATTCTATTCCATTTCATCTTGTAAATATTCCACAACACAATCTTTGGATGCTAGAAGGCTTGGAGACTCGTTCTTGAGTATTTTCTTTTCTTTCTTTTTGCTTTAATTATTTCAGTTCATGTATGGAGATTGTATTAGTTCTTAGCGTGACTATGGCTAGGAGATAATTACTTTATTAGGTGTTTCCTTGTGATTCACTTGAAACTCTATTCATGAATTAATATATTAGTTTGGTTTCTTCTTCACTTATTTAAGATTTATTCAATAGTTGTTTTGATTGCTTGATAATTAATTGATCACTAGTTATCATCACTTATATGATTTCTAATCAAAAGCCGAAAGGGGAGATTGTGAATATGCTATAGTTGAATAAATATAGGTTAAATCGTGGACGAAAGTACCTCGATACTTGTGTAGCTTAATAGGTTATTGCTCTTAATCCTCCTTTGTAGTCAATCTTGTCACCGAAAGGTAGAAGGGTTCTTCATTGGGGTTGAGTGTTTATATTACCTTAACAGGAGTATAAAACGGTCTAGTTAACCTGCTATCTTAACGTAGGAGAAGAAGTTAGTCTAATTGTATTAAGGATTGAATAGAGTGGATAATTGATGATCTTGGAAGCCCTAATTCTCCATCATAACTGATTTAAATCAAAGTATTTTCATAATTAGTTTATTTTCTGCATTATTAGTTTAGAATTCCAATTCAATTGACGTTAACCAAATATATACCATAGGATAGATAATCGGTACTTGAAAACCAGTCCCTGAGGACGATATTCGGTCTTACCTAGACTATATTACTTGTCACGATACGTGCACTTGCGTAAGTGTGCATAAATCGTGCATCAACATACATACTAGAGATCCTCAGGACTTTTCAGGGTTGTAATGTAGGCTTAGGCAGGGGTAGGCAAGAGTAGGCACTTAGGTTCAATTTACGTACCATAAGCGTTTTTCTCATTCAACCGTTTTGTCCTTCTTTTTGGTATTCTTTTCAGTTCATACCTATCATTCCCCTTTTTTATTTTTGAGAGCATGAATCAATTCATATAGGCACCCCTAAATTTAAGTTTTTACGTTCTTTTTTATTGGGGTGCGTCAATTTTCACTCTCTTTTGTGTTTCTTTTTCACTCTTTTCATCACTTTATTCAATTACTGTTTATGACACATGAGGGAATCATGAGGTGTCAAAGAAAATAACTTATTTTAGGCTCAATGGGGCTGACTAGTTGTACTATTTAGTGCAAGGTAGACAATGAATGGTAAGAAGGGCTAGCAAAGAAATGCCTGAATCATCTCCCAAACATGTACATCTTAACTATTTCACCTCAAATAACAAGCAAGCAGACTTCACAGACATTTTTCACTTGACAACACATAGGCCTCAAATATTCCAAATAATCAGATTTTCATGAATTTTTGGCATATCTAACTTAAGCACGCAGATTTTAGCTTCTCATTCCATTACATTATCTCACTTAGTTCACTAGGCGTTCCAAATAAGCACAGCATGCATGATCTTAAAATAAAATAAAAAAATTTGACTCACATAAAACACAAAAACAACAAAAGACTCACAAAAATAAAATAAAATGAAATCCCCCCCACCCCAAACTTAAACTACACATTGTTCCAAATGTGTAAAAGACTCAAAAATTAAAATGGGATGACTTACAGACATACAACGGCTCAAAATGATGGTGGTGGCGGCGAATATTGCATTGAGACGGTATCTGTGGGAGGAGATTTGGCGATTCAGGACCTTTTTATTTTTCGGAAGTAGCTAATTGGCACCGCAGTTCTGCATAGTGGCACCACGGTGCTTAATTTCCTACGACCTCTCTGATCTTCTGGCACCGCGGTACTGCCTGATGGCACCACGGTGCCAAAAGTACTGTGACCCTTCTGATTATTCGGCACCGCAGTATTGCGTAATGGCACCGCGGTGCTTCCCCGATTATGTATTTTTCATCCTTTATTCGTGCTTAGTGTCCCATTCCTTCACCTGGCTTCACAACACAACAAAAATATATCAAAAGTGAGACTGTTCTAATTAAACTAAATTGCATATTTTAAAAATTGGGTTGCATCCAAGTAGCGCTTTATTTAACGTCTTGTAGCCGAACGCAGGTTACTTAATAAATCATTGGGGTATTTTAACCCCACTACCTATCCATTTCAAAATTATCCTCCTCTTTCTTACTCTGTTTTTCTTTTCACAGGAGGGGGTTTAGTAAGGCTTACCTGTTCGACGTCTTCCATGACATTCATTTTTGTTTCAGTATTCTTGCTGACCTGTGGGTTCACCGCTGTATGAATGATCTCTCTAGCTTTGTCCTGTGCTGGCTGAACTGATGTGTCAACTGTGCTGACAGCAAAACACTTGTTGATAGCTTGGGATTCAATAGTGGAATTGAACACTTTGAACACCATCTCTTCCTCATGAACCCTTAGTCTCAGTTCTCCCTTTTCTACATCAATCAGGGCTCTCCCAGTTGCAAGAAATGGTCTCCCCAAAATGATGGGTATTTCATCATCTTCCTCCATATCAAGAAAGTCTGTTGGGAAAAAGAACTTTCCCACCTTGACCATCACATCTTCTATTATGCATCTGGAGTGCACTACGGTTCGGTCGGCCAACTACAAATTCACTGTGGTTGGTTTGGCTTCACCCAAACCCTGTCACGACCCGACCCCGGGCTCGCGACTGGTGCCCTACCTGGGCACCCCTTTCGGTATACATCAGAGAATAGCAGCGGAACATACACAACTGATAAAATGCTTAAATATAAAATAATAACAGGCTAGCCGATAAGGCCACCTTCCGTAAACTATACAAATAAAACAATACAATTTTTTTTCTTTACAACCCAATCCACAATGTGACTACAAACCTCTAAGAATAACAACTGTGACGGGACAGGGCCCCGCCATACCCCTGAATAAACAACAACCAACCATACCAGGGAAAGGCCTCCGGAGAAATGGAGATTCCCAACAGCTGAACAGTGATCCTAAAAGTGAGGATCAACTACATGTACTCTACCGCAGTGAACGCGTTTTTCCGAGCCCCTAGAGGTCGAAGACAACATGTACCAAATATGTGGAACTGAAAGTACTGTAATGAAATCATAAATCTATAATAAAACTGGAGACATGTATGATTGCTCAATTAACAGTACACTGTGCCTTACTAACAATGAGAGTAAAATATTAGTATACTTACAACATAAAAATAGGAAGCTCACGATCAAAGCAGGACCACCCGCCCGCAGTATCATTAAGCAATCCTACTCCTGAGACTATTTCACCCGCATAGGTCGTGTGGACCCGCATGAGGTATTCCTCGCATGGGACTATTTCACCCACATAGGCCGTGTAGACCCGCATGAGGTATTCCTCGCATAGGTTGTATCCGCCCGCATGGGACTATTTCACCCGCATAAGCCCTTACGGACTCGCATGAGGTATTCTTCGCATCGTGGGTAGCAAATCCACGGAATATGCAAATGCCACAAACCCGGGGAATGACCCCGTAATGAATAACATACTACTAGCACAAACCGACTATCACACATAACATAAGCACTACCGGCTTAGCATACATAACATAAGCACTACCGGCTTATCATACCATATATAAGCAAGTTAAGAAATCCCCTAACTTCTTATTAGTCTTATACATGTACACTCTCATTTTTAGTTTACTTAAGGCACTAACGTGTCATTATAAAAATATCCGGGAATTTAACCCAAAGTACTACGTACTTCTACTCTTTTAAAATGACTCATTTTCATACAAAACTTCCAAGATACTAATAACCATAGTATCAAGTCATAACTATTTTTCAAGACAAGTCACAATACCTTTTTAGAAAAAAACATTTTCAGGTTTCTAAATCAAGTGACTTCTTTCTTTTAAAACCTTAAGCAATTGATGCCTTTAAATCAATTTGCCTTTCGTTATTTCGAGTCATTTAACATACTTAAATTACTTAGAGTAAACCACCCTTTTTAACTTTCCATAAAGCTATTATAACCAACTTCCCATAAAGCCGTTATACTAGCTTTATACTTTAGAAACTTACATACTTCTTTATAACCAAGAGACTTAAACTTTCCAACAAAACAAGTATCAACAATACTTTCAACATACTTAAAGTCTCTTAACTTTTGAAAACCAAGATATCCTTAATATTTAAACAAGTGAGTTAATTCCCTAACTCAACCAACTTGGACATTCTTAAAATAAGCCAAGGATATCAAATAGACTAGATTGTCAAAATCTTTTACGTCTACCGTACTATACATTTACAACTTATTCATGCTCAAGAGATAAGAAGGTTCCACATACCTCTTCGGTTTAATCCACTTGCTAAGTCCAATTCGCCGTACGTAGTATGTCAACCTATAATGACCATAATACGTCTATTAACTTCTTACTTCAAACGTAGAATATTCCAAGTGCAAAGTCACTAAATTCTACGGAAAATCGGACATCACTTCCTTTGTTTCTACATACTTTGTCACCTTTTTCAAGGCTGAATTCAATAACCAAACACGCCACATTTAAGGCTCAACAAAGTAGTTAACAATAGGGGATTACACGCTTAATCAAGATGTGTAAAATTCCGCCCCACAAATGATATCAACTAATACAAACTACTTAGGCCAATTCGGCAACATTGAGATACAATAACACCAATTCTTATCCAATTTCCTTTTCAATCCAAGTTGTTAGCATAACATGATATCAAGTCGCAATCGATAATAACTACTATAATCTTCAAGTAAGTAACATGCGACGATTCTAATTAACGACCAAATTGTAATCCAACTTCAAATGGCTTATATGACATTTCGGACTTTAGGCTACAACAATCCATAACACTTATAAAACTTCAACACATATACTTCATTCTAGCAAACATGTAAGGCTAACAACTATATATAATCTTGTAACACTTTAAGAGACAAGATTATTACCTCAACGAGTCTTAGTCCAACTTCAAATCCGAAGTCGCTCCCTAGCAACTTAGAGCCTCTTCTTTACACTTCAATCCGCTACTTGAGACCCTTAGAATAACACAAACAAATTTCCTTCAATCTTCCCAACAAAACCTAGAAAAGCAACTAGGTTTTCATCTTGCGACTAATATGAAAACTATCTTTTTCCGGGATTTTTCTATTGAGATACCCTTACAATACACTTAGGAACCTTGGTTTAAAGTGGGGAGATTATTGGACAACAAACAAATTTTTCTCCTTTTCATTCTTGATGAACCCGAGAGCACCTTGTATTGTTCATCCAATTTTCTTGAAAATTTGGCTAAGTGTGGAGCTTGTCTCACTACTAGTACTACTATATAGCACAATGGAGGGTCAAGATGTGCACAAATGTGTGGCTTGGATGAAGTTCTTTTAAATATCAAGACATGTGGTCCCATTGACTAAGTCAACATTGTCAAGCTTTACTACTTGCAAGACTTGTCTTCCTAACAATGGTCAAATGACCCTTTTGCCCATGCCTAATTTCGTCCAAGTCAACATAAGGGGGGTGACACATGTCGCCCTCCTATTCGTCACAATATTACGTTTTCCGACAATTCCGATAAATTTTACAAGTCTCTAATCTCAACATTTTGAGTTCTTACGTACGTCCTTAAAAATATATTCTGGAATTCCGGGGTGTAACAAACCCAATCTCTTTAAGACAGACAGAGGAATGAGATTGATACTGGCCCCTAGATCACACAGCGCCTTGTTGCATGTCACCTTACCAATAGTGCAGGGCAAGGTGAAGCTCCCTGGATCCTTCAGCTTAGGAGGCAGTTTCTTTTGCAGGATGGCACTGCACTCCTCTGTCAAAGATACTGTCTCATAATCCGCTAGCCTTCTCTTTTTTCCAAGTATCTCCTTCATGAATTTAAAGTATGCTGACATCTGTTCTAGTGCTTCAATGAAGGGGATATTTATGTGAAACTTCTTAAACACCTCCAAAAACTTGGAGAACTGCTTGTCAATTGCCTTCTTTTGTAACCTATGAGGGTAAGAGATTCTATCAACGTACTCCCTCAAAGGTGTTCGTGGAGCTGTCTCAACTGTAGGGCGGTCCTCAGTGACCCCCTCATTCTCTACCTCAGCTGCTTTCTCACACTCTTTCTCACTTACCACTGCGGGCTGGGGAGCAACCTGCTCCAACTGCTTTCCACTCCTCAACAACACTGCTCTCTAGGATTTACCTCTGTATTGCTTGGGAGAGTGCCCTGCGGCCTGTTGGTTACCATCTTTGCAAGTTGCCCAACCTGTGTTTCCAAGCTCATGAGAGAGGACCTTTTTTCAGACATGAACTGATTCTGCGAATTGGTGAGTGTAAGCAATGCAACTCTCAGTTCATCAGGCTTCTCCTGTTGTATAGGTGGTCTAAACTGCTGGGATGAGGTAGCCTGATTCTGTGTCTGCTGGTTCTGGTAACCACCTTGATATGGTTGTTGCTGGGGTTGGTCATTCCTCCACAAAAAGTTAGGGTGATTTCTCCACCCTGGATTGTATGTGTTGGAATTATAAGGCCTCTGAAAGTTTCCAATTTCCTGAACTTGCTCCATTGGCACATTATTAGGATCCACCGCTGTGCATCTGTCAAAGGAGCGCGGCCCACCACAAATCTCACAGTTTACTGGCATCTGGAATGCATTCACAGACATGGTGTTCTGCTGCAGTTGCTTCATCAAAAGGGCCACCTATGCATTTATGGCAGTGATGGCATCTAGTTTATGTATTCCTATAGCCTTCCTGCTGGTCACTGACCTGTCATCTGCCCCTTGATGATTGTTGGCAGCCATATCTTCCAGTAACTCATGTGCCTCATTGGCACTCTTTCTTATGAAAACACCCCCTGCTGCAGCATCAATGATGGTACGAGTAGTACCACTCAGCCCATTATAAAAAAAAGTGGACTAACATCCACTTCTCAATGCCATGATGTGGGCATTTCCTTTGCAGATCCTTGAATCGCTCCCATGAATCGTAGAGTGATTCACCATCCACCTGATAAAAGTTGTTCAGCTCTCCCCTTAATTTTGCTGCTTTGGAAGGAGGGAAGAACTTTGCTAGAAACTTTTGGGCCAGGTCCTGCCACGTAGTGACGGAATTGGCAGGCAGTGAGTTCAACCAACTTTTGGCTCTATCCCTCAGTGAGAATGGGAAGATCCTCAGTCTAATGACATCGTCAGTAACGCCATTATATTTGAAAGTGGCACATAGCTCCAGAAAGTTTGCAATGTGCTTGTGGGGATATTTAGATAGAAGTCCCCCAAATTGTATTGTGTTCTGGACCATGCTCAGGATGGCTGGCTTGATCTCAAAGTTGTTGGCCCCTATAGCTGGGACCCTGATGTAAGTCTGTGCACCTGTGACCGTGGGAAGAACATAGTCCCCCAAACTTCTCTCTGTTGGGACCTGTATTGGCTCCCCTGCATTTTCAGGAACCTCATTGTCCGCCCCATTCTGATTTGGTTCGTTGTTCATGGTCACTGACTCAGATATCCTTTTGTTGCGCTTGTTTTGTTTGCAGGATTTTTCAATTTCAGCCTTTCAGGATTGAAGGGAACAAGTATGTCTGCCCCTCTTCTTCTTCGCATAAGCTGAGTCCCTGAGATAGATCAAAATCAACAACCAAATCAAGGCACACGGTTCTAACAGTAAAAATAAAAATAAAAATAAAGCCAAAGTAGAAATAAAAACAGATGATTCGATATTAGATGTACGTCAGTCCCCGGAAACGGCGCCAAAAACTTGTCAGCGATATTTTGACTGCTCACGCAAGCGTACGCATCGTTCACAAGTAATATAGTCTGTAAGACCGAATATCGTCCACAGAGACTGGTTTCTAAGTACCGTTCATCTATTTTATGTTATCTATTTGGCATCAATATTTGTTTGGGATTTTTATTTAACTACTAGAGTAATTGCAAGATTTAAAGTAATAAAGTTTTAATAAGTTATGAATGAATTAAGGCTTTCAAAATCCTCGACTATCCACTTTATTCAATCCTTAATGCAACTAAAATGATTCTTCTTCTTCGTTAAGATAGAAGTTAACTGGACTGTCTTATATTCCGGTTAGGACATATAATCACTCAACCCCAGTGCAAAACCCTTCTATATTTCTATGATAGGATTTACCACATAGGAGGATTAAGAACAGTAGTCTATAATGCTACACAAGTATCGGGGTACTTTCGTCCGCGATTTTAACCTATGTCTAGTCAATTACAGCATATCCAAATCTCTCCTCTCAGTTTTTTATTCGAAATCATATAGGTTATGATAACTAGTGATCAATTAATTATCAAACATTCATACCAAATATTGACTAAATCTTAATCAAGCGAAGAAGAAATCAAACTACTGCATTAATTCATGAATAACAGTTTTAAGCGATTCATAAGGAAAGCCCAAATAGAGTGTTTAGCTCCTAGCCATAGTCACGCTAAGAACTAACACAATATCCATACATAAACTGAATTAAAAACGAAAGAAAGAAAATTACGTAGAACAAAGTCTCCAACTGTAGCTCCAAATCCGCCTTATGGTGTGTTGTGTTGTAGAATGACCAACCTTCCCCATAACATTAATCCCTATGGCTTAAATATCCTCTAATTTTCGTGCCCTATGGACCAATCCGCCCTTAGCCAATTTGCCTTCGGAACTGAAATTTCCCGCGTCGGCACCACGGTTCTGCAAACCGGCATCGCGGTGCCGAAACTCCTACAACTTCTCAGCACAAATGGCACCGCGGTACTACCTGATGGAACTGTGGTGCTGAAAGTCCTATGGCTCCTCGGTAAATATGGCACCGCGATTCTGCATAGTGGCACCGCGATGCTGCCTTCTTTCGCTCTGAGTTGTCAACTTTCATCCTTTTCGCCTCGGGAGCACCTTTTCTGCCCATTTCTCGTTCCTTTTTGCCATTTTACCTTTTTGCACCGTTGTAACTCAAAAGAAATAAAAACAAACCTACTACTATACTAATACAATAAAAATGAGTAAAATACCAACTAAAAATGACTCAAAAGGCGTAAACAAAATACGCCTAACAGTACGCTAGTCCCCGACAATGGCGCCAAAAATTTGTTGCGATATTTCTAAGTGTTTACGCAAGTGTACGTATCGTTCAAGTAATAAAGATCTGTAAGATCGAGTTTATCGTCCACAGATACTGGTTTATTAAGTACCGATTATCTATCCTATGGTATCTATTTGGCAATCGTTCTTTTGTTTGAGAATTATAACTAAGAATTATGAATAAGTGCAGGAAATAAACTAAAGGTTATAAGACTTTGGATTTATAACAGTTATGAAGGAAATAGGGTTCCAATCTCCTCAACTATCCATTTTTTCACGTGTTAATGCAATGCTAATGATTCTTCTTATTAAGATAGCAGGTTAACTAATCTGTCATTATATTTCAGTTAGGACATACAAGATCTCAACCTAGTGCATAAACCTTCTATATTTCTATGATAAGTAAGTTTTACCATACAGGGGAAGGCCCAACATGTTCTATTAGTATAAGGAAGGCTCGATTCCGTCCTTGGCCTCGGTAAGCGTCGAAGAGCGGAGTGGCAAAAATGTGCTAGCAATCGGGAGAGGTCATTGTTTTAACATCGTAATATCTTTCCCTCAATTATTCTATTGCTGGCAGGCAAGTGCTATAGATTTCGCGAAGTTTCAAGTAGACTAGAAAAAGGGAGTTGCTCTTAGAGTTAGCAGGCAAGGCATATCTCGTTGAATCAGTCTTTTTCTCCACATCGCGTATAAGGGGAATCGAACCCCCTCCTTATGTGTCTTCGAAATTTTGTTATCTTTTTTAAGTTAGAAAGCTGAATCACTAACAATCGATTAGCTTTCGAAGCCAGTCTTTCAGGTCTATTTCCATCCCTTTTTTAGTCGGGAAGTAACCAACGAGACTGTAAGGAGTGGAAAGAAACTCTTCACTTTTGTCGCCATTTTTTTCAAGATCATCTTTCATCCCCCGTAAAGCTGGAGCATGAGCGAATGAAAGGAATCCAAGAGGTGATTCATGTCTTTGAATGTCCCAAGAGGATTAAGAACAATAATCTTTAAATGCCACACAAGTATCGGGGTACTTTCGTCCACGGTTTTAACCTATGTCTAGACAATTACAACATATTCAAATCTCACCCTTCAGACTTTTGATTCAAAATCATATAAGTGATGACATTTAATAGCTAGTTAATTATCAAGCAACCATAACAATATTGAATAGATCTTAATATGATGAAAAGAAATCAATAATCAATAATCAATGCATTAACTATATGAATGAGTTTCAAGATGATTCGATGGAAACCCTACTAAAGTATTTAGCTCCTAAACATTATCATGTCAAGAACTAAATTGCAATCCAACATAAACTGAAATAAAACAAGAGAAAGAAAATAACTTGAACAATAAGATGTCTCCAATTGTAGCTTGTAGTCGTCGTTCTCCTCTCCAAAAGTAGTCCTCTCAATAGTGACAGGGTTTAGTGGTTTTATAGCTAAGAAACTTTGCGTTTTGGACCCTTTTACCCTTGTCAAAAATCGACTCGGAATCTAATTTTTACGCGTCGGCACCGCGGTTCCGCTGTCCGACACCGCGGTGCTAATTGGCTGAAATCACTGGCAGCCTACTGGAAGTATGGCACTGCGGTGCCTTCGACGGTGAATCATCTTCGGACTTTCGGTAATTTTTACGCCTCAGTGCTAATTTTCTTGACTGCGGTTCCATGGCAGCGCGGTGCTGCTTGGCCAGGCACCGCGGTGCCTCTGTAATTTTTGTCCGGAATGTTCCAGATTTCTTTTGTTCTTTTTGGCACTTCTTAGGCTTCATTCCTTAAGTTGTGCTTGTGCAATTTTCATCATCAAAAGTGGTATCTTCTCATTTATGACCGTTGTGACACAGACGAAAGAAAAACACACCTAACACTATACTAAACGCAAAATAAAAGAGTAAAATACTAACTAAAAAGGACTCAAAAGAGTGTATAAAATACACTCAACAGAACTGGAGCTGTAGTCAACTTGTCTTTCAACAATTGGAATTTGTGCTCACAAGCATCAGTCCACTGGAACTTAGCTGCCTTCTGAGTTAGCTTGGTTAAAGGCGCTAAAATCGAGGCAAACTTTTCCACGAACCTCCTGTAATATCCTGCTAGTCCTAGAAAATTGCATACCTCAGTAGGTGACGTAGGCCTGGGCCAAGTCTTTACTGCCTCAATCTTCTGCGTATCTACCCGAATACCAACAGCTCCGATAATATGCCCCAAGAATGCCACTGAAGTCAACCAAAATTCACACTTAGAAAATTTGGCATACAACCTCTGGTGCTGGAACACCCTAAGTACCGTCCTCAAATGGTCTGAATGCTCCTCTTCTGAACGTGAATAAACCAGGATATCATCAATGAATACAATAACAAACATATCCAGGAATGACTTGAACATTCGGTTCATCAAATCCATAAACACTGTTGGAGCATTGGTCAGCCCAAAAGACATCACTCTGAACTCATACTGTCTGTATCGGGTCCTGAATGTTGTCTTCGGAATATCTGCCTTCCTTACCCGCACCTGATGATAACCTGACCGCAAGTCTATTTTCGAAAAACACTTAGCACCCTGCAACTGGTCAAATAAATCGTCAATCCTAGGGAGGGGATACATGTTCTTGATTGTTACCTTATTCAGCTACCTATAATCAATACACATCCGCAGCGATCCATATTTCTTTCTCACAAATAGTACCGGCGATCCCCAAGGTGATGTACTAGGCCTAATGAAGCCTTTTTCCAATAAGTCCCTCAATTGTTCCTTTAACTCCTTCAGCTCCGCAGGTACCATTCTATAAGGAGGAATAGATATGGGTTGGGTATCTGGTAGTACATCTAGAGTGAACTCCATCTCCCGCTCTGGAGGAAGACCTGGAAGATCATCTGGGAATATATCTGGGAATTCACCAACTATCGAGACTGACTGAAGAGTCGGTACCTCTGCTTCTATATCATGCACTCGAACCAAATGATAAATATAACCTTTTCTAACCATCGTCCTTGCCTTGAGGTATGAAATAAACTTACCTGTCAGCGATGCTATATTTCCTTTCCACTCAATAATTGGCTCGCCTGGAAACTGAAATCGAACTATCTTTTCTCTACAATCGACATTAGCATAACAAGAAGCCAACCAATCCATACCCACAATAACATCAAAGTCAGTCATGTCTAACTCTATCAAATCTGTTATGGTAGGACGACTATATATAACCACCGAACAATTTTTATATACTTGCTTAGCTATGACAGAATCTCCTACCGGTGTAGCTACCTCAATAGTTCTATCGACTCAGGTTCTATTCCGATTCTACTAGTAACAAAGGGAGATATATATGATAATGTGGAACCTGGATCTATCAATGCGTATACTTCTCGAAAAAAGATTGATAATATATTTGTAACCATATATGGCGACGCCTCCTGATCATGTCTACTAACCAAGGCATATATGCGGTTCGAGGGACCGCCAGAACTAGAAACTCCACCACGAACTCTACCACGACCTGCTTGCATGTGAACGCCCTGCCCTGAATAAACCAGCAATCGATCCCGTAGGCTGAGCCATACCACCTGTACCACCTCTATAAGGAAATTATCTCATCATATGGCCTTGACGGCCGCAAAAAAAAACAAACACCTGTAGTAAAGTAGCATTCCCTAAAATGGGACCTACCACACCGAGAACACTGAGGTAAAGGTGGCCTCGACTGACTAGAACCCCTGTTCGCCTGTGAACCTGCAGCTCTGGAGCTCTGACCAGCTCTTGAATACCCCTTGCGGTCAAATCTCCTACCTGTAGACTGTGGAGGTGCACTCTGTGCTGGCTGGGAAGAATATTTGGCATGCTGTTGAGACTGCCCGCCTCGAGACTCACCTGAATACCCAGCCTACCTAGCCTTCTTATGTTGGCCTCTGTCGTGATCCCTGTCCGACTGACGTCCCATGTGTCGGTCTTCTACCCCCTGTGCATATGTCTGTATCCGGGCAATATCCATACCTGGTTGAAGAGCCACCGCCATACAACCATCAATCAAATAGCGGTATAGTCCCATCACATAACGATGCACTCTATCTGCCATATCAACCACAATAGTAGGCGCATATCTAGCCAACGAGTCAAACTCAAGGCTATACTCTCGAATGCTCCTTCCATTCTGCCTCAACTGCAAGAATCTATCAACTCTAGCTCGTCTCATCTCTGGAGGCAGGAAGTGGCCAAGGAAAGCCTCTGTAAACTCATCCCATACAGCTGGAGGAGCACCCTCGCCTCTAGATAACTCCCAAGACTCATACCAATTAATCGCTACATCTCGCATCCGATATGAAGCCAACTCAACAGACTCAGTCTCTGAAGCATTGATCACCCTAAATGTACGCTGCATCTGCCGAAAAACTCTGGAGAATTACAACTCAAGAAGTCATGAACCCTCAAACTATCAGATCTGTTGTCAACTCTAAGCCCGTATGCGTGAGTGCCGCCACTAACTGTCGGTGGTGAGCTGCATCTCGTGGCTTTGTTCTCAGCCTGAGGATCTGGAGGCTTAGGTCGGGCCTCGAGGAATCGTGGTGATCTTTGCCTCGAACTGGAGCATCTGGAGGTGGCGATGTAGCAGAGCTCGCCGACAGGGGTACAGTCTCAGGCATAGACTGGGCACGGGCCCTAGTAACTCTTCTGGTCTGACTAGTAGCTCCTGCTACTGATTTGCCCTTCTGGGCCGTTGTCGCCTTCTTCCAAGGCATAGCTGAAAATACAATAATTCGTCAGAGAGGGATTAACCTAATAACATAGCTCTATCGCACGATCTAGAATGAGAAGAAATATGACATCCTAAATGTCCGGCAGTCTTCTGTGTATAATTATGATGCATAACATACCCATACACAAGACTCTACTAGACACGGTTTGTAGACATTCCGAGGACAAACTGCTCTGATACCAACGGACTACGACCTGGTGCCCTACCTGGGCACCCTTATACCCACCTGTCACATATAATCACACGGATACCAAGGATAATGTAAACATCGGTAATAAACCTGTCTGTCGAGGAGTCACAGCTAATTCATATAACAAAATAGGCAAGCCGACGAGGCCGCCACTGTACATAGAGATATCCAAAATGGATCACAACCGTACACATATACAAAAACACATCTACCACCCACAACTGTCTACAGACATCTAAGAATACGATAATGAAATATGACGGGACAGGGCCCCGTCGTGCCCCTAAATATGCATAAGTCCGAAAATAAGGTTCTGTACCAAAATGACTAAGCTCCGAATCAATGGAGCTCTTCGAACAACTGAACATGAATCCTAGACTGGAGGATCACCAAACTGAGTATATGTACCTGCGGGCATAAACGCAGCCCCTCGAGGAAAGGAGGTCAGTACGAAATAATGTACTGAGTATGTAAAACATGAATTACTGTAAAGAAGATCATAACTGGCCAAAAGATGTCAGGATACAAGTATAATAATCAAAATACCAATACAACTGTGTCATATAAAAATGAGAGTCAACTGTGCCTTATAAAAATGAGAGTCATGTGTGCCCATATAATATATCGTACCCGACCCAATGTGGGACTCGGTGAATATAGTCATATACATACCGTACCCGGCCCCCTAGTGAGGGTCTTGGTGAAATCATATCATATACTATACCCGGCCCATTATGGGACTCGGTGAATGAAGTCATACATGGATACTTGTCCATAAACTGTGGATACCTGTCCACAAACCGTGGATGCCTGTCCACTTATATCGTACCCGTCCCATTTTGGGACTCAGTAAAATCATCATATATGTATACATACTCGGCCCGGGACTCGGTGAAGTCATATAATCACATCAGCACGAATAGAATATCATAAGTAACTTTATACAAATTAAATCATCATTTGACTCTCAATGGAATAAATAGAATAACTATTACTCAGAAAATCAAGGCACTATCATATCATGTATCATTAAAAATTAGGATTCAATAGAATTATGTATGTCCGTCGTACACTCATTTTATATAAATCATGCCAAAAGAAGAAAAAATAGTTTCACATACCTTATTGTCGAACTAACCAACTCTATAATTAATGTTCGTCTCGATTAGCACCTCGACCTATAATAGTAGCAATATGCCTGTCAACTCTATGATTTCTAGTGTAAGTTATATCGAACGATGACTCTCTTTTATATAAAAATTCGGGCAACACTTCCCTTATTTATATACATATCCACAAATCATAAACAATGTCAATAATACCAATAACCAAGCACAATTCCAGGATATAACAAAATTAGTCCATATACTATATCTACACCATAGTCATGCATTCTTTCCCTTTACATTTATGGAATACAACTACTACAACGACCAAGGTGATTACTACACCTATTTCTCATATTAATCCAGCCCTTAATCCATATTGAAAACAACCTTTAAAAACAGTCCATCAACTCTAGCAACAACAACAAGAGTGCAAGCCTTATAGTTTGCAACATAACACTATTCTACACTTTAATTCCTTTAAGACATGTATTAGTAATTACCACAACGTATATACATGTTCATAACTTATATTTTTAATATTATAACTTGACAAAGCAGCCCCTAACTCGACACAACAATGTCCACTGTTTCATACATGTCTCGGCCACAACAACATAATTCTCTAACTCTTCTCTTAACTCCTTAAAATCCAATTTCATATTTCAATACTTTCACATAACCAAATACAACTTTAAATATCAAGGTTTCCTTCAATTTCAACATTCAATTAGTGATAATGATAACAACAACAACAATCAAATCCAATGTATACAAAACAGCCCCCAAAAATCGATTATAACATTTTCAATCGGCTCAACAACCTCAACAACAATCACATGCAATCTCTTATATCCAATTCCTCTTTAACATGAGTTTATCTCTTAACTACAACATAATTTAATTCCAATAACTCAAATAATAAGAAGAAATATTACTTTAGTTTAGCCCAAAACAGTCCCTAAGGTCTCGGCTTCATGCTCCAATTTTTGCACCATTTCTACAAGTTTTAATGACATGCATGTCTTCTTTATGAACTTAAATCCATCTTACTTGTATGTTTTTCTTCCAACATTGTTCATCTTCCAAAACTAAAATTTATGGCTAAGTTTCGGTCCAGCAGTGTCGATTTCACCACTATTTTGTGGAGTCTCTATGACTTAGAACTTGTAGAGGAACTTAATATTGGAATGAGAGTTAATGTGGTCTTTTCTTGGCTATGGAGGGTGAGGAAATCTGTTTTTGGAGAGAAGAATAGAATGGAGGTGATGTGTGTGTGTGGGGGGGGGGGGTGTTCTTCGAAATTAAGGGTGAGGAGTGTGGGTAAGTGTGAGCATGGGGCTGATTTAATGAGTACGGTGTGCTACCCACGGTTTTTAAGACACTATTCTCCATAATTTTTCCACTAATTATTATTTCTTCCACTAAAAATTAATCTCACACTTAAATAATCTCCCACATACTTATCCTTATAAATAAAATCTGAAAATTCCATGTCATAATCACATTATACACGACACTAAGTCCATATCACATGTGTTGCATCCAAAATTATTTCGGAATCACATCCCTTGTATACTAATTTCTGAATTAACATATATAAATATACTTTATATCCCATATCCGCATCTTATTCTCTTAATTACGTTCTCAACTTATTGCCTTAATATTACGAGGTGTAACAGCTGACCTCCCCTTCCCCCCTCCCGTCACCCTACATCGCCACCCTCCACCCTTCTCTTTTTCTCTAACACCCCCTCTCTGTGTGTTCATCACCGCTTATCAATGGGTGACCAACTTAAATTTTGTCCTCCTTTTGTAGTTAACAACATCAAGAATTTCATTCTCATAACTCTTGAGATGGAAAAAGTTCAGTATTCATCTTGGGATGAATTGTTTAAGATTCATTATCGTGTGTACAAAGTCATCGATCACATCATCCCTCCTAAACCCAATACTGCTGACACACACATGGAGAAACATGATGGTTTTGATGACAAACTTTGGTCACGTCTAGATGTGGTTGTTCTATAATGGATCTACGGCACAATCAAACGATCTCTTGCATACAATCAATGAAAATGACACTATTGCACGACAAACATGGAAGCGGATTAGAAAGCATTTTTCATGATAACAAGACACAAGATGACTTGTATTTAGAAAATCAATTTAAGGGCATTCAGTAGGACAATTTTCCTAATGCATCAGTCTATTGTCAAGAACTTAAAATAATTGTCGATCAACTCTCTAATGTCGGTGCACCGGTCATAAATCAATGATTGGTCATAAAACTAATTGCGAGTATAAATGAAAATTATGATGATGTTGCTACAATCCTCAAACAAAGCACTATATTGTCCCCGTTCTATGAGGCTCGTTCGAGACTTATCCTTGAACAAACCCAAAAAGCCAAGCTGGCAGCGGCTAATGATAGCACCGCTGACATCTCCATCATTACCACCGGCGGCCCACCCATCGACGATAAGGGATCGGCTTATAGCCATCATCATCGACACACCAACGATCCGAAACAAGGTCATCATCTCCGGAATAACAACAGAGGCAAAAATTAAGGTAAAAGTCATGGTGGCAGCAACAATAGTGGTGGAAGACATCGCCGATCACCACCGCACCGCGGCAAGCAGGCGGCGACCTCCATTATGGGCTACGTACCCACTGTGGGTAGCGTGGGCCCAGCAACAGTGGGTTGCACCACCTTTCCCATATCCGGCGTCCTTCTGGGCCCGATCTCTAACTCGACATCCCTATACGTCATTCTCAGCATGCGTCCATACCAAGCATACAATGTACAGACTTCTTATTCATCAACCTACGCACCAACGAATTTTGAGGAGGTAATGCACACAATGTCTCTCAATATTCCGGATAAAAATTGGTACATGAAGATCAGTGCAACATCTCATATGCTGACATCTCAAGGTACTCTTTCGTATTATTTCAATATAAGCAATTTTAACTGTAACATCTCATATGATGACATCTCAATGTACTCTCGCGTCTCCCCTCCTCATCCCCCATTAACTTTAAAAAATATCCTCCATCCCCAAAACTTATCAAAAATTTGATCTCTATGCGTTGCTTCACAACCGACAATAATGTTTCTCTTAAATTTGATCCTTTTGTTTTTCTATGAAGGACCTTCAAACAGGGATGCGAATAATGCGTATGATAGCACCAGGGATCTTTATCCTATCACCACATCCATCGGTCATCTAGCCTCCATTCAATCAACCTTTGTAGTTATTTTGTTTGTTCTTTGGCATAATAGATTGGAACATCCGGAAGAGTCTATTTTACGCTCCCTTAGCAAAAATAAGTTTATTGATTGCAAATATTTTTCTTGTCCTACTGTTTATGAATCTTGTGCTTTTGAGAAACATGCTAAGTTATTGTTTTATTCTTCATCCTCTAGCACTTTAATGTCATTTGATATCATACATAGTGATTTATGGACTTCTCCTATTTTAAGCACGTCTGGCCTCTGGGCATCAATATTATATTTTATTTTTGGATGATTATTCTAATTTCCTGTGGACTTTTCCTATTGGAATAAGTCCCAAGTATATTTTATTTTTTCATCCTTTAGCGTTTTAATTAAGACACAATTTGAAAATAATATCAAATATTTTCAATGTGATAATTGGAGGGAATTCGACAATAAACAATTCAAACTCTTTTGCTCCAAAAATAATCTTGTTTTTTTTTCTTGCTCCCACACCTCTCTACAAAATGACAAAGTCGAACGAAAAATAAGAACCATAAATAACTTAGTTCGTACCCTTCTTGCCCATGCATCCACCCCTCATTTTGGCATCACGATCTATCAATGACAACATATCGCTTGAACATTCTCTCAAACAAGTCTCTCAAATACAAGTTCCCAACTCAAGTTCTCTATCTTCGGGATCCTTTCTATAAGCACTTACGAACTTTTGTATGCTACCCCCTTCATCCTTCCACTAAGATCAATAAACTCCAATATCATTCCAATATGTTTGTCTTCCTTGGTTACCTATCTAATCATCGAGGTTATAACTATTATGATTTGTCAAGCCAAAAAATAGTTATTTCTAAGCATGTCATATTCGTTAAGTCTCAATTCCCCTTTGCTAAACTACAATATCTGTCTCCGGATTCCTGTGACTTTTTTAATGATAGCCTCAATCCCCTGTTAATTCACCAATTGCAATCAGTCGCTACCGTTACCGGAGCCCGACCCAACTCCCACAGTCTTGTGTCAAATGGTCCACCAAACCCAGTCTCGGGAAACACGACACAATCTACCCATCTATGTCATCAATCCCGCTCGAGCTATGGACAGTCCCGAACTATCCCTTGCCTATTCTCGATCTACGGCATAACCCTAATTTCCCGTTCCAAAAAAAATACAGACAGCCCAACCACAATCCGTATAGACGACACCACTCCATTCCCTCATGGCACCTCTACGGACCATGGAAACCCATGCTATGAACGACATTTCTAAACCTAAATGACAATTCAATTTGTCGACTTTGATTTCCCCTTCACCTCTTCCTCGCAATCCGAAAAATACCCTATCCGATCCAAATTAGAAAGCTGCCATGTTAGACGAACATAATGCTCTTATTAAAAATAAGACGTGGGATCTAGTGTCATGTCCTTCTGATGCTAATGTTATTCGTTCTATGTATATATTTTTCGACATAAAAAGAAATCTGATGGTTCTTTTGAGAGGCATAAAACTCGTCTTGTAGGTGATGGCAGGTCTCAATAGGTAGATGTGGATTGTGATGAAACTTTTAGCCTGATTGTGAAACCGACAACTATTCGTATTGTTCTCAGCATTGTTTTGTCCAAATCATCGCCTATTAAACATCTTGATGTAAAAATATCTTTTTGCATGAAGACTTTCATAAAACCGTTTATAAACATCATCCTATGGGATTTAGGAATCTGGTTCATCCAAATTATGTGTGTCATTTGAATAAATCACTCCATGTACTAAAACGGACTCCTCGTGCACAGTATCAACGGTTTGCTAATTTTGTATCCTCTATTCGTTTCTCACATAGCATATCTGATCATTCACTTTTCATCTATAGAAGGGTAACGACATGGCATACATTATGTTATATGTTGATGATATCATACTAACTACCTCTTCTGATGCACTCGTTAACCCATTATATCACTCTTTACTTCTGAATTTGTTATGAATGATTTGGGCCCCCTAAACTATTTTGTTGACATTGTCGTTACGAGACATGGAAGTGGCCTATTTATTTGTCAAAGAAAGTATGTCGAAGATATTCTTGAATGAGCCATCATGATTTCTTTTATACCTGCTTTAACATCAGTGGACACTAAATTCAAACTCAATACCTCTTCGGGTTCTCCATATGAAGACCCTACCCACTATTGCAGTTTAGCATGAGCATTACAGTATCTCACTTTCACGAGACCATATATCTCATATGTCATGCAACAAATATGCTTACATATGCACAACCCGAAGGATGAACTTATGAATTCTCTCAAACAAATTTTGTGATATGTCCAAGGTACTCTCCACTTCGGCTTGCACCTGTACAAGTCCTCAGTTTTTTATCTCGCCTCTTACACTGATGTTGATTGGGGTGGATGTTCCGACACTAGACGATCCACTTTGGGTTACTGTATTTTCCTTGAAGATAACCTGTTTTCTTGGTCCTCTAAGCGCTAACTCACTCTGTCTCGGTCCAGTGCCGAAGCCGAGTACAGAGGCGTATCGAATGTTATTTCCGAGTCTTGTTGGATACGCAACCTTCTGTTGGAGCTTCGCTGCCCAATCCACAAGGCTACATTGGTTTACTGTGACAATATAAATGCGATATATCTTTTCGGTAATCTCATTCAACATCAGCACACTAAGCATATTGAAATGGATATTCATTTTGTATGTGAGAGTTGCTCGTGGACAAGTTCGTGTCCCCTCTCGGTATCAAATTGCTGACATATTTACTAAAGGACTTTCTCGCATACTCTTTGATGATTTTTTTAGTCAGTCTCAGCGTACAAGAGCATCCCGCTTCAACTGCGGGAGTGTGATAGAATATTCTTGTATATCTATTATAATTGGTTAGTTAATATTCTAATTGTAATTAATCAAATTAGTTACCTAGTTTGTAGCTTAATTTGTAACTTTGTACTACTATATATTATATAGAAGAATGAATGGAAATGTGTCCGCATGGGCAGCTCAACTGGTTCTCAAGGGGGATAATTGGAAAAATGGTCAAGATCGAATTCCGCCAGCGGCAGAGTGGGGGTTACTTCTTGAAATAAAGGAGGGCCCCTTGTGCGCAGCGTGGTGATCTAACATTTGAAACCAGTTAAGTTACCATGATTAACTCCTTCAGAATCCTATCGGACCGGGATGCGGGGCTCTTGGGATGACCATCTTTTTGAAAATAATAATGAATGGAAAGGCAGAGACATATTCCATTAGTCTCTATCAACTTGTTCTCAATTGGTGCAACAGCAAAGATGGTGGTTTAATGATTAATTTGAAGTAACCTCGCCAATGCCATATGGAAGAAGTATATGTCTCAAATTTGTTTATGAAATTGTCACAATTTGGTAGTTATTAACACGTTAGTTAGTTGATTGTCTATTAAGGTGTTAGGAAAAAATCAGATAGTATTGACAAGGAACAAGTGAAACAGTAGTTAGTTGATTGTCTATTAGTAGTAGTACTTGGGGATCCCTTTGTCCCCAATTTCAGTCTCGGTGGATCAGTTTGCTCCATTTACTAGTGCAATATCGGATTACATTCAGAAATGGGGGCATTACTCGCTATCTTATGCGGGTAAGCTGGAACTTATCAGGTCGGTCATTCAAGGGGTTGAGAGCTTTTGGTTCCGGGCACTTCCTATTCCCGCCACTGTCCTCAACAAGGTACGGTCTGCATGCATTCAGTTCTTATGGGGTGGGAAACCACCAAGAGTTGTTTGGGATGTCATCTGTTTGCCCCAATCCGAAGGAGGCTTGGGCCTTATGAACATCAAAGAATGGAACCATGCCTTGCTATCACGGACCATTTGGCAAACTCACACTGAGGCAGATTCCTTATGGGTCAAATGGATCAATAGCTACTATTTGAGAGGCCTATCATTTTGGGATTATGAGGTACGTCCTAGGGACTCCCCCTTATTCAAAAGAATTTGTGGGATCCGCGATAAATTTGTTTCCATCTTTGGTAGCCAAGGAGACGCTATTGCCGGCTTGGAAAAGTGTTGTACCAACAGAAAATTTGATTCTAGCCTCGTGTATGATATCTTGCGCATTCCGCAAGATAAAAAGTTTTGGATGTCACAAATTTGGAAAGGCTTCATTCCTCCCAAGTTCTCTTTCACAGTATGGCTCACTTGTAGAAAGAGGTTAGCTACAAAAGACACTCTTTCCTATCTGAACTTGGAGGATAAGTCTTGCGGGTTCTGCAAGCGTGTTAATGAGACAAGGGAGCACCTCTTCTTTACTTGCCCCTACACCCGCTTGATTTGGAAGAGCATAAGGGAATGGTTGGGTATTAGAAGATAAATGACAACTGTTGAAAGCTCTCTTAAGTGGATCAAGAAAGACCACCGTGGGACAGGCATCCGAGCCAAATCTACCTTGCTTGCCTTTTGCATAGTGGTCTATGAGATTTGGAGGACAAGAAATACATTGCTCTTTGAAGGCACAAGCATACCGGCAGAGGAGGTCAGTGCAAAGATTAAAACAACATCTTATAGAGTTCTATATGACTTAATCCCCTCTTGTAAAGGCACCTTTTGAGTGACCACCCCTCCCCCCCCCCCCCCTCCATTTCTTGTTTATATTACGTTGAGGATTGAGAACCCTCAATGACTGATTGTAGCCACCTTTCTTTCCGTTATTAGTAATAATATTTGCATTTAACTAAAAAAAAAAATATTAAGAAACATTTTATCGGATTAACGTTGTGTGGTGAAACAAGTCGCTTTGAAAGTGATTTTGGCCCAGTTATGGTGCAAATTATTTAGATCGGTCGCTCCTTAAAGTTTCACAGCACTTTCAAACACGTGAATTCGTGATTGAAAGTTTGAAATTTTGGAGTTTACACAAAATTATTGCCGTCAACCAAATACTATGTTAATTTAATTTTAAATTTAATCCTGAAATATTCCATTTTATTTCGTGCACACGCTCCCTGATAAAATTATTCAGTGTGAATCCAAATTAAATGAATCGGTGTTTGAAATAATTGCATTTTGAATATCAAATGTTATCAAAAACATTGTACAGTAAAGACAGATGGGGTTAATGTGGCAAAAGGAAAATGAAAGGACCAGTCTTCTATTGCAGAATGCCCCCAAGGAAGAGAACAATAAGGATTTATGGGAAAATATACATAGTAAAAGACAACATCATTCATTCTTCTATGTTTCTACTTGCAATGTCACCGGCGAGTTTTATTACCGCCTTCACTTGGTATTGTTAATAATTTATAAATGAAGTGTTGTATGAAAGAATTTCATAATTCATGAGATAAAATGGAATATTATATTGTATGATATGATAAAATGGAATATTATAATTCATAATTCATTATTATAGGATTGTTTTCATTATTCTTAAAATTATATTGTATGATATTGTAAATTCGTTGTAATTTTGTGATTAAATAACCATAAAAAATTTTAATTTTTATAATCATGAATTTAGTGTTTTTGTGGTTTTATATTTTATTTTCCATTATACCTCACCCCACCCACCCATCTCTATCACACCCAAATCCACCCCTACCTAACCCCCAACCCCTCCAAACCCCAACCTCTGCCACACAACCATCCACCCCGCTCTATCATACCCAAATCCCAACCTCTACCACCCACCCCCATACTACCACTCACCACCAATCACCCACTGCCCCTCACTCTCACCCCACCCCACCATCATCCATGACCCCTCACCACCACCCCATCCACCACCTACTTTTTAAAAAAGTTTTCATTTTTTTATTTACTTTAATTTTATTAATATATAAAAACTAATTTGTAATTAGTGGTGGAGGGTATTTTAGTAAACTTATATATTATTATACAGTAACATACCGTCAAACTAAATAATAAAAATAAAATTAAACCATAACAAATAATACAATACAACATCATACTATAGCATATCATATTGTCCATTAATGAACCACGGGAAACAACCATCCAAACAGAGGGTGTTGATAAACTGAATTTGAGTACTGTGAAGTCTCAATCTTAAATTTCACAACTTTTTCTTATTTTTCTAAGTCTTGGTGGCAGGGGTGGAGCTAGGTAGCAGAAGCGGGTTACTTTTGCCACTACTTCGTGGATAGAGATGGTGTCTATTTCGGGGCTTACACAAGCTCGTGCATAGAAAATTTATAATATGAGAGAAAAGGAGAGAAGCTCTCCATCTCTTTTAAGTCTTCTGTCTCTTAAAAAATATTATATTTTTATGTTTGAGATCGCCAATAATTCATTGTAAGTAGCTAACCGGAAGAAAAAAACGACTGATACGTAGAAATATTGTATTATTGTGTATAATATATATAGTGTTATATAATTTTTAAATCTTTTTAATTATAATTGGAATATAAATTTACCTAATATAAAAGATATACAAAATATGGTAATATTTTATCAATGATAATATACAAGATATGACAATAATCTATTACACCCCCGCAGTTGAAGCGGAAGGTCTCGTACGCTAAGACTGACTCGGAAGACCTTTAGTGAATATGTCAACGGGAAGAAACATAAAGAATACAAACTTGTCCACGAGCAATTTCCTCACGTACAAAGTGAATATCCATTTCAATGTGTTTAGTGCGCTGATGTTGAACGGGATTGCCGAAAAGATATACAGCACTTACATTATTACAGTAAACCATTGTAGCCTTATGGAGTGGGCAGTGAAGCTCAAGTAGAAGGTTGTGTATCCAACAAGACTCGGAAACAACATTCGCTACACCTCTGTACTCAACTTCGGCACTGGATCGAGACAGAGTATGATGTCTTTTAGAAGACCAAGAAAATAAGTTATCTCCGAGGAACACACAGTAACCCGACGTGGATCGAAGAGCGTCAGGACATCCACCTCAGTCAACATCAGAATAAGATGTGAGACCAGAGAGTGAGGACTTGTACAGGTGTAAGCCGAAATGAAGAGTACCTTGTACATATCGCAAAATATGTTTGAGGCATTCATATGTTCATCCGTCGGGTTGTGCATATGTAAGCATATTTGTTGCACGACATAGGATATATTTGGTCTCGTGAAAGTAAGATACTACAATGCTTCTGCTAAACTGTGATAGTGAGTCGGGTCGGCATACAGAGAATCTGAAGAGGCACTGAGTTTGGAATTAGTATCCACCGATGTGTGGGCCGATTTGCAAGACGTCATGCCTGCTCAGTCAAAGATATATTCAGCGTACTTCCTTTGACAAATAAATATGCCACATGAATGTCTCGTAACATCTATGCCCAAAAAATAGTTTAGGGGGCCCAAATTATTCATAGCAAACTCAGAGGCAAATAGTGACATAATGGATCGGTGAAGTGCAACAAAAGATGTGGTGAAGATGATATCATCAACATATAATAGGATATATGTCATGCCATTATCCTTGCTATAGATGAACACTGAATGATCAGATTTGTTATGTGAAAGTCTAATACAACAACAACATACCCAGTGAAATCTCACAATGTGGGGTCTGAAAATGATAGAATGTACACATACCTCACCTCCACCTTGATAGGTAGAGCGGTTGTTTCCGGGAGACCCTCAGCTCAAGACAAAGCATAATCAGGCAAAGCAAACAAAGCAAAAAAAAGTATGAGAGACGGCCAGACTTAAACGAGAAATTAAAGCAATGTGGACATGCAGATAGTAAAATCAAATGCGCAATGGTAGCACATTCTAACAACATGAAGCAGTAGCTAACACAACTAAATAAGATAAATAAATTACACTAAAGAACACATATCAGCAGGAATCAAACTACAGAGTACTGTAGAGCAATAATGCGCCTATAAGTGTGACAGGCTAATCGAACCTACAGTAATAACACTACACTATCATTTTGTATGGGTAAAGAGGACTACGCTCGACTACCTACTACCCTTATACCCTAATCCGTGTCCTCTACAACCCCCTATGTAAGGTCATGTCCTCAGTAAGTTGCACCTGCGCCATATCCCGCCTAATCACCTCTCCCCAATACTTCTTTGGCCTACCTCTACCCCTCATGAACCCGTCCATAGCCAATCTCTCACACCTCCGCACTGGGGCATCTGTGTCTCTCCTCTGCACATGCTTGAACCATCTCAACCTCGCTTCCCGCATTTTATCCTCCACCGAGGCCACTCCCACTTTATCCCGGATATCATCATTCCTAATCATATCTCTCATTGTATGTCCACACATCCATCTCAGCATCCTCATATCTGAAACTCTCACTTTTGTATGTGTGAAAATCCGATAGAGGATACCAAATCAGCAAACCGTTGGTACCATGCACGAGTCTATAGAGTGATTCTTTTAAAAGACACATATAATTTAGATGAATTGGATCCCTGAATCTCATAGTTTGATGCATATATACGGTTTCATGAAGGTCCTCATGCAAGAAAGCATTTTTACGGCAAGATGATTAATAGGCCAAGACTTGGACAAAGCAATATTGAGAACGCTCTGAATAGTCGCTGGTTTCACCACCTGGTTGAAATTTTTATCACAATTCACTCCCACCTGTTGAGACCTTCCATCACCTACAAGATGGGTCTTATGCCTCTCAAAAGAACCATTAATTTTTTTTTATGTCGAAAACTCCACATATAACGAATAAAATTAGCATCAGGAGGACGAGATACTAGATCTCACGTCTTATTATCAATAAGAGCATTATATTCGTCAATCATTGTATTTTTCTAATTAGGATCGGACAATGCATCTTTCAAATTACGAGGAACGTGGGAAGGGGCAATCGAAATAGACAAATTAAATAGTCGTTTGGTTTTGGAAATGTCGTGCATAGCATGGCTTTCCATTAACCGTGGGTGTGCCACGGAAGGTCGGAAAGGATTGGGATGGAGTGTCCGAGAAGTGGAGGCGGGACTGGATGGACTGTCAAGTGATGAATTAGAAGGGGATTTAGGTCATCATTTAGGAATTCATAGGAATTTGGGGATGGAGAATTGAGTTTGGCAAAGAAAAATTGGGACTCATCGAATATGACATGTCGAGAAATGATTATTCTTTAGCTTGACAGGTCGTACAATTGATGAATGGGGGTAGCCAATAAAGACACACGAGAATGACTGAGGTTGCAACTTATTGATTTGTGTAGAGGGATGAAAGGGGTAGCAGAGACATACAAAAGTTCATAAATGTTTATAAAAAGATTCTGAATAAAGAGAACTTGAGTGGGAGTCTTGTGTTTGAGAGACTTATTTGGGAGAATGTTTAAGAGATATGTTGTCATTGATAGAGCGTAATGCCAAAAATGGGGAGGGTGATAGAGGTTTGAGCAATGAGGGCACGAACTAAGTTGTTTATGATTCTAATTTTTCCTTCGGCTTTGCCATTTATGGAGAGGTGTGGGGACATGAAAAAAAAGGTCGTGTTTGGCGCATAAAAGTTTGAATTGATTATTATCAAATTCCCTCCTATTGTCATATTGAAAACATTTAATATTCTTTTCAAATTGTGTCTTAATAAAAGTGCTGAATGATAAAAAAAATAGAATAGAATTGAGACTTATTATCAATGGAAAATATCCATAGGAAGTTTGAATAATCATCTAAAAACAACATATAGTATCGATGATCGGTCGTGCTTAAGATAGGAGAAGTCCATAAATCACTATGTATTATATCAAAAGGCATTAAAGTACAAGTGGATGAAGAATAAAATGACAACTTTACATGTTTTTCAAAAACACAAGATTCACAAACAGGAGAAGAAGGGACATGTTTGTAAGCAATAAATTTTTTTATGCTAAAGAAAAGTAAAACATAGTCTCCAGGATGTCCAAATATTATATGTCATAAATGAGACGAAATTGCTGGAAAGGTTGATGGAGATGATGCTGGATGGCTGACGGAGGTGGTGAAAGGATAAAGGTCTCCGGTGCTATAACATTTCAGTATTCGCATCTCTATCATAAGGTCCTTCACAGAAAAACCAAAAGGATAAAATTCAAGGAAAACATTATTATCGGTTGTGAAACAACGCACAAAGATTAAATTTTTGATAAGTTTCGAGGATTAAGGACATTTGTAAGGATAACAGGGTGTGGTGGGCAAATAGATGATTGTCCATAACCTCAAATGAGAATTCTTTGTCCACTACCAATAATAAGATTACGATTTAAATTGCTCATATTGAATAATTGAAATAAGACATGAGAGTACCTTGGGATGAAGTCATATGAGATATGGCGTCAATGTCTATGTACCAACTATTGTCAGGAACATTGAGAGACATCGTGTTCATAGTTGCCTCAATATCCGTCGGTGCGTAGGTTGAAGGAGAAGAAACATCTGCATTGTATGTTTGTTATAGACGTGCACTGAGGATGTCGGTTGGGCATGTCGAGCCGGAGGTTGGGCCCAAGAAGACGTTAGGTAGGGGAAAGGTAGAGCAGCCTATGTCGGTAGGGCCCATGCAACCGATGGCGAGTAGGCATCCCACGGCGGAGGCTGCCTCCTACCGTCGCTGCCACTGTTTCCTACGTTGTCGTTATTGCCGCGACTGTTTCCGGAATTTTTTCCTCTGTTGTTATTTTGAGAACGTGAGCCACGTATTGGATCGTTGGCTTGCATATGGAATGGGGCGGGAGTCGAGCCTCTCGGGTCAGCATGGTTGCCGCTGGTGGCTATGAGGGCGGTGTCGGCTGTGTTGGCATTAGTCACTGTCCGCTTTATTTTTTGGGTTTCTTCAAGAATGAGTTTTGAACGAGCCTCATAAAACGGAGGCAATGACGTGCTTTGTTGGAGGATGGTAGTGACGTTGTCATAATTTTAATTCAAACCCGTAATTAGCTGCATCACAAATCGTTGATTAGTGACTGATTCACCAACGTTGGAGAGTTGATCGACAATCATCTTAAGTTCTTGACAATAGGCAGACGCATTAGGAAAATCGTCCTGCCGAATGGCATGAAATTGAATTTCCAGAGACATGGCACATTGTATATTTTTATCATGAAAAATACTTTTCAAGCGTTCTCACGTTTGTCGTGCAGTGGCATCAATTTCAATGATTGTATGCAATATATTGTTCGAGATCATGTCGTAGATCCATTGTAGGGCAATCGCATCTAAGCGGGACCAATGTTCATCGTCAGAATCATCAGGTCTTTCTAGGGGCTTTGATTTTGGAGGGATGATATGATCGATGACTTTGTATACACGACAATGAATCTTAAATAATTCCGTCCAAGATGAATACTGAACCTTTTTTATCTCAAGAGTTATGAGAATGGAATTCTTGATGTTGTTAACTACAATAACATGATGGAATTTAGGTTGTTCCACCATTGAAAATTGGAGAGAAATAGGGGAAAGTCGAAGAAAGAAGGTAGAGGGTTGTCGAGGGGGGAGGGGCGACGGCTCAGAGAGAAAAAGAAAGGGTTTGACTTCTGATACCATGTAGAAATATGTTCCTTGTCTTTCATTGATTATTGTATACAATATATATAGTGTTACATAATTACAAACTATGTATCTTTTTAATTACAAGTGAAATATAAATTTATTTAATATAAAATATAATAATATTGTATTCATAATAATATACAAGATATTGTAATATTATGTCGTGATAGATCTGATAAGAGAAGAGGCTCTACACATGCCTAGGGCTGCACAAAATTCGGTCCAGGCCGGACCGGTAAGTTTCGGTCTGTCCTAGATCCTTTTAATTATATTTACGGGTTTCGGTCCGGTCCATGTCCGAACTCAAGCTCGCGTCGACGTCAACAATGGTGTCTTCACGACGAGTGTTAATCAAAGAACGGTGGTAAGTGTTTCTTGTAGTATGGATCAAGACGAATCTAATGATACCACTGTCGATGCCTGAAACCACCTGAGTTCGCCGAGAAATGAAAAACGGCGGCTAGGGTTTCGATGTTTTGCGATCTAGTCGTCGGAGGTGTAGGGGATGAATCGAGGGACGTGGGAGGTATAGAAATGACGGCCAGGAGCATGCGGTGCTAATGACACCACCCACCATCGTCGATTATTACTGAACTCGCCGAAAAATCAAAAAGATCAAGGACGAACTGAACCCGAATTTCGATCTGAAAATTAAATGCCTAAACCTTAAAATTGATCGATGTGGTTAGTATGAGAGTGATGGGCTTGATGAGACGAAGCTAATGGTGTTAGTCTCGTCTCCAATGGAAGTCTGAATTCGCCGGAATCGTTGTAGAGTCGCAGCGGTCGCTAATCACAATGTCCATTCGGTCCATATAACCGGATCGGATCGATAAATTTAGTCCGGTCTTGAGCCCTAATTTTTTAAATTTTTAGTGCTCGATCCAGTTCAATCCGATCTGATTTTATCCTATTGTGCAGCCCTACAAATGGCGATGGAAGTTGAGTGAATGAATCTATATTTATTTGTGAAAAGTACTACTTAGATATTAGATTAGAGGTCACGTGCCGAGGAGCAGATGATCAATAATGAAGAATGTACTTGTCTCGTGTGTACTCATAATTGGGTCGTCATAAAGGGTACCTAACTTTAGCAGACACTTCGATCAATATTGCCATCTTTGTCCCCTCTTTTCTTCCCCCACGCGGGCCTTTGAATGAAGGAAATGATTAAAAGGGGCACCAACAGACATATGATAGTCCCCTGTGCCAAACCAAATACTCTTTCTTTGTAATCATAAAGCATGCCTTGAACCACGGGAAAAATATATGACCTTCATCATTCACCCATCAAACAAACCCCATTTCTCAATTCAATTCAACTTGTATTTATTTCTCCATCCCTATCTCTCAATATTTATTATGTGGAGTATAGTATTTATACCGAATAAATTATTAAAAAAATATTAAATTGAAGAAGCTTAGTGGGTTGGGCTTTTCCAAAGACTTGGCCTTTAATTGAAGTGTTTGGTTGACAAATTCAAAAGTTTTTTGAGTTCCAAAAGTACTTTTAGAAAAAGTGCAAAATTTGAGTTTTTGAGTAGAGGTAATTTTGGCTTATAACTTTTTTGTTTTTTATATAAAAGCATTTTTTTATTGATAATCCAATACCTAACTACTTTTTAATAAAAAAAATTATTTGAAAAATTCTACTTCTAATTTTTTTTTTTAATAAACCGTACCAAACGAGCCCTTAATCAACTACTATTGCAAAGACACTTTTAAATGAGTAATATGGTAGGTTTCATATACTATTTCATTTTAAATGTGATGATAAAAGTTAAGTACGTACATGTTTTTTGGAATAAAAGCGTGTCACACAAATGAAAGAAAAAGATATTATTGTATTATTGCACATTTAAAAATTTATGAATAATTACTCATGGTATCTTTGAAGCGATGATATGCACAGCCATTTTTGGGCCAGTGAGTGCTACCACACGTGACCCTTCAAAAACGAAAATTTTTAATAATTAATTTTTTAAATTTTTTATTAAGTAGTATTAGCAAAAAATTATTTTTAAAATAGAGATTGATTAACTTAAAGTTATATTAAATTTTATATATTTACATATGTTAAGAGTCAATCGGAAGCCCAAAATATCTGAAACGGGCCTGATGATATGGAATAAAAAAATTATCTATTTTTCCTGTTTAAAATTTATACCCTGACAAACAACATGGACCTCAACATTTCAAGAGCAAGATAAATTAAAGAAATGAAAGTGAAAAATAGATCAAGATCATGTAGACAAAAAAGGGAAGCTGTTCCATTTTTTCTTTTCAAGATACAAGGGGAATTCTACTAAACCTAGTACAACTACAAACCTGTCTTTCATTACCATTTCATTTTACTTTTTCTTCTTTTTTTCACATGTAAATGAACCAAAACAGTCTCAATAAGCTGAAAAACCCCCCATCAAAATTCCCAAAGGAAACAAATGGAAATGCCTATTCATGATCTTATCCTACTAAGATCTCCGAGGCAGAAAAAAAAAACCAATGATTAGTATATTTACATCAGATAAATTAAAATTCACATTTTTTTTCAAGAGGCTGCTGATTGGTGGGGATGGTTGGGATTATTAGTAGTTGTAGTATATGGGAAAAATCTTGGCCTAGAATTAAGGAATGGAATTCCTTTAGGAATTGAGTCACTTGTAGTAGTGTTGGTGGTGGTGGTAGGAGGGGCTTTGGAAGTGTTGGTGGTGGTTCCGGTGACGGTGATGGGAGGAGCCACGGCGGAAGAGGTGGTTGTGGAAGCCACCCTTTCACAAGAAGGACACATAGTTAGAGTGGTGGCAGGACGTTGCATGTAAAATGGATTAGAAGTCTTCAAAGCTCTCAATTCTTGAAGTTCTTTGTGTAGCCTTCTGTTTTCTTCTGTTAGTGTCTCACAACATCTCTTCAAGTACTCACAATCTACTTCTGTTTGCTTCAACTTAGTCCTGCAAAATAAAATTTTATTAATACTAACATACCTAGTGTAATATTATAAGTCTATATAATGTACGCAGATATTATCTCTACTCGATAGATAGAGCGATTGTTTTCGATGGTCACTTTCTCAAAATATGATATATATTAATATTTAAAAAAACAATCTATAAAGGAAAATGATATGACATAGTAAATGGTATTACTACTAGAATTCAATTCTGCATTAATTGTGGTTGCATACATATAAAGACAAGTGCTCACATTACCCAAGAATATTGAAAGGAGTTTGCTGCAATATTGTACCCAAGTGGGGAAATAGACCAGACCATTTATTAAATTCTCATCTGTCACAAACAAATGTTTTCTTTGTTTCCTTCAATTCTCTAATAGGAGTATACGATTATAGAATTTACATAATATACATAGTAAATGTAAAAAAAAAATTATGCTATCATATCATCTATCTATACTCGTGATAGCAAGTAATCTACATTATTTTCAAAATTATAATTTTACATTTAAAAAAATCACTTGTAAATATCAATTGGTAGTGTAAAAACTTGGGGTGCTGACCTTCTTCAGATCGATATTTTATATACCGAGCTGCCGTTTTAGGGTAAAAATTTATTTACAAAGACTGTATATTAACTTAAATCATATAAGTATAGTATAAATCAAATAGTCAAAACTAAAGAAGAATATATTGAATACCAACCTTGCTCTTCTATTCTGAAACCAGACTTCAACTTGGCGTGGCCTTAGATTTAGCTGTTTAGCAAGTGCCAGCTTTTGCTTCTGTACCATACAATAACAAGAAAAAAAAAACAATAAATCAGCAAAACATATTTAAAACCCAAAAAAGAAAGTGAAAACTCTTATCTTTATTTTTTATTTTTTTATACTTACAGGATTGAGAGTATGGTGTTCTTTGAAGCTTTCTTCAAGATAAGCTGATTCTTCTTTTGATAACCTAAGTTTTTTCCGAGTATTAACTCCATTTTCATCTTCATCACTTGCTCTTGAAGATGCTCTTTCCGGCTCGCCGCCGTCGTTGGATTCGAAATTCCGTTTATTCCCAACGCCGATAATATTCACACAGCTTTTGAAAAGCCCAAAATCCATACGAAACGACGACGCTACGCTGTTTGGTGATGAAACTTCTTCCATCCCCGCCGCCGCCGGTAGCCTGTTCACGTCGAACCCCCTAGCCGCCGGCATCCCTCCGTTCCCGGACGAACCATTTTCAGAACTCCCTATAAAGACAATCCGAAAAAATTATTTTTTTAAAAAAAATACTATGAAAAATTAAAAAAATTCTTGGAAATGGAAGTCATGGTGGATGGAGCCTTTTATTGACTGAACTCAGTATTTTTCACACAAACAATAGTAATTATATAAGTTCAAACTCAACCTTAGAGTAAAACAAATTTAAACCTATTCGAAATATGTTGCATGTACAAAAACCCCCATATTGATAATTTTTGTATTATATCGCCCGGGGGTTGGATATATTGTGTATATTTTATATCATATGCATATGGTAATTCTTACCATTATCAGAGGACCAATGGAGGGATTGAGGAAGATTGCGATGAGGAGCAGGAACAGGAACAAGAGGGAGAAGATCAAGCTGAACTGGTGTATTATTTGTACAATGAATATTCCCTTCTTCAGATGTATTTTCTTCATCATTTTCTTCTTCTTGCACTCCTCTTCCACTTGATGATGAGTTATTAATTCCCAAAGACATGCAAAACACTAAACCATTTTTCTTCTGATGATGAGTATTAGTAATATTGTTCTTTGACAAGAAAAATGATTTTGAAGAAGCTGATTTAGTATTATCTCCTAAGCTTAATCCAAGCTCCATACTTTCATGTGATGGTAATAATATTAGGTTTTTGGAGTACAAATAGGCAAGAATTAAGGAGGAGATGTAGAGAGGAAGGGAAAAAGAAAAAGGAGATTTTGGATTTTGAAAGCACAAGAAAGAGTCTTTATAGAGATTCTATCCAATTTGTGAATTGTTTGTTTTAATTAAATGCTAGAGAGAGATGAAGTTTAGGAGTTGTTGGGTGGGGTCCTTTTTGAACAAAAGAGTAGAAATTTAGGAGTATTTTTCTATTTTATTTCTTTTAAAGACTAATTTGGAGTAATATAAGTATTATTATTATTATTATTATTTCCACTTTTTTATTTTGGGACACTTTTGTCTTAATGTGCAAATATATAATAATGTCTAGACAAAAGGAGATACTATTAGATCATCCACAACTGGGGACATTGTCCTCGATAATTGACAATTCGAATGACATGTTGACGTGAAAATAATTATGAATTATTGAATATATAGAAGATAATCTTGTCACGTGGAGACAATATCTCCTGCTGTGGAAGGTGCAGGAGACAATGTCTCCAGCAGTGCCAATGCGATTGACTGCCAGAAATTCATTTTCCACTAGTATTTTAATTGCTATTTTTGGCGAATAATTTAATCGAATTTAAAAATAAAAAAAACATCATTTTTTTTAATTTTTCAAGATCTATAAAAAAAAAGACTAGGTTTACTTCATTTGGACACCAAAATATTTTAGTATTTTCTCCAAATTTCTATCTTCTTCCAAAGTATTTGCTATTTTTTAAATATGGATCCTAATCAAAATTTTAATCTTCCTCCAAATTTTATATTTTCTAACCAACTACAAAATCTCAATATTCACGTTCACAAAATTCTCAAAATATGTTATCCAATTTTCAAATGTCATATATAATGTACCCTTCAATAGCGTTCTTGCTCAAATTCAAAATGTTGATGCGAGAATTCATCAAACTAGGTGGTATAGTACCAGAAATATTATTACCATCAAAATTTAATGTTGCAAGAACGTGCATATTTTCAAGAGATGGAGCAACCGAAAATTAATTTTCAACTTGTGATTTTTAATATTATAAATGTTTTAGTGTGTTTTTGATAAATTGTACGATTAATTTATCTTCATTAATAAAATCATGTATTGTTGTGTTTTAATATTATAATAATATTTGATAAGTGTCAAAATTAAATGAATATAAGTAATTTATAATTTTATTATTATATGTATAATAATATGAATTACAAGAATAATATCATATACAAAATATAAAATGAGATAGAATAAATATATATGGTGGAGTATATGTATTGGTGTGGAGGAAAGATAAAATAAATTATTTTTTGAAATATCTCCTGTTGATGTTGTGGAGTGTATATAATAAATTGAGATAATTGATGATGTGAAAGATTATTCATCTGATGTGACAGGGAATTATCTCCTGTCTGCTGGAGATAGGTCTTAGAAGTACCAATTATTAAACCACCATTATGTTGGTTTGTTTCTCATGTTTTATTCTTTCATCCTTAGGGATGGTTTGGTTGGTTGAATTGGGTAGGATATTTCAAGATTAAATTTAAAATTAAATTTATATTTTATTTATTAAAGGTATAAATTTCTTCTATGACAAATTATATGTTCAATCAAATGAAGTATAAATTTAATTTCAAAGTTAGTCCTGAAAATTTATTTTATTCTATCAAACTTGATGTTATCTTATTCATCTCTAATGGATATATTAGTTCAAGAATTATAATTTTAAGATTATAATTTCAAAATAACTTAATTCGCGAACCAAACGACCCTAAGAGCTCTCTAGTTAGTCACTGGCACTGCCTAGAATTGTGGTAGAGTAGATTTAATATCTTCATTATTAATTAGAAACTTCAGATATCAGTTTTAAGATTGATTTTTTTTGTAAGAATGATTTCTCATTAATAATTTTAAGTAGCATGAATTTTATTAATGGATGCTCCAATACGAATATCAACACCAAATAAAAACCAAAAAAAAATCTTATTTTTGGACTGTATGTGTTCAAAAAAACACCAGATATCATGTGTTCAAGCTTTTCCTGTTTGTTTCCATTTTTCCCCATAGTGAAATAACAAAAGAAATTATGGTAGTGTATGTTTAAAGTGTCAGATACATGGCAATATGGCATAACTAGCCATGCTGGTTAGCAAAGCTTAACTTTCTTCTATGTATTGATGAATCCACAATTAAATCATTTAAGAATATTGTAACCAATTATCTATATACCAACATATGTCAAGCGAAAAATTAACTTCCTGTTGAAGTTAAGTGGTGCTTCTGGCTTCTTTGGCCAAACACCACATTTCCAGAAGTAGAAACACTTTTTTCAGAAGTCAAAAAGTGTTTTTAGATAGAAACAGAAGCATAAACACAAATTTGGTGCTTCTCGAAAAGTCTTTTTTGCTAATTAAATGAATTATTTTTGGATCCATTTACCCTTTTTTCACAAAATTACTTTTAATCTCATATAATATCCTAATATAAAATAGAAATTTGAGAATGGGGGTAAGAAAAAAAATCATATTTTTAATATAAATCATATTTCAGCTTATTGCAAAATGTTGAAAGAATTGGCTGACCAACTCCGCAACATTGGTGCACCCGTTAGTGACGATCGTCTCGTTTTACAGATGGTTGTCGGCCTCTCCGAGGTCTATAGTGGCGTTGGAACTATCCTTCGTCAAAGTATCATCTCCCGAAGTATTATCAAGCCCGCTCCATGCTTACCTTGGAAGAAGTCGACTTGGCTAAAAAGGCGGCTACGAGTGCTAGTCCCGTGGCCATGATGACGTCCTCCCCTGCTTCTCTGAATTTTGGGGTTCATGGAACTAAAACCGGTCACAAGGGAGGCAAAAATAATCGAAAAAATAATTCAAAAAATCACGGGGCCAAACGCGGTAGCGGTGGCCAAACCAGGGGCGGTGTACCCCCTCCCAGATATAGTGGGCCACCGACCCACTGGTCTCAGCCTTGGGACACATGGTCGGGTGAACAAGAGTAGCGATGGCCTTACGCCGTATCGATTTTCGCCACATCGGCGATGGGCTTTCCAAGAAATTTTATCCCACTGCTATTACACCCAGTAATATCAGAGCTACTAATTGAGAACGTGATTAAGGATTTAAGATTTGAATTTTGAAATGAAAGAATTATTACATTTTCTTAAGGAAAATTGCGGGGAAAATGTGACGAAAGAAAAAATTATTAACTTGGAGTTTAATACTTCTAATTTGATTTATGGGATTAGTATTGAATTGTGAAGTATCGGAATTAATAATATGGGGCCCGCCGAAAATTTTACAATTTTACGGGGCCCTTCGATTTTAAGATATTTTGGATAAATATCTAGATATTTATTAAAAAGGAAATTTTGATCAATAGGAGGGTGACATGTGTACCTCATCCACTTGTCCACTTGTCTTGAAAGGGGAAAAATATCTATATAGAGAAAGAGATGAAAGACTTAGTCATTTTTCACATTTTCATCTTCCAAACTTTTCTCTTCTCTCTCCCTTCGCTCTAAATTTCAAAAATTTCAAGAACAAGAAGTGATTATTATCCAATATTAAGAACCTTAATTAAGTCTTAAACCAAGTTAACTCTCCAAGAACCAAAAACCTTGGGTTAGCCGAAAATGGTGATAGAAACCCTAGCTTGTTCATCGACTTTTTGGAGGTAAACGTGAAGGGAAGTTGGTTATAAGGTTGTAGTGGATGCATGGAAGTGATTGAAACTTAAAGAATATGAGCTAAGACTAACTTAAGGACCGACTTTTGCGCGGACTGTTTTGGACGACTTTGAGGTAATATTTCGTCCTCCTCTTGATGTAATTAGATATTACATGTTGTAGTAATGTATATATGAGCTTGTGCTAAAAAGAATGAAGATTAAAAAGTGTTTGAACCATTTTTGGATGTTGGGCCGAGAATGGGCAGTTTTGGTCCCTTTGGATTTCGTTGGTTATTGTTGTTGTTATCTTCACCTATTACATGTTAAAATTAAGTAATATGGTTGTTGATAAGTGGATATGTCATATATAGAGGTGTTGAAACTTGAATTGAAATAAAATGGATTAAGGAAAGAGTTATCGGATTGTAGTTGTTGGCCGTGGAATCTATAAAAATGTTGGATATTGTCGTGCAGTTTTTATGGACTGTTTTGTGGCGTTATTAACCTGGAATTTCAGTGGACATTATGTATGTTTAATGTGGTAAATTTCTAATGAAAGTCCTAAGAGATTAAGGGTATAAAAGGTGTTAAAAGGCTTCACATTTTACCCTTGTTGTTGTCGGATTTTGGACTGATTTTATGGACTGTTTTACATTGATTAAGGGGCTGAATTTTACACGTCAAGTAGGCGTGTAATCCCCTTTGGTTAACTGTTGGTTGTGCCCTTAATTGTGGCTTGTTTCTCGTTGAATTTGGGCCTTGGAAAAGTACGTATAAACGGGGGAAGTGCTGCCCAAATTTTAGAATAAGAGGACTTTTACTTAGTATTAACCTACTCTAGTAACCTTGAAGTTTATAGAAGTGTTATTGTATTTATAGGTTGAAGTACCTAATCAGGACGTATTCTACTTGTCGTGTTGGTTAGTCGTCAATAAGGTATGTGAACCTCTTCTCTCTCTCTTTTGACATGTTCTAAGTTTTTACCAAGTTTTATGGGAGATGTTGGTAAGAGCTTTTAGTAAACATTGGAGTCGAGTCGATCTTGCTAGTTACAGCACTAATGAGAAAATGTATCGAACAAGCCATTGCAGCGTTAATGAAAAAGGAATCGACAATCTATTATATTGAAATGAGTAGAATTTTCCATTTGCATAGAAGCTAAGATATAACCAATTCGTTTTACACTTTCTAGGTTCATAGCTGATTAGATAAGATCATTATTAATATATAACCTACTAATGGCTCATAAAATGGATTAATCTGCCAATTCGGATCAGTTATCACACATGCAAATATTTCCATAATGTTAGCCAGAGGAGCGAGACGAATTAGATTATCGGGTTGGTACAAACGACAAGTGGATCCTATACTTGACTTGATCTTTATAAACTGAGCGGATCCTAATCCTTAGTGATATTTTCCCTTGATAGTACTTTGGGTTTTATAAAAGGAAAGTTGTTTACCTATTCGTTTGATAATGTCTTGAGTTTTTCTAAAAAGATAGTTCATTCTAATTATGCTAATGAGAGTCAAAGATTGATTTAAATTGTACATAGTTTCTTGTGATAGTTATAGGTGTACAATCCTTTATATTCACACTGAGTCCCAGAATGGGCCGGAATATGTCGTACCTTATTTGACTTATAGCACATTACATCGAGTCCCAGAATGGGCCGGAACATGTCGTACCTTATTTGACTTATAGCACGTTACAACGAGTCCCAAAATGGGCCGGGACATGTCGTACCTTGCATGACTTATAGAGCGTTACATCAAGTCCCAAAATGGGCCGGGACATGTCGTACCTTGCATGACTTATAGATCATTACACCGAGTCCCAGAATGGGCCGGGATATGTCGTACCTCGCATGACATTATTTATTTATTTGGACAGACGTTCTTAATTTTGACATGAATCTCATTTTTAAAAGGAAGTACCGTGGGCACGGTTGAATCTTATTTTTAAATGGATACAGTTGAATCATTTTTATAAAGTACAGTGATACGATGAGTACAAAGGGTACGTCTGATGTCTGATGAGTATCGTGGTACAAATGATGTCTGATACAAAGAGTGCGATGATACATCAATACGGTGACAGAGTACATTGATACAAGTCTGATTGGCTCTTATTTTTGGCACGGTAGGATCTAGTATTTGATTTTCATACTTGTCCTTGTCATACTTTTGTACAGTTATGATCTTGTTTACTGTACTTCATGTTTACATACTTGGTAACTTGTTGTACTGACCCCCTTCGGGGGTGCGTTCATACCCGCAGGTATTAGGTACTCAGTTGGGTGATCCGCGAGCTTAGGATCCTTGTTCAGCGTTGTGGGATAGCTCCAATATTCCGGATCTTTTCATTTTGGCATAGATCTTCCATTACGGTTAGGTATATTCAGGGGTACGGCGGGACCTTGTCCCGTCATAGTTTACTGTCCAAACTCTTAGAGGTCTGTATTCATATGTGGGATGGACTTGCGTGAGTTGTATTTATATTTTTGTACAGTTGTAGTCCCATTTGGGTGTTATATATTATGGCAGCCTTTCCGGCTTTGCCTTTGCAAAAAAAAAAAAATGATGAGTGTTATTTAGCTTCCACGGGTTACTTGTGTTGTATGGGTAGAAGGGTGCCCAGGTAGGACACCAGTCGCGGACCCGGGGTTCGGGTCGTGACAACTGCCCACTGGGCCAGAGGTTCTCGCATCAGTCATGGGCCGGGGCAGAATCCAGATGTTCTTGGGCCCTGTCCTCCGCAAGCCCATCACGTAGCGGGCCCCCACCCCGACCAACATTAAAGTCGTTATGCACACTCTTGGTATAACGCCACCGGACCCGAATTAGTACATGGACACCGGAGCTACTACCCACATGACATCCGATCAAGGTACTCTCTCGTCTTATTCTAATTTAAGCATTAATCGTGGTATAATTGTTGGGAATGGTAATTCAATTTCGATTCATGGTTATGGTCATAAAACTTTATCAGCCCCTCATCCACCTCTTATCTTGAAAAATACCCTTGATGCCCCTAAATTGCTAAAAAAAATGGTGTTTTTCCGTAAATTCACCACTGATAATTCTGTTTTTATTAATTTTGATTCGTTTGGATTTTCTGTGAAGGATTTCAAAACGGGGATTCCTCTCATGAGGTGTGATAGTACGGGGGATCTTTATCCTATCATGCCAAGTTTCGGCCTTTTGAGTCAAACATTGTCATCTACGTTTGCCGCCCTAGCCCCTTCTTTGTGGAATGCTCGTCTTGGTCATTCGGGGTCGTCTATTTTGTCTTTCTTAGATAAAAATAAACTTATTTCTTGTAAAGATGCGCATAGTACTCCGAATTATCAATTTTGTCCTTTAGGAAAATTGTTAGACTGTCATTTGTAGACTCTAATTCTCATACTATAAAGTCATTTGATATTATTCATAGCGATCTATGAACATCTCTTATTTTCAGTTCTATGGGTCATCGGTATTATGTTCTATTTCTAGATAATTACTTTAATTTTTATGGACTTTTCCAATAGCGAAAAAATCTCAAGTTTTTTCCACGTTTTTACAGTTTAGAGCATTCATTAGAACCCAATTCGAACGAGAGATTAAAAATATTCAATGTGATAATGACAAAAAATATGATAATGGGTCGAGAATTTTATGTTAATAATGGGATCAATTTTTGTTTTTCTTGTCCTCATACGTCTTCCCAAAATGGGAAAGCCGAACGTAATAACATTGTCCGAACTTTATTGATTAATGCTTATGTACCCCCGTCATTTTGGCATCATACTCTACAAATGGCTACATATCTTCTTAACGTTCTTCCCATAAAAAGTGTGACATATTCGTCCCTTCTTCACATTTTTTAATAAGACTCATTCGTATTCACATCTTGGGGGTCTTTGAGTGCTTTTGTCACGATCCCACCCGATGGGCCGCGACCCGGTGCCCTATCTGGGCACCCTTATACCCATCTGTCACATAATCACACGGATACCAAGGATAATGTAGTAATCTGTAAATCATATCAAAATAGGCATGCCGGCAAGGCTGTCACTATATACGGGAACATCCCAAAACGAGTACAACAGTACAGCTGACCAAAACACATATACAATCCATACAAGTCTAAAACACATCTACCACCACACCTGTCTACAAACCTCCAAGAGTACGATCATGAATTATGACGGGACAAGGGCCCGTCGTGCCCCTAAATATGCATAAGTCAAAAATAAGGTTTTGTACCAAAATGACTAAGCTCCGAATCAATGGAGCTCTCCAAACAGCTGAACATGAATCCTAGACTGGAGGATCACCAAACTGAGTACCTGTACCTGCGGGCATGAACGCATTCCCCCCGAGGAAAAGGGGGTCAGTACGAAATAATATACTGAGTATGTAAAACATGAAGTACTGTAAAGAAGATCATAACTGGCCAAATGATGTCAGGAGACAAATATAATAATCCAAATATCAATACAAATGTGTCTTATGAATTGAGAGTCAACTGTGTCTTATAAAATGAGAGTCAATTGTGCCTTATAAGATGAGAGTCAATTGTGCCTTATAAAATGAGAGTCAACTGTGCCTTATAAAATGAGAGTCAAGACATGTCCATATAAAATAAGTCATATCCGTGGATGCCTGTCCACATATATCATATCTGCGGATGCCTGTCCTCATATCATACTGCCCGACCCTCTAGTGAAGGACGCGGTGAACATATAAAGAACTATGCACGAAACTTCCCAGCCTGGGACGGTGAAATCATATAATCATATCGGCACGAATAGAATATCATGAGTAACTTTATACAAATTTAATCATCATTTGACTCTCGATGGAATAAATAGAATAACTATTAGTTAGAAAATCAAGGCACTATCATATCATGTATCATTAAGAATTAGGATTCAATAGAATTATGTACGTCCGTCGTACACTCATTTTTATATAAATCATGCCAAAAGAAGAAAGAATAGTCTCACATACCTTATTGTCGAACTGACCAACTCTATAATTAAAACTCATCTCGATTAGCACTTCAACCTATAACAATAGTAATTCGTTCGTCAACTTTATGATTTCTAGTATAAGTTATGTCGAATGATGACTCTCTTTTCTATAAAAAATTGGACAGCACTTTCCCTATTTATATGCACATCCACAACTTACAAACAAAGCCAATAATACCAATAACAAGATGCAACTTAAAGATATAACCAAAACAATCCCAAATACTCCATATACACCATCATAATACATTCCTTCTCTTTACGTTCATGGAAGACAACAACTACAACAACCAATGTGATTAATACACCTATTTCTCTTGTTAATTCAGCCCCTTAAACCACATTAAAACAACCTTAAAACAGTCCATCAACTCTAGCAACAACAACAAGTGTGCAAGTTTTATAGTTTGCAACATAACACTCTTCTACACCTTAATTCCTTTAAGACATACATTAGTAATTACCACAATGTATATACATGTTTATAACTTACATTTCCAGCATTATAACTTAACAAGAACAACCCCTAATACATCACAACAATGTCCAACAATTTGAATGTCACGGTCCACCCATAAAAAATCCATAACTCTTCTCATAATTTCCTTAAAATCCAATTCATGTTTCAACACTTTCATATAACTAATTACAACTTTATATCAATGTCTCCTTCAATTTTAACATGCAATTAGTGACAATGGTAACAACAACAACAATCAAATCCAAGGTATACCAAAACAGTCCCCAAAAATTGGTAATCACAATTCCAACAACAACCACATGCATTTCTCTTATTTCCAATTCCTCTATATCATGAGTTTATCCCTTAATCACAACATCATTTAATCTTCCAAATACTCAATAAAAAGAAAAATTCTTACCTTAATTTTTAGCCCAAAACAGTCCCCATATTTCGGTCACTGCTCCATCTCCTTTTGCACCATTTTCACCATTTCTTCAACTTAAATTGACATGCATGTATTCTAAAAGTTTAATCCATCATTCTTACATGTTTTTCTTCCAAAATGTTCATCTTTCAAGCCATAATTTCCTAGCTATATCTCGGTCCAGCAGTGCCGATTTACTCACTGATTTGGAGTTACCATTGCTTATAAATTAGTAGAAGAATTTATCTAGAAAGAAATGAGTTGATTTAATCTTCACTTTGGCTATGAGATATGGGGTGTATCGGTTGGAGAGGTGAGCGAGTGTGAGAGAGGATTTTTGAATTGAAATGTGGGGAGATGAAAGGGTTATAAGGTTAATGTGTTGAAAATAAAACAAAGTCTTGCATGTTGGGGCATTCTACACGTTGTGCCACATGATTTTCCCCTTGAGGGAGAAATTTTGAATTAAAGTGTATTGGAATGAGATGAAACATTGGTTTAAGTGAGCTGATTTTTCTTTAGCATGCTGGCACAAGTCCCACTTATCATCATCCTCTCAACTTAAATTAATCCCACAATTAATAAATCAATCTCCCACATAATCCATCTTACTAACATCCTGAAAATTTAATAACACCACATATCCTTGATGACAACATTTTTAATAATACAACACCAGTCCATAATCCCATTGGAAATACACAACTACTATTATAAATTCTCATCGCCACATTTGTTGTATTCAAGATTATTCCGTATTAGCATATGTAAGTATATTTTATATCCAATATTCGAATCTTACTTTCTTAATTACGTTCTCAAATTATGGCCTTAGAACTACGATGTGTAACAGCTTGTGTTATCCACTCTTTCCGTCCACCACAATTAACAAAACTTTACGCTCGTTCTACCCCTTGTGTGTTTTTGGGTTATCCGTCAAATCATCGTGGTTACAAATATTTTGATTTATCATCTAATAAAATCATCATTAGTCGCTATGTAATATTTGATGAATCCCAATTTCCATTTGCTAAGGTAAAAAGTCATGTGTCTAGTTCGTATAATTTTTTGAATGATGATATATCCCTATATATTATTCACCATTTTTCGATCGGTCTCTTCGCAACTCCACCAATAGCCCATTGGGTGCCCATCGCTGATCACGGTACCACATACCTGTCCCTGGACCCGGACGATGGCGAGTAGGTCCGATTCGGCCCAAGATCGCCATCGCTTCGGTGATGGGTTCGTCCCATTCAACTCCATCGTCGATTTGGGCGCCAGGACCACCGCTTCATCGGCGATCCGTCTCAAATCCCAAAATTTCCCAAAATTTACCTAATGCTGCCCCGAGTCATGGACCAGTCACCCGAGGTCAACGGGATATTTTTAAACCAAAAAGATATTTTAATTTAAATTCTAATGGTCTTAAATCACCACTACACTGTAATCCTATGTCTGCTTTAAATGACTCGAATTGAAAGATTGTTATGACTGACGAATATAATGCTCTCATTGATAATAAAATGTGGGAGTTGGTGCCCCGTCCATATGATGTTAATATTATTCGTTCTATGTGAATCTTTGCTCATAAAGACAATTCTGACGGTTCATTTGCGAGGCATAAGACTCATCTTGTAGGTGATGGTAAGACTCAACAAGTTAGTGTAGATTATGGTAAGACGTTTAGCCCGGTGGTCAAACCGGCTATCATTCGCACTGTGCTCAGCTTGGCTCTTTCGAAAACATAGTCCATTCATCAGCTAGATGTGAAGAATGCTTTTCCTACATGGTGATCTCAAGGAGACATTATATATGCATCAGCCTTTGGGGTTTAGGGATCCCAAATATCCTCATCATATCTGTTTATTGAAGAAGTCTTTATATGGACTTAAGCAGTCCCCGAGGGCTTGGTATAAGAGATTTGCAGACTATGTTTCGACTGTTGGTTTCTCTCATAGCAGATCTGATAATTCATCAGGGTCCTTCATTGGCTTATATACTCTTATATGTGGATACTATTATTTTGACTGTCTCTTCTGATCCATTACGTCGGTCTATCATGACAATGCTCAGTTCTGAGTTTGACATGAAATATTGGAGCCCTTGAGTTACTTTTTAGGGATTGATGTCATGTGGATTGTTCTTATCACAGAGAAAGTATGTAACTGACATCATTGATAGGGCTGAGATTTCATCCTGTAAATTCACTTCTACTCCAGTTGATACTATACTCAAGTTGGGTGTTGTGGCTAGCTCCCCGTACGAGGATCTGACCCGTTATCGCAGTCTGGAAGGTGTCCTTCAGTATCTAACTTTCACGAGACCAGATATTACGTATGTCATACAACAAGTGTGTTTATTTATGCATGATCTCATGGTTGAGCACATGAATGCACTCAAACGCATTATTAGGTACATCCAGGGGACACTTGACTATGACTTACATTTATATCTTTCGTCGACATCTACATTTGTTTCGTATACAGATGATGATTGGAGAGGATGTCCAGACACCAGACGGTCTACGTCTGGCTATTATATGTTTCTTGGTAATAACTTGGTCTCTTGGTCTGCAAAGCGTCACTCGACTTTATCACATTCTAGTGCCGAAACCGAGTATCGAGGGGTAGCCAATGTGTTCTCTGAGTCATGTTGGTTACAAAATATTCTTCTAGAGCTTCATTGTCCTATTGAGAAAGCTACCTTGATTTATTATGATAATGTTAGTGTCATCTATCTTTCTGGTAATCCGGTTCAGCACCAGCGCACTAAACATATCGAGATCAACATTCATTTTGTTCGAGAAAAGGTAGTTTATGGATAAGTACGTGTCTGCCATGTCCCTTTGAGATATCAAATTGTAGACATCTTATCAAAGGGTCTTCCCTAAGTCCCTTTTGAAGATTTTAGGAACAGTCTCAGCGTTCGAAGACCGCCCGCTATGACTGCGGGTGTGTGTTAAAGATATACCATATACACGTGATATACATTGAGTATATCACGTGTTGGCTCTCAGTTTTGTACACATATTTAGTTATCCGATTTTGGTAGGTAGTTTGTATTAATTAGTCTTGTATAATTAGTCTTTTACTAGTACCATAATTGTATAGTTAGTCTCCAAATAGAATAGGATTTTAAATGTAGAATAGAAAAAATGATTTTCCTATATGTAACGTGTATATATACCCCTTTCATTAATGAGAATAATCAAGGGATTATTTGTTTCACTTTTTCCACTTCTACATCTCGGATTAGTTAAGGGTAAAAACAATCATATTCATTTTACCGCAAGGTGTCTTCTTATTAGTGAATTTATATAGAGTTATGGCTGAATTACTCGTATTTAAAAAAACATATTGAGTATCTAAAATTATAAAATGAATATTTGAAGTTGAATTTGAAAAATATTATTTGAAAGTCGAAACTATATATGGACATTAATTTTATTTTTAAGAAGAATTAGAGTTTATGAGCGCAAACTATTATTCTCTTGAAATACTTCTCAAATTAGTTTTTCAACTTTTTAAGTTTACTAGCTATTTCAAGTTGATATTAAAATTATAGAAAAAATGTAGTAATATGTAAGTTCAAAGCATGGTCGTCTCAAACATTTTGAAGGTCATGTTTTAATTCGTAAAAGTGGACCCTTAATCGGGTAAGACATGCGAATTATGAGTTTTTACAGTAAATTCTGGTTAATACTACTTAATAAAAATGAAAAAATGGGCACTAAATTTTTTCATTTTTCGGAGCTTCTGTGCGATAGAACACCTCGCATGGATTCAAAGACAGACCTAGTTCAAAGTACTGCATATTCTTTTTATTTTATGCTACTATATGCACTTTACGAGCTAAGCAACAAGACAAAGTTATCCTACAAAAAAAAAAAAGATAGTGTGGTCGACAGGTAAAGATATATTAAAAGAAGAAAGGTCCATGTTATTTCTAAAATTTGAAGGAATAAGTTTATTAAATCAGAGTATAATTATTCTAAAGAAATTTTACATGAATATGTCATTGTGATGAATGATTGAAAATAAATAATTATGAGATGGAAAAAGAAGGTATTTATTTAATAATCAAAAGTAGTTAAGATTCAGTTAGATGAGGAAAGCGAAAGGTATTTACTTCCTTCTCCCTTTGTGATATTAACACATTACCGAAAGTGAAAAATCCCATGTAAGCATTGATAATCATTAGTGCAAATGGACCCCTTTTCAACCATGCAAATATTCAATAAAAAAATTAACCCCTCTTGTTGGAATGTTTCAAGGAAGTGATCTCATTTTTTTTTTTTTTTGATAATTTAGGTCTCGGGGTGGCCTTAGTATCCTCATATCGCTAGTACATGCACAAGTACTGATACTATGCTCCTGGAGGCGAATGAAACCCGTTCTTAGCCGTCACCGCCAGGTAAATCGCGGGATGTGCGCCCCACATTCATTGTCTGATCGCCATCAATGGATCAATGCTACAAGGTCTGACACCCCAACCGGGATTGTCTGAGGGAGTATCAAACCCACACTGCAACATGTCCGCGCGGTTAAGCTACCAGACTTTAATACGAGGCATATGTCCCGGAGAACGTATCCGTCGAGAATCGAACTTGTGACCCTAAGACCACAAATTTGACTAATGGTCACTGGGCCGGATGAAGTGATCTCATTATTACTCACCTATCTTCATAGTATTATTTGAGGACTATCCGGTATCTACTTTGTGAATGAGTAACTCCTAAAATTAGTTGAGCTGGCCCGACAATCCAATTAGAGTATATAGTAATAAAAACACAAATACTTTTTAGTTTCATTTTTATGGTTATTTTAGTTCTTTTCACACTCAGTAAGAAAAATAATAAAATACAAGGTATAGTATTAAAAAAACTACTTCTTTAGTTTCAGTGCCAAGAGTATAGTTCAAAGTAATTACCAACTTTAATCTTAACTTTTAAAAGTGATAATTATTTTTAAATTTTTTAATCTAAAACATTAGTTAAAATGGAATGGGAGGAATATTATTAAGGAGTAGTAGTAAAACGTGAACTCCGAGATTGATTTTGAAACAAACAATTTTGACAAATGAAGATGGTTTGACCACAAAAGATAAAATCATGCATGATTTCACGGGAATACTTTGGCATAATTAGTGGCCTTAATTAGGCTTATGTTTACAACTTTATCTCGAATTCAACAGCTTTCTCCTTAAAAACGAATCCATACTTCTTTCACCCTAAATCTTATGTTTATTTATGAAACCACAACGCTCTTTAATTTATTGTTTTGAAAAAGAAAAACTACGTATGTATTTTCCGAAAATTCATTCCATGGTATGGAATCGGATATTTGAACACCTCTGAGACAATATTTTTGAACTAATATAATGATGTAAAGTACTATTATAATTATATTAAAAGGTATAAGAAATGAGAAAGAGAAATAGAATGAGAGAGTTTCTTTTACTTCACAAGTGTCATCTTACATCAACCAAAGGTGGTATTTATATTACAAAAGCTACCACTATTACATGCATGAAATAGTAAAAATTATTATTTTAAATTGACATGTTAAATAGATATTTCAACACATATTAAAGCATTTGACACATTAGCATGCTTCTAGAATTCACTTGAGGTGAATTTGACTTTCTCATAATACTCCTCCTTTGAAATATCTATCATGATGCTTCTTTTGAAGTCTTGTTGAGGAGAATCTGACGGGAACACATGTTGTCTTGTTAAAAACCTTATAAGGAAAAATCCAGTGGAATAAAACCTTATAAGGGAAAAAGAGTACAACAATATGCTCCCCCTCAATCAAACATGGGTAAAGCTTCTTCAAAGGTCTCGAAGTTGGCCCATTCCGATACTTAGTACATATTTCTTGAAAACTGATGTTGGTAGCGCCTTTGTGAATAGATCTGCCACATTTTCACTCAAACGAACATATTGGATGTCAAGCTCTTTGTTTCTTTCAAGTTCCCGAGTGAATGAGAAGAACTTTGGAGGAATGTGCTTGGTTCTGTCACTTTTGATATAACATTCTTTCATCTGAGTAACACATGCAACATTGTCTTCAAATAACATTGTTGGATCCTTATTGACTGGTAGTCCAGATGTTTCTTGAATATGTTGTGTTACAGACCTCAACCATCTACACTCTTTACTAGCTTCATGAAGGGCTATAATTTGATTTGAAGAAGTGGTCACAAGTGTCTGCTTTTGTGATCTCCAAGATATTGCAATGTTTCCATATGTAAACACATATCCAATATGTGACTTAGCATTATGTGGATCCAATAGATAACCCGCATCTGCATAACCAATCAAAACTGGTTCTATATTGTTAGGATAAAACAAACCAAGATCATACGTACCTCGTAGATATCTGAATATATGTTTTAACCATTTCCAATGTCTCTTTGTAGGACATGAACTAAATCTTTCTAGTAGATTTACATCAAAGGCTATATCAGGCCTTGTATAATTAGCAAGATACATGAGGGCTCCAATGACACTAAGGTACGGTACTTCAGAGCTAAGGTCCTCATCATTTTCTTCTTTTGGTCGGAATGAATCCTTTTCAACATTAAGAGTTCTACCCATCATTGGGGTACACAAAGGATTTGTTGTATCCATACTAAACCTTTTTAGTACCCTTTATGTATAATTAGATTGATGTACCATTATTCCATTTTTAGTATACTCAATTTGCAAACCAAGGCTGAACTTTGTTTTTCCCAGATCTTTCATCTCAAATTCCTTTTTAAGTAATTCATTGCTTCTTGAATTTCTTTATTAGTTCCAATGATATTTAAATCATCAACATAGACAACAATGATTACAAATTCAGATGTTGTTTTTCTTATGAATACACAAGGCAAATAGGGTTATTCATATAGCCTTCTTTAAGCAAATATTCACTTAACCTATTATACCACATGCGTCCGGATTGTTTCAACCCATATAGGGATCTTTGCAATTTAATTGCATACATTTCTTTAGGGTTTGATACTTTGGGCATTTTAAATCCTTCCGGAACTTTCATAAATATGTCACTATCGAGTGATCCATATAAATATGATGTAACAACATCCATAAGATGCATATCCAGATTATTAGATACTGATAGACCATAATCAATTCCGGATCTTCGAGAAAAATCTTGTGCAACAAGGCGAGCCTTGTATCTTACAACCTCATTTTTCTCATTTCGTTTTCTTACAAAGACCCACTTGTACCCAACAGGTTTCACATCTTCAGGTATAATGATAATGGGTCCAACACATTTCATTTTCTTAGAGACTTTAACTCAGTATCCATTGCATCTTTCCAACTCAGCCAATCGGGTTTCCAACTCAGCCAACCGGGTCTACGTTGACATTCGATGACAGATCTGGGTTCAGGATCATCATTTTCATTCATCATTTCACATTCAATAATGAAAATACCTCATCAATGTCCTTACAATTTCGGTTTCATAAAATTTCCGTATTAACATAGTTGATATAGATTTCAAGATCGTTGTTACTTTCAATTTCATTTTCAACGATCTCACTATCTTTATCATCTTTTTCTTCTTCGGGAGCACTCTCATTTATATTCATATTTTCTGCTACTTTTTTTTGGGGATTTTTATCTTTGGAACCAACAGGTCGGTCACGTTTTAGGCGTGCCTTAGATGTACTTGCCACATCATTTTGCTTCGGAATTTCAATCCGAGCAGGAGCATTAACAGCCGGTATATGTGATTTTGTCACCCTTTTCACATCAGTAAATGCATCTGGCAGTTGATTAGCTAAACTTTGTAAGTGAACAATTTTCCTTACATTTTCTTCCCACAATTTAGTATGTGGGTCCAGATGTAATAAGGAAGGTACATACCATTTTATATCCTGTTTCAACTGTTTATTTTCTCCTCCTAAGGTTGGGAAATTTTTCTCATCAAAATGACAATTCACAAATTTTGCTTGAAAGACATCACCCGTTAGAGGTTCAAGATATATAATAATAGAGGGTGTTTCATATCCAACATATATTCCCAACCTCCTTTGAGGTCCCATCTTTGTTCTATGTGGTATAGCAATTGGGACATACATATCACAACAAAAAAAATTTAGATGAAAAATGTCTGGTACTTGATCAAGTGCAAGTTGATGAGGGGTATGCTTATGATTAGCACTTGGTCTTAAACGAATCAATGATGCAACATGTAATATTGCATGACCCCAAACAATAACTGGTAATTTAGTTCTCATTATCAATGGTCTAACAATATATTGGAGACATTTAATTAATGATTCAGCTAAACCATTTTGTGTATGCACATGTGGAACATGATGTTCAACTGTAATTCCAATTGACATGCAATAATCATTAAATGCTTCAGATGTAAATTCACCAGCATTGTCAAGTCTAGCTTTCATTATGATATAATCCGGAAAATGTGCCCTTAGTTTAATTATTTGTGCAAGAAACCTTGCAAATGTCATATCACGACTTGATAATAAACAACCATATGACCATCTACTAGATGCATCAATTAATACCATGAAATACCTTAAAGGTCCGGATGGCGGATGAATAGGTCCACATATGTCCCCTTGAATTCTTTCCAGGAATGCGGGTGATTCGATTTGAAGTTTGTATGGTGAATGCCTTGTTATTAGTTTTCCAAAAGAACATGCTTCACATAGTCTATCAACCTTTTCAATCTTTAAACCTTTCAACGGATGACCATGTGTACTTTCAATTATTTTCTCATTAATGTGGAACCAGGATGACCTAGACGGTCATGCCATAAAGACAAAATTTTGGGGTCTTTTTTTACTATCAAATTACATTCAATTTCATGACTGTATGTATAATGTAATCCCCAAGGCATTTTTTATAGTTTTTCTAATATATGTTCCTTCCCCATATTACTATTAGTAATATACATATATTTCATATTACCTTCAGTTACCGTTTTAGTATCATACCCTTGGTTGTATATGTCATTAAAACTCAACAAGTTTCTTTTTTATTTCAGAAAGAACAAAGCATTATTGATGACAAATTTTGTCCCTTTTGGTAATACAAACTCAGCATTACCTGTCCCTTCAATCAAGTCTGCGGGACCTGAAATTGTATTTATTACTGCTTTAGTGGGCTTTAAAACAGTAAAATATTTCTTACTTTTGAGGATCGTGTGGGTTGTTGCACTGTCTGGAATACAAATATCTCCAACATGTTTCATATTGAACCTTAAAAAATAAGAGACTTAATAAGAGAGTAAATCAACACAACATATAATTAGCATTATTATTGCATAAGGTAAGATATCACACATCATCACACAAAAGAAAAATACAAGCATAGCAAACTGCAAACCGATCACACAAACTTTATTTGTAATACAAGTAGTTATCACATATTTCTAGTCCACGTTCATATCAGATGGACCTTCAATGAAGTCTGCGACCTCGAGGTAAACTGAATCGTCCTCAGGTTCATGTTCATTAAAATTTGCTTTTTCCCCCTTTCCATTTACATGTGTCTTATAGTTTTTGCACAAGTGGTAAGGCATTCTGTATGCCTTTGACCAATGTCCCTTTTTTCCACACTTGTAGCAGGAATCCCTGGATGAACCTTTCCGGACAGATTTACCTTTGTCATGTCGGTTTATATTAATTGTATCATTTCTAGTCATACGATAATTTCCAAAATCACGTCCACGACGATAATAATTTCCAATACCACGTCCACGACATTGACCACGAAAGTGGCCATGACCGCGAAATTGTCTTTGACCTCTTCCTCGTCCTCTAAAATCGACTATAACCACCACACCCTTGGTTAATATTTATGGCATTTGCTTCTGGAAATGCCATTGCCCCCGTAGGGCGGGACTGGTGATTTTTAATAAGGAGATTATTGTTTTTTTCAGCAAGTAGAAGGCTTCAATTAATTCAGAGTACTTGGTGTACCCCCGCATCCTGTACTGCTCCTGCAATACTAAATGTGATGCATGGAACGTGGCATACATTTTTTCCAACTTCTCACCTTCAGATATAATTTTTTCACAAAATTTCAGTTGTGATAAAAATCCTGTACACAGCTGAATTATAGTCACTCACACTCTTAAAGTCCTGAAACCTCAATTTGTTCCATTCATTAATTAGAGCGGGTAATAACACTTGCTTTTGGTATCCAAATTTGTTCATAGGTAGCAAAATAATGAATGGAACAAATTCTCTTGCAAGTACGTAGGTAGCAAAAAGTCCGAGAGTATATTGTGCATGACATAGTTTTAGAAATTATAAAATACATCCCATAACTTAAATTATTAACATTAATGATATACATTTTTAGATGGTTATGTAGCATATCTTAATTTGGAGATGTTGCTAATTGTTATACCCCGTAGTTCTGACCCTACGTATGAGAGCGTACGAAAGCATGTAAGACTTCAAATTTTCAAAGGATAGATTGACGGATTATTCCGGACGGGTTTTAGTCAACTTTGAGGCGGGTTATGACCCGATACATTGAGAGTTCCTAAGTGTTTCAAAGGCCTAGGGCGTAGTTCGTGGAGTCTAGATTCCAACGCAACCAACCGTTAAATCGCCGAGGACGTCGGGTAGGAAGTTATGAGAGTTACAAGTTCGGCGCAATCGGACAAAAATGTGTTTGACAAAGCGGCAGGCCGCGCGGATCACGCAGCGGCGCGAAATCGAGGGTCGCTGAAGTTGCAGCCGCGCCAGACACAGTGGCGCGCCAAAGCTCAGAGGTCATGAGCTGCACGCGGCCAGAGGCTGGCCGCGCCGAGGCGGAATTTTTGGGCGGAAAAACTTCGAAAAGTCAGATTTTTCTTTTAAAAGACCTTGGGAGGGTGACAAGTGTCCCCCCCCCATCTGATTTCTTGCATGCAATATATTGACCAAGTCTTGAAGACTTGGTCATCTTCCAATTTCTCTCCCTCTCTCTAAAAATCAGCTCCTCCTTCTCTCTACATTTCCAAAGGAAATCCAAGCCTAGGGAAAAATCTGAAAAGTTAAGAACAAAAAAGGAAGCTTGTGGCTAGCTTGTGGTGGTGTTCTTGGCAAGGAAGCTAGCAAAATATTTGGAATAAGTTTGGCTAAAACTCTAAGGTAATGATTCTTCCTTTAGATTTAGTTTATAGTGTTGCATGTTAAGAAGAAAAAACTTGTGGTAGTAAATAATGCTCATAGAGTCATTGCATGCTAGAAATGTGGTTTGGATATGAAAAATGGGTTAAGAAGAGATTATGAGCATGTTGTAGCCTAAAAACTACCTTAGAATTGTTAAGTGAATTGTTGTAACTTATGGGGCAGAATTTTACACACCCAAGTTTAGGTGTGTAATCCCCTTTGAATTGTTGGATTGATTGAGCCTTAAATGTGGCAATTGAATGATAAATTCGGCCTTGAGAAAGGTGGTAAAGTGAGTAGAAACAAAGGAAATGCTGCCCAATTTTCCATAGAATTTAGTGGCTTTGAGTTTAGATTATTCTACATTGAAAGTAGAGGTTAATAAACGTATCATGGTTATTTTAGGTTGACATATTACCTGCGGTAGTTTTGGACTTAGCAAGTGGATTGGTCAAAAAGGTATGTGAAGTTTTCCTATCTCTTGAGCATGAATAGATGAAACTATGTAGTACGGTAGACGTACAAGATTTGTTATTCTTACTTGTTTTCAGTATATAATGACTTGTTTCGTTTTAAGAATGCATAAGTCCCTTGGTTAGGGGAAAAGTATGATTTTACTAAAGTATAGAGTTAATATAACAACTTTATGGGAAGTTGGTTTATTAGCTTCATAAAAGGTTAATGAGAAGAGATGTACTCTAAAGTAAGATAAGTATATGAAGAGGCAAATTGGTTTTAAGGCATCAATTGCCTAAGGGTTTTTATGTATAAATAAGAGTCACTTTTAAAAGAATTGAAGTATATAGTACTTGGGTTAAACTCCCGAATTTTCCTTTATTAAAGATATGATTAAGTGTCTTAAGTAAACTAAAATGAGAGGGTATATGAACAAGACTAATAAGAGGTTATAAGTTTTCTTAACTTATTATGATTATATATGATGACAGTTAGAGCTAGGGTAAGAGTATATCTGAGGGGCAAGCCCCAAGATCGTTATACCACCTACTCCAGGGTAAGAGTATGTCTGAGGGGCAAGCCCCAAGATCGTCATACCACCTTCTTCAGCAGTAGAGTATATCCGGCGGGCAAGCCCCAAGATCGTTATACCATCCGCTTCAGCAAAGAGTATATCCGGCGGGCAAGCCCCAAGATCGTTATACCATCCGCCTGCGGTAAGAGTATATCCGGCGGTAAGTCCCCAAGATCGTTATACCACTGTTCCGTGGATTTGCTACCCACGATGCGAGGAATACCTCATGCGAGTCCTTATGGGCTTATGCGGGTGAAATAGTCCCACGTGCGGTAGTCTGACTATGCGAGAATACCTCATGCGGGTCCACGGGACTCCACGGGTGAAATAGTCCCGAGTAGGGTGCTTATTGATACTACGGCGAGGTACTGTTTTGATCCTAAGGCCCTATTTTATGCAAGATTATATATATATACTTGTCACTCTCATTGTTAGTAAGACACGAAAATGTATTTTATTGTCTTCCATGACTCGACTTACTCTTAGACTTATGATATTATTATTACAAGATTTTCGACTTTACATACTTGGTACATATTGTGTCTCGACCCCTTCCTCGGGCTGCGTTCATACCACGTAAGTGGTAAGCGATTGAGGATCCTCGTTCTTAGGATCACTATTCCGGTGTCGAAGCTCCGTTCCTCCTAAGCTTGTCTATTAGTACGAATATTCCACGATCTTATAGGTATTTTGTACATTCGGGGTATGGCGGGGCCTGTCCCGCCACGATTGTTATCTGTAAGTGCGTGGTCACATATATGTTTTGGGCTATAAGAACCGGTTGTATTACTATACTTTTGTTTAAGTATGTTTTATGGAAGCGACTTATCGGTGGCGATGATGTTACCACTTTTTATAAGTTATGTGTTATGTATGTTCCGCTATTCTCGACATATACTGACGGTACCGGTAGGTACCGCCGCGCCCCGGGTTGGGTCGTGACAAAAGTGGTATCGAGCGATTAGTCCTCGGGAAGTGTCCATGCAGGCGTGTCTTGTAAGTCTTGATTATCGGTGTGTCGCACCACATCTATAATCGTGAGGCTGCAGGATATTTAGTATTGGTTTCCATTCTTTCACTCGAGATCGTGCAATGAGCCGAGTTATAGGTTGAATCTCCCGATGTTTTCCTTTATGTATCGCTTATGCCTCCACGCAAGGCAACCGCGCCCGGCGGCAAGGCAGCGGTGGTGCTGCTAGTGGGATGCGGAGAGTCACGAGGGCACAGACCCAGTCCTTACCGGAGATGAGGTTTAGGGCGGCGAGTTCCACGTCGTCGCCACTGCAGAGTTCGGCGTGACGCGGCCATCGAGATCGCAGATCGAGCCTCCATCCACGCGATTAGGGTCCGAGTACAGATTACGAGGAACCGATTCTTGATCGACCAAAGATAGTGGCGTGGCAGCGACATGAGCGCACGCCAACCTAGAGACGGCCACTTGATTCCGGGATTTCTTGGGCCGTCACCCACCCGAAGTTCTATGGTTCGAGATTTGAGGAGGATCCGCAGGAGTTTGTCCGGCGATTCTGGACCATGCAGTCCTTAGGGCATCGGGATCGAGTCTGTTATACTAGCTTTCTACCGCATTCGCGATATTGCGTTGAACCGGTTTGAGTCATGGGTATTGTCGAGGTGAGGATGCTCTTCCGGTGATTGGGAGGAGTTCACGAGGCGTTCTAGACCACTTCTTTCCTCCCGAGGTGAGGAGAGCCCGCGTAGATAGGTTCTTGACCTTGAGACAGGGCGGAGGACTATCGGGAGTACAACCCGAGTTCGACTCCTTGGCGAGATACGCGTACCATAGTAGGCGACATGGCGCATGGGGTTCATCGATATGTGATGGGTTAGACCGTCATATGATTCTCGTGCTTGGGGTGGCTCTTGACCAGGATGAATATTGCCGTAACGCAGCGTCGCCACGAGGATCGGCGACAGAGAGGCGGGATCGGCTTGATTTGGGCCACCCAAGAGGCCGTGACAAAGAGCTCGTGGCAATTTTCGAGGCGGCCTCGCCAGCAGACTAGGTCCACATTCCACCAAAGACAGAGTGCTCTTCTCGATTTCCGCGGGAGGTCCGTCGCAGGTTATTCGAGCGGTCGTGCTCCGGGACTTCGAGGTTTCCGAGGCGAGACCGGCCAATCGAGACTACCTACCTCTCGGTGTGTTCGATGCGGTTGGTCTCATCCGGGCGAGTGCCGTATGGGTTCGAGAGCATGTTACTCTTGTGGCCAGGCCATCCGAAGGATTGTCCGCCCTTAGGCGGCGAGCGTTCTGATTCATCCGAAGTGCATTCTTTGGATCTTCATCTTCGATGGTTAGACGCCGAGGCGAGGTACTTATGGGCCAAAGGCCGCGCAGGTCGTGGTAGGGGTTCCAGTTCTAGCGGTCCTCAGAACCGCATATATGCTATGTCCAGTCGACAGGACCAGGAGGCGTCACCAGATGTCGTCACAGGTACATTATTGGTTTCTTGCTGTGATGTATATGCTTTGATAGATCCAGGTTCTACCTTGTCCTATATATCTCCTCATATTGCCAGTAGAATAGGGATAGAGCCCGAGTCCATAAGACCTTTTGAAGTGGCTACGCCATGAGTGATTCGATGGTAGGCGGCGGGTGTATAAGGCTTGCCTGTGACTATAGATAGCCGGACTCTGCCGACTTGATAGAGTTGGATATGACAGACTTTGATGTGATTATGGGTATGGATTGGCTAGCATCTTGCTATGCCAACGTGGGTAGAGAGGATTAGTTCGGTTCGGTTTCTGGTGAGCGGTTATCGAGTGGAAGGAATATCGCATCGCCGGCGGGTAAGTTTATTTCTTACCTCGAGGCTAGGAAGATGGTGCGAAGTGGTATATCTACCATCCGGTTCGTATTCGACATCGAGGTCGAGGTACCGACCTTCGATCCGATTGTTAGAGAGTTTCGGGCGTATTCCCGGGCGAGCTTCCGTATCCTCCCGAGAGGAGATTGAGTTTGTATTGATTTGGCGCCGGACACTCGACCGAGATCTATTCCGCCATACAGATGGCACTGCCGAGTTGAAGGAATGAAGGACCACCAAAGATTTCTTTGGAGAAAGGCTTTATTAGGCGAGTGTTTCTCCCCGGGAGCACCGGTGTTATTTGTAAAGAAGAAGGATGGACGCCTGCGTATGTGTATTGATTACAGCGGCTAAACAAGGTAACTATCAAGAATGTATCCTCCCGGGATTGGCGATTTGTTTGACCAATTGCGGTGCAAAGTGTTTTTTCCAAGATAGACTGCGGTCAGTTATCATCAGTGCGAGTTAGAGATAGATATCCCAAAGATCGCATTCAGACCCGATATGGGCACTATGAGTTCGGGGTGATGTCATCGGGTTGACAACGCCCAACATTATTCATGGATTTGATGAATAGGGTGTTCGAGCCATTCTTGGATATGTTCGTTATAGTGTTTATTGATGATATCTTGGTGTATTCGCGCGCAGAGCGAGCATCTGGTCATTTGAGGCGGTATTAGGAGTCCTCCGAGGCCGCAATTGTATGCCAAGTTCTCGAATCGAGTTCGTTAGCTTGAGTGACTTTCTTAGGGCATGTTATCTGGGCCGACGGTATTCGGGTTGTCTGACTAAGATTGAGGCGAAGACTTGGCTGCACCCACCACACACCGACAGAGTGCGCAGCTTTGGGCCTTGCGGTATTATCGGAGGTTTGTAGAAATTTGCTTCTATTTCAAGACTTTGACTAAGTGACTCGTGGCGGTATGTTCGATGGACGGATACTTGTGAGAAAGTTTCCATTGCTAAAGGAGAAGTTGACGACCGCCCAGATTCTTACTCTTCCGAGGGCTTAGATGGATATGTGGTTTTATTGTGACGCCAGCGTGTCGGGCTTGAGTGCGTCTTGATGCGGACGGCAAGGTTATAGCTTATGATCTCGGCTAGGAAGCATGAGAAGAACTATCCCACGCATGACTTGGAGTTGGCAGCAGTGATTCATGCCTTGAAGATTTGGAGACATTATTTATATGGAGTTCATGTGGACATTTACACAGACCACAAGAGTCTCCAGTATATCTTCAGCCAGAGGGATCTGAACTTGCGGCAGAGACGGTGGTTGGAGCTATTTAAGGATTACGATGTTGATATTCGTACCACCCGGAAGGCGATGTAGTTGCGGATGCCCTTAGTCGCAGATCGATGGGTAGTGCATCGATGTTCACCGCAGAAGAGGATATGGTCCGAGAGTTACATCGGCGAGCCTTGGGGTTCGTTTGGTGGATTACGATAGTGACAATTCGGGTTCGGAGGTTGCCGAGTCTTCCATCGTTGAGGAGGTGAAGAGGTGGCGATATGAGGATCCGATTTTGGTACGCACGAGATGCAGCTCTCCGGAAGGAGAAGAGTCAATTTGAGTAGCGCTGATGGTGCTAAGATTCGAGGGCCGGTTGTGTGTTCCCGATGTAGACAGACTTCGTCGCCAGATTACGTGAGGCACACGGTGCTCGTTATTCTATTCATCCGGTCGACTAAGATGTATCATGACCTCGATGCGTGTATTGGTGGGATGGCCTAAAGAGGGCGTTGCGGAGTTCGTAGCACGATGCGAATTGTCGTGAGTTAAGATTGAGCACCGGTGCGGTGTCATTGCAGCTATTGATATTCGACTTGGAAGTGGGAGGTGATAAATATGGATTTTATTACGGGGCTACCTACCACTCGAGGAAGCATGATTCCATTTGGGTGATTGTGCGGTGTGCGAAATCGGCCCATTTTCTTCCGGAACGACGGCGTTCTCCGAGGACTATGCCGATTATATATTAGAGAGATTGTGAGACCGCACGAGTCCCGGTCGATTATATCGATAGAGGAGCCCAGTTCTCGCTAACTTCAGAGGTCTTTTCGAAGGATTAGGGACACAGTGAGTCTCGATGCGGCGTTCATCCTCGACCGACGGACAAAGCCGAGCGCACTATCCGCACGCGAGGATATCTTTGCGGGCTTGTGTTATTGATTTCGTGGGTAGCGGGAGGATCATTTGCCTCTTGTGGAGTTTGCTTACAACAACAGCTACCATTCCAGTATTCAGATGGCGCCTTATGAGGCCTTATACGGGAGGAAGTGCAGGTCACCGATAGGCTGGTTCGAGGTGGGAGAAGTGCAGTTAGTCGGGCCAGACTTAGTTCAGCAGGCAGTGGATAAGGTGAAGCTTATCCAGGAGCGGTTGTTGGCAGCTCAGAGTCGGCAAAAGTCGTATGCAGACCATCGGCGTCGACACTTGGAATTTGAGATAGATGATTGGGTTTTTTTAAAGGTATCGCCCATGAAGGGCGTGATGAGATTTGGAAAGAAGGGGAAACTTAGCCCAAGGTACATTGGGCCGTATCAGATTGTCCGTAGGGTAGGCAGGGTTGCCTATGAGTTAGATCTGCCGTCCGATTTGGAGGCGGTACATCCAGTTTTCCATGTGTCCATGTTGCGGAAATGTATTGGAGATCCATCTAGAGTGCACCCGGTTCATGATGTCCAAGTGACAGAAGAGTTATCGTATGAGGAGAGTCCCATAGCGATACTCGATCGTCAGGTTAGACGACTTCGGACGAAAGACGTGGCTTCCGTCAAGGTCCTATGGCGGAACGAGCAGGAGGAAATGACGTGGGAAGCAGAGGATGACATGATGAAGAAGTACCCTCACCTATTTCCTATACCTCCAGGTAACCCACTTTCCTGCTTGTTAGTTTTGATTTAGCATTTACGCTTCAGTATGTTGTGGCTCGTGGAGCTTCTTTATTTGCAAAAGAATAGTTAAGAGGGTCTATGTCGATGTTGTGATTTGAGTAAGCCTAGAAGGAACATTCGGGACGAATGTTTCTAAGGGGGGGAGAATGTTATACCCCGTAGTTCTGACCCTACGTATGAGAGCGTACGAAAGCATGTAAGACTTAAAATTTTCAAAGGATAGATTGACGGATTATTCCGGATGGGTTTTAGTCAACTTTGAGGCGGGTTATGACCCGATACATTGAGAGTTCATAAGTGTTTCAATGGCCTAGGGCGTAGTTCGTGGAGTCTAGATTCCAACGCAACCAACCGTTCGTCGATAGGACGTCGGAGTAGGAAATTATGAGAGTTACAAGTTCGATTGCGATCGGACGAAATGTGTTTCGACAAAGCGGCAGGGCGGCGCGGATGCGAGGCGCGCGCGAAAATGCGAGGGTCGCTGAAGTTGCAGCGCGCCAGGACAGCAGAACGCGATGCAGCTTCGAGAGAGCTGCGGAGGTTTCAGCGCATGGCCGGGGCGGGCCGAGGCGGGATTTTGGGCGGAAAACCTCAGAAAAGTCAGATTTTTCTTTTAAAAGACCTTGGGAGGGTGACAAGTGTCCCCCCCCCATCTGATTTCTTGCATGCAATATATTGACCAAGTCTTGAAGACTTGGTCATCTTCCAATTTCTCTCCCTCTCTCTAAAAATCAGCTCTTCCTTCTCTCTACATTTCCAAAGGAAATCCAAGCCTAGGGAAAAATCTGAAAAGTTAAGAACAAAAAAGGAAGCTCGTGGCTAGCTTGTGGTGGTGTTCTTGGCAAGGAAGCTAGCAAAATATTTGGAATAAGTTTGGCTAAAACTCTAAGGTAATGATTCTTCCTTTAGATTTAGTTTATAGTGTTGCATGTTAAGAAGAAAGAACTTGTGGTAGTAAATAATGCTCATAGAGTCATTGCATGTTAGAAATGTGGTTTGGATATGAAAAATGGGTTAAGAAGAGATTATGAGCATGTTGTAGCCTAAAAACTACCTTAGAATTGTTAAGTGAATTGTTGTAACATATGGGGCAGAATTTTACACACCCAAGTTTAGGTGTGTAATCCCCTTTGAATTGTTGGATTGATTGAGCCTTAAACGTGGCAATTGAATGATAAATTCGGCCTTGAGAAAGGTGGCAAAGTGAGTAGAAACAAAGGAAATGCTGCCCAATTTTCCATAGAATTTAGTGGCTTTGAGTTTAGATTATTCTACATTGAAAGTAGAGGTTAATAAACGTATCATGGTTATTTTAGGTTGACATATTACTTGCGGTAGTTTTGGACTTAGCAAGTGGATTGATCAAAAAGGTATGTGAAGCTTTCCTATCTCTTGAGCATGAATAGATGAAACTATGTAGTACGGTAGACGTACAAGATTTGGTATTCTTACTTGTTTTAAGTATATAATGACTTGTTTCGTTTTAAGAATGCATAAGTCCTCGTTGGGAAAATATGATTTTACTAAAGTATAGAGTTAATATAACAACTTTATGGGAAGTTGGTTTATTAGCTTCATAAAAGGTTAATGAGAAGAGATGTACTCTAAAGTAAGATAAGTATATGAAGAGGCAAATTGGTTTTAAGGCATCAATTGCCTAAGGGTTTTTATGTATAAATAAGAGTCACTTTTAAAAGAATTGAAGTATATAGTACTTGGGTTAAACTCCCAGCTTTTCCTTTATTAAAGATATGATTAAGTGCCTTAAGTAAACTAAAATGAGAGGGTATATGAACAAGACTAATAAGAGGTTATAAGTTTTCTTAACTTATTATGATTATATATGATGACAGTTTGAGCTAGGGTAAGAGTATATCTGAGGGGCAAGCCCCAAGATCGTTATACCACCTACTCCAGGGTAAGAGTATGTCTGAGGGGCAAGCCCCAAGATCGTCATACCACCTTCTTCAGTGTAAGAGTATATCTGAGGGGCAAGCCCCAAGATCGTTATACCATCTGCTTCAGTGTAAGAGTATATCTGAGGGGCAAGCCCCAAGATCGTTATACCATCTGCTTCAGGGTAAGAGTATATCTGAGGGGTAAGTCCCCAAGATCGTTATACCACTTATTCCGTGGATTTTCTACCCACGATGCGAGGAATACCTCATGCGAGTCATTATGGGCTTATGCGGGTGAAATAGTCTCATACGGTAGTCTGACTATGCGAGGAATACTCATGCGGTCCACGGGACTATGCAATGAAATAGTCCCAGGAGTAGGGGTGCTTATTGATACTACGGGCGAGGTACCCTGTTTTGATCCTAAGGCCCCTATTTTATGCAGTATTATATATATATACTTGTCACTCTCATTGTTAGTAAGGCAAAGTAAAAGGTATTTTATTGTCTTCCATGACTCCAGCTTACTCTTAGACTTATGATATCATTATTACGGATTTTCCACTTTACATACTTGGTACATATTGTGTCGACCCTTCCTGGGCTGCGTTAAATGCCACGGTAAGGGTAAGCGATTGAGGATCCTCGTTCTTAGGATCACTATTAGGTGTCGAAGCTCCATTCTCCGGAAGATTGTCTATTAGTACGAATATTCCACGATCTTTATAGATATTTTGTACATTCGGGTATGGCGGGGCCTGTCCCGCCACGATTGTTATATGTAAGTGCGTGGTCACATATATGTTTTGGACTATAAGAACCGGTTGTATTACTATACTTTTGTTTAAGTATGTTTTATGGAAGCGATTATCGGTGACCGGTGATGTTACCACTTTTTATAAGTTATGTGTTATGTATGTTCCACGCTATTCTCGACATATACGACGGTACCCTGAGGTACCGTCAGCGCCCCGGGTTGGGTCGTGACACTAATAAACCGATTATGGAATGCAATTGAGCCGGTAGAGTCTCTCGTGCTGATAACGTGTTATGGAATCGGATATTTGAACACCTCTAAGACAATATTTTTGAACTAATATGATGATGTAAAGTACTACTATAATTATATTAAAAGGTATAAGAAATGAGAAAGAGAAATAGAATGAGAGAATTTCTTTTACTTCACAAGTGTCATCTTACATCAACCAAAGGGTGATATTTATACTACAAAAGCTACCACTATTACATGCATAAAATAGTAGAAATTACTATTTTAAATTGACATGTTAAATAGATATTTCAACACATATTAAAGCATTTGACACATTAGCATGCTTCTAGAATTCACTTGAGGTGAATTTGACTTTCTCATAATATTGCAAACTTAATCCGCAAGAAGACTTTTCTGTGTTTTGATTTCCCGTATACTACTACAACTGTTGAACTTTATTTTTTTATTTGTTCTGTTTTTCATTCAGTGTTCGGTATTTATATTCGCGTCATGTAGAACTCATTCGGGGAAGCTCTCCCTACTAAAAAAATTCACACCCAAAACTCAAACCCAAAATTTAAAGGCGGTGATGGAAAAGACTAATGTGAGCCCTAGTGAAGTTGGGGATATTGTTGTCGGCTCAGTGTTGGCCCCAGGTTCCCAGAGAGCAAGCGAGTGCAGGATGGATGCATTTTATGCTAGTTTTCCTGAAACTATGCCAATTAGAACTGTAAACCGACAATGTTCATCAGGATTTCAAGCAGTTGTGGATGTAGCTGCAGCTATTAAAGCTGGATTTTATGACATTGGTATCATATGCTGGTACTGCATATGTTGTTGATGCTACTGCTGATGGCAATGTTGTTAACGTTACTGATGTTGTTGGTCCCGTAACTCATGTCTCCAAAGGACTGAAACATTTGTTTTCAGTGCCTAGCTTGAGGGGGGTGTTGAGGATCTGGATATTCATTAGTATATAATTAGTATACATATATTATACACACAATTTTTACTTAGTAGTATACATATACAATGTTAACTTGTGGTTGATCTGTAATGCAGGTTTAGTAGTGGTTATTTCTGCAATGGTCATTTCTGCAACATAATAGTTATAAATAGTTGTAATGTTGCTTTGCTTGTTCAGTTAGAGAAATATAATTGAATACACAGAAGAGCACGTTGGCTCCCAAAAATATCTCTCTCTCACGATTATTCTTCCTTCTCTGTCTCCTCTCTTACTCGCTGTCCGGATCCGACCCGGAAAAATCTTACCGGTCCGAACCGAGAACCGGACCGATAAGGTTTCGGTCCTGGGACGAGATTCGGGACCGGATCGAAACCTTATCGGTCCGGATCGGTAAGATTTTTTCGGGTCGGATCCGGGGCCCGATTGTTTTAAAAACAATTTAAAAAATTAAATTTCCAATATTGAAATTGACATTCTCAGACACATTACCACAAAATTTGAACGTTGAACTCTATTGTATATCGCGAGATATTTAGCTTTGAAAAGAGAAGAAACGTAACGATTTGGGGGAAAAGTGAAATTGATTGGCGAATATGGACGTTTTTGGATCGGCTGAATCAAACAGCCTATGTCAATTTGGTTCGATTTCGTCTCGAAAAAATACGCGAAATCAATTATTTTTTTTTAGGTCAAACGGACGTCCGAGCGCAGAGTTATGACCATTTAAAGTTTCATTAATTTACAACTATTTTACTTTCTTCTCTCCCTACCTATATTTTATATGTCAATGCTTCAAATTAAAACATAAAGTCTACATCACATATATTTAAAACATGTAAAATAGTCCAACATTAGGAAATATTGCAATTAAATATAATTAGGGCTTCTTGAGGGAGTGGGGGGGTGGGGGTTTAGGGTATTTTACCGGGGTTACTAGTCCGGGTCCTTATCGGTCCGGGTAATTTTTTGATATTCGTATCCGCACTGCTAACTTTTGATTCGGCCACGGCCCTGGTTCTCGAGTAATTACGAAAGATCCCACCGCTAACACGCCTATATGTGACTATTTGTAACTGTCAATCTCTGGAGGTGTACTATTTGATCTCCGTGTGAGTTGCGTATCTGAAATGAGATGCAAGGCTGGAGTATCGAAAACTCTTTCTCATATAACTTCAACTTTACAGGTGTGATCTCTGGACCCATCTGATTGTGCCGATTCGATTCTCGGTTGCCACATATGTCCATCTAAATGCTTGTCATTTTGATCATGCAATTACTTGGAATGATTAATAACTATGTTAAATTTGTGACTGTTTAGTGTTTACAAGTAAAGGAATTAAAATTTTATTGTACTTAGTTAAATATTATAACTAAAAATAAAATTTTATAATAATTCAAGGACCAAAAGTGCTATGAATCCGCATTTCTTTAAACACTCATCAAATTATTAAGTACAGTGTTTTACATGGAGTGGAAAAGAAATTGGATGAGACGCTTGATGATAGGGTGTTTGGGAATGAAGGTCAAATAAACATGGTAGTTTGGGTGGGAAGTAAAGAGGATAATGAATTGAATGGACCATAGAAGAAGATGAGCCATTTGGATTTGACTCATAATAGTCCCCCCAACACAGCTGCCTTTTGGGCAGGCACATGTCAAATCATATCTTATTTTGCTCTGTTTCTGTTTTTGATCAGTCCAAGAAATATACATTTTACTCCTAACTACCCAATCTTATTTCCCGATCTACAAACTTCTTTCTTCAAATTAAAAAGTACTTACACTTTCGTGGGCGTTTTTTTGCGAGACTGGACTGTACTATTTTTAAAAATAATATACTTTAACTGTCATTTTTGAGTAGATGGATCTCCATGCATTATAATAATAATAAAATATAATCTATTATATATTAATACTCTAATACCGTCCAGTCCATTACATACAATACAATTTATGCAAAATTATACAGTTCAGTGCGACGTACAAAACGAGCCCTTGAGTAAGAGTTATGCATGTATTAATACTTCATTCATAACATATTACATGATTACATTGCTAAAAATATTCGTCTCAAATTATTTAGTCATTTTTTTAAAATAAGATAAAATTAATTAATTTTTTTAAAGTAATCAATATTGATTAGAGTGTAATTACTTGGAGAGAGATATGAATAATGCAGTAAAAATACCCTTCTTATTTATAATTTTTTAAAGAGTGTGTAAAATAAAAAGTGGTCAAGTAATATGGGACGGAAGGAGTATTATAAAAAATTGTGTATTATTTTATATGAATATTCGTTATGCAGATATAGTTATTCATGTATTAATTATTTCATTTTTTATTATGCATAAGATAATACATATGTTTTATCATAATTTATGAGTACATGTATTAGTTATGCGAATTTTTAAATTGAAAACTAAACACAATATAAGTGTGTTGAATTTCATACATCACAAAAGAATAACATGGTATTACGTATGGTGAATTTAATATATAAATAACTTAGCTTCTAACTAACTAACAAATACCCCTTAATTCTCTCTTGATTTTCTCCTTTTGTTTCTTTAGATAATCTATTACTTTCGGAAGAAAGTTGTCTTTAAGCACTTTCCCTAAGTAGGTGTACTATATAAAAGATCTTTTACTTTCAAATGATGATTGCTCTAATGAGTTTCCATTGTTTATATTTTTACTTTTAATTTGACAGTGAGCGGTTTTATGGGGAATGTTGGGCTCACTACACCTTTGATATTGGCTTTCACTCTAAGTATCTTCCTACCATCTTTTAAATCTGTCTTTCTCTTTACAAGTCTAAATTGCACACTAAATATTATATTTCATTTGTTAATTTCTATCAAAGTTCAAAAATTAGAAGTGAAATTGGCAACTAGCTTGAGGATTATCGAACAAAATTTTAATTTTTAACTTTGATTACACGGCGACGTTATATCGGCGTTTGATACCTTCGTTCATTCTTTTATTTAAATTATTATTGTTACTTAATTTTAATTATCGTACTTAATTTCATTAACTTTAATTATTTATTTACATAATTATAATGGAACGAGTTGGATGTTTTTTTGGTAGAGGTAGTAGGGGTAACAAGGGTAATGGTGCATCCTTTAGTAATCATAATTACGATGATTTCACTCATGTAGATGAAACTGATCTTTTTAATATTAATATTAATATACCATTAGATCATGAGGTATATTCTGCATCTGAACCAGAATTTGATTTAGAAAATGAATTAGAAGATAATTTAGATAACACACCCACTGGTGCACCTTCCCCTCAGGGTCAGACTGAGTCTCAGACTGAAACTGAAATTGGAATCCCTCATATTCCCCCTAGTATGAGAAAAGGACAAAAACAATGAAAATTAAAATCACATGCATGAATTTTTTTTTGAAAGACACATTCATAATCAACTAGCTATTTGTAAAATTTGTCGCGAAGTATATAAATTTAAAACTGAAAAAGGTCAAGGTGGAACAGGAGATTTAATGAGACATGTAGAAAACTCTCACAAAGCAAGGTATAATCAATACTTGACTGAAAAAGTGGGTGTGCAAATGCCTTATGAGTCGGGTTCACATAGTGTCCCCGACCAAGTACAAGGTCGAATTAACCCGATGACGGAGGGAGTTATAGGTCCGAAATATGATAAACACAAATATGGAAAAATTTAGCAAAATTAGTTATTGTAGAGGGTTTCTCTTTTTCATTTCATTCATCTCATGATTTTAATCATTACATTCAACAAACATATAATCATGCTTTTAATAGTTTTCCTAGATCAACTATTAGAAAATATGTTTTTAAATTTACGCATGAATATCAACAATATTTACGTTATGCATTGTATCATTTTAATGGCAAAGTGGTTATCACTTCTGACATATGCCGTAGTACTAATGATAATGCTTACTTAAATATTACATGTCATTGGATAGATGACAATTGGTCTATGCAAAAATGTATATTAGCATATAAATATATTGATGAAAGGTACACTGAAGTTTTTATTTCAAAAAAATATTCATGAAATTAGTTAATATTATGAATTACTGATAAAATTATGACTATTACATTAGATAATGCTTCTTCTAATGATTATGCTATAAATATTTTAAAAACTCGATTGACTCAATCTTTCCCCCATATTTTTCATGTTAAATGTGCATGTCATATTTATAACTTAGTTGTAAAGAATGACCGGAAACCTTTTAAAATATTCTTAATAAAGTACAATTTGCTATCAACTTTATTTTTAAAGGTAATAAAATACAAAGACGCAAAGAGTATAAAAAACTTGTCAATGATAGTAGATTACCTTATAGGAAAATTACAGAAGAAGTTGCGACTAGGTGAAATTCTTTGTATGAACAATTATTTGTTGCTCACGGGTATAGAAGACCTATAACTTTAAAATTTAACGTCCATAATAAAAATTCAACGAATATGCTTGTAGATGATGATTGGGATACATTTTTGGAACTTATTGTATTCTTAGAGAATTTTTTTCTAGCTACTAAGAAATTTTCTGGTATTTATTATCCTACTATTTCATCTATGTTATTTTATATAGCTCTAATATTTTTGTTATTTAATAAATATATGAAAAAACCAACTTCACTCCAGCTATTGCAAAAATATATTTTTTTTAACCTATTTTCACTATTTATTTTATTGGTGCTATATTAAATCCTACTATTAAAGTAGACGGTTGTAATGTCCTTATTGAAACGATTTATGAATGTTTAGAAATACTTCCAACATACCAAACTGGAGAACCAACTTACGAACCAACTAAAGAAGAAGTTATGTCTAGCATACAAGCACAATGCAAAAATATGTATATGTATTACCAAGAGCAAAGTGCAAATAATCAATTGGCTTTTGTACAATCTTCCTCTACTTCACTTCAACCTTATAGAAACAGGCGGTTTCTTCCTGCTCTGCTTTTTGCCTTATTAGCTTGATTTCATAAGTGAGCATTTTGAATTGAATAGATAGTGAGAAAAACGTCTTTCGTGATTCATGCTTCAAGTATTCAAGGTCTTTGAAATAGAATGTATAGTGGTTCAAGTTCTTCACAAATTAGAGAGTTTGATGTTTATGTTTTGCAGAGTGTTGTACCGTTCGAATCAATTGCTAACGAAAATGGACGTGAAAACTTGCTGAAATACTGGAGGGAGAATGATAAGACATTTTCGACTCTATCAAAGATGACCCGAGATGTGTTGAATATTCAAGGGTCATCAACAGCTTTTGAAAGTGTTTTTTCTGCTGGAAGATTTCAAATAGGAGAGTACAAACACTCATTGACGGGAGACAGTTTGGAGCATGCATTTTTATTTAGAGATTGGATTAGAGAGGAGTGTAGAAGGTGTGGTCAATCAGAGATCAATTAAGAAGACGACTACAACGAAATCTTTTCGAGAGAGCAAGAAGCGACGTTGAACAATTTGATCAACAACTTTCAATTCCAACAAAAGATCCTCAAGAGATTGTCAAAAAAATAGAAAAAGTATGGTTGAATATGTAAATTTTGAATGAAAATTTTACTATGTGATTTGCAACTTTTGAACTACGAAACAAAGTTACAATTTTGGAATTGTATTACAAAAAAAAAAAAAATCTATTAAATAATATAAGAGACAATTAGCCTTGTGATGTTTTTTCACTATCTTGTTCAATTATTTAAGTGTTTAATATATATATATATATATATATTAAAATTAAGTATCTAGAAAAAAATTAAAGTCTCAAAAAATCCCCTACCCGATCCGACTGACACATTCTCCCAAATCCCGTCCCCCAAATTCCGTCCAGTCCCGCTAGCCACCCTTAGATTATTCTGATGAGTGCATTTAATTTGGTAGATCTTTCTCGTCAGGAAAACCTTGTGATTTTATGAAGATATCCAAAATCAATAACTTTATATGGATATTGCAAATATATTCAAACATTTTTAAAAAGAGTTTTTTTAAATGGAAAAAAATATTTATTTCACTTGAAAAAGTGATCAAAATCATTTTTTCAAACTTGAAAATTTTCTTCGATTTTTTTTTTAAAAAGAAAAAGAAGTCATCTAATATTAAACTTCGAACGCTATTATTATTTTTTTAAATAAGAAAAAAAATCTTATGTCCAAAATATATACATTAAAGTGTCATATGAACTGCCTGTAAAGGTCGAGGGATACACTACGAGTCTACGACCAATAAGTAGTGTACAATATATACTGCATTCTAAAGAATCCAAACTTGAACGTCAATAATTTAGCAATGACCTCATTATTTTTTCTTCCTTTTTTCACCATAAAGCAAGAGAATTTGTCGGTTTGGAAAAAATAAATAAAATAATTGCAAGTAAACAAACATATCTCCAAAATGAATGGGTCATTACACGGCCAATATACAAAAGTGTAAGATGATATTAATCTCTCTTAAAGAGTCTTTCATTAATATCAATGTATATATAGAGTACAATATTCATCTCTTATACAATAGGAATCTTAAGCCTATACAAAAGAGGAATCCTAGTCTTACCATAATTATATTATACACAATATATGGAAATATTCTAATTATGGGTAGAAAATATGTTGTTTCCTATATTTACACGTTTACACACCCTCACGGAAATGGAGGAGGCCGGACGACATCTGATCTCAAGTCAAGAAACAATCGTCTGCAGGAAGTCCTTTGGTAAATATGTCAGCATACCGATAGGATGATGGAACATGTAACACTCGATACGGCATAGAACAACTTTCTCACGAACAATGTAGTTCATCTCATCGCGGCTTGGTTCACGACGAACCGGATTATGAGACAAATAAATGAGAGATGTTATCACAAGATACAATAGATGCCGACGCAGCGACATCAAGTTCTAACGAAGTTTCTAAGCCAACAAATCTCACCACTACATTTGCAACGCCTCAGACTCGAAATTTTGGATCTAGATAGGGTGGCATGCCGCGTATCAAGAAATCAGATTATCCCCTAAGAAAACACAAAAGTCGGAGGTGGAGCGTCGCGTGTCCGGACACCCTGCCCAATCTGCATTCGTATATGAGAGCAACCTGTTTGGTGCAGAGGGGTATATGTGCAAACTATAATCAAGAGTACCCTTAATGTATTGAATGATACGCTTAAGAGTAGTGAAATGAGACTCTCTGTGGGCATGCATGAATAAGCACACCTGCTGAACAGCATAAGCTATGTCTGGCCTGGTAAATGTGAGATACTGAAGTGCACCTGCAAGGCTCCTATACAGAGTAGAATCAGAGATTGGAGCACCATCCATAACACTGAGCTTAGATTTCGAATCGACTGGAGTAGGCATAACTTTGCAATTCGTCATCTTAGCCCTGAACACTATCTCATCTGCATACTTACGCTGACACAAGAACATGTGATTGACAGACATGGTCACTGATATCCCCAAGAAATAACTCAGCTTTCCCAAATCAGTCATTGCAAATTCGGACTTAAGCAAGACAATAATCTCATTTTTCAATCTATCTGAGGAGGCAGTCAGAACAATATCATCCACGTACAGTAATAAGTAAGCAGTGCTACTACCTCGATGAAAAATGATGTACCTGGCAAAACGATCATACCACGCACGGGGAACCTTTTTCAGACCATATAGTGACTTACGGAGATGACACACATAGTGAGGATCATTGATGGGTGAACCTGCGCTGACGACGTATCAATCGCTTTCTCTCAGGTCCCCATGTAAGAATGCATTCTTCACATCAATTTGATGGATCGGCCAGTGTTTGCCCATGACAATGCTCAAAACTGTGCGAATAGTAGCCGGTTTGACAACCGGGCAGAAGGTCTCTCCACAATCAATGCCCTCCTGCTGATTTGTGCCATTAGCCATAAGACGGACCTTATACCTCTCAAGATCCCCATTATCTCTGAACTTGTGACGAAAAAGCTACATACATCGAATTACATTCACCCCCTCAGGTCTAGGTACTAGATCCCACGTGTGCTATTTAGTTAAAGCATTGAATTCCTCATATATAGCCGCATTCCAATTAGGGTCTTGTTTGTCCAATTTTGGATTCTTTGGAAGTGGAGAGATGGTTTGGGCAGACAAGTTGAAATAGACTTTGGGTTTGAAAATTCCATGCTTTGAACGAGTTTCCATTGGATGAGTAGGGACAGTGGGTGGCGGAGTGGTGTCTGAGACGGTGGGTAAAGTCGGATAAGGAGAAGGTGGGGGTGAAGCCGTCGGAGGAGCCGTGGCTCCTGGATCGAGCGTCGCGGCGCTAGAAGGTTGATGTGCTACGAAGTTCAGCCGCGCCATAGCGTGGCCGCAGAACGCCGACGCGGTATTCAAGATTGCTCACTTGAAATCAGGCGTCGCGCCTCCTCGGGGTCGCGGCTCGGCGACCAACTGAGGACGTGAGCTGTTCGAGGATGAGGGGAGAGATGGCAGGCTCGTCAAGAAATGAGTAGTCCAGTTTTTGGAATTTTGGAAGATTCAAAAATAGGAATGTGGTCTCTTCGAATGTGACATGACGAGATATGTAGATTTGACAAGTCGAAAAGTCATATCATAGATAGCTCATACGGTTTGGCGGGAATCCTAGGAAGACACAGGGAGTAGACCTAGGAGCAAGCTTGTGAGGGGCGGTATAACTGAGGTTGGGATGATACAGACAATCGAAAATCCGTAGATGATCATAGGAGGGAACTCTATGGTAGAAAATTTCGATAGGGGTCATATTATGAAGAGTGCTAGTAGGAAGAATATTTAGAATGTATTCTGACATTTTAGCAGCATATACCCAGAAGGAAGGAGGGAGAGAGGCATAAATCAATAGGGTGCGAATCATATTATTAATGGTACGTATGATTCTTTCAGCTTTACCGTTTTGTGGTGAGGTGTGAGGGCAGGAGAAGCGAAAAATCATGCCATTATTGTACAAAATCTGTGAAACATAGAGTTATTGAATTCACGACCATTATCGCACTGAAATGATTTTATGCTTTTTCCAAATTGTGTGTGGATAAACTTGCGAAACTCAAGAAATTTGGCACATACTTCCGATTTAAATTTAAGAGGATATAACCAAACATAGTGTGAAAAATCATCAAGCAACACAAGATAATATTTATGACCGAGAGAACTAGAGATAAGAGATGTCCATAAATCGACATGTATAATATCAAAAGGAGCAAGTGTAACACTAGTAGATGATTTAAACGGAAGACGAATATGTTTGCTTAAAGAGCAAGAAACACAATTTTGGGCAAGTTTCCTTTTACAAGCAATGAAATTATTGCCTTTAAGAAAATTAAAAACTGGGACTCCTGGATGACCAAGCCTATTATGCCAAGTTGAAGAAGAAACAACCACTAGAGTGACGGAAGAGCAAGATTTGGCAGCGGAGGTGGAAGTGAATGGATAGAGATCCCCCGTGCTATTGCATCTCGCAAGAGGTGTCCCTGTATGAAGATCCTTCACAGTAAAACCAAACGGGTCAAAATCCACGGAGACATAATTATTACGAGTAAATTGGCGGACATATATGAGGTTTTTAATCATGTGTGGGGCATATAGGGTGTTTTTTAGGGAGAAGAGTGGATGGGGAGGTTGTGTGTATGAGGTACCATACCCTTTAACTGGAATGTGTTGTCCACTACTAACTGTAACATATTGAGGATGCTTTAAAATAAACAGTTTAGGGATAGTACCAGCAGATTGGGTGACGTGAGATATGGCGCCTGAATCTATGTACCAAGTATTGTCAGGCTGTTGCATGGAGAAGGTGCTGAATGCCTGTCCCAACTCAGTGGGTGTCATGCCGGATGAGGGCTGCAAAACCTGACCTTGCATGAAGTGGACCTGATGCGAGGCTGGAGTGGGGCCCAACAAACTAGGGTAAGAATAAGGATTGTAGGGCTGCTAGTACTGGAATGGACTCGGTGTCACGGCTCAATCGGGCACCGCGCCGCAGGTGCGAATTGCCGGCGAGCCGCGCCCGCTTGTTCTGTGATCCCCGCTGCTGCTGCATCGGTTACGCTGACCGCGACCGCCGACACGACTATGGCCTCCCTCGCCGCGCCGCCACTTTTCCACCGCGTCCCTGCTGCGGTTGAGAGTTTTCTGGCGGCGTTGGATCTTGAGGGCGCGTTTCGACCGCTAATGCCTTCTGACCGTGCTCATCCTGCTTAGCACGGCGAGTCTCTTCGAGCAACAACTGCGAGCGAGCTTTGTTAAAGCTGGGTAACTGATCTGCCTGTTGAATCATGGTGGCCAAAGTATCATATTCGCTTTTAGGAAGGCCAACAATCAATGTAACACCAATTTGGTGTCAGTAACAGGTCGTTGACATCAGCAAGTTGATCCGTCAGTAGCTTTAACTGTTTGCAGTACTCAGTCACATTAGAAATGTTTTTAAGACGTGTATTGTTAAATTGCTCCTCTAAATACACAGTACGGGTGTGCTTATTGTCCTGAAAAATTTCCTCCAAACGATTCCATAACTCAAGGGCTGTGGCGCCAGATTTCATGATAGTAAGAAGAAGGTCCTGAGAAATACTACCATAAATCCATTGTTTGACGCCGGCGTCTAGACGACGCCAAGTAGACTCATCAACCTCCGGAGGGCGCGGAATGGTGTCATCGATGTGATCAAGCACGTTATAGAGACATGCATGATTACGAAACAGTTCAACCCAGGGATAATACTGACTGTTTTCTTGATCAAGAAGAATGAAAATAGAGTTCTTGATGTTTGTAACAGTTAGGGCTGGATGAAAAGAGGATGACAACGTGGTGGTGGTATTTGTGGAGGTAGAAGATTCAGAAAGTGTGGAAGATTCAGGTATAGCCATTTAGAGAACAGGGGAAAGAAAAACCTAAAAATTTTGGAGGGAGGAGGCGCCGGCAACCGAGAGAGGGGCGGGCGTGAGCTCAACAAAAAAGCTAGGATTTTTGTTTTAGGCTCTTGATACCATGTAAGATGATATTAATCTGTCTTGGGGAGTCTTTCATTAATATCAAGGTATATATAGAGTACAATATTCATCCCTTATACAATAAGAATCTTAAGCCTATACAAAAGAGGAATCTTAGTCTTACCATAATTATATTTACACAATATATGGAAATATTTTAATTCTGGGTAGAGAATATATTATTTTCTATATTTATACGTTTACAAAAAGATTATATTAAATCTTTTTTACATATTAAAGTGATAAATTTGACTTTTTCCCCAAAAATAAAGTAACCCAATACTTTTCTCTGGCTTATGTTTCGGTTGGTAATTGTTTGGCATCAAACGAGGAATATTGTAATAGTAGAAGATTAGAAGAAGGGGTAAAGTAAAACAATTTTACCCCATATACCAATCCAAGGGAAATTACCTTTTTCAACTCCTTTTAGAGTATATGATTTTCTTTGACATTTATTGACAATAATAAATGGCTCATTCGTTTTGAGTTGATGAAACTGTAATGATCAGGTGTGTTAGGTTAAATAATTAAATGCCACATTTGCCAATCAATCACTACGATGATAATTTTAGAATAGTGTAATTCTCTTTTATTGGAGTCTTCTTATTAATGAAATATTTATAGTTGTTTATAATTTACAAATCTAATTGAAGAATGATCTCTACTTTACATAATTACATTAAAATAATAATTACAGAGTATATAGAGAATATTAATATATTCTCTATCACACCCTCTCAGTCGGAGCGGAAGAAGGCCGGACGCTGAAACTGGATCTGAAGTCAAGGAACAGTTGCCGAAAAAATCTCTTAGTAAATATATATGCGTACTGATAGAAAGAGGAACATGTAACACCCAAACTTGGCCCATGGTAACCTTCTCACGAACAAAATGAATATCCATCTCAATATGTTTGGTTCGCTGATGCTGAACCGGGTTATGAGACAAGTAAACATCATATATGTTATCACAGTAGACGAGATGCCTTACGTAAGGGACAATGAAGCTCTAGAAGGCGGTTTCTGAGCCAATAAATTTCGGCAACAACGTTCGCAACGACTATATATTCTACTTCTACACTCAACGAGAAAGTTGTTACGACCCGAACGGTTACACCCCGTAATTCCCTAGCTACTAAGTAAGAATACGATTATAGAAATAAGATTGGAATGTCGGAAGGAACGGATTTGTACATTTCCTTATACGGAAAATTTCCGAGATTAATGTGATGACAAGAATTAATACTAGTAATGGAATTATTTTTCATTAGAATTATGGACTTAGTGAAATTATTAAGTCTTGGTATATATTGGTACATGTCCATCGAAAATTACATGAAAAATGGCTAAGTGTGGAAATAATTTTTGTGAAGAGAAATACTTGGCCAATAGGAGGAGGGCAAGTGCCCTCTCCACTTGTCTTGCAAAGACTCCACATTAGTATATATAGATAAGTCTTGAAGACTTAGAACAAAAGATCTTCATCTATACAAACCCTCATGTAAAATCAGGAAAAAAAATAGATTAAGAGATTATTTTAACGTGGAGCTTCAAGTACATTAGCCTAATAAAAAGAAAAGTAATCAATTCTTTAGTGAAAAGGTCAATTAATTTGTCTATTTAGAGGCTAGATATAATAGAAAACTACAAGTCAAATTAATTATGTTATCAAAGAAAAAAAAGATACGGACGTTCCATCTTTGAGGACTAGAAAGATGACATACACACCTAAAATAATATGGGACAAAACTGAATTAAAAGATGCACATGCATCTTCCTCCTCCTTCTTTTCATCTCCCTCAATCTCTTGCTCTTCCCCCTCCCATATGTTATACAACCATCTCTACTTATACATTGTACTTATACACAAACAAAATACATAGCATAAAAATTAGAAAATCAGGAAAAAAATAAGTGAACAAGAAGAGGAAAAATCTGGAAAAAACAAGAGGGCAAGAAGAACAACAATAAAAGAAATACTAGGGAGTCCCTTGTAGCAACCGAACAACAATCATTTCACACGTACAAGGTGAGTTTTCTCACTCAGAAATTCTTGGTAACATCCTTTATTTTAAGTTCAATACATGTTAGAATAAGAATTGAGTGTTGAAAAGAAATAATGAGCTTTTGATTGTTTAGACAACTAGTTGCGTCATGAACTTTACGAACTGGTTTCACTGAGTTATAATTGCTAGAATTTGATGAAATTAGAAAGAATGGTACATCTCTCTATTATGATCATATAGAACCAAAAATGAGGTAAAATGGACATACGGTTTAAAAGTTATCATAGTTCAAAGTTTCTGCCTTAGATTTGGCCGAAATTCGGAAAGGCATAATTACAGACTGTTTTTATTGAGTTTTACTAATTAGAATTATATAAAAATCTACATGGTTGTAAATGTCTCTGTTACGGACAGATATAGCTAAATAGGGGTTAAAACGGACTTACGAGTTGAGAGTTATTGTAGTTTGAAGTTGCTGCCTCAGATTCATCAGAATCCAGAAGGGCAGGACGTTGAAACGTAAAACTGTACAAATCAGTGAGAAATATGAAACTTGGTGTTAAATTAAAGTTCTAGATCTCTCTGTTTTGGACATTTTTAGACCTTACGGAGGTCTATCCGACTTACGGATTAGGAATTAACCCTGTTTAAAGTTTATGCATCGGATCTATCGAGATCCAGGAAGGGCAGCAAATAAAAGTGTAAAACTGTACCAAATGGTACATAATATGAAAGGATGGTTCACATGGAGGCGTGTAGCTCTCTGTTCTCATCGTTTTGAGATTTTATGGGGCTTGAACGGGTTTACAGATTAAGAGTTATGACTATTCTAAGATTTGGTTCTGTTTAATAAAAATTCTGCCAAAACAAATTTCATGTGGCTGTTTTGAGGATAAGTTTGTGCTAGTTACCCAAAGTAGTTTTAAATGAAATTTGATACAGTGGAAAATCCCCGTCTTACCTTAGTTTCAGATTGAGAAACACCTTAGTTAGAGTTATGGTTGAAAAGGTATAATCGTTACAAGTATGAATGACAGAATGTTGGGAAAGAGAATATTATTTATTTGATCTTCTGAAAAATATGAAAAGTGAATACGTGTTCACATAAATATATAAATATATAATGGACCGGGTTGCACGCCACAACAAAACGTAAAGTGAATACGTGTTCACAAATACGTAAACATAATGGATCATGTTGCACGCCGCAACAAAACGTAAAGTGAATACGCGTTCACAAATACATAAACATAATGGATCGGATTGCACGCCACAACAAAACGTAAAGTGAATATGCGTTCACAAATACGTAAACATAATGGATCGGGTTGCACGCCGCAACAAAACGTAAAGTGAATACGTGTTCACAAATACGTAAATAGAATGGATCGGGTTGCACGCCGCAATAAATATGAAAAGAGAATACGCGTTCACAAATATATAAATGCAACAAATATATGGAAACGCGGGGGAATGTCTTAACGTATAATACGAGATAAAATGAAGTGTTAGTTAAACTGAGAATTTCCTATGATGAGTTGCTGCATATTTAAAAGTATTGTAACCTGATATGTTTTTCAATATGCTTATTACGTTATAATGTGATTGCACTTGGAATATTGTGGTGTTACTTTGAATTGCAGGGTAAGGTTCTCACTCAGCCCCGGATGGTAGGGCTGACTCTTTATTTAACATGTTTCAGGAAAGCGTGATAGAGGAAAGGCTCCACGCCAAGACTAGCGATCGTTCTGAAGCCTCTTGTCATACCAAGTCCATTGCTTCGGTCTTGGTACTCGTCAGGTTCAGAATGTCAGTTTCAGTGTCTCGGGAAATACCCGTGTGGGATGATCTCCTCTCCAACTTAGAATAATCTTTGTCAGTATATTTTTGTAGAAACAGTATTTGTACGAGCATGGGCTCGCGTTATGTTTTCAATAAAGTCATAAACAAATGTCTTTATTGTCATTGTTATTAATAGCTTCGTATTTAAATATAAGTTTAAATTTCTAAATAAAGAGAATTAAATGGTGCTCTTGGTGGGAAATAATTGTCCAGGTGCCATCACGCCCTAAGTAAAGGCTTAGGAAAAGTCGGGGCGTGACACGTCATCTCTCCTTAACCTAGATATTTTTGAAAATTCCATCTCCAAAGACAAGAACAAGATCAAAGTATTTTCTTTCCAAGATTAAGCACTTAGACAAAGTTCTAAGCCAAGTTAACCTTACAATAGTGTAAGTCACGGTTTTGGCAAGAAAGAGGTGTTGGAACCCTAAGCTTGTGGATGATCTTTTGGAAGTAAAACATGAAGGCAAGATGGGTACTGTTACACCCCGTAAATTCAAGAGGTTAAGTTAAGAACGTACGAAAGGAAATAAGATTTGAGTTTGGAAACTTGGGTTGGCAAAAAGGTTGTGGGCAGATTTTCAGTCAACTTGGAGCGGGATATCTCCTAGTTCCTTAGGAGTTTTGAGGAGTTTTAAAAGCCTAGTGTGTAGTCTGTTAAATCTAGTTCCCAACGCAGCAAACCGTTCGTCGATAGGACATCGGAGTCAAATGTTATGGAAGTTTCAAGTTTGGTGCCCATCGAAAAGCAGTTGGTTTCGCTCGTGCAGTACGGCGCGCTGAATACGCGGCGCCGGTTGTTCTGGGGGATCGCGGGGTTAGAGCCGCGGCCGACGCGTGGCGCGGAATGCGAGAACTTTTCTGAAGTATGCAAGCGCGCGAAGCGGATTTTTCACAGAAAAGACGAAAATCAGGGGATATTTTGTTATAAGCCTATGGGAGGGTGACAAGTGTCCCTCCCATCATTTTGATCAGAATAAGGTCCTATTTTAGGGCCAAGTCTTGGAATACTTGGCCATTTCATCTTGGAAACCCTCCCAATGAAAATCCCCTCCCTTCTCTCTAGATTTTGAAGAAAACCTAGCCAAAGAGGAAATTATTGGAGCGGCGGCAAGAAGGAAAAGTGTGGGTAAACTTGTGGGGAGCGCTGGTGGACGAGTTTGACGGAAAAGAAGTGGAAGAAAGGGGCTTTTGTGGGCTTCTCCTAAGGTAAAAGTTTCCCCTTTCTCTTGGTTATGAGCCTAAGGCTGTTATATCTTAGTAGTATAGATGTGAGCCAATTGGGGCTGTTTAGTTATTCATTTGTATTGGACTACCTTCTATATTGTTGTGAGCCAATTGGGGCTGTTTGGTTATTGTATTTCACTTGAAAAGGTGGCAAAGTAAGTAGAAACAAAGGAGGTCTTGTCAGATTTTCCGTAGAATTTAGTGACTTAGCACTTAGAATATTCTACGTTTGAATTAAGAGGTTAATGGACGTATGTGACCATTATAGGTTGAAGTACTAAGTATAGCGTATCCTACTTGAAGAATGGAATAGCTCAAGGTTGAAGTACTTTGGAGCATTTTGCTACTTGTCGACAATCATCGCGGTATGTGAACCTCTTCCTTCCTTTGGCATGATTCTATGTATGAAATATACATGTAGTAGTATTTCATGTTTCCGTCTACTCTTAGAAGTTAAGAGGTAGTTATGTTGATTTACTCTATGCAAAAGCTACGTCTAAGAAATCCTAAGTCCTTACCAAGTCTTATGGGGGATGTTGGTAAGAGTCGTTAGGAAGTATTTGGAGTCGAGTTGACTTGGCTAATTTACGACACGAATGAGAATAAGTATCGAACAAGCCATTGCGTTAAATAAGGAAAATGTAATGACAATTAATTATGTTAAAACAAGTAGAATTCTCCATCTGCATAGAAGCTAAGATAGGACAAAATTGTATTACATTTTCTAGATCATGGCTACTTGAATAAGATCGTTATAAATAAGTATAACTTATTCACAACGCACCAAAGTATATGTTACTTAATTTAAAAGAGTTTGCGTATGAAGTTTTTAAGACTTTGAAACTTGTTTTCTTAAAAGTTAAGAGACTTGAAGTATTTTGAAAGCTATGTGATTTGATTTGAAAGTATATAATACTTGGTTTCAAAAAAATAGAAGTCTCTTGGTTATAAAAGGAACGTATTGGTCTAAACCATAAAGGGTTATAACGGCTTTATGGGAAGTTGGTTATAACGGCTTTTATGGGAGGTTAAGAGAATGGTTTTCTCTAATAAGTAATAAAAGAATTAACTTGGGTTAAGGAAGGGCAAATTGTTTTAAAGGTACCAAATTGCTTAAGTTTGTTAATAAAGAAGTCACTTGATTTAGAAGCCGGAAATTGTATTTCTAAAAAGGTATTGTGACTTGCCTTGAAATGGTGGATAGGACTTGATACTACGGTGGTTAGTATCGGGGAAGTTTTGTTTGGAAAGGAGTCTTTTGAAAAGAATGTACGTACGTAGTACTTTGGCTTGATTAATTGAGAATTAGCCTATGTGTGATGGTGATAGCCTTTGAGTGCAAGTATTATGTTTTATTACGTTGCCGCGACTCTCGGTGGGAGGGCCGGCTGTCTTGTTGTAAGTACTTGGACATACCGACAGTGATGTGGGATTCCACGGGTATGCTTAGATTAATTGTAGTACTTGGGTTAAATTCCCGGACTTTTATAAAAAGACATGTTAGTGCCTTAGGTAAACTAAAATGAGAGTGTATATGAACAAGAATAGTAAGAAGTTAGGGGTTTTCTTAACTTGCTTATATATTGTATGATAAGCCGGTAGTGCTTATGATATGTGTGCTAGCCGGATTTGTGCTAGTGGTATATTATTCGTGCTGGTCATTCCGGGTTTGTGGCATTGCATATTTCCGTGGATTTGCTACCCACGACGCGAGGAATACCTCACGCGAGTCCGTAGGGCTTACGCGGTGAAATAGTCCCACGCGGCGGGTCCAACCTATGCGAGGAATACCTCGCGAGTCCGTAGGGCTTACGCGGTGAAATAGTTCCATGCGAGGAATGCCTCATGCGGGTCCACGCGATCTACGCGGTGAAATAGTCCCGAATAGGATTGCTTAATGATATCGCGCGGATGGTCCCGCTTTGATCGTGAGCTTTTCCTACTTTATATTGTAAGTATACCCCTATTTACTCTCATGTTAGTAAGGCATGCATCGTTAATCGAGTTATCATACATGTCTCCGCTTTACACGCTTGATATTAGTGTGATTTAATCGCGTCCCATCGGGTAGGGTAGTAAATGTGCCCTCCTTTGGGCGGATTATACGTATGAAAGATAAGTAGGTTATATAGAAATGAACTTAATGATTTTTCCTAATCACGTATGCGTAAGAATGTGGCTATAACCTTTATGGAAAATGGGAAAAGATATTGATGGAAATTAAGTTCATAAGTGGTAAATGACATGGCGTGTCCGTATGTACTTTTATACTTGTCCTTGTCATTCTTTTGTACGCTTATGATTTGTTTATCAGACGTTATTTCGCTCCATATTCGTACATGTTGTATTGACCCTTCGGGCTGCGTTCATGCCCGCAGTTTTAGGTACCTGTGGTGATCCTCGCTTTAGGATCTCTTCGCCTACGGGAAAAAGCTCCATTTGCTCCGAGGCTTATCCTCGTACGGTTTTCCCGAGTGGTAGATTCTCGTATTATTCGTGGTATGGCGGGCCCTGTCCCGCCACGATTGTTATGTTAAAAACTCTAGAGGTCCGTAGTCACATATCGCGGGTCGCTTGTAAAGGTAAAGCGAGGCAACCGCTTGTATATATTATGTCCAGGAAGGTAGCCCTATCGGCTAACCTGTTATTTTACTTCTGTTGTTTATTTTTAAAGTTCCATGTATGTTCCGCTGATTTTCTCTGATGTATACCTGTAAGGGTGCCCAGGTAGGGCACCGGTCGCGGGCCCGGGGTCGGGTCGTGACAGGTACAAGCTAGTAGAGATTACATGTGTGGGTTGGACGTATGTACTGTTGTAGCTCATTTTGGGCTTATGTATATAATGGAAACCTCGTCGGCTTGCCGGTTTTATCACATGAGTTGTTTTAATTATATGAGTTTTATTTGCTTCCGTTGGTTATATGAGAGGTACGGGTATAAGGGTGCCCAGGTAGGGCACCAGTCGCGGGCCCGGGGTTCGGGTCGTGATAAAAGTGGTATCAGAGCAGTTAGTCCTCGGAATGTCTACAGACCGTGTCTAAGTAGAGTCTTGGGTATAGGTATGTTGTGCACCATACTTATACACATGAGGCTGCTGGGCATTTAGGATCAGTTTCCGTTCTTTCCTCTCATAAGATCGTGCAATAGAGCTGTGTTATTAGGATGATTCCTCTCTAACCTGTTATTGTGTTACAGCTATGCCTCCGAAGAAGGCCCGTGATGGCAAGTCAAGAAGCGAGTCGCTATCCGTGATATCGAGAGTTACTAGGGCTCGTGCCCGCACTATGCTTGAGGTTGTGGGCCTGGCGAAGTTCGACACCGCCAAGACAGTAGCAGAGAGCAGCTCCAGAGGCCCCGATACTTGAGCCTCCAGTTCCTCAACAAGGGGCAGAGGTTAGAGACTTCAGAGATACACCCAAAGAATCGCTAGATAGTAATGACAGAACTACGCATGCGAGCCGTGAGTTAACCTGAGAGCAGACAGTTTGAGGGTTCGGGACTTCTTGAGTTGCAGTCCGCCAGTGTATTATGGGTCGAGGCCTGAGGATGATCCTCAGGAGTTTATTCGCCAGATTCAGCGGACGATGAGGGTGATTAAGGCATCGGGGACCGAGTCAGTAGTATTGGCTTCTTACCGGTTGCGCGATGTAGCAGTTAACTGGTTCGAGTCATGGGAGTTGTCCAGGGGCGAGGGTGTTTCTCCAGCTATGTGGGACGAGTTCACGGAGGCCTTTCTTGATACTTTTTGCCTCCTGAGATGAGGAGAGCCCGGGTTGACAGGTTCCTGACATTGAGGCAGAGAGGGAGGATGATCAGAGAGTATAGCCTAGAGTTTGACTCATTGGCTCGGTATGCGCCCACTATAGTAACGGACATGACGAATAGAGTGCATCGCTACATGATGGGGGCTAGACCACTATCTTACTGATGGGTGCATGGCTGTAGCTCTTCAGCCAGGCATGGATATTGCTCGTATACAGGCGTATGCACAGGGAGTCGAGGAGCGACATAGGGGTCAACGGCTTGATAGAGATCAGCCCAAGAGGGCCAGGACGACAGGGTTTTCGAGTGACTTTCGAGGCGGACAACCTCGACAGCAGGCTATGTATGCATCTCGGCCCAAGACGCAGTGCTCCTCCACGCCTTCAAAGTGCGAGGTTTGACCGTCCGATGTATTCGGAGCGTCGTGGCTCGTGGCTGCAGGTTCGCAAATATTCGGGGGTTCTAGCCAGATGAGGCCACCTTTACCTCCTTGTCCTCGGTGTGGTAGGTTCTATGTTGGGAAATGCCGTGTTACTACAGGTGCCTGTTATTTTTGTGGCCGCCAAGGCCATTTGAGGAGAGACTGTCCTTCCACACGTGGTACAGGGAGTATGACACATCCTACTGAGTCAGCTACGGGTTCTTCATATTCGATAGCTATGCGCCCCGCAGGGCAGGGTGTTCACTGGCCAGCAGGCCGCGGTAGAGGTCGTGGCAGATGTCCTAGTTCTAGCGGTCCTCCGAACCGTATTTATGCCTTGGCCAGTCGACACGACCAGGATACTTCGCCGGATGTCGTCACAGGTATATTATTGATTTCCATCTGTGACGTTTATGCTTTGATAGATCTAGGTTCTACTTTGTCCCATTTATCTCCTCTTGTTGCTGGTAGAATGAGAATAGAACCTGAGTTGATAGAACCCTTTTAGGTAACTACACCAGTAGGTGATTCGCTGGTAGCTGAACGGGTATATAAGAATTGCCCGGTGATTATATACAGTCTTCAGACCCTATCAGACTTGATAGAGTTGGATATGACAGATTTTGATGTCATTATGGGTATGGACTGGTTGGCTTCCTGTTATGCCAATGTTGAATGTAGAGAGAGATTGGTCTGATTCCAGTTTCCCGGTGAGTCAGTTATTGAGTGGAAAGAGAATACTGCATCGCCGAGGGGTAGGTTTATTTCTTACCTCAAGGCTAGGAAGATGGTTCGAAAGGGGTATATTTATCATCTTATTCGGGTGTTCGATACGGAAGCTGAGGTACCAGTTCTTCAGTCGGTTCTGGTTGTTAGTGAATTCCCGGATATATTCCCTGATGATCTCCTAGGTATTCCTCCAGAGCGGGAGATAGAGTTCTGTATTGATGTTCTGCCAGATACCCAGCCGATATCCATTCCACAGTATAGAATGGCACCTGCTGAGTTGAAGGACCAGATGAGAGACTTGCTGGAGAAAGGTTTTATTAAGCCTAGTACATCACCTTAGGGAGCACCAGTGATGTTTGTGAAGAAGAAGGATGGGTCGCTGCGTATGTGTATTGACTACAGGCAGCTGAACAAGGTAACCATCAAAAATAGGTATCCCCTCCCCAGGATTGATAATTTGTTTGATCAGTTGCATGGTGCTAGGTGTTTCTCCAAGATAGACCTGCGATCCGATTATCATCAGGTGCGAGTTAGAGAGGTAAATATCCCGAAGACTGCATTCAGGACCCGGTACGGGCATTATGAGTTTAGGGTGATGTATTTCGGGTTGACTAATGATCCAACAGTATTTATGGATTTGATGAATTGGGTGTTCAAGCCATTTTTGGATACGTTTGTTATAGTATTCATTGATGATATCTTGGTTTATTCTCGCTCAGAGCAGGAGCATGCGGATCATTTGAGAACAGTACTTGGAGTCCTCTAGAGCCGACAGTTGTATGCCAAGTTTTCGAAGTGTGAGTTCTGGTTGGCCTCAGTGTCATTTTTGGGGCATATTATAGGGACCGATGGTATTCGGGTTGATACGGCGAAGATTGAGGCGGTGAAGACGTGGCCAAGACCTACTACGCCTACTGAGGTGCGTAGTTTTCTGGGGCTAGCGGGGTATTATCGGAGGTTTGTGGAAAAGTTCGCTTCAATCTCAGCACCTTTCACTAGGCTGACTCAGAAGGCCGCTAAGTTCTAATGGACGGATGCTTGTGAAAAGGGCTCCAATTATTGAAAAATAAGTTGACGACGGCTCCAGTTCTTACTCTTCCTGAGGGATTAGAGGGTTATGTCATGTATTGTGATGTTTCGGGTGTTGGGCTAGGTTGTGTGTTGATGCAGCATGGTAAGGTTATAGCTTACGCGTCCCGACAGCTCAGGAAGCATGAGAAGAACTACCCTACTCATGATTTGGAGTTAGCGATAGTGATACATGTTTTGAAGATATGGAGACACTATCTATATGGGGTTCATGTTGACATTTATACGGATCACAAGAGTCTCCAGTATATCTTCCGACAGAAGGAGTTGAACTTGTGGCAGAGACGGTGGTTAGAGCTACTTAAGGACTATGATGTTGATATTCTATACCACCCAGGGAAAGCCAATGTGGTTGCAGATGCTCTTAGTCATAGATCTATGGGTAGTCTGTCAGATGTGCAGCCAGATAGAAGGGAAATGGTTCGTGAGATACATCAGTTAGCGAGCTTTGGGATTCGGTTGATCGATTCCGGTGACAGTGGGGTTCGGGTCTGAGAGGTTGCCGAGTCTTCCATCGTAGAAGAGGTGAAGAGGCACCAGTAAGAGGATCCAGTTCTGGTACGGTATCGAGATACGACTCTTAGAGATGAGAAGAGTCTATTTGAGGTAGCACTTGATGAGGTGCTATGGACGTGGGTAGATTGTGTGTATCCGATGTAGCAGTACTTCGTCAGTAGGTTCTGGGGGAGGCACACAATGCTCGTTATTCTATTCATCCGGGGTCGACAAAGATGTACCATGACCTCATATGTGTGTATTGGTGGGATGACCTGAAAAGGGACGTAGCAGGGTTTGTTGCTCGATTATGCGAATTGTCGCCAGTCAAGTTGAGCACGTAAGCACAGTGGGTTATTACAGACGATAGAAATCCCGACTTAGAAGTGGGATGTGATTAACATGGATTTCATTACAGGTTTACCTCGTACTCAGAGGAAGTGTGACTCCATTTGGGTGATAGTTGACAGGGTGACGAAATCAGCCTATTTTCTTCAGGTCAGGACTACTTACTCGGCTGAGGATTATGCTAGACTTTATATGAGGGAGATTGTGAGACTGTACGGGGTTCCCACGTCTATTATATATGACAGAGGAGCTCAGTTTATAGCTAACTTCTGTAGGTCGTTCTAGAAAGGATTGGGGACATAGGTGAGTCTCAGTACATCGTTTCACCCTCGGACTGATGGGCAGACAGAACGTACTTTCCAGACACTTGAGGATATGTTGAGAGCCTGCGTGATTGACTTCAGAGGTAGTTGGGAGGATCATTTGCCACTCGCAGAGTTTGCCTATAATAACAGCTATCACTCCAGTATTCAGATGGCACCATATGAGGCCTTATATGGGAGGAGGTGTAGGTCCCCCATTAGTTGGTTTGATGTGGGCGAGGTTCAGTTAATTGGCCCAGACTTGATTCAGCAAGCTGTAGATAAGGTGAAGCTTATCCAGGAAAGGTTATTGGCAGCCCAGAGTCGACAGAAGTCGTATGCAGCTAATCGGCGTCGACACTTGGAGTTTCAGCTTGACGATTGGGTATTCCTGAAGGTATCACCCATGAAGGGTGTGATGAGATTTGGTAGAAAAGGGAAGCTCAACCCGAGGTATATTGGGCCTTATCAGATCGTTCACAGAGTAGGCAAAGTTGCCTATGAGTTAGATCTGTCGTCTGATTCGGAAGCGGTACATCCGGTCTTCCATGTTTCGATGTTACGGAAGTGTATCGGGGATCCTTCCAGAGTCTTCCCAGTAGATGATGTCCAGGTGACAGAGGAGTTGGCTTATGAGGAGAGTCCCATAACCATACTTGATCGCCAGGTTAGACGGCGGACTAAGAATGTGGCTTCCGTCAAGGTATTGTGGCGGACGATAATAGGGAAAATATAACGTGGGAAGCGGAAGATGAGATGATGAGGAAGTATCCTCACCTATTCCCGATTCCTACAGGTAATTCCAATCACTATTTGATTATTTGATTGATGTATAAGATTATGTGTTATATTGTGGTCATGTGAGACATCTTTGTGTTTGCTAAGTATAGGTTGGTAGGTGTAGTTTAAGGTAAGCTATGCCGGAAGTTGTATACTTAAGACCTAATGTGAACATTCGGGACGAATGTTTCTAGGGGGGGGGGGGGGAGAATGTTACACCCTGTAATTCCTTAGCTACTAAGTGAGAATATGATTATAGAAATAATATTGGAATGTCGGAAGGAAAGGATTTTTACATTTCCTTATACGGAAAATTTCCGAGATTAATGTGATGACAAGAATTAATACTAGTAATGGAATTATTTTTCATTAGAATTATGGACTTAGTGAAATTATTAAGTCTTGGTATATATTGGTACATGTCCATCGAAAATTACATGAAAAATGGCTAAGTGTAGAAATAATTTTTGTGAAGAGAAATACTTGGCCAATAGGATGAGGGCAAGTGCCCTCTCCACTTGTCTTGCAAAGACTCCACATTAGTATATATAGATAAGTCTTGAAGACTTAGAACAAAAGATCTTCATCTATACAAACCCTCATCTCTCCTTAACCTAGATATTTTCGAAAATTCCATCTCCAAAGACAAGAACAAGATCAAAGTATTTTCTTTCCAAGATTTAGCACTTAGACAAAGTTCTAAGCCAAGTTAACCTTACAATAGTGTAAGTCACGATTTTGGCAAGAAAGAGGTGTTGGAACCCTAAGCTTGTGGATGATCTTTTGAAAGTAAAATATGAAGGCAAGATGGGTACAAACTAGTAGAGATTACATGTGTGGGTTGGACGTATGTACTGTTGTAGCTCATTTTGGGCTTATGTATATAATGGCAGCCTCGTCGGCTTGCCGGTTTTATCACACGAGTTGTTTTAATTATATGAGTTTTATTTGCTTCCGTTGGTTATATGGGTGGTACGGGTATAAGGGTGCCCTACCTGAGCACCCTTCTACCCATACATAACATAAAATTAGCGGAAACTCTAAGAAAACTCATGTTATAAAACAGTAAGCCGATGAAATTGTATATATAAACGGAACATCCCGACAACAAACGATACAACCGCCAACAATATATATACACTCCCGCAAGTCCAAATACATATGAATACAGCACCTCTAAGAGTTTGGACAAGAAACTATGACGGACAAGGCTCGCCGCACTTCAATATATACATAGCCATAATGGAAGGCCTGTGTCAAAATGACAAGCTCCGGAACATTGGAGCTATCCCAAAACGCTGACCAAGGATCCTAAGCTCACGGATCACCCAACTGAGTACCTAATACATGCGGGAATGAACGCAGCCCCCCGAAGGGGGTCAGTACAACAAGGTACCAAGTATGCAAACATGAAGTACAATAAATAAGATTATAGCTGTACAAAAGATGACAGGGGACAAGTATGGAAATCAACATACCAGATCTAACCGTGCCATATAAAATAAGAGTCAACTGTACCTTTTACCATCAGATCAACGTACCACTATATCAATTGCATCAGATTATCAGACCATCGTACCATTGTACTTTATAAAAATGAGATTCATCGTATCTGTTTTCATATAACGCATCCCGGAACTTTAGTGAGGGACTCGGTGAAATCATCAGTGTAATATGTCCCGACCCTTTAGTGAGGGACACGGTAAAGACTGTTCTATATACTACCCAACCTTTAGTGAAGGACTCGGTGTATCGCATAACGTACCCAACCTATTTGTGGGACTCGGTGTATCGCATAACATATCCGGCCCATTTGTGGGACTCGGTGGCTCACATAACATACCCGGCCCATTTGTGGGACTCGGTGGCTCACATAACATACCCGGCCCATTTGTGGGACTCGGTGAAAGAAGTCATATTCATAGACATACCATACCCGGCCCCCTAGTAAGGGTCTCGGTTGTACCCGACCCATTCTGGGACTCGGTGAAGTCATATAAGGTGCACATACCGTACCCGGCCCATTATGGGACTCGGTGAATGTATTCATCTCCATATATATACCGTACTCGGTCCCCTAGTGAGGGTCTCGTTGAAATCCTCATATATGTACATACCCGGCCCATCATGGGACTCGGTAGCCTAATCATCTCATATTAGGCACGAATAGAATATCATTTGACTCTCAATAACATCTTTAAAATGAACTTTCATTTTAGAAAAACCAAGGCAATACCATGTCCTTCATTTTAGAAAAACCAAGACAATATCATGCCTTCCTTTTTAGAAATATCAAGGCAATACCATGTCTTCCTTTTTAGAAATACCAAGATAATACCATGCCTTCCTTTTTAAAAATACCAAGACAATATCATGCCTTCCTTTTCAGAAATACCAAGACAATACTATGCCTTCCTTTTTAGAAATACTAAGACAATACCATGCCTTCTTTTTTAGAAATACCAAGACAATACCATGCCTTCCTTTTTAGAAATACCAATACAATACCATGCCTTCATTTTTAGAAATACCAAGACAATACTATGTCTTTCTTTTTAAAAAATCCACCCTTTGGAAAGTCAAGACACTAGACATCATGTATCATTTTTAAACCATCATTTGGAAAATCAAGACAATTACACTTTTAAAATCAAATCACTTACACTTATACTTTTCAAATCAAGTAGCTTATACCTTTCAAATCAAGTAGCTTATACTCTTCAAATCAAGTCACTTATTCTTTTCAAATCAAGTCACTTATTCTTTTCAAATCAAGTATCACTTTAAAACCTCATTTGGTAAATCAAGATACTTATCAAATCAAGTATCACTTTATAACCTCATTTGGTAAATCAAGGTACTTATCATATCAAGTATCATTTTGAGATTAAGATCCAATAAAACTACGTACGTCCACCGTACACTTACTTCAAATAAACAACTTTCAAAAGAAGAAAGGATAGTTCACACACCGCTTGTCGTCTGTACCAACTCGATAATCTAAATTCGTCTCGCTCCTCTGGCTAACATTATGGAAATATTTGCATAGTGATAACCGATCCGAATTGCCAAATTAATCTATTTTATGAGCCTTTTAGCAGGTCATATATTAATAATGATCTTATCTAATCAATTGTGAACCTAGAAAGTGTAAAACGAACTGGTTATATCTTAGCTTCTATGCAGATGGAAATTCTACTCATTTCAATATAATTGATTGTCGATTACTTTTTCATTTAACGCTGCAATGGCTTGTTCGATACCTTTTCTCATTAGTGCTGTAACTTAGCAAGATCAACTCGACTCCAATACTTCCTAAAAACTCTTACCAACATCTCACATAAGACTTGGTAATGACTTAGGAATCATTTAGACATGCCTTTAGTATAGAATCAATAACATGAATACTCCTTAACTTCTAAGAGTAGAATGAATCATGAAACAATACCACATGTATATTTCATACGTAGAACATGCCAAAAGAAGGAAGAGGTTTGTAACACCCCATTTTAAACCGGAGTCGAAAACGGGAGTACTAGCGAACCCTGCTGAAATAAAAAAAAAAGTTAGAAAATAAATAAAAGTGTTAAATGTTAAAAGAATACTAAAATTTAAAAGGGTTGCTAAAATATAAAAAGTGCTAGGGATGCTAAAATGCTAAAGGGTTCGCGGAGTCGCCACCTAATTAGTTTGGGTGAATTAGGACACCTAAATGTTTAACTAGTTTAAAGTAAAACATTAACTCCATTTTTATGGTCTGCTAAACTTAATGAGATTCTGGATAAGGGTTCTTTATTAATCTAGAGGGAAGGGGTTAGGCACCCTCTAAGATCCGCTAATTTGCGGCTGTCCTGCCAAACCTAGGGTTAATTATTATGTTAGAGAAAGGCATGTTTTTTTAGAAAAATATTTAAAAGAAAGTATTTAAAACATGCAAGATGTATTTTGACCAAAAGAAAATGTAAGATTTTGTTTCAATATATATAAAGTTAGTTTTGATGGAAAACATGCATTCATAAGGTATTTATATGAATTTATTCGATTGTATAGCATAACATAGAAGTAGTGATGCAAAATCAATTATGGCAAGATATGCATTATAAAATAATCATAGCATGCGAAGTGTCTATTTAGCAAGCAAAATAGTTTTCATATATGAATGAATTTTAAAAATGGGTTAGGAATTTGATCACAAATAATATCCTAGCTATATGATTGATTATGCAAGTGAAGATTATTGAGTGGTTTATTATAAATGTTAAACAATGTATGACGTGCCTAAAGTAATTAACTTAAGGGAAGCAAAATTAAATTAATTTCTACTTATGGATTCAAGGTTTAACTATTACGAATATTCTACTAATTAATGTAGCGCTAGACAATTAATTACAATAAATAAACGGGGCGGGGTAGGAAATAAAAGAAGATGACTCGACGGATGACGATGTCTTTTCGCCGGTGGTTTTGAAATTCCGATGCGGATAGAGAAATGCACATAGATGCGGGTATTAATTTGCCACGATGAGTCTCGCCATGAGACTCTTTGTTGCTCCGGTGCGTTTCATGTAAAAAAATAAAAATAAAAATAAAAAGAAGGTAAGGATTAGTATATATATCGCAAACCTTACAATAATGTAAACAAATAAGGTATTCACGTAAACACTTATGCCTTTTATTATATCGATACCATAACTAAATGATCCAAATAAAGTAAAGACCCAAAGGTTATCCAGCCCAAACCGGACTTCAGTAAACTGAAGTGGCCGAGACAAACAGGCCCAAACAACATGTATATTTTATAGGAATATAGAAATTATGTTACTTTTGGATATATAGAGAACATGAAACATGTATAGTGCACTGTAATTACGCCAAAGGCAGCAAAGAATGACAGCCATCAAAACAGGCAGTGACAGTTTATGCCAGCAGAACCAATATGCATTCAGACAGGGAAATTACAGACATATAAATATTCATTCAAACAGGGGAACTATAGGCATGCCGGGATTACAGGATGAATCATGTCTAGCTTAAAATATACATAGAGATGGAGTTGATCACAATTCCTTTTCAGCATGCATTATAGCAGCAAACAGAAATGCAGATGGTCAAACAGCACACAGTGGACAATTTAGGCAAACAAAGCAGACATTTCTCCAAAAAAGGAGAATTACGAGTATGCAGAGATTATAGGATGTACCCACCACAAGAGATGAATGTAGAATGATCATGCATAGCATAACTAAGAATGTAAATAGACATGGATGGGAAATCAGGTACCAAACATGCATGTTTCCAGTTTATTTGAAACAGTGGATAGACATTTTTTTTAAAGATAGAATAGAGACATATATGCCCCTTATCATGGTTTAGATTTTTGAGCAGAAGTTGTTCATTTAGAAACTAAGGGACTGATTTAGTAAGCATGCTAGACCCCTTTACAATCAAATAGATCATTCCAAATGGTATGTAAACAGGCTTAACTGCCAAGCTATATAATCTTAAGATATGAACATAAGAGTAAGAAAAGGTATTCCAGAAAACAAACAGGTAACACAAGGCATTTTAAATACATAGACATGTATACTTCCTATATTAAACTAGCAAAATCTTAAGGATTATATTTTAGTAGAATCTAAGCCTAGACGAGCAAAGGACATATATCAGATATGTAAAGAATCAAAAAGCAATTATTAAGACATACATTACTCTAATCGTTTCTTTCACACACATTTAAACATGTATAATTGCTGGTATGCACATGATACATTAATCTTCCAACCATAAATCTCAGAAATCAAAGAATGAGCTATGAGCAGGCCCAACTAGATACAGAATGCTCAAGTCCAAGCATAAATAGGCTATACAACAGTTGTCCTAATTCACACATATCATCCGTATTATTGCAACTGGATACGATGGATATCGAATAATTAAGCAGGAGAATGGCACGTAATTTTTCAGTATAAAGAGACTACCAACACTACACATAACTATACTTTAAAATTCATATTTTTGGCTTAACCCTTCCAATCCAAACAACAACCAAACAGAGAAAGGACATACAATGTAATTAGAAAAAAAAAAAAAACTATTCTTAACATACATGACCAACTTGACACGGGCAGTCACATAAACAAAATCAGAAGCATATTGACAAACAGACAGGTGCTTGAATTTAAACCAAGACATGGCGAGACGGTGAATCAGTAGCTAAACCTCAAATTTGCCATAATGCCTTGCAACAAGTTATTATTTTAACATACAGTATTGGATATAAATCTAGTAATATTTTAGTATACTGAATCAATTACAAACAGATTGACCCAAACATTATACTCAGATACTTGCAAACAGCCGAATTGAATTGATGATAAAACACGCGAAAAAACAGGGAAAGTAAAGCAAACTGAGAGGGATTCTAATTTACCTTCTCCGCAAATAACCGAGGCAAGATATCAAGTCGCCGAGACACTCGACGGGTTTCGGGTTCGCGATGCGAATAGAAGGGCAAGGTTTATTTGTTTCTTTGCTGGAACTAAAAAAAGACGAGATTTGAACCTCCTATTCTTGCGATGCTAAGGATCTGGATGCTAAGCCCCCCTGACTGAGTTCTGTTCTAATGCTTGTACTGGTTTTTTCTCCTTCCTGACTGAGCTCTTCGACCGACTGTCTGTGTTTCTTAAATGCTGCTAAGGTGTCCCCTGAGCTCTGAATCGATGCTATCCGTGGCTGCCTTTCGATTGCCCTTTGCATGTGCTTATATAGCCCCCATTTGGGTTCCAAGTTAGGTAAATGAATAAAGGTTGATACTTGTGCTTGATTGGTATGCGATTTGGTTCGATTTGAAGTGGTTCGATTTAGGGAAAGTATTTATCACGATTTTGGACTGATTCGTACTGATTTGTTAAGGATTTGTGGGCTATTTTTGGGTCGATTCTCGTGGTTCTTGTTATGGTAAGTTTGAAAACGATTTTGGGATATTTGAGGGAATCTGGAGATTCGCGGTTCTTGTAGATGGTAAGGGGTGTGCTGGCTGTGTATACATGGGTAAGGAAGAGGGTCGCCGGATTCTCAGCCGAAAATCCGGCGAGAATATCGGGTTTTCCGATGAAGGCGGCGATGGAAACTTTTAGGGTTATGTTTGAGGTGTTCGTTTTGTTCTGGTTTGTTTTAGGGGCTAAGGAGCACGATGAAGGAAATAAAGGGCAGATGGGCGGGTAGCGGGTCGCGGTTTTGGGCCAGGAATTTGTTGGTCAGGGTTTATGGCGTGGTGTCACGGTATTAATTTAAGTTTAATTAGTTTTAGGCTAGTTAATTAATTAATTAGTGGTGAGTTTTAGGTATTTAATTCTAGGTGTTTAATTAGTTAATTAGTGATAAATTAAATTATTCAAATTGTGATTAGATTATTTAGGTGTTTTATTAGCCTAAGTTTATATTAAATTATTATAATAATAAATGCGGGTGTACTATTTAATACGACGTCATTGCTAAAGTACTTATTAATTAAGAATTTAAGAATTACGACAGAGCTTACAATTAATAAATGCGGGCGCGAGACTCTAAGTGCTTAAGACGCGGTGTCATTATTAAATTATTTATTTATGTCTGTATTAATGTTTTTATTATTATAAAATTGCTGCATTTTATTATTTTAAAATTATTAGAATTATTGTTGAAAATTAGTGTAATTCTATAGTTAATGACCGGACGGGAGGGTCAAAATTGGGTGTCAACAAGGTTCACATACCTTATTGACGACTAACCAACACGACAAGTAGAATACGTCCCAAATAGGTACTTCAACCTATAATGACAACAACACGTCTATCAACTTCATGAATACTAGTATACACTTATACCACATAATGAATCTCCTTTCTTATAAAAATTTGGGCAGCACTTTCCCTATTTATACGTACTTTTCCACCTTTCAAGAAGGTCAATTTCATCAACAACCAAGACACCAATTAAGGGCACAACCAATAGTTAACCAAGGTGATTCACACACCTATTTCTCACGTAAAAACAGCCTCATAGTCCACGTAAAACAGTCCACTAAAAACAGTCCACAATTCAACAACAACGAGGGTAAAATGTGAGGCCTTTCAACACATTTCCACACCCTTATTCCCTTAGGACTTTAATTAGCAATTACTACATTTAAATATGCATATTGGTGGCCGAATTTCCAGCTTTATAACACCACAAAACATTCCCTAAAACGACACCACAATATCCCACTGTTTTATGGGCTTCTCGGCCAACAACAACAATAACAACCCAAAGCCCTTTCCATAATGCCTTATAATCCAATTCAAGTTTCAACACTTAATATAATCTATTTCAACTTTCAATATCAACATTTTCTTCATTTTATAACATGCAATAAGTGACGATAATAACAACAATAACCAACGAATTCAACGACGCCAAAACTGTCCCATTCACGACCAACATGCCAAACTATCACATGCATTTCTTATTCTCCATTTCTCTTAACACAAGTTCATCTATCAACTACTACAACATGTAATATCCAATTACTTCAAAAGGAAGAAGAAATCTTACCTTAATTCTCAGCCAAAACAGTCCACAAAGTCACGGCCAACATGCCACTTTTGCACCACTTCTTCAAGTTACAATCACACACATGTATCCTCTACAAGCTTGTAACCATCTTGCTTTCATGTTTTACTTCCAAAAAGTTCATCTCAAGCTTAAGGTTTTCTTAGACAAATCTGTCCCAAAACCGTGACCACCATGGAGTATTAACCTTGGCTTAGAACTTGGTTAAGGAGCTTAATCTTGGAAAAGAAACTAATTTGTTCTTCACTTGTGACATGGTAATTTCGAAATTAGCTAAGGAGAAGGGAGAGGATAAGGGTTTGAAGTGATGAAGATATTTGTAAGCTTAAGTCTTGCAAGACTTGTAATATAAGAGGTGTACAAGCCAAGTGGATGGGGGACCCTCTTGTCCACTTGTATGAAAATATTTTCCACACTATAATCTCTTCACAAAATTTTCATCCAACACTTAGCCAAAAATATTATAATTTTCGAACCCCCCCCCCCCTCCACAAAATTGTGAAATTTTTAATTAGCTCATATTATTAATTCTAAGACTTCATAATACAATAATAAGTCCATAAATCCATATTAGGGAATCCAACTCCGAGTTAATAAATTTTTTGTCGTCACATTTTTCCAAAATTTTTCCGTATCCGAAAATGTAAATATACTTTTCTTTCAACCTTCACATCTTATTTCCTTACTTACGTTCTCACTTATATGCCCTGGAACTACGGGGTGTAACATTTTCCCCCCGTTAGAAACATTCGTCCTCGAATGTTCATCCAAGGTCTCAAGATATACAAATTCCCAATCGGCTCACAATCATCAACAACAATCACAAGTGGTTTATACTCAAACCAAGGAATCATCACCTCTAATATACTTCACATATACCATGTACTTTAGCCAATATCACACATAAAATACTTTACTCTTGAAGACCTTGTCTATCTAAGGTCTCAACGATTATCCAATACTCTAAGATCCCCAAATATTTCATGTCTCAAGCTTACATTATCTCTCCCCGTATACGGGTAAGATCACTTCTCATAATCTCAACATCATGTTGTCTTAACCATAACAAACCTATTTACTACATACCAATATTATTCGTGCATCTCACTTAAGCATACAACATAGCTTAATCTAACAACATGGTATGCCATTAAGTTAATTAAACATGATCTCTCAAGGGTTCATCACCCTCTCCGACAGCTCATCACCTCATAATTACTCCAAATTAGCACATATATAACCTTGATGTGGATTAATTAAACTGTTTCATACCTTCTAAGCCATTATCAAAGCTTAACCATCTCATGATAACCCATAATCATTTCGGCAACACACACATGACCCTAATAAATATGTCCGTATATATGTATATCATTATCACGCTAACTATACAATAATTTTACCAACCTGTATACCAAGTCCATATATTCTCCTTCAGGGCCGCTGTCGTTTTCTCATAGATGCAACCATAATAATACGTTAGGGAGGGACTACCCTAACAACACAGCTCTATCGCACGATCTTAGAGTAAAAAGAATAGAAATTAATCCTAAATGTACTATAGCCTCCTGTTTATGGGTGTGGTGCATAACATACCGATAACCAAGACTCTACTGCACAAGGTCTGTAGATATTCCGATGACTAACTGCTCTGATACAACTCTTGTCACAACCCGAACCCCGGGCCCGCGACTGGTGTCTTACCTGAGCACCCTTCTACCCATACATCACATAAAATCAGCGGAAACTCTAAGAAAACTCATGTTATAAAAACAGGCAAGATGATGAGGCTGCCGCTATATATAAACGGGAACATCCCAACAACACAAGAAGACAACCGCCAATATATATATCTGACTCCATGAGTCCGGCCACATATGAATACATACCTCTAAGATTTTGGACTATTTTTGATAGGGGCAGTTGGCAATTGAATCCGATCAGTAAACTATGACGTGACAAGGCCCCGCCGTACCCTTGAATATACATAGCCATAATGGAAGACCTGTGCCAAAATGACAAGCTCCGGAACATTGGAGCTATCCCAAAATGTTGTCCATGTTGAATAGACTTAATGACATACCATGTTGTTAGATTAAGCTATGTTGTATGCTTAAGTGATATGCACGAATAATATTCGTATGGAGTAAATAGGGTTGTTATGATTAAGACAACATGATTTTGAGATTATGAGAAACTATCTTACCCGTATACGGGGAGAGATAATGTAAGCTTGGGACATGTAATAATTGAGGAATGAGACTGTGTGTTATATTGTGGCCATGTGAGGCACCTTTGTGTTGCTGAGTATAGGTTGATAGGTGTAGTTAAAGGAGACTATGCCGAAATGTTTATAGTTGAGACCTATTATGAACATTCGAGGACGAATGTTTCTAAGGGGGGAAGAATGTTACACCCCGTAATTCCAGGGCAATGAAATGAGAACGTAAGTTAGGATATAAGATTTAAATGTTGGAAGGAAAGTATATTTACATTTTCTTATATGGGAAATTTGGATACTACAAATGTGACGACGAGAATGAATATTAGTGGTTGAATTCTTTCCAAATAGAGTTATGGACTTAAGTATTGTATTATGAAGTCTTGGCATTGATAATATGGGGTCCACCAAAAATTTCAAAATTTTGTGGGCCCATCGAAATTTTAAGAATTTTGGGCTAAGTATGAAATTATTTTTGGTGAAGAGAATTATGGGCGAATAAGAGGGTGACATGTGTCCCTCCCCACTTGTGTAACAAAGCTCTAATTATACATATATGTATTACAAGATTGGCTAAGTGTGAGAGATATTATTGTGAAGAGAAGACAAGTGGACAAGTGGGTCTCTGAGGTCCTCCACTCAGGCTACATACCTTTATATTACAAGTCTTGCAAGACTTTAGCTCACAAATATCTTCTCATCCAAACCCTTATCTCTTCTTTCTCCTTCACTTTTTCAAGAACCATAGCCAAGTGCAAGAACAGGATTAATTTATTTTTCAAGATTTAGTTTCTTAACCAAGTTCTAAGTCAAGTTAATAATCCAAAAAAATGGGTTAGAGTGTGGGCCGATTCTGCCTAGAGAAAAACCTAAGCTTGGAGATGAACTTTTTGAAAGAAACATGAAAGCAAGATGGTTACAAGCTTGTTGAGGATATATGTGTGTTATTATAACGTGAAGAAGTTGTGTAAAAGGAGGCAGTTATGGCCGAGAATTGGGACTGTTTTGGCTAAAGTGAAGGTAAGATTTCTTCTTTCTCTTAAATATTATTGGAAGTTAAATGATGTTATTGTTAAGGGATCAACTTGTGTTAAGAAAAATGGAGAATAAGAAGTGCATGTGACATTTGGCATGTTAGCCGATTTAATGGACTGTTTTGTTCATATTGGATTCGTTGGTTGTTATTGTTATCATCGTCACTAAGTGCATGTTAGATTGAAGGAAATCTTGTTATATGAAATGGTTTATATAAAAGTGTTGAAACATGTATTGGATTATAAGACATTATGAAAAGGGCTTTGGATTGTGTTGTTGGCCGAAACTATCTTAAAACTGTTGGATATGGTCGTGCAGTTTTAGGGGCTGTTTTGTGGCGTTATAATACTGAAAATTTAGTTACCATTATGCATGTTTAATGTGGTAATTGCTAATGCATGTCCTACAGGAATAAGTGTGTAGAAAGGTGTAGAAGAGCTTCACATTTCACCCTCGTTGTTGTTGAAGTATGGACTGTTTTAGTGGACTGTTTTTATATGGATTAAGAGGCCGGATTAACACGAGAAGTAGGTGTATGAATCACCTTGGTTGTTGTTTTGGTTATGCCCTTAATTGGTGCTTAGTTATTGATGTTATTAGCCTCGTTTGGAAGTTGTGGATAAGGTATAAATAGGGGAAATGCTGCCCAAACTTTTATATGAAAAGAGAACCATTACTTGGTATATGATCTACACTAGTAAGCATGGATTTGATATACGTGTTATTGTTATTATAGGTTGAAGTGCTAATTGAGACGTATTCTACTTATCGTGTTGATATAGCCGATAAGGTATGTGAACTATCCTTTCTTCTTTTGGCATGTTCTACGTGTGAACTATAACTGTGGTATTGCTTCATAGTTTACTCTACTCTTAGAGGTTAAAGAATATTCATGTTATTGATTTTATATGCTAAAAACATGTCTAAAGTGTTCCTAAGTCCTTATTAAGGCATATGAGACATACGTTGATAAGAGTTTTTATTAAGCATGAGAGCCGTGTTGACTCCGCTTATTTAAAGGAATAAGTAAGTATGTTATTAGTAGACGTGTTAAAACAAGTCATTGCAGCGTTAAGTGAAAAAGGTATCGACAAACGATTATTATATTGAAATGATTAGCACGCCATCTGCATAGAAACTAAGATATAACCAATTTGTTTTACATTTTCTAGTTCACAGCTGATTAGATAAGGTTTCATCATATAATTACTCACGACCCATATAAGAATTAATTAGGCAATTCGGATCCGTTATCACCAATCAAATACAGGATTATTAGAAATATTCGAGGTATGTGAAACTCTTCCTTCTTTCTTTTGGCATGATTCACTGAACGTACGTTGGACGTACATGGTTTCTACACAGTTTAATTCCTAAAGATATGTGTCATGAGAAGTGCCTTTGACTTTCTAGTAAAAAGTTCATTAATGAGTTTATGGAGTTTCCAAATGATGTTTTAAAATGAAAGTTGAGTTTATATGAAGTAATTGTACGGCGGACGTACATAGTTCTATTGGATCCTAATCCTTAATGATTGGTACATGATATGATGGTACCTTGGTTTTTCTAAAATGAAAGTTCATTTCAATGATTGGTACCTTGGTTTTTCTAAAATGAGAGTTCATTTTAATGATTGGTACATGATATGTTGGTACCTTGATTTTATTCCTTTGAGAGTCAAAAGATGATTTAAATTGCACAATGTTGCTCATGATAGCTATTCGTGCAAATGTTATGTGTAAACATTGAGTCCCACAAATGGACCGGGATACGTTATGTGTAAACACCGAGTCCCACAAATGGGTCGGGATACGTTATGTATAAATATTGAGTCTCATAAATGGGCCGGGATACATTATGTGTGAACATCGAGTCCCATAAATGGGCCGGGATACGTTATGTATAAACACCGAGTCCCACAAATGGGTCGGGATACGTTATGTGTAAACACCGAGTCCCACAAATGGGTCGGGATACGTTATGTGTAAACACCGAGTCCCACAATGGGACGGGATACGTTATGTGTAAAAAGACATCGAGTCCCAAAATTGGCTGGAATACGTTATATGGACATACATCTATGATCTTGATATGACTCTCTCACTTTTAAAAGACACGGTTGATTTTCATTGTTACAAGGTACAGTTGGCTCTATTTTATATGGCACGGTTGGATCTGGTATTTGATTTTCATACTTGTCCCTGTCGTCTTTTGGCCAGTCATGATCTTGTTTACTGTACTTTATGTTTTCATACTTGGTATCTTGTTGTACTGACCCCCTTCGGGGGGCTGCGTTCATGCCCGAAGGTATAAGTACTCAGTTTGGTGATCCGCTAGCTTAGGATCATTGCTCAGCTTTTGAGATAGCTCCATTATTTCAGAGTTTGTCATTTTGGTACAGATCTGCCATTATAGACTTACGTATATTTAGGGGTACGGCGGGGCCTTGTCCCGTCACATTTCATTATCAAACTCTTAGAGGTCTGTAGACAGGTGTGATTGATAAATGTGTATTTGGACGTGTATATGTTGTAGTTCGTTTTGGACTTATTTTGTATATAGTGGCAGTCTTGTCGGCTTGTCTGTTTTTTTTATATGAGTTTTCTTAAGTTTTCGCTGGTTATATGTGATGTGTGAGTATAAGGGTGCCCAGGTAGGGTACCAGTCACGGCCCATCGGCTCGGGCCGTGACAGCTGATGAATAAACCAATTCTTCCCCATAACAATGCTCAAAACTGTGCGAATGGTGGCTGATTTAACCACTGGACTGAAGGTCTCACAACAATCAATTTCCTCTTGTTGCTCCATGTCATTTGCCACAAATCTCGATTTATAGCGTTCAAGCTCACCACTATTCCTGAATTTGTGACGATATAGCCGCATACAACGAATCACATTGACCCCCTCTAGTTTTGGGACAAGATCTCAAGTGTGTTGCGTAGTAAGCGCATCAAATTTCCCACGCATGACCGCATTCCAATTTGGATCAAACTTGGCTAATTTTGTATTCTTAGGTATAGGTGAGATGACTTGAGTGGATAAGTTAAGGTTGACTTTTAGTTTGAAGATCCCGTGTCAGGCACAGATTTCCATGTGATATTGCGGGATGCTGGATGTTTCGGGAGTGGTCTTGGGTCAGTGAAGGGTTGACAGGAGCAACGGTTAGGGGAGTGGTCGACGGGGGTTGGGAGATTGGTGGCGGGGACTTAGGGGTGGTCAACGACTGCAGGGTGTATCTTTTCAGTTGTTAAAATAAATTTGAATTTATCAAATTTATTAATATGATTACTCTCTCTATCTCAATTTGTGTGATTATTATAATTTTCGAAATTCAAATAATGTAAACTTTGACCGACATTTTAAATGCATCTTTTCATCATTTTAACATATATTCCTTGCATTTTCGAAATAAATGAATTTGTGGGGTGTGACATACCCGTTAAGAAAGTTATCTATTAAAGAGAAAAGTGATTTTAAAAATATATTTATTGTGGATCATAAAAAAAGCGGCAGAATTTATTTATGTTGGAATAGAGGGAGTAATACTTTGTGTATCGAATTTTAATTTCAAAATATTAATTAATCATCTAATTAAGTTATGAAGATTAATTAAAATAACTCTCTATAAACAAAAAATATCATATCAATTATGACACTCCCAATCTTTTCAAACCTTTAAACTTCGTCAACCAAAGCTTGCTTGACTTCCATAATTGCGGTGACCAAAAATAGTTATCTCAAATTATTTATCATTTTAGAAATTTCATGTATTATTAATTATTTTTTCTTCATTTTATCATTTATCATTAATGAAGATGACACACAAATATAATAAATATTTAATTGAGAGATTATAACTTAGACATAAATAAGAGTAGCGTAAGTTAAATACACTTCCTAATTAATATTTCTTAAGGGACATTTAAAAAAATCTACAAATAATTTGAGAGGGAGTATATGATATGAAATTTCAAAGTAATTACTTTCAGCAGGTGTATTATTTACTCTTCAACGGATGTTTTCTTGGAGAATGTCGAATTCATTGATGGTTGAACTGTGATTGAATAGCATCAATTGTTTCCTTTGAATGTTGAATGATCATTTGTTTTTTATTTGTTTTTTCTGCAACCATCATTTGTATTCACATCATTGACAACTAGAGCAAAATTGGTGAATTCTATATTTATTTTTTGCAAACACGTGAAAGAGAAAGTGGGGTGAAATCTTGTTATAAATATAGACTCTCTAGGAGGAAAAGTCGTACTCGTATTCTGTCAATAATTGGAATCAAATATATATTTTTACAAAATTACTACCTCCATCCTAAAATAAATATCGTGAAAACTATGCTCTCTCCATTTTATTTGCTTCAAAGTATTTTATTGTTATATCTTCTTAATAGGTAGCATTTACAACTACATTAATTATGTATAAGATATTTAAAATCACAAATTTTATAATCACATAAATAATATTATATAGCACTATTATATATTATGAACACACATTATAAAAATTATTATTTCATCCTTAAATTCATGTCCGGAGTAAACATATCAAATAAATTTTTTAAAAAAGAGTAAAAATACATATATGATTTTTTTTAATTTTTCATTCAGGGTTTGTTGTTTGTATTAGGACTCGATTAAATTAGAATTCACCTTAGAAAATCTCATATTAGGGGCAAAACACTCACTAATAAAGATAACCTTGTACTCATATGACCTCAAATTCGAAACCTTCGAGTAATGATGAAAGAATATTTTACACTAGTCTTTCTAGTTAAAAATAGAGCAAATTGTCAAAATACTCCTATTTTAAAAAGTAATTCCCAAAATACGTTTTTTCAAAATTAATTTTCATTTTACTATCATCTTGCCATGCGGGCTGCCACGTGTATTGCCACATGGATATACTATCAAAATTAATTGCCTTTTGCTTTGCTTTCCAATTGGTGTTAAAGGACTGGACCACCTCTGGAGGAGGCTGCCCAGTCGTCCCCGCCGCCATGGCCGCCACCCACTGGCCGAAAAAAATGAAGAAATCCCAAAATTGAGATTCGAAGATCAGGATTGAGTGTAGATTGTAAAGGAAGATGAGACGAATTCAATGACACCACTCACAACCGTCGACAATAACAGAATCGACCGAAAAAATCCAAAAATCGATTTGGTCGACGTGAAGATTGGGGATGAATTGAAGGTGGTGGGTGGGTGTAGATTGTCGGGGAGATGATGGTGAGTGTATTGGTACCTACCACGACCGACGATAACAACTCAGGTCGCAAGAAAATCCCTAGCGGCGACTAGGGTTTCAGTCAAATTGATTTGAGTGTTGTAATGATTCAGGTGTAATCAATCAACGTGGAGGGTATAGAAATGACGGGGAGGTGATGGGGAACCCGTAGGTACCACCGCCGGACTTTGCAGTTGTCGGAGTTCGCCGAAAAATACGAAGAACTGATCCGAGCCTTGGTGTTTTTCGATATGAAATTGCCAGCGATATAGGAAAAATCGACGGTGGTGGGTGTTATGGAAATGATGGGCTTGATAAGACGAAGCTAATGGTATAAGCCTCGTCCCCGTTGAGTTGATGGTTTGGCCGAATTTGCAATTTTCCGGTGAAATCACTGTTCACCCGCGATTTTTGGATTTTTCCGGTCGATTCTGTTATTGTCGACGGCTGTGGGTGATGTCATTAAGTTCGTCTCATCTTCCTTTACAACCTGCACTCAATCCCGATCTTCGAATCTCAGTTTTGGGATTTCTTCATTTTTTCTGGTTAGTGGTGTCACGACCCCTCGACGGGCCGCGACCCGGTGCCCTACCTGGGAACCCTTATACTCACCTATCACATATAATCACACGTATACCAAGGATAATGTAAGCATCGGTAATAAACCTGTCTCACAAGGAGTCACAACTAATTCATATAACAAAATAGGCAAGCCGACGAGGTCGCCACTGTACATAGAGATATCCAAAACTTCTCACAACCATACACATATACAAAAGCACATCTACCACCTGCTGTCTCTGCACCTCTAAGAATACGATAATGAAGTATGACGGGACAGGGCCCCGTCGTGCCCCTAAATATGCATAAGTCCGAAAATAAGGTTCTGTACCAAAATGACTAAGCTCCGAATCAATGGAGCTCTCTAACCAGCTGAACAGGAATCCTAGACCGGAGGATCACCAAATTGAGTACCTGTACATGCGGGAATGAACGCAACCCTCCGAGCAAAGGGGGTCAGTACGAAATAATGTACTGAGTATGTAAACCATGAAGTACTGTAAGAAAGATCACAACTGGTCAAAGATATCACGAGACAAGTATAATAATCAAATTACCATTTCAACTGTGTCATATACAAATGAGAGTCAACTGTGCCTTATAAAAATGAGAGTCATATAAGTCCATATCATGTACCGTACCTGGCCCATTTTGGGACTCGGTGAATAAAATCAAATCCATATACATACCGTACCCGGCTCCCTAGTGAGGGTCTCGGTGAAATCATATAATGTGCACATACCGTATCCGGCCCATTCTGAGACTCGGTAAAATCATATATATACCGTACCCAGCTCTCTAGTGAGGGACTCGGTGAAATCATATAATATGCACGAATACATACCCGGCCCGGGACTCGGTGAAGTCATATAACCATATCAGCACGAATAGAATATCATGAGTAACTTTATACAAATTAAATCACAATTTGACTCTCAATGGAATAAAGAGAATATCTATCACTTAGAAATCAAGGCACTATCATATCATGTATCATTAAGAATTAGGATTCAATAGAATTATGTACGTCTACCGTACATTCATCTTATATAAATCATGCCAAAAGAAGAAAGGATAGATTCACATACCGTATTGTCGAAATAACCAACTCTATAATTAAAACTCGTCTCGATTAGTACTTCAACGTATAACAATAGTAATTCGTTCGTCAACTCTATGATTTTTAGTATAAGTTAAATCGAATGACGACTCTCTTTTCTATAAAAAATTAGGCATCACTTCCCCTATTTATATGCACATCCACAACTTACAAACAAAGCCAACAATACCAACAACAAGATACAACTTAAAGATATAACCAAAACAATGCAAAATACTCCATATACGCCATCATAATGCATTCATTCTATTTACGTTCATGGAAGACAACAACTACAACAACCAAGGCGATTAATACATCTTTTTCTCTTGTTAATTCAGTCACTTAATCCATATTAAAACAACCTTTAAAAACAGCCCATCAATTCTAGCAACAACAGCAAGAGTGCAAGTCTTATAGTTTGCAACATAACACCTTTCTACACTTTTATTCTTTTAAGACATGTATTGGTAATTACCACATTGTACATGCATAATTGTAACTAAATTTCCAACATTATAACTCCACCAAAACAGCCCCTAAATTACAACACAACATGTTCAATAATTCCATACAAGTCTCGTCCAACACCCACAATACCAAACTCTTTTCTTAACTCCTTAAAATCCAATTCATGTTTCAACATTTTCATATAACCAATTATCTTTAAATATCAATGTTTTTCTTCAATTTTTAACATGCAATTAGTGACAAGGATAACAACAACAACACTCAAATCCAATGTATATAAAGTAGTCCCAAATTGGCTTTACTACACAAAATAGTCATATGCATTGTCCTAGTTCCAAGTTTCTCTTAACACAAGTTCATTTCTTAAACTACAACAACATGCAACTCCAATTATACCATAAGAAGAAGAATTCCTACCTTAATTTTTGCCAAAACAGTCCCTAAAAATCGGTACCACTGCTCCAAATTTTCTTCACCATTTTTATCATTTCTTCAACTCAACATGAGATGTATGTATTCTATAAGTTTGAATCTACCTTCCTTACACGTTTTCTTCCAAAAACTCATCTCCAAAAACTGAAATTCTTGGCTAAGAAATCGGTCCAGTCCAGTCCGAAATTCCCACTGTTTTTGGAGTTTTCCTTGGCTTATAATTTGTAGAAGAACTTAGTTTAGGAAGAGGGAGATAAAAACTTCAATTTGGCTTTGGAGAAGGTGTTGGTTCGACTGAAGAGGAGAGGAAATAAGAGGTGTGTGTGAATGAGGTAATTTGAAATAAAATGTGGGAAGGTGAGGGGTTATAAGTGTGAGCTGAAAATTATAATTGCAATTTGGTCCAATCCCCACAATTAGTTAATCGTAAATCCCACTTCTTTTAAATCTCGAAAATTTCATAAGACCTCGTATCCTCATTGTTATAACTTATATAATACGTTACTAATCCTTAACGGGAATATACAACTATCATTATAAATTTCCATTGTCACATTCGTAGTAACCAAAATTATTCTGGAATCACATCCTTTTGTATACTAATTTTCTTATTAGCATATGTAAATATATTTTTCTTCTAACACTTGAATCTTATTTCCTTAATTACATTTTTTAATTATCGTCTTAAACTTACGAGGTGTAACATCATTCCCCCCTTAAAAACATTCGTCCTCGAATGTTCATAATGGGTCCTTATGCTACAAAAATTTCGGCATAGTCTCCTTTATAACTATACCTACCAACCTATATTCAGCAAAGCCAACGATGCCTCACAGGGCCACAACATATCATATGCATTATTCATCAATCAATAAAGTCAAGTAAGGAGTCAAATTACCTGTAGGCATAGAGAACAAGTGAGGATACTTCTCCTTCATTTCGTCCTCTGCTTCCCAAGTCATCTCTTCCCTATTATTGTTTAGCCATAATACTTTGACGGAAGACACATCTTTAGTACGCAACCTTCTAACCTGTCGATCAAGTATAGCTATGGGGCTATCCTCATAATATAACTCCTCTGTCACCTGAACATCATCTACAAGAAATACTCTAGAAGGATCACCAATACACTTACACAACATCGATACATGAACAACTGGGTGTACCGCTTCCAAATCAGATGGTAAATCCAACTCATAGGCAACCTTGCCTATCCTACGAATAATCTGATAAGGCCCAATTTACCTCGGACTAAGCTTCCCCTTCCTACCGAATCTCATCACACCCTTCATGGGTGACACCTTCAGGAATACCCAATCACCAACCTGAAACTCTATGTGTCGGCGACGATTATCCGCATAAGACTTCTGTCGACTCTGGGATGCTAATAACCTCTCCTGAATAAGTTTCACCTTATCCACAACTTGCTGAATCATATCTGGGCCGATCAACTTAGTCTCGCCTACGTCAAACCAACCAATAGGGGACCTGCACTTCCTCCCATATAAGGCCTCGTACAAGGACATCTGGATACTAGAATGATAGTTATTATTATAAGGAAACTCAATAAGCGGTAAATGATCATCCCAACTACATTGGGCCTCTAGTGTCAGAATAATACACTCGGCCTGCCCATCAGTCTGAGGATGAAATGTTGTGCTAAGACTCACCTGTGTCCTCAATCCCTTCTGGAACGATCTCCAAAAGTTAGCTGTAAACTGAGCTCCTCTGTCCGATATAATAGATGTGGGGAGCCCATGAAGTCTCACTATCTCCTTGATGTATAATTTCACATAGTCTTCAGCCGAATAAGTAGTCCTGACTGGAAGACAATGTGTTGATTTCGTCAGCCTATCCACAATAACCCATATAGAGTCACACTTCCGCTGAGTGCGAGGCAAGCCCGTAATGAAGTCCATATTAATCACTTCCCATTTCCAAGTTGGGATCTCCATTTCCTGCAATAAACCACCAGGCTTCTGATGCTCGACCTTAACCGACTGACAATTCAGACACTGAGCAACAAACTCCGCTATATCCCTTTTCATGACAGTCCACCAATACAAGCATCCGAGGTCATGATACATCTTCGTTGACCCTGGATGAATAGAATAGCGGACATTGTGTGCCTCTCTCATAACCTGCCATCGTAGCCCTGCAACATCCGGTACACATAATCTACCTTCATACCGTAGCATTCCATCAGGTGCAACCTCAAATAAAGTCTTCTCCTTTCGAAGAGCTGCATCTATATACTGTGCCAGAACAGGATCCTCATACTGATGTCTCTTTACCTCTTCTATGATAGAGGACTCGGCAACTCCTCGAACAACAACGCCACTATCTCCTGAATCAGCCAAACAGACTCCAAGGTTGGCTAGCAGGTGTATCTCACGAACCATCTCCTTTCTGTCTGGCTGCACATCCGCCAAGCTACCCATAGATCTGCGGCTAAGAGAATCTGCCACAATATTTGCTTTGCCGGGATGATATAAAATATCAACATCATAATCCTTTAATAACTCAAGGCACCGTCTCTGTCGTAAATTCAACTCTTTATGCTTAAAGATATATTGGAGACTCTTGTGATCCGTAAAAATATCAACATGAACTCCATATAAATAATGTATCCATATATTCAAAGCATGTAATCACCGCTGCTAACTCCAAATCATGAGTAGGATAATTCTTTTCGTGCTTTCAGAGCTGTCGGGAGGCATAAGCTATAACTCTGTCGTGCTGCAGCTGACTACACCTTACGACTTGAGTTTGATTTCCGCAGTGCTCTATGAGCCGACTGCAACCCAGTCCAACACCTGAAGCATCACAATAAATAACATAACCATCTAATCCCTCAGGAAGAGTTAGAACTGGAGCTGTAGTCAACTTGTCCTTCAACAACTGGAAGCTGTGCTCACAAACATCCGTCCACTGAAACTTAGCTGCCTTCTGAGTTAGCCTGGTTAAAGGCGCTGAAATCGAGGCAAACTTCTCTACAAACCTCCGATAATATCCTGCTAGCCACAGAAAACTGTGTACCTCAGTAGGTGTCATAGGTCTGGGCCAAGTATTTACTGCCTCAATCTTCTGTGTATCCACCCGAATACCGTCAGCTCCGAAAATATGCCCCAAGAATGCCACTAAAGTCAACCAGTATTCACACTTAGAAAATTTGGCATACAACCTCTGGTGCTGGAGCACCCTAAGTACCGTCCTCAAATGGTCTGCATGCTCCTCTTCTGAACGCGAATAAATCAAGATATAATCAATGAATACGATAACAAACATATCCAGGAATGGCTTGAACACTCAGTTCATAAAATACATAAATACGACTGAAGCATTGGTTAGCCCAAAAGACATCACTCTAAACTCATAATGTCCGTATCGGGTCCTGAATGCTGTCTTCGGAATATCTGCCTCCGTTACCCGTACCTGATGATAACATGACCGCAAGTCTATCTTCGAAAAACACTTAGCACCCTGCAACTGGTCAAATAAATCATCAATCGTGGGGAGGGGATACCTGTTCTTGATGGTGACCTTATGCAGCTGCCTATAATAAATACACATTCGTAGCGATCCGTCTTTCTTCCTCACAAATAATACCGGTGCTCCCCAAGGTGACGTTCTAGGCCCGATGAAGCCATTTTCCAACAAGTCTCTCAGCTGCTCCTTTAATTCCTTCAGCTCTGCAGGTGCCATTCTATAAGGAGGAATAGATATGGGTCGGGTATCTGGTAGTACATCTATACTGAACTCTATCTCCCGTTCTGGAGGAAGACCTGGAAGATCATCTGGAAATACATCTGGGAATTCACTAACTACCGAGACTGACTGAAGAGCTGGTACCTCCGCTTCCAAATCATGCACCCGAACCAAATGATAAATATAACCATTTCTAACCATCTTCCTTGCCTTGAGGTATGAAATAAACTTACCCCTCGGCGATGTTGTATTCCCCTTCCACTCTATAATTGGCTCGCCTGGAAACTGAAATCGAACCAACTTCTCTCTACAATCGACATTAGCAAAACAAAAAGCCAACCAATCCATACCCATAATAACATTAAAGTCAGTCATTTCTAACTCTATCAAATCTGATATGGTATGACGACTATATATGACCACCGAACAATTCTTATATACACGCTTAGCTATGACCGAATATCCTACCGGTGTAGCTACCTCAAATGATTCAATCGACTCAGGTTCTATTCCGATTCTACTTGCAATAATGGGAGATATATATGATAAAGTGGAACCTGGATCTATCAATGCATATATGTCTCGGAAAAAGATCAATAATATACCTGAAACCACGTTTGGCGAGGCCTCCTGATCCTGCCTACTAGCCAAGGAATATATGCGGTTTGAAGGACCGCCAGAACTAGAAACTCCACCACGACCTCTACCACGGCCTGTTGGCATATGAACACCCTGCCCTGCGGGGAGCATAGCTATATAAGATGATGAACCAGCAACCGATACAGTAGGCTGAGCCATACCACCTGTACCATCTCTATAAGGACACTCTCTCATCATATGGCCTTGACTGCCGCAAGAAAAACAAGCACCCGTAGTAAAACGACATTCCCCAAAATAGGTTCTACCACACCGAGAACATCGAGGCAAAGGTGGCCTCGACTGACTCGAACCCCTGTTCGCCTGTGAATCTGCAGCTCTGGAGTTCTGACCAGCTCCTGAATACCCTGTACGATCAAATCTCATGCCTATGGACTGTGGAGGTGCACTATGTGCTGGCTGGGAAGAATATCTGACATGTTATTGAGACTTCCCGATTCGAGAGTCACCCTAATACCCAGCCAACCTAGCCCTCTTATGCTGACCTCTGTCGTGATCCCTGTCCAGCTGACGTCCCATGTGTCAGTCTTTTACCCCGTGTGCATACGCTTGTATCCGGGCAATATCCATTCCTGGCTGAAGAGCCACCGCCATACAACCATCAATCAAATAACGGTCTAGTCCCATCACATAATGATGCACTCTATCCGCCATATCAGCCACAATAGTAGGCACATATCTAGCCAATGAATCAAACTCGATACTATATTCCCGAATGCTCCTGCCACCCTACCTCAACTGTAAGAATCTATCAACTCTGGCTCGTCTCATCTCTGGAGGCATAAAGTGGCCAAGGAAGGCCTCTGTAAACTCATCCCATACCGCTGGAGGAGCACCCTTGTCATGACCCGACAGGCTGCGACTGGTGCCCTAATTGGACGCCCTTATACTGACCTATCACATATAATCTGACTGATACCAAGAACAATATAAAAATCTTGTGATAATAAGCTGCTGACTCATAGCATCATATATATCAAAATAAACTTGTATCCTGAGGAGTCACAGCTAGTCAATCATAATAAAATAGGCAAGCCGACAAGGCCACCTCTATACATGGGATTATCCAAGATAAACAACAGCTGGCACATGTCTTGTGTCACGCATACACAACCCACAACTGTCTACAGGCCTCTAAGAGTATGATAATGAAATATGGCGGGACAAGTCCCCGCCGTACCCTTAAATATACATAAGGCAAAAATAAGGTTCTGTACCAAAATGAATAAGTTCCGAATCAATGGAGCTCTCCAAACAGCTGAACAGGAATCCTAGACTGGAGGATCACCAAACTGAGTACCTGTACATGCGGGCATGAACGCAGCCCCCCCGAGGAAAGGGGTCAGTACGAAATAATGTACTGAGTATATAAAACATGAAGTACTGTAAGGAAGATCATAACTGACCAAAAGATAATAGGAGACAAGTATCATAATCAAAATACCAATGCAACTGCGCCTTATGAAATGAGAGTCAAAACATGTCCATATAAAATAAGTCATATCTGTGGATGCTTGTCCACATAAAAACCATATATATATATATATATATATACTGCCCGACCCTCTAGTGAAGGACGCGGTGAACATATAAAGAATTACGCACGAAACTTCCCGGCCCATTCTGGGACGCGGTAAAATCATATACTGCCCGACCCTCTAGTGAAGAACGCGGTGAACATATAATCATATCAGCACAAATAGAATATCATGAGTAACTTTATACAAATTAAATCATCATTTGACTCTCAATGGAATAAAAAGAATAACTATTACTTTGAAAATCAAGACACTATTATATCATGTATCATTAAGAATTAGGATTCGATAGAATTATGTACGTCCGCGGTACACTCATTTTATATAAATCATGCCAAAAGAAGAAATGATAGTTTCACATACCTTATTGTCGAATTAACCAACTCAATAATTAAAACTCGTCTCGATTAGCACTTCTACCTATAATAATAGTAATACTTCCGTCAACTCTATGATTACTAGCATACTTAATATGTATCGAATGATGACTCTCTTGTTCTATAAAATTGGGAAGCACTTCCCCTACTTATATACACATCGACAACTTACAAACAAAGCCAACAATACCACTAACAAGATACAACTCAATGATATACCAAAATAGTCCCATATACTCCATATATGCTACCATTATACATTCTTTTTCCTTACATTCATGGAGTACAACCAAAACAACAACCAAGGGGATTAATACACTTATTTCTCATGTTAATTCAGCCCCTTACTCCATATTAAGATAACTTTTAAAAACAGTCCATATTCCAACAACAACGAGAGATATTCCAACAATCAACGAGAATGCAATGTTCAACCTTTTCATACCTTAATTTCTTTAGGACCTATATCCGCAATTACAACAATGTATATGCATGTTCATATCTTATAATTCCAGCATTATAACTTAACAAGAATAAGCCCTAATACATCACAACAATACGAACAATCTAGCGAAAGTCACGGTTCACACACAGTTCTATAACTCTTCTCATAACTTCCTTAAAATCTAATTCATATTTCAACACTTTCATATAACCAATTACAACTTTAAATGTCAAGATTTCCTACAATTTTTAACATGCAATTAGTGACAATGATAACAACAACAACAATCAAATCCAATGTATGCAAAACAGTCCTCAATTCTGCACCAACCATTCCAATCGGCTCAACAACGTCAACAACAATCACATGCATTCTCTTATTTCCAATTCCTCTTTATCGTGAGTTTATCTCTTAACTACAACATCATTTAACTCCAATAACTCAAATAATAAGAAGAAATCTTACCTTAACTTAAGCCAAAACAGTCCCTAAATCGGCCACTGCTCCAATGTGCACTATCTCTTCAACTTTTAATGGCATGCATACATTTCTTATGAGTTTAAATCCATCTTACTTGCATGTTTTTCTTCCAACATTGTTCATCTCCAAGCTAACGTTTTTGGGCAGTCTCTCGGTCCAGCAGTACCGTGACTCACTGTTTTGAGTTCACCATGGTTTAAAATTTAGTGGAGGAGCTTAATCTAGTAAAAGGGAGTTGATTTGGTCTTGAACTTAGCTATGGAATTGGGGGGGGGGGGGGGAATCGGTTGAAGAAGGAGATGAGAGAATATGAAGAGTGTTGAAGGTGTTATTTGAGTTAAAGGTAGTGTAATGAGAGGTACATGGATAATAGTGAGCATGGGCTGAAATTATGTGAGCATGCCCACAGTTTTTAAGGCTCAAATCTCCAAAATTTGTCCACTAATTATTATCCCCCCTACTAAAATTAATCCCACACTTAATTAATATCCCACATACTCATCCTTATATAAAATCTGAAAATTTCATGTTCTAATATAATATATATACGACACTAGTCCCATAATAACATCAAATTCAGTCATGTCTAATTCTATCAAATCTGCTATAGTACGACGACTATATATAACCACCGAACAATTTATATATACCCGCTTAGCTATGACAGAATCTCCTACCGGTGTAGCTACCTCAAATGGTTCTATCGACGCAGATTCTATTCCGATTATACTAGCAACAAAGGGAGATATATATGATAGGGTGTAATCTGGATCTATCAATGCATATACATCTCGGAAAAAGACCGACAACATACCTGTAATCACATTAGGTGACGCCTCCTGATCATGTCTACTAGCCAAAGCATATATGCGGTTCGAATGACCGCTAGCACTGGAAACTCGACACGACCTCTACCACGACATGCTGGCATATGAGCACCCTGCCCTCCGGGGGATAACTATAGAAGAAGATGAACCAGCAACCGATCCGGTAGGCTGAGCCATACCACATGTACCACATATATAAAGACATTATCTCATCATATGGCCTTGACGGCCGCAAAAAAAATAAGCACTTGTATCAAAATGGCATATCCCAGAATGGGACCTACCACACCGAGGCAAAGGTGGCCTCGACTTACTAAAACTCTTGTTCATCTATGAACCTGAAGCTCTGGAGCTCTGACCAGCTCCTGAATACCCCTTGCGGTCAAATCTCCTACATGTAAAATGTGGAGGTGCACTCTGTGCTGGCTGAGAAGAAAATCTAACATGTTGTTGAGGATGCCCACCTCGAAACTCACCAGTATATCTAGCCGACCTAGCCCTCTTATGATGGCCTCTGTAGTGCTCCCTATCATGATGACATCCTCTGTGTCGGTCCTCTACCCCGTGTGCATATTCCTATATCCGAGCAATATCCATACCTGGCTGAAGAGCCACTGCCATACAACCATCAGCTAAATAACGATTTAGCCCCATCACATAACGGTGCACTCTATCCGCCATCTCAGTTACAATAATGGGCGCATATCTAGCCAACGAGTCAAACTCAAGGCTACACTCAAGAATGCTCCTGCCATTCTGCCTCAAGCGTAAAAATCTATCAAATTTGGCTCTCCTCATCTCTGGAGGCAAGAAGTGGCCAAGAAAGGCCTCCGCAAACTCATCTCATACTGCTGGAGGAGCACCCTCGCCCCTAGATAACTCCCAATACGCATACCAATTAGTAGCCACATCCCGCAATCGATACGAAGCCAACTCAACAGACTCAGTCTCAGAAGCCTTGAATATCCTCAAGGTATGTTGTATCTACCGAATAAACTCCTGTGGATCATCATCGGGCTTTGACCCGAAAAACTCCGGAGGATTACAACTCAAGAAGTCACGAACCCTAAAACTATCAGATCTAGGGTCAACTCCTAGTCTCTGCCTGTGGGTCTGCCCTGCCACTAATCTGGTCAGCAGCTCGACTGCATCTCTCATGGCATTATCCTCCGCCCCTGGCTGAGGAGCTGGAGGCTCAGTCTTTGGGGCCTCGAGGCAGTGGTGATCTTTGCCTCGAATGGAGCCTCTGGAGGTGGCGATGTAGTAGAGCTTGTCGACTGGGGTACAGTCTCAGGCATAGACTGGGTCTGAGCCCTAGTAACTCTCCGGGTTTGACTAGTAGCTCCTGCTACTGATTTTCCCTTCTGGGAAGCTGTCACTTTCTTTGGAGGCATCACTGAAAACATAATAATTCGTCAGAGAGGGATTATCCTAATAACATAGCTCTATCGCACGATCTAAAATGAGAAGAAAAGATAACATCCTAAATGTCCGACAACCTCCTGCGTATAAGTATGGTGCACAACATACTCATACACAAGACTCTACTAGACACAGTCTGTAGACATTCCGAGGACGAACTGCTCTGATACCACTTGTTTCACGACCCTATCCGACGGGCCGCGACTGGTGCCCTAATTGGACGCCCTTATACTGACCTGTCACATATAATCCGACTAATACCAAGAACAATATAAAAATCTTGTGATAATAAGCTGCTGACTCATAACGTCATATATATCAAAATAAACATGTCTCCTAAGGAGTCACAGCTAGTCAATCATAACAAAATAGGCAAGCCGACAAGGTCGCCTCTATACATGGGATTATCCAAGATAAACAACAGCCGACACATGTATTGCGTCACGTCACGCATACACAACCCACAACTGTCAACTGTGTCATCTACAAATGAGAGTCAACTGTGTCTTATAAAAATGAGTCATATAATTCCATATCATATACCGTACCCGATCCATTATGGGACTCGGTGAATGAAATTATATCCATATACATACCGTACTCGGCCCCCTAGTGAGGGTATCGGTGAAATCACATAATGTGCACATGCCGTACCCGACCCATTCTGGGACTCGGTAAAATCATATACATACCGTACCCGACCCTCTAGTGAGGGACTCAGTGAAATCATATAATGTGCACTAATACATACCCGTCCCGGGACTCGGTGAAGTCATATAACCATATCAGCACGAATAGAATATCCTGAGTAACTTTATACAAATTAAATCATCATTTGACTCTCAATGAAATAAAGTGAATATCTATCACTTAGAAATCAAGGCACTATCATATCATGTATCATTAAGAATTATGATTCAATGGAATTATGTACGTCTGCCGTACATTCATCTTATATAAATCATGTCAAAAGAAGAAAAGATAGATTCACATACCGTATTGTCGAAATAACCAACTCTATAATTAAAACTCGTCTCGATTAGTACTTCAACATATAACAATAGTAATTTGTTCGTCAACTCTATGATTTCTAGTATAAGTAAAATCGAATAACGACTCTCTTTTCTATAAAAATTTAGGCAGCACTTCCCCTATTTATATGCACATCCACAAATTACAAACAAAGCTGTCACGACCCGACCCGGTGCCCTACCTGGGCACCTTCATACCCACCTATCACTTATAATCACACAGATACCAAGGATAATGTAAACATAGGTAATAAACCTGCCTCCTGAGGAGTCACAACTAAGTCATATAACAAAATAGGCAAGCCGACGAGGCCGCCACTGTACATAGAGATATCCAAAATGGATCACAACTGTACACATATACAAAAACACATCTACCACCCATAACTGTCTACAGACCTCTAAGAATACGATAATGAAATATGGCGGGATAGGGCCCCGTCACAAGTCCGAAAATAAGGTTTTGTACCAAAATGACTAAGCTCCGAATCGATGGAGCTCTCCAAATAGCTGAACAGGAATCCTAGACTGGAGGATCACCAAATTGAGTACATGTACCTGCGGGCATGAACGCAGCCCCCCTAGGAAAGGAGGTCAGTACAAAATAATGTACTGAGTATGTAAAACATGAAGTAATGTAAATAAGGTCATAACTGGCCAAGAGATGTCAGGAGACAAATATAATGATCCAAATATCAATACAATTGTGCCTTATGAAATGATAGTCAACTGTACCTTATAAAATGAGTGTCACGACCCGAACCCCGGGCCCGCGATTGGTGCCCTACTTGGGCACCCCCTCTTGTACCCTCACATCTCATATAACACATATGGCAGATAACATATGGAAAACTGTATATGTAGCAACTAGGCAAGCCGACGAGGTTGCCGCTATATATATAAACGGGAGCATTCCGACAATACAGTAGTACAACTGACCAACAATAATACAACTCCCGCAAGTCCAGCCCACATATGAATACATACCTCTAAGAGTTTGGACAATAAACTATGACGGGACAGGGCCCCGCCATACCCCTGAATGTACATAAGCCTACAATAACAGGGATCCGTACCAAAAGGACAAGCCTTCGAAATAATGGAGCTTCCTAAAAAAATAGAGTAGAGATCCTAAGAGCGAGAATCAACAAACTGTGTACCTACACCTGCGGCATGAAACGCAGCCCCCCGAGGAAAGGGGGTCAGTACGACAGATGTACCAAGTATGTGAAACAATAAGTACTGTAAATGAGATCATAACAGTCCAAAAGATAACAGGAGCCAAGTATGATAATCAAACTACCAGTACAACTGTGTCTTATGAAAAATGAGAGTCAACAGTATCTTTTCAAAATACCATTTCAAAAAATGAAATCAAGTGTACCATTTCAAAATATGAAATCAATCGTACCATTTCAACATATGAAATCAATCGTACCACTTCAAAATATGCTAGTCATGTCAAAGTCAGGGACGCATGCCCTCAAGATCATTATGCATATCCTATTCATGGACTATTTCACCCGCATAGGACTCGAACCCGCATGGATCTTGTAGACCCTCAATGAGTATATATACTCGCATCATGGAGAGCTAGTCCATGGAATATTCATGGGATTGTTTCACCCGCATGGGACTCGAACCCGCATGGATCTTGTAGACCCGCAATGAGTATTTATACGCGATACCCGCATCATGGAGAGCTAGTCCACGGAATAATATCATGGGAGTTGAACCCGCATGAGCTCTTTAGACCTGCAATGAGTATACCTACTCACGTCATGGAAGCTAATCCATGAAATATATATATAATGTTGCCGGCCCTCTAGTGAGGGACGCGGTGATGTGAAAATATAACACTTGCACGAATAGCTATCATGAGCAATAATATGCAAGTTATATAATCTTTGACTCTCATTAGAACAAATAGAATGAACTATCATTTTAGAAAAACCAAGGCACTATCACATCTTTTATTTTAGAAAACACCAAGGCACTATCATACATTCCTATTAGAAAACCCAAGGCAATACCATGCCTACATTTTTAGAAAACCCACGGCAATACCATGCCTTCATTTTTAGAAAAACCAAGACAATACCATGCCTTCCTTTTTAGAAAAATCAAGGCAATATCATGCCTTTCTTTTTAGAATAACCAAGGCAATATCATGCCTTCCTTTTTAGAAAAACCAAGGCAATATCATGCCTTCCTTTTTAGAATAACCAAGGCAATACCATGCCTTCCTTTTTAGAAAAACCAAGACAATACCATGTCTTACTTTTTAGAATAACCAAGGCAATACCATGCATTCCTTTTTGGAATAACCAAGGCAATACCATGCCTTCCTTTTTAAAAAATCCAAGGCAATACCATGTCTTCCTTTTTAGAAAAACCAAGACACTAACACTTGTAGCATCAAGGCACTTTCACTTTTAAATCAAGTAACTTACACTTTTAAAATCAAGTCAAGTATACTTTTAAAATCAAGTCACTACCACCTCATGTACCACATGAAATCTAGATCCATTTAAAACACGTACGTCCACCGTACACTCATTTTATAAAGTTCATGCTCAAGGAAGAAAGGAAGAGTTCACATACCTTATCGGCTATACCACCCGCTAAGTAGAATACGCCACAAGTAGTACTTCAACCTATAATGACAATGACACTTCTATCAACTTTAGATACTAGTATACACTTATACCACATAATGAATCTCCTTTTTTATAAAAACTTGGGCAGCACTACCCCTATTTATACGTACTTTTCCACCTTTCAAGAAGACCAATTTCATCAACAACCAAGACACCAATTAGGGGCACAACCAACAGTTAACCAAGTTGATTCACACACCTATTTCTCACGTAAAAACAACCTCTTATTCACGTAAAACCGTCCACTAAAATCAGTCCACAATCCAACAATAACAAGGGTAAAATGTGAGGCCTTTCAACACCTTTCCACACCCTTATTCCCTTATGACTTTCATTAGAAATTACTACATTTAAACATGCATATTGGTGGCTGAATTTCCAGCATCCCAACGCCACAAAACAATCCCTAAAACGAAACCACAATATCCCATTATTTTAGGAAACTCTCGGCCAACAACCCTTTTGTAACTCCTTAAAATCCAATTTATTTTTCAACACTTTATATAAACCATATCAACTTGTAGTAACAAGATTTCCTTCATTCTAACATGCACTTAGTGACGATCATAACAACAATAACCAACGAATCCAATATATACAAAACTGTCCATTAAATCGACTAACATGCCAAATGTCACATGCACTTCTTATTCTCCATTTTTCTTAACACAAGTTCATCTCTTAACTATCACAACATGTAATATCCAATTACTTCAAGAAGAAGAAGAAATCTTACCTTATTTCTTAGCCAAAACAGTCCACTAGATTCGGCCAACACCTTCACTTTTACACCACTTCTTCAAGTTACAATCACACACATGTATCCTCTACAAGCTTGTAACCATCTTGCCTTCTTGTTTTACTTCCAAAAAGTTCATAAACAAGCTTAGGTTTCTTGGACAAAATCTGTCCAAAACTGTGACCACCATTAGGAGTATTATGGCTTAGAACTTAGGTAGAGAGCTTAGTCCTGGAAAATAACTAAACTTTGTTCTTCACTTTACTAGGGAATTTCGAAATCTTGAAGGTGAAGGAAGGGAGAAGAGAGGTTGAAGATGAAGATATTTGTGAGCTAAGGCAAAGAAGCCTTGCAATGACTTGTATCTATAATGTGTACACAAGCCAAGTGGATGGGGGACCCACTTGTCCACTTGTATGAAAATATCTTCCACACTAATCCAATCTTGCAATACATAAAATGTCTCGCACACTTACTCATTTCTCAATAATTTTGATGGACACACTCCATAATACCAAGACTTAATTAATCCACACTAATCTCTTCACAAAATATTAATCCAACACTTAGCCAAATCTTACTATTTTCGATGGAACCCCCCCCCCCCCCCCCCCTCAAAATTGTGAAATTTTCAATTGGCTCATATTCTTAATCCCAAGATTTAGTAATACAATCTAAAGTCCATAACTCTATTTGGAAAGAATTCAACCCCACTAATATTAATTCTCGTCGTCACATTTTTTTTATCCAAAATTTTTCCATATCCGAAAATGTAAATATACTTTCCTTCCAACCTTCACATCTTATTTCCTTACTTACGTTCTCAATTATATGCCCTGGAACTACGGGGTGTAACAATGAGAGTCAACTGTGCCTTATAAAATGAGAGTCATATCAAAATCATGGATGACTGTCCATAGAATTATCATGTGCATATACATACCGTACCCGACCCATTATGAGACTCAGTGAATGAAGTCATGTACTTATACATACCGTACCCAACCCCCTAATGAGGGTCTCGGTGAAATCATATCATATATCGTACCCGGCCCATTATGGGACTCGGTGAATGAAGTCATATATGGATATCTATCCATAAACTGTGGATATCTTTACACAAACCGTGGATGTCTGTCCACTTATATCGTACCCGGCACATTCTGGGACTTGATGAAATCATCATATATATACACATACAAGGCCCGGGACTCGGTGAAATCATATAATCATATCCGCACGAATAGAGTATCATGAGTAACTTTATACAAATTAAATCATCCTTTAACTCTCAATGGAATAAATAGAATAACTATTACTTTTAGAAAATCAAGGCACTCTGTCACGCCCGAACTCGGGCGTGGTAGTGCCTACACCGACACAAGTAAACTGCGGAACTAAATAACACCTCTTATTTTTTTAATTTTAAAACCAACGAAACTACGTACCTAAACCTGCAGATCACCAAACTACGTACCTAAACCTGCGGCATGACCAAACTACGTACCTAAACCTGCGGCATGAACGCAGCCCCCCGAAGGAGGTCAGTACGAAGAATGTACCAAGTATGTGAAGCGATGAAATCTTGTAATGAAATCACAACGATCTATACAAAGCAGAGACATGTATGGTAGCCAAACTACGATTACAATACATAGCGATCATATCAAGTCAGGGACGTATGCCCTGGAAGTCATTACTCAAATATAACCATGGGTCTCACGCCCATAATATCAATCATGCCCGTGGAATCCTTCCTCACTGCCGGCAGTCCATGATATAATATGACAGCAATAAGCACACTGAACCTTGCAAACATGAGAGTAATGCAATTTTTTTTACCTTTTTAGTTATACTTTTAACAATGAGACCAACTGTTCTACTTTAAGTCATACACACACTGCACCCTTTCATTAATGAAATCACTACCGTTTCAAAACATGAAGAAGTGGTACCCGCTGCGGTCAACCACCTCGTGTTATAATGCAACCTATCATGGGACTATTTCACCCGCAAGAGACTATTTCACCCGCTTAGGTCATGTGGACCCGCAATGAGTCATCGGTACACGATACTCGCATCGGTACATGAATCCATTCTTTTCAAAAGACTCCTTTTTTGTATAAAACCCCAAGATACTAACACCCGTAGTATCAAGACATGTCTATTTTTCAAAGTAAGTTACTACACTTTTAGAAACTTATTTCAAAGCTTTTGAAACTAAGTAACTTCTAACTTTCACAATCTAGGCAACTTATGCCCATCAATCAAAAATAGACAACTCTCATAACCTTCCATAAAGCCGTTATAACCAACTTCCCATAAAGCCGTTATAACCCTTTATGGTTTTAGACAAATTCATTCTTCTTATAACCAAGAGACTTATACTTTTAAAACCAAGTATCATATACTTTAGAAATCAAGTTACATAACTTTCAAAATACTTCAAGTCTCTTAACTTTAGAAATCAAGTTACATAACTTTTAAAATACTTCAAGTCTCTTAACTTTAAATCATGTCATTTCTCCTCTTTTTAAATCAATTAAGTAAATCACTCCTTTGACTCCCCTAAAGTCATTATAACAACCTTTAGGTTTTGGAACTAAGGCACTAGCCAAGAGATTTGGAAACCACTTCCTTTTCAAGACTCTATGTACTTCAAGTAAAACACTTTCACTTTTGAGAATTCAAACTTCATTAAGGGAATGGATTATAACAACTTACAATTTAATCATCCAAAGTACAATCAAGGAAGTATATAGAACAACTTCTATATTAGGCAATCCAAGTACAATCAAGGAATGAATCATTTAAGGAGTAGGATTTACTTTCTTTATCATAAGGAATCATGCTAGAAGAAGAGGAGATGGTTCACATACCTTTTCGGCTTAATCCACAAGCTAAGTCGAATACGCCGCACGCAGAAGTGTCAACCTATAATGGCCACAACACGACTATCAACCTCTAGTTTCTAACGTAGAATAATACTAAGTATATGGTCTCTTATTCTACGAAAAACTGGGTAGCACCTCCTTTGTTTCTACATACTTTTCCACCTTTTTCAAGGCCCGATAATCAATAACCAACATGCCACATTTAAGGCTCAATACATCATCCAACCAAAGGGGATTACACGCCTTACAATACGTGTAAAATTCTGCCCCACAATTACTACCAAGTAGTTCAATACTCAAAAGCCATTCTCGGCTAACAATATAACAACTCCTAAGTCTTTTCCAATTCTTTTTCAATCCAAGTTCTTAGGTCTAACATGTTATATAGTCATAAACAACTTTAACAACTATAATTCCTTCTTTATATAACATGCGACGACTAAACTAATAATCAAATTGAATTGTAATCTCAACGGCTAAACATGCTAGTTTTGGATTAGGGTTTCAATATCAAATACACTTATCAAACTTTATACTATATATCTCATGTTTGCTAATATCCATATCTACAATAATAAGTAATCTTAATTACTAAAACGACAAGAATTGTTACCTTTATAAGCCCTTATAAATTCCAAGATTCAAAGTCGCTCCTTAGCAATTCTTAGCTCCTTTACTTTCCGCTCCAATCCGCTATTTGAAGCCTTTAGAAGTTCACAACCAACTTCTCTTCCATTTCCAATCCAAACTAGTGAAAATGACTTAGGTTTTCGCCTTGCGACTAACGTGAAAACGTCGTTTTTTCGAAATCTTTCTATTGAGATATTCTTACAATACCCTTAGAGACCTTGGGTTAAAGTCTTGCGAATAATGAACAAAAATTACAAAAAAATTGTGTGGGCAAGGTGATGAACCTGAGAGCAACATTTCTTGCACAAATGATCTCTAAATTTTTCTAAGTGTTGAAGACTTGGTCTTGCACTAGTGTAGTATTTATAACACAATGGAGGGTTAAGATTGCAACACTTGAGTGGCTAGGATGAAGGAAATTAATTATTTAGCCAAGTGGACAAGTTGACTAAGTCAATTTTGTCAAGCTTGAAGACTTGGTCTTCTACATTGGTCAATGACCATTTTACCCTTGATACTTTTCGTCCAAGACCATGTGGGGGGGGGGGGGTGCCACGTGTCGCCCTCCCATTCATCCATAAAATTTCGTAACCCTCGTGGGTCCCACAAAACGTAAAATTCCTCGGGTGGGCCCCACGTGATCAAATCCATAAAAAATAACTTTCCATAATGATAATAAGTTCCATACTCTTCAAATAATGCATTTTGAGAATCCAATTCTCATCAACGAACATTTTTCCTTTCCGACGTTCGGAAGATTTTCCGTCGGAAAAACAATTCTTTCTTTCGTACCAATTTTTCAAGTCTTGATTCCTTACGTACATTCTCTTATACATGTCCTGGACTTACGGGGTGTAACATTCTTCCCCCCTTAGAAACATTCGTCCCCGAATGTTCTTAGTCGGGTGTCAAGCTATACAAACTTCGGCGTAGTCTCTTCACTATGCCTATCAATCAATACTCCACAAGACCAACAATGCCACACATGGCCACCATATAACATACGTAAACATATCAATGTACCTTTCATCCGCGGTCCCTTCTCACAAAACTCGAAGGTTACCGTCTCATCAAAAATGGAATCTTTAGAGGTTACCTTCTTTCTCCCGTACTAGGGGTGGCCCTGTCGTATTCTAAGCCATGGGACTAACACTATCTGAATCCTTCAGTCGGACTCCCACTCAGCTAACTGACGTGTTCCCCCGTGTTACTCCCCCTTCTCTGTCTCACTTATGTCACACCCCGAACCCGGGCGTGGTAGTGCCCTACACAGGCACCCCTGCATAACAATACAAGTAAACTGCGGAAATTAAATAACACCTCATTTTTTTTAAAGCAACCGTACGTGCAAGGGCAAAGCCGACAAGGCTGCCATATATACATGAACAAAAGACACTACACCGTACATGAGTCCAATCCCACATATGAATACAGACCTCTAAGAGTTATACTGAACTATGACGGGACAAGGCCCCGCTGTACTGTACAAAGCATCTTGAAGGATATATACCAAAAGATAAACTCTCACGAGAGGAGCTATCCAAAAATCTGGCGAGGATCCTACACTGCCGATCAGGCTGCGTACCTAAACTGCGGCATGAGCGCGGCCGAAGGAGGTCGATGTCGAAGAATGAACCAAGTATGTGAGCGATGAAATCAGTAATGAAATCATAACGATCTAAACAAAGCGGGAGACATGTATGATAACAACCTACGATTACAATACATAAGCATTCATATCAAGTCGGTGGCGCAGCCTCAAAGTCACTACTCAAATATGACTATGAGTCTCACGCCCGTGATATCAATCATGCGTGGAATCCTTCCTCATTGGCGATCCATGATGTAATAACACCAATAAGGATACATGAACACCAAGTCCCACGCGTGTCCTAAATACCACGTGGTCTCGTGCCGGAATCCCACATCGTAAAAGCATGACCATAGGGTAACACAAACAAATCGGGGACATATATGATAATCAAATTACAACACATTGTGCCTTACTAACAATGATAGTAAACGATAGTATCCTTCTGATATAAAATAGGAAGCTCGTGATCAAAAGCAGACCATCCGCGCGATATCATTTAGCCGTCCTACTCGCGGGACTATTTCACCGCGTAGGCGCGTGGACCGCGTGAGGTATTCCTCGCATGAGACTATTTCACCCGCGTAAGCCCTTACGGACTCGCGTGAGGTATTCCTCGCGCATAGGTTGGACCGCCGCGTGGGACTATTTCACCGCGTAAATCTTACGGACCGCATGAGGTATTCCTCGCATCGTGGGTAGCAATTCCACGGAATCTGCAAATTCCACAAACCCGGGGAATGACCCCGAAACGACTGATATACCAATAGCACACAACCGGCTATTTCCAGCGCACATAGGCAATTCTCAACTAATCAGGCCAAGTACTTATCAAGGCACACATGTAAATAATTCTCAATTAACCAAGCCAAAGTACTTATCAAGGCACACATAGAATAATTCTCTTTTGACAAGACAAAGTACTTATCAGGGCAAAAATAGAATAATTCTCATTTAACAAGCCAAAGTACTTATCAAGGCACACATAGAATTGTCGCGCCCTTTTTCGACCGCGACATTTTCCTAAAAGCGAACCCTGCTTAAGTAAAATGTTAGAAAATAAATAAAAAGTGCTAAATGTTAAAAGGGATGTTAAAGTGTTAAAAAGGTGCTAGAATATAAAAATGCTAAGAGGGTTGCTAGGGAGTCGCCACCTAATTACTTTGGGTGAATTAGGACACCTAAATGCCGACTATGTTTAAGTCAACGTTAACTCCATTTAATGGTCTGCTAAACTTAATGAGATTCTGGGTAAGGGTTCTTTATTATCCTAAAGGGAAGGGGTTAGGCACCCTAAAGGATCCGCTAACTTGCGGTTGTCCGTTCAAACCTAGGGTTAATTATTTATGTCAAGGAACAATGCATTTTTTTTTTGAAAATATTTGCAAGCGTTTGTAAAAAGGATGCATTTTGATAGAGATTTACAAGGCTAATGCTATAACAATATATGTAAAGTCTAAAGGTATTTATATTATTTATAAAAGATGATGTAAAGTTGATTTATCATAGATGCATGCATTTTATAAAGGATTTAAAAGGACTTGTGCTACATGTAAAGTTTAAAAGTGTTCATTTACTTTTATTTATGAATAAATGATGCGAAATTAATTTATAAACTAAATGTATGCACTTACTTGAAAATTTGATTTATGTGGCATAGTGCAAAAGACGATTATCATTTGGCAAAGTTTTAGTCGTGGCAAGCCTGAAAGAAATAAATTAAAGGGAATACATTTCTAATGTCAAGGTTAAGGGCGAGTCAAAGTTTAAAGGCATTAAGTATCCTATTAATGTAGTGTTAGACAATTAATTACAATAAATAAATGGGGCGGGGTAGGAAATAAAAGAAGACGACTCGAAGAATGACGATGTCTTTTCGCCGGTGGTTTTGGAATTCTGATGCGGATAGAGAAATGCACGTAGATGTGGGTATTAATTTTCCACGATGAGTCTCGCCGTGAGACTCTTTGTTGCTCCGGTGCGTTTCATGTAAAAATAAAGAAAGATAAGGATTAGTATATGTTCTTTATCAAATAACAAGCAATCATTGACACAATATCTAAACACATATGAATCACTTCATTTTAACAATAATCAGACCCGAAATGCAAGAAACAGGTCAGATTGGTAATCAGCCGGAAAGTAATAAATGGCAGGACCAATAATTTTTAAGTTTACGGGTCTTCTTTAAGGTAACAAATTACAACAGCAACACCAAAGGAATAGTAGCAAAATAACATCAGTAGATTCAAATTTACAGTAGCAAAATAATATTAGCAGCAACAGCAATACCAAAACAGCAGCAGCAACAACACCAAAACAATAGCATTGACAAAACAGTAGTAGCAAAACCAATAGTAACCAGTTATTTCTATTGCTTAGGATGCTTTCTAGATGTACTAATTTAGAAATCTAAGTAAGACAAACATATACATCTTAGTAGGCGATTCGTGTAAGCAAGATAAGCTAAGAATGAATATCCTAAGGGGAGGCATATATGCGGGTAATTAGTATAAAGAGGTTCAGCTTATTTAAACAACTTCTGAGCAGTCTTAGCATCTCAACTACACTTGCATGAAATCTGAATTTATAACCAGGATACATGTATACAAGTATATCTAGTTGACATGATATAGCTTGTCTCAATAAATAGGATCTTTGGAACGATATAAATGCAGGTATTGAAGGATTTAGAAGAATGGGTATATTACACATCACGGAGGAATTTTCTGGTAGAAGTGGAAAAATGAATGCACTGACCAGTTTTGTCAAGCCGACCGCATTATCTAGAAGTCTACTAGCGAGGCGGTTTTAAGAGTAACGATCGCTTCACAAATATAGGCGATGCGCGGAACACATAGATTAAAATTTAGGGACAGGTTCAATGATGCGTAATGCAGATGAGGCATAATCAACTCAAAATAGACATGGAAGGACAATAACATAGACTTCCATTGTCATTTGGGAGACGATATTTTGTGCAGGTCGCGGACACTAAAGACACATACTATCTAAACTACTTAAACTAACTACTCATATTATTAAAGATATACCCAAACCAGAACATACATCTGAGTCATACCAACCAAATAAACAGACTGACATAATTAAAGACAACCAAATTTGCAATCAACACTCATAAAACATAAACTAATAAAATACGAGAAGAATTCGAGTTTACCTTCTCCGGACAGCGACCCGGGGCAGCGTATCAAGTCGTCGGTCCAATTGACGGGTTTTGGGTTTGCGATGCGAATGAAAGGGCGAGGTTCGTTTGCTGATTTGTGGCTGGAATTGAAATCAGGGGGGTTCGAACTACCTATTCTTGCGATGCTAGTGGTCTAGGTGCTGAGCCCCTAATTCCCGATGCTCTGCTGTCTGTGTTCTGCTGCTCTGCTTGCATGCGTGAAGGCGATTCTTTGCCTTCGCGAGCTCGCCATATACGTGCTCGTAAATGCATGCTCTACTCTGCTCCCGCTGTGCTCTTCGAATCGTGCCCCTGAATCCCTCAATCGATTGGGTTCTTAACTGCCGCTAAAGGGGAAAGTATCAAACCGATGATTGTTGCCCTTGTTGCATATCCAAGCGTTGGTCTTTATAGTTAGGATTTTGGGTTCCAAGTTGGTAAGTAATTAGGGCTGATTTAGTGCGATTCTGTACTGATTTCGTATTGATTGGCTAAGATTGTGAAGGATATTTTGTGCTATTTGTGCAGGTTCTGATTTGAAGGGATTTGGTTAGTTATGGTAAGAAATCGTTGGCTGGGTGTGTGTGGATAAAGGAAAGTCCCGGATTCTCCGACGAGAATCCCGGGCATGGCGGCGACTGGCCTGCTTCTCTTAGGGTTGCGTTTTTTTCTAGGTTTCGTGAAGGTTCTCTTGAGGTCTGTGTTTTGAAGATGAAGTGAGAGATATGGTCTATGGGCTGCTGGTGATAAGGGAAAAATAAAGGGCTTCATGGGTGAAATTTGGGCACGATAAGGGAATGGGGCCTGGGCGTAATGGGGTTTGGGCCACGCGGGTGTGGGCTGTGGGTTAGTTAATTGGGTATTTAATTTTAGGAGTTAGTTAATTAGGTTTTTTAATTAAGTGTTAGTTTTAGGTGCTATTAGTGTTTAATTAAATTAATAAATTGTGATTAGATTATTTAGGTGTTTTATTAGTCTAAGCTATTATTATAATAATAAATACGGGTGTGCTAATTAATTAGTTCTTAATGTTTATAATGCGATGTCGTTATTAAGACTTATTAAATAAAATTAGGACTTCTTAATTCTTTTATGAATGCTATTATTAAAAGCAGCGTGTGTTAGATTATTATTTTATGTATTTATTATTATTTAAGAATTATGACATGGCTTTAAAATTAATAAATATGGGCGCGAGACTCTAAGTGCGTAAGGCGGTGCCATTATTAAATTATTTATTTATTTATGCCTGTATTAATGTTTTATCATTGCATTTTATTATTTAAAAATTATTGAAAATTAGTGTAATTTTATAGTTAATGGTGACGGGAGGGTCAAAATTGAGTGTCAGCAGTTGTCCCTCTTTGTATGGAGATGATGGAAGAATCTTGGACAAAGACGTTGACTCATGCTGATTTTGTCGACCCTCGTAATTAGAATGTTGGGCAATTAGGCAAAGTGGCGCGGACTCAAAAATTGTCGGTGTCGAGTTATGATGACCTTTGGTGTGGTGTAAAGAATAAAAATAAAATAAACGGGCTTGAACCTGGGGTGTACTGCTATCGGCTTATGATGCTGGGTTTTATGGTGATGTGGAGCGAGTGGACGGCGCTTGAGGCGGCACGCCGTTCGTTGGGAAGGTTGGCCCGACAAATTGTCGGTTATTTGTAAGAAAATCCACGTTGTGCTCACTGCTCTGCATGCTAAGACTTAAGCAAGCGGTTAGTGCATGCTGTTAAAGGCAAAACAATGTAAGAATGTGAATTTGTCTTTGCGGTTGTAGTCAGTTGTATATACTATAAAATGAAATGATGTGATGATCTGTTGTCTTATGTAGGCGAGATCGAATGGCGTCGTTGTATGGGCGAGATGCAGATGTTAAATCGTTGTATGGGCGAATCACGAGATGTTAAATCGTTGTATGGACTAGATGCGAGATGTTAAATCGTTGTATGGGACTAGATCACGATGTTAAATGCGTTGTATGGGCGAATGCGAGATGTTAAATGCGTTGTATGGGCGAGATGCAGATGTTAAATCGTTGTATGGATGAGATGCGAATGTTAAATCGTTGTATGGGCGAGAATGCAGATGTTAAATGCGTTGTATGGGCGAGATGCAGATGTTAAATCGTTGTATGGGCGAGATGCGAGATGTTAAATGCGTTGTATGGGCGAATGCAGATGTTAAATCGTTGTATGGGCGAGATGCGAGATGTTAAATCGTTGTATGGGCGAATGCGAGATGTTAAATGCGTTGTATGGGCGAGATGCATATGTTAAATGCGTTGTATGGGCGAATACGTATGTTAAATGCGTTGTATGGGCGAATGCGAATGTTAAATGCGTTGTATGGGCGAGATGCGAGATGTTAAATCGTTGTATGGGCGAGATGCGAGATGTTCGTCGTTGTATGGGCGAATGCGAGATGTTAAATCGTTGTATGGGCGAGATGCGCATGTTAAATGCGTTGTATGGGCGAGATACGCGTATTCGTCGTTGTATGGGCGAAGATACATGTTATTGCGTTGTATGGGCGAGATGCGAATGTTAAATCGTTGTATGGGCGAATGCAGATGTTTGTCGTTGTATGGGCGAGATGCGAGATGTTAAATCGTTGTATGGGCGAATCACGAGATGTTAAATGCGTTGTATGGGCGAGATGCGAGATGTTAAATCGTTGTATGGGCGAGATGCGAATGTTAAATCGTTGTATGGCGAGATACGAGATGTTAAATCGTTGTATGGGCGAATCAGATGTTAAATCGTTGTATGGGCGAAATGTAGATGTTAAATCGTTGTATGGGCGAAATGTATTTGTTAAATCGTTGTATGGGCGAAATGCAGATGTTAAATCGTTGTATGGGCGAGATCACGGATGTTAAATCGTTGTATGAGCGAAATGCGGATGTTCGTATTGGAATGTTATTGTCCTCCTTGTTCTGTTGACTGCAAAATTCACTCAAAGAAAATTGTGAGTTCGGGAGGGTGTCGGCGATTTGTGTTGGCTCTTGATATTTGCAGCGTTGTCTTATGCGGACCATGTAACCCGCTGCGATTTCGAGTCTCGGTCGAAAACATTTGTTGAAAATATTCTATCTTGAGAAAATACTAGTAGGAAATTATGTCGATTTTTGAATAGCGACATGTTATGAAACAGAGCGAACATCCTTATCCGAAATCGGCGGTATATTCTCCCATACTCTCGGTGCTCCATTGTCGTCAGGCTCTCTTTTAAAATTTGTCCCAGTTTTGGGACATGGAACCACTAAATAAATTGACCATGTCCATTGATGTCATTTGTAGTAAAGTCCTTAAAATTGTCTCAGTTTATGTCGATCTTTCGAGCATATGGAATCATATCTGTCGATGTCTTTTCGTGGCCAAGTCCTTAAAAATTGTCGATTTTGGTATGGCCGAAGTCGGATATATGTCGTCGCCTGGACATAATCGCGATAACGTCGTTACTGGGCGTATTCTTCTTTGGCGTCATTTCGGACTTCTTTGTCTTGATAACGTCGTTATGCGGGCGTGTTCTTCTTTGCTCACTGTAGAATAAATGCTCCTGCAAGCTAAGCTTGAGAAAAAGTTAGTGTATAACTGTTAAAACAGAATGATAAATATTTGAGAAAGGCAATTATGTAGGTAGAGATGTCGTCCCTGATATGCCGGATGAATACTGAGATGTTGTCCTTGCACGGACTGACGAATTGCCATAGTGTCCTTGTTGTGTGCGTGGGTTGCAACTTTGACTTTATGTCCGAGCTGATGCGCTAGGCTTTGTTGCGAACTGCCGATTGTCGATGTCTTTTTCTGCTTTTGCTGCTTCTGGTGCGGACTTTGGATTGTTGTCATATCCTCTGCCTCTGCAACTTCTTTCTGCTTCTGCGAAGAAAACTTTTGCCGCATTTTTGCTTCGGCTATTGCACTTTCTGCTTCTGTTAATATGAAAGACCTGCGCTCAAAGAAAATTTGTGAGTTCGGAAGTCGATTCGTATTTGACCGCCCTTGTCCGCTTGACATCTGCGTGCACAGCTTGCTTGGACTTGCAACCACATGCAGTTTCTACATTGTCCCAGTTTTGAAAAGGGTGTTTTGGCCTAAAGTGGGTCTCAATGTAGTTGCTTGTATGTTTGTTATTTTCAGAACGAAGGGAAAGTTTCCTAATGGTGTGACCGAAGCCGATTTAGGCCGCCTACGTATCCGCCAAGGGAATCAGGTCTAACGTAGTTTCAAATACAAGCAAAGTAGTTGGGCATTTTCTAGAAATGGGACCGAAGCCGATATGGCCGCCTACGTATCCCGCAAAGGGAATCAGGTCAAACGTAGTTTAGATACAAGCAAAAGAGAAATTGGGATTTTCTAAAAGGTGGGACCGAAGCCGATATGGCCGCCTACGTATCCGCCAAGGGAATCAGGTCTAACGTAGTTCCAATTACAAGCAAAAGAACAATTGGGATTTTTCTAAAAGGTGGGACCGAAGCCGATGTGGCCGCCTACGTATCCGCCAAGGGAATCAGGTCACACGTAGTTCCAAATACAAGCAAAACAAAGGAAAACATTATTAAAGCTTAAATATGAGTCTTGAATTATTCTGCTAAACTAAATTGTTCTTTCTTATCCGGGCTCTAGGCGGACCAGAACAAGGGTGCAAATCCAACCAATACGCCTTCTTGCTCTGCGTCATGGCTGGCTGGGTCTTCATGCTCTGCTATCAATATCTTCTTCTCTTGGCTTCTGCGTGGTGCATGCTCGGATAAATGATTGATTCAGGCGGAATGGGCCTAGGCAAGGGAGTGTATTCCTCATCTAAGGTTGTCAGGTGCACATTGACGTGGCCGTGGTTTGGCAAGGGATTTGGGGCAGACTCGGCCGGTGAATTACCCCTTCTTTGATCAACGCCTCGATTCTGTCCCTGAGGGAGTAGCAATTTTCGATGTCGTGCCCCTCGACACCGGAGTGGTATGCACAATGTTTGGTTTTATCGTGCCCTCGGGAAGTAGGCCTGGGGATATTTCTGGGAATTGGCTGGAGTACTCCTGCGGCTTTCAGCTCCTCATACACTTGGGTTATGGGTTTGGTTAAAGGTGTATAGGTTCTAGTTGGTTTTCTCTTACTTTATCACGGGGTTTGAAGGTGTTTAGTGAACGGGCATTTGGCTGTGGCGCATGCACGAATGGGTATCGTAAGGGGTTGTCGTATGCATTGCAAAAGTGGGTTTGTGGTGGCCTTTGGTTTGTGTTTGGCCGGAGTGTGGTAGGCATTTGTGTGGGATATATGGGTGCATTGTATATTGGCTGAATGGGATATGTAGTAAGAGGGTACTGGTAATAATTTGGAGGATTTTGGTATTTTGGTTATTTGCGATGTGAGTACTTGATGATGTTTCGAGACTTCTTATTTCGGCTGCAGTTTGCTATTTCTTTGCGGTATTTGGCGTGCTCGCTGGATCTATCTTTGCCTTTCTCTTCTGAGACCCCTGCTTTGCCTATAGGAACCAAGACAGGTTCCGACTCGTTCCGCTCAGATGCCCTTGAATCAGTCATGTCGATGGACCGTGCCTTTGATCTTGTGAGATATCAATGTTCTGTCATTGTTTAGTCAAATACAAATCGACCTTTGGGGAGATGATAAATCTTTCTAAAAAAATGCAACAAACGGTGTTAGCATAAAGCACGTAATTTGCAGGTATGTAACAGATATATCGCACATAGCACATTCAAACGTTTTCTAACATGCAGGGGGACCTCTTTATGCCTAACATGCAGGGGGACCTCTTTATGCCAGAGGTAAGCCTAAACGTCACATATGCGAGGTCATGATGGATTTGTCCGAGCCGTCCAACTGTAATGCTTTTGTTGGAAATGACGACCAAATGACGGTGCACTTTTCCCAATTTCAGCATGACATGATTAGGTTTGGATTTGTCTATCACTGCCGCGCTACACATAATATGCTGGTTGGTCGTTGGGTTGAGAGACCCGTCGACAAGTTTGGTGTCTTCCTAATTGTGGTGTCGATGCCAAAGACCGACCCACGTAAGGTAAATGCATGCATGCCCTAAAATAAAGGGTGGTATAGCTCTATCCTGAGTTGCTAAGATTTGGCTTCACTAGACCTTGAGTTCTGGCGGACAACTCGAGTGAGAAGACTACGCGGCTGATCAGACGAACCGATCTAACTCCGTGCAAGCGCCGACTCTCCTAAAATTTTGGATATTTTGAAAGAAATTTGCGGGTGCGCGAAGCACACCAGCGCGTGAGTGTGTGATTGCGTGAATTTTCCAGAATGGAAGAAATATGAGCGGAATGCCAGTTTAAGGAAAGCAGTAAAGCAGGTAGCAATTAAAATAACAAAACAAAATACAGCACACAAAATTTAAATGCAAAAAGTAATGCCAAATAATATCCTAGGTCTGTTGTGGTTAAGAACCTTAAATCCCCAGCGGAGTCGCCATTCTGTCGCGCCCTTTTTCGACCGCGACATTTTCCTAAAAGCGAACCCTGCTTAAGTAAAATGTTAGAAAATAAATAAAAAGTGCTAAATGTTAAAAGGGATGTTAAAGTGTTAAAAAGGTGCTAGAATATAAAAATGCTAAGAGGGTTGCTAGGGAGTCGCCACCTAATTATTTTGGGTGAATTAGGACACCTAAATGCCGACTATGTTTAAGTCAACGTTAACTCCATTTAATGGTCTGCTAAACTTAATGAGATTCTGGGTAAGGGTTCTTTATTATCCTAAAGGGAAGGGGTTAGGCACCCTAAAGGATCCGCTAACTTGCGGTTGTCCGTTCAAACCTAGGGTTAATTATTTATGTCAAGGAACAATGCATTTTTTTTTTTTTTGAAAATATTTGCAAGCGTTTGTAAAAAGGATGCATTTTGATAGAGATTTACAAGGCTAATGCTATAACAATATATGTAAAGTCTAAATGTATTTATATTATTTATAAAAGATGATGTAAAGTTGATTTATCATAGATGCATGCATTTTATAAAGGATTTAAAAGGACTTGTGCTACATGTAAAGTTTAAAAGTGTTCATTTACTTTTATTTATGAATAAATGATGCGAAATTAATTTATAAACTAAATGTATGCACTTACTTGAAAATTTGATTTATGTGGCATAGTGCAAAAGACGATTATCATTTGGCAAAGTTTTAGTCGTGGCAAGCCTGAAAGAATTAAATTAAAGGGAATACATTTCTAATGTCAAGGTTAAGGGCGAGTCAAAGTTTAAAGGCATTAAGTATCCTATTAATGTAGTGTTAGACAATTAATTACAATAAATAAATGGGGTGGGGTAGGAAATAAAAGAAGACGACTCGAAGGATGACGATGTCTTTTCGCCGGTGGTTTTGGAATTCTGATGCGGATAGAGAAATGCACGTAGATGTGGGTATTAATTTGCCACGATGAGTCTCGCCGTGAGACTCTTTGTTGCTCCGGTGCGTTTCATGTAAAAATAAAGAAAGATAAGGATTAATATATGTTCTTTATCAAATAACAAGCAATCATTGACACAATATCTAAACACATATGAATCACTTCATTTTAACAATAATCAGACCCGAAATGCAAGAAACATGTCAGATTGGTAATCAGCCGGAAAGTAATAAATGGCAGGACCAATAATTTTTAAGTTTACGGGTCTTCTTTAAGGTAACAAATTACAACAGCAACACCAAAGGAATAGTAGCAAAATAACATCAGTAGATTCAAATTTACAGTAGCAAAATAATATTAGCAGCAACAGCAATACCAAAACAGCAGCAGCAACAACACCAAAACAATAGCATTGACAAAACAGTAGTAGCAAAACCAATAGTAACCAGTTATTTCTATTGCTTAGGAGGCTTTCTAGATGTACTAGTTTAGAAATCTAAGTAAGACAAACATATACATCTTAGTAGGCAGTTCAGGTAAGCAAGATAATCTAAGCATGAATATCCTAAGGGGAGGCATATATGCGGGTAATTAGTATAAAGAGGTTCAGCTTATTTAAACAACTTCTGAGCAGTCTTAGCATCTCAACTACACTTGCATGAAATCTGAATTTATAACCAGGATACATGTATACAAGTATATCTAGTTGACATGATATAACTTGTCTCAATAAATAGGATCTTTGGAACGATATAAATGCAGGTATTGAAGGATTTAGAAGAATGGGTATATTACACACTGTCCTGGAGGAATTTTCCTGGTAGAAGTGGAAAAGCTGAATGCACAACCAGTTTTGTCAAGCCAACCGCATTATCTAGAAGTCTACTAGCACAAGGACAGTTTTTAAGAGTAACCAGCAGTCGCTTCACAAATATAGACAGTAAACGGAACACATAGATTAAAATTTAGGGACAGGTTCAATGATGCCTAATGCAAATGAGGCATAATCAACTCAAAATAGACATGGAAGGACAATAACATAGACTTCCATTGTCATTTGGGAGACGATATTTTGTGCAGGTCGCGGACACTAAAGACACATACTATCTAAACTACTTAAACTAACTACTCATATTATTAAAGATATACCCAAACCAGAACATACATCTGAGTCATACCAACCAAATAAACAGACTGACATAATTAAAGACAACCAAATTTGCAATCAACACTCATAAAACATAAACTAATAAAATACGAGAAGAATTCGAGTTTACCTTCTCCGGACAGCGACCCGGGGCAGCGTATCAAGTCGTCGGTCCAATTGACGGGTTTTGGGTTTGCGATGCGAATGAAAGGGCGAGGTTCGTTTGCTGATTTGTGGCTGGAATTGAAATCAGGGGGGTTCGAAGTACATATTCTTGCGATGCTAGTGGTCTAGGTCTTTGAGCCCCAATTCCGATGCTCTGCATGCGTGTTCTGCTCTGCTTGCGTGCGTGAAGGCGATTCTTTGCCTTCGAGCTCATATACGTGCTCTGTCGTCTGTGCTCTACTCTGCTCCCGCTGTGCTCTTCGCATCGTGCTCCTGAATCCCTCAATCGATTGGGTTCTTAACTGCCGCTAAAGGGGAAAGTATCAAACCGATGATTGTTGCCCTTGTTGCATATCCAAGCGTTGGTCTTTATAGTTAGGATTTTGGGTTCCAAGTTGGTAAGTAATTAGGGCTGATTTAGTGCGATTCTGTACTGATTTCGTATTGATTGGCTAAGATTGTGAAGGATATTTTGTGCGATTTGTGCAGGTTCTGATTTGAAGGGATTTGGTTAGTTATGGTAAGAAATGGTTGGCTGGGTGTGTGTGGATAAAGGAAAGTCCCGGATTCTCCGGCGAGAATCCCGGGCATGGCGGCGACGGGCCTGCTTCTCTTAGGGTTGCGTTTTTTTCTAGGTTTCGTGAAGGTTCTCTTGAGGTCTGCGTTTTGAAGATGAAGTGAGGGATATGGTCTATGGGCTGCTGGTGATAAGGGAAAAATAAAGGGCTTGCGGGTGAGCTGGGCCTGATAAGGGAATGGGGCCTGGGCGTAATGGGGTTTGGGCCACGCGGGTGTGGGCTGTGGGTTAGTTAATTGGGTATTTAATTTTAGGAGTTAGTTAATTAGGTTTTTTAATTAAGTGTTAGTTTTAGGTGCTATTAGTGTTTAATTAAATTAATAAATTGTGATTAGATTATTTAGGTGTTTTATTAGTCTAAGCTATTATTATAATAATAAATACGGGTGTGCTAATTAATTAGTTCTTAATGTTTATAATGCGATGTCGTTATTAAGACTTATTAAATAAAATTAGGACTTCTTAATTCTTTTATGAATGCTATTATTAAAACGCGTGTGTTAGATTATTATTTTATGTATTTATTATTATTTAAGAATTATGACATGGCTTTAAAATTAATAAATATGGGCGCGAGACTCTAAGTGCGTAAGACGCGGTGCCATTATTAAATTATTTATTTATTTATGCCTGTATTAATGTTTTATCGCTGCATTTTATTATTTAAAAATTATTGAAAATTAGTGTAATTTTATAGTTAATGACTGGACGGGAGGGTCAAAATTGGGTGTCAACAAGAATAATTCTCTTTTGACAAGCCAAAGTACTTATCAGGGCACAAATAGAATAATTCTCATTTAACAAGCCAAAGTACTTATCAAGGCACTCTTAGACAAACTCTCCATTTATCAAGCCAAAGTACTAATCAAGGCACACTTAGACAAATTCTCAATTTATCAAGCCAAAGTACTAATCAAGACACACTTAGACAAATTCTCAATTTATCAAGCCAAAGTACTAATCAAGGCATACTTAGACAAATTCTCAATTTATCAAGCCAAAGTACTAATCAAGGCACACTTAGACAAATTCTCAATTTATCAAGCCAAAGTACTACGTACGTACATTCTTTTCAAAAGACTCCTTTTTATGTAAAATCCCAAGATACTAACACCCGTAGTATCAAGGCGTGTCTATTCTTCAGAGTAAGTTACTATACTTTTTGAAACTCATTTCGAAGCTTGAAACCAAGTAACTTCAAATTTTCACAAACTAGGCAACTAATGCCGATTAATCAAAATAGACAACTTCCTAAACCTTCCATAAAGCGTTATAACCAACTTCCCATAAAGCGTTATAACCCTTTTGGTTTTAGACATATCCATTCCTTTTTATAACCAAGAGACTTATACTATTAAAACCAAGTATCACATACTTACAAATCAAGTTCTTAACTTTCAAAACACTTCAAGTCTCTTAATATTTAGAAAACAAGTTTCTTCTACTTTTAAACCTCAAGTAACTCACTCCTTTAAAACAAGTTACTTCTCTTAAATCATGTCATTTCTCCTCTTTTAAAACAATTAAGTAAATCACTCCTTTGACTCCCCTAAAGTCATTATAATGACCTTTAGGATTTTGGGACTAAGGCACTAGCCCAAAAGATTTGGAAACCACTTCCTTTTCAAGACTCCATGTACTTTAAGTAAAATACTTTCACTTTTAAGAATCCAAACTTCACTAAGAAAATGGATTTTACAACTTACAATTTAAACATCAAAGTACAATCAAGGAAGTTCATAGAACAAATTCTATTCTAGGCAATCCAAATACAACCAAGGAATGGATCATTTAAGGAGTAGAACATACTTTCTTAATATTAAGGAATCATGCTAGAAGAGGAGATAGTTCACATACCTTTTCGGCTAAATCCACAAGCTGAATACGCCGTACGTAGAAGTGTCAACCTATAATGGTCACAACAAGACTATCAACTTCTAGCCTCTAACGTAGAATAATACTAAGTATATGGTCTCTAATTCTACGGAAAATCGGGCAGCACTTCCTTTGTTTCTACTCACTTTGCCACCTTTTTCAAGGCCGAATACAATAACCAACAAGCCACATTTAAGGCTCAAAACAACAACCAAACAAAGGGGATTACACGCCTTACAATACGTGTAAAATTCCGCCCCACAATTCATACCAAGTAGTTTAAAACTCCAAGCCATTCTCGTGACCTGCAGAACAACACTAAGTCTTTTTCAATCCTTTTCCAATTTCAAGTTCTTAGGTCAACATGTTATTTAGTCATAAACAACTTCAACAACTACAATTTCCTTCTTTATTCAACGTCGGCGACTTAAACTAATAATCAACTTGAATTCCAATCTTAAAGCTAAACATGCTAGTTTTCGGATTAGGGTTCCAATAGCCCATAAACATATCAAACTTCATACTATATAACACATGCTTGCTAAAATCCATAGCTACAACAATAAGTAAGTCTTAACTACTAAAACGACAAAATTTATACCTTTCCAAGCCCTTAAAATTTCCAAGATCCAAAGTCGCGCCTTAGAAATTCTTAGCTCCTTTCCTTAAGTTCCAATCCGCTCCAAGCATTCCTTAGAGGCCTATGAAGAACCCATCTTCAAGTTCCAACTTCAAAGTTGAAGAACTCCCTTAGTTTCCGCCTTGCGACTAACGTAAAAATGCGTTTTTTCCGAAATCTTTCTATTGAGATAACCTTACAATACCCTTGGGAACATTGGGTTAAAGTCTTGTGGCTAATGGATCAAAATTACAAAATTTTTGTGTGGGAGATAGGTCAAACCCGAGAGCTCTTCATGAAGCACAAGAGTTTCTCTAAAATTTTCTAAGTGTTAATGAGCTAGTCTTGCACTAGTAGTATACTTATAACACAAAGGAGGGCTTAGACTTAAACAAATGTGAGGTTAGGATGAGTTTCACTTGGATCAAGCCTAGGTGGACAAGTTGACTTGTCAACAATATCAAGCTTTGGAAGACTTATCTTCTACCATGGTCAATGACCATTTTACCCTTGCATAAATTTTGACCAAGCCATGTGGGGGTGCCACGTGTCGCCCTCTCATTCGTCCATAAAAATTTCGTAATCTTCGTGGGCCCCACAAAACTTAAAATTCCTCGGGTGGGCCCCACGTGACCAAATCCGTAAAAATAAATTTCCATAATATTACTAAGTCTCATACTCTTCAAATAATGCATTTTGAGAATCCAATTCTCAACAACGAACATTTTTCCTTTCCGATGCCCGGAAGATTTTCCGTCAGAAAAACAATTCTTCCTTTCGTACTGATTTCCAAGTCTTGCTTCTTACGTGCATTCTCTTATACATGTCCTGGACTTACGGGGTGTAACAACTTAGTCACCAAACTAGTTGGGACATGAACCTATAATCTGCCTAGCTTAGTTTACCAACCGGTGTAAACTCTAATACTAGTAGCATCTCAATCACGAGAACCTATGGACAGTGTTACTGAACCTAAGGCGTGTGTATCATCACAATTTACCTCCACTCAAGGCCTAAAATGATTTTCTCTATGCAACTATATTTCTCTTAACCCTTGTTCCTTCTTTTTCTTACTTGTCATACTTTCTCGTACTTCCAAACTTATTTAGTACACGTACAAAATTTCAAATATTGATTCTGTTCTCCAATCCTTGGAGTTACTATCCAAACTTGGCCATTTTGCTACTTGCATTTCCGCTAAGGCTCTTCTCGGCCCTTACGACCTGGTTCCGGTGGAACGCGTCCACAAACTCGTACAACGATTAACTAGACTTGGGCCTTGCATCCTCGTGACCCTATCACATAGCGGGACCATATCCAACTGACATCACCCCATTCCATACTACCGGCTGACCCGAAATGAGTCCATAACCCGACCCTTCGTCACACTTAACTTCTCATTTTTAGTCTGCAATAAATTTCTCTCTTATCTCAAGGTACTTCTCACCCTATTCTCCCATTTACTAGAGGTTCATCACGTAGGCCAAAGTATTTCTACTGTACATCCTCCACTATCGGTCTTACACTGTTATGGGGTAATTACAACTTGTGAACCCTACACAACTATAGTCTCAGTTCACTTTATCATTCTTGTCAACATTCTTCATTTTCACTTTACTAATCAAAGTATCCCTACATCTGGTGGTGTTATCAATAACAACTACTAGCAACAAGGGAAAACATATACGCTAGGGCGAAATCTGAATCTATCAATGCACGTATGATTCAAAAGAATCGAAATATACCTGTGACCCCATGCGATGTTGCCTCCTGATCCTGCCTAGTAGCCACGTCATCTATGCAGTTCCAAGGACTGCCAGAACTATAAACTTCACCCTGACCTCTACCACGGTGGTGACATCGAACACCGCTTGCAAGCGCAACCGTAGAGAAGGGAACTAACCACCGGCCCATAGTGAGCCACCATCGGTGCTCCTTCTAAAAGGACATACCCTCGTGATATGGCGGGACGGCCACAATAAAAACAAACACTGTGCCATAACGAAATTTCCCATACGACGCTTACTACATCTAAACATCGAGGAATAAGTGGCCTCGACTGAGAAAATCCTCTGCTCATCTGAGAACCTCGACTCCTGGAGCTCGGACCGGCTCCTAAATACCTTGTGGGGTCAAATCTCCCACCTGTGAGCTGCGGGGGTATGTACAGGGTAGGCTGGGACGAATATCTCACTCGCTGCTAAGGCTGCTCGTCCAAAAACTCACCGGGATAACCAACGGTCTAGCCCTCTTACGCTGACCTCCGCGTTGGCCCTCTACCCTCTGTACACCTGTCTATACTGGCCGAATAACCTTCTGCTGATGAAACTGTAGCACCGCTGTCTTGGTCAATAACATAACTGCTTCCCTTATAACCCTATAGTCTTCTCTGGAGAAACGGAGGCTCAGTCTTTGGGGCCTCAAACTCAGCGTAGAAGAACTTGTCGACTGCGGCACAATATCCGATATACCCTAGGCATGAGCCCTATCAACTCTCTGAGTCTGACTGGTATCTCCTGCTACTGTTTTGCCCTTCTGGGCGACTGTTGCCCTCCTTGGAGGCATAGCTGTAACACAAAAATACGTCAGAGAGGAATTATCTTAATAACACAGCTCTAGGGCACGATCTCAGAGTGAGAAGAATAGAAACCAACTCCTAAATGTCCTGTAGCCTCATGTTTATGGGTGTGGCGCGCAACACACCGATAATCAAGACTCTACTAGACACGGTCTGTAGACATTCAGGGGACTTCTTCGATACCACTCTGTCACGCCCGAACCCGGGCGTGGCGGTGCCTACCAGGCACCGCCATACGCTAACCGACAAGTAAATCATGAACTAAAATAACACCTCATTTTGTTTTTAATTTTAAAACCAACGAACGTGCAAAGGCAAAGCCGACGAGGCTGCCATATAATATACATAATCAAAAAGTACTACACTGTACATGAGTCCAATCCCACATATGAATACAGACCTCTAAGAGTTTTACTGAACTATGACGGGACAAGGCCCCGCCGTACCCATAACTGTACAAAAGCCTGTACTGAAGGATCCATACCAAAATGACAAACTCCTGAACAGATGGAGCTATCCAAAAACTCTGAGCAGGGTCCTACACCTGCAGATTACCAAACTGCGTACCTAAACTCATGCGTGAACGCGGCCCAGGAGGTCGATGCGAAGAATGTACCAAGTATGTGAAAGCGATGAAATCAGAACGAAATCCTGACAATCACATACAAAAAGGAGACATGTATGATAGCCAAACTACAGTACACAATACATAAACAGTCATATCAAGTCAGGGACGCATGCCCTGGAAGTCATTACTCAAATATAACCATGAGTCTCATGCCCATAATATCAATCATGCCCGTGGAATCCTTCCTCACTGCCGGCAGTCCATGATATAATATGACAGCAATAAGCACACTGAACCTTGCAAACATGAGAGTAATGCAATCCTTTTTACCTTTTTAGTTATACTTTTAACAATGAGACCAACTGTTCCACTTTAAGTCATACACACACTGTACCCTTTCATTAATGAAATCACTACCGTTTCAAAACATGAAGGCCCTGCCAGTGCCAGGGTCAACCATCCTCTGTGTTATAATGCAACCTATCATGGGACTATTTCACCCGCAAGAAACTATTTCACCCGCTTAGGTCATGTGGACCCGCAATGAGTCATCGGTACACGATACTCGCATCACGGATAGCTAATCCATGACTTATATATATATATCCGGGGAATTTAACCCGCCTGAGTCCAATACCGACCCGCCGTGAGTGTGTACCACTCACCCCCATGGGGAGCTAACCCATGGTATCCTTGAAACAAGTTGCCGGCCCTTTATGGAGGGATGCGGAGATGTGGAAATATGACACTTGCACGAATGTCTATATGAGCAACCCATATGCAAGCAAACCAAGACAATACCATGCCTTTACACAAACCAAGACAATTACCATGCTTTTTTTTTTACATAAACCAAGACAATTACCATGCCTTCTTTTTACATAAACTAAGACAATTACCATGCCTTCTTTTTACATAAACCAAGACAATTACCATGCCTTATTTAAGCAAGCCAAAGTATTATCAAGGCACACATAGAATAATTCTCATTTAAACAAGCCGAAGTACTATCAAGGCATACATAGAATAATTCTCATTTAAACAAGCCGAAGTACTATCAAGGCATACATAGAAAAATTCTCATTTAAACAAGCCGAAGTACTACGTACGTCCATTCTTTTCAAAAGACTCCTTTTTGTATAAAACCCCAAGATACTAACACCCGTAGTATCAAGGCATGTCTATTTTTCAAAGTAAGTTACTACACTTTTAGAAACTTATTTCAAAGCTTTTGAAACTAAGTAACTTCTAACTTTCAAAATCTAGGCAACTTATGTCCATCAATCAAAAATAGACAACTCTCATAACCTTCCATAAAGCCGTTATAACCAACTTCCCATAAAGCCGTTATAACCCTTTATGGTTTTAGACAAATTCATTCTTCTTATAACCAAGAGACTTATACTTTTAAAACCAAGTATCATATACTTTAGAAATCAAGTTACATAACTTTCAAAATACTTCAAGTCTCTTAACTTTAGAAATCAAGTTACATAACTTTCAAAATACTTCAAGTCTCTTAACTTTAAATCATGTCATTTCTCCTCTTTTTAAATCAATTAAGTAAATCACTCATTTGACTCCCCTAAAGTCATTATAACAACCTTTAGGTTTTGGAACTAAGGCACTAGCCAATAGATTTGGAAACCACTTCCTTTTCAAGACTCTATGTACTTCAAGTAAAACACTTTCACTTTTGAGAATCCAAACTTCATTAAGGGAATGGATTATAACAACTTACAATTTAATCATCCAAAGTACAATCAAGGAATTATATAGAGCAACTTCTATATTAGGCAATCCAAGTACAATCAAGGAATGAATCATTTAAGGAGTAGGATTTACTTTCTTTATAATAAGGAATCATGCTAGAAGAAGAGGAGATGGTTCACATACCTTTTCGGCTTAATCCACAAGCTAAGTCGAATACGCCGCACGTAGAAGTGTCAACCTATAATGGCCACAACACGACTATCAACCTCTAGTTTCTAACGTAGAATAATACTAAGTATACGGTCTCTTATTCAACGGAAAATTGGGTAGCACCTCCTTTGTTTCTACATACTTTTCCACCTTTTTCAAGGCCCGATAATCAATAACCAACATGCCATATTTAAGGCTCAATACATCATCCAACCAAAGGGGATTACACGCCTTACAATACGTGTAAAATTCTGCCCCACAATTACTACCAAGTAGTTCAATACTCAAAAGCCATTCTCGGCTAACAATATAACAACTCCTAAGTCTTTTCCAATTCTTTTTCAATCCAAGTTCTTAGGTCTAACATGTTATATAGTCATAAACAACTTTAATAACTATAATTCCTTCTTTATATAACATGCGACGACTAAATTAATAATCAAATTGAATTGTAATCTCAAAGGCTAAAAATGCTAGTTTCGGATTAGGGTTCCAATATCCAACACACTTATCAAACTTCATACTATATACCTCATGTTTGCTAATCTTAATTACTAAAACGACAAGAATTGTTACCTTTATAAGCCCTTATAAATTTCAAGATTCAAAGTCGCTCCTTAGCAATTCTTAGCTCCTTTCCTTTCCGCTCCAATCCGCTATTTGAAGCCTTTAGAAGTTCACAACTAACTTCTCTTCCATTTTCAATCCAAACTTGTGAAAACGACTTAGGTTTTCGCCTTGCGACTAACGTGAAAACATCGTTTTTCCGAAATCTTTCTATTGAGATATCCTTACAATACCCTTAGGGACCTTGGGTTAAAGTCTTGCGAATAAAGAACCAAAATTACAAAAAATTTGTGTGGGCAAGGTGATGAACCCGAGAGCAACATTTCTTGCACAAATGATCTCTAAATTTTTCTAAGTGTTGAAGACTTGGTCTTGCACTAGTGTAGTATATATAACACAATGGATGGTTAAGATTGCAACACTTGAGTGGCTAGGATGAAGGAAATTAATTATTTAGCCAAGTGGACAAGTTGACTAAGTCAATTTTCTCAAGCTTGAAGACTTGGTCTTCTACATTGGTCAATGACCATTTTACCCTTGCTACTTTTCATCCAAGACCATGTGGGGGGGGGGGGTGCCACGTGTCTCCCTCACATTCGTCCATAAAATTTCGTAACCCTCGTGGGCCCCACTAAACGTAAAATTCCTCGGGTGGGCCCCACGTGATCAAATCCGTAAAAAATAACTTTCCATAATGATAATAAGTTTCATACTCTTCAAATAATGCATTTTGAGAATCCAATTCTCATCAACGAACATTTTTCCTTTCCGACGTTCGGAAGATTTTCCGTCGGAAAAACAATTCTTTCTTTCGTACCAATTTTTCAAGTCTTGATTCCTTACGTACATTCTCTTATACATGTTCTGGACTTACGGGGTGTAACAACTATCATGTCATGTATCATTAAGAATTAGGATTCAATAGAATTGTGTATGTCCGTCGTACACTCATTTATATAAATCATGCCAAAATAAAGAAAGAATATTTTCACATACCTTTTAGTCGAACTAATCAACTCAATATTAGAATACGTCTCGTCTAGTATTTCAATCTATAATAATGGTAATACGTCCGTCAATTCTATGAGCATACTTTATATCGAATGACGACTCTCTTTTCTATAAAAATTTGGGCAGCACTTCCCCTATTTATATGCACATCCACAACTCACAAACAAAGCCAACAATACCAATAACAAGATGCAACTTAGAGAATGTACCAAAACAGTCCCATATCCTTCATTATGCTACCATAATACATTCCTTTTCTTTTCGTTCATAGAAGACAACAACTATAACAACCAGGGGGGATTTATACACTTATTTCTCATGTTAATCCATCCTCTTAATCCATATCAAATCAGCCCCTAAAACAGTCCATATGCCAACAATAACGAGAATACAAAGTAACACTTTTCTACACTTTAATTTCTTTAAGACATGTATTAGTAGTTACCACAACATATATACATGTTTATAACTTACATTTCTAGCATTATAACTTCACCAAAACAACCCCTAAAATGCAACACAACATATTTAATAATTTATACAAGTCTCGGCCAACAAGGCTTAATTACCAAAGTTCTTTTCTTAACTCCTTAAAATCCAATTCATGTTTCAACATTCTCATACAACCAATTATAACTTAAACATCAATGGTTTCCTTCAATTCTCAACATGCAATTTGTGATAAAGGTAACAACAACAACACTCGAACACAACAACTCCAAAATTAGTAAAATCAGTCCCAAAATCGGCTACAACACCCAACAATCACATGTATTGTCTTAATTCCAAGTTTCTCTTAACATAAGTTCATTTCTTAATAACAACATGCAACTCCAATTATACCATAAGAAGAAGAGTTCTTACCTTAATTTTTGCCAAAACAGTCCCTTAAAAATCGGTAATCACTTGCTCCATTTTTGCACCATCTTCACCATTTCTTCAACCCAAAGTGATATGCATGCATTCTACAAGTTTGATACTATATTACTTACTTGTTTCTTTTTCAAAATGTTCATCTTCAATGCTTAAGAATTCTGGGCAGATTCTCGACCAGATTGCCGATTTTCCCACTGTTTTGGGGAGTTACTATGGCTTGAACTTAGAAGAACAACTTAGTATTGGAATGAGAGTTGGTTTAATCTTCTCTTGGCTATGGGGGATGGGGTACAATCTGTTTTGGGAGAGAAGAAGGGGAGAGGGAATCGGTGGGGAGAGGGGGAGGTGATTTTCGAAAAGTGGGGGTGGGGAATGAATGGAGTATAGATATATGTGAGCATGCAAGAATAATTAATAAGTGGGTGTGCATGCCCACAATTTTTAAGGCTTAAATCTCCAAAAAAATCCACTAATTCCCACTTATTAAATAATCAATCTCTCATACTTAGTCAATCTTATAAAATCTGAAATTTTCAAAATGTTCAACCAATATAATCAATTCCCATCATCACATTCGTCGTATTCCAAAAATTTATTCTGGAACTACATTCTTTGTATACTAAGTTCCATATTGGCATAAGTAAATATGCTTTATATCCAATATCTGAATCTTATTTTCTTAATTATGTTATCTGATTATGGTCTTAAAACCACGAGGTGTAACAAAAGCCAACAATACCAACAACAAGATACAACTTAAAGATATAACCAAAACAATCTCAAATACTCTATATACGCCATCATAATACATTCCTTCTCTTTACGTTCATGGAAGACAACAACTACAATAATCAAGGTGATTAATATACCTTTTTCTCTTGTTAATTCAGTCCTTTAATCCATATTAAAACAACCTTTAAAAACAGCCCATCAATTCTAGCAACAACAACAAGAGTGCAAGTATTATAGTTTGCAACATAACATGTCCAATAATTTCATACAAGTCTCGGCCAACACCCACAATACCAAACTCTTTTCTTAACTCCTTAAAATCCAATTCATGTTTCAACATTTTCATATAACCAATTATAACTTTAAATATCAAGGTTTTCCTTCAATTTTTAACATGCAATTAGTGATAAGGATAACAACAACAACACTCAAGTCCAATGTATAATAAGTAGTCCCAAATCGGCTTTACTCCACAAAATAGTCACATGCATTGTCTTAGTTCCAAGTTTCTCTTAACACAAGTTCATTTCTTAAACTATAACAACATGCAACTCCAATTATACCATAAGAAGAAGAATTATTTCCTTAATTTTTGCCAAAACAGTCCCTAAACATCGATACCACTGCTCCAAATTTTCTTCACCAGTTTTATCATTTCTTTAACTCAACATGACATGCATATATTCTATAAATTTGAATCTACCTTCCTTACACGTTTTCTTCCAAAAACTCATCTCCAAAAACTGAAATTCTTGGCTAAGAAATCGGTCCAGTCCAGTCCGAAATGCCCACTGTTTTTGGAGTTTTCCTTGGCTTTTAATTTGTAGAAGAACTTAGTCTAGGAAGAGGGAGATAAAAGCTTCAATTTGACTATGGAGAGTGTGTTGGTTCGGCTGAAGAGGAGAGGGAATAAGAGGTGTGTGTGAATGAGGTAATTTGAAATAAAATGTGGGAAGGTGAGGGGTTATAAGTGTGAGCTGAAAATTATAAATGCAATTTGATCCAATTCCCACAATTAATTAATCATAAATCCACTTCTTTTAAATCTCGAAAATTTCATAAGACCGCGTATCCTCGTTGTTATAACTTATATAATACGTTAGTAATCCTTAACGGGAATATACAACTATCAATATAAATTTCCATCGTCACATTCGTAGTAACCAAAATTATTTCGGAATCACATCCTTTTGTATACTAATTTCCTATATGCTTTAAATATATTTTTCTTCCAACACTTGAATCTTATTTCCTTAATTACGTTTTCTAATTATCGCCTTAAACTTACGAGGTGTAACAAGTGGGTGGCGGCCATGGCGACGGGGACGACTGGGCAGCCTTCTCCAGAGGTGGTCCAGTCCTTTAACACCAATTGGAAAGCAAAGCAAAAGGCAATTAATTTTGATAGTAAATTTATGTGGCAATACACGTGGCAGTTCGCGTGACAAGTTGATAGTAAAATGAGAACTAATTTTGAAAAAAATTATTTTAAAAATTATTTTTTAAAATAGAAGTATTTTGACAATTTGCTCTTAAAAAATACACATAGAATACTTATATGATTAGTTGACCTAAATGCCAGAAAATTTAAGAGGAGAATAGGAATCAGACTGGCAAGTAGTAAGATGAACCTATTATTGGTAACATAATGTGTGTAATGTGTATATTTCATTGGGTCAATAACATTCTGTCACAAACTGTTTAATGATTTGTAACAGACACAACTAAGTCTACACCCACGACAAGATCCTAATAGCTTCACTGCCAAAATCTTGACGGAGATTAGAGCCCGAAAACACGAATTGACATTTATAACCCTTGTAATAGACTACACACAGGGCACTGTTAGTAGGTTATCAGCAAGGGTAGTATAGGGAAATCAAGTGTGGTTGTCAGGCCATGCGTGATTTGACTTTGCATGAGAAGATTTGAGAGAGAGATGACGTTGGTTTAAAGTAACTTGTGAGGGGAAAAGCAAATAAAAGGTTACTGGTTTGGGTGAATCTATATATTTTTTGAAAGTATCTATGAAGATACGACCTCTTTTTACTTTATTTTGAGGTCCTATTTTTGTTTTTCCAATGAACATCACGACTTTACTTTCCAACTTCTTTTCTTTTTTGGTGTTTGTTCAGAAAATCTAGTAGTACTAATAATTATTTCATTCTTTTACAAAAATATACAAAATACCCATATATTATGCAAAAACAGAATAATTTTGCCTCTTTTAGAAAAGGGCGTAGTCCAGAGATATCCGATTTTGACGTCGTTATTTAAATTATGCTCATTTTTTAATTTTTTTGGCTGAAATACCATTATCTTTGCTTAAAATCTAGTTATATATGATTAAAATTCAGACAAAAATGAATAAAGTCCAACTACTTTTGTATGAACTTTACCATTTAAAGAATGATTCTTAAGCTTAATCAACCTTAAAAACTAGCTTGTAGGGTGTGAATTATCCAAATCCATATAAGTAGTTCATGTTTTCATTTCATTTTCGATGTGAGACACTTAACACTCCCCGCACGATCATACTTCGTTAACTGAAGTGTGAACAATATAATTTGGGGGCCCAACATCAGTAAACAATTAATTTGAATGAGTCTGACTCTGATACCATGTAAAGAATGAATCTTGGACCTAACTCAATCCCAAAAACTAACTTGTAGGTGGAGATTGTTCAAATACATATGAGGAGTCCATGTTCATATTTAATTTCCGATGTGCGATTCTTAACATAAAATATTTGAACTTAGCTTCACTCACATGCAACTTCAAATATTTTGCCTAAAATTTGATTTTATCAAGTCTAACTTGAAACAACGTGTATCTAAAATAGGTATATGTACAAAAACAATTATAAAAAAAGAGTACATATTAAATTGTGATTTAGAACAGATTATCCCGATAAAATTTTAAACTAAAAAAGTACTCGTGTATCCTTGTTATTATTAAAGTGGCTCCAAGTTGTCCTTATTGAGAACAACAACAATTATTCTTGAACTTTATGAATAATCAAACATATCCTTTAACTATTGTAATTAACCTATAAGGGCAACTTTCCATTTTAATAGCGTTAGGAGAAACATGAAACTTTTAATAAAATAAAATTATTTCATTTGCGCATAATTAGGAACCATGTTTTTTTTTTACCCGCATGGGTGTAGCTCAGTTAATTTCACGGTGACAGATTACTCCCAAGAAGGTAGGTTCGAGCCAGCGTGTGCGATGTGGGAGTTCATTTCTCCTTTGAGAGATGACTCGCGCAAGACCAGACACTATCGCTCCACCTGGTGGGCCGAAGATCTGTAATTTATCTTCCTCCACCAATCTCTGTCGGGTCAGAGGGGTGGAGACCCTGTAGGCGAGGAATTTCGCCTTTTGCTCCGAAGGAACCATGTTTTTTCACCTTTTACCATTAAAGAAAAAGGAACTAAGTATAGCGACCCAGAAAGTGACGTGGATGGGGCGGAAGTCACGTGAGGTTCATTAATAAAGTCAAGAATAACACGTGACGAGCCAAATAGTATATGAGTAAAACAAGCAAAAGGTGGGGAACCCCACGTGAAGTGAGTGGAATATGCAATCTATCATTAGAAAATCTGACATTTTGTAAATGTTGTGGGACCAACTAATAGTAGTATTGAGGATACTTTTATTGTCGTTTGCTTGTTTTTTTTTCCTTTTATTTTTTAAATGATGGTTATAGATAATTTATTTGCATAAAAATACATTGACATCACGAATATAAAAAAAAACATACCATAATAACAACATATTTAATATAATCTCATAAGTTAAAAGATTATCTATATTAATAAAAACCATCAATATCATCACCGAGACAAAGAAATCACTAAACATGCAAGGACACGTTTGGTACGCTATATTACGCTGATCGCACCTTGGATAAAAATAATACATCGTCGTTTGGTGGGCGTTTTGATCGGATTTGGTATCTTATTTTTAAAAATAGTAAACTCTAACTGTATCAGATGGAGTCTCGCATTGTCTTAATAATAATTAAAAAAATACAATCCATTATATATTAATACTCTAATACCGTCCATTATATATTAATGCAATCCAATCCAATCCATTACAATACAATACAGTCCAATGCAACGCGAAACGAGCCCTCAAACGCCATCAAACCATTTCTTCAAAAAATTGCTAAAGCAAAAAAAAAAACTTTTAAAGTGGAAATCTAAAAAAGAACTAAAAATATTGTGATGTACTAATAAAGAAAAAACAAAAGGTGTGAAGAGAGAATTTTATATTGATGCAGCAAAGTGTGAAGGAGACAGCTCTCCAACATTTGCAATCATTAGAATATACGTACAACAACTTGTTCCCCGTGGCGAAAATAATAAAAAATACAAATGCTTTTATTCTTGTTTATTTATAATTTATTTCATCTTTTATTTTTCTTCACTTATCAACAAGTTAATTAGTTAACTTTTTGAAGTAAAGTTGGATATCGTATTAAACTAATTTCTAAAATAAACATAAAAATATTATAATTTCAACAATTATGAGAAAAATTATTTAAGTTGAATTTCTTCAATATATAAATAATGAACACATATACCTAAATAATCTAGTAAAATTTAATTGGTCATGTGCAATTTGCATAACCATTACTATAAAATTTTCTCCGGGCCCTGCTAACCTGGAATGCTTTGTGCCCCGAAATATTCTTTTTTAGTATTATAAAATTTTCGATAATATTTTTTGTTCACAGTTTTCATTTAATATTATCTGAAAGAATTATAAGTTAAGTGAGCTACGCAATTAATGTAGGAATACAATAATGATGCATTCTAATACCCGTTTGAAAGTGCATCAGTCGTTAAAAGTAGTAATACAGTGATTAGACCAATTTGATACTCATATGAGTTGGAATTTTACGTATTGTCCTTTGTTTGAGGTTACTCTATTTGTGCAGTCGAATGTTGAAGGTTTAACCACAAAATTAACTAATTTTAAAAAGGCAAATAAACTATCTGACTAAGAAATTTTGAGAAAATTCAATGGGAAAGGATCCTTGGGACTTCTTGATTGTCATTCTGAGTACAATTGGAAAATCACACTTAGTTAGAGCTTTGATCTTTTCTTCGCGATAGAAAGTCTTTATAACACAACAACAGCAACAACCCAACGATGAAATCTCACAAAGTAAAGTACAGAAATATATAGTATATACAAATTTTATCTTTATCATAAGAGTTATATAAAGTGTTTTCGATAAACTCTCGTCGTGAGGACATAGAAAGTCCTTATCTTACCAAGATATGAACGCATTAAGAATTGGGGGATGTTTTCCATGATAACTACATGGAACACAGAAATTGAAGAAATTCTCATATTGACCAAAAACAAGATAATGATGTGCGAATGATACACGATTTGGGCTTCAATTACCGTACCGTAGCAGCTATTTCCTTCAGTATTTACTTAGCTTTTTTTATGCTCTTAAATAAACATCAACTTTTATTTTTATTAAATTTTTTTAACTAAACTATCTTGAGTAAATATGAGCGAAGCTGAAAAAATAAAATTAATTCATTCTTGATTTTATAAATAGACATTTATTTTGAACCGGAGAGAGTATAAAATAATTGTTAACAGGAAACTGTCAAATATACTTTTTAATGTTTTCGCAATTGAATAGCGTTCGTTAATTGTTTAACTCTCACACACACAATATATATATATCTTTACCATTCAATAGTTGATTCAAATACGTCTTTAATTTGATCGAAGCCCCAATTAATCTAATTAAATATTATATTCAAAAATATATCTTTAAAGTACGTGAAACTTAACAGATATATCTTCGTTTTGTAGTACGCGTGAAGGATACTGAATTAAATTCGATTTTCTCATATTTAACCTAGTTAAAATATTAATTTTTTGGCTAACGATTCCTTCCAACCCCACAAATTTCTATAAGAATATTTCTCTACTGAGAATAGGGGTGTGCATTTGGTTTTTAAGTTCGGTTTTACATTATTAGGTTTCCTTTTTTTGGTGTTCGGTTTCTAAAAAGTACAATTCAATTCAAACCAAAATTAATTTGGTTTGGTTCGATTTTTCTTTTTTCGATTCAGTTTTTTCCGATTTGATTATTCGGTTCCATCATATAAGATAATTAACATAATCGAATAGATATATTTGAATGACATAAAAGAACAAATATTATAGAGAATGAGAAGTAATTATGTCAAATCTCTTAAATATATTTCTAATATAAGTCACGGGTAAAACTTTAAAAGCACAATATTTAAAACTGTATAAATACGTGTCCATAACCTAACTATTGAGAATGAGTCATTCTATATTCTAATACAAATAGATCACTAAGTATATATACATCCGATTTTTTCGATTTTTATTTTTTTAAAACCGAAACCGAACAAAAAACCAAAATTTTTAATTTCTCAATCCGAAACCAAATCAAAAACCCGAAAAACCAATCCAATTTAAAATTCGATTTGGTTCGATCTAATTTTTTGGTTTAATCCGAATAATACACACCCCTAACTGAGAAATTTCCTCTTGAGGATGATGTTATGCCGAAAAATTGATTCAAGGCACTAAAATAATTATTGCGATTATTTCGAAAATTAATTAAGGACATATTTGACCCTTTTTGTTGGATAAGTTGTGAGATTGCAATTTCAAATATAGCAAATCCCCCTTTGAAATAAACTTTTTCTTACCAGTGCTTATTAGTTGGTCCTATATGCGTTATTGAACTCTCTTCGTAGGTGTTCGGTCATGCTATTTCAAATCATGATTTCATAATTTAATTTTAAATTATTATTTGTTTATATAATTTAGACATAATTTCAACTTCATGTCATGATTTGAAATTCCAAATCATTCAAAAAGATGTGATACCAAATCTTAATTTCAAAAATTTAAACTATAAAACTTGACCCAAGTTTATATTTTATAAAAGAAAAACCATAAGTTAGTAGATATATACTAATTGATCGACTTTTAATTGTATTGGATATAATTGTCGGTCATCTGATCGGAAAATGCATGTTCGACGCGAAGAGATTATCCATATCATGTGTGAATATTATATTAAAGAGTAATTACATTACTATTCATGTTCAATTTTCCTTTTAATTGAACTAACGTTCGATCAATTGATGTTATGTTTTTTTAGAAAGACCTTCTAATCACGTATTAATTTTGTTATGAACTATAACTTGCTCATTTGGTAAGATGACATACAAATTAGAAGTTTTGATGATTTTCACAATTGTGAGATTTTTATGTTAATAAGAAAAAAATACAACTTTAAAAAATTCAAATTACATATCTAAATAAAATTTTAACTTCGAATCATCATAATTTCAAATCATGTCCAAACGACTCACTAATGTGAAATTTAACTAAATGGGTGAATAGTCCAATTAACCCAAAAAAATGGCGTAGAGATTACGGAAGGGAAAGTCAAATAATAGAATGGAGAAAGTCAAGGTCAGCACGCGTGACTTTCGGTCAGCCATCGTTAACTTTTTATATTTAGCAAATTAATAATTCAAATATTTTACATGAAAATTTATAAATACAAAATAAAAAAAATATTTTCCTTATTTATAAAATATTTAAATACACCACATACAGAAAATTTGAAGAGACAATCTGCCCAATTCATTTATGTGAAGAATGAAATGAATTCTCAAAGTTTCAGCTTATAAAAGATAAAGTTTGACCGACTTAACTTTGAAAATGAATTTCTAAAATTAATTTATTTTGATTTTTTTTTTTTTTAAAAAAAGTACTTTTAAAATAAAGTAATTTTGATGAAAAGTAAAAAAAAATTGTTAGTGTTTATGACTTAAAAAAAATAAAAGAAAATCAAATAAAATTGTATATGTGACATGGCAATTCATTTGACAATCCATATGGCAAAATTAATAATAAAATGAGAATTAATTTTAAAAAAATAGTATTTTAAAAATATTTTTTTGTAAGAGTACGACAATTCACTCATTTAAATTCCGTCCTATTTAAGTGATGTCTTTATCAAAGCTTGGAACAAATGTTGAACTTTATTTTCTCACTATTTATTAGAATATTATTTTGTCGTTACGAAATTTGCTGGTTTGTTGCTTTTGTTTTCTTCTAAATGAACTTCTCTCCATCTCTTTTTTTTTTTTATTGACGAAGAAATCTGCCGTCGCTGCTCTTTCCGCATGCAGAAATCCCGATCGACGATAAGCTTCAAACCACGCCCGGGCTTAAACCACACTTCGCAGTTCTGCGCCATGACTTCAAGAGCCAACAAAAATCAACCGCATCCGGGTGTTATCCTATTTTTTTATCTCATTTTCTTCTTCATAATTGTTTGGTGTATTATCCTTCTTTGAAAACTAAAGGCATATGTTGCTTGATGTTTATTGATAAACGATTTATAATATATATAAGGTTATAAGAATATTTAATTTGATATAAATTAGATAGTTAATTAATCTAATTATAAAAAGATTATAATTTTACCTAAAATAAAAGATATATCATTAATATAATTAATGAAAGAATATTGAGAAATATTCTATTAGAAACTGTAAATATTCTAAAGATTTTTTACGATCTGGTACCTGTTTCTACTTGTTATAGCCTCCAGCTTCATTTTTGAAATTATCACGACACGATTTATTAAAATTAATAATAATGTTTTCGCCCTTGTATGTAGATTTTAGATGCAGGGTTGATTTGTGGCGGATACAAAGTCATGACCAGCCAAAAATGCATATGCGTGAAAGGATTGCGTTTGTTTATTTCGTAATAAAGTTATAAATATTTGTATGCATTTGTTTTTTTTTCTTTTAAATCAGGGAATATGACACTCAAGTTTTGACAACTCCCCCCCCCTATTCATATATTAGAAGTCTATGGGATTCCATCGAATCAAATTAATAAAGAGAACTCTATTTCTGCGGCTGGACCAAGAGCCAACTTTTTTGTTAGGTTACCAACATATATTTAGATTTCTATTAAGAGTATTTTTATGTCCTTCGGGGCATAGTCCAGTGGCAAAGTCTGAGAGCTATAAGGCGCTCTGACATGAACAACGTAGGTTCGATTCTCCGCAAACACGAAGTAACTCTGTATGTTGGGAAATTGGGCATTATCGTTTATCCAGATGCCTTTCGAACCCAGCACGAAACACATCTCGCGATTTCTGGTAATAGTGTTGAAGGACCGGTGCTATTACCTTCAGAACGTCTGGGTAATACCATTGAAATAGTCAGACACAAGCCTGAAAACGTAGACTATAAAAAAAAATATTTTTATTCTCAGAGCTCATTTACAACTCTATTGTTATTACAGGGATATTGGCACATGGGACGTAAATAGAGAAACCTAGATAGAAATAGACATGGTTGTCCCGTGTGGTCAATCACGTGGATAGTCCTTTGTACATTCATGGAAAATAAAAGCCATTTTTATCTCTTTGTCAGTCCCTCCCCTTCATCATCACTATCATTATAATGGTCCTCACAAGATTTATCTTTTTGTCCCCACATTCGTACCTACATGCATCAAAATAATATTTGCTATTGTAAATATTTATTAAATATAAAATAAAGTAAATTTTATTAATTATGAATCGAATAATTGAGATCTCACACGTAAAAAACTTTGTTTCCACACACGTGCACACGTAGTGCCAAGAATTAAAATTTTCTTAATGTAAGAGATATTGGTACGTATACGAATTGTTTGAGACGTAAGGTAATAAACGATTATTAGTCAAATGACGAATGATTTTACGTTGGTAAATGAAGGAAGAAGTGTATAATGTGTAAAGATGAAATGAATCAGAAATAACCACGAAATCGAGAAGGGCCGCGACGCTTGAAGGACCGCAACTCTAATTGACGTTCAGTTCGGTGAGTTCTCGAATCGGCGGTCGCCTTCTCCGGCGGCCGGACTCTCGATCGTTTCAACTCGTTGGAGGTGAATTAAAAACTGATTCTTGGGCTGACTTTGGAGTATTTACTCTCCATTATTTTGCTCATTAATTCAGCCATTACTTGACTGAATTGTAACTCCAAATTCAAGGTATTAACATGACATTCATAGTCATTACTTAGCCATTTGGAGGGTCATCATCTACACACTATAAAATGAGACACAAGACTCATTTGAAAATACATTTGACATCTTACACTTAACAATTCTCTGAAATTGTCTTTCTCTCTTGCAATCACAAACACTCAAAGATCTTTCTTCCAAGGCAGACACTTGAGTTCCCTTTGCTCATTTGTTTGATTGATGTTTTATCTTGGGAGATAAGTTGTCATTACAACCGTTGAAAGGTTATACGGGACAATATTATCTTAAGGATATATCAAGAATTTGGTCGACTCAGCAAGCCCTCATATTTGATCATTTCTAAATTTCTAACAAATAGTTGTTGTTGTTATTTTCTCGTTCTACACGTTACTACTCACAAGCTTAAGATAATATTCCCTATTTCAACAACAACATGACTGGACAAGATCAATTCAACCAATTCAACACTGAAAATTCCACCGATGCTCAAGGCAATCCCATTGCCTTCAATCCCACTACTCAAGGCACTAACGCTGCCTTCAACTCCACTGTTTTTGGCACTCCTAGTGTCACCACTGATCATGGCATTTCTAATGCCTTCCCAACTACTGCTTTTGGCACGTCAAGTGCCACTGCCACTGTTTTTGGTACGTCAAGTGCCACCGCCACTGCCTTTGGCACAACCAATGCCTCCACTGCTGCTCCGGGCACTTATAGTGCCTTTTCTCCTACCCAAGGCGTCAATAACAATTATACTCATGTTAGAGGGGATCAATGGATGACAGCAAGCAGTTATCCTAGCTTCTACTGTTGAAAGCAGACATCTATTGGACTTCTCATCTTAACACCTCTCACAACATCCGCATCTGGTCAAGCTAGAAAATCGCAGAAAGTTCTTGTCTGAATATGTGCCAAAAATTCACAACCTCACCGCTTTGCAATAATTTGTATTGCCACCAGCGGTGAAGCTAACCTAAGGCTTCTCCTTCTTATGTATTTTTTCTATACAAGAAAGCTGATTGTCTTATTTTCCTCATCCAAAGATTTCTCTTTTGAGTTTTTACTCCACTTGCTAGTCAACTGATTTCTACAGATCTACAGACTGATCTCATTGACTTATTGCTTGATTCAAGATCATCACCTGAACTAGTCAGCCCTTAATGAATGAGGCTAATCTTCCCATCACCTTTCGATAATGTACTTAATCCACTTGTAGTCCTCATGCTATTTATAACTTATGAAATTATCACCGTTTATCCCATTTAACACACTTAAAGGTTATAGTTAAAACGGAACCGAATGATACAATTTATCGCCTTAAATCTTGACTGATTGCTAAGGATATACTCAAAACACAACTCTGATTGTGGTAATACTTTTTTTCTCAGGTTGGCCAAAATTGTATCTTGTTTGCCTCCTGGTCTCCATGAGACATATTTCATCAGTCTCAAAACCAGTTGGACAAAAATTCCTTCATCCAGAGGACTTTCTACACCAATCCTTAACAATCTCCAAGGTCACGATTTTGTCATTTTTATTTTCTTGTCCAACAATTTGGCATGCTCAAAGCGAAGCAGATCATTCCATGGTTTACAAACATTCTACTCATGCTAAACATATGTCTTAGATTTTTATGTTGATGACATTAACCTAATAAGAGATAATCATGAAGACATTCCTTACTTAAAATTGCATCTCGAGACATCCCTCCGTTTTGCTTTTGCAATTAGATTCTTTTCTTTCTATTTCGATTTATTTTATTTCATACCTATTCTCCTTTTTCAGAAAAAGGGGCTTTAACCAAAGTAAAAGATTACTTTGTTCTTGATAGTTATTTACTTACTTAGCGGATAGGAACATACTCAGAATCAGAATCATGGGGAGTACTTCTTGATCATTTCTACGAATGTAAAGCCCCAATTCGAATCCCTTTTATGTACAGAAATATCCTCTTGGATAACTTAAATAATCTCAATTACTAACAAAGTATCTTGGTCTTCCTAACCATCCACTCATTTTTGCATTCAACCTCCCGTTGTGGAAATCCATACATATTCAAATTAAAGACTTGGAAAAACTATAGTACGTCCTAGGTATTAAGGTGGCACAATCTAACCACGATACTGTTACTTTGCAAAAGAAATATGCATTGGATACACTAGAAAATACTAGTATGGTGAATTGAAAACTCACAAATATTTTCTATAGACTCAAATTGTGTTCATTGAGAAAGGGAGCCTCTAAATAATGACTACTTGTTGACAAATTCATTTGTCCTATAACGACACGACTTGATATCTCTTTTTCTATTACAATAGCTAGTCAATTCTTCTAACTCTCTGTGAGAGTCATCTGAAATGCAATGATTCACCCTTGAAAGAATCTCGGGAACAAAATATATTGTATCAAGACAGGGATGCATGAAATATTTAGTAATTTGGAGCGAAATCTCCTTCTAAGAGATGGTCAACTTTTAATTGGAATTGATCTACCATCTTTTGAAAGTAGGAAATAAGATGTGATGATCAAATCATTAGCAAAACAAATTATAATGTCAAACAAAATGAAGAAAGTACCAAGTGGCTCTAGCAGCTTATATAGATTAGAGAGCTTCTGCACTAGATGAAATGTAATAGAGATGAATATATGAAACTGATTTGTGATAATCAAACAGGTCTACATACTGCTTCAAATTCTACATTTTACGAAAGAGCGAAAGACTAACACAAAATGTAGCCAATTTGTGTTGCTACCAATTTTACCCACTCAAATGAACAAACTAGTAGATATCCTTATAAAAAAAATTGGACGTCCCATAATTGGTTATTTAATAATAACAAGTAGGACAATATAGACATGTACACTAACTTGAGGTTAGTCAAAAGGATTTGTAACTGTTAAATACATACAATATACATACAATATATTGTATGTATGTTGTATAACAGAACTAAACAGAAATATTGGGCCAAGGCTCACACAGAATCGGAAGCCTAGTATTGGGCCAAGTCCCACACAGAATCGGAAGCCCAGTTCCCGTGACTGCTTCTATGGAAATATGTTATGTATATTGTAGTAGAATTAATATTGTATTATTACCATAATTGTTTAGTTATTCTCCAAATAAAATAGAGATTTAGATGTAGAATAGAAAAATGATTTTTCTATTGTAACTTGTATATATACACCTTTAATCAATGAAAATAATCAAGAGATTATTTCTTTCATGGTATCAGAGCACTAACATATAGAGATGGACATTCACTTTGTTCGAGAAAAGGTAGCTAAAGGACAAGTACGCGTCTGCCATGTCCCTTTCAGATATCAAATTGCAGACATCTTTACAAATGGTCTTCCCTCGGTCCTTTTTGAAGATTTTAGAGACAGTCACAGCGTACGAAAATCGCCCGCTATGACTGAGGGTGTGTGTTAAATACATACAATATATTTGTATGTATGTTGTATATCAGAACTAAACATAAATATTGGGCCAAATCCCACACAGAATCGGAAGCCTAGTTCTCGTGACTGCTTCTATGGAAATATGTTATGTATATCGTAGTAGAATTAGTATTGTATTATTATCATAATTGTTTAGTTATTCTTCAAATAGAATAGAGATTTAAATGTAGAATAACTCAAAAAGATTTGTAACAAACGTTTTGATATGTGAGGATCTGTAAAGATTGCATCATTTTTATGAAATTATGGTTTAATTCAGTAGACATTATAATGAATGACCTAGAAAGATTTTGTTATATATATATATATATATATATTTTCCTCATTTAGACCCAATGTAAACACTATAAAACCTCCAAAGCTTGAGGGAATAATCAAATTGAACATTCTCAAAATCTCTTCTTTTCTTTTTACATTAGTTCACAATTGATAACAATGTTTTGTCTCTAAATGAAATATGTTTCGAAATGAACGAGATAACTTCCAAACAAAGTAGAAAACCAAAATAACATTTATCAAACTGAAATTTCCATTGTACAATCATGAACGTTAATCAAATGAGTAGAGAACAAGCAGATAGAAGTCATACAGGTTCCTAACAAAAGTACCTAATACATGCAGCAACAGTTAATTATTTGTTGAGGAAGCCTCCTAACAAGTAATTTCACCATGCTAGTAGATTCCAAAAGTAGAAGAAGCTAAATATGATGTTGATATACACTTCCAACAGGAGTTAGGGGCAATGCTGCTACTTTGTTGATATTTGGGAATTGTTTCTACCCAAGCCGCGTTAGAGTTGGCAATAAACACGATGGAATGAAAGTGACAAGCATTGTCAAGGAGACATAATTGAGCAGAGAGAAGAACTGGAAACTATAACTTTCATTCAAAGGCCATCAATTCAATCTTCTCCTTCTAGATTCACGGAAATCTACAACAGAAAGCCTCGACAAAAGGCTTTTTCTCCTGGAAGCCAAGGAAGATCGAATCGCAGGCAGATTACCAGTATCAGTTGTAAGGTTTTCCAACTGAACAGCAGTCTCAGAAACTTCATTTTCTTGAGAAGAGGACGGAACAGATGCTGTGGAACCTGTCCCCGCTACTGCATCCAGAGTCCGATAATTTGACTGTATGAGAGCAGTATCTCTTCTGAGAATCACCGTCACCTGTAGCGCCATGAACGGCTGGTAGAACATCCGCATTAGTACTTCTTTGGAGAAGCCGATCGGTGAGTGATGCTGCAAGGTCCTCAAACATCCGTTGTGCATTATCTAACTCTGATGAAAGAGACACATCACCTTCTGACAACACCCTTGAGAAAGACGGGAACGTAGTCTCCGGCTGCTTAAGGTATCAGCAGTTTGCAACACATTAGAGTTGCTCGCAAAACTCAAATTAACTCCACCGCTATCCTGCTGCAATCCAATACTAGTCCTAATTCTCCTTAGGGCTTCTGCAACCGGGATGTGAGACAAACCCTGATTTACACGCTGCTGTCTAACACTCTCTATTCGACGTGCCTTTTGTCGTGGTGGTATTTTCAGACCAGACTCCGATTCCGTTATGCTTTCACAATCTCCATTACCATAAATTGGAGTAACATTTGCATCTGCAACCTCTCCCTTACAGACAGGACACTCCTTCCTAGTTGAATCAACATAAGGTAACTGATAGAAGCATAGACATCAATATCAGTGGCCGCAACAGGTCAAGATAGGTTCTTTCGCATATATAACAGTCGAAAAAACTCCCACCATCATCATCTACCTTATTAACCACTAAATCCATCTCTAATGCCTTTGCTACCTGTTGATGTCGGATGGATGTTGTGACAACATCTATAAATGTTCAGGACAACATCTTAGGATGTTGCCTATGAATTGCGATGCTGTGACAACATCTCTGTAACGATTTTGCCTATTCTTCCGACCAAAACAGGACGTGTTACTGTGAGTAAAAAATGACCTAGGCAAGCTTACAATATTGTTGTGTTTACAATGTGGTAAAAGAAACAGTCAAAGACTTGGAGAAGAAGAAGCGTGAAGACCAAGTCCAGAACGTTGAGATTTTTAAGGAGAAATAATCGGTCCAAGCAGCTGTCTTCTTTTACTCAACTTCCGCAACCAATCAGTGATGATTTCAAGGGAAGCTCTACACTATAAATAAAGAGGAGCTTCAGAGTATCGTATCCAGATTTGAACGAGAAGAATTTCCAAGAGAACTTTCGGATAATCACCTTAGAAACTGGATCAACACACCTAGCCTAAAATAGTATAACAACATCTAGTCTCACATTACAATTGCTATCTTTATTCTAGATTAAGCTTACTGTTCAAGCGATTGTAATGAAGATGTTGTATTTGTCTTTTTAGACTTTTTAACTTTAGGCGAAGTCATCCGCGACTTCATTTTTTTGTAATTTCTTTTTCGTTTGTATTGCTCAATTTGTAAAAATAAATTCATTTGTAATTGTATATAATTTATACAATTCTTTTTGGTCATCGACCATCAAGGGATATATTAATATATACCATTGAAAGAGTCAATACGAACGCTTAAGGATGGAAGAGTCTGATGACATAAAATCCTATCTTGAAAAGTTGATTGACATTACTAATTAGTGTCAAGTGCTTGAGTCTCCTTTAACCAACACACAACTTGTGGATAAAACTCTTAGATCTCTTCCTGAAAGATTCAATACTAAGATTTGTGCTATTGAAAAGGCCCATAATCTTGCTACTATGGATCTTCATGCCTTGATGAGCATCTTTCAAACATATGAGATGAACATGAAGAGCCAAAGAGATTTGTACAAAGACAAGACTTTGGCACTCCAAGGACAAACCTCGGAATCTGAATTGGAAAACGAGGAAGTAAACCTAGAGAAACTGGGAAGTGATGCAACTGTTGCCTTACTCACTCGTCGATTCAATTCGATAGTGAAAAAAATCAACACTGATCGCAATAAATCTAAATATAAACAGCATTAGAACCCACTCTTCAATAAGCAGCCGAATAGGTCACCTTATGATCAAAGAAATCACAATCCACTGAGGAAAACCAACTCCGACGGTACCAATTTCAATCCCAAACAACTCGAGGGAGTGCAGTATCATGCATGCTCGGGTTGGGGACACTACGCTAATGAGTGTGCAAACACTCTTAGAAAAATTGGTAAGGTTATGCTCAGTGATAATGAGAACGAAGAAGAGGAAGGAGATCAAGAAGAAGAACCACATGCGATGCTGACAACCATGTTCGAACACTCACTGTCCGACGATGAAGATGTTGTTGACAATGTTGCAACAACATCAGGAACAACATCGGACTCTACATCAGGAATGTCTGCAACATCAGAGAGGTATGTATACTTTGATTATTCTTATGTAAATTATTTCAGTGGATTTATTTCTTCATCTGAGACTGTAAATTTGGATCTAGTTGACTCCAAAGACGACATGATAAAGGAATTACAAAGTCTTCGTAAAGCCTTAATCACTAAATCTGAGCAACTAGACTCAACAGCAAAATCATTGGCTCTTGAGAATAACAATCTGAAAGGCACAATCAACCGATTAGAGGTGACACTTACCAAGAAGGATCTAGATCTTGGTAAGATTCGTGCACGATTGAACGTAGCTTTCAAAGGTTCAACATGGGAACCTTCAAACTTGATGAAATATTGACCTTCAGTAATCCTACAAGGACTGAGCTTGGGTACCAATCTCCTAGCAAAACCGATACTTCCAGAATCCATAGTCAAATTGAGAGGATAAAATTTGTCAAAGAAAAAGCGAGTAACTCTCAGATCACTATGATTGGATCGAAGTTTTTATGTAGCTTCTGTAAAAAGTCAGGACATCTTATGCCTTACTGCTACAAACTTCAAAACTCTGCACTCAGAATATTGCCTAAAATGTCGTCAGCAATGTTGCCCAACATCACTGACAACATCCAAAGCAACAAGCCTGAGATCAGAAGAAAAAAAAGGTTTGAAAAGGAATGGGTACCTAAACTGAATCTGAGATTTAATATGTGCATAACTGCCTTGCGTGATATGATCATGGAAAGGAATTTGAAAATCAAACCTTTGCAAAATTTTGTGAAAAGAGAGACATTCCAACGAATTTTTGGCACCAAAAATACCACAACAAAATGGGGTTGCCGAGAGAAAGAACAAAACTTTACAAGAAATAACAAGAGTTATGTTGAGTTCTAAGCATTTGTCAAAGAGATTTTGGGCAGAAGCCTTGAACACAGCATGTCACATATCTAATAGAATCTATCTAAGGTCAGGGATCAAGATGACACCCTATGAACTGTTAAATGGAAAGAAACCTACAGTGAGGTATTTCCATGTCTTTGGGTGTGTGTGCTATATTCTGAATGACAGGGATAAACTGGCTAAATTTGACTCTAAGAGTGACAAGGGGATATTCGTCGGCTACTCTCAGAATAGCCATGCTTACCGAATATACAATCTTCGGACAAAGACCATACAAGAGTCTGTTAATGTTATTTTTGATGACCTGCTGGATATATCTGGTAGATCTTCAGAAAACAACATTGTGGTTGCAGTTGAAAAGGAGCAATCCACTAAAGCAACAGATGTTGTCTCAGATGTTGTCCCAACATCAGAAGACACATCTGAACCTCAAAGAGAGAACACAGAGGACGAAGTCGAGGAGGAGTCTGCTACTGAACTGAATGATCAAGTGAGAAGAGACCCTCCATCGAGGATTAGAAGAAACCATCCACCCGATCAGGTGATAGGGGGAGTTTTTTAGCAGAGGCGAACAAGAGAGAAAGAGCCAGTGAACTACTGAGAAATGGTTAGGTATGTGTGTATGTCCACCATATACCAACAGGTTAGTCTTTCTTGTCTTACATCTACTTTGGAACCTAAAAATATTGAGGAAGCATTGAAAGATAGTTTTTTGGATTCAAGCCATGCAAGAAGAGCTTGAACAATTTACCTGAAATGAGGTTTGAGATTTGGTACCACGACCCAACAACACAAATGTTATTGAGACCAAGTGGATATTCAAGAACAAATCAGATGAGTTAGGAAAAATTGTTAGGAACAAAGCTCGACTTGTTGCTCAAGGATATACACAAGTAGAAGGTATCGACTATGACGAGACCTTCGCTCTCGTGGCTAAACTTGAGTCAATACGATTGCTTCTTGCTATTGCTTGCTACTTGAAAATTACCTTGCACCAAATGAACGTTAAAAGTGCCTCCTCAATGGATACTTAGACAAAGAAATATATGTTGAACAACCAAAGGGATTTGAGGATCCTCACCATCCACATCATGTGTACAAGCTCAAGAAAGCTTGGTATGGTCTAAAACAGGCACCACGTGCATAGTATGGTCATTTAACTAACTTCCTTGTTGAATTTGGTTTTACCCGTGGAGAAGCTGGCAGAACTTTATTCATTAAAAGACACGATGTAGATGTAATAATAGCTCAAATCTATGTTGATGATATTGTTTTTAGCTCGACTACAGAATCATTCTTGAAATCGTTTGTCGAAACAATGTCAACAACATTTGAGATGGGCATGATTGGAGAACTAACATTTTTCTTAGGCTTGCAAATTAAACAGAATGAAGAAGGAATCTTTGTATCTCAAAGCAAGTACGCCAAGAATCTTGTTAGAAAATTTGGTCTGAAAAGTGCTAAACACATGAAGACTCCAATGGACTCAACACAACAGGTATGTAAAGACGATGTTGGACAAAATGTTGACCCAACATTGTACTGATCTATGATAGGTAGCATTTTATACCTTACTGCCAGTCGCCCTGATATCATGTTTAGTGTGTGTGTTTGCGCCAGGTTCCAAGCCAGTCCCAAGGTATCTCATCTTAATGTCGTGAAACGTATCATTCGACATGTTGCCGGTACAAGTGACTTGGAAATTTGGTACTGACACTAATCCTAATCTTATAGGATATAATGACTCGGATTGGGCCGGTGATGTAGACGATAGAAAAAAGCACCAGTTGTGGGTGTTTCTATCTTGGCAATAATCTAGTCTCATGGTACAGTCGTAATCACTCTCGACTGCCGAATCCGAATATGTGGCAGCCGAAAGTTGTTGTGCTCACCTGATTTGGTTATGACATATGCTTGATGACTATGGTATTTCTAACAACTCCATGATTTTGTACTGTGATAATCTGAGTGCTATTAATATTTCCAAAAACCCTGTTCAACATTCACGTACAAAACACATAGACATAAGACATCATTTTTTAAGAGACTTAGTGAAAAAACAGCTAGTTCAAATTGAACATGTTGATACTCTTTCTCAACTAGCTGGTATTTTTACCAAACTCCTAGATCATGAGAGATTTTCGAGCGTGAAAAAATCTCTTGATCTCTGTTTTCTTTGAAAATAAGATAGGCTAGGTAGATGTTGTCTGAAATGTTATCATAACATTCTGGGTAAGATTTACTGTTTGAGTTAATATATAGGATATGTGTTGTAGTGATGTTGCACTATTTTTCAAAAGAATCAAGCATGACTTCACAAGGACAAGGTTTGAATGTGATACCGTTCTCTGCGATGATATATATATATAAAACAATTATGTATATCATAAAAATGGAGTATCATAAGAAGGCAAAGCCTCTACTAAAGATTTGGTTGTATACAAAAAGAGCAAAACTCTAAGATTGGTATCTTTTCTATTCTATAGGAGTACCATGTGCTTCAAGAAGCTTGAAAATTCCTTAATATTTTTTTGTATCTGTATGTGCTCAACTAAGTTGATTAAGGACAATGGTAAAATGTCACATTAGTCCATCGATCAGGCTCATAGGGAACATATACAGAATAATCATTTGCCAAATCAAAAAATTCTTGGAGTCTCATAATATTTGTTGAACTTTGAAATGTTGCCAACATCATTCACAACATCATGTTCCAGTAAATTGATCAATCTTATTTTGCTTATTTTATTCTGGGTTGTGGTATGTAACACGTCTCTCTAAATAACGAAAATCCAAAAATTCTGGAGGACCGTTTCTTTTTAAATTTTTAATGATGTTTTGTGCTATGAAAAACCATTTGTTTTAGGTATGTGAAGAGTTCCAATTATTATGTACTACCTAAATTTAAGGAAAAGAGTTTGAGTGTAATTAAATGTTGTCATGATGAAAACCCCCAATTGTGTCTTGGACTTGTCACATCAGTCAACCGCCTATCAATCTATCAAATGGAAGCCAAACACCGTCACATTTCCAAAGCCAAAGTTTCTCAAGCACGCCTAACTCGTCAAAACCCTCTCTCATGTCCATATCCTCAAAATCAACAAACACCAAAGATTATTTCCTAATGTCAACAAGTCCATCAAATAGCAACAAAATGTACAAACACTATATACCCATCAATGAACTGAAACCTACTGAGGAAGATTGCATACATGCCTTGATTCTACTTGGTTCAGATGAGCCATTACAGGTTTTCTTTCTAGGTGACTATGAAAACCCAATCGATGTTGTTACAACATTTGATTTCTCCAACATTGCATATAAAAAGACCATCATTGGGGCAAACGATGCAATAGCTTCGGTTAAAGAAAAACCCAAAATGGAGAGAGTCAAAATCAACAATGCCGACGAGAAGGTCAAAAAGGGTTTATGAAAGCCAGTTCGGTGAGGTCAAACTGCTAAAAAGTCTAGGGTAGAGTCGACTTTCCCTATTGAAGAATTGACTCTTCCTGTTGACACCTCCACAAGAAGGAGCATTGACACTGATTTTGGTGTGCACAGTCCTCCTAGCTCTCCCTTAACATCAACTCCACCAGATGAAGCCGAGAAGGAAGAAGAAGAGGAAATGTCGGACGACATTCCCATAAGGAACTTCATTCCAAAGGGGGTCCGCAGAACATTCTGGAATTTTACACCAAATGTTGCCTCAACATCAAGGGCAACTGGTGATGCAAATGACCCTGACTATGTTGCCCCAACATCCGAGGCAACACCAACACCCACCTCATCAGAACAAGTTTCAGATTCTGAGGTAATGCCTTACTCCCCTATGTTCCAAAATAAATCATGCTCTGGTAGGTGGAATTGGTTGAAGAACAGAGGAGTTAGAGGGGAAAAAGTGATAGACCTGTCTTCATTTTCTGAATATGGTTTAATTGATTTTTTGAGCAGTCGTAAGGTTCTAAGCTCTGTTTCTGGAAAGAATCCCTATTGTGAGAAGGTTATTAGGGTATTTTATGATAACTTGACACATATTGTACAAGACACTACCTCAAAGAAATTTGGGAAAGTGTATCTATACAACAAGGTATACAACTTTACCCCTAAAATCATTAATTCCACTCTCGGGATAGTCATTAGTGAGAAAACCCCTGAATCCACTCCCACTGTGGAGGAACTTAATGCAATGATCAAGTACCTAACAAGGAATTTGATCACTACTTGAGCTCCTCGCAGTCCAGTTTCAAAACTCACTGCCCTGTTTGCCACTTTGCACAAACTTGCCATATATAAATGGTTACCCTCACTGAATGAGACTGTAGTAACTCTTGATCAAGCAACATTACTCTATACGATTGGTAGGAACCAAAGAGTTAATTTAGGAACTCTAATATTCAACCATGTTACCAACCTAACTGAACGACAATCCAACTATGCCCTTCCATACCCCTCATTGATTTTTCAAATCTTGCTCAACCAAGGTTTTAAAACTCCAAAAGGAGAAAAGATGAGTAAATCCTTATAAGTTTATTCAGTACAAAGAGCAATTGTGAACAACACGGACAGGGTCGTTGATCTGCCGTGGAAGAAAGTCTTGGGTCACTGAAACATCGAAGGATGTTGCCAACATTCCTGGCAACATTCAGAGTAACGTTTCTATGTCCAAAGATTGGCTTCGGAAACACATTACAGAGCTAGATAGACAAATCCAGGAACTTGTGCGAGCCAAAAGCTATTACGAGGACATACTTTCTTCACAAAAAGGGGGAGAGAGTGATACTTCTGCTACTGAAGATGTTTCTGCTAATGTTACTGAGGGAAGCAAACATACAGGGGGAGATGAAATTGCTGGGCCAATGTTAGGCGTATTTTGTATACGCTTTTTGAGTCATTTTTAGTTAGTATTTTTCCCATTTTCATTTAAATAAGTGTAGTGTTAGGGTCGTTTTTCTTTCTTTTGAGTCACAGAAATTCTAAATGGAAAAAATGAAGCTAAAAGTGGACAGAAAAGGCAGAAAAGGAGCTCCCGAAGCAAAAATGATGAAAGTTGGCAGATCAGGACGAAAGACTGCAGGACCGTGGTGCTGGACTGCAGGACCGCGGTGCCATAATTACTGAGAAGTCGCAGTACTTTCGGAACCACGGTGCCATTCTGCAGGACCGTGGTGCCGATGCGGGCATTTCCAATCCGAAATAGAATTGACAAGGGGCAAAAGGGTCCAAGGCACACATTTTTGACAACATAAATAAACCCTTGGGACAGATTTTGGGAAAGAACATATCACATATCTCATAACACAAAAGACATCACAACCTTAGAGGCTACAATTGGAGATCTAGTTCTAAGTAATTTTTATTTCTTTAGTTTTCAATTCAGTTAATGTTACGATTTGTATTAGTTCTTAGCATGTCTATGACTAGGAGCTAAACACTTTATTAGGGCTTTCCTATTGAATCGCTTGAAACTCTATTTCATGAATTAATGCATTAGTTTTATTTCTTCTTCAGTTGATTAAGATTTATTCAATATTGGTATGAATGTTTGATAGTTAATTGATCACTAATTATCATAACCTATATGATTTCGAATCAAGAACCGAGAGGAGAGATTTGGATATGCTGTAATTGAATAGACATAGGTTAAAATCGCGGACGAAAGTACCCCGAAACTTGTGTAGCGTTATAGGTTATTGTTCTTAATCCTCCTATATGATAAATCCTATCATAGAAATATAGAAGGGTTATGCACTGGGGTTGAGCGATTATATATCCTAACCGGAATATAAGAATTTCTAGTTAACCGCTATCTTAACGTAGAAGAAGAAGTCATTCTAGTTGCATTAAGGATTGAAAAGAGTGGATATTCGAGGTTATTGGAAGCCCTAATTCCTTCATAACTGATTAAACCTCAACAATTTAGTTTACTTCTTGCAATTATTCTAGTAATTAGATCAAAAAACCAAATCAATTATCGTTTGCCAAATAGATAACATAGAATAGATGTTCGATAATTAGAAACCAGTCTCTGAGGACGATATTCAGTCTTACCAGACTATATTACTTGTAACGATACGTACACTTGCGTGAGCACGTGGAAATCGACCTAACAAATTTTTGGCGCCTTTGTCGGGGATTGACGTACTTTTAATATCGAATTATCTATTCTTATTTCTAATTTGATTTGTATATATTCGGTTATGTTATTTTATTTCTAATTTGGTTGTTCCAGGAACACGTTTCTAACTTGTTCTGCGAGCATCTTTTTATCACTTTTTGTTGTTTTTCTTATTTTGTAGGTAAAGTTGAAAAAAAATATAAAAAAAATGGACTACTACTACTATCAGGGGCAGTAGAATCAGAAACAACAGATTAACCCACAGGTTTCACAGGAAGATCAAAATGATTTGCAGGCAGCCATACTCAGGCTCACCAAGTGTCAGACTCAGTTTATGGCTGAGACAAAGGTGTCCCTAAAAAAATTGGAGAAACAAATAGGGCAGCTGATGGATATGGTGATCAATGTACAGAAAGAAAATCTGCCTAGGGACACAGTTGTGGGGGGTAATAAGCAGAGTGAGAAACCTGGACCACAACAAGCTGTTTAGAATAATAAGAAATTGAGAGAGATAGTTGATGTAGAGAAAGAAGAGGTTACCGAGATCCAAATTTTCACCTTTTTGGATTTCTTGGAATTTCTTTTTTCTATACCCGTTGCAGAAAAGACACCACCAACTATCATTTCTGAGCCCCAACCAGAAAGTCCATACCCTCAGGGGCACCCTCCAAAAGTTGAGAGATGTAGGGCGTTTCACTGATCCCTACATTATAGAGAGCCTAGAAGACAAGTCTGTTTTGTGTAATTGGGGGATAATCTTAGATATGAGGCCCTTGTTTGAAAAAAGTATTGTAGGTGAAGTGAGACCCACAACAATAATTGTGCGGATTGCAAGTCGTTCGCAGAAGGATCCACTGGACACTAGTAAGGATTAACTGCGTCCGGCTAAAAGACGTTAAAGACAGCGCTACATGGGAGGCAACCCAAGGTTTAAATTAAGCAATTAACTTAACTTGAACATTCTCACTTGATGGTATTTTTGTTGTGTTGTGATGACATGTAAGGGAATCGAAGACTAAGCACGAAGAAAAGGGTGGAAAACACGGAATCAGGTCAGCACCACGGTGCCATTCTGCAGGACCGCGGTGCCGAATGATCAGAGAGGTCATAGTACTTTCGGCACCACGGTGTCATTCTACAGGACCGCGGTGCCGAAGCGCGATTTCAGAAAAATAAAAAGCCCTAAATCACCAAATCCTTTCCCACAGATACCGTCTCAATGCAACATCCGCCGCCACCACCACCATTTTGAACCGCTATTGTCTATAAGTCGTCTCTTTTATTTTTTTTAAGTCTTACACATTTGGGACAATGTGTCGTTTAAGTTTGGAGGGTTTCTTATTTTATTTTTGTGTGTATGTTTTTTAGTCGTTTTGATTGAGTTTTTGTGTCTTTTATTGTGTCTATATGAGTCAATTTTTTTTATGATCATGCATGTTGTAGTTGCCGAAGATACGTAGTGAATTAAGTGGGATAATGTAATGGAATTAGAAGCTAAAAATCTGTGTGCTTAAGTTAGATATGCCAAAAATTCATAAAAATTTAATTATTAGGGATAATTGTGCTTAGCCTATGTGTTGTCAATTATGAAAAATATCTATGAGTCTGCTTGCTTATTATTTGAGGCGAAACAGTTAAAGATGTACATGTTTAGGGAGATGATTCAGACATTTTTTTGTTAGCCCTTCTTACATTTCGTTACCTACCATGCAGTAAATTGTCCCTAGTCAGCCCCTTTTGAGCCTAAATCAGTTGTTTCTTTCACACACCATGATTCTCTTGTGTGTCATAAGCAGTAAGTGAAAACATGAATGAAAAAGAGTGAAAAATAAATATCAAAAGAGAGTGAAAAAATTGATGCACCCTAATGAAAAAAATGTAAAAACTTAAGTTTGGGGGTGCCTATGTGAATGTGTTTTATGCTCTCTAAAAGAGAAGAGGGGAATGATAGGTATGAACGGAAAAAAATACCAAAAATAAGGACAAAATGGTTGAATGAGAAAAACGTTTTTGGTACATAATTTGAGCCTAAATGCCAACTTTTATCTACCCCTGCCTAAGCCTACATTACAACCCTGAAAAGTCCTGAAGATCTCTAGAGTGTATGTCTATGATTAGTGAAGAATAACAAGTAAACAGGCCCATAGAACTAAATGAAATTGACATGCATAGGTTAGTGTTCATGTTTTCATTGAGTGTGATTGAAATAAATTTGCGAAATATCTGGCTTAAAATTCTAGATTTCTATATTCATGTTATATATGTTCCAGCATATTATCCCAACTAACATTCATGTTTTTCTAAGTAACCTTGTGCAGTTGCGTGATTTGAGTCTTTGAGTTTTTTTTTTTTGTTTCTTTGATTTTGTTTCGATCTTTGCTCGAGTGCGAGCAAAGGTTAAGTTTGGAGTATTTGTTAGGCGTATTTGTATACGCTTTTTGAGTCATTTTTAGTTAGTATTTTTTCCATTTTCGTTTAAATAAGTGTAGTGTTAGGGTTCTTTTTCTTTTGGGTCACAATGGTTCTAAATGGAAAAATGACAAAATGAAGTTAAAAGTGGGCAGAAAAGGAGCTCCCGAAGCAAAAAGGACGAAAGTTGACAGATCAGGATGAAAGACTGCAGGACCGCGGTGCCATAATTACTGAGAAGTCGCAGTACTTTCGGTACCATGATGCCATTCTGCAGGACCGCGGTGGCGATGCGGGAATTTCCAATCCGAAATAGAATTGGTAAGGGGCAAAAGGGTCCAAGGCACACGTTTTTGACAACATAAATAAACTCTTGGGACAGATTTTGGGAAAGAACCTATCACATATCTCATAACACAGAGGACATCACAACCTTAGAGGCTACAATTGGAGACCTAGTTCTAAGTAATTTTTCTTTCTTTAGTTTTCAATTCAGTTCATGTTGGGATTTGTATTAGTTTTTAGCATGTCTATGGCTAGGAGCTAAACACTTTATTAGAGCTTTCCTATTGAATCGCTTGAAACTTTATTTCATGAATTAATGCATTAGTTTGATTTCTTCTTCACTTGATTAGGATTTATTCAATATTGGTATGAATGTTTGATAGTTAATTGATAACTAATTATCATAATCTATAGGATTTCGAATCAACAACCGAGATGAGAGATTTTGATATGCTGTAATTGAATAGACATATGTTAAAATCGCGGACGAAAGTACCCCGATACTTGTGTAGCATTATAGGTTATTGTTCTTAATCCTCCTATGTGGTAAATCCTATCATAGAAATATAGAAGGGTTTTGCACTGGGGTTGAGCGATTATATATCCTAACCGGAATATAAGACAGTCTAGTTAACCGATATCTTAACGTAGAAGAAGAAGTCATTCTAGTTGCATTAATGATTGAAAGGAGTGGATAGAAATTGAAAGGAGTAATTAGAAATCATTCTCTGAGGACGATATTCGGTCTTACCAGACTATATTACTTATAACGATACGTACATTTGCGTGAGCACGTGGAACTCGACTAACAGCCAATAAAGAAGCCATGATGCAGGGGAGAGGAGCTGATGACTGCTAGTATCATGGAAATGAAGATAGTGATGGTGTTGCGTAAGGATTGATCGATCACAGAAAGCAGCTGGAAGCTATTGTGACTCGATCAAACTAGTCAAGAAATCAGGCTGCATAATGGAGTGTTGTTCATGATTATTGATGTTGCTAGATGTTGGTTTAGATGATGAAAAATTGTTGAGTTGGTGATTTGTTAAACTGACATTTGGATTTTATTTTTTTTTGGTTTGTAATATTTTTACGATGGAATATTTTTTTTGGTCTGTTCTGGCAGATATATAGTTGTGATTATTTTCTAAATTGGTTATATATGTTTGCATGACGTGGATTGTTATGTATGTTCAATGTAGACTGATTACGCATATGATGTAAGTAAGTCACGACGGATATAACATAATTCCTAACTAATCATAACATCGATAGAACACTGCTTGAGATTTTTTACTGCAGGTTAAGGGGGAGCATATCACTGATCCTACTGATTCTTGGAATGTAAGGGCAACATCGGAAATCAGTATCCTGGTCATTTTCACATCGTATGGAGTTTTGTGAAGAAATGTAAAAAGGGGGAGATTTTTGATGTTGGATGGATGTTGTGACAACATCTGTAAATGCCCAGGACAACATCTTAGGATGTTGTCTGCGATGTTGTGACAATATTCCTGACAACATCTCTGTAATGATTTTGCCTATTTTTTTAGCCAAAACATGACGTGTTACTGTGAGTAAAAAATGACCTATGCAAGCTTACAATGTTGTTGTGTTTAAAATGTGGTAAAAGAAATATTCAAAGACTTGAAGAAGAAGCTGCGCGAAGACCAAGTCCAGAACGTTGAGATTTTTAAGGAGAAAGAATCGGTCCAAGCAGCTGCCTTATTTTACTTAACCTCCGCAACCAATCAGTGAAGAATTCAAGGGAAGCTCTACACTATAAATAGAGGGGAGCTTTAGAGTATCGATATCCAGATTTGAACGAGAAGAATTTCCAAGAGAGCTCTCGGATAATCACTTTAGAAAACTGGATCAACATACCTAGCCTAAAGTAGTATAACAACATCTAGTCCCACATTACAATTGTTATCTTTATTCTAGATTAAGCTTACTGTTCAAGCAATTATAATGAAGATGTTGTATTTATCTTTTTAGACTTTTTAACTTTAGGCGAAGTCATCTGTGACTTCATTTTTTGTAATTTCTTTTTCGTTTGTATTGCTCAATTTGTAAAAAGGAATTCATTTGTAATTGAATAAAATTTATACAATTATTTTTTGTCATCGATCATCAAGGGATATATTAATATATACCCTTGAAAATATAAACTTTGTGTCTCTTTACTTTTCAGCTGCATTTACTCTATAAAGTTTTATACTATTTTATTTATCACAATGTTGCCTCAGATGTTGACACAACATTGAAGGCAACATCCAGTGACTGTTTTTGTTGTTCTAGCTTTTGATATTTTAATCTTACGTATTTTTACTTATCCATAGCCCCGGGACCCTACACTACTTTTTGCATCCAATAGTCCTTTCCCCCATATCCAAATTGATCACCCTATTTTGACCTTGCATCTCACTATCCACATTGACTGCCCCGTCAACCAAAACATTACCAGTATAAGTACTACTACGAGCCTGACGCCATATGGTGTTGCAAAGCTCTGGCAGTAACAGCCTCAAGCTGCCTAATTCTCTCCTCTATCATACTATGAGCAGTTTCTAAATCAGTCAACAAAGACCCTAATCCTAAAGGTGAACCTGAAGATGGGTCCAACGGTTCTTGGTTCAAATCCAGATCCATCACCATATCATCCATCAAATTGTCAGACATCCAGTTTAGTCCCTACTTGTACTTCACTTAATTCCCAAGATACCCTTTTTTGAGAACAACAAAAAACAGCTATTTCCTATGCTAGATTTTGCCTAAAGAAAACACGAAAAAACCTAAGCATTAAATCACAACATAGGGTTTACAAGGCATACGACAAAGTCCCTAGGGAGCTTCTAAGTAAATGTTTAGAGGTTAGAGGTGTACTTGTGGCGTACACTAAGGCAATCAATGATATGTATGATGGAGCCAAGACCGCAGTACGGACAGTAGGAGGTGACTCAGAGCACTTTCTAGTGACGATGAGGCTGCACCAGTGATCTGCCTTAGTCCATTCTTATTTATCTTGGTGAAGGATGGACTGACGTGACAAATCCAAGGGGAGGTATCATGGTGTATATTATTCACAGATGACATAGTCCTGATTGATGAGACTTGCAGCGGGGTGAACACTAAGCTAGAGGTTTGGAGACAGACTCTGGAGTCAAAAGGGTTCATGCTGAGTAGGACCAAGACAGAATACTTGGAGTGTAAGTTCAGTAACGGGAGAAACCTTAATACAAACGTGGAGGTGAGACTTGGTACTTGGGTCATTACGAAGAATGGAAGATTCAAGTACCTCGGGTCTACTATCCAAGGGAATGGAGAGATTGATGACGATGTCACACATCGTATTAGGACATGGTGGATGAAATGAAGGCTCGCATCTGGAGTTTTGTGCGATAAAAAGGTGCCACCAAAACATAAAGGCAAGTTCTATAGGGTGTGGTTAGACCGACTATGTTGTATCATGTATGGGGCGGAGTGTTGGTCAGTCAAGACTTCGCACACCAATCACCCGAAGGCCCAATAGGCAATAATTCAGGGCTGCCTTGCCTCAGCCCAATTTATCCCACTGCCTCATCACAGCCCACCGTAAATCAGCCCACGCCGCAAATTCCGACACCCACCCAACCATCTACCCAAGTTAGTCCACATATAAATTCTCCCAATTCTCCTCAAATGATCACAAGAGCCCAACATGGAATTTTAGGCCCAGAATACTTCTTAATCTTCACACTACTACTACAAATTCCATTTCTCCATTGCCCACAAATCTCATTCATGCATTAAACGATCATAATTAGAAAATGGCCATGAAAGATGAATACGATGCTCTTATTAAAAATAAGATGTGGTACTTGGTGCCCCGACCATCTAATGCTAATATTATTCGAAGTTTGTGGATTTTCAGGCATAAAAAGAAATCTGATGGTTCATTTAAAAGGACTAAAGCCCGCCTTGTAGGTAATGGTGCAAGACAACAAACTGGTATAGATGCGGTGAAACTTTCAATCTGGTGGTCAAACCAGCAATTATTCGGACGGTACTTAGCATTGTATTATCGAAATCTTGGTATCTTATTCAACTTGATGTAAAAAATTCTTTCTTACATGAAAATCTAAATGACACTATCTATATGTATCAACCACCGGGTTTTCGTGATCCTCAACACCCTGATTATGTGTGCTTGCTCAAGAAATATCTATATGGGCTTAAGCGAGCCCCTCATGCTTGGTACCAGCATTTGTTAATTATGTGGCTACATTGGATTTCTCTCACAATATTTTAGATCATTCTTTATTCATTTATCGTCGGGGCACAACTATGACATATATTCTTCTTTATGTGGATGATATCATTCTTGATGCTTCTTCAGATGTTCTTCGACAGTCCATTATGTCTAAGCTTGGTTCTAAATTTGCTATGAAAGATTTGGGTAATGTAAGCTATTTTTTGGGTATCTCTGTCACCCGATATTCAGGAGTTTTATTTCTTTCACAAAAGAAATATGCAGAAGAAATTATTGAGTGGGCCTGTTACACCTCGTAAGTTTAAGGCGATAAGTAAGAACTTCATTAAGGAAGTAAGATTCAAATATGGATATAAAGTATACTTACGTATGTTAATACGGAAATTAGTATACGAGATGATGTGATTCCGAAATTTTTTTGGTTACTACGAGTGTGACGATGGAAATTGATAATGATAATTGTATATTCTCCATTATGGATTAGTAGCGTATTATATAAGTTATGACGACGAGGATACGAGGTCTTATGAGATTTTCAAAATTTAAAAGGAGTGAGACATAAGGTTGATTAATTGTGAGATGTGGACCAACTTGCAATTTAAATTTTCAGATTTCTTTAACCCTTATTAACCCTTTCAACTTCTCACTAATTCATCTCACACACTCCTATTCTTCTCCACTCCTCTCTTCCTTGCTTTGGTCAAAAATATACCTCACCATAGCCAAAAAATTCAAGCTTTTATTTATTCTTTCTAGCCTAATTTCTTCCATAAATTTCAAGCCAAAGTAAAACCCCAAAAACAGTGGGAAATCGCTGCACTGTACCGAAATTAAAGCCCAGAAAAATTCAATTTTAAGATGAAATTTTTGGAAGAAAAACGTGTAAGAATGATGGGTTAACATTGTAAAATGTATGCATGTCAATTTGGAGTTGAAGAAGTGATGAAATTGGAGCAAAAATCAATGGAACAATGCCGATTTTCATGGACTGTTTTGACTCGGATTTAAGGTAAAAACTCTTCGTTTTATAGGATATTTGGAAGATTAATTGATGTTGTGATTGAGGAATAAACTCTTGATAAAGAGAAAATAGAAATGAGATTGCATGTGATTGTTGTGATGTTGTTATTACCGATTTTGGGTGCTGATTATATATACATTTGATTCGTTGTTGTTGATATCTTTTTGAAACTAATTGCATGTTAATAATAAAGGAAAACTTGATATTTATGTTGTAGTTGTTCATAAGAAATTATTGGAACATGAATTGGATTTTTTAAGAGCTAAGGAAAGAGATTTGGTATTAAGGGCATTGGCCGAATCTTGCATGCAAACGTTGAAAATGTGGTGTTGTATTTTAGGGACTGTTTTGTCAAGTTATAATGCTGGAAAAATAAGTTAAGAACTTATATATACTATATGATAAATACTACTACATGTCTTAAATGAATTAAGGTGTAGAAAATCTTCACATTTTTCACTCTCATTGTTGTTAAAGTGTGGGTTGTTTTAATAGACTATTTTTAACATGATTAAAGGGTTGGATGAACATGATAAATAGGTGTATTAATCACCTTAATTGTTGTTTTGATTATATTTCATGAAGGTAATGAGAAAGGATGTATAATGGTGGTATATGTCAAGTATATGGACTGTTTTGGCTATATTCTTAAGTTATGACTTGTTATTGATATTGATGGCTTGACTTGTAAGTCATGGTTATGCACATAAATAGGGGAAGTGCTGCACGAATTTTTATAGAATAAAAGAGTCGTCATTAAATATAACTTACGTTAGAAATCATAGAATTAACGGACGTATTCCTCTTTATCATAGGTTGAAGTATTAGTTGAGACGAGTCCTATTTATCGAGTTGGTTAGTTCGTCAATAAGGTATGTGAAACTCTTCCTTCTTTATTTTTTGCATGATTTAATGAATGTACGACGAACGTACATGATTTCTACACAGTTTAATTTATAAAGATATGTGTCATGAGAAGTTCATTTGACTTTCTAGTAAAAAGTTCATTTAATGATTTTATTGAGTTTCCAAATGATGTTTTAAAATAATTCATGATATGATAAGTGACTTGAGTTTCCAAAGGTTGTTTTAAAATGATACATGATATGATAGTACCTTTTATCTATTCCATTGAGAGACAAGTGATGATTTGATATGTATAAAGTTACTCATGATATTATATTCGTGCTAAAGTGAGTATATCATTTCACCGCGTCCCGGGCCGGGAAGATACGCGCACAGATACCTTATATGACTTTACTGCGTCCCAGAATGGGCCAGGCAGTATATCTTACATGATTTTACCGCATTCCAGAATGGGTCGGGCAGTATACCTTACACGACTTTACCGCGTCCCATAATGGGCCGGGCAGTATACCTTACACGACTTTACCGCGTCCCAGAATGGGCCGGACAGTATACCTTATATGTTCACAACGTCCTTCCCTGGAGGGTCGGGCAGTTTATGTACATATGATGCGGGTACAGATACCCGGAATAGTACATTTCACCGCGTCCCTCACCAGATGGTCGGGCAGTTTATGTATATGTGATGATTTTATATGGACATACATGACTCTCACTTTATAAGGCACTAACTCTCATTCGTATATGACACAGTTGAAATGATAATTTGATTATTATATTTATCTCATGATATCCTTTGGCCAGTTATGATCTTTCTTATAGTACTTCATGTTTTACATACTCAGTACATTATTTCGTAGTGACCCCCTTTCCTCGGGGGACTGCGTTCATGCCCGCAGGTACAGATATTCAGTTGGACGATCCTCCGACTTAGGATTCCTGCTCAGCTATTTTCTTGGGAGCTCCATTATTCTGGAGTTAGTCATTTTGGTACAGATTCGCTATTATAGACTTATGCATATTAAAGGGTACGACGGGGCCCTGTCCCGTCATATTTCATTATCGTATTCTTAAGTCTGTAAACAGTTGTGGGTGGTAGATGTGCTTTGTATATGTGTTTTAGCCGGCTGTACGGTTGTGACGTGTTTTGTTATCCCTATGTATAGTGGCGGTCTTGTCGGTTTGCCTATTATATTATGTTGGCTAGTTATGACTCCCCAAGAGGCAGGTACATTCGTGTGTAAAGACAGCCTTGTCGGCTTGCCTATTTTGACATGTGTTATGATTGCGGTGTTATGCTGCCAAAATTCATATTCCCTCAGTATGAGTCTGATTATATGTGACAAGGTAGTATAAGGGTGTCCAATTAGGGCACCGGGTCGCGGCCCGTTGGGACGGGTCGTGACAGGGTCGATATGTCTTCCTGCAAACCATCTCCTACACTAGTGGACACGAAAGCAAAATTCAGTACCTCTTCAGGTAATCCTTATCATGATCCAACTGAGTATCGTAGTCTTGTCGGCGCCTTACATTATTTGACTTTTACAAGACCAGATATTTCCTATGCAGTTCAACAATTGTGCTTATTTATGCACGATCCAAGAACCCAACATATTTTCGCATTGAAACAAATCATTCGCTATGTTCAGGGCACTCTCGAATTCGGCCTTCACATTTACCCCTCTTCGATTAGTAAGCTCATTTCATACACTGACACATACTGGGGTGGATGTCCGGACACTAGACGATCAATATCTAGTTATTTTGTGTCACGACCCGACCCGACGGGCCGCGACTAAACGCCCTAATGACGCCATTATACTAACCTATCATACATAATCCAACTAACACTTAAGGAAAATATGAAATTCGGCAGCATAACGCCGCAACAATAACATATGCCAGAATAGGCAAGCCGACAAGGCTGCCTTTACACAATAATGCACCTGCCTCCTGGGGAGTCACAACTAGCCAACATAATACAGGCAAGCCGACAAGGTTGCCGACAATTAGTATCACGTATACACGGGAACATCCCAACATAGAGTACAACAATATGGCTGACCAATACAGATTTATAACCCTACATAAGTACAATCCACAACTGTCTACAGACCTCTATGTGAAGGATAACGACATATGACGGGACAGGGTCCCGTCGTGCCCATAAATATACATAAGTCTAAAAAGAGGTTCTGTACCAAAATGGCTAAGCTCTGAATCAAAAGAGCTCTCCAAACAGCTAAACGGAGTCCTAGACTGGTGGATCACCAAACTGAACACATGTTCCTACGGGCATGAACGCAGCCCCGGAAAAGGGGCCGATTGAAATAATGTACTGAGTATGTAAAACATGAAATCTTGTAGAATGAGATCATAATCGCCAATAGATAATGTAGACATGTAAGATTATCAAATACCAATCTAATTGCCATAAAAATAGAGAATCATATCAAGAATCATGAATACTTATCCATATACTCATCATATATATATATATATATATATATATATATATATATATATATCTACTGTCATGAGTATCTATACCCGCATCATGGATGCATGTCCATGGAATCATATCTACTGTCATGGGTATCTATACCCGCATCATGGATACATATCCATGGAATCATATCTACTGTCATGTGTATCTATACCCGCATCATGGATACATATCCATGGAGTCATATCTACTATCATGTAAGGTATAATGCCCGTCTCATTCTGGGACGCGATAAAGTCATATAATCATATTAGCACTAATAGAATATCCTGAGTTGTTTTACACATATCAAATCATCACTCGTCTCTCAATGGAATAGATAAAAGGCGCTATCATATTATGTATCATTTTTAAACATCATTTAGAAACTCGATAAAATCATTAAAATAAACTTTTACTACAGACATCAAAGGCACTACTTATAACTCGTATTATTAGGAATTAGACTGTATAGAAATCATGTATGTCCGTCGTACGTTCATTTCATATAAATCATGCCAAAGAAAGAAGGAAGAGTTTCACATACCTTTTAGTCGAACTAGTCAACTCACTATTAGAATACGTCTCATCTAGTACTTCAACCTATAATAATGGTAACATATCCATTAACCTTATGATTTCCAACATTCATAATTATTGAATGATAACTCGTTTTCTTTTCTATAAAAAATTTGGACAGCATTTCCCCTATTTATGTGCGCATCCACAACTTACAAATAAAGTCAGCAACACTAATAACAAGTCATAACTTAAGAATATAACCCAAACACTCCATATACTTGGTATACACCTTCCCTATACATTCTTTCTTTTTATATTTATGGAGTAAAACCAAAACAGCAACCAAGGTGATTAATACACCTATTTATCATGTTCATCCAACCCTTAATCCATATTAAAATAGTCCATTAACACAGCCCACACTTCAATCAACAACGAGAGGAAAATGTGAAGCTTTTCTACACATTTTCATACCTTTATTCATTTAGGACATACGCTAGCAATTACCACATTGTTCATGCATCTTCTTAATAAAATTTCCAGCATTTTTAACTTAACAAAATCAGCCTCTAAAGCCATAAATTTTCCAACAAAACAGCTCTTAACTACAACGCGACAATGTCCAACAATTTCTTAGATGTTATGGTTCAAGAACACACTACCTTAGCTCTTCTTTCCACTCCTTAACATCCAATTCATATTTCAACACTTTCATAATCAAACAACTTTCAATATCAAGATTTCCTTTAATATCAACATTCAATTAGTGACAACGATAACAACAACAACAATTAAATTCAATATACTAAAATCAGTCCCAAATTCGGCCAAATCACCCAAATAGTCACATATATTGCCTTAATTCCAAGTTTTCTCTTAACACAATTTCATTCCTTAATTTACAACATCATGCAACTTCATTTAAAGTATAAAAAGAAGAATTTTTACCTTAAATTTAAGCCAAAACAGTCCCGAAAATCTGTCCAGCAGTCCGCGATTTCCGCGCCTCATTCTCGCCATTTTTATCATTCTCTTCAACTCTAAATGACATGCATGTATTCTATAAGCTTACTCCATCATTCTTGTATGTTTTTCATCCCTAATTTCGTCTCAAACACCAACGTTTTGGGGCATGAACTCTCGGCCAGAACCCAGCGAAATTGGCCACTGTTTTTGTGGTGTTTCTTGGTTAGAAATTGGTAGAATGATTTAACCTTGGAAGAGAAATTAAAAAGCCTCAATTTGGCCTAAAATATGGATGGAAATCGGCTACTATAGAGAGGAGGAAGGAGAGAAAGAAAGTTTGAAAAAAATGGAGTCTTGAATGGGAGATGAAGGGTTATAATGTTAAGGCCAAATCTGAAAATATTATTTACACCTTGGTCCAATATCTTAATGGTCTACTTAAATTAATCCCTCAAGTAATATTTAAATCTTTGATCCCACTTCTTCTAATTCTCGAAAATTTTATAAGGCCTCGTATTCTCAATGTCATAATTCTTATAATACGACACTAGCCCATAACGGAAATATACAACTTGTTATTGCTAGTCTCCGACGTCACATACTAATTTCTGTATTAGCATAAATAATTACACTTTATACCCAATATTCGAATCTTAATTCTTAATGACGTTCTTAATTATCGTCTTAAACTTACGAGGTGTAACATCCTTCCCCTCTTAGAAACATTCATCCTCGAATGTTCATAATATGTCTTATGCTATAGAAATTTCGGCAGAGTCTCCTTTATAACTATGTCTATCCACCTATATTCCGCAACCAACAGATGTCTCACAGGGCCACAATATACACATATACAATTCACCAATTATTATAATCAAATAAGGGATCGAGTTGAATTTACCTGTAGACCTAGGGAACAATTGAGGATACTTCTTCTGCGTACGAGGTAAGCCTGTAATGAAATTCATATTAATCACTTCCCACTTAACTATCTTACTTACTAGTCTTAGCCTGTAACCTTCAAACATCTGCATTATCTGAGGAAGGTACTTTAGAATATTTTGTTGCCATAAAAATATGAGTTTGCACATCTTATAGATAATCATATTGATCTCATATATCGCCATGTGGATAGTCATCTGCCTTAATGCAACACTATATTTCCCCACTTGTATTTTAAACTCCCATAATCTCTAGAAGAAGAATGAAATCTTAAAAGGTAATCCTGGTATCCATATATTCTAAAAAAAACATCAGATTTGTGTGATTTCCTTCTTAACAACTCCCATGCACTTCCTACTGTAAATTTACTTGAAAGTGTCATTATCTACCATGACATTTCACATCCTTCTGTTAATTTATGCAATTCTAATTCTTATGTGATATGATCCACCATATCCCTAGAAAATAGCTGTTGCAAATTCTACAAATCCCATCTCACATCTATCATAAGTTCCTTCACATCTTGAATACTCTCATCCACCGTGTATTTTTTTGCAGGAACACTATAATACAAAGCTTCTAGTTTTTTTTCAACCCAGAAATTAGCAGTTCCACTCCTTGGCTCCTACCACATCTCCTGCTCTATGCCATCTCTAGCTTCCAACATCATTTTCCATACACGAGAGCATCATTTCTATTGTACATTTAGAGAATAACGTCTTTTGCAATATTTAATCCACATAAAATTATCTCACAATCTGGTAGATGCTTGGAATTTCACTAGAGTTTAGCACATAAGGCTTTGTAGCTAATAATAGATGGATTAGCATACTTTAAAGAACAATGGTTATCAAAGTAGATTTTTCTTCAAATACTAGTAATCTTCACTTCCAGACTTGTAATTTATTCCTCACCTTCTTCATCAAATTATTGTAATCCTCTTTCCTTTTCCTTGCCTGAGGTATGAAATAAATTTACCCCTCAGTTCTATTGTATTCCCCTTCCACTCTATAATTGGCTCGCCTGGAAACTGATATCGAACTAACTTCTCTCTACAATCGACGTTAGAAAAACAAGAAGTCAACCAATCCATACCCATAATAATCATCAAAGTCAGTCATGTTTAACTCTTATCAAATATTCTATAGTATGACGACTATGTATAGTCACCGAGCAATTTCGAACAGAAGTTGAATGTTAGTTCTGCTGGTGCTGGTGTTGGTTAAGAAGTTGCTGAGATTGTTATTGGGACTGTGTTGGTGAATTATTTTGTATTGATTAAAATTGATAAGTGTTGGTGTTGTTTTGAAGCAGATGAGATGTTTCAGTCGTTAGAGTCGTTGTTGTTGTGTTAGTTTCTATTCGTGTGTTGGTATACAACAGTCGTAAGGAATCGAAGCAGCCTGTTGTGAAACAGCAGGCAACATGATGCCCAATTATGTGGCAATAAATTTCTACATGAGAATTGATTGAAGGATCGAGGAGTTCTTAGCGACAAATAGACTAAGAATTGAGGGATACTTCGTCGAAGACAATATGTATTGAGTTGAAGCTCAATTCAAAGAGTTATTCATAGGTCGATCAAGTGTTAGATCGCCTGTTTTTACATGTGTAGCTCAGGATAGGAGAATCGAAGGATTTCTAGCCGGAATTGGACTAGAAATTGAGGGAGACCCCGCTGCATATCCGAGCTTATTATGATATCTTGTGTGATGAGAATCGAGGGATTCTCTAGTCCAAGCGAGACTATATAATGAGGGATTCTTGCCGCTTATTAATATAGCTTGCGTGATGAGAATCGAGAGAATCTCTAGTCCGAATGAGACTAGAGAACGAGGGGTTCTTGCCGTGGGTTTTGCATAAGGAGAATCGAAAGATTCTCTAGTCCGAGTGAGACTATAGAACGAGGGGTTCTTCATCATTACTGCTGGCAAAATGAATCCAGTGGTTATTATGTCGAATTAAGGACAGTAACTGAGAGATTCAACTTGTAAAAGCGCCGCACTGTTGGCGATGTTGCGGATCGCGCCGCTATTATTATCGATGTTGGTGTTGCGGTACCGCTGCTCACCGTGATATTCTTGGTGTAGCTGCTGTTATTATTAAAACTTGCTGGAATTAATATGCAGTTCTGAAAAATGTGAGAACTGATGGATTCTGAAAATGAAAGAAAAACAAATCTGAGTACTGCTCAGACCATGCTGCTGGTGTTTTGGCTCCTGCAGATGATGTTGTTGGTGCTGGTATGGCTGGTGATATCATGGTCGATAAGGTGGATAATGTGGCAGTGGCTGCTGGTTGTGTTACTGCTGCTTCTCATGATTCTAGTATTGCAGCTTTTACGCTGGTTGTTAATGCCATGCTCGCCATCGATGTTGTTAAAAATGCCGCTGAGATATCGTCACGCCTTAATAAATCGTCGCTAGTTCCTCGGTGTATGGGTCACGGGCGCTTGTTTCTTTGAAATCGAGTCTGGGATTTTCATATGGATGAATGGTTGAGTATTTTTAATGTAAAACTTAGACACATGAGAGAAGACATTGAATCACTCGTATGCTGACTTGGATCTGCTGCACCACCTGATTATGCTACATTGTGACATCTTTGAAGATTTTCCAGTTTCTTGCTTGTCATATCAGCTTGTGTGAACTGAATCTCCAACCAACTGAATATAGTGCTCCATATTCCCCTGGACCAATGACATGTAACAAACAAATGGTGATGGGCAAGTTAATTACGAGAAGTTTGTCTACATGATGTTTGCCAAGTGATGGCTTAACATTCTCTTAGCTAATATGTATTTTGGTTGAGAAAGCTCTTTTGGAGTCTTATGCTAGTGTTGGTGGATTGGATGCTCAAATTCAGGAGATTAAAGAAGTTGTTGAGCTCCCTTTGACTCACCCTGAGCTGTATGAAGATATTACTGGAACAGCTACTATTATTGCTGATGTTTGCTGCTTGTATTTTATCCTGCTGCAGGACTAATTTTTTGTGTCTGTTTCAGCTGAAGTTGCTTACTGATGTTGGTTTTGCTATTGCTTCCAACTTCCAAGCTAGGACTGAATCTCTGTTTTCAGTTCCTAGCTTGAGGGGGGATGTTGAGATATTCATTAGTGTATAGTTAGTATGCATATATTATACACATAGTTTTTACTTAGTAGTATACATATACAATGTTAGTCTAGTAGTGGTTATTTCTGTAATGGTCATTTCTGCAAATTAGTTATTATAAGTAGTTGCAATAATTGTAATATTCATTTTGAGTAGAAATAATATAGAATCACTTATTTGAACTTCTTTTCTCAATTATTTGAACTTGTTATCTATGCTCGATCCCAGTCTCTTACAGACTTTAACAACTTTCATATATGACCTAGAAATATTCAAAAGACAGAATATCTCGGGCTTTTAAAATTTGACGTGTTTTATTTGATGCATATTTGAATTATTTTTTATGATTCCTTTCTATTGGAGCCTGTACCCTAAGGATCAGTCGAGGGAGAAGAGAGACCCTATTCGCCTAATGTAAGTTACTTTAGGTCGGACTGTATGAGGCACAGGAGGTCAAATTTCGATTGTTGTGAAAGTTACTGAATGAATATATTTTATTCTAATTCGATCTAAGAAGAAAAAAATCACGCTATGTAGATTTGAACCTACGACATCGGGTTTTGGAGACCCACGTTCTACCGAACCGAACTTCTCAAGTTGGATGTCACTTCCCTCTCGATTAGGTCTTTTTTTTCCATTTACCTCTTGTAGCTTGATATTCTTGTGGCAATCCCCCCCTCCCTCATTTCCTATACGATTAAAGTGGTAAAAGTTGTGAATAATATACGCTCTATTTTAGACGTATGAATTTGAAAAATCAGCTTCTAATTAAGTGGGATATTGTCTAACCGTTAATTGCCACGTAATTGTATGCAGTGATTTATTTGTTCCAAATAAGTATCTCTTCTTGTTTCTTCTTAATAAATAAAACATATTTTATTGCAACTTTATTTTTTATATCTTCTTTAGATACAATGACTTTGTTTAAACTGTATATTTCTTCTTTTTCGAGCTAAGTTTGTAATTTTAACTACCTATTTTTTTATTTCTTCTATAGATGCAATGAAATTTATTTCAACTGCATTATTTTTGGAGCCAAATATATTTGTCTGAAACTCCATTACTGTTACGTGCCTTTAAGAATTTCTGTGATGCAAGTATAAAAGGTAAAAGAAAAAAATGAATTAGCTCATTAATTCAAAATTTTAGTTGCACCTCAGTAGTTCAGTTATACATCACATTACTATCATGAGGTAGAGTTGGGTCACCAATATATTAATTTACATGACACCCTTATTTATAGTATGTTTAATAATATTGAAGATTTTATTTGCTCAATCGAAATCTGAAGGACTAAAAGACACTGACCCAACGGAAGGCCGGAAGAAAACTGCCTGATTGACAATGAGTAGAAAACTTCCTATGCGACTCACTTTTTCAATTGAGATAATGATAGCTTGGGGAAAACAAACATATATGCCAGTAAAAATTAATGGACAAACATGTCTATGAATGAGTAATAGACAACACAGGAGTTGAAAGAGAAGATGCTCCAAAAAGAAATAACATAACAGCTTTATTTGTAGAAAATGAGGATTTCATTGGACGATCAACACAATATATATTTGTATGCAGTTAGTAGTAATAGTATCTTCCTGATGGCCCATCGATCGAGTCCAGTATATGCTGTCTACTTCGTGCTGCAATCTGAGATTCAATTTGAGCTGCTATAAGTTGCTCATGAGCATCACTAACTGCATTTATCATCTCCACTGTTGAATTTGCATTTGGATAATTTCGATTTAAATTTCTCTGCTGTGATGTCGGGAGAGCGTCAGCATCAGCTTCAGGACATGCACACTGCAAGTGCGATACGAAATCACAATTAGCGCAATAGTACAACCCTTCGTCCCTGTGCATTATTATGTTGCAGATATCACAAGCAAATACGGCGTCCGTATCTTCGTAAGGAGAACCCAAGCAGAGCTTTAATTCATGTGGGTGTTTGTCAATAAGTATTGTCCTTGGATTTTTGAGTTCCTCTTCTTCTTTCTCATCCTCGTCCTCTTCCTCCTCGTCCTCGTCCTCCTCATCCTCTTCTTCTTCTTCCGCTTCCTCTTCCCCTTCCTCTTCCTCTTCCTCTTCCTCTTCTTGATTGGCTTCTTGTATCTTGATTGGCTCTTCCTCTGTTTTCATGATTACTACTGGATTTGCTCTTGGTTTGTTAACCAGCAGTTTCCGTTCTTGTTGGCTGACAGATTTTGAAATGGCACATTCGGGATGTGTTCCAAAATCACAATCAGCACAATAATACAACCAGTAATTAAGATCTACATTGTCCTGACAGAGATCACAGACAAAGACGGTGCTTTCATCAGCCTCATCATCAAAAGGGGAATCAAAGTTGAGCTCAAGTTCATGACGGTGCTGGGGAAGGACAACAGTTTGGGGCAAAAGGGCACATTGCATGTGGATATCAAAGTCGCAACGGGCACAGCTAAAACTAAAGCCATTGCCAGTAGAGCCACAAGCCTTGCAAGTATAGGAACAACTCGTGTAAGTCGGAACTGGGAGAAGGGTCAGGTGGTGCGAAGGATGAGATGAATGATCGAGAAAACGAGGAGCGTTGAGGCAGTTTTCATGGAGGAAATATTGGCAACTATTGCAGCCATAGAAATTAGGCTTATTAGTATTGATGTTTGGTTGCTTACAAGCATTGCAGGTGAGAGTTTCAACTAGTGCTGGATTGACAATTAGTTTCAAGATGTGGGGGTGGCTGAAGTGTTGTTTACCTTGACATGTCCGTTTTTCTCTTCCCATTTTCTTTGTAACTTCCGCTTGTCAACAATTGGAGATGGATATATTTTTACTAGAGTTAATTGATTCATATTCGTATTTATAGCTACTCTATTTAACTTAGTAGTATAATACTAATAAGTTGGTAATGTAGTTTCCTTTAACGACTTTTCATTTTTGTTAATATCTTTAGTAAGTCGTCTCCAACAACTTGGCTAATTGATATTCAAAAGTATATTCAGCATATTGACTGACTCATAAACAACGGGGCTGAAGCGTCGACCTTGTGCTCGTAGACTTTCATAAAGAAGCCTTATTTGTCTTCTTATTCTCAATCTGAGTTGCTTTTTAGAGACCAGTTCCAAATTACACCTAATATAATTTACACCAGTTCTGGTTGCTTATACCATTTTGTTGAATTTTCAATTGATTTGGCTCTATATCTTTATGCCCCTTCCCATAGTTCCACGGCGTAGTAGAGGGGAATGTTCCACGGAGGGCGGTTTTCTGTATTAAGTTAATTACAATTAGCAAGGTTTTATGATATTAGGAGTGTTAGTTTAATTTCTCTTTATCTCTTAAATCAGAAAGTCTTGCAGCTTTTATATCGTTAGTGCAAAGAACTTAAAGGTTTATCAAATTTTCTTCTTTCACAATCAATTACTCCCTTAATTACGCATATATTTTATTAAGTTCTTAATTAGACCCTTCAACATTTTACTCATAGACAAAAGCTTTAGGCTCGTCAGTCATCGCCACAAGTTTTACGTATGAGGAATATTAATGAGAAAAAAAATCACGCTTAGCTCTATAATTGACTTTATATGTAGTAGTGTGTAATATAAATAGAAAGTCATATCCACCATAACTTTGGAAAAATGATGACTTTGGAAACAGTGGTTGAACCAGCAAGTAAATTCTAATGGTGCAGAGATGTTTTTGTGCAACCAAAAAAAAATTTGATCGAATAAAATTAAAACGCACCGTTTCATCCAAAACGACATCGTTTTGATCGAAAATTTCTAAAAAACTGGTGGTGCAGTTGCACCACTTTGCTTCACGTATCGTTTTGATCGAAAATTTCCAAAAAACTGGTGGTGCAGTTGCACCACCTTGCTTCACGTGGCTCCGCCACTGCTTGGGAAGTCAATTTTGTATTGAGGTTTATGAAAACCGTAACAGTTCACTATTAAGACTTTTTGCTCGATTTAGTAAATTGGCCTTTAATTTGGTCATTCGTCATTATACTGCTGATTAATACAAATTCATTTAGACTGGCATGTTCAAATATGTTTCATTCTTGGTTGAAATGACAGCACTCTCATCACCTAATTCATTTAGACTACCCATCGTATACTCCATTTCTTTAATTAGCTTTTGTGATTTCACCGTCATTATTTATGCAAATGCAAAATTGCACATTTAATCCTTGAGCTATAGGGCTAGTGCATTTTAAGTCCTAGCCTCAATTGTTGTGCGCAAGGTAATCTTCAATTAAGCCTCAAAAGTTCATGATGATGGTGCTGGGGAAGGACAACAGTTTGGGGCAAAAGGGCACATTGCATGTGGATATCGAATTCACAACCGGCACAGCTAAAGCTAAAGCCATTGCCATCAGAGCCACAAGCGTTGCAAGTATAGGAACGACTTGAGTAAGTCGGGACTGAGAGAAGGGTCAAGTGGTGGGATGGATGAGATGAATGATCGAGAAAACGAGGAGCGTTGAGGCAGTTCATGGAGGAAATATTGGCAACTATTGCAGCCATAGGAATTAAGCTTATTACTACTGTTTGGTTGCTCACAAGCATTGCAAGTGTGTTTCAGCTAGATTAACAATTAGTTTCAAGATATGGGGGTGGCTGAAGTGTTGTTTACCTTGACATGTCCGTTTCTCTTTTCCCATTAATTTTGCTTGTAACTTCCTTAGCAATCAATAAGCTAAGGGGGTGCGTGTACAATGGATATACTACACGAAATCAAGCAAGTTCAATGATCAGACTAACTTATTAGTCTACTGTGGTTTTGGGTACATCTAAGTGATATGAGTAGCATGATAAATATAAAAATCTTGGCAAGTTGGTGACGAGAAAGTCAAATATTGAAGTTCATGGAATTTACGTTTGTAGAAAATTTTACAGGATATAATGAGTTGTCCTAAGAGGAGCCTTGAGTAACTGATAAAGTTGGTGTCATGTGACTAGTAGGTCATGAGTTCAAGCCGTGAAAATAGTCTCCTGCATGGTCTGACCCTTACCAGGATCCCGCACATAGCGGAAACTTAGTGCACCGGGCTACCTTTTTTTTTAATAAATTGACTGATGACCTGTCATTGTCGTGTTGCAGATTTGAGTATCTGATAGGAGTATTTCACAAGGGTATTGACTATAGACTATAGAGTGATCAAAAATCTAAGATTGAACATAGACTGGACTTTGATTGGATCAACTTGTGCCATATTTGCTATAGCAAGTTGCTTAATTAATTGAACCTACGTGCTACTGTTTTCGAGCAACTTTTACACCTGGTCTAGAAATACTTAGGGTTATCTTTCTAATCTGACTTTCACCACCCAAATCTTACAAACTCTGTACCCTAACCACAATTTGAGCACCAAACACCACAACAAATTGAATTTGTAAACTCACAATTTTCAAATTCAACCTTGAATATATGAACTCAAAAGTTTCAACAATGGATGAAATCTACTTTTTACGAATTGTGTATATAAATACGTTATACTGGGTAAGGAAGGAAGAAGTTGGCTAAATGGTAACCTATTAACACCTGAATAGACTGTAAAAATCTCCTCCTTTAAATTACACATTTTTTCATTAAACTTCCACAATTTACTTACGCTTACGCTTGACGCCCCAACTGACTTCGGGACTTTTTTGCTTTTTGCCTTGGGTAATACGGGCAGTTGAAGAACCTTGACCCTGTTATTAGAGAAAAAAAGCAAAGAATCACTTTGATAATTCAAATAACAAACTTGAACCATATAAAAGGCAGGGAGACTTCAAAGGGCGATGAACTTGATGCAAAGATTGCTAGTTAATTAGTTCCACATAATTACTGATGAATTTTACAGAAACTACGAAATTTAGCTAAGTTTTATCGAATTTTCACATAAACTTTGAAATTGTAGCTGAATTATATTGAATGGTCACAGTAGATACAATGAGAGAAGGAATTTGAGTTAAGAAACTCCTTCATTCAGCATAGATTCCAAAAATCCTAAGTCAAGAAGCTACAAAAGATATCTATGCGCTTACACGAAAACATCGACGTTTGGAAGCCTAAACCCTATTTACATTGGCAACATGATCCCAGGTAGCAAGCATTCCACAATAAGGTCAATCATGGTCTGAGTTTAATTGATACCGCATAAGTAAACCTGAAGTAATCAACGATCTTCCTTTTTGAGAAGTGACAATTTGTATTCATTGTTCACAACTACTCCTCAGTCCCTAACAAGTTCGGATCTTCTATATGAATCCTCCCTATTCCATTTAAGCTCAACTCATGTCATCATCACACTAAATAAAAATAAAAGTATAAGTTAAATATATGTAAATAAATGAAATAATAATAATATTAGAAGTCCTCTAACAAACTAAGACCTATTCCTAACTAGAAAATATCACCTATATGAATCATTTTCCCCCATGTGTCATATTTTTGGCTAAGTCTGCATTGATGTCGTCATCACAATTCGTGATTATTGTTCAACATAGAAAAAGAAAATTAGCAAAATAGAAAAGAAAATAAAAGAAAGAAAAACATAACGGAAGGGTTAATCAGCATATGAAACAATATACACATAACATGATAACAAGTGAGTCATGGAATGTTTTTCCTGTTATAACCATACCTTAACCCGTGCTTCTTTAAGAAATCTTATTTTTCTCATGACAGATGGCAGTCCATAGATAGACATAAATGCACTCTTTGTGTGCTTTTAAATGGCAGCATAGCATGAGTAAATCGTCAATTGGATGTTGACTCAGTAATATTATGTGTTCGCGCCATTAGTTGGTTACTTAATATGTAACAGTTACTTATGCGCACACAGCAATGCGTTGAAGCGAAGATTGTGAATGGAAAAAGAGATTGGAGCTCAATAGATCACCATGATGAGACTCAAAATCCCACTAAATCAAAGATCAGGAGCATGGTAGAAAAGGAAGAATACCTGTTGCATTCCGACCATTAAAGTAGCCACCATTTGATCTTGGATCCTTTTGTCTATTTCTACTCGCATTTGTCTACGCTCCTCTTCCATCTGAGCTTCAAACCTTTTGTCCATTTCAGCTCGCATTTGTTCACGTTCCTCTTGCAACTTCCGATCCATGTCAGCTAGCATCTCTTGACGCACACTTTCTATTGCAGAAGACAGGTTAGATCCGAACTTTGCAAGTTGCATGCGGCTCTTTTTGAGAGGCTTCTTTCCATAACCTTTTCCACGAACATAGCCTGTTCTCTCGCCAAGTACAGTAGCTAAAATCTCATCTCCGGTCATTGGATTCTCGTTTTCCTCATATTGTTGTTGAGCCACAAGTTCCTGGATCTGGCCCTGCAGTTATGCAAAACCATTTATACTAACATATGATTAAAAAGGGCAGCCCGGTGCACTAAACTCCCGCTATGCGCGGGGTCCGGGGAAGGGCGGACCACAAGGGTCTATTGTACGCAGCTTTACCTTGCATTTCTACAAGGTTGTTTCCACGGCTTGAACCAATGACCTCCTGGTCACATGGTGATAACAAATATAAAAAAAATAACAAGCCAATGAATATGGAAAATTACGTAAACTCGTTGAGATTGTTGATCTGACCACAACAGTTCTCCTTTATCATTCCTACGCGTATGTTGGAGCTCCCAGACACGATCTGGTTGTGCCTTTTCTCCAGTAAGAGGATCTCTCTACAATATATTTCAGATGAGGAGAACACATGTGAGCACATAAAATGACATAAATTAAAAACAAAACGATGGTTGGAATAAATGTATTTTCACCGTAGATTCCTCTACTTCTGCAAAAGACTTTGAACCACATGAATGCTTTGTTGTTTGCTTTTTCCTGTTTTTTTTATTTCTCTCGCTTTTAGCCTGCAAGTCAAATAGATGAAGACACCAATATTCAAATGATAATTTATCAAACATCCTTTTATCAAGTTACCTTGAATGCCTCACTTCCAAAATATTGTATCAGAAATTCCCAATCCTCAGGCATAACATCTTTTGGCAGATGGGACAGTCTCTCCTCATCAGTATTATAACGCGAGTACTCAGCATGCAACCGAGTCTTCCACGTTCTGAAAAGCCTTTTCATAGTGCTGGCCACAAAACCTTGCAATACATGCTCTCCCCTACCACCACCAACTTCAAATTTTTCCTGGAAACACATATGTAAAGTTATACTCCCTCTGTGCCAATTTATGCGACATTCTTTTCTTTTTCGTCCGTCCCAAAAGGAATGACGAATTTCTATATTTAGCAGTGTCCTAAAAAACGGCCTGGGCGGCCGCCTAGGCGCTAGGCGCCCCCAGACCGTCCCGCCTAGGCCCCCGCCTAGGCGCTAGGCGCCCACTCCCCGCCCTGGTCACGCCTAGCGTTTTTTAGAACATTGATATTTAGTATCATTTAACTTTAAATTTCTCATTTTAACCTTAATGAGATTATTTATAGCCCCAAAAATATGTATGGCTTGTTTTAAACCACAAGTTACAAAATTCCTTTCATTCTTAAACTTCGTGCCCAGTCAACACCATGACATAAATTTGGGACGGATGGAGACATGGAGTAACTGTTTTTTCTTTTTTGAGAAGGTAAGATGATTTTAAGTAAACTAGCACAAGGGAAGTTATAACTGTTATACTAGCAACATAAATAATGCAAGATATCTAAACATCAAATATTGACAGCAATGTATTACCTTCACCTTCAGCCACATCGTTTCTCCGTGTTTTGCAAAAATTGTTTCCCACTCACCATCTCTAAAAGAGATAGTGGTCCTCATGATCAAACCACAATAATTGACAATATCTCTAGCCCCGGGACCTACAGCTCTATCAATGTCACATGGAATATGAACTGTGATTTTGCTACCATACATAGTTTTCATATCCAAGTGTATGGATCTATATTTTCCCCTGCCTTTCTTAGATTTGCTGCAAGAAACTATGAAGCAAGAAATATAGGAAATAAGAAGATTTACAGGAAGAGATACTATATAGATTACAAAAGAGAATGGGAAACCAACTGGAAAAGATTAAAAAAATTGACTTCTTTATGTCTAAACCAAATGATAGTACTTATTTTTGCTTGAATCATTTCCAGTGCAGCAGTATGCATCTGAAATTGGTCATAAGCTATAGTGTGCTACCAACCTAAGTTGCACGGACTCGGATGCGGGTGTCCAACACGGGTGCGAATCTAGAGATTGGATCCTTCATGATCTAAATTTTAAGATTCAGGGTTACGGTGCATGAATTCGCTAAAAATAATTCAAATATCTAAAACAAAGTTATAAAAATATGCCTAACTTATGGTGGACTATTTGGAAGGAAGGAAATGAAAGAATTTTTCAGAGCAAGTTTGAATCTATAACTATTATTAAGTACATATGCACCTTCTTACTGTTTTTTTGGGTGTCACGTGGCTATTGGCCATGATAGACTTCTTGAGTTCATTGCACATTCAACATGTAAATATCTTTGAAACACCTTCTCGTTGCAGACTTTTTAATACAAATATCTTTTAACGACAAACAGAGCATATACCTGAGCCGAGGGTCTCTCGGAAACAACACTCTACCTACCAAGGTAGAGGTAAGGTCTGCGTACATTCTACCTTCTCCAGACCCCACGTTGTGGGATTTCACTGGGTATGTTGTTGTTGTTTTATTTTGATTTCAGAAATCATCGTATCTGTCTCAAATTTCTCTATCGATTTTAGTCAAAGTACCCAAAATCGATTGACCAGATCCGGTATGGATCCCCCACCCACGTCGTGTCGACACGGGTGCAGCACCCAAAGTGAAGAGTTCAAGCGACTTAGCTACCAGCTGAGAAAGGAAAAACATATTATTGACACCTTTCAGAACAACTTCAAAGCAATCCAACGGAGATATGGCTGGAAAGAGTTATAGGAGATCTTGAGGGAATACTTTCTAGGGATGGTGTTCTCGTGTAAGCCTGTAAGGGATAGTGATATATCCAGATATCCTTTAGTTTAACAGTTACCACAATTTCAACAAAATGATGACTCAAATATATAGTTCCTTTACATGGTTCTCCTTACGATAGAAATGGTGTATAAGCTCATTCTGTTGACAGCAAATACCAAGAAGAAACCTGCTTATTACAAGAAATTAAGCTTTATGCCAGCACACCACATGAGTAGATTACAGCATCAAGAAGCACAAATTTCGGAGAAGATATTGCTAACTTCTTTGTCATTATGTGAATGCTAAGTCTAAAGATATAGATGGACAACCTGAGAAGGAACCAATCTTACTTGATGGCTATTTGGCAATGATTAAGAGATCTTAACTCTTGCAATAATTTTGAGGAGAACCTTCAGTTGTTTAATTAGCTAGGCTTCTGTTACTATCCACTGATACCTTTTTTTGAGAATAAAAATAAAATAAAAAGGTTATCACTTGGGTAGTAAGAAGCCTAGCTAACTAGCATGTCTATCTTTTTGTAACTTCAAAACTATTGCACACAAGCTTTGGTAGGTAGCTCCCTGGTTTTTCCAGCAGCATCGTCAATATCTCTGAAAATATATTGGATGTGGTAGTTTGGCAGAATCCCAATGTTATCATTTCGAGGCCTGACCCATCCTACCCCAGATTCCATTGCATCTATTTATGTCTGTATTGCATTGTCATGATAGATATTCAAGTATTGTCTCATAACAGAACAAAAGTCACCCATGCCAATTACTGAGGCTATGCAAGATGATGATGAAGATGAAAACTTACACATAAGAAATTAGATCTAAATCCATGCGACACTTACATAGGTACAGTATAAGTAAATGAGGTTATGTACATTATTACATTTAAATGTGGACCCATTATTCACCAAGTTTCGAACCGCGAGCCACTGGCTCGCGTGAATTTCTCAGTTATCAAAAAAATATAGGTACATTATAACGTTATACAGCCTTGAAGATTCTCGAAGAAATGAAAGATAAAAAGAGAGTGCATCATCTCATTAAAACAGATTATTAATAACTGAACAACAATAGAAGTACATAATAGACCCTACAAATTGGACAAGAGCTTCGAGAAAACAACAGAATACAAAAATCAAGCTACAGGAATCTGTCTTTGAAAAAACTAAATGAACGATACAAGTTAAATTGCATAAACAATTTTCCGAAGTACATAAAAGGAGGGAAAGGAACCACTTAGAAGTACAGAAATGCAAGAAAACTAACCTTCACCGCTATTTAAATTCTCTGAAGAGGGATGTACACTTCCTTCCATATTCCTTGATAATTGTGACCCTGGCAATGGTCTTTGACTTGTTTCAGGGCTCCTTAAGTCTGGAGAAGTCCACTGAGTTACTTCAGGAATCCCTGTTGGTTGTGCTTGTGGCTGAGATGCTTGATCAAGTGTAGGTCTATGTGGTGGATTAATATCTATGGATGACACCACTGCAAAATTATCACGTACTCCTTCAATATTACCACGGCCCCTTCCACCTCGCCGACCTCTACCTCGTGCAAATCTTGCCATTCCTGCAACATCGCATAAAAAGTATAAATAAAGATTCAAATTTTGATATAGTATTGAAAGCATAAAAATATAAAATAATCAGATGTGGAGCCCAAGGACGCGTAATGTGCCTTATACTAAGAACCCAATAATCAGACAGCAGAAACAGTAAGGCTAAAAACATTGACAAACAAAAGTTAAGTCCATCAGAAAATTCATAGCACTAAAACTTAACTGCAAAACCTACAGCCCAATACATTTCTGGCAATTGAGAATGGACAAGTGTATGCCCTGACGCCAAAGTCCTTCCAAGAATGAGGAAAATGGTTCACTGATATGTTGCTCGGACTCTTTAAAATTGTCGACGGGTGCGTGTTGGATCCTCCAAAAGTAGTGCATTTTATTAGGATTCAACACAGGCGCAACAACATTTTTGAAGAGTCCGAGCAAGATACTTACTCTATGTGTAGAAGTAACTGTTCAGTGTGGTGTTTTCAGATTCAAGCTCCTACTAACAGATTAAACGTGATGCTTTACTCAAAAGAACACAAGGTAGCCAGTCGGGTGGGACATAAAACACTTGAGATGAAGACGATTTTCAGAAAGCAAAATTTTGTTTCAACATAATTAATAAGGCAATAAGTAAATTTTAATTGAGAACAGAAGATCAGTGAGATTATGCATGACATAAATGTCTGAGTTGTAGTCATTTAATCACTGAGTTGTGCCTACCAATCATAGATAATCATTCTTCTCCTTCATATTGTCGATCAACTCTGGGATAGACAGTGAATAGAGCTCATCCTTTTTTAGAAAGTCCCAAAAACTTCCTTTTTTGCATTTTTGTATTTCATCAGTTTAAAATATTTTCATGGTTTAGCTAAAAGTTTACTAGTGATATCAAAGATACTTAATTATTCCTACTAAATAGATTTTGAGAGAAGATCATAGCAACCCAATATGCTAGTAAGTAGTAATGGCCCCATAAGGTGAAAACAATTATGCAACATTTTAGCACAGTGACAGCGAAAAGGGTGCTTAATTTCAAGAAGAAGAAAAAAACATGCAAGAAGCAGTTGAAATTTATTGATAATTATTTGTCTCTAGCAAGTAGCAACTAATTGCCTTTTCAATTGGTGACAAATGAGGGTTAGGGTTTCCAAAACAACAAATAAGTATCGCAAGAAACTGCTGAATAACCTATAAGACGAAATTAGATGAATAAAAAAGTTACCTTCTTCACTTCTTGGCTATATTTTATGCTTAAACACAAGCGTTTATGCCCAAATAATAATAATTAAGAGAATTCAGAGAATGAGAAAGCAACCTTTCGAAATCTAATTTGGGGAATTGGGGGTTTATTGGCTTTATTTCATCTCCTATTTTAGAAGAAAAAGGAAAAAGACAGCAATTGGTGGCGACCTTAGTCACCATAAATAGGTTATGTGGCGATTAAAAAGTCGCCTCAAAAGCTTTTCACCCTTAAAAAAATTGACTCTTTGCGGGAAGAAGAATTTGCAAGTTTTAGAAGTGGATAATTTTAGGTATAATATAGGGTTAAGATATTAGCCGTTAGTTGTTTCTTACCTAAATTATCATCAATTAGTTTACAAAATACATTTCTGAATAACTAATATTTGATGTGTGTTTTGCAAACTAGTCGATGATAGATTAGATAAAAAAAAATGAACATTTGATACTTAGATATGTTTTGCAAACTAATTGGTGATAATTTAGATAGAAAATAGATTAAATAATTTAAAAAGAGAATATTGTAAATGAAAAGCTATCAGTTGATGTTGAATCGTAAATCAATGCAGATCATGATAGTTCAAGATTGAGTAATCATGGGTCAAATTTTAATGTTGGGTAATTTATTTGGATTATGAATTTTTTTAGTTTGAAATAATAGTTTTTAATGAAACAGGATGATATCCAAAGAACATTTTTTGGCAAGAATAATATTTCAATAATTTAAGTGAAAGTTGAATGATTTTATTGTTAGGATCTAAAAGTTGTTTCTCTTCGTCCTTTAACATAATTGCACAAGACAATTCATCCTTCTAGTTCCTGAAACTTATATAATTAGTAATAATTAATAAGAGTTGTGGTGGAAATGATTACTCCAATCCTTAACGGTCTTGGAGTTATGAGTAAGGAAAAACTCTTGTTTACGCGACGCGAATTCAAATTAATAGCAACCTCAATGTGAGTACTAAATGTTGTATGAGAAACCAAAAAAAAAAAACTCTTAATCGATGATACAGAGAGAGACCCTTAAGTATGAGTGCTTCGGCTTTTGGACACTTCCAAGTCCTCAATCTCATCTCTCTCTATATATATATATAGTAGTTGGCCTCACTGGTGTTCCAGCACTACAAAAAAAATATGACATACGATTAAAAATTGTAATAGGAAGGGGTGGATGTGGATGTAGATGACGGTTTCTGTAAGTGTCATTGTAGTAACTGTCATAAATAGACGACGGTTTTCACCAACTGTCACAACATATGTGACGGGTATAAACCGTCACAGATTTGCTAGTTGACTTTGACTATTTTTCGATAATTGTTCGTTGACTTTGACTATTTTCCGTTTTTTTTAAAAAAAATCGGGTATTTAAAAATTGTGGCGGTAAAATATTTGAATTTTATTAATTTAATATTTATTTTTGGCGGAAAATTTTTAAATAAATTTTAATTTTAATTTATTTATTTTAAATATAAAATAATTGCGAGAAAAATGATTTTGACGCATTTTTTATTTAATAATTAATTTAATTTAATTAATTGTTTTTTTTTAATTTTCAATAATAGTTAAATTGGTGAAAAAATAGCACATTGTAACTAAAATGTAACTAATTAATCAAATCATTTTAATACACAATATTGAAACATTTACGAATTGTTTTACAAAATAAAATGTTCCCAAATGTAACCAAAACAAAATGTTCCCATAAACGGCCAAAATACAAATATTATCCAACCATCATGAAGGTGGCACAACTTCTGTAGTACGGAAAATATTTGAAAAATGACGCTCACACTCAATCCGGACCTCATCAAGCTCATGCTGTGAAAATACTTATTTTTCATTGTATTGTTAAACACAATAGAGATCAATTAGATTTTTTAATCATAATTAGACCATTCTAATGTGACTACATTCAAATATAATTCAACACTTAGATCAATTATAATACACAGTAGAGATCAATTAAAGTATATATAGACAAGTACATAAACAAAAAATAATTGTAGATACTTACATTTTTTGCAGCATAGATAAATCATTCATGATGTCTTTAATGAAATGCAACAGATATTAACCGCACTCGTATCCATTAGGTTGTTGTGGTACCTTAAATCAAATTTAACTCAAACATTTACTTAACTGAATAAATTTGAACTTACATTACATGCAATTAAAGACTTGAATAAAATGAAGTACCTTAACAATTTTCAGCATTCTAGAAAAAACATCATTTCTCATTATAACCTTTTTGAGATGTGTACATGCGCATGGCGCTATAAAAATGACAAAATATTAGAACAATCTTGTCATCATTCTTGAAATATAATTGACTGATGATATTAAAACAAGTTAGTAAATAATAACAAGTAAATGATACATACTGTGTGATAAATTTTACCAAGTCTTGATGGGAAGCATTATTAAGAGAATCCAAATAGTATACCTCAAATTTAGACACATCAAAAACAGTCAATACCCAATGATTCCTACAAATCATGTATATTCAGTATTTTTCAATCTAATTAAGGGAAAAAGAGACTTTAAATACAACATATAAAGAAAACAGAATTGACATAGTGAGGATTATATGGCATGAAGATATATTGTCCGTCTTTCTCCTTTCAACAAACGATCACATAGACTTGCTGCCCTTTTATCAGGTGGACTGTTTGGTTTACCTTTCGGATTTATATTTGCACACATCAAATCAGGCAGCACAAACCCAAATGGTCGCACTCTTTCTCTTCCCGGCTGGTTGTATTTCTCATGCAATAAGCTAAAATAGTAACATAGCAATAATATTTGCATCAAGAAAATATTTCACAACAAAAGTTAATATTACTGTGATGGCAATTCACAGGGAAAAAAATGTATGTGCTAATAACATGGTAGTTCACAGAAGTTGTTAATATGAAAATTTTATTTTTCTGGGTAGACTAATGTCAAATGCACACATCACACATCACAACAAAACAGAATGTAAAAAAAAACAAATTAAAAGACGTACCAAATGTAAACTTCAATTTGATTAACACCTAACCAATCTATTTTGAGTAATGTCTCGCATTTATCTTTGTCAATATGAGCTTTGACATAGTTTGTGGTCTAAAAAACATAATCATCCACAAGATATGGCACATAATAGTTTGCTGGAAACCTCATATCCACAATGTTCCCAAAAAGAGCAAGCACTTCATCATGTTCTCGTTGTTGCACTCCTGAATGCCATGTTTTTCTCATTGACTGTGGAAGATTTTCAAAAAAATTGCCCCTTTCTTCTTATCATTTTCTAAAACATTTGTCTGATGATTCATAGAACCTCAATATCATAGAACCACGACCTCTCTATAATGATGAAGGGGGTTTCTTTGACAACACCTTCAGTATTAATTGTTGGAAGGTATTGGTATAACCTGCTGATAAACTATTTGTTACACATATTGAGAGTGTTATTAGTGTGTGGAAAATAAAGGTCCTTAGAATTGAGGTCAATGCGCACCTTGTTTACAGAGTAATGCACTTTGACCATGACCTAAGCTTAAATTCCTTATAGGATAGGTGGTAATTAAGCCAAGAATATGATTCATTCCTCGATTGAATATTCGAGAGAACGCTCAATTTTTCAGTGATCTTAGATCGACCAAGTCATTGGCCAATGCAAAAGATATATTTAGAATGTGGTTTAATTATCGACTAATATAGATGTGATAAAGTGATCAAGCCATTTGGATAGACACATGACAAATTCTAAGCTTGATCGAGTGTGTCGCGAATGAATGAAATTTATCATCTCACATAAATGTTATGTTTGCTGGATTCATGTAAACGTACTTCACATATTGAGTTCGTCATACGGCACATTCTAGGAGTTTCGTATGTACCTTTATTGGATTAATGTCAATATGTGAAGGCCTATAGGGTCACACTATGTCGATTGTCTCAATCTGATTTAACCTAATAATCTCATATATAAAGAGCACTACCCCATAAGTTTTATATATCAATTCAATACTAATTCTAGACTCAGAGTTTAGAATAAACTTTCTCGAACCTCTGTCAAGATTTTCTGGCTTTCTTGATAGAGGAATACATGCAGCACGACGCTTGCACTCAAAGGGACAACCGCGTGTAATCTCTGAGTAGAGATTCCAGATTAACACAACCTGTAAGTGTTCATGTTTATGTTTTACATTACAGGTTTCAATTGTCATATAACTATATCAGACGAAATTGTTGGGTAAGAAAATAAATTTTAAACTTTTATTGTGCACTATTCATATGTTTTGAATCCAACAAAATCCTACATGCACATCTTAGAAGATGTTAGAAAATGTCATAACAAAATCATGGTTAGTTTCCTTCACCTTGGTTGAACTGTGCTTATCTTCAGATCTGTAACTTACATAATTGTAATGATATATCAATAGTTAAATTTTTTTTGTCTCACACAGCTGACATAAGTTTTGTGAGGCATAAAATAAAATTTCTCCGTCTCCCTTCATGAAAATACAGGTAGATAGAAACTTTTATTTTTAGACAGTAGACAAATATTTATAAGAAAGCGACCGACACATTTAGGAACTGCTAAAGTAGAATAAAAGCACTTGTTAGAACTTCTACCCTTTCTCTCTCATCTATGTGAGACCATTGTAACCCCCTTACTCCTTTAATATGATTTTTTTTTTAAAAGAAATCATCCAATGTGAAAGAATTCATAAAAATGTCGTAGTTATCCAAGCAATCTAGCACATTGACTTGACTTTATGAACTAGAACTATCACCAAGCGACCAACTTAACTGACCAGCAAATTGATCAATTAAATATCATTTCAACTATTCGTGTTGATCATAGTTATCTGTGGTGGAGCTTGTCCAAAATATTAAGGGGAGGTAGTAGCCGTAGAAACTTGCCCAAAATCTTATTACGCAACCTTGTCTTGATTATCTTCATTGTTGAAAATGATCTTTCTGTAGTAGCCAGGAGTGTTATCAGTCCGGTCCGGGTATCTGGATACCCGGGTCGAACCGATAAAGTTTCTGTCCTGAGTTCAGATCCGGGACCGGATCGAAACCTTATCGGTCCGGTTCTCAGTCCGGACCGGTAAGAATTTTCCGGGTCGGATTCATCGGGGCCCGGATTATTTTTTTTAAATTGAATTTTCAATATTAAAATTGACATTCTCGGACACATTACCATGAAATTTGGACGTTGAAATCTATTGTATATCGCGATATATTTAGCTTTGAAAAGGGAAAAAATGTAACGATTTAGGAGAAAAGTAAAATTGATTTGCAAGAAGGACATTTTTTGAGAAATCGGCTGCTCTAAACCGCTTTAGTCCGGCCCTGTGTCGAAAAAATAGGCGAAATAAATAAAAAAGGTGAAACGGACGTCCGAGCGCAAAGTTATGACCATTTAAAGTTTCACCAATTTACAACTAATTAGGACTGGCTGGGGGGGCTGGCTGGAGGGGGAATGGTTGGGGATGGCTGGGGGGGTTACCGGATATTTTACCGGGTTACCGGTCCGACTCCTTATCGGTTTGGGTAATTTTTTGATACTCGTATCCGGACCGTTAACTTTTCGGTCCGAGTATCGATCCGGGTTTACCGATTCAGTTCTTGGATAATTACCGGGAGTATCCGGACCGCTAACAGCCCTAGACTAGTACCCGTAGAAACTGAAAGAGTTAAGATAAGACGGATTATTCGGTCAATCAAGTAATACATATTCGTCTTTCCTGTTTTTTCCAAAGTTCCTCAATCTCACGAACTCAGCCACACACAAAAAAGAACATTTTAGACTAGGAGAAACCTTGGAAAAATAAAAGAATAGTTAGGATTTTGGTAAAAGATAAATTTCATATCGTAATTTCAAAATCTAGGATTTCTATGATCGAAAATGAGACTTGTAACTTGTAAGGGTTTTTTCATTGTACTCATTTTTGGTGATTAATACAAAGTTTAGTTACCCAAAAGTTATGTTGATATATAGCCCAAATTAATTTATGAAAAAATTAGTTAAACTTTTTTTAATTTATATATAAGATATGTTGTAAACAAAGAGTTCTTTGACAAATCATATACAATCTTCGATAAATCTCATAAACGTAGAATTTGAAAGATCTTCTTTATCTTTCTTCCTATCTTCTCTTTCTTCATATATTCTCTTTCCACAATTAGTAGTCGTCATTGTTCTATCACCAGACCGATATCAGAAACAACCATAACCACCACCAGAAGTTCATAACCATCACTTCTTCACCAAAAATTGCAAACATCGTTCCCATACAAAAAGGAAGAAGAAGACTATTTTTAAAAATAAAAAATGAGTTTTTTAGGGGGGCCATGGCCCCTCCCCGCCCTACTAAGCTCCGCCCCTGATAGTTCCAATTTAAACTCTTATTCTATCACACTATTAATTTGACTTTTTGATTATTTGAATCATTCAAAACATTCTGATGTATGGAAGCACGTTAGATGATGTGAAAGGTCTCAAATAGAAAATGTACACACAAGGAAAAAATAAAAAAATAGGAAAAGGGCGTGTGTTAGGATTTGAGTCTCAAATCTTACCTAATAAGAAAATAGTAAATAAGCGAAGAACAAATAACACACATAGATTTATAGTGGTTCACCCTCAATGCGAGAGTTATGTCCACTTTGCCGCTGCAGACTTTACTATGATTAAATAAGAAGTTTGAGTTTAGAATTCTCTCTTGCTCGACCTCTGAGAAAGAAAAATGGTGTCTTAGTCTATATATAGCGAAAACTATGGCGAACATAATACAAACATGAAATTCCCAAAATACCCTATACTAAATAACCTTACATTATTAAAAAATTTGGGGGCTCCGCCCCCTACTCCCCCGGGAGGGGGGTTTACCACCCCGCTTCCAACTCTTACGTCGACATGATCGCTTAGGTCGATCAACATTCCACACTCTGCGTAGGGTTTTCATAGTGTTGACGATGAATTAGGCTCCACAACTCAACAATCTCCCACTTGAAGACTAATTTCAATCATCTGTCTCCATCTGCAGCGGCGACTCTGATCCTCATCCAAGAAGTTCAACTGAAGTTACACACAACTTCAGTTTATCATTCGTCACGGCCTTCGTCAGCATGTCTGCTGGATTCTGACTTCTTAGGATCTTCTCAAGAACTAATACTCCATCTTCCAAAGTTGATTTGATGAAATGGTACCAGAGTTGTATGTGTTTTGTGCGATCATTGTAGATCGAGTTCTTTGCTAAATGAATGACACCCTGGCTATCACAGTATAGCACAATCCCCTCATGGTCTTGATCCAATTCCAACATAAAAGATTATAACCATATCATCTCTTTCGTGGCCTCCGTCACGGCAACGTACTCAACCTCACAGCTAGAGAGAGCTACTATCTTCTGCAACTTTAAAACCCAGCAAATCACAGTACCTCTGAAGGTGTAAACATACCCAAATGTGCTCTTTCTGCTATCAACATCACCACCATTGTCAGCATCAACATATTCCTGTAATCCTGTCTCTGACTTTCGGAAACATAAAACTGAGCTTGAGTTGCCCTTTAGATACCTGAAAATTCACTTCACAACCTCCTAGTGTTGCTTTTCCGGATTTCTCATAAACTTGCTAATAACTCCCACTACATGTGCAATGTCTGACCTCGTACATACCATCGCGTACATAAGACTGCAAATAACAGAGGCATAAGGAACCTTGTCCATATGCTCATTCTCATCCTCGATCACATATGACTGATCCTTTGACAAGCGAAAGTGTCCAACCAATAGAGTACTGACTGGCTTGAGGCCCTCCTTACTTCTGATGATTCTCATCCCGAGGGTTCGGTTTGCGGCTCCAGATCATTCATTGCAATTCTTCTGACATCCCATTCTTCAGCATATCAATATCATATAGGTCTGCTCCTACGATCAGCATGTCGTCAACGTAAATGGGCAGTATCATGTAGGAGTTTTCAAATCTCTTGAAGTAACAACAGTGTTCTGCTTCGCACCTTAGGAATTTGGCTTTCTTTATAAAACTGTCAAACTTATTATGAAACAGGCCAGGCGCGCAGATGTCAAGAAACAAAGCGACGAACTCAAATACGAATCGGCCACCCCCCCAAAAAACTCACAAATTTTCTTTGAGCGCAGGTTTTTCATATTAACAGAAGCAGAAAGTGCAATATCCGAAGCAGAAAATACGGCAAAAAGTTTCTTCGCAGAAGCAGAAAGAAGCACCAGAGGCAGAGGATATGACAACAATCCAAAATTCAAAATCCGCATTAGAAGCAGCAGAAGCAGAAAAGGGCATCGACAATCAACAGTCAGAATTCTGAATTCCGCAACAAAGGCTAGTGCATCAGCTCGGGCATAAAGTCAAATTTGCAACCCACGCATCGCACACAACAAAGGCATCATGACAATTCATCAGTTGCAGCGTTTAGCATGTCCGTGCAAGGACAACATCTCAGTATTCATCTGGTGTATCAGGGACGACATCCCTACCCATAGAACTGCACTTCTCATATGTATTTATCATTTCGTTTAAACAGGTATACACTAATTTTTCTCAAACTTAGCTTGCAGGAGCATTTATTTTACAGGAGCAACAAAGAACACGCCCGTGCAACGACGCTATTAGCACAACAAGTCCGAAACGACGCCATCGAGAACATGTCCGCATAACGACGTGATCGAGATTATGTCTACGCAACGACGCCAAAGAAGAACACATCCGCATAACGACGTTATCAAGACAAAGAAGTCCGAAAACGACGCCATCAGCAATACGTCCAGGCAACGACGTCATCAACATTATGTCCAGGCAACGACATCATCAGCATTGCGTCTACGCAACGACGCCAGCAGCAATACATCCAGGCAACAACGTTATCAACATTATGTCCAGGCAACGACATCATCAGCATTGTGTCTACGCAACGACGCCATCAGCAATACGTCCAGGCAACGACGTTATCAGTATTATGTTCAGGCAACGACACCATCAGCATTGCGTCTATGCAACGACGCCATCAGCAATACGTCCAGGCAACGACGCATCGCGATTATGTCCGCAACGACATCATCGCGATTGTGTTCACGCAACGACGCCAAAGAAGAATACGCCCAAGCAACGACGCCATCGCGATTGCGTTTACGCAACGACGCCAAGAAGAATACGCCCGTGCAACGACGTTATCGCGATTATGTCCAGTAACGACATCATCGACGCGCTCACGCAACGACGCCATCAGCAATACGTCCAGGCAACGACGTTATCAGCATTATGTCCAGGCAACGACATCATCAGCATTGCGTCTACGCAACGACGCCAGCAGCAATACGTCCAGGCAACGACGTCATCAGCATTGCGTCTACGCAACGACGCCAGCAGCAATACGTCTAGGCAACGACGTCAGCATCAACACGTCCAGGCAACGACGTCATCAGCATTGCGTCTACGCAACGACGCCAGCAGCAACACGTCCAGGCAACGACGTTATCAGCACAACAAGTCCAAAAACGACGCCAGCAACAATACGTCCAAGCAACGACGTCATCAGCATTACGTCTACGCAACGACGCCGGCAGCAACACGTCCAGGCAACGACGTTATCAACACAACAAGTCCAAAAACGATGCCACGTCCAAAACGACGTCATCGACATATCACATCTACGCAAGGACGATTTCTATACTCTCGAAATTGCATTTCTTACTCATGCTTTATTATTCTGTCTTAGCAGTTATGCACTAACTCTTTCTTGAGCTTTAGTCTACAGGGACAGTAGTGACAACATATCCGCATTCTCAATCGCAACACGCCCGCAGTGCGGCGAAATCACAAAGATTTGCAAAGATCGCATCAACACAACGCGGATTTTCTTACAAATAACCGACAATTTTTCAATCGCAATGCTTATGCACTAACCGCTTGTTTAAGTCTTAGCATGCGAGCAGGAGCACAACGTGATTTTCTCTTACAATAATCGACAATTTGTCGGGGACCAACCTTCCCAACAAATGGCGTGTCGCCTCAGCCGGGTCCACTCGTTCCACATCACCATAAAACCCAATATCATAAGTCGATAGCGGTACACCCCAGGTTCAAGCCAGTTATTTTTATTTTTACTTTTAGCACCACAGCCCAGTGTCGTCATAAGTCGACACTGGGACAAATTTGAGTCCGCGTTAGCCCGCCCCCAGTGTCGTCATAACTCGACACTGAGACAAAATTTGAGTCCGCATTAGCCCGCCTTGGTGTTTTGACCATGGTAGCCCAGTGTCGTCATAACTCGACACTGGGACAATTTTGAGTCCGCGTCAGCCTTGTCTTAATTGCCCAACATTTTTTTAATTCTGAGGATCGAGACAAAATTGGCTATGAGTCAACGTCTTTGTCCGAAGATTCTTCCATCATCTCCATACAAAGAGGGACAAGTTGTTGACACCCAATTTTGACCCTCTCGTCCAGTCATTAACCATAAAATTACAATAATTTTCAACAATAATTTTTAAATAATAAAATACAGCAATAAAACATTAATACATGCATAAACAAGCAATTAATAATGGCACCGCGTCTTACGTAGAATATTAAGCATCTTGAGTCTCGCGTCCGCATTCGTCTTTTAATAACATGCAATTTTATTAATATCATTCGTAATTTAGGCCCTATTTTCATTAGTTAAAACTCAAACAATTCTTAATAATAAATAAATAAATAAACACATAAAATAAATAATCTGACAATGACGCCGTGTTAATAGAATATTCGCATTTTTACTAATAGCAAGGCAATTTCATAATTCGTAATTTAAACTAATTTAATACATGCGTTTTGATAATAGCGTCGCATTCATAAAAAACATTAAGCAGTCCTTAAATGTCATATCTGCACGCAGCATTTAAATAATTCAATTTTAATTTAACTTCGCAAAATACCCATAATAAGTTTTAATAACGGCATCGCATTAAGCACTAATTAAATAGCGCGCCCATCTTTATTTTTTAATCTCAAACTTAGACTAACAAAGCACCTAAAATAATTTAATCACAATTTATTAATTTAATTTACCACTAATTAATAATACACCTAAGCTAATACACTTAAACTCTACCCCTAATTAAATAAAACCAGCCCATTCGCCCAGCCCAATTAAATAACCCGCGGCCCAGCACCCGCAAGCCCAACACGCCCCAGCAGCCCTTATCAGCCCATCACCCTTACCCCAACCCTTATCTTCCATTTCACCCCTTCCCTGTCGACGAGCCCTAAAAAAACAAGAACCCTAATAGTTTCAGCAGCCGCACCTCTCCCTCGCTCCCATCGCCAGCCGTGATTCTCGCCTGAGAATCCGGGGAATCGAACCCAAATCTTCTGAAATCGCAACAAATCAACCTCAAATCACATACCATAACAAGAATGAGACAAGAATCAATCCTTTAATATCAAGTTACCATAACCGAAATACATCATAAATCGTTCTAATATCAGTACCGAATCAAGCACGAATCGTATGAAATCAGAGTAAGAATATGCACGAAAATCTCAGCCTTAAATGCTTACCAACATTAGAACCCAAACCATGGCCATATAAAGCACATGCAAAGGCAGAACGAAAAGAGGCAGAGCTCAGTCGGGAGAGCAGTCAAATAGCAATAAACAATTTAAGGAGCAGAACATCGGAGGGAGGAGCAAAGGTGGACAACAATCCAGACCCCCATTTCTTTTTCGACTAACAAAAGCCAACCAGCGAGAATAGAAAAAACACTAGAGCAGCATATCGAAAATCCGCACCTAGAATCGACCATAAACCACATCGCTTTCAATCGCACAACATAAAACCTCCGAGCAGACCGACGACTTGATACGCTGCCTCGGTTCGCTGCCCAGAGAAGGTAAAACCATTACTCCTTCAGTCCTAGATTTCATGTAGACACTTATATGCACAATGTGTGTTTCGGATTTCTCAAACATGTATCGAGTTTATGTCGACGATTGCTTATGCTCCCTGAAATTAATCGCAAAACCTGTTTAGTTAATTGTCGTTGGCGATTGTATTTTTATGCGATTAGACCAATATTTAGCATTTATCGGGTGTCTGCATGGATTAGTCCAGTTATGTGGTTTATTGGATGTTAGAAGCCCTTCTCGCTGCCTTTGCTTGTGAATAAAAGGTGTTAATATCAAATTGGAAACCTGTGTAGTCGATCGCTCATGCGATTTGTATGTCACTGTTTCAGTTGGAATCTGAATTTGTTAGAAGATAAGTTGTTGTTAGGACAGTCTTTAAGGTTACTCAATGTTACTCATGTTATAATGTGCTGTTGATTCTTCATGAAATAGCTAAACTTGCTTGCATTTTCAATCTAAATTCATCAGACAAAGATGGAATATGTTAATATCATGTTCATATCCCTTATTTCAATCGCCCATGTTAGGCATATCTGTTTTTCTATTGTAATTACGGATATGCTACTGTGGTGATGCTGCCTTGTTTTTGTGTGCACTTGCCATGATCGATTTAATCGCAATTGACCTCTATGCCCATGTTATGCCCTCTTAAGGGATTTGCACCTAGCTAAAGTGATCTGTTTGCATAGACAGCCTAAGCTTCATAACTGTTAAACTCTTAAGAATCATGAGAGGATGAATAATTGTATCGATATGCCATGGTAATGCTTCAATATACATGTTGGTGACTTTAGCTTGAATATAGTTTCAAGTTTGGTCCAATTTCGGCAGCTGGCTTTGTGTTTTTGCTTAGTCAGAGTGTTATTGATATGGCCTTAGTCTGAGTTGTAATGACTGTGTCTTTATTTGTCTGAACTGAATATCTATGATATTGGGTTGTAACTCATACAATTTAACATTGATGGAATGTAAAAGAGGTTAAAGAAAGTGTCAATTGTCCTGTTTGTTGATTGGTGTCTGACATGTCCTGAAATTTAAATCTTTAGCTTCTATCCTCACATGATCTCTCTGATGTCTTTGTTTTCACCACCGCCTAATTGTTCAATTTAAGTATAGATGGGATGTGTTGATATTCCAGAATGCTGTTGGGTATACTCTGTACTTTGAGGCATCTCGGATGGCCTTGTTATTTCTTTTCTCGCAATCAACGCCGGGCCCGCCATCGCTGCTTGGCTTTTTCTTGTTCCCACGTGTGCCGCCGCATAATCGTGTGGTCTTTGAAATCGAGAAATAATGCTGATAATCGTGGTTTCGCTTATATCTTCGCCACAGAGATTTATTGTTTAATTGAAATTGCATCTTTGGTTAAACAAATACGGGTTGTTTTGCCTACAGATTAGTACACATTATAAACATATGCATGTGTTTAGTGTTTCTTCTATTATTCATATCCTATATTATCGGGAGTGCATACTAATCCTTATCTTTCTTTTGTTACATGAAATGCATCGGAAAGAAATGAAGAGTCTCACGGCGAGACTCATCACGAGCTACTTCAAATGGCAACCCGCGTCTATGTGCATCCGCATTCGCATTCCAGCTTCAGAAATTCCTAGAAAAACAAATAGGACGGAGTCATCCGCTCCAATCCCTTCACTCTCTTAACCTCTTTATCTCATTTTTATATCTTATTTGTTGTTGTAATATAACTTTGTAATTAATAGGAAACTTCGAGCAATTAGCCTTTGAACATATGAGGTGGGAAGGTAATTTAAACTTAGAAAATGCACTTCTATTTTATCTTTATTTTAGGATTATTATGCATGTCTAAATTTTGCCAAAATAATCTAAATAATTTAACTTGCACCATAAAATCAACACTTTATTTCTTACTAAATCCATAACAAATTTTCTCTTGAACTCTTATCTAACATTATATAGGAAATCTATTATGTATAATAAAAATCATCCTAAGCATTGGGTAAATTATAACCAAGGTTAATTAAGTAGATAAATGCATACATTCAGTCAATAAATCCACTCTGCATCACATTTGTTTTATATAAATAATATAAGGCATGCTTCAAACTTTATATGTGTTTTATAGCACTAATCTTATCAATCTTTATCAAAAATTACTTTTATTAAATATTTTTCAAACATGCATTCTTAGCAATAATAATTAACCCTAGATTTGAACGGACAACCGCAAGTTAGCGGATCCTTTAGGGTGCCTAACCCCTTCCCTTTAGGATAATAAAGAACTCTTACCCAGAATCTCATTAAATTTAGCAGACCATTAAATGGAGTTAATGTTTACTTTAAACTAGTTAACATTTAGGTGTCCTAATTCACCCAAATTAATTAGGTGGCGACTCCGCGAACCTAACACTACTTTTAGCATTTAGCACCTTTTCCACTTTTAGCATTTTAACACCTTTTTAAGCATTTTTAACTATTTAGCATTTTATTTTATTTTCTAACATTTTTATTAAGCAGGGGTTCGCTAAAAAATAAATGTCGCGGTCGAAAAGGGGCGTGACAGAATGGCGACTCCACTGAGGATTTTAGGTTCTTAACCATAACAGACCTAGGGTTATTATTGGGCATTATTTTTTCATTTAATTTTTGCGTGTTGTATTTTGTTTTATTCATTTTGATTGCTATTTGTTTTACTGCTTTCCTTAAACTGACATTCCGCTCATATTTCTTCCACTCTGAAAAATTCACACAATCACACACTACATGCGAGGTGCGCTTGGTGCATCAGCAAATGTTTTTCTTCAAAACCCAAATTTAGGAGAGTTGGTAATATACGTGGAGTGTCCGGTCTAACCGGTGGCCGCGTAGCCTTCTCACTCGAGTTGTCCGCCTGAACTCAAGGCCCAAGAAAGCCAAATCTTAGAAACTCGTGATAGAGCTATATCACCCTTATTTAAAGCATGCATGCATTTACCCTGTGGGTCAACTTGCATCGACACCACAATTAGGAAAAACACCAAACTTGTCGACGGGTTTCTCAACCCAACGACCAACCAGCATATTATGTGTAGCGTGACAATGATAGACAAATCCAAACCTAATCATGTCATGCTGAAATTGGGAAAAGTGCACCGTCATTTGGTCGCCATTTCCAACAAAAGCATTACAGTTTGACGGCTTGGACAAATCCATCATGACCTCGCATATGTGACGTTTAGGCCTACCTCTGGCATAAAAGTGCGGTCCCCACGCACGTTAGACTCGCCAGAATGTGACAATTTACGTGCAACATGTACTTGCTAAATATTTTTACACTTCTGCAAAATCACGTGCTTTACACTAACGCAGTTTGCTGCATTTTGTCTAAGGATTTATCATTTTCCCCAAAGGTCGATTTGTATTTGACTAAGCAATGGCAGAGCATCGATATATCACAAGATCAAAGGCACGGTCCAGCGACATGACTGATTCAAGGGCATTTGAGCAGAACGAGTCGAAACTCGCTTCGCTCCTATAGCAAAGCAGGGTCTCGTAAAAGAAAAGCGCCAGATCCGATCGAACACCTCGCCCAATTACCGCAGCAAATGGCAACCCTGCAGGCCGAAATCAGAAGGCTCAGAAACATCACTAAAGCACTCGTCATTGCAAATAACCAAAACAATCAAAACCCTCCAAATTATTACCAGTACCCGCTTACTACATATCCCATTTATCACACTCAGCCAATATACAATGCACCCATATATCCCACACAAAACCAAATGCCTAACATACTCCAGCTAAGCACAAACCAAGATAAAAGGCCACCACAAACCTACTTTTGCAATACATATGACAACCCCTTGCGATATACGCCCGTGTACACGCCACAGCCAAAGGCTCGTCCACTAAACATCTTTAAACCTCGCATAGATGCTGAGAGAAAGCCAACCAGAACCTATACACCTTTAGCCGAACCCATAACCCAAGTGTATGAGTTGAAAGCGCAGAATACTCCACCATTCTTAAATACCCTGTGCCTACTTCCCGAGGGCATGATAAAACCAAACATTGCGCATACCACTCCGGTGTCGAGGGGCACGACATCGAAAATTGCTATACACTCAAGGACAAAATAGAATAGCTGATCAATGAGGGAGTCATTCAGGTGGAGGATGCCTACCCCAATGAGTACAATGAACCCCAAAGGAAGAGAGGTGTTCCTCGCCGTAACCCGCCTCCGCTCGAATCGCCATCTATCCAAGCATGCACCACGCAGAAGCCAAAAGAAGGAGATACTGATAGCAGAGCATGAAGACTCAGCCAGCCATGATGCAGAGCAAGAAGGCGTATTAGTTGGATTTGCACCCTTGTTCTGGTTCGCCTAGAGCCCAGATAAGAAAGAGCAATTTAGTTTAGCAGAATAATTGAAGACTCATATTTAAGTTTTAAATGTTTTGCTTAAGTTTTCATGTATTTGGAACTACGTTCGACCTGATTCCCTTGGCGGATACGTAGGCGGCCACATCGGCCTCGGTCCCACCTTTAGAATTTTACCCAATATTCGCTTGTAATGAACTACGTCATGACCTGATTCTCACGGATACGAGGCGACCTAAATCGGCTTCGGTCACACCATTAGGAAACTTTCCCTTCGTTCTGAAAATAACAAGAATACACATAATATACAAGCAACCCCATTGAGACCCACTTTAGGCCAAACACCCTTTTCAAAACTGGGACAAGGTAGGAAACTAGACATGGGTTGCAGGTCCAAACAGGCCAGGCGCGCAGATGTCAAGAAACAAAGCGACGAAGTCAAATACGAATCGGCCACCCCCCCCAAAAACTCACAAATTTTCTTTGAGCGCAGGTTTTTCATATTAATGTATGAAAGTGCAATAGCCAAGCGTAAAATACGGTAAAAGTTTCTTCGCAGGTAAAGAAGAAAGCAGAGGCAGGATACGACAACAATCCAAAATTCAAAATCCGCATTAGAAGCAAAGAAAAGCGTAAAAGGGCATCGATAATCAACGATGATTTCAATTCCGCAACAAAGGCTAGTGCATCAGCTCGGGCATAAAGTCAAATTTGCAACCCACGCATCGCACACAACAAAGGCATCATGGCAATTCGTCAGTTACAGCGTTTATCATGTTCGTGCAAGGACAACATCTCAGTATTCATCTGGTGTATCAGGGACGACATCCCTACCCATAGAACTGCACTTCTCATATGTATTTATCATTTCGTTTAAACAAGTATACACTAATTTTTCTCAAACTTAGCTTGCAGGAGCATTTATTTTACAGGAGCAGCAGCAAAGAACACGCCCAGTAACGACGTTATCGGACAAAGAAGTCCGAAATGACGCTATCAAGAACACATCCGCATAACGACGTGATCAACATTATGTCTACACAACGACGCCAACAAAGAACACGCCCGTGCAATGACGCGATCAAGACAAAGAAGTCCAAACGACGCCATCAAGAATACGCCCATGCAACGACGTTATCAGCATTATGTCCAGGCAACGACATCATCAGCATTGCGTCTACGCAACGACGCCAGCAGTAATACGTCCAGGCAACGACGTTATCAGCATTATGTCCAGGCAACGACATCATCAGCATTGCGTCTACGCAACGACGCCATCAGCAATACGTCCATGTAACGACGTTATCGATATGTTGTCACGACGACCGACTCGGCCGCGATCGTACTTACCGGTACCGCCGTGTATACATCGAGAATAGCAATGAACATACAAAACACATAACTTATAAAAAGGTAACATCATCGCCACCGATAAAGCCGCTTCCATAAAACATACTTAAACAAAAGTGGCAAGACAACCGTTCTTATAGCCCAAAACACATACATGTGACCATGCACTTAAAGATAATAATCGTATGACAGGCCCCGCCATACCCCGAATGTACAAAATACCTATAGCATCGGAATATCCGTACTCAATAAACAAGCTTCCGGAGGATGGAGCTTCGACACCGAACAGTGATCCTAAGAACGAGGATCCACACCGCTACCCTTACCGCGCATTTAACGCACTATGGGCGGTGGTCGACACAATATGTACCAAGTATGTAAAGCTAGAAAATATTGTAATAATGATATCATAAGTCTAAAAGTAAACTGGAGTCATGGAAGACAAACAAAATACCCTTTATCAGGCCTTACTAACAATGAGAGTGACAAGTGTATATAATATTGCATAAAATAGTGGCCTCATGATCAAAACAGGTACCTCGCCTGTAGATCAATAAGCACCCCTACTCACGGGACTATTTCACCCGCATAGTCCCGTGGACCCGCATTTAGGTATTCTCGTGATAGTCGCACTCACCGCACGGACTATTTCACCCGCATAAGCCCATAAGGACTCGCACGAGGTATTCCTCGCATCACGGGTAGCAAATCCACTAATGTGGTATAACGATCTTGGGACTTACCTTCAGATATACTCTACCCCAGTAGATGGTATAACGATCTTAGGGCTTTCCTCGATATACTCTTACACCAAGGCGGATGGTATAACGATCTTGGGCATGCCTCGATATACTCTACACCAAGTGGTATGACGATCTTGGGGCTTGTCCTCGACATACTCTACCCTGGAGTAGTGGTACAACGATCTGGGCTTGCCTCGATATACTCTTACCCTAGCTCAAATCACATCATATCATAATCATAAATAAGTTAAGAAAACTTATAACTTGTTAGTTTTGTTCATATACCCTCTCATTTTAGTTTACTTAAGGCACTTAATCATATCTTTAATAAAAGAAAACCGAATTTAACCCAAGTACTACATACTTCAACTCTTTTAAAAGTGACTCTTTTTCATACATAGAATCTTTGGGCAATTGATGCCTTAAAATCAATTTGTCTTTCATAAATCAAATCATTTGTCCTTACTTGTCTTACTTAGAGTAAACCTCTTCTTATTAATCTTTTATAAAGCTAATAAACCAACTTCCCATAAAGTTGTTATATTAACCCTTCACTTTAGTAAAATTACACTTTTCCCCTAACCAAGGGACTTATACATTCTTAAAACGAAACAAGTCTTTATATAATTAAAACAAGTAAGAATACCAAATCTTAGACGCTCACCGTACTACATAGTTACATCTATTCATGCTCAAGAGATAGGAAAGCTCCACATACCTCTTCGGTCAATCCACTTGCTAAGTCCAACTACCGCAAGTAATACGTCAACCTATACTAACCATAATGCGTTTATTAACCTCTAATTTCAATGTAGAAATAATCTAAGTTCAAAGCCCCTAATTCTATGGAAAATTGGGCAGCATTTCTTTTGTTTCTACATACTTTGCCACCTTTGTCAAGGCCGAATTCAACATTCAAATGCCACATTTAAGGCTCAACAATCCAAACATATCAAAGGGATTACACACCTAAACTTGGGTGTGTAAAATTCTGCCCCAAAAGGTACAACAATCCACTTAACAATTCTAAAGTAGTTTTTAGGCTACAACATGCTCATAATATCTTTTTAGCCAATTCTTTCATATCCAAACCACATTTCTTACATGCAAGGATTCTAAGTGCATTATTTACTACTACACATCCCTTCTTCTTCACATGCAACATTAATAACTAAACCACAAGGGAAGAAATGTTACCTTAAAGCCTTAGCCAAACTTATTCCAACAACTTTGCTAGCCTCCTTTCCAAGAACACCACCACACTAACACCCACAAGCTAGCCACAAGCTTCCTTTTTGTTCTTAACTTTTCGCATTTTTCTAGGCTTTGAATTCCCTTGGAATTTTGAGAGGTGAGAGCTAATTTAGAGAGAGAGATTGAGATGACCAAGTCTTCAAGACTGTCAATATAAGGCATGCAAGAAAATCAGATGGGGACACTTGTCACCCTCCCATGGCCTTTTAAAAGAGAAAATCATATTTTCCTAAGTTTTTCCGCCTGAATCTCAGATCAGCCAGCGCTTAAACCTCATGACTTCTAACTTCCGCGCCCTCGCTGTCTCAGCCTGGCGCTGCCACTTCAGCGACCCCTCGCATTTCCGGCACCGCGTTCGCATCCGCACCGCTGCCTCGCATCCGCGCGCGCCTCGCTGTTTTGCTCAAACGCATTTCGCCCGTCAAGACCAACTTGTAACTCTCATAACTTCCTACTCCGACGTCCTATCGACGAACGGTTGGTTGCGTTGGAAGCTTGACTCAACGAACTACGCCCTAGGCCTTTGAAACACTTAGGAACTCTCAATGTACCGGGTCATAACCCGCCTCAAAGTTGACTAAAAACCCGTCCGGAACCATCCGTCAACCTATCCTTTAAAAATTTTAAGTCTTACATGCTTTCGTACGCTCTCATACGTAGGGTCAGAACTACGGGGTATAACATTCTCCCCCCCTTAGAAACATTCGTCCCGAATGTTCCTTCTAGGCTTACTCAAATCACAATATCGACATAGACCATATTAACTATTCTTTTGTAAACAAAGAAGCTCCACGAGCCACAACATACTTAAGCGTAAATGTTAAATCAAAACTAACAAGGTGAAAGTGGGTTACCCGAGGTGTAGGAATAAGTGAGGATACTTCTTCATCATGTCATCCTCGCTTCCCACGCCATTTCCTCCTCGCTCGCTCGCCATAAGACTCGACGAAGCCACGCCCTTCGTCCGGTCGCTTAACTCGCCGACGAGTATCGCCAGGACTCTCTCATACGATAACTCCTCCGCTACTGACATCATGAACCGGTGCACTCTAGATGGGTCTCCAATACATTTCCGCAACATGGACACATGGAAAATCGATGTACCGCCCAAATCGGACGGCAGATCTAACTCATAGCAACCCCGCCTACCCTACTGACAATTGACACGCCCAACGTACCTGGGCTAAGTTTCCTTTCTTCCCAAACCTCATCACACCCTTCACGGGCGATACCTTTAGAAAACCCAATCATCTATCTCAAATTCCAAGTGTCGACACCGATGATCCGTGATACGACTTCGCCGACTCAGCCGCCAACAACCGCTTCCCGGATAAGCTTCACCTTATCCATCGTCACGAACCAAATCCGCCCGACTAATCAGATTTCTACCTCGAACCAAATTTATCGCGACTGCACTTCCTCCCATATAAGGCCTCATATGGCGACATCTGAATACTAGAGTGGTAGCTGTTGTTATAAGCAAACTCCACGAGAGGTAAATGATCCTCCCAGCTACCCCTGAAATCAATAACACAAGCCCGCAGAATATCCTCGTTGTCAGATAGTGCGCTCGCTTACCGTCACCGAGGGTGAAACGCCAGATCGAGACTCACCTGTCCCTAATCCTTCAAAAGACCTCGTTTAGCCGTGAACCGGGCTCTTCGTCAAATAATCGATACAGGCACTCCATGCAGTCTCACAATCTCTCGATATACGCCTCGCGTAATCTCTGAAAAAGTCGCCCGATCGAAGAAAATGGGCTGATTTCGTCAGCCTGTCGACGATAACCCAAATGGAATCATGCTTCCTCTGAGTGGAAGGTAACTCTGTAATAAAATCCATATTTACCACCTCCCATTTCCAAGTCGGAATATCAATAGCCTGCAACAGTCCACCGGGCTTCTGGTGCTCAACCTTCACCTGCTGACAATTCAGAAACTGTGCTACGAACTCCGCAACGTCCCGCTTAAGGCCGTCCCACCAATACACGCATCTGAGGTCATGATACATCTTAGTCGACCCCGGATGAATAGAATAACGAGCACCGCGCGCCTCCCCTGGCCGACGGTCTTGTCACATCGGAACGCACAACCGCTCAAATCTTAGCACCCCATCAAAGTGCTACCTCAAACACTCTCTTCTCAACAGCATCACGATATCGGACCATAATCGGATCCTCATACTTTCGCCTCTTCACCTCCTCGACGATGGAAGACTCGGAAACCTCTCGAACCCGAATTTCGTCACTATCAGAATCAACCAAACGAACCCCAAGGCTCGCTAGCTGATGTAACTCTCGGACCATTTCTTTTCTCCGTTGTACATCGCATGCACTACCCATCGACCGCGACTGGCGGCATCCGCAACTACATCGCCTTCCCGCGTGGTATAGAATATCAACATCGTAATCCTTAAGTAGCTCCAACCACCGCCTCGCCGCAAGTTCACCTCCTCCGTCAAGATATACTGAGACTCTCGTGGTCCGTAAATGTCCACATGAACTCCATATAAATAATGTCTCCGATTTTCAAGGTACGAATCATCGCCGCCACTCCAATGCGCTGATAGTTCTTCTCATGCTTTCTGCCGCCGACGCATAAGCTATAACTCCGCTGGCCGCATCAAGACGCACTCCAAGCCCGACACTGACGCTACAATAAAACCACATATCCATCTAAACCCTCCGAAGAGTAAGAATCAAGCTGGCCACAACTTCTCCTTTAGCAACCGGAAACTTTCTCACAAGTATCTCGCCCATCGAACATAGCTTCCTTCTCGAGTCACTTAGTCAAAGGTGCCAAATAGAAGCAAACTTCTCCACAAACCTCCGATAATAACTCGCAGTGCCCAAAGCCGCGCACTCCGCGGCAGCTGGTCCGCCAAGTCTCACCGCCTCAATCTTCGCCAGACAACCCAATACCATCGCCCCGATAGCATGCCCTAAGAAGGCCACGGTTAACTAACTCGCACTTCGAGAACTTGGCATACAATCGCCGGCCTCGAGACTCTCAATACCATCTCAATGACCAGATGCTCCTCGCCTGCGCGCGAATACACCAAGATATCATCAATAAACACTATAACAAATATATCCAAGAATGGCTCAACACCATATTCATCAAATCCATGAATATCGCCGGCGCTGTCAACCCGAAAGACATTACCTCGAACTCATAGTGCCCATACGGTCCTCGAATGCGCTTGGGATATCCGCCTCTCTAACTCAGACTGATGGTAAACTGATCGCAGTCTATCTTGGAAAACATCTCGCACTCGCAATCGTCAAACAAATCATCAATCCCGGGAGGGATATCTGTTCTTGATAGTTACCTTGTTCACCGCTCAGAATCAATACACATACGCAAATGGCCCCATCCTTCTTCTTTACAAATAACATCGGTGCTCCCTGTGAGAAACATTTGGCCTAATAAAGCCTTTCTCCATCAAATCTTTCAGCTGGTCCTTCAATTCCTTCAACTCGGCAGGTGCCATCCTGTATGGCTAATAGATATCTACGAGTATCCGCGCCAAATCAATACAAACTCAATCTCTCTCTGAGGATACCCTAAGCTCGTGGGAATACGCCTGAAACTCTCTAACGATCGAATCGATCAAGGTCCCAGATCTCACCTCGTGTCGAATACTCGAACCATATGATAGATGTACCCTTTCCGCACCATCTTCCTAGCCTTGAGGTAAGAAATAAACTTACCCTTCTACGACGCAAGATTCCCTTCCACTCGATAACGCCACGAAACCGAACCGAACTAATCTCTCTCATACGATACGGGCATAGCAAGACGCTAGCCAATCCATACCCATAATCACATCAAAGTCTGTCATATCCAAATCTATCAAGTTGGCTAGAGTCTGACGACTATCTATAGTCACAGGGCAAGCCTTATACACCCGCCGCCTACCATCGAATCACCATCGCGTAGCCACCTCAAAAGGTCTTATGGACTCGGGCTCTATCCCTACTCTACTGGCAATATGAGGAGATATATAGGACAAGGTAGAACCTGGATCTATCAAAGCAAATACATCACAACAAGAAACCAACAATGTACCGCGATTTACATCCGCGACGCCTCGGTCCCGCTTACCGACATAGCATATATGCGGTTCTGAGGACCGCTAGAACTAGAACCCCTACCACGACCTCTGCCGCAGCATGCTGGCCCATAAGTACCCTGCCCTCCGGGGCGTCTAACCATCGAAGATGAAGATCCAAAGAATGCACTTCGCCGCTGAACTGCACGCCCCACCGCCTAAGGACGACAATTTTTCTTCGATGGCCTCGCCGCCACAAGAGTAACACGCTCCCGAACCCATACGGCACTCGCCCAGGTGAGACCTACCGCATCGAACGCACCGAGAGGTAGGTGGTCTCGACGCGACGCCGCCTCGAAACTCGGCATCGAGCCCCGACTCGCCTCGAATAACCCGACCGATCGTATTCCCGCCGGAATCGGAAGGAGCACTCGCGGCCTGGCCGAATGTGGACCTATTTCGCCGCCGAGGCCGCCGCCAAAACCGCCCGAGACCTCGCTGCCTCGCCTCTTGGCCGCCCAAATCTAACTGATCTCGCCTCTCGCCTCAATCCTCAGACGCCGTGATCTCCGCAATATCCATCCTCGTCAAGAGCTACCCTGCATGCAGAATCATACGACGCCTAACCCCATCACATATCGATGAACTCGCTCGCCATGTCAATCGCAATGGTGTGCGATATCCGCCAAGGAGTCAAACTCTGTGCAGACTCCCGATAGTCCTCCCGCTTGCCTCAAGGTCAAGAATCTATCTACCCGGCTCTCTCATCTCGTGAGGCAAGAAGTGGTCTAGAACGCTCGTGAACTCCTCCCAAACACCGGAAGAGCATCCTCACCTCTCGACAACACCCATGACTCAAACTGGCTCAACGCAATATCGCAGAACCTGTAGTGAGCTAGTATAATGCACTCACTCCGATGCCCTAAGCACTGCACGGTCCATCAGAATCGCGGACAAACTCTCGCGATCCTCTCAAATCTCGAACCAAAGAACTCAGTGGGTGACAACTCAGAAATCCCGAATCCAGAAATCGCGGCCGGTTGGTCGCGCCGCTTCCCGCGCCGCCGCCACTATGCCGGGTCAAGAATCAACTGCTCTCGTAATTCTATACTGCACTTCGATCGCTGGATCGAGGCTCGCATCGCTGTCTCGTGAGCCGCTCGCCGCCAAATTGCCGAGGTCGGGCGACGACGTGGAACTCGCCGCCTAAACATCATCTCGTAAGGATCGGGCTCGTGCCTCGTGACTCTCCGCTGCCCCACTAGCAAGACTCTCACCGCTTTGCCCTTCGCCGCGGTTGCCTTGCGAGGCATAATCGATACATAAAGGAAAACATCGATGAGGTTCAACCTATAACTCACTCTATTGCACGATCTTAGAGTGAAAGAATGGAAACCAATCCTAAATATCTCGCAGCCTCCCGACATAGATGCGTGCACGACACACCGATAATCAAGACTTACTAGACACTGTCAGGACACTTTCCGAGGACTAATCGCTCGATACCACTTTTGTCACGACTCCACTCGGCCGCTGATCGTACTTACCGGTACCTGCCGTCGTATACATCGAGAATAGCAATGAACATACATAACACATAACTTATAAAAGGTAACATCATCGCCACCGATAAGGTCGCTTCCATAAAACATACTTAAACAAAAGTGTGGCAAGACAACCGTTCTTATAGCCCAAAACACATACGTGACTACGCACTCTAAAGATAACAATCGTATGGATAGGCCCCGCCATACCCCGAATGTATAAAATACCTATAAGATCTGGGAATATCCGCACTAATAAACAAGCTTCCGAGGAACGGAGCTTCGACACCGAACAGTTGATCCTAAGAACGAGGATCCACACCGCTTACCTTACCCGCAGATTTAACGCAGCCCCGAGGAAGGGTCGCACACAATATGTACCAAGTATGTAAAGTCGAAAATACAGAATAATGATATCATAAGTCTAAAAGTAACCTGAGTCATGGAAGACAAACAAAATACCTTTATCGTGTCTTACTAACAATGAGAGTGACAAGTGTATATAATATCGCATAAAATAGGCCTCATGATCAAAACAGGTACCTCGCCTGTAGTATCAATAAGCACCCTACTCCGACTATTTCACCCGCATAGTCCCGTGGACCCGCACGAGGTATTCCTCGTGATAGTCAGACTACCGCACGGGACTATTTCACCCGCATAAGCCCATAAGGACTCGTGATGAGGTATTCCACGATCGTGGGTAGCAAATCCATGGAACAGTGGTATAACGATCTTGGGGACTTACCCTCGATATACTCTTACCCCGGCGATGGTATAACGATCTGGGGCTTTCCTCGATATACTCTTACACCGGCGGATGGTATAACGATCTGGGCTTACCCTCAGATATACTCTTACACTGAAGAAGGTGGTATGACGATCTTGGGGCTTGTCCCTCAGACATACTCTTACCCTGGAGTAGGTGGTACAACGATCTTGGGGCTTGCCCCTCAGATATACTCTTACCCTAGCTCAAACTGTCATCATATCATAATCATAAATAAGTTAAGAAAACTTATAACTTCTTGTTAGTTTTGTTCATATACCCTCTCATTTTAGTTTACTTAAGGCACTTAATCATATCTTTAATAAAAGAAAACCGGGAATTTAACCCAAGTACTACATACTTCAACTCTTTTAAAAGTGACTCTTTTTCATACATAGAATCTTTGGGCAATTGATGCCTTAAAATCAATTTGTCTTTCATAAATCAAATCATTTGTCCTTACTTGTCTTACTTAGAGTAAACCTCTTCTCATTAATCTTTTATAAAGCTAATAAACCAACTTCCCATAAAGTTGTTATATTAACCCTTCACTTTAGTAAAATTACACTTTTCCCCTAACCAAGGGACTTATACATTCTTAAAACGAAACAAGTCTTTATATAATTAAAACAAGTAAGAATACCAAATCTTGTACGTCTACCGTACTACATAGTTACATCTATTCATGCTCAAGAGATAGGAAAGCTCCACATACCTCTTCGGTCAATCCACTTGCTAAGTCCAACTACCGCAAGTAATACGTCAACCTATACTAACCATAATGCGTTTATTAACCTCTAATTTCAATGTAGAAATAATCTAAGTTCAAAGCCCCTAATTCTATGGAAAATTGGGCAGCATTTCTTTTGTTTCTACATACTTTGCCACCTTTGTCAAGGCCGAATTCAACATTCAAATGCCACATTTAAGGCTCAACAATCCAAACATATCAAAGGGATTACACACCTAAACTTGGGTGTGTAAAATTCTGCCCCAAAAGGTACAACAATCCACTTAACAATTCTAAAGTAGTTTTTAGGCTACAACATGCTCATAATATCTTTTTAGCCAATTCTTTCATATCCAAACCACATTTCTTACATGCAAGGATTCTAAGTGCATTATTTACTACTACACATCCCTTCTTCTTCACATGCAACATTAATAACTAAACCACAAGTGGAAGAAATGTTACCTAAAGCCTTAGCCAAACTTATTCCAACAACTTTGCTAGCCTCCTTTCCAAGAAAACCACCACACTAACACCCACAAGCTAGCCACAAGCTTCCTTTTGTTCTTAACTTTTCAGATTTTTCTAGGCTTTGAATTCCTTGGAATTTTGTAGAGAAGTGAGAGCTAATTTGCAGAGAGAGAGAGATTGAAAGATGACCAAGTCTTAAGACTTGGTCAATATAAGGCATGCAAGAAAATCAGATGGGGGACACTTGTCACCTCCCATGGCCTTTTAAAAGAGAAAATCATATTTTCCTAAGTTTTTCCGCTCGAATCCGCCTTAGCGCGGCTTAAACCTCTCATGACTTAACTTCCCGCGCGCTGCCTCAGCTGCGGCTGCAACTTCAGCGACTCGCATTTCCGCACCGCTGCCTCAGATCCGCACCGCTGCCCGCATCCGCGCCGCGTCTGCGTTTTGCTCAAACGCATTTCTGTCCGTCACAAGACCAACTTGTAATTCCCATAACTTTACCCGACGCCCTATCGATTTAACGGTTGGTTGCGCTGAAGCTTGACTCAACGAACTACGCCTAGGCCTTTGAAACACTTAGAACTCTCAATGTACCGGTCATAACCCGCCAAAGTTGACTAAAACCCGTCCCGAACCATCCGTCAACCTATCCTTTAAAAATTTTAAGTCTTACATGCTTCGTACGCTCTCATACGTAGGGTCAGAACTACGGGGTATAACATTCTCCCCCCCTTAGAAACATTCATCCCGAATGTTCCTTCTAGGCTTACTCAAATCACAATATCGACATAGACCCTATAAACTATTCTTTTGCAAACAAAGAAGCTCCACGAGCCACAACATACTTAAGCGTAAATGTTAAATCAAAACTAACAAGCAGGAAAGTGGGTTACCTGGAGGTGTAGGGAATAAGTGAGGATACTTTCATCATGTCATCCTCTCTCCCACGCCATTTCCTCCCTGCTCGCTCGCCATAAGACTGACGCAAGCCACTTCCTTCGTCCGGTCGCTTAACTCGCCGAGATCGGTATCGCCAGGACTCTCATACTATAACTCCTCTGTCACTTGACATCATGAACCGGTGCACTCTAGGATGGTCTCCAATACATTTCCGCAACATGGACACATGGAAATCGGATGTACCGCCTCCAAATCGGACGGCAGATCTAACTCATAGCAACCCCGCCTACCCTACGGACAACTGATACGCCCAACGTACTTGGGCTAAGTTTCCTTCTTCCCAAACCTCATCACACCCTTCATGGCGATACCTTTAGGAAAACCCAATCATCTATCTCAAATTCCGGTCGACACCGATGATTCACGATACGACTTCGCCGACTCGAGCCCAACAACCGCTCCTGGATAAGCTTCACCTTATCCATCGCTCACAACCAAATCGCCCGACTAATCTGCATTTCTACCTCGAACCAGCCTCGGTGACTGCACTTCTCCCATATAAGGCCTCATATGGCGACATCCGAATACTAGAGCCGTAGCCGTTGTTATAAGCAAACTACGAGAGGTAAATGATCCTCCCACTACCCTCAAATCAATAACACAAGCCCAAAGATATCCTCGCGCCGTCAGATAGTGCGCTTCCCGTCCGCTGGCCACAGGTGAACGCAGATCGAGACTCACGCGTCCCTAATCCTTCTCAAAAGACCTCCGTGCGTAGCCGGCAACTGCTCCTCGTCAAATAATCGATACACTCCATGCGCCTCACTCTCTCGATATACACCGTAATCCCTACAAAAAAGTCGCCCCGATCGAAGAAAATGGTTGATTTCAGCGTCGACCGATAACCCAAATGGAATCACGCTCCCTCCGAGTGGAAGGTAACCCGTAATAAAATCCATATTTACCATCCCATTTCCAAGTTTATCAATATCAAATGCTTCAAGACCGCTTGTTACACCCCGATTTTAAAACATGTTTCAAGAACGCACGTAGAACTCGAGGTATCAAGATTTGAGACTTGTAAAATTTATCTAATTATGAATTTGTCTGAAACGTAATATCAGGATTTGGGAGGGACACGCGTCACCACCTTAGAATGCTCGACGAATTTAGTACGCCATAATGGTCTTCTTTACCATAAGTCTTTGATGAACAAGTCTTGCAAGAGTAGCTTGACAATATTGACTAAGTCAATGGACCCACTAAGGCTTGATATTTGCTTAGACCTCATCCTAGCCAACCATTTGTGCACACTTTGACCTCCATGTCCCTATATAATACTAGTAGCAAGACAAGAGTTCCACACTTAGCTAAAATTTCATTAAATCAAGAACAAGAGAGGGGATGCTCCTGTTGGGTTCAAGAGAGGGAAAAATTTTGTTTGTCATTCAATAATCTCCCACTTTAAACCAAGGTTCCTAAGTGTATTGTGAGTATATCTCAATAGAAAATCCGGAAAAGAGAGTTTTCGATTAGTCGCAAGGTGAAAACCTAATGGCTTTTCTAGGTTTTGGTAGGAAGTTTGAAGGAAAATTGTTGGCATGGGTCTAAGGGTCTCAAGTAGCGGATCAAGTATCTGGAGAGTCTCAGGTTGCTAAGGAACGACTACGGATTCAAGATGGATTGAAATCGTTAAGGTATAATCTTGTCCTTTAAGATGTTACAAGATTATATATTTTGTTGTTGTTAGTTTGACATGTTGACAACATGAAGTTGGTATGTAGAAGTTTATAAGGATTATGGATTGATTGTAGCCTTGGAAACCGAAATGTAATATAAGCCATGTTAAGTTGGATTTCAATTTAATCGTTGTTAGAATCGTCGATGTTATTGACTTGAAGATTATGGTAGTTATAACCAAATGCGACTTGATATCTTATTATGCTACCAATTCGGATTGTAATTGGAAATTTGATAAGAATTGGTAAGGTTGAACTCAAGGTGGCGAATTTGGACTTTTAGTTTGTTTTTCATTTGTATTGGACTACTTTCTAAATTGTGAGCCAATCGGGGCTGTTTAGTTTTATTTTGGAGTACCTTATAGAAATTGTGAGCCAATTGGGGCTGTTTGGTTATTGTATTCACCTTGAAAAAGGTGGCAAAGTAAGTAGAAACAAAGGAAGTCTTGTCCGATTTTCCGTAGAATTTGGCGACTTAGCACTTAGAATATTCTACGTTTGAAGTAAGAGGTTAATGGACGTGATGTGACCATGATAGGTTGAAGTACTAAGTATAGCGTATCCTACTTGAAGAATGGAATAGCTCGTGGAAGTACTTTGGAGCTTTTGCTACTTGTCGATAATCGTCGCGTGTATGTGAACCTCTCCTTCTTTGACATGATTCTATGTATGGAATATACATGTAGTACTATTTCATGATTCCTTCTACTCTTAGAAGTTAAGAGGTATGTATGTTGATTTACTCTACGTAAAGGTTAGGTATAAGTTATCCCAAGTTCTACCAAGTCTTATGGGATGTTGGTAAGAGTCGTTAGGAGGTATTTTGGAGCCAAGTTGACTTGGCTAATTTACGGCACGAATAAGAATAAGTATCGAACAAGCCATTGCAGCGTTAATAAAGGAAAATGTAATGACAATTAATTATGTTAAAACAAGTAGAATTCTCCATCTGCATGAAGCTAAGATAAGACAAAATTGTATTACATTTTCTAGATCATGCTACTTGATTAAGATGGTTATAAATAAGTGTAACTTATTCACAACGCACCAAGTATATGTTACTTAATTTATAAGAATTTACGTATGAAGTTTTAAGACTATGGACCTCAAATTTGTTAAAAGGATAAGGGACTTTATTTTTCAAGTTATAAGACTTGATTCTTAAAGGAAGAAATGAATTGATTTAAAAGTATAGAATACTTGATTTGGAAAGTATTGATTTCTTGCCATTCTAAGTTAAGAAACTTGTTTTCCTAAAAGTTAAGAGACTTGAAGCATTTTGAAAGCTATGTGATTTGAATTGAAGTATAAGTTTCTTGGTTATCAAAGTGAATGAATGTGTCTAAGAAATAAAGAGTTATAACGGCTTTATGGGAAGTCGTTATAACAACTTTATGGAAGATTTTAAAGAATGGTTTTCTTCAAGAATGTAAGCAAAGAAATGATTTGAAATAAAGAAAGGCAAATTGTTTTAAAGGTACCAATTGCTTAAGGTTTCAAAGAAAGAAGTCACTTGATTTAGAAGCCTTTAATTGTATTTCTAAAAAGTATTGTGACTTGTCTTGAAGAGTAGATATGACTTGATACTACGGTTATTAGTATCTTGGAAGTTTTATTTGAAAGAGAATCATTTTAAAGGAGTAACCACGTAGTACGTTGGGTTAAATTCTGATTTTATAATGACATGTTAGCCTTAAGTAAACAAAAATGAGAGTGTATATGAAATGCCTAATAAGAAGTTAGGGATTTCTTAACTTGCTTATGCATGATGGTGTGGTGGTGCTTATGTTATGTATGATAAGCCTAGGGCTTATGTTATGTATGATGGTCGAGATAGGGTAAGAGTATAAATGGCAAGCCCCAAGACGTTATACCACCTTCTCCAGGTAAGAGTATAAGTGAGGATAAACCCCAAGACTGTACCACCGCTTTATGTGTTGTTTGACGACCTAAGTCGAGATAGGGTAAGAGTAAACGGCGGCAAGCCCCAAGACGTTATACCACCTTCTCCAGGGTAAGAGTATAAATGAGGGGCAAGCCCCAAGACGTTATACCCCCTGCTTTACCACCTTCTCCAGGGTAAGAGTATAAATGAGGGGCAAGCCCCAAGACGTTATACCACCTGTTTTTGATTGATATTATGGGCGTGAGACCCATGGTTATGTTTTACACTTTTAGTCGCCGACAATGATGGGATTCCACGCATGCTTTGATATTGGATTGATCATCGCGCCAGTTTGGTAGGGTAGTATATGTCCCTCCGCAGGGCCTGACTATGTTATGAAAGATAAGTAAGTTAGACGAAATGAACTTAATGACTTCTCCTAAGTAAGTACGTAAGATATGGCTATAACTCTTAATGGAATGGAAAAAGGATATTGATGTGAAATTAAGTTCATGCTGGTAATGACACTACAGGATCCGTATGTATTTTTATACTTGTCCTTGTCATTCTTTTGCGATTATGATCATTTCATCGACGTTATTTCTTCCATATTCGCACTGTTATCGACCCCTTCGGGCCGCGTTCATGTCCGCAGTTTAGGTACACAATTGTGGATCCGCGAGTTTAGGATCCCGGTTCAAGATTCGAGATGGCTCCAATGATTCCAGTTGTCGCTATGTATATTCAGGGTACGGCGGGGCCTTGTCCCGCCACAAAGGTTATGTTAAAACTCTTAGAGGTCCGTAGTCACCTATATAGGTCGGGCTTTGTAAATGAAAGCGAGGCAATCGCTTGCCATATATATTATGTCCGAAGGTAGCCCATCGGCTAACTCGTTGTTTTACTTATTGTGTTATTTATAAGTTTCATGTATGTTCCGCTGATTTTCTCTCGATGTTTACAAGGTGCCTGTGTAGGCACTAGTCGCGCCCCGGTCGTCGCAGGCTTCGTGCTCAACCTTCACCGCTCGACAATTCGGAAATCGCGTTACGAACTCCGCAACGCCCCGCAAGGCCGTCCACCAATACACGCATTCGAGGTCATGATACATCTTAGTCGACCCGATGAATAGAATAACGAGCACCGTGCCTCCCTGCAATCTGGCCGACGGTCTTGTCACATCGGAACGCATAACCGCCCTCAAATCTTAGCACCCCATCGTGCTACCAAATGCATTCTCTCTTTCTCAACAATGCATCACGATACCGACCATAATCGGATCCTCATATCGCCGCCTTCACCTCCTCGACGATGGAAGACTCGAAACCTCTCGAACCCGAATTCGCCACTATCGAATCAACCAAACGAACCCCAAGGCTCGCATTGGCGATGTAACTCTGACCATTTCTTTTCTCCGGTGTACATCGCATGCACTACCCATCGATCTACGACTGCGGAATCGCAACTACATTGGCCTTCCCCGGTGGTATAGAATATCAACATCGTAATCCTTAAGTAGCTCCAACCACCGCCTCGCCGCAGTTCGCCTCCTCCGTGAAGATATACCGAGACTCTTGTGTCCGTAAATGTCCACACGAACTCCATATAAATAATGTCTCCATTTTCAAGGCATGAATCACCGCCGCCACTCAAGTCATGTGGGATAGTTCTTCTCATGCTTCCTAAGCCGCCGAGACGCATGTTATAACTCGCTGCGTCGCATCAAGACGCACTCCAAGCCCGACACTGACGCCACAATAAACCACATATCCATCTAAACCCTCCGGAAGAGTAAGAATCGGGCGGCCGCCAACTTCTCCTTTAGCAATCGGAAACTTTCTCACAAGTATCCGCCCACGAACATATACCGCTTTCCGAGTCACTTAGTCAAAGGTGAAATAGAAGCAAACTTCTCCACAAACCTCCGATAATAACTGCAAGGCCCAAAGCCGCGACTCCGGTGCTGGAGTGCAGGCCAAGTCTTGACCGCCTCAATCTTCGTTGTATCAACCCGAATACCATCGGCCCCGATAGCATGCCCTAAGAAGGCCACTGGCTAACTAACTCGTGACTTCGAGAACTTGGCATACAATCACGGCCTCGGAGGACTTCAATACCGCCTCAAATGACCAGATGCTCCTGCTCTGTGCGCGAATACACCAAGATATCATCAATAAACACTATAACAAATATATCCAAGAATGGCCTGAACACCATATTCATCAAATCCATGAATACTGCTGGGGCGTTGGTCAACCCGAAAGACATTACCCTGAACTCATAGTGCCCATACCGGGTCCTGAATGCAGTCTTTGGGATATCCGCCTCTCTAACTCGTACCTGATGGTAACCAGATCGCAGGTCTATCTTGGAAAAACATCTCGCACCCTGCAACTGGTCAAACAAATCATCAATCACGGGAGGATATCTGTTCTTGATAGTTACCTTGTTCACCGTCAGAATCAATACACATACGCAGCTGCCCCATCCTTCTTTCTTTACAAATAACATCGTGCTCCTGTGAGAAACACTTGGCCTAATAAAGCCTTTCTCCATCAAATCTTTCAGTTGGTCCTTCAATTCCTTCAACTCGGCAGGTGCCATCCTGTATGGCGGAATAGATATCGGTCGAGTATCTGGCGCCAAATCAATACAAAACTCAATCTCTCTCGAGGATACCCGGAAGCTCGTCTGGGAATACGTCTGGAAACTCTCTAACGACCGAAACTGACTGAAGGTCCGGTATCTCAGCCTCAGTGTCGAATACTCGAACCATATGATAGATGTACCCTTTCCGCACCATCTTCCTAGCCTTGAGGTAAGAAATAAACTTACCCTTCGGCGATGCAGTATTCCACTTCCACTGGCAACGCCACGAAACCGAACCGAACTAATCTCTCTCTACAGTCGACATGGGCATAGCAAGACGCTAGCCAATCCATACCCATAATCACATCAAAGTCTGTCATATCCAAATCTATCAAGTTGGCTAGAGTCTGACGACTATCTATAGTCACAGGGCAAGCCTTATACACCCGCCACTACCATCGAATCACTCATCGCGTAGCCGCCTCAAAAGGTCTTATGGACTCTGCTCATCCCTACTCTATCGCAATATGAGGAGATATATAGGACAAGGTAGAACTCGATCTATCAAAGCAAATACATCACAACAAGAAACCAACAATGTACTGCGATTTACATCCGCGACGCCTCGGTCCCGCTTCGGCCGACATAGCATATATGCGGTTCGAGACCGCAGAACTAGAACCCCTACCACGACTCGCCGCATGCTGGCCCATAAGTACCTCGCCTCCGGGCGTCTAACCATCGAAGATGAAGATCCAAAGAATGCACTTCGCCGGCTGAACTGCATCGCCCCACCGCCTGGCGACGGACAATTCTTCTTCGATGGCCCCGCCGCCACAAGAGTAACACGCCTCAACCCATACGCACTCGCCGGTGAGACCTACCGCGTCGAACGCACCGAGAGGTAGGTGGTCTCGATTGTGACGGCCTTCGCCTCGAAACCACGAAAATCACTGAGCCTCGACTGCCTCGAATAACCCGGCCGACGGACTTCCCGCCGGAAATCGAGAAGGAGCACTCGGCCGGCCGAATGTGGACTTATTTCGCCAGGCCGCCGCAAAACCGCCCGAGACCACGATGTCTCGCCTTTGGGCCGCCCATCTAATCGATCCCGCCTCTCGCCTCAATCCATCGCGTACGCTGCGTCTCCGTAATATCCATCCCTGGCTGAAGAGCCACCCCCAAGCATGCAGTAATCATATGACGGTCTAACCCCATCACATATCGATGAACCCTGTCTGCCATGTCAACTGCAATGGTGTGCGCATATCTGGCCAAGGAGTCAAACTCCAGGCTGTACTCCCTGATAGTCCTCCCGTCTTGCCTCAAGGTCAAGAATCTATCTACCCGGCTCTCTCATCTCGTGAGGCAAGAAGTGGTCTAGAACGCTCGAACTCCTCCCAAACACCGGAAGAGCATCCTCACCTCTCGACAACACCCATGACTCAAACCGGTTCAACGCAATATCGCAGAATCGTAGAGAGCTAGTATAACGCACTCGATCTCCGATGCCCTAAGCACTGCGTAGTCCATCAGAATCGCCGGACAAACTCCTGCGGATCCTCTCTCAAATCTCGAACCATAGAACTCGGGTGGGTGACAACCCAGAAATCCCGAACTGTGAAATGTCGGCTCTAGGTTGGCCGCTCTGTGCCACGCCGCCACTATGCCGGCAAGAATCTGTTCCGTAATCTATACTCGCACCGATCGCTGGATCGAGGCTCGCATCATTGCCTCGCAGCCGCTCACGCCTCAAAATCTGCCGAAATTTGGCGGCGACGTGGAACTCGCCGCTCTAAACATCATCTCTCGTAAGGATCGGGCTCAGGCCCTCGTGACTCTCCGTCCCACTAGCAAGACTCTCACCGCTTTGCCCTTCGGCCGCGGTTTCATGCGAGGCATAATCGATACATAAAGGAAAACATCGGATGAGGTTCAACCTATAACTCACTTATTGCACGATCTTAGAGTGAAAGAATGGAAACTAATCCTAAATATCCTGCACCTCTCGATTATAGATGTGCGCACACACCGATAATCAAGACTTACTAGACACGGTGCGGACACTTTCCGAGGACTAATCGCTCGATACCACTTTTGTCACGACCGACCTCGGCCGCGATCGTACTTACCGGGTACCTGCAGTATACATCGTGAGAATAGCAAATGAACATAAATAACACATAACTTATAAAAGGTAAACATCATCGCCAGATAAAATCGCTTTCCATAAAACATACTTAAACAAAAGTGTGGCGATAACGGTTCTTATAGCCCAAAACACATATGTGACCACGCACTTAAAGATAACAATCGTATGACAGGGCCCCGCCATACCCCGAATGTATAAAATACCTATAGCATCGGGAATATCCGCACAATAAACAAGCTTCCGAGGAATGGAGCTTCGACACCTAGCAGTGATCCTAGAACGAGGATCCACAATCCGCTACCCTTACCGCAGATTTAACGCAGCCCCGAGGAAGGGGTCGCACACATATGTACCAAGTATGTAAAGTCGAAAATACGTAATAATGATATCATAAGTCTAAAAGTAACCTGAGTCATGGAAGACAAACAAAATACCTTTTATCAGGCCTTACTAACAATGAGTAGAGTGACAAGTGTATATAATAATCGCATAAAATAGGGCCTCATGATCAAAACAGGTACTCGCCTGTAGTATCAATAAGCACCCCTACTCGCGGGACTATTTCACCCAAGATAGTCCCTGGACCGCATGAGGTATTCTCGTGATAGTCAGACTCCGCCCGCGTGGGACTATTTCACCCGCATAAGCCCATAAGGACTCGTGATGAGGTATTCCACGATCGTGGGTAGCAAATCCATGGAACAGTGGTATAACGATCTGGGGACTTACCTCGATATACTCTTACCCCGGCGGATGGTATAACGATCTGGGCTTTCCTCGATATACTCTTACACCAAGCGATGGTATAACGATCTGGGGCTTGCCTCGATATACTCTTACACTGAAAAAGATGGTATAACGATCTTGGGCTTGCCCTCGCACATACTCTTACCCCGAGTAGGTGGTATAACGATCTTGGGGCTTGCCTCGATATACTCTACCCTAGCTCAAATCACATCATATCATAATCATAAATAAGTTAAGAAAACTTATAACTTCTTGTTAGTCTTGTTCATATACCCTCTCATTTTAGTTTACTTAAGGCACTTAATCATATCTTTAATAAAAGAAAACTGTAATTTAACCCAAGTACTACATACTTCAACTCTTTAAAAGTGACTCTTTTCATACATAGAATCTTTGGGCAATTGATGCCTTAAAATCAATTTGCCTTCATAAATCAAATCATTTGTCCTTACTTGTCTTACTTAGAGTAAACCTCTTCTCATTAATCTTTTATAAAGCTAATAAACCAACTTCCCATAAAGTTGTTATATTAACCCTTCACTTTAGTAAAATTACACTTTTCCCCTAACCAGGACTTATACATTCTTAAAACGAAACAAGTCTTTATATACTTAAAACAAGTAAGAATACCAAATCTTGTCGTCTACCGTACTACATAGTTACATCTATTCATGCTCAAGAGATAGGAAAGCTCCACATACCTCTTCGGTCAATCCACTTGCTAAGTCCAACTACCGCAAGTAATACGTCAACCTATAATAACCATAATGCGTTTATTAACCTCTAATTTCAATGTAGAAATAATCTAAGTTCAAAGCCCCTAATTCTATGGAAAATCAAGATTTCCTTTGTTTCTACATACTTTGCCACCTTTCTCAAGGCCGAATTCAACATCCAAATGCCACATTTAAGGCTCAACAATCCAAACATATCAAAGGGGATTACACACCTAAACTTGGGTGTGTAAAATTCTGCCCCAAAAGGTACAACAATCCACTTAACAATTCTAAAGTAGTTTTTAGGCTACAACATGCTCATAATATCTTTTTAGCCAATTCTTTCATATCCAAACCACATTTCTTACATGCAAGGATTTTAAGTGCATTATTTACTACTACACATCCCTTCTTCTTCACATGCAACATTAATAACTAAACCACAAGGGAAGAAATGTTACCTTAAAGCCTTAGCCAAACTTATTCCAATAACTTTGCTAGCCTCCTTTCCAAGAACACCACCACACTAACACCCACAAGCTAGCCACAAGATTCCTTTTTGTTCTTAACTTTTCAGATTTTTCTTAGGCTTTGAATTCCCCTTGGAATTTTAGAGAGAAGTGAGAGCTAATTTAGAGAGAGAGAGAGAGATTGAAAGATGACCAAGTCTTCAAGACTTGGTCAATATAAGACATGCAAGAAAATCAGATGGGGGGGGGACACTTGTCACCCTCCCATGGCCTTTTTAAAAGAGAAAATCAGATTTTCCTAAGTTTTTCCGCCTGGAATCCCGCCTTGGCGCCGCGTTCGACGGGCCAAGCGCTTAAACCTGCGGACTCCGGACTTCGCCGCGCCGCTGTCTGGCGCTTGGCGCTGCAACTTCAGCGACCTCGCATTTCCGCGCCGCGCTCGCATCCGCGCCATGCCTCGCGTTTTGCTCGAACGCATTTATGTCCGTCTCACGACTGAACTTGTAACTCCCATAACTTCCTACTACGACGTCCTATTGACGAACGGTTGGTTGCGTTGGAAGCTAGACTCAACGAAATACGCCCTAGGCCTTTGAAACACTTAGGAACTCTCAATGTACCGGGTCATAACCCGCCTCAAAGTTGACTAAAAACCCGTCCGGAACCATCCGTCAACCTATCCTTTAAAAATTTTAAGTCTTACGCTGACGCGCTCATACGTAGGTCAGAACTACGGGTATAACATATGTCCGTGCAACGACATCATCGTGATTGCGCTTACGCAACGACGCCATCAAGAATACGCCCGCATAACGACGTTATCGGCGATTATGTCCGTGCAACGACATCATCGCGATTGCGGTTCACGCAACGACGCCAGCAACAACACGTCCAGGCAACGACATCATCAGCATTGCGTCTACGCAACGACGCCAGCAGCAATACGTCCAGGCAACGACGTTATCAGCATTATGTCCAGGCAACGACATCATCAGCATTGCGTCTACGCAACGACGCCATCAACAATACGTCCAGGCAACGACGTTATCAACATTATGTCCAGGCAACGACATCATCAGCATTGCGTCTACGCAACGACGCCAAAGAAGATACGTCCAGCAACGACGCTATCAATTGCGTCACGCAACGACGCCAAGAAGAATACGCTTCAGGCAACGACGCCAAGATCAACACATCGAGGCAACGACGCCATCGCGATTGCGTCACGCAACGACGCCAAAGAAGAACACGCCCAGCAACGACGTTATCAAGACAACAAGTCCGAACGACGCCAAAGAACAATACGCCCGCATAACGACGCCATCGCGATTACGTCTACGCAACGACGCCGGCAACAACACGTCCAGGCAACGACGTTATCAACACAACAAGTCCAAAAACGACGCCACGTCTAAAATGACGTCATCGACATATCACATCTACGCAAGGACGATTTCTATACTCTCGAAATTGCATTTTTACTCATGCTTTATTATTCTGTCTTAGTAGTTATGCACTAACTCTTTCTTGAGCTTTAGTCTACAGGGACAGTTGCAGTAAGGACAACATATCCGCATTCTCAATCGCAACACGTCCGTGTAAGGGCGAAATCACAGCATTTGCAGCATCGCATCAACACAACGTGCATCACATTTTTGCAGGATAAAATTTTCTACTCACAGTTGCATTGCTTTTAAAATTATGCATCATCATCATTCGCCTCAGCGATTATGCACTAACCGCTTGTTTAAGTCTTAGCATGCGGAGCGCGAGCATAACGTGGATTTTCTTACAAATAATCGGCAATTTGTCGGGCCAACCTTCCCAACAAATGGCGTACGCCTCAAGCCGGTCCACTCGCTCCACATCACCATAAAACCCAAAGATCATAAGTCGATAGCGACACCCTGTGTTCAAGCCGCTTATTTTTATTTTTACTTTTAGCATTACACAACCCGGTCGCCATAACTCGACATCGACAAATTTGAGTCCAAGTAGCCCGCTCGTGTTTTGACTGGTAGCCCAAAGGTCGCCATAACTCGACCCTGAGACAAAATTTGAGTCCGCGTCAGCCCGCCTGGTGTTTTGACCATGGTAGCCCAAAGGTCGCCATAACTCGACACCGACGATTTAGTCCGCCACTTTGTCTTAATTGCCCAATATTTTTTTAATTCTGAGGATCGAGACAAAATTGGCTATGAGTCAACGTCTTTGTCCGAATATTCTTCCATCATTTCCATACAAAGAGGGACAAGTTGTTGACACCCAATTTTGACCCTCTCGTCCAGTCATTAACCATAAAATTACACTAATTTTCAACAATAATTTTTAATAATTTTTAAATAATAAAATACAATAATAAAACATTAATACATGCATAAACAAACAATTAATAATGGTAACACGTCTTACGTAGAATATTAAGCATCTTGAGTCTTGCGTCCGTATTCGTCTTTTAATAACATGCAATTTTATTAATATCATTCGTAATTTAGGCCCTATTTTCATTAGTTAAAACTCAAACAATTCTTAATAATAAATAAATAAACACATAAAATAAATAATCTGACAATGACGTCGTGTTAATAGAATATTCGCATTTTTACTAATAGCAAGGCAATTTCATAATTTGTAATTTAAACTAATCTAATACATGTGTTTTAATAATAGCGTCGCATTCATAAAAAGCATTAAGCAGTCCTTAAATGTAATATCTGCACGCAGCATTTAAATAATTCAATTTTAATTTAATTTCGCAAAATACGCATAATAAGTTTTAATAACGGCATCACATTAAGCACTAATTAAATAGCACGTCCGTCTTTATTTTTTAATCTCAAACTTAGACTAACAAAGCACCTAAAATAATTTAATCACAGTTTATTAATTTAATTTACCACTAATTAATAATACACCTAAGCTAATACACTTAAACTCTACCCCTAATTAAATAAAACCAGCCCATTCGCCCAGCCCAATTAAATAACCCGCCCAAAGACCAAAGCCCAACACGCCCCAACAGCCCTTATCAGCCCATCACCCTTACCCCAGCCCTTATCTTCCATTTCACCCCTTTCCTGTCGACGAGCCCTAAAAAAACAAGAACCCTAATAGTTTCAGCAGTCGCAGCTCTCCCTCGCTCCCATCGCCAGCCGTGATTATCGCCTGAGAATCCGGCGAATCGAACCCAAATCTTCCGAAATCGCAACAAATCAACCTCAAATCACATACCATAACAAGAATGAGACAATAATCAGTCGTTTAATATCAAGTTACCATAACCGAAATACACCATAAATCGTTCTAAAATCAGTACCGAATCAAGCACGAATCGTATGAAATCAGAGTAAGAATAAGCACGAAAATCTCAGCCTTAAATGCTTACCAACATTAGAACCCAAATCATGGCCATATAAAGCACATGCAAAGGCAGAACGAAAAGAGGTAGAGCTCAGTCGGGAGAGCAGTCAAATAGCAATAAACAATTTAAGGAGCAGAACATCGGAGGGAGTAGCAAAGGTGGACAACAATCCAGACCCCCATTTCTTTTTCGACTAACAAAAGCCAACCAGCGAGAATAGGAAAAACACTAGAGCAGCATATCGAAAATCCGCACCTAGAATGGACCATAAACCGCATCGCTTTCAATCGCACAGCATAAAACCTTCGAGCAGACCGACGACTTGATACACTGCCTCGGTTCGCTGTCCGGAGAAGGTAAAACCATTACTCTTTCAGTCCTAGATTTCATGTAGACACTTATATGCACAATGTGTGTTTCGGATTTCTCAAACATGTATCGATTATGTATCGAGTTTATGTCGACGATTGCTTATGCTCCCTGAAATTAATCGCAAAACCCGTTTAGTTAATTGTCGTTGGCGATTGTATTTTTATGCGATTAGACCAATATTTAGCATTTATCGGGTGTCTGCATGGATTAGTCCAGTTATGTGGTTTATTGGATGTTAGAAGCCCTTCTCGCTGCCTTTGCTTGTGAATAAAAGGTGTTAATATCAAATTGGAAACTCAGTAGTCGATCGCTTCATGCGATTTGTATGTCATCGTTTACTGGAATCTGAATTTGTTAGAAGATAAGTTGTGGTTAGGACAGTCTTTAAGGTTACTCAATGTTACTCATGCTATAATGTTCTGTTGATTCTTCATGAAATAGCTAAACTTGCTTGCATTTTCAATCTAAATTCACTGTATTGAAAGATGGAATATGTTAATATCATGTCTGTTATCCCTTATTTCGAATCGCTTCATGTTAGGCATATCTGTTTTTCTATTGTAATTACGGATATGCTACTGTGGTGATGCTGCCTTGTTTTTGTGTGCATTTGCCATGATCGATTTAATCGCAATTGACCTCTATGCCCATGTTATGCCCTCTTAAGGGATTTGCACCTAGCTAAAGTGATCTGTTTGCATAGGCAGCCTAAGCTTCATAACTGTTAAACTCTTAAGAATCATGAGAGGATGAATAATTGTATCAATATGCCATGGTAATGCTTCAATATACATGTTAGTGACTTTAGCTTGAATATAGTTTCAAGTTTGGTCCAATTTCGGCAGCTGGCTTTGTGTTTTTGCTTAGTCAGGGTGTTATTGATATGTCCTTAGTCTGACTTGTAATGACTGTGTCTTTATTTGTTTGAACTGAATATCTATGATATTGGGTTGTAACTCATACAATTTAACATTGATGGAATGTAAAAGAGGTTAAAGAAAGTGTCAATTGTCCTGTTTGTTGATTGGTGTCTGACATGTCCTGAAATTTAAATCTTTAGCTTCTATCCTCACGTGATCTCTCTGATGTCTTTGTTTTCTCACTGCTGGCCTAATTGTTCAATTAAAGTATAGATGGGATGTGTTGATATTCCAGAATGTTGTTGGGTCTACTCTGTACTTTGAGGCATCTCGGATGGCCTTGTTATTTCTTTTCTGCAATCAATGGCCCGATTCATTACTGCTTGGCTTTTTCTTGTTCCCCATGCGTGTTCTTTGCATAACTGGGTGTGGTCTCTTTGAAATCTGAGAAATAATGCTGATAACTGTGGGTTTCAGTTATATCTTCTGCTCACATAGATTTATTGTTTAATTGAAATTGCATGCTGGTTAAACAAATATGGGCTGTTTCGGGTCGGCAGGATTAGTACACATTATAAACATATGCATGTGTTTAGTGTTTCTTCTATTATTCATATCCTATATTATTGGGAGTGCATACTAATCCTTATCTTTCTTTTTGTTACATGAAATGCATCGGAGCAAAATGAAGAGTCTCACGGCGAGACTCATCACGAGCTACTTCAAATGGCAACCCGCGTCTATGTGCATCCGCATTCGCATTCCCGCTTCAGAAATTCCTAGAAAAACAAATAGGACGGAGTCATCCGCTCCAATCCCTTCACTCTCTTAACCTCCTTATCTCATTTTTATATCTTATTTGTTGTTGTAATATAACTTTGTAATTAATAGGAAACTTCGAGCAATTAGCCTTTGAACATATGAGGTGGGAAGGTAATTTAAACTTAGAAAATGCACTTCTACTTTATCTTTATTTTAGGATTATTATGCATGTCTAAATTTTGCCAAAATAATCTAAATAATTTAACCTGCACCATAAAATCAACACTTTATTTTTTTACTAAATTCATAACAAATTTTCTCTTGAACTCTTATCTAACATTATATAGGAAATCTATTATGTATAATAAAAATCATCCTAAGCATTGGGTAAATTATAACCAAGGTTAATTAAGTAGATAAATGCATACATTCAGTCAATAAATCCACTCTGCATCACATTTTTTTTATATAAATAATATAAGGCATGCTTCCAACTTTATATGTGTTTTATAGCACTAATCTTATCAATCTTTATCAAAAATTACTTTTATTAAATATTTTTCAAACATGCATTCTTAGCAATAATAATTAACTCTAGATTTGAACGGACAACCGCAAGTTAGCGGATCCTTTAGGGTGCCTAATGTTACACCCCGTAAATTCAATATAAGATAAGTTGGCAATCATGTGTCGAGCGGATTTTAAGTTTTATTTGGAGTGTGGTACCCCAATTTTTTTTTTTGATGTATGGGGTGATTATCAAGCCTAGTATAAAGTTGGATGAGTCTAGTGTCCAACGCGACAAACCGCTCGTCGATAGGACATCGGAGCGGAGAGGTATGGGCGTTAGAAATTCATGGTAGCGCAGAGGAAGGATTTTTCGTGTCAGCGCTCGTGCCGCGCCACTAATCGAAAATCCTCGGAGGTTTGCCGCGCCGATTGCGCAGCGGCGCCGCGGCGGAAAAATTTTCATGCGAATTGCTTAAAACAGGATATTTTTGAAAAGGGCCATGGGAGGGTGACAAGTGTCCCTCCCATCTTGTTGACCACGAAAAGAGCCCTATTTTAAGACCAAGTCTTGAAAGACTTGGTCATTTCACCTTTGAACACCTAAAAACCCCTCTCCCCTTCTCTCTTGAGTTTTGAGAAAAACCTAGCTTAGTGGGTGTTGTTGGAGCGGTAAGAAGACAAAGTCTTTGGTAAGCTTGTGGGAAACTCACAAGGACGAGTTTGTGGAATAGAAATTGAAGAAAGAGAGCTTTAGTAGGCTAACCCTAAGGTAAGAGATTTCCTCTCCTCTTGGAAATTGATAGTAATCCTTGTTAAAGTTGATATTGGCCACGTGAATCATGTTTTAGATTGATATGTATAATAAGTTTTGATAGCCATTTGAAATGTGAAAAACAAATGGAAATTGTGGTGAGCCAATTGGGTTGTTTAGTTATTCATTGTATTGGACTACCTTATATAAATTGTGTGAGCCAATTGGGGCTGTTTGGTTATTGAATACGGCCTCGAAAGAGGTGGCAAAGTAAGTAGAAACAAAGGAGGTCTTTGTCAGATTTTCCGTAGAATTTAGCGACTTAACACTTATAATATTCTACATTGAAGTAAGGCGTTAATGGACGTATGGTGAATATTATAGGTTGACATTCTACGGGCGGGACTTTGTGCTTGGCAAGTGGTTTGACCCGACGAGGTATGTAGAACTTTTCCTATCCTTTGGGCATGACTAGTTTCACGTATATAGTACGGTAGACGTACAAGACTTTGACATTCTTTACTTGTTTTATGAAATGCCAAGTCGGGTGAGTTAGGAGATTAACTCCCTTCTTTGAGAATATTAAAGATGTCTTAAGTCTTGTTAAAGATAAGGGACTTGAAGAATTTTAAAGTATGTGATACTTGTGACGTTTTAAAAACGTATAAGTCCCTTGGATAGGAAATTGTACTTGACTAAGGCATAAAGTGAATATAACGACTTTATGGGGAGTTGGTTATATTGACTTTATGGAAAGATAAATGACTTGATTTAATGGAAGACAATTCGATTTTAAGGCATCAATTGCCTAAGGTTTTATAAGACATGAGTCACTTGATTTAGAAGCCTAATTTTTATTTCTAAAAGTATTGTGACTTGTCTTGAAAAGAAATTGTAACTTGATACTACGGTTATTAGTATCTTGGAAGTGTTATAATGAAATGAGTCATTTTAAAAGAATAGAAGTACGTAGTACTTTGGGTTAAATTCCCGGATTTTTATAAAAAACATGGTAGTGCCTTAGGTAAACTAAAATGAGAGTTTATACAAACAAGAACAATAAGAAGTTAGGGGATTTCTTAACTTGCTTATATATTGTATGATAAGCCGATAGAGCTTATGTTATGTGTGATAGCCGGATTTGGGCTAGTGATATATTATTCGTTGCGGGGTCATTCCCCGGGATTGTGGCATTGCATATTTCCGTGGATTTGCTACCCACGATGCGAGGAATACCTCATGCGAGTCCGTAAGGCTTATGCGGGTGAAATAGCCCCATGCGGGCGGGTCCAGCCTATGCGAGGGATACCTCATGCGAGTCCGTAAGGGCTTATGCGGGTGAAATAGTCCCATGCGAGGAATACCTCACGTAGGTCTACTGGACCTATGCGGGTGAAATAGTCTCAGGAGTAGGATTCCAATCCTATTTTTCGTTGTAAGTATACACCTATTTTTACTCTCATTGTTAGTAAGACACTGATCGTAATTTTGTTATCATACATGTCTCGCTTTCTTTTAAACTTATGTTGTAATTACGATTTTCGCTTTTACATACTTAGTACATATTGTGTCGCCCTTCGCCGGGGCTGCGTTATCTGCAGAGGAAAGGTGTCATGATCCACACTCTTAGGATCGCTTATCGGGCGTCGGAAGCTCCATTTTCCGGAGGCTTGTCTTTCTTTTAGTACCTTCCCGATGTTGTAGATTATGTACATTCGTGGTATGGCGGCCCCGCCCCGCCACATTGTTGTTCCTAGAGGTCCGTATTCACATATGTGGTTGGTAATGAACCGAGTTGTAAGTTGTACTTTTGACTTTGTTTATATTATGGAAGGCGGCCTTATCGGCTAGCCTGTGTTGTTATATTGTTTACACCTGTGTTTAAGTTGTGTATGTTCCGCTGCTATTCTCTGATGTATACCTGAACAGGGTGCCCAGGTAGGGCACCAGTCGCGGCCCGGGGTCGGGTCGTGACACCTAACCCCTTTCCTTTAGGATAATAAAGAACCCTTACCCAGAATCTCATTAAGTTTAGCAGACCATTAAATGGAGTTAATGTTTACTTTAAACTAGTTAACATTTAGGTGTCCTAATTCACCCAAATTAATTAGGTGACGACTCCGCTAACCCTATCACTACTTTTAGCATTTAGCACCTTTTGCACTTTTAACATTTTAACACCTTTTTAAGAATTTTTAACTATTTAGCATTTTATTTTATTTTCTAACATTTTTATTAAGCAGGGGTTCGCTAAAAAATAAATGTCGCGGTCGAAAAGGGGCGTGACAACCATCAATATATTTTACACCGTTATCGGACCTCAGGCTCCTCAACTTGAGGTTTGTCACATTCTCGACCATGACTTTCCATCTTTTGAAGACAGTGAATACATCAAATTTATTTTTCATAAAATAGATCCATATCTTCCTGGTTGAATCATCAATGAATGTCACGTAGCAATGTGATCCTCCGAGTGAGGGGCAGTAGCACGTCCCCACACTTCAGTGTGCACCAATTCAAGCTTCTCAGCTTTCAATTCTCTACTTGCACTTGAAAAACTTACTCGTTTCTATTTTCCAAGAATGCAGCTCTCACACATATGATGATCCACCGACTTTAGCTCTGGAATTATGTTGTTAGTCACCACCAGAATTTTCATGACTTTCTCGCTCATATGCTCCAGCCTGCAATACCACTATTCTGTATTCTTTGTGTTGTCAACAACAATAATTGTATTATGACAGCTCGTCGTCATATAAAGAGTACCAGTTTTCTTACCTCGACCAACCACCATAGCACCCTTCGTCACCTTCCAGGACCCATTACCAAAGTTAAGATCATGTCCCTCATCATCAAGATGACACACTGAGATCAGATTACGCTTCAAATCCATTACATGTCTGACCTTTGTGATCTTTCATATGTATCCATTTAACATATTCAAATTAATGTCTCCAATACCAACAACGTCTAAAGGCTTACCATCTGTCAAACAAACTTTCTCGAGATACCCAGCATCGTAATTCATCATTATATCACGATGTGGATGGCGTGGAAAGACGCTTCTGAGTCAAGCACCCAAGAGTCGATCGGGTTGTCAATAGACAGTAACAGCGCATCATCAATGTCTTCAGTGGTAGCTGTTATACCTCGTAGTTCTGACCCTACGTATGAGAGCGTACGAAAGCATGTAAGACTTAAAATTTTTAAAGGATAGGTTGACGGATGGTTCCGGACGGGTTTTTAGTCAACTTTGAGGCGGGTTATGACCCGGTACATTGAGAGTTCCTAAGTGTTTCAAAGGCCTAGGGCGTAGTTCGTTGAGTCTAGCTTCCAACACAACCAACCGTTCATCGATAGGACGTCGGAGTAGGAAGTTATGGGAGTTACAAGTTCAGTGCGCAGACGGACAGAAATGCGTTTCAGGCAAAGGCGACAGGGCCGCGGCTCCGGATGCAGGGCCACGGCGCCGGAAGTACTGAGGGATCGCTGAAGTCACAGCGCCGCGGCGCCAGGACAGCAGGGCCGCGGCGCCGGAAGTTCCGAGAGTCCGCAGAGGTTTGTCAGCGCGCCGCGCTGGCCGCGCCGCAAGGCGCGGATTCTCGGAAAAACTTAGGAAAAATCAGATTTTTCTTTTAAAAGACCTTGGGAGGGTGACAAGTGTCCCCCCCCATCTGATTTTTGCATGCATTATATTGACCAAGTCTTGAAGACTTGGTCATATTTCATCTCTCTCTTAGACAAAAGCTCATCCTTCTCTCTTAAATGTTCAAGCTCCTCATTCTCTCTAAAATTCCAAGGGGAATTCAAAGCCTAAGAAAAATCTGAAAGGTTAAGAACAAGAAGGAAGCTTGTGGCTAGCTTGTTGGTGTTATTGTGGTGGTGTTCTTGGAAAGGAGGCTAGCAAAGTTGTTGGAATAAGTTTGGCTAAGGCTTAAGGTAACATTTCTTCCCTTGTGGTTTAGTTATTAATGTTGCATGTGAAGAAGAAGGGATGTGTAGTAGTAAATAATGCACTTAAAATCCTTGCATGTAAGAAATGTGGTTTGGATATGAAAGAATTGGCTAAAAAGATATTATGAGCATGTTGTAGCCTAAAAACTACTTTAGAATTGTTAAGTGGATTGTTGTACCTTTTGGGGCAGAATTTTACACACCCAAGTTTGGTGTAATCCCCTTTGATATGTTTGGATTGTTGAGCCTTAAATGTGGCATTTGGATGTTGAATTCGGCCTTGAGAAAGGTGGCAAAGTATGTAGAAACAAAGGAAATGCTGCCCAATTTTCCATAGAATTAGGGGCTTTGAACTTAGATTATTTCTACATTGAAATTAGAGGTTAATAAACGATTATGGTTATTATAGGTTGACGTATTACTTGGTAGTTGGACTTAGCAAGTGGATTGACCAAGAGGTATGTGGAGCTTTCCTATCTCTTGAGCATGAATAGATGTAACTATGTAGTACGGTAGACGACAAGATTTGGTATTCTTACTTGTTTTAAGTATATAAAGACTTGTTTCGTTTTAAGAATGTATAAGTCCCTTGGTTAGGGGAAAAGTGTAATTTTACTAAAGTGAAGGGTTAATATAACAACTTTATGGGAAGTTGGTTTATTAGCTTTATAAAAGATTAATGAGAATAGGTTTACTCTAAGTAAGACAAGTAAGGACAAATGATTTGATTTATGAAAGGCAAATTGATTTTAAGGCATCAATTGCCCAAAGGTTTTATGTATGAAAAAGAGTCACTTTTAAAAAGAGTTGAAGTATGTAGTACTTGGGTTAAATTCCCGGTTTTCTTTTATTAAAGATATGATTAAGTGCCTTAAGTAAACTAAAATGAGAGGGTATATGAACAAGACTAATAAGAAGTTATAAGTTTTCTTAACTTATTTATGATTATGATATGATGACAGTTTGAGCTAGGGTAAGAGTATATCTGAGGGGCAAGCCCCAAGATCGTTATACCACCTACTCCAGGGTAAGAGTATGTCCGCGGGCAAGCCCCAAGATCGCCATACCACCTTCTTCAGCAAGAGTATATCCGGCGGGTAAGCCCCAAGATCGTTATACCATCTGCTTCATGGTAAGAGTATATCTGAGGGGTAAGTCCCCAAGATCGTTATACCACCTGTTCCGTGGATTTGCTACCCACGATGCGAGGAATACCTCATGCGAGTCCTTATGGGCTTATGCGGGTGAAATAGTCTCACGCGGGCGGTACAGCTATGCGAGAATACCTCACGCGGGTCCACATGACCTACATGCGGGTGAAATAGTCCCGAGTAGGGTGCGTATTGATACTACGCGAGGTACCTGCTTTGATCATGAGGCCCCTATTTTATGCAGTATTATATACACTTGTCACTCTCATTGTTAGTAAGACTCATTAAATGGTATTTTTTTTGTCTTGCATGTCTACTGCTTACTTTTAGACTTATGATATCATTATTACAAGATTTTCCACTTTACATACTTGGTACATATCAGGTAATCGACCCCCTTCCTGGGCCGCGTTCATGCCGCATGTAAGGGTAAGCATTGTGGATCCTCGTTCTTAGGATCACTATTCCGTCGAAGCTCCATTCTCCTAAGCTTATTTATCGTACGGATATTCCCTGATGCTATAGGTATTTTGTACATTCAGGGGTATGGCGGGGCCCTGTCCCGCCACAGTTGTTATTCTTAGAGGTCTGTGGTCACATGTATGTTTTGGGCTATAAGAACAAGTTGTACTTCTATACTTTTGCTAAGTATGTTTTATGGAAGGCACTTATCTGGCGCTGATGTTTACCTTTTATAAGTTATGTGTTATGTATGTTCACGCTATTCTCTCGATGTATACTGATGTGGTACCCTGAGGTACTAGTCGCGCCCCGGTCGGTCGTGACAAAAGTGGTATTAGAGCGATTAGTCCTCGGAAAGTGTCCACGCATCGTGTCTAGTAGAGTCTTGATTATCGGTGTGTCGCGCACCACATCTATAATCGTGAGGTCGCAGGATATTTAGGATTAGTTTCATTCTTTCACTCTAAGATCGTGCAATAGAGCCGAAGTTATAGGTGAACCTCCTCCGATGTTTTCCTTTATGTATCGCTTATGCCTCCACGCAAGGCAACCGCGCCCGTAGGGCAAGGCACCGAGGGTGCCGCTAGTGGACGCGGAGAGTCACGAGGCACAGCCCGGGTATTTACCAGAGATGATGTTTAGAGCGGCGAGTTCCACGCCGCCGCCACCAAGAGATTTCGAGGCAATGAGCGGCTCGAGACCGTGCACGATCCTCCACCCCACATCGTGGTCCGAGTATAGAGATTACGGGAACATATTCTTGCCATCGACCAAAGATAGCGGTGGCAAAGCGACAGAGCGCACGCCAACCCAGAGCCGATACTACTGATTCGGGATTTCTGGTTGTCACCCACTCGAGTTCTATGGTTCGAGATTTGAGGAGGATCCGCAGGAGTTTGTCCTAAGCTAAATGACCGTGCAGTGCTTAGGCATCGGAGACTCGAGTCGTTATACTAGCTTCTACCGTTACGCGATATTGCGTTGAACTGTTTGAGTCATGGGTGTTGTCGAGAGGTGAGGATGCTCTTCCAACTGCTGGGAGGAGTTCACAGAGGCGTTCTAGACCACTTCTGCCTCCCGAGATGAGGAGGGCCCGGTAGATAGATTCTGACCTTGAGGCAAGACGAGGACTATCGTGAGTACAACACGAGTTTGACTCCTGGCCGATATGCGCACACCATCGTATGATACGGCGCATGTGGTTCATCGATATGTGATGGGTTAGACCGTCATATGATTATCGATGCTTTGGGGGTGGCTCTTCACCGTGGATGGATATTGCCAGACGCAGCGCACGCGCAGGGATCGAGGACAGAGAGGCAGGATCGCTAGATTTGGGCCACCAAGAGGCCGTGACAGCAGGTCTCGGGGCGGTTTTCGAGGCGGCAGCCTCAAGAATGCACTAGGTCCACATTCCACCCAAAGACAGAGTGCTCCTTCTCGCTTTCCGCAAGAGGTCCGATCACCGTTATTCGAGAGCGAGTCGTGGCTCCGTAATTCGTGGTTTCGCGAGGCAGACCGCCACCAATCGAGACCACCTACCTCTGCGATCGATGCGGTAGGTCTCACCCGGCGAGTGCCGATGGGTTCGGGAGCGTGTTACTCTTATGACGCAGGCCATCCGAAGGATTGTCCGCCCCAGCGGCGGAGAGTTATGGTTCACCGGCGAAGTCTGCTGGATCTTCATCTTCGATGGTTAGACGCCCCGGAGGGCAGGGTACTTATAGGCCAGCAGGCCGCGGCAGAGGTCGTGGTAGGGGTTCCAGTTCTAGCGGTCCTCAGAACCGCATATATGCTATGTCCAGCCGTCAGGACCAGGAGGCGTCACCAGATGTCGTCACAGGTACATTGTTGGTTTCTTGCTGTGATGTATATGCTTTGATAGATCCAGGTTCTACCTTGTCCTATATATCTCCTCATATTGCCAGTAGAGTAGGGATAGAGCTCGAGTCCATAAGACCTTTTGAGGTGGCTACGCCAGTAGGTGATTCAGTGATAGCTGAGCGGGTATATAAGGCTTGCCCGGGACTATAGCGATACCGTCGACTTCTGCCGACTTGATAGAGTTGGATATGACAGACTTTGATGTGATTATGGGTATGGATTGGCTAGCGCCTTGCTATGCCCATGTCGATCGTAGAGAGATTAGTTCTGACGCTTTCACGAGCCGATTATCGAGTGGAAGGGAAATATCGCATCGCCGAGGTAAGTTTATTTCTTACCTCAAGGCGCTGAAGATGGCGCGAAAGGGTACATCTATCATATGGTTCGAGTATTCGACATCGAGGTGATACCGACATTCACCGCCCGGCCGTTAGAGAGTTTCGACGTATTCCCGCACGAAGCTTCCGTATCCTCCCGAGAGGAGATTGAGTTTTGTATTGATTTGGCGCCAGACACTCGACCGATATCTATTCCGCCATACAGGATGACACCTGCCGAGTTGAAGGAATTGAAGGACCAACTGAAAGATTTGATGGAGAAAGGCTTTATTAGGCCAAGTGTTTCTCCCTGGGGAGCACCAGTGTTATTTGTAAAGAAGAAGAAGGATGGACGCCACAGATGTATTGATTACAGCAATGAACAAGGTAACTATCAAGAACGTATATCCTCCCGTGATTGATGATTTGTTTGACCAGTTGCAGGGTGCGAGATGTTTTTCCAAGATAGACCTGCGATCTGGTTACCATCAGGTACGAGTTAGAGGGGCGGATATCCCAAAGACTGCATTCAGGACCCGGTATGGGCACTATGAGTTCAGGGTAATGTCTTTCGGGTTGACCAACGCCCCAGCAGTATTCATGGATTTGATGAATAGGGTGTTCAGGTCATTCTCGATATATTTGTTATAGTGTTTATTGATGATATCTTGGTGTATTCGCGCACGAGCAGAGCATACAAATCATTCGAGGACGGTATTGGGAGTCCTCCGAGACCGCAACAGTATGCCAAGTTCTCGGCGCGAGTTCGTTAGCTTCAGCCGCCTTCTTAGTGGCATGTTATCTGGGCCGATGGTATTCGGTTGATACAACAAGATTGAGGCGGTCAATACTTGGCCTGCACTCCACTACACCGACGGAGGTGCGCAACTTTTGGGCCTTGCAGTTATTATCTGAGGTTTGTGGAGAAGTTTGTTTATTTCAAAGACTTTGACTAAGTCGACTCGTGGCGCTATGTTCCGGACGGATACTTGTGAGGAAAGTTTCCAGCTAAAGGAGAAGTTGACGACCGCCCAGCTTACTCTCCCAGGGTTTAGATGGATATGTGGTTTATCGTGACGCGTCAGTGTCTCGGGCAGTGCGTCTTGATGCAAGATGACAAAGTTATAGCTTATGCATCTCGACTTAGGAAGCATGAGAAGAACTATCCCACACATGACTTGGAGTCGCGCAGTTGATTCATGCCTCAAGATCGGAGACATTATTTATATGGAGTTCATGTGGACATTTACACGCACTCACAAGAGTCTCCGATATCTTCACCGTAGGAGCCGAACTGCATGCAGACGGTGGTTGGAGCTACTTAAGGATTACGATGTTGATATTCTATACCACCCAGAGAAGGCCAATGTAGTTGCAGATGCCCTTAGTCGCAGATCGATGGGTAGTCTGTCTGATGTACAGCTAGAGAAAAGAGATATGGTCCGAGAGTTACATCACCAGCGAGCCTCGGGGTTCGTTTGGTTGATTCTCGATAGTGACGAATTCGGGTTCGAGAGGTTTCAGTCTTCCATCGCCGGCGAGGCGTGAAGAGGCGATATGAGGATCCGATTATGGTCCGGATCGTGATGCCGCTGCTCGAAAGAGAGAGTTCATTTGAGGTAGCACTCACGGGTGCTAAGATTTGAGGGCGGCCAGGCGTTCGATGTGACAGACTTCGCCGGATTCTCGGGAGGCACAGGCTCGTTATTCTATTCATCCGGTCGACTAAGATGTATCATGACCTCGATGCGGGTTTGTGGGATGGCCTTGCGGGACGCGGAGTTCGTAGCACGCGTGCGAATTGTCAAGAAAGGTTGCGTCGAGCACCGTAGGTGGTCATTGCAGTTATTGATATTCCGGCTTGGAAATGGGAGGTGGTAAATATGGATTTTATTACAGGGTTACCTTCCACTCAGAGGAAGCATGCTTCCATTTGGGTTATCGTCGACAGTGATTTAAATCACCCATTTTCTTCCAATCGGGCGACTTTTTCACCGAGGATTACGCGAGATCAGATATCGTGGAGATTGTGAGATCGCACGGTCAGACGATTATTTGCATGCAGGAGCCCGATTTACTAATTCTCGAGGTCTTTTCGGGATTAGGGACCTGTGTGAGTCTCAAGACGGGCTTCATCCTCGTGACCGACGGACAGGCCGAGCGCACTATACAGACACTTGAGGATATGCTGCGGGCTTGTGTTATTGATTTCAGGGGTAGCTGGGAGGATCATTTACCTCTCGTGGAGTTTGCTTATAACAACAGCTACCACTCTAGTATTCAGATGGCGCCTTATGAGGCCTTATATGAGAGGAAGTGCAGGTCACCGATAGGCTGGTTCGAGGTAGGGGAAGTACAGTTAGTCGGGCCAGACTTGGTTCAGCAGGCAGTGGATAAGGTGAAGCTTATCCAGGAGCGGTTGTTGGCAGCTCAGAGTCGACAAAAGTCGTATGCAGATCATCAGCGTCGACACTTGGAATTTGAGATAGATGATTGGGTTTTTCTAAAGGTATCGCCCATGAAGGGTGTGATGAGGTTTGGGAAGAAAGGGAAACTTAGCCCAAGGTACATCACGTGACGATTGTCCGTAGGTGGCAGTGGGTTTATGAGTTAGATCTGTCGTCCGATTTGGAGGCGGTACATCCAGTTTTCCATGTGTCCATGTTACGGAAATGTATTGGAGACCCATCTAGAGTGCACCCGGTTCATGATGTCCAAGTGACAGAGGAGTTATCGTATGAGGAGAGTCCCATATCGATACTCGATCGACAGTTAGGCGACTTCGACGACGAAGACGTGGCTTCCGCTGGCGTCTTATGGCGGAACGAGCGAGGAGAAATGACGTGGGAAGCAGAGGATGACATGATGAAGAAGTATCCTCACTTATTCCCTACACCTCCAGGTAACCCACTTTCCTGCTTGTTAGTTTTGATTTAACATTTACGCTTAAGTATGTTGTGGCTCGTGGAGCTTCTTTGTTTGCAAAAGAATAGTTAATAGGGTCTATGTCGATATTGTGATTTGAGTAAGCCTAGAAGGAACATTCAGGATGAATGTTTCTAAGGGGGGGGAGAATGTTATACCCCGTAGTTCTGACCCTACGTATGAGAGCGTACGAAAGCATGTAAGACTTAAAATTATTAAAGGATAGGTTGACGGATGGTTTCGGACGGGTTTTTAGTCAACTTTGAGGCGGGTTATGACCCGGTATATTGAGAGTTCCTAAGTGTTTCAAAGGCCTAGGGCGTAGTTCGTTGAGTCTAGCTTCCAACGCAACCAACCGTTCGTCGATAGGACGCCGAGTAGAAGTTACGGAGTTACAAGTTCGGGCGCAGACGACAGAAATGCGTTTCGTGCAAAGCGACAGGCCGCGGCTCGGATGCAGGCCGCGCGCCGGAAGTATCGAGGATCGCTGAAGTCACAGCGCCGCGGCGTCAGGACAGCAGGGCCGCGACACCGAAAGTTCCGAGAGTCCGCGGAGGTTTCAGCGCCGCGGCGCCAAGACGTGATTCCTGGCGGAAAAACTTAGGAAAAATCAGATTTTTCTTTTAAAAGACCTTGGGAGGGTGACAAGTGTCCCCCCCATCTGATTTTTGCATGCATTATATTGACCAAGTCTTGAAGACTTGGTCATATTTCATCTCTCTCTTAGACAAAAGCTCCTCCTTCTCTATTAAAAGTTCAAGCTCCTCCTTCTCTCTAAAATTCCAAGGGGAATTCAAAGCCTAAGAAAAATATGAAAGGTTAAGAACAAGAAGGAAGCTTGTGGCTAGCTTGTTGGTGTTATTGTGGTGGTGTTCTTGGAAAGGAGGCTAGCAAAGTTGTTGGAATAAGTTTGGCTAAGGCTTAAGGTAACATTTCTTCCCTTGTGGTTTAGTTATTAATGTTGCATGTGAAGAAGAAGGGATGTGTAGTAGTAAATAATGCACTTAGAATCCTTGCATGTAAGAAATGTGGTTTGGATCTGAAAGAATTGGCTAAAAAGATATTATGAGCATGTTGTAGCCTAAAAACTACTTTAGAATTGTTAAGTGGATTGTTGTACCTTTTGGGGCAGAATTTTACACACCCAAGTTTAGGTGTGTAATCCCCTTTGATATGTTTGGATTGTTGAGCCTTAAATGTGGCATTTGGATGTTGAATTCGACCTTGAGAAAGGTGGCAAAGTATGTAGAAACAAAGAAAATGCTGCCCAATTTTCCATAGAATTAGGGGCTTTGAACTTAGATTATTTCTACATTGAAATTAGAGGTTAATAAACGCATTATGGTTATTATAGGTTGACGTATTACTTGCGGTAGTTGGACTTAGCAAGTGGATTGACCGAAGAGGTATGTGGAGCTTTCCTATCTCTTGAGCATGAATAGATGTAACTATGTAGTACGGTAGACGTACAAGATTTGGTATTCTTACTTGTTTTAAGTATATAAAGACTTGTTTCGTTTTAAGAATGTATAAGTCCCTTGGTTAGGGGAAAAGTGTAATTTTACTAAAGTGAAGGGTTAATATAACAACTTTATGGGAAGTTGGTTTATTAGCTGTATAAAAGATTAATGAGAAGAGGTTTACTCTAAATAAGACAAGTAAGGACAAATGATTTGATTTATGAAAGGCAAATTGATTTTAAGGCATCAATTGCCCAAAGGTTTTATGTATGAAAAAGAGTCACTTTTAAAAAGAGTTGAAGTATGTAGTACTTGGGTTAAATTCCCGGTTTTCTTTTATTAAAGATATGATTAAGTGTCTTAAGTAAACTAAAATGAGAGGGTATATGAACAAGACTAATAAGAAGTTATAAGTTTTCTTAACTTATTTATGATTATGATATGATGACAGTTTGAGCTAGGGTAAGAGTATATCTGAGGGGCAAGCCCCAAGATCGTTATACCACCTACTCCAGGGTAAGAGTATGTCTGAGGGGCAAGCCCCAAGATCGTCATACCACCTTCTTCAGTGTAAGAGTATATCTGAGGGGTAAGCCCCAAGATCGTTATACCATCTGCTTCAGGGTAAGAGTATATCTGAGGGGTAAGTCCCCAAGATCGTTATACCACCTGTTCCGTGGATTTGCTACCCACGATGCGAGGAATACCTCATGCGAGTCCATGGGCTTACGCGGGTGAAATAGTCCCACGCGGCGGTACATGACTATGCGAGAATACCACGCGGGTCCACAGACTATGCGGGTGAAATAGTCCCAGGAGTAGGGGTGCTTATTGATACTACGGGCGAGGTACCCTGTTTTGATCATGAGGCCCCTATTTTATGCAGTATTATATACACTTGTCACTCTCATTGTTAGTAAGACACAGTAAAAGGTATTTTGTTTGTCTTCCATGACTCCAGTTTACTTTTAGACTTATGATATCATTATTACACCATTTTCCAGCTTTACATACTTGGTACATATTGTAATCGACCCCTTCCTGGGCCGCGCTCATGCCGCAGGTGGTAAGGTATTGTGGATCCTCGTTCTTAGGATCACTATTCCGGTGTCAGAAGCTCCATTCCTCCGGAAGCTTGTTTATTGGTACGGATATTCCCTGATGCTATAGGTATTTTGTACATTCAGGGGTATGGCGGGGCCCTGTCCCGCCACAGTTGTTATTCTTAGAGGTCTGTGGTCACATATATGTTTTGGGCTATAAGAACAAGTTGTACTTCTATACTTTCGGTTAAGTATGTTTTATGGAAGGCAGGCTGGCCAGTGATGTTTACCTTTTTATAAGTTATGTGTTATGTATGTTCCGCTGCTATTCTCTGATGTATACCTGACAGGGTACCCCGGTAGGGTACTAGTCGCGGCCCCGGGGTCGGGTCGTGACAGTAGCATTGATTCCACCCCCTTATTGTCTTCCTTCTTCGGTGCCCTGCAATTCCTCTTGATGTGACCTATTTTCCTACAGTTCCAACCCTTAAGTGTTCGCGTGGATCTGGATTGACTCTTGTCAATCATTGACTTCTACTTGCCCTTATTTCGGTTGTAGTTTCTGTAATAATTTATGCCTCTGTTCTCAACATTCAAAGCAAAACTCGTTGATGCCTCACCAAAATCTATCATTAGAACCTTCTCACCAAGGATACAGTCTCTAACATCGTTGAATTTTAGTTTATCACTGCCAATAGAATTACTAACCGTTGCTCTTATCGACCCTCAGTTGTTCGGTAGAGACACCATCAAAATTAGGACTTGCACTTCATCATCAAACTCGATTGCAACAGATGAAAATTGATTGACAATCGTGTTGAATTCATTCACGTGCGTTGCAACATTAACACATTCCTTAATCTTTAGATGAAAGAATTTCTTCATGAGAAATACCTTATTGTTTGTCGAAGGTTTCTCATACATGTTGGACATAACCTTCATCATGACAGTAGTGGTCTTCTCCTTCGCCACGTTGTGAACAACGTTCTTCGACAACGTCAATCGAATGACTCTCATAACTTGTTTGTCAAGGAGATTCCAATATGCATCATTCATCTTCTCTAGCTTCGAAATCAGTGGTTGATGAAGCTTTCTGCCGTACAGATAATATTCAATCTACATTCTCCAAAACGCATAATCTGTACCATCGAATTTTCCGATGCCGTGCGCTGAACCATCTTCGCCTCCCATCATTTTCTGAATCACAACACTATTTGTTCCTTTGATACTAGTTGTTAGGATTTGAGTCTCAAATCCTACCTAATCATAAAACAGTAAATAAGTGAAGAACAAATAACACACACAGATTTATAGTGGTTCACCCTCAAGGCGAGAGCTACGTCCACATTGCCGATGCATATTTTACAAAGATCAAATAAGGAGTTTGAGTTTACAATTCTCTTTTTCTCTCTTGCTCGACCTCTCAGAAAGAAAAACGACGCCCTAGTCTATATATAACAAAAACTAGAGCGAACATAATACAAGCCTAAAATTTTCAAAATACCCTCCACTAAATAACCTTATATTATAAAAAAAAAATATGGGGGTGGAGTTGTTAGGCGTATTTTGTATACGTTTTTTGAGTCATTTTTAGTTAGTATTTTACTTGTTTTTGTTGTGTTTAGTATAGTATTAGTGTCGTTTTTCTTTCTTTTGAGTCACATCGGTTCAAAAAGGCAAAATGACGAAAATGAACAAAAAGTGGGCATAAAAGGAGGTCCCGAGGCAGAAAGAGGTTGAAAATTGATAATTCGGACGAAGGCAAGATCACGGTGCGTAAGGTAACCGCGGTCCGTAAGATCGAGATCCAATGACTTTCTAGATCGTGCCATTCGCATGTAATCGCGGTGCCATATTTATCGAGAGGTCGCGGGACTTTCGCATCGCGTGCCACTCTGCAGACTGCATCGAGGCGCAAATTTTCAGATCCGAATTAGAATTGACCAAGGGCAGAAGGGTCTATAGGACACGAATTTTTTTATTGTCGTTTATATTTTTTAACAATACAATATATTTGTTATTGCTAAAATTTCGTTAATTCTATACTTTGTTCTTGTATCTCTTAAAAGAAATCTTCCCATATGAGAAACAACTCAAAAAGATCCCGTAATTATCCGGTCAATCTAGCACATTGACTTGACTTTAAGAACTTAAATTATCACCAAGCGACCAACTTAACTCCAATACCAGCTAATTGGTCAATTAAAAACATCTACTGACTTAGTTTCCAAATTATTCCAACTATTCGTGCTAATCATAGTTCCAAACTGAATTCTTATTCTATTACACTAATATTTGACTCGTTCAACACATTGTGATATGTAAAAGCACGTTAGACTATATGGAAAATGTGCACGCCAGGGAAAAATTCAAAAAATAGGGAAGTGGCATGCAGAAACTGAATCTTCAATCAACCATCCACAGCCTTTGCAGCTAACCAATGACCAGTTTCAAAATGTTCTTGAGGATGAGTGTAGGGTGTTAGTGCCCGTTTGATTGGGCTTATGAAAAATTAAGTGCTTATTTTAAGCATTTATAAAAAGTTTTAGAGGTGTTTGGTTGAAAATGTAATAGAGCTTAGGAGTGTCATAAGCATTTATTGCATAAGGAGTAAAACTTCTTTTGGCCTATAATTTTTTTGTTTTTTATACAAAAACACTTTTTTGATTGACAACCAAACAACTAACAATTTTTTTGATAAAAGCTCGACTTGAAAAAACTTTACTCCTATAAACTCTTTTTAATAAGCTGTATCAAACGGACCCTTATTTTTGGGTCAACAAGTTGAGTACTTTTAAGTTTTAAATGGGCCAGGTTGGACTATATTAACCCGTGAAAAGGACCGGTCAAACATGGGCTGCTAACGTTGGCCCAAATCAACCCTTGAGGCTCTTGGTTCACCCACTTCGTCCTTTTCATACTCATTTGGTTTCTCTTTATTCTTTTTCAGAGGGAGGGAGGTCCTAAAGCTATTGCTAGTGCAAATGCAATGCCTTTTTCGTGTATTGCTCCTATAATTTTCCAAGACCGAATAATTGCAAATAAACTAAGTATCTGTTTTCATAAAATTGTTTGTGAAATAATTAAGAATCTCTATATAATTATTTTAAGTGAAACACAATTGTTTTAATTAAACCTTAATTAGATAAAAATACAAGTGTTGAAAAGTGATATAAATCGAACAAGTTAGGTTACAACTCTGTTATTTAGCCTATCTTCATCCAACATCATCTTTAGAAAAAAAATCGACATATAATTATTGTTTCTTTAATAGCTTTTCAACATAAAATTAAAATGTTGTAAAAAATACCTAACTAAAACAGACGGAAAAAACTCGATAAAACTTCAATTGTCACAGTTCAAAACTCTAGGAACTTTTCTTAGAGTCTGATTTGCATATTTAAAACTCTAGGAATTGCACGAGTTTCACTTGTCAAAAATTCAAACTTTTACATCCTGTGAATGTGATGGAATTGTTTCGTATTTTAGTTAGGGATATTTTTGTCCCAATGTAATTTTTGCCTTAAAAAGTGATTGTTTCTAAATTGAAGTTCACATGATGATGTTATATATCAAGTGGTCTAAAAACTGATCATACAGACTAACTTTTACTCATCTTTTAACACGTTACTTTAGACAAATTATATGATAACCCATTAATAAGTTAACATATTTTTGATTGACTCACCTCATTTATTTGATACAAGTGCATATTTATATATTCACATTCATATTAATTACTATAACAACTCAAACTTGAGTAATTGTATATTTTGAGACTTTCTATAGATTTATACTATAGAAATCTATTTTGCCAGATTGCCTTCATTACTTGATTAACAATATAAACAGAATTACAAGTCATAATCTTGGCTGAAATTGTGCTCTATCAAATCACAGAAATATATACTAAATATATATTTTCTAAAAATAAACAGAGTCATAATCTTGGCTGAAATTGTGCTCTATCAAATCACAGAAATATATACTAAATATATATTTTCTAAAAATAAACAGATTCTTACCTATTCTATTTTACATATTCTAATACATCCCTTTAGTTGAAACATGAGGTTTACGTACGTTAAGACTATCTCGAAAATCATCAAAGAGTTGCCGCGGGAGTCCTTTAGTAAAAATATCGGCAATTTGATATCGTGAAGGGACATGTAGGACTCGTACTTGACCACGAGCGACTTTCTCACGTACGAAGTGTATATCTATTTCAATGTGTTTAGTGCGTTGATGTTGAACTGGATTTTCAGAAAGATAAATCGCACTAACATTGTCACAATAGATCCACATGGCTTTCGTAACTGGACAATGAAGTTTCAAAAGTAAGTTCTGAATCCAACAAGATTCAGAGACGACATTAGCCACCCAACGGTATTTGACCTTACCGCTAGATCGAGACAATGTAGGCTGCCTTTTCGCAGACCAAAATATCAAGTTATCTCCAAGATAAACACAATGTTACACCTCGAATGTTTAAGGCGGTAATTAAGAACGTCATTAAGAATTAAGATTCAAATATTGGGTATAAAGTATACTTATTTATGCTAATAAAGAAATTAGCATGTGACGTCGGAGACTAGCAATAACAAGTTGTATATTCCCGTTATGGTGTCGTATTATAAGAATTATGACATTGAGAATACGAGATCTTATAAATTTTTTGAAAATTAGAAGAAGTGGGATCTAAGCTTTAAATATTACTTGAGGGATTAATTTAAGTAGACCATTAAGATATTGGATCAAGGTATAAATAATATTTTCAGATTTGGCCTTAACATTATAACCCTTCATCTCTCATTCAAGACTCCATTTTTTTCAAACTTTCTTTCTCACCTTCCTCCTCTCTATAGCAGCCGATTTCCATCCATATTTTAGGCCAAATTGAGGCTTTTTAATTCCTCTTCCATGGTTAAATCATTCTATCAATTTCTAACCAAGAAACACCACAAAAACAATGGCCAATTTCGATGGGTTTTGGCCGAGAGTTCATGCCCAAAAACGTTGGTGTTTGAGACGAAATTAAGGATGAAAAGCATACCAGAATGGAGTAAGCTTATAGAATACATGCATGTCATTTAGAGTTGAAGAAAATGATAAAAATGGCGAGAATGAGGCGGGGAAGTCGCGGACTGCTGGGCAGATTTTCGGGACTGTTTTGGCTTAAATTTAAGGTAAAAATTCTTCTTTTTATAGTTTAAATGAAGTTGCATGATGTTGAAAATTAAGGAATGAAATTGTGTTAAGAGAAAACTTGGAATTAAGGCAATGTATGTGACTATTTGGGTGATTTGACCGAATTTGGGACTGATTTTAGTATATTGAATTTAATTATTGTTGGTGTTATCGTTGTCACTAATTGCATGTTGATATTAAAGGAAATCTTGATATTGAAAGTTGTAATTGATTATGAAAGTGTTGAAATATGAATTGGATGTTAAGGAGTGGAAAGAAGAGCTAAGGTAGTGTGTTCTTTGTGTTCTTGGACCATAACATCTAAAAAAATTGTTGGACATTGTCGCGTTGTAGTTAAGGGCTATTTTCGTTGGAAAATTTATGGCTTTAGAGGCTGATTTTGTTAAGTTACAAATGCTGGAAATTTCATTAAGAAGATGCATGAATAATGTGGTAATTGCTAGCGTATGTCTTAAAAGAATAAAGGTATGAAAAACTTCACATTTCCCTCTCGTTGTTGATTGAAGTGTGGGATGTGTTAATGGACTATTTTAATATGGATTAAGGGTTGGATGAACATGATAAATAGGTGTATTAATCACCTTGGTTGTTGTTTTGGTTTTACTCCATAAATATAAAAAGAAAGAATGTACAGGGAAGGTGTATACCAAGTATATGGAGTGTTTGGGTTATATTCTTAAGTTATGACTTGTTATTGATGTTGCTGGCTTTATTTGTAAGTTGTGGATGCGCACATAAACAGGGGAAATGTTGTCCAAATTTTTATAGAAAAGAAAACGAGTTATCATTCAATAATTATGAATGTTGGAAATCATAAGGTTAATAGATATGTTACAATTATTATAGGTTGAAAGATTGATATAAATGAATGGAAGTGTCTTTTAATTTTGGACCGAATTCTGGGAAGTATTGGACATAGAGATTATTTGAGTTCTTTCACAAATGATTTAGAACTTGGGAATGATGAGCACCCTGTTAGTATATAGTTGTGTCAAGCATTTAAAATATCGTAAAGAGTAGTGTTTGCAGCGAACCTCTGGAGTTCATATCTTCAGTTAAGAGGTTATTAGAAGAATTGGTAACCACGATATGCATTCGTGCACAGTTTCAATGCATTGGTTCACCCAAAATGCTAAGATGGTGTTATTTGGTCTCTTGGAACCAAAAATTAAAAGGGAAGAAGCTCATAGTGCCTCTCTTAACTTGTGTAGTGGGTAATCTTTTAGTACTAATCTTACTGAGCAGCCAAATAGAGGAATAAGGTTATTGTGGAGGCCTCATCCCTATGGGGTGAATATAAAAAAAAAAATTGTACTAAGTAATTGATACACTGCGGGGTGACACATAGAGGTATAAAGAAAAGTTTCCATATAACTGTGGTGTGTGCATTCAATGACATGGCTCTGAACAAGGGAACTGTGGATAGATATTGGGAGGTTAATTGGCCAGGTAAAAGGACCATAGACAAGAATGAGTGATTTCAACTGTGTATTGAAGAGAAATAAAAGAGTGAAATGCCATATTACTATGACTAAGATAAGGAATTTTAAGCAGTAATTATTAGAATGTGATTTGACATAACTAAGATCATCAAAGACATATTATATGTGGTAGTGTGCTAAAAAGAGTTTATAGCAGTACTTACTAACCAATGAGGGGTTGATAATCTACATGCTTCTAAAGTGCATTTCATGAAATCAGGCCTATATAATCATTCTCTTGGAATAAAGGTGGGATGGAGTCATAAAGACTCAGTACAGGTTCAGATACTTTAAAATGTGAAGAATGGATCCTGAATTTCTATAGGCAGTAATAGAAGGGCGGAAAACAGATAAGAGAGGTACAAGATATATGAACAAGCTCAAAAAGGTAACTACACCGGTAGGAGATTTTGTCATAGTTGAACCAACACCATCACCAGCAGAACTAACATTATCAGTGCTCTCACCATTGTTGACAGCAACTAAACCAGCCTTAACAACAGTTTCAACAATTTTTGAACTAGTATGAAAATGAAATTGAATTTTTAGAAATATTTTCGGCGATCTTCGACGTCGCAATGATAGCCAAAGGCGGAGTGTATCCGCAGAAACTGATAACATCTCCATACGACTAAATCGACAAATGCGATAATCGAAAAACATTAAACAAAATAGAATGAATCGATCTTTCATTATGTTGTCACTCGCAACAAAATTAATCGATATACTACAGAGATTACCTCAATATTCTGTCTCCTTCGATTCCTCGACTCCTTCACAATTTGATTTTTCAGAAGAAATTCCTTCGATTCTCTGATTTTTCGAGGCAAATCGCAACTGCGATTTTGATTTTCAAGTTTCTCTTCGATTTCATCCTCAATATGCTCTATCAACTCCTTCGATCTCGACCAGAACACACTTCGAGTTGAATCGATTGCTTCGCGTTTCTGATTTTCAGAAAATCGCAATTCTGATATTCTGAAATTGCGATCAGTTTCTTCAATCTCAATCTCGACTGCGCAATATGAAGGTCCTACGAATCAGTAGGTTCTGATACCATGTTAAAGTCTGTAAGAGGCTGGGATCGAGCATAGATAACAAGTTCAAACAATTGAGAAAAGAAGCTGAAGATCGCGAAGGGGAGTAGAAGATCGATGAGATATTTTTGGGAGCAAAACGCTCTTCTGTGATTTTATATTATTTCTGCTCAAAATGAATATTACAATTATTGCAATTACTTATAATAACTAATTTGCAGAAATGACCATTACAGAAATAACCACTACTAGAATAACATTGTATATGTATACTACTAAGTAAAAACTGTGTGTATAAATATGTATTACTAATTATATACTAATAAATATCTCAACAAAAGTAGCTCGAAAATAAAGCAAGTAAGTCAATTAATTAAGCAACTTGCTATAGCAAATATGGCACAAGTTGATCCAATCAAAGTCCAAAGTCTATGTTCATCTTAGACTTTTTGATCACTCAATAGCCGTATTATGAAATATCAAATATATCCAAATCCTTAACACCACAGGTCATCAGTCAACTCATTGTCTCGTAATATTATCCACAAACGTAAATTCCTTGAACCTCAAAATTTGACTTTCATGTCAGCAACTTGCCAAGATTCTATATTTAACATGCAGTTTTATATCACTTAGATATACTCAAAACCACAATAGTACTAAGTGGTGACGAATAAAGAAAATAATGAAGCATTTTAGCCACCTCACTGATGCGCGAAAAGATGCACACACTTTAACGCAAGTGCACGTTATCGTGACAAGTAATATAGTCCTGGTAAGACCGAATATCGTCCACAAGGATTAGGGTTCAAGTACCAACTATCTATCTTTTGGTAAATTGATATTTGATTTTGTTGTTTATAACTAAGAATTATAAAGACTAATTTATCTAATGAGTTTACTTCAGTTGTGATGGGAATAGGGCTTCCATGTCTCCTCAACTATCCGCTTATGTTATTTATTAATACAACGAATTATGGTCTTCTTCTCTGAGCTAAGAGTGTTTACGAAATCGCTTTATATTCTCGTTAAGGATATATAAACACTCAACCTCAAAGATTGCACCTTACCTACCTTTCGGTGATAAGGATAACTCTATAGGAGGATTAAGAACAAAAATCTAGTTAACCGTCACGCACCATGCACAAAATTAGGGTTGTTAAACCTCTCATTAACGCTACATAAATAATTGAGGTATTTTCATCCCCAATCCAAGAATGTCTACCCAACTTACAGCATATTCACAATCTCTCCTTTCGAAGTAAATTAAAAATCATATAAGGATAATTAGTTGTCAATTAATTACCAAGCATTCAACGCAATTATTGGATAAATCTCTCAAAGAAGAATAATAACCATAAACATGACAAGAACTAATTCAAAGTTCATCATACAAAAACTGAAATAAAAGAAAAAAAAAGGAAAAGAAAGTACTAAATTATGGTCTCCAATCTCCAAGCAAGAAATCTTGTGTTGTGCAAGAAGGGGAACCCTTAAAATCTGCCTAGGGTTCTCCTTTTATAGGTCAAACCGCCTCTTAACTTTTCCTCGCAGCTCGCCTAAAATCGTCAAAACCGATTTTTTCCGCGTCATGCCTACTATCAGCCGCGCGCCGAACTTCTGTGGCACTTCGGGTGATTTACGCCGCGCTCGCCTTCGCTGTTTGGCCAGCGGCGGGCCGCAACTTCGTAGTCTTTCACGACAGCGCCGCTCGCTTCTGCCGACATGAGGCCGCGCTGGGACTTCGCAGCCTCTCGATATCGGCGCCGCGCCTCGCTTCATGCAGGAGGCGCCGGCCGACTGGCTTTTGCCTCGTTCGCCACTTTCTCTGTTTTTAGCTCTGGAACCTCCTCTTTTGCCCTCTTTTAGCTCCTTTTCCGCCATTTGGCCATTTTAACCACTTTGACTCAAAAGAAAGAAAATCTATCCTAATACGACACTTATTTGTACAAAAAGGGACAAAAGATTAACTAAAAATGACTCGAAAAGTGTATATAAAATACACCGATCAAATACCCCCAAACTTAACATTTGCTCTCCCTCGATCAAAGATAGAAAGAAAGAAATAAAAGACTCAAGAAACGAAAATAAAAGACTCACTGACATTGATCACTTTTGCTGCATTAGTGTTATCTAGAAAAACATGAAGGTTAGCAGAATAATATGCAGGAACATATAGCATGAAAATTCAGCACACTAAACACATTGAGATAGATATTTCGCAAACTCATATTTATCATGCTTTAATGGAAGTCAATATACTAAATCATGCATATAAATTCAAAAATCCTATGGCATGCTTACTTGCTATTCTCCACTAATCCTGGATATGCATAAAAGAGATCTTCAGGACTTTAAGGGTTGTAATGTAGGCTTAGGTAGGGGTTGGTAAAAATAGGCATTTAGGCTCATTTTTGTGTACCATAAGCTCTTTAGCTTTTCAGTATTTCCCTTTTCTTTTTGTTCTTTTCTTCACTTCAATTCTATCTTTTTCCCTCTTTTGTTTTGGGAGAATGAAGAGTATTATAATAACAAGCACCCCCAACTTAGGCTTTTGCCTCTTTCTTATTACTTTTTTGTCGGGGTGCAACAAGCTTGTTCACTCTTTTTGTATCTTTTTTAACACAATTTATTCCACTATTTCACATTTTTACTTATGGCACAATTTGTGGGAATATAGGGTGTCAAAGAAGAAGTTTCAATTTTTAGGCTCAATGGGACTGACTAGGGATATATTTAAAGTCCGAGATAGAAAAAAGTGGTAAGAATTGGCGATCAAAGAAATGCCTGAGTCATCTCCCTAACATGCATATCCTAACTATTTCGCCTCAAATAGCAAGCAATCATAACACATAAGTATTCATCATTTAGCATGCACAATTCAAGCAAGAAACTCCAAATAGACAGATTTTGTGAGTTTTTGGCATATCTAACCTATGTGTTTAGATAGTTGCTTCAATTCCATTACATTATTCCACCTTACTTCACTAGGTGTTTCTAGCAACTACAGCATACATGATCTTTGACAGGCAATTATGACTCAAAAAGAAAAAATTTGTAACTCAAAAATACATAAAAATAATAAAAAGACTTAAATAAAACATAAAAAGACACAAATAAAACACCCCCAAACTTAAATCACACATTGTCCCCAATGTGTGTAGACTCAAAGATAATAAAATAAATAAGACACTTACAGACTTTGGCTAAAATGGTGGTGGTGGCGGTGGATAATGCATCGACCATTGGTTGAACAGGGAACTCATCTCACAACCGGCTGGTGCAAACCGCTGCTGCTCTCGCCAATTCTTGTTGCCCTTGTCGCAACTCATGGTGTCTCTGTCTCAACTCATTTTGTCCTTGTATCATTGTGTCGAAATGTTGCATCATCATTCTCTGGTTCTGGAGCACTTGCTCCATCATAGGCACCGAGGTTCGATTACGCTTGGCCGCGGCTAGGTCTCGCCTCATATGAGCCCCTATTTCGTGCTCATCTTCGCTCATCGCGCCTCTGCCGCTGGTTGTGCTCTTCTTCCGTCCGGGCTTGGTCCGGGAAAGAGTGCACTATCCCATATGTCACGTGCAATGGTTTCTCCCTTAGTATCCGTGGGTAGGATTGGGACCCCATTCACGTGGCATAAATCGTGATAAGTGAGCCATGTCCCAATCCTCCCGTTGTCATCAACCGCTGATTTCTTCAATGCTCGCACTATCTCTTTCCCCACATCAATCGCCAATCCTCATAATTCCATATATCGCCTTAATCCTATCTTCTCGCACTCTGGTGAAGTGCGTGGATGGAATCACGCGCACCGACGAAATATAGTCAACCCTTGGTCGCTTTGTTGAATTGGCACACGCCGGTTTTGACCCATTTCTCGCAATATCAAAAGCAGCCCCAGGGTAGCTCACTGTGTTTGCGACGGTATCCCAGTTGATGTTGTCGGTGCTCCTAGATCATGTTCTAAAATGGCTCCGATCACCAATTCCTCCTTCAACATTAACTGTTTTTAGAGTCATATTTATTGTTTCTGCCGTCACAGGCATATATCTTCCCCTCACAAAACAATTGTTGTCCACCCTCTCCGGAAAGTTGGCATAGAATTCACGCACTATTGTTGTGTTCATTAGTGCTATCTTCTCCGGATTTACAAATCTCCTCCACCCCATTATCTCAATCATTGCCCGAATGGGCTCATAAACATCCCCTTCCTCAAACGGCTCCCTCTGATAGTCCATTCCCCTTTCAGGGATTAAGGGCCTAGTACTAAGCTTTTTGTATCTTTGGAAGGCTTCGTAGCTCACAAACCTAGTATTATCGTAATGTGGGGCTGGGGTGGATGTGGAGGCTCTTCTCTTTCTGGTGGACATGGTTAAAATACTTTCTGCAGCTTACAACTTAGTAGCACCAATGTTTCCCAACACAATCAACAATCTAGCAGCTAAAACACAAACACCCCCAAACTTCAACTCTACTACCCAATACCCACACTCTCCTTGTCTACTCATTCTCCAAACTTCACAATCAATTTTTTAGCACCCAAACTACTTCACAATGCAACACTTCTCCAACTACTACCTCCTTTGACTACTAACAACTTTCAAGAAAAGGTGAAGATTACCTTTTTGATGGTGTTCTCCACGATGTTCTTGCTTCTAATGTTGATTTGAGGCTATGGAATGGAGCTTTGTTGTTTGAGATAGCTAAGGGTTTTAGGAATTTAAGAATTTTGGTTGTGGTTAGGTTTGATTTGTGGAGGATTTGTGGATTTTTCATGAGTTTTTGGAGAAGGGGGTTAGGTTTTGTTTGAAATCGGGCAACTGATTTACGGCGCTTAAGTTTCGATTTCCGCCGCCATGTTCGCTTTAGCCGCGCGCCTAATCTTCTGATTCCTTCGATTTTCGCGCCCTCGCTGCGGAGCCGCGCTTAAACTTCAGCTTTTCAGATCTTTCGCGCCGCGCCGCTTCCCAGCGCGCTTTACCCGCTCGAAATTCTCGCTTTCTTCAAGTTTTTGCCCTTCAATTTATTGCTCAGACTACAATCACAAAGACAAACACTACCTCCGTGAGACCGTTCTTAATAAAAACTACTTTATTAAAATAAAATAAATCAAAATAATTTGGGTTGCTTCCCAAGTAGCTACCTTTAACGCCTTTTAGCCGACGCAAGTTCCTTAGTTTTAATAACCGGGTGGATCAACCCCAACTAATCCATTTCCTCCACATTTTTGCGCTTTTTCTTCTTTTCCTCTTAGCATTATCGATGGGGAGTTCAGAACATATACTGCGTCGGTGGGGTTTGGCAAACCATGCCTCGCTGGCTCATCTCCTGGTTGACTTGTAATGGCTCACAGAGGGCTTGATGGTGCCGATTGCAAAGCACTGCTCATGGTTGGTGGCTCGATGACATGTTTAAAAACTTTAAATACCATTTCTTCCTTCTCCACCCTTAATGTTAGCTCTCCCTTCTACATCAATCAAAGCTCTCCTCTGCTAGGAATGGTCTCCCAATATGATAGGGATTTCCGCATCTTCTTCCATGTCAAGAATGAGGAAGTCCGCAGGAAAGAAGAATTTTCCTACTTTAACAATCACATCATCAATCTTCCTCGATGAACCATCACATATCGCCACCGCAGCTCATCGTGGTCGGTTCGGCCTCACCTAACTCCAATCGCTTAAATACCGATAAGTGGCATCAGATTTATACTTGCCCCTAAATCACACGTAGCTCATATAAGTCACCCCGCCCACCGCGTGCAAGTAGTGTAAAGCTTCCGGATCCTTTAGTTTTGGTGGCAACTTCTTCTCGCAAGATAGCACTACACTCCTTCATAGTGCTACTATCTCATACTCCGCCAACTTCTTCTTCTTCCCCAATATTTCCTTCATGAACTTGAAATAGGAAGGCATCCGCTCCAAAGCCTCTATAAAAGGTATGTTGATATGCATTTTCGAATATCTCCAAGAATTTGGAGAATTGTTTATCAACCGCCTTCCATTGTAATCTTTGGGGAAAGGGATCTTTTCAGATACTCCTTCTCCGGAGTTTTCTAACACCGCTAGGTTCAACCACCTTCTCTTTTTCTATCTCTCGCCTCTTTCTCAACTATTGTCAAGAGATCGCCGCTCCAACTGCCTTTCCACTTCTCAATCGCATCGCTCGACATCGCTTCCTGATTTACCTGTGTTGCTGACAATGTACCTCGTGGCTCGCTGTTTGCTCGCTTTTAGCCGACCCACTTGTGTTTCCAAGTTCTGAACGAGGATCTAGCTTCCGCTGAATCGAGTCGGCGCTGACAAGTGCCGCTACCGCCACTCGTCGCTTTTCGCCGAACCGGTGCATTGAATCGCTGAGGATGCTGGGCCCGAGTAAAGCGGTCGCTGATTTTGGTTCTCGCTGGTTTGATATCGCCTCGTATTGATTCTCGCTGCCTCGGTCTCCTCCATGAGAAATTTGGGTGATTTCTCCACCTGGATTATAAGTGTCGAGTATGGATTGTTCGTGGCCTCGATAATTACCCACTACCGACACTCTTCCCGCTCCATCGTATATTATTGGGGTCACCAAGGACACCTATCGAATGTATGTGGGCCACCACATATTTCACAACTTTTAGGCATCCGACCGCATTCATCGACATCAGTATGTTGCTGCAATCGCTTTGCCAAAAGCGGCCACTGGGCATTCAAGGCAAGAATAACATCTATCTCGTGGACTCCCATCGTTTCTCCTCCCACTTGTCGACCTCTCCTCTCGTGATACGGTTGTTGGTGGCCATATCTTCTAATAACTCGTGGCGCCGTGGGTTGTTTTCTCATGAATGCCCCACCGCTGCATCTATGATGGTTCGTTGTATCGCCACCGTTATAGAAGATGTGGACCAAGTTCCACAACTCAACGAATGGTGTGGGCATTTTCTCGCAAGTCTTTGAACCTTTCCCAAGCTTCATATAAGGACTCTCCATCCGCTGGTAGTTGTTCAACTCCTCTCAATTTTGCCGCTTTGCATGGGGAAAGAACTTGGCTAGGAATTTCGTGCCATGTAAAAATCGAATCGTAGGAATTCAACCATACTTTTGCTCTATCCCTGAGTGAAGCGGAAAGAGCCTCAACTGACAAGCATCATCGAACGCCAAGAGATTCGAAAGTTGCACATAGCTCCAAAAATTAGCTATGCGTATACGTGATCCTCCGATGGCAGCCTCCAAATTGCACTGTGTCGTGCCGTCATGCTCTAATCGCCGGTTTATCTCGGTTGTTTGCTCTACGGCGGGGAGCCTAATACATGTTCGTGCTCCATTCACTCTAGCGCATAGTCTCCCAAGCTTCTCACCGACTTGAACTCTTTCCTCGACATCCATAGGTACTTGCCGAGGTATTCCCGGATTAGGTTGATTTTCACCTAACCCTTCTCTCATCATGTTGTTCGCACGCCCATCTCTATCAAGGTTGCAATCCGATTCTTTCTATTCTGATGTGTTTTCAATCTGGATTGAAGGAACAAGAGTGTCGCTCTCTTCTCCTTCGCATAAACCGATTTCAAATAGATCAAAATGCATAACAAATCACGGCACCCTGATTTTTACCAAAAAAAAAAAACGTAAAAATAAAAAATAAAAAATAGAAACCAAATTAGAAATTAAAAATAGATAAATTTGATATTGAACTATGCCTAATCCCCGGCAACGACGCCAAAAACTTTATGCGCTAAAAGATGCACACACTTTAACGCAAGTGCACGTTATCGTGACAAGTAATATAGACCTGGTAAGACCGAATATCGTCCACAAGGATTAGGGTTCAAGTACCAACTATCTATCTTTTGGTATCTATTTGGTAAATTGATATTTGATTTTGTTGTTTATAACTAAGAATTATAAAAGCTAATTTATCTAATGAGTTTACTTCAACAGATTGGAATAGGCTTCCATGTCTCCTCAACTATCCGCTTATGTTATTTATTAATACAACGAATTACGGTCTTCTTCTTTCTGAGCTAGCGGTTTACTGAAATCGCTTTATATTCCCTTAAGGATATATAAACACTCAACCCAAGATTGCACCTTACCTACCTTTCTGATAAGGATAACTCTATACGAGGATTAAGAACAAAACCTAGTTAACCGTCACGCACCATGCGCAAAATTAGGGTTGTTAAGCCTCTCATTAACGCTACATAAATAATTGAGGTATTTTCATCCCCAATCCAAGAATGTCTACCCAACTTACAGCATATTCACAATCTCTCCTTTCGAAGTAAATTAGAAATCATATAAGGATAATTAGTTGTCAATTAATTACCAAGCATTCAACGCAATTATTGGATAAATCTCTCAAAGAAGAATAATAACCATAAACGTGTATTAATTCATAACATAAGTTTCTAGTGAATCAACATGGAAAGCCCTATAAGAGAATTAGTTCCTAGCCATTGCCATGACAAGAACTAATTCAAAGTTCATCATACAAAAACTGAAATAAAAGAAAAGAAAAGGAAAAGAAAGTACTAAATTATGGTCTCCAATCTCCAAGCAAGAAATCTTGTGTTGTGCGAAGGGAACCCTTAAAATCTCGCCTGTTCTCTCTTTTTATAGTGAAAACCGCCTTAACTTTTCCTCGACCCGGAAAATCGTCAAAACTCGATTTTTCCGTCGGCCGCGCCATTCTCGGGCCGCGGCCACGAATCTCGTGGCACTGGTGATTTGGCGCCGCGCCGCCTCTGGCGAGGCGCGCGGCCGCAACTTCGTATTCTTCGCTGACAGCGCCGCGCCACGCTCTGCTGACATGAGGCGCTGCGGCGCTGGGACTTCTGCAGCCTCTCTGGATATTGGGCGCCGCGACCCTGCTTCTGTCTGCAGGAGGCGCCGCGGCGCTGACCTGGGTTTTTGCCTCGTTCGCCACTTTCTCTGTTTTTAGCTCTGGAACCTCCTCTTTTGCCCTCTTTTAGCTCATTTTCCGCCATTTGGCCATTTTAACCACTTTGACTCAAAAGAAAGAAAATCTATCCTAATACGACACTTATTTGTACAAAAAGGGACAAAAGATTAACTAAAAATGACTCGAAAAGTGTATATAAAATACACTGATCAAATAGTGTATATAAAATACACCGATCACCCACGCATTACAACTCTCTGAAGTTCAAGAAACAAATGAAATAAATATGCTCAGGTTGTGAGAATAAACTTTGTGGCACTGCTAATTACAAATGCACAAAACCTAATTTGTGAATTCAGCCTTCACAAATCATGGTTCGAATTGCCAAGAAAAATACAACACAATTCCCATCCTAATCACCCTCTCACTTTGTACCCTACTTTACCCGAACGACGACTCTATTTTGGTTGCAATTGAAAGAAAATCATCCATGGATTATTTTCATTAGCTTATATACATGAGATACAGTAGTCATTTTAGGCTACAATTATGAAAACTAATTATACGCCTAACTAATACAAAATCACTAACAATCTTTACCAATTCACTAAATATATTTATATATATTCTATCACACCCCCACAGTCGTAGCGGGAGGTTGTCGTATGCTGAGACTGTCCCGAAAATCTTCAAATAGAACCAAGGAAGACCCTTAGTAAAAATATCATCAATCTGATAACGTGAAGGGACATGTAAGACACGTACTTGTCCACAAGCAACCTTTTCGCGAACAAAGTTAATATTCATCTCAATATGTCTAGTGCGCTGATGTTGTACATGATTCCCCGAGAGATATATTACACTAACATTATCGCAGTAGACCAATGTAGCTTTCTTAATAGGAAAATGAAGCTCTAAAAAGAGGCTTCGCAACCAACAAGACTCAGATAATAAATATTAGATTTGGCCATGAATGCAAAGATTGACTCATATTCAGAAGGTTCATTGTCAATGTCCATCATTGATTTGTCACCCTGGTCATCATCATCTTCATATTCACTTGACGAGTCTCCCCAAGAAGCAAGAGCTTGCTTCACCAGGTCATCAGTCGCATCTCTCATCTTGGACTTCTTATAAGAGACTTGGTTCCTCTTAACAGTCATGTCTTTCTTATTGTCCTGCTTGTGAAGAGGACATTCTTTAATGAAGTGACTAGGTTTTCCACACTTTTGGCAACAATTGTCATTTCCTTTAAAGTTCCTGTTGGAGCTTCCTATTCTGGGGACCCTACTATTCTTTCGAACTATCTTTTGAAACATGCGAGTGAGGTATGTCATATACGCATCGTCACTACTTGAGTCACTCTTGGCATCTTTGAGAACCAGGTTCTTCTCCTTCTTTGCCTCACTCTTTTCTAGTTTCTTCCTGGCGTTCTTCATCTCATAAGTCTTGAGATTTCCAATCAACTCATCGATGGTCACCATCTTCAGGTTTTTGGCTTCATATATGACATTCACCTTGCTATCCCAAGAGTCTAGCAGGACACCAAATAATTTTCTGACCAGTTTATTGGTTGTAATGACTTCTCCCAGAGAGTTAAACTCATTTATGATAGAGGTGAACCTGGTATGCATGTCTTGTATTGGCTCATCCTCTCTCAATTTAAACAACTCGTCCTCTGTTGTGAGCATATCTATCTTGGAATCCTTTACTTGAGTGATTCCTTCATGGGCTATTTGGAGAACTTCCCAAATCTCCTTAGTAGATTTACAAAATGAGACACGATTATACTCATCCGGTCCAATACTACAAACAAGAATCTTATTTGCCTTGAAATTTGTTTCCACAACTTTTCTTTCCACATCATTGTACTCCTTCCTTGATTTTGGAGTAGTTGTAAGACAAGCTAGATCTGTGTTCATGGGAACATAAGGACCGTCACAGATGATATCTCACAACTCAGAACATTCAGCCATGATGAAATCGTGCATCCTTATCTTCCACCACCCATAATACTTTTTGTTGAACCTTGGTAGTCTTGTGGTAGATTGTCTTTCCTCTAAGTTTGGTGGAGTAACCATGAGAGATATTCTTTCTAGGTGTTAACCTTTTAGAAAGCACATGCTCTAATACAAATTGATAGAAACTAAGAGTCCCCCAAACAGTATAGAGAATCAGGTTCTCTATTTGTTCTCTTAAGCAAAATATAAAGTAAATAACACACGATATTTAGGTGAAAACCTTCTTTCGCAAGGAATTAAAAATCACGACCTACCAAGTAGGATTTCCAACTTCACTAACTGAGCAACTTCAGATTACAACCTATTGCAATCTAGAAATTAAACTATTAATTTCTCACCCCTTACAATACCTCTATTGTAAGTCGTTTACAATAACTCTATTGTAAAGCTACAAACTTTGACTAACTCTAGCCAAGAACACAAACCAACAAAGGTTAAAATCTATCCTACTATGATACTTCTTAAAAGTAGTGTAGGATTACAATAAAGAACAAAATGACAAAGACTCAAAACAAACTAAAGGACTTAGACATCTTCAGTGTCGGGATATGTTCCTTCAGTTTGCAAAAACTTTTTTCTTGATAGCACTTGGAGACTTGTGGCGGCTGCACTTTCAAAGTGATTTTAGGTTTTCAAGTGTAACATTAAATCTTGTAACATGTTGTATATATATTGGAGAGCATGTGTGAGGAGATAGGGACAATTCATCCCTTGGTTTGAGCATCAGCGAACTGCAGCAGTACTGATGTACTTCTGCCAGTGAATAGTTACAAATTTATAGTTGTAACTATTGACTGTATGATAGCAGAAGAAACAGATCGTAGACCAGATCTCTATCTAGTTCCTCGACAGTTTGACAAATCATCAAAACACAAGATAGACATAACTTATCACTAACATATGAACCAAATGACCTCTAAAGGAATTTGATTGATAGACGGGAGGAAGTTAGAGTTAATCCAAAGGATATCCATTGTCGTCATAGCAACCATCCATATTCTCTAGCCTCAAAAGTATTTACATATATATGAACTTTTCAGTCCTTATTTCACGAATCTCTATGATCTAGTTAAAGAAATCGGCACCTGTTTAAGGGTCTCTAGCAAAAGGTGTAAAGAGACGTTAGAGGAAATATCTTTATATGAATTCAAGGTCTGTAGCTTATAGTTACAGTAAGTTGATTCAATTAAAGAGTAAAATATATATGTGAAATTTTATAGGGAAGTAATTGTAAGATGATATTAATCTCCCTTGGAGAATTTTTTATTAATATTAAAGTATATATAGAGTATAATATTCATCTCTTATACAAAAGGAATCCTAAACCTATACAAAAGAGAAATCCTAGTCTTACCATAATTATATTTACACAATATATGGAAATATTCTAATTATGGGTAGGATACAATTGTTTCTATAATATACATGTTTACACACCTCAGTCGGAGCGGCAGGAGGCCGTTTCTGAGACTGGATCTGAAGTCAAGAAATAACTGTCTGGTAAGTCCTTTGGTAAATATATTTGCATACTGATAGGATGATGTAATATGTAACACTCTGACATGGCTTAATTCAACTTTCTCACGAACAAAGTGTAGGTTATCTCAATGTGCTTGGTTCGCTGATGTTGAACCGGATTATGAGACAAATAGATGACAGAGATGTTATCACAGTACACAATAGATGTCTGCCGCAAAGGACACTGAAGTTCTAACAGTAAATTGCTGAGCCAAAAAATCTCAGCTACTACATTTGCAACGCTCAGATCAAATTTCGTGACCGAGCGAGATAGGGTAGCTTGTCGCTTGACAGACCAAGAAATCATATTATCCCCTAAAAAAAATATAAAATCCGGAGGTGGAGGGTCGCGTGTCTGGACACCCTGTCCAATCTGTATCCGTATATGAAAGCAGCCTGTTTGGAGCAGAGGGGTATATGTGCAAACCATAATCAAAAGTGCCCTTAATGTATCGAATGATACGCTTAAGAGCAGTGAAATGAGACTCTCTGGGGGCATGCATGAATAAGCACACCTGCTAAACAACATACTGGCCTGGTGAAGGTGAGATACTGAAGTTCACATGCAAGGCTCCTATACAGAGTAGGATCAGAGAATGGAGCACCATCCATGACACTGAGCTCAGATTTAGAATCAAATGGAATAGGCACCTCTTTGCAGTTTGTCATCTTAGCCCTGTACACAATCTCTTCTGCATACTTACGCTGACACAAGAACATATGATTGACAGACCTGATCACTGATATCCCCAAAAAATAACTCAGCTTCCCCAAATCAGTCATTGCAAATTCAGACTTAAGCAAGATAATAATCTCATTTTTCAATCCGTCAGAGGAGACAGTAAGAACAATATCATCCATGTAAAGTAATAAATAAGCAGTGTTACTACCTCGATAAAAAATAAAAAGTGATGTATCACTCTTGCTGCATACAAACTCAATCTGCAAGATATACCTGGCAAAGTGATCGTACCACACACGGGGGGCCTGTTTCAGGTCATATAGTGACTTACGGAGATGACACACGTAGTGAAGAACTATTGGATGAGTGAATAATGGCGGCTAATGCATGTAGACTGTCTCTCTCAGATCTCCATGTAAGAATGCATTCTTCACATCAAGCTGATAGATCGGCCAGTGTTTTCCCATGGAAATACTCAAAACTGTGCGGATGGTAGCCAGTTTGACAACCAGGTTGAAGGTCTCACCACAATCAATGCCCTCCTGCTGATTTGTGTCATTCTCCACAAGTCTTGCCTTATACCTCTCAAGATCTCCACTGTCTCTGAATTTGTGACGAAATAGCCACAGACAACGAATCACATTCACCCCCTCAGGTCTATGTACTAGATCTCATGTGTGCTATTTAGTTAAAGCATTGAATTCCTCAGTCATAGTCGCATTCCAATTAGGGTCTTGTTTGGCCAATATAGGGTTCTTGGGAATTGGTGAAATGGTTTGGGCAGACAAGTTAAATTGGACTTTGGGTTTGAAGATTCCATGCTTTGCACGAGTTTCCATTTGCTGAGTGGGGATAGTAGGAGGTTCCAAGGCGGAGGGATTTGTTGGATACGGAGAAGGAGGGACATACGTCGGAGTAGGCACCGAGGTGCTAGAGGCAACCATAAGCGGAGTCGTGGCGCAGACGCTGAAGAAGAACTGCTATGCTCTAGTTGACTTAGGATGATTGGAGAGATGGTAGGCTCGTCAAGAAAAGAGTAATCCGGTTTTTGGAACTTTTTAAGATTCGAAAATGGAAATGTGGTCTCGTCGAATGTGACGTGACGAGAGATGTGGATCTGACGAGTGGACAAGTCATAGCATAGATAGCCCCTATGGTTCGGCGGGAAGCCTAGATAGACACGAGGAGTGGACCGAGAGGCTAGTTTGTGAGGGGCAGTAGAGGCAAGATTAGGATAGCATAGACAATCAAATATTCGGAGATGATCATAAGAGGGGACTCTATGATCGAGAATTTCGGTAGGGGTCATATTGTGAAGGGTGCTAGTTGGGAGAATATTTAGAACGTATTCTGACATTTTAGCAGCATAGACCCAGAAAGATGGAGGTAGGAAGACATGAATCAAAAGAGTGTGAATCATATTATTAATAGTGCGGATGATTCTTTCAGCTTTACCGTTTTGTGAGGAGGTGTGAGGGCAGGAGAAGCGAAAAACCATGCCATTATTAGTACAAAAATGGTGAAACATAGAGTTGTTGAATTCACGACCATTATCGCACTGATTTGTTTTTATACCTTTTTCAAATTGTTTGAATGAATGTTCGAAACTCAAGAAATTTGACAAACACTTTCGATTTAAATTTGAGAGGATACAACCAAACAAAGTGAGAAAAGTCATCTGGTAGGATAAGATAGTATTTATGACCGAGAGAACTAGCAACACATTTAATTTTAATCTAAGTCCCCAAAGAAAATGCAAATCAAATAAAGAAAACAAAAAAATTAGAGGGGGGTCAAACTTCTTGAATAAAAAGAATACAATTATAAATCGGCATGTATAATATCAAAGGGTGCAAAAGTAACACTAGTGGATGACTTAAACGGAAGACGAGTATGTTTGCCTAAAGAACAAGAAACACAATTTTGGGCAAGCTTTCCATTACAAGTAATGAAACTATTTCCTCTAAGAAAATTAAAAATTGGGGCTCCTGGATGACCAAGTCTATTATTCCATGTGGAAGAAGAAATGGCCGCTAGAGAGACGGGAAAGCTAGATCTGGCAGCGGAGGTGGGAGTGAATGGATAGAGATCCCCCGTGCTATTGCATCTCGTAAGAGATGTCCCCTTATGAAGATCTTTCACAGTAAAACCATAAGGGTCAAAATCAACGGAGACAGAGTTATTACGAGTGAATTTGCGGATAGAGATTAGATTCTTAATCATATGTGGGGCATATAGGGTATTTTGAAGGGGGAATGGATGAGGAGGTGGTGTGTAATATGTACTATAACCCTTTACTGGAATGTGATGGCAACTACCAACAGTCACAAATTGAGGATGCTTTAAACCAAACAATTTGGGAATATTACCTGCAAACCGGGTGAGGTGAGAAGTGGCTCCGGAGTTCATGCACCAGTTGTTGTCAGGTTGTTTCATGTTGAGATACCAAGGCGCCCGACCCAACTCAGCTGGGTGTCATGTTGACGAGGGTCGCCGGTGCCGAACCGACCGCTGGCCCTGTTGTTGCTGCTGTTGATTCTGCTGTCCGCGACCCCTACCACAACCACGACCTCCTCTACCGCGACCCTTGCCACCGCGTCCCTGCTGCGGTTGAGAGTTTTCTGGCGGCGTTGGATCTTGAGGGCGTGTTACGACAGCTAATGCCTTCTGAGTGTGCTCATCCTGCTTAGCACGGTGAGTCTCTTCGAGCAACAACTGCGAACGAGATTTGTTAAAACTGGGAAGCGGATCTGCCTGTTGAATTATGGCGGCTAATGTATCATAGTCGCCTTTGGGAAGGCCTGCAATCAATTGCAACACCATCTTAGTGTCCGAGACAGGCATGTCGACGTTGGAGAGTTGATCCGCCAGTAGTTTCAACTGTCTGCAATCAGTCATGTTGGAGAAATTTTCAAGGCGTGTATTGTTAAATTGTTCCTTCAAATACACCGCATGAGTGTGCTTGTTATCTTGAAAGATTTCCTCCAATAGGTTCCATAAATCACGGGCTGTGGCACCAGATTTCATGATAGTAAGAAGAAGATCCTGAGAAATATTACCATAAATCCATTGTTTGACGTCGGCGTTTAGACGACGCCAAGTAGACTCATCAACCTCCGGAGGGCGCTGAATAGTGTCGTCGATGTGGTCAAGCACGTTATAGAGACATGCATGATTACAGAACAGTTTAACCCAAGGAGAATACTGACTGTTTTCTTGATAAGAAGAATGAGAATATAATTCTTGATATCGTAATATGGCGGGATGAAAAGAGGATGACGATGTGGTGGTGGATTTGCGAGGTAGATCGCGCCGTAATCGAGCGTAATCTCGAGTATCCATTTAGAAGAGAGAAAGAAGAAGAAAACCAAGAATTTTGGGAGAGAAGGAGAGGAACGCGGAACCGCCCGGCTGTGGGGATCGGCATGGCCACACAAAGAAATTTTTTAGGGTTTTGTGTTAGACTCTTGATACCATGTAAGATGATATTAATCTCCCTTGGGGAGTCTTTCATTAATATCAAAGTATATATAGAGTACAATGTTCATCCCTTATACAATAGAAATCTTAAACATATATAAAAGAGGAATCCTAGTCTTATCTGGTGATCGCCAATGGTCGGGCCGCCCACCTGTCGGGATAGCGGGCTGGACTGGGCGGAGAAGAGGGTCGGGTTGGGCGGACCATACTGTCCCGCCTGGCCCCGCTGGGCACGGGTCGGGCCGCGGACTGTCAGTGGGGTTTTTTTTTTAAAAAAAAAAAAAATCACTAAATTAAAAATACTAAATTACTAACAAAGTAACATTAACTATTATAATTAAAGTATTAAACTCATATATATAATATATTTATAAAGTATAAACTATAAAGTATAAAGTATAAACTAAATAATTAAACAAAGACAAGAAGAGTGTAAAAAAAACATCCCAAGACTGTTTTTGTGCCTCTTATATTATTAATTATTTCATTGAAATATACAAGATTCAGAATTACAACATTGTAGTGTACTGTTGTTGAAAAAAATTGCAAAAGACATAGAAAAATTAAAAAATTGCAATGAAATAAATTACCAATTTGAAAATATTTTTTCTAGTTTCTTTATAATTTCTTGTGGTTCTTCGGTTGGAATTGGTATATCTTGGTCAAATTGTTCTACGTCGCTACTCATGCCTTCAGATAAAATGTCGTTGTAGTTGTCGTCTTCTTCGTTAATCTCGTCGATCAGACCTCCTTCGCTCCGCTCGTATCCAATCTCTGAATAGTACCGCCATCTCCAAGCTGTCTCCGGCTAATGAGTATCTGTGCTCTCCTATTTGAAATATGCCTGCAGAAAAAGCGCTTTCAGAAGCGATTGATGACACTTGAATATTCAAAATATCTCGGGCCATCATTGAAAGTGTCGGAAATGTCTTCTCATTCTGCATCCAATATTTCAGCAAGTCTTCCTTTCCTTCTTCATTGATAACTGTTTGGTAAGGTAAATTACCCTGCAAAACAAAAACATCGAACTCGCTAATTTGGTTAGCATTGCTACCACCGCACATTCTATTTCTGAGGCTTTCAATAGAATCAATACTAGCCCTAAACAACATGTCTTTTTTAGTGTCAAGAAGAAGATGGTACGAAGTCGGTTGGTTACTAGAACTTTATTGCTGGTAATGCCGATATACTTTTTTGCATTCATCTTCTACGCTATTCAACACTTCTTCTAGCGTTTGTTCAATAGATGGTTCAACATTTAAATTTTTTGGAGTTGGAGGTGGTAGTACGTCCATACAGGTATAAATATTTTCAATAAGACTTTTACAACCCTCTACTTTAATAGTCGGGTTTAATACAGCACCAATAATATAAATAGGGGGAATAAGAATAAAATATTTCTTTAATTTCATAAACATTTTTTAATAGCTGCCTTATACGCAGGTTTTTCCATATATTCTTTAAGAAGTAAAAATATTATAGCTATATAAAACAACATAGTTGAAATAGTAGGATAATATAAAGTAGAAAATTCTTTTGTTGCTTGTTGAAAATTCTCTAGAAATACAATAAGTTCTCTAATTTTGTCGCAATCATATCATTTGGATTTTGATTATGGGCGTTAAAAAATAAAGTGATAGGTTTTCTATAGTCATAAGCAACAACTAGTTGGTCATATAAAGAATTCCACCTAGTTGGTACTTCTTCGGGAATTTTTCTGTAAGATAGTCCACAATCGTGACAAGCTTTTTTATATTCTTTTCTCTGTTGAATTCTATTATTTTTAAAAATAAAGTGTATAGCAAATTGTATTTTTTCAAGAATATCTTGAAAAAGTGAAAGACTATCCTTTACAACTAAGTTATAAATATGACACGCACATTTGATATGAAAATGTTTTGGAAAAGACGGAGTTAAAACATCTCTTAAAATACAAATAGCAGCATTGTTAGAAGATGCATTATCTAATGTAATATTCATAACTTTATCAGTTATTCCGTAATAATCGCAGACTGAATAAATATTTTCTGAAATAAACTCACCAGTGTGCATACTATCTATATATCTATATGCTAAAATACATTTTTGCATAGACCATTTATAATCTATCCAATGACAGGTTACCGTTAAATAATCATGACCGTTAGTACTACAACTTATATCAGAAGTTAGAGCGACTTTGCAATTTAAATGATATAATGCATAACGTAAATACTGTTGATATTCATGTGCAAATTTAAATACATCTCTTTTAACGGTTGATCTAGGGAAACCTTTATAAGCAAGATTATACATATCTCTAATATAATGAATAAAACCAGGAGATTCAGGAAATGAAAAAGACAAACCCTCCACAACAACTAATTTTGCTAGTGCTTCCTTATCTTTATGTTTATCGATTTAGTGGCCTACAACTCCCCGTCATAGGTTAATTTGACCAGACTTTGTCCAGACAAGATGTGAACCTTGTCCCGATTGAGAGGACACTTGCTCACCATCTTTTCAATCATGTATTGGGCATGCAAGGCTTTGTGTTTTTGCACAGGTGTCTTCCTAAACCCCCGTCCCACCACGACCTTGTCCAGCTTTTAAAAGAATAAACATTTTTACAAGTTTTACATACGCTACTTGATTCGCACGTCCTCACAAAATATTTCCATACAACCGATTTTAATGGTCGCTTTGTCGGACTGCCTCATAGTAGGGGATAGGAGGCATTTCACTAGCTGGGTGTATCATCATCTTCATTAGTAGGTGTATCATCATCTGTGAGTGTCATCTAAATTAAAATCTTCTTCAATTTGAGGATAAACATTGTGTCAAGATCATATGGTATTTCAGAAACAGCTCAGATCTATAAAATCATCTTGTCTAGAATAATGGAATACTAGAAGAAGTACTTGCCTCACCCGCCTCCTACTGTAAGAAGACTTGCCAAAAACACTTTTTACTCTTTTCATGGTAATAAATAGTTAAAGACTTAAAGATAATGAAATTAAATGTGCTAAATGAAATAAAAACAAAATAATAATTTAATGAGAGAACGAATGTACCAAACGCCGACGTAGAGTCGACGTGTAATCGAAATGTTGAAAATTGAAACTTTGCTCGATAGATAATCCTCAAGCTAGTTGCCAACTTCACTCCCAATTCTCAAATTAATAAATAGATTGAATATGTAGTAGACAATGTTGTATAGAGAATAGAGATTGATTGATTGAGAGATTAGATAGTAGAAAGATTTGTGAAAATAATAAGAGGATGAAATGAGGTATTTATAGTTGAAAAATTGGGTTAAAGTGTAAATATAATAACTTAGGGGTTAAAAATAAATATAAAGGGGGTAGCGGGGGGGAGTGGGGAAGCCAAAAATGGTTGTCTAACTACTAAAATATAAAACGGCCGTTAGACAACGACTATTTTCTCGCAGCGCGGGTCGCTGGTCATGGGGCGGGATCGGCTGGCGGGTCGGCCTGGGCGGGACCATACCGCCCCGCCTGCTCGAGCCCCGCCCCGCTTTTTCTTCTTTTTTTATACGAGGTCGTGCCTGCCTGATCGACGGTGCCTACCACCCACCTGGCCAAATTTCTAGTCTTACCATAATTATATTTACACAATATATGAAAATATTCTAATTATGGATAAAGATACAATTATTTCTATAATATACATGTTTACAGTAATATCAACTTGAGAAGATCGGTAACACTAGTGATGGAAATGATCAAGGAATGAGAATAAGACAAACATATACATTTTTTTAATTATCAATCAAAGGCAGACGTATGACTTCTTCATCTGGCAATAGCTATTTTGAGACTTTACGTTGTAATCAACTCGTTTAGAAGATGAATACGGATTAGAACAAAGTTTATAATGAATAATTATTCGCCACTAGGATAATGAATGATCAAATGGCAACTTGCTAAGAGCATAAAGTCTAACAGTGGGCTGTTACCGTTTCTTCCATGAACCTCAATATAAACCGTTGACTTCCCAAGTAATCAATTTCCCGAAATCGGTGGATCTAATTTACACAATTTATACCACGGAGACGACCACCTATAGATCGAGAACGAGCTTCTTTTGTTCGTTTTTTGGTTTCTCAATTCAGTGTTCGGTATCCGAATTGGGCCTCAAGATTCATGTCAGTAAGTTCCACGTTGAGATAAAATGTTAGTCCCTAAAAAAGTAATTTTATACTCAAAACTCATATTCGATACCTCTAATTAAAGATGTTCATCACAATTTTTATTGATCATTTAGAGCTTATAAGGGAGAGAAGAAATGATAAAGGAAACTGCTAACTTCAGTAAACCAACAAGAAGGCAACATTTAGTCTTTATGTCAAAGTACGAAGATGCTCGCATTATTTTAGTAGCCATTAGCGCTAAGTCAGTCAATATCTTACAGCTGCTTAAATATACTTTTGAATATAAATTGGCCAAATTGTTGTTAATAAAGGGGAAAAAACCGTGAATGCAAAGTCGTCGAAGGAAACAACGTGGCCAAGTTATGAGTAGCTTATTATTATAATAGTCAGGGGCGGAGCTTAGTAGGAGAGGGTCCATGGCCCCCTCAAAAAACTCATTTTTTTAAAAAATAGTCTTCTTCTTCCTTTTTATATGAGAATGATGTTTGTAATGTTATGATGAAGAAATGATGGTTCTAGTCTTCTGGTGATGGTTATAGTTGTTTCTGATATCGGTCTGGTGATAGAACAATGACGGCTACTAATTGTGGAAATAAAATATATAAAGAAAGAGAAGCTAGGAAGAAAGATAAATAAGATCTTTCAAATTCTACGTTTATGAGATTTAGCGTAGATTATATATGATTTGTTAAGAATTTTTTGTTTACAACATATCTTATATATAAATTAAAAAAAGTTTAACTAAATTTTTCATAAATTAATTTGGGCTATTTATCAACATAACTTTTGGGTAACTAAACTTTGTATTAATTAGTAATTACCAAAATGAGTATAATGAAAGAACTCTTACAAGTTACAAGTCCAATTTTCGAGCATAGAAATCCTAGATTTTGAAATTACGATATGAATTTGTCTTTTACCAAATCCTAACTATTCTTTTATTTTTCCAAGATTTCTCCTAGTCTAACAATTTCTTTTTTTGTGTGACGTGAGTTCGTGAGATTGGGGAACTTTAGAAAAAATAGGGAAGACGAATACATATTACTTGATTGATCGGATAATCCGCATTAAACTCTTCCAGTTTCTACGGCTACTTAGAAATATCATTTTCAACAAAGTTGCGTAATAAGATTTTGGGCAAGTTTCTACAGCTACTATCGTCCCCCTTAATATTTTGAACAAGTTCCGCCACTGATCATAGCTAAACTAGTATCTATAAATACAGTTTACAAATTAGTGTATAATAAACTGAACTTGCTATCACTTGTACTCCTTTATTGATTACTTATTTCAACAAAGTTACTAAGGAAATCAATGGGAAGACAAAATCAGAGTAGCGGTGCAACATCTCAAGGTAAACAACATTTCAGCCATCCCCACAACTTGAAAATTGTGAATCCAGCTGATCAAGCTAAAACACTCACTTGTAATGCCTGTGAGCAACCAGATAACAATAACCCTTATCTTCATGGATGCAATAGCTGCCAATATTACCTCCATGAAAACTGCTTCAACGCTCCACGTTTTCTCAATCACTCGTCTCATCCTTCCCACCCGTTGACCCTTCACCAAATTCCGACTTACTCTTGTCGCTCCTTTACTTGCAAGGCTTGTGGCTCTGCTGGAAATGGATTTTGCTTTAGCTGTGCTTGTTGTGAATTTGATATTCATTTGCAATGTGCATCTTGTCCTAGCTCGATACTTGTTGACAAACACCCGCATCAATTGGAGCTCCACTTCGGTTCTCCTTACGAAGATAAGAGTATGACATATATTTGTGATATTTGCAATGTATTAATGAACAAGGACACTTGGTTGTACTATTGCGCTAGTTGTGATTTTGGTTCACATTTGAAGTGTGCAATTAGTCCTGAAGTTGGTGTTTTCCCCAAACAGCAACGTCCAAATTCAAGTTCAAGCTCCAATCCAAATCCTACCGTGAATACGATAAATGCAGCCAGTGAAGCTCATGAAGAGATAATTGCAGCTCAGATTCGTGCGCAGATTGAAGCACGAGGAAGAGAGGCTGCTCTTGACTTATTCAGGCCATCAGGAAGAAGATACAGTTACATCTAAGTACTGTATGTGTTCGTGATCATCAAAATGAAGCCGCTTAGAGACATTCATTATTTATTGCACAATAAACGCTCTGTTGTTACGTTATTCTTATTTCTTTTTTCAAATACTCATTTTTCAACTTCGTTTTTGTAATAATTGATGATCAAGTTTCTCCCTTTTCGTCATGGTTTCTATATATGTTGATCTGTTACAAAGTACTGTTTGATTTTTACATTTTTTGTTGTGTCGAAAAGTATTAGTGCCTTTGTCAGATTCATGATATATGAGCATATCAATCTTTCACGTTATTAGAAAGCTAGCTTATATGGTGAATATTGTCCAAGTTCATATAAAAAGTCCATATTTACATTTCATATCCGATGTGGGACTCTTAACCGTAAATAAGATCCCAAAACAAAAACAAAAAAATTCATTGGATTGATCAATTAATATCAAAGCTCAATCACTAGCCAGCATTGATCAGTGATCACGTAGGAAAAGGATTATCCCTTGATTATTAATCGATTTTTTTTTATTTATTTCCATTAGGAAGAATCTAATATCCTTGATCTAAACAATCTTGCATTGTACGGATAAAACGTTGCAGAAGAAATTAAACACCAATATTGAGTGGGAAGTATATAGAATTTCAAGATTACCTACATTGCAGTCAACCCGGCCCATATAGAATCTTTACACATTTCAGCACTAATTCATGATAGTACGATGTCATACCATTGTTAGTTGAATTGTGATGGATATAAGGTGAAATTTAGTAGAAAAACTTAATAAAGATCAAAAGAATTATAGATTTAGATTGGTTTAACTTTAAATACATACATGTAACAATTGAATCATAATTACATAATGTTTAATCCTATATCAAGTTAGAATACTAATTACTGACTTGATTTTTCCTGGCATGTTCATCATGTAAACATGTATATTATAGAAACAATTGTATCTCTACCCATAATTAGAATATTTATATATATTGTGTAAATATAATTATGGTAAGACTAGGATTCCTCTTTTGTATATGTTTAGGATTCCTATTGTATAAGGGATGAACATTGTACTCTATATATACTTTGATATTAATGAAGACTCCCCAAGGGAGATTAATATCATCTTACATGGTATCAAGAGCCTAAAACAAAAATTCTAGAATTTTCTCTCAAAGCAGCCGCCGAAACCCTCCCCCCTCCCTCAGGATTCTCGCCGCGGTGCTACCCCTCCCCTACCCAAAATTCTTGATTTTTCTCTCATTTCCTCTCTTCTCTAAATGGCTATTGATGATTCTTCCAATACTTCTGATGCTTCAACCTCCACCAATCCCACCACCATGTTATCATCCTTTTTTTCATCCCGCTCTAACTATTACCAATATCAAGAACTCTATTCTCATTCTTCTTGATCAAGAAAACAGTCAGTATTCTCCTTGGGTTGAACTGTTTCGTAATCATGCATGTCTTTATAACGTACTTGATCATATCGATGACACTATTCCGCGCCTCCGGAGGTTGATGAGTCTACTTGGCGTTGCAGACGCCACGCCAAAGCTGAATTTATGGTAGTATTTCTCAGATCTTCTTCTTACTATCATGAAATCGCGCCACAACCTCGAAAGTTATGGAACCGCTGAGGAAATCTTTCAAGATAACAAGCACACTCGTGCAGTGTATTTGGAGGAACAATTTAACAATACACGCCTTGAAAATTTCTCCAACATGACCGAGCATCGTAGCGTTGAAACTCCCGCGCATCAACTCTCCAACGCCGACACGCCTGTATCGCATACTAAAATCGTGTTGCAATTGATTGCGAGTCTCCCAAAGGTGACTATGATACGCTTGCCGCCAAAATTCAACAGATGCATCCGCTTCCCGCTTTAACAAAACTCGCCGCGATTGTTGCTCAAGAAACTCGACGTGCTAAGCGTGACGAGAACAATCGAAGCGTTAGTCGCCGGTGCGACCTCACGATCCAACGTCGCCAGAAAACTCTCAACCGCAGCAGGGACGCGGTGGCAATGGTCGCGGTCGCGGTAAAAGAGGTCGCGGTCGTGGCAGGGGTCGCGGACAGCAGAATCAACAACAACAACACCAAAATCCGCAGACCGCTCAGCCGCGCGCCCAATAAGATCCATACAATACGCCATTTCAAGCATCGTGAACCCTTCCACCAGTTCTCCCATCACGGTGTGTTGGTCCCTGCTCCACCCCCTCGGCTAGTCCAGTACCCGCAGCAGGCCTACGTCATGCACGGCTAGTTTCAGCAGCCCTCATCCAGCATGACACCCACTGATTTAGGTCAGGCTTTCAGCAGTCTCAACATGCAACAACCTGACAACAACTGGTACATGGACTATGGAGCCACATTTCACCTCACCCGGACTGCAGGTAATATTCTCAAACTGTTTGGTTTAAAGCATCCCCAATTTGTGACAATTGGTAATGGTCACCGCATTCCAGTAAAGGGTTTTGTGTCACGACCCGAACCCCGGGCCCGTGACTGGTGCCCTTCCTGGGCACCCTTCTACCTAACTGACACAAGTAAACCGCGGAACTAAATAACACATCATTTTTTTTAAACCAACGAACATGCAAGGGCAAAGTCGACAAGGCTGCCATATAATATACATAATCAAAAGGCACTACACTGTACATGAGTCCAATCCCACATATGAATACAGACCTCTAAGAGTTTTACTGAACTATGACGGGACAAGGCCCCGCCGCATCCATAATCAGATAAAGCTCAGAATGAAGGATCTATACTAAAATGATAAACTCCTGAACAGATGGAGCTATCCAAAAACTCTGAGCAAGGGTCCTACACTTACAGATCACCAAACTGCGTACCTAAATCTACGGCATGAATGCAGCCCCCCGGAGAAAGGGGGTCAGTACGAAGAATGTACCAAGTATGTGAAATCGAAATATCAGAATGAAATCATAACAAATATATGTAATGCGAGACACGTATGAGACCCAAACTACAGTACACAATATATAAGCAATCATGTCAAGTCAGGGACGCATGCCCTCAAAGTCACTACTCAAATATAACCATGGGTCTCACGCCCTCAAAGTCACTACTCAAATATAACCATGGGTCTCACGCCCATAATATCAATCATGCCCGTGGAACTCCTTCCTCACTGCCGGCAGTCCATGATATAATATAACACCAATATGTATACATGAACACGTGTCCCACCCGTGTCATAAAATCAGACGCTAAGTAGAAAGCGAACCACCAGATCCAGCCTGCATCATAAAACTAACCGGGGCATGTACGAAAGCCAACTACGATCCATCATACAACAATCGATCGGGAAAGTACGAAGCTAACTACTGTGATCCACTGGCCACAAGATATGACCGGCAAGTGCGAAGCCATCTACCGTAGTCACTGCACTAAATCAGGCATATAGAATCGATCGGGCAGTACGAAGCCAACTACCAGATTCAACTGCATTAGCAATCGATCAGGCAAGTACGGCTAACTACCGATCCATCCTCGTCACTAAACCTCGGAGAGCTAGTCCATGGAATAACAATATCGTCCGGGGATTTAACCCGCACCATGGTCGCATGCCCCGAAATCCTCCATCGTATAAGCATGTCCACGGATCCATCACAATGGAAGCATACCCGTGGAATCCCCATCACCGCTTGCAGACGCCCAAGTAAACTCATTAACAAGACAAATACTCCAACTGAGAGTCACGGCAGCGTAAAAAATATAATACTTGCACTCAAAGGCTATCACAAACAAGCATAGACAAGTTCATAAAATCTTTAGACTTTCATTATCATACAAAACTGAATTTCATTTTATAAACTCAAGGCACTTTCGTTTCACATAAAAATCCGGGAATTTAACCCAAAGTACTACGTACTTCCATTCTTTTCAAAAGACTTCTTTTTATATAAAAACCCAAGATACTAACACCCGTAGTATCAACGCATGTCTATTTTTCAAATTAAGTTACTACACCTTTAGGAATTCATTGCAAGACTTTGAAACCAAGTAACTTCTAATTTCACAACCTAGGCAACTCATGCCTATCAATCAAAATAGACAACTCTCTTAACCTTCCATAAAGCTGTTATAACTAACTTTCCATAAAGCCGTTATAACTCTTGATGGTTTTAGACAAATTCATTCTTTTTATAACCAAGAGACTTATACTTTTAAAACCAAGTATCATATACTTTCAAATCAAGTTACATAACTTTCAAAATACTTCAAGTCTCTTAACTTTAGAAATCAAGTTTCTTAACTTTAGAAATCAAGTTGCTTCTACTTTTAAATCCCAAGTAACTCACACCTTTAAAACAAGTTACTTCTCTTTAAATCATGTTATTTCTCCTCTTTTAAATCAATTAAGTAAATCACTCCTTTGACTCCCCTAAAGTTGTTATAACAACCTTTTGGTTTTGGAACTAAGGCACTATCCAAGAGATTAGGAACCACTTCCTTTTTAAGACTCTAAGTACTTCAAGTAAAACTCTTTCACTTTTGAAAATCCAAGTTTCATCAAGGGAATGGATTATAACAACTTCTGATTAAAACATCCAATGTACAATCAAGAAAGTATATAGAACAACTTCTATATTAGGCAATCCAAGTACAATCAATGAAGTATATTGAACAACTTCTATATTAGGCAATCCAAGTACAATCAAGGAAGTATATATAACCACTTCTATATTAGGCAATCCAAGTACAATCAAGGAGTAGATCATTTAAGGAGTAGGATTTACTTACTTTGCCATAAGAAATCATGCTAGAAGAAGAGGAGATGGTTCACATACCTTTTCGGCTTAATCCACAAGCTAAGTCGAATACGCCGCACGTAGAATTGTCAACCTATAATGACCACAACACGACTATCAACTTCTAGTTTCTAACGTAGAATGATACTAAGTATACGGTCTCTTATTCTACGGAAAATTGGGCAGCACCTCCTTTGTTTCTACGTATTTTTCCACCTTTTTCAAGGCCCGAAATCAATAACCAACATGCCGCATTTAAGGCTCAACACATAAACCAATCAAAGGGGATTACACTCCTTACAATACGTGTAAAATTCTGCCCCACAATTAATACCAAGTAGTTCAATATCCAAAGCCATTCTCGGCTAACATGTACAACAACACAAAGTCCTTTCCAATTTTTTTTCAATCCAAGTTGTTAAGTCTAACATGTTATATAGTCGTTAACAACTTTAACAACTATAATTCTTTCTTTATATAACATGCGACGACTAAATTAATAATCAAATTGAATTTCAATCTCAAAGGCTAAACATGCTAGTTTCGGATTAGTGGTTCCAATATCCATAACACTTATCAATCTTCATTATGTATATCTCATGCTTGTTTATATTCATAACTACTACAATAAGTAATCTTCAATCATTAAAACGACAAGATTGTTACCTTGATAAACCCTTATAAAATTCCAAGATTCAAAGTCGCTCCTTAGCAATCTTAGCTCCTTTCCTTCCCGCTCCAATCCGCTATTTGAAGCCCTTAGAAGTTCACAAACAACTTCCCTTCCATTTCCAACTTCAAAGTTGAAGAACACCTTAGGTTTTCGCCTTGCGACTAACGTGAAAACATCGTTTTTCCGGGATCTTTCTATTGAGATATCCTTACAATACCCCTAGTAACCTTGGGTTAAAGTATTGTGAATAATGAACCACAAAATAAAAAATTTTGTGTGGGAAAGGGCATGAACCCGAGAGCTCTCAAGACTAGCACAAAGTTTCTCTAATTTTTTCTAAGTGTTGGGAGCTTGTCTTGCTACTAGTGTAGTATATATAACAAAATGGAGGGCTTAGATCAAAACACTTGTGTGGCTTGGATGAAGGAGATTAAATATCTAGTCAAGTGGGCAAGTTGACTTAGTCAATTATATCGTTTCAGCTTCAAGACTTGATCATCCACATTACTACTTAACCTTGGTCACAAGACCACTTAACCATGGTCCAATTCGAGCAAGCCCGTGTGGGGGGGGGGGGTGACACGTGTCGCCCTCCCATTCGTCCATAAAATTTCGTAACCCTCGTGGGGCCCACAAAACGTAAAATTTCTCGGGTGGTCCCTACGTGACCAAATCCGTAAAATAAATTTCCACAATGTTAATAAATTCCATACTACTCAAATAATGCATTTTGAGAATCTAATTCTCATCAACGAACATTTTTCCTTTCCGAAGTTCGGAAGATTTTCCTTCGGAAAAACAATTCTTTCTTTCGTACCAATTTTTCAAGTCTTGTGTTCTCGCGTCCATTCTCTTATACATGTCCTGAAATTACGGGGTGTAACATTCTTCCCCCCTTAGAAACATTCGTCCCCGAATGTTCTTCGTCGGTTTTCAAGCTATACAAACTCCGGTATAGTCTCTCTACTATGTCTATCAACCAATACTTCACAAGACCAATGATGCCACTCATGGCCACCATATAACATATGTATACATATCAACGGACTTTGCATCCGCGGTCCCTTCTCACAAAACTCGAAGGTTGCAGCCTTCAAAACGGGATCCTTAGAGGTTCCTTTCTTTTTCCCTTACTAGGGATGGCCCTGTCGTATTCTAAGTCATGGGACTAACACTATCTGAATCCTTCAGTCGGACTCCCACTCAGCTAACTGATGTGTTCCCTCGTGTTACTTCCCTTCTCTGTTTCACTTAGTCACCAAATTAGTTGGAGCATGATCCTATAATCTGCCTAGCTTAGTTTACCAACCGGTGTAAACTCTAATACTAGTAGCATCTCAATCACGAGCACACATGGACAGTATCACTGAACCCAAGGCGTGTGTATCATCACAATTAAACTCCACTCATGGCCTAAAAAGGACTCTCTTTACGCACCTACATTACTCATAACTATAACCACTTTAGTTCTTATAACCCTTGTTCCTTCTTTTTCTTACTTGTCATACTTTCTCGTACTTCCAAACTTATTTTAGTACACGTACAAAATTTCAAATATTGTTTCTGTTCTCAAATCCTTGGAGTTACTATCCGAACTTGGCCATTATGCTACTTGCATTTCCGCTAAGGCTCTTCTCGGCCCTTACGACCTGGTTCCGGTGGAACGCATCCACGAACTCGTACAATGATTAACTAGACTTGGGCCTCGCATCCTCGTGACCCTATCACATAGCGAGATTATTTCCAACTGGCACTACCTCAATCTATGCTACCGGTTGACCCGAAATGAGTCCATAACCCGACCCATCGTCACACTTAACTTCTCATTCTTAGTCTGAAATATGTTTCTCTCCTATCTCAAGGTACTTCTCACCCTATCCTCACATTCACTAGAGGTTCGTCACCTGGGCTGAAGTATTTCTACCGTACATCCTCCACTATCAGTCTTACACAATTATGGGGTAAGTACAACTTGTGAACCCTACACAACTATAGTCTCAGTTCACTTTATCATTCTTGTCAACATTCTTCACTCTTCACCTTACTAATCAAAGTATCTCTACCTCTGGTGGTGCTATCAATTTACAACTACTAGCAACAAAGGGAAAATATATACGCTAGGGCAGAATCTACGTCTATCAATGCGTGTATGATTCAAAAAAATCGAAATATACCTGTAACCCCATGCGATGTTGCCTCTTGATCTTGCCCAGTAGCCACATCATCTATGCGGTTCGAAGGACCGCCAGAACTATAAACTCCACTCGACTCTACCACTACCGGGCCGACATCTGAATACCCCGCCCTGGGGGGCGCACAGTTGAGGAGGAAAAGGAACCAACCACCGGCCTCATAGGCTGAGCCACCTCACTAGTGCTCTTTCTAAAAGGACATTCCCACTGCTTATGGCCCAGATGGTCATAGTAATAACAAACACCTATGCCAAAAGGCATTTCCCCAAATGACGCTTACTACATCGGAAACACTGAGGAATAAGTGGCCTCGACTGAGAAAATCCTCCGTTTCTCTGAAAACCTCGAACCCTGGAGCTCGGACCGGTTCCTAAATACCTTGTGGGGTCCAATCTCCCACCTGTGAGCTGCGGGGGTAGGTCCTGGGTAGGCTGGGACGAATATCTCACTTCACGAGGCCGCCGTCCAAAAATCACCGGATAACCAACCGGCCTAGCCTCTAACGCCGATTTCCGCTGCCTCTACCTCTGCAGACACTGTCAGATCGCCGAATAACCACTCGATGAGATCAGAGCACCGCTTATCTTGGTCAATAACATAATCGCTTCCCTTATGACCTATAGTCTTCCCTAATTGAGAAACCGAGGCTCGTGCCGGGCCTCAAAACATGGCGCAGGTTAACTCGCCGATGCAAGACAATATCCAGATACCTCGGGCATGAGCACTATCAACTCTCGAGTCCGACCGTAGCTCGCCATCGCTTTTCCCTTTTGCATCGTGCCCTCCTGAGGCATACCAGAACACAAAAATATGTCGAGAGGAATTATCTTAATAATACAATTCTACGGCACGATCTCGTGAGAAGAATAGAAACCAAATCCTAAATGTCCTGTAGCCTCCTGCTTATGGTTGGCGCGCAACACACCGATAATCAAGACTCTACTAGACACGGATGTAGACATTCCGAGGATCGATCGCTCGATACTATTCTCACACGACCAACCCTGCTCGGATCGTGCCCTTCCCGCACCCTTCTACCTAATCGACACAAGTAAACCGCGAACTAAATAACACCTCGTGTTTTTAAAACCAACGAATACGCAGCGGCAAAGCCGAAGCCGCCATATAATATACATAATCAAAAGGCACTACACCGTATACGAAGTCAAATCCCATAAATGAATACAAACTCTAAGAGTTTTATCGAGCTATGACGGACAAGGCCCCGCCATCTATAATCGATAAAAGCTCAGAATGAAGGATCTATACCAAAATGATAAACTCCCGAACATACGGAGCTATCCAAAACTCGAGCAAGGTCCTACACTGCAGATCACCAAATCATGATCTAAACTCGCGGCATTTAACGCAAATTTCTGAGAAAGGGGTCGACAAGAATGTACCAAGTATGTGAAACTGAAAATACTGTAATGAAATCATAACAGTCTATATAAAACAGGAGACATGTATGAGACCCAAACTACAGTACACAATATATAAGCAGTCATGTCAAGTCAGGGACGCATGCCCTCAAAGTCACTACTCAAATATAACAATGGGTCTCACACCCATAATATCAATCATGCCCGTGGAACTCCTTCCTCACTGCCGGCAGTCCATGATATCATATAACACCAATATGTATACATGAACACCAGGTCCCACTTCAGGTCATAAAAATCAGACGCTAAGTAGAAAGCGAACCACCGATCAACTCGCATCATAAAACTGACCGGGGCAAGTACGAAGCCAACTATTAGATCCACTCTGCAACAATCGACCGGAAAGTACGAAATCCAACTACGATTCACTGCCACAAGATATGACCGGCAAGTGCGAAGCCATCTACCGTAGTCTACCGAAATCGTGTTTATAGAATCGACGGGCAAGTACGAAAGCCAACTACCACATCCATCCTGCATCAAAAACTGATCGGGGCAAGTACCGAAGCTAACTACCAGATCCATCCTGTGTCACTAAACCTCATGGAGAGCTAGTCCATGGAATAACAATATCGTCCGGGGATTTAAACTGCATCATGGTCGCATGCCCCAGAATCCTCCATCGTATAAGCATGTCCATGGATCCATCACAATGGAAGCATACCCGTGGAATCCCCCATCACTGTCGGTACGTCCAAATAAACTCACAACAAGACAGCCGACCCTCCAACTGAGAGTCACAGCAGCATAAAAATATAATACTTGCACTCAAAGGCTATCACAAGCAAGCATAGGCAAGTTCATAAAATCTTTAGACTTTCATTATCATACAAAACTGAATTTCATTTTATAAACTCAAGGCACTTTCGTTTCACATAAAAATCCGGGAATTTAACCAAAAGTACTACGTACTTCCATTCTTTTCAAAAAACTCTTTTTTATATAAAAACCCAAGATACTAACACCTGTAGTATCAAGACATGTCTATTTTTCAAATTAAGTTACTACACCTTTAGGAATTCATTTCAAGACTTTGAAACCAAGTAACTTCTAATTTCACAACCTAGGCAACTCATGCCTATCAATCAAAATAGACAACTCTCTTAACCTTCCATAAAGCCGTTATAACTAAATTTCCATAAAGTCGTTATAACTCTTTATGGTTTTAGACAAATTCATTCTTTTTATAACCAAGATACTTATACTTTTAAAACCAAGTATCATATACTTTCAAATCAAGTTACATAACTTTCAAAATACTTCAAGTCTCTTAACTTTAGAAATCAAGTTTCTTAACTTTAGAAATCAAGTTGCTTCTACTTTTAAATCCCAAGTAACTCACACCATTAAAACAAGTTACTTCTCTTTAAATCATGTCATTTTTCCTCTTTTAAATCAATTAAGTAAATCACTCATTTGACTCCCCTAAAGCCGTTATAACAACATTTAGGTTTTGGAACTAAGGCACTATCCAAGAGATTATGAACCACTTCCTTTATAAAACTCTAAGTACTTCAAGTAAAACACTTTCACTTTTGAAAATCCAAGTTTCATCAAGGGAATGGATTATAACAACTTCCAATTAAAACATTCAAAGTACAATCAAGGAAGTATATAGAACAACTTCTATATTAGGCAATCCAAGTACAATCAAGGAAGTATATAGAACAACTTATATATTAGGCAATCCAAGTACAATCAAAGAAGTATATAGAACCACTTCTATATTAGGCAATCCAAATACAATCAATGAGTAGATCATTTAAGGAGTATGATTTACTTACTTTACCATAAGGAATCATGCTAGAAGAAGGGGAGATGGTTCACATACCTTTTCGACTTAATCCACAAGCTAAGTCGAATACGCCGCACGTAGAATTGTCAACCTATAATGACCACAACACGACTATCAACTTCTAATTTCTAATGTAGAATGATACTAAGTATACGGTTTCTTATTCTACGAAAAATTGGGCAGCACCTCCTTTGTTTCTACGTACTTTTCCGTATTTTTCAAGGCCCGAAATCAATAACCAACATGCCGTATTTAAGGCTCAACACATCAACCAATCAAAGAGGATTACACGCCTTACAATACGTGTAAAATTCTGCCCCACAATTAATACCAAGTAGTTCAATATTCAAAGCCATTCTCGGCTAACATGTACAACAACACAAAGTCCTTTCCAATTCTTTTTCAATCCAAGTTGTTAAGTCTAACATGTTATATAGTCGTAAACAACTTTAACAACTATAATTCCTTCTTTATATAACATGCGACGACTAAACTAATAATCAAATTGAATTTCAATCTCAAAGGCTAAACATGCTAGTTTCGGATTAGTGGTTCCAATATCCATAACACTTATCAATCTTCATTATGTATATCCCATGCTTGTTTATATTCATAACTACTACAATAAGTAATCTTCAATCATTAAAACGACAAGATTGTTACCTTGATAAGCCCTTATAAAATTTCAAGATTCAAAGTCGCTCCTTAGAAATATTAGCTCCTTTCCTTCCCGCTCCAATCCGCTATTTGAAGCCCTTAGAAGTTCACAAACAACTTCCCTTCCATTTCCAACTTCAAAGTTGAAGAACACCTTAGGTTTTCGCCTTGCGACTAACGTGAAAACGTCGTTTTTCCGGGATCTTTCTATTGAGATATCCTTACAATACCCCTAGGAACCTTGGGTTAAAGTATTGTGAATAATGAACCACAAACTAAAAAATTTTGTGTGGGAAAGGGCATGAACCCGAGAGCTCTCAAGACTAGCACAAAGTTTCTCTAATTTTTTCTAAGTGTTGGGAGCTTGTCTTGCTACTAGTGTAGTATATATAACACAATGGAGGGCTTAGATCAAAACACTTGTGTGGCTTGGATGAAGGAGATTAAATATCTAGTCAAGTGGGCAAGTTGACTTAGTCAATTATATCAAGCTAGGCTTCAAGACTTGATCATCCACATTACTACTTAACCTTGGTCACAAGACCACTTAACCATGGTCCAATTCGAGCAAGCCCATGTGGGGGGGGTGACACGTGTCGCCCCCCCATTCGTCCATAAAATTTCGTAACCCTCGTGGCCCCCACAAAACGTAAAATTTCTCGGGTGGGCCTTACGTGACCAAATCCGTAAAATAAATTTTCACAATGTTAATAAATTTCATACTCCTCAAATAATGCATTTTGAGAATCTAATTCTCATCAACGAACATTTTTCATTTCCGAAGTTCGGAAGATTTTCCTTCGGAAAAACAATTCTTTCTTTCGTACCAATTTTTGAAGTCTTGTGTTCTCGCGTCCATTCTCTTATACTTGTCCTGGAATTACGGGGTGTAACATTTTGTTACATCCTACACACCACCTCCTTATCTATTTACCCTTAAAAATACCTTATATGTCTCGCATATGATTAAGAATCTAATCTCTATCCGCAAATTCACTCGTAATAACTCTGTCTCTGTTGATTTTGACACTTTTGATTTCACTATGAAGGATCTTCATACGGGGACACCTCTTACGAGATGCAATAGCACGGGGGATCTATATCCATTCACTCTCACCTCCGCTGCCAGATCTAGCTCTCTCATCTCTCTAGCGACCATTTCTTCTTCAATATGGCATAATAGACTTGGTCATCCAGAAGCTCCAGTTTTTAGTTTTCTTAGAGGCAATAATTTCATTACTTGTAATGGGAAGCTTGCAAAAAACTGTGTTTCTTGTTCTTTAGGCAAATATACTCGTCTTTCATTTAAATCATCTACTACTGTTACTTTTGCACCTTTTGATATTATACATGTCGATTTATGGACATCACCTATTTTTAGTTCTCTCGGTCATAAATACTATCTTATCTTACTAGATGATTTTTCTCACTTTGTTTGGTTGTATCCTCTCAAATTTAAATCGAAAGTGTTTGCCAATTTCTTGGGTTTCGAAAATTAATTCAAACACAGTTTGAAAAAGACATAAAATCTTTGCAGTGCGATAATGGTCGTGAATTCAATAACTCTATGTTTCACCGGTTTTGTACCAATAATGACATGGTCTTTCGCTTCTCCTGCCCCCACACCTCCTCACAAATCGATAAAGCTGAAAGAATCATCCGCACCATTAACAATTCACACTCTTTTGATTCATGCTTCCCTACCTCCATATTTTTGGGTCTATGCAGCTAAAATGTCAGAATACGTTCTAAATATTCTCTCAACTAGCACCCTTCACAATATGACCCCTACCGAAATTCTCTATCATAGAGTCCCGTCTTATGATCATCTCTGAATATTTGGTTGTCTATGATATCCTAACCTTGCCTCTACCGTCCCTCACAAACTAGCCCCCCTGTCCACTCCTTGTGTCTACCTAGGCTTCCCGCCGAACCATAGGGGTTATCTACCCTATGACTTGTCCACTCGTCAGATCCATATCTCTCGTCACGTCACATTCGACGAGACCACATTTCCGTTTTCGAATCTTAAAAAGTTCCAAAAACTGAATTACTCTTTTCTTGACGAGCATGTCATCTCTCCCATCATCCTAAGTCAACTAGAGCATAACAATTCTTCTTCAGCGTCAGCGTCGCGGTGCCAAAACTACTGCGAACAGGTCCCTGATTCACCGTCGACAGCGTCGTGGCCCAGTGATGAGGCGCCACAGCGCCAAATAATCATAGAGGTCTGTCAGTCCTCTAGCGCCACGAAACTTGATACAGTTTCCTCCAGTGCCGCGGTGCCTACTCCGACGTCTGTCCCTCCTTCTACGTATCCAACAAATCACTCCGCCCTGGAACCTCCTACTATCCCCACTTACCAAATGTAAACTCGTGCAAAACATGGAATCTTCAAACCCAAAGTCTAATTTAACTTGTCTGTCCAAACTATTTCACCAATTCTCAAGAACCCTATATTGTCCAAACAAGACCCTAATTGGAATGCGGCTATGCCTGAGGAATTCAATGTTTTAACTAAACAGCACACATGGGATATAGTACCTAGACCTGAGGGGGTGAATGTGATTCGTTGTCTGTGGCTATTTCGTCACAAATTCAGAGACAGTGGAGATCTTGAAAGGTATAAGTCAAGACTTGTGGCTAATGACACAAATCAGCAGGAGGGCATTGATTGTGGTGAGACCTTCAGCCCAGTTGTCAAACCGTCTACCATCCGCACAATTTTGAGTATTGTCATGAGCAAACACTGGTCGATCCATCAGGAAGAATGTATTTTTACATGGGGATCTAAGAGAGACAGTCTACATGCATCAGCCGCCAGGATTCACTCATCCAGCAGTTCCTCACTATGTGTGCCATCTTCGTAAGTCACTATATGGTCTGAAACATGCCCCCCCCCGTGTGTGGTACGATCGATTTGTCAGGTATATCTTGCAGATTGGGTTTGTATGCAGCAAGAGTGATATATCACTATTCATTTTTCATTGAGGTAGTAGCACTGCTTACTTATTACTTTACGTGGATGATATTGTTCTTACTGCCTCCTCCGACGGATTGAAAAATGAGATTATTGTCTTGCTTAAGTCCGAATTTGCAATGACGGATTTGGAGAAGCTGAGTTATTTTTTGGGGATATCAGTGAGCAGGTCTGCCAATCATGTGTTCTTGTGTCAGCGTAAGTATGCAGAAGAGATTGTGTATAGGGCTAAGATGACAAACTGCAAAGAGGTGCCTACTCCAGTTGATTCTAAATCTAAGCTCAGTGCCATGGATGGTTCTCCGCTCGATCCTACTTTGATAGGATCCTCGCAGTGCACTTCAAGATCTCGCCTTCACCAGTGCCGCATATAGCTTATGTTGTTCAACAGTGTGTTTATTCACGCACGCCCTGCAGAAGTCTCATTTCATCGCTCTTAAGCGTATCATTCGATACATTAAGGGCACTCTTGATTATGGTTGCATATATACCCTCTCGCTCCAAACAAAGTTGCTTTCATATACGTACGCAGATCAAGGTGTGTCCGACACGCGACGCTCCACCTCCGGCTTTTGTGTTTTTTAGGAGATAATCTGATTTCTTGGTCTGCCAAACGACAGACTACCCTATCTCGCTCCAGTGCCGAGGCTGAGTACAGAGGTGTTGCAAATGTAGTAGCTGAGATTTGTTGGCTCAGAAATTTACTGTTAGAACTTCAGTGTCCATTGCGCCAGACATCTATTCTGTACTGTGATAACATCTCTGCCATCTATTTGTCTCATAATCCGGTTCAACATCAGCGAACCAAGCACATTGAGATAAGACCTACACTTTGTTCGTGAGAAAGTTGCACTAGACCATGTCAGAGTGTTACTGTTCCATTATCATATCAGTATGCATATATATTTACCAAAGGACTTTCCAGACAGTTATTTCTTGACTTCAGATCCAGTCTCAGCGTTCGGCCTCCTCCCGCTCCAACTGAGGGTGTGTGTAAACATGTATATTATAGAAACAATTGTATCCCTACCCATAATTATAATATTTTCATATATTGTGTAAATATAATTATGATAAGATTAGGATTCCTCTTTTGTATATGTTTAGGATTCCTATTGTATAAGGGATGAACATTGTACTCTAAATATATTTTGATATTAATGAAAGACTCCCCAGAGGAGATTAATATCATTAATATCATCTTACACAATAAGCTAAAAGAGTTGTGGAAAGTTACGGCTTCGTTTGTAGTTTATCATTTTTTTGGGCGGATTTTCCTTCAAAGATATTGTTCTTTAATTTTTGCCCCTCAAATTGTTGGTCTTCAATTTTTTCCCTTCGCTTAAAGAAATTATATCCCACAAGAATAACAAAACTAAAATTGTATCCCACAAGAAATGATCAGATGAACCTAAAATTTTACTAACCAAAATGGTAAATTATTCCCATGAAGAGGCCACTAATATTACGCTAAAGTGAGCTTTAAATATATCTGAATAATTTTGAGAAAAAAAAATCTAATCGTAATTCTTGAACATCGTGAATATACGAAGATATGAAACCTATAGCACGACGAGGTCAAGTCTTTCACCATTTCAATCTCTTTCTAGTTAGTTATTTAAGACAAAGTCAGGCCCTCTCCCTCACCAACTCTCTCCTAGAAATAAGTTATTTAGAGAATTACTTATTTTCCCTACTTTAGGTGGCACTTTTCGCTTTCTCATATTTAAATTAGATGAATTTTGACCAAAATTTTAAGATTGTATTTTTTCACTAAATTGATACGAGAAAAGTTACAATTTAGAGTACTTTTCAAATATATAAATTTTAATGTTAAAATATTACGTTAAATTTAGCTTCAAAATTTAGTTTCAAAAAGCGAAAAATGCTATATAAATTGAAACGGAGGGAATAGTTCTTAAATATTGATGAAAACTTTATAGCAAGTTGCACAACAAAGTCGATCCAGGCCACGTTACCCCATTCACAATACTAGAGGACTAGCAAAACTTTGGTCAACACCAAAATTCTTTACTCGATCATTTGAAAAATGTCATCGGCTGTCTACTTCCTCCTTTCTCGTTGCTACTTTCTTTTATTTTCCAATTTTCGGATTATGAGAATAATTCAAGATCCTTATATATCCTTTACGTGGAAAGCCTATTTTATATTATACATTTAACATCTAGCTTACACTCTGATTTGATAGTATACATGGAGAACCACGTTGTAATGCCAAACACTGTGCTCCGTTACCTAATGAATATATATTTAGTCATGCTGCCATATAAAGCACAAGGAAACAATACTGTATGTCATCTCTTAAGAATCTCTAAAAGTCAGAAGTTGACTTCCAATCATGTTCGAGATTTTTAACTGTTAACATCGTAGATAATATAATTTGGGGGCCCAACATCGATGAACAAAAAATTGGAATGAATTAACTCTGATACAATGTAAAGAATGAATCTTAGACCTAACTCAACCCTAAAAGCTAACTTGTAAGGTGATTATTGTTTAAGTCGAGTCCATATCTGATGTGGTGTGAGACTCTTAAGAGTACTAAATTCACATTATTCATTTTCAAGAAATCTGTATATGACCAAGACTATCGGTTCCACCCTCTTTTTACTCATATAAGACTCCCGCTGGCTACTTCCTCTTCTTCCATTGATTTATTCATTTATTTTCTTTCCAATGTTGGATAAACAGTCGAACCAGCGTATATTATCGTACTATATGTTGATTCTTTAAAAATGTTGACGAGAGCGTATCGAATCTTCTAAAAGTAGTGCATATTTTAAGAATTCAATAAGGACAGGACAATATTTTTAAGAGTCTGAGTCTCACTTACCTAAGGTGGTGGCAGGCATTAGGTTGAAATTCCCAAGATTAGAGCTCTCTTCAGATTCTCTAAAAGTCAAGAGGCTGACTTCCAGAATAAGAAAAGCTAAGTAAACTTAATGGTGCATGTACTAAATTCACATAATTCATTTTCAAGAAATCAATATAAACCATGTCCCCAAAAGAAACCACATTGAAAATATAGAGTCTAAGCAAATTGGGAGACATGAAATATCAAGATAACCAACATTTCAGCCACCACCATATTTTGAAATCCCTTGCTCTTCTTGATGAAAGTGAGGAACTTCATTGCCAAGCCTGTGAGCAACCCATTTTTGAGCCCTTTCATGGCTGCATTTCTTGCAATTTCTACCTCCATGACAATTGCCTCAACGCGCCTCGTTCTCTTGTACACCCTTCTCATCCTTCTCACCCTTTAACCCTTCTTCCAACTCCCACTTACTCGAGCCGATCTTTTACCTGTAATGCCTGTGGGTCTGAAGGAAGATCATGTAGCTTAAGTTGTGCTCATTGCGAGTTTGATCTACACGTGCAATGTGCCCTTTTGCCCCAAACTGTCTTACTTTCCCAACACCATCATCATGAACTTAAGCTTATATTTTATTCCCCTTTTGATCATGAGGATGAAAGCAGTACCCTTTTTGTTTGTGATCTCTGTCATGGCAAGATAGATCAGAATTACTGGTTGTATTACTGTGCTGAATGTGATTTTGGAACACACAGAGAATGTAGCATTTCCAAATATGTCAGAAAAACAAAAGAAAATGCAGTGATTATAAAACCAAAGGAAGAACCAGTCATTAGTAGACCAACAAAAAGTCCAGTTAGGAAGACACAGAGAAAATCAGCCAAGAATCCCAAAATGAAGCCAGTAGCTGAAAATAACAACAACAAAAAACCCAGTGAAATCCCACTATCTGGGGAGGGTAGTGTGTACGCAGACTTTACCTCTACCGTCGAAAAGGGTAGTGTGTACGCAGACCTTACCTCTACCGTCGAAAAACTAGCAGATAAATTACCACAAGAAAATGAAGGAGAAGAAATTGCAGTGATCATGAGACCAAAACTGGAAGAACCACTCAACAAAGAAATTACTGAACAAGTCATTAGTACACCAAGAAAAAGTCCAGTAAGGGAAACAGAGAAAAAATCAGCCAAAACTCCTAAAGAAAATCCCATAATGAAGACAGTATCACCGGACGAGGAACCAGCAGAGAAACAAGAAGAAAATGAAGGAGAAGAAAATGTAGTGATCCTGAAACCAAAGCAAAAAATAATCAAGAACGCAATCAATGAACTAATGAATAGTGCACCAACAAAGAGTCCGCTTAGGAAAACAAAGAAAAAATCAGCTAAGAATCCTAAAGTGAAGCCAGTATCTGAATCGACGACAGACGAAAATTCAGCAGACAAATTACCAAAACAAGATGAAGAGGGGGGGTCAGAATTATCATATTATGAAGCACAACGCAGATTGAAAGAAGAACATATGGAACACATGCTCATGCTTCAAGCTCTGGATAATGCTGCAAGCTATGTTGGGCCCTCACGGGGTTATTATTATTATTGATGAAGATCAACGTTCGTTCAGTACTCATGCACATTCACGATTTCCCTTTGTTTAATTTGAATATTTGAATTACATGTTGTTTTGAAGTGTCATTTCCTCTGTTTGAATGGTGTTATGTTTGTCACTACTATAATTCATTATATTTTAAATATTGCTGCAAGCCGTTATATCATTATCTACAGAGTATCTTCTTTTCCCCTTTATAGATGTTACTAATAATTTAATTTGGGCGTAGCAAAATGAGAAAAGAGATCAAACTCCAAAGATGTCATCTTTTTTATTTTCTCTATTCTTTTTTAACAACTTATAATATGGTTACCACCAAAAGATCTGGTAGTGCTCCTTAACGATGTCTCGGACTTGAGCCATGAGTATGAAAAAATCATTGGAGCATTTTTTTCCGAATGGGTTCTATGCAGCGCGAATTCAGATATAATCGAGTTTCAATGTGGGTAACAAAAAAAACTTATGATATAGTTATTTCTTCTAAATTGAAATATACAGCTTTTATTATTCTCTCTGTTCCATAATAAGTGGTGTCTTTAGCTTATGTACACCCCTTGAGAAATTGCTCACTTCTAGAAAATTATGAGTGTTTTTACTAACTTACTCATATTAATGTCTAGAAAAGAAAAGCTACTTAATAATTCTTGATTATGTAAATAAGGGTAATTTTGGAAGAATAATGTCAATTTCTTCTTGAAATCCTAACACTATTTATTTTAAAACAAAATGAAAAGCCTAAAACAGCATTTATTATGGAACGAATGGAGTATATATCATGAAGTTTCTCTCTTTATATTTCATTTCAGCTGACAAAATTTAGTAATGTATATTGATCAAATTGGCTTAACAAAGCGTAAAATAGACTTTTAAGCATAAAAGTGGATGATCACACATAGAATGTACAAATTCTTTCAAGATTGAAAATAAACAAGACAGTAGGCCTGCTGTATTCTATCCTAAATGGAAATAAATATCCAAACATCGATTTGAGATGATTATTGATTACCTATGCCATATTCCATTGTTATAGTAACTTACACTTCATTTGTTTACGCTTAATAAAAGTTTTTACTTTTAGTTATTCAGATTCTAGTCATTGAACCTGTTTATTTTTTCAGTTTTGTTCATATAATTATTCAATTATTAAGTATTGTCTTTTTCTTTTACTAACTCTTTAATAGGTTAAATTAGATCTGAATGATCAAAATCTTTAATATAATTATTTATACTTTATGAAGATAATCTTGGAGAATCGATAAAGTTCTTTGTCGTGTACGCCATGAGAAGGTCGAGTTCAAAGTGAAAATGATCTGCAGAAAGGTGAGGTAAAAGCTGCGTTCGCAAATAGACTTTAAAACTTAGCACTGACAGCAGAGCTACTACGTTCCCATAACTACCAATTATCACCATTAACCACTATTATCCGTTACCATTACCAATAGCTAGTAGCTACTACGTTCCCATAACTACCATTATATCAGCCAATACTACCATCAGCCACCATCACCTACAAACACAACTGTTAGCCATAGCCATCACCTACTACCATATAATATTTTGAAAATATATTATTAAATTTTATATCTTAAATTTTGTAACTAAAGACAAATATTATACATTTAGATGTAGATAAGTTTTATACATTTTGATGTTGAGAAAATAATTATTTTTAATTACATAGTATACAAATCTTAATATACATCCTAATATTTAGATAGTATTCAAATTTAAAAACCTTAATCTTAATATTCAAGTGTTTATTCTGATTCAAAAACGTCTTAACCTTAGTCCTTATATAAAAAATAGTCTAAGATACCTTCTCACGAATTTCCACACATACAACAGTTCACTAGTAAGTCATTCACTTTCACCGCTACCTGTCTACCCAAAAGGCCAAAACAAGCCTCTCTACCCAAAACAAGCCTCTCTACCCCCCCCCCCCCCCCCCACTTTATGAAACAAAAATTTAGAAAGATATATATCCATACCAAATTCGCTACCAAATTTTTTTTTAGAAAAGATGAAACAAAACATGCAATACATGGCCTTCTTCAAGACTGGTACTTGCAATTAAACAAAGCATGTGACTACTAAGTAAAACAGTCAGCTTAATTGAGCACTAAAAGTTGATCAAAATCAACAAGTTTTATTAGTCAGATCAAAGGATTACTACTACAACTACTTCTACACATCAAAAGTTAACAACAAAACTATGCATAACCTGTTGCACTAAGCACCCGCTAATGCGGATCAAGGGTCTATGTTATGTCGCCTTGCCCCTGTATGTCTCCAAGAGACTCTTTCAACGGCTTGAACCTATGGCTCACATGCAGAAACTTTACCGGTTACCCAACGGCTTGAACCTATTGCTCAAAACTTTACCGGTTACTCAACGCTCCTTCCCAAACAAAACTATACAGAAGAAAACACTTCACAACAATTGTTCTTCCTCTTCTTCTTCATGGGCACCTCAATCTCCTATACTTCTCTCAGAACCAGCTTCATTATCCGACCCGTTTTCATCTTCACCTTCCAAATACCTAACCCGTTTCCGCAATTCCTCCAACTCCCTCTCCATTACATACATTTTCTCCTTCAACTCCATGTTTTCCTCCTCCAATCTCTCTATATGTTCCTCCAAATCATCAACTCTGTAACCAAAACCATACCCATCTCGATCAGATCCGTACCCGCCATTTCTCGGGTCATATATCATCTCAAACCGGCTCAAGTCATGGCTTAATCTCTTCTCAACTTCCTCCACATCACTATCCCAAGAAACAATAACCCCTTCTCCTTCATCCGGTTCATTCTCCGGTGATCTGACCCAGATCAACCCGTTCATCGACCCGTACCCGTCTACACCCCACTCTTCCTTTGCCACGTCAGCTAAAACCTCCCTCGCCGGAGAAAACTTCGGTGTCGGTAGAACAGCCGGGGTTACCGGACAAGGAGAAACTAAAGAGGCGATTCCTCCGGAATTTTTCGCTCGGATTAGAAACGATGTCGTGTTGTGCGGAGTGAAAGGGGTGAAACGGTAATTTTCTCTTTGTTTCTTCTTCTGAAAAAACCGGCGCGGTTTGCTCGACCGGTGAGGTTTCTGAAACTCGGAGTTGTAAATGTTGTTTGGGGTCCAATTACTCCGGTTCACATCACCAGGAGCATAACTCCATGTTTGTTGATTTTCAGGTACCATTGTGGGCCGTGGTGGTAGCCAAGGGTGGTAACTCCGGTTCAGTAACTGAGACTGGTTCATGATTGTTGACCGGTCGGCGGTGAATTTCCGACTAAAACTCAAAATAATCAGAAAATTTGAAGTGAGTAAATTTTGATTGGAAAATATTGTAGATTATTGTTGAATTGAGGTTATGTGGACAGAGGGGAAAGAGGAGGCACGTGTAAATCACGTGGATGACGCTAAAGCATGAGATAACTATGGAAGCATAAGTGGGGGCCCGAAACTATAATTATGATATTACATGGATTACATGATTTATAATTATGATATGATATACTCTTGTGTCTTCTTTATTTTTTCTAAAATAAATAAAAGATTTTATACACGCAAGAGATGTTTTGTAAGAAACTACTCCATATTTTAAGTTTATTTAATTATTTTTGAAAATTGATACTCTATTTTACAAAGATTGACACTTTTCACTTTTCGAGAGTTAAGTTTTTTTAATTTTAACCATGTGTTGAAATATAGAATCTTTAAATTTTTTGAAATAAAATTTATATATTTGAAAATTACATAAAAAGTACTATAAATCACTATAATTAATAATTTAAAATATTTAAAAAATTTATAATTAAAGAATAACTCATTTGATTCTCAAAAATTGAAAATTGTCAATCAATTCGAGACAGAGGGAGTATTAAGTATTAACATAGGTAGAGCATAAAAGTGGCGAAAGTAGGATTTTAGACATTAAGATGGTGTTTGGTGATCATTATGAGAAAATAAATATTTGCATGTTAAAAAAAAGTAAGGAAATGAGATCGCTTGACCTTTTTATAATTTGAATAGAAATATGATATTTTCAGATCTCATATATATATTTTTATCATATTTTTTATGTGTAAAAATAAAGATCTTTTATAAAAATATATAATTAAAAATATTTGGTATGTGAGCTACAAAATCATTTTTTCTAAAAGAACAAGTGCTACGAGTACGAGCTAAGAGTAGAGTAAAATACACATTATGAGCACTTCCTTTCATTTTAATTTGATCATCATAATTTGATTGAATGTGGAGTTTAAGAAAATAACGAATATTTTTAAATCTTACGATCAGGAGGTCACGGATTCAAGTCGTGTAAACAACTTCTTACAAAAATATAAGGTAAGGTTGCATTGCATTAACCTCTTACAACTAAAATGCAGCCAATTTAGTTGAGCAAAAGGTCCAGAGCTAAATATAACAAAGTGGACTCCCAAATACCTTTTCTATTACTTTGAAGTACAAATCCACTCAATGTCAATAGTTAGTTTAAACTTTAAACTAAGAATGGAGATGAGAGAAATGAGATATAATATGCATAACCTCTTCAATAAGTCATTGTTCCCTTTTGACATGCTTAACTCGGATCCCAAAAGAAATTCACGCTATTATTGGCTTGTTCCGTCTTCTTGCTTAGCCTCAACTTCACCTTAGGCGGGGCGGATCTACGTGCATAAGGGATGTTGTTCGGGAAAAAAAATCACAGCGTTGTATAAGGGAATGAGGATGATGTGTTTGTTTAAAAATGGAAAATAGCATTGCAAAAAAAAAATCCGCTTGTTCGTGTGCACACAACAAGTCCGCTACTGGGCGCAACTCCATTATTACTTGTTTGGTATATCAAGCCAATAACATGGTCATAACACCAGATTTCTGTTTAAAGGGAAAAAAAATTGGGGTGTGTTTGGTACCAAGGAAAATGCTATGAAAAATAAATAATTTTCTTCCTTAATTCTAATGATAAGTACGCAGAAAAGATTGTTTCAAAGGTATTTTATATAGTCCCCTGTTTTAAAAAGATTGTCCTACTTTCTTCATTAATTTGTTCCAAAAAGATTGACACTTTTTTATATTTAGAAAGAATTTAACTTTATGAAATGATTTAAAACCACACAAATATTTAAGACTTATTTTGAATCACACATTTTAAAAGTCTTTCTTTATTTCTTAAATTGTGTGTCTAGAATAATCTTTTTGAGATGGAAGGAGTACAACTAAGCAAACACTATGAAAACTTTAGATTCTTGTAAGAAATGTGGAGATGTTTTAGAGCCTTAGATATTTGTAGAATATGATAGAATTGTCTAGATCTTTAGGACCATGTCTAGAATAATCTCTATACAAATATAAATAGGGGTGACCTTAGTCATTTGTAAAGAACAAAAAAAAAAAGAACCAAGAACCAACACAAATGTAAGCTAAAGTATCCCTAAGTGTGCATAAAAAAAAGTGTTCAAGTTGTCAAGTTATAGTGTTCAAGTTTTGGTGTAATTACTTTTACAATAATAAAGTAATTACGTTTTTCACGTGTTGTGTTGTCCAACATAGCATAGCAATCAATCTAATGAGTAGGGAAACAAATGAGAGGAAAATGAAGCCTTTGATCAAACGAAACGCGAGCTGAAAATCAGTACTGAATCTCCTCCTTCCGACAGACACAACCTTCAATGAATGAAGAAATTCATGTTATATAAAACATGTATGTCACTTGTTTAAAGTACACAATATAATTAACAATATCTAATCTTTTGATTTAAGAATCAAATCATTGGATGATCATTGTTGCTTCTTCTTCCTCTTCAAGAAATTTCTGAAGAACACATAAAGTAGATTCGCCCGGAGTGAAGTTCTTGTGGTAGAACTATATAGTTGTATTCTCAAGGCAGACGTCCGTTAAACCGCAACACAAGCGGAGGCGAATTTTTGTCTTAGGACACTGCGTCGAGCAGACCTCTATCTACAAACAAGTTAGTATGTGTTTATGCATCTGCTGAACATTATTATTGTTAATTTCAATTTGTTGGTGTAATAATATGTATTTGGCTAAATAATGTTTCAAAACAATCTGTTAATCACTTAGTGAAACATATAACATTAATGAAACAATAAACGAAAACAGAATCTGTTTTGGAAAAATAATTTCAGAATGTAATTGAGCCCACTTAGTTCAAAGTGTGTCCTTAAGGAAATTATTCCCCTCACAGTACTCGAGGTTAACGGAATATCGCCTCCCAGGATAGAACGATTATCTTACCAGAATAGTAGTACTCCAAATTCCGGTAGCAACGAACCACCAACGGCGTTATATCACACGTAATGAAATTTTCGAGTTGAAGAGCAACTTAATTTGTAATTGATTAGAATATGAATTTGTGAATAAATTCTTGAAATAATCAAGAATTTATAGGGTTAAATCTTGATTACGAATGGTTGCAACCATTCAGAATAGTCACCTAATTTTGGAGGGAAATTCGAAAAAGAGAGGGAGAGCCGGACGGGTCGGGTCGGGGGTCGATCCGTTTGGATTTGTTTTTTAATTAAATAATTAATTAATTTAATTAAAGAAACGTTTGTCCAAAAAGATTATCAATCAATCCAAATCCAAATCCAAATCCAAAGCCAAAGTCGAAGCGGCGGCGGCGGCGGGTCATCGTGCCCTCTCAACCCTTTTAGCGGTAGAAGATGTAATGTAATATATACACTCTCTTTCCTTCTCTTTTTCGATGTGGGACAAAAGAGCCTTTTACCCTCTTTAATTTTCATCCCATCATTTCCCATTCACCAATATCAAAACCCAACAATCCCCCACATGAATGGGGAATGGTTATAAGATAGAAGAATGTACGGACGAGCGTGATATACAAGCGAGAATTGACTGCATCTGGATAAGTAGGTTTCCCTTTGAACTTTCCGTAGTGAACTTATATCGGATATACTCGATCAATCGGTAGATTTGATATCTTTGAACCGTCGAACTTTGTTGTATACCTAGACAACATAAGACACACAATCAACCCTCAACCGTTTATGGTTCTCACGGTTGTGTTCGTTTGACCATGAACACCGCTGGTCTCGTGAGTGCATAGAGAATGGACCTTACCGTCATTCCCTTTAAATCGGCTTACACTTAACACTCACATAGGTGATTTCTAAACATGTGGTCCTATATCCACATTATCTGGTCATACATCGCCAGATTTAGATAACCATTAAAAAACCTTAATGATTTATTAACTCATAAACAAGCCATAAAGTCTTATCCTTATTTCTGAACATTGTCTTCATCCGAGAATGGGTTGAGTTATTTGACAATGTTGAACCGTCGATCCACAACTTTGTTTGATCTCCTCAACCTAGCTCTTGGGATATCGATCTGCTAGGTAGAGTTAGCGCCATGATGACTTGTCCTTGGCCTTAACCCCATTCCCATTGATGATCTACCAACTCCCTCTCTAGATAAGTCTTTTGTAAGCGGATCCGCCACGTTATCTCTTGACTTTACATAATCAATTGTGATAACGCCACTAGAGAGGAGTTGTCTAACGGTATTGTGTCTCCGTCGTATGTGACGAGATTTTCCGTTATACATTACGCTCTCGCCTACCTATTCTTTGCTTGGTATCACAGGTGTATACATATAGGAGCCAAAGGTGTGGGCGAATGGAATATCTTCTAAGAAATTCCGAGCCATTCACCTTCACCGCCTTGTCTAAAGCTATAAATTCTGATTCCATTGTAGAGCGGGCGATGCGTATGCTTTGATGATTTCAAGACACTACTCCTCTCCAACGGTGAAAACATATCCACTGTGGATTTAACTTCAAACGATCCGTGATCGATTTGCATCACTATATCCCCTCAATCTTGCGGGATATTTATTATAATGCAAAGCATAGTTTTGGGTGTGTTGTAAATATCCCAAGACTCATTTCATTGTCATCCAATGAGTTTGATTGGGATTACTCGTGAATCGACTCAGCTTGCTTATAGCACATGCTATATCTGGTCGTGTACAATTCATAATGTACATCAGACTTCCCAAAACTCGTGCAAAGTCCAATTGTGAGTCACTTTCACCTTCATTCTTTTGAAGTGCAAAACTTACATCAATTGGAGTCTTTGCAACATTGAAATTTAAATACTTGAACTTGTCAAGTACTTTTTCAATATAATGTGATTGTGCTAATGCTAGACCTTGTGGAGTTCTATGGATCCTAATTCCTAAGATCAAGTCAGCAACCCCTAAGTCTTTCATGTCAAATTTGCTAGCGAGCATACGCTTCGTAGCATTTACATCGACAATATCTTTACTCATTATCAACATGTCATCAACATACAAACAAACAATGACTTCATGATTTGGAGTATTTTTAATGTAAACACATTTGTCACACTCATTAATCTTAAATCCATTTGCCAACATTATTTGGTCAAATTTTGCATGTCATTATTTGGGTGCTTGTTTAAGTCTATAAAGTGACTTAACAAGTCTGCACACTTTCCTTTCTTTACCAGGAACCACAAAACCCTCAGGTTGTTCCACGTAAATTTCTTCCTCCAATTCTCCATTTAAGAAAGCTGTCTTGACATCCATTTGATGGATTTCAAGACCATATACGGCCGCTAGTGCCACTAACACCCGAATAGATGTTATTCTTGTTATCGGCGAGTATGTGTCAAAGTAATCAAGACCTTCTTTTTGTCTATAACCTTTGACCACAAGTCTTGCCTTATATTTGTCAATAGTACCATCAGCTTTCATTTTCCTTTTAAAGATCCATTTTGATCCTAAAGGTTTATTTCCAGGAGGAAGATCAACTAACTCCCATGTATGGTTGTTTAAAATTGATTCAATCTCACTATTGACTGCTTATTTCCAAAATGTTGAATGAGAAGATGACATTGCTGCTTTAAATGTTTGAGGCTCATTTTCAAGCAAGAATGTTACAAAGTCTGGTCCAAAGGAAGTGGATGTCTTTTGACGTTTGCTACGCCTTAGATCCTCTTTGCTTTGTATACTTTCCTTTGGTTCTTCCCGCGGTTGTTTAGATCTTTCACTTGACGACTCACATTCAGTTTTATACGGATAGATGTTTTCAAAGAATTCAGCATTATCTGATTCAATTACCGTATTAACATGAATTTCGGGATTGTCCGATTTGTGAACCAAAAACCGACAAGCTTTCTTTGTTTGTAGCATAGCCAATAAAAACACAATCCACGCTTTTTGGTCCGATTTTTACCCTTTTGGGCAAAGGAACTTGGACCTTTGCTAAACACCTCACTTTGAAATATTTCAAGTTGGGTTTTCTTCTTTCCATAGATCATATGGAATAGATTGTGTTTTGTTGTAGGGTACTCTGTTGAGTATTCGATTAGTGTATGAGATAGCTTCCCCATGGCTCTGCGATGGCAGGAACTAATTAGTAAGACATTCATCATTTCCTTTAATGTTCGATTTTCCTTTCCGCAATTCCATTTGATTGTGGTGTGTAAAGCGATAGTTTGATGAATAATTCCATATTCCAAACATGTCTCTGCAAAGGAGATTCGTACTCTCCACCCCTATCACTTCTAATCATTTTGATCTTTTATTCAATTGATTTTCCACTTCGTTCTTGTATTGCTTAAATGCATTAATTGCTTCATCCTTACTATTAAGCAAATACACACATAAAGATCGAGTGCAATCGTCGATGAAAGTTATAAAATACTTTTTCCCACGAGATGGTATTGACTTCATATCACATATATACGTGTGAATTAAGTCTAAAGGATTTGAATTCTATCAATAGACTTATATGGATGTTTAACAAACTTAGATTCAACACAAATTTCACATTTTGATTTGTTACACTCGAATTTAGGCAATACTTCTAAATTGATCAATTTTAGAGTTTTGTAATTGACATGTCCTAAACGAACATGCCATAAATCATTTGACTCGATAAGTAAGGCAGTGAATTTTCATTAATCATCACAACCATTACATTGAGTTTGAAAAGTCCTCGGTGAGCTAGCCCTTTCCTATGAACATATCATTCTTACTTATTACAATTTTCTCACTAACAACACACACTTAAACCCGTTTTTGACGAGTAGTCCGGCTGAAACTAAATTCTTCCGAATTGTTGGAACGTGCAGAACATTGTTGAGAGTCAGGACCTTGCCGGAAGTCATCTTCAGAAGTATCTTCCATATCCTTCAACCTTGGTTGTTGCAGTATTTCCATAACAAGACCTCTTGGGTCGGTAGGAGCATAGGTTGCAAATGCTTCTTTTGCAGCGCAAACATGTCGAGTGGCACCAGAATCCAGCCACCACTCCTTTGGGTTTCCAACCAAATTGCACTCTGACAGCATTGCACACAGATCATTCAGATCAATTGCCATTATTTGTTTGTCACTGTCAAATCGACAAACTGTTTTACTTAATAAAACCAGAATAGCAATTAAATCACAGACTCAAACGATGAAGATTTTATTTCTTCAAATCGGAGTATAATTGTGAAACTTAAACGATGAAGATTTTATTTCTTCAAATCGTAATTTGAACGATGAAGATTTTATTTCTTCAAATCACAGTATAGTTATGAAACTTTAGTATTCCAACGAAGCTTTTATATCTTCGAGTCAGAATACTAATATTCATATGGAGTAGAAAACTACACAAGTTTTAATCTCCTTAAACAGAACGATGAAGATTTTATGTTCTTCAAATCGTTGTGTAATTATGAAACTTTAGTATTCCAACGAAGTTTTTATATCTTCGAGTCAGAATACTAATATTCATATGGAGTAGAAAGCTACACAAGTTTTAATCTCCTTAAACAGAACGATGAAGTTTTTATGTTCTTCAAATCGTCATGACAAATATCATACACAATGAAGATTTTATTTCTTCAAACCGAATCAATTTAGAAAGAAACAAATATAATACACAACGGAGAAGAATTTATTTCTTCAAACCGAATCAAAATTGATAGAAAGCGAAGTCGATGGGTGTATGTTGTATACTTGATGAAGTTTTATATCTTCAAATCAAGTATCCAAATGAGTAGAAAGTTATGAAAACTTTAATCTCAACCGGAGTAGAAAATCCGAAGATTTTAGTCTCCAAACAACATACAAGAAAAACACTTTTTTTTTCCTTCCTGAAAAAAAAAACACTTTTTTTTCCTTTTTGGAAAACACTTTTTCCTGGATTTTAATATTCCAACGAAGTTTTTATATCTTCAAGTTAGAATATGAAATTTCATACGGAGTAGAAAACCACACAGGTTTTAATCTCCAAACCAGGATACAGATTAAAATACAATAAATATAATTTCCTTAAGACTGTTGGTGTAATAATATGTATTTGGCTAAATAATGTTTCAAAACAATCTGTTAATCACTTAGTGAAACATATAACATTAATGAAACAATAAACGAAAACAAAATCTGTTTTGGAAAAATAATTTCAGAATGTAATTGAGCCCACTTAGTTCAAAGTGTGTCCTTAAGGAAATTATTCCCCTCACAGTACTCGAGGTTAACGGAATATCGTCTCCCAGGATAGAACGATTATCTTACCAGAATAGTAGTACTCCAAATTCCGGTAGCAACGAACCACTCAACGGCAGTATATCACACAGAATGAAATTTTTGAGTTGAAGAGCAACTTCAGAATTTCAGAATTGATTAGAATATGAATTTGTGAATAAATTCTTGAAATAATCAAGAATTTATAGGGTTAAATCGATTACGAATGGTTGCAACCATTCAGAATAGTCACCTAATTTTGGAGGGAAATTCGAAAAAGAGAGGGAGAGCCGGACGGGTCGGGTCGGGTCGCGGGTCGATCCGTTTGGATCCAAATCCAAATCCAAAGCCAAAGTCGAGCGAGCGACGACGACGGCGCGAGGGGTCATTGCCCTCTCAACCCTTTTAGCAGCTAGAGAAGGTGTAATGTAATATATACACCTCTCTTTCCTTCTCTTTTTTCGATGTGGGACAAAAGAGCCTTTTACCCTCTTTAATTTTCATCCCATCATTTCCCATTCACCAATATCAAAACCCAACAATTTCTGAAAAAACACTTTTTTTTTCTTTTGGGACCAAAGCCGAAGTCGAGTGTTAGAGGTACTGATTCTGAATGGTTGCAACCATTCAGAATAGTCACCTAATTTTGGAGGGAAATTCGAAAAAGAGATGGAGAGCCGGACGTGTCGCGGGTCGATCCGTTTGGATTTGTTTTAAATTAAATAATTAATTAATTAATTTAATTAAAGAAACGTTTGTCCAAAAAGATTATCAATCAATCTTTTGACAAATCCAAATCCAAATCCAAATCCAAAGCCGAGCGAGCGACGACGACGGCGCGAGTGGTCATTGCCCTCTCAACCCTTTTAGCAGCTAGAGAAGGTGTAATGTAATATATACACCTCTCTTTTCTTCTCTTTTTTCGATGTGGGACAACAGAGCCTTTTACCCTCTTTAATTTTCATCCCATCATTTCCCATTCACCAATATCAAAACCCAACACAATTTACTTGAGTTATTTGTATATTATTGTGATTTATACGTTGAAGGTCTAGATTAACACTAATAAACTACTCCTTCCCATGATTTACATGTCTGCTCTTAGGTTAAGGGCATGAGTCAAGAAGTTGAGAAATCAACTGATTTAGATCAAATATTATTAGTTTGAAAACCATGCTTTAGTTAAACTGATGACCGTTGATTACCTTGAACGTTGTGTTTTTGAGGCACAGTAAATAACTACACTATGTAATAACTTAATATTACAGTGTTGTAATTTACTGTGCCTCAAAAACACAATGTTCAAGGCAATACTATATTATGTGAATAAACTCCATTGGCACAAAAAAGAGATTAATAAATGCGGGAAAAATAAGTGAATCGCAGGAAAAATCTGATCCAAAAGTTAAATCTCCTACAGAAGAAAAAGGTCAGTATTGTTAACCATAAATTATAGCTACAAACTGGTAACCGTCACATACTAAGTCTGTGTATTCTTTTTACGATTTTGTGATATAAGAATGTGCATCTCTATAGCTTCTAAGATTTTGGGGGAGCTTATCAATGAATATAATAACAACAACAACATACCCAGTGAAATCCCACAATGTGAGATCGGACAGTGGCGGATGCACCTTAAGCATGGTGGGGCGCAAAATTTTTAATTTTTTTTTGCTTTCTATGCATAAAAAAAAAAAATGCTACGCAAAAAATTATTACTTCGTATGTTTGCACCATCAGATTTTATTGTCTGGATCCGCCATTGGGTCTGGGGAGGGTAGAATGTACACAGACCTCACCTCCACTTTGGTAGGTAGAGCGACTGTTTTCGGGAGACCTTCGGCTCAAGACAAAGCATAATCAGGCAAAGCAAGCAAAACAAAATAAAGTATGAGAAACGGTCAGACTCAGACAAGAAATTAAAGCAATGTGGACAAGCAAATTGTAAAAATCAAATATGCAATGGTAGCGCATTCTAACAACAAGAAGCAGTAGCTAACAGGAAGCAGTAGCTAACACAACTAAATAAGATAAATAAATTACACTAAAGAACACATAGCAGCAGGAATCAAACTACATAGTACTAAAGAACAATAATGCGCCTATAGGTGTGACAGGCTAATCGAACCTACAGTAATAACACTACACTATTATTTTGTAAGCGTAAAGAGGACTACGCTCGACTACCTACTACCCTTCTACCCTAATATGTGTCCTCCACAACCCCCTATCTAAGGTCATGTCCTCAGTAAGTTGCACATGCGCCATATCCCGTCTAATCACCTCTCCCCAATACTTCTTTGGTCTACCTCTACCCACCTGAATCCGTCCATAGTCAACCTCTCATACCTCCACACTGGGGCATCTGTGTATCTCATCTGCACATGTCTGAACCATCTCAACCTCGCTTCTCACATCTTATCCTCCACCAGGACACTCCCACTTTATTCCGGATATCATCATTCCTAATCCTATCTCTCCTTGTATGCCCACACAACCATCTCAGCATTCTCATCCCCGCAACTCTCATCTTTTGTATGTGTGAAGTCTTGACTGACCAACACTCTGCTCCATACAACATAGTTGGTCTAACCACCGCCCTATAGAACTTGCCTTTAAGTTTAGTTGGCACTTTTTTGTCGCACAAAACTCCAGATGCGAGCCTCCATTTTATCCACCCTGCCCCAATACGATGTGTGACATATCTCTATTCCCCTGGATAATAGATCCTAGGTATTTGAAGTTTCCTTCCTTCGAAATGACATGAGTACCAAGCTTCACCTCCACACTTGTCTCAGGAACGCTCCCGTTGCTGAACTTGCACTCCAAATATTTTGTCTTGGTCCTACTCAACTTGAACCCTTTAGACTCCAGAGTCTGTCTCCAAACCTCCATCTTGGCGTTCACTCTGCTGCGAGACTCAATCAGTACTATGTCGTCTGCGAATAACATACACCATGGTACATGCCCTTGGATTTGTCGCATCAGTCCGTCCATGATCAAGGCAAATAGGAATGGGCTAAGAGTTGTCCCTGGTGCAGTCTCATCGTCACTGAAAAGTGCTCCGAGTCTCCTCCTACTGCTCGTACCCTAGTCTTGGCTCCATCATACATATCCTTGATAGCCCTAGTGTACGCCACATGTACACCCATAACCTCCAAACATCTCCATAGAACCTCCCTAGTGACTTTGTCATATGTCTTCTCGAGGTCGATGAAAACCATATGTAAATCTTTCTTCCTCTCCTTATACTGCTCCACCAACATCCTAATAAGATGAATGACTTCGGTAGTCGAGCGTCTCGGCATAAATCCAAACTGGTTCTCGGAAAAAGATATGTATTTCCTCACCCTCATCTCCACGACCCTTTCCCAAACTTTCATAGTGTGGTTCAGCAGCTTGATACCCCTATAGTTGTTGCAACTCTGGATATCACTTTGTTTTTGTACAAGAGAATCGTTGTACTCCACCTCCATTCTTCAGACCATCTTGTCGTCTTAAAATGACGTTAAACAACTCAGTCAGTCACTTCAAACATACACTGTATGCGCTCTTCCAAAATTCAACTGAAATCTCACCAGGCCCGGTCGCTCGTCCCCTGCGCATCCTGCGAATAGCACCCTTAACCTCCTCAACCTTAATGTTCCTACAATACCAAAATTCTGGTACCTACCAGAATGCTCCAGATCTCCCAACACAATGTCTCCATCTCCTTTTTCGTTCAAGAGTTTATGGAAGTAAGATCGCCTCCTTTAATATGCAATTCCTCGCGATGCTTTTCCGTCCTCGTCCTTGATGCACCTCACGTGATCCAAGTCACAGGCCCTTCTTTCCCTTACCTTGGCTAGTCTGTACAACTTTTTATCCATGTCTTTCTCCTCTAATTCCACATACATGCGTTCAAAAGCCGATGTTCTCGCCGCTGTAACCGCTCGTTTTGCCTACTTCCTCGCTATCTTATACAGTTCCCTATTTTTCCACTTCTCCACCTCATTCTTGCTTCATATTAATCTCACATACGTCAATTTCTTCGCTTCCACCTTTTTTTGGACTTTACTATTCCACCACCAGTCCCCTCGACGCCCATCATTGTTATCCTGCGAGACCCCTAACACTTCTCTAGCTACCCCCGAATGCAACTGGCCGTCTTGTCCCACATATCGGTCGCATCTCCACTACTCTCCCAAGCCCCATTGGCCATCAACCTCTCCCCCATCTCATTTGCACTAGCCATGGTCAAACTCCCCCATTTAATTCTTAATCTGTCATCTATCACCCTATTCTTCTTCTCTAACCTGATCTCCAAATCCATCACCAAAAGCTTATGTCGGGTTGTAAGATCCTCCTTCGGAATAACCTTGCAGTCTTTAAAAAGACCTTTGTCAATCTTCCTAAGGAGCAAAAAGTCTATCTGAGTCTTAGCCAACGAACTACGGAAAGTCACCAAGTGTTCCTCCTTCTTCAGGAACCTCGAATTGGCTATCACCATCCCACTAGCTCTAGCGAACTCCAAAAGGAAAATGCATCCCCTGTTCCTGTCCCCAATACCAAAGCCTCCATGCACGTCGTCATAACCCCCCGACAGTGACTCGATATGACCATTGAAATCTCCTCCTATAATAACTTTTCAGTGGGTGGTATGCCTCCCACCACTTCGTCCAATCCTCCCAAAAGTGTCTCTTCTCCTCTTCGTCCAAGCCCGTTTGCGGCGTATAAGCACTAATAATGTTCATAGTGCACCCTCCAACTACCAACTTAATCGTCATCATCCGGTCATTGACACTCATCACATCTACCACCTGCTCTCTTAGCTCGTTGTCTACTAAAATGTCTACCCCATTCCTATACCGCGATCAATCCGAGAACCATAATTTATACCAGTCTACGTCTTTTGCCTTAGGTCCTACCCACTTGGTCTCCTGGACACATGCTATATTAATCCCATCTACTTAAGAATCTTAACTAGCTCTATGGACTTCTCCGTTAATGTCCCAATGTTCCAAGACCCTATTATAAGTCTAGTCTCTCTCTTACCTCACTTACCCCTCCTAACCCTCGCTCATGTCCCCGACCGAGAACATGGCCCTAGTCTACCATCCGTTACCAAAACCACTAAAGCAAATGTAAAATAATAAACTACTCAAATGTTTACCCTAAAACAGGAAGGGATCAAAGTGCAAGCACAAGTTAACAATACTCTAAAGTCAAGTAAAATCACTACGCCAAGACTGCTATAACTAAAGACAAGAAATGGCAAAATTTAACATGAAAATTAAGGACAAAGAATGGATACGGGAAACCAGAGGTACCAACTCCAGTTGAATTGAACCTGTTGCCGGCGAAAAACACTGTTCATGAACAATGTTCACCGTCACTGTTCACAATATTGTTTCCGATACTGTTCACTCGCCGGAGTATTGTTCACCAAAAGTTACACAACCAAAAAAAATGAAAACCGCGGCAGTCGGTGAGTGGTCGGAGCGACACTTACTGAAAGTATATGTATGTCCTAGAGACAATATGTATTAGGACACAATGTACTTTATACACATTTATATTTATATTAATGATGATTAATATTATGACAATTTGCATTTGTTGAATTATTAGTTGATTGTTTATAAAATTCTATAAATGCATCCCTAGAGGTTACGTGTTTATTAATGATGTGAGAATTAATGTTATAACGTAACTCTTAAATTACCTCGACTAATGATCATCGAAATTGAGAGATCGATGATATGCGATACGTCGATATGTGGTCTGCATCATATCCTTAGTGGATGTAGTATGTCTCACTTGCTACGAGTTATGGCAACCCATGATGGACACATGCATACTTGTTGAAGTATTGGTACACCTTGTTGATTCATTATTTGTTATATGTCTATAATGTCATCGGCATGTGGGAGATAAAAGTCCTTAGACTTGAGGTCAATATCATCTTGTTTACAGAGTAATGTACTTTGATCCTGTCCTAAGCTCAAATGCCTTATAGGTTGAGACGCGACTTGTTTTGGGTGCATTACGAAGTAGATTAAAGGTGGTATGTGAGCCAAGAAAAGATTCATTCCTTGAATTTATATTCGAGTGAACAGTCAGGTACTCATATGATATAGGTTGACTAAGTCATTGGCCAATACATTGGACATGTCTCTGACATGGTCCTGTTGTCAACTAATATAGATGAGTTATAATAATCAAGTCATTTGGATAGACACTTGACAGATCCTAAGCTTGATTGAGTGTGTCATAAATGAAGGGAGTTTATCTTCTCACATATAGGTTCAGTTCACATATTTTGTGTAGCTAAACTTTACATATTGAGTTCGTCTTCCGGCGCAGTCTGGGAGTTCCGTGAAGATCCTAATGTTACTAGTGACGTTATGTAAAGGCCTGAAGGATAACACTAAGTCAAATGTTTCGTCGATTGAATGATGTAATGAAAAGGAGATTATACTTAAATTTTCGGTTGATGACCGGGACATTAAAATGGGAAAGTGGGCAGAAAATAGGACGAAACCGCGGTGCCTTGATTCAGGACGCGATGCGAGAACACGTGCGGCAAGACGGTGCAGGCGTGGCTGGCGATCGAATCTGCCCAGTCATATTTTCTGCTGGGCCCAGCCCACGAAAATCCTAAGCCTCTGTTTAAAACTATAAATAGAGGGCTTACCCTCCCATTTCAATACAACACAAAACCTAAGAGAGGTCAATCTCTTCTAAAGATCTGTCAGAATCCCTAGCATTCCTGACTTAGAAAATTACATCACAGTTCCCTGAACTTACAATCGAGGGACTTTTGCGTGTGCACCCTCGAACTACACAAAGTAACAGATTCAATTGCTTGGTTGTTGATCGGTGTGTTTTATATACACCTTTTGAGTCATTTTTAGTTAGTTTTTTGTCCATTTTTGTACAAATATGTGTCGTCTTAGGATATATTTTCTTTCTTTTGAGTCATAATGGTTTAAAGTAGCTCATTGGCGAAAAATAGCCAAAAGAGGGCAGAAACAGAGGTTCCAGAGCTCAAAAAGCTAGAAAGTTGGCGACAAGGCAAGCAGGCGGCGCGCGCCTCCAGCCAGCGATGTCGAGGCCGCGCCGCCCAAGTAATCTGAAGGCTGCAGAGTTTGGCGCCACGGCGCCGATTCTGGCAGCGGGAATTCGCCAATTTCCGAATGGGAATGGGCGAGGCACGGAAGGAAAACTGGGAGGACGAGTTGGAGGCAATAAAAAGGAGATTTTAGGTCAGAATTAAGGGTTCCAAACCTGGCCAATTCAAAACAACCTTGTAGATCAAGATTGGAGACCACTTTTTGTGTAATTTCTTGTTTCTTTGTTTTATTTCTTTATAGTTTATGTTGGATATTAGTTTATTTCTTGGCATGTCTATGACTAGGAACTAACTTAATTTAGGGCTTTCCATATCAAATCACTTGAAACTCATTCTTATGAATTAATGCATGTTTTGGTTTCTTCTTATCATTGTTGAGATTTATTCAATATTTGTCTTGAATGTTTGGTAATTAACTGATCACTAATTATCATAATCTATATGATTTCTAATCGAAAGCCGAAAGGGGAGATTGTGAATATGCTATAGTTGAATAAACATAGGTTAAATCGTGGACGAAAGTACCCCGATACTTGTGTAGTTTAATAGGTTATTGCTCTTAATCCTCCTTTATAGTCAATCTTATCACCGAAAGGTAGAAGGGTTCTATATTGGGGTCGAGTGTTTATATTAACTTAACAGGATTATAAAACTGCTTAGTTAACCTGCTATCTCAAAATAGAAGAAGAACCATAATAAATTGCATTAACAAGTAAGATGAGCGGATAGTTGAGGAGAATTGGAAGCCCTATTTCCACCATAACTGAAGTAAAACAATGTAATTTAGTTAGCATTCATAAGTATAGTTATAAACAATTCATCAATCATCGGTTACCAAATAGATACCATAGAATAGAGTTTGAGAATTGAACACTAATCCCTGAGGACGATTGATCGGTGTATTTTATATACACCTTTTGAGTCAGTTTTAGTTAGTCTTTTGTCCCGTTTTGTACATATAAGTGTCGTATTAGGATAGTTTTCCTTTCTTTTGAGTCAAAGTGGTTAAAATGGCCAAATGGCGGAAAAGGAGCTAAAAGAGGGCAAAAGAGGAGATGCGGAGTGAAAGCAGAAAGTGGCGAACGAGGGTAAAATCGGACCATCGCGCGGCGCTCCTGCGATGCGAAGCGCGGCGCCACTGTCAGAAGGCTGCGAAGACTCAGGCGCGCGGCCTCGAACAACAAATGCGGGCGCGGCGCTAAACATCCGAAGCTCAGAGTTCCAGCGCGGCTTCCGAGCAGCGGATATCGGGGCCACGGCGCCAAAACACCCGGACGGGTTGCAGAACTTCCGTGCGCCTTTGTATGCGAACGCAGCGCCTTGGAAAAATTAGGTCTTTTGACAAAATTCTGGGCCAGGCCTGAAGGAAAAGAGGGAGGTGGTTTGCAGCCTATAAAAGGAGAACCCTAGGCAGTTTTTAAGGGTTCCCCTTCTTGCATAACACAAGACTTTTGCTTGGAGATTGGATACCATTAGCTTAGTAATTTCTTTTCCTTTTCTTTACTTTATTTCAGTTTTTATGATGAACTTTGAATTAGTTCTTGTCATATTTATGGCTAGGAACTAATTCTCTTATAGGGCTTTCCATGTTGAATTGCTAGAAATTTATGTTATAAATTAATGCATGCTTATGGTTATTTTTCTTATTGTGAGATCTATCCAATAATTGAGTTGAATTCTTGGTAATTAATTGAGTAATTGACAACTAATTATCACTATATGATTTCTAATCAGATTCTGAAAAGGGGGGATTGTGAATATGCTGTAAGTTGGGTAGACATTCTTGGATTGGGGATGAAAATACCTCAATTATTTATGTAGCGTTGATGAGAGGCTTAACAACCCTAATTTTGCGCATTGTGCGTGACGGTCAACTAGGTTTTTGTTCTTAATCCTCCTATAAAGTTATCCTTATCACCGAAAGGTAGGTAAGGTGCGATACTGGGGTTGAGTGTTTATATAACCCTAACGGGAGTATAAAACGATTTCGTAAACCTGTTTTCTCCTAAAGAAGAATACCATAAGTTAATGCATTAGTAAGTAGCATAAGCGAATAGTAAGGAGACGTGAAAGCCCTATTCTCATCATCACTGAAGTAAACCCTTTTATTTAAATAGCTTGCATAATTCGTAGTTATAAACAACAAATCAATCATAAATTCACCAAATAGATACTAGAAAATAGATAGTTGGTAATTGAACCCTAATCCTTGTGGACGATATTCGGTCTTATCTAGACTATACTACTTGTCACGATAACGTGCACTTGCGTTTAAAGTGTGTGCATCTTAACGCGCATCAAGTTTTTGGCGCCGTTGCCGGGGATTAGGCATTAGTTCAATATCAAATTTGTCTATTTTTAAATTCTAATTTGGTTTTTATTTTAATTTTTAATTTTTAATTTTTACGTTTTTCTTTTGAAAATTCGAGGTGCCGTGATTTGTTGTCTGTTTTTGATCTATTTCAGGAAGTCAGTTTATGCGAAGGAGAAGAGGAGCAGACACTCTTGTTCCCTTCAATCCGTAAATTGAAAACTCGCAAGCGAGCGAAAGAATCGGATTGCAACCTTGTTAGAGATGAGCGGCGTTGAGCAACAACGGGATGGGAGAAGGGTTAGGAGAGAATCAACCCCACCCAGAATACCTAGGCAAGCACCCATAGGCGTGGAAGAGAGTCCAAATCCAGCCGAGAAAGGAGTTTGGGAGACTATGTGTTACCAAGAGTGAATGGAGCACGACGTGCATTAGGCTCCCTGCACAGAGCCAACAACTTGAGATAAACCGGCGATTACGAGCATGGTACAACACACGGTGCAATTCGGAGGCGCCATCTGAGGATCACATATGCACATAGCTAATTTCTTGGAGCTATGTGCAACTTTTAGATATAACGGCGTTCGATGATGCTTGTCAGTTGAGGCTCTTTCCTTCTTACTCGTGGATAGAGCAAAGTATGGTTGAATTCCTGTACCGATTCGATTTTCACATGGCACGGTATGCACGAAATTCTTAGCCAAGTTCTTTCCTCCGTGTAAGCGAGAAACTAAGAGGAGTTGAACAACTTCTACCAAGCGGATGGAGAGTCCTTATATGAAGCTTGGGAAAGGTTCAAAGATCTACAGAGAAAGTGCCCACATTCGTTGAGTTGTGGAACTTGGTCCACATCTTCTACAAATTTGGCGAGACAACGAGAACTATCATAGATGCAAGAATGAGTGGAGCATTCATGAGGAAAGCGACCACGACGCTCATGAGTTATTAGAAGACATGGCCACTAACAACCATGTCACGGAAGAAGGTCGACAAATGGGAGAAGAACAATGAGTCCATGAAATAGATGCTATTCTGCCTTGAATGCCCAGTGGCCTCTGGCGAAAGCGATTGCAACATCTGATGTCAGTGAATGCGGTACAGATGCCTAAAAGCTGTGAGATATGTGGTGGCCCACATACATTTGATAGGTGTCCTTCAGCGGATCTCAACAATATACCAATGGAGCAGGCAGAGTGTCAAGCCATAGGTAATTATCAGAGGCAACAAAACAACCCTACTCAACACTTATAATCCGGTGGAGGAACCACCCAAATTTCTCATGGAGAGAGACCGAGCGGCGAGCACGAACCAGCGAGAACCAATACGAGACGCGAGAATCGGTACCGTGGGCAGCGAGAACCAGTATAGGGGCGATGCAGAATCAGTGAGCGAGAATCAGCAACCCTTCATTCAAGCCCCACAGCATCAACGATTGATGCGATTCGTGAAAAATCGAACGGTGGCGTGTATGGCGACACTCGCCAATGCCCAAACCCAGTTCATGACAGAAGCTAGATCCTCATTCAGGAACTTGGAGACACAGGTGGGTCAGCTAGCAAAACAGGCAAACAGCAGGCCACAGGGGACATTGCCAAGCAATACAGAGGTAAATCCGAAGGAGCAGTGTCAGGCAGTGCAGTTGAGAAGTGGAAGACAGTTGGAGCAGCAGTCACCTCAGCCAGTAGTTGAGAAGAAAGCAGAGTTAGAAAAAGAGAAGGTGATTGAGCCTAGCCCAACAGTAGAGAAAACTCCAGAAAAGGAGTATACAGAGAAGATCCCTTTCCCCCAGAGACTACAGCGAAAGGCGGTTGATAAACAATTCTCCAAATTTTTGGAGACATTCAGAAAGCTACATATCAACATACCTTTCATAGAAGCATTAGAGCAAATGCCCTCCTATTTCAAGTTTATGAAGGAGATTTTGGGGAAAAAGAAGAAGGCGAGAATCTGAAATAGTAGCGAGAAGAGTGTAGTGCTATCTTGCAGAAAAAGTTGCCACCAAAGCTAAAAGATCCAGGGAGCTTTACACTACCTTGCACAGTGGGCAGGGTAACTTGCAACAGAGCTCTATGTGATTTAGGGGCAAGTATAAATCTAATGCCCCTATCAGTATTTAAAAGATTGGAGTTGGGTGAAGCCAAACCAACGCGATAAGCCTGCAACTAGCGACGGGACGGTGGTTCATCCAAGAGGCAAGATCGAGGGCGTGATTGTGAAAGTAGGAAAATTCTTCTTTCTGCGGACTTACTCATTCTTGATATGGAAGAAGGCAGAAATCCCTATCATATTGGGAGGCCATTCCTAGCAACGGGGAGAGCTTTGATTGATGTTGAAGAGGAGAATTAACACTAAGGGTGGAGTTCAAGAAATGGTGTTTAAAGTTTTTAAACACGTCATTGAAGCCACCAACAAGTGGGTGCTTTGCAATCGGCACCATCAAACCCCATGCGAGCCAATACAAGTCAACCAAAGAGCGATGAGCCCAAGAAAGCGGCATGATTTGCGGAAATGCACTAAAGGAGGTAAGTATTCTGAACTCCCCGCTACGATAATGCTAAGAAGAAAAGAAGAAAAGAAAATGCCAAATGTGGAGGAAATGGATAGGTTGGGGCTTAATCCACCCTGGGGTTATTAAGGCTAAGGAACTGCGTCCGACTAAAAGACGTTAAAAACAGCTACTTGGGAGGCAACCAACGTTTTCAATTATGTTATTTTAATTTACTGCTTTAGTTTATTTTATTTTGTCTAGAACAATCTCACGGTCTTGGGTTCTTGTGTTTGTGTTGTGATTGATAGGTGCAGAAATGACACTGAAGCGGCGAAGAAAAACCGGGATTTCGAAAGCGGGTAAGCGCGCTGATGCGAGCGCGGCGCCAAAAGCGAACAGCGCAGTTTAAGCGCATGGCTGAGGCGAGGCGCGGCGCAAAACCTAGAATATTTGCCAAGTTTAGCGTCGCGCGCCAAATGCCGCGGCGGAGAAAGTCGAAGGCCTTGAAGATTGGCGCCAGGCTAAAGCGAACAGCGGTGCGGGAATCCAGAAACTTAAAAACACCCAAAAATCAGATTTTCCCCAATTCCAAATTCAAAAACCTAACCTTCCCTCTCCAAAAACCCACGAAATTCTAGAAATTTGCCCACAAATCCTCCACAAATCCAACTGACCACAACCTAAACTCTTAAATTCCCAAAAACCCTTAGCCATCTCAACCAACAAAGCTCCATTCCATAGCCTCAAACCACCAATTGAAACAAGGACAAGCTTGAATCTTCTCATAAAAAGGTAATCCTTTTCGGTTCTTGAGTCCTTTACTAAAGTCACAGGAGGTAGTAGTTTGAAGGAGTATTGTAGTTGAAGTAGTTTGGGTACTGAAAAGTTGATTGTGAAGTTTGGAGAAGAGAGTAGAAAAAGAGTGTGGGTATTGGGTATAAAAGTTGTAGTTTGGGGGTGTTGTGTTCGCTGCTAGTTGTTAATTGTGTAGGAAACATTTGTGCCACTAAATTGTAAGCTCTAGAAACTGTTTTAACCATGGCCACCAGAAAAAGAAGAGGCTCCACATCCACCCCAACCCCACAATACGATGAAAATAGGTTTGTGAGCTACCAAGCTTACCAAAGATACAAAAAGCTTGATTCCAGACCCTTAATACCAGAAAGGGGAATGGACTACCAGAGGGAGTCATATGGGGAAGAAGATGTTTTTGAGCCCATTCGGGCGATGATTGAGTTAAGGGATTGGAGGAAATTTGTGAATCCGGAGAAGATAGCACCAGTAAACACAACAATGGTGCGTGAATTTTATGCCAATTTTCCGGAGAAGGTGGAAAGGGGATGCTTTGTAAGGGGACGCTATGTGCCTGTGATAGCAGAGCATATAAATATACAATTGAAAACAGTTGATGTTGAAGAAAGAAGTGATTGAAATCACTTTAGAACATGGTCAAGCATTGACCACATCGATGGAATGCCTTAGTAGACAGTGAGCTACCATGGGGCTGTTTTTGATATTGGAAGAAATGGGTCAAGAGCACTGAACAAGTGCCAATTCAACAAAGTAGCCAAAGGTTGGCTATATTTCATCAGCGCCCGCATGATTCCATCCACGCACTTCACCAGAGTGCCAGAGGATAGGATTAAACTGATATATGGAATTATGAGGTTGGCGATTGATGTGGGGAAAGAAATAGTTGAGCATTGAGGAAATCAGCGGGTTGGTAACAACAGCGGATTAGGACATGGCTCGATTATCACCAAGCTATGTCACATGAGTGCGGTCCCAAAACTACACCGACACATGAGAGAAACCAACCGCCTGTGTCTATGGGATAGTGCACTCTTTCCCGCACCAAGCCCCAGCGGACGGGCGAAGAGTACCAACAGCGGCAGCGGCACAGAGGCCGCCATGGGCGAAGATGGGCTGAAATAGGGGCTCATATGAGGCGAGACTAGCCACCGGCCAACTACAGGAGCAGAACCTCCAACGCCCACAATGGAGCAATTGTATCAAAATCAGATAAGGATGATGTAGACCTTGGACACAGTAGTACAAGGACAGCAAGAAACAAGGCAACAAATCAACGAGTTGAGTTCCTTGTTCAACGATAGTCGATCGTTATCCACCACCACCACCATTTTAGCCAACGTTTGTAAGTGTCTTATTTCTTTTACTGTCTTTGAGTCTACACACATTGGGGACAATGTGTGATTTAAGTTTGGGGGTGTTTTATTTGTGTCATGTTATGTTTTATTTAAGTCTTTTTGATTGTTTTTATGTTTATTTTGGAGTCACCAATTTTTTTTTTGAATTTTGAGTCATAATTGTCTGTCAAAGATCATGTATGCTGTAGTTGCTAGAAACATCTAGTGAAGTAAGGTGGAATAATGTAACGGAATTGAAGCAACTATCTAAACACCTAAGTTAGATATGTCAAAAACTCACTGAATCTGTCTATTTGGAGTTTCTTGCTTAAATTATGCATGCTAAATGATAAATGCTTATGTGTTATGATTGCTTGCTATTTGAGGCGAAATAGTTAGGATATGCATGTTAGGGAGATGACTCAGACATTTCTTTGATAGCCAATTCTTACCATTCTTTTATATCCCGTACTTTAAAAATATCCCTAGTCAGCCCCATTGAGCCTAAATTGAAACTTCTTCTTTTACACCCTATATTCCCACAAATTGTACCATAAGTGAAAATATGAAATAGTGGAATACATTGTGTTAAAAAAAGAGACAAAAAGAGTGAATAAGTCTGTTGCACCCCAATACAAAAGTAATAAGAAATAGGCAAAAGCCTAAGTTTGGGGGTGTTTATCATTATTATATACTTCACTCTCCCAAAACAAAAGAGGGGAAAGATAGAATCGAAATGAAGAAAAGAACAAAAAGAAAAAAAAAAGGGAAATACTGAAAAGCTGAAGAGCTTATGGTACACGAAATGAGCCTAAATTGCCTATTTTTACCTACCTATACCTAAGCCTACATTACAACCCTTAAAGTCCTGAAGATCTCTTCTATGCATATCCAGAATTAGTGGAGAATAGCAAAGCATGCCATAGGAATTCTTGAATTTATATGCATGGTTTAGTATATTGACTTCCATTAAGCATGATGAATATGAGTTTGCGAAATATTTAGCTTCATGTGTTTAGTGTGCCGAAATTTCATGCTATATGTTCCTGCATATTATTTTGCTAACCTTCATGTTTTTCTAGTTAACACTAATGCAGCAAAAGTGATCAATGGCAGTGAGTCTTGTATTTTTCGTTCCTTTGAGTCTTTTATTTTATTTCTTTCTATCTTTGCTCGAGGGCGAGCAAAGGTTAAGTTTGGGGGTATTTGATCGGTGTATTTTATATACACCTTTTGAGTCAGTTTTAGTTAGTCTTTTGTCCCGTTTTGTACATATAAGTGTCGTATTAGGATAGTTTACCTTTCTTTTGATTCAAAGTGGTTAAAATGACCAAATGACGGAAAAGGAGCTAAAAGAGGGCAAAAAAGGAGATGCAGGCTGGAAAAGCGAGCGAGGGTAAAATCGGACCAGCGCGCGGCCTCCTGCGATCAGCGGTCGCGGCGCCACTATTCGAAGAGGCTGCGAAGACTTCGGCGCCGCTCGAGCAAATCTGAGGCATGGCGCCTAAACATCCGGAAGCTACAGAGTTCCAGTGTAGCGGCTCGAACAGCGAATATCGGTCGCGGCGCCCAAAACACCGACGGGTTGCAGAACTTCCGGCCATGGCTATCTGCGGGGCGGCAGCGGAAAAAATTAGGTCTTTTGACGAAATGCAGGCGAACTGAAGGAAAGAGGAGCGGTTTGCAGCCTATAAAAGGAGAACCCTAGGCAGTTTTTAAGGGTTCCCCTTCTTGCATAACACAAGACTTTTGCTTGGAGATTGGATACCATTAGCTTAGTAATTTCTTTTCCTTTTCTTTACTTTATTTCAGTTTTTATGATGAACTTTGAATTAGTTCTTGTCATATTTATGGCTAGGAACTAATTCTCTTATAGGGCTTTCCATGTTGAATTGCTAGAAACTTATGTTATAAATTAATGCATGCTTATGGTTATTTTTCTTATTGTGAGATCTATCCAATAATTGAGTTGAATTCTTGGTAATTAATTGAGTAATTGACAACTAATTATCACTATATGATTTCTAATCAGATTCTGAAAAGGGGGGATTGTGAATATGCTGTAAGTTGGGTAGACATTCTTGGATTGGGGATGAAAATACCTCAATTATTTATGTAGCGTTGATGAGAGGCTTAACAACCCTAATTTTGCGCATTGTGCGTGACGGTCAACTAGGTTTTTGTTCTTAATCCTCCTATAAAGTTATCCTTATCACCGAAAGGTAGGTAAGGTGCGATACTGGGGTTGAGTGTTTATATAACCCTAACGGGAGTATAAAACGATTTCGTAAACCTGCTTTCTCCTAAAGAAGAATACCATAAGTTAATGCATTAGTAAGTAGCATAAGCGAATAGTAAGGAGACGTGGAAGCCCTATTCTCATCATCACTGAAGTAAACCCTTTTATTTAAATAGCTTGCATAATTCGTAGTTATAAACAACAAATCAATCATAAATTCACCAAATAGATAGTTGGTAATTGAACCCTAATCCTTGTGGACGATATTCGGTCTTATCTAGACTATACTACTTGTCACGATAACGTGCATTTGCGTTTAAAGTGTGTGCATCTTAACGCGCATCAACGATAACTCGGTCTTCTAGACTATATTACTTGTCACGACACGTGCACTTGCGTTAGTGTGTGCATAAATCGCGCATCAAGTTTTTGGCGCCGTTGCCGGGAATTGGCATAGTTCAATATCATTTTATCTATTCTTAATTTCTAATTTGGTTTTTATTTTAATTTTAAATTTTTTTATTATTATTTTTCTCTTTTATTCGTGAAACCCGTGCGCCGTGAACCGTTTGTTGATTTTGATCTGTTGCAGGCATCTAGTTTATGCGAAGGAGAAGAGGAGCAGATACACTTGTTCCCTTCAACCCGGAGATTGAAAAGACTTGCAAACAGAACAGGAGAAACCAATGAATTTTGGCCTTAATAGCGATGGGGGGTTTGCAGAACAACAATGAGATGAACGAAGGGTTAGGTGATCATCAACCTAACCAAAGGATGCCCTGGAGATTGCCAATGGATGTAGAAGAGAGGTCGAGTCCAAGTGAGAGAAGCTTGGGAGATTATGTCTTTGTCGAGGTGAATGAAGCACAAACTTGCATCGAGCTCGATAATAGGAGCAAATAATTTTGAAATCAAGCTGCGATCACGAGTATGGTGCGAATCTTTGTTGATTCGGAGGTTGCCATCGAAGATCCTCACGTACATAGCGAACTTCTTGGAATTGTGTGCAACTTTAAAGTACAATGGCGTTCTTGGCGCCATCCGATTGAGGCTCTTTCCCTTCTCACTCAGGGATAGAGCGAAAGTTTGGTTGAATTCCTTGCCCACAGATTCGATATTCACATGGCAGGAGCTGGCACAAAAGTTTTTAGCAAAGTTCTTTCCACCGTCCAAAGCCGCTAAGCTGAGAGGGGAGTTGAACAATTTTTATCAAGCTGACGGAGAGTCACTCTATGAGGCTTGGGAGAGATTTAAAGATTTGCAAAGGAAGAGTCCACATCATAGCATTGAGTTGTGGAATTTGGTCCATATTTTCTACAATGGGCTAAGCGGGACCACCAGAACTATCATTGACGCAACCGCAGGTGGAACTTTAATGAGAAAGACAGCACATGAAGCACATGATTTATTGGCCACCAATAATCATGTAACAGAGGACAGAGGGGTGAGTGGAAGATGAGCAATAGGAGTTCATGAGATTGATGCCATCACAGCATTTAACGCACAAGTTGCTCTCTTGACCAAGCAACTGCAACAAAACACAGTGTCAGTGAATGCAGTTCAAATGCCATTGAGTTGTGAGATGTGTGGAGGTCCACATACCTTTGATAGGTGCCCATCAGCAGATCCTAACAACATCTCGATCGAGCAAGCAGAATGCCAAGCAGTAGGGAATTATCAAAGACCCCAGAACAACCCCTATTCAAATACCTACAATCCAGGGTGGAGGAATCACCCTAACTTTTCATGGATGGGTGATCAAGGGCAGCAGAACCAATTTCGAGGCTAGTACCAAAATCTGCAACCATTCACTCAGGCCTCATCTTCACAACAATTCAGTGCACTTGTTCAACAAGAGAAGCCAGATGAGTTGAGAGCAGCCCTGTTGACACTCACCAACTCACAGACCCAGTTCATGGCAGAGACGAGCTCCTCTATCAGGAATTTGGAAACGCAGGTGGAACAACTAGCGAAGATGGAAAACAACAGGCCACGGGGCACTTTGCCTAGTAATACAGGGATGAACTCCAGAGAACAGTGCCAAGCGGTGCAGCTAAAGAGTGGAAAACAGTTAGAACAACTTACACCCCAGCCTGTGGTTGAACAGAGAGTAGATGCAGAGAGGGAGAGGGTTACTGAAGACCGTCCTACGTTAGAAAAAGCTCCAACAGTCCCAGTGAGGGAATACACTGAGAGGATACCTTACCCGCAGAGGTTGCAAAACAAAGTGGTTGATAAGCAATTCTCCAAGTTCTTGGAGATATTCAGAAAGCTACACATTAACATTCCGTTCATTGAGGCATTGGAGCAAATGTCTACTTATTTTAAATTTATGAAGGAAATTCTTGGGAAGAAGAAGAAGAAGTTGGCGGAGTATGAGACGGTGGCACTGACAGAGGAATGCAGTGCCATCTTGCAGAAGAAATTGCCCCCCAAACTCAAGGATCCAGGGAGCTTCACATTGCCTTGCACAGTTGGCAGAGTGACATGTAATAGGGCCTTTTGTGATTTGGGGGCTAGCATAAATCTTATGCCCTTGTCTGTTTTTAAGAGGTTGGGGTTAGGTGAAGCCAAACCAACCACTGTGAGCTTGCAGTTAGCAGATAGGATAGTGGTGCATCCCAGGGGAACGATTGAAGATGTCTTAGTTAAGGTGGGAAAATTCTTCTTTCCTGCGGACTTCCTCATCCTTGATATGGAGGAAGATGATGAGATCCCCATCATATTGGGAAGACCATTCTTGGCAACCGGGAGAGCCCTAATTGATGTGGAGAAGAGTGAGCTGACACTTAGAGTGGAAAATGAAGAGATGGTGTTCAAGGTGTTCAAACACATCATTGAACCCCCAGTCATGAGCAAGTGTTTTGCAGTTAGCACTGTCAGTACATCAGTTGAGCCAGCACAAGCAAAAGCAAGGGAAATAAGCTCGCCAAAACAGGTAAGTAATGCTAAACCTCCTCTTGAAAAAAAAAAGAAAAAGAAAAACAGAAGGAGGAAGCGAAAAATGTTGATGAAATGGATAGGCAGTGGGGTTAATCTACCCCACGCCTCTTGAGTAAAGAACTTGCGTCCGACTAAAAGACGTTAAAGACAGCGCTACTTGGGAGGCAACCCAAGGTTATTTTATTTAATTTAATTTAATGCAATTTAGTTTTTACTTAGAACAGTCTCACGGAGGGTATTGTTTACATGTTGTGATGACAGGTGCAGGGCAAAAGATTTGGAGGACGAAAACCGAAAAAAAAATCAAAAGAAAAGAAAAATCGGCTCAGCGCCGCGGCGCCAGTTGCAGGGTCGCGGCGCCAAAAGTCCAGAAGAGCTCTGAAGTTTGGGCGCCGCGGTGCTAAATCAGAGCGCCACGGCGCTGGAAGTTCAGAGGGTTGCAGAAGTTTGGGTGTCGCGGCGCCAGTTGCAGGGCCGCGGCACCGCTACGAATAATCTGAATTTTAAAGAAGCTCTTATCCGATTTTCCTCTCTCCAAATCAAAATCCAAACCTTTCATCTCTCCAAAACCCACGAAATTAACCCTCTTACCTAAAAATCTTCCATAAACTAAACTCAATCACAACCAAAGTACTTAGAATCCTTACACCCTTAACCATCTTAAACAACAACTCTCATTCCATTGCCTCAATACATCATTAGGAACAAGAAAATCTTGAAGAACACCGTCCAAGGTAACCTTTATCATTTTTCTTGAATTCTTCAATACAATCAGGGGAGGTGTTTTATTGGTGGATGGTGTGTGGTGTGTTGAAGTTGGGTGTGAGAAATTTCGGGGAAGATTATACGAAGTGAGCGTGGGGTGTTGTACCGGAGCTTTGAGTGAAGTGTGGGGGTGAAGAGTGTTGTAGCTGCTGTTTACACTATGGGTTGATTGGGTTGATTGATAGTTGTTGGGTAATATCACAGAAACAAAGGAAACGCTGTCGAAGTTATCTAAAGATGTCTGCCAAGAAGAGGAGAGCTTCCACATCCACCTCCGTCCCTCTATATGATACTACTAGGTTTGTCAGTCAAAAAGCTGAAGATAGATATCACAAACTTAGTACTAGACCCTTGATCCCTGAGAGAGGAATGGAGTACCAAAGGGAGTCATTTGAGGAGGGAGATGTCTATAAGCCTATTCGGGCGATGATAGAGGTCATGGGGTGGAAGAGATTTGTTAACCCAGAAAGAATAGCACCGCAGAACACTATAATGGTGAGAGAATTGTATGCTAACTTTTTCAGAGAGGGTGGATGGTAGATGCTTTGTGAGAGGACGGTATGTGCCTGTGACGGCCGAAGTGGTAAATGTGCTATTAAGAACAGCCGATGTTGAAGAAAGAGGTGGCGATCGGAGCTATTTCAGAACTTGGTCTAGAGACACCAACAACATCGACTGAGATGTCGTCGCAAGAACATTATGCTACCCTGGGGCTGAGTATGATATTGCAAGAAATGGATCAAGAGGACTGAGCAGATGTCAGTTCAACAAAACAGCAAAGGGTTGGTTATATTTCGTCAGTGCCCACTTAATTCCATCGATGCACTTCACTAGAGTGCCAGCAGATAGAATAAAAATGATATATGGAATCATGTTAGGGAAGACGATTGACGTTGGGAAGGAAATATTGCAAAACATTGGAGAAACCAGTAGGTTGGTAACGACAGGTGGGTTGGGACATGACTCACTTATTAGCAGCTTATGCTCCAGACATGGAGTCCCAACCCTACCCACTGATACATATGAGAAAGGTCAACCTCCTGTGTCATATGGGATAGTGCATTCCTTCCCAGACCCAATCCCTCCAGCAGCAGCACGAAGGAGACCAGCACCAGCAGAGGCTGCCATGGATGAAGATGAGCATGAGACAGAGGCTCAGCATGAGGCGAGAAGCGACCAACAACCCTGATTAGAACCTCTAGTACTATAATGGGCGATTGCTCATGAACTGAAGGAGGATGATGCAGAGCTTTGACATAATGATACAAGGTCAACAGGACCTGAGGCAAGGACAGCAAGAACTAAGGCAGGAGCAACAACAGTTGCACCAAAGATTTGATGAGATGAGTTCCTTGTTCAACCAGTGGTCCATACATTATCCGCCGCCACCGCCACCACTTTAAACCAAGTCTGTAAGTTGTCCTGATGTCTTTTATTTTTGAGTCTTGCACACATTGGGGACAATGTGTGATTTAAGTTTGGGGGGTGTCTTATTGTTTTTGAGTCTTTTTAATTTGTTTTGTGTATTTTTTAGTATCTTTTGAGTCAGAATTTTTTTTTTAGATCATGCATGCTGTAGTTACTGGAATCGCCTAGTGAAGTAAGGTTGAATATTGTAATGGAATTAGAAGCAACCATCTAAACACTTAGGTTAGATATGCCAAAAATTAATGAAATCAGATTATTTGGGGTATCTTGCTTAATTTGTGCATTGTTTATGATTAAACCTATGTGTATGATTGATTGTTATTTGAGTCGAAATAATTAGGATATGCATGTTAGGGAGATGACTCAGACATTTATTTGTTAGCCATTTCTTGCCATTTTTGTCTATCCCTGACATTCAAATTATATCCCTAGTCAGCCCCTTTGAGCCTAAAAATAAGACTTTTTTTTGACACCCTATAATTCCACACTTGTGCCATAAGTGAAAAATTGAGGTGATTGGAATATAAAGTGTTAAAAAAGAGTGAACAATTTTGATGCACCCCAATGAAAAAGTAATAATAAATAGGCAAAAGTCTAAGTTTGGGGGTGCCGGCTATTCATAATACATTTCATTCTCTCAAAACAAAAGAGGGGTAAGATAGGTATGAAGTGAAGAAGAAAATCAAAAGAAAAGGGAAGATTTAAAGCAAAAGAGTTTATGGTACGTAAATTGAGCCTAAATGCCTATTTTTACCTACCCATACCTAAGCCTACATTACAACCCAGAAAAGCCCTGAAGATCTCTTACATGTGTATCCATGATTAGTGGAGAATATCAAGTAAATATGCCATAGGATTTTAAAATTGACATGCATAGTTAGGTATTCTTACTTCCATTGAGCATGATTAAAGTGAATTTGTGAAATATCTAACTTGATGTGTTTAGAATGCTAAAAATCCAAGTTATATGTTCCTGCATATTATTCTGTTAACCTTCATGCTTTTCTAAGTAACAATGATGCAGCAATTTGATCAATGTCTTTGAGTCATTTTACTTTCCTTTCTTTCGTGTCTTTAATTCTTTCTTTTGATCTTTGCTCGAGGGCGAGCAAAGGTTAAGTTTGGGGGTGTTTGATCGGTGTATTTTATATACACCTTTTGAGTCTTTTTTAGTTAGTCTTTTGTCCATTTTTGTACAAATACGTGTCGTCTTATGATAGATTTTCTTTCTTTTGAGTCATAATGGTTTAAAGTGGCTCATTGGCGAAAAGGAGCAAAAAAAGGGCAGAACCAGAGGTTCCAGAGCTCAAAAAGCTAGAAAGTTGGCGAACCGGGCAAGAAACAGGGCGGCGCTCCAGCCAGCGATGTCGAGCGCGGCAAAGTCTGAGCTGCAGAGTTTCAGCGCGCGCGCTGATTGCGAACATGGCGCCAAGGCGGGAATTCTGCCAATTTCGAATGGGAATGGGCCAAGGCCTGGAAGGAAAACTGAGAGGACGAGTTGGAGGCTATAAAAATGAGATTTTAGGTCAGAATTAAGGGTTCCAAACCTGGTCAATTCAACACAACCTTGTAGATCAAGATTGGAGACCACTTTTTGTGTAATTTCTTGTTTCTTTGTTTTATTTCTTTATAGTTTATGTTGGATATTAGTTTAGTTCTTGGCATGTCTATGGCTAGGAACTAACTTAATTTAGGGCTTTCCATATCAAATCACTTGAAACTCATTCTTATGAATTAATGCATGTTTTGGTTTCTTCTTATCATTGTTGAGATTTATTCAATATTTGTCTTGAATGTTTGGTAATTAATTGATCACTAATTATCATAATCTATATGATTTCTAATCAAAAGCCGAAAGGGGAGATTGTGAATATGCTATAGTTGAATAAACATAGGTTAAATCGTGGACGAAAGTACCCCGATACTTGTGTAGTTTAATAGGTTATTGCTCTTAATCCTACTTTATAGTCAATCTTATCATCGAAAGGTAGAAGGGTTCTATATTAGGGTCGAGTGTTTATATTACCTTAACATGATTATAAAACGGCTTAGTTAACCTGCTATCTCAAAATAGAAGAAGAACCATAATAAATTGCATTAACAAGTAAGATGAACGGATAGTTGAGGAGATTTGGAAGCCCTATTTCCACCATAACTGAAGTAAAACAACGTAATTTAGTTAGCATTCATAAGTATAGTTATAAACAATTCATCAATCATCGGTTACCAAATAGATACCATAGAATAGAGTTTGAGAATTGAACACTAATCCCTGAGGACGATAACTCGGTCTTCTAGACTATATTACTTGTCACGACACGTGCACTTGCGTTAGTGTGTGCATAAATCGCGCATCAGTTATTTGCTGCTACAAATGTAAGTCTTCTGTCGAAGTTTTACATTACTACTTTGTGTTTGTATTTTCATTAGTTATCATATTGCAGTTTGACCGTCATCGGGTTTGAAACATAAATTTTCAAATTCCGTTGCGTGTACGAACCCGACGTAAACACCTACAGTGGTATTAGAGTCTGGCCGTTTCTTATGATTTGTAATGATATTAATGATAATTTGGGTTAGGATTTGTTTAGATCTATGTTTTATGTATTTAAAAGCTTTAAAACCCTAAACCTTTAGAACACATGGTCTTTGTGACCAGATCTGTTAATGAAATTATGTATTCGAACAAGTCAATCCAATATATAACTCTTCTAAGTTGAAATGCGTTATCCGGCTTAAAGCCTGGTGCATTGAAACGAAGAACGAGAAGAAAATTGGATTTGATGGTCGATGAACATGTTGTTTTAATGGTGATGGTAATACAAGTGATATATCTGAAAGATCTAGCCCTAAAGCAGTTTTAGGGGTTCGGAAATTTTGGATTTTGTGATTTTGGAGGAGAGGCACCGTGGTTCCATGATGGAGCACCGCGGTGCCTGCTAGGGTTTTGTGGCGGCGCCGGGATTCCACAATTGGACCACCGCGGTGCTGCCCGGATGAAGCCAGAGGCACCACGGTCCTGTTCATGGGAGCCGCGATGTTGTTCATCCAGAAGCTTAAAATCAATTTCGGACAATCTATTTTCAAGGCACCGCAGTTCCACCTGTTAGGACCGCGGTGCCTGTGACGAAAATTATGAGGCACCGCGGTGCCACTTGTTAGGACCGCGGTGCTAATTAATTTGCAGATTCCAGTGGCTTACTGCCTCAGAGGCACCGCGGTGCCAACGACGAATTGTTTTTAAAAAAAATCGAAAATCAGAAACAGAGACTTAAAAGTTTCAGATTCTGAATCTGAAGTTTTAGAAGTTTCAGTTTCTGAAAATAAAGTTCTGAATCGAACAGATTTGGTCCTTTTGGACAAATCTGTAATTAAAAAAAAAATTGAAAGTTGATTTTAGGTTCTGGAAATTGCAAACAGATCCCAGAAGTTTGAAAATATTTTCTGAAGTTTAGAATTGCATTTTTATGAATTTATAAGGGTTCAGAATTAAATTTTAAATTCTTAAGGGACTAAAGTGTAAATTTTGAAAGTTTACAGAATTCCCGAAAATTAGAATTTTAAAATCAGAAAATGTTTAGGGACTATTTGACATTTACATAGATTATAGAGTTTAGACAAATAGACTCATAGTTATCATTAATAGTATATTATTGAATAATATACAAATGTGTTAAGTGATTGAATGTGATGCATTTAAATTATTAGCATAGCGTCCGCAATTATTTTCTGGGTAGGCGGCGCCCATTATTGTTTAAATTCAAATGACCGTTATAACTGTCTGGGTAGACGGACCCAGTATGTAATTAAACCCATCTTTTATCATGCCTATTGGGTTTGATGGTTTCCCATCTAATTGCGTTTAGAAATTGCATGATAGGATGTCATATGATGTATGACTTGATTGTTGATCTTGAATGAATCCCCGAAAACTAAAAATGTTCTCCAAACATTAAATACAAGTCTAGTTATAACGCGTCGTCCATTATAATTATTAGGGTGCTAAGTCCTTTTCGACGATAAATGTATTTATGCCAAAACATTTGCTCTAAGTCTAAGAGGACCAAAGCCCTTTCATAGATGTGTTAAAATGAAAGTAGATAATAAACTTTTGTAAGTATTTACACCAAAGTGTTTCCTTGCAAAGGCTAAATTTACTTAGGAATTTAAACGCAGTCGTGTAATGGGGTTGGCTTATTTAGATGAATCTTGGCGCCAAAGTGTCGGACTAGTCTAAAGCCGTAAGATTAAAATGAAAGATATTTAATCAAACCAAGAGTTGTAGAGTTGCTTTACAATTGGTTGAGGACCTACCAAAGTGTGCTATTGAAGTTATCAGTCAAAGCAAACGCGGATATAGCATATGTTTGGATCTTGGCCCATTATGACCTTTATATTGATTTAGGTTCGTATTCTACCATGGGGTCGTAGAAGTATGAAAAATAGTGGGAGCTAATGAAACAAAAGGTCATGTTAAATTAGTCTATAATGAATGTGTATAAATTAGGAGAATGAATGTTGATTGCATTTTCCTTAGTCTATCTATATCTTCAAAACTTCAAAATGTCAAACCTATTGTTGAAATGAACAAACTCACCAGACCGAACTATCTAGACTGGCTAAGGAAATTTAAGAATTGTCCTAAAAGCAAGAAAAGATAAAATACGTATTGGACAAAGTATTCCCCACAGTTCCCGTTCATGATTCTAAAAAATATGCCACATTTGATAAGGTAGTCTACCATAAGAACCTATATGACGCCACTTCATCACGACGCGTCATGTTGTCTTCCATGTCAGTGGAACTACAGAGACAACATGAGAACATGGTCCCTAACGAGATGCTCAAACATTTGAAGAGTCTCTATGACTCTCAGTTCCAAACTTTGAAATTTAGGTGTTAATAGAACTCTTTAAGTGTAAGCTAAGTAAAGGGAGCCAAGTGTCTCAGCATGTGTTGAAGATGATAAGGCTGATAGAAAGGCTGACCTCGATTGGCATAAGGCTGCGGAGTAACGTCGCTTCCACCCTCTGTCGGAACTGCATGACATGTTAAAAACTTTTGAATCTTCAATTTCCAAGAGCAAAGTTGTGCTCATGATGAGCTCCTCTAGCCGGACCAAGCCGAAAGGTAAGGAATAGCAGAAGAAGAAGGGTAAGACAGTCACTGCGCCCTCAGCTATGAAGCCTAAGGGAGGTGTGAAGAAGAAAAGGTGATTTCGGCCAAGGATGTATGCCTAACTGTAATATGAAGGGCATTGGAAAAAATGACTGCACTGCACTAGGAGGAAGAGCACAAGATGCTTCCACCTCTAGTGGATAAGGTATGTACATCATTGAAATTAAAGTACAAAATAAAAGAGCTAAGTTAAATGAAAGAAATTCTACCTACCTATGGCATTGCAAACTTGGTCATATCAATCAAACAAGGATAGAACGGTTGAGAAAATTAAATTACCTCGAACCATTTGACTTACATTCTTATGGTAACTGTGAATCCTGTTTGAAAGGTAAGATGACCATTAAACCTCTTTATGGAAAGGCGATCCGTGCCAAGGAGGTGCTTGAGTTGGTACATACGGACGTATGTGGACCATTTTCGACTCAAGCTAGAGAGGGTTTTTTCTTACTTCATCACTTTCAGAGACGACTTATCAAAGTTTGGATATGTGTATCTTATGAGACACAAATCCGAGGCTTTTGAGAAGTTTAAGTGTGAAGTTGAGAAACAGCTCTCAAAGAGTATCAAGACTCTCCGATCTGATCATGGGGGTGAATACTTAAGTAAATAATTTCTTGACTACTTAAAGCTTCATGGAGTTCATTCCGAATGGACACCTCCTGGAACACCACAAATGAATGGTGTTGCCGAGAGGAGAAACCGAACCTTGCTTGACATGATTCGTTCCATGATGAGCTTTTCAGCTCTTCCTACATACCTTTGGGGATACGCCATTTTGACCTCAATATATGTTCTAAACAAAGTTCCATCTAAATAAGTCGAAAAGACACCATATGAGGTATGGTGTGGCAAGAAGCCATCACTTAGACACATGAGGCCCTGGGGGTGTCCGACATATGTCAAGAAGTTGATCACTGATAAGCTGGAATCTAAAAGTGGGAAATGTTACTTTGTTGTATATCCAAAGGAAACTAAAGGATACTACTTCTATCTTCCTGGAGAACATAAGATTATTGTTTCTAGGAACGCAACTTTCCTTGAAGACGAATATGTCTACAAGGATGAGAGTTGCACGGAGATAGAACTTGAAGAAATTCAATAACAAAGTAATATAGAGGTTGAATCCTTGCCCGATGATAAAGGCAAGAATTCAGTGGGAGCTTCTGGCGAAGATTGGGTATTTAGAGTACCTCCTTCGGCCAGTGGGAGTGCTACGAGGAGTAATGCAGAAATGCAAGATCTTCCGGCACAGACCTTGGGAGCAAGTGCACCAGTTGCATTTCCTCCCATTCAGGAAAGACATGAAAATGATATTCCTGAAATCTCTAATGTTGGTGGATCGACCAGCGCACAAGAACTACTCACAGTCAGAACATACATGTAACTGAACTACAAGACAATCAACTTCGTAGGTCTACTAGATCTCATCGTCCTCCGGAAAGACTAAAGCTGCTTGTGGAAACACAAAATGAACTAGATATTCCAGATGATGACGAGCCTAGAACCTACAGCGAAGCAATGCTAGACATTGATTCGAAGAGATGGCAAGAAGCCATGAAGTCCGAAATGGAATCTATGTATATCAATCAAGTATGAAACTTGGTTAATTTGCCGAATGAGGTTAAACCCATAGGATGCAAATGGGTCTTCAAGAAGAAGATTGATGCATCTGGCAAGGTTCAGACTTATAAAGCTAGACTAGTGGCTAAAGGTTTTACATAGCGTCCTGGTGTGGATTATGATGAAACCTTTTCACCTGTGGCTAAGATAAAGTGTATTTGGATTTTGCTTGCGATAGCTGCACATTATGATTATGACATTTGGCAGATGGACGTCAAAACTACATTCCTCAATGGTAATCTAATTGAGGAAGTGTATATGAAACAACCAGAGGGTTTTTCGTGTGAGTCCAGACCAAATGTTGTGTGCATGCTACAGAAGACCATTTATGGGCTTAAGCAAGCCTCTAGGAGTTGAAACATTTGCTTTGACAATGCTATCAAATCTTTTGATTTCGTCAGAAGCAAAGAGGATCCTTGTGTTTATTCCAAACGCAAGGATGAGGTATTGTCTTAATTATAATATATGTTGATGGCATATTGATAATGAGAGATAATAAGACCCTCATGCAGTCAGTTAAGGATTGGTTGTCCAAGACCTTCATGATGAAGGATTTAGGTGAAGTCTGCTACATTCTGGGATTAGGATCTATAGAGATAGACCTAATAGATTGTTGGGGCTGTCACAGTCAGTCTACATAGACAGAGTGCTTAGACGTTTTTCAATAGAGAATTTCAAGAAAGGCGGTCTTCCAATGGGTCAAGGCATCAAGTTATCAAAGAAGGGTTGTCCTTCTAATACTATTGAACTTGAGCGCATGAAGAGGATCTCATATGCTTCGACTATATGATCAATCATGTATGCCATGACCTGTAATAGGCCAGATGTGGCCTTTGCACTTAGTATGACTTGCAAGTTCCAGCAGAATCCTGGCGAGGAACACTGAAAAGCAGTCAAGAGTATTCTCAAGTACCTCAGGCGTACTAAAGATTACTTCTTAGTCTATGGTGGAGTTGATGAGCTGGTTGTAACTGGGTATATCGATGCTAGTTTCCAGACAGATGTTGATGATTACAAATCTCATTCTGGTTACACTTTCATTTTCAACGGAGAAGCAGTGAGCTGGAAGAGTTCCAAACAGGCTACTATGCGCACTGACTCAAGCGGAGTACATTGATGGATCGGAGGCTGCTAAAGAAGCTGTCGCGATTTCTGAGTTCCTGAAGGAACTAGGGGTTGTTCCGAGTGCTAGTTGTCTAATAACTATTTATTGTGACAACACTGGTGCGATTGCACATGCAAAGAAACCAAGATCAACAAACAAAAACAAGCATGTACCAAGAAAGTACCACATCCTGAGAGAGATGGTGGAAGCTGAAGATATCAAGATAGATTATATTTCCACAGACAATAATCTAGCAGACCCGTTTACTAAACCATTAAGCTTGGTGAAACATAATGGTCATTTTGAGAACACGGGTATTAGATATGTTGGTGATTGGCTCTAGGCCAAGTGGGAGATTAAAAGTATATATGTGTCCTAGAGACAATTTGTATTAGGACACAATGTACTTTATACACATTCATATTTATATTAATGATGATTAATATTATGGTAATTTACATTTGTTGAATTATTAGTTGATTGTTTATAAAATTCTATAAATGCATCCCTAGAGGTTGCATGTTTACTAATGATGTGAGAATTAATGTTATAACGTAACTCTTAAATTACCTCGATTAATGATCATCGAAATTGAGATATCGATGATATGCGATACGTCGACATCTGGTCTGCATCATATCCTTAGTGGATGTAGTATATCTCACTTGCTAGGAGTTATGGCAACTCATGATGGACACATGGATACTTGTTGAAGTATTGGTACACCCTGCTGATGCATTATTTGTTAAATGTCTATAATGTCATCGGCATGTGGGAGATAAAAGTCCTTAGACTTGAGTTCAATATCATCTTGTTTACAGAGTAATATGTACTTTGATCCTGTTCTAAGCTCAAATGTCTTATAGGTTGAGACGCGACTTGTTTTGGGTGCATTACGAAGTAGATTAAAGGTGGTATGTGAGCAAAAAATGATTCATTCCTTGAATTTATATTCGAGTGAACACTCAGGTACTCATATGGTATTAGGTTGACTAAGTCATCGTCAACGATCGACATGTCTGTGACATGTTCCTGTTGTCAACTAATATAGATGAGTTATAATAATCAAGTCATTTGGATAGACACTTGACAGATCCTAAGCTGGATTGAGTGTGTCATGAATGAATGAATTTTATCTTCTCACATATAGGTTCAGTTCACATATTTTGTGTAGCTAAATTTTACATATTTGGTTCGTCTTCCGACGCAGTCTAGAAGTTCCGTGAAGATCCTAATGTTACTAGTGACGATATGTAAAGGCCTGAAGGGTAACACTAAGTCAAATGTTCCGTCGATTGAAGAATGTAATTAGAAGGAGATTATACCTAAATGTTCGGTTGATGACCGAGACATTAAAATGGGAAAGTGGGCAGAAAATAGGACGGAACCGCGGTGCCTTGATTCAGGACCGCGGTTCCAGGAACACGTACAAGATCGCGCGTGCAGGCGTGGATCGGCAAATCGAATTTCACCGATTCACTGGCCCGACCACGAAAACCCTAAGCCTCTGTTTAAAACTATAAATAGAGGCTTACCCTCCCATTTCAATACAACACAAAACCTAAGAGAGGTCAATCTCTTCTAAAGCTCTGTCAAAATCTCTAGCATTCCTGACTTAGCAAATTACATCACATTTTCCTGAATTTACAAATCGAGGGACGTTTGCGTGTGCACCTTCGGACTACACAAAGTAACAAATTCAATTGCTTGACTGTTTGCTGCTACAAATATAAGTCTTCTGTCGAAGTTTTACATTACTACTTTGTGTTTGTATTTTCATTATTTATCATACTGCAGTTTGACCGTCGTCGGAGTTGAAACATAAATTTTCAAATTCCGCTGCGTGTACGAACCCGACGTAAACACCTGCACTTACCGTCAGAAATGGGGGATGTATGGAGAGGGGGATGGTGATTGTTGGGGTAGGTTAGAGAGGGAGGGGGGGAGAGAGAGAGCCGTTAGAGCATATCCTCCATAATAAGAAAGTGATATTTCTTGGAAGTCACCTTCATTACTGCTAATATCAATAAAATGACGATCCATGACATACCGTAAACCTGAATATGCAACAAGAAAAGAAACAAACAGGAGTCAATACTTGAATATTTTAGCTGATCATTAGGAAACTTGTTTCCTTATTCAAAATTGTGAGGTGATACACAAGTCCGTATTGATAAATAAAAAAGCGCAGTGATAACAATATCTCGACCACAGTGCCACTGATCCCTGAATGATAAAGATGATCTTGTTGTTTCTCCCACCAAGATTCCCAGTTTTTTTCTGGCGATACACCGATACCACCACGATTGTTTATCCATTTATTCCAGTCTGTCCAGTCATCGACAATCTTTTGCCACTCGAATCCGGAGGGATTGAACAGGAATGGGGCAAACAGCCATGTAACGAGGAACCATATAGACACGGTAATAAAAACATATGCTACCATATCTCTGTATGATCTACCAAATATCTGTTAGACAAGAAGTAGAATCATGAGTTCAATTCCCTTGACAAAATGGCTTCGGAAGTACAAACGATAGTTTTCAGCAAATTTGGCGTGAAATACAACAAAGCCACGACCAGTGCCTCTATATTGAGCACCCCCATCAAGCAATGTTCTCCCATAATAGTGGGTCCTTGTTCCAAGAGAAAATGTAAAGAAAACAGGAGTAAGTTGTAGTTGCATCAGCACAAAATCAGTTAAGGCATTCCGGAAGCCCCTCTCAAGGCCTATCTCCATCATCATGGGCAATGCCATCAATAGCCCAATTTGCACAAAAGATTGAGAGGCAAGAGCAACTTGAAGAGGCTTATTATTTCGAATAGCTGGGTGTGAATTCAACCCTTCTTCAAGCCCGCTGACGACAAGATAAAGCCGACCATAAAGAAATACATATACAATAATCACGGTTATCTGCCAAAGAAGAAACGGCATTTATTTAGATAGACTATAAAGAGAACAAAAAAAGTAGGATCACGAAAGTCTGAACTGAAGAAGCAGTTGTGCAGTACCAAGGTAGTAAAGTAGAATCCTATAGTGGTGAAGAAGCACGATAGCATACGGAAGAAATCAAATCGATGTCCAAGCCTGTAAAAATCACGACTCATTTTCTGCTCACCATTGCCATTAGCTATCTTTGCCTCAAACAGTGCAATTTGGTTAAGGCCAACATCTCTTCCTTTACCAACTTGGATGTACTCATGGTGAGTAACATTACCCCCGCGTAGGGTAGAATTAAAACCTGAAAGATGCATCAAAATTTGTAAGAGTAGGCAAAAACTACAGGATTTACGTGTTAAAGTTTGTGGGGGTTTTCAAATACCGGCAAATATGTCTTCACTTAGGTTGATGACTTTGGAAGCCTTGCTCACACCACCTCTTGTTAAATGAAACAATCAATCGAATACATCAGGATGACCATAGTGGAAACGTACTCTGAGACAGAGAATCCACAATAGACGAGAAAATTCATGTCAGTAAAACCTTTTTGACCTACTGAGATGAAAAGTAAAAGACATATTTGCATTCCTAATGCTGGCCTATTATCAAGAACTTAAGATGTTTGCCGATCAACTCTTCAATATCGGTGCACGGTCACAAATCAATAGTTGTTGATGCAACTCATCGCGGGTTTGAATGAAACTTATGACGGCGTCACTACCATCCTCCAACAAAGCACGCCATTACCTCCATTTGTTTTGAAAATTTTGGTCCAAGTTCGGGAGAGGGGGGGAGGGGGTTAATGATGTATTTTCTCTTGTTTCATACTTAATGGAGTTTGAATGAGGGTTTAGAATCCTTTTTATAGTCTTTTGCACCGTCATTAAGTAAGAGATAAGATATGAGCTTATGTGGTAAAAAACATAGTGAGCTCTCCTAATTGACGAACTTAGCAACTGACTTAAGGAATTAATTATTTTCCCTCCTGTCTTACATAATCAAGAAGGTAAAGTATCATTTTTTCCCCAAATGTATCCTTATTTAGATAAGTTGATTTTCACAATCACATAATCATGAAATCATATTAAATAACAAAGGATACAACAACATACTCAGTATGTTCCCACAAGTGTGATCTGGAAAATTTAGTAAAAACACCTCTTCTTGTCTAAAGATGAGTAAATTTTGTTACAGAGTGCCTGAACTAAAAACATTATATAATATAAACCAGAGGAAGTATATTATTAAGAAGATGAAATGACAAAATTGTTGCATTTCATGACTACTTTATTGTTTCTTTGCATCGTATTCTTTTTGGTTACTTTTATGTGCGCACACTTGCACTTTGGGTGGACACGACCCCGACGGGGGAAGATGGAGGGGAAGTGCAAAATCAAAAGAGAGATTGTTCTTCCTCAGTTGATTTGTTAATCATCTTTTACATGAACTGCAAGAATTAGCAAATTTAAGAAACTTCAAAATTGCAGTTTATTGCTTGAATAAACGGATTACTGACTTTCTTGCCAGCAAAAGGAATTCATTCACAAGTTTAATGGCAATCAAGAATGCGACTAGTAGCATAGACCTATTATTTTACATGCTGAATCAACATGAATTCTGAATGAAGAGAAATAAATCCACTAGACTAGGTTCAAATTTCGGGGACAAGGCTCGAGAAACCATACAGTTCACACAAATTCAGTGAAGTTTGAACTAAAATCGTCAACCATGTGACCTACCTTGTCCCCAAGAAAAGACTGCTTATTCAAGCAATTATTCATACGATTATACACTTTTATGCTCGCGGAGATTTCAAACAATTCATGCTTTCTTGCAATGGTTCTCAAGCCACTCCATTGTGACACTCTTCGGCCTCTCTAGCGGCAATCCAAGAGCTCGGTCCCAAATTAGCTTTAAAGATCGAGAAATAGTATCAGTAGAAGTTCAAGGGAAGTCAACAGAATGACTAGAGAAAATAGCCATAGTAGAAAGTACCTGAGAGCAAATGCCAAGAGATCTTGACACGCCAAAGAGGACCGTGTAATATCTGTACGAAAAAATGGAAGGAAGATAACATCAGATTTTTAGAGCCATTTACATCCACTCAATCTTGTGAGCAACATAAATCTGTAATACCTTGCTTCAGTTAATCCATAATAGTTCAACAACACACCACTGTGGGCATCAACATTCGGCCAAGGGTTTTTAACCTGCAAAAGAATACCCAGTCAATAAACAAAAGCATTCTGCCTACAGTAAAGACTAAAGACACATGAAATGTCAAATCTATAGCAGCTGCCGGAAGAGCATCCAAAAAAAGACAGCAGCTTACGGGATCATCAGAATGCAAAGCATAACTAAATTCTATTGAAGTTTCATATGAAACTAGGGCTGTTAGCGGTCCGGATACTCCCGGTAATTACCCGAGAACCGGACCGATACTCGGACCGAAAAGTTAACGGTCCGGATACGAGTACCAAAAAATTACCCGGACCGATAAGGAGCCGGACCGGTAACCCGGTAAAATATCCGGTAACACCCCAGCCACCCCCCCCCCCCTAGCCAACCCTAATTAGTCGTAAATTGGTGAAACTTTAAATGGTCATAACTCTGCGCTCACCTAAAAAAAATTGATTTCGCGTATTTTTTCGAGACAGGGCCGGACTATAGCAGCTTGGAGCAGCCGATTTCTCAAAAAACGTCCGTCTTGCCAATCAATTTCACTTTTCCCCCAAATCATTACGTTTTTTCCCTTTTCAAAGCTAAATATCTCGCGATATACAATAGATTTCAACGTCCAAATTTCGTGGTAATGTGTCCGAGAATGTCAATTTCAATATTGGAAATTCAATTTTAAAAAAATCCGGGCCCCGAAATCCGACCCGGAAAATTCTTATCGGTCCGGACCGATAAGGTTTCGGTCCGGTCCCGGATTTGGACTCAAGACCGAAACCTTATCGGTCCGGACCGATAACACCCCTATATGAAACAGGAAGGCTGAGGAAAAATATGAGAGAAGATACAATAATAATTACCTACCTGAAAGATGCATTTAAATTCTTCTAAAATCTTAGTCCATATTATAATTTCTTCAAAATTTTGCGCCAATCATCTTACTGGCGATTTTGGGTAATTAGTAAAACTCGAATGCCCACTCCTTCCCCCAAACTACTGGGGGGAAAAAAGAGAGACGTACTAACAATCATGCTAAACGGATATTACAGACTGAAATGATTTAAGTAACAATGAGATGAAAGATTTACTTTGCCAAGTTCTGTAAGAATTGGAGGAACAACATCGTAGAGCTTTGAAACCTGCAAGAACGAAAAGCCAAAAGAACATGATGGGAAGATCAAACACATTGAATCGAAGAACATTATTAATTTACAGCTTCAGGCTTCTAAGTACTAACCAGTTGAAACAGTGGATCTTCAGGCAAATGCTTCATAGCAAATTCTCTCTGGCATGTATATCTTGGATCAGTCTCGCGCAGAACTCCATGTCCAAAACCAGGGACAACCTGCGATTTCAGAATGATAGTGCATGTCAAACTCAGAAATATGGTCTTGTGGCTATAAAGTTTTCCATCATCTACCTAGCCAACATTCCAAACCCTCCTCCAAGAAAGGGGAGAGAAGGAGAGAGACACAGGCAGAGAGAAAGAGACTACAAATGTACATACATATGTACGCATGTATATACATACACACACACCCACATATTATATATAGAGATAGAGACAGAGAGAGAACAGCTTTTGAAAGATTTAACACATTAAAATATGAAGAATAAATGCTAAGAAAATGTTTTGCAAGGTCAACTACCAAATCTCATTTGAGGAGTAAAATTCAATAACCATGATGTGATTGACGAGGACAGCAGCCAATGAGACAAATAGGATGTGATAATCATTTGATATTTTCGAATAGTATGAAATATAAAAGATATGATGAACGGAGAATTAACTATTTGAACCTCAATAACATGTGATGGCAAGTCAAAGCTTTCATCTAAGGTGAGCTCCAATTGGTTGAAAAATAAAAACTAGCTGAGTCACATAGTAATACGTAGGGAGCTTAATATACTACCTTGCCACTGTTCAATGTTTTCCAAACGTAGTCTTTCAACTGCTCTTTGGAAATGTTCTCCCCACACTCTTCTACAACAGATTTGATCCATAGTAAAACTTCCTGATGGCAAAGCAGAAAGTGGGAGCTGGGTCAATATAGGATCATCCAAACAAGATGCAGAATGCGGGTATAATAAATTAAATATTATATCTAAGGAACTACTGCTTGCTGGGATTTTCTGAATATAATAGAACTAGAAAAAAAGACTTACCATCTGGAGATAGTGAAACTTTTAAGTCATTGTAACATAGCTAACAGAAACAAACATAATCTCCAAACGGGAGGGTAAGTAAAATATACTTAACTATTGGGACCATATGATGAACAAATGAAATTGACGAGTTGATAAATTTACTGAACAGCTGGCCAAATAAGCAGACTTTCCATCCAATTATAGGGTCTATTTTGGTTTTTTATTAATATTATAGTTGGAACATTACTTATTGAGGCATATACTGCACTATATGTAGCACCAACCATGACATGAGTGCATGACAGTTGTGAAGAATATTAGTTAGAGAATAGAGCTTGTTCATCTAGTAACTAGAAGATTTGTCCTCCACACTCATTGGAATTTCACGTAATTTTTTTCCATCTTAAACCGCACACCATTTCATTTCAGATTCTCACCCCCTCCATTTATTCGAGCCTTGAGCAATGGGGAATTGGGGATAAATATTAAATACACAGATGACAATAACCAATGGGGACTTTCAGCCAGAGATTACCTAGTTTGCAATCAAAGCAGTGTAGAAAGAAACAACAGTTATAAAGTAGACAAAGCACCTGATTGGCTAAACCATGAAGTGGACCGGCTAAACCATTCAACGCAGCAGCGAAGGAGAGATAAGGATCTGACAAAGCACTAGCAACCTGAATTTAAGCTCAATTAGTGCTACAGAAAAACCTGCAAAGGAATGCTGATTTATGATAAATCATTGATAAAAACGGGGCTTAAGCTCTTGTATATGATTCCCACTTGACAAAGAGCCCCATGTTAAGAGTTAAGACCATTAGTAAACACTTAATTTGTCCATAAACCAGAGACTAAAGTACGCACCAAGTGACCGGTGTGAGCACTGACGTTACCGCCTTCATGATCACTGCAACACAAAAGGAAATCAGTGCAAACTGATTACAGACATACACGCAACTAGAAATCCTGATCTCAGAAGCTTCATAAAGTAGTTATCATAATCCATTATTCAAATTAACCTGTGTATCGTGACATAGAGCCTTATAAGTTCATGCATGTCAGGGCTACTGAAGCCAAGCATGTGAGCAAAATTTGCACCATAATCCAGGGAGTCATCCTTAGGTATTGAGGCGCCGTTCTTGTACATCCTTCACAAGTGCAAGCAAAAGGGTCAGTCTACACAGTTTCAAAGGCAAATTTTCATATAAGCATTAAAATCCCGAACCAGGAGCTACTAAGCTGAGAAAGTAGATTAGAAAGTGATCTTCTTCTAACTGCAACATATATGGGGATAAAAGAGAATAAGACAATGAATACTGGCAAATTCTAGACAATAATCTGACCTGCGATAAACATAAGCAGCAACAAGTGGAACTTGAGCAATCAGACTCATGGAATCCTCATATGTCGGTTCCCAGAACCTAAAGATACAAGAGTGTTAGTTTTCGCATGGAAAACAAATAACCTGTTTCAAGAGACAGCTTTGACGAGGCTCACTTTGATCTGTGAATCCCTTTCTCGTAGGCCTTTTGAAATTCACTTTGAACCTACAGAGAAAACAAGGAAGTGAATTGGGGTTTGAAATCTCCTAATAATACTGCAACAGAAAAAACCACCATTTTCTTGAGTTAAACACAGATGAAATTCCTTCTTTCATCTTTTAATTCCAAGGTTTCCAATGATCAACAAACAGTAAGACATTAGAGTATGAGTTTCAACGACTCAGAGCTGCTTCATGATTCTACTGCTACATATCTCTTAAACACTTAATATCTCCCAATACTCACTTAAAGGAGAAGAAAGTATGAACTGTTCGCTCTTCGCAGGTGGAAGAATATGAATGGAAGAAAGGACAAGCTATCCTTGATTACATGACAAGTCAGCAAAAATTTAGTACAAATGAAGTGTCGCTACAGATTCCAAGTTCAGCAAGCCAATCAGCGCAGGCATCAAGTATAATATTAGAACAGGAGGCTAAGGAAAGGGTGGTGGAGATGCGGGTCAGGAGAGGCGTGTCTATTTCAGAGAACCAGTTCGGATTCATACCGGGGCGCTCAACTACAGAAGTCATTCATCTTGTAAGGAGACTGGTGGAGTAGTATAGGGAGAGGAAGAGGGACTTACACATGATATTCATCGACCTAGAAAAGGCTTACGACAAAGTTCCAAGGGAGGTCCTATGGAGATGCTTGGAGGCTAGAGGTGTACTTGTGGCGTACATTAGGGCGATCAAGGACATATATGATGAAGCCAAGATCAGGACAGTAGGAGGAGACTCGGAGCACTTCCCAATTATGATGGGTTGCATCAAGGATCAGCTCTTAGTTCATTTTTATTTGCCTTGGTGATGGATGGATGGATTGACGCGACAAATTCAAGGTGAGGTGTCATGGTGTATGTTTTTCGCGAATGACATAATCCTGATCGATGAGACTCGCAACGGAGTTGACGCTAAGATGGAGGTTTGGAGACACTCTTGAGTCTAAAGGGTTTAAATTGAGTATGAGCAAGACAGAGTACTTGGAGTGCAAGTTCAGTGACGCACCATATGTGGCTGACGTAGAAGTGAGGCTTAGTACCCATGTCATCCAGAAGAAAAGTAGTTTCAAGTATCTTGGTCTATTATACAAGGCAACAGAGAGATTGACAATGATGTCACACATCGTATTTGTGTAGGGTGCATGAAATGGAGACTCGCTTCCGGAGTGCTATGTGATAAGAAGGAACCACCAAAACTTAAGGGCAAGTTCTACAAAATGGTGGTTAGACCGACTATGTTGTATAGAGTGGAGTGTTGGTCAGTTAAGATATCTCATGTTCGAAAGATGAAAGTTGTGGAGATAAAAATATTGGCTATCCGGGACAAGGTAGGAGTGGCATCAGTGGAGGACAAGATGCGGAAAGCGAAACTGAGATGGTTTGGACATGTGAAGAAAAGAAACACAGATGTCCCAGTGAGAAGGTGTGAGAGGTAGGCTATGGACGGTTTCAGAAGTGGTAGGGGTAGATGAAGAAGTATTGGGGAGAGGTGATTAGACACATGGCGCAGTTACATGTTACCGATGACATGACCTTAGATAGGAGGTTATGAAGGACTCAAATTAGGGTACAAGGCTAGTAGGTAGTCTCGCTTATCCTTTCATATTAGTAGTCGCAGTATTACTCTATAGTTTCGTGTGCTTTGATTTGTGCTACTATCTGATATTTCTTGTACTTCAATTATCCTATTTTATTTGTGGTAGCTACTGTTCCTTTTTCAAACTGTTTTATCATGGCTTAGTCGCTTTTGTTATTTTCATTTTCATACTTCTTTGAATTTCTTTCCCCTATCTGACTTCTTTTTATGCTTTCCCTTGAGTCGAGAATCTTACAGAAACAGCCTCCCTACCTTGGTAGGGGTAAGGTCTGCGTACACTCTACCCTTCCCAGACCCCACATTGTGGGATTTCACTGGGTATGTTGTGGTTGTGTTAACCAACTGTATACTCCCTATACTACTGTATTTTGCTGAGAAGAACCCAAATCGTCTGTTATGGAGATCAACAATGTCACACTCAAATTAAATCAGGATCAATGTGCAAGCACGATATCATCAAATTACAGACAAGCACCGAAATAGTAGGTAGTGAAGATCAGCAAGGTCAAACTCAAATCAAAGTATCTATGTGCAATCATGGATGCAATGATAATTAGGAAATTACTGAAGGAAGAAACAAAGAGAATAAAATAGTTCAAATTTCACCTGAAGAGCCATGACTCCAGTAGCAAACTGAGTCATTGGATGAGCTGTGACTGGTAAGGCATCAATAGTTTTGTATACATGATCTGCAGCAATAAAGTTGCTGATAAGAACCTCAGAAAAATAAAAGCATCAAGTGGTGTGATGAATGAGTATTATGCAACTGAATTGATAATAAAAAGATTCAAATTAAGGATATAAAACTATATTGTAAAGCCCAAAGACAACCAGCAACAGCATCCAATAAAAGAATGAACAAGAAAATACAATAGACAGCTAATGTACCGGGGACAGTAGCACGACTCTGCAATTCCTGAGACAATGAAGTCACTTGCTCTTTTGATGGCACCTTCATAAGAGCAAGAGAGATAAGATCAATAGTCTTAAAATCTAAGCATTTATAACCACCCCATGGACTCTTATAACAATTTTCCTAGATGAATCAGACTTAGTTTTGCACACTTCTTGCAATATCCTATTATTAGAGTAGTCCTGATTGGTGAGAATGAGAAAAAGAACATATACTAGCAGAAAAAGGGCAACTAAATCGAAACCCAGGGCTTAAGAGCCCGTTCAACAGAAAATCTTTGAAGTGCTTTACCAATTCATACTTTGGAGTCAATGGCAATAAAAGCCAGTGCAGCATCGTGAAGCAGTTATAATGGGTGCTATTCAGATTATATAGGTTAAACGATAATTTAACCACTTGAGAGCTCACCTTTCCTGTTAAAAGAAGCCAGAGAAGACCCTCCGGCAAGGGCTCTCCCCCAGGATTTGCTGCAGGTAATACCTTTTGGCATTCAGGTATAGACAAGCCCCGAAAGCGAATTCCCTGAGAGAATAGAGCAAAGGTAATGAGTGGAACTGCATCAATCAGCCGAAATTAACATGTCTTTGCGATTGACTTGCATTAACTATGGGATATAGATTAGGTAGAATGTAACCTCATCGGGGTCAAGTAATGAGGTTTCCCACAGTAATCCTGTCATTCCTCTCATTCCACCAAGAACCTTTCAAATTGAACAACAAATGTTAATCCAGATTTACATCATTTTTCAAAACTTATATTTAACTTATAACTTTTATTTACCATATCAACTGTGACGTTTCCCAATTGAACCTTTCCATGTTCTGACTTGAGCTTTTTTAGACGATCCTGAAATGAAAAAGAAAATAATTACAAGAATTAGAGACTAAGAAAATCATAAACATGGACATATGATATACATATATCACATGATAGACCTTCCATCTCCACAACTTTATGAAAGCCCTCTCAGTGTATACAAACATGACCACTTCTTTTTTTCTATATAGAAAAATTTAATTGGTAGAAGAGAGAAGAACATGTTAAGGTGGAAAACATTTTCCCGTGTAACTGAGGGGAAAAAACAAAACCAACAAATGAATTTTGTAGAAAATGTGAAGTAAATACTGCCCTAATACATACAAACTAAAACTCTAGAATCAAAGGTGACTAAAGAGGTAAGAAACAAATTTAAATATACCTGTTGTTCTGGAATCAACTCTTGCAGCTCTGAGCGCAGATCCTATATCAAATAAAATTATTATATGAACAATATGTGGACACTAAGAACTAAGAGCAAGAGGAAGTAATTGAAAAGTTGAAGGGCAAAACATTTTTCATTATGTTCACCAAAGTACTTCAAATTAGACATCACTTATATACTGTTCTGCCTTAATAATTTTGTCCTCTGGAATGGAAAAATTAGCAAACAAGCAGGAGAGGTTCAGGTGGAAATTTGTGGAATGGCTATTACAAATCAAAGTTGGTCAAACATACAATGTAGCTTGTAACATCAAATGCAACCTCTAAATTAATTTTCTTACACACTATCAAGACTAGTCAACTGGCAGACTAACTTGACCCAAGAAAGGCATACCCAAGAAAAACCAGTAATTTCATTATCTTGGGAGTCATTTTGTTAACAAGATGTCAGATCTTAAAGCCTTCATAGTGTTTATGCAGTGTCTTCACTGAAATATCTGTCTTGACATAAAGAATGTTTTATAAGCTAGAGCCTAGAGCCCAGGTGCTTAAACGGAATGATTGAGTAAGGAACTTAAAAGTTCAAAATGACCATCTCCTTCGTAAATGGTTATGGAGATTGAGATTCAGTTTCACAAGGAAGGATCAAGCACTATGGAGAGAAGTCATAGAAACCAAGTTCGGGATGCTCAATCAGTAAATAACAAAGTTCCCATCTAACTCTTATGGCTTCTCTGTATGGGAAAAAATCAGGTCACATTGGGAGGATTTCTTGGCAACACCTATTTTCATGGGAGATGGATGGAAGATAAACTTTTGGCATGATGCTTGGGCGGGTCATACCCCTCTCAAACAACAATCCCTGGAACTCTATTCTTTGGCTTCCAATCAGGTAACTCTTGTCGCTGATTATTACCCCAATAATGGGTGGAATTTAAATTTTCGAAGGAATTGTACCGATTGAGAATTGGACAGAGTCTGCTTATTGGCAGAAGATATAGGATCCCTGTCCACCTGTCCTAACAAACAAGACTGTCTATGCTGGGAAGGTACAAAAGGAGTTTTTTTCTGTCAAGTCATGCTACGCCATCCTTTAGGACAACCCTATCACAGACACATTTTGGTCTTGGAAACAATTTTGGAGAAGTGGTGCACCATACAAAATAATCAACAAGAACCAACCTCGTGTAATTCCACAAGTGGGGTCTGGGGAGGGTATAATGTCGCAGACCTTACCTCTTCCTTGGGAGGTAGAGAGGTTGTTTCTGATAGACCTCGGCTCAAGGGTGCACCATACAAATTCCCATTTAGAATTGTCGTCTTCATTCCTACCATTACTAATATGAAATTCCTCAGTGAAAAAGATACAATTACACTGATGTACTTTTGGATATCAAGATGCTCCACAAACAACGATTAGTTACTTCTTAAATTTTGATTATTTAAAAAATCATAGAATTGATCCCAACTAGCTTGGTAATTGGATCATATGTAAATGATTGACTGATCCAAAAACTCACTAATTATTTTCACATAAGTATGTAGGGAGACATTAGAACTTACAAGACCAGAAGAGGTTTGGACTTGAAGCCAGCGCACAGAATTGCCAAGATTTGACTGTTGGATCTATAATTCAATTTAAATCATTAAAAACAAATTTTAAAAAACTATTCAAATCATTAATCCATCACAAGAACACAATTACCGCTCGAGAACGCAGCTTTGACAGCAGCGAAATGCCACGGTAGAACACCATTGCTCGCAAAAAAAAAAAATTAACTGCACAACAAAGTTTGATTAATTAAAAAAAAACATAAACATCTGTAAATTTTTCATCACAATTAATTCAAATAAGATCGTAAAAGCAGATTAATTCACTCATAAAATCATTCAAAACAATTAATAAAGATCAACAAATTAAGTAAATGGTGATTGAAAAGAAGGATGCATACCTTTTACCTAGATCTCAAGTAGGTTGAGGTTGAGCTGTGTTGTTTGGTTTGGGTATTGCCAAAAGGTTCTTTTTATTATTATACTGGATTTGGAATAATCTTTTTATATAATAATATTTAATGCAAATGGTCTCTCATTTCAACTATTGAAGGCGTGGAAAAGGCAAAATAAGGCTAAGTTGAAGACAGTTTCCAATTTTTCGCCCTACGAAAAGTTTTTATAAGATACAACTAACAGGAAAAATCATTTTAATACAATTTTAAATCAAAATAAAAGAATATAAAATGAAAAAGAAGTACAAGTCAAACTTTAGTGCTAACTCTGTTTCAATCTAAAATGCCGTGTTAGATTTTTAAGGAGTTATGTATCACGATGTGATCTAGTGATCAAAAATGCGTTGTGAATTATGATATTTCATATTATATAAGTGAAAATGTGAAGTAATTTCTTGTCATTTATATAAGCTTTAGTAATTAAATATCCGTTATTTATACTGGAAAGAGTTAGTAGGCTCATAAAATTAGACTAGATATACACATTTGGTTTGAACACCACGAATATCAAATACAACAAACTAAAAATTTCTATGTCCCTGAAACCTCGCCATTGCAAAGTGTAAAAAATCAAGCAACTTATTTAAACAAAATCATTAGTTGATTGACAAAGATATGGAGAAAATAAAGAATTTATGAGAAAAGTAATGCATGCTAAATGTGCCCAATATTACTATTATCAATAAAATATATTAATGCATTGTAAATGAAAATTTTATTAATTTTGTTTTTCAGACAAACCATAAAGGATCCCCATCTTGCACAATTTTGACAAATTATAAACCTTGGAGTAGAGGTACAATTTTTTTTATATATTTACGTCAGACTATTTCTGATATAGACACTTTAATAATATTATCATTAAATCGCAGGATATGACTGAATGACCCGAGTTTGAAAACCGAATTACAATTTTTGAGGGCAGGAAAGGGGAGAGGGTAGTTCAGGGTGGGTGACATATCTCCAAAAAGCGAGTTCAACTCGATGTGATGTGGGAGTTAATTTCTTCTGTGAGGATGACTCATGTAAGCACTAAGATCGCGCCTCCCACCCAGTACGAAGACTACGATTTACCTTCCTCCACCAATCTCTATCGGGTCGGAGAGGTGGGGGCCTTGTTGGCGAGGGATTTCGTCTTTTGCTCCCAACAAAAGGGGAGAGGGTGTTTCTCCAAAAGAAGGAGAAAAAAATGGTGAATAATGCAAAAGCAATGTGTTTTCTAGGCTGCGGGTTAGCCGCCAGAATAGCACTCCATTATGACTTTAGATGTCACCGAATCCCACAAAGAATATGACTTTTCAATGATCAATTCTCTGTTAAGATTAATAATTTCTCAAAGAAACTAGTTGTGCCAAACTTGTTGGGTATTTCTATTTTATGCCCAATAAAGTACTGCCATTAACTATATTTCAAGGACCACCAAGTTTTCTTTTTTTTTTAGCAAAACACCACATTCCATTTCTAATTTTCGAAGTAAATTAACATGACTCCATCCTCTCATAGGAAAAATAAAAAAAGAGAATTTAACCATTTACGGCATGAATTTCATTTTTTCATATTTGATATTTGATCCTCGCTTTGAGATTTAAATTTACGTCGTAAGACCTATTAAAAGCAAAAGCAATACCTACCATAATTTTTTATTCCCGATAAATCAAATTTGAAACCTCGAAGGACGTTTCCATTCACCATAACCTTGTGAATGGTGTGAATAGAAAATCTTAGCGATTTTCTAAATGTTCACGCAAGTGTACGTATCGTGCTAAGTAATATAGTCTGTAAGATCGGATATCGTCCACAGAGACTGGTTTCCAATTACCGAACATCTAATCTATTTTATCTATTTGGCTCACGATAGTTTGTTTGGGTTTTATCTATGAACTAGCTAGAGTAATTGCAAGAATTAAACTAAATATGCTTTGGTTTAAATCAGTTATGGTGGAAATAGGGCTTCCAATAACCTCGACTATCCACTCTTTTTCAATCCTTAATGCAACAACAATAGTTTCTTCTTCTACGTTAAGATAGCAGGTTAACTAGTCTGTCTTATATTCCGGTTAGGAGATATAAAAGTTCAACCCTATGCAGAAACCTTCTATATTTCTATGATAGATTTTACCACATATGAGGATTAAGAACAGTAACCTAAAATGCTACACAACTATCGGGGTACTTTCGTCCACGATTTTAACCTATGTCTATTCAATTACAGCATATTCAAATCTCCCCTCTCGGATCTCGATTCAAAATCATATAAATTATGACAATTAGTGATCAGTTAATTATCAAACATTCAAACCAATATTTAATAAATCTTAACAAGATGAAGAAGAAACCAAACTAATGCATTAATTTATGAAAACGAGTTTCAAGTGATTCAATGGAAAGCCTAATTAAAAGATTAGCTCCTAGTCATAGACATGTTAAGAACTAATTCAATATCCAACATGAACTGAAATAAGAACAAAGAAAAGAGAAAAGAAAATAACTTGAACTAGGTCTCCAATATTGTCGCCTCCAAAATTATGTTAGACTGTGAGAGATATCTTCCTCCAAGTATGATATGGAATATGTACAATGTTACACCCCGTAATTCAAGGACATGTTTAAGAGAATGTACGTAAGGAATCAAGACTTGAAAATTGATACGAAAGAAATAATTGTTTTTCCGACGGAAAATCTTCCGAACTTTGGAAAGGAAAAATGTTCATTGATGAGAATTAGATTCTCAGAATACGTTATTGAGGAGTATGGGATTTATTATCATTATGGAAATTTTATTTTACGGATTTGGTCATGTAGGGCCCACCCGAGAAATTTTACGTTTGTGGGGCCCACGAGGGTTACGAAATTCTATGGACGAATGGGAGGGCGACACGTGTCCCCCCCTCCCCACATGGGCTTGTTCGAAAGTGGACCATGGCTAAGTGGTCAAGTGACCAAGGTTAAGTGTGACCAAGGTTAGTAGTCAAGTGGATGACAAGCTTGAGTTTATTGACTAAGTCAAAGAGCCACTTGGCTTGATATTTTAATCCCTTCATCTAATACCACACAAGTATTATAATCTAGACCCTCCAATGTGTTATATAAGCACACTTGTAGCAAGACAAGTCTTCCAACACTTAGAAAAAATTAGAGAAACCTTGTGCAAGCTTAGAGGCTCTCGGGTTTGCCCTCTAAGAACAAGAAAATATTTTCGTTTGTAGTTCTTTAGCCACAAGACTTTAACCCAAGGTTCCTAGGGGTATTGTAAATATATCTCAATAGAAAGATCTCGTAAAAACGATGTTTTTACGTTAGTCGCAAGGCGAAAACCTAAGGTGTTCTTCAACTTTGAAGATGGAACTTGAAGAGGAGTTCTTCATGAGCTTCTAAGGAGTGCCTGGAGCGGATTGGAACATAAGAAGAGGAGCTAAAAGTTGCTAAGGATCGACTTTTATGCTTGGACATTATTAGGGCTTATTGAGGTAAAATCTTCATCTTCTTAATGTAATTGAAGATTACATGTTATAGTAGTTAAGAAATGAGCATGTGGTATATATATTGAAGTTTGAAAAGATTTGGATCATGTCGACATGTTAAAACCGAAAAATGGACAAGTTAGCCATTAATGTTGTAATTAAGTTGACGAATTCTGAGTTACAATCGTCGCATGTTAAGGAAGAAATGATTTATAGTTGTTGTAATTGTTATTATGTATATAACATGTTGGAATAACAACTTGGATTGAAAAAGGAATTGAAAGGAAATTGATAATTGTTGTGACATTGTAGCCGAATATGGCTTGGAATTTTTTGACAGTTTTATATTGATTGTGGGGCAGAATTTTACACGTCCTATTAAGCGTGCAATCCCCTTTGTATTTGCTGAATTGTTGGGCCTTAAATGTGGCGTTTGGTTATTGATTTTCGGGCCTTGAAAAAGGTGTAAAAGTATGTAGAAACAAAGGAAGTGCTGCCCGGTTTTCCGTAGAATAAGAGACCTTACACTTAGTATGATTCTACGTTAAAAGAAGTGAGGAGTTGATAGACATGTTATGATTAATATAGGTTGAAGTACTACGAGTAGCGTATTCTACTTAAAGGATGGAATAGATATCAAGGTTGAAGTACTTTGGAGCATTTTGCTACTTGTCGATAATCGTCGCGAGGTATATGTGAACCTCTTCCTCCTTTTGGGCATGATTCTATGTATGAAATATACATGTGGTGTTATTTCTTGATTTCTTCTACTCTTAGAAGTTAAGAGGTATGTATGTTGATTTACTCTATGTGAAAGTTATGTCTAAGTTATCCTAAGTTCTTACCAAGTCTTATGGGGGATGTTGGTAAGAGTCGTTAGGAAGTATTTGGAGTCGGGTTGACTTTGCAAATTTACCGCACGAATGAGAATAAGTATCGAACAAGTCATTGCAGCGTTAATAAAATAAAATATATCGACAATCAATTATATTAAAATGAGTAGAATTCTCCATCTGCATAGAAGCTAAGATAAGACAAAATTGTATTACATTTTCTAGATCATGGCTGCTTTAATAAGATCGTTATAAAAGAGTATAACCTACTCACACGCATAAAAGTATATGTTACTTAATTTAAAGAGTTTACGTTATGAAGTTTTAAGACTATGAACCTTAAATTCTAAAAAGGTTAAGAGACTTTATTTTTCAAGTTATGAGACTTGATTCTTAAAGAAAGAAATGAATTGATTTAAAAGTGTAGAATACTTGATTTGGAAAGTATTGATTTCTTGCCATTCTAAAGATAAGAGACTTGATTTCTTAAAAGTTAAGAGACTTGAAGTATTTTGAAAGCTATGTAACTTGATTTGAAAGTATAAGTCTCTTGGTTATAAAAAGAATGAATTTGTCTAAGCGTAAAGCTAGTATAACGGCTTTATGGGAAGTTGGTTATAACAACTTTATAGAGGGTTAAAATAATGGTTTTCTCTAAGTAATGTAAGCAAAGAAATAACTTGAAATAAAGAAAGACAATTTGATTTAAAGGTATCAATTGCTTAAAGTTTTAAAGTAAGGGTCACTTGATTTAGAAGCCTAGAAATGTATTTCTAAAAATGTAGTGACTTGTTTGAAAAATAGACATGCCTTGATACTACGTGTGTTAGTATCTTGGGGTTTTATATGAAAAGGAGTCTTTTGAAAAGAATGTAAGTACGTAGTACTTTGGGTTAAATTCCCGAATTTTTATGTGAAACGAAAAGTGCCTTGAGTATATAAAAGGAAAGTCTAAAGATTTTATGAACTTTCCTATGCTTGCTTGTGATAGCCTTGAGTGCAAGAATTATATGTTTACGCTGCCGTGACTCTCAGTTGGAGGGTCGGCTGTCTTGTTGTGAATTTACTTGGATGTACCGACAGTGACGGAGGCTTCAACGGGTATGCTTCCATTGTGATTGATCCTTGGACATGCTTATACGATGTGGGATTCCGGGGCATGCGACCAGGATGCGGGTTAGATTCCCGGATTGTTTTTATTACTCCTTGGACATGCTTATACGATGAGGGATTCTGGGGCATGCGACCAGGAGGCGGGTTAGATTCCTGGATTTGTTTTATTACCCCATGACCATGCTTATACGATGAGGGATTTCGTGGCATGCGACCATGCTATATACGATTATTACTCCATGGACTAGCTCCTCATGAAGACATATACCCGAGATGAGGGATTCCACGGGCATGTTATATACGATTATTACCCCATGGCCATACTTATACGATGAGGGATTCCGAGGCATGCGACCATGTTATGTACTATTACTCCATGGACTAGCTCCCCATGAAGACATGTACCCGAGATGAGGGATTCCACGGGCATGTTATATACGATTATTATCCCATGGATTAGCTCTCCATGAAGTCATGTACCCGAGATGAGGGATTCCATGGGCATGAGATATATATATATATATGTTGTATACGTGTAAGCCGACAGTGAGGTAGGATGCCACGGGCGCGTCACATGGTTATATGTTACACTTACGGCTGTCGGCAGTGATGGGGGATTCCACGGGCAGGAGATATATATATGTATTGTATATGTGTACGCCGACAGTGAGGTGGGATGCCACGGGCGCGTCACATGGTTATATTTTTACACTTATGGTTGTCGGCAGTGATGGGGGATTCCACGGGCACGCTTTGATATTTGTGGGCTTGAGACCCTTACTGGACTATGTGATGATATTTGAGGGCTTGTGTCCATAGCCCTGGTGTGACTATTGTTCATGTGTTGAAATAGTCTTTAAAAGGTAAAACTAACTTTCTTTACTTTCACTTCGACAAGGCACATTGTACTGTTATTTTGGTTATCATACATGTCTCCTTTTTATATGATCGTTATGATTTCATTCTGATTTTCGCCACATACTTGGTACATATTTCATCGACCTCGCCCGGGTGCGTTCATGCCGCAGGTTGAGGTACATAGCTTGCTGATCCGCACTCTTAGGATCACTGTTCAGTTCTTGGAAATCTCCATTTCTCCTGAGGCTTTGTCTGCTAGAACGGTTCCCTGAGGTTGTAGTTTTATGTACATTCAGGAGTATGGCGGGGCCCTGTCCCGTCACAGTTGTTATGTCAAAATTCTTAGAGGTTTGTAGTCATATCTTGTGGATTGGGTTGTGTAAAGAAAAAAAAGAGGTAGCTGCTTTTGGTTTTACGTAGTTTATGTATCCAGGAAGGTAGCCATATCGGCTAACCTGTTATTTATTTTTCCTATTAAGTTTATGTATGTTCCGCTGATTATCTCTGATATATACCTGTTAGGGTGCCCAGATGGGGCACCATTCGCGGGCCCGGGGTCGGGTCGTGACAAAAGTGGTATCAGAGCAGTTAATCCTCGGAAAGTGTCTACAGACCGTGTCTAGTAGAGTCTTGATTATCGGTGTGTTGTGCACCACATCTATAATCAGGAGGCTGCAGGACATTTAGGATTGGTTTCCATTATTCTCACTCTGAGATCGTGCGATAGAGATGTGTTGTTAGGGTCATCTCTCCCTAACGAGTTATGTTGATTGCTGCTATGGGAAAGGCAGCAGTGACCCAGGAAGGACTATGTGGATTGCGTATCCAGGTTGGTAATGATTGTAGTATAGTTGGTATTATGACATACAACTATACAGATTTATGTATGAGGGTCATTTATGGGTTTCCTAGAATGATTTTAGATTACCAAGAGTTGGTAAGGACTAACTAAATACCGGAAAGGTATGAAACAGTTAATGAATTCTCATCGAGGTTTTACGTATTATTTTGAGATAATTGGGAAATGATGAGTTGCTTGAGAAGGTATTGAACCCTTAAGAAGTCATGTTAAGGAACTTAACGGAATGCCATGTTAATGGATTAAGTTGCGTGGTAGGCTTAAGAGAATTGTACGGATGAGATCCGTATGGAGGGAGTAATGGTTGTTGTGATCAAGATAACATGGTTATGGTATTATGAGAAGTTATTGTGCCCGTTTACGGGGGGACTGATAAGGTAGGCTTGGAGCATGGAAATTGCGAGCCTAAGAATATTGATAACCGCCGAGACCTTAGGTATATAAGGCCTTCTCGGGCAATAAGATTTTATTCAGACTAAGGGTAAGAGTTAAGTGCGACAGTGGGTCGGGGTGAGGACCTATTACGGGTCGCCCCATAGCCTGAAATGGAGTGGGATCAGTTGGTAGTAGTCCCGCTACGTGACAGGGTCACGAGGGTGCAAGGCCCAAGTCTAGTTAATTATTTTACGGGTTCGTGGACGCGTTCCACCGGAAATGGTCTTATATTGTTCGATTCAGTAACTCCAAGGATTGGAGGCCAGAATCGGTATGGAGGTTATGTAAGTATGCTAGTGTCAGTTGGAGGTACGGAAAGAATACAACCAGAAAGAAAGTGTATAATCGCCGATTGGTTGGTTCAACGTAGGCGAGGTTCAGATAATTGGCCCAGACTTGACTCAGCGGGCTGTGAATCAGACGAAGCTTATCCAGGAAAGATTATTAGTAAGCTCAGAGTCAGTAGAAACTTTATGCAGATGAACGACGTCGACACTTGGAGTTCAGGTTGACGTTTTAGTATGAGTATTGTTATGTGGCCGTGGGTGGCATATTTTGTATAAAGAGTGTAATGAAAGGAGACTATGTCGCTATCTAATTAGATTGGAATCCGAAAGAACATTCGGGGACGAATGTTTCTAAGGGGGAAGAATGTTACACCCCGTAATTCAAGGACATGTTTAAGAGAATGTACGTAAGGAATCAAGACTTGAAAATTGGTACGAAAGAAATAATTGTTTTTCCGACGGAAAATCTTCCGAACTTCGGAAAGGAAAAATGTTCATTGATGAGAATTAGATTCTCAGAATACGTTATTGAGTATGGGATTTATTATCATTGTGGAAATTTTATTTTACGGATTTGATCATGTAGGGCCCACCCGAGAAAGTTTACGTTTGTGGGGCCCACGAGGGTTACGAAATTCTATGGACGAATGGGAGGGCGACACGTGTCACCCCCCCCCCCCCCCCAACATGGGCTTGCTCGAAAGTGGACCATGGCTAAGTGGTCAAGTGACCAAGGTTAAGTGTGACCAAGGTTAGTAGTCAAGTGGATGACAAGCTTGAGTTTATTGACTAAGTCAAAGAGCCATTTGGCTTGATATTTTAATCCCTTCATCTATGACCACACAAGTGTTATAATCTAGACCCTCCAATGTGTTATATAAGCACACTTGTAGCAAGACAAGTCTTCCAACACTTAGAAAAAATTAGAGAAACCTTGTGCAAGCTTAGAGGCTCTCGGGTTTGCCCTCTAAGAACAAGAAAATATTTTCGTTTGTGGTTCTTTAGCCACAAGACTTTCACCCAAGATTCCTAGGGGTATTATAAGGATATCTCAATAGAAAGATCTCAGAAAAACGATGTTTTTACGTTAGTCGCAAGGCGAAAACCTAAGGTGTTCTTCAACTTTGAAGATGGAACTTGAAGAGGAGTTCTTCATGAGCTTCTAAGGAGTGCCTGGAGCGGATTGGAACATAAGAAGAGGAGCTAAAAGTTGCTAAGGATCGACTTTTATGCTTGGACATTATTAGGGCTTATTGAGGTAAAATCTTCATCTTCTTAATGTAATTGAAGATTGCATGTTATAGTAGTTAAGAAATGAGCATGTGGTATATATATTGAAGTTTGAAAAGATTTGGATCATGTCGACATATTAAAACCGAAAAATGGACAAGTTAGCCATTAATGTTGTAATTAAGTTGGACGGTAGTTACAATCGTCGCATGTTAAGGAAGAAATGATTTATAGTTGTTGTAATTGTTATTATGTATATAACATGTTGGAATAACAACTTGGATTGAAAAAGGAATTGAAAGGAAATTGATAATTGTTGTGACATTGTAGCCGAATATGGCTTGGAATTTTTTGACAGTTTTATATTGATTGTGGGGCAGAATTTTACACGTCCTATTAAGCGTGCAATCCCCTTTGTATTTGCTGAATTGTTGGGCCTTAAATGTGGCGTTTGGTTATTGATTTTCGGGCCTTGAAAAAGGTGTAAAAGTATGTAGAAACAAAGGAAGTGCTGCCCGGTTTTCCGTAGAATAAGAGACCTTACACTTAGTATGATTCTACGTTAAAAGAAGTGAGGAGTTGATAGACATGTTATGATTAATATAGGTTGAAGTACTACGAGTAGCGTATTCTACTTAAAGGATGGAATAGATATCAAGGTTGAAGTACTTTGGAGCATTTTGCTACTTGTCGATAATCGTCGCGAGGTATATGTGAACCTCTTCCTCCTTTTGGGCATGATTCTATGTATGAAATATACATGTGGTGTTATTTCTTGATTTCTTCTACTCTTAGAAGTTAAGAGGTATGTATGTTGATTTACTCTATGTGAAAGTTATGTCTAAGTTATCCTAAGTTCTTACCAAGTCTTGTGGGGGATGTTGGTAAGAGTCGTTAGGAAGTATTTGGAGTCGGGTTGACTTTGCAAATTTACCGCACGAATGAGAATAAGTATCGAACAAGTCATTGCAGCGTTAATAAAATAAAATATATCGACAATCAATTATATTAAAATGAGTAGAATTCTCCATCTGCATAGAAGCTAAGATAAGACAAAATTGTATTACATTTTCTAGATCATGGCTGCTTTAATAAGATCGTTATAAAAGAGTATAACCTACTCACACGCATAAAAGTATATGTTACTTAATTTAAAGAGTTTACGTTATGAAGTTTTAAGACTATGAACCTTAAATTCTAAAAAGGTTAAGAGACTTTATTTTTCAAGTTATGGGACTTGATTCTTAAAGAAAGAAATGAATTGATTTAAAGTGTAGAATACTTGATTTGGAAAGTATTGATTTCTTGCCATTCTAAAGATAAGAGACTTGATTTCTTAAAAGTTAAGAGACTTGAAGTATTTTGAAAGCTATGTAACTTGATTTGAAAGTATAAGTCTTTTGGTTATAAAAAAATGAATTTGTCTAAGCGTAAAGCTAGTATAACGGCTTTATGGGAAGTTGGATATAACAACTTTATGGAGGGTTAAAATAATGGGTTTCTCTAAGTAATGTAAGCAAAGAAATAACTTGAAATAAAGAAAGGCAATTTGATATAAAGGTATCAATTGCTTAAAGTTTTAAAGTAAGGGTCACTTGATTTAGAAGCCTAGAAATGTATTTCTAAAAATGTAGTGACTTGTTTGAAAAATAGGCATGCCTTGATACTACGTGTGTTAGTATCTTGGGGTTTTATATGAAAAGGAGTTTTTTGAAAAGAATGTAAGTACGTAGTACTTTGGGTTAAATTCCCGGATTTTTATGTGAAACGAAAAGTGCCTTGAGTATATAAAAGGAAAGTCTAAATATTTTATGAACTTTCTTATGCTTGCTTGTGATAGCCTTGAGTGCAAGAATTATATGTTTACGCTGCCGTGACTCTCAGTTGGAGAATTAGGCTTCTTTTTAATTTACTTGGACGTCTGAAGCGACGGAGGCTTCACGGGTATGCTTCCATTGTGATTGATCTTGGACATGCTTATACGATGTGGGATTAGGGCACGACGAGGATGCGGGTTAGATTCCGTGATTGTTTTATTACTCCTGGACACGCTTATACGATGAGGATTCCGGCACGCGACTGCGGGTTAGATTCGGTTGTTTTATTACCCCATGGCCATGCTTATACGATGAGGGATTCAGGGGCCTGCGACCATGTTATATACGATTATTACTCCATGGACTAGCTCCCCATGAAGACATGTACATGAGATGAGGATTCCACGGGCATGTTATATACGATTATTACCCCATGGCCATGCTTATAGGATGAGGATTCCGGCACGACCGTGTTATGTACTATTACTCCATGGACTAGCTCCCGTGAAGACATGTACGAGATGAGGATTCCAATGGCGTGGTATATGATTATTACCCCATGGATTAGCTCTCCATGAAGTCATGTACAGAGATGAGGATTCCACGGGCATGAGATATATATATATATATATATATATATATATATGTGTTGTATCCGTACGCCGCAAATGAGTGGATGCCACGCGTCACGGTTATATATGTTACACTTACTACATTTGGATGATGGATTCCACGGGCAGGAGATATATATATGTATTTTATATGTGTACGCCGACAGTGAGGTGGGATGCCACGGGCGCGTCACATGATTATATTTTTACACTTATGGTTGTCGGCAGTGATGGGGGATTCCACGGGCACGCTTTGATATTTGTGGGCTTGAGACCCTTACTGGACTATGTGATGATATTTGAGGTCTTGTGTCCATAGCCCTGGTGTGACTATTGTTCATGTGTTGAAATAGTCTTTAAAAGCTAAAACTGACTTTCATTACTTTCACTTCGACAAGGCACAGTGTACTGTTATTTTGGTTATCATACATGTCTCCAGCTTTATATAGACTGTTATGATTTCATTCTGATATTTTGATTTCACATACTTGGTACATATTTACATCTTGACCTCGCCGGGCTGCGTTCATGCCGCAGGTTGAGTTACATAGCTTGTTGATCCGCACTCTTAGGATCACTGTTCAGTTCTTGGAAAACTCCATTTCTCCTGAGGCTTTGTCTGCTAGAACGGTTCCCTGAGGTTGTAGTTTTATGTACATTCAGGGGTATGGCGGGGCCCTGTCCCGTCACAGTTGTTATGTCAAAATTCTTAGAGGTCCGTAGTCATATCTTGTGGATTGGGTTGTGTAAAGAAAAAAAAAGAGGTAACTGCTTTTGGTTTTACGTAGTTTATGTATCCAGGAAGGTAGCCTTATCGACTAACCTGTTATTTATTTTTCCTGTTAACTTTATGTATGTTCCGCTGCTTATCTCTGATGTATACATGTTAGGGTGCCCAGGTGGGGCACCAGTCGCGGGCCCGGGGTCGGGTCGTGACATACAAGATGCCTCTATAAGGTCAGGGTTTTAGGGATATTATAGTTGGAAAAAATTGCATTGCGGACCCTAAAAACGTTTCAAATCGGCCCAGAATCGGAAAAACCCGCCTCGGCCCTGCAGGGTGACGCCGCGGCGCCAGAAGTCCTGAAGCAAAATCACCCTCGCAGTAGTTTGGGCGCCTCGGCCCTGCTGGCTGGCGCCGGCGACGTCCATTCTCGAATTTTATGATATTTTTTTGTCATTTTCTCGTCCGGACTTCGTCTGATTTCTTATATACTTCACGGGACTTCTTAGACTTCATTTATTGGCCTTTTCTTATGCAATTACACCTCAATTAAGCTCATTTCATCTTCTTTTTGTCATTTATCCATTTAGGATCATTGTGACTCAAAAGAAAGAAAAACGGCCCTAACACGATATTAATTTCAAAAAAAATAATAAAAATACTAACTAAAAATGACTCAAAAATGTCATGACCCGACCGGGGCATGGTGTGCCACTATCGGGGCACCGTCAGTACACATCGAGAGAATAGCAATGAACATACATAACACATAACTTATAAAAGGTAAACATCACTGGCCAGCCGATAAGACTGCCTTCCATAAAAACATAATTAATCGAAGTCTGACTTATTCTTACATTGAACCACAAACGTGACTCTGACACTCAGGAATAACAATCGTGGCGGGACAGGGCCCCGCCATACCCCCTGAATGTACGAAAGTCTATAACCTCAGGTAATCATACCAAAAAGACAAAGCCTCCGGAGAGATGGAGCTTTCCAAGAAATGAACAGTGATCCTAAGAGTGCGGATCGCCAGTTACGATCCCGACTGCGGCATGACGCACTTCCGGCGAGGTCGATAACAGTACCAAGTATGTGAAATCAAAATCAGTAATGAAATCATAATAGCATATATAAAGCGGGAGACATGTATGACGCGGCAAACTACGATACAACATATACGCACCGTATCAAGTCGGGACTCACGCCTCTAAGTCATCACTCAAATATAACCATAGGTCTCGTGCCCATAATATCAATCATGTCCGTGGAATTCCTTCCTCACGCTGGCGATCTATGATATAACAACACTAAGAGTACACATGAACACTAGATCCCACTGTGTCGTACGTGCGAGGCAAATGCGAAGGCATAGCTACCAGATCCACCTGCGTCCTCAACCGGCCAGGCAGAAATCGAAGTCGGCTACGATCCACCTGCGTACCAACAATACTATACGAATCACGGTGGCCGGCAAGTGCGATAGCCTCTACCAGATCCACCTGCGTCACGCATCGATCGGCCGCACGCAGCTACCCGCGATCCACCGCATCACACCACTTCGCCCAACCGGCCGGCAAGTACTGGCGACTACCGAGATCCACCTGCATCACGTCACGGCCGGCAAGTACGAGGGCTAACTACTAGATCCACCTGCGTGATGAGACCTCATGGAGAGCTAATCCATGGAATAATCATCGGCGGAAACGAACCCTCATCATGGCCGCATACCCGTGGAATCCTCCATCACTGACGGTACGCCCAAATAGACTCATAACTACATGCTTTTAATTCGAATTACAATACCATGCCTTTACATAAACCAAGACAATTACCTTGCCTTCTTTTCACATAAACCAAGAGAATTCTTATTTAAGCAAGTCAAAGCACTTATCATGGCACACATAGAATAATTCTCAATTAAACAAGTCAAAGTACTATGTACGTACATTCTTTTCGAAGCCTCTTTTTTATGTAAAATCCAAGATACTAACACCCGTAGTATCAAGGCGTGTCTATTTTTCAAAGTAAGCTACTACACCTTTAGAAAACTCATTTCAAAGCTTGAAACCAAGTAACTTCAATTTTTCACAATCTAGACAACTTATGCTCATTAATCAAAATAGACAACTTTCATAACCTTCCATAAAGTTATTATAACCAACTTCTCATAAAGCCGTTATAACTCCTTATAAACCATTTCGTTCTTTTACTAACCAAGAGACTTATACTTCAAACAAATTCATACAATTTTCAAAATACTTCAAGCCTTTTATCCTTTAGAAAACAAGTTTTTTACCTCAAAAATTTAAGTCTCTTATCTTTTAGAATAATTCAATACTCAATACTTTCACACCAAGTACTCTATACTTCATTATGTCAAGAAATCCTTGTCTACCTTATTTAGGATAAACCACTCCTTAAGAACAAGCGGGTTAACTTCTTAACCCAACCAACTTAGACATTTTCTTAAAACAAGTCAAGTATAACAAAAGGATTTACTTCATTCAAAACACGTACGTCTACCGTACTATATAGTTATAACTACTCATGCTCAAGAGATAAGAAAGTTTCCACATACCTCTTCGGTTAATCCACTTGCTAAGCTCAACTACCGCAAGTAATATAGCAACCTATAATAATCATGATACGTGTATTAACCTCTAGTTTCAATGTAGAATAATCTAAGTTCAAAGCCACTAAATTCTATGGAACATTGGGCAGCATTTCCTTTGTTTCTACATACTTTGCCACCCTTCTCAAGGCCGAATTCAACTTCCACATGCCACATTTAAGGCTCAACAATCCAAACATTTCAAAGGGGATTACACACTTAAACTTGGGTGTGTAAAATTCTGCCCCACAAGGTAAAACAACTAACTTAACAAGTCTAAGGTAGTTTTTAGGCTACAACATGCTCACATAATCTTCTTAACCAATTCTTTCATATCCAACCCATATTTCTTACATGCAATGAATCTAAGAGCATTATTTACTACTGCTAATCCCTTCTTCTCCACATGCAACACAATAACTAGCTACAAGAGAAGAAATGTTACCTTTAGAGATTTAGCCAAAATTATTCCAACAACTTTGCTAGCCTCCTTTCCAAGAACACCAACACAACAACTCCTACAAGCTAGCCACAAGCTTCCTTCTTGTCCTTAACTTTTCAGATTTTTCTTAGGCTTTGAATTCCCCTTAGAATTTTAGAGAGAAGTGAGAGCTAATTTAGAGAGAGAGAGAGAGGTTTGAAAGATGACCAAGTCTTCAAGACTTGGTCAATATAAAACATGCTGAAAAATTAGATGGGGGACACTTGTCACCCTCCATGGCCTTTTAAAGAGAAATCGGACTTTCCTAAGTTTTTCGCCCAAAATCCCGCCTCGGGCTGGCTGAAACCTCCAGCCTCTCTGAACTTAGGCTCGCGGCCTGCTGTCTGGCACCGCGGCGCTGCAACTTCAGCGACCCCTCGGTGCTTCGCGCGACGCATCCGCGCCAGCTGCGCTTTGCACGAAACGCATTTACGTCCGTCTGCGCGCGACCGAACTTGTAACTCCCATAACTTCCTCCTCCGAGGTCCTATCGATGAACGGTTGGTTGCGTTGGAAACTAGACTCAACGAACTACGCCCTAGGCCTTTGAAACACTTAGGAACTCTCAATGCACCAGGTCATAACCCGCCTCAAAGTTGACTAAAACCCATCCGGAACAATCCGTCAACCTATCTTTTGAAAATTTTAAGTCTTACTCCCTTTCGTACGCTCTCATGCGCATGACCTGAACTACGGGGTGTAACATTCTCCCCCCCTTAGAAACATTCGTCCCCGAATGTTCTTTTGGAGCCAATCTAATATTCCTCGGTACTTCCTCGTACTTTACACTAATGGAACCTTACTATGCCCCTTGTGACCCTAAGATATCGCACACGCTTAATCATTCCTCATAAGTTAAACAGAAAATGAACCCAAGATATGAACCATTACCACTTACTCCCGTTCATGGCCTAACAAAAGTGCCCGTTCGTAATTACTAACTGATTCTATCACATGTTCATAGTCTCAATATCCCTCGTTCATGATACTAAATCTTACAACAATCCCATCACTTACTCCACCCGGATCTCATCTGTACTATCCCCTTAAGCATACCACGTAGCTTAATTTACAAACATAGTCTCCCATTAGGTCTCTTAATTAAACTTCTTAAGGGTCCATTTATTTCTCAGACAACTCATCATCTCCTAATTATCTCAAATTAGTACGTACAACCTTGATGAGAGTTCATCAAACCACTCCATACCTTCCCGGTATCTAATTAGTCCTTATCAATCCTTGGTATTCCAATATCATTCTAGGCAACACGCGTCGACCTCATACATAATTCCGTATAGCTGCATGTCACAATACCCACTATGTTATATTCCTCGAAAAAGATCACTCGTAAAATCTTCCACTCACGATAGCCATGTAGCTAAGGTTCCTACGGTTATCAAAAATCCTAAGGCTCACAACTTCCATGTCCCCAAACTTACCCCTTCTACAAGCCAGGCGCTCTAAGTCACAATTTACATAAGATTACCCGCACATAATACTTAACATGTAACCATCTTATCACACCTACTAATCTTTAGAGAGTTAAGGATATACCTGTAACTATGGCTTCATTTTCCCCTTGACGTCCTAATCATGATCCTGCCCTGCACGGCGCATAGCAAAAGAAGGCGATGAACCAACCACTGATCCCGAAGGCTGAATCTCTACATTCGTGCTATCTCTGGTCGGACAGTTCCTCGCATAATGGCCCTGCTGGCCGCATGCATAACAATTACCCAAACTAGCACGACACTCCCCATAATGGGTGTTACCACATCGGCTACACCGAGGTAGAGGTGGCTTCCTCAGACTAACACCCCTACTCTCCCGAACCTTGGAGCCCTGTCCTGCTCCCGAATCTCCCGAATGTCACGAAGGCGTGGTGGAGTACTCGTCTTGGTGAGGCGCATAACTTCTTCTTTGAGGCGGTCGCCTCAGCGCCTGAGATCCTGCTGTCACAGCCTCTTGGTGGCTTTGAGTCAAGCCGACCCTCCCTTTCTCTGTCCTCTATCCTCTGCGCATATGCCTGCATCCTGGCGATATCCATACCTGGCTGAAGAGCCACTCCCAAGCACGCAGTAATCATATGACGATCTAGCCCCATCACATAGCGATGAACTGCATGCGCCGTATGTCTGATAGTGTCGCATACGGCCAAGAAGTCAAACTCAGTGTACTCTCTGATGGTTGGTGCGCGGTAAGATGCACACACTTTAAACGCAAGTGCACGTTATCGTGACAAGTAGTATAGTCTTAATAAGACCGAATATCGTCCACAAGGATTAGGGTTCAATTACCAACTATCTATTTTCTAGTATCTATTTGGTGAATTTATGATTGATTTGTTGTTTATAACTACGAATTATGCAAGCTATTTTAATATAAAGATTTACTTCAGTGGTGATGAGAATAGGGCTTCCATGTATCCTTACTATCCACTTATGCTACTTACTAATGCATTAACTTATGGTATTCTTCTTTAGGAGAAAGCAGGTTTACGAAATCGTTTTATACTCCCGTTAGGGTTATATAAACACTCAACCCCAGTATCACACCTTACCTACCTTTCGGTGATAAGGATAACTTTGTAGGAGGATTAAGAACAAAAACCTAGTTGACCGTCACACACAATGCGCAAAATTAGGGTTGTTAAGCCTCTCATCAACGCTACATAAATAATTGAGGTATTTTCATCCCCAATCCAAGAATGTCTACCAACTTACAGCATATTCACAGTCCCCCCTTTTCAGAATCTGATTAGAAATCATATAGTGATAATTAGTTGTCAATTAATTACCAAGAATTCAACTCAATTATTGGATAGATCTCACAATAAGAAAAATAACCATAAGCATGCATTAATTTATAACATAAGTTTCTAGCAATTCAACATGGAAAGCCCTATAAGAGAATTAGTTCCTAGCCATAAATATGACAAGAACTAATTCAAAGTTCATCATAAAAACTGAAATAAAGTAAAGAAAAGGAAAAGAAATTACTAAACTAATGGTATCCAATCTCCAAGCCAAAGTCTTGTGTTGTGCAGAAGGAACCCTTAAAAACCGCCTAGGGTTCTCCTTTTATAGTGAAACCGCCTCTCTTTTCCTTCAGCGTGGCCCGGCTTTTTCGTCAAAGACCTAATTTTTCAGCGTCGCGCGCACTGCGACAGCGCGGCGCGAAAGTTCTGCAATCCGTCGGTGTTTTGGCGCGCGGCCCGATATCTGGCATGCGAGGCGCCACGCTGTATCTTATGTAGCTCGCCGGATGTTTAGGCGCCGCGGCCTGCTTTCTTGCGAGGCGCGCGTGAGTCTTCGACCTCTCGGATAGTGGCGCCGCGGCCAGCAGTGCGAGGCCGCGTGCTGGTCTTGATTTTTCCCTCGTTCGCCACTTTCTCTATTTCCAGCTCTGACATCTCCTCTTTTGCCCTCTTTTTGCTCTCTTTCCGCCATTTGGCCATTTTAACCACTTTGACTCAAAAGAAAGAAAAATTATCCTAATACGACACTTATATGTGCAAAATGGGACAAAAGACTAACTAAAACTGACTCAAAAGGTGTATATAAAATACACCGATCAAATACCCCCAAACTTAACCTTTGCTCGCCCTCGAGCAAAGATAGAAAGAAATAAATAAAAGACTCAAAGAACAAAAAATAAAAAGACTCACTGTCATTGATCACTTTTCTTTGCATTAGTGTTAACTAGAAAAACATGAAGGTTAGCAAAATAATACGCAGGAACATATAGCATGAAATTTCAGACACTAAGCACGGCTAGATATTTCACAAACTCATATTCATCATGCTTAATGGAAGTCAATATACTAAATCATGCATGTAAATTCAAGAATTCCTATGGCATGCTTACTTGTTATTCTCCACTAATTCTGGATATGCATAAAAGAGATCTTCAAGACTTTAAGGGTTGTAATGTAGGCTTAGGTAGGGGTTGGTAAAAATAGGCATTTAGGCTCATTTTTGTGTACCATAAGCTCTTCAGCTTTTCAGTATTTCCTTTTTTTTTCTTTTTGTTCTTTTCTTCATTTCGATTCTATCTTTCCCCTCTTTTGTTTTGGGAGAGTGAAGTATATAATAATGACAAGCACCCCCAAACTTAGGCTTTTGCCTATTTCTTATTACTTTTGTATTGGGGTGCAACAGACTTATTCACTCTTTTTGTCTCTTTTTTTTAACACAATGTATTCCAATATTTCATATTTTCACTTATGGTACAATTTATGGGAATATAGGGTGTCAAAGAAGAAGTTTCAAATTTAGGCTCAATGGGGCTGACTAGGGATATTTTTAAAGTACGGGATAGAAAAGAATGGTGAGAATTGGCTATCAAAGAAATGCCTGAGTCATCTCCCTAACATGCATATCCTAACTATTTCGCCTCAAATAGCAAGCAATCATAGAACATAAGCATTTATCATTTAGTATGCATAATTCAAGCAAGAAACTCCAAATAGACAGATTCTGTTAGTTTTTGGCATATCTAACTTAGGTGTTTAGATAGTTGCTTCAGTTCCGTTACATTATTTTGTCTTCCTTCACTAGGTGTTTCTAGCAACTACAGCAATTATGATCTTTGACAGACAATTATGACTCAAAAAAAAAAAAAATTGGTGACTCAAAATAAACATAAAAACAATCAAAAAGACTTAAGTAAAACATAACATGACACATAAAGAAAACACCCCCAAACTTAACTCACACATTGTCCCCAATGTGTGCAAGACTCAAAGAAAAATACAAGAAATAAGACTTACAGACTTTGGCTAAAATGGTGGTGGTGGCGGTGGATAATGCATCGACCATTGGTTGAACAGGGAACTCAACTCTTCATCTTCTGAGTGCATTGTTCTTTGCTCACTTCTTGTTGCCGCATCGCAACTCCCGTTGTCCCTGTCTCAACTCATTTTGTCCTTGTAACAATGTGCGAAATGTTGCGTCATCATTCTGCAGTTCGAGCACTTGCTCCATCGCCGACTTGGAGGTTACTGCGTGGTTGGCGGTGGCTGGGTCTGCCTCATATTGAGCTCCCTATTTGTGCTCATCTTCATCCATGACGGCCTGCTGCTGCTGCTTCTGTGGTGGTTGTACTCTCGTCAGGCTCTTTGGGGGCTTGGGTCGGGAAAGAGTGCATTATCCCATGGACACGGCGGTTGGTTTTCTCATGAGTGTCGGTGGGTAGTTTTGGGACCGCTCATGTGACATAGCAGTGATAATCGAGCCATGTCCCAATCCGCTGTTGTTACCAACTGCTGATTTCCTCAATGCTCTGCACTATTTCTTTCCCCACATCAATCGACCCGCCATAATTCCATATATCGGTTTAATCACATCCTCCGCACTCTGGTGAAGTGCGTGGATGGAATCATCTGGCGCGATGAAATATAGTCAACCTTTGGCTACTTTGTTGAATTGCTTTGTTGATGCTCTTGACCCATTTCTTCCAATATCAAAAACGACTCGCCGTAGCTCGCGGTGTTTGCGGCGATATCCCGATTTATGTTGTCGGTGCTCTGACCATGTTCTAAAATGGATCCGATCACCAATTCCTCCTTCAACATCAACTGTTTTCAATTGTATATTGATATCTTCTGCTGTGACAGGCACATAGCGTCCCCTTACAAAGCATCCCCGTTCCACCTTCTCCGGAAAATTGGCAGAAAATTCACGCACCATTGGTGTGTTTCTTGGTGCTATCTTCTCTGGTTCACAAATTTTCCCACTCCCTTAACTCAATCATCGCCCGAATGGGCTCATAAACATCTTCTTCCCATATGACTCCTCTGGTGGTCCATTCCCCTACGGTATTATGGAGTGCAGTATCAAAGCTTTTGTATCTTTGGAAGGCTTCGTAGCTCACAAACCTATTTTCATCGTATTGTGGGGTTGGGGTGGATGTGGAGCCTCTTCTCTTCCTGGTGGCCATGGTTTAAAATAGTTTTATGGAGCTTTTCAATTTAGTGGCACAAATGTTTCCTACACAATTGACAACTAGCAGCGAACACAATACCCCCAAACTTCAACTTTTCTACCCAATACCCACACTCTTTTTCTACTCTCTTCTCCAAACTTCACAATCAACTTTTCAGTACCCAAACTACTTCAATTACAATACTCCTTCAAACTACTACCTCCTGTGACTTTAGTAAAGGACTCAAGAACAGAAAAGGATTACCTTTTTATGAGAAGATTCAAGCTTGTCCTTGTTTCAATTGGTGGTTTGAGGCTATGGAATGGAGCCTTGTTGGTTGAGATGGCTAAGTGTTTTTGGGAATTTAAGAGTTTAGGTTGTGGTTGGGTTGGATTTGTGGAGGATTTGTGGGCAAATTTCTAGAATTTCGTGGGTTTTTGGAGAGGGAAGGTTAGGTTTTTGAATATGGAATTGGTGAAAATCTGATTTTTGGGCGTTTTTAAGTTTCGATTCCGTTTGGCCTTGCCAGCTTTAGCGCATGGCGCCAATCTTCTGCGCTCGCCGGGACTTTCGCATGCCATTCTGTAGCTGGCTGCCAACAGCTTAAACTTGGCAACTTTTTCGAATTTGGCCACGCTTTCAGCGCTGTTCCGTTCTTTTGCGCCATGCTCTGCGCTTGTGCGCTACCCGCTTTTGCGAATTTACTTTTCTTTTTTTCGCCTTCAGTTTATTCCCCTGTACCTATCACTCACAGAACAAACACAAGACCCAAGACCGTGAGATTGTTCTAGACAAAATAAAATAAACTAAAAACAGAAATTAAAATAACATAATTGAAAACGTTGGGTTGCCTCCCAAGTAGAGCTGTCTTTAACGTCTTTTAGCCGGACGCAAGTTCTTTAGTCTTAATAACCTTGGGGTGGATTAAGCCCCCAACCTATCCATTTCCTCCACATTTGGCGTTTCGTTTTCTTTCTTCTTAGCATTATCGATGGGGAGTTCGTGAATACTTACCTCCTTTAGTGGCATTTCGACAAACCATGCGCTTTCTTGGGCTCATCGCTCTTTGGTTGACTTGTATTGGCTCGCATGGGGTTTGATGGTCTTGATTGCAAGCACACTCCTTGTTGGTGGCTCAATGACGTGTTTAAAAACTTTAAACACCATTTCTTCAGACTCCACCCTTAGTGTTAATTCTCCTCTGTCAACATCAATCAAAGCTCTCCCCGTTTCTAGGAATGGCCTCCCCAATATGATAGGGATTTCCGCATCTTCTTCCATATCAAGAATGAGGAAGTCTGCGGGGAAAGAATTATTTTCCTACTTTCACAATCACGTCCTCGATCTTGCCTCTTGGATGAACCACCGTCATCGGCTAGTTGCGGGCTTCTTGTGGTTGGTTTGGCTTCACCTGACTCGATCTTTTAAATCGATAGAGGCATTAGATTTATACTTGCCCACAAATCACATAGAGCTCATTGCAGTTACCCGCCATTGTGCAAGGTAGTGTAAAGCTCTCGGATCTTTTAGCTTTGGTGGCAACTTTTCTCGCAAGATAGCACTACACTCTTACATGAGTGCTACTATTTCAATTCTCGCCAGACTTCTTCTTTTTCCCCAAAATCTCCTTCATAAACTTGAAATAGGAGGGCATCCGCTCTAATGCTTCTATGAAAGATATGTTGATATGTAGCTTTCAATGTCTCTAAAAATTTGGAGAATTGTTTATCAACCGCCTTTATTTGTAGTCTCTCTGGGAAAGGGATCTTCTCTGTATACTCGCTGCAGTTTTCTCTCTTGTTGGGCTAGGCTCAATCACCTTCTTTTCTAACTCGCTTTCTTCTCAACTCTTTGGTGAGGTGTGCCGCTCAATCGCTCTTCCACTTCTCAACCGCATCGCTGACATCGCTCCTGATTTACCTCTGTATTGCTTGGCAATGTCCTCGTAACTTTCTTGTTTGCTGTTTTGCTAGTGACCCACTGTGTCTCAAGTTTACGAGCGAGGATCTAGCTTCATCATGAAGCTGCGTCAGGCGTTGGCAAGTCTTTATCCGTTGCTTCGGCTCATCGCTTTTCTTCTGAACCGGTCATTGAATCGCTGAGGTGTGGGGCTTGAATGAAGGGTTGCCGATTCGCTCTGCGATTCTGCATCGCCCCTATCACGGTCTGCGCCCGTAGTGCGGTCTGTTGCCTTTGGTATTGGTTCTGCTGATTACGTGCCGGATTCTGCGGTTCTGCCCTGGTCTCCTCTCCATGAGAAATTTGGGTGGTTCCTCCACCGGATTATAAGTGTTGGAGTAGGGGTTGTTCATTGCCTCGATAATTACCTATGGCCTGATACTCTGCCTGCTCCATGGGTATATTGTTGGGATCCGCTGAAGGACACCTATCAAATGTATATGGGCCACCACATATCTCACAGCTTTTAGGCATCTGCACGCATTCTTCGACATTGTATGTTCTTTGCAATGTTTAGCTAGAAGGGCCACTTGGGCATTCAAGCGATAAGCATCTATTTCGTGGACTCCCACGTTCTTCTCCCATTTTCGACCTCTCTTCCGTGACATGGTTGTTAGTGGCCATATCTTCTAATAACTCATGGCGTGGGTGCTGTTTTCCTCATGAATGCTCCACCCGCTGCATCTATGATGGTTACGGTTGTCTTGCTCGGCCGTTGTAGAAAATGTGGACCAAGTTCCACAACTCAACGCAATGGTGTGGGCACTTTCTCGTAGATCTTTGAACCTTTCCCAAGCTTCATATAAGGACTCTCCATCTGCTTGGTAGAAGTTGTTCAACTCCCCTCTTAGTTTTGCTGCTTTACACGGAGGAAAGAACTTGGCTAAGAATTTATGTGCCAGCTCGTGCCATGTGAAAATCGAATCGGCCGGCAGGGAATTCAACCATACTTTTGCTCTATCCACGGTGAGAAGGAAAGAGCCTCAATCTGACGGCATCATCGATGCGCCGTTATATCTAAAAGTTGCACATAGCTCAAGAAATTAGCTATGTGCGTATGTGAATCCTCCGATGGCGATCCTCCGATTGCAGTGTCTTTGTACCATGCTCAGAATCGCCGGTTTTATCTCGAAGTTGTTGGCTCCTATTGCAGGGAGCCTAATGCATGTTTGTGCTTCATTCACTCTTGGTAGCACATAGTCTCCCAAACTCCTTTCTGGCTGGATTTGGACTCTCTCTTCCACGTCTATGGGTGCTTGCCTAGGTATTCCTGGGTGGGGTTGATTCTCTCCTAACCCTTCTCCCATGCCGTTGTTGTTCTGACCGCCGTTCATCTCTAACAAGGTTGCAATCCGCTGATTCTTTCTGTTCTGTTTGCAGGTTTTCTCAATTTCTTGATTGAAAGGAACAAGAGTGTCTGCTCCTCTTCTCCTTCGCATAAACCGATTTCCTGAAATAGATCAAAAACAGACAACAAATCACGGCACCTCGAATTTTCAAAAGAAAAACGTAAAAATTAAAAATTAAAATAAAAACCAAATTAGAAATTAAAAATAGACAAATTTGATATTGAACTAATGCCTAATCCCCGGCAACGGCGCCAAAAACTTGGTGCGCGGTAAGATGCACACACTTTAAACGCAAGTGCACGTTATCGTGACAAGTAGTATAGTCTTAATAAGACCGAATATCGTCCACAAGGATTAGGGTTCAATTACCAACTATCTATTTTCTAGTATCTATTTGGTGAATTTATGATTGATTTGTTGTTTATAACTACGAATTATGCAAGCTATTTTAATATAAAGATTTACTTCAGTGGTGATGAGAATAGGGCTTCCATGTATCCTTACTATCCGCTTATGCTACTTACTAATGCATTAACTTATGGTATTCTTCTTTAGGAGAAAGCGGAGTTTCTGAAATCGCTTTATACTCCGTTAAGTTATATAAACACTCGACCCGATGATCGCACCTTACCTACCTTTCGGTGATAAGGATAACTTTATAGGAGGATTAAGAACAAAAACCTAGTTGACCGTCACGCACAATGCGCAAAATTAGGGTTGTTAAGCCTCTCATCAACGCTACATAAATAATTGAGGTATTTTCATCCCCAATCCAAGAATGTCTACCCAACTTACAGCATATTCACAATCCCCCCTTTTCAGAATCTGATTAGAAATCATATAGTGATAATTAGTTGTCAATTAATTACCAAGAATTCAACTCAATTATTGGATAGATCTCACAATAAGAAAAATAACCATAAGCATGCATTAATTTATAACATAAGTTTCTAGCAATTCAACATGGAAAGCCCTATAAGAGAATTAGTTCCTAGCCATAAATATGACAAGAACTAATTCAAAGTTCATCATAAAAACTGAAATAAAGTAAAGAAAAGGAAAAAAAATTACTAAACTAATGGTATCCAATCTCCAAGCCAAAGTCTTGTGTTGTGCAAGGGGAACCCTTAAAACCGCCTAGGGTTCTCCTTTTATAGCCGCAAACCGCCTCCTCTTTTCCTTGAGCTGGCCCATTTCGTCAAAAGACCTAATTTTTCGCGTCGTGCCGCGGCCTGTGACAGCGCCGAAAGTTCTGCAATCCGTCGGGTGTTTTGGTGCGCGGCCCGATATCTGGCATGCGAGCCGCGCGGCCACTGTATCTTCTGTAGCTCTCCGGATGTTTAGGCGTCGCGACCACGCTTTTGCATGCGAGGCGCGCGGTCTGAGTCTTCGACCTCTACGGATAGTGGCGCGCGCGCACAGCAGCTGCGAGGCGCGCATGGCCCTGGTCTTGATTTTTCCCTCGTTCGCCACTTTCTCTATTTCCAGCTCTGGCATCTCCTCTTTTGCCCTATTTTTGCTTTTTTTCCGCCATTTGGCCATTTTAACCACTTTGACTCAAAAGAAAGAAAAACTATCCTAATACGACACTTATATGTGCAAAATGGGACAAAAGACTAACTAAAACAGACTCAAAAGGTGTATATAAAATACACCGATCAATGGTCCACCCATTCTGCCTCAAGGTCAAGAATCTATCCACGCGGGCTCTCCTCAACTCAGGAGGCAAGAAGTGATCCAGGAAGGCCTCTGTGAACTCCTCCCAAACCGCTGGAAGAGCACCCTCCCCTCTAGACAATTCCCATGACTCAAACCAGTTCAACGCAATATCGCGTAACCGGTAAGAAGCTAACACAACGGACTCGTCTCAGAGGCCCTAGCACTGCGTGGTCGCGCACTGTCGAATAAACTCACGAGGATCCTCGCCGGACCTCAAACCATAGAACTCGGGTGGATTACAACTCGAAAGTCCGAATCCTTAAGCTATCGGCCAAGGGTTAGCATCGGCCGCAGCGGTCTTGCCGCTGCCACGATGCTAGTCAACAACCTGATCTGCTCTCCGTAATCTCTATACTCGGACCACGTGTGGGATGGAGGCTCGTCTGCGCGGTCTCGATGCTTGCCTCGAAATCTGAGGTGGCAACGGCGTGGAACTCGCGCCACTAAACATCATCTACGGTAGGGCCCGGGCTGTGCCTGCGTAACTCTGCGTCCAGCTAGCGGCACCTCGGTGCCTTGCCGCCGGGCGCGGTTGCCTTGCGTGGAGGCATAAGCGATACATAAAGGAAAACATCGGAGGAGGTTCAACCTATAACTTCGGCTATTGCACGATCTTAGAGTGAAAGAATGAAACCGATCCTAAATGTCCATGACCTCACGATTATAGATGTGGTGCACAACACACCGATAATCAAGACTCTACTGAACACGATGCGTAGACACTTTCCGAGGACTAATCGCTCACGATACCACTTTTGTCATGACCGAACTCGTGGCGCGGCGGTGCCCTATTGGGGCACCGCAGTCACACATCGAGAAGAATAGCGGCGAACATACATAACACATAACTTATAAAAGGTAAACATCGGCGGTAGATAAGGTTGCCTTCCAAAAACATACTTAATCGTAAGTACAACTTATTCTTACGGCCCAAACCACAAACGTGACTACTGACCTCAGGAATAACAAGCGTGGCGGGACGGGGCCCGCCATACCACTGAATGTACAAAAGTCTATAACCTCGGGAATCATACCAAAAAACAAAGCCTCGGGAGAGATGGAGCTTTCGAAATGAGCGGTGATCACAGAGTGCGGATCGACAAGTTACGTATCGGGCACTGCGGCGTGACGCGGCCCGAAGGAGGTCGATCTGGTACCAAGTATGTGGCGAAAATCAGAATGAAATCATAATAGCATATATAAAGCGGGAGACATGTATGACGGCGAACTACGATTACCAACATATACGCAACCGTATCAAGTCGGGGACTCACGCCTCTAAGTCATCACTCAAATATAACCATAGGTCTCATGCCCATAATATCAATCATGCGTGGAATTCCTTCCTCGGCTGCGGCGATCATGATATAACAACACTAAAGTACATGAACACTAGATCCACGTGTCATCAAAACCGTGCGAGGCAAATGCGAAGACATAGCTACGGATCCACCTGCATCCTTAACCGGGGCAAGTGCGAAAGCCGACTACGATCCACCCGTACCAACAATACTATACGAATCACGAAGGCGGGGGCAAGTGCGATAGCTCTGCAGATCCACCTGCGTCACGTATCGGCCAGAGCAATCTGTGAGCTAACCACGAATCCGCTGCATCACGCGCCCAACACGGCCAGGCAAATCTGGCCGACTACGGATCCACCTGCATCACGTCACGGCCGGCAAGTCGAGGGCTAACTACTAGATTCACCTGCGTGATGACCTCGTGGAAGCTAATCCATGGAATAATCATCAGCGAAAGCGAACCCTCATCGTGGCGTACCGTGGAATCCTCCATCACCGATGCGCCCAAATAGACTCATAACTACACGCTTTTAATTCGTGCAATACCATGCCTTTACATAAACCAAGACAATTACCATGCCTTCTTTTCACATAAACCAAGAGAATTCTTATTTAAGCAAGCCAAAGTACTTATCAAGGCACACATAGAATAATTCTCAATTAAACAAGCCAAAGTACTATGTACGTACATTCTTTTCGAAGCCTCCTTTTTATGTAAAATCCAAGATACTAACATCCGTAGTATCAAGGCGTGTCTATTTTTCAAAGTAAGTTACTACACCTTTAGAAAACTCATTTCAAAGCTTGAAACCATGTAACTTCAATTTTTCACAATCTAGACAACTTATGCTCATTAATCAAAATAGACAACTTTCATAACCTTCCATAAAGTTATTATAACCAACTTCCCATAAAGCCGTTATAACTCCTTATAAACCATTTCGTTCTTTTACTAACCAAGAGACTTATACTTCAAACAAATTCATACAATTTTCAAAATACTTCAAGCCTCTTATCCTTTAGAAAACAAGTTTTTTACCTCAAAAATTTAAGTCTCTTATCTTTTAGAATAATTCAATACTCAATACTTTCACACCAAGTACTCTATACTTCATTATGTCAAGAAATCCTTGTCTACCTTATTTAGGATAAACCACTCCTTAAGAACAAGCGGGTTAACTTCTTAACCCAACCAACTTAGACATTTTCTTAAAACAAGTCAAGTATAACAAAAGGATTTACTTCATTCAAAACACGTACGTCTACCGTACTATATAGTTATAACTACTCATGCTCAAGAGATAAGAAAGTTTCCACATACCTCTTCGGTTAATCCACTTGCTAAGCTCAACTACCGCAAGTAATATAGCAACCTATAATAATCATGATACGTGTATTAACCTCTAGTTTCAATGTAGAATAATCTAAGTTCAAAGCCACTAAATTCTATGGAAAATTGGGCAGCATTTCCTTTGTTTCTACATACTTTGCCACCCTTCTCAAGGCCGAATTCAACATCCACATGCCACATTTAAGGCTCAACAATCCAAACATTTCAAAGGGGATTACACACTTAAACTTGGGTGTGTAAAATTCTGCCCCACAAGGTAAAACAACTAACTTAACAAGTCTAAGGTAGTTTTTAGGCTACAACATGCTCACATAATCTTCTTAACCAATTCTTTCATATTCAACCCATATTTCTTACATGCAATGAATCTAAGAGCATTATTTACTACTACTAATCCCTTCTTCTCCACATGCAACACAATAACTAGCTACAAGAGAAGAAATGTTACCTTTAGAGATTTAGCCAAAATTATTCCAACAACTTTGCTAGTCTCCTTTCCAAGAACACCACCACAACAACTCCTACAAGCTAGCCACAAGCTTCCTTCTTGTCCTTAACTTTTCAGATTTTTCTTAGGCTTTGAATTCCCCTTGGAATTTTAGAGAGAAGTGAGAGCTAATTTAGAGAGAGAGAGAGGTTTGAAAGATGACCAAGTCTTCAAGACTTGGTCAATATAAACATGCAGAAAAATCAGATGGGGGACACTGGTCACCCTCCCATGGCCTTTTTAAAAGAGAAATCAGACTTTCCTAAGTTTTTCCGCCCAAAAATCCCGCCTCGGGCGCGGCTGAAACCTCGCACTCTGCGAACTTCGGCCGCGGCCTGCTATCTCTGGCGCCGCGCTGCAACTTCAGCGACCCCTCGGTACTTCCGCGCGACCCTGCATCCGCGCGGCCATTGCGCTTTGCACGAAACGCATTTACGTCTGCGCACTGAACTTGTAACTCCCATAACTTCCTACTCCGATGTCCTATCGATGAACGGTTGGTTGCGTTGGAAACTAGACTCAACGAACTACGCCCTAGGCCTTTGAAACACTTAGGAACTCTCAATGCACCGGGTCATAACCCGCCTCAAAGTTGACTAAAACCCATCCGGAACAATCCGTCAACCTATCTTTTGAAAATTTTAAGTCTTACTCCCTTTCGTACGCTCTCATGCGCATGACCTGAACTACGGGGTGTAACAAAAAAATATATATAAAATATGTCTAACACCTCCACTCACCTTTCCTCCATTGGGCAAATAACATCTTTAGTCCTTAAATTGTTAACTTATTTTGCTTATGTTCCTTGTATTATTTAGATTGAATATATTTTATCCAGCCAACGATTTAATACGGAGGCTTGACTAAGGCCAAATCTCAAGAGATTTTGGGAGAGGTTGGTGGCTATGGGGGCGTGTAGGAGCAATGAAGACGTTGATAGTATGTGCACTAGGACAACAGATTGCATCAGAGAAATAATTAAAGAGATGTTATGAATCTGAGGGGTAGTGTAGATGGCCATAAAGGGGAATGATGGTGGAATAGAGTGTAGGAATTTGTTGGGTGTAAAACACACAAGTAAGGCACAACGAAAGTTTAAAATTTTGAGTAAACTTACTTGCTCCAACAAACGTTTCTGGTATGATTATGCGATAATTATAATCTGCAAAGACAGGAAGAAAACTTACAGTTTAAGCTTTGTTAGTCTTTAATAAAGGAAACGCACGCGGTTTGAGAGAATTTTATTTCCTGAACTCTGAGTTCAGAAAGTGAAAAGTGAGAGCCTCTGAAATTATGGGTTAAGTGCCAAATATATAGTGGAGGAAACCCTAAACCAAATCAGATTTGGATCAGGCTTCAAGACCTGACCCAAATCAGATTTGAATCGAACTTCAGACGACCGAATCAAATTGCGATGGGCGATCAGTGGGCCCATTCTTTGTCTTGACTCTATTTATTTCTGCACGTTTTAGTTTTAATTAAATTCAAGATTTAATTTTGACTTAATTATATAATTTTCATCAAATAAAAATTATCCCATAATTTATTATTAAATAAAATATTTTGATTCTAAATCCGATATTTTACATTCTCTCAATATACCCTTAGACCGAAAAGACAATCGACTTAGTGTGACCCGTTAGGCCTTCACACATCAGCACTTGATCAAATCAAGGTTCACACGGAACTCCTAGACGGCGCCGATGACGGACCCAATATGTGAAGTACGTTTACAAGACTCAAGTAAACAGACCTCTATGTGAGATGATAAATTCATTTCATTCGCGACACACTCGATCAAGCTTAAGATTTGCCAAGTGTCTATTCAAATGGCTTGATCACTTTATCTCATCTATATTAGTCGACAACTAGACCATATCATAGATATGTCTCTTGCATTGGCCAATGACTTGGTCGACCTAACATCTCTGAGAAGCTGAGTGTTCTCTCGAAATTCCAATCGAGGAATGAATCCTATTATTGGCTCAATTACCACCTTCAATCTACTTCGTAATGCACCCAATACAAGCCGCGTCTCAACCTATAAGACATTTGAGCTTAGGACAGGATCAAAGTGCATTGCTCCGTAAACAAGGCGATATTGACCTCAAGTCTAAGGACCTCTATCTCCGCGTCGCGATAATACTCTAGACATGTATAACAAATAGTTTATCAGTAGGGTATGTCAATACTCCTCTAAGAGTATCCATGTGTCCATCACTAGCAACTATTGCTAGTAGTAAGTGAGATATACTACATTCTCTAAGAATGTGATGCAGACCACATGTCGACTTACAACATATCATTGATATCCCATTCTCAATGATCATCATTCTAGGCTATTTTTTTAAGAACTACATTCTATCATTAATATCTCACACTATCAATGACAATGTAAGTTCAAGGGATGCACATTAATGAATAATATAAATAATCAAATAATAATTCAATAATTGCAAATGTCAAGTACATATTAATTTTATTAATAATATGAATGTGTTCAAGTACATCTGCTCCTAAAATGATTGTTTCTAGGACATACATACTTTCAATCTCCCACTTGGCATAGAGCCAATCACCAATGTATCTAATGCCCATGTTTCGAAATGACCATTATGTTTGACTAAGCTTAATGGTTTAGTAAATGGGTCTGCTAGATTATTATCGGTGGGAATGTAGTCTATCTTTATTTCTTCTGTCTCCACCATCTCCCTGAGTATGTGATATTTCCTTGGTACATGCTTGTTTCTATTTGTTGATCTTGGTTCCTTAGCTTGCGCAATCGCACCAGTGTTGTCACAATAAATCGTTATTGCACATCTGGCACTTGGAATAACCCTTAGTTCCTTTAAGAACTCAGATATCGTAACAACTTCTTTATAAGCTTTCGATTAAGCAATGTACTCGGTTTAAGTTGTCGAATTAACAGTGTTGTCATACTAAGTGCACAGGCCACATCTGGCCTTGTACAGGTCATGGCATACATGATTGATCCTATAGCTGAAGCATATGGGATTCTCTTACGTGCGTTGAGTTACGCAGCGTGGAAGGACAATCCTTCATTGACAACTTGATGCCTTGACCCATAGGAAGATTCCCTTTCTTGGAATTTTCCATGAAGAAACGTTTTAGCACTTTGTCTATGTATACGGACTGTGACAGCCCCAACAATCTATTAGGTTTATCTTGTAGATTCTAATTCCAAGAATGTAGCAGGCTTCACCCAAGTCCTTCATCATGAAGGTTCTGGATAACCATTCTTTGACTGATTGCATGAGAGCATTATTGTCTCCCATTATCCATATGTCATCTACATATATAACAATGAAGACAATGCTCTCATTTGTGCGTTTACTATAAACGCACGGATCTTCCTTGCTTCTAACAAAGTCAAACGATTTGACTGCTTTGTCAAAACAAATGTTCCAACTCCTTGAGGCTTGCTTAAGTCTATAAATGGACTTTTGTAGTTTGCATACTGCTTTGGGTTGAGTCTTGGATGTAAAACCCTCTGGCTGTATCATATACACCTCCTCAATTAGATTACCATTGAGGAAGACAATTTTAACATCCATTTGTCAAATATCATAATCATAGTATGCAGCTATTGCAAGCAAAATCTGAATGACTTAATCTTTGCAACAGGCGAAAAGATTTCATCATAATCGACACCAGGTCATTGATTATAACCTTTAGCCACCAATCTTGCTTTATAAGTCTGTATTTTGCCATATGCATCAATCTTCTTCTTGAAGACCCATTTGCAACTCTTGGTTGATCGAATGTTCTAAATAATTCGATCTGCGTCCCTCGGCTGTCCTACACTGGGGCCCCAAGACAGCCTAGCAAGTCAACCCCGTTATGCGACTGCAATTATGCATCTAAGCGGGCTTAGCCTTCATCAAGCAAACACTGGGGTGTAAATACTTACGAAGATTTATCACCTACTACAACATTTATATGCATCTATGAAAGGGTCTGAGTCCTCGTAGACTTAGAGCAAATGCTGGGGCATAAATACTCATCTCGCCGAAAAGGATTTTGCACCACAATCAATTATACCGGACGACGCGTTCATTTTAAATGAGACTTGTATTAAATTTGGGGAACATTTTAATTCAGGGTTATGATCAAGATCAACTATTATATCATACACCATATGACATCCTATCATGCAATTTCTAAACACATTTAGATGGGAAACCATCAAACCCAATAGACATGATATAAGATGGTTTTAATCACATACTGGACGTCGTCTACCCAGACAATTATAGCGGTCATTGAAAGTAAACAATTACTGGGCGCCACCTACCCAGACAATAATTGCGGACTAACAAATCTTTGGCGCGCTACGGACATATATATGCGGACTCTATTCTAATTATTTAAATGACAATCAATTAAATAATTAAGAGAAACAATTAATTTATGCACAGATCATCAAATAATATGCTAAATAACAATAATTGTGAGTTAATTAATTTGTTTCAATTTAGAAAATATTTAAATTCAAAATTTAAACTCAATTTTCAATTTTCGGAATTTTCTGCTCATCCAAACAGTCCCTTAATAATTCAGGAATTAAAATTTAATTTTCAGGGATATTTCTGCAATTTTCAGAACCTTAAAATATTTACAGATTTACCCAGGGACCAAATCAGCTTTTCTGAAATTTACATATTGACCCAGGGACTGAATCTGCTGATTTTAAAAACTTTTAAAATTCCAGAAAATATCTCAGGGATTAATTTGTAATTTTCAGAACTTAAAATATTTTCAGATTTGTTTAAGGACCAATCATCAATTTTAAAACCCTTATTTTAATTGCAAAAAGGTCCTCAAACTATTTTAAATTTTCAAAACCAATTCCAACCCAAATCAAATTTGGGATTCGGTTCGGTAGTGTGGAATTAAAACCCACCAAACGATGGCACACATCAGGACGAACTCACCGGTGGTTTTCACCACCGATTTGGTGGCCCACGGTGGCCGGAATTGGTGCCGCCGCCAGCGGTTTCTAAAACTGTCGGTGGTGCTTCTTTTCCGGTCATCGTTGTCGAGCAACACTACCACCATTAGATTCCTCTCGTCGAGACGAACACGATGGTATTATTACTTAATGATTTCGTCGCCCGTGGTGGCCGGAAACAGTCCCGCCGTCGGCGGTTTCCGACGACTTTTTCCGGCGTCTTCATCGCGTTCCGCCACCTCTCAACACCTTTATCGACCATCTTAAGAAGTGGATTTCTCGATAATAGTGGAGACGGTGTTAGTACACGTCGAGTCGCCAAAAATTTCAGACGCCATCGCTCACGCGGAACAATGGCCAGCGACACTTTGTTCACGTCGGAACGATGTGATCTTATTCACTCGATTTTTTTATAAATTCTGAAAATCAGTTTAAATCAAAACAATTAATTATCCCACATATCGTTATTAAAGATTATCGTATAATCATTAAACCAACATGGCTCTGATACCAGTGTAGGAATTTGTTGGGTGTAAAACACACAAGTAAGACACAGCAGAAGTTTAAAATTTTGAGTAAACTTACTTGCTCCAACAAACGTTTCTGGTATGATTATGCGATAATTATAATCTGCAAAGACAGGAAGAAAACTTACAGTTTAAGCTTTGTTAGTCTTTACTAAAGGGAGCGCACGCGATTGTCAATCCGGGTGCAAGTCTTGCTTCGGTATATTCCTTTGCCCAAGAAAGTTAGGAAATCTTGGCAGAAGTTTGAGAGAATTTTATTTCGTGAACTCTGAGTTCAGAAAGTGAAAAGTGAGAGCCTCTGAAATTATGGGTTAAGTGCGAATATAGTGGAGAGGAAACCCAAATCGATTTGGATCGGGCTTGAGGCGACCCGAATCCAATTGCGATGGGCGGTCGAATCGCCCACTATCGCTTGACTCTCTATTTATTTTCTGCACGTTTTAGTTCTAATTAAATCCAAGATTTAATTTTGACTTAATTATATAATTTTCATCAAATGAAAATTATCCTATAATTTATTATTAAATAAAATATCTTGATTCTAAATCCGATATTTTACATTCTCTCAATATACCCTTAGACCGAAAAGACAATCGACTTAGTGTGACCGCTAGGCCTTCACACATCGGACTTGATCAAATCAAGGTTCACGAGAACTCTGAGGCGGCGTGGACCCGATATGTGAATGCGTTCTGAGACTCAAGTAAATGCACCTCATGTGAGATGATAAATTCCTTTCATTCGCGACACACTCGATCAAACTTAAGATTTGCCAAGTGTTTATCCAAATGGCTTGATCACTTTATCTCATCTATATTAGTCGACAACTAGACCATATCCTAGATATGTCTCTTGCATTGGCTAATGACTTGGTCGACCTACCATCTCTGAGAAGCTGAGTGTTCTCTCGAAATTCCAATCGAGGAATGAATTCTATTCTTGGCTCAATTACCACCCTCAATCTACTTCGTAATGCACCCAATACAAGCCGCGTCTCAACCTATAAGGCATTTGAGCTTAGGACAGGATCAAAGTGCATTGCTCCGTAAACAAGGCGATATTGACCTCAAGTCTAAGGACCTCTATCTCGCGTCGCGATAATACTCTGCATGTATAACAAATAGTTTATCAGCAGGGTATGTCAATACTCCTCTAAGAGTATCCATGTGTCCATCACTAGCAACTATTGCTAGTAGTAAGTGAGATATACTACATTCTCTAAGAATGTGATGCAGACCACATGTCGACTTACAACATATCATTGCTATCCCATTCTCAATTTGATCATCAGTCTAGGCTATTTAAGAACTACATTCTATCATTAATATCTCACACTATCAATGACAATGTAAGTTCAAGGGATGCACATTAATGAATAATATAAACAATCAAATAATAATTCAATAATTGCAAATGTCAAGTACATATTAATCTTATTAATAATATGAATGTGTTCAAGTACATCTGCTCCTAAAATGATTGTTTCTAGGACATACATACTTTCATAGAGATGTTCAAGGAAAAGTGAATTCAAGAAAGTTGCTTATACGATATTAATGGAAAGCTTAGAGGAGGAAGACAAATGGAAGAACTAGAGTAAGTATAAGACGAAGAAAAAGGAAGCGAAGCTAACGGTTATTGTAGCTAAAACGACAGTTTTTCCACATTTGTACGAAGAGTTGTCAATGGCCAATCCTAGACGGGTTACCCCACACAGACTTTGAAATTTGACAAGTCAGATCGTGATGGCTTGTCATTTTAATGAGCCTTAAAACAGTCAGCCTAACCCAACCTTACGTGGGCTGGGGCTTGAGGTGGGTCAACCCACTTTTTTTTAATAAAAGTATATTTTTATAATATATTAAAGTTAAAGTCTAATCTAAAAATTCTAACATAAATATCTACAAGATAATTTTACATGATTTTGTTACTTGCTAATCAAGCATCTAATTCACAGTAAAATAATCTCAACAATACTTATAAATACTATTTTTCAATGTTTTATTGCTAATATGCTCATTATGTAGGGAATATTTGTATTGATTTGCTGGTTTCAGTACAATTTAAGCTGCATATGGTGTTTTCTTATTGATTTTGTTGGTCTTAATACAAGTTTGGTGGTTTTTAAAATTAAATTTTGCCTTCAAGTAAAAATTTGATTGTATGACATTAATCTGAAATCTTTAACACTACAAAAAGCTTATGCAAAACTAAATAATTTTGGACATTATTAACATATTAATAACTAATGTCATTTGAGATATTAGTAAATAAATTTAACATTTAATGATCAATAACAATACAACTAAGTATTTTTAGTACTCCATTTTTATTATATATTTTTAATTAAATATTTTTTTATTTGGCCCACACGCTGGCCTAGCCCAGCCTTGCTCGAGCATCACGAGATAATAGGCTTATTCGGGCAATTTTTTGCACGAAATTCATATGTGCTGGTCTATAAAACCAGAGATTCGGATTCGAACCTCAACTCAGTAAAAAAAATGCAAGACAAAAGTTATGCCTCAAGGCATAACTTATGTAAGTCTGGGTTTGAACCCAAGATCAGTAAAAAAATAATACTTTCGCAAGATAAAGGTTTCACAAACTTAAGGCATATTTTTTGTATTCTAAATTATGCCTTAAGGTATAACTTTGTATTCTAAGTTATGTCTTAAAGCAAAAGTTATGTCTTAAATTTTATCCGAATAAGCATATTTTACTATGAAATCTTGCGAAAATCTTTTTTTTACTCTGTTAGGGTTCAAACCCAGAATCTGAGGGACATTTTCGATCATTTTTTAGGCGAATGAAAAAAATTAAAAGCTACAAATTTGAGGGGTAAAATTAAAGACCACCCCAAAATAGGGCAATCGTGTGAATTGTCCTTATTCGAGCAGAACTAAAAAGTCTTGTTCGTACGGGCTCCAAAAATCTTAACCAACCCTATCAAAATACGTATTGGGCTGATCCGGCCCAACATACTAAGGGTCTGTTTGGCCAAACTTCTAGAAAAGTGTTTCTGTTTCTCAGAAGCAGTTCTGCAGAAACTGTTTCTAAAGAAATTGTTAGGGTGTTTGGTCAATAATTGTAGAAGTAGTTCTGAGAAAGCAAGCAGTTTCTGTTTGGCTAATTTTCTGTGAAAGCTTTTAAAGAAAGCATTACTTTTATTAAAAAAAATAAAAAAATATAAATTTTTTTCTTACCCGCCCTACCCACACCCCCACCCCACTCCCCTACCCCATCTTCAAATTTCTATTTCATATTTTTTGTTACTTTTATAAAAAAAAATGAATTTTTGTCTTACCCCACCCCATCCCCCGCCCCCTACCCACACCCTATCCCCCACCCCATCCTATCCTCAAATTTCTATTTCATATTTTTTGTTACTTTTATAAAAAAAAATGAATTTTTGTCTTACCCCACCCCATTGGCCTACCCCATCCTCAAATTTTTATTTCATATTTTTTTGTTACTTTTATAAAAAAAATGAATTTTTGTCTTACCCCCCTACCCCCCCCCCACACCATTGTCCTACCCCATCCTCAAATTTCTATTTCATATTTTTTGTTACTTTTATAAAAAAAATGAACTTTTGTCTTACCCACCCTACCACCTCCATTGGCCTACCCCATCCTCAAATTCTATTTCATATTTTTTGTTACTTTTATTTTAAAAAATGAATTTTTGTCTTAGCCGCCTATCTACCCCCCTCCCCCACCCTATCTATCCCATCCTACCCCATTCTCGAATTTCTCATTTATATGATGATATTATATTAGATTAAAATGAATTTTGTGAAATGAGACGGTAAATAGGTTCAAAAAAATATTTTAATGGGCAAAAAGTGTTTCTCCAGAAGCATCAATTTGATGTTTCTGCTTCTCTTTCCATCTAGAAACACTTTTTAGCTTCTGAAAAAAATATTCCTACTTCTAGAAATGATTTGTTTGGCCAAAAAAGTATTTCTGCGGAGAGCTTGGCCAAACAGGGGGTAAGTCCATAACGGCTCTTCATGATGTATGTATAAACAAATATCTCACGTTAAAGGCGTTAGGCGATTCTTTTTTTGTTTAAAAAATACAGAACGTGTTTTACCTCGCTATGCGAACTTAGATTCAAAATTCTCTCTCATTTATGCTTGTCCATTTCAGTGCTTTAGATGCCCATTATTCATAATAAAGTTACTTATCCAAAATTAGTTTATAAATTTAAGTTCATGAAGTGCAAAATTTTTACTGTAAAACTAGACAAGTAAGAATATGATTTCTTTTTTCACGACAAAGCATCAGATGTTGTAGTAGTCGTTTGGCCATGTGTTTTCAAACTATGATTTTATAATTTGATTTTAAATTACGTTTGTTTATGTAATTTAGACATAACTTGAACTTCAACTTCATGTCATGATTTGAAATCCCAAATCATCCAAAAAGGTGTGATTTGGGATTTCAAATCATGATTTCAAATTTTTTAAAATATAAAACTTGACCCATAAATTTATATTTTGTAAAAATAGATTCATAAATTAGTAGATATATATCAATTGATCGATTTTATATTGTATTGGATATTATTGTCCAATACATAATTTATATTGTATATATATACAAAGGTATGACTATGTCATGACTTAAAAGTGTAAAACTGAAGACTATCCATTTGCGGGAATACCAAAGGAGTTATGAAATATTCACGAAAAATGAACATGATGATACTTTTGCTAATGATATTGACCAACAATCGGCTCAAAGTAACAATGTAGCTTCATCTTCTCGGTCATCTGGTCGGAATATGCATGCTCGGCGTGAAGAGATTATCCATACCTTGTGGAAAGATTATATTAAAGAGTAGTTACACTACTATTCATGTTCAATTTTCCTTTTATTGAAGTAAAATTTGATAAATTAATGTTGTATTTTTTAGAAAGGCCTTCGAGCCGCGTATTAATTTTATTATTAACTATAACTTGCTCATTTGGTAAGATTACATAAGAATTAGAAAAGTTTTAATAATTTTCACAACTTGTAAAATTTTTATGTCAACGAAAAAAGATACCACTTAAAAAACTCAAATTTCATGTCCAAACAAAACTTCAACTTCAAATCATATAATTTCAAACATAAGGCTCCTTATTCTCTAGTCATGAAGATAGAGAAGCATGTGCAATGATAAGGTGCTCTCTCTGTCCTTCAAATTAAGAATCTTATTCCCCACAGCTCATTAAACCTCATTGAAATGTTAAAGAACGGAGTGGAACTACGAAAAGGACAATCAGAAAGATAATGAGGGCATTTTGACACCTCCTAAATCCCTATCTGTTTTATCTCCATGATCATTTGTCCTTTATCATATAAATATGTTTTTTCAATATAAAAGAATTTTAATGAAATTTAAGTCATTTTAATATCTTTATCATATAATATCAATTGTTATTATTATTTTTAATACTTATATTTATATAGGAGTATAAAGTAATTTATATATAAATTCAGTTTATCATAAAGTATTTTTCAACATTAATACTTATTACACAACTAATTTTGATCTCCATGGGCAGCGTCTGCTTCGGCTCAAAGCGAATAGGCTGGCAATCTTAAAGCGAAGGAGAATTCTTTAACTGTTCGGTGCTCTCGAGGGGGTGGGGTCCTGGAGTGAACTACTCATTGCTGTGTTGGTCGGTTGTTAACCGATTGGTCGTAGGTTCGAATCCTACTTGGGGAGATTTGATTGATTCTGAATTAAAGAATTCAGAATAAAGGGGCTCGATTTGCCCGTTAAGAGTAGGTAACTCGTTCCCTGTCTTTGTTTCTATTGCATTCTATCTCATCGTATCACATTCTGTTCTGCGAACTAAGTCAAATGAACTCTATATTATTATTATTATTATTAATATTATTTCTATTATTATTTTTCCTCAGAATTTATAAAAATGATAAACGATCTGAGACGTATGTGGGACTCAACACGATAGTATAAGGTGAGAGGCTAACATCACGTAAATTATGACTTTATGAGTGAGTTAATTCTGGTATTATGATTAAAAAAAATAAAAAATAGCCGAAAATATCCTAACATATTGAATTTGGCTTGAATATACTCCCATTCCAACCTACTTAGACCAAAAATATCCTAAATATTATTTTTTGACTTAATAATTTCTCTAACCTATTAATTTTGACTCAAAATTACCCTCCTTCCGCCTATTGAATCAAAATTAATCTCAACATTATATTTGGCTTTAAAATATTCTTAACCTATTAAATTTGACTAAAAATACCTTACTTTAACTATTGAACGAAAAATACCCTCAATTATACCCTACTACCAAAACCTATATTATACTACTTGTATTTTTATTTTTAGTAATAACATCTATTGATAAAAATATATTAATTTAATGATTATTATTATTTCGTTGTAATAATTTCAATGAAACTATTTTACCACCCAAACACCCCTTACAAAAATAATCAAATTTGTATCAAAGGTAATGCAATTAATTAACTGAGAAATTGGAGAAAGGGCCGAGTGTTGACCTTCAGCGTATCCATCCATGGCGGTTCATGCAAATTACAATATAGAGATTAATGAGTACAGGCGTCTCACTAGCGTTGGCCCAACAATTGAACACCACACAGCCTTTGTCATCATTTGTGTACACTTTTAATCAACTGTTGATAGCTGCACGTATACATAGGGTACCGTTGAGTTATGTGAATTTGATATAATAAAATTTGGAACTCGAATATCTAGCTAGATCAATAATCTTTCCTATGTTGCTCTGTACGTAAAACTATGTCAATCACTTATGAATAGGGTTTTATATTAGGTGGATGGTAGAGCCTTCTTGAGTGAGAAATCTATCTGCCTTGTTTAACACACCTTTAGTTTCTACCTGCTATTCTTTTAATGTGTTTGAGCTTTACCAACCATTCTCACATATAAACATTATTGTTTTGAAGAAAAAATGGAAGCTTAGTCTCTGTAATCTCTCGCTGAATGTCGATTGAAATGTTGTCTAACATTTCGGGTGACATTTATTTATGATATATCACTGACTGTTGATTGTTGTTGTACTGTGAATTGGTCACACAAGTATGATCATTCAATAAGAACATGTTCTTAATGTGATATTGTTTTCTGCGATACTTTTTTTTATCATAAAAAGGGAGTATCAAAATAAGACAAAACATTTACAATAATTATGTGACAACTATGAAAAATGAGCAAAGCCCTTGAAAAGATATCGTTCTTATTCTATAGGAGTATTGAGTGCTTCAAAAGACATTGAAAATACCTTAACAAGTATTTTTCATTTTTGACACGATAAAATATATTTTTATGTGTTGTATGCTTTGATTGAGGACACAATTCATAAAATACTTATAAAAACGTGTCTTGATTTGTTGCCATAATAGAAAGTTCTTGTGGGATCGTAATATTTGTGTTGTCCAAAATGTTGCCAACATTGTTGCTGATATTTTCAGAATGTGATATTCATTGGGATATTGTTGTTAACTGATTTCAGAAATATCAGTTTCCCCCTATTTTTATGCCTTGTTTTAATATAAATTTCAAACTTTAAAATGATAAGATTGAATTTCTATCGTGATTGTTTATCCTTTTATCCCAATTTTTTAGGTTTAAGTTATTAGACAAATTTAAAACACCTAAAACTAAGGAAATGATGTTACTTAAAAAGGTTTGCCATGTATATATTCCTCTCGTTTGCTTTTTTTTTTCTCATTTCCGTTTTCCCTAAATAAATTTTAAAAAAAAATCATACCTCTGTTATAATCCTTTCTACTCGATGGAATCATCACCATTCCAAACTTCATTCTCAATCTCAAACCCTAAATCCCCAAAACCTTCTCCAAAATACTCACCCATGGAAACCTCTCCAATGTCAACACCTATATCAGCCAACAAAATAATCCTACCAACACTTTTATGAGTACAAGCCCTCCTATGAACTTTGAATCGTCTAAGCATACTGAACCACAAAAACCCTGTCACTCATCGTTTTAGCCGTCCACAAAGGACTAATCCAGAGCTATAGTGTTTAAAGGTTTAGATGAACCTTTAGACATTAGCTACCCAGGTGATGACAAAAATCTAATAGATGTTGATGAAACATCTGATTTATCGGCCTTGGATAAAAGACTAAGATTCTCCACCTTCCCTACTCGTCGATCGAGTAAAATGTTTGAGAGAACAGTTCGTGAAGATCCGAGCAACAAAAGGTCCAGATTTAATACATTTATACCTGCTTGCTCAAACAGTGACAGTAACGACACACACTTTGTGCTCTCAATTGAAGAGAGTGAAGAAGAACCAATTACTTCTGTACCACAAAATGTGTCTCAAGAAATGAGAAAGTTCCTGATGAAACTCCACAACATCTCAGGAAATATTTCAGTCAACATCAAAAGAGACACAAACAACAATATCCTCCAGCAAAACCGAATCTGATTCAGATCTTAAGGTATGTATCTACTCAAAAAAATTCTATTCTAAAACTAATTCTGATAATTGGGACTGGTACACGAATAGAGTTATTAGGTCTGAAAAAGTATTAAATATTGCCTCCAGTTCAGAATATGATTTGGTAGAGTTCTTCAAAGAAAGACAACTTCTAGGATCTGATATTGAGAAAAGACTGTGTGTTGATAAAATAGTCAGGTTGTTTTATATTCTAATTTGAGTTCTGTTATAGAGGATACCTCTTCGAAGAAATTTGGGAAGGTATATCTCTATAATAGAGTATATTAGTTCAAATTTACTGTTATAAACCAATGTATGAGATTAAATGTTGAGGCGAATATTAGAGAAACCTACACTGTGGTGGACAATAGATATAAAGTAATTGAGCACCTCACTGAAGGTATAATGCATACATGGATATCTAGATGTCCATCCTCTAAATTAACAACCCTGTTTTTCAGCCTTCACAAAATTGCTATACACAATTGGCTTCCTTCAATGAATGAGTCAATTATAACTATAGAACAAACCACCCTGTTGTATAAAATTGAAAAGGGGTTGAGGGTTGATCTGGGCAAAATGATTTTCCATCAAGTTGCTAACTTGATACAAAAAGAATCAACATCAATCCTCTCTTATCCCTCTCTGATATACAAAGTTTCAACTACCCAAGGTCTTAAGCCTAAGAGAGAGGACACGTTAGGGAAGACTCATGAACTGTACACAATAAACAAAGCAGTTTTGAAGAGTAGAGATAGAGCCATTGTTATACCTTGGAAAATGGAAGGAAATAGTGCATATATTGACAGTAATGTCACCAACATTCTTGGAAACACTGGTCCAATACAGTCTCCACTGTCTAATGAGAGAGGACACGTTAGGGAAGGCTCCTGAACTGTACACAGTAAACAAATCAGTTTTGAAGAGTAGAGATAGAGTCATTGATCTACCTTAGAAAATGGAAGGAAATAGTGCAAATATTGATAGGAATGTCACCAACATTCTTGGCAACACTGGTCCAATGCAGTCTCTAATGTATACTGAATGGCTTGTGAATCAAATTGCAAAGATAAACCAACAAATCTCTGAGGTTGATGTTGTGAGGAATGTTGTGATTCAATCCAGAGACCATTTCATGTTGCTGCTTTCTTCACAAAAAATGGGAGAAGATGTTGATGCTAAAGCCGAAGAAAGTGCTAATACAGGGAGAGCTGAGGAAGAAGGCTAGAGACTAATGTTCTGTGCAGAGAAATCATTATGCAAGAGTAGAAAGCTGGTGAAATCTGTTGTTGTATGATGAGCTAGGACGAGCTGTTGCTACTGCTTGATATTATATGAGGGTCGTGAATATTGCTCATTCTGAGCAGTTAATTGTTTTACATGATGGATATTGATTTTATGTGGACAATGGAATATTTCTTTTTATGGTCTGTATATAAATTCATATAAGTATATGATATGTATATATGTTCTAACATCTTTCTTCTTTTCTAATCATATGAATCAGTACACACATGGTTACTTGAATGCCATCACAGGTTAAGGGGGAGCATAACATTGATATTATTGATTACAAATGTCGGACAAACATTTGTTTCAATATCCTAAGTCAGTTTAGATTTGTAATGTGTTTCGTGAAGAAAGACAAATAGGGGGAGATTGTTATGTTAGGTTTGGTGTTGTAACATTTGACCTAACATATCTTCTGAAGTACTGATTTGAATGCATAAAAATGTTGAAACAAATGTCACAACATTCCAACATTCATTAGAACAATTTTGCATGACTTCACGCTAAACAGTAATATTTTACTGTGAGGTAAAAACGACATAGACGTGGTGAATTGAAATTGTGTAAAATATGGGAGAAAGAGTCAAAGCTTGGGAAAGAAGTTGAGTAAGGAACAAGTAAAAGTTGTTGAGATTTTCACTCCTTAATCATCTACCACAAACTACCCATATTTTCATCAACCTCCACAACCGATCGATGAGCCTTTTAAAGGAAAATCTTTGTCATAAATAGAGAGGCCACAACAGTGTATTGATATTCGGATTCAGAAAGTAAAAACACCAAGAGAGCTCTCGGGATTTCATCTCAAAAATCTGGATCACCAGTGTTGCCTGAGTGTGTTGACAACATTCTGTCCAACATTACAATTGATATTTAGATTGTAGATTAGTTTTGTATGGAGTGATTGTAATGAGTGGTTGTATATGTCTACTTAGTTAGATTTTTCAGGCAGAGGTCATCTGCAACTTCATCTTTAATTCCTTTACGTTGTATCTTGTATCTTGTAAATTTGTAAAAAAAGGAATTTGCGTATTTGTATATAATATATATACAATACATTTGATCATTGACCATTATGAATTATATCAATACATAACTTATGAAAATTAAATATTTGTGTTCTTTAATTTTTCTCTGCATTTTACTCTTAAAGGTTTTCTGTTTTATCAAGTGTTGTCACCGGTGTCGGAAGACATTATCACCGACATTCGGAAACTGTACTTGTAGTCGATTGAATTTTGTTCATCTTATTTTTATTTTGATCCGTTTCTCCCCTTCAAATAATAATTCATCAAAAAGGTTACCGACGAACCAATGGATTCAGTCGGAAATTAGCCGTTTTAGTTGTTAACTGAATACTTAATAACTTGACTCTAGTTGTAATAACTTAATTAGTTAGGCATCTTAAATTTGTATCCAGGTGGCTAAACAATTTTTCACCCATTTAGTCGTCGTCAGTGTATACTCAATATATAATGTATACATACTAATTATATAGTGATTATACTAGCTAAATTTGTAAAAATAGAATAAAAATATACATGAGTACTTATTTTTTTGTTGTGAGTTTTGTTGTGCCTTTATCTAGTGTAAAAGTCCCGCAATAATAACTTATTCACCATCCAAGATTTAATAATCACAAATGAAATGTATAATTCGCACCATGATATATACATTAATTCGCTGAACGAGCATATTTCCATGTACATTGCCAACCCATGGAATAATTCAGGATTCTTAGTTATATGTTCTTTAAATCAGAAAAAAACATTTTAAAATCCCAAGCTGCTTCTACAAAACCTTCGAGTTAATGTAAAAAAAGAAAGTTAAGAAGAGCTAAAAGCTTCTCTCACTACTAGAAATTTACAAATTTTCCACAAACATTCTTTCTGAAAGACATAATCTGAAATCTTCCATGAAAATTCATAGGAAATAGTTTTTGTAGAATTGTATTAATCTCGATTAGAGAGTTTCTGATTAATAGAAATATATATAGTGTGTATAATGTGGAATCATAATACAATAAAGATCCTATATCTATCATAATTATACAACACTAAATATTACAAAATATATGGAGCATATTTCATAATATACGTTAATACACCCCCTCAGTCGGAGCGGGAGGAGGCCGAACGCTAAGACTGGATCTGAAGTCGAGGAATAACTGTCTAGGAAGGCCTTTCGTGAAGATATCTGCATACTAATACGAAGACGATACATGCAACACCTTAACATGACCGAGAACAACCTTCTCACAAATAAAGTGGATATTCATCTCAATATACTTGGTTCGCTGATGCTGAACCGGATTATGAGATAAATATATGGCGGATATGTTATCACAGTAAACCAAAAACGCCTTACGCAAGGGACACTGAAGCTCCAAAAGAAGGTTTCGGAGCCAACAGATTTCAGCAACAACATTTGCAACGCCTTCCCAATCAGCATCCATATATGATAACAATCTGATCGGTGTTGAGGGGTATAGATGCAATCCATAATCAAGTGTGCCCTTAACATATCGAATGATACGTTTAAGAGCAGTAAAATGAGGCTCCCTGGGGGAATGCATGAATAAGCACATCTGCTGAACAACATAAGTAATATCAAGCATGGTGAAAGTAAGATATTGAAGTGCACCTGTAAGACTCCTATAAAGAGTGGGATCGGATATTGAATCACCATCAACATCACTAATCTTTGATTAAGAATCAATCGGAGTGTACATGATCTTGCAATTTACCATTTAGCCATGTATATTATCTCATCTGCATACTTGCGCTGACACAAAAATATAGTATCGGTAGATCTAGTAATTGATATCCTAAAAAAATAACTCAATTTCTCAAAGTCAGTCATAGAAAATTCAGTTTTAAGCAATGCAATGATCTCATTTTCAACAAATCAGACGAGGCAGTAAGCACAATGACATCCACATATAACAACAAATAAGCAATGCTGCTACTTCTATGAAAAATAAATAGAGAATTATCACATTTATTGCATATAAACTCAATCCGCATAATGTATTGAGCAAAGCGATCATATCACGCTCTAGGGGCCTGTTTCAAATCACATTGACTTACGAACCCGACATACATACTGAGGGGCTGCAGGATGAACAAAATCATGCGGCTGGTGCATGTAAACAATTTCTTTCAAATTCTCATGTAGAAATGCATTTTTCATATCAAGCTGATGAATTGACCAATGCTTACCCATAACAATACTCAGAACTGTGCGAATGATAGTCAGTTTAACAATCAGAATGAACGTCTCAGCACAATCAATACCCTCATACTAATTAGTTCCATTAGTCACCAACCTCGCATTATATCTCTCTAGATCACAATTGTCTCTGTATTTGTGACGAAAAAGCCATATGCATCAGATCATATTCACCCCATTCGGTCTAGGAACCAAATTCCATATGCAAATGATGTCGGTGTTCAGGCGTTGACTTAAATAAAGCCGATGCTCAGATGTGATTTAGATGATGCCGATACTCGGGCATTGATGCAGATGACGTCGATGCTCAGACGTTGAATTAAATAACACCGGTGCCCAGGCGTGATTTAGATGATGTCGGTGCTCAGGCATTTGATGTAGATGACGTCGGTGCTCAGGCGTAATGTAATAACGTCATTGCATAGACGTTATGTAGATGTCGTCGTTGCATATAAGAGGACATTATTAATAACCGTAATAGGAGGATGTCATTGTGTGGACGTAATAAGATGAACGTCGTTGAATAGACGTAATAAAAGGGACGTCATTGATAGTCGTAATATGAGGACGTCGTTGTGTGGACGTAATAATATGAACGTCGTTGAATAGACGTAATAAGAAGACGTCGTTGATAGACGTAATAAGAGGACACCATTATGCAGACGTAATAAGATGAACATCATTGAATAGACGTAATAAAGGACGTCATTGATAGTCGTAATAGAAAGATGTCGTTGTGTGGACGTAATAACATAAATGTCGTTGAATAGACGTAAAAATAAGACGTCATTGATAGACGTAATAAGAGGACTTCATTGTGCGGACGTAATAAGAGGATGTCATTGTATGGACGTAATACATGAACGTCGTTGAATAGACGTAATAAGAGGAGCGTCGCTGATAGACGTAATTGAGCTAACGTCATTGTGCAACCATTATAAGAAGACGTCGTTGATAGACGTAATAAGAGGACGTCATTGTGCGGACGTAATAAGATAAACATCGTTGAATAGACGTAAGAAAGGACGTCATTGATAGCCGTAATAGGAGGACGTCGTTGTGTGGACGTAATAAAATGAACGTCGTTAGATATACGTAATAAAGGACGTCATTGATAAACGTAATAGAAGGACGTCGTTGTGTAGACGTAATACATGAATATCGTTGAATAGACGTAATAAGATGATTTCGACCCGGTGGGCCAGGCTACTATGATGAAATTACCTGCAGAATATAAATCGAATAAAATAATTTGAGCCGTGAAGTGATTGAGAAATGAGGATGAGAGTGGCCCTGTAATCCAAATAACGTCTTGATAGACGTGTGCGATTGTGACTTTGCGGACTGAGCTGCTATGTGAAACTTCCTACAAAATCAAATATAGATGCAATAATTAGTGCAGGTGGATATATATATATATATGCAAAAACGAATGAATGAAGATAAGAATGTGGTCATGTGAGCCGAGCTGCTATGCGAAAATCCCCTTCAACGTTGCCAACTTTCCCGCCCCTGTTATCTGTACTCAAAAGAAAATTTGTGAGATTTGAAAGGGGTTGCTGATTTGTGCGAACTTTGTAGCTTTAACTCTGACTACTCGCATGCCCGATCTATTTGGACTTGTAACCGTTGTTCTGGTTTTAAGTATTTGGCTATGAGAGTGTAGTCGATAATATGCTCTTCGGTACTGACGGCCTCTTCTTGCAGTGAAGTTTTTTTAAAGCAGCCCCAGTTTTGGCATAAGCGGATGCCGAATGGACGAGACCGAATTTGATATGGAATACCGAACTATCCTATCGCGGATATTGGATGGAGTGTGTTTTGTAACCGATAGAGTAAGGGAGAAAGATTTTAGAAAGAGTTGGACTGAGTCCGATGTGGCCACCTACGTATCTCGCCATAGAGATCAAGTAGATACATAGTCTAGGAGCATAGCCCCAGTTGAAGTTAGGTTCGTTGATTAGACTTCGAAATATGGGACCAAAGCCGACATGGCCGCCCACGTATTTTGCCAAATGAACCAGGTCAACCCGTAGTTCGTCCTGAAAGAGGGGAGAATGAGATTTCCAAAAGGTGGGACTGAGGCCGATATGACCGCCTACGTATCCCGCCGAGGGAATCAGGTCACGCGTAGTTCGCCGGTGACGGAGAATAAAGAGATTCTTAAGAGATGGAAAATTAGGATTTTTCTAAAACGTGGGAACGAGGCCGAAATGGCCGACTACGTATTCCGCCATGGGAATCAGGTCACACGTAGTTTCGATGGTGTCACGACCCGAACCCCGGGCCCGCGACTGGTGCCCTACCTGGGCACCCTTCTACCCATACAACACAAGTAACCCGCGGAAGCTAAATAACACTCATCATTTTTTTTCATTTTTTGCAAAGGCAAAGCCGGCAAGGCTGCCATAATATATAACATCTGAATGGGACTACAACTGTACAAAAATATAAATACAACTCACGCAAGTCCAGCCCACATATGAATACAGACCTCTAAGAGTTTGGATAGTAAACTATGATGGGACAAGGCCCCGCTATACCCCTGAATATACCTAGCCATAATGGAAGACCTGTGCTAAAATGACAAGCCCCAGAACATTGGAGCTATCTCACAACGCTGAACAAGGATCCTAAGCTCGCGGATCACCCAACTGAGTACCTAATACCTGCGGGCATGAACGCAGCCCCCCGAAGGGGGTCAGTACAACAAGGTACCAAGTATGTAAACATGAAGTACAGTAAACAAGATCATAACTGTACAAAAGAATGACAGAGACAAGTATGAAAATCAAATACTAGATCCTACCGTGCCAAAAATAAGAGCCAACTGTACCTTGTATCACTGTACCCCTGTACCACTGTACCACCGTATTGTTGTATCACTGTACCACTGTACTACTGTATCACTGTATCGCTGTACCACTGTACTACTGTATCACTGTATCGCTGTACCACTGTACTACTGTATCACTGTACTTTATAAAAATGATTCAACTGTATCCTTTTAAAAATAAGATTCAACCGTGCCCACGGTACTTCCTTTTAAAAATGAGAGTCATGTCAAAATTAAGAACGTCTGTCCAAATAAACAAATACTGTCATGCGAGTGCGACATGTCGACCCGTTACGGGACTCGGTGTAACGCTCTATAAGTCATGCAAGGTACGACATGTCCCGGCCCATTCTGGGACTCGGTGTAACGCTCTATAAGTCATGCAAGGTACGACATGTCCCGGCCCATTCTGGGACTCGGTGTAATGACTCTATAAGTCATGCAAGGTACGACATGTCTCGGCCCATTCCGGGACTCGATGTAATGTGCTATAAGTCAAATAAGGTACGACATGTTTCGGCCCATTCTGGGACTCAGTGTAATGTGCTATAAGTCAAATAAGGTACGACATGTTCCAGCTCATTCTGGGACTCAGTGTGAATATAAAGGACTGTACACCTATAGCTATCACAAGCAACTATGTACAATTTAAATCATATTTGACTCTCATTAGCACAATTAGAATGAACTATCTTTTTAGAAAAACTCAAGGCATTATCAAACGAATAGGTAAACAACTTTCCTTTTATAAAACCCAAAGTACTATCAAGGGAAAATATCACTAAGGATTAGGATCCGCTCAGTTTATAAAGATCAAGTCAAGTATAGGATCCACTCGTCGTTTGTACCAACTCGATAATCTAATTCGTCTCGCTCCTCTGGCTAACATTATGGAAATATTTGCATGGTGATAACTGATCCGAATTGGCAAATTAATTCATTTTATGAGCCATTAGTAGGTTATATATTAATAATGATCTTATCTAATCAGCTGTGAACCTAGAAAGTGTAAAACGAACTGGTTATATCTTAGCTTCTATGCAGATGGAAAATTCTACTCATTTCAATATAATAGATTGTCGATTCCTTTTTCATTAACGCTGCAATGGCTTGTTCGATACATTTTCTCATTAGTGTTGTAACTAGCAAGATCAACTCGACTCCAATGTTTACTAAAAGCTCTTACCAACATCTCCTATAAGACTTGGTAAGGATTTAGGAATAATTTAGACATGCATTTAGCATAGAATCAATAACAAGAATACTCCTTAACTTCTAATAGTAGAATAACTTTTGAAACAATACTGTCGCGCCCGTTTTTTACCTCGGGGTCTGAACGGTATCCGCAACGTTGCTCTTTGGCGCAGTTCCCTAGATGGAGCAATAGTGCTGATTTTAAAGAGTCGACACCTATTAGTTAAGTGAATTAGGACACTTGATTTATTGCAGTAAAATACTGCAATTAATCTCCATTTAATGGTCTGCGAAATTAGTGAGATTCCGGATCAGGGTTCTTTATTATCCTAAAGTGAAGGGATTAGGCATCCTTTAAGATACGCTAACTTGCGGTTATTCGTTCAAACCTAGGTTAATTATTTATTGTCCTTTTTATTCTACGTATTCTAAGCATTTTTCATAATTTATAATTAAAATAAAAATTCAATATAAAAATAATAAAACTAAAATTAAATGCGACATAAAATAAAACTCCGGGACATCTTTTAGCCCTTTTCGGCTTTCTGCACAAGATGATCTCCGGGTACCTGCATAAACACTTAGTAAAAGTGTTAATAGTAGAATAAATAATTTTAAAGCAATGACAATAATTAATAAGTAAAGCAAAAATAAATAAATAAATCCGTCTTTTGCACAGAGGAGGCCTTGGAAATCAGACGGAGATTCCTTCATCGGCCAATATTGTTAAAAACAATAAAATAAATAGAACTTTCAGATCTGCGCCAAAACAGTAATAGTTTTAAATACGGAGGGCTCAGATATATATAAAAATAAAGTGGGACATCCTAAATAAGTGCGGCTGCGAGAACTCGCCCTACCGGCGCATGTTGATTATCCTGTGTAAGTATAAGAAATCATCAACGCCCAGAAAGCTTCATTTATTTTGTTTTCCGTCTTTGCAACTGTGGAGGCCTCAAAAATCGACGGATAACTTTTTCATCGACCAAACAAGTGTAGCATCTTGTTCAAATCAGTAAAATACCAACAGTGTAGTATTTGTTCTAAATCAGTAAACCAACAAAAATGTCCAAAATCAATAGCAATATGGCCAAAACCAGTCCAATAATATGGCCAAAACAGTAGCAAAAAATGGCCGAAAATTATTCCAATAAATGGCCAAAACAGTAGCAAAAATGATCGAAAATCAGTCCAACAAAATGCCCCAAACAGTGGCAATAAATGGCCGAAAATCAGTGACAAAATGCCCCAATCAGTTTAATAAATTAAAAATAACAGGACAACATCGTCAAAATCAGTCCGATTAGTAAAAACAATGAAGCGATTACCACATAGTTCATTGAAACAAAGTTATCACCGAAAAACTCAAAACATCATGAGCGACCCAAACAAAGGCAAGAATCAAATAAAGGGCAAATGCAAAAGAAAACCACCGACAAACAATAGAAGAATAACGATCACGGAGTTCCTCAAACTCGTGAGATTCAAAAATAAAGGAAATCACCCAAATCAAAAATATCCCAATACATCAAAAAAGGGAACCAAACCTGTGCAATGATGGTGGCGGCGTCACTTCCACGGCGAACACCGGAGCGACGCCGCCTGAAGAACGCTGGGACAGTGACGGGCAGTGATGGGGGTGCATGAGCAGTGGGTTGTGTGTGAGGTTGTGCGGTGATGGGGTGAGGTTCGCCGGTGATGTGGGGGTGACAGAGGTCGGCGGGTGTTGGTTCGACGAGGGGGAGACAGAGAGAGGGCGACGAGAGCTGTGTTGGGCGGCTGGCTGACTTAGGGTTTTCAAAATGAGAGTGGAAGTGAGGGCGGCTGAGAGAGAAATGAGGGGTTGGGTGTGCGGCTGTGCTGTGTGTTTTGTGCGGCTGAGGGGTAGAAGTAGGAATGATTTTTTTGTTGGGGGTTCGCCGGAGCTTGGAGCTCCGGCGAAGGGCGGCGTCGGCGACGGGAAAGGGGAAGAGGGAGAGAGGGTGAGGCCTGCTGTCGATGAAGTAGGGCTGCTGAAGTTATGTGGGTTGCCCCCCCTTTTTAATAAGGGGGGGGGGTAATGTTTAATATATAGTGTAGTTTTTTTTTAGGGTTTGGTATTTGGGGGGGAAATGAAAAGTGGGTTTTGATTTTAGGGGGAAAAATAAAAGTGTGGTATTGTTTGGATGAAATTAAAAAAATGGTGTTGGATTGGACCGATTCAAATTGTGTCTTGGACTGGACTGGTTTGATAAAATGCAAGACGAGTTAATTATTTAAAAGAAAATTATTTAAAGGATGCAAACATAATAATAATAGAAACATAATATTAACAAAAACATAATGCTTAATTTAAAATAAAAATATGCAATGTCATTTTTGTGAAGAAATAAACATAGAATATTATGCGAAAAATGCAAAAAATGATGATTAAAATGCGGTGTCCTAAAACACATAAAATTGCAACAAATGTACAAAAAACGGGTCAAAATTGACTGTCAACGACATGTCCCTCTTTGTACGGAGATGATGGAAGAGTCTTCGGACAAAGATGTTGACTTGTAGCCAATTTTGTCCTGTTTAATAAACTAAAAACTCAAAAATAGGGATGATGCAGACTCAAAATTGTCCCAGTGTCGAATTATGACGACACTGGGTCGTTGTGATGCGAAAATAAAAGCAAAGATGACGCTGATTTTAAAAATGTCCCAGTGTCGAATTATGAGGACACTGAATTGCTGCGATGCTAAAATTAAAAGACAAAACTGATGCTGATTTAAAATTTGTCCCAGTGTCGAATTATGAGGACACTGGGTTGCTGCGATGCTAGAAAATTAAAGCAATGCCGACACAGATTCAAAATTTGTCCCAGTGTCGAAGTACGATTGACACTGAGTTGCAGGTGATGCTGCAAAATTAAAGACAATGCCGATGCAGATTTAAAGTTTGTCCCAGTGTCGAATCATGATGACACTGGGCTGCTGTGATGCTGCAAAATTAAAGACAAAGCCGACGCAGATTCAAAATTTGTCCCAGTGTCGAAGTATGATTAACACTGGGTTGCAGGTGATGTGGTGCTGGAAAAGACATGGTGTTTGTAGATGTTGATGACGTCATTGCATGGACGCGATGCAGATGCTCGTCGTTGCATAGACGAAACATGGATGAAGCCGTTGCATAGGCTTTGAAGAAATGACGTCGTTGCATAGACGTGATGCAGATGCTCGTCGTTGCATAGACGAAACATAGATGAAGCCGTTGCATAGGCTTTTATGAAATGGCGTCGTTGCATAGACGCGATGCAGATGCTCGTCGTTGCATAGACGAAATATGGATGAAGCCGTTGCATAGACTTTGATGAAATGACGTCGTTGCATAAACGTGATGCAGATGCTCGTCGTTGCATAAACGAAACATGAATGAAGCCGTTGCATAGACGTTGTGCGTTTGTAACCCGCATAGGCTTATTGTTGTGCTCCCGACTTTGCTGATATGAAGATCCTGCACTCAAAGAAAACTTAGCGAGTTTTTGGAAATGAGTGGTTGATTAGCGTCGACTTGTAGCTTTGGCCTTGACGCTTGCATGCTCAGACTGGTTTGACCTGCTTTTTTTTTTCGTCTACTGCCATTTTCTTGCAGTAAATTCTTAAAATGTCCCAGTTTCTGGTAAATGAAGATGTTGAAGTGGGTAAGGTTGAATCTTGACGCTATCAAGGCGTTTAGGTAAGCAATTTTTTTTAATCATGAATGAAAAGCTAATGCGAGAATGTGGACAATGTACAATTGAGTAGATGAGAATGTAATCCTCAGAATATGCCCCAGTCATGTGTAGGTAGTCATGGATGCAAAATATATGAGGATGCTAAACTCTCCAATGGACAAAATCGAGTCATGTGCGAAGCAAGGAAGAAATATTTCTAATGGCGTGACCGAAGCCGATGTGGCTGTCTACGTATCCCGCCGAAGGAATCAGGTCAAGACGTAGTTCATGCTGCAAAAATAAGAATTTTTTATGATTTTAAAATGATGCAGGACCGAAGCCGATATGGCCGCCTACGTATCCCGCTGAGGAAATCAGGTCAAGACGTAGTTCGGGATGCAAAATAAGATTTTTTTTTGTAATATGCATTTTGTTGTTTTTTCTGGAAAAAAATGGAAAACGACATTACGTTCTGACTTCAGTTGATACCAACAATTAGTATTGTGCATAAGGATATTCTTTTATTGCTTTCAGTCTAACCGAGATTGACTCTGGTGTAATTCACACAACTTCAGATAATACCTCAGACATACCTGAGTGTCGACACACCTGCTTGCATCCAAGGTTTCGAACTACACGTAATCTCACGTTTCAAATGCCCCCACTGAAAGAAAGTCTCATTTCACACATATATTTCAGTATTTGAATTTTGGGACGTTTAGAGAAAAGACACTCACACTCAGAAAGATGTTTAATGCATGCAATTGTGATACCATAGGCTTGACCGTCATGTAAGTATCCACTAATGTGAGAACCCTCAGTATAAGATCATGTAGGGCTTGTCACGGGCTTGTAATGTAGGTTTGGGGAAAGAAATGGATATCATTTGGATAAGAGTGACTAATCATTCCTCGAGAGTTGGACTACGTCCATGCTTGATATTTGTGCGCTTTAATGCTGACTTGATTTCTTTTTCTCAGTTTTCCGGTACTGACTTCTTTTGAATCTTTCATTTGGAGCCCCTTTTTTTTCGGGGTTATGTATTCCCCCCTCTTTTTTTATCGGGACTTTTGATTTCCTCTTTATGTGAAGTCGTCTCTGCTTTCATTTTTTGAGACTTTGATAATTTTTGTCTTTGCAAACTTCAGCTAGAATTTTGTCAGTCACTCGCGCATTTCTAAAGCACTCAAGGAGGTCGGGCCAAAAGAGGGATAGTGCGTACGCACTCAGAAAAGGGTATAGGTGTAATATGCGGTTGTCAAAAATAGGTTTTAGGCTCATAAGGGTGTACTAGGGATAATGTTATTTGGTAGGGTGAAAAGGCTCAAACGGGTCAAAGAAAGCCTACGATCATTTCCTACACCGAGTGTTACTCAGGATTTCGCCTCAACAAACATTCAGGCCAAGTTCTAGATCACAATGCGACGCAATTGAACTTATTCAAACACTCACCACACAATGCATATGAAACGATGAGGTTGGTTTCGTCCTTATCTTGGAAATACGCAAGACAATGTCATTTACGGGTGTGAATAAGAGGTACCAAAAGAATTTATGGTTTACCATAAAGTCAACCCATACTGTTTTTTTTTTATTTTATTTTTATTTTTTTTATGCATACTTGTAACGGTGTTGGTATCAACAAAGTCAAACAATAATACTTAAAAAAATATTTTTTTGTATTTTTGAATAACATTTTTTTTTGTATTTATGAACAAAATATATATTTTTTATTTTTTATTTTTTGAATAAAGGGTACCGAACCCGAATAGGGCTGCCTACGTATCCCGCCGAGGGAATCAGGTGCGCGTAGTTCATTCAAATATGTTATAAAATGTATGCTCGAAAAGAATTTATCAATGAAATGATAGCAATATAAAGCTGTGCAAATGAAATGATTGTCCACTGTGGACGAATGCAAAAAATAAAAATGAATGTAACGAAAAAATGAATGCCCGCAAACATGATGAATGAGATGCATGAGTGAGAAAAATATGCTTCTTTATTTTTATTTTTTGTGTGGTGTCGAACCCCAAAATGAGTTGTCTGCGTATCACACCGTGTGGTGAGAATCAGACACGCGTAGTTCAGAATGATTATGGTAAAATGCATGATATGAAAGAACTATGCAATTAACGCTAAACATATCAATTGAGTTTGCAAATATGAATAAAAATACAAAGTATAAAAGAACTGAGAGCGATGTCTCGTTGAATCTGGTATAAACTGACTTCTATTAGTCAACATAACTACCGCTCATTTTTGTGATGATTTTTTTTCCGACCGTCCTAGACTGATTGCGAGGACGACCTTCCTGCAAAAAATATGAGAAATAGGTGAGTAGAAAAATGACAAAAATAATAAAAATGCAAAGGTGTGACAATATCGTCAAAGACTCCCCTGATTGGTTCGACCGGACTGGTGGTTGATGCTTCACAAAGTCCAAGTCGCGCTATTCAAGAGTGTTTTACGCAGTAGAAGTCCTGATTGCAATGTGACAACAAAAGTGCAAAAAATGCAAATTCACGTGCCCGAAGTTATAAGTCCATGGCATGATATGTACAGAGTTTAAAAGAGTAATTATTGCTTTAAATAATATGTACAGAATTGCTAGCGACAAACCATAGTAAACAAAAGCCTGCAAATCAAGTGCGCGCCCTAATATGCATGGAACCTCTCTTATGCCAGAGGTCGGCCTAAACGCCAAATATGCGAGATTATGATAAATAAGTCCAAGCCGTTAAACTGCAATGTTTTGTTGGAAATGGCGACCAAATGACGGTGCACTTTTTCCAATTTCGGCGTGTCATGACCAGGCTTGGATCCGTCTATCATTATCACGCTACACATATATGCTTATTGGTCGACGGGTTGTGAAACCCAACGACAATTTGGTGGATTTCCTAATCGTGGAGACGATACCAAGGATCGACCCACCTAGGGTGTATGCATGCATGACTTAAAATAAAGAGGGCGGTATAGCTCTATCTTAAATTTTCTAAGATTTGGCTTACTAGACACAATGGTTCCCGAGCGAACTACTCGAGTGAGAAGGCTACGCGGCCACCGGATGGTCCGACTGCTCCGCGCCTTTGCCAACTCTCCTAAAATTGGGTAATTGAAAGAAATTTTGCGGGTGCGTACAACACACATCGCGTGTAGTGTGTGATAGTGTTAATTTTCCGGAATGGAGGAAATATGAGCGGAATGTAAATTTAAGGAAAGCAATAAAATAATGTAGCAATTAAAGTAGTTAATTACAAAATAAAAGCAAACAATATAAAATATTTACAACAAATATAAAAGCAAAATAAAGTGCAATATTTAATTAACTTGTGTTTGCTATGATCAAGAACCTGATATCCCCAGCGGAGTCGCCATGCTGTCGCGCCCGTTTTTAACCTCGGGGTCTGAACGGTATCCGCAACGTTGCTATTTGGCGCGGTTCCCTAGATGGAGCAATAGTGCTGATTTTAAGGAGTCGCCACCTAACTAGTTAAGTGAATTAGGACACTTCATTTATTGCAGTAAAATACTGCAATTAATATCCATTTAATAGTCTGCGAAATTAGTGAGATTCTGGATCAGGGTTCTTTATTATCCTAAAGGGAAGGGATTAGGCATCCTTTAAGATCCGCTAACTTGCGGTTATTCGTTCAAACCTAGGTTAATTATTTATTGCCCTTTTTATTCTACGTGTTCTAAGCATTTTTCATAATTTATAATTAAAATAAAAATGCAATATAAAAATAATAAAACTAAAATTAAATGCGACATAAAATAAAACTCCGAGACATCTTTTAGCCCTTTTAGGCCTTCTGCACAAGATGATCTCCGGGTACCTGCATAAACACTTAGTAAAAGTGTTAATAGTAGAATAAATAATTTTAAAGCAATGACAATAATTATTAAGTAAAGCAAAAATAAATAAATAAATCCGTCTTTTGCACAGAGGAGGCCTTGGAAATCAGACGGAGATTCCTTCATCGGCCAATATTGTTAAAAACAATAAAATAAATAAAACTTTCAGATCCGCGCCAAAACAGTAATAGTTTTAAACACGGAGGGCTCAGATATATATAAAAATAAAGTGGGACATCCTAAACAAGTGCGAGCGAGAACTCATCTGCCACGCATGTTGGTTATCCTGTAAGTAGAAGAAATCATCAACGCCCGTAAAGCTTCATTTATTTTGTTTTCCGCTTTAGAATCGTGGAGGCCTCAAAAATCGACGGATAACTTTTTCATCGGCCAAACAAGTGTAGCATCTTGTTCAAATCAGTAAAATACCAACAGTGTAGTATTTGTTCTAAATCAGTAAACCAGCAAAAAATGTCCAAAATCAATAGAAATATGGCCAAAACCAGTCCAATAATATAGCCAAAACAGTAGCAAAAAATGGCCAAAAATTAGTCCAATAAATGACCAAAACAGTAGCAAAAATGATCGAATATCAGTCCAACAAAATGCCCCAAACAGTGGCAATAAATGGCCGAAAATCAGTGACAAAATGCCCCATTCAGTTTAATAAATTAAAAATAACAGGACAACATCGTCAAAATCAGTCCGACTAGTAAAAACAGTGGAAGCAGTTACCAACATAGTTCGCTGGAAACAGGTTATCACCGGAAAACTCAAAACAACGCTGGAGCGACCCCAAACAGTGCAAGAATCAAATAAAGGGCAAATGCAAAAGAAAAACCAGTCCGACAAACAATAGAAGCAGTAACCAACGACCGCCGGAGTTCCTCAAACTCCGGCGAGATTCAAAAAATAAAGGAAATCAGTCCAAATAAAAAATATGCCAATAAATCTAAAAATGGAACCAAACCCAGGCAGCGATGGTGGCGGCGTCACTTCCACGGCGAACAGGGCGGCGCCGCTGACGGCATTTGGGGCGGTGTGAGGCGATGATAAGTGCGAGAAGCGATGGGTTGTGTGTGAGGTTGTGCGGTGATGGGGTGAGGTTCGCCGGTGATGTGGGGGTGACAGAGGTCGGCGGGTGTTGGTTCGACGAGGGGGAGACAGGGAGAGGGCGACGAGAGCTGTGTTGGGCGGCTGGCTGACTTAGGGTTTTCAAAATGAGAGTGGAAGTGAGGACGGCTGAGAGAGAAATGAGGGGTTGGGTGTGCGGCTGTGCTGTGTGTTTTGAGCGGCTGAGGGGTAGAAGTAGGGATGATTTTTTTGTTGGGGGTTCGCCGGAAATTGGAGCTCCGGCGAAGGGCGGCGGCGGCGACGTGAAAGGGGAAGAGGGAGAGAGGGTGATGCGCGATTTAATGCACACACTTTAACGCAAGTGCACGTTGTCGACTCAAGTAATATAGTCTAGGTAAGACCGAATATCGTCCTCAAGGATTGGTTTCCAAGTACCGATTATCTATCCTATGGTATCTATTTGGTTAACGTAAATTGAATTTGTTGATTATAACTAACAATTATAAAGACTAATTAACTATGTGTTTACTTCAGTGATGATGGAAATAGGGCTTCCAAGTCTCCTAAACTATCCGCTTATATTACTTATTAATGCAATGAATTATGGTTCTTCTTCTTTTGGAGATAGCAGGTTTACTAATTCGTTTTATACTCCCGTTAAGGCTATATAAACACTCAACCCCAGTAGCACTCCTTTCTACATTTCGGTGATAAGGATGACTCTATAGGAGGATTAAGAACAAAAACCTTGTTAATCGTCACGCACCTTGCATGAATTTAGGTATTTAAACCCCTATTAACGCTACACAAGTAATTGAGGTATTTTCATCCTCAATCCGACTTATGATTACCCAACTTACAGCATAGTCACAACCTCCTCCTTTCGAAGTTTGATTAGAAATCATATAAATAATGATAATTAGTGATCAATTAATTACCAAGCATTCAAAACAATTATTGGATAAATCTCAACAATAAGAAGAACAACCATAAATATGCATTAACTCATAAAATAAGGTTCAAGTGAATTGACATGGAAAGCCCTATATTAGAATTAGTTCCTATCCATAGAAATGACAAGAACTAATTCAATATCCAACATAAAACTGAAATAAAGTAAAAGAAAGAAAAGAAAAATACTCAAGAACGAGTCTCCAAGCCTTCTAGCATCCAAGGGTTGTGTTGTGGAATATTTACAAGATGGATTGGTGGATGGATGGATGTAGAATGGTGAATGGTCGAATGGAGAATGAAGAATGAGGGATTCTTCTATTGATGTAGAGACTATTTATAGACCAAGAATCCTTTAGGTGAAGGGTTAAGGATTATGTAGGTAGGAAAAGTTATTAGAATACTTTTAGGTAAGGGTTTTAAGGTAGGAAAAGTTATCCCTTTAGGTAGGAAAAGTTATCCCTTTAGGACTCTGAAAATATGTCAAATTCGGCCCAGAACTTCATAAATTCCGCGTCGGCGCGGCCAAAAAACTGCCACTTTCGCGAAGACATTGGTGCGCCGCGGTGGCGTTTGCGGATTCTGTTTTCGTCGTCATTTTTCCGTCCGGACTTCGTCGGATCTCCTCTATAATTCCCGGAACTTCTTAGACTTCATTTCTTGACCCTTTTAGTGTGCAATTCCATCTCATTTATGCTCATTTCATCTCCTTTTCGCCATTTCTCCATTTCTGACCACTGTGACACAAAAGAAAGGAAAACGACCCTAATATTGTACTAAACATAAATGAAATGCGTAAAATACTAACTAAAAATGACTCAAAAAGTGTATATAAAATACACCGATCAAATACCCCCAAACTTAACCTTTGCTCGCCCTCGAGCAAAGATCAAAAGAAAGAATTAAAGACACAAGGAAAAAGAAAATAGAAAGACTCAACGACATTGATCACTTTGATGCATTGATGTTACTTAAAAAAACATGAAAGTTAGCAGAATAATATGCAGGAACATATAGCATAAATTTTTAGCATTCTAAACACATCAAGCTAGATATTTCGCAAACTCATTTTAATCATGCTTAATGGAAGTAAGAATACTGAATTATGCATGTTAATTTCAAAATCCTATGGCATGTTTACTTGCTATTCTCCACTAATCATGGATATGCATCTAAGAGATCTTCAGGACTTTTCAGGGTTGTAATGTAGGCTTAGGCATGGGTAGGTAAAAATAGGCATTTAGGCTCATTTTGTGTACCATAAGCTTTTTAGCTTTTCAATGTTTCTCTTTTCTTTTGATTTCTTTTCTTCACTTCAAATCTATCTTTCCCTTCTTTTGTTTTGGGAGAGTGAAGTGTATTATAATAACAAGCACCCCCAAACTTAGGCTTTTGCCTATTTTTTTTTTTTATTGGGGTGCATCAAACTTGTTCACTCTTTTTGTCTCTTTTTTAACACATTCTATTCCAACTATTTCACATTTTTACTTATGGCACAAGTGTGGGAATATAGGGTGTCAAAGAAAAAGTTCAATTTTTAGGCTCAACGGGGCTGACTAGGGATATTTTTAATGTCAGAGATAGAAAAGAGTGGTAAGAATTGACTAACAAAGAAATGCCCGAGTCATCTCTCCTAACATGCATATCCTAACTATTTCGCCTCAAATAGCAAGCAATCATAACACATAAGTTTTAATCATTTACAATGCATAATTCAAGTAGAAACTCCAAATAGATAGATTTCATGAGTTTTTGTCATATCTAACCTAAGTATTTAGATGGTTGCTTCTAATTCCATTACATTATTCAACCTTGCTTCACTAGGTGTTTCTAGTAACTACAGCATGCATGATCTTTGACAGACAATTATGACTCAAAAAAGAAATTTGCACGGAATATGACTCTCTGAGGTTCCGGCGCCGCGGCGCTGACGACTGCTTTTCTTTTTTTTTTTCCAGCGTTTTTGCTCATTTTTCCTCGGTTTTAGCTTTCAGTCCACCTGTCATCCAACAACACAAAACAAGAACCCAAGACTGTGAGACTGTTCAAGACAAAATAAAATAAACTAAAGACAGAAATTAAAATAACATAATTAAAAACATTGGGTTGCCTCCCAACAAGCGCTGTCTTTAACGTCTTTTAGCCGGACGCAATTAACCTTTACGAGTGCCCATTGGATCCTTCTGCGAACTGCTTGCAATCCGCAGAGTTATTGTTGCAGGTCTCACTTCAACTACAACAATTGCTCCAAACAAGGACCTCAAATATATGGTTATCCCCCAAGTACACAAGACATGCTTGTCTTTTAGGCTCTCTCTAATGTAGGGATCAGTGAGATTCCCAACATCTCTCAACTCTAGGGGGTGCCCTTGATGGTATGAACTTTCTGTTTGGGGGTCAACATTGACAGCTGGTGGTGTTTCTTCTGCAATAGGTACAAGAAAAAGATTTTCCAAGGAATCCAAAAAGATGAATGATTGGATCTCAGTACCCTTTTCCTTCTCTACACCAATTATCCCGCCAGATTCCTCCACAGCTGGGTGTGGTTCAGGCTCCTCTATTTGCTTACCACCTCCCATAATGATGTCGCTAGGCAGATTTGCTTGAGTTGTATTGCTCATCTCATCCATCAATTGCCTTATTTGTGTCTCCAACTTTCTGAAGGACACTCTTGTCTCAGCCATAAACTGAGCCTGACACTTGGTGAGCATAAGTATGCCTGCCTGCAACTCATTTCGATCTTCCTCTGAAATCTGTGGGTTAAGCTGCTGTTGATGACTCCACTGTCTCTGATAGTAGTAGTCCATGTGTCCTGATTTTTTTTTTTTGAATTTAACCTGCAAAATACAAAAAACAACAAAAGGTGATAAAAAGATGCTCGCAGAACAAGTTGGAGCAACCAAATTAGAAATAAGAATAGATAAATCGATATTGAAAGTAAGCCAATCCCCGGCAACGGCGCCAAAAACTTGATGAGCGATTTAATGCACACACTTTAACGCAAGTGCACGTTGTCGACTCAAGTAATATAGTCTAGGTAAGACCGAATATCGTCCTCAAGGATTGGTTTCCAAGTACCGATTATCTATCCTATGGTATCTATTTGGTTAACGTAAATTGAATTTGTTGATTATAACTAACAATTATAAAGACTAATTAACTATGTGTTTACTTCAGTGATGATGAAAATAGGGCTTCCAAGTCTCCTCAACTATCCGCTTATATTACTTATTAATGCAATGAATTATGGTTCTTCTTCTTTTGGAGATAGCAGGTTTACTAATTCGTTTTATACTCCCGTTAAGGATATATAAACATTCAACCCCAGTAGCGCTCCTTTCTACCTTTCGGTGATAAGGATGACTCTATAGGAGGATTAAGAACAAAAACCTTGTTAATCGTCACGCACCTTGCATGAATTTAGGTATTTAAACCCCTATTAACGCTACACAAGTAATTGATGTATTTTCATCCCCAATCCGACTTATGATTACCCAACTTACAACATAGTCACAACCTCCTCCTTTCGAAGTTTGATTAGAAATCATATAAATAATGATAATTAGTGATAAATTAATTACCAAGCATTCAAAACAATTATTGGATAAATCTCAACAATAAGAAGAACAACCATAAACATGCATTAACTCATAAAATAAGGTTCAAGTGAATTGACATGGAAATCCCTATATTAGAATTAGTTCCTAGCCATAGACATGACAATAACTAATTCAATATCCAACATAAAACTGAAATAAAGTAAAAGAAAGAAAAGAAAAATACTCAAGAACGAGTCTCCAAGCCTTCTAGCATCCAAGGGTTGTGTTGTGGAATATTTACAAGATGGATTGGTGGATGGATGGATGTAGAATGGTGAATGGTCGAATGGAGAATGAACAATGAGGGATTCTTCTAATGATGTAGAGACTATTTATAGACCAAGAATCCTTTAGGTGAAGGGTTAAGAATTATGTAGGTAGGAAAAGTTATTAGAATCCTTTTAGGTAAGGGTTTTAAGGTAGGAAAAGTTATCCCTTTAGGTAGGAAAAGTTATCCTTTTAGGACTCTGAAAATATGTCAAATTCGGCCCAGAACTTCATAAATTCCGCGTCGGCGCCACGGCAGATCGGCCGTGGCCACAAAAAAACTCCGCTTTTCAAATTCATTTGCACATTGGCGCGGCTCCGTGACGTTTTGAGCGGATTCTGTTTCGTCGTCATTTTCCGTCGGACTTCGTCGGATCTCCTCTATAATTCGGAACTTAGACTTCATTTCTTGGCCCTTTTAGTGTGCAATTCCATCTCATTTATGCTCATTTCATCTCCTTTTCGCCATTTCTCCATTTCGACCATTGTGACACAAAAAGAAAGGAAACGACCTAATCTTGTACTAAACATAAATGAAATGCGTAAAATACTAACTAAAAATGACTCAAAAAGTGTATATAAAATACACCGATCGAAGGGTGAGAATAGTCGATGAAGTAGGGTTCTTTGAAGTTATGTGGTCGCTTTCCCTTTAAAGGGGGTAATGTTTAATATATAGTGTAGGTTTTTTTTAGGGTTTGGTATTTGGGGGGAAATGAAAAGTGGATTTTGATTTTAGGGGGGAAAATAAAAGTGTGGTATTGTTTGGATGAAATTAAAAAAATGGTGTTGGATTGGACCGATTCAAATTGTGTCTTGGACTGGACTGATTTGATAAAATGCAAGACGGGTTAATTATTTAAAGGATGCAAACATAATAATAATAGAAACATAATATTAACAAAGACATAATGCTTAATTTAAAATAAAAATATGTAATGCCATTTTTGTGAAGAAATAAACATAGAATATTATGCGAAAAATGCAAAAAATGATGATTAAAATGCGGTGTCCTAAAACACATAAAATTGCAACAAATGTACGAAAAACGGGTCAAAATTGACTGTCAACAAATACCACAGTTATGGTTCACACGAAGAACATGCCAAAAGAGAGAGGGAAGAGGTTCACATACCTCATTGACGACTAACCAACACGACAAGTAGAATACGTCCCGATTAGGTACTTCAACCTATAAATACAATAACACTTCTATCAACTTCATGGTTACTAAAGTAGGTTAATACTAAGTAAAAGTCCTCTTATTCTACGAAATTTTGGGCAGCACTTCCCCCGTTTATACGTACTTTTCCACCTTTTCCAAGGCCCAAATTCAACAACAAACAAGCCACAATTAAGGGCACACCCAACATTTAACCAAAGGGGATTACACGCCTACTTGACGTGTAAAATTCAGCCCCTTAAATCCATGTAAAATAGTCCACAAAATCAGTCCAAAATCCGACAACAACAAGGGTAAAATGTGAAGCCTTTTAACACCTTTTTATACCCCTAATCTCTTAGGACTTTCATTAGCAATTTACCACATTAAACATACATAATGTCCACTGAAATTCCAAGTTAATAACGCCACAAAACAGTCCATAAAAACTGCTCGACAATATCCAACAGTTTTATAGATTCCACGGCCAACAACTACAATCCGATAACTCTTTCCTTAATATATTTTATTCCAATTCAAGTTCCAACACCTCTATATATGACATATCAACTTATCAACCACCATATTACTCCATTTTAACATGTAATAGGTGAAGATAACAACAACAATAACCAACGAAATCCAAAGGGACCAAAACTTCCCATTCTCGGCCCAACACCCAAAATGGTTCAAACACTTTTAATCTTCATTCTTTTTAGCACAAGCTCATCTATACATTACTACAATATGTAATATATAATTACATCAAGAGGAGGACGAAATCTTACCTCAAAGTCGTCCAAAACAGTCCGCGTAAAAGTCGGTCCTTAGGTTAGTCTTAGCTCATATTCTTCAAGTTCTAATCACTTCCATGCATCCACTACAACCTTATAACCAACTCCCCTTCACGTTTTACCTCCAAAAAGTCGATGAACAAGCTAGGGTTTCCATCACCATTTTCGGCCAACCCAAGGTTTTTGGTTTTTGGAGAGTTAACTTGGTTTAAGACTTGATTAAGGTTCTTAACTTGGATAATAATCACTTCTTGTTCTTGGAATTTTCAAAATTTAGAGCTAAGGGAGAGAAGAGAAAAGTTTGGAAGATGAAAATGTGAAAAATGGCTAAGTCTTTCATCTCTTTCTCTATATAGATATTTTCCCCCTTTCAAGACAAGTGGACAAGTGGATGAGGGACACATGTCACCCTCCCATTGGTCAAAATTTCCTTTCTAATAAATATCTAGTTATTTGTCCAAAATATCTTAAAATCGAAGGGCCCCGCAAAATTGTGAAATTTTCGGCGGGCCCCATATTTTTAATTTCGATACTTCACAATCTAATACTAATCCCATAAATCAAATTATAAGTATTAAACTCCAAGTTAATAATTTTTTCGTCGTCACATTTTTTCCCGAAATTTTTCTTAAGAAAATGTAATAATTCTTTCCTTCCAAAATTCAAATCTTAAATCCTTAATCACGTTCTCAATTAGTAGCCCTGATATTACGGGGTGTAACAGATGGTGATGGAGAATAAGGAGATTCTTAAGAGATGGAAAATTAGGATTTTTCTAAAAGGTGAGACCGAGGCCAAAATGGCCGCCTACGTATCCCGCCATGGGAATCAGGTCACACGTAGTTCCGATCTGTGAAGAAATTTTGAGAAAAAATATTGTTTGGGATATGAACTTTTCACGTATCGTGCCGATAAGACAAGGAATAACGCAACCCCAGAAAACCAAGCTAGTATAACTTGAATAAATGCTAAGCGAATGCACAAAGTTGATGTAGCAAAATATTGTACTAAAGTGCACATAGCTGAAAGCAACAAAAATTATAATAGCAAGCAGACTATATAGATATCAAATGCGCGTTCTAGCATGTTTGAGACCTCTTTTATGCCAGAGGTGGGCCTAAACGCCAAATATGCATGATTATGATAAATAGGTCTAAGTCGTTAAACTGCAATATTTTGTTGGAAATGAAGATCAAATGACAGTGCACTTTTTCCAATTTCGGCATGTCGTGATTAGGCTTGGATTCATCTATCATTATCACGCTACACATAGTATGATGATTGTTCGTTGGGTTATCAAAACTCGATACCAAGGACCGACCCACCTAGGGTATATGCATACATGACTTAAATGAAGTGTGGTTTAGCTCTATCTTAAATTTTCTAAGATTTGGCTTACTAGACACAAGGTTCCCGAGCGGACTGCTCGAGTGAGAAGGCTACGTGGCCACAGGTTAAACCGAACGCTCCGCACAAAACGCCAACTCTCCTAAATTTGGGTATTTTAAAGAAATTTGCGGGTGTGCAAAGCACACCTCGCGTGTTGTGTGTGATAGTATGAATTTTTCGTAAGGGAGGAAATATGTGCAGAATGTCAGTTTAAGGAAAACAGTAAAAGAAGTAGCAATTAAAACAGTTAAGTATACAAAATTAAAGCAAGCAATTTTAAGGAACTTAAAGTAAATAAAGCCAAGCAATAATAAACCTAAGTTTGCTATGATTAAGAACCTGATTATACCTAGTAGAGTCGCCATGCTGTAATACCCTATTTTAAACGGAGTAGAAAACGGTGTACTACGTATGGTTGATTCGTAATTGTTTTTAAGGAGTCGCCACCTAATTAGTCTAGTGAATTAGGACACTTCTAAATAGCATAAACATTCTACAAATGATCTTCATTTGATGGTTTGCGAAACTAATGAGATTTCGGGTAAGGGTTCTTTATTATCCTAAAGGGAAGGAGTTAGACATCCCATAGGATCCGCTAACTTGCGGTTGTCCGGTCAAACTTAGGTTGATATTATTGTGCTAACATGTGTTCACAATTCTAAAGGTGTTCTACAATTATTAAACTAAGAGATATTTAAACTAGGTATGTAAATATTTAAATAAGATATGCATTTAACAAGAAATCAAAAATCATATAAAGAGGGAGTGAAGAGAACTTAGCGGTATTTCGCTTTTATTTTCCTTTTTTGCGCGGACTTTAACTTTAGGATGCGCCTCCGGGTACCTGCAAAAGACACTTAGTAAAAGAGTTAGCAAAATGAATAAATACGATTAAAACCTTCGGATCCGTAATAAAATAATAGGAGTTTTACTTACGGAAGGCTCAGATCTATATTTTGTAAAGGGGCATTTCAAACAAGTCATGGGTGTGTCCTAGTGACTTGTCAGTTAATATAGTCGCCCCCCAAGCATGTCGGTATCCAGTATATATGTGAAAAATCCATAAGTGTTATCATTGCCCTTTTTTCGAAGAAAAGCAAACCGAGAGACAACCTTTCCGGAAGGGTCATGACCTCAAAATAAATTATTCTCATCGGCCCAAGTGTAGCATCTTATTCAAATCAGTAGCTTTTCCTAAGTATAATAATCTGTTCTTTCAGTGCAGTAGTGCATCATAAATGAAAGTAACTGTTTTGTCAAGGGTAGCATCTGTTCAAAATCAGTGGGATCTCTATTGCGTATCAAGGTAGCATCTGTTTATTTTTAGCAACTACTCATGATAGCTCAAAGAAACATAACAGTCAAGTATAAGTAATGAGGCGACAGTTGCGTCAATATAGCAGCAACACAGAGAATGCCCTGCCAACAACTTGATAAAAATATGGCAATAATTACTTCCAAATGTAGTATCTGTTCAATTGCATATCAGTATGTTTCGAGAGGTAATAAATGATTTGGAAACTGCGATTTCAGATGTAGTATCATGTTCAAATTGGTAGAATATCGGAGATATTATGGCTGCCTGTAATAGTTTTAAACAGCAGTTTCCAGCCAAGAAATCAACAGCAACTGGCAGCAGTTCTTAGCCAAGAAAACAACAGCAAATGTGCTAAGAGATACGGTAGTAACAGACATTAAACAAGCCTAGATGCAACAGTAAAATGTTAGCAGCAATTGGCAGCAGTTCTTAGCCAAGAAAGCAGCAGCAAATGTGCTAAGATATACGGTAGTAACGAACATTAAACAAGCCCGAATGCAGCAGTAAAATATTAGCAGCAACTGGCAGCAGTTCTTAGCCAAGAAACCAACAGCAAATGTGCTAAGAGAGTAATATTTGTGATATCAAAGTGTCAATGATCCTGGTGCTTTACCCCCATTGTGCTCAGACCATGCAGTCCAACAGGTTCATGAGAAAACACAGATGACCAGATAGTAAAATGCAACTACAAAGCTAACATGAAATAAAACCAACCTAAGCTAGGTAGTCGGCATGGTAAACCTCATGTAGGTGAGTTAAAATGTGTGCAACTAGTCCAACAAGTATGGGATATAACAAAGATGATGTACTCTGGAATCTAAATCAAACTATATATCATATATTACCAAAGTAAGCTCTTAAGCTTTTATTTAAACCATGAGAACCATCCTAACAGAGACGCGTGCTTCAAGGGCTTAAACTGAACATACTAAACTGGACACATAAGACCACATTCAGGCTGCACACATGCGTGACACTCAATGTCAGGTACTAAATTAAGGAAACATATAAGCGCAACAGGCAATATAATCAGAATTTAGAACCACAAGACTAAACAAGACTTTTAAAACTCTTTCCCTGACTTGCAAGTGAACAGGACATGATTCAAGTTAGTTCTCGTTGTTTGATAGGACACAAACCAAAATGATAACTCTGGTTTCAAGTTTTATCTAAGCAAATGTCAAAATAGGGGATTTAGACTGTAGACTAGCAATTACAGCATAACTGTACAAGTATATGCAACCCAATTTATTAACATGGCACTATAGTATAGTCTTTTATCAATTTATGATTTTAGAAGCCTATAATTCATTCGAACTAAACTAATGCAGGCGGATAGGGTTGTATATGATTCATGGAGCAAATAGAACAAACATGGAGTCAACTTTAAGATATATATGGATATAGGGCTACTCCAATCGACCAAAACAGAGATGATATCGAATTGTATAGATTACAGTACACTTCATGATAGTTTCAATAACAGGATCTATTAGAAACATTCGTGGAAAATCTTGAATAGAGTACATAAACGAGACGCTTAAACAAAATCTGAACTAGTACTCCTAAACCAAACCAATACAACACATACTAATTCCAATTATCATACTTAAATATTTAAGCACACGATAAGATTTCACTACTCAAATATCGATACAGTGCATTAATCAGGATTTCATCAAAATAGATATACCCTATTAACCCAACCCAGGTTATCACACTTAATATGACTTAGACATTTCAGAACATAATAGCAGGACTGGCCAAACCAAATCGATGGTAAAACACACTAAAACAGAAAGTAAAGCAACTGAGAGGAACTTTAGTTTACTGTTACACCCCGTATTTCCAAGGCATTAATATGAGAACGTACTTAGAAAACTAAGGTTTGAATATTGGAAGGATAGTATGAGTACATTTTCTTATGGAAAATTTTGGAAAAATGTGAAGACGGAAAATTTATTAACTCGGAGTTAGATTCCCTAATATGGATTTATGGGCTTAGTATTGGATTATGAAGTAATGGAATTGATAATATGAGGCCCGTCAAAATTTCACAATTGGGGGGGGGGGGTTCGAAAATTATAAGTATTTTGGCTAAGTGTTGGATTAATATTTTGTGAAGAGAATTATGGGCGAATAAGAGGGTGACATGTGTCCCTCCCCACTTGTGTAGCAAAGCTCTAATTAAATACATGTATATAATTAGAGGTCTGTGGTCACATATATGTTTTGTGCTATAAGAACCAGTTGTACTCCTATACTTTGTTTAAGTATGTTTTATGGAAGGCAGCCTTATCGGCTGGCCAGGGATGTTTACCCTTTTTATAAGTTATGTGTTATGTATGTTCCGCTGCTATTCTCTGACATATACCTGACAGGGTACCCCGGTAGGGTACTAGTCGCGGCCCCGGGGTCGGGTCGTGACAAAAGTGGTATCAGAGCAGTTAGTCCTCGGAAAGTGTCCACAGACCGTGTCTAGTAGTGTCTTGATTATCGGTGTGTCGTGCACCACATCTATAATCAGGAGGCTGCAGGATATTTAGGATTGGTTTCCATTCTTTCACTCTAAGATCGTGTAATAGAGCTGAGTTATAGGTTGAACCTCCTCTGATGTTTTCCTTTATGTATCAGTTATGCCTCTACGCAAGGCAACCGCGGCCCAGAAGGGCAAGGCAGCTGAGGGTGCTGCTAGTGAGACGCGGAGAGTCACGAGGGCACAGGCCCAGTCCTTACCAGAGATGATGTTTAGGGCGGCAAGTTCCACGCCGCCGCCTCAGCAGAGTTCGAGGCGGACGCGGCCATCGAGACCGCGCAGACGAGCCTCCATCCCACATCGTGGTCCGAGTACAGATTACGGAATGATTCTTACTAACCAAAGATAGTGGCGGCGGCCGACGAGCAAAGCGCCAACCCTAGAGCCGACAGTTTACGGATTCGGGATTTCTTGGGTTGTCACCCACCCGAGTTCTATGGTTCGATATTTGAGGAGGATCCGCAGGAGTTTGTCCGGAAGTTACAGCGGACCATGCAGGTCCTTAGGGCATCAGAGACTGAGTCTGTTATACTAGCTTCTTACCGGTTACGCGATATTGCGTTGAACTGGTTTGAGTCATGGGTATTGTCGAGGGGTGAAGATGCTCTTCCAGCTGATTGGGAGGAGTTCACAGAGGCGTTCCTAGACCACTTCTTGCTTCCTGAGGTGAGGATAGCCCGCGTAGATAGGTTCTTGACCTTGAGACAGGACGGGAGGACTATCAGGGAGTACAGCCTGGAGTTCGACTCCTTGGCCAGATATGCGCACACCATAGTAGCTGACATGGCAGACAGGGTTCATCGATATGTGATGGGGTTAGACCGTCATATGATTACTGCATGCTTGGGGGTGGCTCTTCAGCCAGGGATGGATATTGCCAGGATGCAGCGCATTTACACGGATTGAGGACAGAGAGAGGCAGGATCAGCTAGATTTGGGCCAGCCCAAGAGGGCCAGGACAACAGGTTCTCAGGGCAGTTTTCGAGGCGGGCAGCCTCAGCAGCAGACTAGGTCCACATTCCAGCCAGCACAGAGTGCTCCTTCTCAGTTTTCCGGCAGGAGGTCTGATCAGCAGGGTTATTCAGGAGCAGTCGTGGCTCCGGGACTTCGTGTTTTCGGGAGGCGAGACCGGCCAATCGAGACCACCTACCTCTCGGTGCGTTGACGCGGTAGGTCTCATCCGGCGAGTGCCATGGGTTGAGCGTGCTACTCTTGTCAATGGGCCATCCAAGAAGGATTGTCCGCCCCAGGAGGCGGAGAGTTACGTTCACCGACGGGTGCATTGCTGGATCTTCATCTTCGATGGTTAGACGCCCCGGAGGGCAGGGTACTTATGGGCCAGCAGGCCGTGACAGAGGTCGTGGTAGGGGTTCCAGTTCTAGCGGTCCTCAGAACCACATATATGCTATGTCCAGTCGACAGGACCAGGAGACGTCACCAGATGTTGTCACAGGTATATTATTGGTTTCTTGCTGTGATGTATATGCTTTGATAGATCCAGGTTCTACCTTGTCCTACATATCTCCTCATATTGCCAGTAGAATAGGGATAGAGCCCGGGTCCATAAGACCTTTTGAGGTGGCTACGCCAGTGGGTGATTCAGTGGTAGCTGAGCGGGTGTATAAGGCTTTCCCTGTGACTATAGATAGCCGTCAGACTCTAGCCGACTTGATAGAGTTGGATATGACAGTCTTTGATGTGATTATGGGTATGGATTGACTAGTATCTTGCTATGCCAACGTGGACTGTAGAGAGAGATTAGTTCGGTTCCAGCTTCTACGAGCCGTTATCGAGTGGAAGGGAATCTTTGCATCGCCGGCGGGTAAGTTTATTTCTTACCTCAAGGCTAGGAAGATGGTGCGGAAAGGGTACATCTATCATATGGTTCGTATTCGATCATCGAGGTGAGATACCGACCTTGATCGGGCCCGGTCGTTAGGGAGTTTCAGACGTATTCCCGCACGAGCTCGTATCCTCCCGAGAGGAGATTGAGTTTGCATTGATTTGGCGCGGATACTGACCGATATCTATTCCGCCATACGTGATGGCACCGCCGAGTTGAAGGACCATGAAAGATTTCTTTGGAGAAAGGCTTTATTAGGACAAGTGTTTCTCCTCGGGAGCACCAGGTTATTTGTAAAGAAGAAGGATGAGGCGCTGCGTATGTGTATTGATTACGAGCTGTGAACAAGGTAACTATCAAGAATGATATCCTCCCTGTGATTGACGATTTGTTTGACCATTCGGGGTGAAAAGTGTTTTTCAAGATAGACTGCGTCCGGTTATCATCAGTGCGAGTTAGAGAGATAGATATCCCAAAATCGCATTCGGGACCGGTATGGGCACTATGAGTTCAGGTGATGTCTTTCGGGTTGACAACGCCCCAAAGATATTCATGGATTTGATGAATAGGGTGTTCGTGCCATTCTTGGATATGTTCGTTATAGTGTTTATTGATGATATCTTGGTGTATTCGCGCACGAGCAGAGCATACTGATCATTTGAGGACGGTATCGAGTCCTCCGAGACCGCAATTGTATGCCAAGTTCGTCGCGAGTTCGTTGGCGTCGATGGCTTTCTTAGGACATGTTATCGGGGCCGATGGTATTCGGTTGATACAACAAGATTGAAGCGATCAAGACTTGGCGCACTCCACTACACCGACGGAGGTGCACTTTTGGGCCTTGCGAGTTATTATCGGAGGTTTGTAGAAGTTTGCTTCTATTTCAAAGACTTTGACTAAGCCGACTCGTAAGCGCTATGATCCGTGGGCGAATACTTGTGAGGAAAGTTTCCATTGCTAAAGGAGAAGTTGGCGACCGCCTCAGCTTTACTCTTCCGGAGGGCTTAGATGGATATGTGGTTTATTGTGGACGCCGTCAGTGTCGGGCTTGGAGTGCGTCGATGCAGACGACAGCAGTTATAGCTTATGCATCTCGGCGACTTAGGAAGCATGAGAAGAACTATCCCACACATGCCTGGAGTTGGCGCAGTGATTCATGCCTTGAAGATCCGGAGACATTACTTATATGGAGTTCACGTGGACATTTACACGCACCACAAGAGTCTCCGACATCTTCACCCGCAGGAGCCGAACTTGCGCGAGACGGTGGTTGGAGCTACTTAAGGATTACGATGTTGATATTCGTACCACCCGGGAAGGCCAATGTAGTCAGATGCCTTAGTCGCAGATCGATGGGTAGTCCGCTAATGTTCACCGCAGAAAAGGGATATGGTCCGAGAGTTACATCGCCAATGAGCCTTGGGGTTCGTTTGGTTGATTCTGTTAGTGACGGAATTCGGGTTCGAGAGGTTGCCGAGTCTTCCATCGTCGAGGAAGTGAAGAGGCGATGCATGAGGATCCTATTTTGGTACGCATCGAGACGCAGCTTCCGGAAGGAGAAGAGTCTATTTGAGGTAGCGCCGATAGGTGCTAAGATTCGAGGCGGCCAGTTGTGTTCCCGATGTGACAGACTTCTTCAGAGATTCTCGTGAGGCACACGCTCGTTATTCTATTCATCCGGTCGACTAAGATGTATCATGACCTCGAATCGTGTATTGGTGGGATGGCCTTGCGGGGCGTTGCGGAGTTCGTGGCGCGATGCAGTGTCGGCAGGTTAAGGTTGAGCACGAAGCCGTGGGCTGTTGCAGGCTATTGATATTCCGACTTGAAAGTGGGAGGTGATAAATATGGATTTTATTACAGGGCTACCTACCACTCAGAGGAAGCATGATTCCATTTGGGTGATTGTCGACAGGCTGACGAAATCAGCCCATTTTCTTCCTGATCGAACGACGTTTCACCGAGGACTATGTCAGATTATATATTAGAGAGATTGTGAGACTGCACGGAGTCCCGGTGTCGATTATATCATATAGAGGAGCCCAGTTCTCGGCTAACTTCTGGAGGTCTTTTCAGAAGAGATTAGGGACACAGGTGAGTCTCAGTACGGCGTTTCACCCTCAAACCGACGGACAGGCCGAGCGCACTATCCATACACTTGAGGATATGCTGCGGGCTTGTGTTATTGATTTCAGGGGTAGCTGAGAGGATCATTTGCCTCTTGTGGAGTTTGCTTACAACAACAGCTACCATTCCAGTATTTAGATGACGCCTTGTGAGGCCTTATACGGGAGGAAGTGCAGGTCACCGATAGGCTGGTTCGAGGTGGGAAATGTTCAGTTAGTCGGGCCAGACTTAGTTCAGCAGGAAGTGGATAAGGTGAAGCTTATCTAGGAGCGGTTGTTGGCAGCTCAGAGTCTGCAGAAGTCGTATGCAGATCATCGGCGTCGACACTTGGAATTTGAGATAGATGATTGGGTTTTTCTAAAGGTATCGCCCATGAAGGGCGTGATGAGATTTGGAAAGAATGGGAAGCTTAGCCCAAGGTACATTGGGCCGTATCAGATTGTCCGTAGGGTAGGCAGGGTTGCCTATGAGTTAGATCTGCCGTCCGATTTGGAGGCGGTACATCCAGTTTTCCATGTGTCCATGTTGCGGAAATGTATTGGAGATCCATCTAGAGTGCACCCGGTTCATGATGTCCAAGTGACAGAGGAGTTATCGTATGAGGAGAGTCCCATAGCGATACTCGATCGTCAGGTTAGACGACTTCGGACGAAAGACGTGGCTTCCGTCAAGGTCCTATGGCGGAACGAGAACAGGGAGGAAATGACGTGGGAAGCAGAGGATGACATGATGAAGAAGTACCCTCACCTATTTCCTATACCTCCAGGTAACCCACTTTCCTGCTTGTTAGTTTTGATTTAGTATTTACGCTTCAGTATATTGTGGCTCGTGGAGCTTCTTTATTTGCAAAAGAATAGTTAAGAGGGTCTATGTCGATGTTGTGATTTGAGTAAGCCTAGAAGGAACATTCGGGACGAATGTTTCTAAGGGGGGGAGAATGTTATACCCCGTAGTTCTGACCCTACGTATGAGAGCGTACGAAAGCATGTAAGACTTAAAATTTTCAAAGGATAGGTTGACGGATTATTCCGGACGGGTTTTAGTCAACTTTGAGGCGGGTTATGACCCAATACATTGAGAGTTACTAAGTGTTTCAAAGGCCTAGGGCGTAGTTCGTGGAGTCTAGATTCCAACGCAACCAACCGTTCGTCGATAGGACGTCGGAGTAGAAAGTTATGAGAATTACAAGTTCAGTGCGCAGTCGGACAGAAATGTGTTTCGGACAAAGGCGGCCGCAGCCGGAAAGATCGAGGGGTCGCTGAAGTTGCAGCGCTGGCGCCAGACGTATGGTCGCGCGCGGAAGTTCGCAGAGGCTGGAGGTTTAGCCAAGCGCGAGGCGGGCCGCGCCGAGGCGGGATTTTTGGGAGGAAAAACTTAGAAAAGTCTGATTTCTCTTTTAAAAAGGCCATGGGAGGGTGACAAGTGTCCCCCCCCCATCTGATTTTTCTTGCATGCCTTATATTGACCAAGTCTTGAAGACTTGGTCATCTTTCAAACCACTCCCTCTCTCTAAATTAGCTCCTCATTCTCTCTACATTTCCAAAGGAAATTCAAAGCCTAAGAAAAATCTGAAAAGTTAAGAACAAGAAGGAAGTTTGTGGCTAGCTTGTTGGTGTTGTTGTGGTGGTATTCTTGGCAAGAAAGCTAGCAAAACGTTTGGAAAAAGTTTGGCTAAAACTTTAAGGTAACATTTCTTCCTTTAAAATTAGCTTCTAGTGTTGCATGTTTAGAAGAAAGAACTTGTGGTAGTAAATAATGCTCTTAGAGTCATTGCATGCAAGAAATGTGGTTTGGATATGAAAGAATTGGTTAAGAAGATATTATGAGCATGTTGTAGCCTAAAAACTACCTTAGAATTGTTAAGAGAATTGTTGTACCTAATGGGGCAGAATTTTACACACCCAAGTTTGGAGGTGTAATCCCCTTTAAAATGTTGGATTGTTGAGCCTTAAATGTGGTGTTTGGATGATAAATTCGGCCTTGAGAAAGGTGGCAAAGTGAGTAGAAACAAAGGAAATGCTGCCCAATTTTCCATAGAATTTAGTGACTTTGAACTTGGATTGTTATACATTGAGATTAGAGGTTAATAAACGTATCATGATTGTTATATGTCGAAATATTACTTGCGGTAGTTGAGCTTAGCAAGTGGATTGACCAAAGAAGCATGTGAAGCTTTCCTATCTATTGAGCATGAATAGATGAAACTATGTAGTACGGTAGACGTACAAGATTTGGTATTCTTACTTGTTTTAAGTATATAATGACTTGTTTCGTTTTAAGAATGTATAAGTCCCTTGGTTAGGGGAAAAGTATGATTTTACTAAAGTGTAGAGTTAATATAACAACTTTATGGGAAGTTGGTTTATTAGCTTCATAAAAGGTTAATGAGAAAAGATTTACTCTAAGTAAGATAAGTATACGAAGAGGCAAATTGGTTTTAAGGCATCAATTGCCCAAGAGTTTTTATGTATAAAGAAGAGTCATTTTTTTAAAGGAGTTGAAGCATGTAGTACTTGGGTTAAATTCCCGGTGTTCTTTTATTAAAGATATGATTAAGTGCCTTAAGTAAACTAAAATGAAAGGGTATATGAACAAGACTAATAAGAAGTTATAAGTTTTCTTAACTTATTTATAATTATGATATGATGACAGTTTGAGCTAGGGTAAGCATATATCTGAGGGGCAAGCCCCAAGATCGTTATACCACCTTCTCCAGGGTAAGAGTATGTCTGAGGGGCAAGCCCCAAGATCGTCATACCACCTTCTTCAGTGTAAGAGTATATCTGAGGGGCAAGCCCCAAGATCGTTATACCATCTGCTTCAGTGTAAGAGTATATCTGAGGGGTAAGTCCCCAAGATCGTTATACCATCTGCTTCAGGGTAAGAGTATATCTGAGGGGTAAGTCCCTAAGATCGTTATACCACCTGTTTCGTGGATTTGCTACCCATGATGCGAGGAATACCTCATGCGAGTCCTTATGGGCTTATGCGGGTGAAATAGTCCCATGCGGGAGGGTACAACCTATGCGAGGAATACCTCATGCGGGTCCACAAGACCTATGCGGGTGAAATAGTCCCAGGAGTAGGGGTGCTTATTGATACTACGGGCGAGGTACCCTGTTTTGATCCTAAGTGTTATACCCCGTAGTTCTGACCCTACGTATGAGAGCGTACGAAAGCATGTAAGACTTAAAATTTTCAAAGGATAGGTTGACGGATTATTCCGGACGGGTTTTAGTCAACTTTGAGGCGGGTTATGACCCGATTCATTGAGAGTTCCTAAGTATTTTAAAGGCCTAGGGCGTAGTTCGTTGAGTCTAGATTCCAACGCAACCAACCGTTCGTCGATAGGACGTCGGAGTAGAAAGTTATGAGAGTTACAAGCTCGCCGCAATGGGCGTAAATGCATTTCGTGCAAAGCGGCGCGGGCGCGGATGCGAGGTCGCGCGCCTAAAGCATCGAGGGTCGCTGAAGTTTCAGCGCCGCGGCGCCAGGACAGCAGGGCCGCGGCGCCGAAAGTCCAGAGAGCCGGCGGAGGTTTCAGCGCCGCGGCGCCGGCGGCGGGGCCGCGGCGCCGAGGCGGGATTTTTGGGCGGAAAAACTTAGAAAAGTCAGATTTTTCTTTTAAAAGACCTTGGGAGGGTGACAAGTGTCCCCCCCCATCTGATTTCTTGCATGCAATATATTGACCAAGTCTTGAAGACTTGGTCATCTTCCAATTTCCCTCTCTCTCTAAAGCTTTAGCTCTCCCTTCTCTCTAAGTTTCCAAGAGAAATTCTAAGCCTAAAGAAAATCTGAAAAGTGTGATAGGAAGGAAAGGTTATTACAAGCTTGTGAAGACTATTGTGGTGATATTCTTGGAGTAGAGGCTAGCAATTGTTGGAATAAATTGGCTAAAAGCTCTAAGGTAACCATTCTTCTTTTATAGTTGGTATTTGGTATTGCATGTTGAGTAGGAAGAACTTTTAGTTGGAAATAAGGCCCTTAGATTGATTGCATGTGAGAAATGTGGTTGGGATATGAAAGGATTGGTTAAAAGAACAAATGAGCATGTTGTAGCCTAAAAACTACCTTAAACTTGTTAAAATGAATTATTGTACCTTGTGGGGCAGAATTAGTTTGGGTGTGTAATCCCCTTTGCATTGTTGGATTGTTGAGCCTTGAATGAGGCATTTGGATGATAAATTCGGCCTTGAGAAAGGTGGCAAAGTATGTAGAAACAAAGGAAATGCTGCCCAATTTTCCGTAGAATTTAGTGGCTTTGAGTTAGATTATTCTACATTTAAATTAGAGGTTAATGAACATATCATGGTTATTATAGGTTGAAATATTACTTGCGGTAGTTGGACCTAGCAAGTGGATTGACCAAAGAGGTATGTGAAGTTTTCCTATCTCTTGAGCATGAATAGATTAAACTATGTAGTACGGTAGACGTACAAGATTTGGTATTCTTACTCATTTTAAGCATATAATGACTTGTTTCATTTTAAGAATGTATAATTCCCTTAGTTAAGGGAAAAGTATGATTTTACTAAAGTGTAGAGTTAATATAACAACTTTATGGGAAGTTGGTTTATTAGCTTCATAAAAGGTTAATGAGAAGAGATTTACTCTAAATAAGATAAGTATATGGAGAGGCAACTTGATTTTAAGGTATCAATTGCCCAAAGGTTTTTATGTATAAAGAAGAGTCATTTTCAAAAGAGTTGAAGTATATAGTACTTGGGTTAAACTCCCGGTATTCTTTTATTAAAGATATGGTTAAGTGCCTTTAGTAAACTAAAATGAGAGGGTATGTGAACAAGACTAATAAGAAGTTATAAGTTTTCTTAACTTATTTGTGATTATGATATGATGACAGTTTGAGTTAGGGTAAGAGTATATCTGAGGGGCAAACCCCAAGATCGTTATACCACCTTCTCCGTGGTAAGAGTATGTCCGGCGGCAAGCCCCAAGATCGCCATACCACCTTCTCCAGCAAAGAGTATATCCGGCGGGCGATCCAAGATCGTTATACCATCGCACCGATAAGAGTATATCCGGCGGGCAAGCCCCAAGATCGTTATACCATCTGCTCCGGTGTAGAGTATATCCGAGGTACATTTCAAGATCGTTATACCATCCGCCTGTGGTAAGAGTATATCCGGCGGGAAAGTCCCCAAGATCGTTATACCACTGTTCGTGGATTTGCTACCCATGACGCGAGGAATACCTCATGCGAGTCCTTATGGGCTTATGCGGGTGAAATAGTCCCGCCTGCGGCATACCGATGCGGAGTACCTCATGCGGGTCCACGGGACCCACGCGGTGAAATAGTCCCGTGAGTAGGATGGTTTTATTGATACTACGCGCAGGTACCTGTTTTGATCATGAGCCTCCTACTTTATGCAGTATTATACATATATACTTGTCACTCTCGTTGTTAGTAAGGCACAGTAAAAGGTATTTTATCGTCTTTCATGACTCCAGCTTGCTTTTAGACTTATGATATCATATTACAGTATTTTTTCCCAGCTTTACGTACTTGGTACATATTGTGTACTGACCCCCTTCCCTGGGCCGCTCATGCCGCAGGTGGTAAGCGATTGAGGATCCTCGTTCTTAGGATCACTATTCTGGTGTCAGAAGCTCCATTCCTCCGGAAGCTTATTTATTGGTACGGACATTTCCCTGATGCTATAGGTATTTTGTACATTCAGGGGTATGGCGGGGCCCTGTCCCGCGACATTTGTTATCTTTAGAGGTCTGTGGTCACCTATGTGTTTGGGCTATAAGAACCAGTTGTATTACTATACTTTTGTTTAAGTATGTTTTATAGAAGGCAGCCTTATCAGCTGGCCAGTAAAGTTTACCCTTTTGTTTTTCTAAGTAATGTATTATGTATGTTCCGCTGCTATTCTCTGACATACACTGACAGTGGTACCTGCAGGTACTACCATGGCCCCGGCCGAGTCGTGACAAAAGTGGTATCGAGCGATTAGTCTCTGAAAGTGTCCACGCACCGTGTCTTGTAGAGTCTTGATTATCGGTGTGTCGTGCACCACATCTATAATCGTGAGGTCGCAGGATATTTAGGATTGGTTTCCATTCTTTCACTCTAAGATCGTGCAATAGAGCTGAGTTATAGGTTGAACCTACTCTGATGTTTTCCTTTATGTATCAGTTATGCCTCCACGAAAGGCAACCGCGGCACAGAAGGGCAAGGCAGCTGAGGGTGCTGCTAGTGGGACGCGGAGAGTCACGAGGCACGAGCCCGCCCCACGGAGATGATGTTTAGGGCGACGAGTTCCACGTCGTCGCTAGCCTTAGCAGAGTTCGAGGCGGGACGCGCCATCGAGACCGCATGCAGACGAGCCTCGATCCCCACGCCGTGGCCCGAGTACAAAGATTACGGGGAACAGATTCGCCATCGACCAAAGATAGTGGCGTGGCAAGCCGACAGAGCAGCGCCAACCCTGAGCCGACGCTTACTTGATTCGGGATTTCCTGGGTTGTCACCCACCCGAGTTCTATGGTTCGAGATTTGATGAGGATCCGCAGGAGTTTGTCCGGCAGTTACAGCGGACCATGCAGGTTCTTAGGGCATCAGAGACTGAGTCTGTTATACTAGCTTCTTACCGGTTACGCGATATTGCGTTGAACTGGTTTGAGTCATGGGTATTGTCGAGGGGTGAGGATGCTCTCCCAGCTGATTGGGAGGAGTTCACAGAGGCGTTCCTAGACCACTTCTTGCCTCCGGAGGTGAGGAGAGCCCGCGTAGATAGGTTCTTGACCTTGAGACAGACGGAGGACTATCGTGAGTACATCCCGAGTTTGACTCCTTGGCCAGATATGCACACACCATTGTAGCTGATATGGCAGACAGGGTTCATAGATACGTGATGCAACTAGACCGTCACATGATTACTGCATGCTTGGGGGTGGCTCTTCAGCCCGGGATGGATATTGCCAGGATGCGCATACACGAGGATTGAGGCGAGAGAGACAGATCGGCTAGATTGGGCCACCAAGAGGCCGTGACATCGGGTTCTCGTGGCAATTTTCGAGGCGGCCTCGGCCGAACTAGATCCACCTTCCACCCGGACAGAGTGCTCCTTCACGCTTTTCCGGCGAGGTCCGATCGCGAGGTTATTCGAGCAGTCGTGCTCGGGGCGTCCGGCGAGGCGAGGCAGATCAAAGACTAATCGAGACCACCTACCTCTCGGTGCGTTCGATGCGGTAGGTCTCATCCGGGTGAGTGCCGTATGGGTTCGAGATCATGTTACTCTTGACGCAGGCCATCCGAAGAAGGATTGTCCGCCCCAGCGGCGGGAGCATTACGGTTCACCGACGGTCCATTGTCGGATCTTCATCTTCGATGGTTAGACGCCCCGGAAGGGCAGGGTACTTATGGGCCAGCAGGCCGCGGCAGAGGCCGTGGTAGGGGTTCCAGTTCTAGCGTTCCTCAGAACCGCATATATGCTATGTCGGTCAGACAGACCCGAGGCGTCGCGGACGCCGTCACAGTACATTATTGGTTTCTTCGTGATGTATATGCTTTGATAGATCCAGGTTCTACCTTGTCCTACATATCTCCTCATATTGCCAGTAGAATAGGGATAGAGCCCGAGTCCATAAGACCTTTTGAGGTGGCTACGCCAGTAGGTGATTCAGTGGTAGCTAAGCGGGTGTATAAGGCTTGTCCTGTGACTATAGATAGCCGTCAGACTCTAGCCGACTTGATAGAGTTGGATATGACAGACTTTGATGTGATTATGGGTATGGATTGGCTAGCATCTTGCTATGCCAACGTAGAGAGAGATTAGTTCGGTTCGGTTTCTACGAGCGTTATCGAGTGGAAGGGAATACGTGACGCCGGCGGTAAGTTTATTTCTTACCTCAAGGCTAGAAAGATGGTGCGAAAGGGTACATCTATCATATGGTTCGGTATTCGACATCGAGGTCGAGGCACCGACCTTCACCGCCCGGCCGTTAGAGAGTTTCCGCACGTATTCCTGCATGAGCTTCCGTATCCTCCCGAAAGGAGATTGAGTTTTGCATTGACTTGGCGCCGATACTGACCGATATCTATTCCGCCATACCGGATGGCACCCGCCGAAATGAAGGAGTTGAAGGACCACCAAAGATTTCTTTGGAGAAAGGCTTTATTAGGCGAAGTGTTTCTCCTGGGAGCACCGCAGTTATTTGTAAAGAAGAAGGATGGGACGTTGCGATGTGTATTGATTACAGCGGTGAACAAGGTAACTATCAAGAACAGATATCCTCCCGTGATTGACGATTTGTTTGACCATTGCAGGTGCAAAGTGTTTTTCAAGATAGACTGCGGTCCGTTATCATCAAAGCGAGTTAGAGAGATAGATATCCCAAAGACTACATTCAGGACCCGGTATGGGCACTATGAGTTCAGGGTGATGTCTTTCGGGTTGACCAACGCCCCAGCAGTATTCATGGATTTGATGAATAGGGTGTTCAGGCCATTCTTGGATATGTTCGTTATAGTGTTTATTGATGATATTTTGGTGTATTCGCGCACAGAGAAGGAGCACACAGATCATTTGAAGACGGTATTGTGAGTCCTCCGAGACCGGCAGTTGTATGCCAAGTTCTCGAAGTGCGAGTTCTGGTTGGCGTCAGTGGCTTTCTTAGGACATGTTATCGGGGCCGATGGTATTCGGGTTGATACAAACAAGATTGAAGGCCAAGACTTGGCCTGCACTCCACTACACCGACGGAGGTGCGCAGCTTTTTGGGCCTTGCAGGTTATTATCGGCGGTTTGTAGAGAAGTTTGCTTCTATTTCAGCACCTTTGACTAAGCTGACTCAGAAGGCAGCTCCGTTCCGGTGGACGGATACTTGTGAGGGAAGTTTCCAGTTGCTAAAGGAGAAGTTGACGACCGCCCCAGTTCTTACTCTTCCAGAGGGCTTAGATGGATATGTGGTTTATTGTGACGCATCAGGTGTCGGGCTTGCGCGTGCGACGCAAAGACGGCAGAGTTATAGCTTATGCATCTCGACAGCTTAGGAAGCATGAGAAGAACTATCCCATGCATGACTTGGAGTTGGCAGCGGTGATTCATGCTTTAAAGATCTGGAGGCATTATTTATATGGAGTTCATGTGGACATTTACACGCACCACAAAGTCTCCAAGACATCTTCACCGTAGGAATCGAACTTGCGACAGAGACGGTGGTTGGAGCTACTTAAGGATTACGATGTTGATATTCTATACCACCCAGGGAAGACCAATGTAGTTGCAGATGCCCTTAGTCGCAGATCGATGGGTAGTCTGTCTGATGTTCAGCCAAAAAAAAGAGATATGGTCCGAGAGTTACATCAGCTAGCGAGCCTTGGGGTTCGTTTGGTTGATTCTCGGTAGTGATGGAGTTCGGATTCGAGAGGTTGCCGAGTCTTCTATCGCCGAGGAGGTGAAGAGGCGCAGATGAGGATCCGATTTCGCACGCGCATCGAGATGCCGTTGTTCGAAAGAGAGGAGTCTATTTGAGGTAACGCCATGGGTGCTAAGATTCGAGGCGGCCAGTGTTCCCGATGTGACAGACTTCGCCACAGATTTTGGGAGGCACACGGCTCGTTATTCTATTCATCCGGGTCGACTAAGATGTACCATGACCTTAGACGCGTGTATTGGTGGGATGGCCTAAAGAGGACGTCATGAGTTCGTGGCACGCGCCCGAATTGTCGCAGGTTAAGATTGAGCACGAAGCCGGTGGTCATTGCAGTTATTGATATTCGACTGGAAGTGGAGGTGATAAATATGGATTTTATTACAGGGCTACCTACCACTCAGAGGAAGCATGATTCCATTTGGGTGATTGTCGACAGGCTGACGAAATCAGCCCATTTTCTTCCGGTCAGAACGACGTTTTCAGCTGAGGACTATGCCAGGTTATATATTAGAGAGATTGTGAGACTGCACGGAGTCCCGGTGTCGATTATATCAGATAGAGGAGCCCAGTTCTCGGCTAACTTCTGGAGGTCTTTTCAGAAGGGATTAGGGACACAGGTGAGTCTCAATACGACGCTTCACCTCGTGATCGACGGACAGGCCGAGCGCACTATCCAGACACTTGAGGATATGTTGCGGGCTTGCGTTATTGATTTCAAGGGTAGCTGGGAGGATCATTTACCTCTTGTGGAGTTTGCTTATAACAATAGCTACCATTCCAGTATTCAGATGGCGCCTTATGAGGCCTTATACGGGAGAAAGTGCAGGTCACCGATAGGCTGGTTCGAGGTGGGAGAAGTCCAGTTAGTCGGGCCAGACTTAGTTCAGCCAGCAGTGGATAAGGTGAAGCTTATCCAGAGCGATTGTTGGCGGCGTAGTCGGCAAAAGTCGTATGCAGATCATCGGCGTCGACACTTGGAATTCGAGATAGATGATTGGGTTTTTCTAAAAGTATCGCCCATGAAGGGCGTGATGAGATTTGGAAAGAAGGGGAAGCTTAGCCCAAGGTACATTGGGCCGTATCAGATTGTCCGTAGGGTAGGCAAGGTTGCCTATGAGTTAGATCTTCCGTCCGATTTGGAGGCGGTGCATCCAGTTTTTCATGTGTCTATGTTGCGGAAATGTATTGGAGATCCATCTAGAGTGCACCCAGTTCAGGATGTCCAAGTGACAGAGGAGTTATCGTATGAGGAGAGTCCCATAGCGATACTCGATCGTCAGGTTAGGCGACTTCGAACGAAAGATGTGGCTTCCGCTGCCGCATGGCGGAATGAAAACAGGAGGAAATGACATGGGAAGCAGAGGACGATATGATGAAGAAGTATCCTCACTTATTCCCTATACCTCCGTAACCTACTTTCCCGCTTGTTAGTTTTGATTTAGTAATTTCGCTAAGTATGTTGTGGCTCGTGGAGCTTCCTTATTTTTGCAAGAGTAGTTGAGAGGGTCTATGTCGATAAAATGATTTGAGTAAGCCTAGAAGGAACATTCGAGATGAATGTTTCTAAGGGGGGGGGGGAGAATGTTATACCCCGTAGTTCTGACCCTACGTATGAGAGCGTACGACAGCATGTAAGACTTAAAATTTTCAAAGGATCGGTGTACGGATTATTCCGACGGGTTTTAGTCAACTTTGAGGCGGGTTATGACCCGATTCATTGAGAGAGTTCCTAAGTATTTTAAAGGCCTAGGCGTAGTTCGTTGAGTCTAGATTCCAACGCAACCAACTGTTCGCCGATAGGACGCCGGAGTATAAAGTTACGAGTTACAAGCTCAAGGCAGCGTAAATGCGTTTCGTGCAGCGCGGCTGTACGCGCGCCTAAAAATCGAGGGTCGCTGAAGTTTCAGCGCCGCGGCGCCAGGACAGCAGGGCCGCGGCGCCGAAAGTCCAGAGAGCCGGCGGAGGTTTCAGCGCCGCGGCGCCGGCGGCGGGGCCGAGGCGGGATTTTTGGGCGGAAAAACTTAGAAAAGTCAGATTTTTCTTTTAAAAGACCTTGGGAGGGTGACAAGTGTCCCCCCCATCTGATTTCTTGCATGCAATATATTGACCAAGTCTTGAAGACTTGGTCATCTTCCAATTTCCCTCTCTCTCTAAAGCTTTAGCTCTCCCTTCTCTCTAAGTTTCCAAGAGAAATTCTAAGCCTAAAGAAAATCTGAAAAGTGTGATAGGAAGGAAAGGTTATTACAAGCTTGTGAAGACTATTGTGGTGATATTCTTGGAGTAGAGGCTAGCAATTGTTGGAATAAATTGGCTAAAAGCTCTAAGGTAACCATTCTTCTTTTATAGTTGGTATTTGGTATTGCATGTTGAGTAGGAAGAACTTTTAGTTGGAAATAAGGCCCTTAGATTGATTGCATGTGAGAAATATGGTCGATATGAAAGGATTGGTTAAAAGAACAAATGAGCATGTTGTAGCCTAAAAACTACCTTAAACTTGTTAAAATGAATTATTGTACCTTGTGCGAATTAGTTTGGGTGTGTAATCCCCTTTGCATTGTTGGATTGTTGAGCCTTGAATGAGGCATTTGGATGATAAATTCGGCCTTGAGAAAGGTGGCAAAGTATGTAAAAACAAAGGAAATGCTGCCCAATTTTCCGTAGAATTTAGTGGCTTTGAGTTAGATTATTCTACATTGAAATTAGAGGTTAATGAACATATCATGGTTATTATAGGTTGAAATATTACTTGCGGTAGTTGGACCTAGCAAGTGGATTGACCAAAGAGGTATGTGAAGTTTTCCTATCTCTTGAGCATGAATAGATTAAACTATGTAGTACGGTAGACGTACAAGATTTGGTATTCTTACTCATTTTAAGCATATAATGACTTGTTTCATTTTAAGAATGTATAATTCCCTTAGTTGAGGGAAAAGTATGATTTTACTAAAGTGTAGAGTTAATATAACAACTTTATGGGAAGTTGGTTTATTAGCTTCATAAAAGGTTAATGAGAAGAGATTTACTCTAAATAAGATAAGTATATGGAGAGGCAACTTGATTTTAAGGTATCAATTGCCCAAAGGTTTTTATGTATAAAGAAGAGTCATTTTCAAAAGAGTTGAAGTATATAGTACTTGGGTTAAACTCTCGGTATTCTTTTATTAAAGATATGGTTAAGTGCCTTTAGTAAACTAAAATGAGAGGGTATGTGAACAAGACTAATAAGAAGTTATAAGTTTTCTTAACTTATTTGTGATTATGATATGATGACAGTTTGAGTTAGGGTAAGAGTATATCTGAGGGGCAAACCCCAAGATCGTTATACCACCTTCTCCAGGGTAAGAGTATGTCCGGCGGCAAGCCCCAAGATCGCCATACCACCTTCTCCAAAGGTAAGAGTATATCCGGCGGGCGATCCAAGATCGTTATACCATCCGCACCAAGATAAGAGTATATCCGGCGGGCAAGCCCCAAGATCGTTATACCATCCGCTCCAGCAAGAGTATATCCGAGGTACACCCAAGATCGTTATACCATCCGCCGTGGTAAGAGTATATCCGGCGGAAAGTCCCCAAGATCGTTATACCACCTGCTCGTGGATTTGCTACCCATGATGCGAGGAATACCTCACGCGAGTCCTTATGGGCTTACGCGGTGAAATAGTCCCATGCCGGCGGTGCACCGATGCGAGAGTACCTCACGCGGTCCACGGGACCCACGCGTGAAATAGTCCCAGAGTAGAATGGTTTTATTAATACTACGCGAGGTACCTGCTTTGATCACGAGCCTCCTACTTTATGCAGTATTATACATATATACTTGTCACTCTCGTTGTTAGTAAGGCACAGTAAAAGGTATTTTATCGTCTTTCATGACTCCAGCTTGCTTTTAGACTTATGATATCATATTACAGTATTTTTTCCCAGCTTTACGTACTTGGTACATATTGTGTACTGACCCCCTTCCCCGGGGGCTGCGTTCATGCCGCAGGTAAGGGTAAGCAGATTGAGGATCCTCGTTCTTAGGATCACTATTCTGGTGTCAGAAGCTCCATTCCCCCGGAAGCTTATTTATTGGTACGGACATTTCCCTGATGCTATAGGTATTTTGTACATTCAGGGGTATGGCGGGGCCCTGTCCCGCGACATTTGTTATCTTTAGAGGTCTGTGGTCACCTATGTGTTTGGGCTATAAGAACCAGTTGTATTACTATACTTTTGTTTAAGTATGTTTTATAGAAGGCAGCCTTATCGGCTGGCCAGTAAAGTTTACCCTTTTTTTTTTCTAAGTAATGTATTATGTATGTTCCGCTGCTATTCTCTGACATACACCTGACAGGGTACCCCGGTAGGGTACCAGTCATGGCCCCGGGGCTGGGTCGTGACACTAAGGCCCCTATTTTATGCAGTATTATATATATATACTTGTCACTCTCATTGTTAGTAAGGCACAGTAAAAGGTATTTTGATTTTCTTCCATGACTCCAGCTTACTTTTAGACTTATGATATCATTATTACAGTATTTTCCACATTTACATACTTGGTACATATCAGGTAATCGACCTTCCTCGGGCTGCGTTCACGCCGCAGTGGTAAGCGCATTGAGGATCCTCGTTTAGGATCACTATTCCTGTCGAAGCTCCATTCCTCCTAAGCTTGTTTATCGTACGGATATTCCCCGATGCTATAGGTATTTTGTACAGTCAGGGGTATGGCGGGGCCCTGTCCCGCCACAGTTGTTATCTATAGAGGTCTGTGGTTACATATATGTTTTGGGCTATAAGAACCAGTTGTACTACTATACTTTGTTTAAGTATGTTTTATGGAAGGCAAATTTATCTACCGCCTGATGTTACCACTTTTATAAGTTATGTGTTATGTATGTTCCACGCTATTCTCTCGACATATACCGGTAGGTACCCTAGGGTACCGCCGCGCCCGGTCGGGTCGTGACACAGCCGATAAGACTGCCTTCCATAAAATATACTTAATCAAAAGTATAGCAAGATAACCGTTCTTATAGCCCAAAACACATATGTGACCACGCACTTCTAGGATAACAATCGCGGACAGACCCCGCCATACCCCGAATGCACAAAATACCTATAGCATCAAGGAATATCCGTATCAACAAACAAGCTTCCGAGGAATGGAGCTTCGACACCGAATGCTGATCCTAAGAACGAGGATCCACACCGCTTACCCTTACCGCAGATTTAACGCAGCCGGCGAAGCGGGTCGACACAATATGTACCAAGTATGTAAAGCTGGAAAATACTGTAATAATGATATCATAAGTCTAAAAGTAAGCTGGAGTCATGGAAGACAATCAAAATACCTTTTTACTGTGCCTTACTAACAATGAGAGTGACAAGTATATATATAATACTGCATAAAATAGGGGCCTCATGATCAAAACAGGGTACCTCGCCCGTAGTATCAATAAGCACCCCTACTCCTGGGACTATTTCACCCGCATAGGTCCTGTGGACCCGCATGAGGTATTCTTCGCATCGTGGGTAGCAAATCCACGGAACAGGTGGTATAACGATCTTGGGGACTTACCCCTCAGATATACTCTTACCCTGAAGCAGATGGTATAACGATCTTGGGGACTTACCCCTCAGATATACTCTTACACTGAAGCAGATGGTATAACGATCTTGGAGACTTATCCCTCAGATATACTCTTACACTGGAGAAGGTGGTATAACTATCTTGGGGCTTGCCCCTCAGACATATTCTTACCCTGGAGAAGGTGGTATAACGATCTTGGGGCTTGCCCCTCAGATATACTCTTACCCTAGCTCAAACTGTCATCATATCATAATCATAAATAAGTTAAGAAAACTTATAACTTCTTATTAGTCTTGTTCATATACTCTCTCATTTTAGTTTACTTAAGGCACGTAATCATATCTTTAATAAAAGAAAACCGGGAATTTAACCCAGGTACTACATACTTCAACTCTTTTAAAAGTGACTCTTTTTCATACATAAAATCTTTGGGCAATTGATGCCTTAAAATCAATTTGCCTTTTATAAATCAAATCATTTGTCCTTACTTGTCTTACTTAGAGTAAACCTCTTCTCATTAACTTTTTATAAAGCTAATAAACCAACTTCTCATAAAGTTGTTACATTAACCCTACACTTTAGTAAAATTGCACTTTTCCCCTAACCAAGGGACTTATACATTCTTAAAACGAAACAAGTCTTTATATACTTAAAACAAGTAAGAATACCAAATCTTGTACGTCTACCGTACTACATAGTTACATCTATTCATGCTCAAGAGATAGGAAAGCTCCACATACCTCTTCGGTTAATCCACTTGCTAATTCCAAACACCGCACGTAATATGACAACCTAAAATAACCATGATACGTTTATTAACCTCTAATTTCAATGTAGAATAATCCAAGTTCAAAGTCACTAAATTTTATGGAAAATTGGGCAGTATTTCCTTTGTTTCTACATACTTTGCCACCTTTCTCAAGGCCGAATTTAACATCCAAACGCCACTTATAAGGCTCAACAATCCAAACATTTCAAAGGGGATTACATACCTAAACTTGGGTGTGTAAAATTCTGCCCCATAAGGTACAACAATTCACTTAACAATTCTTAGGTAGTTTTTAGGCTACAACATGCTCATAATATCTTCTTAACCAATTCTTTCATATCCAAACCACATTTCTTACATGCAAGGACTCTAAGTGCATTATTTACTACTACACATTCCTTCTTCTTCACATGCAACATTAATAACTAACCATAAGAGAAGAAATGTTACCTTAAAACTTTAGCCAAACTTATTCCAACAACTTTGCTAGCCTCCTTTCCAAGAACACCACCACAATAACACCAACAAGCTAGCCACAAGCTTCCTTCTTGTTCTTAACTTTTCAGATTTTTCTTTGGCTTGAATTCCTCTTGGAATTTTAGAGAGAATTGAGAGCTTAAGCTTAGAGAGAGAGGGATTTGAAAGATGACCAAGTCTTCAAGACTTGGTCAATATAAGGCATGCAAGAAATCAGATGGGGACACTTGTCACCCTCCTAAGGTCTTTTAAAAGAGAAATCGTATTTTTCCTAAGTTTTTCCGCCAGAATCCATGGCGCCAGCGCTCGACAGCCATGGCGCTGAAACCTCTGCGACTTGGAACTTCCGCGCCATACCGCTGCTCAGCCAGCGCGCTGCAACATCAGCGCCTCAAGATATCCGCGCCGCGCCCCGCCGCTTTGCTCAAACGCATTTCTGTCCGTCTGCGCACTAAACTTGTAACTCCCATAACTTTCTACTCCGATGTACCATCGACGAACGGTTGGTTGCGTTGGAAACTAGACTCAACGAACTACGCCCTAGGACTTTGAAACACTTAGGAACTCTCAACGTACCAGGTCATAACCCGCCTCAAAGTTGACTAAAACCCGTCCGAACAATCCGTCAACTTATCTTTCGAAAATTTTTATGTCTTACTCTCCTTCGCACGCTCTCACACGTGTGGCCAGAACTACGGGGTATAACATTCTCCCCCCCTTAGAAACATTCGTCCCGAATGTTCCTTCTAGGCTTACTCAAATCATAATATCGACATAGACCCTCTTAACTATTCTTTTTGCAATAAAAGATGCTCCACGAGCCACAACAATACTCAAGCAAAATTTCCAATTAAAACTATCAAGCGAAGTAGGTTACCCGAGATATAGGAAATAAGTGAGGATACTTCTTCATCATGTCATCCTCTCGCCTCCCACGTCATCTCCTCCATGTTCTCGCTCCGCCATAAGACTTTGACGGCCACGCCCTTCGTCCAAGTCGCTTAACTCGACGATCGAGTATCGCTATGGGACTCTCCTCATACGATAACTCCTCACACCGACATCATGAATCGGGTGCACTCTAGATGGGTCTCCAATACATTTCCGCAACATAGACACATGGAAAACTGGATGTACCGCCTCCAAATCGGACGGCAGATCTAACTCATAGGCAACCTTGCCTACCCTACGGACAATCTGATACGGCCCAATGTACCTTGAGCTAAGTTTCACTTTCTTTCCAAACCTCATCACGCCCTTCATGGGCGATACCTTTAGGAAAACCCAATCATCTATCTCAAATTCCAAGTGTCGACGCCGATGATCTCAGATACGACTTCGCCGACTGAGCCGCCAACAACCGCTTCCCGGATAAGTTTCACCTTATCCATCGTCACGTAACCAAGTCTGGCCCGACTAACTGAACTTCTCCCACTTTGAACCAGCCTATCGGTGACCTGCACTTCCTCCCGTATAAGGCCTCATAAGGCGTCATCTGAATACTAGAATAGTAGCTGTTATTGTAAGAAAACTCCACAAGAGGTAAATGATCCTCCCAGCTACCCCTGAAATGAATAACACAAGCCCTCAGCATATCCTCAAGTGTCTGGATAGTGCGCTTACCGTCCGCTTGGCCCGAGGATGAAACGCCGCATCGAGACTCACCGCGCCCCTAATCCCTTCCGGAAGGACCTCCGTAAGTTAGCCAGAACCGGACTCTCTATCGGAAATAATCGATACAGCACTCGCGCCTCACGATCTCTCCGATATACGCCTAGCATAATCCTCGCCGAAAAGTCGCCCCGACCGGAAGAAAATGGGCTGATTTCACCGCCGACGATAAACCAATTGTAATCATGCTTCCTTTGAGTGGAAGGTAACCCTTTAATCAAATCCATATTTAACACCTACAATTTCCAAGTCGGAATATCAATAGCCGCAATGTTTCACCGGGCTTCGTGCTCAACCTAACTCGCCGACAATTCGCACTCGGCTACTTAACTCCGCAACGCCCCGCCGTGCCATCCCACCAATACACGATTCGAGGTCATGATACATCTTAGTCGACCGGATGAATAAAATAACGAGCATTGTGCTTCCCTGACCACGACGGTCCTCACAATCGGGAACACACAACCGCCTCAAATCTTAGCACCCCATCAAAGTACTCAAACAGACTTCTTTTTGAACAATGCATTCGATACGGATCATAATCGGATCCTCATACTGTCGCCTCTTCACCTCCTCGACGATGGAAGACTCGGCAACCTCTCGAACCCGAACTCCATCACTATCAGAATCAACCAAACGAACCCCAAGGCTCGCTAGCTGATGTAACTCTCGGACCATATCCTTTTATCCGTCAGACATCGCATGCACTACCCATCGATCTGCGACTAAGCGGTATCTGCAACCACATCGCCTTCCCCGTGGTATAGAATATCAAAATCGTAATCCTTAAGCGGCTCCAACCACCGCCTCGCCGCAAGTTCACTCCTCCGGTCAAGATATACCGAGACTCTTGTGGTTCAGGTAAATATCCACATGAACTCCATATAAATAATGTCTCCAGATATTCAAGGCATGAATCACTGCTGCCAATTCCAAGTCATGTGTGGGATAGTTCTTCTCATGCTTCCTAAGCTGTCGAGATGCATAAGCTATAACTTTGTCATGCTGCATCAGCACGCACCCAAGCCCGACACCGACGCCCACAATAAACCACATATCCATCTAAACCTCCGAAGAGTAAGAATCGGGCGGCCGTCAACTTCTCCTTTAGCAACCGGAAACTTTCTCACAAATATCCGCCCACCTAACATAGTCGCTCGAGTCACTTAGTCAAAGCTTTGAAATAAGCAAACTTCTCCACAAACCTCCGATAATAACTCGTAAAGCCGCACCTCGTTGGTGTAGCTGGTCTAGGCCAAGTCTTGATCGCCTCAATCTTTGTTGTATCAACCCAATACCATCGGCCCCGATAACATGCCCTAAGAAAGCCACTGAGCTAACCGTAACTCGCACTTCGAGAACTGGCATACAATCACGGCCTCGGAGGACCCCAATACCGCCTCAAATGCTCAGATGCTCTCGCTTCGCGCGAATACACCGTGATATCATCAATGAAAACTATAACGAACATATCCAAGAATGGCTCAACACCCTATTCATCAAATCCATGGATACCGCTGGGCGTTGTCAACCCGAAAGACATTACCTCAACTCATAGGCCCATATCGTCCCGAATGCGCTTTGGGATATCTATCTCTCTAACTCGCACTGATGATAACCGGACGCAGCTTCTATCTTGAAAACGCCTTGCACCGCAGAATCGTCAAACAAATCATCAATCCCGGGAGGGATATTCGTTTTGATAGTTACCTTATTCACCGCTCAGAATCAATACACGCGCAGCGCCCCATCCTTCTTCTTTACAAATAACACCGCGCTCCCGCGAGAAACACTGCCTCGATAAAGCCTTTCTCCAGAAGTCTTTCACCGGTCCTTCAATTCCTTCAACTCGCAGTGCCATCCTCGTATGGCGAATAGATATCGGCCGAGTATCCGCGCCAAATCAATGCAGAACTCAATCTCCTCTCGGGAGGATACCCTAAGCTCGCTGGGAATACGCCTGAAACTCTCTAACGACCGAATCGATCAAGGTCCCAGATCTCACCGTGATTTCGAATACCCGAACCATATGGTAGATATACCCTTTCAGCACCATCTTCCTAGCCTCGAGGTAAGAAATAAACCTACCCCTACGACGCAGATTCCCTTCCACTCGATAACCGCTCACCTTAAAATGGAACCGAACCAATCTCTCCTCATACCCACATTGGCATAGCAAGATGCTAGCCAATCCATACCCATAATCACATCAAAGTCCGCATATCCAACTCTATCAAGTCGCCAGAGTCCGACGACTATCTATAGTCACAGGCAAGCCTTATATACCCGCCGCCTACCACCGAATCACCCATCGCGTAGCCACCTCAAAAGGTCTTATGGACTCTGCTCTATCCCTATTCTACCGCAATATGAGGAGATATATAGGACAAGGTAGAACTCGGATCTATCAAAGCATATACATCACAACAAGAAACCAATAATGTACTGCGACGACATCCGTGACGCCTCGCGGTCCCGACTACCGACATAACATATATGCGCTCGAGGACCGCTAGAATCGGGACCCCTACCACGACATTCGCCGCGCTGCCGCCCATAAGTACCTCGCCTCCGGGCGTCTAACCATCAAGACGAAGATCCAAAGAATGCACTTCGTCGGCTGAACTGTAACGCTCCCGCCGCCAAGGCGACGGACAATCTCTTCGGATGGCCTCGCCGCCACAAGAGTAACACGCCTCAACCCATACGCACTCGCCGGATGAGACCTACCGCATCGAACGCACCGAGAGGTAGGTGGTCTCTATGGTGACGGCCGCCTCCTCGAAACCTCAAGTCCCGGAGCCCGACCGCCTCGAATAACCCGATCGATCGGACTCCCGCCGGAAATCGAGAAGGAGCACTGCGGCCGGGCCGGAATGTGGACCTAGTTCGCCGAGGCCGCCGCCTCAAAACTTCCTCGAGACTCGCTGTCCCCGCCTCTGGGCCGCCTAAATCTAGCCGATCCCGCCTCTCTCGCCCTCAATCCTCGCGATACGCCTGCATCCCGCAATATCCATCCTCGTCAAGAGCCACCCCAAGCATGCGGTAATCATACGACGGCCTAACCCCATCACATATCGATGAACCTCGCTCGCCATGTCCGCTACAATGGTGTGCGATACCGCCAAGGAGTCAAACTCTGTGTCAGACTCCCGATAGTCCTCCCGCCCCGCTCAAGGTCAAGAATTTATCTACCCGGGCTCTCCTCATCTCAGGAGATAAGAAGTGATCCAGGAAAGCCTCTGTGAACTCCTCCCAAACAGCTGGAAGAGCATCCTCACCTCTCAACAACACCCATGACTCAAACCAGTTCAACGCAATATCACGTAACCGGTAAGAAGCTAGTATAACAGACTCAGTCTCCGATGCCCTAAGCACCTGCATGGTCCGTCAGAATCACGGACAAACTCCCGCGGATCCTCCTCAAATCTCGAACCATAGAACTCGGGTGGGTGACAACCCAGGAAATCCCGAATCCAGAACCGTCGGCTTGTGGTCGCCGCTCGCTCGCTTCGCCGCTGCCCCGCCACTATGCCGGTCAAGAATCAACTGTTCTCGTAATCTCTATACTGCACCGATCGCGGATCGAGGCTCCGCATCATGGTCTCGTGAGCCGCTCACGCCTCGAATTGCTGAGGCTGGCGACGACGTGGAACTCGCCGCCTTAAACATCATTCTCGTAAGGATCGGCTCGTGCCTCGTGACTCTTCGCCCACTAGCAAAGACTCTCACCGCTTTGCCCTTCTGGGCCGCGGTTGCATTGCTTGGAGGCATAACTGATACATAAAGGAAAACATCAGAGGAGGCTCAACCTATAACTCAGCTCTATTGCACGATCTTAGAGTGAAAGAATGGAAATCAATCCTAAATATCCTGCACCTCCGATTATAGATGTGGGCGCACGACACACCGATAATCAAGACTTACTAGACACGGTCATGGACACTTTCCGAGGACTAATCGCTCGATACCACTTTTGTCACGACCGACCTCGGCCGCGATCGTACCTGCCGGGTACCCCGTCGTATACATCGAGAATAGCAATGAACATACATAACACATAACTTATAAAAGGTAACATCATCGCCACCGATAAGTCGCTTCCATAAAACATACTTAATCAAAAGTATAGCGAAGATAACCGGTTCTTATAGCCCAAAGCACATATGTGACCACGCACTTGGCGATAACAACTGTGATGACAGGCCCCGCCATACCCCGAATGTACAAAATACCTATAAGATCGTGGAATATCCGCACCAACAAATAAGCTTCCGAGGAATGGAGCTTCGACACCTAACGGTGATCCTAAGAACGAGGATCCACAATATGCTTACCCTTACCGCAGATTTAACGCAGCCCCGAGGAAGGGGGTCAAGACACAATATGTACCAAGTATGTAAAGCTCAAAATCTTGTAATAATGATATCATAAGTCTAAAAGTGTCGTGATGGAAGACAATCAAAATACCTTTTATCAGGCCTTACTAACAATGAGTGACAAGTATATATATAATATCGCATAAAAGAGGGGCCTCATGATCAAAACAGGGTACCTCGCCCGTAGTATCAATAAGCACCCCTACTCCTGGGATTATTTCACCCGCATAGGTCATGTGGACCCGCATGAGGTATTCCTCGCATCGTGGATAGCAAATCCACGGAACAGGTGGTATAACGATCTTGGGGACTTACCCCTCAGATATACTCTTACCCAGGCGGATGGTATAACGATCTGGGACTTACCCTCGATATACTCTTACAATCAAGCGGATGGTATAACGATCTTGGGACTTACCCTCGATATACTCTTACACCGGAGAAGGTGGTATGACGATCTTGGGGCTTGCCTCGCATATACTCTTACCCTGGAGAAGGTGGTATAACGATCTTGGGGCTTGCCCCTCAGATATACTCTTACCCTAGCTCAAACTATCATCATATCATAATCATAAATAAGTTAAGAAACCTTATAACTTCTTATTAGTCTTGTTCATATACTTTCTCATTTTAGTTTACTTAAGGCACTTAATCATATCTTTAATAAAAGAAAACCGGGAATTTAACCCAATTACTACATACTTCAACTCTTTTAAAAGTGACTTTTTTTCATACATAAAATCTTTGGGCAATTGATGCCTTAAAATCAATTTGCCTTTCATAAATCAAATCATTTGTCCTTACTTGTCTTACTTAGAGTAAACCTCTTCTCATTAACTTTTTATAAAGCTAATAAACCAATTTCCCATAAAGTTGTTACATTAACCCTACACTTTAGTAAAATTGCACTTTTCCCCTAACCAAGGGACTTATACATTCTTAAAACGAAACAAGTCTTTATATACTTAAAACAAGTAAGAATACCAAATCTTGTACGTCTACCGTACTACATAGTTACATCTATTCATGCTCAAGAGATAGGAAAGCTCCACATACCTCTTCGGTTAATCCACTTGCTAATTCCAAACACCGCACGTAATATGACAACCTAAAATAACCATGATACGTTTATTAACCTCTAATTTCAATGTAGAATAATCCAAGTTCAAAGTCACTAAATTCTATGGAAAATTGGGCAGCATTTCCTTTGTTTCTACATACTTTGCCACCTTTCTCAAGGCCGAATTTAACATCCAAACGCCACTTATAAGGCTCAACAATCCAAACATTTCAAAGGGGATTACACACCTAAACTTGGGTGTGTAAAATTCTGCCCCATAAGGTACAACAATTCACTTAACAATTCTTAGGTAGTTTTTAGGCTACAACATGCTCATAATATCTTCTTAACCAATTCTTTCATATCCAAACCACATTTCTTACATGCAAGGACTCTAAGTGCATTATTTACTACTACACATTCCTTCTTCTTCACATGCAACATTAATAACTAACCATAAGAGAAGAAATGTTACCTTAAAACTTTAGCCAAACTTATTCCAACAACTTTGCTAGCCTCCTTTCCAAGAACACCACCACAATAACACCAACAAGCTAGCCACAAGCTTCCTTCTTGTTCTTAACTTTTCAGATTTTTCTTAGGCTTAAATTCCTCTTGGAATTTTAGAGAGAAGTGGGAGCTTAAGCTTAGAGAGAGAGAGGGATTTGAAAGATGAAGACTTGGTCAATATAAGGAATGCAAGAAATCAGATGGGGGAGGACACTTGTCACCCTCCCAAGGTCTTTTAAAAGAGAAATCTGATTTTTCCTAAGTTTTTCCGCCAGGAATCCCGCCTTGGCGCCGCGCCGACAGCCGGCCACTGAAACCTCTGCGGACTCTCGGAACTTCCGGCGCCGCGGCCCTACTGTCCTGGCGCAGCGGCGCTGCAACATTAGCGGCCCCTCAGTATATCCGGCGCTGCCTCGCATCCGGCGCCGCCCTGCCGCTTTGCTCGAACGCATTTCTGTCCGTCTGCGCACTGAACTTGTAACTCTCATAACTTTCTACTCCGACGTCCCATCGACGAACGGTTGGTTGCGTTGGAAACTAGACTCAACGAACTACGCCCTAGGCCTTTGAAACACTTAGGAACTCTCAACGTACCGGGTCATAACCCGCCTCAAAGTTGACTAAAACCCATCCGAACAATCCGTCAACTTATCTTTCGAAAAAATTTAAGTCTTACTCTCCTTCGCACGCTCTCACACGTGTGGCCAGAACTATGGGGTATAACAATATTTGTGAGATATTTTCATCAAGACAAGTGGACCACTTAGGTCCCCCTCCACTTGTAAGATTTCATATATATAAGAGAGGTGATAGCAAGACTTAGAGACTTGGCATAATAATCTTCATCATCCAAAACCTCTCTTCTCCCTATTATTTTCGATAACACCAATAGCCAAGGGAAGAACAAGAGTTGATTATTCTCCTAGATTAAGAACACTAATCAAGTGTTGAGCCAAGATAAACTATCTAAACCTTCCAAAACCGTTTGGGCCGTGTGTAGTGATCTTGAGACCCTAGTGTGTTCTTCAACTTTTTGGAAGTAAAACAAGAAGGAATGATGGTTACAAGCTTGTAGTAGATTCATGTGTGTGATTGGAACTTGAAGAATAAGGAGCTAAGACTAAACAATGGACCGACTTTAAGTGGATTATTTTGTGCATATTTAAGGTAAGGATTATTCCTCCTCTTGAAGTAATTGGATATTACATGTTGTGGTAATTAATGGATGAACTTGTGATTAAAAAAATGAAGAATAAGAAGTACATGTCACAATCTTGGCATGTTAGCCGATTGTGGACAGTTTTGGTGTTGTCGGATTCATTGGTTATGGTGGTTGTTATCATCACCTATTACATATTAAAACATGAAGGAATCTTGTTGTTAACAAGTTGATATAACTTATATAAAAGTATTGGAATATAAGTGGATGATAAGAAGTTATGGAAAATAGTTTTGGTTATAGTAGTTGGCCGAGAATACTAATGGACTGTATTAGTGGACTGTACTAATGGACTATATTAGTGGACTGTACTAATGGACTATATTAGTGGACTATTTTAGCGGACTGTTTTACGTAATTAAGGGATTGTGTTTACGTGAGAAATAGGTGTGTGAATCACCTTGGTTGCTGTTTGGTTGTGCCCTTAATTGGTGCCTTGGTTATTGATGAAATTGGCCTTCTTGAAAGGTGGAAAAGTACGTATAAACGGGGGAAGTTCTGCCCAAATTTTTGTAAAAGAAAGGAGATTCATTGAGTAGTATAAATGTATACTAGTATCATGAAGTTGATAGAAGTATTATTATCGTTATAAGTTGAAGTACTACTTACGGCGTATTCTACTTGGCGTGTGGAGTAACCGAAGAGGTTTGTGAACTCTTCTCATCTTCTTTGAGCATGAACCTTATAAAATGATACTTGATATTATAAGTGTCTTGAATTTCCAAATGAGGATTTTAAATGAATTCGGATTTCATTGTGGTGTTTCCTTTATTTGGAAAGAATATATTACTTGATTTAAAAGGTGTAGTAACTTGATCTAAAAAAAAAAGAAGTGCCTTGGTTTTAAAAGAGTAAGTTACTTGAGTTTAAAAGTATACTTGACTTGATCATAAAGGTGGAAAGTGTCTTGATACTACGGGTGTTAGTGTCTTGGGGTTTATAAATGAAAAAGATGTGTGGCGGACGTACATGGTTCTAGTCGGTTTGTCTAGAAAGGAAGTGGTTCTATCTATTTCAATAATAGTACTTCGGGTTTTATAAAAAGGGAAGTTATTCTACTCTTAGAAGTTAAGGGTAGTCATGTTGTTGATTCTATGCTTAAGGCATATCTATATTGTTCCTAACAGTCCTTACCAAGTCTTATGGGAGATGTTGGTAAGAGTTTTTAGGAAGCATTGGAGTCGAGTTGATCTTGCTAAGTTATAACACTAATGAGAAAAGGTATCGAACAAGCCACTGCAGCGTTAATGAAAAAGGAATCGACAATCTATTATATTGAAATGAGTAGAATTCTCATCTGCATAGAAGCTAAGATATAACCAGTTCGTTTTACACTTTCTAGGTTCATAGTTGATTAGATAAGATCATTATTAATATATAGCCTGCTAAAGGCTCATAAAATGGATTAATTTGGCAAATCAGATTCATTGTAGTATTTGAAATGAGTTACTTGATTTGAGAAGGATAAATTACTTGACTTGATAGTGCTTTGGGATTCTAAAAGGAAAGTTCATTTTAATGATTCTAAAAAGGAAGGCATAGTATTGTCTTGGTTTGTTTAAAAGGAAGGCATGGTATTGTCTTGGTCTTTTCTAAAAAGGAAGTTGTTTATATGTGTACAATCCTTTATATTGGAACCGCGTCCCAGAATGGGCCGGGCAGTAAACCTTGGATAGGCAGTTTAGGTATAGATGTATGTGGGTTAGAGTCCCGTGACATTATATCATTCTCCCGGCGACATCATATATGTATGTGGGTTAGAGTCCCATGACATTATATCATTCTCCCGGCGACATCATATATGTATGTGGGTTAGAGTCCTATGACATTATATTATTCTCCCGGCGACATCATATATGTATGTGGGTTAGAGTCCCATGACATTATATTATTCTCCCGGCGACATTATATATAGATGTATGGGGGTTCGAGTCCCATGACATTATATTATTCCATGGACTAGCTCTCCATGTTGTGGGTTCAATTCCTATGCGGGCTCAATTCCCATGAATATGATTGCATAATGATTCTGAGGGCGGATGACCCTGACATGGCTTTCATATTTTGAAATGGTAATGATTTCATATTTGAAAGGGGTACGGTTGATTTCATATTTTAAAATGGTATTTATTTCATAATTTGAAATGACACGGTGGATCTTACTTTTAAAAAGGCTCAATTGACTCTCATTTGTTTATATAAAGTACAGTGATACAAGGTACAATTGGCTTTTATTATATATGGCATGGTTGGAGCTGGTAAGGTTTTTCATACTTGTCTCGCCATCTTTTGGCGATTATGGTTTATTTATCAGTACTTTATGTTTACATACTTAGTACTTGTTAGATCGACTTCTTCTGGGCCGCGTTCATGCCGCAGTTTAGGTACATGATTTGGTGATTCTCGCTCTTAGGATCTCTACTCGCTTTGGGAAAAGCTCCATTATTTGGAGGCTTGTCATGTTGTACGAACCACGGTATCAGGCATATATACATTCGGGGTAAGGGACCAGATCCGTCATAGGTTACCGTCCAAACTCTTGAGGTGCAGATTCGTATGTGGGTTGGACTTGCGGGAATTGTATTATATTGTAGCCAGATGTACTACTGTGTTGTAGGGATGTTCCCGTTTATATATATATACAGCGGCAGCCTCATCGGCTTGCCTTGTTGCTACATATACAATTTTTATTTATTATTTGGCCTATGTCTTGAAAGGGATGTAAGGGTTTAAGAGGGGGTGCCCAGGTAGGACACCAGTCGCGGGCCCGAGGTTCGGGTCGTGACATTTACCTCCTCCGGGCAGCGAACCGAGGTGTCGTCTCGACTCGTCGAATCCGCTCGGAGATGTTTGTTTACTATGCGATGAAGATGCAGGTTTAAATATGTTTTAGTGGTTTCGTTGTGCTACCACTGAGAGTTAAAAAAAAAGGCATTTTCTCTGATTTCACACTCCTTTCAAGTGGTGGAAATCTGAAACTTGCTCTAGAGTTTATAAAAAATTCCTGAAATCCTCTCTTTTTTACATAACCCCAAATAGACTGTATTTATAAGCCAAAAATGAGAGCTTCAACGGCTCTAATTCGAATTCCAAGAAGGGAAGGACAATACTGCACGTAAAATCGCGAAAAGGGGTCTGACTGCAGATTTTCCCAGTGATTTCTGGGACAAAGATGCATGTTTTCTGGGTATGGGGGTGTCATGTAGCAGGGCGTGGGTCGACGACGTTTATTCGATGGATAAAAGGGTGCGGCGACAATGTCTGATGGGTAAGGAGAGGTGTTCTGGTTTGTTGTGGACGATTTGATGGTCGTTTGGTTTCTGATTTGCAAGTGATTTAGTTTGGTTAGGGGTGTCTTGTTTTGAACGATGAAGTTGGGATATTGAAGAAAATGTTTGAGGATTTGGTTGTTATTTGGGAATTAAAAGTGTTGTGGGAATTGAAAAATGGAGCCCAATTATGAATTAATTTAATCACTTATCCCATTCCCTTAATTAATAAAAATATGCTTATTGTCCTAATTAATACAAAAGATTTAATATATATATTTAGTTTAAGTAGAAAAAATATAATATTCATATAAAAATGATTAATTTGGTAATTGGTGAAAATATCAAGAGAAAATCAATCATCAAAGTCAATGCTGAGATATTAAAATTATTTTGTTTATATTATAAAATATAATATCCGTTATTTAAAAAATTATGGGGTAATTAGTGAAAAAAGATTAAAATTACTAATTTTTAAGAATTTTTAAGACTAAGAAGCATAGTGAAATTAATTAAAGATAAAAAGGACGATCTGAATAAAAGTCGATAAAGATGAGAGAAAATTGGGTGTCAACAACAGTGGAGGCAAGATTTGGGTAGCACAAGCAGCCAAAAATTTGTAAGTGCTCATAAGTTGGGTCCTACGAAATAGAATTTTGGTGTGTATTCTATTTTGGAGAGTCTGGGTGGACAAAATATTTAGAATAAAATCGATCATTTTCACAGCATAGACCCAAAAGGGAGGGGGGAGACATGACATAGGATCGTACGAGCCATGTTATTGACAGTGCGAATGATTCGCTCGGCCTTGCCATTTTGGGAGAAAGTGTGGGGACATGAGAACCAGAAAATCATGCCATTAGTAGAATAAAAATTGTGAAATGCAGAATTATTGAACTCACGACCGTATCACATTGAAGTGATTTTATGTCTTTTTCAAATTATGTTTTGACATAGATGCGAAACGCAAGAAATTTGGCAAACACTTCAGACTTGAATATAAGCGGATAGACCCATACAAAGTGAGAAAAGTCATCTAATAAGACGAGATAAAATTTATGACCCAGTGAGTTAGTAATGAGAGATGTCCATAAATCTGCATGAACTATGTCAAAGGGAGAATATGTAACACTTGAACAAGACTGAAACGGAAGGCGAACATGTTTGCCTAACGGACAAGAAAGACACTGTTGGGAAAATTTTCTATCATGACAACGAGAAAATTAAAAATAAGAGCTCCTAGGTATCCAAGTCTATTGTGCCAGGTTGACAGATAAATTATTGCAAAAGCGGTGGGATGAGTGACATGGGCAGTTAGAGATATGAGAGGGTTGACACTAGCAGCGGAAATGGATAAGAAAAGATAAAGATCACCCTCACTATTGCATCTCGTAAGAAGTTTTCCAGTACGGAGGTCCGTTATGGAAAATCCAAACGGGTCAAAATTAATTGATACAAAATTATCGGTGACAAATTTCTATCGGAGATTAAGTTTTTAATAATGTTAGAAGCATATAAGACGTTATTCAGGGAGAAATGAGGATGCAGTGGTGGGGTTAGTGTGTGGCCAAATTCTAGAATTGGAATGCGTTGACCATTTCCGATCATAATAGATTGTGAAGTATTTAAATTCCGCAGTTTAGGAAGATTACCAGAATTATTGGTGAGGTGAGACGTGACACACGTATCCATATACCACACATTATCGAGCTGCCGATGAGTCAAAGTGTCGAAAGCCTGGCAAAAAATGGATTGGGGATGGCCAGGAACGGACTGATGGGCTCTAGGAAATTGGGCCAGATTAATGTGGCCCGTCGGCTGTGCTGGAGCAACCTGTTTGGAGACCAGAAATTGGGTCGGAGATTGAGTGCCCGATATTGGGTTGGTCGATTTCGAGAGACTGGGCCGCGGCAAAACATGGGCCGCAGCTGCTGGAGAATTATCCCTGGCTGCTGGGCTCCTGCTGAGGGCCCAGTTCGCGTCTAGCCATGGCAGTGGATGTTTGGTGCTGCCATACGGACTGTCGGAGGGTGGGTGAGAAAACAAAATATGGGGGTTCGGGACGTATATAAGGTGTATGTGAGGCCGTATACGAGGTGTATAACGGTGTAAGGAGGTTGTATACATGTAGTTTCGACCGTAAACTAGGTGTATATCGGCTTAGGGAAGCCGTATATAGGTAGTATATAGTGGCTGGAGAGGAATATCAGTCGTATACATGTGTATATCGACATGTATGAGTTGTATACGAGAGGTATATGGCTTGTTGAAGAGAGGGAGGGAAATAGGGTGGCATATTAATGATATATATATATATATCATGTGTATACAGGGCTATTTGTAGAATATAAGGGCTGGACAATTGTATATCAGCATATATCGGAGGTATACCGGCGGTTTGGTGCCGGAAAAAGAAAGGGAATGACTGCCGAATTTTAGGTTTTAGGTCGGGAGTGATTATTGGCTCTTGATACCATGTAAAATTGTATTAATCTCCCTTGTGGAGTCTTTCTTATAAATACAAATATATAGTGTGTATAATGTGGAATCTAATACAACGATGATCATATATCTACCATAATTATACAACACTAAATATTACAAAATATATGGAGCATATTTCATAATATTTTCGATGAATTCAATCCGTTGAAATTTCATAAAAAAATACGCGTTTTTAATCGTATTTATCAAGTGAATATATACCACCAAGCAACAAGAGCTTTCAATGCTTAGAGAAAAGCAGAAGATGTAAGAAAGGGTAATGAAAAATCAAATCAAAGAATCACAAAGATGTTAACAATTACAAACAATTGAAGAAACAATATATTCACATGTATGAATCTCTACAAAATGGAGAAAACCAAGTCAATCAGCATTTTCCCTTCCCTCACCCTTTCCTCACACTATATATATATATCCTCACTCCAAATCCAAATAAAAAAAATTACAAAATATAATCAAGAAGTTATCATGGTCACCCAATCACTGTACACTATTGATCAGTCAAAATATCAAAGAAAGTTTGATTTTTTTTTCTCAAGAACCGATCTAAGAAATTATTTCTTCTCTAACAAAGGGGCATCTCATCAAACATATTAATTTGTGTAGCCTTGAAAGGAAATAGAGGAAATTCACCTAAGTCTTGAATAAATCCCTCCATTGATCCAAAACCACTCAAAAACCCATTTGATGAATTTTCAACACTTCCATATATACCTTCACTACTTTCTTCCTCTTTCATCCTATAATTAGTTGTACCTTGCAACATATTCATGTGTTGACGATGATCTTGTGGTGATAACGATTCTATGTTCTTCTTTGGGTGTCTCTCTTTTCTCGCCTTTTTCTCTTTGACTTCTTGTGCAGCATTCTTCCCCGTAAGCCTTTGTACAAGATCGCGAAAATGCTCAACGTCTGTTTTGATGATCTCTGGTGCTATTATATAAATTATTCGTATTTTCGGTTTCAATTTGGATATTGTGTGTGAATCTCTATGTATATTGTGCCTAGAACTAATGGTTGCACTTGTGATCACTTGCTTCATCTTCTCCCTTTCGAGCAAAAGAAAAAATTGGAATTTAGTTAGAGAGAGAAATTAGAAGATATTGTTGGAGGAATGGTGAGAAGGTATTTAAATAGAAGAAGTACTTGAGAACTGAAATTTGTTTGGAAGAAAAAGATCCAAGTTTTGCCTTTTGGAAGCATGAATTGGACGGATTCTCTCATTGGAGAGGCTAAATATTGTACCTAAGTATTATATTAAACAGTAGCGGTAATATGATAATCAATGTTTTATGTATAGAATTGGGATTCTCTTAGTTCATGTCTTTTAACTTACCAACTTTTTCTTTTCTCCTTTTCCCCAAGAAATATAACATATAATTGAACTTTTGAGATGTTACAATTGAGGAATACAGTGGAATGGATATGATTTTTCTATCCAAAAATCTTGAATGAAAGTGGAAAAATTCTCGGTCTCCCTCAGAACGTAACTCAGAAGCCAGATCCCTTTTGTGGTTCTACAATTTTGTTATTGTCGTAGGTTTACTGTCTAGTGGTGTCGACGAAAACCTCGCACATAGTATAGATGACGCACATAGTGAATATAACTTCGACAATGTCTTTTTAATACTCCAACCTTCTTTGTAGTTACGTAGCAATATTTTCTTTTTAATTCGCTCTAAAAATAATGAGTCTTTTAAAATTTGAAAATTATTTAATTTAAACTTTTCATTTCACGCTTAGGGTATATTTGGTCAAGCTTCTGAAAAAATGTTTCTGTTTTTTAGAAGTAGTTCTGCAGAAATTGCTTCTAGAGAATCTGTTAGGGTGTTTGACCTATAATTATAAGATTTCAAAAATGTAAACAGCTTTTCTGTTGACCCACATTTATGCAAATTTACTAGAATATTCTTTTTAATAAATTTAAAACTATTTAAAATATTCTTTTCTATCCTATGTATCTAAAAATTAGTATATCTTTACAATTTAATAATTTTAAAAAAATTATTTAATCGCAACATTTAATAAAAAATAATATCATATTGTACATAAAAATGTAACGATAATATGATAGTCAATGACTCAAATATGTTCAAACCTACTCCCACCCCATCCTCAATTTTCTATGTCATATTTTTTTTACTTTTATAAAAAATATGAATTTTTTTCTTCCCCCTACCTCCAACCCCACCCTCATTTCCCTACCCCATCCTCAAATTTCTATTTCATATTTTTTGTTACTTTTATAAAAAATGATTGAAAATATGAAATTTTTTCTTACCTCCTCCTCCTCCCGTCCACCACCTACCACATTCTCAAATTTCTATTTTATATTTTTTTTACTTTTATAAACAATTTATAAAAAATATGAATTTTTTTCTTACCCCCCAACCCCCACCCATTGCCCTACCCCATCCTCAAATTTCTATTTCATATTTTTTGTTACTTTTATAAAAAAAAAATATATATATGAATTTTTTTTCTTACCCCCCTCGTCCTACCCCATTTCCAAATTTCTATTTATATGAGGATATTATATGAGATTAAAAAGAATTTTGTGAAAAGAAAATGGTAAATGAGTTCAATTTTTTTTATTTAATGGGCAAAAAGGACATCTCGAGAAGCACTTCTCGAGAAGCACCAAATTTGTGTTTTTGCTTCTCTTCCTATCTAGAAACACTTTTTGGCTTTTTTAAAAAGTGTTTATACTTCTAGAAAATACATATTTGGCCTAATAAATGTTTCTGAAAAACAGAAACACTTTCAGAAGTTTGGTCAAACAGATACTTAATGACAAAATTTTGTATTCACATGCACAATTATTGGATCGTGTATAAGCCTACAAATTTCAAATAGCATTTTGTTCTATCATAAACACAATGCTCAATCAAATTATAACACATAAATTGGAATGAAGATAGTAATAAGAATAGTTCCGAGGTAGTTTATAACTCCCCTCTCATTTGACATGTCTACGTTATCGCTAGCTACTTGGTAAAGAAAAATGAATCATTTTCTGAGGTTACGGTACATTATTTGTATTGAATAAAACATATTTAGCAACATCAAGTGCAACGACTTTATTAGCTGATATTTAATCTGGTCCAATTTACTTGTCGTCCTAATTAAAAATATATGATTCAATATAGTTGTATCTTTATTCTTATTTATAAATGTGGAGAGAGATTAATGTGATGAAAAAAATGAAGTATTATTAAATTGAGATCAAAGAATAAATAAGAATTTAGTCAAATTATTCTTTTAGTTAATATTTTTTAAGAGACGTGAAAAAGAACCTGACAAGTAAAATTGACCGGAGGGAGTAGGTTTACTCTTGAGTCTTGACAACCATGGATGAAATTATTATCTGAAATATAGGATTTTATTTTGGCAGCTTGTATGTAGTAATTAAATTTGACAAATTGATTTATAATATTATTTCCACGTCTTGTGAATTCATTTCCCTTTCGTGTTATAAGCAACTTGTAGTATATCCGTCAGCTAGTATTAGGTTTAGCACTTAAGCTCTATTGGTTGCAAATTGCTTTTATTTAACTAATTGACTTTTTAAATCTCAAAGACTTCATGCTATAATATATTCTGTAAACTCCTAGTGTCAAAAATTTAATCCCAAAATCCTTTGCTAACACATTATTGTTCACATTATGATGTTGTAGTACCCTTGATCCCTAAAGTCTTACAAAGACAAACAACTGGAAAACTTAAAATATCATCTTTAATTGCATCAATATATAGCTAGTAGTGTATATCTAATAATTTTGAAAAAGATGGATGTATGGGACATTTATTTCCCCATTTCTCAGCCTATTATTATTATTATTATTCCATTTTAACCCAAATTTACAAAATTGGTGGAACATAGGGCCAATCCAACTTAATTACAGATTTTACATTTCTTAAAAAATAATAATAATTCCCTTATAAATCTGATGGATGTATTTGTTTACTAATAAAGCTGTAGCTGATGTTATATAGATGACGTTCTTGCCTCGCTGCATTTTAATTAACTAAATCTACATACTGTATTAAAGCCTGATAGCTTAACCGCGCGGGCATGTTGCAATGTGTGTTTGATACCTCGCACAATCCTCGCTGGGTTGACCAGTAGATTGATCCGCTGGTGGAGATCGACATCGAATGCGCACATCCCACGATTTACCTGGCGGTGGCGGCTAAGAACGGGTTCCATTCGCCTCCAGGAGCATAGTACCAATACTTGTGCAGGTACTAGCGATATGGGGATACTAAGGCCACCCCGAGACCTTATCTCAAAAAAAAAAAAAATGTCAGAGAAGTAGAGTGATGGAGGGAAGGTCTACACGTTCTAGGAATTGCTACTAATTTTATATGGAAATAAATCCTTTTAGGAAAATGTACCAAAAGAGCAAGATGCATTTTTTTTTGAAAAAAAAAAACTTGATGGCCTAGATCATCAATTAGTTAAACTGGGGCAAGGGTCGTGATAAATGAAAGCTTAGGTATTTTAAGTTAGTACTTGGAACTTAGGGCTTTAAAAATCAGAAAAATTACCTTTTTAATAGAATTACAGAATACGAAATGCATATATGTAGAAATATTAAATATGTGTACCAATGTTCCATGAGGTGCATTATAGATGATTAGTCCCTTAATTAGTTATTAGTGGGAGTCGGTGGTTAAGTGAGATGTATAGGCAGTATATATATTACTTCAACTTGTAATTGTTGTATAGAAGAATATAACAGCAATACACAGAAGATCAGTCAGATTTTGCTCCCAAAATATCTTCTCTTCCCTTCTTCATATTCGAGCCTTCTTTCTTCTCACTTTCTTCATCAATCCTAATCGATCATGCATGGATTGATCACATGCAAAGTGTGAACATTAACATGGTATCAGACCAAGGTTTTCGACACACCTACGGGACAATTTGGTGAAGAAACGGTGTTGATCGAAGACGCGGTCTGAAAGTACTGTTATTGAGGTAAATTTTGTAGTATATTGATCAATTTTGCTGCGTGTGACACAGAATCGACAAAGAAAAATATCGATTTTGATCGAGAATCGAATCGTGTAATGGTATATGTTCAATTTTGATTGAGGATCGTATTGTAGTATCTATTAATCACTTTCTGATATGTATCTATCTGTTAATCACTTTTTGATCTGTATCTGTTGAGCATATCTCGATTCAAATCTGGATTGCATTTGTTAATCTGGATTGCATGTGAGTGTATATCACTTTCTGATATGTATCTGTCTGTTAATCACTTTTTGATCTGTATATGTTGAGCATATCTCGATTCAAATCTGGATTGCATTTGTTAATCTGGATTGCATGTTAGTGTATATCATTTCGCTTCTACGATATTGAATATATTCTGAAGGAAGGATGTGAAATGTTGAAGGAATGTCGTCTAATAGAGCTGAAGCAGCAGCCATTAGCATTGATCATAACCATCTTTTGTACTTGTATCCATATGACGCCCTTGGATCATTGTCAGTTGGAATTACACATACCGGGAAGGACAATTATACACTGTGGAGCAGAGCAATGAAGTCTGCACTGCTAGGGAAGAACAAAATGGGGTTTATCGATGGAACAGTAAGGAAGGAAGACTTCACTGGAAATCTTGTTAATATGTGGGAAAGATGCAATGCTATCGTAGTGTCATGGTTGATGAGCAATGTGAGTAAAAGTTTACTACATGAAATGCTCTTTAATTCAGATTCTCACACAATATAGGAGGAATTGCGAGACAAATTTGATAAGGTCAACAACTCTAGAGCCTTTCAATTGCATAAGGATATATTTACATTACGATAAGGGACACTTCATGTGTCTGTATATTACTTGAGGCTTAAAGACCTGTGGGAAGAATACGACTCAATCATGTCTGCACCAAAATGCTGTGACAAATCCAAAGATTTGGTAGTGCATATTCAGTATCAAAAGATGCTACAATTCTTGATGGGACTCAATGACAGCTATGGTCAAGTGAAGAGTCAAGTGTTGTTGATGCATCAGATGCCAAATCTGAATCAAGTGTATGCTATAATAAATCAGGAGGAAAGTCAGAGAAGTCTGACTGGAACCAGCCAGAGGGGGATACATGATATAGGTGAATCCTCTGCAATGTTTACTGCTACTAACCACAGAGGTGATGCTTATAGAAAGAAGTCATACAATCCAAATGTGATATGTGACTATTGTCATATCAAAGGGCACATGAAGATAGATTGTAACAAGCTGAAGAAGTGCACATTATGTCATAAGACAGGACATGTGCAGAGAGATTTCTATAAATTGAATAGTTATCCAGATGACTCCAAAGGCAAGACAAAGAAGATTAATATGGTGATTGGAAGTGAGGTTCTGTATGAGGACACTGGTCAAGGAAATGAGCAACATCATCCGAGACCTGAAAAAATCTATACACAACACTATAGAGTTTCACAAACTGCTGAGAGACAAATAGGATCACAACAATTCACTCATCAATAACATCAGCAACTACTCAACTTGCTCAAGGATCAGCTGGAACCTGGAAAACTAAACAACATTGTGGCTAACATGGCAGGTATATGTAACTTAGATGCACAGACCTTGATAAAGTGGACAGTAGATTCTGGAGCCACAAACCATATGGTTGGTAACTGATCGGTGTATTTTATATACACCTTTTGAGTCAGTTTTAGTTAGTCTTTTGTCCCGTTTTGCACATATAAGTGTCGTATTAGGATAGTTTTCCTTTCTTTTGAGTCAAAGTGGTTAAAACGGCCAAATGGCGGAAAATGAGCTAAAAGAGGGCAAAAGAGGAGATTCCAGAGCTAAAAACAGAGAAAGTGGCGAGGTCGAATTTGAAACCAGTGGCCAGCGCGCTCGCATTCGAAGCGAGGCGCGCGCGCCACTATCCGCAGAGGCTGCGAAGACCTGCACGCGGCGCCACGACAAAGTGCGGGTCGCGCGCGCTAAACATCCGAGAAGCTACAGTTGCGGCCGCGCGCCTCGCACATCGAATCGGCCGCGGCGCCAAATCATCCGACGGATTGCAGAGTTCCGGCGCGGCGCCATTCGCAAGTGCGCGCCGACGCTGAAAAATAAGGTTTCAGACGGATTTTGGGCCAGCCCGCAGGAAAAGTTGAGGCGGTTTTCACTTATAAAAGGAGAACCCTAGGCGCTTTAAGAGTTCCCTTCGCACAACACAAGGCTTCGCTGAGATCGAGACCATAGTTTAGTAATTTCTTTTCCTTTCTTGTTTTTATTTCACTTTTATGAAGAACACGGATTAGTTCTTGTCATGTCAATGACTAGAACTAATTCCCATGTGGCTTTCCATGTCAATCTCTAGAAACTTATGTTATGATTTAACGACGCTTATGGTATTTCTTCTTCATTGAGATCTATCCAATAATGAATTGAATGCTTGGTAGTTAATTGACAACTAAATACCACTATATGATTTCTAATCGACTCAAAGGAGGGATTGTGAATATGATGTAAGTTGGGTAGACATTCTTGGATCGGGATGAAAATACCTCAATTATTTATGTAAGCGTTAATGAGAGGCTTAAAACCCTAATTTTGCATCATTGTGTGTGACGATTAACTAGGTTCTTGTTCTTAATCCTCCTATGGAGTTATCCTTATCCCCGAAAGGTAGGTAAGGTGCAATACTGGGGTTGAGTGTTTATATAACCCTAACGGGAGTATAAAACGATTTAGTGAACCTGCTTTCTCCAAAAGAAGAAACCCATAAGTTATGCATTAATAAGTAGCATAAGCGGATAGTGGAGAGACGGAAGCCCTATTCTCATCACCACCAAGTAAACCCTATAGTTAAATAGCTTTTATAATTCTTAGTTATAAACAACAAATTCAAATATCAATTTACCAAATAGATACCAAAAATAGATAGTGGTAATTGAACCCTAATCTCGAGGACGATATTCATCTTATCAAGACTATACTACTTGTCACGATAACGCACTTGCGTTAAAGTGTGTGCATCTTTCGAGCATCAAGTTTTGGCGCCGTTAAGATTAGGCATAGTTCAATATCAAATTTGCCTATTTTTAATTTCTAATTTGGTGTTTAATTTTATTGTTATTTTTAATTTTTACGTTTTTATTATTTTGAAAATTCGAGGTACCGTGATTGGTTGTTTGTTTTGATCTATTTCAGAAATCGGTTTATGCGAAGGAGAAGAGGAGACACTCTTGTTCTCTTCAATCCGTAGATTGAGAAAACCCGCAAACGTAACGAAATAATCGGATTGCAACTTTGATAGAAATGGACTGAGGTCAAAACAATAACATGATGAGAGCGGTTAGGTGAAAATCAACCTAACTCAGAATGCCTCGCAAATGCCAATAGACGTGGAGGAGAGTCCAAATCCAGCCAGAAGCGAGTTTGGGGACTATGTCCGCCAAGAGTGAACGGAGCACGGACGCATTAGGCTCCCTACAACAGAGCCAACAATTTCGAGATAAAATCGGCGATTACGAGCATGGTACAGACACGGCAATTCGAGGATCGCCATCTGAGGATCCACATATGCACATAGCGAATTTCTTGGAGCTATGTGCAACTTTTCGATATAACTGCATCGATGATGCCGTCAGATTGAGGCTCTTTCCTTCTCACTCGTGGATAGAGCAAAAGTATGGTTGAATTCTCACGCCGATTCGATTTTTACATGGCACGAGTGCACGTAAATTCCTAGCCAAGTTCTTTCCCCGTAAAGCAAAGAAACCGAGAGGAGTTGAACAACTTCTACCAAGCGGATGGAGAGTCCTTATACGGCTTGGGAAAGGTTCAAAGATCTACAGAAAGTGCCCACACCATTGCATTGAGTTGTGAAACTTGGTCCACATCTTCTACAACGGCCGAGCAAAGACAACCGTAACCATTATAGATGCAAAGAAGAAAGTGGAGCATTCATGAGGAAAAAAACCACCACGCCACGAGTTATTAAGATATGGCCACTAACAACCATGTCACGTACAGAGAGGTCGATGTGGGAGAAGAATGGGAGTCCACGAATAGATGCTATTGTCGCCTGAATGCCCAAGTGCCCTTTTAGCTAAACAACAGAAGAACATACAAGGTCAAGAACGCGCGCAGATGCCTAAAAGCATGAGATACGCTGGCCCACATACATTTGATAGGTGTCCTTCACCGATCCCAACAATATACCAATGGAGCAGCAGAGTGTCGTGCCATAGGTAATTATCGAGGCAACAGAACAACCCCTACTCCAACACTTATAATCCAGTGGAGGAACCACCCAAATTTCTCACGAGAGAGACCGTGCGCGCAGAATCCAGCACGAACCAGCAGAATCCAATACCGGGCAACAGAATCAATATCGTGGGCGCAGAATCCAATACAAGGGCCGCATCGTAACCAGCAGAATCCGTAATCAGCACTCTTCATTCAAGCCCCACACCAACAAAGCTCAATGCACCGGTTCAAAGAAGAAAAGCCGAAGCCGAAGCGCATTGGCAAGACTCACAACGCCTGCCCAGCCTTCATGACAAAAGCTAGATCCTCATTCAGAACTTGAAACACAAGCTGGTCAGCAAAGCAGTAAACAACAATACAGTGGACATCGCTACAACACAGAGGTAAATCCGAGGAGCAACGTGCAAAGCAGAATCGAGAAGTGCAAAACAATGAGCAGAACACCTCACTAGTAGTTGAGAAGAAGGCGCAGAGTTAGAAAAATGAAGGTGATCGAGCCCACCAGAGAGAGAAAACTCCAGAAGGAGTATACAGAGAAGATCCCTTTCCCAGAGACTACAAATGAAAGGCTGATAAACAATTCTCCAAATTTTTGGAGACATTTAGGAAGCTGCATATCAACATACCTTTTGTTATACCCCGTATTTTCAGAGTATATACGTAAGGGAATACGTACAAAAGTTTAACCTTAAGGTTTAGGCTTGGATGATTTTTTTGGGCACAACTCACAAAAAGAATCGTTTTCCGACGAAACGCTTTCCACACTTCGTAGGTAAATTCCCATGCCATTTCTAATTTTGCGGATTTTTCCGGAGACGAACATTTTGGACCAACAGAGGGCGACACTTGGCACCTCCAATCGTGGACTTGAATCGCCCATCGACGAAATTGGAGAGCATCGCACGCTTTTGTTTCGCGCACAAGTCGCCGAGTTAGTAGGATATTTGTGTTTAGTTAATCCTCACCCTACACTTGCCTTGCACTTGTCTTAATCTTGGCCATTGGTTGGCCACCCTTGACCTATAAATACTTCCTTAGAGATGAAGAGTTCTTCATCCACAAATCTTTCCAAGTCTTGAAAATCCTCTCCTCTCCCTTTGTAGCCTTTTCGCCCAACACCTCCCCTCCCTTGTGAAGGCCCTCGCCGAATACCCCCTCTAGCCTAAGTAGCTGGCCAAGGCCCCCAGCCTAGCCAAAACCTACCCTCCCTTGGTAGAAAAGTTGCCTTCTCTTGTATTGTTATAATGCCCAAAATACCCTAGCCCAAATACCTTAGTACTTAGTGAAGTTGTGAAGAACTTCTAAGGTTTCTCTCGAGCATACAACTTAGAGCAAAACCTTGCTCAGCGCGACTTTATCTAGATATTATTGGGCTTACCAGGTAACTAATCCTAACCTCTTTGAATTAGAGAATACTTACCGTTGTAGTATAAGAATAAGTATAAATACTTAGAAGAATATTGCAGTATAGAATTGAATCATATCACAAAGAAGGGTTTAAAAGAAGAATAATCAAACTGCATTTACATGTGACTGCTTTCACAGAGACTTATATAGCTCACCGGCAGGGAAGTCGCCCGACTTTCCGTAAATCGTGAACCCTCTGCTTAGAATGACATTCTGAGTAGTCTTTGATAGATGTCGTGACTATTATAGTCGACTCTCACGCGACATATTCAACTCGCGTGGTTTTCACCGGAAGGTATGTGATTCTCCTAAAGCATGATATTTTACAATATATATATAGTACGGTAGACGCATACGTGTTAATCGAATAATAACTACGCAATGTCTTTGACTTAAGCTCGAATAATACTTACGGAATGCCTCACCGCTTAAGCTCGATTAATACTTACGAATGCCTCACGCTTAAGCCCGAATAATAAAGAATCAAAGCATTTCAAAAGAATATGAATCATTTTTTCGTAAGAGAACTAACTGGTTTTTAAATGTAAGCTTAAGAGTTATACTAGCTTTATGGGAAGTTAGGTATAACCACTTAAGATTAATAAAAGGAACAGCTTTACATGTGTTTGTAATAAGACTTATATTGATGGTGAAAAGAATAAAATGGTTTGATAAGTGGACACGATATGATGCTACGTGTTAGTGTCTTGTAACGCTTGTGTAAAAGAGTATTCTTGTTGTGCTTATGTTGTTTAACGATAAGTTCGTTAGGTTAGTGTAACATCACTCACCTCTTGACATATTTCCGGTTGCCGCTTCCCACGCGGGTAGACTCAAAGCGATCTGGGACCATGATTCGAGAATACCTCACGCGGGTCCAGGACCTATGCGAGCTACGGAGTTCCGTGTTAGTGTGCGGGGTTATACCACGCGGCTACGTGGCCATGCGGACTACGAGTCCGTGACGATGAGGAGTAAATACCCCGACGCGGGGTTATATACCCATGCGGGCTACGTGATTGGCCTACGCGACTACGGAGTCCGTGATTAGGCTTGCATGGTGATACTACGCAATTGGCCTGCTCGATCATTCGCAACCTAGAAAAGACTCATAGCTTACCTATCACGCTCTTGTTTGTGATGCGCACTATGCGGTTCTCGTCGTTTCATACATACTTGCAAAACTGCTTTTTAAAATGATATGTTTCATTTAAGTATTTTACGCTTTCATATACTTAGTACCATTGTCTCGACCTCTTCTGGGCCGCTCATGCCGCAGGTAAAGGCAGCAGTGCTAGATCCACATTCTTAGGATCTCTACGTTGGTGTCGTGAGCTCCATCCTTTCCGAGGCTCTACTTTTGTATGATCTCCACTGTAGATAGTTTTGTATAGTCGGTATGGCGGGCCCCGTCCCGCCATAGTTGTATATTTCTTAGGTCTAGTCATGTTGTACAAAGGTTTGATAATCGCTAAACCATGTTTATATATATACGCCAAAGCGATGTTTTCTCACATAAATCGTGTCTTATTTTATAAACCGTTCATGTCTTGCTTTATATTTCCGCGACACTGATGTATGACTACTTGGGTGCCAGAGCACTACCACGCCCGAATGGGTCGTGACAAAAGTGGTATCGAGCGCTTAATCTCGGAAAGTGTCTACAAACCGTATCTAGTAGTCTTGATTATCGGTGTGTCAGGCACCACACCAATAATCGTGAGGCTATAAGATATTTAGGATTGGTTTCCATTCTTCTCACTCGAGATCGTGCTTTGAGCGTGTTAAAGTTGGACCTCTAACGTATTCCTTTCTCGAATGCGCTATGCCTCCACGTAGGCAACCCGCCCGTAAGGCAGCCGAGGAGCCGCCACGACACCTAGAGTCACGAGGCTCAAGCCACTATACCGCAGACGGCGAGTTCTATGACGCCACGCCAAAGACCACAGCATCACCTCCCGCCCCACACCGCTGGCGGAGAGTTAGACATGAGACGGCCCACTTTGGCTGAGTTGTGGCTGACACGAGGATAGGCCGACGCGCAGCCTGGGCCAGCTCAGCCACGGCCGCACCGCGGTACACCCGAGGCGTATAGTTCGAGGCTACGAGATTTCGAGTCAGAGCCCGCCGAGTTTTACTGGTCGAGGCCGAGGATGATCCGCGGAGTTCATCCGTCGCCACTGAGGATCACAGGTGATCAAGGCCTCGAGACGAGTCCGGACCTTCGGGCCGATAGTCGCGCTGCGTGATACCGCAATGATTGGTTTGATTCATGGGAGTTATCCCGGAGAGCACGCGTCCCGCCTACTGGGATGAGTTCTCGCAGGCTTTCCTCACTCACTTCTTGCCTCTACAGACGGCGAGGCGCGGCCGATAGATTTTTACCGCCGAGGCGGAGGGTCGACCGCCGTGAGTACAATGTCGAGTTTGATTCTTTGGCTCGAGCATGTCCCAAGCGTTGCAGCGCTATGGAGGATGGTGCACCGCTACGCCACCGCTAGATGACTATATGGCCGAGTCGTAGCGGGTGTTTCTCTTCACCGTATGGACATTACCCGCACGCAGCTCATGCTCTAGACGCGGTGAGCGTAGAGATCACGCGGTCGACAGCGAGCAGCAGGTTAGACCAGACGGCAGGTCTTTGGTGGCTATCGTGGTGGCGGCCTCAAGCAGATCTAGATTTGCACCACAAACACCAGAGCACTCGCACGCCCTCGCACAGCCGTGATATTCGAGGGCGTATCAGGCCCAGACTTTGACGCCCGCAGCGCAGAGGTATCGCCGATCGACCACCCTCGGTGGCCGACGCAGATCCCACTTCGAGTTGCGCCGCACGGAGCTTGTTTCGGCCCAGGCCAGCAGTGGTCACGCGAGGAACCGTCCACTGGCAAGGCGATGGCGATGGTGGTCACCTATGTGTTCTTTCGCCTTCTTCATCCTCGACAGCTTACTCGCCGGAGGCAAGGTACTCACGGGCCGCAGGTCGCGCAGGTCGCGCGCGTCCCGGGGCCTAGCGGTCCTCGAACCGCATTTATGCTTGTCCACCGACAGATCGTGAGGCCTCACCGATGTCGCCACGTGTACCTTATCATCTGGTTTGATGTTTATGCCTTGATAGATCCGGTTCTATCATTCTATATATCTCCCTTGTTGCTTGTAGGTTATGGATAGAGCCTGAGTCCATAGATCCTTTTGAGGTAGCCACGCCAAATGGTGATTCAGCGTAGCTCGGGCGTATATAGAGCTTGTCCTGTGACCATTTACGTCGTCGGACCAGCCGACTGATAGAGTCGAGATTGACTTCGACGTGATCATGGGGACGGATTGGCTAGCTTCTTCACGCCAATGTAGATCGCAGAGAGAGTAGTACGTTCCGCTTCGAGAGCCATTGTTGAGTGGGAGCACCAGACGCAGGTAGGTTTATTTCCTACCTCAAGGCTAGGAAGATGCGAAGGGTATATCTACCATCTCGCTCGTGTTTGATCTTCAAGCCGCGGTACCAGATTTTCATCGCAGAGTCGCGAGTTCCCGACGCGTGTTTCGCATTTGACCTCCCGTATCCTCCCGAGAGGAGATTGAGTTTTGTATTGACATACGGACACTCGCCCTATTTCCATTCCGCCATACGTAACGGCACCGCCGAGTTGAGAGTCAAGGATCACCATAGGGATTTCTTTGAAGCGGCTTCATCGCCCTAGTGTTTCTCCTCGGGAGCGCAGATTGTTCGTGAAGAGGAAGGGCGACGCCGCACGTGTGTTGATTCTGACGCACTGAACAAGGTGACCATTAAGAACGTATACCCTTCCCGATTGATGATTTGTTCGACCACCGTTGCGGTGTGAGATGCTTCTCCAAGATTGATCTACCGGGCTATTATCGGATGTGCGGCAGAGAGAGGACATGGTTCGTGATTTGCACCGCTAGCGAGCCTTCGTGTCCGCTTGATTGATTCGATAGCGTGGGGTTAGAGTTCGTGAGGTTGCCGAGTCTTCCATCGCTGGCGAGGTGAAGAGGCAACGATTCGAGGATCCCGCTTTGATTCGATATCGTGATACGCCTCTTCGTGAGGCGGGTCCTTTGAGGTAGCACCGATGGGTGCTAAGGTTTGAGGGCGCATCGTGTTCCGGATGTTTCGTGACTTCGCAGCAGTTCTCGGGAAGCACACATACAAGGCTACTATCCATCCGGTCGACCAAGATGTACCACGACCTTAGATCTCGTATTGGTAGGATGGCTTGAAGAGGGACGCTGCGAGTTCGTAGCTCGCGTGTTGTCGCAGCGAAGGTAGAGCACCGAGGCCCGGTGGTTTGTTACTGAGCATTTATCGAGATCCCGACCGGAAGTGAGGTAATCAACATGGACTTCATCACGTGATTACCTCGCACTCGGAGAGACATGATTCTATATGGGTTATCGCCGACAGTGACTAAATCAGCCCACTTCTTCCCGTCAGACGACTTTTTCTACCGAGGATTATGCCAGACTTTACATCCGAGATCGTCGATCGCATGGAGTCCCTACTTCGATCATATCGCATGCAGGAGCCGCCATTTACTAAACTTCCTGAGGTCCTTCCGCAGGGTTTAGGACGCAGTGAGCCGAGTATCGCATTTCATCCACGCATGCACGGACAGCAGAGCGCACTATCCGGACTTCGAGGATATGTCGAGCCTGTGTTATCGACTTCAGTGGTAGTTGGGAGGATCATTTGCCTCTAGTTGAGTTCGCGTATAATAATAGCTACCACTCCAAAGATTCGGATGGCGCCTTATGAGGCCTTGTATGAGGAAGTGCGGATCACCTATAGGTTGGTTCGATGGGCGAGTGCAAGTGGGACCAGATTTGCGCAGCAGCTGGATAAGGTGAAGCTTATCCGAGAGCGGCTATCGATTCGTAGTCGCATGGTCGATGCAGATCATCGTCGCCGATCTTGAGTTCGAGGTTCATGATTGGGTTTTCCTAAAGTGCCACCCATGAAGGTGTGATGAGATTCGGAAGGGGAAACTCATCCAGTACATCGGGCCGCTTCAGATTGTCCGCAGGTAGGCAAGGTTGCCTATGAGTTGATCTGCCGTCCGATCCGGAGGCGCGCATCCGATTTTCACGTATCTATCGCAGGAGATGTATCGGGATCCATCTAGTACACCCGATTGACGCATGTCCAGTGACCGAGGGTTATCGTATGAGGAGATTCCCATAGCGATAGTCGATCGTCGTGTTAGCGTCCGGACCGCGACGTGGCTTCCACAAAGTCTTGTGGCGAACGAGCTCGTGAGGAGATGACGGGAAGCCGGCGAGGACATGAGGCGAAGTATCTCACCTATTCCCACACCTCGTGTAATTCACTTTCCTACTTGTAAATTTTCATTATCGCTATGCCTAAGTGTTGTTTTGTGGCCGTGTGTGGCATTTGCAAACCGCTTAAGTTATGAAGAACCTTATCGCTTATCTGTTTTGGGAAGGAACATTCGACGAATGTTTCTAAGGGAGAATGTTATACCGTATTTTCAGAGTATATACGTGGAATACGCATAAAAGTTTAGCCTAAGGTTTAGGCTTCGACGATTTTTTGGGCACAACTCACAAAAGAATCGCTTTCCACTAAACGCTTCCACAATCGTAGGGTAAATTCCGCTATGCCATTTCTAATTTTTGCGGATTTTTCCGAGAGACGAAACATTTTGGACCAACGGAGGCGACACTGCACCTCCAATCGTGGACTTGAATCGCCCATTGGACGAAATCGAGAGCATCGCACGTTTTTGTGCCTTGTGCACAAGTCGAGGAGTTGGTAGGATATTTGTGTTTAGTTAATCCTCACCCTACACTTGCCTTGCACTTGTCTTAATCTTGGCCATTGGTTGGCCACTCTGACCTATAAATACTTCAGAGATGAAGAGTTCTTCATCCACAAATCTTTCCAAGTCTTGAAAATCCTCTCCTCTCCCTTTGTAGCCTTTTTCCCAACACCTCCTCTCCTCATGAAGGCCCTTGGCCGAATACCCCCTCTAGCCTAAGTAGTTTGGCCGAGGCCCCTAGCCTAGCCAAACCTACCCTCCCTTGGTAGAAAAGTTGTCTTGTATTGTTATAATGCCCAAAATACCCTAGCCCAAATACCTTAGTACTTAGTAGAAGTTGTGAAGAACTTCTAAGGTCTCTGAGCATACAACTTGTGAGCAAAACCTTGCTCAGCGACTTTATCTAGGATATTATCGGGCTTACCGAGGTAACTAATCCTAACCTCTTTTGAATTGTAGAATACTTACCTGTAGTATAAGAATAAGTATAAATACTTAGAAGAATATTGCGAATAGAATTGAATCATATCACAGTAGGGGTTTAAAAGAAGAATAATCAAACTAGATTACATGGACTGTTTCACAATGAGACTTATATAGCTCACCGTAGGAAGTCTTTGCCCGACTTTTCGTAATTGTGAACCCTCTGTTTAGAATGACCTTCGAGTAGTCTTTGATGAATCTGCGACTATTATAGTCGACTCTCTGCGCGACATATTCAACTCGCGGTGGTTTTGAGAAGGTATGTGATTCTCCTAAAGCATGATATTTTACAATATATATAGTACGAGACGCATACGTGTTAATCGAATAATAACTACGAATGTCTTTGACTTAAGCTTCGAATAATACTTACGAATGCCTCACGCTTAAGCTCGATAATACTTACTGAATGCCTCACGCTTAAGCTCGAATAATAAAGAATCAAAGCATTTCAAAAGAATCTTGAATCATTTTTTCGTAAGAGAACTAATCGTTTTTAAACGAAGCTTAAGAGTTATACTAGCTTTACGGGAAGTTAGGTATAACCACTTAAGATTAATAAAAGGAACGGTTACCTATGTGTTTGTAACAAGACTTATATTGATTGGTGAAAAGAATAAAATGGTTTGATAAGTGGACACGATATGATGCTATGTGTGTTAGTGTCTTGTAACGCTTGTGTAAAAGAGTATTCTTGTTGCTTATGTTGTTTAATGATAAAATGTTAGGTTAGTGTAACATCACTCACCTCTTGACATATTTCCGGTTAAGTCCTCCGTCGCGGTAGACTCGGCGGTGCAGGACCATGATTCGAGAATACCTCACGCGGTCCAAGGGACCTACGCGAGCTACGGAGTTCCGTGTTAGCGGGGTTATACCTCACGGCCATGTGGCGCTGCGGACTACGAGTCCAGATCGACGCCGAGGAGTAGCTACCGACGCGGTTATATACCCTACGCGCCTATGTGATTGGCCTATGCGACCACGGAGTCCGAGATTAAGCTTGCATGGTGATACTACGCAATGGCCTGCCGATCATTCGCCTAGAAAAGACTATTCAGCTTACCTATTCACGCTCTTGCGTGATGCGCACTATGCGCTTTTCGTTGCTTCATACATTGCAAAACCGCTTTTAAAATGATATGTTTCATTTAAGTATTTTACGATTTCATATACTTAGTACCTATCATCGACCTCCTTCAAGTGCGCTCATCTTGCTGCGTAAGGGCAAGCAGTGCTAGATCCACATTCTTAGGATCTCTACGTTGGTGTCGTGAGCTCCATCCTTTCCGAGGCTCTACTTTTGGGTATGATCTCCTGTTGAGATAGTTTTGTCTGATCGGGTATGGCGGGCCCATCCCGCCATAGTTGTATATTTCAGAGGTCTGTAGTCATGTTGTACAGTGTCGGATGTAATCATAAACCATGTTTATATATATATGCCGAAAGGCGATGTTTCACATAAAGCGTGTCTTATTTTATAAACTGTTTCATGTCTTGCTTTATATTTCCGCTGATTACTCTGATGTATGACTACTTGGGTGCCCCGGTAAGGCACCAGTCACGGGCCCCGGAATGGGTCGTGACACCTTTCATAGAAGCATTAGAGCAGATGCCCTCCTATTTCAAGTTTATGAAGGAGATCTTGGGGAAAAAGAAGAAGTTGGCGGAATATGAGATAGTAGCACTAATAGAAGAGTGTAGTGCTATCTTGCGAGTTAAGTTGCCACCAAAACTAAAGGATCTGGAAGCTTTACACTACCTTGCACAAGGGCGGGTGACTTGCAATGAGCTTTATGTGATTTGTGGCGAGTATAAATCGATGCCTTGTCGTATTTAAAAGATCGGAGTCAGAGGCCAAACCAACCACAAGAAGCTCGCAATCGCCGACAGATGTGGTTCATCCAAGAGGCAAGATTGAGGACGAATTGTGAAAGTAGGAAAATTCTTCTTTCTGCAGACTTCCTCATTCTTGATATGGAAGAAGATGGAAATCCCTATCATATCGGGAGGTCATTCCTAGCAAGGAGAACTTTGATTGATGTGGAAAGAGGAGAGTTAACATTAAGTGGAGAATGAAGAAATGGTGTTTAAAGTTTTTAAACACGTCATTGAGCCACCAACCATGAGTGGGTGCTTTGCAATCAGCACCATCAAACCCCCCTGCGAGCCAATACAAGTCAACCAAAGAGAGATGAGCCCAAGAAAGGTACATGGTTTGCCGAAATTCCACTAAAGGGGGTATGTGTTCCTGAACTCCCTCTTACTGATAAAGCTAAGAGGAAAAGAAGAAAAAGAAAACGCAAAATGTGGAGGAAATGGATTAGTTGGGGGCTTTATCCACCCCACTATTATTAAAGCTAAGGAACTTGCGTCCGGCTAAAAGACGTTAAAGACAAATACTACTGGGAGGCAACTCAACGTTTTCAATTATGTTATTTCAATTCTTTTCTTTAGCTTATTTGAATTTCTCCTAGAACGATCTCACGGTCGGGTCTTGTGTTTGTGTTATTGATGTGCAGCAAATAAACCGGAGGACGGTGTCAACGAAAGCCGGGATTTCGAGCGGAGTAGCGCGCCATGGCTGGAGCAGCGCGGCGCTAAAAGAATCGAACGCGCAGTTTTAGCCGCGCGCAAAATTCCGAAGTTTGCCAAGTTTAGCCGCGCTTATGCCAGAAATGAAGCGCGCAGAAAGTCCCGGCGAGTGCAGATCATTGCCACTGGGCCAAAAGCTGGCGCTAAGCGGGAATCGTAAACGAAAGCGCCGTAAACCAGATCTTTCCCCAATTCCAATTTCAAAAACCTAACTTTCCCTCTAAAAAAATCCACGAAATTCCAAAAACTTGCCCACAAATCCTCCACAAACCCAACCCAACCACAACCAAAACTCTTAAATTCCTAAAAACCCTTAGCTATCTCAAACAACAAAGCTCCATTCCATAACCTCAAACCACCAATCAAACAAGAACAATTTGAATCTTCTCATAAAAAGGTAATCTTTTTCTCGTTTCAGTCTTTATCTTGAAGTCACGAGGTAGTAGTTTGAAGGAGTATTGTAGTTGAAGTAGTTTGGGTACCAAAAGTTGATTGTGAAGTTTGGAGAAAAGAGTAGAAAAGGAGCCGCTGGTATTGGGTAGAAGAATCAAGCCAGTTGTGTTCATTGCTAGTTGTTGTCAGTAGGAAACATTTGTGCCACTAAATTGTAAGCTCCAGAAACTGTTTTAACCATGGCCACCAGGAAGAGAAGAGGCTCCACATCCACCCCAACCCCACAATACGATGATACTAGGTTTGTGAGCTACCAAGACTTCCAAAGATACAAAAAGTTTGATACCAGGCCCTTAATACCAGAAAAGGGAATGGACTACCAGAGGGAGTCATATGGGGAAGAAGATGTTTATGAGCTCATTCGGGCGATGATTGAGTTAAGGGGGTGGAGGAGATTCGTAAATCCGGAGAAGATAGCACCAGTGAACACAACAATGGTGCGTGAATTTTATGTCAACTTTCCGGAGAAGGTGGAAAGGGGATGCTTTGTTAGGGGAGTTTATGTGTCGGTGACAGCAGAGGATGTAAATGAACAATTGAAGACGGTTGATGTTGAAGAAAGAAGTGATTGGAATCACTTTAGAACATGGTCTAGAAGCACCGACCGCATCGACTGGAATGTCGTTGCAGACACCGTGAGCTACCATGGGGCTGTTTTTGATATTGGAAGAAATGGGTCAAGAGCACTGAACAGGTGCCAATTCAACAAAGCAGCCAAAGGTTGGCTATATTTCGTCAGCGCCCGCATGATTCCATCCACGCACTTCACCAGAGTGCCATAGGATAGGATTAAACTGATATATGGAATTGTGAGGGGAATGACGATTGATGTGGGGAAAGAGATAGTGCAGAGCATTGAAGAAATCAGCAGGTTGGTGACAACAGGTGGATTGGGACACGGCTCACTTATCACTAGTCTATGCGCTCCGAGGGTCCCAAATCTACTCACCGACACTCATGAGAGAAACCAACCGCCGGTGTCCCGTGGATAGTACACTCTTTCCTGCACTCCAAGCCTCCAAAGCAGACGAGAGTACAACCAGAAGCAGCAGCAGCAGAGGCCGCATGAACGAGGATGAGCCCGAAATAGGGCTCAATATGAGGCAGACCTAGCCACCGCCAACCACGTATTAGAACCTTCGATTTCGATGGAGCAATTGTTTCAGAATCAGATGAGGATGATGCAGAGTTTGGACACAGTGATACAAGGACAGCAAGAAATAAGGCAACAAATCAACGAGTTGAGTTCCTTGTTCAGTCAGTGGTCCATGCACTATCCCATGCCACCGCCACCACCACCATTTTAGCCAAAGTTTGTAAGTGTCTTATTTCTTTTAGTGTCTTTGAGTCTACACACATTGGGGACAATGTGTGATTTAAGTTTGGGGGTGTTTTATGTGTATCTTGTTTATTTGTGTCATGATATGTTTTATTTAAGTCTTTTTGATTGTTTTATATTTATTTTGAGTCACCAAATTTTTTTCTTTTTGAGTCATAATTGTCTGTCAAAGATCATGAATGTTGTAGTTGCTAGAAACACCTAGTGAAGTAAGGTGGAATAATGTAACGGAATTGAAGCAACTATCTAAACACCTAAGTTAGATATGCCAAAAACTCACAGAATCTGTCTATTTGGAGTTTCTTGCTTGAGTTATGCATGCTAAATGATAAATACTTATGTGTTATGATTGCTTGCTATTTGAGGCGAAATAGTTAGGATATGCATGTTAGGGAGATGACTCAGGCATTTCTTTGATAGCCAATTCTTACCATTCTTTTCTATCCCGGACTTTAAATATATCCCTAGTCAGCCCCATTGAGCCTAAAAGTTGAAACTTCTTCTTTGACACCCTATATTCCCACAAATTGTGCCATAAGTAAAAATATGAAATAGTGGAATACATTGTGTTAAAAAAAGAGACAAAAAGAGTGAATGAGCTTGTTGCACCCAATAAAAAGTAATAAGAAATAGGCAAAATCCTAAATTTGGGGGTGCTTGCCATTATTATATACTTCACTCTCCCAAAACAAAAGAGGGAAAAGATAGAATCGAAGTGAAGGAAAGAACAAAAAGAAAAGGGAAATACTGAAAAGCTAAAGAGCTTATGGTACATGAAATGAGCCTAAATGCCTATTTTTACCTACATATACCTAAGCCTACATTACAACCCTTAAAGTCCTGAAGATCTCTTTTATGCATATCCAGAATTAGTGGAGAATAGCAAGTAAGCATGCCATAGGATTTTTGAATTCTCATGCATGATTTAGTATATTGACTTCCGTTAACCATGATGAATATGAGTTTATGAAATATCTAGCTTAAATGTGCTGAAATGTCATGCTATATGTTCCTGCATATTATTTTGCTAACCTTCATGTTTTTCTAGTTAACACTAATGCAGCAAAAGTAATCAATGACAGTGAGTCTTTTATTTTCGTTCTTTGAGTCATTTATTTCTTTCTTTCTATCTTTGCTCGAGGGCGAGCAAAGGTTAAGTTTGGGGGTATTTGATCGGTGTATTTTATATACACCTTTTGAGTCAGTTTTAGTTAGTCTTTTATCCCGTTTTGCACATATAAGTGTCGTATTAGGATAGTTTTCCTTTCTTTTGAGTCAAAGTGGTTAAAATGGCCAAATGGCGGAAAAGGAGCTAAAGAGGGCAAAAGAGGAGATTCGAGCTAAAAGCAGAAAGTGGCGAACGAGTGAAACCAGTGGGCGCCACACTCCCCGCAATGAAGCGAGCCGCGGCGCCCACTATCCGTGAGGCTGCGAAGACTCGTCGCGGCGCCTCACGACAAAGCAGTGCGGCGCGCTAAACATCCGGAAGCTCTGGTTGCGACCGCCCCTCGCATGCCAGAATCGGCCGCGGCGCCAAATCATCCGACGGATTGCGAGAGTTCCGGCCGCGGCGCTGTGCGCGCGCCGACGCGGAAAAATAAGGTTTCAGACGGATTTTGGGCGAGCTGCAGGAAAAGTTGAGGCGGTTTTCACTATAAAAGGAGAACCCTAGGCGCTTTTAAGAGTTCCCTTCTGCACAACACAAGGCTTCTTGCTTGAGATCGAGACCATAGTTTAGTAATTTATTTTCCCTTTCTTGTTTTTATTTCGCTTTTTATGAAGAATACGATTAGTTCTTGTCATGTCAACGACTAGGAACTAATTCCTCTATAGGCTTTTTCCATGTGAATCTCTAGAAACTTATGTTATGATTTAACGACGCTTATGGTATTTCTTCTTCTTGTGAGATCTATCCAATAATTGAATTGAATGCTTGGTAGTTAATTGACAACTAAATACCACTATATGATTTCTAATTAGACTCCGAAAGGAGGGGATTGTGAATATGCTGTAAGTTGGGTAGACATTCTTGAATTGAGGATGAAAATACCTCAATTATTTATGTAGCGTTAATGAGAGGCTTAAAACCCTAATTTTGCGCATCGTGCGTGATCGTTAACTAGGTTCTTGTTCTTAATCCTCCTATAGAGTTATCCTTATCACCGAAAGGTAGGTAAGGTGCAATACTGGGGTTGAGTGTTTATATAACCCTAACGGGAGTATAAAACGATTTAGTGAACCTGCTTTCTCCAAAAGAAGAAAACCATAAGTTATGCATTAATAAGTAGCATAAGCGGATAGTGAGGAGACGTAGAAGCCCTATTCTCATCACCACTGAAGTAAACCCTATAGTTAAATAGATTTTATAATTCTTAGTTATAAACAACAAATCCAAATATCAATTTACCAAATAGATACCAAAAAATAGATAGTTGGTAATTGAACCCTAATCCTTGAGGACGATATTCGGTCTTATCAAGACTATACTACTTGTCACGATAACGTGCACCTGCGTTAAAGTGTGTGCATCTTTTCGAGCATCAGTAACCAACAAAACTTATACAATAAACACTTGACAGATAGTGCAGGTAAGGTACAATTACCTACTGGAGAGTCGACTAAGATATCACACATAGGTGATTACAATATGGGAGGAGGTGATGTCCTGAATTTTTTTCTTTATGTTCCAACATTTAAGTTCAATTTGATGTCAATTTCTAAAGTGACAAAGGAACTAAACTGTAATGTTCATTTCTTTCCCAAATGTTATATATTTCAGGATCTCTCATCTGGAAAGGTGAGGGGGATTGGTACTGAAGAAGATGGATTATACATACTATGTCTGGACAAGAAGAATAAAGTAAAGGAGTTGCACCAGTGCTTGGCAGCAACTCAGGACACTGGTGCAACAATCTGTCACCAGAGACTATGCCATGTTCTAATGAATGTGTTGAGGAAAATACCTTGTTTTAAGAATAATGATTCTTTTACATTGCATAATTGTGAAATATGACCTCTAGCAAGATGAACTGGAATATCATTTCCCATTAGATCAACCAAGTCATCTAACTCTTTTTAATTGTTGCATATGGATGTATGGGGGCCTTATAGAGTTGACATTTATAATGGAATGAGGTATTTTCTTACAATTATGGATGATTACTCTAGGTGGACTTAGGTGTTGTTGATGCGATTGAAGTCAGATGTGTTTACTTTACTTAAGAATTTCTTCTTAACAGTAAATACACAATTTGAAACTAAAATCAAGACAGTAAGATCAGATAATGGGACTGAGTTCTTTAACAATAGTTGCAGGGAACTATTTCAGCAGCATGGTGTGGTGCATGAGAGTTCATGCCCTTACACACCCCAACAAAATGGAGTAGTGGAGAGAAAACACAAGCATATATTAGAAACAACAAGGGTCATTAAGATCCAAGGATGTTTACCAGACAAATTCCGGGGATTCTGCATTGAAGGAGCAGTATACATTTTAAACAGAATTCCTTCTTCTGTTTTACAGGATGTGTCTCCCTATGAAAAGTTGTATAAATTTGTTCCCTCACTGTCTCACTTGAGGGTGATTGGAAATTTATGTTTTGCGATCAATCTTCTTAATCATGACAAGTTCAGTCCTAGAGCAGTTAAGGTTGTTCTTCTAGGATATGGCTCAAGATATAAATTGTATGACTTGGATAATCGACTTGTCTTTATGAGTAGAGATATAGTCTTCATGGAGACTATTTTTACCTTTAGAATTGATGCTGGTGAGAATGGACTAGAGTCCATTCAAACACATGATTCTTTCTGTTACAATGATCTAGTACACCCCAATAAAATTGTAGTTGCTCCTCATTCAGATATTGGTACCACATCAGATACTAATGTCATATTAGATACTGATGTTGTATCTGAGGATGTCACTACAGATATGCAAGTTCCTGACTCAGACTTAAGAAGATCAACAAGGGTCAACATACCTCTTAGTTGGCACAAGGATTATGTTACACAATAAGGATCCACTAATTATTTGTATTCTGTGTCTGCATGACTGACTTATTCTAATCTGTCATCTAAGTATCAAGCATTTATTGCACAATCTTCAGTTGTCACTAAACCATGCATCTACAAGGAGGCTGCCAAGGATGCTAAGTGGATTGAGGCAATGCAGGCTGAGATTCAAGCATTAAAAGACAATAAGACTTGGGAGTTGGTGATACTACCTAAAGAAAAGAAAGCCATTGGATGCAAATGGGTGTATAAGATCAAATATAAAGCTACTGGGGAAGTTGAAACATACAAAGCAATATTAGTTGCCAAAGGATATAACCTAAAGTAGGGACTTGATTATCAAGAGACATTTTCACCTGTTGTTAAGATGGTCACTGTCAGAGCTGTTTTATCTATAGCAACAGTGAAGCAGTAGGTGGTCTACCGAATGAATGTTTACAATGCCTTTCTGCAAGGTGATTTAGTTGAAGAAGTGTTTATGCAAGTGCCTGTAGGATTTCATTCTCCTATAGGTACTGGGAAGATCTGTAGATTATTGAAGTCGTTGTATGGGTTAAAGCAGACATCCAAACAATGGAACCTCAAGTTGACTTCAGCATTAGTTGCCTCTGGTTTCACACAGAGCCTCAGATATTATTCTCTGTTCACCAAGCAGGAGGATGGTCATTGTACTAGTTTATGTGGATGACCTACTGATCACTGGGAATGATAGTACACTGATTCAGTCGACAAAGAAGACAATGCAGTCTGCATTCAAGATAAAGGATCTTGGTGAGCTTAGATATTTTCTTGGCATTGAGTTTGCAAGGAGTAGCCAGAGATTTGTAATGCATCAGAGGAAGTATGCTTTAGAGTTGATTTTTGACATGGGATTGGCAGGAGCCAAGCCATCCCCTTCTCCTATGGAAATGCATAAAAAATTGACAACATTAAAGTTTGATACTCACATTACTGAACCTGCTACATATGGGGATACATGCGCACTCAAGGATCCTTTGTTGTTGGACCCTGGAGTCTACAAGAGGCTTATTGGTAGACTAATTTATCTCACTAACACTCGGCCAGACATTGCTTACTCAGTTCAGTATCTTAGGTAATTCATGCAAGCCCCTAAACAGTCTCATCTTGATGCAGGGCTCAGGATAGTCAGATATATCAAAAGTGGTCCAGGGGCTGGGGTTCTCCTAAGCAGCACTAGCTCTTCTTGTATGTAGGTATTTTGTGATGTTGATTGGGGATCATGCCCCAACAGCAGGAGGTCTGTTACCGGTAATTTGGTTCTGTTTGGCAACTCTCCCATAGTCTAGAAGTCCAAGAAACAAGTCATTGTGTCCAGAAGTTCGGCTGAAGCTGAGTATCGAGCATTGACATCTTCTATTGCTGAAGTGGTGTGGCTTTTGGCCTTTATAGAGAGTTTGGCATGCCTGTGGTTTCCAGTGCACACTGACAATCACTCTACCCTCCTTATTGCTGTCAATCCGGTGTTTCATGAGCGTATCAAACACATCGATATTGATGTCATTTTGTTAGAGAGAAGATTGTGGCTGGTCTAATTCATCTAGTTTACATCCCTTCGGCTGATCAACCAGCGAATTTGCTTACTAAGGTTGTTAGTCGTGGGCAACATCAATTTTTACTATCCAAGCTTGGCATGAAGAATATCTTCATTTTGCCTAGCTTGAGGGAGGGTGTAGAAGTATTAAATTGTAGATGATTAGTCCCTTAAATTAGTTATTAGTGAGAGTCGGTGGTTAAGTGAGATATATAGGCGGTTAAGTGAGATATATAGGTAGTATATATATTACTTCAACTTGTAATTGTTGTATAGAAGAATATAATAGCAATACACAGAAGAGCAGTCAATTTTCGCTCCCAAAATATCTCATCTTCCCTTCTTCATATTCGAGCCTTCTTTCTTCTCACTTTCTTCATCAATCCTAATCGATCATGCATGGATTGATCACATGCAATGTGTGAACATTAACAATATAAATATGATGTTTCCACACTGGTTGTCTCCTCTCCATCCCAACATCTGACCTCCGACGCATATCACCCCTTCCGCTACCCCGCCCTACACCCCTCATCCCACTCATACCCATGTCATAGTGTTTGCCTAAATTATATAAATGCTGTTAGGATATATAGTATTTATTTTTAGATACCAAATACACCCAGTTTCTCAAAATAATGTAGTAATAGATTATTATTTTCTTGAAAAAGGCCCAATAGGCAACATCCCGGCGTGAATGCAAAACTTCATAATGGGCTTCACAATTGGGCTTCAAATCGTGCAGCGAGCAACGTTCCTAATTTGTCAAGAATGTTGTGATAGGCTTAATCAACATGTCATCAAACTGTAAATCACTAGGAATTAAAGATAAAGAGATCAGTAATTGTTTTCCACACAGACTGACAATCTAATTCGACGTGTTTCGTGCCATTTGGAAAATAAGATTTAAGAAATACAAACTTGAGGACTAATCCAAGCAGTCTCGCTCAAAAATACCCCGAGATTTCGGGTTCGAACCCCTGCTCAGTAAAAAAAAAATCGCAAGGTTGAGTTTGGATTCGCAAGATAGAGTTTGCATGCAAACTCTACCCGCCTTACGATTTTTTTTAGTTTTTGCATGAGTGGGGGGTCGAACACGAAACCCATGAGCTTTAGGCGAAGGACAAAAATTAAAGTTTTTCAATTTGAGGAGAAAAAACTAAAGATCACCCCAAAATAAGGCCATTCCTGCGAATTGTCTCTCGTCGAATGTCAACTAATCCAATCCAGCAACTTTGGGCTCACCCATTTCTTCTCCCTTACTACCCCAGCCCATTTAAGCTCTCTAACCCCATTCCCTGGTCCACTTCAAGTTCTCACTTACTTCCATGGTAAAATTCATAAATACTCACTTTTCAAAAATAGCAACAGTCAGAGAGTATAATCACATTAAATTACATGGGTTACTCTATTTGAATATTGCTATTTAACATATGCCTAATTTTTAAAATATATAATTTGTACCTAATTTGATGACAAGCATCAGATATGCGTCTGATGATAGGTTTAACTCCATAAAAAATATCTAAATTTTCATTATGGCTGAAGTTCAGTCATAGTCATACGTGCATTAGCTTCGGGTAAAAATGTTTGAATTTCAAGCAACAATGATTGAAATTTATTTATTTAAATAAAATGAGAAAAAATTATTTAAAAAACACGACTTATTTTTTGAATGATTTGTGTTTTAGCATATCGAGTCTATGATAGATGTATTTATTCGGTCTCAAATTTTTGTCCAAGTTCATATAAGGAGTTCATATTTTCATTCCATTTCCGATGTGAGACTCTTAACACCCATCCACACGCCAGACCTCGTTAACTGGAGCGTGAATAATATAATTTGGGGGCCCAACATCGATGAACAAAGAATTGAAATGTGTTTTGACTCTAATATCATGTAAAGAATGAATCTTGAGTCTAACTCAACCCCAAACTAGTTTAGAAATAGAGTGATGATTGTTGCTCATATATGTTTCCATGCTCATTCCATTTTCGATGTGAAACTCTTAACAAAAATAAATAGGTTTGGCACCGGGATATTTATTTCCCCTTACTCTCTGAATGATTATATATTCGTTGCTTTAAGTAGTAGACAAATTATTCAATTGTTTTGGCATTTTAAAATGGAGTTAGCGGCTAGTTTCTCCTCCATATTGATAACTTTTTATTTATTAAGAATCCCTGGGTGTTGATCAGCTACGTACTATATCTCTTTAATTTGTGATTCCTGTTTTTGTTTTTTTAGTTGTGAGGTCAGTTATCAAATTCACAAGTAAACCATCCGTTTATGATTTATAATAATTTGATCCTATAGATCTTCATTGTTACTAATTATTATCATTATTTTGTTTTAAAGAAACTTTAGACACAAATTTAGATTATAAGTTACATTTTAATTTTGGTGAAAGAATATTGACCAAAGAAAAGGAGCAATTGTAGACATAATTCAACATATCATATTCATTGAAACTTTCTGATAGAATAATTATAATTAATATAATATTTATTATAATTATTTAGTAATTATTGTAATTGATATTAGAATATAGTAGGTAGATTAGATAGCATAATATTAGCCTAATCATATCATAATCTTAGCCTAATTCTAACTTAAGAATTAAAATGAGGTTGTATTTGTGGTATAATAATCACACTTTTGAAAGATGACAATTGAGAAAAATATTCTTACACTTTCAAATATCAAATGTTTACAATATACAAGGAATTTTAATTTACACGAGAGGAAAAAAAAACCTATATCAAATTCACACAGAAATATATGATTTGATTATGTCCAACACCAAATCAAAGAATATCTAAAATTAAGCACACAAAAGCTAAATATGAGACCATTGAAAACTAGTTGTCTTGGAATAACTTGAAAGACTTAGAAGAGGTCAAGTTCTTGGAAGTTGGAGATGGTTCACCGCCGGCAGGTAAGTCGGCGAGTGCGGCAGCAATCCGGCGAATGCTGACGGAACGAGCCGTTTTGAAGCTGTGGGATCTTTGTGTCTTGGAGAATACGTTTGAAGACTTTGATAGAATCAAATAAACTAAAGCTTGGACCAACGCAAATAGACCTACTTTTACCAACACATTTTCATCAATCTCCATTTTTGGCAATTTGTATATGTAGGGTACTAAATTCTTGAAGAAAAGTAGGAGTATATGAATTTGAATAGAGTTCTAAGGAAAATTTGAGAGAAATGGTATGTTGGAGACTTGTATATATAGAGGGAGGAAATGAAGCGTGTGACTTTCAAATTAATTAGGCGATCGACCACTTCAACCTGGCTTTATCTTTGACATGGTGAAGAAGTAACTTATCAATCAAATTAACGGCTGCATGGAATTTTCCATGCTACGGCCTACAGATTTTAAGTATTCAACACACTTCTACTGCCCAAATAATATTGTAATTGTACTAGTAATTATTTAAAAGTAGTATGTTTATTTATTGCGTGTGAATTCGAGGAGCATTAGTAGTTTAATAATACAGCTTTTAGGGCACGTTTGATACGTTTACAGATTGTATCAACAAAATAATACAAATTTGGTAGGCATTTAATAATTCGATGGACTCTGATCATAATTTCTAAAAATAGTACATTCCAACTGTCATTTTTGAGGCTCATCTAATAGATGGATTTCCCCTGGACGATATTTAAAAAAAAATACAATCAATTATATATTAATACTCTAATACCGTCCATTATATATTAATACAGTTCAATCCATTATAATACAGTACCGTCCAATATAAAAATATACAGTCCAGTGTTACGTACCAAACGAGCCCTAAATTGCACCAATTAGGACTACTAAAAAGAAGAAAAATAGGCAAGAATACTTCGCGAAATTAACACAATGTTTGCTTCATGTTGGTTGTAAATTTGTTAATCCAATTTAGCAAGCACCGTTCGTTTAAAATAAACCACGTTTTTAAAAATAATTAAAAGATATCAAGGTCAATTTCTCAAATTTATCATGTCGTTTATAGGTTATTTCTTCCCATTTTCGGGAATAAAATAAATCAATAAAGTTGTTGAATGAATTGAATGACAAATCAAGTTATTTCGAGGTAATAGGATTGTTTGATCATCACGATCAGTAACAGAAAGGTCCGTATTATTATAGTACTTTTTAACAGCCATTTGTTGCTTTAACGCTAATTGCCAAATTGTTGCGTACCAATCAACTTACGTGTCATCTATGCAGAAAAATAATTATCACGTGAACTTAGTTATACATGGAGTATACTTGACCTGAACTATACAGTATACATCAACGAGTGGATAAAATGAAAGTTTCCATGAACTTGCATGTATTACGTGAGACGTGACCATTCAGATGAGTCATGTTTTAGGCTGGTGCTTATTTTTTAAGTTTAAGATATTGTTTTATAGTGGCCAAATGATATAATTTTACTATTTTAGTTGTATGGGATGCATAATTAAATAATTATTTGATCAAATAAATAGGTCATGAACTAGTTATGACCTAACTTGCAAAAAGTTTATTAAAGAAATATGAACAATATATATAGTGTTACATAATTATTTATTTATTTACAAATTAGGTAACTAATCTTCCTAATTACAATTAGACTACACTTTCTAATTACAAATGGACTACAATTTTACAAAATATAGGAGATGTACAAAGAATATTCTAAAAATATAATATTATATCATACCCTCGCAGTCGAAGCGGAAAGTTCTCGTACACTGAGACTGGCTCGAAAATCATCAAAGAGTATGTACGGAAGCCCTTTGGTAAACATGTCAGCAATCTTGGGATGTCGTCATATGAGATGTGGCGTCAGTATCCATGTATCAACTGTTGTCTCGAATGTTGAGAGACATTGTGTTCGTAGCTGCCTCAATATCCATCGGGGCGTAGGTGGAAGGAGGAAAGGCTTGTGCACTATATGCCTGTTTAGGACGTGTGCGGAGGATGCCTGGATGGGTCATTGAACCGGAGGTGCCCGCGAGACGCGGGTATGGACAAGTGGAGCATCCAGTCGGTGAGCCCATCGTAGCCTACGGCGGCTGTTACATCGCTGGCGATGTTGCGAGTTGTTGTCGGCCGGCAGTGGCTGGCCCCTCCCGCCCTTCCACCGCGGGCTTTACTGGAGTTTCATCCTTTGTGGTAATTCCGGGATGGCGGGCCGTGTGTCGAGTCATCGGGTTGCTGGTTTTGTAAACCGAAAAATGGGGCCCTACTGTCGGCTGAGCGTCGGTAGTGACGAGAGCGGCACCGGCGGTGCTCGCATGAGCCGCAACCCAATTAGTTTTTCAGATTTCTTCAAGTATAAGTCTCGAACGGGCCTCATAGAGGGGACAATGACGTATTTTATTGAAGGATGGTAGCGACACTATCATAAGTTTCATTCAAACCCGCAATGAGTTGCATCATCAATCGTTGATTAGTGACTAGTGCACCGACGTTGGAGAGTTGATCTGCAATCATCTTAAGTTCCTGACGATAAGCTACCGCATTAGGAAAATTGTCCTGCTAAATGTCTTTAAATTAATTTTTCAGGTACAAGGCACGTTTTGTCTTGTTATCCTGAAAATACTTTTTAAGCGCTTCCACGTTTGTCGGGCAGTGGCGTCGGATTAAATTATTGTATGCAATAGATCGTTCGAATTCGTATCATAGATCCATTTTAGGACAACTACATGTAAGCGGGACCAAAGTTCATCAGTAGAATCATCATAGTGTTCCATAAGCTTTGATTTAGAAGGGGATGATATGGTCGATGACTTTGTACACATGACAATAAATCTTAAACAATTCCGCCCAAGAGGAATACTGACCCTTTTCCATCTCAAGATTTATGGAAATGAAGTTATTGATATTGTTAAATGCAAGAGCAGGATGAAATTTAGATTGTTCATCCATTGAAAAAATTTGGGGAAGATGAGAGAGAGGTAGCGGCCGAGAGGTAGTAGAAAGAAGAGGGGGAGGGCGGTTGCCTAGGGTTAGGCGGCCAAAACAGGGGGTCGACGACTTTAGAGAATTTTAGAGTTTGGCTACTGATACCATAAATGAATATGTCCCCTGCCTTTAATTGATTATTATGTACAATAATTATAGTATTACATAATTACTTACTAATTTACAAATTAGGTAACTAATCTTTCTAATTACAATTGGACTACAATTTTACCTAATATACAATAACAACATACCCAGTGAAATTCCATAATGTGGGGTCTGCAGAGGATAAAATGTACACAAACCTCACATCCACCTTGGTAGGTAAAGCGATTGTTTTCGGGAGACCCTCGGCTCAAGACCAAGCATAATAAGGCAAAGCAAGCAAAACAAAATAAAGTATGAGAAATGGTCAGACGAGAAATTAAAGTATTGTGGACATGCATATAGTAAAATCAAATACGCAATGGTAGCGCATTCTAACAACAGGAAACAGTAGCTAACATGAAGCAGTAGCTAACACAACTAAATAAGATAAATAAATTACACTAAAGAACACATAGCAGCATGAATCAAACTACAGAGTACTATAGAGCAATAATGTGCCTATAAGTGTGACATGCTAATCGAGCCTACAGAAATAACACTACACTATCATTTTGTAAGCGTAAAGAGGACTACACTTGACTACTTACTACCCTTCTACCTTAATCTGTGTCCTCCATAACCCCCTATCTAAGGTCATGTCCTCAGTAAGTTGCACCGGCGTCATATCCCGTCTAATCACCTCTCCCCAATACTTCTTTGGCCTACCTCTACCCATCCTGAACCCGTTTATCGCTAACCTCTCACACCTCCGCACTGGGGCATCTGTGTCTCTCTTCTGCACATGTCCGAACCATCTCAACCTCGCTTCCCGCATCTTATCCTCCACTAAGGCCACTTTCACTTTATATCGGATCACTCCTAATCATATCTATTCTTGTATGCCCACACATCCATCTCAGCATCCTCATCTCCACAACTCTAATCTTTTGTATGTGTGAAGTCTTGACTGACCAACACTCTGCCCCATACAACATAGTTGGTCTAACAACTGCCCTATGGAGAGATTGATGACGATGTCGAAGATATACAAAGAATACTCTAGAAATATATTATCTATCATGTTTAACTAATTAAGGGTCGTAAAACAATATGCCATGCTCCAACTCAAGTTTGGAGAAATTGATGGTACTTATTATCATATCCGTTTTCGATCGTGGTTTAAATGGAACACAACATACTGGTGATTCCTGAATTATGTAAATGCTACGGTTAATGAGTCGCCACCTAATTATTCTAAGGTGAATTAGGGCGCCTAAAATTGCAGTAAAAATACTGCAATTGATCTCCATATAACTTGTCTGCAAATATTGTGAGATTCTGGGTAAGGGTTCTCTATTTTCTTAAAGGAAAGAGATTAGACATCCTGTAAGATCCGCTAAATTATGGTTATCCTATCAAACCTAGGTTAATTATTATGCTAAAAGAATACATGCTTTGAAAGTATAAAGTTAATTAAAAGGATGTTTGCAAGTATTAATTAAAAGATGAATTTTGATAAATTACAATGACATTGTATAAATATATAAAAATTGATTTGTCGAAAGAGTTGTATTAAAAGACATATTTTATAAAATGCAATGTAACATTTAGTTTTGATAAAAGCATGCATTTGTATGGCATAAAAATATATGAAAGATGATTTGTTAAAATATGTGATTGAATGCAAAATTGATTTTTGATGAAAGATATGCACTGCTAGCCTAGAGTAAATAAACTAACAACTGATTTTCAATGAATCTGACGATAGAAACATTGACTCTGAATCTAAAAAGCGTTCCAACCAAAAGTCTGAAAGTGGAAGAAGAAAGTAATACGGAACAACCCGAGGGGTATGTGGTTCCAAGGAAGAGAAGAAAGTATGTCGACTTGTCAAATCTCTGTACGGGCTAAAACAGGCCCCAAAGCAATGGTACGAAAACTCTGATGGTACTCTACTATCAACGGGTTTCTCCATTAATGAGTGTGACAAATGTGTCTGCATGAAATGTAATTCTGACTCGTTCGTCATGATGTGTCTTTATATAGACGACATGTTGATCACAAGGAGAAGTCCTAGGTTGATCCTAGAGACTAAGAGTATGTTGAAATGATGTTTCGATATGAATAATATGGGTATTGCAAATGACATCTTAGGAATTGGAATTTCTAAGACATCTAACGGACTGGTCTAATCCAAACTCATTTGTGAGGTGTTTTGACAGTCTCGTTGAAAGTCACCAATGGATATGAATCATAGAACTGATTGGAATCATGGTGCACCCATATACCAGGAGCGATATGCGCATGTCACATGTAGTTCAATGTGTTTTACACACTACAACTGACCCGATATCAGTTTACAAGTAGATTAGTTGAAACTAAGGTTCACTCATGATAAATAGATGGCATTAAAATCAGATATGGCGATATCTGAAATATTCGTTTATCTACGGATTATGGTATTTTGGTTGTCCAACGGTTATGGGAGAACATAGTGATGCAAACTTGACATCATACTTGAAGTGTGGTATAGCAAGATACCTTGTAGGAGACCACCTATTTAAGTGCGAGGATCGACCGCCTCAAATTTACGCACTTAAGAATTCAAGTGTGTCCATGGCCACAACAGACAAAATATTAAGAAGAACAAAGTAAGGAAAATTGTTGTGTTGGTATCGTTGTCTTGACTTACACTAAACACTGACGGTTCAAGACATCACGTTCACCCGCGCAGTAAGTAAATCTGATGGTATACAACTATGGAAGGTTAAAAGCTACGACTACCTATCCAGATGCAACATCGATCCGTCGAAAGATTGCTAGAAAGACACCTTGTGAGTGCGCCAAAATCTCTTTCAAGAGTGGATTGTTGGAAATTTACTAATGTGGAATTAAGTTTAACCCATTATTTATGACTCGAACAATTGAGTCCTCACACGTTGGAAATATCATTTACGCACACATGCACTCATAATGTCAAGTATCGTAAAGTTCATTAGTGAAATAGATATTGGTACGTGAGTAAACGTTTGAGACATAGAATGATGGACGGTCGTTGATTAAATGACGCGTGTTTCACGTTTGTAAATGAAGGAAGAAGTGTATGAAGTGTAAGATCGAAATGGGTCGGAAAAGGGCGTGAGCGCACATTTGAGCCGCGCAGCGGTTGGCGATGACTTGAGCGCGGCGCCGAGGCATGCGTGCGACGAAAGTCCAAAAGTTTGGTTGATTATGGGGACATTTTGGAGCATTGAAATATTTGTTTTTCCTCCATAAATCAGCCATTATTTAGCTACATTACTTGGTGAATTAAGTGGCCATTACATGACACTTAAATGAGCACTTGAAGAGGCATTCTTACACTACTATATATTGAGGCTTTTGGCTCAATTGGAGACACCCACAATCAGATTTTCTTAAATTCTTCCTCTCTAAGCATACTTTCAAACACTAAAGGTTCTTCTTTAGTAAACACTTGAGTTTTCTTTGTCGCGCCCGTTTTTGACCTCGGGGTCTGAACGGTATCCGCAACGTTGCTCTTTGGCGCGGTTCCCTGGATGGAGCAATAATGCTGATTTTGAGGAGTCGTCACCTAATTAGTTAAGTGAATTAGGACACTTGATTTATTGCAATAAAAATACTGCAATTAATCTCCATTTAATGATCTGCGAAATTAATGAGATTCTGGATCAGGGTTCTTTATTATCCTAAAGGGAAGGGATTAGGCATCATTTAAGATCCGCTAACTTGCGGTTATTCGTTCAAACCTAGGTTAATTATTTATTGTCTTTTTATTCTACATATTCTAAGCATTTTTCATAATTTATAATTAAAATAAAGTACAATACAGAATAATAAAACTAAAATTAAATGCGACATAAAATAAAACTCCGGGATATCTTTTAGCCCTTTTTAGGCCTTCGCATAGATGATCTCCTGTACTGCATAAACACTTAGTAAAAGTGTTAGTAATAGAATAAATAATTTTAATGCAATGACAAGAATTAATAAGTAAAGCCAAAAAAATAAATAAATTCGTCTTTTGCACAAAGGAGACCTTGGAAATCAGACGGAGATTCCTTCATCGGTCAATGCAAGTGTAGTATCTTATTCAAAATCAGTAAAATACCAATAGCCGCTGAAACAGTACATCAGCAGCAACATAGCAATATTACCGGAAAATTAAGAATGTCGCCGGAAACAGTTCAAAATAGTACAAAACCAATTAAAGGGTAAAAAAAATGTCAAAACAGTCCGAAAAACAGCAAGACAGTGAAAACAACCAGCAATATACCAACAGATATCAAGGAACAAAACCAACGAAGGTCACCAGAATTTCCAAGAACTCTGTTAAGACATGGAAATTAGAAAATGACGTTAAATCAGTCCAACATAGCCAACAACAATAAAAGCAACAAAAATGAAGAAACAAACCGTAGCGTCGCCGGAGTTTAAATCCGACAAGGTTCAACCTTACCAACAGAGAGAGGGCAGCAGCGGCGTCACTTCCGCGGCAAAGTCGCCGGAGCGACGCCACTACTACTGAGGTTCGATGGGAGAAGGTCACGCGATGGTGTTAATGGGTGACTGGATTGGGGGTGTTCAACGGTGGGACGGTGGGACAGTGGCGAGGTTCGCCGGCGTTGTGGTGGATCGACGGGGTGTTGGTGAGGTCGAGGGGTGTACCAACGACGAGCAGTGGGGATTCGACGGGAAAGGGGTTCGTCCACCGGTAAAGGGGTCGACGAGCAGTGGTAGTGGTGAGGGTTCACGGTGGTGATGGGGACAATGGTGGTTCGCGTGGTGGTGGTGGTTCGTGTGGTGGTGGTCGACGGAAACAGTGGGTAAAGGAGTGGGGATTTGAAAAATGAAAGGGGATGGGTGTTCTTTGGTAATTCTTTGGGAGATCTGCAGAGAGAGGGTAAGGGAGAGGTCAGGGGTGTGCGGCTGAAGGTGTTGCTAGGGGTTCGCCAGTTGGCGCGGCGGACGGAACCATGGGAGAGGAGGGTAAGTATAGAGGATCGAGGTCCATTTAAAGGGGTAGGGGTGTGCGGCTGTGAGGGTTACGTGAAAGTGCCTTTTTTTAATAAAGGGGGGGTAATGTTTATTATATAGGGGTAGGATTAGGTTTAGGGTTTGGGTTTGGTTTGGGGGGGGGGGGGGAAATGAAAAGTGGTATTTGAAATTAGGGGGGGAGGGAAATAAAAGAGAGGGTTTTGATTAAATTAAAAAATGGTGTTGGATCGTGATTCAAATTGTGTCTTGATTTGGTTTGACAAAAATGCAAAATGGATTAATTGTTTAAAAGAAAAATTATTTAAAGGTACAAAATTATCAAAACTAAAAATGCCGATGCAATAATGATAAAATGCAATATTTAAGAAATGTTTAATGCCTAATTAAAAGTAAAAATGCGGTGCTAATTAATTATTTAAAGAGATGCAAACATTATTAAAATAAACGACGGTGTAATAATAATAGAAACATAATATTAACAAAGACATAATGCTTAATTTAAAATAAAAAGATGCAATGCCATTTTGTGAAGAAATGAACATAGAATATTATGTAAAAAATGTGCAAAATAACGATTAAAATGTGGTGTGCTAAAATACTTAAAATTGCAATAAATATACGAAAAATGGGTCAAAATTGTCTGTCAACATCCTTTGCTCATGTGTTTGATGTTATTTTATCTTGGGAGACAGTTGCACATAAATGTAAAAGGATATATACATGGCAATAATGTCTTAAGAACAGAGTGCTAACACTCAACTCAACACAATTATAACAAGTATGGATTTAGTGTCTCTTGGTTTCAGGTTATACAGATCAAGGAGCTTGTTGCAATTGGAACGAAGATTCAAGACGGAAGATTCAAGACTAATTCAAGAACTGAAGAGCGTGTTGTGGCCATAATCTTTATTGGCTACAAGTTTGTCACTTTTGCAATTCATATTGTTTACCCTTTTGAAGTACTTGTAATAGTTATTAACTATTCTCGTATATCCACTACTATATTCACATAGAGTTTGGTTAATTTACAAGTAAATGACGTTCAGTGAGTTGTCATCGGATGTCACTTTGGCCGAGTGGTGATAATATGATTGTTGTATTAATTGGATGATATTCATCGCATTTGGATAAGTATTTATGTACTTATTTGACCACTTATTCGGAGCCTAGACAACCTTTTAGTTATGTGATATCCATTTTGAATCATATATGTTACTTTTTTTTTTTTTTTTTTACGAAGCAACCCGCAGCCCGCTACTCTTCCGAGTGCGCACAGGGTAAACCCCGGACTGACGCAATAGCCTGCAAACCACGTCAGCCGATTAACCACACTTGGCAAGCCATGTGTGACAGACTCAACCAAGAAGGTTTATGCAGGGGATCGAACTCGTGACCTTGCGGTCCCGCGCTCTACTGCTACACCAACATGGCTACCCTTGCGGGTATATATATGTTACTCTCTCAATTTATATATGAGGGGGTTCATAGTACGATAATAAAATTTATAAATTTAAAAATTATATAAAATGTATTATAAATCAACATATAGTAAAAAGAGTTGTTTGAATTCCTAAATAATAAAATATTTATATAAATTGGGACGGACGGGTGTTGGAGATACCAATATACAGGGTTGATGTCAATAGTATACAACTTTGTTATATTCTCTATTTCAGTTTGTAGTACAGTTTGTAGTTTACATTTATAGCCTAAGCCTAGTTTGTCTCATAAGGATAATTGGTGCAAATGAGCCCATAGTATAAATAGGAACTTTGTACACATTTTGTGGTTAATCAGAAAATTGGAAAGCTTCCGCACTCCTCTTTCTTCCTCCCTTTTCCCTCTATTCTTCACAAACTTGGTTCATTGCTCCATAGCAGTGCTGGTTTTTTTTACACATATGCAGGTTGATTACTCTTGAATCTCGGTTTCTAACATGGTATCAAAGCTTGCAAGAGGCATCGATCTGTATAAACTCCAACAGAAATTGTAGGGTTTCCAGAAATCGTAAGATTTCCATTTCTCTGATTCACGAAGATGTTTCTCTGATTCACGAAGGTGCGATTTGTATTTTCCTTCGATTAAGGTGTTCGATCTGTTATTAGATCGCCTTATACTGGATTTGTGTGGTTCTAAAGTAGTTTGTAACCTGCGACTTGATATAGTGTGAGTTTGCTATTCGATTGGAAGTTATGAGAAACACAGCAACAGTTCCTTCTATGATTGTAGACGAAAGTTCGACTTCTAATTTCGAGATAATTGACCATAACCATCCTCTCTACATGAGTGCAGAAGACACAGCAGGTGCACTACCTGTTGACATTCAGTTAATCGGAATGGAGAATTACACATTGTGGAGTAAAGCTATGCAATTAACGCTATTGACGAAGAATAAAATTGGCTTCATAGATGGATCTGTGAAGCGTGATACGTATGGATCTGCACACACGAGGCAATGGGATAGATGTAATGCCTTGGTGATGTCGTGGATTATGAGAAATGTTGATAAAATCTTCTTAGTGAAATTCTATATCGATCCAGTGCAGTAGCTGTCTGGAAGGATTTAAAGGAGAGATTCGACAAAATCAATCTCTCTCGAGTATATCAATTAAAAAAGGAGTTATCAATGTTGAATCAGGGGACATCATCAGTTGCACAATATTATTCTAGAATGAAGGATTTGTGGGACGAGATAAACTCGATTATACCACCTCCTACCTGTGAATGTTCAAATCCAAGAGAGTACATTACTCATCTAAGCAACCAGAGACTATTGGAGTTCCTTATGAGACTAAATGACGGATATAATCAAGCTAGAAGTCACATCTTGTTGATGTCTCCCACACCAAGTGTGAACCAAGCCTATGCTATGGTGGCATAGGATGAAAGTCAGAAGCACATTTCTTCCCTAGAAAGTTCTGTCGAGAGCATGGCACTGGCAAGTAAAGCTTCATTTAACAGCAATAGAAAGTATAATACATATGCCTACTGTGATAATTGTCGTATGAAGGGACACAACAGGGAAGGCTGTCACAAATTATTGTATTACTGTGACTATTGTAAGAATCAGGGTCACACTATGGAGAAGTGTTATCAACTTGTAGGTTATCCCTCAGATTCCAAAGAAAAAAGAAGGTTAATACAGCTGTGGTTCCGCAAGTGGAAGAAAATGGATATATTCAACAGAGGTATGAAGGTAGCAATTCCCAGCTGTCAACATACCAACAGGATCAGCTTCAACATATGATAAGGACCTGCACACCAGACAAGTTACAACAAATGATGTTTGTATGTTCCCAAGAGAAAAGGATGCAGTGCACTACGCCGCATCAAAAAGTGCATATGGCAGGTAAGTATGATCATATTGAAGATAATAGTAGATGTCGTTGGATAGTAGATTCAGGTGCTACTAATCATATGGTTAAAGACAGAAACATGATAGAAACACCTGATTCTCGAAAATCCGGATACGCGCATTTGCCACTGGGGCATTGCTTGATTTCACAAACTGGGAAGTGTAGACTGACAGGAGGTGAACTAATAAACCATGTGCTTTGTGTGCCAAGTTTTCAATTCAACCTACTTTCAGTATCCAAGTTAACTAGGGAATTGAATTGTAGTGCAAGATTTTTCCCTGATTTCTTTGTTCTACAGGATCTCTTCACTGGAAAGGTGAAGGAGATTGGTAGAGAAGTGCATGGTCTATATGTCTTTGGAGACTGCGAGGCGAAACAGGTTGGTGGCAGACACACATGACAAAGATCAGTCCAGAAGGATTAAAGGCAGTTCTATGGCATAAAAGACTAGGGCATGCTCCTATGAGTGTCCTTAGGAAGATAAATGTTTTTAGTAGTAATAAGTCTAGCTTTACCATTCCACATTGTGATGTATGCCCTATGGCAAGACAAACGAGATTACCATTTCCAGCTAGTAACAGTAGAACTACATCTCCATTTAAGTTATTACACCTTGATGTTTGGGGTCCATACAGGGTTCCCACATATACTGGAATGAGATATTTCTTAACTGTAGTTGATGATTTTACTAGATGGACCTGGATTTATCTCTTACATATTAAATCAGATGTGCCTACTATGCTTAAAGATTTATGTGTGATGATTAAGACACAATATGGTGTACCTGTCAAGTCCATCAGATCTGATAATGGATCAGAATTCATTAACATCACATGTAGAGATTTGTTTGCTAGATTGGGAATTGTTCATCAAAGGTCTTGTCCTTATAGCCCTCAGCAGAATGGACTAGTTGAAAGGAGGCATATACATATTTTAGAGCTAGCAAGAGCTATCAAGTTTCAGAGTTGCTTACCAAATAGATACTGGGGGGATTGTGTAGAGGCTACAGGGTATATCATGAATAGACTACCTTCAGTAATATTGGGAAACATTTCACCATATGAAAATCTATATAAGAAGGCTCCAGTACTGTCCCATATGAGGGTCATTGGTTGTCTTTGCTATGCAACAAACCTATACAGGCAGACAAGTTTGATACCAGGGCAATAAAAGCAGTGCTGCTTGGATATTCTTCCAGGTAGAAAGGATACAAACTATTAAATTTATCTAACAATACTCTTTTTGTAAGCAGAGATGTCACTTTCCATGAAGACATATTTCCTTTCCAGCAAAAGCAGATACCTGGAGCTGATAATACAATAAATTTAGAAGCTCAACAAGTTGAAACTGATGGTGATGGAAGTATTTTCCAAAGATCCATCCGTAATTATCGAAGTTGCGCATCACCGGCGATGAAGGTGAGGTTATCAGATTGTTGAGAAGGTACATCAGAACTATTACCCCACCAATCACATGGAGGCAGAGAATACTAATACCATTGACCCTGAACCTGAGACTGAGCCATCATTGAGGAGATCAGATAGGAGCAGAAAACAGCCTACATGGATGAAGGATTTTTATCCAGCATACAGGCATGCATGTGGAACAAGGAGCAGACAATGTTTATATCCTATGTCCAATAATCTCACTTACACTGAATTGGCTGCTAGATATCAAAGTTACATTGCTAAGGTGGGGGTTGAGCAGGAGCCAACATCATATTCTGCAGCAGTTCAGGATGACAGATGGGTGGATGCCATGAAGGCTGAGATGAAGGCACTGGAGGACAACAATACTTGGGAAGTTACTGATCTTTCCAAGCACAAGAAGGCCATTGGATGCAAGTGGGTCTATAAGATCAAATACAAAGCTGATGGTGAGGTAGAAAGATTCAAAGCAAGATTAGTGGCTAAGGGGTACAATCAAAAGGAAGGAGTTGATTACCAAGATACCTTCTCACATGTAGCAAAAATGGTCACAGTAAGGGTAGTAATCTCAGTTGCTGCTTCCAGAGGTTGGGAAATATATCAAATGAATGTCTACAATGCATTTCTCCAAGGTGATCTTAATGAGGAGTATATATGAACATGCCACAAGGGTTTGATGATAAGCAAGGAAGAGTCTGCAGGTTGATTAAATCTCTATATGGTTTAAAACAAGCTTCTAGGCAATGAAATATTAAGCTTACTACTGCCCTGAAGAACTCAAGTTTTGTCCAAAGTCATTTAGACTATTCATTTCTCACCAAAAAGGTTGGGGATAGAATAGTGATAGTACTCATCTATGTGGATGACCTTATCATTACTGGGAATGATAAGGGTCTTATTCAGAAGACCAAGGCATCACTTCAGCAGAATTTCAAGATCAAAGACTTGGGAACTTTGAGATATTTCCTAGGCTTTGAGTTTGCTCGAAATGCTAGTGGAATAGTCATGCATCAGAGAAAATACACAGTGAAGCTTATTTCTGATCTTGGCCTGTCTGGAGGAAAACCAGCAAAATCTCCTATGGAGCTTAATGCCAAGTTAACATCTGCTGTTTATGACCAGTGTGTTCCTGATCCTGATGGCACATCTCAGAGTAAAGATACATTACTGGAAGATCCAGCAAGCTATCAGAGACTAATTGGGAGGCTATTATACCTGACAAATACTAGACCTGATATATCTTTTGCTGTCCAGTGCTTGAGTCAGTTCCTTCAGAGTCCAAAGACATCTCATCTTATGGCGGCACATCGTGTGGTTAGGTACACCAAACAAGCACCGTGTCCGTATTTTTATGCGGCGGAGAGACAACCGCCTCGCGATTATCGTGATCTTGATTGGACATCATGTCTCAATACTGAGAGATTCATTACAGTTATTTAGTGTTCTTGGATCATCCTCATCTCGTGGAAGTCAGAACCTACGCTCTGATTTCACCGAGGTGGTGTCACGGCTTAGCGTCGTGATTCATGAGTGGTGTGGCTCGCGGACTATTTCTTTGAGTTATCTGTTCCTTGACCATCCATACACAGATAGCGACAAATAATCGCTGCGGTCGCGCCAAATCGATCTTCCATGAGAGAATCAAGCATATTGATATTGACTGTCATTTTGTCAGAGAGAAAATTCAACAAGGGCTGATACATACAACTCATTTGCCCACACGAATGAATGCAAAGACGACTCGCAAAGGGACTTACTCAAGGTCGGCATGACTATCTATTGTCCAAGCTAGGACTTAAAAATCTGTTTTTAGATCCTAGCTTGAGGGGGTGTGTTGGAGATACCAATATACAGTGTTGATGTCAATAGTATACAACTTTGTTATATTCTCTATTTCAGTTTGTAGTACAGTTTATAGTTTACATTTATAGCCTAAGCCTAGTTTGTCTCATAAGGATAATTGGTGCAAATGAGCCCATAGTATAAATAGGAACTTTGTACACATTTTGTGGTTAATCAGAAAATTGGAAAGCTTCCGCACTCCTCTTTCTTCCTCCCTTCTTCCTCTCTTCTTCACAAACTTGGTTCATTGCTCCATAGCAGTGCTGAGTTTATACACACATGCAGGTCGATTACTCTTGAATCTCGGTTTCTAACACGGGGTAAAATGCTTCCTGAAAAGCTACTTTCCTCTATAAGTTTTAACTTGAAATTTTGATTAAAAATGAAAAGATTCTTGGGGTAAATATTGTTATTACGTAAACAAAATTCAAAAGGCAAAAATTGTCATGTAGCTGATTTGAATTGCTTGGTTTTTTCAACAGTGAATCCGAGACATATTTATATTGAAAACTTGGCAAAATGAGTAAAATTACAGAATTGGCAACACCATAAGGTAAGAGCACAAGGAAATTGAAAGTTGAAACAACAGAAAAAAGAACTTATTGCTGAACAAATCGAAAGCAGTTATCTATATACTAATTAGGCAGGAAGCTTTGAAGCTTCGAGATCGGCAGCTTGCTTGATCAAACTCTGGTCACTGTCATCAAGCGCCATTTGAATCGGCGATGAGCCAAGTCCATCGGCGATCGCCAGCATAATTCTCCACATCTCATTCCCAAACTCCGCTCGATCCACGGTACCGTTGTGGTCGCAATCAAACTTCTCGAATATCGAATCGTATAGTTTTGTGAGTTCCTCCGACGTAGCGGCGACTTCGATGCCGAAGTGAGACTCGATGAGCCGGAGAGATTCAAACGCTTTGCGAAGCTCGGATCTGGATAAAACGCCGTCGTTGTTGAGGTCCAAATCGGTAAATCCTTTATCAATTGCCTTTGTGAAAGCCTCTTCGTCGTTGACGAAGTCTTGAATTGTTGATCCGTCAATGATCACCACTCCCATATTTATTTATTTTTTGAGAAATTGTTTAAATGATTTTTGAGGTACTGCTAGTGATGTGGGAAATTGTAATAGGTTATATGACTGGGGAATTTTGCGAATTTGTTTAATTAATTTGAATGTAAAAACTAAAAACTACGCTAACGTTTTAAGATAAGATATTTTTCGAGAGAATAAACACTAGGTGGATACCTTGTCATTGGGGCACACATTTATCATTTTATGGCACGTGTTGTCTAAGAATATGATGTGAAATGCATGGACAACCACTATTTTTATCATCAATAATGTTACTTTCTTGTTTTTCATTTTTTAATTTGCATATTTTAATAGAATATTTCTCAATATTTTTTTATTAATTATATATCTCTTATTTTAGGTAGATTTTTTTTTATAATTAAGTTAATTAGTTACCTAATTTATATTAAAATAAATATTCTTGTAGCCTTATATATATTATAAATCATTTATCAATAAAATCAAGGGAACATATTCCTTTATGATATCAGTAGCCTAAAACTACTAACTCTATCCTAGCCCACGTCGGAACCCTAGCCGCCGACCTCTCTCGGTCGTCCCTCCTCTTTTCCCCACGACGAAACCCTAGTTTTTCTGGTCATTCTCCCTCTCTCTTCCTCCTAAATTTCTTCTTCCATGGCTGACAAAACCAAATTCCATCCGGCACTTGTCGTAAACAACATTAAAAACTTCATCTCCACGACTCTTGAGATGGAAAATAGTCAATACTCCTCGTGGACGGAGCATTTTAAGATTCATTATTGTGTTTACAAAGTTATCGACCACATCATCCCTCCACAGCGAAGTCCACAATCGTACCATCGACTTCAACTTCTGATGATGCACTCTAGTCTCGTTTGGACGTAGCCCTCCTTCAGTGGATATACGAAACAATATCTAATGATTTGTTTCACACCGTCATTGAGACTGATGCCACTGCCCGCCAAACATGGGAACGTTTGGACAGTATTTTCCACGACAACAAAACTCAACAAGCGTTATATCTTGAAAATCAGTTCAAGGACGTTCATCAGGATGATTTCCCAAACGTGTCTGCCTATTGTTAAGAACTCAAGATGTTTGCCTACCAACTCTCCAACGTCGGCACACCAGTCGCTAATCAGCGATTGGTCATGCAGCTTATTGCAGGCTTGAACGAATCTTATGACGGCACTGCCACCATCCTTCAGCAATGCACACCATTACATCCATTTTATGAGGCCCGTTCAAAGCTCATCCTTTAGGAAACCCAGAAAATCAACTGTAGCACCACTCGGGCCAGCATTGCCGACGACCACTCACCATCGTGCCCTCCGCCACGCAGGCCTTCCGGCCCGTGATTAGAACTGGCAAAGGACCCGTAATATTCTGTTTCTTCCATAACAATGCCAAGATCAAACGAAGGACGGCGAAAGAAATTTCGCAACAAGAGGCGCAGCGTTAGTGGCAACAACCTCCGCCTATGCGCTGGCCCCATCGCTGGGCCTTACCTTTCGCCAAGATATCGCATCTTCGTGGAATCCACCTCAGATTCGACATGCCCAACCTGGCATACTTGGCATACATCCACAGCAGGCCAACACAACATAAGCCACCCCCGTCATCGACTTATGCACCGAATGACATTGAGACTGTTACACCCCGTAGTTCCAGGGCATGTATGTGAGGACGTACGTACGAGAATACGACATTTAGATTGGAACGGAAGAAAGATGTGATTTTTCTACGGAAAAGTTTCCGAATTTTGTGAAGGAAAAAGGTTCGTTAATGGGAATTGGATTCCCAAATTTGGTATTTGGACTTCTTGAATTATAATAAAATTATGGATTTTATTTTCCGGAAATGATCACGTGGGGCCCATGGTAGGAAATTTATGATTTTGTGGGGCCCACTTTGTTTTCGAGATTTTGGACATTATGGATATTTTCGGGAGATGAAATATTTTAGGCAGAGAGGCGCACGGCACTTGTACGCCACGCGCCGATTCGTCGTGGTATGGCGGGGCCCCGCCATCATAGTTGTTATAAAAACTCTTAAGTGCAGAAATCTTTACAAGGGCTTGTAAAGGATGTAACTGTTCGAGTTTTGTTATATATACAGAAAGGTGACCGTTTTGGTTAGCCTGTTTCTTATCTTATATATCTTGTTTCATGTCTATGTTTTTATTTCCGCTGATTTTCTCTGATGTTTTATCACTAGGGTGCCCGGGGTAAGACACCAGTCGCGGGCCCGAGGTCGGGTCGTGACAGAGACAACTATGAGCACAATATCACTCAACACTCCAAACGAAAATTAGTATACAAACACAAACGTCACATCTCACATGACGGCATCACAAGGTACTCTCTCGTCTTATTCTAATTTGATTCATTTAAATCAGAATATTATTATTGGTAGTGGATAATGCATTCTCATCCGTGGTTATGGTCATTCCTCCCTATCCCCACCACATCTACCACTAATCTTAAAAAATGTCCTTCATGCCCCTAAATTCATTAAGACTCTAATCTTCGTGTGGTGTTTCACAATTGACAATTGGGTTTCCCTTGACTTTTATCCTTTTGGTTTTACTTTAAAGGATTTTACGACAGGGAGACGAATAATGAGATGTGATGACATCGGAGATCTCTACCCTATTTCAAATGACGTCAACAATCCAGCCTCAGTTCCCTCAACATTTGTTGCTCTTTCATCTTCCTTATGACATTCTATATTAGGACATTCAGGAGACTCTGTTTTACGCTTCCTTAGAAAAAATAATTTTATTAATTGCAACCGTATTTCTAGGACTCCTATATGTGAATCTTGATTTTTTTGGGAAACATGTCAAATTACCATTTTCTGCATCCACAAATTGTAGTTTAATGCCTTTCGATAGCATACATAGTGATTTGTATGTATGATATCGAAAGTCATTAAAGTACTTTACTGCTTTATTGCTTTAAAGCTTTAGTTTTTGGACTGGGTCTGACCTTGTCTTTCTGTGTTTCTGTTTTTATGTTTTCTGTTTACTATTTTTCTATTTTATGTTTTTCGCTTCATGTTGCTAGATGTCACGACCAACCTCGGCCGCGATCGTACCTAGGGGTACCCGGTACTCGGTATATGTCGAGAATAGAATGAACATACATAACACATAACTTATAAAGGGTAACCATCATGCCACCGATAAGGTCGCTTCCATAAAACATACATAAACAAAGTATAGTACAACCGGGTTCTTATAGCCCAAAACATATATGTGACCACGCACTTAAAGATAAAACTACGGGACGGGGCCGCCATACCCCTGAATGTACAAAACACATATAGCATCAGGGAATATTCGTACCAACAAAACAAGCTTCTGGAGGAATGGAGCTTCTGACACCTGAGTAAAAGATCCTAGGAATGAGGATCTACCACCTGCTTTCCCTTACCTGCGGCATGAACGCAACGCCCAGGGGTCGACACAACGTACCAAGTATGTAAACCGAAAATACCGTAGTAATATCATAAGTCAAAAATAAGTGAGTCAGATAAAATCAATTTCTCAGATGTGTCTTACTAACAATGAGAGTAATAAGTATAAATCTTATATAAAAATAGAGGCTCACGATCAAAACAGGTACATCGCGGTAGTATCATTAAGCAATCCTACTCCGGGACTATTTTACCCGCACGAGGTCATCCGCGCCATGGGACTATTTCACCCGTGAGACTATTTCACCCGCGTAGATCCCGTGGACCCGCATTGAGTATCATCGCCGCACTGCACGAGTATTCACCCGCGTGGATCCAGTAGTCCGGATCCGCATGAGTGCGCCGCACTCGCGTCATGGGTAGCAAATCCATGGCATAGATAATAACCCGGTTTACCCAGTAATAATACAAATATATAACATAGCTCATCCGCTATCATACATAACATAAGCACTACCGCCTATCATATCATACATAAGCACTACCGCCTATCATATCACAACATGTTGTTATACCAGTAGTTCGACCCTACGTATGAAAACGCACGTAAAGTATGTAAGACTTAAAATTTCCGGCGACGGTTGACGTCGTTCGACGGTTTTAGTCAACTTTGAGGCGGGTTATGACCCGATTCGTTGAGAATTCCTAAGTATTTTAAAGGCACAGGGCGTAGTTCGTTGAGTCTGATTCCAACGCAACCAACCGCTCGCCGATAGCATCGGAGTAGAAAGTTATGAGTTACAAGTTCAAGGCAATCGCGTAAATGCGCGTGCAGCGCAAGCGCCAGATGCAGTGGCCGCGCCTTAAAGCATCGAGAGGTCGCAGAGCGTAGCCGCCACCGAAAGTTCGGAGCTCATGACTGCACACGCGCGGCGCGCCGAGGCGTGAATTTGGCGGAAAAACTTAGAAAATCTGATTTTTGTTTTAAAGAGACTGGGAGGGTGACAAGTGTCCCCATCTGATTTTCTCACATGCATTATATTGACCAAGACTTGGTCATTCTTCCCATCTTTCATCTTCACACTCTCTCCCTCTCTAAAATCGCTCCTCCTCTCTAAGAAAACCCAAGAAAAATCGAAAGTTAAGAGCAAGAAAAGGAAGCTTGTGGTTAGCTTGACATTGTTGTGGTGGTGTTTTGGCAAAGCTAGCAATAGTTGGAATAAGTTTTGGCTAAAACTTTAAGGTAACATTTCTTCCTTAGAATTAGTTCTAAGTGTCGCATGTTTAGAAGAAAGAACTTGTGGTAGTAAATAATGCTTCAGAATCTTTGCATGTTAGAAATGTGGTTTGGGTATGGAAAGAAATGGCTAAGTGATTATGAGCATGTTGTAGCCTAAAAACTACCTTAGAAGTGATAAGTAAATTGTTGTAACTAGGGCAGAATTTTACACACCCAAGTTTGGATGTGTAATCCCTTTAAAATGTTGGATTGTTGAGCCTTAATTGTGGTGTTTGGATGATAAATTCACTTGAGAAAAGGTGGCAAAGTGAGTAAAAGCGGAAATCCAATTTTTCCATAGAATTTAGTGACTTAGAACTTGGATTGTTCTACTTGAGATTAGAGGTTAATAAACGTATCATGACTATTATAGGTTGAAATATTACTCATGAGTTTGGACTTGGCAAGTGGATTGACAAAAGTGGTATCGAGCGCTTAGTCCTGAAAGTGTCCACGCATCGTGTCTAGTAGTCTTGATTATCGGTGTGTTGTGCACCACATCTATAATCGTGAGGTCGCAGGATATTTAGGATCGTTTCATTCTTTCACTCAAGATCGTGCAATAGCCGAGTTATAGGTTGAATCTCCCGATGTTTTCCTTTATGTATCGCTTATGCCTCACGCAAGGCAACCGCGCCGAGACGGCAAGGCAGCGGTGCCGCAGTGGGACGCGAGAGTCACGCAGGCACAGCCCACATTACGAGATGATGTTTAGGCGGCGAGTTCCACGCTCGCCAATTTCGTGAGTTCGAGCGCGACGCGCCATCGAAATCGCAGACGAGCTCACTCCACGTGGCCCGAGTACGAGATTACGGAACATTCGATTCGACAAAGATAGCGAGGCGGCAGCGACAGAGCGGCGCTAACCACAGCCGACGGTTACTGATTCGGATTTCTTGGGTCACCCACCCGAAGTTCTATGGTTCGAGATTTGATGAGGATCCGCAGGAGTTTGTCGGCGATTCTGGACCATGCGAGTTCTTAGGGCATCGAGATCGAGTGCGTTATACTAGCTTACCTACAGCGATATTGCGTTGAACGGTTTGAGTCATGGGTATTGTCGAGGTGAGATGCTCTTCCGGTGATCGAGGAGTTCACGAGGCGTTCTGGACCATTTCTTGCCCCGAGGTGAGAGCCCGTGTAGATAGGTTCTTGACCTCGAGCGGGACGGGAGGACTATCGAGAGTACACTGGAGTTTGACTCCTTGGCCGATATGCACACACCATTGTAGCGATATGGCGCATGGGGTTCATAGATACGTGACGGGCTGACTGGTCACACGATTCATCGCTTAGGAGGCACTTCAGCCGGATGGATATTGCCGATGCGAGCATACGCAGCGGATCGAGGCGAGAGAGCAGATCGGCTAGATTTGGGCCACCAAGAGGCCGAGACATCGGGTTCTCGAGCGCTTTGGAGGGCGCCTCGCAGCAGACCAGTCCACCTTCCACCACTGAGTGCTCCTTCACGCTCGCGCGAGGTCCGATCAGCAGGTTATTCGAGCAGTCGTGGCTCGGGACGCCGTTTTCGCGAGGCAGACAAAGACTAATCGAGACCACCTACCTGCTGCGCTCGACGCGTAGGTCTCATCCGGCGAGTGCCGTATGGGTTCGAGATCATGTTACTCTTGATGCCAGGCCATCCGGCGATTGTCCGCCCCAGGTGGCGGGAGCATTACGTTCACCGACGGTCTCTTTGGATCTTCATCTTCGATGGTTAGACGCCGAGAAGCGTGGTACTTATGGGCGGCCGCGGCGAGGTCGTGGTAGGGTTCCAGCCACGGCCCTCGAACCGCATCTATGCTATGTCGGCAAATGACAGACCGGGGCGCCGCGGATGTCGCCACAGTACATTATTGGTTTCTTCTTTGTGATGTATATGCTTTGATAGATCCAGTTCTACCTTGTCCTACATATCTCCTCATATCGCCAGAATAGGGATAGAGCCCGAGTCCATAAGACCTTTTGAGGTGCTACGCCGAGTGATTCAGCCGTAGCCGAGTGTATAAGGCTTGTCTGTGACTATAGATACCGCCGACTTCAGCCGACTTGATAGAGTTGGATATGACTTTGATGTGATTATGGGTATGGATTGGCTAGCGTCTTGCTATGCCAACGTGACCGAGGGAGAGATTAGTTCGTTCGGTTTCCGAGCCGATTATCGACGAAGGGAATCTGCGCCGGCGGTAAGTTTATTTCTTACCAAGGCTAGGAAGATGGTGAAAGGTATATCTACCATATGGTTCGGGTATTCGACACGAGGTCGAGGTACCGCACTTCACCGATCCCGGTCGTTAGAGAGTTTCCGCACGTATTCCGGATGAGCTTCCGTATCCTCCCGAAAGGAGATTGAGTTTTGCATTGATTTGGCGCGGATACTCTGGCCGATATCTATTCCGCCATACTGACGGCACCCGCCGAAACAAGGAGTCAAGGACCAGTGAAAGATTTTGGAGAAAGGCTTTATTAGGCGCTTTCTCCTCGGGAGCACCATGTTATTTGTAAAGAAGAAGGATGGGACGCCGTATGTGTATTGATTACATGCGGTGAACAAGGTAACTATCAAGAATAGATATCCTCCCGGGATTGACGATTTGTTTGACCAACGGTTGCGGTGCAAAGTGTTTTTCAAGATAGACCTACACCGTTATCATCAGAAAGTTAGAGGTAGATATCCCAAAGATCGCATTCGTGACCGGTATGGGCACTATGAGTTCAGGTGATGTCTTTCGGGTTGACCAACGCCCGAGATTCATGGATTTGATGAATGGTGTTCGAGCCATTCTTGGATATGTTCGTTATAGTGTTTATTGATGATATCTTGGTGTATTCGCGCAGAGCGGAGCATACTGATCATTCGCGACGTGACGAGTCCTCCGAGACCGCAGCAGATGCCAAGTTCTCGGTCACGAGTTCGGTGGCGTCGGTGGCTTTCTTAGGGCATGTTATCGGGCCGATGGTATTCGTTGATACAAAGAAAGATTGAAGCCAAGACTTGCCTGACCCACTACACCGGCAGTGCGCAGCTTTGGGCCTCGCAGTTATTATCTGAGGTTTGTGGAGAAGTTTGCTTCTATTTCAAAGACTTGACTCGACTCGGCAAGCGTATGTTCCGGGACGGATACTTGTGAGGAAAGTTTTCGATTGCTAAAGAAGTTGACAACCGCCTGGGCTTACTCTTCCGGAGGCTTATGGATATGTGGTTTATTGCGACAAGCGTCAGTGTCGGGCTTGGGTGCGTCATGCGGACGGCAAGGTTATAGCTTATGATCGGCGGCTTAGGAAGAGAAGAACTATCCCACGCGTGACTTGGAGTTAGCGGCGGTGATTCATGCCTTCAAGATCTGAGGCATTATTTATATGAGTTCATGTGGACATTTACACGATTCACAAGAGTCTCCGGACATCTTCACCGAGGAGCCGAACTTTGCGCAGACGGTGGTGGAGCTACTTAAGGATTACGACGTTGATATTCTATACCACCCGGAAGGCCGATGTGGTTGCGGATGCCTTAGTCGCAGATCTATGGGTAGTCCGTCGATGTTCACCCGCAGAAGAGGATATGGTCCGAGAGTTACATCGCCAGCGAGCCTTGGGGTTCGTTTGGTTGATTCTCGATAGGGAATTCGGGTTCGAGAGGTTGAGTCTTCTATCATCGGCGAGGCGAGGCGGCAGATGAGGATCCGATTTTGGTACGCATCGACGCAGCTCTCCGAAGGAGAAGAGTCTATTTGAGGTAGCGCCACTGGGGTGCTAAGATTCGAGGGCGGTTGTGTTCCCGATGTGACAGACTTCGGCGATTCTCGTGAGGCACACGGTGCTCGTTATTCTATTCATCCGGTCGACTAAGATGTACCATGACCTCGAATGCGTGTATTGGTGGGATGGCCTAAAGAGGGGCGTTGCGGAGTTCGTGGGCACGCGTCGAATTGTCAGAGTTAAGATTGAGCACCGTTGGAGGGTCACAGCCATTGATATTCCGACTGGAAGGGAGGTGATAAATATGGATTTTATTACAGGGCTACCACTCGGAGAGCATGATTCCATTTGGGCGATTGTCGGCAGTCGACAAATCAGCCCATTTTCTTCCGCCGAACGACGTTTTGGTGAGGACTATGCCCGATTATATATTAGAGATTGTGATCGCACGAGTCCGGTCGATTATATCGAGAGAGCCTGATTCGCTAACTCGAGGTCTTTTCGGCGGATTAGGGACAGTGAGTCTCGACGGCGTTTCATCCTCGACAGACGGACAGCCGAGCGCACTATCCGACAACGAGGATATCTTTGCGGGCTTGTGTTATTGATTTCGGTGGTACCGGGAGGATCATTTGCCTCTCGTGGAGTTTGCTTATAACAACTACCATTCCAAAGATTCGGCGCTTATGAGGCCTTATACGAGAGAAGTGCGAGTCACCGATAGGGTTCGAGTGGGAGAAGTTGATTAGTCGGGCCAGATTTAGTTCACAGTGGATAAGCTTATCCGGGGCGTTGGTTGGCGGCTTCGAGTCGCAAAAGTCGTATGCAGATCATCAGTCGACACTTGGAATTTGAGATAGATGATTGGGTTTTCCTAAAGGTATCGCCCGTGAAGGCGTGATGAGATTTGGAAAGAAAGGAAGCTTAGCCCAAGGTACGTTGGGCGTGTCAGATTGTCGGGTAGGCAAGGTTGCACATGAGTTAGATCTTCCGTCCGATTTGGAGGCGCATCCGATTTTCATGTGTCCATTGCGGAAATGTATGGAGATCCATCTAGAGTGCACCGGTTCGGGATGTCCAAATGAGGAGTTATCGTATGAGGAGAGTCCCATACGATACTCGATCGTCGAGTTAGACGACTTGGACGAAAAGGCGTGGCTTCCGCGCGTCCCATGGCGAACGAAAAGGAGGAAATGGCGTGGAGCAGAGGATGACATGAAGAAGTATCCTCACTTATTCCCTATACCTCGGGTAACCTACTTTCCGCTTGTTAGTTTTGATTTAGCATTTACGCTTCGTATGTTGTGGCTCGTGGAGCTTCTTTATTACGAATGAATAGTTAAGAGAGTCTACGCATGTCGATGTTGTGATTTGAGTAAGTTAGAAGGAACATTCGGACGAATGTTTCTAAGGGAGAATGTTATACCAGTAGTTCGACCTACGTATGGAAACGCATTTAAAGTATGTAAGACTTAAAATTTCCGAAGCGAGGTTGACGGTCGTTCGACGGTTTTAGTCAACTTTGAGGCGGGTTATGACCCGATTCGTTGAGAATTCCTAAGTATTTTAAAGGCCTGGGACGTAGTTCGTTAGTCTTGATTCCAACGCAACCAACCGCTCGTCGATAGGGCATCGGAGTAGAAAGTTATGAGAGTTACAAGTTCAGCGCAATCGGGCGAAATGCGTTCTGCAAAGCGCGACGGGGCGCGCCAGATGCGAAGTCGCGCGCCAAAATCGAGAGGTCGCAGAGTTGCAGGCCAGCGCCATGACAGCGTGGGCGCAAAAGTTCGAGAGCTCGCGAGGTTTGGCCTGATGCGGCAGGGCCGCGCGCCGAAGGGAATTTGGGCAAAAACTTAGAAAATCTGATTTTGTTTTAAAAGAGACCATGGGAGGGTGACAAGTGTCCCCATCTGATTTTCTGCTACATGCATTATATTGACCAAGACTTGGTCATTCTTCCCATCTTTCATCTTCACACTCTCTCTCCTCTCTAAAATCGCTCTCCTTCTCTCTAAGAAAACCCAAGAAAAATCTGAAAGTTAAGAGCAAGAAAAGGAAGCTTGTGGTTAGCTTGTTGACATTGTTGTGGTGGTGTTCTTGGCAGGGAAGCTAGCAATAGTTGGAATAAGTTTTGGCTAAAACTTTAAGGTAACATTTCTTCCTTTAGAATTAGTTCTAAGTGTGCATGTTTAGAAGAAAGAACTTGTGGTAGTAAATAATGCTTCTAGAATCTTTGCATGTTAGAAATGTGGTTTGGGTATGAAAGAAATGGCTAAGAAGTGATTATGAGCATGTTGTAGCCTAAAACTACCTTAGAAGTGATAAGTAAATTGTTGTAACTAGTGGGGCAGAATTTTACACACCCAAGTTTGGATGTAATCCCTTTAAAATGTTGGATTGTTGAGCCTTAATTGTGGTGTTTGGATGATAAATTCGGCCTTGAGAAAAGGTGGCAAAGTGAGTAGAAACAAGGGAAATCTTGCCAATTTTCCATAGAATTTAGTGACTTAGAACTTGGATTGTTCTACTTGAGATTAGGGGTTAATAAACGTATCATGACTATTATAGGTTGAAATATTACTTGCGGTAGTTTGGACTTGGCAAGTGGATTGACCAAAGAGGTATGTGAAGCTTCCTATCTCTTGAGCATGAATAGATGAAACTATGTAGTACGTGACGACAAGATTTGTTCTTACTTGTTTTGAGTATAAAATGACTTTTCGCTTTAAGAACGTATAAGTCCTGGTTAAGGAAAAGTATGATTTTTTTACTAAAGTATAGAGTTAATATAACAACTTTATGGGAAGTTGGTCTATTAGCTTCATAAAAGGTTAATGAAGGATTTACTCTAAGTAAGATAATTATATGAAGAGGCAAATTGATTTAAAGGCATCAATTGCCCAAAGGCTTTATGTATAAAGAAGAGTCACTTTTGAAAGAGTTGAAGTATGTAGTACTTGGGTTAAATTCGGTGTTCTTTATTAAAGATATGGTTAAGTGCCTTAAGTAAACTAAAATGAGAGAGTATGTGAACAAGACTAAAAAGAAGTTATAAGTTTTCTTAACTTATTATTATTATGATATGATGACAGTTTGTGATAGGTAAGAGTATGTGGCGGGCAAGCCCCAAGATCGTCATACCACCTCCTTCATGTAGAAAGATGTCCGGCGGCCACCCCAAGATCGTCATACCATCTGCCCGATGTAAGAGTATATCCGGCGGCGTATCCAAGATCGTTATACCATCCGCACCAAGATAAGAGTATATCCGGCGGGCAAGCCCCAAGATCGTTATACCATCTGCTCCAGCAAAGAGTATATCCGAGGTACACAAGATCGTTATACCATCTGCTTGTGGTAAGAGTATATCCGGCGGAAAGTCCCCAAGATCGTTATACCAATTGCTCCGTGGATTTGCTACCCGTGACGCGATAATACCTCACGCGAGTCCTTATGGGCTTACGCGGTGAAATAGTCCCACGCCAGTACACCGACGCGAGTACTTCACGCGGTCCACAGACCCACGGGTGAAATAGTCCCGCGAGTAGGATGGTTTCTTTTTGATACTACGACGAGGTACCTGTTTGATCACGAGCCTCCTATTTTATGCAAAGATATATATGTATATATACTTGTCACTCATTGTTAGTAAGGCACGATAAAAGGTATTTTATTGTCTTCCATGACTCACTGCTTTTAGACTTATGATATCATATTACAAGATTTTCCGGCTTTGCATATTTGGTACATATTGTGTCGACCCCCTTCCCTGGGCCGCTCACGCCGCAGGCAGGTAAGCGATTGAGGATCCTCGTTCTTAGGATCACTATTCCTGTCGAAGCTCCATTCCTCGGAAGCTTATTTATTCAGTATGGATATTCCCGATGCTATAGGTGTTTTGTACATTCGGGGTATGGCGGCCCTGTCCCGCCACTTATTATCTTTAAGTGCGGTCACCTATGTATTTTGGGCTATAAGAACCGGTTGTACTACTATACTTTTGTTTAAGTATGTTTTATGAAGGCACTTTATCGGTTGGCCGCTGATGTTTACCTTTTATAAGTTATGTGTTATGTATGATCCATTGCTATTCTCTCATGATACCGACAGGTACCGCAGGTACTAGTCGCGTCCCCGGGGTCGGGTCGTGACAATAAGCACTACCGGCCTATCATATCATACATAAGCACTACCGGCTTATCATAACATAAGCAAGTTAAGAAATCCCCTAACTTCTTATTAACATTATTAATATATCCTCTCATTTTAGTATCCTAAGGCACTAACATGTCTTTTAATAGAAAATTCGGGAATTCAACCCAAGTACCATGTACTTCTAACTTTTTAAGAAAACTCTTTTTATACAAAGATTCCAAGATACTAATCACCATAGTATCAAGTTACAATTTCTTTTCAAAACAAGTCACATTTCCTTTTAGAAATATAATAGGCTTCTAAATCAAGTGACTTCATTTTCTTTAAAACCTTAGGCAACCAATGCCTAAAAATCAATCCACCTTCCATAGTTTCAAATCCTTTACCCGTACTTGTTTTAATTAGAGTAAACCATTCTTTGTGAACCTATCAAAACTAATATAACCAACTTCCCATAAAGTCATTATATTAGCGTTATTCCTTTGTCAAATACATTTTCCCTAAATCCAAGGGATTTATACTTTTAAAATGAAACAAGTATCATATACTTTAAAACAAGTGAAAAATATCAAATCTTGTACGTATACCGTACTACATAGGTACAACTACTCATGCTCAAGAGATAGGAAAGCTCTACATACCTCTTCGGTCAATCCACTTGCTAAGTCCAACTACCGCAAGTAATATGTCAACCTATAATAACCATAGTGCGTTTATTAACCTCTAATTTCAATGTAGAAATTCCAAATTCAAGTTACCAATTCCTAAGGAAAATTGGGCAGCATTTCCTTTGTTTCTACTCACTTTGCCACCTTTTCAAATGCCGATTTTCAACACTCAAACGCCTCATTAAGGCCCAACATCCAAACCAACACAAAGGGGATTACACACCTAATCTTGGGTGTGTAAAATTCTACTCCATAAGTCATAATAATACACTTAACAATTCTAAAGTAGTTTGTAGGCTACAACATGCTCATAATATCTCTTTAGCCAAAACATTCATACCCAACCCACATTTCTTGCATGCAATGACTCTAATAGCATTATTTACTACCACAAATACTTTCTTCTTAACATGCAACACTAAAAACTAATAATAGAGGAAGAATCATTACCTTAGAGCTTTAGCCAAATTTATCCAACAATTTGCTAGCTTCTATTCCAAGAACACCACCACAACAACATTCACAAGCTAGCCACAAGCTTCCTTCTTGCCTTTTACTTTTTCAGATTTTTCCTAAGGCTAGAATACCTCTTGGAGTTTTAGAGAGAAGGCGGAGCTTGAAATAATTTAAGAGAGAAGGAGGAGCTTTTTCTAAGAGAGAGATGAAAGATGACCAAGTCTTTAAGACTTAGTCAATATAATGCATCTGAATCGGATGGGGGGACACTTGTCACCCACCCATGCCCTTTAAAAGAAAAGATCGATTTTTCTAAGTTTTTCCGCCAGATTTCGCGCCGCTCGCCTCGCTTCCGCTTCCCAACGCAACTTCGCCGACTGACGCTTCGGCCATGTTTCCGACGCCGCGCTACAATCACCCGCTCAGCCAAGGCGCCAGAGGGCTGCCACAAGAGACCACGATCATGTCCAGACCAACCACGGTATAACATTCTCCCCTTAGAAACATTCGGACGAATGTTCCTTCTAGGATTACTTGAATCACAAATTGACGTAGACGCTCTTAACTACTCTTTTGCAAATAAAGACGCTCACACCACAACAATACTTAAGCACAATTGCTAAATCAAAACTAACAAGGTGAAAGTGGGTTACCGAGGTGTAGGGAATAAGTGAGGATACTTCTTCATCATGTCATCCTCTGCTTCCCACGCCATTTCTCCTCTGCTCGCTCCGCCATAAGACCTTGACGGAAGCCACGCCCTTCGTCCAAGTCGTCTAACTCGTCGATCGAGTATCGCTATGGGACTCTCTCATACGATAACTCCTCTGTTACTTGGACATCATGAACCGTGCACTCTAGATGGATCTCCAATACATTTCCGCAACATGGACACATGGAAAATCGGATGTACCGCCTCAAATCGGATGACGTGTCTAACTCATAGCAACCCCGCCTACCCTACGGACAATGATACGCCCAACGTACCTGGGCTAAGCTTCCTTCTTTCCAAATCTCATCACGCCGCCGTGGGCGATACCTTTAGAAAACCCAATCATCTAACTCAAATTCCAAGTGTCGACGCCGATGATCTGCATACGACTTCACGACTCGAGCCGCCAACAACCGCCTCTGGATAAGCTTCACCTTATCCACCGCTCACGAACTAAGTCTGCCCGACTAATCGAACTTCTCCCACTCGAACCACCTATCGGTGACTGCACTTCCTCCCGTCTAAGGCCTCATAAGGCGCCATCTGAATACTGGAATGGTAGCTGTTGTTGTAAGCAAACTCCACAAGAGGCAAATGATCCTCCAAGCTACCCCTGAAATCAATAGCACAAGCCCGAAGCATATCCTCAAGTGTTCGATAGTGCGCTACCGTCCGTCGGCCCGAGGTGAAATGCGATCGAGACTCACCTGTCCCTAATCCCTTCCGAAAAGACCTCCGTAAGTTAGCCGAGAACCGGGCTCTCTATCCGATATAATCGACACCGACTCGCGCCTCACAATCTCTCTAATATATAATCCGCATAGTCCTCACCGAGAACGCCGTTCGAGGAAGAAAATGGGCTAATTTCGCCACCGTCGACAATCACCCAAATGGAATCACGCTCTCCGAGTGGTAGGTAGCCCTGTAATAAAATCCATATTTAGCACCTCTCACTTCCAAGTAGGAATATCAATAGCTTGCAATAGCCCACCGGGCTTCTGGTGATCAATCTTAACCTGCTGACAATTCGGGCACTGTGCCACGAACTCCGCAACGTCCCTCTTTAGGCCATCCCACTAATACACGATTCGAGGTCGATACATCTTAGTCGACCGGATGAATAGAATAACGAGCATCGTGCCTCTCAAAGATTCGCCGACGAAGTCTGTCACATCGGAACACACAACCGCTCGAATCTTAGCACCCCATCAGCGCTACTCAAATAGACTCTTCCTTCCGGAGAGCTGCATCTCGATCGCATCAAAATCGGATCCTCATATCGCCTCTTCACCTCCTCGACGATGGAAGACTTGGCAACCTCTCAACCCGACTTCGCTAACAGATCAACAAACGAACCCCAAGGCTCGCGAATGATGTAACTCTGACCATATCCCTTTTCTCCGGGTGAACAATGCATGCACTACCCATCGATCCGCGACTGGGCATCTGCAACTACATCGCCTTCCTCGTGGTACGTAATATCAACATCGTAATCCTTGGCAGCTCCAACCACCGCTCGCCGCAAGTTCAGCCTCCATGGTGAAGATGTCCGAGACTCTTGTGGTGTGTGTAAATGTCCACGTACTCTATATAAATAATGTCTCCGCATCTTCAAGGCATGAATCATCACGCTAACTCCAAGTCATGTGTGGGATAGTTTTTCTCATGCTTTCTAAGCTGTCGAGATGCATAAGCTATAACCTTGCCGTGATGCATCAGCACACACCCAATCCCGACACCTGACGCGTCACAATAAACCACATATCCATCTAAGCCCTCTGGAAGAGTAAGAACTGGGCGGTCACAACTTCTCCTTTAGCAACTGGAAACTTTCCTCACAAGTATCCGTCCATCGGAACATAGCTGCCTTCTGAGTCATCTTAGTCAAAGGTGCTGAAATAGAAGCAAACTTTTCTACAAACCTCTGATAATAGCCTGCAAGGCCCAAAAGTCGCACTGCTCGGTAGCTGGTCCGCCAAGTCTTGACTGCTTCAATCTTCGCTGTATCAACCCGAATACCATCGGTCCCGATAACATGTCCTAAGAAAGCCACTGACGCCAACCAGAACTCGCACTTCGAGAACTTGGCATACAATCACGGCCTCGGAGGACTCTAATACCGTCCTCAAATGATCAGATGCTCCGCTCGTGCGCGAATACACCAAGATATCATCAATAAACACTATAACGAACATATCCAAGAATGGCTGAACACCCTATTCATCAAATCCATGAATATCTTTGGCGCTGTCAACCCGAAAGACATCACCTGAACTCATAGTGCCCATACCGGTCCCGAATACCGCTCTTTGGGATATCTATCTCTAACTCGCACTGATGATAACCGCATCACAGTCTATCTTGAAAACACTTTGCACCCGCAATGGTCAAACAAATCGTCAATCCCGGGAGGATACTGCTTCTTGATAGTTACCTTGTTCACCGTCAGAATCAATACACATACGCAGCGCCCCATCCTTCTTCTTTACAAATAACATGGCGCCCCAAGGAGAAACACTTGGCCTAATAAAGCCTTTCTCCAAAGAAATCTTTCACTGGTCCTTCAATTCCTTCAACTCGGCAGCATTCGTTAGATGGCGGAATAGATATCGGCCGAGTGTCCGCGCCAAATCGATGCAAACTCAATCTCCTCTCGTGAGGATACCCAAGCTCGCTTGGGAATACGTCCGAAACTCTCTAACAACCGGACCGATCAAGGTCCCAGATCTCACCTCGTGATTTAATACCCGAACCAAATGGTAAATATACCCTTCCGTACCATCTTCCTAGCCTTGAGGTAAGAAATAAACCTACCCTGGCGACGCAAGATTCCCTTCTACTCGATAACCTGCCACCAGAAATCGGAACCGAACTAACCTCTCTCTCGATCCACGTTGGCATAGCAAGACGCCAGCCAATCCATACCCATAATCACATCGGTCTCATATCCAACTCTATCAAGTCACCAGAGTCCGACGACTATCTATAGTCACCGGGCAAGCCTTATATACCCGCCGGCTACCATCGAAGCACCTACGGCGTAGCCACCTCAAAAGATTCTATGGACTCTGCTCTATCCCTATTCTACCAAAGAATATGAGGAGATATATGGGACAAGGTAGAACTCGGATCTATCAAAGCATATACATCACGAAGAAACCAATAATGTACCTGACGACATCGGTGACGCCCGGTCCCGACGATCGACATAGCATAGATGCGTTCGAGGACCTGGAACTAGAACCCCGCCACGACCGCCGCGACCGCTGGCCCGTGAACACCCTCGCCCGGCGCATAACAATCAAGATGAAGACCCGACAATCGAATCGGTGGCCGAGCCATAGCATTTCCGCCGCCGTCGGACAATCTCTCTTCAAATGGCCTACCGCCACAAGAGTAATAAGCTCCTGGAGGAACACGACACTTCTATAATGGCAATCACCACATCGACCACACCGAGGCATAGGTGGCCTCATCCGACCGAACTCGTCCTCCGAAACCCGGCCCGGAACCTCGCCATGCTCTCAATACTCAGACGTCCGAAGATGGTGGAGGAGCGCTCGACCGGCGTGGTGCAAATCTGTCTGGCCGGGTTGTCTACCCTTAAAACTACCAGGACCTCGCTGTCCGCCCTCTTCTCGCGATACACTGCCGATCCGTCGGTCCCGCGTTCACACCTGCGCATATGTCGCACGCGGCAATGTCCATGCCGGTGAAGAGCTACTCCGTGCAACTTCGCCAAGTGATCATCGAGTCTCGTGACATACCGGCACTCGCCCTCCATGTCATACCAAAGCGCACATACCGAGCCAATGAGTCAAACTCACATTGTACTCCCGAACCGCCCGCCCACTGCCTCGATGTCAAAAATCTATCGGCCGAGCCTTCCTCATACGCGAGGCAAGAAATGGCCATAACGCCTCGAGAACTCGTCCCAAATAGGAAGCGCATGCTCCCCGACGCTTCCTATGAATCATACCGCCAATCGCGGTGTCCCGCAGCCGATGCGAACCTAGTACTACCGACTCGGTCTCCGAAGCCCCGATCACCCTCATGATCCGTCAGAATCGCGGATAAACTCGAGATCATCCTCGTGCCTCGACCCATAAAACTCGGTGGCCGCAACTCAAAAGTCCTCGCCTCGCTAGCGACTCAGGTTGAACTACGGTATGGCCGAATCGCTGCTCACTTTATCTCATGTCGCCACGATCTCGACTAGTAATCGCCGTCTCCTTGTAGCCCATATCCTCTCGCTCGCCGCTGGATCGAGGCTCAGTACCGCGGTCTCGTGAGGCCGCCGCCGCCTCGTTTCACTTGGCGACGTTGTAGAACTCGCCGTCCAAACACCTCATCCGGTGGGATCGGGCATGCCCTGGTAACCCTGCCCTACTAGTAGTTCCTCATCGCTTGCCCTTCTCGGGCGGTTGCCTTGCGTGAGGCATAATCGATACATAAAGGAAAACATCAGAGTAGGTTCAACCTATAACTCAGCTCTATTGCACGATCTTAGAGTGAAAGAATGGAAACCAATCCTAAATATCCTGTAGCCTCCTGATTATAGATGTGGTGCACGACACACTGATAATCAAGACTTACTAGACATGGTGCGTGGACACTTTCCGAGGACTAATCGCTTCGATACCACTTTTGTCACGACCCAACCTCGGCCGCGATCGGTACTTACCGGGTACTCGTCGTATATGTCGAGAATAGCAATGAACATACATAACACATAACTTATAAAAAGGGTAACCATCACTGGCCAGCCGATAAGGCTGCCTTCCATAAAACATACATAAACAAAGTATAGTAGTACAACTGGTTCTTATAGCCCAAAACATATATGTGACCACAGAGCTCTAAAGATAAAAACTATGGCGGGACAGGGCCCCGCCATACCCCTGAATGTGCAAAACACCTATAGCATCAGGGAATATCCGTACTAACAAAACAAGCTTCCGAGGAATGAGCTTCGACACTGAGTAAAAGATCCTAGGAATGAGGATCTACCACCGCTTCCCTTACCGCAGATTGAACGCAGCTCGGAAGGGGTCGATACAACGTACTCAAGTATGTAAAATCGAAAATATCAGAGTAATATCATAAGTCAAAATAAGCTGGAGTCATAGATAAAATCAATTTCCTTGCACTGTGCCTTACTAACAATGAGAGTAACAAGTATAAATCTGATAGCATAAAAATAGAGGCTCGCGATCAAACAGGTACTCGCCTAGTATCATTAAGCAATCCTACTCCTGGGACTATTTCACCTGTATGGGTCCTGTGGACCCGCATGAGGTCATCCGCCTCGTCATGGGACTATTTCACCCGCATGAGACTATTTCACCCGCATGGATCCTGTGGACCCGCATGAGTACCATCGCCGTACTCGCATGAGACTATTTCACCCGCATGGATCCTGTGGTCCGGATCCGCATGAGTGCAAGCGCCGCACTCGCATCATGGGTAGCAAATCCATGGCATAGATAATAACCCGGGGTTTACCCCGTAATAATACAAATATATAACATAGCTCATCCGGCTATCATACATAACATAAGCACTACCGGCCTATCATATCATACATAAGCACTACCGGCCTATCATATCACAACATAAGCACTACCGGCCTATCATATCATACATAAGCACTACCGGCTTATCATAACATAAGCAAGTTAAGAAATCCCTAACTTCTTATTAACATTATTAATATATCCTCTCATTTTAGTATCCTAAGGCACTAACATGTCTTTTAATAGAAAATTCGGAAATTCAACCCAAGTACCATGTACTTCTAACTTTTTAAGAAAACTCTTTTTATACAAAGATTCCAAGATACTAATCACCATAGTATCAAGTTACAATTTCTTTTCAAAACAAGTCACATTTCCTTTTAGAAATATAATAGGCTTCTAAATCAAGTGACTTCATTTCCTTCAAAACCTTAGGCAACCAATGCCTAAAAATCAATCCACCTTCCATAGTTTCAAATCCTTTACCCGTACTTGTTTTAATTAGAGTAAACCATTCTTTGTGAACCTTTCAAAACTAATATAACCAACTTTCCATAAAATCATTATATTAGCGTTATTCCTTTGTCAAATACATTTTCCCTAAATCCAAGGGACTTATACTTTTAAAATGAAACAAGTATCATATACTTTAAAACAAGTGAAAGATATCAAATCTTGTGCGATATCTTTGCACTACATAGGTACAACTACTCATGCTCAAGAGATAGGAAAGCTCTACATACCTCTTCGGTCAATCCACTTGCTAAGTCCAACTACCGCAAGTAATATGTCAACCTATAATAACCATAGTGCGTTTATTAACCTCTAATTTCAATGTAGAAATTCCAAATTCAAGTTACCAATTCCTAAGGAAAATTGGGCAGCATTTCCTTTGTTTCTACTCACTTTGCCACCTTTTCAAAGGCCGATTTTCAACACTCAAACGCCTCATTAAGGCCCAACATCCAAACCAACACAAAGGGGGTTACACACCTAATCTTGGGTGTGTAAAATTCTGCCCCATAAGTCATAATAATACACTTAACAATTTTAAAGTAGTTTGTAGGCTACAACATGCTCATAATATCTCTTTAGCCAAAACCTTCATACCTAACCCACATTTCTCATACGCAATGACTCTAATAGCATTATTTACTACCACAAATACTTTCTTCTTAACATGCAACACTAAAAACTAATAATAGAAGAATAATCATTACCTTAGAGCTTTAGCCAAATTTATCCAACAATTTGCTAGCTTCTATTCCAAGAACACCACCACAACAACCTTCACAAGCTAGCCACAAGCTTCCTTCTGCTTTTACTTTTTCAGATTTTTCCTAAGGCTAGAATACCTCTTGGAGTTTTAGAGAGAAGGAAGAGCTTGAAATAATTTAAGAGAGAAGGAGGAGTTTTTCTAAGAGAGATGAAAGATGACCAAGTCTTTAAGACTTGGTCAATATAATATGCAGAATCAGATGGGGGACACTTGTCACCCACCCATGCCCTTTTAAAAGAAAATATCGATTTTCCTAAGTTTTTCCGCCAGATTTCGCTTCGCCATGTTCGCTTCTGGCCTGGCCAGCAACTCCGACCGCCGGATCTTCCGCCATGCCTGTTCCGCCGCCCTACAATCACCCGCTCGGCGCTGCCCGCCTCGCACCGCTGGCCGAGACCGGCCGCGGTCGGACCGAACCACTGGTATAACACCCGAGCCGAGGGTCTCCTGAAAATAGACGCTCTACCTACCAAAATAGAGGTAAAACTGTGTATATTTTACCCTCCTCAGACCCCACGTTGTGAGATTTTACTGAGTATGTTATTGTTGTTGATATCATACATAGTGATTTGTGGACATCCCCTATGGACTTTTCCAATTGAAAATAAATCATAGGTCTACCCTATTTTTCTTCATTTAATTCTTTCGTAAAAATACAATTTAAAAAGAGCATTAAATGTTTTCAATGTGACAATGGCAGAGAATTCGATAATAACCAATTCAAACAGTTTTGCTCCAAAAATGGTCTTACATTTCGTTTTTCCTGCCCCTACACATCCTCCCAAAATGGTTAAGCCGAATGGAAAATTTGAATCATACACAACCTCATTCGTGTCCTACTTTCTCACGCCTCAATTCTGGCATTACACACTCTTCATAGCTATATATATATCCTAAACATAATCTCAAACAAACTTCTAGCTCAACGGTCGCCCACCCAAGTTTTGTTTTGTAGGAACCCCTTCTACCAACACTTACGTATTTTTGGATGTCTTTGTTACCCTCTTCATCCGACTACTCACAAACTCAACCCCGGTCTTCCCCATGTGTGTTTCTGGGTTACCCTGCCAATAATCGTGGTTACTCGTGCTATGACTTGTCGAGCCGTAAAATTATTATTTCAAGTCATGTCTTATTTGATGAGTCTCAATTCCCCTTTGACTCTCTACACTCGACACCTCGACATTCTTATGACTTCCTAGATGATGGCCTAAACCCTCCTCTAATTCACCATTTACATAGTCTGTATCCCATACCCCATCACCCGCCACCACCTCACCTAGTTTGGGACTAGAGCCCACCCGATTCTGCCGATGGTGGCCCGGAACAGTCCGTATCAGGGTGATTTTGCAGCCACCTCTTGGCAAACTGAGGTTCGACCATCCAGTACCATCACCCTTGCTCTTCCTCCTCTTTCCGGCAGTCCCGCAACAAACACCCTCCTGTCTCGCATCCCGAGACACACTCTCGGACCATGGAAACCCGTGTCATGCACGAAATTCATAAACCTAAACAGATGTTTAACCTTTCCATTTTAGTTGTTCTTTCTCATGTCCCTCGTAACCCGAAGTATGTCTTATCCGATCCTAATTGGAAATCCACAATGATTGACGAATATAATGCTCTCATTGATAATAAGACGTGGGATCTAGTACCTCATTCACCTGATGCTAACATTATTCGTTTGGTGTGGATTTTTAGACATAAAAAAATCTGATGTTTTTTTGAAAGGTACAAGACTCGTCTTGTAAGTGATGACAGGTCTTAACATGTGGAAGTGGACTATATGAAACGTTCAGCCTGATCATAAAGACTGCAACCATCCGGACTGTCATCAATATTGTCATATCTAAGTCTTGGCCCATTCATCAGCTTGATGTGAAGAATGTCTTCTTACATGATGATCTTTATGAAACGATATATATGCATCAGTCTATGGGTTTTAGGGATCATATTCATCAGGATTACGTGTGTCTCTTACAGAAATCGCTCTATGGACTAAAACATGCTCCTCGAGCATGGTACCAACGATTCGCTGATTATGTCTCTTCTATCGGTTTTTCACACAGCATATCCGATCATTACATGTTCATCTATAATCAGTGGCGGACGCATGAATATTTCCAACTGGGTGCACATATTTAATAAATAAGTGATAGGTGGGCCACCATACATTATATATACATAAATCTAAAATTTTAACCTAGCTTAACAGTGTAATTTTCTGGCGAAAGTGGGTGCACTTGCACCCATATCAGTACATGTCCGTCCGCCTCTGTCTATAATAAGGATACAAACATGGCTTACCTATTATTATATGTTGATGACATCATCCTCACCACATCATCTGATTCTGCGTGTCCATTATGTCTCTCATTTCCTCTGAGTTTGCTATAAAAGATCTGAGCCCCTTGAGTTATTTCTTGAGCATCTTTGTCACTTGACACTATGACGACCTATTTTTATGTCAGAAGAAGTACGCTGAAGATATCATTGACCATGCAGACATGACATCTTACAAATCAGTCCACACACCTATAAACACCAATTTCAAGCTCAACGCTGATTTCGACCCTTTATATTCATACCCGATTCACTATCGTTGCATTGTTGGGGCCCTGTAGTACCTCACATTCACGGGATTAGACATATCCTATGTCGTGCAATAAATTTGCTTACAAATGCACAGTCCGACGGAAGCACACATGCATACCCTCAAATGTATTTTACGATACGTCCAAGGTACACTTCACTTCAGATTACATCTATACAAGTCTTCGCTCACTGGTCTCACTACTTATTCAGATGCTGACTTGAGTGGATGTACTGACACTCGACGCTCCATGTCTGATTATTGTGTTTTCCTTAGAGATAACCTATTGTCTTGGTCTTTCAAAAGACAACCTACATTATTCTGATTCAGTGCAGAAGCAGAATACAGAGGTGTTGCCAACATTGTCTTTGAGTCTTGATGGATCTGTAACCTTCTACTTGAGCTTCACTGCCCGATTCAAAAGGCAACACTGGTCTATTGTGATAATATTAGTGCAATATATCTTTTCGGCAATCCCGTCCAACATTAGCGCACTAAACACATTGAGATGAACATTCTCATTTGCGAAAAAGTGGTCGTGGTCAAATTCGTGTCCTTCATGTTCCTTTCAAGATTGCCGACATCTTCACTAAATGATTTTCGCGCATACTATTTGATGATTTTCAAGCTAATCTCGGTGTTCGAGAATCTCCCATTTCGACTGCGCGGGTGTAATAGAGTATTTCTCAATATTCTTTCATTAATTATATTAATTGTATATCTCCTATTTTAGGTAAAATTATAATATTTTTGTAATTAAGTTAATTAGTTACATAGTTTGTATCAAAGTAAATATTTTTGTAACCTTATATATATGGTAAATCATTAATCAATAAAATCAAGGGAATGCATCTGCTCCTATATTTGAGCAATACACTTGATAGTTGTAAGTTAAGTTAATACTCCTTCAGTCTCAATTTATGTGATACTATTTCCTTTTTAGTCTATCACAAAAGAATGTTATATTTTTATATTTAGAAACAATTTAATTTTATGAGATAATTTATATTCACACATTTATAAGAGATTTTCTTTTAAGTAATTGTTTTTGGTCAAACACAACTTAAACTTCTAGATGCTATTCTTCAACGTCAATTAAATATTTTTTTACTTTATCAAATGTTCAAATGCTCTTGACTTTTACTTTACTTTTCTTCTAGCATATAGTTGCTTCTGTCTAATTCATTCTCTTTAAGGCAAATAAACTATAAAACAATACGTGTTAACTGTTAACAGAGCAATTTGGGCTGGGATTTTGGACTTCCTCCGCAAAAGCTCTGCTGAACAAGGGTTGCAATCCAGTGATCCTATCAACTGTGAGCTGATATTAGGGGCAGATATACCGTTTGAGCTGAAGTTAGGCGAGTCAAAATAGATTGAAGTAATAGATGAGTCAATATTTAATCCTATTAAAGTTTGCTTAAGCTAAGATAGACGAGTTAAGATGAGCTAAATAATGAGTCATAACTCAATTTGATCAATTTGATTCATTACTTTTATAAATTTCAAGCTTACACTCTATGATATTATTTTATTTTGTCTGATATTTAATTTTTATATATATTTATTTTTAAAATAAGAATAGTATTTGAATCTGCTATTGTTTTATTTTTTGTAGCTGTGAATAGGATTTGATAGTTGCTTTATATAATTAAAATTTCTCTTATTATTTTAGTGCAACTTTCAAGATAGATAAGATTTAGTTATTATTTTACCTTGTATTCAAATTTTAAAATAAAAATTAATATGTAACATTTAATTTATATAATAAGTAGTTGCATATAAATATTAGAAGGGTGAAACTTTCTGGTTTTAATAAATTTTTTATAAAAATAAAATAAAATATATAAAGTAAAAAAAATTGAGAGTGTAGGGTGTCAGGTGGGGGAGGGGGTTGTAAGATTTTTTTATAAGTTTTTATAAAAGTAAAATAAAAAACATAATTTTGAGGATGGGGTGGGGGGTAAGAAATTTTGCTCACTTTTTATAAAATTTTAATAAAAGTAAATAAATCAATATATATATATATAAAGTAGAAACTTTTCGAGGGTGGTAGGGCAGGGGGTGTGGGGTAGGGGGATTGGTAAGAAAAAAATTCACATTTTATTTATATAATTTTTATAGAAGTAAAAAAATGAAATAAAAATTTGAAGATGATAAATGGTAACAATATACCATGATATACATTTAATGTATATCACAGTTTTGATCCAAATATAGAACAGTCCGTGTACATTAATTCTGTCCATAAATATAGATTAGTTTATTGTAATATTTTGTATATTAATTAGTCTTGTACTATTACCATAATTGTATAGTTAGTCTCCAAATAGAATAGGGTTTTAAATGTAGAATAGGGGGGAAAAAAATCCTATATGTAACTTGTATATATACCTCTTTCATTAATGAGAATAATCAATGAATTATTTCTTTCATGATATCAAAAGTTTAGATTATTTTTCTTGCTTCCGCTACTTTCTTCTTTCTCGATTTTTTCACGATTTCCGTGACAAAATCCCTCCCCCCTCTCGGTTTACTCACTAAACCCGAGGCAAAAATCACTTCTTCTCCAAATTTGTTCTATTCACCGTGACTGATAAGAACACGTTTCATCATGTCCTCACCGTTTCTAACATCAAGAGTGCTCTTCCTATTGTTCTTGACTTAGAAAATGTACAATATGGGACATGGGCGGAGTTGTTCAAGATTCATGCGATGACACATCAAGTTCTCCACCACATGATCCCTCCGGCTCCGAATACGTAGGATGTGCCCACCAAAGAGGACGATCCAAAACTATGGGTCACTCTTGATGCAAAAGTTCTCTAGTGGATTTATGTCACTATCTCCAAGGACCTCTTACAAACGATTATGGAACCTAACGCTTCAGCTATGGCTGTGTGGAATAAATTGTGTGATATATTTCAGGATAACAGTCATCCCCGCATTGTCACCATTGAACATGAATTTTATCAAGTTGCTGTGGAAAATTTTCTGAATGTTTCATCTTATTGCAAACGACTCAAAGATTTGGCTGATAAACTTTGCAACGTGGGTGCTCGTGTTAGCAATAGTCGTCTCGTTCTACAAATGTTTGCAGGCCTGTTTGAGGCCTATAACGGCGTTGCTTCGATACTTCATCAAAGTAACCCCTTACCAGAATTCTATCAAGTCCACTCCATATTTACGTTGGAAGAAGCCGGTTTGGCTAAGAAGGCGGCTACCGGTACTAGCCTAGTAGTCATGATGATGTCATCCATAACTTCTCCAGGATTTATTGATAATTTGGGCCAAAACCATGCTCACGGTGGCGGCAAAAATAATCGTAAAAATAATGGGAAAAATAATGGCGGCAAATGCGGTGGTTCCTGCGGCAGTAACTTAGTTGTCTTCTGTGTTAGCCTTGTTAAAGGCGCTGAAATCGAGACAAATTTCTCTACAAACCTCCTGTAATATCCCGCTAGCACCATAAAATCGCTGCACTCGCAGGGCGCCGTAGGCTGGGCCAAGTCTTAATCGCCTCATCTTCGTGTATCCACCGAATATCATCACCCGATAATATGCCCCAAGAATGCCAAGTCAACTGCATCACACTTAGAAAACTTGGCATACACCTCTGCCGAGCACCAAATCGTCCTCAAATGGTCTGCATGCTCTTCTTCTGAACGTGAATAAACCAGAATATCATCAATGAATACAGTGACAAACATATCCAAGAATGGCTTGAATACCCGGTTCATCAAATCCATAAACATTGTTGGAGCATTGGTCAGCCCAAAAGACATCACTCTAAACTCATAATGTCCATATCGGGTTCTGAATGTTGTCTTCAGAATATCTGTCTCCCTTACCCGCACCTGATGGTAACCTGACCGCAAGTCTATCTTCGAGAAACACTTAGCACCCTGCAACTGGTCAAATAAATCAGCAATCCTGGGAAGGGGATATCTGTTCTTGATGGTTACCTTATTCAGCTGTCTATAATCAATACACATCCGCAACGATTCATCCTTCTTCCTCACAAATAATACTGGTGCTCCCCAAGGAGATCTACTAAGCCTAATGAAGCCTTTTTCTAACAAGTCTCTCCGCTGCTCCTTCAATTCCTTCAACTCTGTCGGTGCCATTCTGTAGGGAGGAATAGATATAGGTTGGGTACCTGGCAATACATCTGGGAATTCATTAACCACCGGACAATTCCTATATACTTGCTTAGCTATGACATAATCTCCTACCGGTGTAGCCACCTCAAATGGTTCTATCAACTCAGGTTCCTTTTCGATTCTACTATTGGATTATTAGAAATCGACCACATCTTCGTTGTTTTTCGTTGGCGGAATAAAATGGACCTATATGCTCAGATTGGTCTCCTTGCTATAGCAGCTGGCCACATAATGAATTGGCTCTAACCTCTTGTAGTGTAGTGTAAGGCAGCAACTGCATGAGGACAAGGTATACCCATAAGATGCCAAGCTTTGCAACTACAAGTCTGCCTAACAATATCAACACAGTGTACACAACCTCATGAATCTCTAATTCCAAAACCCCTTTCACCGTTCCAATACAAGCTGCACTTCACTGACTTGTCAATATTTTCTTGTAAAATCTTGAAAGACAGGGGAGAAATATCAGTGATCCATGTATTTAAAAGTTCTCCCAATTGATCAATCCTTTTCATCATCTTTACTCTAATCTCTTCAAGAATTGTACTAAAATATCATAGGCCCCGTAAATTAACTAAATCAATCCTAGAAATAATAAATATGGCACACACAAATAGAGAGTTTCCTTTTCCTCACTCAAACCTTAAAACTGGAAGCTCCTCCCAAATCTGGCACATTCCATGTACCATCCTTCATAAATTCTTTAAAATGTATTGGTCCATTCTGGTTACTCCGACCATCAATCATGTAGTACCTAAGTAATAACTCAAACCATCACTTAAATGGTCCTAATCTGAAAGTTGATCCTTAATTTCCGAACATACTCTCATACTAACATTCTCGTTTCATCGATGTACCCCCGCGAAAAACCTCTAACCGAAATAATCCTTCTTCAATATTGATTCATAGGTTACTATCCCGATAACTGATACTCGAAGCTCCCCATAACTAGTAGTTTACCCAACCATTATCAAACTATTACCATAAATATCCCCATTGACCAATATCTAATTCTAGAGTCTTTACTCGATACTTGACTATGAAGAACCAACCTTTACCTTATTCACCAAACCAACACATATCCTGCTATATAATTTGTTCCCCTGCCTTTTGGCCAACTCCAATGTCATTATACCAGTAATTATAGAGCTTCTCAAGTATTAACCTTTATATACCATACCTACAAATCTTACCGATTGGAGTACAATCTCAGGCGTAGACTGGGCACAAGCCCCAGTAACTCTCCAGATTCGACTAGCATTGCCTGCTACTGATTTGCCCTTCTGGGCCGCTGTCGCTTTCTTTGGAGGCATAGCTGTGAAACACAATAATTCGTCAGAGAGGGATTATCCTAATAACATAGCTCTACCGCACGATTTTAGAGTAGAAGAAAATATGACATCCTAAATGTTCGGCAGCCTCCTGCGTATAAGTATGGTGCACAACATACCCATACACAAGACTTTATTAGACATGGTCTGTAGATATTCCGAAGACGAACTGCTCTGATACCACTAAATGTCACGACCCGACCCGACGGGCCGCGACCCGGTGCCCTAGTTGGACACCCTTATACCCACCTGTCACATAATCACACATATACTAAAGATTACAGTAATTTGTAAGTTATATCAAATAGGCAAGCCGACAAGGCTGCCACTATATACGGGAACATTCCAACATGAGGCGTAACAGTACAATCGATCGAAATACATATACAATCCACACAAGTCCCAAACACATCTACCCACAACTGTCTACAGACCTCTAAGAGTACGATAAAGAAATATGACGGGACAGGCCCCCGTCGTGCCCCTAAATATGCATAAGTCAAAATAAGGCTCTGTACCAAAATGACTAAGCTCCGGATCAATGGAGCTCTCTCAATAACTGAACAGGAAATCCTAGACTGAAGGATCACCAAAACTGAGTACTTGTACATGCTGGCATGAAACGCATCCCCCCCGGAAAAAAAAGGGTCAGTACGAAATAATGTACTGAGTATGTAAAACATGAAGTACTGTAAATAAGATTATAACTGGCCAAGAGATAACAAGAGACAATGTAATAGTCGAAAATACCAATGTGCCTTATAAAAATGAGAGTCAATTGTGCCTTATAAAAATGAGAGTCAACTGTGCCTTATACAAATGAGAGTCAACTGTGCCTTATAAAAATGAGAGTCAGATCAAAATCATGGATGCCTGTCCATATAATCATATATATATATATCTATTTACTGTCATGGGTACTTGCACCCGCATCATGGATACATGTCCATGAAATCATCATATACTATCATGAGTATTTGTACCCGCATCATGTATGTTTGTCCATGGAATCATCATATATACATAAACATTGTCGGCCCTCTAGTGAGGGACTCGGTGAATAATGCAAGGATCTGCGCATGAACATTGCCGGCTCGGGACTCGGTGAGGTGGAATAATAACACTTTGCACGAATAGTTATCTTGAGCAACCATATGCAATTTAAATCATCATTTGACTCTCAATGGATTAAATAAAAGGCACTATCATATCATGTATCATTTTAAATCATCATTTGAAAAATCAAGGCACTTATCATATCATGTATTATTAGGAATTAGGATTCATTAGAACTATTTACGTCTGTCGTACATTCATTTATGTAAATCATGCCAAAAAGAAGAAAGGATAGTTTCACATATCTTATTGTCGAACTAACCAACTCTATAATTAATACTCGTTTCGACCAACACGTCAATCTATAACAATAGTAATTCGTTTGTCAAGTATATGATTTCTAGTGTAAGTTATATCGAATGACGACTCCATTTTCTATAGAAATTTGAACAGCACTTCCCATATTTATATGCACATCCACAACTTACAAATAAAGTCAACAACACCAATAGCAAGTCACAACTTAAGAATATAACCCAAAATAGTCCATATACTTGGTATACACCTTCATTATACATTTTTTCTCTTTATATTTATGGAGTACAACCAAAATAGCAACCAATGTGATTAATACACTATTTCTCGTGTTAATCCAACCCTTAATCCATATTAACACAACCTTTTAAAATAGTCCATCAACTCTAGCAACAACAACAATAGTTCAAGCCCTATAACTTGCAACATAACACCTCTTTTACACTTTAATTCTTTTAGGACATACGTTAGCAATTATCACATTGAACATGCATGTTCATAATCAAATTTCCAATATTTTAACTCAGCAAAATCATCCCTTAAATACACAAAAATTCCAGCATCTTAACTTAACAAAATAGGCCCTTAAAACAGTCCAATAATTTCATGAATGTCACGGGATCAAGAATGCAATACCATGACTCATTTTATAATTCCTTAACCTCAAATTCATATCCCAACAGTTCCATATGAACAACTACAACTTAACATCAAGATTTTCTCCATTTATAACATGCAAAACAGTGATGAAAATAACAACACAACACTTAAATCTAACTTCCACAAAACAGTCTAGAAATCGATAATATCATTTCCAATTGGCTCAACAACAATCACATGCAATCTCTTATTTCCAATTCTTCTTTAATCATGAGTTTATCTCTTAACTACAGCAACATGCAACGCCAATTATACCATAAGAAGAAGAATTTCTTACCTCAATCTTGCCCAAAATAGTCCCTAACTTTCGATCACTGTTTCATTTATTCATCACCATTTTTATCATTTATTCAACTTCAAAATAACATGCATGTATTCTACAAGTTTAATCCATCATTTCCACATGTGTTTCTTCCAAAAATTTCATCTCAAAATGGAAATTTCTGGGCAATTTTTTTCAGGTCCAGCAGTGGCGAAAATGCCCACTATTTTGGTGTTTCTTTGGCTTGTAATTTATGGAAGAACTTAGGCTTGGAAGAGAAAATAAAAAGCTTCAATTTGTTGGCTATGGGGATAAGGGTTCTCAGCTGAAATGGGGAGAAGATGAGGAGGAGAGGTGTTTTGAATGTAATTTGAATTAAAGGGGAGGTGGATGGTTATAAGTATTAAGGGCAAAAATCTAAAAAAATTAATTGCACTTTGGTCCAATTCTCTTAATTGTCTACTTAAATAAATCCTTCAAGTAATAATTACAGCTTGGATCCTACTTCTTCTAATTCCCGAAAACTTCATAAGGTCTCGTATTCTCAATGTCATAATTATTATAATACGACACTAGTCCATAACGAGAATATACAACTATAATTATAAGTATCCAACGTCACACACGTTGTAGCCAATATTTTTCCGAAATCACATCCTCTTATGTACTAATTTCTCACTTAGCATATATAATCGCACTTTGTATCCAATATCCACATCTAATTCTCTTAATTACGTCCTTAATTAATGTCCCTAATTCACGAGGTGTAACAGAGACCCTCATTAGGGGGCCGGGTATATATATATATAGGTCTATGACTCTCATTTTTATAAAGCACAGTTGACTCTCGTTTTTATATGGCATAATTGAATTTGGTATTTGATTGTTATACTTGTCTCATGTTATCTCTTGGCCAGTCATGTTCTTATTTACAGTACTTCATGTTTTACATACTCAGTACATTATTTCAGATCGACCCCTTTTCCTGCGGGCTGCGTTTCATGCCCGCAGCGCAGTGCTCGCTTGGTGATCCTCCGCCTAGAATTTCTGCTCAAATTGTTGAGAGAGCTCCATTGATCCAGAGCTTAGTCGTTTTGGTACAGATCCTTATTTTGACTTATGTATATTTAGGGGCACGACGGGACCCTGTCCCGTCATATTTCTTTATCGTACTCTTAGAGGTCTGTAGACAGTTGTGGGTAGATGTGTTTGGGACTTGCGTAGATTGTATATGTATTTTGGTCGACTGTACTGTTACGCTTCATGTTGGGATGTTCCTGTATATAGTGGCAGCCTTGTCGGCTTGCTATTTGATATGACTTACAGATTACTGCATTATCCTTGGTATCCGTGAGATTATGTGACATATGGGTATAAGGGTGTCCAGGTAGGGCACCAGGTCGCGGCCCGTCGGGTCGTGACACTACCGACACCGATGCTGCAATGCACACACTTGGATTGAATCCCTCGGACCCAAATTGGTACATGGACACCGGTGCCACTACCCACATGACATCTGACCAAGGTACTCTCTCGTCTTATTCCAATTTGAGCAGTAATCGTGGTATAATTATTGATAATGGTAATTCAATTCCAATTCTTGGTTATAGTCATAAAACTTTATCTCCCCCCATCCACCACTTGTCTTGAAAAATACCTTTCATGTCCCAAAATTGATTAAAAATTTAGTGTTTGTCCGTAAATTCACAATTGATAATTGAGTTTCTGTTAATTTTGATCCTTTTGGGTTTCTTGTGAAGGATTTCAAGACGGGGATCCTCTCATGAGGTGTGATAGCAGGGGAGATCTTTATCCAATCACACCAAGTCTCGATTTCTTGAGTCAAGCCACGCCTTCAACTTTTGCAGCCCTTGCTCCTTCCTTGTGACATGCTCGTCTAGGTCATCCGGGATCGTCTATTTTGTCTGTGTTAGATAAAACAATTTTATTATTTGTAAGGGTACGCGTAGTACTCCAAATTATCAATCTTGTTCTTTAGAAAAAAATATTAAGTTGCCATTTGTAGACTCTAATTCTCATACTTTAAAGTCATTTGATATTATTCATTGTGATTTATGGACATCTCATGTTCTTAGTTAGGGTAGGGTTGGGTGGTACATGGGGGTTAGGTGGGAGGTAGGGATGGGAGATAAGGAGGTGGGGTAAAGGTAAATTGTCGGCTCTACTCATAATTATAAGGGACAAGCATAATAATAAGCGATATCTTATAATTAATCATTTATAGACAAAAAATATAATCTAAAGTGGAGCTCTAATAGTTAAGATTGATAATTTTTATGGGTCAAATTTGAGCATCATCGTTGGCTCATTCTGGCTGTTGATTTGTGATTTGTCAACTTGGGCTAGTCCAAACTAGTCCATCATCAAAGTCACTCTTGCTTGAACCCATCAAACCTTGAACATGTTGGGCGGATCATTTGGGCTTGAACTAATTTTATCACTCCTAGCCGATATATATCAATGAACGTAAAAATATAGGGGTCATTTCCACTTTTGCTCCTATTTTGTGTTGGCCTTTAATTTTTGCCCCTCATTTATATTTTCACATCATAATATTCACAAATTATGTCCGTACCTTTAAAGAGTTTTAAATTTTATTTTGAACGACAAAAATAAAAAATCAGCACATCTGAAGGGCAAAAATAAAAGATTAGCCCTATTTCTTCAAAATATAGGGGGACGTCAATTTATCAAGCCTGTTAAAAACAATGGCCGAAAAATGTCGTCCTTCCATTCTTAATTGAACTTAGATGAAAGAAGTTGATAAGCTCCCGATATAAGAAAAGGTAATATGTTTTAATATGTTTAAAAAGTACTCATATAATCACCTTTCCAACACACTACATTTTCAATTTTGTGATTTCCTCAAAGTTTATAAGTAATTTCAATTTGAAGAACATCACCAACTGGAGCATCCGGAGCAGCATGCATACATGAGAGAAAAGAAGGAAGAAGAGGCACTGGGCAGAGTAGCCATTGATGTGCGATTTGTAGACAGAGAAAGGGGAAAGGTAAAGTAAGAGAGAAGGAGTAAAAACTTTCTTATTAAACTTCTGTAAAAACCTTTACAATATCTATATATTAGTAATATAGTCATGGTAAAGAATATGAGTATAATTGAATTGGTAAATGGGCTCCAGAGTGTGGGTGGCCCATATTTACATTTTGGCCCATTCTTATTCTTTTACTATTCTTAACATTCCCCCTCAAGTTGACTACTGAAAGATATTCAGAAGTCCAAGCTTGGAGCACAGATGTTGATGTTGTGCTCAACATCAGTAAATCACCGCCGATTTGTCAGAGGTATGTATTCTGGCTTTATGACACCTTTCTGAATTTTGTCTCTAATGAAATGTAGATCAATCTCTATGTGTTTAGTCCTCTCATGGAAGACTGGATTAGCTGCAATTTGGATTCTTCATTTGTCGGTGAAGACATTTCTTGGATGATTGCCTTTAATAGACCAAGTATCCCGATTCAGATTCTAGAGATTGTACTTTTTTGACTTCCGATATAAGAGAGTTGCCAAATTTCGTATCCTTTGACATCAAAATACCTTGTCCAGTTGACTCTTGATATACCTCACCATTCTTAGAGACTTCTTTGCGAAATTGGTCGAGCATCCCTATAAGAGATATCCGGTCTAGTAGTGGTTAGATATAACAATTTTCCTATTAGTCTTTGATACATACCGACATCTTTTAAGAGTTCATCTTTATTACCTTCTTGTTCATTTTGTTTTTATAGATGTCATATTCTTTTGTAGTCAACTTCATGTTGCAATCTATAGGTGTGTTGGAAGGCTTGAGAGTCCTAACTTATAAGTTCTAAAGCATATTTTCTTTGATAAGATCCCTTTGTTAGACCTTACAAACTCTATTCCTAAGAAATACCTTATCTCCCTAAATCTTTCATCTTAAACACTTGTTGTAAAGATAGTCCTAGTTATCAGACCTAAATTACCACCTGTAATGAGAATATCATCTACATACACTAGTACTAGAACCATTCCTTCATTTGTTTGTTTTATGAAAAGAGAATGATCATATTGCATTGTCTAAACCGCATATGTCTTAAGTTTAAAATTCCATTGCCTAGAGCTTGTTTTAGCCCATACAAGGACTTAATTAGCCTCTGGACCTTACTAATGAAACTGGTAGTTCCATGTATATCTCATCATGTAAGTTACCTTGTAAGCATGACATCCATTTGATGTATTGGCGATTTTAGCTAAAGAAATTAACCATCTTAATCACAGGAGAAAAAGTCTCATGATAGTCTATCCCCTCTGTTTGACTATACCCCTTAGCAACCAGTCTGGCTTTAAGCCTTCCAATCTCACCTGTATCTTTATACTTAATCTTGTATACCCATTTACATCCTATGGGACTCTTATTTTTTGGTAGGTCAACAACTTCCCATGTATGATTGTCCTGTAGTGCCTTTATTTCAGATTGCATAGCCTCTACCCACCTAGGACTCTTTGAAGCTTCTTTGTAATTTTTTGGCTCTACCAATTCTGAGAAAGCAGTAAGAAAGACTTTGTATTTAGTAGTTATATTGTCATAGGAGATATAATTAGCTATGGAGTATGGTATTGTTGTGTCATTAGCTTCTTTAGTGACAAAATCTTTCATCCATATTGGGGGTTGTTTAGCCCTGTTAGACCTTCTCACTTCTGTTATATTACTAGGCTCAGTAGATGTCTGATCCTGGGTGAGTTCTATCTCTTGAGTTATCTTATTTGGTTCAATCATTTCTCTATCCTTTGTGTTAATGTTACTGTTGTTATTTTGAAAGATATGAGCATCTATACTAGGTCTGGTATTGTGGGGTTGTGTGTCTACTATATCAGTGACAGGGAACATGTCAATTTGTTCATTCTGAAACAGTGGTTTCTCTGAAGTTTCATTTTTAAAGGGGAATTCATTTTCCCTAAAACTTACATCTCTATTTACTAAGAACACTTTAGCCTCTAAGTCATATAGAATATACCCCTTTTGTGTTTCAGAATAACCCATAAGGACACAACATCTAGTTCTGGAAAGTAACTTATCATTAACAGACAAGTTATTGGCAAAGCACAGACACCCTAGAAGACAAGATCTAGGGTAGAGATGGCATGACAAGTATTTGGCTCCTAGCTTGCATATAGTTTTCATTTAACCCCATTAAAAATTGATATAATTTCTGCCTTTCAAGATACTCAGTGAATTCTCTGGATTTGGGACATCCACAGTTAGGTGAGGGAACTAAAGACTGGGATTCTACCCATAGGGTCTTTAGTCTAGAAAAATATTCGAAAGCAGGCATTTCAGATATGGTGGCAATTTCTCTATGTAGGTCATAGGTTCTTGACCCATCTATTTTGTCAAATCTCTCTCGTAGGTCCTCCCATACTTCAAAAGCAGATTCAGCATACAACAATGCACTCAGTAGGTTTTTTGACACAGAATTCATGAGCCATGCTTGTACTATAGCATTGACTCTATCCCACTGGTCTCCTAGGTCTTCCCCAAATTGGTCCTTTTGGTGCTTTCCATTGACAAATCCCATTTTATTTCTTCCTTATTCTCATTGATTTGTTCCGCATGCTGTAGTTTTGCACCCACTAGTTGGAAGGAAATCAACGAAGCACCACTCACGTTCGATGGTTGAAGGAAAAGAGGGTGGTTATGGTCTATCACATATGTGATTGTCCTGTCCACAGACACAGATGTTCTTGAAGTACCAGTTTCAGATACCTCTTGATTTAGATCGTTACCCATTCTATTTGATTTAGTGTATTCTTGAATAAGAGTTTTAACCCTAAAACTTTGTCAAGAAAAAGGCCGACATGCAAGAGTTTGTGGTTGATTCGAACAATCTTTGAAGCATGCAAAATCAAGACCAGAAATTGGGCAACCCTAATTTCAAGAAACCCTAATTTTGAAAGAACCCGATTTCGAGGAGAGAAAAAAGAGTAACAGAAGAAGAGTGGATCTTGCCCTAGAAGACAAGATCTATACCAAGCATACAGAATAACACAAAATTAGGAGCAAAGTCAGTATGAACAGAAATCACCAGTGTCCAGTCGAGTCGAGTCGCGGAAGTTAGATCGTGGCTCTGATACCATGAAGAACATCACCAACTGGAGCATCCGGAGCAGCATGCATACATGAGAGAAAAGAAGGAAGAAGAGGCACTGGGCAGAGTAGCTATTGATGTGCGATTTGTAGACAGAGAAAGGGGAAAGGTAAAGTAAGAGAGAAGGAGTAAAAACTTTCTTATTAAACTTCTGTAAAAACCTTTACAATATCTATATATTAGTAATATAGTAATGGTAAAGAATAGGAGTAGAATTGAATTGGTAAATGGGCTCCAGAGTGTGGGTGGCCCATATTTACATTTTGGCCCATTCTTATTCTTTTACTATTCTTAACACAATTCCTCCCATTTTATTTACAACTTCTTTTTGTCAAAAAATATCTAAGCCTTTACAGCTCTTTTCGTTAATATAGCAACAATAACAGTAACAACTTTATTTGCTTCTAAGCTAAACTCGTAACATGTTGAATGTCCCCCGTACATAGTTCAGTGGTAAAGCCTAAGCGCTATAAGGCGCGCGAACTGCCAGCGTAGTTCGATCCGCAAGCACATGAGGGATTAATCTTGTGTCGATGATCCGTTAGACGCTCCGGACATCGGTCACCTGGAGCACATCCGCGATTTCTGGTAATAGTCTTTGAGAGGCGGTCTTTATTACCAGAGCCTAAGTACTTGTACCAGTACTAGCGATAGGGAGGCGCAAGACTCTAGACCTAGAAAAAAATTGAATCAATGTATTTTAGGATTTCACAGTCGAGAAGAGTCAAATCAGTTACTCAGTATACATATGTATTAACCCCCTTTGGTCAAGCTCTTCAAAGTGTTTCTCCTCCGAAGAAATACTTTTTTGGTCAACAGACCATTTTCAGAAGCAGAAATACTTTTTTCAGAAGCTAAAAAGTATTTCTAGATTGGAAGAGAAGCAGAAACACCAAATTGATGCTTCTGAAAAAACACTTTTTGCCCATTAATTTTTTTTTTGGACCTATTTACCATTTCATTTCACAAAATTCATTTTAATCTCATATAATATCATCATATAAAAGAGAAATTTGAGAATGAGGTAGGGCGGGGGGACGAGGTAGGTAGGCGGTAAGACATTTTTTTTTATAAAAGTAACAAAAAATATGAAATAGAAATTTAAGGATGGGGTAGGCCAATGGGGTGGGGTGGAGTTAGTGGGAGTTGGTAGGCGGGGGGAGTGGGGTAGGTAGGCGGGGGTAAGAATTTTTTTAATAAAAATAACAAAAATATGAAATAGAAATTTGAGGATGATAGACCAATGGGGTAGGGTGGGGGTAGGGGTGTGGGTAGGAGGGGAGGGGGTGGGTAAGACAATTTTTTATTTTTATAAAAGTAACAAAAATATGAAATAGAAATTTGAGGATGGGGTGGAGCGGGTAAGACAAAAATTCATTTTTTTTTTATAAAAGTAACAAAAAATATGAAATAGAAATTTGAGGATGGGGTAGGCCAAATGGGGTGGGGTGGAGGTAAGGAGTGGGGTAGGTAGGGTAAGAATTTTTAATAAAAATAACAAAAATATGAAATAGAAATTTGAGGATGATAGACCAATGGTAGGGGGTGTGGGTAGGAGGGGAGGGGGGTGGGTAAGACAATTTTTTTTTTATAAAAGTAACAAAAAATATGAAATAGAAATTTGAGGATGGGGTGGAGTGAATAAGACAAAAATTCATTTTTTTTTTATAAAAGTAACAAAAAATATGAAATAGAAATTTGAGGATGGGGTAGGCCAAATGGGGTGGGGTGGGGTAGGGCGGGCGGGGTCGGGGTGGGGGGTGAGGTAAGACAAAAATTCATTTTTTTTATAAAAGTAACAAAAAATATGAAATAGAAATTTGAGTATGGGGTAAGAGAATGGGGTGGGGTGTAGGTAGGGGGGGGTAAGATTTTTTTTTTTTTTTTTTTTTTTATAAAAATAACAGCTTCTTTAAAACAGTTTCTGAAGAAAAATTAGCCAAGAGGAAACTATTTTTATTTCTTAGAACTATTTCTATAATTATTGGTCAAACAGCTAACAACTTCTCCGGAAACAGTTTCTGCAGAACTACTTTCTGAGAAGCTTGGCCAAACAGATCCTAAATAATAATTAGTTAGTGATGAATTCCACTATTGGTCCAGGGCCAGTTGGCAAAGCTCACCTGTCTTTTTTTCCGACTAGCTACAATAATATATGCCTATTTTTATAATATGACTGTCGTACTTCTCTGCCAAAATAACCATCTATGATCTATTTATTGTTTCCTTGACTTTTAGGTTCAGCTAAGGTCAAGGTTACTTATTAATCCTATATGATCTACAGTTTTGTTAAGATTTGGACAGTAGCATGATGCTTCCAGGAACACTACTAGGTACTTCTTTATTAATAATTTGACTTATACTGACATATAATATCTGAATGTTCCCTAAAGTGAACACCACATATCTAAATAAATGGGGTTGGCAAATCCGGCCAAAACTTCAATTTCAAAGAGTAGTACGTACTAGATATACTTGAACATTACATTTTAGCCACAGATTAACAGATAAACTAACTTAAAATGAGTTAGATAATCATCCAGTAGTTACATTATGGACTTGAAGAATCAAACTTTATACACCCCTTCTTCCCGAGTCAGACTTAGTCAACGATTTAAGTCTTGCTAAGAGTTTGACATTTTTATCCCAAGTTGACCCTTCTTTCTTCTTCTTTTTCTCTGGAGAAACTTCCGACCAATTATCCGGCGACTCCATCAAGCTCCGTCCTATGCTCTCCGGCGTCCTTGCCAATTCATCGTACTCGTGTCTACCTTCCGTTGCATCCACTTCAGCGACCAAAATCTTCGCTTGCATGGCGGTCAACACGGCCTTTACCGCCACATCAGCATCCCTCCTATTCCTCAACAAGATCTCTCCGATATGAGCTGGCGTGAGGGTCCCACCAGACCTTATGCAACTCTCCACCACGTCGAACAGCACGTGCGCGTCCAACCCTAAATAATTTTTCACCAAGACCCTGAAGGCATGCATCCCGCACGTGCCAAGGCTAACGTGCATGTCCATACGGCCACATCTAACCAACGCCGGGTCTACATTGTCCTTATGGTTTGTAGTGAAAACTATCACCTTCTCTTCTCCACAGCACGACCATAGCCCATCGGTTAAGTTCAAAAGGCCTGATAACGTCACACGTCCATTGTCTTCTGTATTATTGCCAATGACATGATATCGATTCTTCTTGTGCACGGATTGATTATTCCTCATTTTTGTCATCCTATCGCCCGTTAAGTTAATAGAACAATCAATATCCTCAATCACAATGATGGACCTATTTGTTGTTTGTATGAGTAAAGCTCTGAGTTCAGAGTTGTCTGAGACTTTGCTGAGCTCGAAATCATACACGTCGTAGCAAAGGAAATTCGCCATGGCTGCAATGAGGCTTGATTTTCCTGACCCTGGAGGTCCATATAGCAAGTATCCACACTTCCATGCACGTCCAATTTTGTGGTAGAACTCTTTCCCTTCCGAAAATGCAGTTAGGTCATCCATGAGTTGCGTCTTCAGCTCCGGCTGGAGGGCGAGTGTCTTGAACGTGGAAGGGTGGTGAAAAGGGATGGAGGACCAGCCAGATTCGTGCGAACCATGACCGTTGTTCGTGAAGAGTCTCCTTTCACGAGAAACACTCTCGAACTCCTCTGCTCGAGCAGTTACCTGCTCGAGGTAAGGGTTGAGGAGCTCGAGGTGATGCCGTTTGGGGAGTTTGAGGGTGAAGCTACGCTTCTCCTCAACGGAGTCCTGAGCGTTGTCGACCTGATGTGTCCAAGAAAGGCGGTGGCCGCGGAAATCATCGTGGACCATCTGATTAGGCGCCACGGTGTATGAAATGCGGTTGGATGATTTAGAGCGAGAGAGGGTAAGACGACGGCAAGTGGAAGAGGAATTAATGGAGTTCAAGTAAAGGTTTACGTGTCGATAGAGATCGTTAACGTCAACGCCACAATAGCCGTTGAATTCAGGGATTTCGAAGTAGGAATAAGGGCTGAAGAAATCTTGAATAGATTCATAGAAAGAGTGTAGCAAGGAGACTAACTGAGTGGGCAAAACGTTTTGGAGAACTGTTAGCAGGCCTAAGAATGACCAGATTTGTGACAATATCTCCATGTTTGACAAAGGTTTGGGAAATATTAGAAGAAGAGATAAAGAAATGGAGATGAAGTTTGTGGAGTTATGTAAGGGAAATTTTGGGAGCTAATTAGTGAGGGTGTGATTTGTGAATATAATTATGATGCTAAAAAGGAAACCAAAATGACTGTTTGAGAGCTGAAAAGAGAGTGTAAAACAAAAGTAAAAGCAAAAGGTAGGCATGAAGCCGACACCGTTCTCACTTTTACTTTTTTCTTTTCCGTTCAGAGACGAATATAATGGGTATGGAACTCATTCTTCATAATCTGTCTTTCTTCCTTTAGTCCCGAGTCTCACATCGAATATATAATGAAACATAAATTTTTATATGGACTTGAACAATTTTTACCCTATAAGCTAGCTTTTTGGAATTGTGTTAGACTCATGATTCATTCTTTACATGATATCAGAGTCATACTATTCCAATTCTTTGTTCACCGATGTTGGGCCCCAAATTTTATTGTCCACACTCCAGTTAATGAGGTCTTACCGTGCGGGGGAATGTTAAGAGTCTCACATCGTAAATGAAATAGGAACATGGACTCCTTATATGATTTTGGACCTAATTCAACCCCAAAAGCTTACTTGTAGGGTGGTGATTGTCTGTTAAGAGTCTCACATTAGAAATAGAATAGGAACATGGACTCCTTATATGATCTTGGGCCTTTTGAGGTTGAGTTAGACTCAAGATCCATTCTTTATATGGTATCTAGCTTTTGAGGTTGAGTTAGGCCAAAGATCCATTCTTTACATGGTATGAGTGTCAGGTCTATTTTAATTCTATTTAGTTGGTTTAGACTTAAGATGCCAAAAAGAAAGGAAATGAGGTGGGCAAAAGGACAGAGGAAAGGGAATAAATTTAGTTTTAGGTTAGATCTTTATGTAAATGGCGATGGATAAAAGGAAAAGCTTTAGACAAAAGACATTAGCAAAGCTCAGCACCACACACAGAAAAAAAAAGCTTTGGAACTCCTTTAGCATGTAGTACCAAAATTAAGGTACTCAATAAGAAAGAAAATATTTTTTCAGTTTTATTTGATATGACTGTGTTTGACTTAATTTAGTGCAAGTGACCTGTGAGTATCTCTCTTCATTTTTATTTAATGTTATATGACCGTGTTTGTGACTTGTGTGTATTATCTTTTTCTGTTTTATTTGATATGATTGTGTTTGACTTAATTTAGTGCATCTGACTTGTAAGTATCTCTCTTCATTTTTTATTTAATGCTATATGACGGTGTTTGTGACTAGTATGCATCTGTCTTCACTTTGTCATGAACATCCAATCACATATTATTAACAATAATTTTTTTATTACATTATGTAAACCTCGATTATTCGGAGATCTTAATTTTCCAATAGGCTTCTTTTTCATATATGCTACACTCGATTAATGTTAAATATCATTCTACCATTTACATATTATGATATTTCAAAGACAATGGAGAGGCTCGCTTTTGCTTTAGCAAATGAATTTGTTTCCAAACTTTACTTTGCAGCTTTAGCTTTATGTTTCAGTAGAATTGTATTGCGTTTTTATATGTAAAAGTATGTTCTTAGGAATAATTTAGCCAAAACCTAAATCCTAAATTTTTCCTCCTCATATCCACCGTCGCCGACCCCCCATCTGAATTTTGTTCTCGTCCGGCAGCCAAAATGGTTCCTTCCGGAAAAAAATTGGTTCTCTTCTTTTTTCTTCTCCTCAATTACACACACTAATAGTCCTGTATACCTCTGATATACAACCCTCTTACCTTTCCTATATCTTCAACATCTTCAACAGGCAACCATCCGACCCAATTTTCTGGAGCCCAGCAGTCCGCTCCAGGCATTCTCCAAATCCATACAAGGATTCCACGTTTCCATTCCATATCTGATATGGAACTCTTAACATTACTCAATCATAAAGTATAATCAAAACCAACAATATTACATGCCTTGACTTACTCTAGTACTCTTAATTATCAAATGTTTTTTTTTGTCATATTCTTACTATGTTTTTCATGTCCAAAACATGTAATCGTAGTAAGATGAGGTGTTACTTCAGCTTTGACTAATATGGTAACACAACACCAAAAGTTCTGAGTCCGATCCTACCACCATCAATTATCATTATGACGTAATGGGACGTCTTAAAAATATACTTAAAGAAATAAAAGAATGTTATGTCTGACACATTTGATTACACAATTCAACATTACCCTCATTCACGTAATTCAACTTCTTTTAATTGGTGGAACTAATCGAAGTTTGTTCCAAAGGATACACTTGAACTATATATGGCAAGCATGTTTGAGGTTTCTTTCTTTTCTTTTCTTCTTTCTTTCTCTTACCTTTTCCTTTTTGGTCGGGAAAGAGACATCTTTATCTTTGCATTTTCCCCATCTTTTTATGAGTTATGCTTTTGTAATAGTTTGATCTTTTCCCCGAGCAAATTATTAAAATAACACTTTTTGAAAAAGTTATTCTCAAAATACTACTCCCTCAAAATTAATTTTCATTTTATTATTAATTTTGGAGCATATTGCCAAAATAGTACTCTTTGAACAAATTATTTCCAAAATACTACTCTTCTAAAATTAATTCTCATTTTAATACTAATTTTGCCACATGAATTACAAGTGGATAAAAACATATTAGTTAGTATTTAATCAATATTTCACATGTCACATATATTGTAGGAATATAAATTTATAAGTTTATATTGTACATTTATTCTATTAGAGAAGTTAAAATATATTTTTTCTGTTTATTATCGGGTCGACGTGGCCCGACTGATTTTTTTATTTATCTTTTTAAAAAACAAAACTGAAAATTCAATTTTAAAAAAATAAACGAAAATTTAATTTTTTTAAAAACGAAACTGAAAATTCAATTTTAAAAAAACGAAAATTACATTTTAAATTTAAATAACCAAAATAGTACTCTTTGAAATCTAATTTTCGTTTTTTAAAAATTGAATTTTCAGTTTCGTTTTTAAAAAAAATTGAATTTTCGTTTAATTTTTTATTCGGTGAAGTTGTGAGGATTGATTCATACTTTGAGATTGTTTCTTTTTTTGCATTCCTCCATTGCTTGGCATCCCAGACTTTATGGATGTCATCCACAGTATTTCATGTTGATGCAGTGTATATTCTCGTTCTTAAGGCCTTTGACACAATAAATATGATACTTAGGTAGTTCATGACAACTTATCAAAAGAAAAGGTGGTTAGTGACATTGTCATTGCACCGTTAACTCAGGTTATTCTGGGATTCATTTAGACTTGTCCAAATCTGGATTTGAAAGGAAGACCACCAAAGTATGTGCTTGTCTGTCATAACCATTAGCATGCTACTTGTACTATTACTTGCCATATCTAGGGTATTTGGGGATTCTCATAGGAAAATCTTTAGAATAATACGTGCATAAAGGGCCAACATATTCACGGGTTATTAGAAATAAAAGCACGGAAAGGCTATAGAAAAGTTGAGCTTATGGATTACACTAGTGTTTGTTGTAGTTAATCATATTGTATATCAAGGTTTTAATACTCTATCCATCTGATTTCTGCATGTTCCGGTGGTCTGTTACCATCGCATGAAAGAAGTATCACCTTCAAGTAACATGTGAAGAAATTGGATAGCTGATCAATCTTGGCTTATAGGATATTTATAGGAACTGGACCTTTGGTGCGCTTTTGATATTGCTATATTTTCTGAAAAAGTGGCATTGAGATCCTAGTTAAATTCTTTTGTAAAGCTTTTCAAAAAAAGATCTCGAAAAGTTAAATGATTTGTAAAGATATTATGCACTTTTGGTGTGGAAAACATCTTCAACCTGCAGTTTCCAAGATTCGTATCTTTCTGGTTTCTGACACATTAAATTTAAAGCCATACGCAGAAATAAAATATCTCGTGTTGCTGACACCATATTATTCCGTTTTCCCTACCATTTTAACATGTCTTTGCGGGGATTGTTATTTGCATCGTGGTGTTTGCTGTCAAATCAGAGATGTCCACATCATTTTCTGTTTTCATTCAACAATTCTACAACTCCATCAAATAGCTAGCCATAAATGCATCATAAAAGTGGAGCCCGCAATCACTATCTAGTCAAAATTTATGGGTTCAACCATAAATATTTTATTATTAAATTTATTATATTTTTAATATTAAGACTTCAAAATTTAATACATGTTATAGTTTTAACAATACTTCATATATATATGAAAATTTTGGGTTTTACGCAGGCGAATTCAGAAATTAAAATTTATATGGTTATTTTAATCATAATAAATGACTTTTGCTTATATTTTATTCTAAAAAATTAGCATATTTTTGCTTATAAATCATTCCGAAAGTACTTACTAAAAAAAAAATTGGGCCCCTCTAAATTTTGGGCCTAGGACGAAGACATTGTTTGCACTTGGTCTACCAGAAGTGATTTTGTTCTTCTTTCGTAAAAATAGGTAAAATTAGAGTGTTTGAATTTTCTCTCCAAAATCAATTCTCCTCTTTAAAATTAATTCTGGAAGCTACAATTTCTAGCTTCTAATTTGTCGCATAAAAAAATTAAAAAAAATTAAATTTACAAATAAAAATTCAAGATTTATACAATTAAATTAAAAATAATTAGTTAGTATATATATTTTTATTTTTTTTATTTTAAAAAAAAAAAAACAGGAAGAACAAATGTGCAAAATAGTTAAAGTAACAAAAATGAAAAAAAGAAAAAAGAAAAAAAAATACAAAACTCAAAAGGCAAATACCACGGTGTATGGCCTAGGGCTGCGGGAGCCTAATGATGTGACTGCTAAATTTTTTTTATGGAGGGGACAGCAAATACCACGGTGTATTTAGTTGTCCCCTCGAAACAATATGTGGTAATTCTTCTAGCTGGTACCCGAGTCAATCAAAATTAGTGTTCTTACTTTTATATCATCATCAAAAAAAAATTAAAAAAAATGTTATTGTAATCTGGATTCTTTTGGGGTTGATAGGTATGGTGTCAGCACATGGGATGTATAATTTCTACATTGGGTCAGGTAGGGTAGGGTCAGTTCTTTATAATTGAGTTTTTATTTATTAGATTAAAAAAAATTAAAAGGTATTACCTATAGGAAGATGGATTTTCATGTAGGTGTGACTTTTATGTTAGTAGACTCAAAGATTTGCTATTTTAGTGTTAGAAAAGATAGCTAGGTGTCTTCTTTGACTTTATTAAACTAGTTTAGCTCTCTATAGACTTTTGTACTTTCATCACTGATTTTCTGGGTTTAACGTGTTTGTGATCCCGAGTAAATTGCCCTGGGCTTTCTGAACTTTGCATATTCTGGTAGGCTATTGTAAAGCCATGTTGTTAAAAACTGTTCTAGCTATGTCAGTACACTAGAATCTTGCATATAATTTTTCCCTTCTCGACTGTCCTGATATCTCCCACCTTAGCGAGACAGTAAGCTTTTCGTTTTGGATGTATTATCTTTTTGCATTTTGCATTTTTGGGGGCTAAGTGGAAGTAATAAGGAGTTAGTTTCTTCAAGTGGCAAAGGTAGGTCACAGGTTCGATGTGCCCTGCACCATGGGACTAAGCCTGGTATCTAAGTGGAGAAGATGGGAGGGCCCATTACCCCCCAGTTTCAAAGGTTGTGGTTAGTCCTAAGGATTGGCCACAAATAGATTTCTTGATCCTTAAAAATGAAAAGTATGGAGTTGGTTTGTAGTCTTTAGTGGGAAGATCTAAAAGAGCTAACACTTTTTGTGCCTCTTATCAATGTGCTTGTCTATAATTCCTTGGACTCTTTTACAGGGTTCAATTATAAGGTAAATGAGTCTTCTGCACTTATGCGCGCTGTTGACAACAGAACAATTCTAATGGATAGATAGGTTGACAAAGTTCCTAGTTTCTGTAAGAAGTAAATATTAACCTGATTTACTAAATCTGGAGTACCTGCCTTGTTGTTTCTGTGATACTGATATTGATGTCTTGTCCAGTTGATCTCAATATGTAGTTATTTCTTGACAAAAACTTCCTAAGAAGGTGAAACAGTAGGATTTATTCTTATATGGAAGTTACTTTGAGTCTTTGACTGCATTTTTCTTTAGGTTCTTGAGATTTTGAATCACTCTTTTTTGGTGCTAAGGAACAGTAACGTACTTGGTGGTTTTTAGATGAAGGAATTATTTCTCTATAAGTATATCTCTTGCTGGTTCAGGAAATTGTATGTGATGGCTATTTTGAGAGAGTCCAGAAGCATATTGATAGGATGATAATGAAGTGCAAAAGACAGGAGCTTGAGTAAGAAACTCTAAACCTAATTTAGTGTGCTGATCATAACAACTCAGTGTACAAGCGCTATCAGGAAAAATCGGGCAATTTGCAAAATATAAGATACTTTGTGCCACTGTTTAAGTTTTGACCCCGTTAAAATAAGTTTAGCAAAAATAGCTTGCCGGTCAAAGAAGTTTTTGCTGTTTGTGTTAGTTCCAGTAGAATTTAGAAGATTTCCACACAATTCTGGAAACTTAGCTATTTTGATACCTCATGTGCATGAAAGCTCACTTGGATTGTTGAGGTGCAAAGAAACCAAAACATTAAGTTGCCTTTACAAGCATCAACGGTTTCATTTGCGATATTGATGTTGTTTATTACATCAAGTTTCTGCATTTGAAATCTGTGGCTAATATAGATTTCAGTAGAATTATGATCAACATATAGTTCCCTCGAAAAGCAATTTTGCATCAACCGATTATGCTTATAGGGAATCTCAATGGTTAAGTTCTACTTTTATGCATTTTTTGTTTTGGATATTCTGTAATTAGAAGAGTGCAAGGCAACGTAAGCTTCTGTGGTGAAAGTCATTGTGTATGGGGCAATGACCATTGTGGCTATGGCACTGAAATTGTCAAGTTTATGTTGCAGCTGCAGCAATTCTTACTGTTCTTTTAGACCTTCTCTTCATTAGACGATTTTTCTTACTGTTCTTTTAGATCTTCTCTTCATTAGACGATTTCTCATATGATTAGTTTTGTGTACGAGGGATTTACCTTTTGTCCCCAAATTTTGTGAATTCGACGTAGAAGAAGCTCGCCCTGTGTTTTCTCAATATTTTTTCCCCTTTGTGCTTGAATGGTATATAGCTGTCAAAATGTTCAACCACTACTGTTGACCAGAATATGCAGTCCAGACGTGATGTTTACTTTACTCATTCATTACTCCAACTGTTAAGAAAGATCCAAAAAATCTACTACTACTAAATGATAACATCGAAGAATGGAGATAAATAAGGAAGCTAATTGAAAATATGAAAAGAAAAACACTAATTTAACATCCCAGTTACAATATACAAGGGCTTCTCTTTCTAGCTAATGCTCCTCTTAACTCTAGAAAACTCAAAGCCCTCGAATCAACTAAAAGATAATTACACATAACTGTTCATAACAAATGAAACTACTAATCTGAAAAATAAAGTAAACAACTAGTTATAACGGGATACATAACATTGTCAATGTACAAATTATTTCTGCAAAAAATCTCAAATTAATGTCATCAATTTAGTAGAGGAAACCATCGTTCTCGAAGATCAGAGTGGTAAGAAATCATGAAAAGGAGAAGCACAAGGAGAATACCAACTCCCCAAGGAGTAGCACCAGCTCTATGAAACGAGTCTTGTTCAGGCAAGGGAATGAACATGACAGATTTCTCAAAGCTCGAAAGTAAGTGCACAACTAGAAGAAGGACTAATGGAGACAGCATGAGAACAAGCTTGAATTGATCCATAATGCCTTCGAAGATAGACTCATAGTTGATATACCATGTAATACTTACGAACATGAAAAGAACAAGAAGGAAGAAGCATAAGTGTATTGGAGGAGCCTGTGATGAGTCATTATCTGCCATTTTTTTCTCAAAGAGGGTTTTCTAACTTCGTTTTGAAAGTGTTGGAAAGAAGAGTTTGTTTCTTAGAATGAGACTTGCTTGTTTTTGGAGTAGAGTACCAAGGCTTTTATAAACTTGGGTTTCGTTAATTAGGGCCTAATCTCATTTCTTGTTCTCTTTTATTTTTTTTTAAAATTTGGAGGGGAGGGGGTATTTATTCGAGAAAGTTATATAAGAGCCCGGACCTCATATCTCATTGGATCCACTCGTCCACATAACATTGGATGATAGATAATAAGTGATTTTCTTAAATAATTTTTTATTCGGTGTCATGCACTTATATTGAAATTTTGATTTATTTGAACTTGCTCGTAAGATCGGCCCTATTTAAGGAAAAAAATCACTATTAAAAAATTCATATTCAGAATCTAAACTTGAAATATCTAATCAAGAATGGAGAAATTGTATCCATTTCATTACCATATTTGGGGTTATAAATGAGTTATTCGTGAAGAATTTAGCTGAAATAAAGGGGAGGAGACTTTTTAATTGAGTTAGCTTTGGATACATGGTAGGACTCTTACTTTTTGACGATCCACAAATATGCATCCAACTGGCCGGTGGGTTTTTATATGTTCCAGATCTTTATGAGTATATATAAAATACGTTGGAGCACTTAATTACTGACACTTGTTACCGACCAGAACCAGAACTTGACGTGGACCTCTTATGTTTACTTGTAATAATGTCAAGTTATTTACATTAAATTTCATATTCCCTCCTTATGTTTACTTGTAATAATGTCAGGTTATTGACATTAAATTTTATATGTTCGAGATCTTTATGAGTATATATAAAATACGTTTGAACACTTAATTGCTGACACTTGTTACCGACCAGAATCAGAATTTGACGTGGACCTCTTATGTTTACTTGTAATAATGTCAGGTTATTTACATTAAATTTCATATTCCCTCCTTCAAGTTATTAGAATTGCAAAAAGAACCCTTTATACGGTGAAAGTTCATGGAGTCGTGAATTGCTTTATTGTGATAATTCCAAACAATGTACCTTGTAGATTTAGTCAAAATTGAAAGTACGTTAATTGAAATTTGAAGTAAAGAAAGACAAACATTGTTGTAGCAATCAACCAAGCAGTTGAATCTACAAGGTACATTGTTTGGAATTATCACAATAAAGCAATTCACGACGGAATTTGAATGTAAAACTTCGATCGAAGACATTGAGTCGGGTTCGTACACACAGCGGAATTTGAATGTAAAACTTCGATCGAAGACTTACATTGTTGTAGCAATCAACCAAGAAGTTGAATCTTTGTGTTATGTGTAGTCCGAGGGTGCACACGCAAACGTCCCTTGATTTGTAAGTTCTGAAAACTATAATGTAATTTGCTAAGTCAGGAATGCTAGAGATTCTGACAGAACTTTAGAAGAGATTGACCTCTCTTAGGTTTTGTATATCGAAATGAGAAGATGAGCCTCCTATTTATAGGATAAAATAAGAGCTCAAAGGTTTCAGTAGGGCCATGTCACGACCCGACCCGACGGGCCACGACTAAACGCCCTAATGATACCTTTCTACTAACCTATCACACATAATCCAACTAATACTAAGGAAGTATGAAATCAAGACAACGCCAGAATAACAACATCTGCGAATAGGCGAAATGGCTGCCTTTACACAAGATCGCACTGCCTCGAGGAGTTACAACTAGCCAACATAATATAATAAGCAATCTGATAAGGCTGCCACCAAATAATGTCACGTATGCACGGGAACATCCCAACTCAGAGTACAATAACATAGCTGACCAAAACAGATTCATAAGTCTACATACGTACAACCCACAACCGTCTACAGACCTCTATGAGAAGGATAACATCATGTGACGGACAGGGCCCCACCATGCCCCTAAATATATACATGAGATCAAAAAGAGGTTCTGTACCAAAAATGGCAAAGCTCTGGATCAAATGAGCTTTCCAATTAGCTGAGTAGGAGTCCTACGCCTGAGGGTCACCAACCTGAGAATCTGTGCCTGCGGGCATGAGCGCGCAGCCAGAAAAGAAAGGTCGATGAAATAATGTACTGAGTATGAAAAACATGAAATACTGAAAATTAGATCATAACTGTTCCATGTGAACTAAAGAATCATATCAGAAATCCTAAATGCTTACCCATAGAGTCATCATGTCCATATGTATGTATATAACATGTCTCGACCCTGTAGTGAGGGACTCGATAGAATTATCAATATAGCAGTGTAACTGTGCCTTATCAAAATGAGAGTAATGAAAATCAGTTCTTACCCTTTTTAAAATATGCAAGTCACGCCAAAATCAGGGACTCCTACCCAAATAAGTATATATATATCGTGGGACTCGAACCCGAAATATACAATATGTTGTCGGCCCCCTCTATGTGAGGGACTCGGCGAATGTGTAATAAGACTTGACACGAGTAGATATCATGAGCAACCATATGCAATTAGACATCATCTTTTGACTTTCGATGGTATCATCATAATAAACTCTTTTACTGAAAATCATAGGCACTTATTATAACAACTATCCTTTAACACTAACTTTGTAGGAAATCATGTACGTCCACCGTACTTTTATTAAAGTCATGTCAAATGAAAGTCTTTCACAAAGTCATGCCAAAAGAAAGAAAGGATAATTTAAAGTAATCATGCCAAAGAAGAGAGGATAGTCTCACATACCTCGTCGTCTATATCAATTCGAATATCTAATAATCGCCTCGACTAGCACCTTGACCTATAATAATAACAACATGCATGTCAACTCTATGATTGCTAACGTAAGTCATATTAAAAGACGACTTCCTTATTCTATACAAATTCGGACAGCACTTCCTCTGTTTATATGTACATTCATAATTTCCAAACTAAGTCAGCAATACCAACAACAAGTCATAACTCAAAGATAAAACCACAATAATCTCATATATTCTATTTATGTCATCATAACATATTCTTTCTCTTTCATATTTATGCAATATCACAATTACAACAAGTCAGGTGATTACTATACTTTTTTATCAGGTTCATCCAATCCTTTAGTCACGTTAACACAGTTCACTTAAGCAGTCTAATCTTCTAGCAACATAGAGAGTTCAAAAATGTGAAATAACACCTTTCCACACCTTAATTCTTTCAAGGCATGAATAGGTAACTACCTCAATCATATATACATATTTATAACTTATATCTTAATCACTAAAACAACCATCAATTCTAACAATTAACAACAAGAGTGCGAGTCCTTTAATTGCAACATAATACCTTTTTACATTTTACCATAACTCTTTTCTTAACTTCTTAGAATTCAATTCATCCTTCAATACTTTCATATAACCAACTACAAATTTAAACATCAAGATTTCTTCTTCAATTTCAACATGCAATAGGTGATAATACTAACAACAACAACATTCAAACTCCATGGACACAAAACAGTCCTACAAATCAGTAACTACCCAAAATAATCACATGCAACCTCTTAATTCTAATTCTTCTTTAACATGGGTTCATATATTCAACTACAATAATATGCAACTACAATTATACCATAAGGAGAATGATTTTTACCTTAATTGATGCTCAAAACAGTCTCCCAAGTTCGGCTACTGCCCAGCCCAAATTACCCATTGTTTTATCAAATTTTCTTGCCTAATTCTTCACTTCTTCAACTCCAATTCAACATGCATGAATCCCACAATGTTAACATCATTTTATGCATTTTTCCTCCCAAAATCGTGTCCGAAAATCTGGAAAATCTGGGCCTAAAATCGGCGGCGATCGAAAATTCCTCATTTGTTGTCAATTTGAACTTGTAACATCCATAATTCTCTACTCCGATGTCCTATCGACGAGAGGTTTATTGCGTTGGAAACTAGACTCGACGAACTTCATCTTAGGCTTTTGAAAAACCTACAAACTCCTAATATACCCCTTCAAAGTTGATTAAAAATATGCCCAAAATTCTGCCAATTTTTTTTTGAGTTTTCCTTGGCTTTATAATATGTAGAATGATTTAATCTATTGGAGAAGAATCAAAGCTTCAATTTGTTGGCTATGGAAGAAGATTCTTATTTGGAATGAGGGAAGGAGGAGAGTCTTTCTTTTCTTTTGAAATTGTAATGTAATGGAAGACAAGGGTTTATGTGGGCTAACTTATTATTTTTGCAACTTAGTCCCATCTCCCCTAATTAATTGATCTAATATCCCATTTCTTAAGTCTTGAAAATTCCATATGGCCTCGTATATTTGTTGTCGTAACATATATAATACGTTACTAATCCATAACAGGAATATACAATATTTTCTCTTCAATTTCCCCTGTCACGCTCGTTGTAACCAAAAATTTCCGGACTCACATCCCTTGAATACCAACTTCTGGATTAGCATATTTAATATATACTTTATATCTAATATCCAAATATCATTTCTTAATGACGTTCTTAATTATCGTCTTAATCATACGAGGTGTAACAGGCCAGGCCCAGCAGAAACAAACTGGGCAGAATTCAGACTGCCAGACCACGTCCTGGCACCACGGTCCCATCCTATTTTCTGCCAATTTTCCCATCTTTTAATGTCCCGGTCATCAACCGAACATATATGTATCTCATTCTAATTACATCATTCAATCGACAGAACCTTTGACTTAGTGTTACTCTTCAAGCCTTTACATATCGTCACTAATTACATTAGGATCTTCACGGAACTCCTAGACTGCGCCGGAAAATGAACCCAATATGTAAAGTTTAGCTACACAAATATTTGAACTGAACATATATGTGAGAAGATAAAATCCCTTCATTCATGACACACTCAATCAAACTTAGGATCTGTTAAGTGTCTATCCAAATGGCTTGATTATTATAACTCATCTATATTAGTTGACAACAGGACCATGTCACAGACATGTCCATTGTATTGGCCAATGACTTAGTCAACCTAATACCATATGAGTATCTGAGTGTTCACTCGAATATGTATTCAAGTAATGAATCCTAATCTTGGCTCATATACCACCTTTAATCTACTTCGTAATGCACCCAAAACAAGCCGCGTCTCAACCCATAAGACATTTGAGCTTAGGACAGGATCAAAATACATTACTCCATAAACAAGGTGATATTGACCTCAAGTCTAAGGACTTTTATCTCCCACACGCCGATGACATTATAGACATATAACAAAACAGTACATCAGCAGGGCATACCAATACTTTAACAAGTATCCATGTGTCCATCACGAGTTGCCATAACTCGTAGCAAGTGAGACATACTACATACCCTAAAGATATGATGCAGACCACATGTCGATGTATCGCATATCATCGATATCCCAATTTAGATGATCTTTAGTCGAGGTAATTTAAGAGTTACGTTATAATATTAATTCTCACATCATTAATAAACACGTAACCTCTAGGGATGCATTTATAGAATATTATAAACAATCAATTAATAATTCAACAAATGTAAATTGCCATAATATTAATCATCATTAATATAAATACGAATGCGTATAAAGTACATTGTGTCCTAATACAGATTGTCTCTAGGACATACATATACTTTCAATCTCCCACTTGGCCTAGAGTCAATCACCAACATATCTAATACCCATGTTCTCAAAATGACCATTATGCTTCACCAAGCTTAATGGTTTAATAAACGGGTCTGCTAAATTATTGTCTGTGGGAATATAATCTATCTTGATATCTTCAGCTTCCACCATCTCTATCAGGATGTGGTACTTCCTTGGTACATGCTTGTTTTTGTTTGTTGATCTTGGTTCCTTTGCCTGTGCAATGACACCAGTATTGTCACAATAAATGGTTATTGGACAACTAGCACTCGGAACAACCCCTAGGTCTTTCAGGAACTCAAAAATTGCGACAACTTCTTTAGCAGCTTCCGATCCAACAATATACTCCACTTCAGTAGTCGAGTCTGCAGTAGCAGCTTGTTTGGAACTCTTCCAGCTCACTGCTCCTCCGTTGAAAATGAAAGTGTAACCAGACTGAGATTTGAAATCATCAACATATGTCTGAAAACTATCATCGGTATACCCAGTGGCAACCAACTAATCAACTCCACCATAGATTAAGAAGTAATCTTTAGTACGCCTGAGGTACTTGAGAATACTCTTGCTTTCGATGTTCTGACCGGGATTACATTTGGAACTTGCAAGTCATACTAAGTGCAAAAGCCACATCTGGCCTAGTACATGTCATGACATACATGATTGATCCTATAACCGAAACATATGTGATTCTCTTCATGCGCTCAAGTTCAATAGCATTAGAAGGACAACCCTTCTTTGATAACTTGATGCCCTGACCCATCGGAACACCACCTTTCTTGAAATTCTCCATTGCAAAGCGTCTAAGCACTTTGTCTATGTAGACTGACTGTGACATCCCCAACAATCTATTAGGTCTATCTCTATAGATCCTAATTCCCAGAATGTAGCAGACTTCACCTAAATCTTTCATCATGAAGGTCTTGGACAATCAATCCTTAACTGACTGCATGAGGGTCTTATTATCTCTCATTATCAATATGTCATCAACATATATAATAATGAAGACAATACCCTCATCCTTGCATTTGAAATAAACGCAAGGATCTTCTTTGCTTCTGACAAAATCAAAAGATTTGATAGCATTGTCAAAGCAAATGTTCCAACTCCTAGAGGCTTGCTTAAGTCCATAAATGGACTTCTGTAGCCTGCACACACCATTTGGTCTGGATTCACATGAAAAACCCTTGGGTTGTTTCATATACACTTCCTCAATTAGATTACCATTGAGGAATGCAGTTTTGACGTCCATCTGCCAAATGTCATAATCATAATGTACAGCTATCGCAAGCAAAATTCGAATAGACTTTATCTAAGCCACCGGTGAAAAGATTTCATCATAATCCACACCAGGACGCTGAGTAAAATCTTTTAGCCACTAGTATAGCTTTATAAGTCTAAACCTTGCCAGATGCATCAATCTTCTTCTTGAAGACCCATTTGCATCCTATGGGTTTAACCCCATTTGGAAAATCGACCAAGTTTCACACCTGATTGATATACATAGATTTCATTTTGGATTTCATGGCTTCTTGTCATCTCTTCGAATCAATGTCTAGCATTGATTCACTGTAGGTTCTAGGCTCGTCATCATCTGGAATATCTAGCTCATTTTGTGTTTCCACAAGTAGATTTAGTCTTTTCGGATGACGATGAGATCTAGTGGACCTACGGAGTTAATTGTCTTGTAGTTCAGTTACAGGTATGTTCTGACTGTGAGTAGGTTCTTGTGCGCTGGTCGATCCACCAATATTAGAGCTTTCAGGAATATCATTTTCATGTCTTTCCTGAATGGGAGAAAATGCAACTGGTGCACTTGCTCCCAAGGTCTGTGTCGAAAGATCTTGCATTTCTGCATTATTCCTCGTAGCACTCCCACTGGCCGAAGGGGGTACCCTAAATATCAAATTTTCGCCAAAAGCTTCCACTGAATTCTTGCCTTCATCATCAGGCGAGGATTCAACCTCTTTGTTACCTTGTTCTTGAATTTCTTCAAGTTCTATCTCCGTACAACTCTCATCCTTGTAGACATATTCATCTTCAAGGAAAGTTGTGTTCCTAGAAATATCTTATGTTCTTCAGGAAGATAGAAATAGTATCCCTTAGTTTCCTTCGGATACCCAACAAAGTAACATTTCTCACTTTTAGATTCCAACTTATCAGTGATCAACTTCTTGACATATGCAGGACACCCCCAGGACCTCATGTGTCTAAGTGATGACTTCTTACCACATCATACCTCATATGGTGTCTTTTCGACTGATTTAGATGGAACTCTGTTTAGAACATATGTTAAGGTCAAAATAGTGTATCCCCTAAGATATGTAGGAAGAGCTGAAAAGCTCATCATGTAACGAACCTTGTCAAGCAAGGTTCAGTTTCTCCTCTCGGCAACACCATTCATCTGTGGTGTTCCAGGAGGTGTCCATTCGGAATGAACTCCATGAAGCTTTAAGTAGTCAAGAAATTCTTTACTTAAGTATTCACCCCCATGATCATATCAGAGAGTCTTGATACTCTTTGAGAGCTATTTCTTAACTTCACACTTAAACTCCTTAAACTTCTCAAAAGTCTCGGATTTGTGTCTCATAAGATACACATATCCAAACCTTGATAAGTCATTTGTGAAAGTGATGAATTAAGAGAAAGCCTCTCTAGCATGAGTCGAAAATGGTCCACATACGTCCGTATGTACCAACTTAAGCACCTCCTTGGCACAAATTCCATTTCCAGAAAGAGGTTTAGTGGTCATCTTACCTTTCAAACAGGATTCACAGTTACCATAAGATTGTAAGTCAAATGGTTCGAGGTAATTTAATTTCCTCAACCGTTCTATCCTTGTTTGATTGATATGACCAAGTCTGCAATGCCACAAGTAGGTAGAATTTCTTTCATTTAACTTAGCCCTTTTATTTTGTACATTGAAAATTTTCATGTGGCAGTTTAATGTATACAATTCATTCACTAGAGGCGCAATTCCATACACAACATTATCTAAAGTCAAAATCATATTTCCATTAGACGTGTTTAAGGAAAAATCCTCTGAATCAAGTACAAGAATGGAAAAAATATTCCTTGTCAAAGAAGGAACATAAAAACAATTGTTCAACATTAAAACTTTGCCAAAAGGTAAATCTATCCTATAAGTTCTCACGCGCTCAGCAGCAACTCAAGCTCCATTTCCGAAGCGCATGTCCACCTCGCGAGGCCCGACCTTCTTGTTATCAGTTAGCCCCTGCACATTTGTACAAATGTGTGAGCCACAAGCGGTATCAAGTACCAAGAAATGAGAATCATTTATAGATAGACTAATTTCAATTATAAACATACCTTGCACATTAACACCTGGTGCCATTCCTCCGCCTGGAGCAGAGCAATCCTTTCTCCAATGCCCCTTCCTGTTGCAATTCATGCAAATATCCGATGCCGACATTTTCTTCTTCTTCTTCTTCGCCCCTCCATTGGGCTTCATTGCTGCTGCCGGAGCAACAACTTTGCCCTTCCCCTTCTGTTCCTTACCTTTCGGTTTGGGGCGACTAGAGGAGCCAACCATCAGAATAGGCTTGACTTTAGAGGTCGAAGATTCAAAAGTTTTTAACATATTATGTAACTTCGGAAATGTCGCTTTAGTTCCATTCATATTATAATTGATAATGAAACTCTCAAATGATCTAGGAAGTGAGTGCAGGATGAGGGTGGTGGAGACTCTGTCATGAAACCTTATGTCAATGGCGGCCAACCTCTCAATCAACTAAATCATCCTCAACACATGAGGTGAAACTTGCCCCCCTTCATTTAGCCTACACTTTAAGAGTTCTATGAGCAGGTCATACTACATTGTCTGACTCTGCGAATCATAAAGACTCCTCAAATGGGCTAACATTTCATTGGGCCCCATAGTTTCATGATGTCTTTGCAATGTCTGTGACATAGAAGACAACATAAGACATTGAGCTGATGTGACATCCTTATAATGTTTCTGATAAGCATCTTTGTCAAAAGATGCATACTCTGCAGAGTCCTCCGCTGGAGCGGTGGGGAATACTTTATCCAATGTATACTCAATTTCTTCTTGTCTCAGGACAATTCTGACATTTTTGAGTCAGTCTATGAAGTTGGGTCCAGTAAGTTTATTGGACTCCATAAGCATTTTCAACGAAAAGTTTGACATTTCTGAAGATCTGAAGGTAATAGATAGAACAGGAAAATACAATCAAAATTTATTCTCCTAAATTATACACATTCATAATTTGCTAATTTAACATGAGCTTTTGTTTTAAATTAGCTCCCACTATTTTGCATACTTCTACAACCCCAAGGTAGAATACAGACCTAAATCAATATGAAGGTCATAATGAGCCAAAATCCAAACATATGCTATATCCGAATTTGCTTTGGCTGATAACTTCAATAGCACACTTTGGTAGGTCCTCAACCAATTGTAAAGAAACTCTACAACTCTTGGTTTGATTAAATATCTTTCATTTTAATCTTATGTCTTTAGACTAGTCCGACACTTTGGCGCCAAGATTCATCTAAAAAAGTCAACCCCATTACACGACTGCGTTTAAATGCCTAAGTAAATTTAGTCTTTGCAAGCAAACACATTGGTGTAAATACCTACAAAAGTTTATTATCTACTTTCATTTTAACACATCTATGAAAGAGTTTTGGTCCTCTTAGACTTAGATCAAATGCTTTGACATAAATACATTTATCGCCGAAAAAGACTTAGCATCCTAACAATTATAATGGACGACGCGTTATAATTAGACTTGTATTTAATGTTTGGGGAACATTTTTAGTTTTCGGGGATTATTTCGAGATCAACAATCAAGTCATACATCATATGACATCCTATCATGCAATTTCTAAATACAATTAGATGGGAAACCATCAAACCCAATAGGCATGATAAAAGATGATTTTAATCACATACTGGGCGCCGTCTACCCAGACAGTTATAGCGGTCATTTGAAATAAAACAATTACTGGGCTCCGCTTACCCAGATAATAATTGCGGAGGCACATTTATATATTATTCAATAATATACTATTAATGATAACTATGAGTCTATTTTTCTAAACTTTATAATCTATGTAAATGCCAAACAGTCCCTAAACATTTTCTGATTTTAAAAATTCTGATTTTCGGGAATTCTGTAAATTTTCAGAATTTACACTTTAGTCCCTTAAAAATTTAAAATTTAATTCCGAACCCTTATAAATTCATAAAATGCAATTCTAAACTTCAGAAAATATTTTAAACTTTGGGACATGTTTGCAATTTTCAGAACCTAAAATCAAATTCAAAAAACTTTTTTTAATTACATATTTGTCCGAAAGGACCAAATATGTTCGATTCAAAACTTTATTTTCAGAAACTGAAACTTCTAAAACCTCAGATTCAGAATCTGAAACTTTTAAGTCTCTGTTTCTGATTTTCGATTTTTATTTTTATTTTTAAAACGTCTCTGCACCGCGGTTCCAACAGGTGACACCGCGATGCCTCTGAGGCAGTAAGCCACTGGAATATGCAAATTAATTAGCACCGCGGTCTAAACAAGTGGCACCGCGATCCTAACAGGTGTAACCGCGGTGCCTTGAAGGCAGATTGTCCGAAAATTAATTTTAAGCTTCTGGATGAACAGCACCGCGACTCCCATGAACAGGACCGTGATGCCTCTGGATTCATCTGGGAAGCACCGCGGTGTTCCAATTGTGGAATCCCGGCGCCGCCATAAAACCCTAGCAGGCACCGCGGTGCTCCATCATGGAATCACGGTTCCTCAAAATCCAAAATTTCCAAACCTCTAAAACTGATTAGGGCCAGATCTTTCAGATATATCACCTGTATTACCATCACCATTAAAACAACATGTTCATCGACCATCAAATCCAATTTTCTTCTCGTTCTTCATTTCAATGCACCATGCTTTAAGTCGGATAACACATTTGAACTTAGAAGAGTTATATATTGGATTGACTTGTTCGAATACATAATTGCATTAACAGATCTGGTCACAAGGACCATGCGTTCTAATTAGGGTTTAAAGCTTTTAACAACATAAAATATAGATCTAAACAAATCCTAACCCATATTATCATAAATTTTCACTACAAATCACACGAAACAGCCCAGGCTCTGATACCACTGTAGGTGTTTACGTCGGGTTCGTACACACAGCGAAATTTGAAAATTTATATTTTAAACCCGATGACTGTCGATATGCAGTATGATATGCAATGAAAAATAAAAACACAAAGTAATATGTAAAACTTCGATCGAAGACTTACATTGTTGTAACAATCAGCCAAGCAGTTGAATCTGTGTGTTCTGTGTATTCCAAGGGTGCACACACAAACGTCCCTCGATTTGTAAGTTCTGAAAACTATGATGTAATTCGCTAAGTCAGGAATGCTAGAGATTCTGACAGAGCTTTAGAAGAGATTGACCTCTCTTAGGTTTTGTATATCGAAATGAGAAGATGAGCCTCCTATTTATAGGATAAAATAAGAGCTCAAGAGTTTGGTAGGGCGGGCCAACGAAACAAATCGGCGCGAATCGGTGCCGGCCACGTCTGGCCGCGTCTTGTACGTGTTCTTCTTGCGCGGTCCCAACCGATTTTCTGCCCATTTTCCCATCTTTTAATGTCCCGGTCATCAACCGAACATATATGTATCTCATTCTAATTACATCCTTCAATCGACGGAACCTTTGACTTAGTGTTACCCTTCAAGCCTTTACATATCGTCACTAATTATATTAAGATCTTCACGAAACTCCTAGACTGCGCCGGAAGATGAATCCAATATATAAAGTTTAGCTACAAAAAATATGTGAACTGAACCTATATGTGAGAAGATAAAATTCCTTCATTCATGACACACTCAATCAAGCTTAGGATCTGTCAAGTGTCTATCCAAATAACTTGATTATTATAACTCATCTATATTAGTTGACAACAGGACCGTATCACGGCGTATGTCCATTCGTTAACGATGACTTAGTCAACCTAATACCATATGAGTATCTGAGTGTTCACTCGAATATGTATTCAAGTAATGAATCCTAATCTTGGCTCACATACCACCTTTAATCTACTTCGTAATGAACCCAAAACAAGCCGCGTCTCAACCTATAAGACATTTGAGCTTAGGACAGGATCAAAATACGTTACTCCGTAAACAAGGTGATATTGTCCTCAAGTCTAAGGACTTTTATCTTCCACACGCCGATGACATTATAGACATATAACAAAACAGTACATCAGCAGGGCATACCAATACTTCAACAAGTATCCATGTGTCCATCACGAGTTGCCATAACTCGTAGCAAGTGAGACATACTACATCCCCTAAGGATATGATGCAGATCACATGTCGACGTATCGCATATCATCGATATCCCAATTTCGATGATCTTTAATCGAGGTAATTTAAGAGTTACGTTATAATATTAATTCTCACATCATTAATAAACACGTAACCTCTAGGGATGCATTTATAGAATATTATAAACAATCAATTAATAATTCAACAAATGCAAATTGCCATAATATTAATCATCATTAATATAAATATGAATGTGTATAAAGTACATTATGTCCTAATACAGATTATCTCTAGGACATACATATACTTTCATACCTTACTTTCCTTTTCCATTTTAAAGTACTACTTATAAAATTTCCGAAAATCTAGAGAGGGGTCTTCGTAATTTTTTCTTCTAGTTTTGACAATATAGGGAAAGGGGTTTTGGATATACAAAATTTCGAGATGGGTGACCATCTTGTGCTTGATGTTGTTTAATACGCCATTTATTTGCAGTTTTCTAAAGGTCAGAATACCTTTGTTTTTGGTCTTGTGAACATTTTTTCTTTAACTATGGGATGTTGACATCTTAACGTACGGAACATTCAGTTAGATTAGATCTACTGTGGGTTTTATCATATTTTGTATTGAATATTAAGCCCAAACATACGTACATCGTCTGTTCATCATAGATTTGAACAATGTATATTATGCTTTGTTTCTTTAGCATTAATTATTCTGATTTAAGTTGCTGCACAAGCATTAGAATCTTATGTATATAAAAGGTTAAATGATCCACAAGTGGCAACTAAACTTAACTACATATATGTCATGTAAATATTTGAAGTGAGGAAAAGCCGAGTAATTAGAAAGTGGGACTCCACTACGTTTGTTTTCTTTATTAGGGATATAGTACTAACATCAGCTAGATGATCAGTAGGATACTTGTTCGGTACTAGGCTACGGATAAGTAAATTTGAGTAAGAAAATAAATCAACAGCTTAAAAAATTAGAAACAATTTTTGGATGTTGTCTTCAATGTTGGGTCAATATTGAGATAAATTTTGTTAGAGTAAATGCAGCGGAAAAGTAAAAGAACACAAGATTTATATTTTCAAGGGTATATATTAATATCCCTTTATGGTCGTTGACCAAAAGAATTGTATAAATTATATACAATTACAAATGAATTTCTTTTACAAGATAACGCATAAAATACGAAAAAGAAATTACAAACAAATGAAGTCGCATATGACTTCGCCTAAAGTCACAAATTCTAAAAGATAAAATACAACATCTTCATTACACTCGCTTGAACAATGAGCTTAATCTAGAATAGAGATAACGCTTGCAATGTGGGACAAGATGTTGTTAAAACCTATTTTTTGCTAATTGTTGATCCAGTTTTCTATTGTAAAATCTGAGAGCTCTCTTGACTTGTTGTCGTTGTAATTCTGGATATCGAATGCACTGAAGTTCCTCTCTATTTATAGTGTGGAACTTCCCTTGAAATTCTCACTGCTTGTTGTGGAGGTTGAGTAAAATATGGCAACAACATTGACCGATTCATCCTCCTGAAAATCCTCTCGTTTTGGACTGAGTCTTCCTCTGCTTTCTTTACACGCTTTGACTGAGTTTTCCACCACGTTTTAAACACATCAGACTTGTGAGCTAGCCTGCGTCATTTTTTACTCACAGTAACTTCTCCTGCTTAGGCCGGAAGAATAGGCAAAAATGTTACATAGATGTTGGCTGAAATGTTGCCACAAATCGCAGACAACATTCTTGTCCACACAAGAGATGTTGTCCTGAGTATTTTCAGATGTTGCCACAACATCCTTCCAACATCAACAATCTTCCTCTTTTTGCCTTTCTTCACAAAACTTCATACGTTGCAAAAATGACTAGGATACTGAATCTAGATATAGTCCTCGATAATCTAAGGGACAGTAAGATTATTGTCGTGCTCCCCCTTAACATGCAGTAGTAGATTTCAAGTAATTTTTTATTTTTTTATTTTTAAGACTAGTTAATCATGACTTACAGCAGATATGCAGTAAACATTCATAACACATCATACATAGTAACCATCCATCGCATTAACCAAAAATATCTAAAAAATATGTACAAGACCAAATAAACATAACCAATTGTCTGTTAGTCCTACTCCTCAACAAAATGAGTCACACACAAACTTAAATCTCATTGACATGATTAACCTAACCACAGTAGCTTCCAACCGTTTTCTGTGGTTGATCAACCTCACCCATCACCATCTTCAATCTTCATCAAACAGTCCTCTCCCCCTGCGTGCTTGGCCAGGCATGTCTCCCCCTTTCTGTGAGCTTCTTCTCTCACCATCAGCAACAACATCACTCTCTCCCCCCTTTTTGTGAAGAAAACATGTTCTCGAAGTAGCTTTTGGCTCGTACAAGTTCCTGTATTTGCCTGTCAAGTTCTGCGATGTGCTTCTTTAGCCAATTTTTGGACATGGGGACAGTATCCTTGATGTTGTCTTGAATGTTGGCAACACTAGTGGAAACATCAGCGGTAACATTCTGTTGTAGGTCAGTGTCCCAGGTTTCTTCCTTCCAGGGTAAGTCTATTACCCTGTCTCTACTGTTAACTGCTGCTCTTTGAACATGATAGAGATCAAGGGCTTTACTTAGCTTCTCCCCCTTAGGGATTTTAAAGCCTTGGTTGAGCAGTACTTGGTAGATCAGTGTTAGGCAATTTCCACGTGCTCACACAAGTGTACGTATCGTTACAAGTAATATAGTCTTGTAAGACCGAGTTTATCTTCCACATAGACTGATTTCTAATTACCGAACATCTATTCTAGGTTATCTATTTGGCAAACGATAATTGATTTGAGTTTTTATCTAACTACTAGAATAATTGCAAGAAGTAAACTAAATTGTTGAGGTTTAATCAGTTATGAAGGAATTAGGGCTTCCAATATCCTCGACTATCCACTCTTTTCAATCCCTAATGCAACTAGAATGACTTCTTCTTCTACGTTAAGATAGTGGTTAACTAGACTTTCTTATATTCCGGTTAGGATATATAATCGCTCAACCCCAGTGCAGAATCCTTCTATATTTCTATGATAGGATTTACCACATAGCAGGATTAAGAACAATAATCTATAATGCTACACAAGTATAGGGATACTTTCGTCCGCGATTTTAACCTATGTCTATTCAATTACAGCATATCCAAATCTCTCCTCTCGGTTCTTGATTTGAAATCATATAGATTATGATATTTAATGGCCATTTAACTAGCAAACATTCATACCAATATTGAATAAATCTTAATCAAGTGAAGAAGAAATCAAACTAATGCATTAATTCATGAAATAGAGGTTCAAGCGATTCAATAGGAAAGCCCTAATAAAGTGTTTAGCTCCTAGACATAGTCACGCTAAGAACTAATACAAATATCAACATAAACTGAATTGAAAACTAAAGAAAGAAAAAGTACTTAGAACTAGGTCTCCAATGGTAGCCTCCAAATTGTCTTCAATTGTGTTCTGTGATAGAATGGAATCCCCCTTCAATAGAATAATACCTAGGGCTTAAGTATGCTGAAATTTCGTCCAACCTGGACCATTCTGCCCTTGGCCAATTTAACTTCGGAATTGGATTTTCCGCCTCGGCGCGCAGTCCTATGATGGCCGCGCGGCACCTAAACTTTGTGGCGATCGATCTTACGGCGCGGTCCTGCTGTTAGGCGCCACAACACTGCTTTGCCTTCGTCCGAATCTCCAATTTTTAACCTTTTTGCATCGGGACCCTCCTTTTATGCTCACTTTTCGCTCATTTTCGCCATTTTGCCTTTTTGAACCGCTGTGACTCAAAAGAAAGAAAAACGACCATAACACTACACTTATTTAAACGAAAATGGGGAAAATAATAACTAAAAATGACTCAAAAATGTATACCTAATACGCCTAATAAATACCCCCAAACTTAACCTTTGCTCGCCCTTGAGCAAAGATCAAAACAAAATCAAAGCAACAAAAACAAAAAGACTCAAAGAGTCAAATCACTCAGCTGCACAGGGTTACTTAGAACACATGAACGTCAGTTGAGATAATATGTAGGAACAAATGTAGCATGAATTTAGCAATCTAGAATTTCAAGTCAGATATTTCGCAAATTCATTTTAATCACAATCAATGGAAGCATGAATACCTAACCTATGCATGTCAATTTTATTTTCATTTTTCTCAAAGCTCCATGGGCCTATTTACTTGCTATTCTCCACTAATCATGGACGTACATACTAGAGATCTTCAGGACTTTTCAGGGTTATAATATAGGCTTAGGCAGGGGTAGATAGAATTAGACATTTAGGCTCAATTTACATATCATAAGCGTCTTTCTCATTCAACCATTTTATCCTTCTTTTTGGCTATCATTCCCTCTTTTCTTTTTGGTTGAGAGCATGAAATACATTCACATAGACACCCCAAACTTAAACTTTTCCATTTTTTTCATTGGAGTGTATAATTTTTTACTCTTTTTTTGTATTTCTTTTTCACTCTTTTCATCCCTATTTTCAATTACTGCTTATGGCACACAAGAGAATATGGGGTGTCAAAGAAATAACTTTTATTTTAGGCTCAAGGGGGCTGACTAGGGATACAATTTATTGTCAGGGTAGGTAATGAAGGATAAGAATGGTTAACAAAGAAATGTCTGAATTATCTCTCTAACATGTACATTCTAACTATTTCGCCTCAAATAACAAGCAAGCAGACTCATAGATGCTTTTCACAATTGACAACAACACACAAGCTAAGCACATAATACTCCAATTAATTAGACTTACATGAATCTTTGACATATCTAACTTAAGCACACAGATTTTTGCTTCTCATTCCATTATATTATCTCAATTAATTCATTAGGCGTTTCAAGTAAACACAACATGTATGATCATAATTTGTTTTTGACTCATATATGACACAAAAATCAATCAAAAGGACTCAAAAATAGGCATACACAAATAAAATAAAATAATAACTCCACCCAAACTTAAACGACACATTGTGCCAAATGTATAAGACTAAAAAATAAAAGGGATGACTTACAAACAATAGCGGTTCAAAATGGTGACGGTGACGGCGGATAGTGCATTGACACGGTATCTGTGGGAAGTGATTTTGTGATTTAGGGCTTTTTATTTTTCTGAAATCTCGCACCGGCTCCGCGGCCCTGCATTCCGGCGCTGCGGCACCTAAACTCCTGCGCCTTCTCAGGACATTCGGCTCCGCAGCCCTGCTGCTAGGCGCCGCTGCACCAATTTCGTGTATTCAGCGTTTCCCGTGCTTCATGTCCAATTCCCTCACCTGTCATCACAACACAACAAAAATACCAAAAGTGAGACTGTTCTATTTAAACTAAATTGCATAATTTAAACATTGGATTGCCTCCCAAGTAGCGCTGTTTCTAACGTCTTTTAGCCGGATGCAGGTTCCTCTTCACTGTGGCTTGAAACGGATAACAGAGTTGAGTTGTTCTATGTCATTCAATAAGTATGGTTTCAATCTCTGTCCATTCACTTTCAATGGAGCACCTTCTTTCCCCCTCACTTCGACTGCACCATAGGGGAACACTTTCTCCACAACGAATGGCCCTGACCATCTGGACTTTAACTTGCATGGGAACAATCTAAGCCTTGCGTTGAATAGGAGTACTTGTTGCCCAGGCTGTAGCTCTTTCAGGATCAAGTTCTTGTCGTGCCATGCCTTGGTCATTTCCATGTAGATTTTTGCATTTTCATAGGCATTGTTCCGAAATTCATTTAGCTCATTTAGTTGCAGTAGCCTATTTTGCCCTGCTACTTTGGCATCCATATTCAGCTTTATCATTGCCCAGTATGCCCTGTGTTCCAACTCCACCGGTAGATGACATGCCTTCCCATAGACCATCCTGTATGGTGACATCCCAATGAGAGTCTTGAAAGTTGTCCTATAGGCCCATAGTGCATCATCCAGCTTCGTAGACCAATTCTTTTTTGATCCATCTACTGTCTTTTCCAGTATGCTTTTCACTGCCCTGTTTGAAATTTCAGCCTGCCTATTGGCTTGCGGGTGGTTGATCGGTGTATTTTATATACACTTTTTGAGTCATTTTTAGTTAGTATTTTACTCATTTTGTTTATGTTTAGTATAATATTAGGGTCGTTTTCCTTTCTTTTGTGTCACAGCGGTCAGAAATGGAGAAATGACAAAAAGGAGATGAAATGAGCATAAATGAGATGGAATTGCAAACTAAAAGGGCCAAGAAATGAAGCCTAAGAAGTACCGGGAAGTATAGAAGAAATCAGACGAAGACCAGACGAAAAAAGGACGAAGAAACGAAAAATCCGGAAGAATGTCGTCACCGGCGCCGCGGCGCCTGGCAGCAGCGCCACGGTGCCCCAGAATGTTCGAACGCCTCGATGTTCAGCGCGTGGCGCCGATTTGCGCCACGGCGCCGACGCGGGATTTCTGAGTTTTGGGCCGAATTTTTCACGTTTTTAGGGTGCTAAAGGGATAACTTTTCCTACCTACATATTCCTTAACCATTTACCTAAAGGATTCCATAACTTTTCCTTAACCCTTTACCTAAAGGATTCCATAACTTTTTCTACCTACATAATCCCTAACCCTTTACCTAAAGGATTCTTGGGCTATAAATAGTCTCTACATCATTAGAAGAATTCATTCCATTCTCCATCCACCATTCCATTCCATTCTACATCCATCATTCCATTCGATTCCATCCATCTTATAAATATTCCACAACACAATCCTTGGATGCTAGAAGGCTTGAAGACTTGTTCTTGAGTATTTTTCTTTTCTTTCTTTTGCTTTGTTTATTTCAGTTCATGTATGGAAATTATATTAGTTCTTAGCATGACTATGACTAGGAGCTAATTACTTTATTAGGGATTTCCTTGTGATTCACTTGAAACTCTATTCATGAATTAATATATTAGTTTGGTTTCTTCTTCACTTATTTAAGATTTATTCAATAGTTGTTTTGATTGCTTGATAATTAACTGATCACTAGTTATCATCACTTATATGAGTTCTAATCGAAATCCGAAAGGGGAGATTGTGAATATGCTATAGTTGAATAAACATAGGTTTAAATCGTGAACGAAAGTACCCCGATACTTGTGTAGCTTAATATGTTATTGCTCTTAATCCTCTTTTGTAGTCAATCTTGTCATCGAAAGATAGAAGGGTTCTCCATTGGGGTTGAGTGTTTATATTACCTTAACAGGAGTATAAAACGGTCTAGTTAACTTGCTATCTTAACGTAGAAGAAGAAATTAGTCTAATTGTATTAAGGATTGAATATAGTGGATAGTTGATGATCTTGGAAACCCTAATTCTCCATCATAACTGATTTAAATCAAAGTATTTTCATAATTAGTTTATTTCCTGCATTATTAGTTTAGAATTCCAACTCAATTAACGTTAACCAAATAGAAACTAAAGCATAGATAATCGGTACTTGAAAACCAGTTCCTGAGGACGATATTCGGTCTTACCTAGACTATATTACTTGTAACGATACGTGCACTTGCGTTAAGCGTGTGTATAAATCGCACATCAAGTTTTTGGCGCCGTTGCCGGGGATTGACGTACTTTCAATATCGATTTATCTATTCTTATTTCTAATTTGGTTGCTCCAAGAACAAGTTAGAAACTTGTTCTGCGAGCATCTTTTTATCACCTTTTGTTGTTTTTCTTATTTTGCAGGTTAAATTCGAGAAAAAAAAATGAAAAAAACAGGCATATGGACTACTACTTCTATCAGGGGCACCAAATTCATCAACAACAGCTTAAGCCACAGATTCTAGAGGAAGATCTAGATGAGTTGCAGGCAGGCATACTCAGGCTCACCAAGTGCCAGACTCAGTTCATGGATGAGACAAGAGTGTCCCTCAGAAATTTGGAGACACAAATAGGGCAACTAATGGATAGGATGAGCAATACACTTCAAGAAAGTCTGCCTAGAGACACCGTTGTGGGAAGTGATAAGCAAATTGAGGAACTTGAACCACACCCAGCTGTTGAGGAATCTGGCGAGATAGTTGGTGTAGAGAAGGAAAAGATTACTGAGATCCAATTATTCACCTTGTTGGATTCTTTTGAAATTCTTTTTCCTGTACCTATTGCAAAAGAAATACCACCAGCGGTCACTGTTGATCCCCAAATAGGAAGTCCATACCATCAAGGGCACCCCCTAGAGTTGAGAGATGTAGGGAGATTCACTGATCCCTACATTATAGAGAGCCTAAAAGACAAGCATGTCTTGTGGAATTGGGGGATAATCTTAGATCTGAGGCCCTTGTTCGACAAATGTGTTGTAGGAAAAGTGAGACCTGCAACAATAACTGTGCGGATTGCAAGCAGTTCGCAGAAGGAGCAGCCGGGCACTAGTAAAGGTTAACTGCGTCCGACTAAAAGACGTTAAAGACAACGCTTGTTGGGAGGCAACCCAATGTTTTAAATTATGTTAGTTTGATTTTTGTCTTTAGTTTGTTTTTTTTGTCTTGAACAGTCTCACGGTCTTGGGTTCTTGTTTTGTATTGTTGGATGACAAGTGGACTGAAAGCTAAATCTGAGGAAAAATGAGCAAAAACGCTGAAAAAAAGGAAAAGTCGTCGTCAGCGCCGCGGCGCCCAGAATCAGCGTCGTGGCGCCGGAACTTTAGATAGCCACAGTACTTAGGGCGCCACAGCGCCGAATCTCAGGACCGTGGCGCCGAAGGTTCAGAAACCCAAATTCCGTGCAAATTCCAGAATTTTTCCTCTCAGACCTCCATTATGACCGCTGTGTTGTGTCAGTAAGTTGTCCCTATTTTTAGTCTTCACACATTGGGAACAATGTGTCGATTAAGTTTGGGGGAGTGTCTTATATTTTGTTTTATTGTCTTGTTTTTTAGTTTTTTTTTATTTGCCTTTGTGTTGTTTTTATGTGTTTTTGAGTCATAATTTTTTTTTGGATCATCCATGTTGTAGTTGCTAAAGATATTGAGTGGATAAAGTGGAATAATGTAATGGAATTAAAAGCGACAATCTGTGTGCTTAAGTTGGATATGCCAATAATTCCTGACATCTAATTATTTGGAATATTTGTGTTTCGCTTATGTGTGTCAATTATGGAAAGAATGGTTGAAAAATGTCTAAAAAATCTGTTTGCTTGTTATTTGAGGCGAAATAGTTAAGACGTACATTTTTAGGGAGATGATTCAGACTTTTTTTTATAGCCCTTCTGACCATTCATTACCTACCCTGACATAAAATGTATCACTAGTCAGCCTCTTTGAGCCTAAAATAAATATCTTTCTTTGACACCCTATGATTCCTTTGTTGTGCCATAAGTAATAATGGAAAAGTATTGGGATGAAAAACGTGAAAAAGAGACAAAAAGAGTGAACAAATTTGATGCACCTGATGAAAAATATGCAAAGTTTAAGTTTGGGGGTGCCATTATTTATAATACATATCATTCTCTCAAAAGAAAAAAGGAGCAAGTGGAGTACTAAACTAAAAGGAAATCAAAAGAAGGAAAAAGAGTTTGAATGAAAAGTGCTTATGGTGCGTGGTGAGCCTAAATGTCTATTTTTACCTACCCATGCCTAAGCCTACCTTACAACCCTTGAAAGTCCTGATGATATTTAATATGTATGTCTATGATTAGTGGAGAATAGCAAGTAAACAGGTCTATAGCATTTGGAAAAGATGGAATGAAATTGACATGCATAGGTTAGGTGTTTGTATTTCCATTGAACATGATCTAAGTGAATTTGCGAAATATCTAACTTGAAATTCTAGATTGCTGATTATTCATGCTATATATGTTCTAACATATTATCTCATCTTTCATCCATGATTTTGAAGAAGCAATATTATAACTACTTGATCCATCTCTTTGAGTCTTTGATCGCTTTGTTTTATTTTTGTTTTGTGCTTTACTCGAGGACGAGCAAAGTTTATGTTTGGGGGTATTTGATCGGTGTATTTTATATATACTTTTTGAGTCATTTTTAATTAGTATTTTACTCATTTTGTTTATGTTTAGTATAGTATTAGGGTCGTTTTCCTTTCTTTTGTGTCACAGTGGTCAGAAATGGAGAAATGACAAAAAGGAGATGAAATGAGCATAAATGAGATGGAATTGCAAACTAAAAGGGCCAAGAAATGAAGCCTAAGAAGTACCGGGAAGTATAGAAGAAATCAGACAAAGACCGGACGAAAAAAGGACGAAGAAACAAAAAATTCGGAAGAATGTCGTCACCGGCGCCGCCCCCTGAATGTTCTGAAACGCCTCTGATTTTCAGGCGCCGTGGCGCCAGTTTGCATGGCCACGGCGCCGACGCGGGATTTCTGAGTTTTGGGCCGAATTTGTCACGTTTTCAGGGTGCAAAAGGAATAACTTTTCCTACCTACATATTCCTTAACCCTTTACCTAAAGGATTCCATAACTTTTTCTTAACCCTTTACCTAAAGGATTCCATAACTTTTTCTACCTACATAATCCCTAACCCTTTACCTAAAGGATTCTTAGGCTATAAATAGTCTCTACATCATTAGAAGAATTCATTCCATTCTCCATCCATCATTCCATTCGATTCCATCCATCTTATAAATATTCCACAACAGAATCCTTGGATGCTAGAAGGCTTGGAGACTTGTTCTTGAGTATTTTTCTTTTCTTTCTTTTGCTTTGTTTATTTCAGTTCATGTATGGAGATTATATTAGTTCTTAGCATGACTATGACTAGGAGCTAATTACTTTATTAGGGATTTCCTTATGATTCACTTGAAACTCTATTCATGAATTAATATTTTAATTTGGTTTCTTCTTCACTTATTTAAGATTTATTCAATAGTTGTTTTGATTGCTTGATAATTAACAGATCACTAGTTATCATCACTTATATGAGTTCTAATCGAAATCCGAAAGGGGAGATTGTGAATATGCTATAGTTGAATAAACATAGGTTTAAATCGTGGACGAAAGTACCCCGATACTTGTGTAGCTTAATATGTTATTGCTCTTAATCCTCTTTTGTAGTCAATCTTGTCATCGAAAGATAGAAGGGTTCTCCATTGGGGTTGAGTGTTTATAGTACCTTAACAGGAGTATAAAACGGTCTAGTTAACTTGCTATCTTAACGTAGAAGAAGAAATTAGTCTATTTGTATTAAGGATTGAATATAGTGGATAGTTGATGATCTTGGAAACCCTAATTCTCCATCATAACTGATTTAAATCAAAGTATTTTCATAATTAGTTTATTTCCTGCATTATTAGTTTAGAATTCCAACTCAATTAACGTTAACCAAATAGAAACTAAAGCATAGATAATCGGTACTTGAAAACCAGTTCCTGAGGACGATATTCGGTCTTACCTAGACTATATTACTTGTAATGATACGTGCACTTGCGTTAAGCGTGTGTATAAATCGCACATCAAGTTTTTGGCGCCGTTGCCGGGGATTGACGTACTTTCAATATCGATTTATCTATTCTTATTTCTAATTTGGTTGCTCCAAGAACAAGTTAGAAACTTGTTCTGCGAGCATCTTTTTATCACCTTTTGTTGTTTTTCTTATTTTGCAGGTTAAATTCGAGAAAAAAAAAATGAGAAAAACAGGCATATGGACTACTACTTCTATCAGGGGCACCAAATTCATCAACAACAGCTTAAGCCACAGATTCTAGAGAAAGATCTAGATGAGTTGCAGGCAGGCATACTCAGGCTCACCAAGTGCCAGACTCAGTTCATGGATGAGACAAGAGTGTCCCTCAGAAATTTGGAGACACAAATAGGGCAACTAATGGATAGGATGAGCAATACACTTCAAGAAAGTCTGCCTAGAGACACCGTTGTGGGAAGTGATAAGCAAATTGAGGAACTTGAACCACGCACCGTTGAGGAATCTGGCGAGATAGTTGGTGTAGAGAAGGAAATGATTACTGAGATCCAATTATTCACCTTGTTGGATTCTTTTGAAATTCTTTTTCCTGTACCTATTGCGAAAGAAATACCACCAGTGGTCACTGTTGATCCCCAAATAGGAAGTCCATACCATCAAGGACACCCCCTAGAGTTGAGAGATGTAGGGAGATTCACTGATCCCTACATTATAGAGAGCCTAAAAGACAAGCATGTCTTGTGGAATTGGGGGATAATCTTAGATCTGAGGCCCTTGTTCGACAAATGTGTTGTAGGAAAAGTGAGACCTGCAACAATAACTGTGCGGATTATGGCGATTCGCGAAGGAAGCGTAGGGCACTAGTAAAGGTTAACTGCGTCCTACTAAAAGACGTTAAAGACAACGCTTGTTTGTAGGCAACCCAATTTTATTAATAATCTTAGTTTGATTTTTGTCTTTAGTTTGTTTTTTTTGTCTTGAAAAGTCTAACGGTCTTGTGTTCTTGTTTTGTATTGTTGGATGACAATTGGACTGAAAGCTAAATCTGAGGAAAAATTAGCAAAAACGAAAAAAAGGAAAAGTCGTAAATCGTATGCGCCTGTAATCAGCGTCGTGGCGCCGGAACTTTAGATAGCCACAGTACTTAGGGCGCCACAGCGCCGAATCTCAGGGCCGTGGCGCCGAAGGTTCAGAAACCCAAATTCCGTGCAAATTCCAGAATTTTTCCTCTCAGACCTCCATTATGACCGCTGTGTTGTGTCAGTAAGTTGTCCCTATTTTTAGTCTTCACACATTGGGATCAATGTGTCGATTAAGTTTGGGGGAGTGTCTTATATTTTGTTTTATTGTCTTGTTTTTTAGTTTTTTTTTATTTGCCTTTGTGTTGTTTTTATGTGTTTTTGAGTCATAATTTTTTTTTGGATCATCCATGTTGTAGTTGCTAAAGATATTGAGTGGATAAAGTGGAATAATGTAATGGAATTAAAAGCGACAATCTGTGTGCTTAAGTTGGATATGCCAATAATTCTGACATCTAATTATTTGGAATATTTGTGTTTTAAACATGTGTGTCAATTATGGAAAGAATGGTTGAAAAATGTCTAAAAAATCTGTTTGCTTGTTATTTGAGGCGAAATAGTTAAGACGTACATTTTTAGGGAGATGATTCAGACTTTTTTTTATAGCCCTTCTGACCATTCATTACCTACCCTGACATAAAATGTATCACTAGTCAGCCTCTTTGAGCCTAAAATAAATATCTTTCTTTGACACCCTATGATTCCTTTGTTGTGCCATAAGTAATAATGGAAAAGTATTGGGATGAAAAACGTGAAAAAGAGACAAAAAGAGAGTGAACAAATTTGATGCACCACAATGAAAAATATGCAAAAGTTTAAGTTTGGGGGTGCCTGTTATTTATAATACATATCATTCTCTCAAAAGAAAAAAAAGGGAGCAAGTGGGTACGAAACTAAAAAGGAAATCAAAAAGAAGGAAAAAGAGTTTGAATGAAAAGTGCTTATGGTACGTAATTGAGCCTAAATGTCTATTTTTACCTACCCATGCCTAAGCCTACCTTACAACCCTTGAAAGTCCTGATGATATTTAATATGTATGTCTATGATTAGTGGAGAATAGCAAGTAAACAGGTCTATAGCATTTGGAAAAGATGGAATGAAATTGACATGCATAGGTTAGGTGTTTGTATTTCCATTGAACATGATCTAAGTGAATTTGCGAAATATCTAACTTGAAATTCTAGATTGCTGATTATTCATGCTATATATGTTCTAACATATTATCTCATCTTTCATCCATGATTTTGAAGAAGCAATATTATAACTACTTGATCCATCTCTTTGAGTCTTTGATCGCTTTGTTTTATTTTTGTTTTGTGCTTTACTCGAGGACGAGCAAAGTTTATGTTTGGGGGTATTTGATCGGTGTATTTTATATATACTTTTTGAGTCATTTTTAGTTAGTATTTTACTCATTTTGTTTATGTTTAGTATAGTATTAGGGTCGTTTTCCTTTCTTTTGTGTCACAGTGGTCAGAAATGGAGAAATGACAAAAAGGAGATGAAATGAGCATAAATGAGATGGAATTGCAAACTAAAAGGGCCAAGAAATGAAGCCTAAGAAGTACCGGGAAGTATAGAAGAAATCAGACAAAGACCGGAAGAAAAAAGGACGAAGAAACAAAAAATTCGGAAGAATGTCGTCCCACCGCCACGCAGATGTTACGAAACGCCTCTGATTTTCAGGTGCCGTGGCGCCAGTTTGCATGGCCACGGCGCCGACGCGGGATTTCTGAGTTTTGGGCCGAATTTGTCACGTTTTCAGGGTGCAAAAGGAATAACTTTTCCTACCTACATATTCCTTAACCCTTTACCTAAAGGATTCCATAACTTTTTCTTAACCCTTTACCTAAAGGATTCCATAACATTTTCTACCTACATAATCCCTAACCCTTTACCTAAAGGATTCTTGGGCTATAAATAGTCTCTACATCATTAGAAGAATTCATTCCATTCTCCATCCATCATTCCATTCGATTCCATCCATCTTATAAATATTCCACAACAGAATCCTTGGATGCTAGAAGGCTTGGAGACTTGTTCTTGAGTATTTTTCTTTTCTTTCTTTTGCTTTGTTTATTTCAGTTCATGTATGGAGATTATATTAGTTCTTAGCATGACTATGACTAGGAGCTAATTACTTTATTAGGGATTTCCTTGTGATTCACTAGAAACTCTATTCATGAATTAATATATTAATTTGGTTTCTTTTTCACTTATTTAAGATTTATTCAATAGTTGTTCTGATTGCTTGATAATTAACTGATCACTAGTTATCATCACTTATATGAGTTCTAATCGAAATCCGAAAGGGGAGATTGTGAATATGCTATAGTTGAATAAACATAGGTTTAAATCGTGGACGAAAGTACCCCGATACTTGTGTAGCTTAATATGTTATTGCTCTTAATCCTCTTTTGTAGTCAATCTTGTCATCGAAAGATAGAAGGGTTCTCCATTGGGGTTGAGTGTTTATATTACCTTAACAGGAGTATAAAACGGTCTAGTTAACTTGCTATCTTAACGTAGAAGAAGAAGTTAGTCTAATTGTATTAAGGATTGAATATAGTGGATAGTTGATGATCTTGGAAGCCCTAATTTTCCATCATAACTGATTTTAAATCAAAGTATTTCATAATTAGTTTATTTCCTGCATTATTAGTTTAGAATTCCAACTCAATTAACGTTAACCAAATAGAAACTAAAGCATAGATAATCGGTACTTGAAAACCAGTCCCTGAGGACGATATTCGGTCTTACCCAGACTATATTACTTGTACGATACGTGCACTTGCATTTGTGTGTGCATAAATCACACATCAAGTTTTTGGCGTCGTTGCCGGGGATTGACGTACTTTCAATATCGATTTATCTATTCTTATTTCTAATTTGGTTGCTCCAAGAAACTTGTTCTGCGAGCATCTTTTTATCACCTTTTGTTGTTTTTCTTATTTTGCAGGTTAAATTCGAGAAAAAAAATGAAAAAAACAGGCATATGGACTACTACTTCTATCAGGGGCACCAAATTCATCAACAACAGCTTAAGCCACAGATTCTAGAGGAAGATCTAGATGAGTTGCAGGCAGGCATACTCAGGCTCACCAAGTGCCAGACTCAGTTCATGGATGAGACAAGAGTGTCCCTCAGAAATTTGGAGACACAAATAGGGCAACTAAAGGATAGGATGAGCAATACACTTCAAGAAAGTCTGCCTAGAGACACCGTTGTGGGAAGTGATAATCAAATTGAGGAACTTGAACCACACCCAGCTGTTGAGGAATCTGGCGAGATAGTTGGTGTAGAGAAGGAAAAGATTACTGAGATCCAATTATTCACCTTGTTGGATTCTTTGGAAATTCTTTTTCCTGTACCTATTGCAAAAGAAATACCACCAGCGGTCACTGTTGATCCCCAAATAGGAAGTCCATACCATCAAGGCACCCCTGAGTTGAGAGATGTAGGAGATTCACCGATCCTACATTATAGAGCCTAAAAGACAAGCATGTCTTGTGGAATTGGGGGATAATCCTAGATCTGAGACCCTTGTTTAACAAATGTGTTGTAGGAAAAGTGAGACCTGCAACAATAACTGTGCGGATTGCAAGCAGTTCGCAGAAGGAGCAGCCGGGCACTAGTAAAGGTTAACTGCGTCCGACTAAAAGACGTTAAAGACAACGCTTGTTGGGAGGCAACCCAATGTTTTTAATTATGTTAGTTTGATTTTTGTCTTTAGTTTGTTTTTTTTGTCTTGAACAGTCTCACGGTCTTGGGTTCTTGTTTTGTATTGTTGGATGACAGGTGGACTGAAAGCTAAATCTGAGGAAAAATGAGCAAAAATGCTGAAAAAAAGGAAAAGTCGTCGTCAGCGCCGCGGCGCCCAGAATCAGCGTCGTGGCGCCGGAACTTTAGATAGCCACAGTACTTAGGGCGCCACAGCGCCGAATCTCAGGGCCGTGGCGCCGAAGGTTCAGAAACCCAAATTCCGTGCAAATTCCAGAATTTTTCCTCTCAGACCTCCATTATGACCGCTGTGTTGTGTCAGTAAGTTGTCCCTATTTTTAGTCTTCACACATTGGGAACAATGTGTCGATTAAGTTTGGGGGAGTGTCTTATATTTTGTTTTATTGTCTTGTTTTTTAGTTTTTTTTTATTTGCCTTTGTGTTGTTTTTATGTGTTTTTGAGTCATAATTTTTTTTTGGATCATCCATGTTGTAGTTGCTAAAGATATTGAGTGGATAAAGTGGAATAATGTAATGGAATTAAAAGCGACAATCTGTGTGCTTAAGTTGGATATGCCAATAATTCCTGACATCTAATTATTTGGAATATTTGTGTTTCGCTTATGTGTGTCAATTATGGAAAGAATGGTTGAAAAATGTCTAAAAAATCTGTTTGCTTGTTATTTGAGGCGAAATAGTTAAGACGTACATTTTTAGGGAGATGATTCAGACTTTTTTTATAGCCCTTCTGACCATTCATTACCTACCCTGACATAAAATGTATCACTAGTCAGCCTCTTTGAGCCTAAAATAAATATCTTTCTTTGACACCCTATGATTCCTTTGTTGTGCCATAAGTAATAATGGAAAAGTATTGGGATGAAAAACGTGAAAAAGAGACAAAAAGAGAGTGAACAAATTTGATGCACCACAATGAAAAATATGCAAAAGTTTAAGTTTGGGGGTGCCTGTTATTTATAATACATATCATTCTCTCAAAAGAAAAAAAAGGGAGCAAGTGGGTACGAAACTAAAAAGGAAATCAAAAAGAAGGAAAAAGAGTTTGAATGAAAAGTGCTTATGGTACGTAATTGAGCCTAAATGTCTATTTTTACCTACCCATGCCTAAGCCTACCTTACAACCCTTGAAAGTCCTGATGATATTTAATATGTATGTCTATGATTAGTGGAGAATAGCAAGTAAACAGGTCTATAGCATTTGGGAAAGATGGAATGAAATTGACATGCATAGGTTAGGTGTTTGTATTTCCATTGAACATGATCTAAGTGAATTTGCGAAATATCTAACTTGAAATTCTAGATTGCTGATTATTCATGCTATATATGTTCTAACATATTATCTCATCTTTCATCCATGATTTTGAAGAAGCAATATTATAACTACTTGATCCATCTCTTTGAGTCTTTGATCGCTTTGTTTTATTTTTGTTTTGTGCTTTACTCGAGCAAAGTTTATGTTTGGGGGTATTTGATCGGTGTATTTTATATATACTTTTTGAGTCATTTTTAGTTAGTATTTTACTCATTTTGTTTATGTTTAGTATAGTATTAGGGTCGTTTTCCTTTCTTTTGTGTCACAGTGGTCAGAAATGGAGAAATGACAAAAAGGAGATGAAATGAGCATAAATGAGATGGAATTGCAAACTAAAAGGGCCAAGAAATGAAGCCTAAAAATGCAGGAAGTATAGAAGAAATCAGACAAAGACCGGACGAAAAAAGGACGAAGAAACAAAAAATTCGGAAGAATGTCGTCACCGCGCCGCCACAGATGTTCTCAAACGCCTCGATTTTGGCGCCGTGGCTGATTTACATAACCACAGCGCCCGGCGGGATTTCTGAGTTTTGGGCCGAATTTGTCACGTTTTCAGGGTGCAAAAGGAATAACTTTTCCTACCTACATATTCCTTAACCCTTTACCTAAAGGATTCCATAACTTTTCCTTAACCCTTTACCTAAAGGATTCCATAACTTTTTCTTAACCCTTTACCTAAAGGATTCCATAACTTTTTCTACCTACATAATCCCTAACCCTTTACCTAAAGGATTCTTGGGCTATAAATAGTCTCTACATCATTAGAAGAATTCATTCCATTCTCCATCCATCATTCCATTCGATTCCATCCATCTTATAAATATTCCACAACAGAATCCTTGGATGCTAGAAGGCTTGGAGACTTGTTCTTGAGTATTTTTCTTTTCTTTCTTTTGCTTTGTTTATTTCAGTTCATGTATGGAGATTATATTAGTTCTTAGCATGACTATGACTAGGAGCTAATTACTTTATTAGGGATTTCCTTGTGATTCACTTGAAACTCTATTCATGAATTAATATATTAATTTGGTTTCTTCTTCACTTATTTAAGATTTATTCAATAGTTGTTTTGATTGCTTGATAATTAACTGATCACTAGTTATCATCACTTATATGAGTTCTAATCGAAATCCGAAAGGGGAGATTGTGAATATGCTATAGTTGAATAAACACAGGTTTAAATCGTGGACGAAAGTACCCCGATACTTGTGTAGCTTAATATGTTATTGCTCTTAATCCTCTTTTGTAGTCAATCTTGTCATCGAAAGATAGAAGGGTTCTCCATTGGGATTGAGTGTTTATATTACCTTAACAGGAGTATAAAACGGTCTAGTTAACTTGCTATCTTAACGTAGAAGAAGAAATTAGTCTAATTGTATTAAGGATTGAATATAGTGGATAGTTGATGATCTTGGAAACCCTAATTCTCCATCATAACTGATTTAAATCAAAGTATTTTCATAATTAGTTTATTTCCTGCATTATTAGTTTAGAATTCCAACTCAATTAACGTTAACCAAATAGAAACTAAAGCATAGATAATCGGTACTTGAAAACCAGTTCCTGAGGACGATATTCGGTCTTACCTAGACTATATTACTTGTAACGATACGTGCACTTGCGTTAAGCGTGTGTATAAATCGCACATCAAGTTTTTGGCGCCGTTGCCGGGGATTGACGTACTTTCAATATCGATTTATCTATTCTTATTTCTAATTTGGTTGCTCCAAACAAGAAACTTGTTCTGCGGCATCTTTTATCACTTTTGTTGTTTTCTTATTTTGCGAGTTAAATTCGAGAAAAAATGAAAAACAGGCATATGGACTACTACTTCTATCAGGGGCACCAAATTCATCAACAACAGCTTAAGCCACATATTCTAGAGGAAGATCTAGATGAGTTGCAGGCAGGCATACTCAGGCTCACCAAGTGCCAGACTCAGTTCATGGATGAGACAAGAGTGTCCCTCAGAAATTTGGAGACACAAATAGGGCAACTAAAGGATAGGATGAGCAATACACTTCAAGAAAGTCTGCCTAGAGACACCGTTGTGGGAAGTGATAATCAAATTGAGGAACTTGAACCACGCTGGTGTTGAGAATCGGCGAGATAGTTGGTGTAGAGAAGGAAAAGATTGCGAGATCCAATTATTCACCTTGTTGGATTCTTTGGAAATTCTTTTTCCTGTACCTATTGCAAAAGAAATACCACCAGCGGTCACTGTTGATCCCCAAATAGGAAGTCCATACCATCAAGGGCACCCCCTAGAGTTGAGAGATGTAGGGAGATTCACTGATCCCTACATTATAGAGCCTAAAAGACAAGCATGTCTTGTGGAATTGGGGGATAATCTTAGATCTGAGGCCCTTGTTCGACAAATGTGTTGTAGGAAAAGTGAGACCTGCAACAATAACTGTGCGGATTGCAATCAGTTCGCAGAAGGAGCAGCCGGGCACTAGTAAAGGTTAACTGCGTCCGACTAAAAGACGTTAAAGACAACGCTTGTTGGGAGGCAACCCAATGTTTTTAATTATGTTAGTTTGATTTTTGTCTTTAGTTTGTTTTTGTCTTGAAACAGTCTCGGTCTTGGGTTCTTGTTTTGTATTGTTGGATGTGGTGGGTGAAAGCTAAATCTGAGGAAAAATGAGCAAAAACGTTGAAAAAAAGGAAAAGTCGTCGTCAGCGCCGCGGCGCCCAAAATCAGCGTCGTGGCGCCGGAACTTTAGATAGCCACAAGCCTTAGAGCGCCACACGCGAATCTCGAAGTAGTGGCGCGAAGGTTCGAACCCAAATTCGTGCAAATTCGAATTTTCCTCTCAGACCTCCATTATGACCGCTGTGTTGTGTCAGTAAGTTGTCCCTATTTTTAGTCTTCACACATTGGGAACAATGTGTCGATTAAGTTTGGGGGAGTGTCTTATATTTTGTTTTATTGTCTTGTTTTTTAGTTTTTTTTTATTTGCCTTTGTGTTGTTTTTATGTGTTTTTGAGTCATAATTTTTTTTTGGATCATCCATGTTGTAGTTGCTAAAGATATTGAGTGGATAAAGTGGAATAATGTAATGGAATTAAAAGCGACAATCTGTGTGCTTAAGTTGGATATGCCAAAAATTCCTGACATCTAATTATTTGGAATATTTGTGTTTCGCTTATGTGTGTCAATTATGGAAAGAATGGTTGAAAAATGTCTAAAAAATCTGTTTGCTTGTTATTTGAGGCGAAATAGTTAAGACGTACAGTTTTAGGGAGATGATTCAGACTTTTTTTTATAGCCCTTCTGACCATTCATTACCTACATATTCCTTAACCCTTTACCTAAAGGATTCCATAACTTTTCCTTAACCCTTTACCTAAAGGATTCCATAACTTTTTCTTAACCCTTTACCTAAAGGATTCCATAACTTTTTCTACCTACATAATCCCTAACCCTTTACCTAAAGGATTCTTAGGCTATAAATAGTCTCTACATCATTAGAAGAATTCATTCCATTCTCCATCCATCATTCCATTCGATTCCATCCATCTTATAAATATTCCACAACAGAATCCTTGGATGCTAGAAGGCTTGGAGACTTGTTCTTGAGTATTTTTCTTTTCTTTCTTTTGCTTTGTTTATTTCAGTTCATGTATGGAGATTATATTAGTTCTTAGCATGACTATGACTAGGAGCTAATTACTTTATTAGGGATTTCCTTGTGATTCACTTGAAACTCTATTCATGAATTAATATATTAATTTGGTTTCTTCTTCACTTATTTAAGATTTATTCAATAGTTGTTTTGATTGCTTGATAATTAACTGATCACTAGTTATCATCACTTATATGAGTTCTAATCGAAATCCGAAAGGGGAGATTGTGAATATGCTATAGTTGAATAAACATAGGTTTAAATCGTGGACGAAAGTACCCCGATACTTGTGTAGCTTAATAGGTTATTGCTCTTAATCCTCCTTTGTAGTCAATCTTGTCATCGAAAGATAGAAGGGTTCTCCATTGGGGTTGAGTGTTTATATTACCTTAACATGAGTATAAAACGGTCTAGTTAATCTGCTATCTTAACGTAGAAGAAGAAGTTAGTCTAATTGTATTAAGGATTGAATATAGTGGATAGTTGATGATCTTGGAAGCCCTAATTTTCCATCATAACTGATTTAAATCAAAGTATTTTCATAATTAGTTTATTTCCTGCATTATTAGTTTAGAATTCCAACTCAATTAACGTTAACCAAATAGAAACTAAAGCATAGATAATCGGTACTTGAAAACCAGTTCCTGAGGACGATATTCGGTCTTACCTAGACTATATTACTTGTAACGATACGTGCACTTGCGTTAAGCGTGTGTATAAATCGCACATCAAGTTTTTGGCGCCGTTGCCGGGGATTGACGTACTTTCAATATCGATTTATCTATTCTTATTTCTAATTTGGTTGCTCCAAGAAACTTGTTCTGCGAGCATCTTTTTATCACCTTTTGTTGTTTTTCTTATTTTGCAGGTTAAATTCGAGAAAAAAAATGAAAAAAACAGGCATATGGACTACTACTTCTATCAGGGGCACCAAATTCATCAACAACAGCTTAAGCCACAGATTCTAGAGGAAGATCTAGATGAGTTGCACGCATGCATACTCAGGCTCACTGTTATACCCCGTAGTTCCAGGGTATATAGGTGAGGATGTACGTGCGAGATTACGACAGAAATTTTGGAAAGAAAGAAAGATGTGATTTTTCGACGGAAAAGTTTCCGGTTTTGTGAAGAAAAGGTTCGTTAATGGGGTGGATTCCCAGTTTGGTATTCGGACTTCTTAGAATATTTGAGAATTATGGAATTTTATTTTAGGAAATGGTCACGTGGGGCCACGGGTGAAATTCTGGTTTTGTGGGCCCGCTTAGTTTTTGAGATTTTGGCCATTATGGATATTTTCGAGATGAAATATTTTGGGCCAGTAGGAGGCGACACGTGTCACCCCCTAGGTGGCCACTTGGCCGAAATTAGCTGAGCAGTGGCGAAGACAGTGGCGAGTCTTGCTAGATATTTTGTGTGGACAAGTGGCTTGTGGGTCCCACCACACTTGTCCCCAATCTCAACCACACACTTGCCTTCATCCTATCCCTTGGTTGTCTATATATGCACTTAGTTGATGAAATCTTCCATACTTAGACATTTGAAGACTTGAAAAACCCTCTCTTCTCCCTTGACCTAGAGCTCTCGGTTTTGCCCCCATTTCTTGAGCAAAATTTGTCCAACAATTCTTAAACTCTCAAGTGTTCTTCCCTAAGGTGTTAGGAAGATTGTGTACCAAGAGTTGGAAAAGATTTCACACCCACAGCCTTGAAGGGATGCCTTGGCGAAAGTTGTCATCTTGAAACCCTAAGTGTTCTTCACTTTTTGGAGTTGAATCTTGAAGAGAAGTTGGTTAGGAGCTTCTATGGGTTGCTTGTAGCGGATTGGAGCGTAAAGATTTAGAGCTAAGACTTGCTTGGAGCGACTTTAAGAACTTGGATATTTTTGGGCTATTTGAGGTAGTGGAACTTAAACCTCTTTGTGAATTGGTTGTTATACATATATTATAAGTTTATTATGGATTATATAATATATGGAGTAAGTTTGGAAGAGTTGGATCTTGTTAACTTGTTAAAAGAAAGGATTGGCCGTTTGCCATTAAAATGGTAAGCGTATCTTACTTGCTAAGAAGCTAATAACAAAGTAACTATAACTTATATTAAGAATGGAAATATAAGTTGGATGACTAATGAGTAAATTGGATAAGTAAAAATGGACAAAGTTGGCCAAGGACCCCAACTTAAGGACTGTATTTACTTTGGACCGTATTTACTTTGGGTATTTACATTGGGTGTATTTACATTTACGTTAAGGAAGATTTTTCAATCGCGTTAGTTTGGGCGTGTGATCCCCTTTTTAATTATTGTATTGTTATGAAGGCGTGATAGTAAACAGCGTTACGGTTGGCGCGTAATCCCTTCTTTTACTTATTGTTGTTATGGGCGTGATAGTAAACGCGTTACCGTTTGGGCGTTTAATCACCTTCTTTATGTTGTTTAAGTATTACTTATATATATATATGTTATATATATTACGGTTATTCTGCCTTGGTAAAAGATGGAAAAGTGAGTATAAGCGGGAAGTCTTTAGAAATTTCCGTAGATTTTGAGGGCTTTTATTGGTATAAGTCTTCAATGATAAGAAAGGTTTGATAGAAGTACTATGACCCTTTTAGGAGTGGAGTACTACGTGTGGCGTGATCTACTTGGCTTAAGGAGTAGCCAGCGGGTTGAAGTACTTGGGCGTTTTGCTTATTGTCGATAAATCGTCGCGAGGTATGTGAACCTCTTCCTATCTTTTCTAGCATGATTGTTGTGAACTATGTAGTGCGGTGAGCGTACATGTGCTAAGTGATTTGGTTGGTTTAAAACATAGGGTGTTATAATAGCTTTATGGGAAGTTAGTTATAACGACCTTATGTAGTGAAAATGGTTTCTTGATGTTAGAAGTTAAGAGACTTGATCTTATAAGATAAGAGACTTAACTTATTTGTTTTAATGTGGATGTTTGTGTGAAACCTCATTCGTGAGTAATGAGTACTTGGTTTTAAAGGGATAATGTTTCTTGATTTGGGAATCGAATGTGTATCGACAGACCATTGCGGCGTTAATAAAGGAAAATGTATTGAATAATGATGTGTTGTATTAAAACCGGTAGAAACCTCCATGCATAGAAGCTAAGATGAGACAAAATGATATTACATTTTCTAGATCATGGGCTCTTTGTAATAAGATCGTTATAAACAAAGAATAAACTACTCACATATATGACATATGTTACTCAATTGTTTTAAAAGAGATTAAGACTATGAGTTATGAAACCTTTCTAAAATAAGTGACTTGAGCATTTGAAAATGAGAAGTTTGAGTAATTGAAACTAGGCAAGCGGAACTTAGGAAAAGAATGTTGTTACTTGATTTTAAAAAGGAATGTCGGTTGGTCATTATAATACTAAGGGAATAGGGTGACTTTTATAAAAGAAATGTATCTAATTTAAAAGAAATTAACGATGTAGTACTTTGGTGTTAAAAACGCGGAGTTTGGCATAAAATTAAAGTACTTTGTGTTGTGTGACACTTACCTATGCTTGTTGTTGTGAAACTTGCCTATGCTTGTTGTTGTGAAACTTGCCTATGCTTGTGATGATAGCCTTTGTTGTGCAAGTGTGGTATTTACGTATTCTGGCGTCTCGATAGAGGCGTCGACTTGTTGAGAACTTACTTGGGCGTCTTTGGCGGTGATGGAGAATTCCACGGGTATGTTTCCATTTTGATTCTTGTCTTGTTGTTGATGTCACATGGACATGTCTGCCGTCACCGATGTTAGGGGCATCGGACCGTGCGGCGGAGTTGATTACCGATATATTGTTATTGTGGTTACATGGACATGTCTACACCGGAGGTAAATTCGGGGCATGTGGCGTGCGGCGGGGTTGATCACCCAGTATATTATTGTTGATGTCACATGGGCGTGTCTGCAGAGGTAGAATTAGGGGCATGTGGCCGTGGGGCATTGGTATTATTGTTGCATCATGGACATGTCTGCCGTCTGAGTCGGGGCATGCGGCCGTGATGCGAACATGATTGATGTTGTGGGCGTAAGACCCATAGTTATATTTGAGTGACTTGAGCGTGAGTCCTGATCGACATGGCGCTTTTATGTTATGAGCGTAGTTTGGTTATCATACATGTCTCTGCTTTATATAGACTAGTATGATTTCATTCTGATATTTTCTGATTTCACATACTTGGTACTGTTATCTTGACCTCCTTGGTGGCGTATAAAAGGCGAGCCTCTCACCGGAAACGAGCGAACCGTGGCTCTCGTATGGCACATCACGAGAAGAGGCCGTTGGGCATGCCTCGGGGATCATAGCGACCGGTACACTTTGTAGGTCGCTGAGAAGGTTAATGCCTCGAGGCGCGGCGCGATTACAAAAGTGGTATCGAGCGATTAATCCTCGGAAAGTGTCTGGCGGGTGTCTAGTAGAGTCTTGATTATCGATGTGTTATGCACCACATCTATAATCGTGAGCTGCGAGACATTTAGGATTAGTTTCCATTCTTCTCATTCCGAGATCGTGCCTTAGAGGCATGTTGTAAGTTGGACCCTCAGCGTATCTCGTTTTTACGATTATGCCTCGCGCCAAGGCAACGAGCCACGAAGGGCAAGGCAGTAGGAACGCTAGTGAGATCTGAGAGAGCGCGAGCGAGCGATACACGAGGTTTTGAGGTTGTGCTTGACGTAGGACCCAGTGGCCAGTTCGCGCGCCAAGAGGCTGCTGAGACCGATACTGAGCCTCGGCCTCGATGCAGGCGAGAGAGATGGTTATAAGGAGATGGCGATTCTTTGGCAGTGGTGGCGAATATGAGATAAATTTGGATCACGATTCGATTCGATAGCACCGATGGTTCAAGCCCGAATAGTTTGAGGCTAGGCTCGAGACTTTTTGAGTTATGCCCGCCAGAGTTTTATGGGTGAGGCACGAGGATGATCGCGAGAGTTCATCCGGCGATTCTGAGATCGTCACGGGTGATCAAGGCTTGAGACCGAGTCTGTGACCTTTGGTTCGCATCGGTGCGTGATACGCGATCGATTGGTTTGATTCATAGGAGCTTTCGGGAGAGCATGCGCTCCAGGTATGGGATGAGTTTTGGGCGTTCTCACGCACTTCTTGCCTCCGCGGATGAGGAGGCAGCGGTAAGATTTTGATGCTTAGGCAGGCGGGCGTGCGGTTCGGGAGTACAATGTGGAGTTCGACTCATTGGCGTGCGTCGGCGTTATTAGCTAGTATGGAGGATCGAGTGCCCGATATGTTCTGAGGCTCGATGATTACATGTCGAGGCATGTTCGGAGTAGCTCTTGGTAGCATGGACATTGCCGCGTGCGAGCTCATCTGGCAGGATGTGAGGCACGGAGAGGTCGGACGGAATGACGAATCGGCGAAGAGGGCGAGAACAGCGGTCCTTTGGTGACTTTCGAGGCGGACCGCCTCGGCCAGACATACTAGTTTTGTACCTCGCCCGGTCGAGTGGTCCTCCGCGACCTTGAGTATTCGGGGCGGTCGGGCTCGAGGTTGAGTTTCGAGGAAGTAAGGGTGTTGGCGGATCGGTCACCCTACCTCGGTGTGGTCGATGTGGTAGACCGCGTTTCGGAAGTGTCGTGGTGCCAGGAGCTTGTTATTTTGCGGCGCGAGGGCCATTTGCAAGGAACTGTCCGACGAGGTAGCGGATGTTACGACTCGACCCTACCGGATCGATGGTGGTTCATCGCGCCTACGATTATGCGCCTGCAGTGGGCCTATGATTAGAGTGGGCGGTAGCTTCGTATATCCTTAACCCTCTGCAGAGTTTGGTTTTGCGATATGATGATCTTATTATTGTGTGCTATATGCGGATAGCGTTGTGTTGTTTGTAAGTTAGAAAACATGGTTAGTTGGAAGGATAAGTGTGGGGCATGGAAAGTGTGAACCTTAGAGTTTTATACGTAGAGACCTTAGGCGAGGCCGTCTTGAGTGGGTGATTTTACGGTTGGTCTTTGAGATGTACTTGGTATGCGGGAAATATTGTGGGATAATTACATGGGTAGTGTGAGATGGAAGTGGTAGCTTTCATGGCGTGAATTAGTAAGATTGTTCGGATCGGGAACAAGAGTTGGCGCGTTTAGGGGTCGGGTTGAGGGCCATTTGCGGGTCAACCCGCAGCCCATATTGAGGTGGGGTCGGTTCGAGGTGGTCGCCCGGTGGTAGGGTCACGAGGTGCTAGGCCCAGTTTAGGTAACCATCGTGCGAGTTCGTGGATGCGTTGACGGAATCGGATCGTGAAGGCGGGAATGGCCTTAGAGTAAATTGAAGCTAGTGGGGCGTTGTAAGATTAGAAATGATTCTCGTTGGCTTGGATTTGAGTTTGCGCATGTTATATTACGGCCATTGGTGGCGTGATCGGTTTGTAAGTATAGTAGTGAAGACTATCTGAAACACAAATGCGTTTGGAGACTTAGAATGAACATTCGGGACGAATGTTTCTAAGAGGAAGAATGTTATACCGTAGTTCGGGGTATATAGGTGAGGATGCGTGCGAGATTACGATGAAATTTTGGAAAGAAAGAAAGATGTGATTTTTAAATGGAAAAGTTTAGGTTTTGTGAAGAAAAAGGTTCGTTAATGGGAATTGGATTCCCATTTGGTATTCGGACTTCTTAGAATATTTGAGAATTATGGAATTTTATTTAGGAAATGGTCACGTGGGGCCCACGGGTGAAATTCTACGGTTTGTGGGGCCCGCTTAGTTTTTGAGATTTTGGCCATTATGGATATTTTCGGAGATGAAATATTTTGGGCCAGTAGGAGGCGACACGTGTCACCCCTAGGTGGCCCTTGGCGAAATTAGCTAGGCAAGTGGCGAGACAGTGGCGAGTCTTGCTAGATATTTTGTGTGGACAAGTGGCTTGTGGGTCCCACCCACACTTGTCCCCAATCTCAACCACACACTTGCCTTCATCCTATCCCTTGGTTGTCCTATATATGCACCCTTAGTTGATGAAATCTTCCACTTAGACATTTGAAGACTTGAAAAACCCTCCTTCTCCCTTGACCTAGAGCTCTCGGTTTTGCCCCATTTCTTGAGCAAAATTTGTCCAACAATTCTTAAACTCTCAAGTGTTCTTCCCTAAGGTGTTAGGAAGATTGTGTACCAAGAGTTGGAAAAGATTTCACACCACAGCCTTGAAGGGATGCCTTGGCGAAAGTTGTCATCTTGAAACCCTAAGTGTTCTTCACTTTTTGGAGTTGAATCTTGAAGAGAAGTTGGTTAGGAGCTTCATGGGTTGCTTGTAGCGGATTGGGCGTAAAGATTTGGAGCTAAGACTTGCTTGGGCGACTTTAAGAACTTGGATATTTTTGGGCTATTTGAGGTAGTGGAACTTAAACCTCTTTGTGAATTGGTTGTTATACATATATTATAAGTTTATTATGGATTATATAATATATGGAGTAAGTTTGGAAGAGTTGGATCTTGTTAACTTGTTAAAAGAAAGGATTGGCCGTTTGCCATTAAAATGGTAAAGCGTATCTTACTTGCTAAGAAGCTAATAACAAAGTAACTATAACTTATATTAAGAATGGAAATATAAGTTGGATGACTAATGAGTAAATTGGATAAGTAAAAATGGACAAAGTTGGCCAAGGACCCCAACTTAAGATCGTATTTAATTTGGACCGTATTTACTTTGGGTGTATTTACATTGGTTTGTATTTACATTTCATTGGGGAAGATTTTTCAATCGCGTTCCGTTTGGCGTGTGATCCCTTTTTAATTATTGTATTGTTATGAAGGCGTGATAGTAAACGCGTTACGGTTGTGCGTAATCCTTCTTTTACTTATTGTTGTTATGGGCGTGATAGTAAACGCGTTACCGTTTGGGCGTGTAATCCCTTCTTTATGTTGTTTAATTATTACGCCTTATATATATATATGTTGTATATATTACGGTTATTCGGGCCTTGGTAAAAGATGGAAAAGTGAGTATAAGCGGAAGTCTTTAGAAATTTCCGTAGATTTTGAGGGCTTTTATTGGTATAAGTCTTCAATGATAAGAAAGGTTTGATAGGAGTACTATGACCCTTTTAGGAGTGGAGTACTACGTGTGGCGTGATCTACTTGGCTTAGGAGTAGCGACGGGTTGAAGTACTTGGGCGTTTTGCTTATTGTCGATAAATCGTCGCGAGGTATGTGAACCTCTTCCTATCTTTTCTAGCATGATTGTTGTGAACTATGTAGTACGGTAGACGTACATGTGCTAAGTGATTTGGTTGGTTTAAAACATAGGGTGTTATAATAGCTTTATGGGAAGTTAGTTATAACGACCTTATGTAGGTGAAAATGGTTTACTGATGTTAGAAGTTAAGAGACTTGATCTTATAAGATAAGAGACTTAACTTATTTGTTTTAATGTGGATGTTTGTGTGAAACCTCATTCGTGAGTAATGAGTACTTAGTTTTTAAAGGGATAATGTTTCTTGATTTGGGAATCGAATGTGTATCGACAGCACCATTGCAGCGTTAATAAAGGAAAATGTATTGAATAATGATGTGTTGTATTAAAACCGGTAGAAACCTCATCTGCATAGAAGCTAAGATGAGACAAAATGATATTACATTTTCTAGATCACGTTCTTTGTAATAAGATCGTTATAAACAAAGAATAAACTACTCACATATATGACATATGTTACTCGATTGTTTTAAAAGAGATTAAGACTATGAGTTATGAAACCTTTCTAAAATAAGTGACTTGAGCATTTGAAAATGAGAAGTTTGAGTAATTGAAACTAGGCAAAGCCGAACTTAGGAAAAGAATGTTGTTACTTGATTTTGAAAAGGAATGTGGGTTGGTCATTCTAATACTCTGGGTATAGGGTGACTTTTATAAAAGTAATGGATCTCTTTTAAAAGAACTTAACGTATGTAGTACTTTGGGGTTAAAACCGGACTTTGGCATAAAATGAAAGTACTTTGAGTTGTGTGAAACTTGCCTATGCTTGTTGTTGTGAAACTTGCCTATGCTTGTTGTTGTGAAACTTGCCTATGCTTGTGATGATAGCCTTTGTTGTGCAAGTGTAGTATTTACGTATTCTGGCGTCTCGATAGAGGCGGTCGACTTGTTGAGAACTTACTTGGACGTCTTTGGCGGTGATGGAGAATTCCACGGGTATGTTTCCATTTTGATTCTTGTCTTGTTGTTGATGTCACATGGACGTGTCTGCCGTCTGATTCAGGAGCATGCGGCCGTGCGGCGGGTTGATTACCGATATATTGTTATTGTGGTTACATGGACATGTCTACAGGAGTAGAATTCGGGGCATGTGGCCGTGCGGCGAGTTGATCACCCGTATATTATTGTTGATGTCACATGGGCGTGTCTACAGAGGTAGAATTCGGGGCATGTGGCCGTGGGGCATTGGTATTATTGTTGCATCATGGACATGTCTACTGCCGATCTCGAGTCAGGGGCATGCGGCCGTGATGCGAACATGATTGATGTTGTGGGCGTAAGACCCGTAGTTATATTTGAGTGATGACTTGAGGCGTGAGTCACGGTTGGACATATTGCTTTTATGTTATGAGCGTAGTTTGGTTATCATACATGTCTCTGCTTTATATAGACTAGTATGATTTCATTCTGATATTTTTCTGATTTCACATACTTGGTACTGTTATCGACCTCCTTGAGCTGCGTTACATCTGCATGGTAGAAGTACATCGATCGTGGATCCTCGCTCTTAGGATCTCGATTCGGCGTTTTGGGAAACTCCGTTTCTCGGAGGCTTATCTTTTGGTATGTGTTCCACTGAGTTGTAGGTTCTTCTACATTCGGGGTATGGCGGGCCCTGTCGTCATAGTTGTTGTAAATCTTAGAGTGCAGAATCTTGTTGTGGCGGGGTTTGTAAAAGGGATTAAAGCATTCGTTTTGAAAGAGTTGTATTTATTATGTTATTGGAAGGTAACCGTTGGGTTGCTTTGTTTTATGTTCATATATCTGCTTCTTGTTTAAGTTTTATTTTCCATTTGGTTTTCTCGATGATTGTATCACTAGGGAGCCAGGATAAGGCACCGATGCGGGCCGGGCAGTCGTTACACTCGCAAGTGCGGACTCAGTTCATGGATGAGACAAGAGTGTCCCTCAGAAATTTGGAGACACAAATAGGGCAACTAAAGGATAGGATGAGCAATACACTTCAAGAAAGTCTGCCTAGAGACACCGTTGTGGGAAGTGATAATCAAATTGAGGAACTTGAACCACACCCAGCTGTTGAGGAATCTGGCGAGATAGTTGGTGTAGAGAAGGAAAAGATTACTGAGATCCAATTATTCACCTTGTTGGATTCTTTGGAAATTCTTTTTCCTGTACCTATTGCAAAAGAAATACCACCAGCGGTCACTGTTGATCCCCAAATAGGAAGTCCATACCATCAAGGGCACCCCCTATCTCGCCAGCTGTAAGAAAATTAACAAAGTCAGCGAATCAAGGTAAATTTACACTGGTACTTACCTGAAACAGTTGCTTGTCTGGAAAGTAGTAATTTATTTGCACATCTTTGGTATTCTGGCTCTCTTCCACTTCAAGCCTTGACAAGTGGTCTGCAACCACGTTCTCAGTCCCCTTTTTATCGCGGATCTCCATGTCGAATTCTTGCAATAGCAGCACCTATCGTATAAGCCGAGGTTTCGCATCATTCTTAGTCATCAAATACTTAATGGTTGTGTGGTCAGTGTACACTATCACCTTATTCCCAATGAGGTATGGCCTGAATTTTTCAAATGCGTATACTACAGCTAGCAGCTCTTTCTCTGTCATCGCATATTTTAGCTGAGCATCATTGAGGGTTTTGCTAGCATAGTAAATTGACATGAATGCCTTGTCAATTCTCTGTCCAAGAACTGCTCCCACTGCGTAGTCACTTGCATCGCACATCAATTTAAATGGGAGTGTCCAGTAAGGTGCAGTGACTATAAGTGTTGAGGTTAGCCTCTCCTTAAGTGTCTGAAAGGCAGTCAGACATTCTTCATTGAATTCAAAAGCAACCCCATTCATCAACAAGGTGGACAGAGGTTTAGAGATCTTTGAGAAGTCCTTGATGAATCTTCTGTAGAAACCAGCATGCCCAAGGAAACTTCTGATCTCTTTTAGCGATACTGGGGGTGGCAGATTTTCGATCACTGAAATCATGGCCTTGTCTACCTCAATGCCCTTGCTGGAAATATTGTGGCCAAGAGTGATACCTTTATGCACCATAAAGTGGCACTTCTCCCAGTTCAGCACCAGATTCGAGTCTTTACACCGTTGCAACACTGCTTCTAAATGCTTTAAGCATTCATCAAAGGAGGACCCAAAAACAGAAAAATCATGAAGATTTCTATGGTCCTCTCCACCATGTCAGAAAATATAGCCATCATACAACACTGAAAGGTGACGGGTGCATTGCAAAGGCCAAATGAAATTCTCCTGAAAGCAAACGTACCAAAGGGGCATGTGAAGGTTGTCTTCTCCCGATCTTCTGGAGAGATGGAAATTTGATGATACCCTGAATAACCATCCAAGAAGCAATAGTAGTTGTGTCCTGCAAGCCTTTCAAGAAAAGGCAAAGGAAAATGATCCTTCCTGGTTGCTTTGTTCAACTTGCGGTAGTCAATACACATTATTCACCCTGTAGTTGTTCTGGATGGAATAAGCTCATTCTTTTCGTTAGTCACCACAGTCATGCCACCTTTCTTGGGTACCATTTGCACAAGGCTTACCCATGCACTGCCAGAGATAGGATAAACTACCCCAGCATCGAGTCATTTCAGGATCTCTTTCCTCACCACCTCTTTCATGGTTGGATTTAGTCTCCTCTGTGACTCAATGGAGGGTTTGCTCTCATCTTCTAGACGAATTTTGTGCTTTTCTATAGAAGGACTTATCCCTCTAATGTCTGCCATTGTCCACCCAATCGCGAGCTTGTGAGCCCTCAATACTTTCAATAGTTTTTCAACCTCCACTTTGGATAGATGACACGATACGATCACTCATAAGGAGTGGTTCTCACCTAGATATTGATAGTGCAAATGATCTGGCAGAGTCTTCAACTCTAGTTCTGGAGCTTGTTCTGTGGATGACACTGGTCTCTCTGGCATGGTTCCTAGCTCCTCATATTTTTTTTTATAGCAGGGCTCATGGGAATCCAACCAATTCGCATACTGCCTCAATTCTGTGTCATTACCACTATCCTCATCACATTTTGTCATCACCACTTCAAGAGCATCCGCACTCCTGAACCCGTTTTCAGAAATTGCTTTATCCACCACATCAATAGCATAGCAATTACCACTTGTCCTTGGGTAGGTTGCTGCCCTGAATATATTGAAAATCACTTCTTCTCCCTAAACACGAAGTCTCAGCTCACCTTTCTGAACATCAATGAGTGCCTGTCTCGTGGCTAAGAATGGCCTGCCAAGGATGATGGGCATCTCTTCATCTTCTTCCATGTCTAAGATGATGAAATCAGCGGAGAAGATAAACTTGTCCACCTTAACCAACACATCCTCGATTATTCCTCTGGGGTGGACGATGGAGCGATCTGCTAGTTGTAAGGTGATGGTTGTAGGTCTTGCTTGCCCCACTCCAAGTTTGCAGAACACAGAATAGGGAATCAAATTTACACTTGCCCCCAGATCACATAGAGCCTCCTGACATTCAAACTTCCCTATAGTGCAAGGGATGGTGAAGCTTTCTGGATCTTTCAACTTCTGAGGTAACTTTCTCTGTAGGATGTCACTGCATTCCTCAGTCAACGCCACTGTTTCATACTCATCCAACCTCCTCTTTTTATAGAGGATCTCTTTCATGAACTTCACATAACTTAGCATTTGTTCTAAGGCTTCAGCAAATGGAATGTTGATGTACAGTTTTTTAAAGACCTCCAGAAATTTAGAAAACTGCTTGTCAAGAGAATTTTTTCTAAATCTCTGAGGATATGGTATCTTCACCTGCGGTGTGTTAATGACTGCTGGTGGTGATCTTTAGTCCGTAAGAAGATCTTCTATGATTACTGCATCCTCTGACTCCTTCACCTCACTGGGTTCACCCTTTTTTTCTGGACATATTGGGGATGAACCTGTCTCCATTTGTTTGCCACTTCTCAAATCAATTTCTTGGCATTCTTCTTGGGGGTCGACACCAGTATTGCTAGAGCGGTTCCCTTGCATACCGTTTCTCAGCTTGCTAGCTAGCTGCCCCAATTGCATCTCTCGATTCCTGATGGATGATCTTATTTCCACCATGAACTGATTTTGGGCATTTGAGAGTGCCCAAATAATTGCTCCCATGTTATCTAGATCTCCTAATAGAGCCTGATTCTGTGGTGGATGTCACGACCCGACCGGGTGCGGTCGTACCCTACCGGTACCATCGTATACATCAGAGAATAACAGCGGAACATACATAACACATAACTTATAAAAAGGTAAACATCATCGGCGGTAGATAAAGTGCCTTCCATAAAACATACTTAATCAAAAGTATAGAAGTACAACTTGTTCTTATAGCCCAAAACACATATGTGACCACAGACCTCTAAGGATAACAACTGTGGCGGGACACGGCCCCGCCATACCCATGAATGTACAAAATACCTATAGCATCAGGGAATATCTGTACCAACAAAACAAGCTTCCGGAGGGATGGAGCTTCTGACACCGGAACAGTGATCCTAAGAACGAGGATCCACAATCTGCTTACCCTTACCTGCGGCATGAACGCAGCCTGATCGGTGTATTTTATATACACCTTTTGAGTCTGTTTTAGTTAGTCTTTTGTCCCATTTTGCACATATAAGTGTCGTATTAGGATAGTTTTCTTTCTATTGAGTCAAAGTGGTTGAAATGGCCAAATGGCGAAAAAGGAGCAAAAAGAGGGCAAAAGAGGAGATGCCAGAGATGAAAACAGAGAATGTGGAGAACAAGGCAAAAATCGGACCAGCGTGCGCCTGCGATCGAAGCGAGGCGCGGCGCCATCATTCGAAGAAGCGCGAAGATCCAGCCGCGGCTCTAAACGAGGCGCGGCGCCACTATCTGAGAAGGGCAAAACTTCGGCGCGCGGCTTCCGAACGAAGCGGGCGCGGCGCTAAACATCCGAGGAGCTACAGAAGATTCAGCGCGCTACCGAACAGCGAATATCGGGCGCGGTGCCAAAACACCGACGGATTGCAGAACTTCCGCATGGCGCCTATCTGCGAGGCGCGGCGCCAGCGGGAAAAATAGGTCTTTTGTGAAAAAGCCAGGCGGACACGGAAGGAAAAGAAGGAGGCGTTTTTAAACCTATAAAAGGAGAACCCTAGGCAGTTTTTGAGGGTTCCCCTTCTTGCACAACACAAGATTTTCTTGCTAGGAGATTGGAGACCTAAACTTAGTAATTTCTTTCCTTTTTCTTTTCCTTAATTCAGTTTTTGCATGATGAACTTTGAATTAGTTCTTGTCATATTCATGGCTAGGAACTAATTCTCTTATAGGGCTTTCTATGTTGAACTTCTTGAAACTTATGTTATAAATTAATGTATGCTTATGGTTATTTTTCTTATTGAGAGATCTATCCAATAATTGAGTTGAATTCTTGGTAGCTAATTGACAACTAGTTATCACTATATGATTTCTAATCAGTTACGAAAGGGGATTGTGAATATCTTGTAAGTTGGGTAGGCAGGCTTGAATTGGGGATGAAAATACCTCAATTAGTTTTGTAAGCGTTGATGAGAGGCTTAACAACCCTAATTTTGCGCATTGTGCGTGACATCGACTAGGTTTTGTTCTTAATCCTCCTATAGAGTTACCCTTATCGTGAAAGTTAGGTAAGGAACAATCTGGGGTTGAGTGTTTATATAACCCTAACGGGAGTATAAAGCGATTTCGTAAACTGCTTTCTCCAAAGAAGAACACCATAAGTAATGCATTAGTAAGTAGCATAAGCGGATAGTGAGGATACATAGAAGCCCTATTCTCATCACTGAAGTAATTCTTTATATTTACTTGTCTTTAATAATTCTTAGTTATAAACAAAACAATCAATCATTAATTCACCAAATAGATACTAGAAAATAGATAGTTGATACTTGAACCCTAATCCTGAGGGCGATATTCGGTCTTATCTAAGACTATACTCTTGATACGATAACGTGCACTTGCGTTTAAAAGTGTGTGCATATTACGTATCCACGACCCAGGAAGGGGTCGATTACACAATATGTACCAGTATGTAAAGTGAAAAATCTGTAATAATGATATCATAAGTCTAAAGTAATTTGGAGTCATGGAGGACAATCAAAATACCTTTTCTTGTGCCTTACTAACAATGAGAGTGACAAGTATATATATAATCTTTGCATAAAATAGGGGCCTCGTGATCAAAGCAGGTACCTCGCGCGTAGTATCAATAAGCACCCTACTCGCAGGACTATTTCACGCGTAGGTCTGTGGACCGCGTGAGGTATTCCTCGCATAGGTTGTACCGCCCGCGTGGGACTATTTCACCCGCGTAAGCCCATGGGACTCGCGTGAGGTATTCGCCGCGTCGTGGGTAGCAAATCCACGGAGCAGGTGGTATAACGATCTTGGGGACTTACCGCCGGATATACTCTTACCTGAAGCGGATGGTATAACGATCTTGGGAACTTACCCGCCGGATATACTCTTTGCTGAAGGCGGATGGTATAACGATCTTGGGAGTTACCCGCCGGATATACTCTTACACTGGAGAAGGTGGTATGACGATCTTGGGGCTTGCCCCTTAGACATACTCTTACCTTGGAGAAGGTGGTATGACGATCTTGGGGCTTGCCCCTCAGACATACTCTTACCCTGGAGAAGGTGGTATAACGATCTTGGGGCTTGCCCCTCAGATATACTCTTACCCTAGCTCAAACTGTCATCATATCATAATCATAAATAAGTTAAGAAAACTTATAACTTCTTATTAGTCTTGTTCATATACCCTCTCATTTTAGTTTACTTAAGGCACTTAATCATATCTTTAATAAAAGAAAAGCAGAATTTAACCCAAGTACTACATCTTGACTCTTTTAAAAGTGACTCTTTTTCATACATAAAATCTTTGGGCAATTAATGCCTTAAAATCAATTTGTCTTTCATAAATCAAATCATTTGTCCTTACTTGTCTTACTTAGAGTAAACCTCTTCTCATAAACCTTTTATAAAGATAATAAACCAACTTCCCATAAAGTTGTTATATTAACCCTACACTTTAGTAAAATTACACTTTTCCCCTAACCGAGAGACTTATACATTCTTAAAACGAAACAAGTCTTCATATACTTAAAACAAGTAAGAATACCAAATCTTGTACGTCTACCGTACTACATAGTTACATTTATTCATGCTCAAGAGATAGGAAAGCTCCACATACCTCTTTGATCAATCCACTTGCTAAGTCCAAACTACCGCAAGTAATATATCAACCTAAAATAACCATGATACGTTTATTAACCTCTAATTTCAATGTAGAATAATCCAAGTTCAAAGTCACTAAATTCTATGGAAAATTGGGCAGCATTTCCTTTGTTTCTACATACTTTGCCACCTTTCTCAAGGCCGAATTCAACATCCAAACGCCACATTTAAAGCTCAACAATCCAAACATTTCAAAGAGGTTTACATGCTTTAATAAAAGAACACCGGGAATTTAACCCAAGTACTACATGCTTCAACTCCTTTAAAAATGACTCTTCTTTATACATAAAAACTCTTGGGCAATTGATGCCTTAAAACCAATTTGCCTCTTCATATACTTATCTTACTTAGAGTAAATATCTTCTCATTAACCTTTTATGAAGCTAATAAACCAACTTCCCATAAAGTTGTTATATTAACTCTACAGTTTAGTAAAATCATACTTTTCCCCTAACCAAGGAACTTATACATTCTTAAAACGAAACAAGTCATTATATACTTAAAACAAGTAAGAATACCAAATCTTGTACGTCTACCGTACTACATAGTTTCATCTATTCATGCTCAAGAGATAGGAAAGCTTCACATACCTCTTTGGTCAATCCACTTGCTAAGCTCGACTACATGAAGTAATATTTCGACCTATAATAATCATGATACGTTTATTAACCTCTAATCTCAATGTATAACAATCCAAGTTCAAAGTCACTAAATTCTATGGAAAATTGGGCAGCATTTCCTTTGTTTCTACTCACTTTGCCACCTTTCTCAAGGCTGAATTTATCATCCAAACACCACATTTAAGGCTCAACAATCCAACATTTTAAAGGGGATTACACCTCCAAACTTGGGTGTGTAAAATTCTGCCCCATAAGGTACAACAATTCACTTAACAATTCTAAGGTAGTTTTTAGGCTACAACATGCTCATAATATCTTTTAGCCAATTCTTTCATATCCAAACCACATTTCTTACATGCAAGGATTCTAAGTGCATTATTTACTATTACACATCCCTTCTTCTTCACATGCAACATTAATAACTAACCACAAGAGAAGAAATGTTACCTTAAAGCTTTAGCCAAACTTATTCCAACAACTTTGCTAGCCTCCTTTCCAAGAACACCACCACAATAACACCAACAAGCTAGCCACAAGCTTCCTTCTTGTTCTTAACTTTTCAGATTTCTCTTAGGCTTGAATTCCTCTTGGAATTTTAGAGAGAAGTGGGAGCTTAATCTTAGAGAGAGAGAGAGATTTGAAAGATGACCAAGTCTTCAAGACTTGGTCAATATAAGGCATGCAAGAAATCAGATGGGGGGACACTTGTCACCCTCCCAAGGTCTTTTAAAAGAAAAATCTGATTTTTCCTAAGTTTTTCCGCCAGGAATCCCGCCTTGGCGCCGCGGCCCTGCAGCCGACGCCGCGACGATGAAACTTCTGCGGTCTTACGGAACTTCCGGCGCCGCGGCCCTGCTGTCCTGGCGTCGCGGCGCTGCAACTTCAGCGACCCCTCAGTATATCCGGCGCCGCGGCCCTGTCGCCTTTGCCTGAAACGCATTTCTGTCCGTCTGCGCACTGAACTTGTAACTCCCATAACTTTCTACTCCGACGTCCTATCGACGAACGGTTGGTTGCGTTGGAAACTAGAATCAACGAACTACGCCCTAGGCCTTTGAAACACTTAGGAACTCTCAACGTACCGGGTCATAACCCGCCTCAAAGTTGACTAAAACCCGTCCGAATAATCCGTCAACTTATCTTTTGAAATTTTTAAGTCTTACTCCCTTTCGCACGCTCTCACACGTGTGGCCAGAACTACGGGGTATAACAGTGGATAAGTTAGGCCTTGAGGATTCTGGCACTCGGTGAGCCTTAGTAAGGCTTTCTGCAGCTCATTTCGCTCCTCTTGATGCGCATGTGGTCTAAATCGCCGCGGTGGACAACAGTCATAGTCCTACAACCCTTAATAGTGATAGTACAAGTACATATACTTGACTTTACCTGCAAAATTACAAAAACAACAAAAATTGATAAAAATATGCTCTCAGAACAAGTTAGTTCTGGGAGCGATCAAATTAGAAATTAAGAATAAATGGTTCGGTATTAGAAGTACGTCAGTCCCCGACAACGGCGCCAAAAACTTGTTAGGCAATTTCCACGTACTCACACAAGTGTACGTATCGTTACAAGTAATATAGTCTTGTAAGACCGAGTTTATGATAATTGATTTCTAATTACCGAACATCTATTCTAGGTTATCTATTTGGCAAACGATAATTGATTTGAGTTTTTATCTAACTACTAGAATAATTGCTAGAAGTAAACTAAATTGTTGAGGTTTAATCAGTTATGAAGGAATTAGGGCTTCCAATATCCTCGACTATCCACTCTTTTCAATCCCTAATGCAACTAGAATGACTTCTTCTTCTACGTTAAGATAATGGTTAACTAGACTTTCTTATATTCCGGTTAGGATATATAATCGCTCAACCCCAGTGCAGAATCCTTTTATATTTTTATGATAGGATTTACCACATAGGAGGATTAAGAACAATAATCTATAATGCTACACAAGTATAGGGATACTTTCGTCCGCGATTTTAACCTATGTCTATTCAATTACAGCATATCCAAATCTCTCCTCTCGGTTCTTGATTTGAAATCATATAGATTATGATATTTAATGGCCAGTTAACTAGCAAACATTCATACCAATATTGAATAAATCTTAATCAAGTGAAGAATAAATCAAACTAATGCATTAATTCATAAAATAGAGGTTCAAGCGATTCAATAAGAAAGCCCTAATAAAGTGTTTAGCTCCTAGCCATAGTCACGCTAAGAACTAATGCAAATACCAACATAAACTGAATTGAAAACTAAAGAAAGAAAAAAATACTTAGAACTAGGTGTCCAATGGTAGCCTCCAAATTGTCTTCAATTGTGTTCTGTGATAGAATGGAATCCCCCTTCAATAGAATAATCCCTAGGGCTTAATTATGCTGAAATTTCGTCCAACCTGGACCATTCTGCCCTTGGCCAATTTAACTTCGGAATTGGATTTTCCACCTCGGCGCCGCGGTCCTGCATACTGGCGCCGCGATGCCTAAACTTCTGTGAGCAGTCTGATCTTCTGGCGTCGCGGTCCTGCTGCTAGGCGCCACGACGATGCTTTTCCTTCGTTCGAAACTCTAATTTTTAACCTTTTTTGCCTCGTGACCCTCTTTTTATGCTCGCTTTTCGCCATTTTGCCTTTTTGAACCGCTGTGACTCAAAAGAAAGAAAAATGACCCTAATACTACACTTATTTAAACGAAAATGGGTAAAATACTAACTAAAAATGACTCAAAAATGTATACAAAATACGCCTAACAATCAGTGAGTGGTATGGTAGAGCAGAATTAGATTGTATTTCAGCCAAGTTAGTCACATGGTTGAAGATTAATGTACCTAGATCAATCCTTTCAATTCTTCCAATTCTATACAACAATGTTGCTTGGTCAAGAGTGACCACTGTTTCATTCAGGGATGGCAACCAATTGTATATTGCTATTCTTTGTAAGGTTGCAAAGAGGGCTATGAGTTTAGACACTGGGCTGCGAGGAGCCCAAGAAGTGATCAAATTTCTAGTTAGGTATTTAATCATCTCATCCAGTTCTTCAGCAGTGGGGGCTGCTTCAAGGGTTGTCTCACCAATTTGGATTCCAAGTGTCGTATTAATAATCTCGGGTATGAAGTTGTACACCTTGTCGTAAAGATATACTTTTCCAAATTTCATTGAAGCGGTATCCTTCACGAGGTGTGTCAGATTTGCATAAAATAACCTAACTACTTTCTCGCAATATGGCTTCTTTTTCGACATATAATTCAGAATCCCACGACTTCTCAAGAAATCAATCAACCCATATTCGGCAAATGAAGACATATCTACAACTTTTTCACCTCTAATTCCTCTACTTTTGTACCAGTTCCATCTATTAGAACATGATTTACTGTGAAACATAGGAGAATATGCCATTACCTCATAATTCGATTCGGATTCTGGATTTTCTTATTCAGGTGGAGTGGGTGATGGTGTTGCCTCGGATATTGGGGCAACAGTCAGCATCAACATCTTCTTTTTCCTTTGTCGCCTTTGATGTTGAGGCAACATCTGCACCACGATTCCAGTATGTCCTTCATACTCTCTTCGACATGAAATTTCTGAGAGGAATATCATCAGACATCTCCTCTTCTCCTTCCTTCTCGGCTTCAGCAGTTGGATCGGCAATTGAAGGAGTAGAGGGTCTGGACAAACTCTCCATATTGAAATAGGAGTTGGTGCTTGTGGAAGTAGTAAAATCAACAGGGAAAGTCGACTCTTCCCTTGACCTTTTTGAAGATTTCTCTTCACTGAACTGCTTGTCAAAAATCCTAGTAGACATTCTCGTCGGAAATGTTGATTTGGTCTCCCTTGACGCAAGATTGGTAAAGTCAGATGTTGTATCAACATTTATAGGGTTTTCGGCATCTCCAAGATAGCATACTGCAACGAGTTCGTCGGAACCCAGCAAGATCATGGCCAGTGAGACATCTTCTTCATCAGGCTTCAACTCATATATTGATGTATAGTGTTTGTACATCTTGTTGCTGTTGGCTGGACTTTGGTGTTTGTGGATTTGGGAGAAATGGACATAGGAGAGAGTTTAGAAGATGGAGGTGTGTTGGAGAAGATTTGGGGTTTTAAAGAAAATGGAGACTGATGGGGTTCCATCGGTTTGACTGCACTGTGTGTACATTGATCTTAACGGGACGATTCAGAGATGAAAATAATGGGGGCTCATTATGGCAATATATAAAACCATACAACTTCTTTTCCTTTAAAATTAGATGGTGTAAAAGAATAAGGACTCTTTACACACCTAAAACAAAGGAATTTACATAGCACAAGACATCATTCAAAAAAATTTAAAAAATAGTTTTCCTTATTTTTGGGATTTTCTGTTTAGAACGAGACTAAATAAAATACATAAACCAGTTATTAAGATAAGAAAAATCAATAATCAAAGTACTAGACTTCAATATTGCGATGAATGGTGGCAATATTTCAAATTAAACAGGAAACATCGGATTTTAAGGATGTACTGATTTGACAAAAAAATAAACTTTTGCGTATGTAACCTATGAGATTGATCGCTGGACTAATGTAACATTTTACCATTGTCCTTAACCAACTTAGTTGAACATATACTATTTTATTGAGGTGTTTTCACCTATTTGCTTTTTACAACACGTGGTACTCCTATAGAATAGGAACGATACCAGCCTAGGAGCTTTGCTTCTGTTTAATAACAGAACATCCAAATCTTTGTTGAAGGCTTTGCCTTTCGTTGATACTCATTTTTTATAAAATGCATAATGGTTTTATGTAATTTATCGCATGGAACAATATCACATTTAAAGAACTTATCCTTTGAAAAATTATGCGTGATTATTTTGAGACATTTTGTTCAACATAAACACAACTTTCATCCAGTATTTTGATTTTTTCCAGCAAATGTTACCCAAAATGTTAAACAACATTTAGGACAACATTTGCCTACTCAACTTACCTTTCAGAGGAAACAGAGACCAAGAGATTTCTTCAAGTTTGAAAATCTCTCATGATCTAAAGGTTTGGTAAAAATATCAGCTAGTTGATGTACTGTATCCACATGTTCGATTTGAACTAGCTATTTTTTCACTATGTCTCTCAAAAAATGATGTCTTATATCTATATGCTTGGTACGTGAGTGATGTACAAGATTTTTGGAAATGTTTATAGCACTCAGATTATCACAATATAAAATCATGGAGTTGTTAGAAAACCCATAGTCATCGAGCATATGTCGTAACCAAATCAGTTGAGCACATCAACTTCCGGCTGTCACATATTCGGATTCGGCAGTCGAAAGTGACACACAATTTTGTTTACGACTGTACCATGAGACTACGTTATTGCCAAGATAGAAACATCCACCACTAGTACTCTTCCTATCGTCTACATCACCGGCCCAGTCTGAGTCACTATACCCTATTAGATTAGGATTAGTGTCTCTAGAATACCATATACCTAAGTCACTTGTACCGGCAATATATCGTATGATACGTTTCACAACATTAAGATGAGATTCCTTGGGGCAGACTTGGAACCGTGCACAGACACACACATTAAACATGATATCTGAGCGACTGACAGTAAGGTACAAAAGAGTACCTATCATGGATCGGTACAATATTGGGGTCAACATCTTGTCCAACATCGTCTTTACATACCTGTTGCGTAGAGCACATTGGAGTTTTCATGTGTTTTGCATTTTCCAGTCCAAATTTTCTGACAAGATTTTTGCCATATTTGCTTTGAGATACAAAAATCCCCTCTTCATTTTGCTTAATCTATAAGCCTAAGAAAAATGTTAGTTCTCCAATCATGCTCATTTCGAATGTCGTGGACATTGCTTCGATAAATGACTTCAAGAATGACTCTGATGTTGATCCAAAAACAATGTCATCGACATAGATCTGAGCAATTATTACATCTCCTCCGTGTCTTCTAATGAACAAGGTTCTATCGGCTTCTCCACGGGTGAACCCAAATTCGACAAGAAAGGTAGTTAAACGACCATACCATGCTCGTGGTGCTTGCTTCAATCCATACAAGACTTTCTTGAGCTTGTATACATGTTATGGATTGTGTGGATCTTCAAATCCCTTGGGTTGATCAACATACACTTCTTTATCTAAGTATCCATTGAGAAAGGCACCTTTAACGTCCATTTGGTGCAAGGTAATCCTTAGATAGCAAGCAACGACAAGTAGTAGTCTTATTGACTCAATTCTAGCCACAGGGGCGAAGGTCTCGTCATAGTCGATCCCTTTGATTTGTGTATATCCTTGAGCGACAAGTCTTGCTTTATTTCTCACAATTTTCCCTAACTCATCCAATTTGTTTTTGAATATCCATTTTGTCCCAATAACATTAGTGTTTTTGGGTCGTGGTACCAAGTCCCAAACCTCATTTCTGGAAAAAATTGTTCAAGTTCCTCTGGCATCGCTTGTATCCAAAAATTATCTTTCAATGCTTCCCCAATATTCTTAGATTCTAGTGTAGAAGTAAAACAAGAAAGACTAACCTGTTGGTATATGGTGGACATGCACACATACTGTCACGACCCGACCCCGGGGCCACGAGTACCTGCAATGGTACCGCGCGAGTATATGTCGGAGAATAGCGGTGAACATACATAACACATAACTTATAAAAGGGTAAACATCAGCGGTAGATAAGGCTGCCTTCCATAAAACATACTTAAACAAAGTATAGTAGTACAACTGGTTCTTATAGCCCAAAACATATATGTGACTACAGACCTCTAAAGATAACCACTGTGGCGGGACAGGGCCCCGCCATACCCCTGAATGTACAAAATACCTATAGCATCAGGGAAAATCCGTACCAATAAACAAGCTTCCGGAGGAATGGAGCTTCTGACACCGGAATAGTGATCCTAAGAACGAGGATCCTCAATTTGCTTACCTGCCTGCGGCATGAGCAACCCAGGAAGGGGGTCGATTACCTGATATGTACCAAGTATGTAAGCGGAAAATCTGTAATAATGATATCATAAGTCTAAAAGTAAAGTTGAGTCATGGAAGAAAATCAAAATACCTTTTCTGTGCCTTACTAACAATGAGAGTGACAAGTATATATATATAATCTTGCGTAAAATAGGGGCCTTAGGATCAAAGCGGTACCTCGCCTGTAGTATCAATAAGCATCCTACTCGCGGGACTATTTCACCGCATAGGTCTGTGGACGCGTGAGGTATTCCTCGCATAGGTACCGCCGCGTGGGACTATTTCACCGCGTAAGCCCATAAGGACTCGCATGAGGTATTCCTCGCATCATGGGTAGCAAATCCACGGAACCAGGTGGTATAACGATCTTGTGGACTTACCCCTCAGATATACTCTTACCCTGAAGCAGCTGGTATAACGATCTTGGGGACTTACCCGCCGGATATACTCTTTGCAGGCGGATGGTATATCGATCTTGGGGCTTGCCCGCCGGATATACTCTTACCGAAGAAGGTGGTATGGCGATCTTGGGGCTTGCCGCCGGACATACTCTTACCACGGAGAAGGTGGTATAACGATCTTGGGGCTTGCCCGCCGGATATACTCTTACCTAGCTCAAACCATCATATCATAATCATAAATAAGTTAAGAAAACTTATAACTTATTATTAGTCTTGTTCATATACCCTCTCATTTTAGTTTACTTAAGGCACTTAATCATATCTTTAATAAAAGAACAGAATTTAACCCAGTACTACATGCTTCAACTCCTTTAAAAATGACTCTTCTTTATACATAAAAACTCTTGGGCAATTGATGCCTTAAAACCAATTTGCCTCTTCAAATACTTATCTTACTTAGAGTAAATATCTTCTCATTAACCTTTTATGAAGCTAATAAACCAACTTCCCATAAAGTTGTTATATTAACTCTACACTTTAGTAAAATCATACTTTTCCTCTAACCAAGGGACTTATACATTCTTAAAACGAAACAAGTCATTATATACTTAAAACAAGTAAGAATACCAAATCTTGTACGTCTACCGTACTACATAGTTTCATCTATTCATGCTCAAGAGATAGGAAAGCTTCACATACCTCTTTGGTCAATCCACTTGCTAAGCTCAACTACCGCAAGTAATATTTCGACCTATAATAATCATGATACGTTTATTAACCTCTAATCTCAATGTATAACAATCCAAGTTCAAAGTCACTAAATTCTATGGAAAATTGGGCAGCATTTCCTTTGTTTCTACTCACTTTGCCGCCTTTCTCAAGGCCGAATTTATCATCCAAACACCACATTTAAGGCTCAACAATCCAACATTTTAAAGGGGATTACACCTCCAAACTTGGGTGTGTAAAATTCTGCCCCATTAGGTACAACAATTCTCTTAACAATTCTAATGTAGTTTTTAGGCTACAACATGCTCATAATATCTTCTTAACCAATTCTTTCATATCCAAACCACATTTCTTGCATGCAATGACTCTAAGAGCATTATTTACTACCACAAGTTCTTTCTTCTAAACATGCAACACTAGAAACTAATTCTAAAGGAAGAAATGTTACCTTAAAGTTTTAGCCAAACTTATTCCAAACGTTTTGCTAGCTTTCTTGCCAAGAATACCACCACAACAACACCAACAAGATAGCCACAAACTTCCTTCTTGTTCTTAACTTTTCAGATTTTTCTTAGACTTTGAATTTCCTTTGGAAATGTAGAGAGAAGGAGGAGCTAATTTAGAGAGAGGGAGAGGTTTGAAAGATGACCAAGTCTTCAAGACTTGGTCAATATAATACATGCAAGAAAAATCAGATGGGGACACTTGTCACCCTCCATGGCCTTTTAAAAGAGAAATCGGACTTTCTAAGTTTTTCGCCCAAAATCCCGCCTCGGCGCGCGGCCGACCTCGCGCGCTGAAACCTCGCGACCTCTCAACTTTGTGCGCGCCGCGTCTGGCGCGCGGCGCTGCAACTTCAGCGATCCTTCAGTACTTTCGCGTCGCATCCTGCGTCGGCCAGCGGCCATCGCCTTTGTCCGAAACACATTTATGTCCGACTGCGCACTGAACTTGTAACTCTCATAACTTTCTACTCCGACGTCCTATCGACGAACGGTTGGTTGCGTTGGAATCTAGACTCCACGAACTACGCCCTAGGCCTTTGAAACACTTAGGAACTCTCAATGTATCGGGTCATAACTCGCCTCAAAGTTGACTAAAACCCGTCCGGAACAATCCGTCAACCTATCCTTAGAAAATTTTAAGTCTTACATGCTTTCGTATGCTCTCATACGTAGGGTCAGAACTACGGGGTATAACACATACCTTACCATCTCTCGATAATTGACTGGTTCTTTCTCTCTTGTGCGCCTCCTCTCAAACACTCCGCTTATGACTTTGTCGGGCGGATGGTTCCTTCTGATTCTCGAATGAGGATCTCTTCTTACTTGATCGTTAAGTTCAGTGTCATATTCCTCCCCGACTTCATTCCAGTGTTCTCCTCTTGAGTGTCAGATGTTTTTTCTGATGTTGGGTCAACATTTGGTACAACATCTGCATCTTCAGTGGGTCACTCCTTTTCCACTTCAACTATAATGTTGTTTTCAGACGATCTGCCAGATATATCCAGCATATCATCGAAAATAACATTGACAAACTCCTGTATGGTTCTCGTTCGAAGATTGTATATCCGGTAAGCATGGCTATTATGAGAGTAGCCAACGAATACACCCTTGTCGCTCTTGGAGTCGAATTTGGCCAGTTGATCCCTGTCATTAAGAATATAACATACACACCCAAAGACATGAAAGTAACGCAAGGTGGGTTTCTTTCCATTTAGTAGTTCATAGGGTGTCATCTTGGTGCTGGCCTAAGGTATACTCTATTTGATATGTGACAAGCTGTATTCAAGGCTTCAACCCAAAATCTTTTTTGACAAATGCTTAGAACTTAACATGACTCTAGCCATTTCTTGTAAAGTTCTGTTCTTCCTTTCGGCAACCCCATTTTATTGAGGTGTTTTTGGTGCCAAAAACTCATGGAATATGCCTTTCTTTTTCACAAAACTTTGCAAAGGTTTGATTTTCAAATTCCTTTCCATGGTCAGAACCAATTCTGAAAATGGAAGAACAAAACAAGTTCCTTATTCTAGAGTGAAACGCCTTAAACATGCCAAAGGCTTGTGATTTTTCCTTTAAGAAATATATCCATGTAAACTTGGAAAAATCATCAACTATCACATACGAGTATCTCATTCCACCTAGGCTGTCTACTTCAATTGGACCCATAAGATCCATATGTAACAATTGAAAACAATGAGACGTACCTGAATGTTGGCCATCATGTTGGGCAACATTGTGAGAGACTCGGGTCTGCTTCCCTTTTTGAACAATCTTCGCACAATGTTTTTTCATTTGGATCCAGTTTGGGGATGCCTCTTGCAGCCTCGAACGATATCAGCTTTTTCAAGGTGCCGTAGTTGACATGTCCCAACTTTTGGTGCCAAAGTGCCAAGTCATTTATCTTCGCTGAATTGCACACCTCTAGTCCACCTACTAGATAACAATTATCTCCAGTCCTTGTTCCTAACATGACACATTTATTCGCAGAGTCTGTAACCTTGAATCCAAGCTTGTTGAACTTCACCTCGAGGTCATCGTCACACAGTTGGCTTATGCTTAGGAGATTAGCAACTAAGACTTCCACGAGAAGAACATCTTTCAAGGTGAGTACATTCGGAACATTGAAAGTTCTTTTCCCGATAATCCTACTCTTACTTCCTCCTCCAAAGGTCACGTATCTTCCATTGAATGCTCCAAAATCCTTCAATAAACTTTTGGTACCTGTCATGTGACGTGAGCAGCCACTATCGAAATACCATGATCCTGTAATGTTAGTTCGTAAGGCAGTTATACACACATTATATTTCAGATTCAGTTTCGGTATCCACACCTTTTCAGAACTATACTTCCTTCTGTTTCCAGACTTTTTGCTTCGAATGTTGTCGGTGATGTTGGGCAACATTTCTGGCAACACTTGAGTCATGGGTCTGAGAGAAGAATTTCGAAGTTTGTAGCAGTAGGGCGTTAAGTGTCCTGTCTTTTTACAGAAGCTGCACACAAACTTTGATCCAATCATAGAGATATGAGAGTCATTATTGGTATTTTCTTTGATGAATTTTATCCCCTCAGTTTTTTTATGGATCCCAGAAGTATTGAGTTTACTTGGTGATTTATACCCAAGACATGCTCTCGAAGTACTATTGAGATTCAGGATTTCATCCAGTTTGGACTTCCCCGTGTTGAGCCTTTGGAAAGTGGTCTCAGCTGTGTTCAGTCTTGCACGAATTTTGCCAAGTTCAAGATCCCTCTTGGTAAGCATTACCTCTAAGCGGTTGATTGTGCCTTTAAGACTTTTATTCTCAAGAGCCAGTGATTATGACTTTTAATCTAGTTGTTCTGATTCAGTGATTAGAGCTTTACAAAGGTCTTGCAATTCTTTTATCACTTCCTTTTTGGAGTCAACCAGATACAAGTTTATTGCCTCAGATGAAGAAATAAACCCACTAAAATAGTTTACATCAGAATAGTTAAAGAAAACATACCTCTCTGATGATGCAGTCCTTCCAGCGTCCGATGTTATTCCTGATGTTGAGGCAACATTGTCAACAACATCTTCATCGTCGGACAGTGAGTGTTCGAACATGGCTTCTAGCATTGCTTGTGGTTCTTCTTCTTGACTTTCTACCTCTTCATCATCCTCATCGTCTCTGAGAGTAACCCACATGGCTTTACCAATTTTCCTAAGGGTGTTTGCACACTCATTAGCATAGTGTCCCCAACCCGAGCACGCATGACATTGCACACCTTCGAGTTGTTTCGGATTGAAATTGGTATTGTCGGAGTTAGATTTTCTCAGTGAATTGTTATTTCGATTTTCAGAAGGTGGTCTATTCGATTGTTTGTTGAAGAGTGGGTTTTGGTGCTGTTTTTGTTTTGCTTTGTTGCGGTCATTGTTGATCTTCCTCATCATTTAATTGAATCTATGAGTGAGCAAGACAACAGTAGCACCATCCCCTAATTCCTCCAGGTTCTCCTCCTCGGTTTCTACAGGTCTTGAGGTTTGACCTTGGAGTGCCAAAGTCCTGTCTTGATACAGGTCTCGTTGGCTCTTCAAGTTCATCTCATAGGTTTGAAAGATGTTCATCACGGCATGAATATCCATATTAGCAAGATTATGGGCCTCTTCAATTGCACAAATCTTAGTCTTAAATCTTTCAGGAAGAGATCTGAGGGCTTTATCCATAAGTTGTGTGTTGGTCAGATGAGACCCAATGTTACACCTCGTAAGTTAAGACAAGGTTAAGAACGTTATTAAGATTAAAATTCGGATAATTGATATAAGTTATATTTACATAAGCTATGAGCACGTCAATGAGAACTTAATATGATTAAGTTATATAAAATTCCATTAAGGATTATTACATATTATGAGAATTACGACATGGAGGATACGAGACCTTATGGAATTTCCGGGAATTAAAGGAAACAGAAATCAAGATTGAAAGAATTGGGGTTAAGATTTATTACTCGGGGGATTAAGTTAGTTAAGTAGACACTTAGAGGGTTAAAGTGTAATATGAAGGGGGGGCCTAAATGAATTATTAAGAATCTGAAAATTATAAACATGCCCTAATAATTTCATTCTTCCACTAACACAATCAAATTTTCTCCTTCTCTTTCTTCCTTACCTTTGGACGGTCCCCCCCCCCCCCTTTGTAGTAAGAAAAATTTAAAGCTTTTACTTCATCTTTCTTGGATTAAATTACCCTACACAATTAAGCCAAGAATTAGAGAATTTTGGACCAAAAAACGGTGGGTTTCGACGGGACTACTGGGCAGATTTTAGGGCCGAAAAATTCAAGTTTTGATGCAATTTTTGGGAAGAAAAACATGTGTAGATGATGGGTAAACGTTGTAGATGTTTGCATGTTGAATTGAAGTCTTATTAAACATTCACCGAGTCTCTCACATAGAGGGCCGACACTATATTGTATGTTCCGGGTTCGAGTCCCGGCTATTATTATTATATTACTTGGGTTCGAGTCCCAAGCGGGTTCAACTCCAGGATTATTATTATTCCATGGATTAGCTCTCTATGATGCGGGTTCGAGTCCCATGACATTATATTATTCCATATACACTTACGTGGGTTCGAGTCCCACGATATATATACTTACTTGAGTTCGAGTCCCATGATATATACATACTTACTTGGGTTCGAGTCTCATGATATATACATACTTACTTGGGTTCGAGTCCCATGATATATACATACTTACTTGGGTTCGAGTCCCATGATATATACATACTTACTTGGGTTCGAGTCCCATGATATATATGTACCTAGATGGGTTCGAGTCCCGTGCTATTATATCCTGAGGATAGGAGTTCATGATTTTGGCAAGACTTGCATATTTTGGAAAGGTAAGAACTGATTTTCATTACTCTCATTTGATAAGGCACAGTTATACTATTATGTTGATTTCATACTTGCCTCTTGTTATATGTTGAATTGTTATGATTTTAATTACAGTATTTTTCAGGTTCACATACTTGGTACATCTATCGTACTAACCTCCTTTTCCCCGGGGGCTGCGTTCATGCTCGCAGGTACAGGTGATCGGTTAGGTGCCCCTCTAGTTTAGGACATCTACCCGCTGCTAAAAGATCTCCCTTGTTCCGGAGCCAGTTATTTTAGTACAGACCTTTACATTCCAGACTTATGTATATTTTGGGCACGACGGGGCCCTGTCCCGTCATATGTCAGTATTGTACTCTTAGAGGTCTGTAGACAGTTGTAGGTGATATATGTGTTTTGGACTCGTGTAGAACGTTTATGCGGTTGAGCTAGCTGTATTGTTGCACTTGTTTTGGGATGTTCCCGTATATAGTGGCGGCCTTATCGGCTTGCCTATTGTGAATACTTCTTTGTTTATGTGATGTTATTTGGTGGAAGCCTAGTCAGCTAGCCTGTTGTGATTGTTGGATAGTTGTGTGAGGCAGCCTTGTCGGCTCGCCTATTTTGGGTATATGTTATAGATGCAGCGTTGTGCAGCCGAAATTTTCTATTACCCTTAAGTGTCAGTTGATTACGTGACAACTTAGTGTAATGGCGTCCGATTAGGGCGTCGGGTCGCGGCCCGTCGGTTTGGGTCGTGACACCCAAGCACTTGACACTGATTAGCAATGCCAATTAACTTTTCAAAATAGGATTTTATGTCCTCAGACTCTTCCATTCTTAAGTGTTCGTATTGGCTCAAGATCATGCGAAGCTTTGTACGTCGGATACTTGATGTACCTTCATAATGAGTTTGCAAAGTTTTCCAAGCATCCTTGGCCGTTGAACAATTCTGGATGAGTTTAAACATATACAGATCCACTCATCCAAAAATAGCATTTAGGGCATTTTCATTATAGCTTGCGCTGTTGACTTCTTCATGGGTCCATTCAGACTCGGGCTTTGTAAGAACATCACCGTCCTCGTCTGCTGGATATTTGGGGACCACATATCCTTCGGAGATAAATCTCCATGCTCTAACATCAATTGATTTGATGTGAGAACGAAGACGAATTTTCCAATAAGCGTAATTTGTCCCATCTAGAATTTGAAGACGACCAACGTTATGGTTAGCTGAGTCCATAGCCATAATATTCAGAATCAGACACTTATTGTATCAAGTGTTGACTCTGATACCACTTGTTGGATCCTAGGCTACGGATAAGTAAATTTGAGTAAGAAAATAAATCGACAACTTAGTAAACTAGAAACAGTTTCTGGATGTTGCCTTCAATGTTGGGTCAACATTTGAGGCAACATTGAGATAAACCTTGTTATAGTAAATTCAACGGAAAAGTAAACGAACACAGGGTTTATATTTTCAAGGGTATATATTAATATCCCTTGATGGTCGGTGACCAAAAGAATTGTATAAATTATATACAATTACAAATGAATTTTGTTTACAAGATAAAACATAAAATACGAAAAAGAAATTACAAACAAAATGAAGTCGCAGATGACTTCGCCTAAAGTCACGAATTCTAAAAGATAAAATATAACATCTTCATTACACTCGCTTGAACAATGAGCTTAATCTAGAATAGAGATAGCGATTGCAATATGGGACAAGATGTTGTTAAAACAACTTTAGGCTAATTGTTGATCCAGTTTCTATTGTAAAATATGAGAGCTCTCTTGACTTGTTGTTGTTGTAATTCTGGATATCGAATGCACTGAAATTCCCCTCTATTTATAGTGTGGAACTTCCCTTGAAATTATAACTGCTTGTTGTGGAGGTTGAGTAAAATGTGGCAGCAGCACTGACCGATTCTGTCACGCCCCGAACCTCGGGCCCGCGACTGGTGCCCTACATGGGCACCCTTCTATTCATACAACACAATAAACCGCGGAAGATAAATAACACTCATTTTTTTTCTTAAAACAAAGGCAAAGCCGATAAGGCTGCCATAATATAAATCACCCAAAAGGGTCTACACTATTCAATAATATAAATACAACTCTAGCCAGTCCAGTCCACATATGAATACAGACCTCTATGATTTTGGACAATACTATGACGGGACAAGGCCCCGCCGTACCCCTGAATATACCTAACCATAATGACAAGCTCCGGAACATTGGAGTCATCTCAAAATGCTGAACCAGGATCCTAAGCTCACGGATCCACAACTGTGTACCTAAACCTGCGGACATGAACGAGCCCCCCGAAGGGGGTCAGTACAACAAATACTAAGTATGGAACGGAAATAAAGTACAACAATTACATCCATAACTATACAAGGAATGACAGGGGCAAATATGAAAATCAAATACCAGATCCTACCGTGTCATATAAAAATCAGAGCCAACTATACCTTGTATCATCAGACCATCAGAACACCGCACCACTTTCAAATATGAAAGTCATGTCAAAATCCGGGACACCTGCCCTCAGCATATAATATCACAGAAGCATGCTCGTGGAATACAACATCAGTGTCAGCATGTAACAAGTATACCATACAACTACCCGCACACTGTGCCTTTTTAACAATGAGAGTAAACTTTACATGCTTTAAAATAGGAAGCTTATGATCAATCTAGAGCCACCCGCCCGTAGTATCATTATGTAATCCTACTCCTGGGACTGTTTCACCCGCAAGGGTCTTGTGGACCCGCATAGGACAATTTGCTCTGCATAGGACTATTTCACCTGCACAGGACTATTTCATCCGCTTAGGCCCTACCGGCCCGCAATGAGCATATACGCCATGCTCGCATCATGGGTAGCAAATCCATGGAAATGTATAATGTCTTGGGGGTTTACCCCGCAATTATACTCAGAAGATGTATAACGTCTTGGGGGTTTACTCCACATTTATACTCAGGAGGTGTATAACGTCTTGGGGGTTTACCCCACATTTATACTCATGAGATGTATAACATCTTGGGGGTTTACCCCACATTTATACTCAAGAGGTGTATAACGTCTTGGGGGTTTACCCCGCATTTATACTCATAACACTAGCACCAGTGGCTATCATGAACAACATATGCAAGTTAAGATAACCTTTGACTCTCAACATCATAAAATAAATAAACCATCATTTTAACAAACCAAGACAATTTCTATGCCTTCTTTTTCAACAATTCAAGACAATACCTTTCCTTTTTAACAAATCAAGACAATACCATTTTGGCAAGCCGAAGTACTATCAAGGCACAAAATAGAATAACTATCATTTAAGCAAGTCAAAGTACTATCAAGGCACTAACACACCTTGCATTACTAAGGATTAAAGTCCATTACGACAATGTACGTGAGCCGTACATTCACTTTATGAACTAAATTTCCATTTTAGGAAAGCCCAAGTACTACATGTATTTCTAGGAAGTATGATCCAATACATGTATCATTTTGAAACCATCATTTAGAAAATCGAGACACTTATCGTACCAAGTATCCTTCTAAGACATGGTTTTGGCAAATCAAGACACTAGACCTCACGTGTTACATTAAAACATCTTGAACATCAAAGTGCCACATATCATGTATTATATTAAGGACTTAATCAGACATTCTCACACGATTCCCTTAAAACATTTTAAACCATCCCTTGACTTTCCACTAAAACTTGTTATAACAAACTTCCCATAAAGCCGTTATAACCACTTCATTTTTAGACAACTAACGCACCATTACCTCTTTCCTTTTTATTAAAACCAAGGCATTATCATGCCACGTAAGGGGATTGAACCCAAAGTACTTTGTACATCTATTCTTTATAAAAGAATCGTTTCCTGGAATATTAGGGCGTTGGGCCCAAAAGTACTTTCACCATTTAAGACCAAGTAGCTTATTCTCTTTAAATCAAGTAACATATACTTTTCAAATCGAATTACTACACATTTTCGAAATTCAAGTCCCAAGTACTTTCGAAAATCAAGCCTCATGTACTTACAAAATTAATACTTTTATGAGCCGTGAATATGTTATTCTCGTTTATAACGATCTGGTTAAATCAGCCATGATCTAGAAAATGTAATACAATTTTGTCTTATCTTAGTTTCTATGCAGATGGAGAATTCTACTCATTTCAATATAATTGATTGTCGATACATTTTCATTAACGCTGCAATGACTTGTTTGATACCTATTCTCATTAGTGTAGTAATTTACCAAGGTCAACTCGACTCTAATACTTTCTAACGACTCTTACCAACATCCCCCATAAGACTTGGTAAGAACTTAGGAACATTCTAGACATGCCTTTAGCATAAAATTAATAACATGAATACTTCATATACAAGGCAAGTATTCTTCAAGAAAACAAGTTAAGTATACTCCAAATAACAAGACAAGTATACTTCAAGAAAACAAGTCAAGTATACTCCAAATAACAAGACAAGTATACTTCAAGGAAACAAGTCAAGTATACTCCAAATAACAAGACAAGTATACTTCAAGGAAACAAGTCAAGTATACTCCAAATAACAAGACAAGTATACTTTAAGGAAAGTCATGTCGATAGAAGGAAGAAGTTCACATACCTCGTGACGACTAACCCATACGACAAGTAGCAAAATGCTCTGAAGTACTTCAACCTCATCGGCTATTCCTTAAGCCAAGTAGACTATGCTACACGTAGTACTTCAACCTAAAATGACAATAGCACTTCTATCAACTACAAGCTATCACGTGTAGGACTTATACCAAATAATGTCCCTCTAATTCTACGGAAAATTGGGCAGCACTTCCTTTGTTTCTACGTACTTTTCCACCTTTTCCAAGGCCCGTATTCATCAACCAACAAGCCACATTTAAGGCGCAACCAACAGTTAGCCAAAGAGGATTAGACATCTAACTGGACGTGTAAAATTCTGCCCCACATTTATACAAAATAGTCCAAAAATCAGCCCATAAAAAGTCTGTAATCCAACAATAACGAGGGTAAAATGTGAGGCGTTTCAACACATTTCCACACCCCTATTTCCTTAGGACTTTCATTAGCAACTACTACACTTAAACATGCATATTAGGGGCTTAATTTCCAGCATTATACACAAAACAATCCATAAAATGATACGACAACGTCTAACAGTTTTGGGCAGTTTTTCGGCTAAAACAACTACAATCCGATAACTCTTTCCTTAATCCATTTTATTCCAATTCGAGTTCCAACACTTCCATATATGACATACCAACTTATAAACAACCATATTACCTTATTATAACATGCGACAAGTGTGGATAACAACAATCATATAACAAACGAAACCAAGGGCACAAAATTGCCTCAAATCGGCCAACAACATATCTACCTCATACACATCTTATTTTCCATTTCTTACTTAACATGAATTCATCTATACATTATAACAATAAGTAATATCCAATTACCTTAATTTAAGAAGAACTATTACCTCATTTTTTGTTCCCAAAAACGTCCCGGGCAGAATGCTAAACAATGGCCCGTAGTTTTCGTTTCGCTCCACTTATTCAAGTTCCACTTACATATATGTATCCACTACAACCTTGGGAGCAACTTCTCTTCACGTTTCTCTTCCAAAAAGTCGACGGAAACCCCTAGGGTTTCATCACCATTTTCGGCCCAATCCTAGATTTAGGGGTTAAGGGTGCTTAATCTTGCTAATCACTTGGTTAGGGACCTTAATATTGTATAATGAACTAAGCTTGGAAAATTTGAAGTCTTGTTCTTCCATTTTTAGCCCTAAGGTCGAGAGCAATGGAGAGGGAGATATATTTGCTTGATGAAGAATGGCTAAGTGTTGGCTAGGTCTTGCAAGACATCTCTATGTATATATAATGTATCACCTAGGCTTGGATGATGACAAGTGGAGGGTAAGATGGTGGACAAGTGTGGGTGGGACCCACTTGTCCACTTGTCTTCATTTTCATGAAAAATATCTAAAGTCAAATAGTCAAGGTCTTCTAAGACCAAGACAAGGGGGTGGGGTGTGCCACGTGTCATCCTCTGATTCGTCCAAAATATATTCATCTCCCAAAAAATCCATAATTGGCCAAAATATCGAAAAACTTGTGGGCCCCACAAAAACGTAAAATTTCCCGGGTGGGCCCCACATGACCAAATCCGAAAATTAAAATCCATAATTCCAATATATTCTCTAAGTCCCAAATATCAAATTTGAGGATCAAACTCCACTTTATAAACCTTTTTCCTTCACGAGGTTCAGAGGATTTTCCGGAATTTTTCATTCTTTTCAAAATTCAAATCTCAATTTCTCACGTACGTTGTTATCTCATTGCCTTGGAATTTCGGGGTGTAACAGATTCATCCTCCTGAAAATCCTCAACTTCTTCCTGAAAATTCTCACGTTTTGGACTGAGTTTTCCATCACGTTTTAAACACAGCAGACTTGTGAGCTATCCTGCGTCATTTCTTACTCGCAGTAACTTCTCCTGCTTAGGGCGGAAGAATAGGAAAAACTGTTACATAGATGTTGGCTGAAATGTTGCCACAACATCGCAGCCAGTATTCTTGTCCACACAAGAGATGTTATCCTGAGTATTTTCAGATGTTGCCACAACATCCTTCCAACATCAACAATACTCTTTTTAAGTGGTAGCCCATTTAAGATTTTGATGCTTCATTTTCTAAAGTGGGACTTCATTTACATATGTTGGCATTAGTAAGAACTTTAAGAGTTTGATTTTGATGATTGATAAAGTAAATGAACATTACAAGTGTGTCTGGATTATTGAAATAAATCAAGTAAACTAAGCGCCTAAAGATTGATTGAGTAACAAGAATGCATAAAGAGAGTGAACCAGGTTAACATATATGTGGTATCTTAGAAAGACATGCTTTATCTCAGACACATAGCACTATATCGATCAAAAGTATGTGAGAGCAAAACATAGGGTAAGGCAATGATGAATAAGAGATAGAGCAGAATTGAATGAACCAGATCTACGAAACATAGATGAATGGAATAGATGCAAGGACCATGTCCAAGAACTTGTTCCTGCTTGAAATCCTACTGCGAGTAGGATTTGTGGTTTATGATAAAGACTTGGCATACAAGGCTGCATGATTTCTTGTCAGACTTATCAAGATACTTTAGAGTCCTGTAAGGAAACTGAGGTCGCGTGAAAATGCAAGAATCTCAAACCCTATTTTCTACGATGGTAGAAATCCGAGTATTGAGCGAATACAGTCAATGGTATTTTGAAGTGTTCTGATTCCATAAGTGTCGCCTAATACAACGAAGAAGATTAAGAAGTTGTGTTACAAAGTTTATATTTATAGTTCTTGAGTCTAGATTCTTGTATTAGGATTAATCATCAAGTTGTACCTTTATCTGCTTTCATAGAAGCAATTGTGTTAGTATAAATGTTAGTCAAATTCAACTTCAAGTTCGGATAGCTTGAAGTGGGCTTACTAGTCTAGGGAGATTAGTAAGTTGGGAATTAGAGTTTAGTTCCTGAGTTACAGAGTTTGTAACTTGAATTTACACAGGCTTACGTTGTGGTGGAGTTTGAGTTAAATCCTACAAAGGTGTAGGTCGTGATTTTTTTCTACCCTTATGAGTTGGGTCGTTTCCACGTATAAATTGTTGTCTCCTTACTTTACTGTTCTTTATTATTCCGCAGACGCTATTCGTAGAACATATAGGGTAACGTGTTCTATCGGGCAAAAATTAGGTATCGCTTAGGATAGATATCTGGTCACGTAGAATTTCAACATCGTTAGTGTATAGCATTAGTGTTTTTAAAAAAAAAAAAAAAACTTCTTCAAGAGATTATTGCATTAATTAAGACTATTGTTGTTAATCTATTGAAAGAGATGCATGAATCATTGCAAAGTCAAAGGGTCCTACGAAAATTTTTATTGAGTGATTAGTCATCGTTAAATCATCGTCAGCTCGATCACAGGTGTCCCGTTGGAACAATTTTCTAATACTTACGGTAATAATTTTTTGTTTAGAAGAAAATAATGGGTCGCAATTTCTCAGTTAAAAATGGGACTGCACAATATAACTACTGTGGCTGAACAGAAGACAGTTTGGGGATAAGGTTGAAACAACAACATGTCATGGCCAAGCTTGGTTACAATTAGATGAATATAGACCGCACAAGGTGATGAAACTCTTAATGTCGTCCACATAAATGGCGTCATTTGTCTGAAAGTAGTTCGCTCTGAAATATGCTATAAATAAATCTCACATCGATTCTTAGAAACAAAAGAGAAGATGTTTGAAAAGGTTGTGTGAACACTTTCAACCACTACAAGGCATTGAGTAATATTTCCTTAATCTTATCCAAACAAACACCTGGCTATTTTTGTTGTTTGTTTCAAGGGAAATTTAGTTGAATATTATTCCTTCGGTTCAAATTTATATAATGGTGTTTGATTTATACAAAATTTATATAATGGTGTTTGATTTATATAAAATTTAAGAAAAAAGGAAGACGTTTGAAATTTATGGTCTGATAGTAGCCATAATTTTTTTATTATCTATAAATTATGACATTAAGGATAAAATGAAATGCTTGAAATTAAAATATGTCATTTATTTTGAAATTAACTGAAAAAGAAAAGAAAGTCACGTGAATTGAAATTGTGTGAGTACATTCTAGAAGTGGCTCAATGGCTAGTAACCAGTACCGTCCATGAGCCAAAGCAGTCAATGCAATGGCTTAGGACATCATTTTTTGGAAAAAAATTATGGCATATATTTTTGGGGAAAAAATCACTATTAAATACAACAATAATCAAAACTTTAGGGGTCAAATACACATTCCTCACATCTTTTTGGACTCTAAAGAATCTCTAATAAAACCCTCATATAAACTCAAATAACAAATCATTATTCACTAGGTTTACAAAAAAATTCTCTCCACCACTCACCCTAGCTAGTTCAGAAAGGAATTTTGAGCTTTGAGTTTGAGTTTTTATTTAGTATAATAATTTGGCATGATATCTTATACTCCATTAATACTGTTAGCAAGCTCTTACAATCAGAAAATATGGATATTGAGGTTGTCATTACGCAACTAAAAGGGTTGATTTCTTATTTTCAGAATTGCAGAGAAAATGATTTTGAAACGGGTATGGCTGAAGCTAAAAAATTGGCATCTGAATTGAGGGTTGAACCTAATTTTCGCGACAAACGTCCAACAAAGATAAAGCGACAGTTTGATGAAAATCTCGAAGAACGTTTCGTTCTCTCCGCGGAAAAATCATTTAAAGTTGACTATTTTATAGGCTTAATGGATCATGTTGATACGTCACTTCAATTCAGGTTTGATCAGTTTCAAATATATGATAACACTTTTGGATTTCTATTTGTGAGAAAATTGAAGTTCGCGAGCGACGACATGTTGAAGGCTTCATGCATTAATTTGGAAAAAAAATTGAAGCGTGATTTTATTTCTAATATCGATGGTATTGTCTTATTTCTTGAGTTAAGAGTTCTAAAAGAATGAATACCCGCGGAAATAAAAAAAGCAACTGAGATGTTAAACTTTTTGAAGAGTATGGGGTTGCTACCCGAATGTCACAATTGCTTATAGAATTTTGTTAACTATACCAGTGACAGTCGCTTCCGGAGAAAGAAGTTTTTCAAAACTGAAGTTGATCAAGTCGTATCTTCGTTCGACTATGTCACAAGAAAGGTTGAATGAACTAGCTATGATATCAATTGAGAAGGAAATGCTAGTGAATTCCAATTTCAAAAGCTTGATAAATGATTTTACTAGAAAAAAGCGAGAAGGATAAAGTTTTAATAGCAATGCTCGTATACTCATCAGATAATATTTTTGTTACTTAGCTAAACAATTTTGTAAACATGTATATTATAGAAACAATTGTATCCCTACCCATAATTAGAATAGTTCCATTTATTGTGTAAATATAATTATGGTAAGACTAGGATTCCTCTTTTGTATAGGCTTAGGATTCTTATTGTATAAGGGATGAATATTGTACTCTATATATACTTTGATATTAATGAGAAGACTCCCTAAGGGAGATTAATATCATCTTACATGGTATCAAGAGCCTAAACTCCAAAACCCCTAGAAATTTTCCTCCCACCAAGACCACCCTCCCACTACGCGCTGCGCCCCTCTTCTTCAAAAAATTTCTTGGTTTTTCTTTTCTTCCTCTCTTCTCTAAATGGATACTCAGGATTCTCCCACTGCTGTTGACGTTTCTGTCACGACCCGACCCGACGGGCCGCGACCCGATGCCCTACCTGAGCACCCTTATACCCACCAGTCACATATAATCACACATATATCAAGGATAATGTAGAAATTTGTAAACCATATCAAAATAGGCAATCCGACAAGACTGTCACTATATACGGGAACATCTCAAAATGAAGTACAACAGTACAGATGACCAACAGATGTCTACAATCCACATAAGTCCAAAACACATCTACCACCCACACATGTCTACAGACCTCTAAGAGTATGATAGTGAAACATGACGGGACAGGGCTATTGACACCCAATTTTGACCCTCCCGTCCAGTCATTAACTATAAAATTACACTAATTTTAAAACAATTTTATAATAATAAAATGCAACAATAATACATTAATACAGGCATAATTAAGCACTAACCAAATAGCACACCCGTCTTATTTTTTGTAATAATTTATAATTCAAACTTGGACTAATCAAAACACCTAAATAATTTAATCACAATTTAATTTGTCACTAATTAATACACCTAAAACTAATTCCTAAATCTAATACCCATTTAACTAACCCAATTCCCATCCCTTAATTTAATACCCGCAGCCCACTACCTACCCAGCCCACGACCTAGCACAGGCCCAATGCCCGCGGGCCCAACTCCCCTTTCAGCCTATTTCTCCCTCAGCCTTTTCCCATTTCCCCCGCAAGCCTTATCATTTCCTTCATCACCCGCAGCCCAGCTTCCATGGCCCAACACCCATGGCCCAACGCCCCGTCTGCCCTTTAACTTTCCGCCCAGCCCAAGCCCTCAAACATTTAACCCACAGCCCTTCCCATCGTCCCTAACAGCAACAACCCTAAAGAAACGAGAAGAACCCTAAAAGTTTCCATCGCCGCACCTTCCTCGCCGAGATTCTCGCCTGAGAATCCGGCGACCCTCTTCCTTACCCATGTATACACAGCCAGCACACCCCTTACCATCTCCAAGAACCGCGAATCTCCCAGATTCCCTCAAATCTCCCAAAATCGTTTTCAAACTTACCATAACAAGAACAGTACGAGAATCAACCCAAAAATAGCCCACAAATCCTTAACAAATCAGTACGAATCAGTCCAAAATCGTCATAAATACTTTCCCTAAATCGAAACCTAAATCAGGGCTATTATGGTAGGATATACCCAAAATCAGCCTTTAAGGTTTACCAATTTCAGAACACGATGGAGGGGCTATAAATACAGAAGCTTTCTTTACTACGCAGGTAGAGCTCGATGGGCAAGCGAGAAAGCGATCTAAAAACCCACTCTCTTGCACAGGCAAAGACAGAGGTCGAGCATCGCTTTCCCCTTCAAGGATACCTCCTTACAATCCGAAATTTAGCAGTCTAAGAGCAAGAACGAAAATTCGAAACCTTCTCTTTCAATTTCAGTCAAGAATCAGGTAAAAGTCTCATTCCTCTTCTAAACGCATCACAAATAAAAACCCTGAGCGGATCGACGACTTGATACGCTGCCCCGGGTCGCTGGCCGGAGAAGGTAAAATCAATCCCCTTTGCCTTTAAATTTGGTTTATTATATTGTTGGTTTGAATTGATTTTCTTAGTCTGCTGAGTGTTATTGTCCAGATTATTGTTGAAGCATCTAAATATTAATATCTGCGTGTGTCGCCTTAAGATGTCGATGTCCTGCTTCCGAGTGTCTGTCTGAGTCTGATTACCGTATATTTGCATTCGCATCTGACTAAAGATATGTGACCTTTGTTAACAACAGATCAGTGTCCAATTGTAGATGAATTCGAATATAAGACTTGTCGTTAATGCAGAATTTATACGATGGTATTAGGTACATCAGCGCTAGAATTTTGGCTTGCCAATAATGTTTTGTTGTTATTTATTGATAGGGAGCTAACTTGTGGGTTATTTAAGAACCAATTTGATAGCCAAGTTTAGTTGGATAATGTTTGTTTTCTCTTAAGAGTCCGACTCATGAATTTGAAGGTTGATTTGCCGACTACAGTCTATCCCCTGCATACTATCAATGGGGTAATCTACAAAGGGTGTTGTGCTTAATTAATTTTGCACCCATACCTGTTCGTGTTAGATAAAGAATATTGGAGCATCTAAAGGCTATAAAATGAAGGTCAATCTGTTTACTAGTATGTTTATCAACCGGATGTTAGTTTCAGAGATTTGATAATAAGGTAGCGGCGCCGCATGAAAGTAGATTTGTTTGTATGACATCTCGATGTGCCGGAATCATGTAAAATCGATAATGTTAGATATCATGGCTATTTCCTCCTCTACATATGTATGCAGGACCAGTAGGGCCTTATGTTTATATGTTGCCTGCCTGGTGAAGGTAGTAGAAACACAGTGGATGGTCTCTCTGCTAATGTTCCATCTCGTTACTCTTTCTGTCCTAATGTGTCGACTGCTTGATGTAAAATATGACTAGAGTAAGGATTGTGTCCATTGTGTTAAGTGCCGGATCTTGGTTGCGAGGATATGATCTAAACATGTTTCTGAAAGTGCTTATAACCCAAGTCTGTTCATCTTGGTTTAATAAGATTGCTTCTCGTTTCATATTACAATCGGAAGTTAGCATGGTATCTATTTTGATGTAGACACGTGAGTTTAGAAGTCGACTGTGAGTAAACACAAAAGGAGAGGCTAAGATTTTTTTTTCTTGTCTTGATTTAAAACACCCATCTTACATGTGAGTTTAAGAAGTCAGCATATTTTGTCTCCTATGTGAAGTTAATAGTACAATATATTGTGTCTGTAACTACAACATGTTTAAAATCCTATGGCAATGCTTGGTTTACCCTTTGATAAAACTCTTGGACATATGCTAATCCTTATCTTTTCTTATATTTTACATGAAATGCATTGGAGCAAAAATGAAGAGTCTCATGGCGAGACTCATCACAAGCTGTAACAAATGAAGACCCGCATCTGTGTCCACCACATTCCGCCTCAGAATTCTCAAACAAAAGGGGACGAGACGACATTGTCATCCCCCTAAGAGCATCCTTTGGCCTCTTAATCTCTTACGTCTTATATATATTTGTTTGCTTATTTGTTGAAACTTAATTAGCTAACTTTGTAATTAATAGGAGACATAGAACAATTAGTTTTTTTTAGAATAAATAAATCGGGCAGATAGTTTTAAAAATCAGAAAGACACTTTTAAATTACTTCTTTTAAGGACTTGACATGCATGTCTAAACTTTACTAAGCAATTTAACTCGCAACTAACGTAGTACTTCTTATAAAATTCATGATAAAATACATTGATTTCCTCATAAGCTCTTTTATTAGCATAATATAAAAACTATGTTGAATAGCTTTCTTATCATAAAATTATAAAATAATCACCTTTGCACTATACTATGCAATATATATTTTATCTAATATAGCAAATTCATATGTTCTTGAAGTATCTTATGAACGTATATTTTCATCCAAAAATTATATCTACTTTATAAAATCATAAAACTTCTATGTCGTCAAAGAACACATTTCCTTACTTTATATAAAACACTTGCAACATTCTTTTACTTCAAATAAACACGCCTTTCTTAGCATAAATAATTAACCCTAGGTTTGAACGGACAACCGCAAGTTAGCGGATCCTTTAGGGTGCCTAACCCCTTCCCTTTAGGATAATAAAGAACCCTTACCCATAATCTCATTAAGTTTAGCAGACCATTAAAATAGAGTTAATGTTTACTTTAAACTAGTTAACATTTAGGTGTCCTAATTCACCCAAACTAATTAGGTGGCGACTCCGCGAACCCTTAGCATACCTTTAGCATTTTTAGCATTTCGCACTTTTAATATTTCTAGCCCCCTTTTAAACACCCTTTTAAGCTCTTTAACATCTTTTTAACATTTTAAGCATTTTTAACTATTTTTATTTTATTGTCTAACACTTTATTTAAGCAGGGTTCGCTAGAATAATGTCGCGGTCGAAAAAGGGCGCGACAAGGGCCCCGCCGTACTCCTGAATATACTTAAGTCTATAACAAAAGGTCTGTCTGTACCAAAATGACTTGGCTCAGATCAATGGAGCTCTCCAAATAACTGAACAGGAATTCTAGACTGGAGGATCACCAAACTGAATATATGTACCTGCGGGTATGAAACGCAGCCCCCCGGAAAAAGGGGGTCAGTACAAAATAATGTACTGAGTATATAAAATGTGAAGTACTAAAGAAGATCATAACTGGCCAAAAGATAACATGATACAAGTATGATAACCAAAATACCAATACAACTGTGCCATATAAAAATGAGAGTCAACTGTGCCTTATAAAAATGAGTCATATTAAAATCATGGATGCTTGTCAATAAAATCATCATGTCTATATACATCTAACGTGTCCCGGCCCTCTAGTGAGGGACTCCGTGGAATCATCATAATCATGGATACCTGTCCACATAACATACCCGGTCCATTCTGGAACTCGATGAGCTCATCATCATCATGGATGTCTGTCTATGAAATCATCATATATATACATATAACATGTCCCGACCTTTTAGTGAGGTACTCGATGAACAATGCAAAACTGCGCACGAACATACCCGGCCCGGGACTCGGTGAAATGATATAATCACATCAATCACGAATAGATTATCATGAGTAATCATATGCAATTTAAATCATCATTTTACTCTCAATGGAATAAATAGACTGAACTATCACTTGTAAAATCAAAGGCAACTATCATATCAAGTGTCACTAAGAATTAGGAGTCAATGGAATTATGTACGTCCGTGTTGAGTGTATTTTATACACTCTTTTGAGTCCTTTTTAGTTAGTATTTTACTCTTTTATTTTGCGTTTAGTAAAGTGTTAGATGTGTTTTTCTTTCATTTGTGTCACATCGGTCATAAAGGAGAAGATACCAATTTTGAGGATGAAAATTGCACAAGCACATCCCAAGGAATGAAGCCTAAGAAGTGCCAAGAAGAACAGAAGAAATCTGGCACATTCCGGACAAAAATCACAGAGGCACCGCGGTCAGAAGAACTAGAACCGAGGCATAATATTTCCAGAAAGTCTGAAACGGAATCACCGTCGAAGGCACCTAGGGTCTGGCAGGAGGCGAGGTGCTGGCAGAAAAGCTATGATGCCAAGCGCGTATTTCGTGCTTTCTGGCCGAATTGGAGAGGGTTTTTGGGGTCCGAAAGACAACTTTTCCCAGCTATAAAATCCCTAAAACCTGACCATATACCATATTCTATACTATATTCTAAACACAACTTTGGAGAGGAGAAAAAGAGGCAAGACACAATTGGAGACATCTCATTGTTCAAGTTATTTTCTTTCCTTTACTTTATTTCAGTTTATGTTGGATTGTAATTTAGTTCTTGACATGACAATGTGTTACACCTCGTAGTTTTAAGGCGATAATTAAGAACGTCATTAAGGAAGTAAGATTCGAGTATTGGATACAAAGTGTACTTATATATGCTAATAAAGAAACTAGTATACAAAAGGATGTGGTTCCGAAAAAAAGTTGGTTACAACGTGTGTGACGTTGGGAATTAGTAATATAGTTGTATATTCCCGTTATGAACTAGTGTCGTATTATAAAAATTATGACATTGAGAATACGAGGCCTTACGAAATTTTCAGGATTTTAAAAAGTGGGGTTTAAGATTTATTTTTATTAATTGAGGGATTAATTTAAGTAGACAATTATAGGAATTGGACCAAAGTGCAATTTGAAAACTTAGCACACTAATACCCATAAAAACCTCTCATCTTCTATTACAAGATATCTTCCACAAACTCTTTCACTCTCCTTTTTTTCTCTCCCTTGGCCGAAAATCACCCTCATCCATAGCCAAAATTTAATCTTTTATTTCCTCTTCCTATATTAAATTCTTCATCTAAATTCTAAGCCAAGATTAACACCAAAACAGTGGGTAAAAATGCCACTGCTGGACCGATTTTCTTAGCCAAAATTTCTAGTTTTTAGACGAGTTTTTGGAAGAAAAACGTGTAAGGAAGATAGATTTGGACTTGTAGAATACATGCATGTCATTTTGGAATTGAAGAAATGATAAAAATGGTGAAGAAAACTTGAGCAGTGGACCGATTCTTTAAGGGACTGTTTTGGCACAAATTTAAGGTAAGAAATTCTTCTTCTTCTTATGGTGTTGAAGTTGCATGTTGTTGTAGTTTAAGAAATGAACTTGTATTAAGAGAAACTTGAAATTTAGACAATGCATGTGACGATTTGTGGGTTAAAACCGATTGTAAGGGTTGTTTTGTATAAATTGGATTTAAGTGTTGTTGTTGTTATCCTTGTCACCAATTTCATGTTAAAACTTTAAAGAAAACCTTGATGTTTAAGTTATAATTGGTTATATAGAAGTGTTGAAACATGATTTGGATTTTAAGGAGTTAAGAAAAGAACTTAGGCAATTAAGCCTTGTTGGCCGAGACTTGTATGACATTTTTGGACATGTTGTGTTTTATTTTAGGGGTTGTTTTGGTGGTGTTATAGTGCTGGAAAATTAGTTACAATTATTCATGTTTAATGTGGTAATTGTTAACGTATGTCCCAAAATAATTAAAGTGTAAAAAGGGTGTTATGTTGCAAATTATAGGACTTGAACTCTCGTTGTTGCTAGACGTATGGACTGTGTTTATGGACTGTTTTAAGGGTTGTTTAATATGTATTAAGGGCTAGATTAACATGAGAAATAGGTGTAGTAATCACATTAGTTGTTGTAGTTGATGTATTACATGAACGTAAAGAGAAAGAATGTATAATGAAGGTGGATACCAAGTATATGGGACTGTTTTGGTTATATCATTAAGTTGTGACTTGTTATTGGTGTTGTTGACTTTGTTTGTAAGTTGTGGATGCGCATATAAATAGGGGAAGTGCTGCCCAAATTTTTATAGAAAAAAAAGCAAGTCATCATTCGATTATAACGTATGCTAGTAATCATGAGGTTAATGGACATGTTACTATTATTATAGGTTGAAGTGCTAGTCAAGACGTACTTAGATTATTGAGTTGGTTAGTTCGTCATTAAGGTATGTGAAACTCTTCCTTCTTTCTTTTGGCATGATTTATATAAAATGAACATACGGCGGACGTACATGATTTCTACACAGTCTAACTCCTAAAGATATTTGTTATGAGAAGTGCCTTTGATTTTTACAGTAAAAGTTCATTTTAATAATTTCATTGAGAGTCAAATGATGATTTAAATTGCATATGGTTCATGAGATCTACTCGTGCAAAGTGTTATTATTCCACCTCACCGAGTCCCGGGCCGGCAATGTTCGTGCGCAGATCCTTGCATTTGTTCACCGAGTCCCTCACTAGAGGGCCGACAATGTTTATATATATGATGATTCCATGAACATGTATACATGATGCGGGTACATATACCCATGATAGTATATGATGATTCTATGGACATGTATCCATGATGCGGGTACAAGTACCCATGATGGTATATATATGTGTATGATTATATGGACATGATATTGATATGACTCTCATTTTTATAAGGCACAGTTGACTCTCATTTTTATATAGCACAGTTATATTTGAATATGCTGTAATTGTCTAGACATAGGTTAAAATCGTGGACGAAAGTACCCCGATACTTGTGTAGTAATTAAGGTTACTGTTCTTAATCCTCTTGTGTGGTAAAACTTATCATAGAAATATAGAAGATTTCTACACTAGGTTGAGCTCTTGTATGTCATAACCGAAATATAATAACAGATTAGTTAACCTGCTATCTTAATATGAAGAAAGAGTGGATAGTTGAGGAGATTGGAACCCTATTTCCTTCATAACTGTTATAAACCCAAAGTCTTATAATCTTTAGTTTATTTCCTGCACTTAGTCATAATTCTTAGTTATAATTCTCAAACAAAAGAACGATTTCCAAATAGATACCATAGGATATATAATTGGTACTTAATAAACCAGTCTCTGTGGACGATAAACTCGGTCTTACACATCTTTATTACTTGAATGAAACATACACTTGCGTAAGCACTTAGAAATTGCAACAAGTTTTTGGCGCCGTTGCCGGGGACTGGAGTACTGTTAATATCGATTTATCTATTTTTATTTCTAATTTGGTTTTTATTTTCAGTTTTTTTATTTTTTATTTTTGCTTTAGTGTTGTTTGTCGTGATCTTTTTGCTATTTTTGATTAGTCTCAGGTTCTTAGTTTATGCGAAGTAGGAGAAGAGCTGAAATATCTACCCCTCTGAACCCTGACATTGAGAGATTGTGCAGACAGAACAAGAAAGAAAAGAGAGCAGCTGATTTGTTAGCAATGGGAGATCAGCGAAATAACAATTTGGTGGATGATGAGTTACCGCCTGTCTTAAGACAAGTCCCTGCAGAAAGGAGCTTAGGGGACTATGTGATGCCTACAATTACAGGGGTACAGACTTGCATCAGGCTTCCAGCTGTTGAAGCCATCAATTTTGAAATCAAACCAACCATATTGCACATGGTTCAAACCTTAGTTCAGTTTGGGGGACTACCGTCTGAAGATCCCCATTTGCATCTAGCAAATTTTCTGGAGCTGTGTGCAACTTTTAAGTATAATGGTGTTACTGATGATGTCATTCGGTTGAGACTCTTCCCATTCTCACTCAGGGATAGAGAAAAGTGCTGGCTGAACTCATTACAGTCAAACTCCATTACCACATGGCAAGACTTAGCCCAGAAGTTTCTTGCCAAGTTCTTCCCTCCAGCAAAAGCAGCAAAGCTCAGAGGTGAGTTGAATAACTTCTATCAGCTATAGGGAGAATCACTATATGATGCATGTGAGCGGTTTAAAGATTTGCAGAGGAAGTGCCCACATCATGGGATTGAGAAGTAGATGCTAGCCCACATATTTTATAATGGGATGCGTGGTACAACTCGTACCATCATTGATGCTGCAGCAGGGGGAACATTCATGAGAAAGAGTGTCAATAAGGCACATGATCTGTTAGAAGATATGGCCACAAACAACCATCAGGGGGCAGATGAAAGAGCATTGAATAGCAGAAAAATGGCAGGGATTCATGAGTTGGATGCTATCACATCATTGATTGCACAGGTAGACACTTTGACAAAGCAGATGCAGCAGAATACCATGTTAGTTAAAGTGGTTCAGACACCTGTGAGTTGCAAAATTTGTGGGGGTCCCCATACTTTTGATAGGTGTAAAGTAGTGGACTCGAATAATGTGCCCATGGAGCAGGTTCAAGCAGTGTAAAATTTCAGAGGCCCTACAACAACCCCTACTCTAACACATACAATCCGGGGTGGAGAAATCACCCAATCTTTTCATGGAAGAATGAAAAAGGGTAGCAACCATAATTTCAAGCATCATCCTCACAGCAGTTCAGCCCACCAGATCCACAAGAGAAGCCAGATGACAAAAAAACAGAATTGTTGACCTTGACCAACTCTCAGACTCAATTCATGGCAGAAACCAGGTCCTCAATTTCATCCTTGGCCAACACTCAGACAAAATTTATGTCAGAGACCCATCAGTTCATGACAGAGACTAGGTCTTCTCTTAGAAATTTGGAAACACATGTGGGACAACTGGCACATAAACTGAACAGTAGACCGCAAAGAAGCCTCCCTAGCAACACAGTGATGAACCCGAGGAAGCGATGTCGAGCAATCATCTGAGAGTGAAGCGATTAGAAGCGAGGCACCCCGACCAGTGGTTGAAAAATAAAAGGATGTGGGGAAGACAGTTGAGGTAGAAAAGGAGGGGGTTACTGATGACCGCCCTACTTTAGAGAAGGCTCCACCCGCAGTGATGATGGAGTACACAAACAAAATTCCTTACCCTCAAAGACTGCAGAAGAAGGCTGTGGATAAGCAGTTTTCAAAATTTTTGGAGGTATTTAAAAAACTGCACATTAACATTCATTTCATTGAAGTCTTGGAGAAAATGTCAGCGTATGTGAAGTTCATGAAAGATATCCTTTTTAAGAAGAGGAAACTGGCAGATTATGAGACAGTGGTGCTGACAGAGGAGTGCAGTGCCATATTGCAGAAGAAGCTTCCCCCAAAGTTGAACGATCCAGAGAGTTTCACCCTACCTTGCACCATAGGGAATGTGACATGCAATCAAGCCTTATGTGATTTGGGGGCAAGTGTCAACCTAATGCCCCTCTCTGTATTCTAAAGACTTAGTTTGGGGGAGGCAAAGCCAACCACAGTCACCTTGCAACTAGCTGATCGCTCAGTTGTGCATCTCCAAGGAATTATTGAAAATATGTTGGTACAAGTGGGTAAATTCATCCTTCCTGCTGATTTCCTCATTTTAGACATGGATGAAGATGAAAATATGCCCATGATCCTTGGGAGACCATTCCTAGCCACATGGAGAGCTCTCATTGATGTTGAAAAAAGGGAGTTAAAGCTCAGAGTTCAAGGTGAGGAAATGGTGTTTAAAGTTTTCAAGCAACCCACTGAACCTCAAGTCGATGCTAGATGTTTTGTTGTTGGTGTAGTTGATAAAAAGGCTCATCATGAAAGTTCCAAGGGTATTGATGTCTTTGATGGTAAGAATTATGCACCCGTAAATGATGTTGTGGATGAGAACAAGGGAATGAATCCTCCTGAAATGAGCCCTGTGAAAAACAAAAGAGGAAAATGATGCTAAAGTGGATATGCGAAGGGGACACTCTACCCCCTTGATCTAGTAAGTAACATGCGTCCGGCTAAAAGACGTTAAAGACAGCGCTACTTGGGAGGCAACCCAAAGTTTTAAATTATGCTATTTCAATTTTTGTTTTAGTTTGTTTTATTTTATATTGAACAGTCTCACGATCTGGTATGTAGTGTTTTTGGATGACAGATGACATGCAGGATTTTTCATGAATAAGCATTGCGGTGTGTGGACCAAAGAACTGCGGTCCCTCACGGGCAGTGTGCACAGAAAAATTTTCCTTCCTCCCAGACCTCTGTTATGACCGTTGTGTTGTGTCAGTAAGTTGTCCCTTTATTTTTAGTCTTCACACATTGGGGACAATGTGTCGATTAAGTTTGGAGGGGTGTCTTATTTTGTTTTGAGTCTTTTTGTTGTCTTTTTTTATTATTTTATGTGTTCATGAGTCATAATTTTTTTTATGTAGCAAGCATGTTATAGTTGCTAAAGATATTGAGTGAATAAAGTGGATAATCTAATGGAATTGAAAGCAAAAATCTGTGTGTTGAAGTTAGATATGCCAAAAATTCATGACATCTAATTATTTGGATATTGATGCTTAGCCTATGTGTGTTAGTTATGGAAAGAAAGGTTGAAAAATGTCTAGAAAATCTGTTTGCTTGTTATTTGAGGCGAAATAGTTAAGATTTACATGTTTAGGGAGATGATTCAGACATTTCTTTAATAGTCTTTCTAACCATTCATTATCTATCCTGACATAAATTGTATCACTAGTCAGCCCCTTTGAGCCTAAAATAAGATCTTTCTTTGACACCCTATGATTCTCAATTTGTGCCATAAGTAATAATTGAAATTATTGGGATGAAAAGTGTTGAAAAAGAATAAAAAAGAGAGTATAAATTTGATGCACCCCAATGAAAAATATGCAAAAGCCTAAGTTTGGGGGTGCTTGTTATTTATAATGTGTCTCGTTCTCTCAAAAGAAAAGAAGGGAAAAACAGGTATGATACTGAAAAGAAAGTCAAAAAGAAGGAAAAAGAGTTGAATGAAAAATGCTTATGGTACGTAATTTGAGCCTAAATGCCTATTTTTATCTACCCCTGTCTAAGCCTACATTACAGCCCTTGAAAGCCCTGATGATCTTTAATGTGTATGTCTAATAGTGGAGAATAACAAGTAAATTGATCTATAGAATTTTGGAAAAGATGGAATGAAATTGACATGCATAGGTTAGGTGTTTGTATTTCCGTTGATCATGATCTAAGTGAATTTGCGAAATATCTAACTTGAAATTCTAGATTGATAAATATTCATGCTATGTATGTTCTAACATATTATCTCAACTTTCAATCATAATTTTGAAGAAGCATTGTTATAGCTACTTGATCCATTTCATAGAGTCTTTGTTTTTATTTTTTTGTTTTTGTTTAGTGCTTTACTCGAGGGCGAGTAAAGTGTAAGTTTGAGAGTGTTTGTTGAGTGTATTTTATGCACTCTTGTGAGTCCTTTTTAGTTAATATTTTACTCTTTTATTTTGCATTTAGTATAGTGTTAGGTGTGTTTTTCTTTCGTTTGTGTCACAGCGGTCATAAAGGAGAAGATACCACTTTTGAGGATGAAATGAGCTTAATTGAGGATGAAAATTGCACAAGCACAACCCAAGGAATAAAGCCTAAGAAGTGCCAAGAAGAACAGAAGAACAGAAGAAATCTGGCAAATTCCGGACAAAAATCACAGAGGCACCGCGGTGCCTGGCCAAGCAGCACCGCCGTGCCATAGAACCGCGGTCAGAAGAATTGGCATCGAGGCGTAATATTTCCAGAAAGTCCGAAACTGAATCACCGTCGAAGGCACCTAGGTGCCTCCATTCCAGTAACTTCCAGTGATTTTGGCTGAATTAGCACCGCGGTGCCGACGCGTAATTTTCAGGTTTCCTTGGCCGAATTTGAGAGGGTTTTTGGGGTCCGAGAGACAACTTTTCCTAGCTATAAAATCCCTAAAACCCTGACCATATACCATATTCTATACTATATTCTAAACACAACTTTGGAGAGGAGAAAAGGAGGCAAGACACAATTGGAGACATCTCATTGTTCAAGTTATTTTCTTTCCTTTACTTTATTTCAGTTTATGTTGAATTGTAATTTAGTTTTGACATGACAATGTTTAGGAGCTAAATACTTTAATGGGGTTTCCATCGAATCTTCTTGAAGCTCTTCCATATAGTTAATGCATTGATTATTGATTTCTTCTTCAGCATATTAAAATCTATTCAATAGTGTTATGATTGCTTGATAATTAACTAGCTATTAATTGTCATCACTTATATGATTTCGAATCAAAAGTATAAAAGGTGAGATTTGAATATGCTGTAATTGTCTAGACATATGTTAAAATCGTGGACGAAAGTACCCCGATACTTGTGTAGTAATTAAGGTTACTGTTCTTAATTCTCTTGTGTGGTAAAACTAATCATAGAAATATATAAGGTTTCTGCACTAGGCTGAGCTCTTGTATGTCCTAACCGGAATATAATGACAGATTAGTTAACCGACTATCTTAATAAGTAGAAGAATCATTAGCATTGCATTAACACGTGAAAAAGTGGATAGTTGAGGAGATTGGAACCATATTTCCTTCATAACTGTTATAAACCCAAAGTCTTATAATCTTTAGTTTATTTCATGCACTTAGTCATAATTCTTAGTTATAATTCTCAAACAAAAGAACGATTGCCAAATAGATACCATAGGATAGATAATCGGTACTTAATAAACCAGTCTCTGTGGACGATAAACTCGGTCTTACAGATCTTTATTATTTGAACGATACGTACACTTGCGTAAGCACTTAGAAATATCGTAACAGTCCGCCGTACACTCACTTTAAATAAACCATGCCAAAAGAAGAAATGATAGTTTCACATACCTTATTGTCGAACTAACCAACTCAATATTTAAATTACGTCTCGTCTAGCACTTCAACCTATAATAATAATAACATGTCCGTCAACTCTATGATTACTAGTATACTTTATACGTATCGAATGATGACTCTCTTGTTATATAAAATTGGGCAGCACTTTTCCTATTTATACACACCTCCACAACTTACAAACAAGGCCAATAATACTAATAACAAGACACAACTCAAGGATATACCAAAACAGTCTCATATATCCGATATACACTACCTTTTACATTCTTTCTCTTTACATTCGAGGAGTACAATAAATACAACAACCAGGTGATTAATACACCTATTTCTCATGTTAATCCAGCCCCTTAATCCATATTAAAACAATCTTAAAACAGTCCATTGAAACAGTCCATATTCAAACAACAATGAGAGTGCAATGTTCAACCTTCTATACCTTAATTCCTTTAGGACATATGTTATCAATTACAACAATGTATATACATGTGCATAACTTATAATTCCAGCATTATAATCTCAACAAAACAGCCCCTAAATACAACATAACCATGTCCAACAATTTCATACATGTCTCGGCCACAAGACTTATTACCAAAACTCTTTTCATAACCCCTTAAAATCCAATTCATATTTCAACACTTTAATCTAAACCATTTTAACTTTAGATATCAAGATTTCCTTCAATATTTAACATGCAATTAGTGACGATAATAACAACAACAACAATCATACTCAAATCGGTAACAACAATTCCAATCGGCTCAACAACATCAACAACAATCACATACATTCTCTTATTTCCAATTCCTCTTTAACATGAGTTTATCTCTTAACTACAACATCACTTAACTTCCAAATACTCTATAAAAGCAAGAATTCTTACCTTAGATTAGCCAAAACAGTCCCTATAGCTCTCGACATTCACTGCACCTATTTGGCACCATTTCTTCAACTTCCAATGGCATGCATGCCTTCCTTATGAGCTTAAATTCATCCTACTTGCATGTTTTTCTTCCAAAATGTTCATCTCCAAAGCTTGAAGTTTCTTGGGCCATTCTCGTCCAACATGTATCGTGACTCACTGTTTTAGGAGTTCACCATGGCTAGAACTTAGTAGAAGAACTTAATCTTGGAATGGGAGTTGGTTTGGTCTCTAACTTAGCTATGGAAGTCAAGAAAAATCTGTTTTTGGAAGAGGAGAGAATGGAGGATGAGAGAGGAGTGGTTTTCGACCAAAGGGGAGGGAAATGAGAGGCACAAGGTTTTAAGGGCTGAAAAAGTCTTGCATGTGGTGTGTTTTTGCCACTTGGAGGGCACAAGGTGCCATTTGTATTCCACTAGTCTCCCACTTATCATCCTTCTACTAAATTTAATCCATACTTAGCTTAAAAATCTGAAAATTTCGAAATGCACCTATTCTTAATGTCAAGATTTTATTTTACACAACATAGTCCTTAACCCCTATTGAGAAAAATTCAACCACTAGTATTAATTCTCGTCGTCACATATGTTATATCCAAAATTATTCCGTAATAGCATACGTAAATATATTTTATTTTCAATACCCGAATCTTATTATCTTAATTACGTTCTCAATTTATTGTCCTAAAATTACGGGGTGTAACATCTTCTACCTCCACAAATTCCACCACCAAGTCGTCACCCTCTTTTCATCCCGCTCTCACTGTTTCCAACATCAAGAACCATATCCCCATTCGGAGGTTGATGATTCCACTTGGCGTCGTCTAGACGCCGGTGTCAAACAATGGATATATGGTAGTATTTCTCAGGATCTACTTCTTACTATCATGAAATCTGACTCCACAGCCTGTGACTTGTGGAATCGTTTGAGGAAAATTTTTCAGGACAACAAGCACACCCGTGTAGGCCTGTTACCGAGCCGAACCCTATCAAATAATAGCATTATTTTATTTGATTCGAAATTTTTTGAACCCTAGGTTCGATTCGATTCGAATTTGGCGAATCTTAAAATCTGAAGCTCAATTCGGGTTCGAATTTATTTTTTAGCATTTTAGGTTCGATCCGATTCGAAAAATCGGATTGAATATTCGAAAAAGTCCGATCCGAAAAAAACAGTACAAACTAAGTGATTTTTTCCATATTCACAACCCTTTAAACTGTATTCTAGTGCACTATCTACTTAGTCCACATATTCACAGCCCATATCAATTTGCAAAATAAGTAATAGTGTGTGAGACTTGTCTACATATTAGTTATTACAATATTCTCCCAAAAACAACAATCCCAAAATACTCAAGTTCTTCTCCGCATTTTGGTTTGGTTTTGCTTCTTCTTCAAATTGTTGCTTGGTGGCTTGGTAGTTCCCTTTGAGGATTGGGCAACCATGGGATGTGAAAGAGGTATAGGGCTTTGTTCTTGGCCAAGTGAGGTTTCATCTTTATTTTCATCTTTCAGAACATGCATCAAAGGCAACAGGCAACAAGTCAACAACACATCATTAATGAAAGTGAATTCACTATTACTTATTGCAAATGTTGCATATTCAGTTCTGGTAATTCAACATATAAACTGCAGTCTGCAGGTAATTCAACATGTTGCCTATTCAGTTCTGGTAATTCAGTTCTGATTTGAATATGAAATGAAAGACCCTCATGTTATATCACTATTACAAATGCATATAATATTTTCAACAGGCAAGGCAACATTGTAAATCATTTCAATTTTTCTCCAAAGGCAACATGCAACAGGATAGTGGAAATCAGAATTGTTTCATCATTTTTTCATAGCATTGTATAATAACCAAGTATGTAAGGCAACAAGGTTACTCAGCAGAATTACAAGTGAGAAGGAAATCAGAAATACAACATGAATCAATCATCTTTCACTCAACATATAAACTGCAGACAGCACATGTCACATACTCACATCTCACAAACTTATATTCTGGTTGAAATGTTGTTTATTCAGTTCTAGTAATTCAGTTCTGGTTTGAATATGAAATGAAAGACCCTCATGTTATATTACTATTACAAATGCATATATTTTTTCCAACAGGCAAGGCAACATTGTAAATTATTTCAATTTTTTTCCAAAGGCAACAGGCAATAGGATAGTGGAAATCAGAATTGTTTCATCATTTTTCCATAGCATTGTATAGTAACCAAGTATGTAACGAAACAAGGTTACTCAGCAGAATTATAAGTGAGAAGGAAATCAGAAATATAACATGAATCCATCATTTTTCACTCAACATATAAACTGCAGGCAGCACATGTCACATCTCACAAACTTGTATCACTATTACAAAACATGAGGGTCTTTCATTTCATAGTCAAACCGTAATCAATTACTGTAATCGAATTACGTAATAACGAGCAACATAGGTAACGTTTAAAACCGTAATGTTATAAGTACAGAATCGAATTACGGGAACTGCATTAGGGTCTTTCATTTCATATTCTGATTCATATTCCAACTCCACTGGATCATCATTACCCTGAAATCATAAAAAATAGTTAACAAACATTAAATAGTTACAACTTACAAGATTAAATAAGAAATTAAAGCATAGAGAATTAGATATTTTACCTCCTTAACACTCCTAATTCTATAAGCCTCTTTGATCCAGTCACCACCACAAAGTAACACTTCAATAGTGTCTCTTCTCATTGAGGCTCTCTTCTTATCAATAACTCTCCCTCCAGCACTAAAAGTAGACTTAGAAGCTACTGTAATGATAGAGATTGATAAGATGTTCATAGCCATCTTAGAAATAACACTATACTTCCTCTCATTTCATTTCCACCAAGTCAAGGCATCAAAATTGGCAACATTTGGAAAACAAATTTCATCAAGATATATTTCCAAATCATTTTCCCTTCCCTTTAGATTGCATCTTCATCATGAAATGATCAAATTTTCTTTTTCTAACAGTTGAGGAGAGAGGTTGTTTCATATAGGAATTATATGATTCTTCCCCTTTCCCATTAGGGTCACCATATATTTGAACATATTGTTCATGCATATTAGTAAACTGTTTTTCAACCATTTCAATCCTTTTTTGGTAATCATCCGGATACATGAATGTATAGACATAAGTGATCATTCCCTTCTTATACCTAGGATCTAAAATTGAGCCAAATGATAACAAGATATCACACTCTTCCCAATATTTATCAAACTTAAGGGTCATTCTCCTAGCCATATTTTGCATATTCTTTTTACTTGTAACATCCAACTGAGCATTGATTAATTTTTTGATTCTACTTAACTCCAACAAAAATAAGTTAACTGTTGGATAATTACATCTACTTATCAAATTTGTAACATCAATAAAAATCTCAAGGAATTGACAAACTTCATGAACTTGTGCCCATTCTGCATCACTTGGCACATATCTCTCAAAATATTCATCCTCCTCCCCATATTTAGTGAAACACTCTTTGTAATTGTAAGCAGTAGATAGCATAACTTAAGTGGAATTCCATCTAGTGTTATTATCTAATACTAATTTATTTGGGGGTAGTTTCAGATTCAATCTATGTTCATTGAAAGAACCAAGTCTGTTCTGATCCAAATAGATATTTCACTTCTTCCCTAACAACCTCAACAATGGAATCTATCTCTTTCAACTCATCCCTCACTAAAAAAATTATAATATGGGCACAACATCTAACATGGAATAATTTCCCATCCAAAACAAAATTTGAGTGTTTATTGTGATCTTTTTTTAGAATTGAAATACAAACATCATTGGCAGAGGCATTGTCAACAGTAACAGAGTGGATTTTATCACTAATCCATAAACATTACAAACTGTATGAACTTCTTTGGCCAAATTTTCCATTGTGTGGTGGAGGGACATTTACAAAAGAGAGTACTATCTTCTGTAAAGTCCAATTCCTATCAATGAAATGACATGTGACTACCATATAGCCTATTCTTTGAACACCTGACCACCAGCAATCAGTTGTCAAAATAACTCTACTTACTTTGGCTAAAAGCCCTTTTAATCTCTCCATTTCTTTCTCAAACAAAGTAAAACATTCTTTTCTAACCATTCATCTACTAATCTTTTTGTAGTAAGGAGTATAAGCCTTCAAGAATTCATTAAAGACCCTATGTTCAACAATACTAAAGGGGTACTCATGAGCCAAAACCAAATGAGCAGCTAGTGTTTTGACTTTATCAAAGCTAAACACAAAAGTTTGAACAGAACTTTCCCCTTCAGAAATAACAACACCAAAAATCTGAGTTTGTTTAGACTTATCTGACTTATCTCCATGGATTGGTTTTGGAAAATGCTTGTGCCTGAAAGGACAGGCTTCATTCAAATGCCTCAGTAAGTGAGAAGTAGTGCCTTTGGCTTGAACTGACAGTAATTTATTGCAATGTCTGCATTTGTTCTTCTTTTCACCAGAAGGCATTGTAATTGGATCCATGTGATTTCAGACATTTGATCTGCTTGATGGTTCAGGAGTACGTAAACAATCTCCAGCACCACCTTCAACTTCAAGTTCAACAGTTTGAGACTGTTGTTGTTGTACGGGTACCCCTTGGGCCTCATTTAGATTATCCTCAACTGACTTTAACAAATCAAGCATACCCAAGCCTCCTGCCTATTCATCTTCATCATTGTCAGACATTGTGATCTCAAACCCCAACCCCAAGTCATCATCAGAATTATTAAACTGGAGAGTATCTGATGAATCGACAAAAGAGAAAGTCATTTATTAGATTTCTGAAAGTGAAAATGTAATTATTTAATTAAAATGAAATTGAATTAAAATAAAACAAAGCAAATACAAAACCCTAATTAAAGTTACATGCATCAACAATTGAACCCTAAGAATTGAAAATCCTAATTATCGAAAACAAATACAAAACCTTAATTACCGAAAACAAATACAAAACCCTAATTCAAACTCATAATGTAATAATCTACTTTCAAAATCGAAAACACAACAATTAGTAATTAATATCAATATCGAAAACCCTAAAAGTTTAAAACAAAAGTTTTATTACATACCTTGCAAGTCTGAAAAATTCGAAATTGACAATTATGTTGGGATTGGGGGGGGGTGAGGAAACCGTATCTGACATAGACTTTGATGATGAAGGAAGAGTCGGTGACGTTGGGGGGGGGGGTTGTATCATGAGGTTTCCAAGGTGACGAGAAAAGTTGCAAATGAGAAAGAAGAGGAACGACAAGAACGCAGCAAAGAAAAGGCTGAAAATGAAATAAAAATTAGGGTTATATATATATATATATATATATATGTGTGTGTGGGCGGGCGGATCGAGCTGAATATTCGGCTCGATTCGGGTCGAATCACAAAATAGGGTTCGGCCCTATATTTGATAGGGCGAATCGAACGCAAATCGAGCTTTTTCGAGTCGCATTTTTCGAATCGCGTCGAATAGTTTGGCTCGGTAACAGCCCTACACTCGTGTTGTGTATTTAGAGGAGCAATTTAACAATACACGTCTTGAAAACTTTTTCAATGTGACAGAGTACTGCAAACAGTTAAAGCTCCTGACGGATCAACTTGCTGAAGTCGACTCGCCGGCTACTGACAACAAAATGGTGTTACAATTGATTGTTGGCCTCCCTAAAGGTGAATATGATACATTGGCCACCATGATTCAACAGGAGGATCCGTTACCCAGCTTTAACAAAGCTCGCCACGCTTGTCGCCAAGAAACCCACTGCTAAGCAAAGATCGCACTGCCACGGCTCCTCAAAGATCGCAGATACCACGGTGCCTCAAGATGCAGTCGCGACACCGCCCCATTCCAGCATCAAGATTCTTCCATCCTTATTCCCACTACGGGTTGTTAGGTCCACTCAAAGACCACAAAGAAGCCCACTTCACGCAGGACGCTCCAAAGAACCTCCTCCGCCATGACACCCATCGAAGTTGGGTCAGCTTTCAAGACTTCTCAACATGCAAATGACAACAATTGGTACATGGACTTCAGAGCCACATCTCACATCACTCAGTCTGCCAGTCTGCAGGTACTATTCCCAAACTGTGCAGTTTAAAGCATCCTCAATATGTAACAGTTGGTAGTGGACAACGCATTCCAGTAAATGGTTATGGTACATCATACACACAACCTTCCCATCCACCATTATCCCTTAAAAATACCTTATATGTCCCACACATGATGAAGAACCTAATCTCTGTCCGCCAATTTACTCATAATAATTCTGTCTCTGTTGACTTTGACTCTTTTGGTTTCACTGTAAAGGATTTCGTACGGGGACACCTCTTACGAGATACAATAGCACGGGGGATCTCTATACATTTACATCCACCTCCGCTGCCAGATCTTGCTCTCCCGTCTCTCTAGCGACTATTTCTTCTTCGACATGGCATAATAGGCTTGGTCACCCAGGACTCCCAGTCTTTAATTTCCTTAGAGGCAATAATTTCATTACTTGTAATGGGAAGCTTGCCCAAAATTGTGTTTCTTGTTCTTTAGGCAAACATACTCCTCTTTCGTTTAAATCATCTACTAGTGTTACCTTTGCACCATTTGATATAATACATGCCGATTTATGGACATCACCTGTTGCTAGTTCTCTCGGTCATAAATATTATCTTGTCTTGCTAGATAATTTTTCTCACTATATCTGGTTATACCCTCTCAAATATAAATCGTAAGTGTTTATCAAATTTCTTGAGTTTCGACAATTCATCCAAACACAATTTGAAAAAGGTATCAAATCATTTCAGTGCGATAATGGTCGTGAATTGAGTAACTCTATGTTTCACCATTTTTGTACCAATAATGGCATGATTTTTTGCTTCTCCTGCCCTCACACCTCACCACAAAATGGTAAAGCTGAAAGAATCATCCGCACCATTAACAATATAATTCACACCCTATTGATTCATGTCTCCCTCCCTCCATCCTTATGGTATATGCTGCTAAAATATCAGAATACATTCTTAATATTCTCCCTACTAGCACTCTTCACAACATGACCCCTATCGAAATCCTCTACCATAGAGTCCCCTCCTATGATCATCTACGAATTTTCGGTTGTCTGTGCTATCCCAACCTTAGCTCTATCGCCCCTCATAAACTCGCTCCTATGTCCACTACATGTGTATTCCTAGGCTTCCCACCGAACCATAGGGGCTATCTATGCTACGAATTGTCCACTCGTCAAATCCACATCTCTCGTCACGTCACATTCGACGAGACCACATTCCCGTTTTCGAATATTCAGAAATTCCAAAAACTGGATTACTCATTACTTGACGAGCCTGCTATCTCACCCATCATCCTTGATCAGCTTATCTCTTCTGACTCGTCGACAGCTCCGCGGCCTAGTGTTGAGGCGCCGCGGCGCCAACTTTCCAGAGAGGTCTGTTCTCCCAACCCATCGACAGCGCCGCAGCACAGTGATGAGGCACCACATCGCCATATTTTCAGAGAGGCCTGTCACTCAGATAGCGCCGCGGCGCTAGGTCCAGGCGTCGTGGTGCCTCCGACGGCTTCGCCCACACCTTCTCATTTTCTGACCCTACCATCAGTCTCAGCCCTCCCTGCTCAGCTAGCACCGCCTCCCACTGTCCCCACTCACCAAATGAAAACTCGTGCCAAACATGGAATCTTCAAACCCAAAGTCCAATTTAACTTGTCTGCCCAAACCATTTCTCCAATTCCCAAAAACACTATATTGGCTAAACAAGACCCTAATTGGAATGCGTCTGAGGAATTCAATGCTTTAACTAAACAACACACATGAGATCTAGTACCTAGACCTGAGGGGGTGAATGTGATTCGTTGTCTGTGGTCTTTTTCGTCACAAATTCATAGACAGTAGAGATCTTGAGAGGTATAAGGCACGACTTATGGCTAATGGCACAAATCAGCAGGAGGGCATTGATTGTGGTGAGACCTTTAGCCCGGTTGACAAAATGGCTACCATTCGCACAATTTTGAGCATTGTCATGGGCAAACACTGGCCGATCCATCAGCTTGATGTGAAGAATGCATTCTTACATGGGGATCTGAGAGAAACAGTCTACATGCATCATCCACCAGGGTTCACCCATCCAGCAGTTCCTCACTATGTGTGCCGTCTCCGTAAGTCACTATATGACCTGAAAAAGGCACTCGTACGTGGTATGATCGCTTTGTCAGGTATATCTTGCAGATTGGATTTGTATGCAGCAAGAGTGATACATCACTATTTATTTTTCATTGAGGTAGTATCACTGCTTACTTATTACTTTACGTGGATGATATTGTTCTTACTGTCTCCTCCGACGGATTAAAAAATGAGATTATTGCCTTGCTTAAGTCCGAATTTGTAATGACTTATTTGGGGAAGCTGAGTTACTTTTTGCGGATATCAGTGACCAGGTCTGCCAATCATATGTTCTTGTGTCAGCGTAAGTATACAGAGAAGATTGTGTACAGGGCTAAGATGGCGAACTGCAAAGAGGTTCCTACTCCAGTTGATTCTAAATCTAAGCTCAGTGCCATGGATGGTGCTCCAGTCTCTGATCCTACTCTGTATAGGAGCCTTGCAGGTTCACTTCAGTATATCACCTTCACCAGGACAGACATAGCTAATGATGTTCAGCAGGTGTGCTTATTCATGCATGCTCCTATGAAGTCTCATTTCACTGTTATTAAGCTTATCATTCGATACAATAAGGGCACTCTTGATTATTGTTTGCACCTATACCTCTCTGCACCAAACAAGTTGCTTTCATATATGGATACAGATTGGGCAGGGTGTCCGAACACGCGACGCTCCACCTCCGGCTTTTCTATTTTTTGAGGGGATAATCTGATTTCTAGTCTGCCAAGCGACAGACTACCCTATATCGATACAGTGCCGAGGCTGAGTACAGAGGCGTTGCAAATGTGGTAGCTGAGATTTGTTGGCCCAGAAATTTACTGTTAGAACTTCAGTGTCCTTTGCGTCAGACATCTATTGTGTATTGTGATAACATCTCTGCCATCTATCTTTCTCATAATCCGGTTCAACATCAGCGAACCAAGCATATTGAGATAGACCTACACTTCGTTAGTGAGAAAGTTGCGCTAGGACATGTCAGAGTGTTACATGTTTCATCATCCTATCAGTATGCAGACATCTTTACCAAAGGACTTCCCATACAGTTATTACTTGACTTCAGATTCAGTCTCAGCGTCCGGCCTCCTCCTGCTCCGACTGAGGGGGTGTGTAAACATGTATATTATAGAAACAATTGTATCCCTCTTTATTTCATTTAGCACATTTAATTTCATTATCTTTAACTATTTATTAGCATAATTAAAATGAAAGGACTAAGAGGCATGTTGGGTAAGGGTAAGGGTCAGGCTTCTTCTAGTAGGGGTGGTAACAAGGGCAAGGGTACTTCTTCTAGTATTCCTGTTCCAGTTATTCCTAGACAAGATGATTTTATAGATCCTGAAATGTTTCCTGAAATACCATATGATCTTGACACAAATGATTATCCTGAAATTGAAGAAGATTTTAATTTAGATGACACTCTAGTTGATGATACACCTACTAATGAAGATGATGATACACCCACTAGTGAAATGCCTCCTATCCCCCCTACTATGAGACGAGGTCCGGCAAAACGACCATTAAAATCAGTTGTATGGAAATATTTTGACAGGGACGTACCGAATCAAGTAGTTGTATGTAAAAATGTTTATTCTTTTAAAATTGGACAAGATCATGGTGGGACGGGGGGTTTAGGAAGACACCTATTGCAAAAACACAAAGCCTTGCATGCTCAATACATGATTGAAAAAGAAGGTGAGAAGACGTCCTCTCAATCGGGACAAGGTTCACATACTATCGTCCGGAGAAAGTACAGGGTCAAATTAACCCTATGACGGGGGGAGTTGTAGGCCCTAAATACGATAAACATAAAGATAGGGAAGCACTAGCAAAATTAGTTGCTGTGGAGGGTTTGCCTTTTTCATTTCCTGAATCTCCTGATTTTATTCATTATATTAGAGATATGTATAATCCTGCTTATAAAGGTTTTCCTAGATCAACTGTTAAAAGAGATGTATTTAAATTTACACATGAATATCAACAGTATTTACGTTATGCATTATATCATTTAAATTGCAAAGTCGTTTTAACTTCTGATATAGGTCGTAGTACTAACGACATGATTATTTAACTTGAACTGTCATTGGATAGATTATAAATGGTCTATGCAAAAACGTATTTTAGCATATAGATATATAGATAGTAGGCAATAATGGTGAGTTTATTTGTAAAATATTTATTCAGTCTGTGATTATTACGGAATAACCGATAAAGTTATGAGTATTACATTAGATAATGCATCTTCTAACAATTCTGCTATTAGTATTTTAAGAGATGTTTTAACTCCGTCTTTTCCAAAACATTTTCATATCAAATGTGCGTGTCATATTTATAACTTAGTTGTAAAAGATGGTCTTTCACTTTTTCAAGATATTCTTGAAAAAATACAATTTGCTATACACTTTATTTTTAAAAATAATAGAATTCAATAGAGAAAAGAATATAAAAAATATTGTCACGATTGTGGACTATCTTACGTAAAAATTCAGAAGAAGTACCAACTAGGTGGAATTCTTTATATGACCAACTAGTTGTTGCTTATGACTATAGAAAACCTATTACTTTATTTTTTAACGCCCATAATCAAAATCCAAATGATATGATTGTGGATACTGATTGGGAGAAAATTAGAGAACTTATTGTATTTTTAGAAAATTTTCAACGAGCAACAAAAAAAATTTCTACTTTATATTATCCTACTATTTCAACTATGTTGTTTTATATAGCTATAATATTTTTACTTCTTAAAGAATATATGGAAAAATCTGCTTATACTGCAGCTATTAAAAAAATGTTTATGAAATTAAAGAAATATTTTATTCATATTCCCCCTATTTATATTATTGGTGCTGTATTAAACCCGACTATTAAAGTAGAGGGTTGTAAAAGTCTTATTCAAAATATTTATACCTGTATGGACATACTACCACCTCCAACTCCCAAAAATTTAAATGTTGAGCCACCTATTGAACTAACGCTAGAAGAAGTGTTGAATAGCGTAGAAGATGAATGCAAAAAAGTATATCGGCATTACCAGCAAGAAAGTGCTAGTAACCAACCGACTTTTGTACCATCTTCTTCTTCAACACAACCTAAAAAAAGACAAGCAGTTTCTGTGGCTAGGCCTAGTATTAATTCTATTGAAAGCCTCAGAAATAGAATGTGCGGTGGTAGCAGTGCTAACCAAATTAGTGAGTTCGATGTTTTTGTTTTGCAGGGTAATTTACCTTACCAAGCAGTTATCAATGAAGAAGGAAAGGAAGACTTGCTGAAATATTGGAGCCAGAATGAGAAGACATTTCCGACACTTTCAATGATGGCCCGAGATATTTTGAACATTCAAGCGTCATCAATCGCTTCTGAAGCGTTTTTCAGTGATTTCAAATAGAGAGCACGGCACTCGTTAGCCGAGACACTGAGATGGCGGTACTATTCAGAGATTGGATACGAGCGAGCGAGGTGCGATCAACGAGATTAACGAAGAAGATGACGACAACTACAACGACATTTTATCTGAAGGCATGAGTAGCGACGTGGAACAATTTGATCAAGATATACCAATTCCAACCGAAGAACCACAAGAAATTATAAAGAAATTAGAAAAAATATTTTCAAATTGGTAATTTATTTCATTGCAGATTTCTATGTCTTTCACTCTTTTGCAATTTTTTTCAACAACAGTACACTACAATGTAATTTTGAATCTTGTATATTTGATATTTCAATGAAATTAATAATATAAGAGGCACAAAAACAGCCTTGGGATATTTTTTTTACACTATTCTTGTCTTTGTTTAATTATTTAGTTTATAACTTTATACTTTATAGTTTATACTTTATACTTTTTAGTTTATAAATATATTATATATATGAGTATAATACTATAATACTATAATTATAAATTATAATACTATAAGTCTATAATATTATAGTATATGTATATGTATATGACATTATGACTATATGACAAGTATATGTTAATGTTACTTTGTTAGTACTTAGTAATTTAGTATTTTTAATTTAGTGAAAAAATTAAAAAAAAAACACACAAAACCCGCCAACCCGTCCAGGCCCCGACTTCTCCAACGGACCGGACGGACACTGTATGGTCCCGCCCGACCCGACCCTCCAGCCCGCCCCACTCTACCCGCCCATTTTCCCGCCCCGCCTCGCCAAACCCGACCCCGATGGGCCCACGCCCATCGCCACTTCTAATCAACTGTTGTATTTTATTAGGTTCAATGGTTCATTACTTCATGAGTTCATTCGCCGCTACTGCTACTGCTACTGCTACTTATAACTTCAATCTTCACAAATAATTGATAATCTCTTCATTCATCTTCTTCAACAGAACAGACTATAGAGACACATCTTCTTCAGAGTTCATTTGTTACTAATTTTCGGCCACAATGAGGTAATTTTTCACCTTTTAAGTTTATTAATCTTTGAGAGATAACATACTTTTGTCATTGCGTAGTAGATCTTGTGTTTAGGCCATCTTTCTTCTATATTTCGTTCACATCTTAAGGGTGGTAGACTTATTCAAGGCAGTAATCGACACCGCCACATTAAGCTAGTTGTTCACAAGTAACCATTGTGATAGTGATTATGAAGTAGAGGGTTTGCTGTTAATTTACTAAGCAGAGGCTATTTTCAACCATATACTTTCATAAATTTTCTACTTCTGTAAAGACAAGAATGGGAGAACATTGAAAAATACCTAAGATATTGACATATTGTAAATTTTGTTTTCTAATTTCCTTTCCATTATTGCAGTAGAAAACATCAACGTGATTGATTACCTCAAAAAGAATAAACAAAGAGCAGGTTAATAGAAACTTCTAGCTTGGTAACAAGAGAGAGATTGACATCGGAGAACAAATCAAATGACGAAGGAAATACCGTCGAGTGTATTGTCATAACCTCACTTAGAGGAGCAGGACCCAAGGCTTTGCTTTGTGATTATTCTTTTTAAAGGTCGACTTTATGTTAAAAAAATTTATTACACCACTGATAATTTTTTTTTTTATTAAACCACTGTTAAAACTTTTATTTTCTTTTGATTTTTCATTAAAGATTGTTAATTTTATATTCAATAATGTAGTAATTTCAGTGGGAGCAATAATGGCGTAGAAGTGGATATCCCATCCTTCAACTCATGGCTCGTGATGTACTTGATATACCTGTGTCTACTGTTGCTTCAGAGAGTGCTTTTAGCACTGGAGGACTGTGCTTGATTCATTCCGTACCTCTTTGACTCCAAGAATGGCGGAGGCTATTATATGTGCTCAAGATTGGCTTCGAACTTCTCATGAGCTTCTTGTGATAGAGAAAAGTTTGCTCGAGTTGGAGAATATGGAAGATGGTTAGTTTTATCTCAATTATTTTAAAATATATATTATTACCTTTGTATTTTTATTTACTTAATGCTAATACTATCTTTTTTCTTGTGATATTTATTTTGTAGGTATGAAAGATTTGACTATGGAGCAACCAACAATTGATGTTGATGAGTCGTTGGATTTTAATTTATGAACTTTATTTGTATTGGTGTATTAATTTGAATGTTGGTTATTGGATGTTTTAGCTAGTAGTTAAATGTATTGGACAATGGACATTAGTATTATGAATGTTAATTTGAGGTAGATCTTATTGTAGATGTGTAGTTCTATTCAATTCTAAATTCAAGAAGATTTAGCACATCATATGGACTGTGGAAACTGGAATCTGGAATGTGGTTACGTACAGGGTATTTGAATTTTGAACCATTGAAACTAGAAAGTGGAAACTGGAATGTGGTTAGCTCATTTTGGCTTTTACACCTAAATTTTGGATATCCAATTATCCGATTTTTTTCGGATCGGATTCGGATCAGAATTTTACCGATTCGAAATTTTCAAATATTCGAAATTTCGGATCGGATCGGATATCTGAAATGAACATCCGTAATGTCTATATATCTTTCTACTATCGCTTTCTTCTCATAAGTAAAAAATACCAAAAGGTAAAACAGGGTTCAAGACACCTCAGTTCCCTCTAGCAACATTTCAATATGGCCTCTCACAACACAATATCAATTCATACTAGTGGTGTTCTTCATGTTATGTGTATTTGGAAGTTCAGACACAGAAAAGGACAAAGAAGAATGTACACAATCATTGATTGGTTTAGCAACATGTTTGCCTTATGTTAGAGGTAATGCACCAGCTCCTACACCAGATTGTTGTTACAGGGTTGAAACAAGTGTTGAAATCCAACGAGAAGTGGCTTTGTTTGCTAATTAAGGATAGAAATGATCCTGATTTGGGACTTCAACTCGATGTTACACTTGCTTTAACTCTGCCCCACAGTTTGTCAAGCCCCTGCTAACATTTCTGAATGCCCTGGTAAGTACAACACGTATATTCCTGTTTTACACAAGTGTTCATTATCAAGTGTAGTTTCACAATGCGTTGATTGATATCTTTGTAGATACTGAATCTCTAAATATCACTACTCATTCATTTCTAATTTATATTGCATTATTTGACTGGGTACAAAATTCAAGGGAAAAAGGATTTTTTTTTAAAATTTATAGTCTAAAAAACCTTAAATATTTGTGTGATTATAATCATCTTAATAAGGATTATTAAGGATAAATTTAGAATTTTAAAGTTAAATTATTTCTAAATATATAAATTTGACATTCTTTTTGGGATAAATTAAAAGAAAAAGTGTGTCACCTAATTGAGATAAAGTGACTGAGCGAGTATTATCGGGGTGTGTAAATAAATTCCCACATTGGTAGTAGAAAAGAAAAATATACAACTTATAAAGTGTTGGATTTACTTAATGGTATGACACCTCTTGGAAAAAACCGTGCGGCTACATCTTTAGGTTATTTGTGTTGGATTTACTTAATGGTATGACACCTCTTGGAAAAAACCGTGCGGCTACATCTTTAGGTTATTTTAGCGCAACAACTACTATTTTTTATGGATCATACTTGTAGTTACTAAAGATATTGAGTGGATAAAGTGGGATAATGTAATGGAATTAAAAGCGATAATTTGTATGCTTAAGTTAGATATGTCAAAAATTCATGACATCTAATTCTTTGAAATATTTGTGTTTAGCTTATGTGTGTCAGTTATGGAAAGAAAAGTGGAAAAATGTCTAGAAAATTTGTTTGTTTGTTATTTGAGGCGAAATAGTTAAGATGTACATGTTTAGGGAGATAATTCAGGCATTTCTTTGATAGCCCTTCTGACCATTCATTACCTACCCTGACATAAATTATATCACTAGTCAGCCCCTTTGAGCCTAAAATAAGATCTTTCTTTGACACCCTATGATTCCATGTTTGTGCCATAAGTAATAATTGAAAGTTAGTGGGATGAAAAGTGTTGAAAAAGAAATAAAAAGAGAATTGAAAATTTTGATGCACCCCAATGAAAAATATGCAAAAGTCTAAGTTTGGGGGTGCTTGTTATTTATAATACATATCATTCTCTCAAAAGAAAAGAGGGGAGAAAGTGGGTACGAAACTAAAAAGGAAATCAAAAAGGAGGAAAATGAGTTGAATGAAAAGTGTTTATGGTACGTAGTTGAGCCTAAATGCCTATTTTTACCTACCACTGCCTAAGCCTACATTACAACCCTTGAAAGTCCTGATGATCTTTAATATGTATGTCCATGATTAGTGGAGAATAGCAAGTAAACAGGTCTATAGCATTTGGGAAAGATGGAACGAAATTGACATGCATAGGTTAGGCGTTTGTATTTCCATTGAACATGATCTAAGTGAATTTGCGAAATATCTAACTTGAAATTCTAGATTGTTGATTATTCATGTTATATATGTTCTAACATATTATCTCATCTTTCATCCATGATTTTGAAGAAGCATTGCTATAACTACTTGATCAATTTCATAGAGTCTTTGTTCGTTTTGTTTTGTCTTTGTTTAGTGTTTTACTCGAAGACGAGCAAAGTTTAAGTTTGGGGTATTTGTTAGGTGTATTTTACATACACTTTTTGAGTCATTTTTAATTAGTATTTTATTCATTTCGTTTATGTTTAGTATAATATTAGGTGTGTTTTTCCTTTCTTTTGTGTCACAGCAGTCAAAAATGAAGAAATGGCGAAAAGGAAAGGAAATGAGCATAATTGAGATGGAATTGCACACTAAAAGGGCCAATAAATGAAGTCTAAGAAGTCTCGAGAATACAGAAGAGATCAGACGAAGTCCGGACGAAAAAAGGACAAGAATCGAAAAGCGCCATAAAGCCGCTGCCGGCCATGGCGGCCGCCATCGATCTTGCGACCAATATTACTGTGGGGTCGGATTTGCTGCAGGAGTTTCAGCGCCACGGCGCCGAATCTCAGGGCCGTGGAGCCGACGCGGAAAAATCAGATTTCTGGGCCGAATTTGACACGTTTTCAGAGTTCAAAAGGGATAATTTTTCCTACCTACAAAACCAATAAAATCCCTAAAACCCTGCTCATTATAAAGATACCTCCTTAGACCTTATTCTACAATCCATCATTCCACCATCTTGTAAATATTCCATAACACCACTCAAGGAGACAAGACAACTTTGGAGGCTTTTTTCAGTATTATTTTCTTTTCTTCTTTCCTTTGTTTTAATTCAGTTTATGTTGGTTTGTATTAGTTCTTAAGCATGTCTATGGCTAGGAGCTAAACTTTAATTAGGGCTTTTCGTTCGAATCACTTGAACCTCGTTTTTATGATTTAATGCATGATTTTGTTTTCTTCTTTATATAGTTGAGATTTATTCAATAATTGCTTTGATTGCTTGGCAATTAATTGATCACTAATTATCATCACATATATGATTTCTAATCGAGATCTGAAATGGGAGATTGTGAATATGCTATAGTTGAATAAACATAGGTTAAAATCGTGGACGAAAGTACCCCGATACTTGTGTAGTTTAATATGTTATTGTTCTTAATCCTCCTTTGTGGTAAATCCTATCATCGAAAGATAGAAGGGTTCTGCATCGGGGTTGAGTGTTTATATATCCTAACCGAAATATAAAACGGCTTAGTTAACCTGTTATCTCAATATAGAAGAAGAACCTTTATTATTGCATTAAAGATTAAAGTGAGCGGATAGTTTAGGAGATTGGAAGCCCTATTTCCGTCATAACTGATTTAAATCAAAGTATTTTCATAATTAGTTTATTTCCTGCATTAGTTTTGATTATTAGTCTAAAAACCCAACTCAATTTACGTTGACCAAATAGACACCATAGAATAGATAACCGGTACTTGAAAACCAGTCTTTGAGGACGATATTCGGTCTTACCCAGACTATATTACTTGTCACGATACGTGCACTTGCGTTAAGCGTGTGGATAAATCACTAACAAGTTTTTGGCGCCGTTGCCGGGGACTGGCGTAATTCAATATCGATTTATCTATTCTTATTTCTAATTTGGTTGCTCCAAGAACAAGTTTCTAACTTGTTCTGCGAGCATCTTGTTATCACTTTTTGTTGTTTTTCTTATTTTGTAGGTAAAAAAAAGGCACACGGACTACTACTACTATCAGGGGAAGCAGTACTACGACTACTATCCACATCAGCAGTATCATCAACAACAATTTAACCCACAGGCTCCACAGGAAGATCGAAAGGAGCTGCAGGAAGTCTTACTCAGGCTCACCCAGTGCCAGAATCCTCAAGGGAAATTTCAACAGCCACAGATTCATGCCCCATCCGAGGAGCCAGACGAATTGAGAGCAACATTGTTGGCACTCACAATCGTCCAAACTCAATTTATGGTGGAAGTAATACCCACTCTTCAGAACTTGGAAACTCCAATGGAACAGATTCTGAATTGGGAACCACAAATCGGGCAACTGATGGACATGGTAATCATTACACCTCAAGAAAGTCCACCAAGTGACCCAGTTACGAGGAATGGTGAGAATATTGTGGAACTTGAACCACAACAAGCTGTTGAAGAATTTGGAGAGATAGTTGGTGTAGATAAAGAAGAGGTTACTGAGGACCACCCTATTGCGGAAAAGACTACACCAAAGGTCAATACTGACCCTCAATCAGAAAGTCCATACCCTCAAGGGTTGTTACACCCCGGAATTTCAGGTCATGTATTGGGAACGTAAGAAGGGAAATAAGAATTGAAATTGGAAAGATAAGTTGACAGAATGTTTTGGACAGTTTTGGGTCAACTTTGGAGCGGTATGGCTCCTAGTTCATTAGGAGTTTTTAGGTGTTTTAATAGCCCAGTGTGTATTTCGTTGAGTCTAGTTCCCAACGCAACAAACCATTCGTCGATAGGACATCGGAGTAGAAAGTTATGGAAGTTACAAGTTCAGTGCGCAGTCGAGCAGAAAAGTATTTTCGATCAGGGGCCACAGCGCCACGGCGCCGGATGCAGGGCCGCGGCGCCGGATATACTGAAAGTTCTATGAAGTTGCAGCGCCGCGGCGTCGGAATGCATGGTCGCGGCGCCGGAAGTACTGAAGTTCTCGGAGGTTTCAGCGCCGCGGCGCCGACTGCAGGGCCGCGGCGCCGAGGCGGGTTTTTGCGAAATCTGGGGGGAAAATCAGAAGATATTTTTTTTAAAAAAAAGCCATGGGAGGGTGACAAGTGTCCCTCCCATCTGATTTTATGGAAGTGTTATTTATTGACCAAGTCTTGAAGACTTGGTCATTCTTCAAAAACCCCCTTCTCTCTAAAAAATTTCTCTTCCTTCTCTCTAAAAATTCTTCTCCCTTCTCTCTAAAAATTCAAGGAGAAACCAAGGCCTAGAGAAATTTCGGAAAGGTGGCAAGAAGGAAACATGTTGACAAGCTTGTAGGAGACTTGTGGAGGTGATTGTGAAAAGAAGGCAAGTGAAATTTGTTGGACTAATTTGGGTAAACTCTAAGGTAACAATTCATTCTCTTTTTTAAGTAAATTGTGTTGCATGTGTGGAAGAAAGGACTTGTAGTTGTCAATATTGCTTTTAGATATATTGCATGTAGGAATAACGATTTGGAATTGAAAGGATTGGATAAGGATGATATGTGAGCATGTTATAACCAAGATACTACCTTAAACTTATTGGATTATTTAATATTGTGGGGCAGAATTTTACACGTCCAAGTTAGGTGTGTAATCCCCTTGTATTGCTGAATTGTTGGGCCTTAAATGTGGCGTTTAGTAGTTGATATCGGACCTTAAAAAGGTGGAAAAGTATGTATAAACAAAGGAAGTGTTGTCCAATTTTCCGTAAAATAAGGGACTTTTCAATTAGAATGTTCTACGTTGAAGCTAGAAGCTAATGGACGTATTATGGTCATTATAGGTGGACATACTACGTGCGGTATATTGGACTTACGAGTGGATTGAATCGAAGAGGTATGTGGAACTTTCCTATCTCTTGAGCATGAATAGTTGTACATATATAGTACGGTAGACGTACAAGACTTTGATATCCTTTACTTGTTTTAAGAATGTCCAAGTTGGTTGAGTTAGGAGATTAACTCACTTGTTTAAAAGTAGTAAGGATGTCCTAGTTTTCAAAGTTAAGGGACTTGAAGAGTTTTAAAGTATATGATACTTGTTTCGTTTTAAACATATAAGCCCCTTAGATATTAGGAAAGTGTAATCTACTAATGTATAAAGTTAATATAACGAATTTATGGGAAGTTGGTTATATTAGTCTTATGGAAAGTTAAAAAGAGAGATTTACTCTAAGTAATGTAAGTAAGGATAAATGACTTAAGTTAATGAAAGACAAATTGATTTTAAGGCATCAATTGCCTAAGGTTTTAAAAGAAAAGAAGTCACTTGATTTAGAAGCCTATTATATTTCTAAAAGGAAATGTGACTCGTCTTGAAAAGTAGTTGTGACTTGATACTACGGTTATTAGTATCTTGGAAGTTTTATATGAAAAGGAGTCTTTTTTTTAAAGGTTAGAAGTACGTAGTACTTTGGGTTGAATTCCCGGATTTTCTTTTAAATGACATGTTAGTGCCTTAAGTAAACTAAAATGAGAGGATATATTAATAATGTTAATAAGAAGTTAGGGGATTTCTTAACTTGCTTATGTTATGATAAGCCGGTAGCGCTTATGTTATGTATGATAGCCGGTTGTGCTAGTTCACGTTATTCTTCCGGGGGAAAGCTCCGGGTTACTACTAATTCCATGGATTTGCTACCCATGATGCGAGTGCGGCGTTTGTACTCATTGCGGGCCCACCGGGCCCAAGCGGGTGAAATAGTCCTGTGCGGGTGAAATAGTCTCATGCGGAGCGCATCGCTCCATTGCGGGTCTGTAGGACCTATGCGGGTGAAATAGTCCCAGGAGTAGGATTGCTTAATGATACTACGGCCGGGTGACCCTATTTTGATCATGAGCCTCCTATTTTTATGCGGTAAAGTTTATACTTGTTACTCTCATTGTTAGTAAGGCACAGTGCACTGTAATTTGATTATCATCCATGTCTCCAGCTTTATTTAGACTTATGATATAATTACAGTATTTTCCAGTTTTACATACTTGGTACATATCATGTCGACTCCCTTCCTCGGGGGCTGCGTTCATGCCGCATGTAGGGGTAAGCAGGTGGTGGATCCTCATTCTTAGGATCATTGATCAGGTGTCAGAAGCTCCATTTCTCCGGAGGCTTGTCTTTTGGTACGGTTCTCCCTGATATTGTAGATATTATGTACATTCAGGGGTATGGCGGGGCCCTGTCCCGCCACAGTTGTTATTCCTAGAGGTTTGTAGTCACACTTGTGGTTTGGGCTGTAAGAACAAAGTTGTACTGTTTTACTTTTGGTTATGTATATTTTATGGAAGGCGGCCTTATCGGCTAGTCTGTGATGTTTATTGTCTAAACATGTTTATGTGTTGTGTATATTCCGCTGCTATTCTCTGAAGTATACCCGAAAGGGGTGCCCATCTAGGGCACCAGTCGCGGCCCGGGGTCGGGTCGTGACAAGGGCACTCCCAAAAATTGAGAGATGTAGGGAGATTCACTGATCCCTACATTATAGAGAGCCTAAAAGACAAGCATGTCTTGTGGAATTGAGGGATAATCTTAGATCTGAGGCCCTTGTTCGACAAAGGTGTTGTAGAAAAAGTGAGACCCGCAACAATAACTGTGCGGATTGCAAGCAGTTCGCAGAAGGAGCCGTCATGCACTAGTAAAGGTTAATTGCGTCCGGCTAAAAGACGTTAAAGACAGCGCTTGTTGGGAAGCAACCCAATATTTATTAATTAAGTTATTTCAATTTCTGTTTTTAGTTTATTTTATTTTGTCTTGAACAGTCTCACGGTCTTGTGTTCTTGTCTTGTGTTGTTGGATGTCATGTGGACTAGGAGCGGACCCCGAACAGAAAAAGGAGCAAAAATGCTGAAAATAGGGAAAAGTCGTTATCAGCGCCGTGGCGCCCACATGCAGGGCCACGGCGCCAGAAGTTCAGAGAGCAATTCCCGTTGACAGCGTCGTGGCACAAAAATGAAGGGCCACGGCGCCGAAAGTTCAGAGGCCCAGACGCAGTGCAAATTCCAGAATTTTTCCTCTCATACCTCCGTTATGACCGATGTGTTGTGTCAGTAAGTTGTCCCTATTTTTTTAGTCTTCACACATTGGGGACAATGTGTCGATTAAGTTTGGGGGATGTCTTATTTTGTTATGGTCTTGTTTTTGAATCTTTTTATTTTTTATTTTTTGTCTTTGTGTTGTTTTTTTGTGTTTTTGTATTTTTGAGTCATAATTTTTTTTATGGATCATGCATGTTGTAGTTGCTAAAGATATTGAGTGGATAAAGTGGGATAATGTAATGGAATTAAAAGCGACAATATGTGTGCTTAAGTTAGATATGCCAAAAATTCATGACATCTAATTCTTTGGAATATTTGTGCTTAGCTTATGTGTGTCAGTTATGGAAAGAAAAGTGGAAAAATGTCTAGAAAATTTGTTTGTTTGTTATTTGAGGTGAAATAGTTAACATGTACATGTTTAGGGAGATGATTTAGGCATTTCTTTGATAGCCCTTCTGACCATTCATTACATACCCTGACATAAATTGTATCACTAATCAGCCCCTTTGAGACTAAAATAAGATCTTTCTTTGACACCCTATGATTTCATGTTTGTGTCATAAGTGATAATTGAAAGTTAGTGGGATGAAAAGTGTTGAAAAAGAAACAAAAAGAGAATTGAAAATTTTGATGCACCCCAATTAAAAATATGCAAAAGTCTAAGTTTGGGGGTGCTTGTTATTTATAATACATATCATTCTCTCAAAATAAAAGAGGGGAGAAAGTGGGTACGAAACTAAAAAGGAAATCAAAAAGAAGGAAAATGAGTTGAATGAAAAGAGCTTATGGTACGTAATTGAACCTAAATGTCTATTTTTACCTACCACTGTCTAAGCCTATATTACAACCCTTGAAAGTCCTGATGATCTTTAATATGTATGTCCATGATTAGTGGAGAATAGCAAGTAAACAGGTCTATAACATTTGGGAAAGATGGAACGAAATTGACATGCATAGGTTAGGCGTTTGTATTTCCATTGAACATGATCTAAGTGAATTTGCGAAATATCTAACTTGAAATTCTAGATTGTTGATTATTCATGTTATATATGTTCTAACATATTATCTCATCTTTCATCCATGATTTTGAAGAAGCATTGCTATAACTACTTGATCAATTTCATAGAGTCTTTGTTCGTTTTGTTTTGTCTTTGTTTAGTGCTTTACTCGAAGACGAGCAAAGTTTAAGTTTGGGGTATTTGTTAGGTGTATTTTATATACACTTTTTGAGTCATTTTTAGTTAGTATTTTATTCATTTCGTTTATGTTTAATATAGTATTTGGTGTGTTTTTCCTTTCTTTTGTGTCACAGCGGTAAAAAATGGAGAAATGGCGAAAAGGAAAGGAAATGGGCATAATTGAGATGGAATTGCACACTAAAAGGGCCAATAAATGAAGTCTAAGAAGTCTCGAGAAATATAGAAGAGATCAGACGAAGTCCGGACGAAAAAAGGACAAGAATCGAAAAAACTGCCATAAAGCCGTCGTCGGCGCCGCGGCGCCTGCCATCAGCGTCGCGGTGCCAATATTACTGCGGGGTCGGATTTGCTGCAGGAGTTTCAGCGCCACGGCGCCGAATCTCAGGGTCGTGGCGCCGACGCTGAAAAATCAAATTTCTGGGCCGAATTTGACACGTTTTCAGAGTCCAAAAGGGATAACTTTTTCTACCTACAAAACCTATAAAATCCCTAAAACCCTGCTCATTATAAAGATACCTCCTTAGACCTTATTCTACAATCCATCATTCCATCATCTTGTAAATATTCCATAACACCATTCAAGGAGACAAGACAACTTTGGAGGCTTTTTTCAATATTATTTTCTTTTCTTCTTTCCTTTGTTTTAATTCAGTTTATGTTGGTTTGTATTAGTTCTTAAGCATGTCTATGGCTAGGAGCTAAACTTTAATTAGGGTTTTCCGTTCGAATCACTTGAACCTCATTTTTATGATTTAATGCATGGTTTTGGTTTCTTCTTTATATAGTTGAGATTTATTCAATAATTGCTTTGATTGCTTGGTAATTAATTGATCACTAATTATCATCACATATATGATTTCTAATCGAGATCCGAAAGGGGAGATTGTGAATATGCTATAGTTGAATAAACATAGGTTAAAATCGTGGACGAAAGTACCCCGATACTTGTGTAGTTTAATAGGTTATTGTTCTTAATCCTCCTTTGTGGTAAATCCTATCATCGAAAGATAGAAGGGTTCTGCATCGGGGTTGAGTGTTTATAAATTCTAACTGGAACATAAAACGGCTTAGTTAACCTGTTATCTCAATATAGAAGAAGAACCTTTATTATTGCATTAACGATTAAAGTGAGCGGATAGTTGAGGAGATTGGAAGCCCTATTTCCATCATAACTGATTTAAATCAAAGTATTTTCATAATTAGTTTATTTTGTTTTGATTATTAGTCTAAAAACCCAACCCAATTTACGTTGACCAAATAGACACCATAGAATAGATAACCGGTACTTGAAAACCAGTCTCTGAGGACGATATTCGGTCTTACCCAGACTATATTACTTGTCACGATACGTGCACTTGCGTTAAACGTGTGGATAAATCGCTAACAGTTTGGTTCGCTGATGTTGAACCAGATTGTGAGAAAGATAGATCGCAGAGATGTTATTACAGTACACAATAGATGTCTGACGCAAAGGACACTGAAGCTCTAACAGAAAATTTATGAGCCAAAAAATCCCAGCTACCACATTTGCATCGCCTCTGTACTTAGCCTCGGCACTGGAACGAGATAGGGTGCCTTGTCTCTTGGCAGACCATGAAACCAGATTATCCCCTAAAAAACACAAAAGGCGGAGGTGGAGTGTCGCGTGTCCGGACACCCTTCCCAATCTGCATCTGTATAAGAGAGCAACCTGTTTGGCGCAGAGGGGGTATAGGTGCAAACCATGATCAAGTGTGCCCTTAATATATCGGATGATACGCTTTAGGGCAGTAAAGTGAGACTCCCTGGGGGCATGCATAAAAAGGCATACCTGCTGAACAACATAAACAATATCTGGCCTTGTAAATGTGAGATACTGAAGTGCACCTGCAAGGCTCCTATAAAGAGTAAGATCGGAGACTGGAGCACCATCCATAGCACTGAGCTTGGATTTTGAATCAATTGAAGTAGGCATGATTTTGCAATTCGTCATATTAGCCATGTGCACAATCTCCTTTGCATACTTACGTTGACTCAAGAACATGTGGTTAGCAGACCTGGTCACTGATATCCCCAAGAAGTAACTCAGTTTGCCCAAATCAATCATTGCAAATTCGGTCTTAAGTAAAGCAATAATCTCATTTTTCAACTCATCGGATGAGGCGGTAAGAACAATGTCATCCACATACAGTAGTAAGTAAGCAATGCTACTACCTCGATGAAAAATGAAAATGGAATTATCACTTCTACTGCATACAAACCCAATCTGCATAATATACTTGGCAAAACGATCATACCACGCACGGGGGGCCTATTTCATGTCATACAGTGACTACGGAGATGACACATATATTGAGGGACATCATGATGGACAAACTTAGGCTGCTGATGCATGTAGATTGTTTTTTCAGGTCCTCATGTAAAAATGCATTTTTCACATAAAGTTGATGGATCGGCCAGTGTTTGTCCATGGCTATGCTCAGAACTGTGCGAATGGCAGCCGGTTTGACAACCGGCCTGAAAATCTTACCACAATCAATGCCTTCCTGTTGATTTGTGTCATTAGACATAAGTCGTGTCTTATACCTCTCAAGATCTCCACTGTCTCTGAATTTGTGACGAAATAGCCATATACAATGGATCACATTCACCCCCTCCGATATAGGTACTAAATTCCACGTGTGTTGTTTAGTCAAAGCATTGAATTCCTCAGACATAGCCGCATTCCAATTAGGGTCTTGTTTGGTCAATTTGGGGTTCTTGGGAATTGGAGAGATGGTTTGGGCAGACAAGTTAAATTGGACTTTGTGTTTGAAAATCCCGTGTTTGGTACGAGTTTTCATTTGGTGAGTAGGGACAGTGGGTGGCTGCAGCGGCTGAGTGGTGGGATCCGTTCTGAGATGGATGGTATGGTCGAATATGGGGAGAGTGGAGGATTTGTTGTCGAAGGCGTCGCGGCGCCGTGATCAAGGGTCGCGGCGCCTGAGGTACAGTGCTCACTGGAAGTGTGGCACCGCGGCGCATCCCCGAAGGGTCGCGGCGCTGACGACGGTAAAAAATTATTTTGCTCACTGGAAGTTTGGCGCCGCAACGCTGACACCGGTATATAATCAGTTTGCTCACTGGAAGTTTGGCGCCGCAGCGCCTCCTCGATGGATCGCGACGCTGACATCGGTGATGACAGGCGATGGTGGATGTTTCGGTGGTGCCATGAGTGAGTTGACTGAGAATGATGGGAGAGATGGCAGGCTCTTCAAGAAAGGAGTAACCGGTTTTTGGAATTCTGAAGATTAAAAAACGGGAATGTGGTCTCGTCGAATGTGACGTGACGTGAAATGTAGATTTGACGAGTGGACAAGTCATAGCAGAAATAGCCCATATGATTCGGCGGAAAGCCTAGGTAGACACATGAAGTGGTTCGGGTAGCTAGTTTGTGAGGGGCAGTAGAGGCAAGATTGGATAACATAGACAACCGAATATCCGTAAATGATTGTAAGAATGGACTCTGCGATAGATGATTTCGGTAGCGGTCATATTGTGAAGGGTGCTAGTTGGGAGAATATTTAGAATGTATTCTGACATCTTAGCAGCATATACCCAAAAGGACGGAGGGAGGGAGGCATGAATCAGTAGAGTGTGAATCATATTGTTAATGGTGTGAATGATTCGTTCAGCTTTACCATTTTGTGGGGAAGTGTGAGGGCAGGAAAAATGGAAAACCATGCCATTGTTTGTATAAAAGTGGTGAAACATATTATCACACTGAAAAGACTTTATACCTTTTTCAAACTGTGTTTGGATAAAAGTGTGAAACTCAAGAAAGTTGGCAAACACTTCCGATTTGAATTTAAGAGGATAGACCCAAATGTAGTGAGAAAAATCATCTAGCAACAATATAATATTTATGACCGAGGGAACTAGGTATAAGAGATGTCCATAAATCGACATGTATAATATCAAAAGGTGTAAGAGTAACACTAGTAGATGATTTAAATGGAAGACGAGTATGTTTGCCTAGAGAACAAGAAACACAGTGTTGGGCTAGTTTCCCATTATTACATTGAATGAAATTATTGCCTCTAAAAAAATTAAAAATTAGGGCTCCTGGATGACCAACCTATTATGTCATGTGGATGGAGAGATAGCCGCTAGAGAGACGGGAGAGCAAGATCTGGCAGCAGAGGTGGATGGAAATGGATAGAGATTCTCGTGCTATTGCATCTCGTAAGAGGTGTCCCCGTATGAAGATCCTTTACAGTAAAACCAAATGGGTCAAAGTCAACAGAGACAGAGTTATTACGAGTATATTTGCGGACATAAATTAGATTCTTAATGATGTGTGGGGCATATAGGACATTTTTTACGGAGAAGAGTGGATGAATTGATTGTGTGTAGGATGTACCATATCCATGTATTGGAATGCGGTGGTCATTGCCAACTGTAATATATTAAGGATGTTTTAAACTAAACATTTTTGAAATATTACTTACAGACCGGGTGAGGTGAGATGTGGCTCCCGAGTCCATGTACCTAGTGTTGTCCGGTGGCTGCAAGTTTATGCTGCTGAAGGCCTGACCCAAATCAGTGGGATCCATGCTGGGTGTGGGCTGCTGGAACTAGCCTTGCATAAAGTGGGTTTGCTGCTGGTACTGGGCTGGTCGAGGGCCTAGAAACCCTGGTTGAGCATACGGGTTGAGCCACCATACCGGTATCGCTGAGGAGCCGCGATGCTCACTGGTATCGCTGAGGCGCCGCGCCCAACCGCATCGAGGATCGGGCGGGCTGCTGCTGCTGGTTCTGTTGGCCGTGACCCTTGCCACGACCACGACCTTCTCTCTATCGCGGCCCTTGCCACCTCTGCCGCTGTTGGGAATTTTTCGGCGGCGTTTGGCCGGTAGGAAGCTTATTTTGGGGAGGCGTTTCGACGGCTAACGCCTTTTGATTATGTTCATCCTGTTTAGAACGACGGGTTTCTTTGAGCAACAACTGCGAGCGAGCTTTGTTAAAACTAGGTAACGGATCCGCCTGTTGAATCATGGTGGCCAAAGTATCATATTCGCCTTTCGGAAGGCCTGCAATCAATTGTAACACCATTTTAGTTTACGAGACAGGCGTGCCGACGTTGGAGAGTTGATCCGCCACAAGTTTTAACTGTTTGCAGTACTCAGTCATGTTGGAGAAATTTAGAAGACGTGTGTTGTTAAATTATTTCTCAAAATACACAGCGCGTGTGTGTTTGTTATCTTGAAATATTTCCTCCAAACGAATCCACAAGTCGCGGACTGTGGCGCCAGTTTTCATGATAGTGAGAAGGAGATCTTTGGATATAGTGTCATATATCCACTGTTTAACCACGATATCGAGACGACGCCATGTTGTGTCATCGATCTCTGGGGGGCGAGGAACAAAATCGTCGATGTGATCAAGCACGTGGTAAACACATGCATGAATTTTGAAGAGTTCGATCCACGATCAGTATTGGCCATCTTCTTGATCAAGAATGAGAGGGATGAAATTCTTGATGTTTGTAACGGCGAGAGCCGGATGAAAAGATTGTGATGAATTGGTGATGGGAGGTGTGGAAGAGGAAGCGTCATAAAGTGTGGAAGATTCAAGAGTACCCATTTAGATAAGAGATGAATGGAGAAGAAGAGAAACCAAGAATTTTTTGTATAGGGCCGCGGCGGATCCCGAGGGGGGGGGTTGTCGGCGTGGCTCTTGATACCATGTAAGATGATATTAATCTCTCTTGAGGAGTCTTTCTCATTAATATCAATATATATAGTGTACAATATTCATCTCTTATACAATAGGAATCCTAGTCCTAATTACAAAAGAAATTTTAGTCTTATCATAATTATATTTACACAATATAGTAACTATATTCTAGAGATTTTATTATACACGTTTACACATACATCTTTAATGATGTTAAGGTATAAAGGTTAAACTCTTCTCTTTTTTGTGTTCCAAACTTTTTGCAGTTGGATCAAGTCCCACAGGTGCCCCTGCTGCTGCAGCAAGTGCTCCTAAATCTGCAGGTTGTCATATTGGAAAGAGATGGTTTGTCTTAGAAGCAATTGTTGGAATTTTCCTTCTGTGGTCTTTAACTTCAAATTTCTTCATATGAACATAAGCTTATTTGTGTCATAATAATTAAGCTATCATTTTGTTAAATGCATGAATCCTTGTATTCTTGCTTGTCCTCCTAATTTGATAGTATTCACTAATATTTTCTCTGTGCTATATTGAAGGCAATATTTTTGTCATATAGATATGTCCATTTTAATTGTTTGTATTTTCCTTGTTAGACCTCTCTATATCATCGTCTAGAATAATATTTTCTTCATGTTATGTTATATTATATGTTTTCTATAACATTATTTCGCTACAACATCCAAAAAGATCCGAACAAACCACGAATTATAACATAAACTAAACGAATGCAAACTATAACATAAGAGTGCTAATGATCAAATTCTTATGGAATTTGAGTAATGATCAAATTCTTATTGAATTTGAGTAATGATCAAATTCTTATTGAATTTGAGTAATGATCAAATATAAATCAAAATAGAAAAAAAGTGGAAAATAAAAATAAAAAAGTAGAACACACTGATTAAATAAACTAACAAGGTATCAGCATCGACTGGAGATCGATGCACACCCACATTTATGTAATCACAACTAGGTTTGGAATTTTCAACCTCTTGCAAATTTTGAACCTGTTAGACCATCTTTTCATAGGATTACATCTGATCAAGTGGATTAAACTAGAAACAATTTTTTTTTTTTGTACAACAAAAATTATATGTTCGATTTCACAAAATCTAACCTATACAAAATATATATTAACAAAATTGGATGAAGGAATTTATTTGAACCCTTTTGACCCTATGTAGGTTCGTCCCTGCCACCAAATGTCTTTGGAAAACCATTCAACATTTTGCCAATAAGTGACAATGCAACAAATACTAGTCATTTTTAATAACTAGAGTAGATCGACATATTTTGGCCCTATGCAACTGCAATGAGTTTGTTGATCTTATCACTATCCATTGCTTTGTTGATGCAAACTTAGTACTGAATAATATTGCACGATTTCACACCCCAAAGTTGTATTACTTATACGTAAAAAAAGGGCATACAACTACAGTAAGAGTATAAATATTATGGTAATAAGATAGATTATTAGTTCCTTTGTCACATTTAGCTACTTGCTAAATTTTCATATTATGTAATTTGCATCAGCTTTCCAAAAACTATAACAAAAAAAAAATTCAAATTTAAATGCATTTTAAACTAATTATAAGATTGTTTTGTTTAATCTTATAATTAAAATTAGTTTTAAATGAATTTAAATATGAATTCCTTTTAGTTTGTAGATTTTGAAAAGCTTATGCAAATTACATAGTATGAAAATTTAGCAAATAGTTAAATGTATCAATAAGTTAAATCTAAAAATGAGTTATGAATCAAGCAAGAGGCGAAATTGAGAATGGTGTATTAATTTGAGAGAGATCTTTGTTACAAGTGTGAATTTAGAGAGAATACAATGTGTTTTTCCTTCTCTTCTAAGTCTGGCATATATAGGATAAAACTAGACTATTATGATCCCAAAAAGTTGTGACGACGTGAGCCTAATGACGTCACCGTGCCCATGCGCGCTGCGACACTCTGATCTAGGGAGGCTGATGTGACGGGAGTTGTTGAGAATGGAGGACAACTGTGAAGATCCTTTGGGAACGTTGGGGTTTCCGAAACCACTAAACTTCTTATATACGCTTAACGTCTCCGGATGCATTTCTACCCAATACCAAAGTTTTATAAACTAGTTAATATAAGTTCCTTCTCTATTTTGTTGCCTACAAATGTGATGTGAAATTGTGCTTTACGCGGTCTAAATCTGAAGCAATAAGAAATAAATAATGGTGAGATCTGAAAACTTGTCGCTGCCTGCACTGCTAACAATAAAAAAGAATTGAAGAAAATTAGTTTGGAGAATAAACTCAAGGAGAGATTGAGTATACCCTGGTTGCACGTCTGGACAATGTTAAATTCATGTGGAAAAAAACATTTGATGGATTTATCCAATTCATTTAGAGATGCCAAGTAAGGAAGTTGATAAAGAAAATTGAAGTTCAAAAAATTGCTCTAACCTGAACATTGAGAGCTCAAAGTAGCAATTGATGATTGAAAAAAGCCTTCATTCTAACAATAATTGTATCTTTAATATGTCTATTGGAAAAAAAAAATTAATCCTAACACCAAAGATATAACAATAAGCACTCTATAACTGTAAAATTATGTGCATGTGTTGTGTTACATCCGTATTCACATTTGAGGACGAATGTTGTTTAAGGAGGGAAAAATGTAAAGTCTCGAAAAAAAATGTAAAATGTGTTAAGTTGTGTTTGTGCAATTTGTATGTCTATGTGCATGTGTTACGACCTTATTCACATTCGAGGACGAATGTTATTTAAGGAGGGAAGAATGTAAAGTCCCAAAATAAATGAAATAAAAACAGGGGGAAAAAACAGAAAATAAAAGGAACTACCCCAACTTCTACTCCCTCAACCCCTTTCTCCCACTCCTTCCCTCAATCTCCCTCAACCTCCCTCAACTCCCCTCAACTCTCACATTAAATCTTCCCATTGTAAATACACATCATACAAATATTTTCAGAAAAAGAAAATCACAAGAAAACACACAGCAAGAAAAAAGAAAAGAGATTGTTATAAGAGAACAAGAAGGATTATAAGAGAACAGAAAGGGAAAAGTTTTAGAGTTGAAAGTTCATTCGCAATTACGAGGCAACAAAGGTGAGTTTTTCTCACTCACATATTCTTAGTAAAATCATTTGTTTTGAATTACAATGCATGTTAAAACATAGTATGCATGTTAAAATAATATATGTTTTTGGAACATAAGTTGTGATGGATTAATTGATATAAGTATTGTCTTATAACAAGTTTGAGTCATGTATTTGTGGACTGTTTTTGACGAGTTATACTTGTTAGAATTGGATGAACATTTATAAGCTTGTACATGTCTCCTTCATGATCATATTGGGCCCAAGATAGACTAAAACCGACTTGCGTTTTGAAAGTTATTACTGTCTAAAGTTTCTGCCTAGGATCAATCGAAATCCGGGAGAGCAGAAGATATAACGTAAAAACGGTATAAATTGATAAAGAGTCTAAAAGTATATGCTGAATAAAAGTCATATATTACTCTGTTCCCGATAGTTTGAGACTTTACGGGGATAAATCCGACTTACGTTTTGAAAGTTATGACTGTTTAATGTTTTTGCCTCGGATCAATGAAATCCGGAAGAGTAGAATATATAACATAAAAATTGTACAAATTGGTAAAGAATATGAAAGTTTGTGCTGAATATAAGTCCTAGATTTATCTGTTCTCAACAGTTTGATACTTTACAAAGATTAATCCGACTTACGGATAAAACATTATTACTGTTTTAATATGGTGTCTTATTTTACAAAAATTCTAGCGACATAGATTTCATATGGTTGTTTCTTTCATAAATTTGTACCAGTTACACTAAGTACTTTCATATGAAATTTGACATAATAAATGATCCTAGTGTTGCCTTCGATTTGGCATAATAAACACCTTATTTGGAGTTACGGATTTAATGTTATAACCTTTACAAGCGAGAGAGGCGAGAAAGTTAAAAGAAAGAATATTATTTGAATCTTCTGAAATTATGTCAATATATATATGTGTATGACTTTAGTCATACAATTGAAATAATAAAAATCTTGATAATATAAATACATTGCCTTCGGGGCTATTCAAGGACATTTGCCTTCGGGGCTATTTTAAATACATTGCCTTCGGGGCTATTCAAGGATATTTATCTTCGGGGCTATTTTAAATACATTGTCTTCGGGGCTATTCAAGGATATTTGCCTTCGGGACTATTTTAAATACATTGCCTTCGGGGCTATTCAAGGATATTTGCCTTCGGAGCTATTCAAGGGCATTTGCCTTCGGGCTATTCAAGGACATTTGTCTTCGGGCTATTCAAGGACATTTGTCTTCAGGCTATTCAAGGGGTCTTCGGGCTATTCAAGGATATTTACTTTCGGGCTATTTTAAATGCATTTACCTTCGGGGCTACTTTAAATAAATTGCCTTCGGAGTTATTCAAGGTCACTTGTTTTGAATCTATGTGCTAAGTGCATTAAATCAGGTTGCACATTCTAAATAAATAGATAATATACTATGTGGAAAATAAATAGGTATGTTGGTTAAACTGAGTATTTTCTAAACTGAGTTGAAAAAGAATAATATTATGTGAATATTGAATTGTGGTACATTGAAAGTGTTGAAGTTTGTTTCATAACATATTTATTGTGTTATAATATGATTGTATTTGAAATATTGAGAGATTACTTTGGATTGTAAGGCGAGGTCCCCACTCAGCCCCGGATGGTAGGGCTGACTCTTTTATTTAACATATTTCAGGAAAGCGCGATAGAGGAAAAGCTCTGCAACAGGGCTAGCGATCGTTCCGCAGTCTCTTTGGCCCACTAATCCATTATTTCGGATTTGGTGAAAGTTATTCTAGATTAAGTATGTTTAAAGAACTAGGTTTCATTATCTCGGAAAATGGCCCACATAAGATTGTTCTTTTCTCTGTAAACTTTGAATTGCTTATATTATATATATATGTTATTTCCGCACTTGAGTACATGTATAATTTAGGGAGAAAAGAAGTTGAATGGTTCGCCTGGAAAGGGATAGTTGTTCAGGTGTCATCACGCCCTAAGGGAAGACTTGAGAAAAGTCGGGGCGTGACAAGTTGGTATCAAAGTTAAACCAGGTTAGGAGATTCTAGGAAAATTCTTTGAGTTGGGTGTTTGAACGGTTATTTATTGCGACGGTGTGCGCGCCACCTTAGTAATAAATGAACGGAATAACATCCTAAACAGTTTCCCTTCTTTCATACTCTTCTCGTGCCTATCTTGAGTCTTTTCAAAGACTTGGTTCTCGTACTACCTCTTTCAAAGGATTGTTGAAGGGGATGTGCTACGATAAACTATGGACGACGCAGGGGTGAACTGGAGAAATTTTAGAAGAAATCGTCCCGAAGTCACCACCGATGACGTGGGGGGAGTTAGAGCCGCATTCATTGAAAAGTACATGTCTAACACCCGAAAAGATGCACCCAGACGTGAGTTTGAACTGTTGAAACAAGGAGACCGCAATGTGAAAGAATACAATACCTAATTCATGCGATTGTTAGCATACAACGCGCATATTATTCCTACAGAAAGGGAGAAGGACAAAAGATTTGTTGAGGGTTTAAACCCGAACTTAGTAGAGAAGGTAGTGGTATTAGCCCATGATTGGGCATACTTTCAGATCATCGACATGACAATGAGGGTAGAAGGTTTTGCTAAAGCAAAAAAGAAAGTATTTGCAGAAGATGTTTCGTTCGTCGAGATACTTTAATCAGAATAAAAACCAGAAGTAAGAAGGTAGTAGGGGTACTTCAAACCTGAGTCAGTCAGTAAGTCAGTCTCATTACAGGCCCCAAGGGCATAAATAATTCGATCATCCAAGTAGCAATGTCAAGGCCACCAACCCCAATGCAGGGAGTGACAAACCATTCTCTAAGGTTTGTCAAAAGAAATATTTTGGGGAATGTTGGTTCTCACCGAAAGGATGTTATAACCGTGGAGAACTAGACCACTATGCCAGGAATTTCAAGAGGAGAACCCAAACTCAGTTTTCTCATGAGAGGTTAGAATCAATCACATTTTCCCAAAAAATAAATTAGGGAAACCAGTCCCGACAGAGTCAGGGAGGTTAATAGTCCAACAATCCTAACCGGCTTACATTTCCCCCCATAGAAATGATGCAGAGGCATCTAATCTGATGGTCACAGGTATTTTGTAGGTCTCAAGTATACCTGCACTTGTATTATATGATCTTGGTTCTACATTTCCGTATGTGTCAATGTGTTTTGCTAAAAATGTACATGTAGAACCTTCCTGTTTAAGTGAACCCTTTGAGGTCATGACACCAGTGGGGACATCAGTTTGGGCCTCTCGTGTAGTTAAAAAATTTCCATTATAAGTGAATGGCAGAGGAACAATAACAGACTTAGTATTACTTAATATGGCGCACTTTGATATTATTTTTGGTATGGATTGGTTGTCAGCATGTTATGCCATGTTAGATTTTCGGCGAAAGATAGTAAAATTATCTTTTTCCGGGGAACCAGAAGTTGTTATTAAGGGTAGTATTGGAATATCCTCATGTCAGCTTATTTCATACATTAGGGCTCAAAAGTTATTAAGGAGTCATAAAGTGGAGTACGCATATCTGGCTAATATAGTAGATACCCTAAAAGAGTCCCCAGTGGTGCATGATGTCCCTATTGTTTGAAATTTTCCAAAGATTTTTTTCTGAAGATCTTCCAGGCCTACCTCCGGATAGAGAGGTGGAGTTCGCTATATAATTAAATCTGGGTACAAGACCCATTTCCATTCCTCCATATCGAATGGCTCCAGCTGAATCAAGAGAGTTAAAAGAACAATTGAAGGATCTTCTAAATAAAGGCTTTATACGGCCTAGTGTTTCCCCCTAGGGTGAACCAGTCATTTTTGTGAAGAAGAAAGATGGATCGCTCCGAGTGTGCATCGATTATCGACAACTCAATAAGGTCACGATCAAGAATCGATACCCATTACCAAGAATCGATGATCTTTTTGACCAACTTCAGGGAGCCAATTATTTTTTCAAGATTGATCTTCGTTCGGGATATCACCAGTTGAAAATAAATTTGGATTATATATCCAAAACATCCTTTAGAACCCGATATGGCCATTATGAGTTTTTGGTCATGTCTTTCGGGTTAACCAATGCTCCAACAGCCTTTATGGATCTCATGAACAGAATCTTCACACCATTCTTAGATTTGTTCGTGATTGTATTCATAGATGATATCCTAATTTACAACAAGAGTGTTGAAGAACATGAAGAGCATCTGAAAGTAGTGCTTCAAGTCTTAAAACAGGAGAAATTGTATGCTAAATTTTCAAAGTATGAATTTTGGTTGAAAAAGGTAGCCTTCTTGGGTCATGCTATGTCAAGGGATGGAACTATGGTAGACCCTCAAAAGAAAGAAGCAGTGAAGAACTGGCCAAAACCTACCACTCCGACAAAATTTAGGAGTTTCTTAGGTTTGGCTGGGTATTATATAAGATTTGTAGAAGGCTTTTCTAGTATTGGTGCTCCCTTGACCTGATTGACTCAAAAATTGGATAAGTACCAGTGGTCAGAAGCACGTGAAGAAAGTTTTCAGAAACTGAAGGAGTTGTTGACTACTGCACCAGTTCTAACCTTACCATTTGGACAAAAAGGGTTCACAGTCTATTGTGATGCCTCTAGGATTGGGTTAGGATGTGTCTTGATGCAGTTTGGAAAAGTTATTGCGTGTGCATCTCGACAATTGAAAATATATGAGAAGAATTATCCAACTCATGACTTGGAATTGGTTGTGGTAGTGTTTGCCTTACGAATATGGAGACACTATTTGTATGGGGTGCATGTAGATATATTTACAGATCATAAGTGTTTATAGTACATAACCACACAAAAGGATTTGAATCTCCGACAAAGAAGATGGTTAGAGTTGCTTAAAGATTATGACCTTAGCATTCTTTACCATCCTGGAAAGGCTAACGTGGTGGCTGATGCACTCAGTAGGAGATCAATGGGCAGTTTGACCTACTTGGCAATACAAAAGAGAGGTATTATTCGTGAGGTACAAAAATTGGGAAACCGTTGGGTTAGTTTAACAGAAGTCGGTGAAGGTAGGGTGGTGGTACATGGTACCTCGCAGTCTGCCTTAGCTTCAGAAATAAAAGAAAGTCAGTTTGAGGACATAGAATTTATTAGATTTCGAGAGAGGATTCAACAGGTAAAACCTTCATAATTTACATTAGGATAAAATGACGGTACCCTTCGGTATAAGGGTATGTTATGTGTTCCTAAGGTAAAATATCTAAGAAGAAAGATCTTAGATGAAGGTCACAACACCAGGTATTCCGTTCATCCAGGATCAACGAAAATGTATCATGATCTCAAGGTAAATTACTGGTGGGAAGGAATGAAGAGAGATGTTGCAGAGTTTATCGGAAGATACCTTACGTGTCAACAGGTGAAAGTCGAACATCAAAAACCCGGCGGACTACTTCAGGATATTGGCGTTCCCATGTGGAAATGGGAGGCGATTCATATGAATTTTGTGACTGGTCTACTAAAAACACGAGAATGTTATGATTCTATATGGGTGATTGTAGATCGACTTATAAAATCAGCCCATTTTTTACCGATCAAGACTACATATCGGGCACCGCAGTATGCGTAAATTTATTTGAAAGAAATAGTGAGGTTACACGGGATTCCATTACAAATTATTTCGGATAGGGGTCTCAGTTTACCTCACTTTTGAAAAAGTTTCCAGCAGGGCCTCGGGACAAAGGTCAAGTTGAGTACGACTTTTCATCCACAAACTGACGGACAAGTTGAACGAACAATTCAAACATTGTGTCACGACCCGGTGCCCTAATTGGACACTCTTATACTAACCTGTCACATATAATCCGATAGATACTAAGGGCTAAATAGACAATCTGTACTAGAATGCTGATAGCACAATATATATATAAGGATGAACCCGTCACCTGAGGAGTCACAGCTAATTCATATAACAAAATAGGCAGGCCGACAAGGCCGCCACTGTACATAGAGATATCCCAAAACGAATCACAACCGTACACGTATCCAAAAACACATCTACCACCCACAACTGTCTACAGACCTCTAAGAGTACGATAATGAAATATGACGGGACAGGGACCCGTCGTGCCCCTAAATATGCATAAGTCAAAATAAGGCTCTGTACCAAAACGACTAAGCTCCGGATCAATGGAGCTCTCCAAACAGCTGAACAGGAAATCCTAGACTGGAGGATCACCAAACTGAGTACATGTACCTGCGGGCATGAAACTCGGCCCCCCGGGAAAAGGGGGTCAGTACGAAATAATGTACTGAGTATGTAAAACATGAGGTACTGTAAATAAGATCATAACTGGCCAAAAGATAACAGGAGACAATGTAATAGTCAAAAATATCAATACAATTGTGCCTTATAAAAATGAGAGTCAACAGTGCCTTATAAAAATGAGAGTCATATATGTCCATATCGTATACCGTACCCGGCCCATTATGGGACTCGGTGGATGAGATCATATACATATATATATCATACCCGACCCCCTAGTGAGGGTCTCAGTGTGAATGAAATCATATACATATATATACCGTACCCGGCCCCCTAGTGAGGGTCTCGGTGTGATCATATAATGTGCACATACCGTACCTGGCCCATTATGGGACTCGGTGAAATCATGTGGATGCATGTCCACATATACCGTACTGGCCCATTATGGGACTCGGTGAAATCATGTGGATGCCTGTCCACGTATACCGTACCCGGCTCATTATGGGACTCGGTGAAATTATCATATATGTACATACCTGGCCCGGGACTCGGTGAAATCATATAGTCATATCCGCATGAATAGAATATCATGAGTAACTTTATACAAATTAAATCATCATTTGACTCTCATTGGATAAAATAGAATAACTATTACTTAGAAAATCAAGGCACTATCATATCATGTATCATTAAGAATTAGGATTCAATAGAAATATGTACGTCCGACGTACACTCATTTTATATAAATCATTCCAAAAGAAAGAAATGATAGTTTCACATACCTTATTGTCGAACTAACCAACTCTATAATTGATATTCGTCTCGATTAGCACATCGACCTATAATAATAGTAATTCGTTCGTCAACTCTATGATTCTTAGTATAAGTTATGTCGAATGATGACTCTCTTTTCTATAAAAATTTGGGCAGCACTTCCCTTGTTTATATGCACATCCACAACTTACAAACAAAGCCAACAATACCAATAACAAGATGCAACTTAAAGATGTAACCAAAATAATCCATATATGTCATCATAATACATTTCTTTTCTTTACGTTCATGGAAGACAACAACTAAAACAACCAAGGTGATTTATACACCTATTTCTCATGTTAATCCATCCTCTTAATCTATATCAAAACATCCCCTAAAACAGTCCATATGCCAACAATAACGAGAATACAAAGTAACATCTTTCTACACTTTAATTCCTTTAAGACATGTATTAGTAATTACCACAACGTATATATATGTTCATAACTTATATTTCCAGCATCATAACTTGACGAAGCAGTCCCTAACTCGACACAACAATGTCCACGATTTCATACATATCTCGGCCACAACAACATAATTCTCTAACTCTTCTCTTAACTTCCTAAAATCCAATTTCATATTTCAATACTTTCATATAACCAAATACAACTTTAAATTATCAAGATTTTCTTCAATTTTAACATGCAATTAGTGACAATGATAACAATAACAACAATCAAATCTAAGGTATACCAAAGCAGTCCTTAAAAATCGGTAATAGCCATTCCATTTGGCTCAACAACATCAAAAACAATCACATGCATTCTCTTATTTCCAATTCTTCTTTAACATGAGTTTATCTCTTAACTACAACATCATTTAATCTTCCAGATACTCTTTAAAAAGAAGAATTCTTACCTTAATATTTGCCCAAAACAGTCCCTATATTTCGGTAATCACTGCTCCAAGTTCTTTGCCATTTTCACTATTCCTTCAACCCAAAATGACATGCATGCATTCTACAAGTTTAATCCATCATTCATACATGTTTTTCTTCCAAAATGTTCATCTTTCAAGCCACAATTTCTTGGCTAAATCTCGGTCCAACAGTGCCGATTACCCACTGTTTTGAATGTTAATCTTGGCTTAGAAATTTGTAGGAGAGTTTAATCTTGAAAGGAAAATCACTTTGGTCTCTAACTTAGCTATGGAAAGTGGGGATTTTGGTTGAAGAGATGGGAGGGAATCGGTGGGGAGAGAGAGTGAGGGTGAGGGAGTGAGTTTGAAATGATGTAAGGAAATGAATAATACATGGATATATGGGCTGAAAATTGCATGCTCGCCTTTTTTTTAGGGCACAAGTCCCACAAATTGTCCACTTATTATACTCCTCTCTATTAAATTAATCCCACAATTAATTAATCTCCCACCTAATCAATCTTATAAAAAATCTGAAAATACCTAAGTCCAAATATAATATATACACGACACTAAGTCCATACCACATGTGTTGCATCCAAAACTATTCCGGAATCACATCATTTGTATACTAATGTTACACCTCGTATGATAAGACAAAGATTTAGAACGTCATTAAGGATTGGGATTTCCAATTTTCAAAATTACAAATATTCTACGTGCTAATACGGATTAATTTTTGACAATGACAAATGTGACGCCGAAAATCTCTTTAGAAATGGTGGTATAAATAAATATGTATTTTTTCGTTATGAGTTAGTAAGGTATTTAAAAGGTACGATGATAAGAAATTAAGGCAATGGGAAATTAGATTAAAAGAAGTGGGGGTTGATTTAGTTAAATAAATACTTAGAGGGGGCAAAGTGTGGCTTTTAAGGGGGTCTTAGTGCATTATTTAGAAATCTGAAAATTGATAAAACTCCTCTAAAACCTTCATTTCTTCCACAAAACAAAATCAGATTTTTAAGCTCTCATTTATCCCCCCCTCTTGAACGAAAATCCCCAGCCTTTGCAAAGAAAATTTAGCTTGTTATTCCATCTTCTTGGGGTAAATTATCCCACCATTTTGAGGTGAAATTATCACCCCAAAACAGTGGGGAGTTCTCGGCATTTCTGCCAATTTTAGGGCAGTGGGTTCTTGGGTTTTTTGGACAAGATTTCTTGAAGAAAAAGGTGTAAGAATGTTGGGTTAACATAGTAGAATTATTGCATGTTGGATTGGGGTTGAAGAAGTGAATATTGGCCAAGAAAAATCGAATTTTGTAAAAGAAAAATGGGCAGAAAATTCGCTGGTTACTGGCAGATTTTTAGTCAAATTTGGAAGGGAATATCTCCTATCATATTAGGAGTTTTTGGGTGTTTCAAAAGCCTAAAATGAAGTTCGTCGAGTATAGTTTCCAACTCAACAAACCGCTCGTCGATCGGACACTGGAGTAGAGAGTTATCGACGTTACAAGTTCAGCCGACGAAGCAGTGACTAAAAATCTGGACAGTCACGTTTTTGGGGACTGTTTTGGACGAATTCGAGGTATAAAATTCTTCTTTTATAGTTTAATGACATTGCATGTTGTTGTAGTTGAAGATATGAATTGGCGTTAAGATGGAATTGGAAATATGAAATGCATGTGATTGTATTAAGGATATATACACCGATTTAGAACCTATTCTTGGCGTACGTTGGAATTGAGTAATTGTGTTGGTATGTCATTACTAATTGCATGTGAAAATTTAGATGAAACCTTGATGTTTAAAGTTAAAGTTGTTAATTGAAGTTGTTGGGAGATTAATTGGAAAGTAAGGAATTTTGGAAAAAGCTTTGGAATTGTAAAATGTTGATATGACCGGAAAGTTGATAGAAATTGTTGAAAATTTTGATAATGTATTACGGACTGAACTAGTATGTAAATAAGCTACAAACATGCATATGTATTGCTATAAGATACCTATACATACCTCGAAAGGATTAAGTGTAAGAAAGATGTTAATTTTATATATTCTGGAATAAAGGGGAATTGTTGGTTTGAATTGAATTGTTGGTTTGAATTGGATTGTTGGTTGATTGGATTGTAGTTGGAGTTGAATTGTTGGTTGACTTGGATTATTGGAAAATTGTGGATACGCACATAAACAAAGGAAATGCTGCCCAAATTTTTGTAGAAATAAGGGAGTCTTTAAGCATATAACTTACATTAGGAACCATAGAATTGGCGAGCATGTTGTTCCTTATCATAGGTTGAAGTACTAGACGAGGAATACTTTAATACCAAGCTGATTAGTTCGCCTAAGATGTATGTAAGACCTTTCTATCTTTCTTTTGGCATGATTTTTAGTAAAGTACGGCGGACGTACTTAACTCCTACCAGTTCAGTTTTAAAAATGATTATTTACTAGTTATGGTTTCAAGAATGTAGTTTATGGTAGTAATGTTGTTGAGAGTCACAAATGATTTTAGTCGCATACGATTGCTCATGATATCTACTCGTGCTAAGTGTTACTATTTCATTCCACCGAGTCCCGCCGGATCATGATCGCACGTGATACTGATTTCATCGAGTCCTCACTAGAGGCCAAGACACGATATATATACAGATTACATCGAGTCCTCATCGAGGCCGAGACATGTTACGCAAGCAGATACAGATTCCATCGAGTCCTCCATGTAGGTCGAGACATGTTTTACGCTTTTATATACGCATACGAAGCACGATGTTTTATGATTCAAGATACATGATATGCTTCGCATACGATTCTCGCCATGACGCTTGATGACTCTCTATTTTACTTGCATACGATTGTTAATCGCTTTACAAGATTTTATGTTTTACATACTCAAGACATTATTCGCATCGACCCCTTCTCCTGGGTCGCTCATGCCCGCAGTTCAGAGTTCGATAGGTGACCCTCCGCCTAGGATTTCAGACAAAGACTGGAGAGCTCCTTTGTTCCGAGCGGCTATTTTTTGATGCACTTTATTTCCGCACTTATGCATATTTTTGGGCACGACGGTCTGTCCCATCACATGTCGATATTATTCTCTTGTAGGTCCGCGGACAATGGGTTGGATGTTTGTACTTCGTTTTGGGTTTTGATGTCGTTATTTAGTAGCAGCCTTGTCGGCTTGCGTATTTTGACTTATGCCTTTGTGCGCGTGATGTGGTTGGTGGCAGCCTAGTCGGCTAGCCTATTATGACTATTGTTTTGTTGTTGTATTGGCAGCCTTTTCGGCTCGCCCATTTTTAGAGATATGTTGTAAAAGCAGCCACAGGTCTTGCAAATTTATGTAGACATCCGTATTAATTGGATTAAGAGTGACAGTCGCGAATGACGCCCAATTAGACGTTAATCACGCCCGCCGGTCGGGTCGTGACAAAAGTGGTATCAAAGCGGTTAGTCTCTAATGTCTACGCATCGTGTCTAGTAAGTCGTGTGTATGGGTATGTTGTGCACCATACTTATACGCGAGGTCACGACATTTAGGATTGGTTTCTACTCTTTCATCTCATAGATCGTGCAATAGAGCTATGTCATAGGGTAATCCCCCCTCTCTAATAATTATTGTGGTTGCAGTTATGTTCCAAAAGACAGCGACAGTGGCTCGGAAGGGGAAAATCAGAGTAAATCGGACTTGACTTGGCGTCAAGCCATAAGGAAGTGAAAGAGTTTGAGTAAGTATGATGACCGTTTGGAGGTACTAGGTCCACGTCAGGTAAGGAAACTCTTCAGAATCTTCTATATACTGAATAAGGGATGGTATCGTCAAGGATTGGGACCAGGAGCAATGTCCGAGGTTACGTATGTATACTAGAATATGTTGAAATTATGAAAAGTACGACAAGTAAGAAATAAGTGAATAAGTGTTAAAAGAAGTGGATTTGCTTACAATTACGAGTAGTGAAGAGATCCCTTCCAGACCATGAATGAGGTGTCGACTTGTGAAATGAATTGCAATAGTCTCTATCTTACGAATTGGTATTCCGTTATGCTACGTTATCTGCTCTATAGTTATGGAGATTGAATTTTTCCTTCCAAAGATAGAAAATGAAGCTTACCTACTATTTTCTCCTTCATACCTTTAATTAAATGTTGAGCTCTAATTGTTAGAATCTGTGACGATTTTATGATATACCATGTTGCTGGACTATGTGAAGGTAGGAAAATGCAAAAGAACATTGTTCTCAGGTAAGAATAAGAAGAGGTTATTACTTCCGGAATAATAAGATTATTATAAGAATGAAAGCATTTTCTTATTTTGGACCGAATCTCGAAGTATCGACATATGGATTAATTGGGTTTCTTTCGCAAATGACTTAGAACTTGGGAATGATGAGCATCCTATTAGTGTATAGTTGTGTCAAGCACTTTAAATATTGTAACCATTGGAGTTCATATTCTCAGTTAAGAAGTTATTTGAAGGATTGGTGATCGGTGTATTTTATATACACTTTTCGAGTCATTTTTAGTTAGTCTTTTGTCCCTTTTTGTACAAATAAGTGTCGTATTAGGATAGTTTTCCTTTCTTTTGAGTCAAAGTGGTTAAAATGGCCAAATGGCGGAAAATGAGCTAAAAGAGGGCAAAAGAGGAGGTTCCAGAGCTAAAAACAGATAAAGTGGCGAACGAGGCAGAAACGCGGGTCAGCGCCGCGGCGCCTCATGCCAACAGTAGCAGGGTCGCGGCGCCCAATATCCAGAGAGGCTGCAGAAGTCCCAGCGCTGCGGCGCCTCATGTCAACAGGTGCAGGGCCGCGGCGCCTAATCATCAGAGAGGCTACAAAAGAAGTAGCGTCGCGGCGCCCACAGACAGCAGAGATCAGGGTCGCGGCGCCAACTCACCCGAAGGACCACAGAAGTTCCGACACCGCGGCGCCGACGCGAGAAAAATTAGGGTTTTGACGATTTTCTGGGCCAGGCCTGCAGGGAAAAGAGAGGCGGTTTTCAGCCTATAAAAGGAGAACCCTAGGCAGATTTTAAGGGTTCCCCTTCTTGCACAACACAAGGTTTTCTTGCTTGGAGATTGGAGACCATAATTTAGTACTTTCTTTTCCTTTTCTTTTCTTTTATTTCAGTTTTTGTATGATGAACTTTGAATTAGTTCTTGTCATGTCAATGGCTAGGAACTAATTCTCTTATAGGGCTTTCCATGTTGATTCACTAGAAACTTATGTTATGAATTAATGCATGTTTATAGTTATTATTCTTCTTTGAGAGATTTATCCAATAATTGCTTTGAATGCTTTGTAATTAATTGACAACTAATTATCCTTATATGATTTATAATCAAACTTCGAAAGGAGGAGGTTGTGAATATGCTGTAAGTTGGGTAGACATATTTGGGTTGGGGATGAAAATACCTCAATTATTTATGTAGCGTTAATGAGAGGCTTAACAACCCTAATTTTGCGCATGGTGCGTGACGGTTAACTAGGTTTTTGTTCTTAATCCTCCTATAGAGTTATCCTTATCACTGAAAGGTGGGTAAGGTGCGACATCAGTCGAGTGTTTATATATCCTTAACGGGAATATAAAACGATTTCGTAAACCTGCTAGCTCCGAGAGAAGAAGACCATAATTCGTTGTATTAATAAATAACATAAGCGGATAGTTGAGGAGACATGGAAGCCCTATTCCCATCACAACTGAAGTAAACTCATTAGTTAAAATAGTCTTTATAATTCTTAGTTATAAACAACAAAATCAAACATCAATTTACCAAATAGATACCAAAAGATAGATAGTTGGTACTTGAACCCTAATCCTTGTGGACGATATTCGGTCTTATCAAGACTATATTACTTGTCACGATAACGTGCACTTGCGTTAAAGTGTGTGCATCTTTTCGCGCATCAAGTTTTTGGCGCCGTTGCCGGGGATTAGGCATAGTTCAATATCAAATTTATCTATTTTTAATTTCTAATTTGGTTTTTATTTTTTATTTTTAATTTTCACGTTTTTTTTTATTATTTATTTATTTCAAAAATCAGGGTGCCGTGATTTGTTGTCTGTTTTTTATCTATTTCAGGAAATCAGTTTATGCGAAGGAGAAGAGGGGCAGACACTCTTGTTCCCTTCAATCCAGAGATTGAGAAAACCTGTAAACAGAACAGAAAGAATCAGCGGATTGCAACCTTGATAGAGATGGACGGCGTACAGAACAACAACATGATGAGAGAAGGGTTAGGTGAAAATCAACCTAATCCAGGAATACCTCGGCAAGTACCTATGGATGTCGAGGAAAGAGTTCAAGTCCGTGCAGTTAAGCTTGGGAGACTATGCGTACGCCAGAGTGAACTGAGCACGCATGTATTAGGCTCCCGCCATGTGAGCAAACAACTTTGAGATAAAACCAATGATTCGAGCATGGTACAGACACATGCAATTTGGAGGGTCGCCATCGAGGATTCACATATGCACATAGCTAATTTCTTGGAGCTATGTGCAACTTTCGATATAACGGCGCATCGATGATGCCGTCGATTGAGGTTCTTTCCTTCTCACTCGAGGATAGAGCAAAAGTATGGTTGAATTCCTGCCGATTCGATTTTTACATGGCACGAGCTGGCACAGAAATTCCTAGCCAAGTTATTTCCCCCATGCAAAGCAGCAAAATTGAGAGGGGAGTTGAACAACTTCTACCAAGCAGATGGAGAGTCCTTATATGAAGCTTGGGAAAGGTTCAAAGACTTGTAGAGAAAATGCCCACACCATTGCATTGAGTTGTGGAACTTGGTCCACATCTTCTATAACGGGCTGAGCAGTACAACCAGAACCATCATAGATGCAGCAGAAAGCGGGCATTCATGAGGAAAACAGCCCACGACGCTCACAAGTTATTAGAAGATATGGCCACCAACAACCATGTCACAGAAGAGAGGTCGACAAGTGGGAGGAGAACAGTGGGAGTCCACGAAATAGATGTCATTGCTGCCTTGAATGCCCAAGTAGCCCTTTTGGCAAAATAAACAAAGAACATACAATGTCGATGAATGCGTCCAGATGCCTAAAAGTTGTGAAATATGTGGTGGCCCACATACATTCGATAGGTGTCCTTCACCGACCCCGATAATATACCAATGGAGCAGCAGTGTCGGCCGGTAATTATCGAGGCCACGTAACAATCCATACTCCAACACTTATAATCCGGTGGAGAAATCACCCAAATTTCTTCTCATGGAGAGAGGAGGGGCAGCAGAATCAAAATAGGGGCCAGATCAAACCCAAAGCAGAATCTGTACCTTTACTCGTGCCCCGTGATCCTCAGCAGCTCAATGCACCGGTTCGAAGAAAAGCCGACGAAATGAAGTGGCATAAAGACTTGCCAACGCCTGCACTCGATTCATGACAGCTAGATCCTCGCTCAGAACTTGAAACACAAGTGGGTCAATTAGCAAAGAAGGCAAACAAGAGACGTGGTACACCGCCAAGCAACACAGAGGTAAATCCGAGGAGCGGTGTCGCAAAGATACAGAAGTGGCAAACAATGAGCAGTCTCTTCAGCCAGCAGTTGAGAAAAGGGCAGAGATAGAAAAAGAGAAGGTGGTTGAACCTAGCCCAGTGATAGAGAAAACTCCAGAGAAGGAGTATACAGAAAAAATCCCTTTCCCCCAGAGATTACAGCGGAAGGCGGTTGATAAACAATTCTCCAAATTCTTGGAGGTATTTAGGAAACTGCATATCAACATCCCCTTTATAGAAGCATTAGAGCAGATGCCCTCCTATTTCAAGTTCATGAAGGAAATATTGGGGAAGAAGAAGAAGCTGGCGGAATATGAGATAGTAGCACTAACAGAAGAGTGTAGTGCTATCTTGCAGAAGAAGTTACCACCAAAACTAAATGATCCAGGAAGCTTTACACTACCTTGCACAGTGTGGTGACTTGCAACAGAGCTCAGGTGATTTAGGGGCAAGTATAAATCATGCGCCTTATCGCATTAAAATGATCGAGTCAGGTGAGGCCAAACCGACCACAATGAGCCCGCGGTGGCCGACAGATGATGGTTCATCCAAGAGGAAAGATTGAGGATGTGATTGTTAAAGTAGGAAAATTCTTCTTTCCTGCAGACTTCCTCATTCTTGACATGGAAGAAGATGCGGAAATCCCTATCATATTGGGGAGACCATTCCTAGCAACAGAGAGAGCTTTGATTGATGTAGAAAAGGGAGAGCTAACATTAAGGGTGGAGAAGGAAGAAATGGTATTTAAAGTTTTTAAACATGTCATCGAGCCACCAACCATGAGCAGGTGCTTTGCAATCAAGACCATCAAGCCCCCGTGAGTCATTACAAGTCAACCAAAGGAGATGAGCCCACTAAAGGTGCATGGTTTGCCAAACCCCACCGACGCACGATGTGTTCCCGAACTCCCCATCGATAATGCTAAGAGGAAAAGAAGAAAAGAAAACGCAAAATATGGAGGAAATGGATTAGTTGGGGATTGATCCACCCCACTGCTATTAAAACCAAGCGAACGCAAGGTCCGCTAAAAGACGTTAAAGACAACGCTACTTGGGAGGCAACCCAAATTATTTTGATTTATTTTATTTTCATATAGTAGTTTTTATTAAGAACGGTCTCACGGAGGTAGTTTTTGTCTTTGGACCGATGTGCAGACAATAAACTAAAGGGCGAAATCAAAAAGCCGTGATTTCCATAAAACGGTTAGCCGCGCGCCTGTGGCCGCGCGCGTAAATCCGAAAAATGCCAGTCTAAGGCGCCATGCGCCTCAGAACAGGCCGCGCGTAAAATCCCGGCGAGAACATCAGCCGCGCCAAAAGCTAGGCTGCCACAAGCGGAAATCCAGAAACTTAAAAACGCCCAGAAATCAGATTTGCCCCAATTTCAAAACCAAAACCTAACCCCCTTTTCCAAAAACTCACGAAAAATCCACAAATTACCCACAAATCCTCCACAAATCAAACCTAACCACAACCAAAATTCTTAAATTCCTAAAACTCTTAGCTATCTCAAACAACAAAGCTCAATTTCATAGCCTCAAATCAACATTAGAAGCAAGAACATCGTGGAGAACACCATCAAAAAAGTAATCTTCACCCTTTCTTGAAAGTTGTTAGTAGTCAAAGGAGGTAGTACTTTGGAGAAGTGTTGCATTGTGAAGTAGTTTGGGTGCTGAAAAATTGATTGTGAAGTTTGGAGAAGGAGTAACAATGAGGGTGTGGGTATTGGATAGTAGAGTTGAAGTTTGGGGGTGTTTGTGTTTTAGCTGCTAGAGTATTGATTGTGTTGAGGAACAATTGTGCTAATAAGTTGTAAGCTGCAGAAAGTATTTTAACCATGTCCACCAGAAAAAGAAGAGCCTCCACATCCACCTCAGCCTCACATTACGATGATACTAGGTTTGTGAGCTACGAAGCCTTCCAAAGATACAAAAAGCTTAGTACTAGGCCCTTAATCCCTGAAAGGGGAATGGACTATCAGAGGGAGTCGTTTGGGGAAGAGGATGTTTATGAGCCAATTCGGGCAATGATTGAGTTAAGGGGGTGGAGGAGATTTGTAAATCCGGAGAAGATAGCACCAATGAACACAACAATGGTGCGTGAATTCTATGCCAATTTTCCGGAGAAGGTGGAAAGGGGGTGCTTTGTAAGGGGAAATTATGTGTCTGTGACAGCAGAAGATGTAAATACACAATTGAAGACGGTTGATGTTGAAGAAAGTTGTGATTGGAACTACTTTAGAACATGGTCTAGAAACACCTCCAACATCGACTGGAATAACATTGCAGACACAGTGAGCTACCCTGGGGCTGCATTTGATCTTGCAAGAAATGGGTCAAGAGGACTGAGCAGGTGCCAGTTCAACAAAGCAGCCAAGGGTTGGCTATATTTCATCAGTGCCCGTCTGATCCCATCAACGCACTTCACCAGAGTGCCAGAAGATATGATCAAATTGATATATGGGATCATGACGGGGAAAACAATTGATGTGGGGAAAGAAATAGTGCAGAGTATTGAGGAAATCAGCAGGTTGGTGACAACAGGTGGATTGGGACATGGCTCAGTTATCAGCAAGTTATGTCACATGAATGGGGTCCCAATCCTACCCACTGATACTAATGAAAGAAACCAACTGCCTGTGTCCTATGGGATAGTGCACTCTTTCCCAGACCCAAGCCCCCCAGCAGCAAGAAGAAGAGCACAACCACCAGCAGCAGCAGCAGCAGAGGCCGCCATGGACGAAGATGAGCCTGAAATAGGGGCTCAATATGCGGCAGGGCCTAGCCACCAGCCTACCACAGAAGCAGAACCTCCAGTGCCTATGATGGAGCAAGTGCTCCAGAACCAGAGAATGATGATGCAACATTTCGACACAATGATACAAGGACAAAATGAGTTGAGACAGAGACAACATGAGTTGCGACAAGGGCAACAAGAATTGAGGCAGGAGCAACAACAATTGCACCAGCAGTTTGACGAGATGAGTTCCCTGTTCAACCAATGGTCGATGCATTATCCACCGCCACCACCACCATTTTAGCCAAGTCAGTAAGTGTCTTATTTCTTTTATTGTCTTTGAGTCTACACACATTGGGGACAATGTGTGGTTTAAGTTTGGGGGTGTTTTATTTGTGTCTTGTTATGTTTTATTTCAGTCTTTTTATTGTTTTTATGGATTTTTTAGTCACAATTTTTTTTTTCTTTTGAGTCATAATTGTCTGTCAAAGATCAAGTATGATGTAGTTGCTAGAAACACCTAGTGAAGTGAGGTGGAATAATGTAATGGAATTGAAACAACTATCTAAACACCTAAGTTAGATATGTCAAAAACTCACAAAATCTGCCTATTTGGAGTTTCTTGCTTAAATTGTGCATGCTAAATAATGAAAACCTATGTGTTATGATTGCTTGCTATTTGAGGTGAAATAGTTAGGATATGCATGTTAGGGAGATGACTCAGGCATTTCTTGTCACGACCCGACCCCGGGGCCGCGACTAGTACCCTACTGGGGTACCCTGTCAGGTATATGTCAGAGAATAGCAGCGGAACATAACACAACACATAACATCATAAAAAGGGTAATACATATCTGGCCAGCCGATAAGGCTGCCTTCCATAACATACTTAACCAAAGTATTTATAATACAACTGGTTCTTATAGCCCAAAACACATAGGTGGCCTGCACTTAAAGATAACAATCATGGACAGGCCCCGCCATACTCGAATGTACTAAATACCTATAGCATCAGGGAAATATCAGTACAAATAAATAAGCTTCCGAGGAATGGAGCTCGACACCGGAATAGTGATCCTAAGAACGAGGATCCTCAATCGCTACTTACTCGCGCATTTAACGCAACCCCCTGGAACGGGTCAAGACACAATATGTACCAAGTACGTAAAGCTTGGAAAAATAATGTAATATGATATCATAAGTCTAAAAGCAAGTCGAGTCATGAAAGACAATAAAATACCTTTATCAGGCCTTACTAACAATGAGAGTGACAAGTATATATGTATAATATCGCATAAAGTAGAGGCTCATGATCAAAACAGGTACCTCGCCCGTAGTATCAATAAAACCATCCTACTCGGGACTATTTCACCCGCACGGGTCCCGCGACCCGCACGGTACTCATCTCGCATTGTACTGGCCGCACGGGACTATTTCACCCGCATAAGCCCATAAGGACTCGCATGAGGTATTCCTCGCATCATGGGTAGCAAATCCACTAACAGTGGTATACCGATCTTGGGACTTTCCTCGATATACTCTACCCCGGGCGGATGGTATAACGATCTTGGGACTGCACTCGATATACTCTACACCGAGCAGATGGTATAACGATCTTGGGGCTTGCCTCGATATACTCTTATACTCGTGCAGATGGTATAACGATCTTCGATCCGCCTCGATATACTCTACACCGGAGAAGTGGTATGACGATCTGGGGCTTGCCTCGCATACTCTTACCCTCGAGAAGTGGTATAACGATCTGGGGTTTGCCCTCGATATACTCTTACCCTAACTCAAATCACATCATATCATAATCATAAATAAGTTAAGAAAACTTATAACTTCTTATTAGTCTTGTTCATATACCCTCTCATTTTAGTTTACTTAAGGCACTTAACCATATCTTTAGTAAAAGAATACCGGGAGTTTAACCCAAGTACTATATACTTCAACTCTTCTGAAAATGACTCTTCTTTATACATAAAACCTTTGGGCAATTGATACCTTAAAATCAAGTTGCCTCTCCATATACTTATCTTATTTAGAGTAAATCTCTTCTCATTAACCTTTTATGAAGCTAATAAACCAACTTCCCATAAAGTTGTTATATTAACTCTACACTTTAGTAAAATCATACTTTTCCCCTAACTAAGGGAATTATACATTCTTAAAATGAAACAAGTCATTATATACTTAAAACGAGTAAGAATACCAAATCTCAGACGCTCACCGCACTACATAGTTTAATCTATTCATGCTCAAGAGATAGGAAAACTTCACATACCTCTTTGGTCAATCCACTTGCTAGGTCCAACTACCGCAAGTAATATTTCAACCTATAATAACCATGATATGTTCATTAACCTCTAATTTCAATGTAGAATAATCTAACTCAAAGCCACTAAATTCTACGGAAAATCGCAAAGATTTCCTTTGTTTCTACATACTTTGCCACCTTTCTCAAGGCCGAATTTATCATCCAAATGCCACATTCAAGGCTCAACAATCCAACAATGCAAAGGGGATTACACACCCAAACTAATTCTGCCCCACAAGGTACAATAATTCATTTTAACAAGTTTAAGGTAGTTTTTAGGCTACAACATGCTCATTTGTTCTTTTAACCAATCCTTTCATATCCCAACCACATTTCTCACATGCAATCAATCTAAGGGCCTTATTTCCAACTAAAAGTTCTTCCTACTTAACATGCAATACCAAATACCATCTATAAAAGAAGAATGGTTACCTTAGAGCTTTTAGCCAATTTACTCCAACAATTGCTAGCCTCTACTCCAAGAATATCACCACAATAGTATTCACAAGCTTGTAATAACCTTTCCTTCCTATCACACTTTCAGATTTTCTGGCTTAGAATTTCTCTGGAAACTTAGAGAGGAGAGCTAAAGCTTTAGAGAGAGAGGAATTAGATGACCAAGTCTTCAAGACTTGGTCAATATATTGCATGCAAGAATTCAGATGGGGGGGACACTTGTCACCCTCCCATGGTCTTTTAAAAGAAAAATCTGACTTTTCTAAGTTTTTCCGCCCAAAATCCGCCACGGCCAAGCAATGAAACCTCCGCAGCTCTCAACTTTCGCCGCGCCGCTGTCTGCCCCTGGCACCGCGCGCTGCAACTTCAGCAACCCTCAAGCATTTAGGCGCCGCGCCTCGCATCCGCGCCGCGCCCTGCCGCTTTGCTCAAACGCATTTCTACCCGACTGCGCGCTGAACTTGTAACTCTCATAACTTTCTACTCCGACGTCCTATCGACGAACGGTTGGTTGCGTTGGAATCTAGACTCAAAGAACTACGCCCTAGGATTTTAAAACACTTAGGAACTCTCAATGAATCGGGTCATAACCCGCCTCAAAGTTGACTAAAACCCGTCCGAAATAATCCGTCAACCTATCCTTTGAAAATTTTAAGTCTTACATGCTGCACGCCTCATACGTAGGGTCAGAACTACGGGGTATAACATTCTCCCCCTCTTAGAAACATTCGTCCCGAATGTTCCTTCTAGGCTTACTCAAATCATATTATCGACATAGACCCTCTCAACTATTCTTTTGCAAAAAAATAAGGAAGCTCCACGAGCCACAACATACTTAAGCGAAATTACTGAATCAAAACTAACAAGCAGGAAAGTAGGTTACCTGGAGGTATAGGGAATAAGTGAGGATACTTCTTCATCATATCGTCCTCTGCTTCCCATGTCATTTCCTCCTGTTGCTCCGCCATAGCACTCGACGGAAGCCACATCTTTCGTCCGGTCATCTAACTCGACGATCGAGTATCGCGGGACTCTCTCATACGATAACTCCTCTGTCACTTGGACATCCCGAACCGGGTGCACTCTAGATGGATCTCCAATACATTTCCGCAACATAGACACATGAAAATCGATGCACCGCCCCAAATCGGACGGAAGATCTAACTCATAGGCAACCTTGCCTACCCTACGACAATCCGATACGCCCAACGTACTGGGCTAAGCTTCCCTTCTTTCCAAATCTCATCACGCCTTCATGGGCGATACTTTAGAAAAACCCAATCATCTACCTCGAATTCCAAGTGTCGACGCCGATGATCCGCATACGACTTTTGCCGACTCGAGCCGCCAACAATCGCTTCCTGATAAGCTTCACCTTATCCATCGCTCACAAATAAGTCCGCCCGACTAATCAACTTCTCCCACTCGAACCAGCTATCGGTGACTGCACTTCCTCCCGTATAAGGCCTCATAAGGCGCCATCCGAATACCGGAATGGTAGCAATTGTTATAAGCAAACCACAAGAGGTAAATGATCCTCCCACTACCTTGAACTCAATAACACAAGCCCGCAACATATCCTCGAGTGTCGGATAGCGCCGGCTACCGTCCGCTACCGGGATGAAACACCGCATCGAGACTCACCGTGTCCCTAATCCTTCAAAAGACTCCAAATTAGCCGAACCGCCTCTATCTCGATATAATCGACACCGACTCGTGCGCCTCACAATCTCTAATATATAATCCGCATAGTCCTCACCAAAACGCTGCTCGATCGGAAGGAAATGGGTTGATTTCGCCACCGCCGACAATCACCCAAATGGAATCATGCTTCCTCCGAGTGGTAGGTAGCCCCGTAATAAAATCCATATTTATCACCTCCCACTTCCAAGTCGGAATATCAATGGCTCGCAATGACCACCGGCTTCGTGCTCAATCTTAACTCACGACAATTCGCACCGCGTACACGAACTCCGCAACGCCCCACTTTAGGCCATCCCACCAATACACGATCTCGAGGTCATGGTACATCTTAGTCGACTTCGATGAATAGAATAACGAGCACCGCAGGCCTCCCTGCACTCCATCGACGGTCCTCGCTACACCGAACACACAACCGCCTCAAATCTTAGCACCCATCAAGTGCTACCTCAAATGCACTTTCCTTCTCGAACAATGCATCTCGCATCGCATCTAAATCGGATCCTCATATCGCCGCTCTTTACCTCCTCGACGATAGAAGACTCGCAACCTCTGAACCCGAATTTCACTATCGAATCAACCAAACGAACCCCAAGGCTCGCAGATGATGTAACTCTCTGACCATATCCTCTTCCCCGGTCAACATCGCATGCACTACCCATCGACCGCGACTAAGGACATCCGCAACCACATTGGCCTTCTCCGGATGGTATAGAATATCAACATCGTAATCCTTAAGTAGCTCCAACCACCGCCTTCGCCGCAAGTTCACTCCCCTGAAGATGTACCGAGACTCTTGTGGTCCGTAAATGTCCACATGAACTCCATATAAATAATGCCTCCATCTTTAAAGCATGAATCACCGCCGCTAACTCCAAGTCACGCGCGGATAGTTCTTCTCATGCTTCCTTGCCGCCGAGACGATAAGCTATAACTCTGCCGTCGCATCAAGACGCACTCCAAGCCCGACACCGACGCGCGCCACAATAAACCACATATCCATCTAAGCCCTCCGAAGAGTAAGAATCGCGCCGCCAACTTCTCCTTTAGCAATCAAAACTTTCTCACAAGTATCCGTCCACGAACATAGCCGCTTTCCGAGTCACTTAGTCAAAGGTGCCAAATAGAAGCAAACTTCTACAAACCTCCGATAATAACTCGCAAGGCCCAAAGCTGCGCACTCCATCGGTGTAGCTGGTGCGCCAAGTCTGATCGCCAATCTTAGTCAGATCAACCCGAATACCGCTTACCCGATAACATGCCCTAAGAAAGCCATCGACGCCAACTAACTCGCACTTCGAGAACTTGGCATACAATCGCCGGTCTCGGAGGACTCTCAATACCGCCTCAAACGACCAGATGCTCCCGCTCATGCGCGAATATACCAAGATATCATCGATAAACACTATAACGAACATATCCAAGAATGGCTCAACACCCTATTCATCAAATCCATGAACACCGGGGCATCGTCAACCCAAAGACATCACTCAACTCATAGTGCTCATACCGGTCCCGAATGCGCCTTTGGGATATCTATCTCTAACTCGCACTGATGATAACTGCATCCGCAGTCTATCTTGGAAAAACACTTTGCACTCGCAATCGGTCAAACAAATCGCCAATCCCGGGAGGATATCTGTTCTTGATAGTTACCTTGTTCACCGTCAGAATCAATACACATACGCAGGCCCCATCCTTCTTTCTTTACAAATAACATCGTGCTCCCTGGAGAAACACTTGGCCTAATAAAGCCTTTCTCCAAAGAAATCTTTCACCGGTCCTTCAACTCCTTCACTGGCAAAGTGCCATCTTGTATGGCGGAATAGATATCGACGAGTATCCGCGCCAAGTCAATGCAAACTCAATCTCCTCTCGTGAGGATACCCTAAGCTCATCCGGGAATACGCCCGAAACTCTCTAACGACCGAATCGATCAAGGTCCGCACTTACCTCGGTGTCGAATACCCGAACCATATGATAGATGTACCCTCTCTGCACCATTTTCCTAGCCTTGAGGTAAGAAATAAACTTACCTCGACGCAAAGATTCCCTTCCACTGAGCAACCGCCACCAGAAACCGAACCGAACTAATCTCTCTCTACACCCACGTTGGCATAGCAAGATGCTAGCCAATCCATACCCATAATCACATCAAAGTCTGTCATATCCAACTCTATCAAGTCGGCCAGTGGTCCGACGGCTATCTATAGTCACAGGCAAGCCTTATACACCCGCCGCTACCATCGAATCACCTCATCGCGTAGCCACCTCAAAAGGTCTTATGGACTCGGATCTATCCCTATTCTACCGCAATATGAGGACATATGTAGGACAAGGTAGAACCGGATCTATCAAAGCATATACATCACAAAGAAGAAACCAATAATGTACTGTGATTTACATCCGCGACGCCTCCCGGTCCCGCTGACCGACATAGCATATATGCGCGCTCGAGGACCGCTAATCGAACCCCTACCACGACCTGCGCCGCGCCGCTGGTCCATAAGTACCGCCCTCCGGGCGTCTAACCATCGAAGATGAAGATCCAAAGAATGCACTCGCCGGCTGAACTGCACGCTCCCGCCGCCTGGCGACGGACAATCCTTCTTCGATGGCCCCGCCGCCACAAGAGTAACATGATCTCGAACCCATACGCACTCGCCGGATGAGACCTACCGATCGAACGCACCGAGAGGTAGGTGGTCTCGATTGCGCCGTCTCGCCTCCTCGAAACTCGACGCCCCGAGCCCCGACCGCTTCCCGAATAACCTCGCCGACGTACCTCCCGCCGAAAATCGAGAAGGAGCACTCAGGCCGGGCCGGAAGGTGGACCTAGTTCGCCGAGGCCGCCCGCCAAAGCCGCCCGAGAACCCGGCGTCCTCGCCTCTTGGGCCGCCCAAATCTAGCCGATCTCGCTCTCGCCTCAATCCTCGCAGACGCCGCATCTCCGGCAATATCCATCCTCGTGAAGAGCCACCCCAAGCATGCAGAATCATGTGACGGCCTAGTCCCATCACGATCTATGAACCCCGCTCGCCATATCGCCTACAATGGTGTGTGCATATCCGCCAAGGAGTCAAACTCTGTGTCAGACTCCCGATAGTCCTCCCGCCCCGCCTCAAGGTCAAGAACCTATCTACGCTGGCTCTCCTCACCTCCGAGGCAAGAAGTGGTCTAGGAACGCCTCGTGAACTCCTCCCAATCACCGGGAGAGCATCCTCACCCTCGACAATACCCATGACTCAAACTACCAACGCAATATCGCAGAACCTAAGAAGCTAGTATAACGCAGATCGATCGATGCCCTAAGAACCTCGCATGGTCCGTCAGAATCGCCGACAAACTCCCGCGGATCCTCATCAAATCTCGAACCATAGAACTCGGGTGGGTGATAACCAAGAAATCCCGAATCAGAACCGTCGGCTCTGGGTTGGCGCTCGCTCGTCGCTTGCCGCCGCCACTATCGCTGGCCGAGAATCAACTGCCTCGTAATCTCGTACTCAAGCCCCGATCGCGGATCGAGGCTCGCATCGCGGTCTCGTGAGCCGCGTCACGCCTCGAACTGCTGAGGTCGGGCGACGACGTGGAACTCGCCGCCTAAACATCATCTCCTAGCGATCGGCTCAGGCCTCGTGACTCTCCGGCCCCACTAGCGCACCTCACCGCCTTTGCCTTCGGGCCGCGGTTGCCTTGCGCGAGGCATAATCGATACATAAAGGAAAACATCGGGAGATTCAACCTATAACTCACTCTATTGCACGATCTTAGAGTGAAAGAATGGAAACTAATCCTAAATATCCTGCGACCTCGATTATAGATGTGGTGCACGACACACCGATAATTAAGACTTACTAGACATACGGTCATGGACACTTTCCGAGGACTAATCGCTTCGATACCACTTTTGTCACGACCCGACCCCGGGGCCGCGACTAGTACTCATCGGTACCCTGTCAGGTATATGTCAGAGAATAGCAATGGAACATAACACAACACATAACATCATAAAAAGGGTAATACATATCTGGCCAGCCGATAAGGCTGCCTTCCATAACATACTTAACCAAAGTATTTATAATACAACTGGTTCTTATAGCCCAAAACACATAGGTGGCCATGCACTTAAAGATAACAATCAAGCGGACAGGCCCCGCCATACCCCTGAATGTACAAAATACCTATAGCATCAGGGAAATATCCGTACCAATAAATAAGCTTCCGGAGGAATGGAGCTTCTGACACCGGAATAGTGATCCTAAGAACGAGGATCCTCAATCTGCTTACCTCTGCATTGAACGCAGCCCCGGGAAGGGAGTCAAGACAATATGTACCAAGTACGTAAAGCTGGGAAAAATACTGTAATATGATATCATAAGTCTAAAAGCAAGCTGGAGTCATGAAAGACAATAAAATACCTTTTACTGTGCCTTACTAACAATGAGAGTGACAAGTATATATGTATAATACTGCATAAAGTAGGAGGCTCATGATCAAAACAGGTACCTCGCCCGTAGTATCAATAAAACCATCCTACTCCCGGGACTATTTCACCGCACGGGTCCCGCGGACCCGCATGAGGTACTTCCTCGCATCGGCCGTACCACGGCACGGGACTATTTCACCCGCATAAGCCCATAAGGACTCGCATGAGGTATTCCTCGTCACGGGTAGCAAATCCACTAACAGTGGTATAACGATCTTGGGACTTTCCTCGATATACTCTTACCCCGGCGGATGGTATAACGATCTTGAGGTCAGACTCGGATATACTCTTACACCGAGCAGATGGTATAACGATCTGGGGCTTGCCTCGATATACTCTTATATCGTGCAGATGGTACAACGATCTTGGATCCGCCTCGATATACTCTTACACCGAGAAGGTGGTATGCCGATCTGGGGCTTGCCCGCACATACTCTTACCCCGAGAAGGTGGTATAACGATCTTGGGGTTTGCCTCGATATACTCTTACCCTAACTCAAATCACATCATATCATAATCATAAATAAGTTAAGAAAACTTATAACTTCTTATTAGTCTTGTTCATATACCCTCTCATTTTAGTTTACTTAAGGCACTTAACCATATCTTTAGTAAAAGAATACCGGGAGTTTAACCCAAGTACTATATACTTCAACTCTTTTGAAAATGACTCTTCTTATACATAAAACCTTTGGGCAATTGATACCTTAAAATCAAGTTGCCTCTCCATATACTTATCTTATTTAGAGTAAATCTCTTCTCATTAACCTTTTATGAAGCTAATAAACCAACTTCCCATAAAGTTGTTATATTAACTCTACACTTTAGTAAAATCATACTTTTCCCGTAACTAAGGGAATTATACATTCTTAAAATGAAACAAGTCATTATATACTTAAAACGAGTAAGAATACCAAATCTCAGACGCTCACCGTACTACATAGTTTAATCTATTCATGCTCAAGAGATAGGAAAACTTCACATACCTCTTTGGTCAATCCACTTGCTAGGTCCAACTACCGCAAGTAATATTTCAACCTATAATAACCATGATATGTTCATTAACCTCTAATTTCAATGTAGAATAATCTAACTCAAAGCCACTAAATTCTACGGAAAATTGGGCAGCATTTCCTTTGTTTCTACATACTTTGCCACCTTTCTCAAGGCCGAATTTATCATCCAAATGTCACATTCAAGGCTCAACAATCCAACAATGCAAAGGGGATTACACACCCAAACTAATTCTGCCCCACAAGGTACAATAATTCATTTTAACAAGTTTAAGGTAGTTTTTAGGCTACAACATGCTCATTTGTTCTTTTAACCAACCTTTTCATATCCCAACCACATTTCTCACATGCAATCAATCTAAGGGCCTTATTTCCAACTAAATGTTCTTCCTACTTAACATGCAATACCAAATACCATCTATAAAAGAAGAATGGTTACCTTAGAGCTTTTAGCCAATTTACTCCAACAATTGCTAGCCTCTACTCCAAGAATATCACCACAATAGTATTCACAAGCTTGTAATAACCTTTCCTTCCTATCACACTTTTCAGATTTTCTCTAGGCTTAGAATTTCTCTTGGAAACTTAGAGAGAAGGGAGAGCTAAAGCTTTAGAGAGAGAGGGAAATTGGAAGATGACCAAGTCTTCAAGACTTGGTCAATATATTGCATGCAAGAAATAAGATGGGGACACTTGTCACCCTCCCAAGGTCTTTAAAAGAAAATCGACTTTTCTAAGTTTTTCCGCCCAAAATCGCCTCTGCCTGGGCCACACAAACCTCCGCAGCTCTCAACTTTCGCGCCGCGCTGTCTCAGCCATGCGCTGCAACTTCAGCGACCCCTCAGTACTTTAGGCGCCGCGGCCCTGCATCCGGCGCCGCGGCCCTGTCGCCTTTGCCTTAAACGCATTTCTGCCCGACTGCGCGCTGAACTTGTAACTCTCATAACTTTCTACTCCGACGTCCTATCGACGAACGGTTGGTTGCGTTGGAATCTAGACTCAAAGAACTACGCCCTAGGCCTTTAAAACACTTAGGAACTCTCAATGAATCGGGTCATAACCCGCCTCAAATTTGACTAAAACCCGTCCGGAATAATCCGTCAACCTATCCTTTGAAAATTTTAAGTCTTACATGCTTTCGTACGCTCTCATACGTAGGGTCAGAACTACGGGGTATAACATTTCTTTGATAGCCAATTCTTACCATTCTTTTCTATCCCGAACTTTAAAAATATATCCCTAGTTAGCCCCATTGAGCCTAAAAATTAAAACTTCTTCTTTGACACCCTATATTCCCACAGATTGTGCCATAAGTAAAAATGTGAAGTAGTGGAATCAATTGTGTTAAAAAAGAGACAAAAAGAGTGAATGAGCTTGTTGCACCCCAATAAAAAAGTAATAAGAAAGAGGCAAAAGCCTAAGTTTGGGGGTGCTTGTTATTATTATACTCTTCACTCTCCCAAAACAAAAGAGGGAAAAGATAGAATTGAAGTGAAGAAAAGAACCAAAAGAAAAGGGAAAAATGAAAAAGCTAAAGAGCTTATGGTACACAGAATGAGCCTAAAATGCCTATTTTTTAGCTATCTATACCTAAGCCTACATTACAACCCTTAAAGTCCTGAAGATCTTTTTTATGCATATCCAGGATTAGTGGAGAATAGAAAGTAAGCATGCCATAGGATTATTGAATTTATATGCATGATTCAGTAAGTTGACTTCCATTAAGCATGATAAATATGAGTTTGTGAAATATCTAGCTTAATGTGTTTAGTGTGCTGAATTTTCATGCTATATGTTCCTGCATATTATTCTGCTAACCTTCATATTTTTCTAGTTAACACTAATGCAGCAAAAGTGATAAATGTCAGTGAGTCTTTTATTTTTCGTTTCTTTGAGTCTTTTATTTCTTTCTTTCTATCTTTGCTCGAGGGCGAGCAAAGATTAAGTTTGGGGGTATTTGATCGGTGTATTTTATATACACTTTTCGAGTCATTTTTAGTTAGTCTTTTGTCCTTTTTTGTACAAATAAGTGTCGTATTAGGATAGTTTTCCTTTCTTTTGAGTCAAAGTGGTTAAAATGGCCAAATGGCGGAAAAGGAGCTAAAAGAGGGCAAAAGAGGAGGTTCCAGAGCTAAAAACAGAGAAAGTGGCGAACGAGGCGTAACGCGGCCGCACGCGCTACATGCCAACAAAGAGAAACCGCGCCCAATATCCAGAGAGGCTGCAGAAGTCCCAGCGCCGCGGCGCCTCATGTCAACAGGTGCAGGGCCGCGGCGCCTAATCATCAGAGAGGCTACAGAAGAAGTAGCGCCGCGGCGCCCACAGACAGCAGAGATCAGGGCCGCGGCGCCAATTCACCCGAAGGACCACAGAAGTTCCGGCGCCGCGGCGCCGACGCGGGAAAAATCAGGGTTTTGACGATTTTCTGGGCCAGGCCTGCAGGGAAAAGAGAGAGGCGGTTTTCAGCCTATAAAAGGAGAACCCTAGGCAGATTTTAAGGGTTCCCCTTCTTGCACAACACAAGGTTTTCTTGCTTGGAGATTGGAGACCATAATTTAGTACTTTCTTTTCCTTTTCTTTTCTTTTATTTCAGTTTTTGTATGATGAACTTTGAATTAGTTCTTGTCATGTCAATGGCTAGGAACTAATTCTCTTATAGGGCTTTCCATGTTGATTCACTAGAAACTTATGTTATGAATTAATGCATGTTTATGGTTATTATTCTTCTTTGAGAGATTTATCCAATAATTGCTTTGAATGCTTGGTAACTAATTGACAACTAATTATCCTTATATTATTTTTAATCAAACTTCGAAAGGAGGAGGTTGTGAATATGTTGTAAGTTGGGTAGACATATTTGGGTTGGGGATGAAAATACCTCAATTATTTATGTAGCGTTAATGAGAGGTTTAACAACCCTAATTTTGCGCATGGTGCGTGACGGTTAACTAGGTTTTTGTTCTTAATCCTCCTATAGAGTTATCCTTATCACCGAAAGGTAGGTAAGGTGCGATCATCGGTTGAGTGTTTATATATCCTTAACGAGAATATAAAACGATTTCAGAAACCCGCTAGCTCAGGCAGAAGACCATAATTCGTTGTATTAATAAATAACATAAGCGGATAGTTGAGGAGACATGGAAGCCTTATTCCCATCACAACTGAAGTAAACTCATTAGTTAAAATAGTATTTATAATTCTTAGTTATAAACAACAAAATCAAACATCAATTTACCAAATAGATACCAAAAGCTAGATAGTTGGTACTTGAACTCTAATCCTTGTGGGCGATATTCGGTCTTATCAAGACTATATTACTTGTCACGATAACGTGCACTTGCGTTAAAGTGTGTGCATCTTTTCGCGCATCAATTGGTAATCGCGGTATGTATTTGTGCACAGTTTCAACGCATTAGTTCACGCAGAATGCTAAGATGAGGCTATTTGGTCTAGTGGAACCAAAGGTTAAGAGATAGAAGAAGCTCATAATACCTCGCTTAATTTGTGTAAGGAATTTCAAGCAGTTTATAACAGTACTTACTAATCAAGTATGGGCTGATACTCTACGTGCTTCTAACAGTGCATTTCATGAAACCAGGCCTATATGATCATTAACTTGGAAAAAAATTAGGTGGGAAGGAGGGATAGGGATTCAGTACAGGGTCGGATACTTTGATATGAGAAGGGTGGAAAACAGATAAGAGAGGTACAAAGATATAGATGAATTCAACAAAGTGATAATAGATATTCAGGGTAATGTAGTCAAGTGACAACTGTTGATGCAACCTTCATGGTTAATAGGAGGTGATTTTAACAATATTGTGACAGATTTAGGAAAATATGGGAGGTTATTAGTCATAATTAATGAAGTTCAAGATTTTAGAGCTTATATGCAAAACTGTGAGGTAACTGACTTGGGTTTAAAAAGGCAGTACTTATAATTGGTGAATTGTATATGTGTGATATACTGTGGTCCGGTGCGGCATCTGTTGGTTTGCTGAATATAGATGGATAGACATAAGTATAAAGGAGGCTCTGCCGAAATTTCTAACTCGAGACATGTCAAGAACATTCGAGGACGAATGTTTCTAGGGGAAGAATGTTACACCTCGTATGATAAGACAAAGATTTAGAACGTCATTAAGGATCGATTTCCAATTTTGAAATTATAAATATTCTACGTGCTAATACTGATTAATTTTTGCAATGACAAATGTGTACGAAATCTCTTTAGAAATGGTGGTATAAATAAATATGTATTTTTCCGTTATGAGTTAGTAAGGTACTTAAAAGGTACGATGATAAGAAATTAAGGCAATGGAAAATTAGATTAAAAGAAGTGGGGGTTGATTTAGTTAAATAAATACTTAGAGGGGGCAAAGTGTGGCTTTTAAGGGGGTCTTAGTGCATTATTTAGAAATCTGAAAATTGATAAAACTCCTCTAAAACCTTCATTTCTTCCACAAAACAAAATCAGATTTTTAAGCTCTCATTTATCCCCCCTCTTGAACGAAAATCCCCACCCTTTGCAAAGAAAATTTAGCTTGTTATTCCATCTTCTTGGGGTAAATTATCCCACCATTTTGAGGCGAAATTATCACCCCAAAACAGTGGGGAGTTCTCGGCATTTCTGCCAATTTTAGGGCAGTGGGTTCTTGGGTTTTTTGGACAAGATTTCTTGAAGAAAAAGGTGTAAGAATGTTGGGTTAACATAGTATAATTATTGCATGTTGAATTAGGGTTGAAGAAGTGAATATTGGCCAAGAAAAATCGAATTTTGTGAAAGAAAAAATGGGCAGAAAATTCGCTGGTTACTGGCAGATTTTTAGTCAAATTTGGAAGGGAATATCTCCTAGCATATTAGGAGTTTTTGGGTGTTTCAAAAGCCTAAAATGAATTTCGTCGAGTCTAGTTTCCAACGCAATAAACCGTTCGTCGATCAGACACTGGAGTAGAGAGTTATCGACGTTACAAGTTCAGCTGACGAAGCAGTGACTAAAAATCTGGACAGTCACGTTTTTGGGGACTGTTTTGGACGAATTCGAGGTATAAAATTTTTCTTTTATAGTTTAATGACATTGCATGTTGTTGTAGTTGAAGATATGAATTGGTGTTAAGATGGAATTGGAAATATGAAATGCATGTGATTGTATTAAGGATATATACACCGATTTAGAACCTATTCTTGGCGTACGTTGGAATTGAGTAATTGTGTTGCTATGTTATTACTAATTGCATGTGAAAATTTAGATGAAACCTTGATGTTTAAAGTTAAAGTTGTTAATTGAAGTTGTTGGGAGATTAATTGGAAACTAAGGAATTTTGGAAAAAGCTTTGGAATTGTAAAATGTTGATATGACCGGAAAGTTGATAGAAATTGTTGAAAATTTCGATAATGTATTACGGACTGAATTAGTATGTAAATAAGCTACAAACATGCATATGTATTGCTATAAGATACCTACATGCCTCGAAAGGATTAAGTGTAAGAAAGGTGTTAATTTTATATATTCTGGAATAAAGGGGAATTGTTGGTTTGAATTGAATTGTTGGTTTGAATTGGATTGTTGGTTGATTGGATTGTAGCTGGAGTTGAATTGTTGGTTGACTTGGATTATTGGAAAATTGTGGATACGCACATAAACAAAGGAAATGCTGCCCAAATTTTTGTAGAAATAAGGGAGTCTTTAAGCATATAACTTACATTAGGAACCATAGAATTGACGAGCATGGTGTTCCTTATCATAGGTTGAAGTACTAGATGAGGAATACTTTAATACCAAGCTGATTAGTTCGCCTAAGAGGTATGTAAGACCTTTCTATCTTTTTTTGGCATGATTTTTAGTAAAGTACGGCGGACGTACTTAACTCCTACCAGTTCAGTTTTAAAAATGATTATTTACTAGTTATGGTTTCAGTAACAGAGTTTATGGTAGTAATGTTGTTGAGAGTCACAAAATGGTTTTTGTTGCATACAGTTGCTCATGATATCTACTTGTGCTAAGTGTTACTATTTCATTCCACTGAGTCCCGGGCCAGATCATGATCGTGCACAGCCAGATACAGATTTCATCGAGTCCCTCACTAGAGGGTCGAGACACGTATATATATATATAGATTACATCGAGTCCCTCATCAGAGGGCCGAGACATGTTACGCGCGCAGATACAGATTCCATCGAGTCCCTCCATAGAGGGCCGAGACATGTTTTACGCTTTTATATACGCATACGAGCACGATGTTTTATGATTCAAGATACATGATATGCTTCATACATGATTCTCGCTATGACAGTTTGATGACTCTCTATTTTACTTGGTACAGTTGTTAATAAGTTTTACAGTATTTTATGTTTTACATACTCAAGACATTATTCGCATCGACCCTTCCTCGAAGCTGCGTTCATTCCCGCAGTTCGGGAGTTCGAATAGGTGACCCTCTAGTCTAGGATTTCAGACATGCACTGGAGAGCTCCTTTGTTCCAGAGCCAGCTATTTTTGGTACAGACCTTTATTTACACACTTATGCATATTTTTTGGCACGACGGTCCCGTCCCACACATGTCGATATTATTCTCTTAGAGGTCCGTGGGCGATTGTAGGTTGGATGTTTGTACTTCGTTTTGGGTTTTGATGTCGTTAGTTAGTAGCGGCTTGCCGGCCATGATTTTGACTTATGCCTTTGTGCGCGTGATGTGGTTGGTGGCGGCTAGTCGGCCAGCCTATTATGACCGTTGTTTTGTTGTTGTATTGGCGCGTTTTGGCCACCCGCTTTTAGGGATATGTTGTAAAGCGGTGTTGTCTTTGCCAAATTTATGTAGACATCTGTATTAATTGGATTAAGAGTGACAGGTCAGTAATGACGTCCAATTAGGACGTTAATCACGGCCCGTCGGGTCGGGTCGTGACAACTAATTTCTGAATTAGCATGTATAAGTACACTTTATATCCAATATTCGAATCATATTATCTTAATTACGTTCTCTAATCACCGTCTTAAACTCACGAGGTGTAACACATTGGAGGACATGTTGCGGTCTTGTGTGATGAACTTCCAGGGCAACTGGTTGGACCATCTATGTCTAATTGAGTTCGCCTACAACAACAGTTCCTATGCTAGTATACAGATGGCTCCGTTCGAAGCATTGTATGGGCGAAAGAATATAGATCTCCACTTTGGTGGTTCGAAGTAGGAGAAAAACTAATGTACGGACCCGAAGTCATTCAAGAAACAAACGATAAAGTGCAGATAATTCGGGAGCGGATCAAGATAGCTCATAGCTGCCATAAGTATTATGTGGATATCGCAAAAGAGATCTCAAATTTCAAGAAGGGGAGAAAGTATTTTTAAAAGTCTCTCTAATGAAGGAAGTGATGCGATTTGGCAAGAGAGGGAAGTTGAGCCCAAGGTTTATTGGACCATATGAAATCTTACGAAGAGTGGGGAATGTGGCTTAAGAACTAGCCCTTCTACAAAAATTAGAAGAGGTGCATCCGGTGTTTCATGTGTCAATGTTACGAAAATACTTACACGATCCAAGTCACGTCATTCAACCCCAAGAGATAATCCTGAATGAAGAGCTTCAATACGAGGAAATTCCGGTAGAAATATTGGATAGACAAATTAAACGTCTTAGGAACAAATACATTGTCTCCGTGAAAGTTCTATGGAGGAATCACTCCACAAAAGAAGCAACCTGGGAAGCTGAAGACGCGATGAAAGTCAAATATTCATTCCTCTTTGAGTAAGGTAATAAAATGTGTTAAACCTTATACATTCGAGGGTGAATGTTGATTAAGGAGGGAAGAATGTAAAATTTGGTGCATGTGTTGTGTTACATCCGTATTCACATTCGAGGACGAATGTTGTTTAAGGAGGGAAAAATGTAAAGTCTCGAAAAAAAATATAAAATGTGTTAAGTTGTGTTTCACGTGTGTGCAATTTGTATGTCTATGTACATATGTTACGACCTTATTCACATTCGAGGACGAATATTATTTAAGGAGGGAAGAATGTAAAGTCCCAAAATAAATGAAATAAAAACAGAAAAAAACACAAAATAAAAGGAACTACCCCAACTTCTACTCCCTCAACTCCTTTCTCCCACTCCTTGCCTCAATCTCCCTCAACCTCCCTCAACTCCTTTCTCCCACTCCTTGCCTCAATCTCCCTCAACCTCCCTCAACTCCCCTCAACTCTCACATTAAATCTTCCCATTGTAAATACACCTCACACAAATATTTTCAGAAAAAGAAAACCACAAGAAAACACACAGCAAGAAAAAAGAATGGAGATTGTTATAAGAGAACAAGAAGGATTATAAGAGAACAAGAAGGAAAAAGTTTTAGAGTTGAAAGTTCATTCGCAATTACGAGGCAACAAATGTGAGTTTTTCTAACTCACATATTCTTAGTAAAATCCTTTGTTTTGAATTACAATACATGTTAAAACATAGCATGCATGTTAAAATAATATATGTTTTTGAAAACATAAGTTGTGATAGATTAATTGATATAAGTATTGTCTTATAACAAGTTTGAGCCATGTATTTGCAGACTGTCTTTGCCGAGTTATACTTGTTAGAATTGAATGAAAATTTACAAGGTTGTACATCTCTCATTCATGATCAGATTGAGCCCAAGAGAGACTAAAACCGACTTGCGATTTGAAAGTTATTACTGTCTAAAGTTTCTGCCTCGGATCAACCGAAATCCGGGAGAGCAGAAGATATAACGTAAAAACTGTACAAAGCGGTAAAGAATATAAAAGTATGTGCTGAATAAAAGTTGTATATTACTCTGTTCTCGATAGTTTGAGACTTTATGGGGGATAAATATGACTTACGGTTAGAAAGTTATGACTGTTTAAAGTTTCTGCCTCGGATCAACCGAAATTCGGAAGAGCAGAATATATAACATAAAAACTGTACAAATTGGTAAAGAATATGAAAGTTTGTGCTGAATATAAGTCCAAGATTTATCTGTTCTAGACGGTTTGATACTTTACAAAGATTAATCTGACTTACGGATAAGAAGTTATGACTGTTTTAATATCGTGTCTTATTTTACAAAAATTCTAGCGACACAGATTTCATATGGTTGTTTCTTTCGTAATTTATACCAGTTACACTAAGTACTTTCATATGGAATTTGACATAATAAAAGATCATAGTGTTGCCTTCGATTTGGCATAATAAACACTTTATTTGAAGTTACAGATTTAATGTTATAACCTTTCCAAGCGGGAGGCGAGAAAGTTAAAAGAAAGAAATATTATTTGAATCTTCTGACTTTATGTCAATATATATGTGTATGACTTTAGTCATACAATTGAAATGATGAAAATCTTGATAATATAAATACATTGTCTTCGGGGTTATTCAAGGACATTTGCCTTCGGGTCTATTTTAAGCCAAACGAAACGGAGCTAGCTAGTCCCCAGAAGCTACCTTGTTCCTCCTTACCGAAGCAAGACAATACATTGCCTTCGGGGTTATTCAAGGATATTTGCCTTGGGGGCTATTTTAAATACATTTTCTTCGGGGCTATTCAAGGATATTTGCCTTGGGGCTATTTTAAATACATTTTCTTCGGGGCTATTCAAGGATATTTGCCTTCGGGGCTATTCAAGGACATTTGCCTTCGGGCTATTCAAGGATATTTGCCTTCGGGGATATTCAAGGACATTTACCTTTGAGCTATTCAAAGACATTTGCCTTCAGGCTATTCAAGGACATTTGACTTCGGGCTATTTTAAATGCATTTACCTTCGGGGTTATTCAAGGTCACTTGTTTTGAATCTATGTGCTAAGTGCATTAAATCAGGTTGCACATTCTAAATAAATAGATAATATACTATGTGAAAAATAAATAGGTATGTTGGTTAAACTGGGTATTTCCTGAACTGAGTTGAAAGAGAATAATATTATGTGAATATTGAATTGTTGTTCATTAAAAATGTTGAAGTTTGTTTCATAACATGTTTATTGTGTTATAATATGATTGTATTTGAAATATTGAGAGATTACTTTGGATTGTAAGGCGAGGTCTCCACCCGGATGGTAGGCCTGACTCTTTTATTTAACACATCTCAGGAAAGCGCGATAGAGGAAAAGCTCTGCAACAGGGCTAGTGATCGTTCCGCAGCCTCTTTGACCCACCAATCCATTATTTCGAATTTGGTGAAAGATATTCTAGATTAAGTATGTTTAAAGAACTAGGTTTCATTATCTAGGGAAATGGCCCACATAAGATTGTTCTTTTCTCTGTAAACTTTGAATTTCTTATATTATATTATATATATATATATATATATATATATATATATATATATATAATGTTATTTCCGCACTTGAGTACATGTATAATTTTGGGAGAAAAGAAGTTGGATGGTTCGCCTGGAAAGAGATAGTTGTATATGTGTCATCACGCCCTAAGGGAAGACTTGAGAAAAGTCGGGGCTGACAATAACATTTTCATCAACATGTAGCACTATTTATAAGTGAATGGTGGGATGGAACAGAGTTGAAAATTGACATATATTATTGTGATCCATGCTATTTAACTACTTTCTAACAAATTTTTGTTATACATATATATATTTATCTTACTTCATTCAAGTTATCAAAATCTCTAACTAAAATGGAATCCGATTTTAAGTAATTTTGGACAGGAAAAACTCAAAATAGCCTAGAAATTTCCTCAAGAAAGGAAGGTTATTAACTTATTATGGGGATGTCAATTTAGGATTCAAAAAAAGTTAGAACTAATTAAGGGCGTTGCAATAGACATCAATATTTTATTAAATCAAATTTATCTTGGAAGGGCAGTAAACGTCCTTTACCGAGCCTTTTCAATGAGCCCCATAATGTTCTACTGCTATATCTTATTTGGAACCTACATGAGGATAACGAGGACCTCTGAATTGTTAAAAGTACCTAAGAAACTAATTGGAAGAGGCTCAGTTTGGGAGATAACCAAGAGGATCATGGAATACCAGCCTTGTGGAGCAAGGCTAGCTAGTGTTAACAAACCAACCTCTTTTTGAGCGTTTATGTTTTAAAATATTATTTGAAATTTTGTACAAGCTAATTTTATCATTTATGACTTGTTGGGGGTAGTTGAGCTTGTGACATGAAGGGTTGGAGTGAACTTCACACAAACTTAGAGATCTAAAACAGCTGCTGAATTTTCTGTCAACTGGTGCGTCGCATTTGCAAGTTGCAACATCAAAAAAAAAGCACCATGCTAGATCTCCACAAAAGCAGAAGTCTGTCAGTGTTAACTTTCGACAGTTGGTATGACCTCAGTCACAAATGCTACATTGGTCAGCCAGTTCAACATTTGCAAAGAAGTTTCCATATTTACGACTTCGCATTTGCAATGGGCCTTCAGCATTTGCGACACCTGGGTGATGTAAAAATAAAAGAGGTCTTTTAGCCAAGAGACCCTAGTAACTTCTAATGGCTAAAATTCACAACATAAACTTCAAAGCTTAAAACAACATCAATTTATATCAACATATCCAGTGTAATCTCACAATTGGGGTCTAGAGAGGATAGACCTTTATAGTATAAAAAGGTTATTTTCAATATACCTTCTGCTCAAAAGAAATGTAATTAAAACAAAATAGAAAGAAAAATGACGACAGTGGAATATCAAGATAAACAAAGCAAACTAGATTATAGATAGTATTATAATTGAAGAATAAAATACTATGTGTATACATGTAAGACTACTAAATAAGGAGAAGATGAGAAAGGAGACTAGTTCCCTGCCTCTACCACGTAAAAATACTACAACACACGGCTACCTACTACTCTTCTATTCTAATCCTCGACCTTCATACCTTCCTATTTAGAATCATGTACTCAGTAAACTAAAGATGTGTCATATCCTGTCTCCTTCCCCAGTTCTTCTTAGATCGGCCTCTACCTCTCCCAAAACTTGTTATAGTCAAACTCTCGTTCCTCCTTACTAGTGCATTCGCGCACCTCCTCTTCATATGCCCGAATCACCTTAGTCTCACTTCTCTCATCTTGTCCGTCGTGGAGGCCGTTTCTACCTTGTCCTGTATAACTTCGTTCCTAATCCTATCTTTCCTAGTATTCCCGCACTTCATCTGAGCATCCTCATCTATGCTACCTTCATCTTCTAAGAATGAGTGTTCTTGACGGGTCAACACTTGGTCTGATACACCAATGTAGGTCTTACCACCACTCTGTAGAACTTACCTTTAAGACTTGGTGACACATTATCCCGGACACGAGCCCTCTATTTCACTCACTCTGCTTCAATACGATGAACGACATCATCATCAATCTCCCTGTTTTCTTGAATTATATATCCAAGATACTTAAACTTGCTCTCTTGGGTATGATTTGAGTCTCGATCTTCACTTCCACGTCCACTTCATGTGGTACGTCACTGAATTTGCGCTCTAAGTACTATTTATAGTCTGACTTTACCTGAAACCTTTAAATTCTAGGGTATGTATCTAAATTCAGTCTATCATTAACTTCATCGCGCATCTCGTCGATCAATATTATGTCATCTACGAATAACATACACCACAACACATACCCCTTAAATATGTCGCGTCCATTTTTCATCACTAAGGCAAATAAAAATGAGCTAAGGACCGATCCCTCGTGCAACCCATCATGACATGAAAGTGTTTTGAGTCACCTCTCATTGTTCTTCTCCGGGTATTGACTTAATCGTACATGTCATTGATTGCTCTAATGTAAACCACATGTATATCTTTACACTTCAAACACCTCCATTGCACATCTCTAGTAACTTTATCATATGGTTATTTTAGATCAATGAACATGTGTAAGTTCCACTTCCTATCCATGTACAGCTCCAACAATCAACTTACAAGATAAATGACTTTTGTAGTATGAATCCCCTTTTGCAAAGCATGCATCTTGCTGCGCTAGTTTTGGCAATTTTTTGTTTCACTATTCCTAGATTTCCTGAAAGGCAAGCCAACAAAAGTAAAGAAAAGAGGAAAAGGACTAAAATCAAGATATGGAGTTTTGCATAATTCTGTTACCGCTTGTCATGCTAGGGATATCATGAAGTTGATGTCACTGTGGATGCTGCAGGAGCGAAGACAGAATTGGAGATTCACAAAGTGTTAAAATGTTACGGTTAGAAATTTTCTTTTTTCTTCAAATTTCCCATTGCACTGTGCACTGTGCACTGTGGGATCGGGTAAAGGGAGTAATGGGATATCGAACCCCCTTTGCCACTATATAGAAAGCTTTCCTAATGTTTATGATATACATTGTTAAAATCAGGAGGGAACAGAAATTTAGAGAAAAAAAATAATGGGAGAATTCTTTGTTGTTTTTCATTCATCACAATAACCTCCTTATATAAAAGTAAGTTCTTCATTTTTCTAGTATAACAAAGAAATCTTATTCTAATAAAACTAGCATGATTATAATTTACCAAAAATAAATTATTAGACTTAGAATAGGATTCTAACAAAAGTAAACTATTATACAACTTAATTTGTCAAGTCTCACACTGACACAACTGATCCGTGTCTGTATTCTCTCAATACTCCCCCTCAAGTTGGAGCATGGGAATCTCGAATGCTCAACTTGCCAAGTAAATAATCATGTTGTGATTTGCCAAGGTCTTTATAAATACATCGGTCAATTGATCGTTGGTTGAAACATAGCTCAAAAGTATTATACCAGATTGGAGTGCGTCTCTGACATAATGACAGTCAACTTCAATATGTTTAGTTCATTCGTGAAAACCGAATTTCGTGCAATATACAATGCTTCTTGACTATCACAGTACATTTTCACCGAAGAGTTATGTTCAACGCCCAAGCTGTGCAGGATTCCCTTCAACCATTTTAATTCACAGACCGTCATTGCCATTGAACGATATTTCGCCTCTGCTGACGAGCGAGAGACAATGTGTTGCTTCTTGGTTTTTCATGATACCGGGTGAATTTCCGAGGGAGATAAACCATCCGATGAGCGATCTTTAAGTCAACAGACATCTAACTCAGTTCACATCATATCACTCATACAACTGGAGATCACAATCTTTACTTAACACAATTTTTTGCCCATGATTCTTTTTCAAGTATCTTACCACCCGGAGGGAGGCTCTCTAATGTGCTTACTTCGATTGGTGAATGAATTGGGAAAGAAAATGTACACAATAGGACAACTCCAATCGTGTAAAATTGAGTTATATCAATATGTCAATCAGACGTCGGTATGGTTCTAATCTTCCAAATTAGACCATTTGGCCAACGCCAGATTATGATTTTGTTCCATGGGAGTTTTAATCAGTTTTACTCTCAGTAGTTCAGACTCGGAGATTATATCCAAGACATATTTCTGTTGACAAATGAATAATCCAGTTGATCCACGCGTAACTTTAACCCCCAAAAAATACTTCATGGAACTCAAATACTTTATGTGAAAATAGGCTCAGATATTGTTACACTCTGTTATACCATGGCACGTAAGTGAGAACGTGACTAAGAATATAAGGTTTGAAAGTCGGAAAGAAAGTGTAGGTACATTTTCGTTAAAGAAAAAGTTTGGTCACGACGAACGTGACGTCATAATTTCTTCACGAGGGGTCGGATTCGACCCTTGGTATGTGGGTCTAGTATATGATTATGAAGGCTTGGAGCTAATAAAATAGGGCCTGACAAAATTTCACAATTTCGTGGGGCCCACCGGAAAATAAGATGATTTCTCCAAGTCTTGAGATTTATTACTATTTTGTGAAGAATTATTAATTATGGACCTATATGAGGGTGACACGTGTCACCCCCACATGTCTTGGAAGACTTTGACTCTCTCTAGATATTTTGAGGACAAGTGGCTTGTGGGGCCTACTCCACTTGGCTATATCTATCCAAGTCTTGCAAGACTTGGATTCACTTTATACTTAGCCAAATATTGCTCTCATCTTTCTCTCCTTTGAACACCAAGAACACCAAGAATATCTAGTGTGATTAAATTATTTTATCTCCAAGACTAAGGTCCCTAACCAAGTCTTAAACCAAATTAACTCTCCAAGAACCTCCTAGTTTGTGTGTTGGCCGAAAATGGTGATGAAACCCTAGGGGTTTCCGTCGACTTTTTGAAGCGAAACGTGAATAGAAATTGCTCTTAAGGTTGTAGGGGATACATATAAGTGATTGGATCTTGAAGAAGTGTAGCGAAACGAAAACTGCGGACCATTAAGACCGGACTGTTTTGGGGCATTTTTTGACACAAAATGAGGTAAAAGTCCTTCTTCTTTTAAAATAATTGGATATTACATATTGCTATAATGTATGGATGAGCTTGTGCTAAAAATAATGAAGAATAAAAAGCGTTTGAACCATTTTTGGGGCTAAAACCGTGAATAGACAGGTTTGGTGATTATCGGGTTTCATTGGTTATTGTCGTTATTAACGTCACCTATTGCATGTTATAATGGAGTAATATTGTTGTTAATAAATTGTTATAACTTATATGGAAGTTTTGGAATTCGAATTAGATTAAAAAGGATTAATGAAAGGGTAGTTGGATTGTAGTTGTTGGCCGAGATTTGCCTAAAACTGTGGGGTATCGTTATGCAGTTCTGATGGACTATTTTGTGGTATAAAACTGCTGAAAATCAGTCACCAACATGTATGTTTAATGTGGATAAATGGTTAATGAAAGTCCTAAAGAGTAAGGGTGTTAAAGGCTTCACATTGTGCCTTTAATGTTGTTTATTTATGGACTATTATTGTAGACTGTTTTAATGTGATTGTGGGGCAGACTTTTACACGTCAAGTTAGGCGTGTAATCCCCTTTGGTTAACTGTTGGTTATGCCCTTAACTGTGGCTAGTTGGTTGATGAATTCGGGCCTTGGAAAAGGTGGAAAAGTACATAAAAATAAAGGAAGTGCTACCCAAATTTTCGTAGAATTAGAGGGCAATTATTTGGTATAAGTCTTATACTAGTAAGTATGATATTGATAGAAGTGATGTCGTCATTATAGGTTGAAGTAATATTTGTAGCATATTCTACTTGGAATGTGGAATAGACGATAAGGTTGAAGTACATTGGAGCGTACTGCTACTTGTCGTTTGGGTTAGCCGTCAACGATGTATGTGAACTTCTTCCTTCTATCGACATGATTATTTGGAGTATACTTGACTTGTTTCTTGAAGTATACTTGTCTTGTTATTTAAGTATACATGACTTGTTTCTTGAAGTATACTTGACTTTATTTTTTTATAAAGAGAAGTGATTCTACTCCTAGAAGTTAGGGGTATTCGTGTTGTTGATTTTATACTAAATGCATGTCTAAACTCTTTCTAAAGTCCTTACCAAGTCTTATGGGAGATGTTGGTAAGAGTTTTAGGAAGCATTGGAGTCGAGTTAATTGATTTAAAGAGAAGAAGTATCTTGATACTACAAGTGTTAGTATCTTGGAGTTTATTACATGAAATGATTCTTATATAAAGCATAGATGTGCGTAGTACTTTGGGTTCATTTCCCTAAAGTTATATGACATGATAATGCCTTGGTTTTATTCAAAAAATGAAAGATGTGATAGTGCCTTAATTTTCTAAAATGAAAGGTTGTTACAATATCTTTATGGGAGTTTGTTATAATAGCTTTATGGGAGTTTGTTATAATGACTTTATAGGAAGTTTGTTATAACAGTTTTGTGGAAAGTCAAGAGATGGTTTAAAATGTTATATGAAAATCAGGTGAGAATGTCCATGAGTAAAATCCTTAACATAGTACATAAAATGAAAGTGCCTTAAGTTTTAAAGTGATAGTTCATTATATGTGTTTGGTACATGATGTTTTGGTACCTTGGCATAGCTAAATGAAAGATTTTATATGTATTTGGTACATGATGTTTTGGTACCTTGGCATAGCTAAATGAAAGATTTTATATGTGTTTGGTACATGATGTTTTGGTACTTTGGCATAGTTAAATGGAAGATTTTATATGTGTTTGGTACATGATGTTTTGGTACCTTGGCATAACTGAAATGAAAGTTTGTATATGTGATTGGTACATGAGATGTTGGTACCTTGGTTTTTTATCTAAAAGGGAAAGCTCATTTTAATGGTTGGTACGTGAGATGTTGGTACCTTGGTTTATTTCCTTTGAGAGCAAAAAGATGAGTTAAATTACACAAGGTTACTATAATGCGGGTATAGATACCTATAACATTATATGATTATATGAAAAGAAATTAGTGGTTTTAAAATGACTCACATACTTGTGAAAGGTACAGCTGACTCTATTTTTATATGGCACGGTTGGATCTGGTATTTGATTTTTATACTTGCCCCTGTCATTCTTGTGTACAACTATGATTTTAATACTGTACTTTATTTCTGTTCCATACTTGATACTTGTTGTACTGAACCCCTTCGGGGGGCTGCGTTCATGTCCGCAGGTCTAGGTATTCGGTTTTGTGGATCCGCGAGCTTAGGATCATTGTTCAGCTTTATGGGATAGCTCTAATGTTCTGGAGCTTGTCATTATGGCTAGGTATATCCAGATGTATGGCGGGGCCTTGTCCCGTCATAGTATTTGTCCAAAATCTTAGAGGTCTGTATTCATATGTGGGCTGTACTGGATAGAGTTTTATTTACATTATTGTACAGTGTAGACTCATTCGGGTGTGATATATATTATGGTGGCAATATTATCGGCTTTGCCTTTGTTTAAGGAAAAAAATTGAGTGTTTTCGCGTTTTACTTAAGTTGTATGAATAGGAGGGTGCCCAGGTAGGGCACCAGTCACGGGCCCGGGGTTCGGGGCGTGACAGATATATAGTCTTTGAACTATGCAATGGCACCATAGTCATTTTCGGAGATAATCAAGTCATTCACATAAATTAAGACGTTAAGTTGTATATTTTCCTAGTGCATCGTGAAGAGAGAATAATCGGATTATAACTGTTTGAACCCATATTTCATCAAGGCACTTGACAATTTTGCAAATCAACACTGTGGAGTTTGTTTGAACCCATATAAAGATTTTTGAAGTCGATATACTTGATCCGGATCAGACACACGAAATCCCGGTGGTAATTTCATATAAACTTCTTCCGCCAGTTCGCCGTTCAAAAAGGTGTTATGAACATCCATATGATGCAACTCTCAATTTTGAATGGTTGTTATCGCTAAGAAGGTCTGAACGGTCACTACCTTTGCAATCAGAGCAAACTTTTCATTGTAGTTAATACCTTCCTCTTGCTTATTATCGAAGATGACCAACTGAGCTTTATATCTTTCATGTAATCCGTCAGATTTGTATTTAATCTTGTACACTTATCTACATCTGAGTGCTTTCTTATCTGACGATAATGTTTTCAATGTCCATGTGCCATTGTCCTCTAATTCTTGGATTTTTTGTTGCATGACGTTTCTCCAACATTCCTTTTTCATAGCCTCCGAGAAGGATTTTGGTTCAATTCCTATGGTAATTGTTGCAATGAAATGTTGGTGTTGTGAGAAAAATGATCACATGATATATAGTGAGCTAAAAGATAAGGTGCACATGAGGGTTGTTGAGGATAGGGCGAATTGGGTGATGGACTTTTTTCGGAATATTTCAGTAACGTAATCACGTAATCGAATTGAGTCATGCTTCTGACGTTTACCTCGACCCAACTGTTCCTCCGTTGCCTTTTCATTGGCCCAGGTTCCTTCCATCTGTACTTCTTCCATGTTTTCATTATTCGGACTAGCATATGTCTGGTCTAATTCTAGTTGATTCGTAGGTTCGGTATCCGATTTCTAAATTTCTTCTATTCGAGCTTTATTCGCACCTACATTATTTGGCTATTCTTCTTCAAAAACGTGTTGATTCCTTTCTTTCTTTGTTTCGTCCGGCATAGCTTATATGTTATTGACCAAGTTACCTATTTCTGCGCCAAAAGGAAACTTAGTCTCATAGAATTCCACATCTATTAAGACTAAATATTCATCATTTCTTAAGTCATACAATCTTTAACTTTTCTATCCGTAGGGGTATCTCAAGAAGATACCCTACGACTCTGACTCTCAAACTTATCTCTTGTCATTCCCTTTGTATGTGCATATCATAGTGATCTTAGCACCCTTAAGTGATCATAATGAGGTGTCTCCCCGTATAAAATATCATAAGGAGTTTTTCTATTCAAACCGAAGATGGTGTTCTATTGATCAAGTATTCCACAGTCAAAATGTATTCTCTCTTGAATTTAATCAAAAGATGACCCTGAAATCTCAATGCTCACACCACATTAAGAATATGACGATATTTTCTTTCGAATATTCCATTCTGCTGAGGTGTCCATGTGCAAGGTGTTTGAAACAGAATTTCATGTTCGAAGAAGTAAGTCTTCATACACGTGAACTCAGTTTCGTTATCACTTCTAACTATCTTTACCATTTTTCCGAACTGCCTTTCCATAATAGCGAAGAAATTCCTCAAGGTTTGAGACATTTTTTTCTTATCAGCTAAGAGAAAGATCCACACTGTTCGTAAACGATCATCCATAATAGAAAAAAATATGAAGCACCATAAGAGAAAAGGGTCTTATATTGTCCCCGATAAATCGCAATGGATCATCTCAAAAGTATTTGAAGCAATATTCTCACTTAAAGGAAAAACACTTCTTGTTTCCTTTACTCGTTGACATACATCACATTCTCTATTAAATCTATCACCATTTTCCTTTAAGTCTAGCGTCGTAATAGACTTTGTTACTTGTGCTGACGGATGACCCAACTGTTTGTGCCAAAGATCGAACCAATCAACTGTCACTGCATTCATAGCCTATATCAGCGACATAATCCGAAAATAGTAAAGTCTACTTCGACGCTCACACTTTCCAATCATATTCCTCATGGTGTGGTCCAGTATAGCATACATAATTCTATTAAATGTCACATCACAATCTAAATAATCAACTAGTTGTGACACAAAAATTAAATTACATGTCAAATCCGGAATATAAAGAATATTTTTCAACCATATCCTATCATTCCGCTTGGTTGTTCCTTCTTTTGTAACCACCGAGCTACTTCCATCCAGAAGCTCAACTGGACACTCAGAAATGTCCCGCTGATCGCTCAGTTTCTCTATATTACCCGTCACATAATTGGTAGCTCCGGAGTCAATGATCCAGGATGAGTTTTTGGTCTTACAATACATCTTGTCATTTGGATTTATTCCTTATGAATTCAACACGTGAATCACCATTTTCCAGATTTTCTAATTCAGATTGTGCTCTTGTGTTCATCTATTCTATCTCTGCCTATGTATCCTTGACAACAATGGTGTTAGCCTGGTTGTTTGCTCTTCTGCGATCATCTCCCGGACTTTTCCTCTCCTGTTGTTATTGTCCTCGTCTTCTGCTACACCCCGTATTTCCAAGAGAATGAGATGAGAACTTACGTAAGGTAATAAGATTGGAATGTTGGAAAGAAAGTGTAGTTACATTTTCGATTTAGAGCAAATTTGGTCACAACGAACGTGACGCCATAATTTCTTCACGAGGGGTCGGTTTCATTCCAAATTTGAGATACGAGCGTAGAATACTATTGTGAAGACGCGGGACTAATAATATGGGGTCCGCCGAGAATTTCACAATTTCGCGGGGACCTTCGAAAAATTATAGTATTTTGGACCAATCGGAGGGTGACACGTGTCACCCCTCCACCTGGTCTTGCAAGATGACAAGTATCTAAGATATTTTGAGGCCAAGGGGTCATGTGGGGCCCACTCCACTTGGCATTATAGGTTGATATATATCCAAGTCTTGAAGACTTGGATTCATTATACACTTAGACCAAAAAATAAGCTCTCATCTTCCCCATTTAGCTCCATAATTTCGAGAGCCCCTTGGCTAAGAACAACCATTGTTGACCAATTTATTTCTCCAAGATTAAGCCCTTAAACCAAGTGCTAAGCCTAGATTAATATTCTACACGTTTTTACTTGTCTTGGCAGAAAGTTGATGCCAAAACCCTAGGGGTTCCGTCGACTTTTTGGAAGTGAGATTCAAAGAGAAGTTGCTCCTAAGGTTGTAGGGGGTACATATATGTGATTGGAAGTTGAAGAAGTGGAGCGAAACGAAAATTGCGGACCAATAAAGACCGGACTGTTTTGGGATATTTTTGGGCAAAAAAAAATGAGGTAAAAGTCCTTATTCTTTTAAAGTAATTGGATATTACTTATTGTTATTATGTATGGATGAACTTGTGTTAAAGAGAATAAAGAATAAAAAGCGTTTGAGCCAGTTTTGGGGCTAAAACCGATTTGGGACAGATTTGGTGCAAATGGAATTTGTTGGTTATTGTCGTTGTTATCTTCACATATTGCATGTTATAATGGATTAATATTGTTGTTAATAAGTTGTTATAACTTATGTAGAAGTTTTGGAACTCGAATTGGAATAAAATGGATTAAGGAACGAGTTATCGGGTTGTAGTTGTTGTGGCCAAGAAACTTCCCAAAACTGTTAGACGTTGTTTTGTCGTTTAGTGGACTGTTTTGAGGTATTAAATGCTGGAAATTTAGTTGTTGTTATGCATGTTTAAGTGTAGTAGTTGCTAATAAAAGTCCTAAGGGAATAAGGGTGTGGAAAGGCGTTAAAAGGCCTCACATTTTACCCTCGTTATAGTTGGATAGTGGACTGCTTTTATGGGCTGAATTATGAACTGTTTTATATAAGTTAAGGGGCCAAATTTTGCACGTAAGGTAGGTGTGTGATCCCCTTTGGTTGCTGATTTTATTGTGCCTTAAATGTGGCTTGTTGGTTGATGAATATGGGCCTTGGAAAAGGTGGAAAAGTACGTAGAAACAAAGGAAGGCTGCCCAATTTTCCGTAGAATTAGAGGGTCGTTATTTTGTATAAGTCCTACACTTGATAGCTTGTAGTTGATAGAAGTGCTATTGTCATTTTAGGTTGAAGTACTACGTGTAGCACATTCTATTTGGCTTGTGGAATAGCCAATAAGGTTGAAGTACATTGGAGCGTATTGCTACTTGTCGTTTGGGTTAGTCGCCAACGAGGTATGTAAACTTCTTCCTTCTATCGACATGACTATCCTTGAAGTGTACTTGCCTTGTTTTGGATTATATGTGACTTGTTTACTTGAAGTATTTACCTTGTCATTAGGAAGTATTCATGTTATTGATTTTATGCAAAAAACATGTCTAAAATATTCCTAAGTTCTTACCAAAGTCTTATGGGGGATGTTGGTAAGAGTCGTTAGGAAGTATTGGAGTCGAGTTGACCTTGCTAATTTACTACACTAATGAGAATAGGTGTCGAACAAGCCACAGCAGCGTTAATAAAAATGTATCGGCAATCAATTATATTGAAATGAGTAGAATTCTCCAGCTGCATAGAAACTAAGATAAGACAAAATTGTATTACATTTTCTAGATCATGGCTGCTTTAACAAGATCGTTATAAACGAGTATAACCTATTCACAGCTCATAAAAGTATTAATTTTGAAAGTACACGAGACTTGGATTTCGAAAGTATAAATGACTTGAGTTTTGAAAAAGGTGTAGTAACTCGATTTGAAAAGTATATGTTACTTGATTCAAAGAGAATAAGTAACTTGATTTGAAAAGTATATGTTACTTGATTCAAAGAGAATAAGTAACTTGATTTGAAAAATATATGTTACTTAATTTAAAGAGTAGAAGTAACTTGATTTAAACGCATAAGTTACTTGGTTTTAAAAGTGTAAGTTACTTGAGTTTAAAATGGTAAGTAACTTGGTTTTAATAGTGAAAGTGCTTTTGGGTTCAACTCCCTAAATATTTCATGAAACGATTCTTTTGTAAAGAATAGATGTACATAGTACTTTGGGTTCAAATCCCGTACATGATATAGTAGTGCTTTAGTTTTTTAAAATGAAAGTGTTATAACGGCTTTATGGGAAGTTTGTTATAACAAGGTTTGTGAAAAGTCAAGAGATGGTTGAAAATGTTGTAAGGAAATCATGTGAGAATGTCCATGGTTAAGTCCTTAATATAGTACATGATATGTGGCACTTTGATTTTCAAAGATGTTTTAAGGTAATACGTGATGTTTATTACCCTGATTTGCCAAACCATGTCTTAGAAAGATACTTGGTATGATAAGTGTCTTTATGATGGTTTCAAAATGATACATGTATTGGATTCTACTTCCTAGTGATACATGTAGTACTTGAGCTTTTCTAAAAATGGAAATTTAGTTTATAAAGTGAATGTACAGCTCACGTACCTTGTTGTAATGGACTTTAATCCTTAGTGATGCAAGTGTGATAGTGCCTTGGTGTTATAAAATGAAAGACTTGTTAGTGTCTTGTTTGTTTTAGAAAAGGAAGACATGGTATTGTCTTGGTTATTTTAGGAAGGAAGACGTGGTATTGTCTTGTTTGTTTTAAAAGGAAGGCATGGTATTGTCTTGGTTATTTTAGAAAGGAAGACATGGTATTGTCTTGTTTGTTTTAAAAGGAAGGCATGGTATTGTCTCGGTTATTTCAGAATGGAAGGCATGGTATTGTCTTGTTTGTTTTAAAAGGAAGGCATGGTATTGCCTTGGTTGTTCAAAAAGATGGTGCCTTCATTTTATCTAATGAGAGTTAAAGATTACTTAACTTGCATAAGTTGTTCATGATAGCCATTGGTGCTAGTGTTATGAGTATAATTGCGGGGTAAACCCCCAAGATATTATATATCCCCTGAGTATAATTGCGGGGTAAACCCCCAAGACATTATACATCCCCTGAGTATGATTGCGGGGTAAACCCCCAAGACATTATACATATTCCGAGGATTTGCTCCCCACGATGCGAGGAAACTACCTCATGCGAGTCCGTAGGGCTCATGCGGGTGAAATAGTCTCATGCGGGTGAAATAGTCCTATGCGAGGAAATTACCTCATGCGGGTCCACGTGATCTATGCGGGTGAAATAGTCCTATGCGAGAAAATTACCTCATGCGGGTCCACAAGACCTATGCGGGTGAAATAGTCCCAGGAGTGGGATTGCATAATGATACTATGGGTGGGTGGCCCTAGATTGATCATAAGCTTCCTAGTTTAAAGCGGTAAAGTTTACTCTACTTTTTAAAAAAAGCATAGTGTACTGATATTTGAGTATTGTACTTTTTACATGACGACGGTGATGTTGGAATTCCACGGGCATGCTTATCTGATGATGGTGGTATATTATACTTGTTACATGCTGACAGTGATGTTGTATTCCACGAGCATGCTTCTGTGATATTATATGTTGAGGGCAGGTGTCCCTGATTTTGACATGGCTTTCATATGTGAAAGTGGTACGGTGTTATAAGAGTACGATGATACAAGGTCTGATTGGCTCGATTGTTATTTGACACGGTAGGATCCGGTATTTGATTTTCATACTTGCCCTGTCATTCTTTTGTATGCTTATGATCTTGTTTATCGCATCAGATTTCGCCCATACTTGGTACTGTTATCGACCTCCTTCGGGGGGATGCGTTCATGTCCGCAGGTCTAGGTACACATTTATGGATCCGCGAGCTTAGGATCCTGATTCAGCATTTTGAGATGGCTCCAATGTTTCGGAGCTTGTCATTATGGCTAGGTATATTCAGGGGTACGGTGGGGCCTTGTCCCGTCATAGTAATTGTCCAAACTCTTAGAGGTCTGTATTCATATGTGGGCTGGACTGACTAGAGTTGTATTTACATTGTTGAACAGTGTAGACCCTTTCGGGTGATTTATATTATAGCAGTCTTATCGGTTTTGTCTTTGTTTTAAGAAAAAAAAAGTGTTATTTATCTTCCGCGGTTTATTGTGTTGTATGAATAGAAGGGTGCCCAGGTATGGCACCAGTCGCTAGCCCGGGGGTTCGGAGCTTGACAGAGTAGTATCAGAGCAGTTAGTCCTCGGAATGTCTACAGACCATGTATAGTAGAGTCTTGTTTATCGGTGTGTTGTGCACCACATCTATAAACAGGAGGCTATAGTACATTTAGGATTGGTTTACCTTCTTCTCACTCTGAGATCGTGCGATAGAGCTGTGTTGTTAGGGTAGTCTCTCCCTAACGTATTATTTTGATTGCAGCTATGAGGAAGGCAACAGTGACCCAGAAAAAATTATATGGATTGCGTATCTAGGTTGGTAAAATTATCGTATAGATGGTATTATGATGATGTATATTTGTACGAGCGTATTTATTTAGGGACATATGTGTGTTGCCTAGAATGATTATGGTTTATCAGAAGTTGGTTAAGTTATGTGGTATGCTTAAGTGTTATGTACGGATAAATAGAGTTGTTGTGAGTAAGACAACATGATTTTGAGATATTAAGAAGCTACATTTTCCGTATGTGGGGACTGATAATGTAGGCTTGGAACATGGAATAATTGTGGGCCTTAGAATATTGATAACCGTGGAGACCTTAGTTGTCCAAGGCCTTCTCGGGTAGTAAGATTTATCTCAGACCAAGAATGAGAATTAAGTGCGACAATGGGTCGGGTTTTGGGCTGATTACGGGTCAACCCGTAGCCCAAAATGGAGTGGGATCAGTTGGAGGTGGTCCCGCTATGTGATAGGGTCACGAGGGTGAACGGCCCAAGTCTAGTAGATCGTTGTACGAGTTCGTGGACGCGTTCCACCAAAACCGGGTCGTGAGGGCCGAGAAGGGCCTTAACGGAAATTGAATCTAAGTATAATGACCAAGTTTGGATATAGTAACTCCAATGTTAGGAAAACAAAAGCAATATTTGAAATTATGTAATAAGTTTGGAAGTACGAGAAGAGTACGACAAGTAATAAAAGGAGCGAAAAAGTGTTAAAAAAATTGAAGTGTTTATAGTTATGACTAATGAAAGTACGAAAGGAGAATCTTTTTAGGCCATGAATGGGAGTTAATAGTGGTGATACACACTTTAGATTTGATTCCTCGTTTGGCTTGTGATTGATGTGTAAGCATGTGCGTTATATTGTGGTCATGTGTGGCATATTCGATTGTGCTAGGTAAAGTTAAAGGGTGACTATATCGATGTCTGTTTAGACTGAACCTAGTATGAACATTCGGGACGAATGTTTCTAAGGGGGTAAGAATGTTACACCCCGTAATTCCAAGAGAATGAGATGAGAACGTACGTAAGGTAATAAGATTGGAATGTTGGAAAGAAAGTGTAGTTACATTTTCGATTTAGAGCAAATTTGGTCACAACGAACGTGACGCCATAATTTCTTCACGAGGGGTCGGTTTCGTTCCAAATTTGAGATACGAGCGTAGAATACTATTGTGAAGACGCGGGACTAATAATATGGGGTCTACCGAAAATTTCACAATTTTGCTGGGACCTTCGAAAAATTATAGTATTTTGGACCAATCGGAGGGCGACACGTGTCACCCCTCCACTTGGTCTTGCAAGATGACAAGTCTCTAAGATATTTTGAGGTCACGTGGGCATGTGGGGCCCACTCCACTTGGCATTATAGGTTGATAAATATCCAAGTCTTGAAGACTTGGATTCATTATACACTTAGACCAAACAATAAGCTCTCATCTTCTCCCCTTTAGCTCCATAATTTCGAGAGCCCCTTGGCTAAGAACAACCATTGTTGACCAATTTATTTCTCCAAGATTAAGCCCTTAAAGCAAGTGCTAAGCCTAGATTAATATTCTACACGTTTTTACTTGTCTTGGCCGAAAGTTGATGCCAAAACCCTAGGGGTTCCGTCGACTTTTTGGAAGTGAGATTCAAAGAGAAGTTGCTCCTAAGGTTGTAGGGGGTACATATATGTGATTGGACTTGAAGAAGTGGAGCGAAACGAAAATTGTGGACCAATAAAGACCGGATTGTTTTGGGACGTTGTTGGGCAAACAAATGAGGTAAAGTCCTTCTTCTTTTAAAGTAATTGGATATTACTTATTGTTATTATTTATGGATGAACTTGTGTTAAAAAGAATGAAGAATAAAAAGCGTTTGAGCCATTTTTTGGGCTAAAATCGATTTGGGACATATTTGGTGCAAATGAAATTCGTTGGTTATTGTCGTTGTTATCTTCACCTATTGCATGTTATAATGGATTAATATTATTGTTAATAAGTTGTTATAACTTATGTAGAAGTTTTGGAACTCGAATTGGAATAAAATGGATTAAGGAACGAGTTATCGGGTTGTAATTGTTGTGGCCAAGAAACTTCCCAAAACTGTTAGACGTTGTTGTGTCATTTAGTGGACTGTTTTGAGGTATTAAATGCTTGAAATTTAGTTGTTGTTATGCATGTTTAAGTGTATTAGTTGCTAATGAAAGTCCTAAGGGAATAAGGGTGTGGAAAGGCGTTAAAAGGCCTCACATTTTACCCTCGTTATAGTTGGATTGTGGACTATTTTTATGGGCTGAATTATGGACTGTTTTATATAAGTTAAGGGGCCAAATTTTGCACATAAGGTAGGTGTGTGATCCCCTTTGGTTGCTGATTTGATTGTGCCTTAAATGTGGCTTGTTGGTTGATGAATACGGGCCTTGGAAAAGGTGGAAAAGTACGTAGAAACAAAGGAAGTGCTGCCCAATTTTCCGTAGAATTAGAGGGTCATTATTTGATATAAGTCCTACACTTGATAGCTTGTAGTTGATAGAAGTGTTATTGTCATTTTAGGTTGAAGTACTACGTGTAGCACATTCTACTTGGCTTGTGGAATAGCCTATAAGGTTGAAGTACATTGGAGTGTATTGCTACTTGTCGTTTGGGTTAGTCGCCAACGAGGTATGTGAACTTCTTCCTTCTATCGACATGACCATCCTTGAAGTGTACTTGCCTTGTTTTGGAGTATACGTGACTTGTTTTCTTGAAGTACTTACCTTGTCATTAGAAAGTATTCATGTTATTGATTTTATGCAAAAAGCATGTCTAAAATATTCCTAAGTTCTTACCAAAGTCTTATGGGGGATGTTGGTAAGAGTCGTTAGGAAGTATTGGAATCGAGTTGACCTTGCTAATTTACTACACTAATGAGAATAGGTGTCGAACAAGCCACAGCAGCGTTAATAAAAATGTATCGGCAATCAATTATATTGAAATGAGTAGAATTCTCCATCTGCATAGAAACTAAGATAAGACAAAATTGTATTACATTTTCTAGATCATGGCTGCTTTAACAAGATCATTATAAAGGAGTATAACATATTCACAGCTCATAAAAGTATTAATTTTGAAAGTACACGAGACTTGGATTTCGAAAGTATAAAGGACTTGAGTTTTAAAAAATGTGTAGTAACTCGATTTGAAAAGTATATGTTACTTGATTCAAAGAGAATAAGTAACTTGATTTGAAAAGTATATGTTACTTGATTCAAAGAGAATAAGTAACTTGATTTGAAAAGTATATGTTACTTAATTTAAATAGTAGAAGTAACTTGATTTAAAGGCATAAGTTACTTCGTTTTAAAAGTGTAAGTTACTTGAGTTTAAAAGGGTAAGTAACTTGGTTTTAATAGTGAAAGTGCTTTTGGGTTCAACTCTCTAAATATTTCATGAAACGATTCTTTTGTAAATAATAGACGTACATAATACTTTGGGTTCAAATCCCGTACATGATATGGTAGTGCTTTAGTTTTCTAAAATGAAAGTGTTATAGCGGCTTTATGGGAAGTTTGTTATAACAAGGTTTGTGAAAAGTCAAGAGATGGTTGAAAATGTTGTAAGGAAATCATGTGAGAATGTTCATGGTTAAGTCCTTAATATAGTACATGATATGTGGCACTTTGATTTTCAAAGATGTTTTAAAGTAATACGTGATGTCTATTACCCTGATTTGTCAAACCATGTCTTAGAAAGATACTTGGTATGATAAGTGTCTTGATGATGGTTTCAAAATGATACATGTATTGGATTCTACTTCCTAGTGATACATGTAGTACTTGGGCTTTTCTAAAAATGGAAATTTAGTTTATAAAGTGAATGTACGGCTCACGTACCTTGTTGTAATGGACTTTAATCCTTAGTTATGCAAGTGTGATAGTGCTTTGGTGTTATAAAATGAAAGACTTGTTAGTGTCTTGTTTGTTTTAGAAAAGGAAGACATTGTATAGTTTTGGTTATTTTAGGAAGGAAGACGTGGTATTGTCTTGTTTGTTTTAAAAGGAAGGCATGGTATTGTCTTGGTTATTTTAGAAAGGAAGACATGGTATTGTCTTGTTTGTTTTAAAAGGAAGGCATGGTATTGTCTCGGTTATTTCAAAATGGAAGGCATGGTATTGTCTTGTTTGTTTTAAAAGGAAGGCATGGTATTGCCTTGGTTGTTCAAAAAGATGGTGCCTTCATTTTATCTAATGAGAGTTAAAGATTACTTAACTTGCATAAGTTGTTCATGATAGCCATTGGTGCTAGTGTTATGAGTATAATTGTGGGGTAAACCCCCAAGATATTATACATCCCCTGAGTATAATTGCGGGGTAAACCCCCAAGACATTATACATCCCCTGAGTATGATTGCGGGGTAAACCCCCAAGACATTATACATATTCCGAGGATTTGCTCCCCACGATGCGAGGAAACTACCTCATGCTAGTCTGTAGGGCTCATGCGGGTGAAATAGTCTCATGCGGGTGAAATAGTCCTATGCGAGGAAATTACCTCATGCGGGTCCACGTGATCTATGCGAGTGAAATAGTCATATGCGAGAAAATTACCTCATGCGGGTCCACAAGACCTATGCGGGTGAAATAGTCCCAGGAGTAGGATTGTATAATGATACTATGGGCGGGTGGCCCTAGATTGATCATAAGCTTCCTAGTTTAAAGCGGTAAAGTTTACTCTACTTTTTTTAAAAAGCACAGTGTACTGATATTTGAGTATTGTACTTTTTACATGCCGACGGTGATGTTGGAATTCCACGGGCATGCTTATCTGATGAAGGTGGTATATTATACTTGTTACATGCTGACAGTGATGTTGTATTCCACGAGCATGCTTCTGTGATATTATATGTTGAGGGCAGGTGTCCCTGATTTTGACATGGCTTTCATATGTGAAAGTGGTACGGTGTTACAGTAGTACAGTGATACAAGGTACAGTTGGCTCTGATTGTTATATGACACGGTAGGATCTGGTATTTGATTTTCATACTTGCCCCTGTCATTCTTTTGTACAGTTATGATCTTGTTTACTGTACTGTATTTCTGTTCCATACTTGGTACATGTTGTACTGACCTCCTTCGGGGGGATGCGTTCATGTCTGCAGGTCTAGGTACACAGTTGTGGATCCACGAGCTTAGGATCCTGATTCAGCATTTTGAGATGGCTCAAATGTTCCAGAGCTTGTCATTATGGCTAGGTATATTCAGGAGTACGGCGAGGCCTTGTCCCGTCATAGTAATTGTCCAAACTCTTGGAGGTCTGTATTCATATGTGGGCTGAACTGGCTAGAGTTGTATTTACATTGTTGAACAATGTAGACCCTTTCGGGTGATTTATATTATGGCAACTTTATCGGCTTTGCCTTTGTTTTAAAAAAAATGAGTGTTATTTATCTTCCGATGTTTATTGTGTTGTATGAATAGAAGGGTGCCCAGGTAGGGAACCAGTCGCGGGCCCGGGGGTTCGGGGCGTGACATCTTCTTCCTTTGGATTTTCCGCCTCCTTTTATCTCCTGGACACTATTTGGATACCTAATGAGTTGAAACATCATTTCACAACGTGTCTATATCTCTTGTAATGTTTGAAGAATGTACCATCATTCTTCCTTTCACCTTGGTCAAGGTAAGGATTTCTCCCTTTTATGGCAAAGGTCACGGTTTCACTCCTTTCTTTCATTTTTTGTGTGCATTCACTCACATGCTCTTCTTGCACTAACTTTGAATAGACTTTGTTTAATGATAACAACTAATCATGGGCCAGTATGTTCGATCTCACCATTTCGTACATTGCCTCATCTAATCCCATGAGGAACATATGCATTTTTTTTCTTCTTCTCTTTTGGTTTCCATGATCATCCCCAGATTGCACGTGCACTTTCCGCACTTGTAAGTCTGATTCGTAGTTTGTCAATTCTTCTCACAACTTAGTTAGTTTTCTATAGTAATCGAATATGGTACTTCCCTTCTACTTGCACTCCGCAGGCTCTGCCTTCAGTTATTGCATCTGAGAATCGTTGATAACAGTGAACCGCTCCCGAATGCTCGTTCATAATTCTTCTGTTTCCACTTTATATAAAATCGTTAAGTGAAGCATTGGTTCGATGGTGTTGTGAATCCATGATACCAACAAATAGTTTATAGTACATCAATCTTCTATGTCCGACGATTCTTCATCTGGCTTGTTGATTGTACCATCAACGAAATCGAATATCATATTTGCTCTTAGGATCGTCCTCATGGATCTAGCCCATTCTTCATAATTCTCTCCCTTCAATCGGACTTGTGTCACCACAATTCCGGAATTATCGTTTGATGTAATGTCATAAGGGGAGATTGTCTTCTTTAAATTTTGTTTTCTTCACCGGTGATTTCTTAATTTTAATCGTCGGTTTTTCAGTCACCCGTCATTATTTAGGATTTTCATGTTCTTTTAACGATGCTCTGATACCATATTAAAATTAAAAGAAAACTGAAATTTAGAAAGAAGAAGAATAATGGAGATTTTTTTTTTTTCATTCATCACAAGAACCTCCTTATATAAAGAGAAGTTCTTCCCCGTTTTAATCTAATAAGAAAACCATATTCTAATAATACTATCATAATTATAATTTACCAAAAATAAATTATTAGACTTAGAATAAGATTCTACCAAAATAAACTATTAGACAACTTAATTTGTCAAGTCCCACACGCACACAACTGGTCCGTGTTCTCTCAATATACATTAAAAGAAAATTTCATATATGTACAGCGCAATCTTTTGGGGAGAGAGGATTCAATTGACCGTCTTTTCACTGAATGCATGTGTGATTGTATATTGAAGAAATTGCCACTGAAAATTTTGAAAACGAAGTTTGATGTTTAGATCATTTTTTCAATTAATAAGTTGACTGATTTCAGGGCTTACAAATGATTGGATCTAGTTTGTATATTACTGGTTTTAGCCCGATGTATGGTCATTTACTCAAGGATCGCATTTTATGAGCAATCTTCATATCTTCTTTGGGAAAAATCAAATTTGTAGAGTTCTTATTTTACTTAATACAACATTTTATTCTTTAGTTTAAATGATCAAATTTGCTTGGACACGATGGTTGAAAAATGGCTTCTATTATAGAATAGCTAGTATTTATGTGTTAATAGAGTCATAATTGTAAGATGATATTAATCTCTCTTGGGAGTCTTTCATTAATATCAAGGTATATATAGAATACAATATTCATCCCTTATATAATAGGAATCATAAGCTTTATACAAAAGAGGAATCCTAGTCTTACCATAATTATATTTACACAATATATGAAAATATTCTAATTATGAGTAGGGAATATATTGTTTCCTATATTTACACGTTTACACACACCTCGATCGAGCGAGGCGGACGAGGCGGATCTCAAGTCAAGAAACAACTATCACGAAATCCTTTGGTAAATATGTCTGCATACCGATAAGATGATGGAACATGTAACACTCGACATCGAATGCATGTGATTGTATATTGAAGAAATTGCCATGAAAATTTTGAAAACGAAGTTTGATGTTTAGATCATTTTTTCAATTAATAAGTTGGTGATTTCGAGGCTTACAAATGATTGGATCTAGTTTGTATATTCTTGTTTTAGCCCGATGTATGGTCATTTACTCAAGGATCGCATTTTATGAGCAATCTTCATATCTTCTTTGGGAAAAATCAAATTTGTAGAGTTCTTATTTTACTTAATACAACATTTTATTCTTTAGTTTAAATGATCAAATTTGCTTGGACACGATGGTTGAAAAATGGCTTCTATTATAGAATAGCTAGTATTTATGTGTTAATAGAGTCATAATTGTAAGATGATATTAATCTCTCTTGAGTCTTTCATTAATATCAAGGTATATATAGAGTACAATATTCATCCCTTATATAATAGGAATCATAAGCCTATACAAAAGAGGAATCCTAGTCTTACCATAATTATATTTACACAATATATGAAAATATTCTAATTATGAGTAGGAATATATTGTTTCCTATATTTACACGTTTACACACACCTCGATCGAGGCGGGAGGCGGACGAGGCGGATCTAAGTCAAGAAACAACTGTCTGCGAAATCCTTTGGTAAATATGCAGACATCGATAAGATGATGGAACATGTAACACTCTGACACTGAATGCATGTGTGATTGTATATTGAAGAAATTGCCACTGAAAATTTTGAAAACGAAGTTTGATGTTTAGATCATTTTTTCAATTAATAAGTTGACTGATTTCAGGGCTTACAAATGATTGGATCTAGTTTGTATATTACTGGTTTTAGCCCGATGTATGGTCATTTACTCAAGGATCGCATTTTATGAGCAATCTTCATATCTTCTTTGGGAAAAATCAAATTTGTAGAGTTCTTATTTTACTTAATACAACATTTTATTCTTTAGTTTAAATGATCAAATTTGCTTGGACACGATGGTTGAAAAATGGCTTCTATTATAGAATAGCTAGTATTTATGTGTTAATAGAGTCATAATTGTAAGATGATATTAATCTCTCTTGGGAGTCTTTCATTAATATCAAGGTATATATAGAGTACAATATTCATCCCTTATATAATAGGAATCATAAGCCTATACAAAAGAGGAATCCTAGTCTTACCATAATTATATTTACACAATATATGAAAATATTCTAATTATGAGTAGGGAATATATTGTTTCCTATATTTACACGTTTACACACACCCTCAGTCGAAGCGGGAGGAGGCCGGACGCTGAGACTGGATCTGAAGTCAAGAAACAACTGTCTGCGAAATCCTTTGGTAAATATGTCTGCATACTGATAAGATGATGGAACATGTAACACTCTGACACTGAATGCATGTGTGATTGTATATTGAAGAAATTGCCACTGAAAATTTTGAAAACGAAGTTTGATGTTTAGATCATTTTTTCAATTAATAAGTTGACTGATTTCAGGGCTTACAAATGATTGGATCTAGTTTGTATATTACTGGTTTTAGCCCGATGTATGGTCATTTACTCAAGGATCGCATTTTATGAGCAATCTTCATATCTTCTTTGGGAAAAATCAAATTTGTAGAGTTCTTATTTTACTTAATACAACATTTTATTCTTTAGTTTAAATGATCAAATTTGCTTGGACACGATGGTTGAAAAATGGCTTCTATTATAGAATAGCTAGTATTTATGTGTTAATAGAGTCATAATTGTAAGATGATATTAATCTCTCTTGGGAGTCTTTCATTAATATCAAGGTATATATAGAGTACAATATTCATCCCTTATATAATAGGAATCATAAGCCTATACAAAAGAGGAATCCTAGTCTTACCATAATTATATTTACACAATATATGAAAATATTCTAATTATGAGTAGGGAATATATTGTTTCCTATATTTACACGTTTACACACCCTCGATAAGCGGAGGAGGCGGACGAGATCGATCTGAAGTCAAGAAACAACTGTCACAAATCCTTTGGTAAATATGTCTGCATACTGATAAGATGATGGAACATGTAACACTCTGACACTGAATGCATGTGTGATTGTATATTGAAGAAATTGCCACTGAAAATTTTGAAAACGAAGTTTGATGTTTAGATCATTTTTTCAATTAATAAGTTGGTCGATTTGTGGCTTACAAATGATTGGATCTAGTTTGTATATTACGGGTTTTAGCCCGATGTATGGTCATTTACTCAAGGATCGCATTTTATGAGCAATCTTCATATCTTCTTTGGGAAAAATCAAATTTGTAGAGTTCTTATTTTACTTAATACAACATTTTATTCTTTAGTTTAAATGATCAAATTTGCTTGGACACGATGGTTGAAAAATGGCTTCTATTATAGAATAGCTAGTATTTATGTGTTAATAGAGTCATAATTGTAAGATGATATTAATCTCTCGGGAGTCTTTCATTAATATCAAGGTATATATAGAGTACAATATTCATCCCTTATATAATAGGAATCATGCCTATACAAAAGAGGAATCCTAGTCTTACCATAATTATATTTACACAATATATGAAAATATTCTAATTATGAGTAGGAATATATTGTTTCCTATATTTACACGTTTACACACACCTCGATCGAGCGGGAGGAGGCCGGACTCTGAGAATGTATCTGAATTAAAGAAACAAATTTCTGAGAAATCATTTGTTAAATATGTCTGCATAGTTATAAGATGATGGAACATGTAACACTCGACATCGAATGTGTGTGATTGTATATTGAAGAAATTGCCACTGAAAATTTTGAAAACGAAGTTTGATGTTTAGATCATTTTTTCAATTAATAAGTTGACTGATTTCAGGGCTTACAAATGATTGGATCTAGTTTGTATATTACTGGTTTTAGCCCGATGTATGGTCATTTACTCAAGGATCGCATTTTATGAGCAATCTTCATATCTTCTTTGGGAAAAATCAAATTTGTAGAGTTCTTATTTTACTTAATACAACATTTTATTCTTTAGTTTAAATGATCAAATTTGCTTGGACACGATGGTTGAAAAATGGCTTCTATTATAGAATAGCTAGTATTTATGTGTTAATAGAGTCATAATTGTAAGATGATATTAATCTCTCTTGGGAGTCTTTCATTAATATCAAGGTATATATAGAGTACAATATTCATCCCTTATATAATAGGAATCATAAGCCTATACAAAAGAGGAATCCTAGTCTTACCATAATTATATTTACACAATATATGAAAATATTCTAATTATGAGTAGGGAATATATTGTTTCCTATATTTACACGTTTACACACACCCTCAGTCGAAGCGGGAGGAGGCCGGACGCTGAGACTGGATCTGAAGTCAAGAAACAACTGTCTGCGAAATCCTTTGGTAAATATGTCTGCATACTGATAAGATGATGGAACATGTAACACTCTGACACTGAATGCATGTGTGATTGTATATTGAAGAAATTGCCACTGAAAATTTTGAAAACGAAGTTTGATGTTTAGATCATTTTTTCAATTAATAAGTTGACTGATTTCAGGGCTTACAAATGATTGGATCTAGTTTGTATATTACTGGTTTTAGCCCGATGTATGGTCATTTACTCAAGGATCGCATTTTATGAGCAATCTTCATATCTTCTTTGGGAAAAATCAAATTTGTAGAGTTCTTATTTTACTTAATACAACATTTTATTCTTTAGTTTAAATGATCAAATTTGCTTGGACACGATGGTTGAAAAATGGCTTCTATTATAGAATAGCTAGTATTTATGTGTTAATAGAGTCATAATTGTAAGATGATATTAATCTCTCTTGGGAGTCTTTCATTAATATCAAGGTATATATAGAGTACAATATTCATCCCTTATATAATAGGAATCATAAGCCTATACAAAAGAGAATCCTAGTCTTACCATAATTATATTTACACAATATATGAAAATATTCTAATTATGAGTAGGAATATATTGTTTCCTATATTTACATCGTTTACACACCCTCGATCGAGCGGGAGGAGCGGACACGAGACGGATCTCAAGTCAAGAAACAACCGTCTGCGAAATCCTTTGGTAAATATGTTCGCATACCGATAAGATGATGGAACATGTAACACTCGACCGAATGCATGTGTGATTGTATATTGAAGAAATTGCCATCAAAATTTTGAAAACGGTTTGATGTTTAGATCATTTTTTCAATTAATAAGTTGATCGATTTGTGGCTTACAAATGATTGGATCTAGTTTGTATATTACTGGTTTTAGCCCGATGTATGGTCATTTACTCAAGGATCGCATTTTATGAGCAATCTTCATATCTTCTTTGGGAAAAATCAAATTTGTAGAGTTCTTATTTTACTTAATACAACATTTTATTCTTTAGTTTAAATGATCAAATTTGCTTGGACACGATGGTTGAAAAATGGCTTCTATTATAGAATAGCTAGTATTTATGTGTTAATAGAGTCATAATTGTAAGATGATATTAATCTCTCTTGGGAGTCTTTCATTAATATCAAGGTATATATAGAGTACAATATTCATCCCTTATATAATAGGAATCATAAGCCTATACAAAAGAGGAATCCTAGTCTTACCATAATTATATTTACACAATATATGAAAATATTCTAATTATGAGTAGGGAATATATTGTTTCCTATATTTACACGTTTACACACACCTCGATAAGCGGAGGAGGCGGACAACAGACTGGATCTGAAGTCAAGAAACAACTGTCACGAAATCCTTTGGTAAATATGTCCGCATGCGATAAGATGATGGAACATGTAACACTCGACGAATCGAATGTGTGATTGTATATTGAAGAAATTGCCACTGAAAATTTTGAAAACGAAGTTTGATGTTTAGATCATTTTTTCAATTAATAAGTTGACTGATTTCAGGGCTTACAAATGATTGGATCTAGTTTGTATATTACCGTTTTAGCCCGATGTATGGTCATTTACTCAAGGATCGCATTTTATGAGCAATCTTCATATCTTCTTTGGGAAAAATCAAATTTGTAGAGTTCTTATTTTACTTAATACAACATTTTATTCTTTAGTTTAAATGATCAAATTTGCTTGGACACGATGGTTGAAAAATGGCTTCTATTATAGAATAGCTAGTATTTATGTGTTAATAGAGTCATAATTGTAAGATGATATTAATCTCTCTGAGTCTTTCATTAATATCAAGGTATATATAGAGTACAATATTCATCCCTTATATAATAGGAATCATAAGCCTATACAAAAGAGGAATCCTAGTCTTACCATAATTATATTTACACAATATATGAAAATATTCTAATTATGAGTAGGGAATATATTGTTTCCTATATTTACACGTTTACACACACCCTCAGTCGAAGCGGGAGGAGGCCGGACGCTGAGACTGGATCTGAAGTCAAGAAACAACTGTCTGCGAAATCCTTTGGTAAATATGTCTGCATACTGATAAGATGATGGAACATGTAACACTCTGACACTGAATGCATGTGTGATTGTATATTGAAGAAATTGCCACTGAAAATTTTGAAAACGAAGTTTGATGTTTAGATCATTTTTTCAATTAATAAGTTGACTGATTTCAGGGCTTACAAATGATTGGATCTAGTTTGTATATTACTGGTTTTAGCCCGATGTATGGTCATTTACTCAAGGATCGCATTTTATGAGCAATCTTCATATCTTCTTTGGGAAAAATCAAATTTGTAGAGTTCTTATTTTACTTAATACAACATTTTATTCTTTAGTTTAAATGATCAAATTTGCTTGGACACGATGGTTGAAAAATGGCTTCATTATAGAATAGCTAGTATTTATGTGTTAATAGAGTCATAATTGTAAGATGATATTAATCTCTCTTGGGAGTCTTTCATTAATATCAAAGTATATATAGAGTACAATATTCATCCCTTATATAATAGGAATCATAAGCCTATACAAAAGAGGAATCCTAGTCTTACCATAATTATATTTACACAATATATGAAAATATTCTAATTATGGGTAGGAATATATTGTTTCCTATATTTACACGTTTACACACACCTCACGAAGCGGAGGAGGCCGGACGCTGAGACTGGATCTGAAGTCAAGAAACAACTGTCTGCGAAATCCTTTGGTAAATATGTCTGCATACTGATAAGATGATGGAACATGTAACACTCGACCTTTCAATGCATGTGTGATTGTATATTGAAGAAATTGCCATCGAAAATTTTGAAAACGGTTTGATGTTTAGATCATTTTTCAATTAATAAGTTGACTGATTTCAGGGCTTACAAATGATTGGATCTAGTTTGTATATTACTGGTTTTAGCCCGATGTATGGTCATTTACTCAAGGATCGCATTTTATGAGCAATCTTCATATCTTCTTTGGGAAAAATCAAATTTGTAGAGTTCTTATTTTACTTAATACAACATTTTATTCTTTAGTTTAAATGATCAAATTTGCTTGACACGATGGTTGAAAAATGGCTTCTATTATAGAATAGCTAGTATTTATGTGTTAATAGAGTCATAATTGTAAGATGATATTAATCTCTCTTGGGAGTCTTTCATTAATATCAAGGTATATATAGAGTACAATATTCACCCCTTATACAAAAGAGGAATCCTAGTCTTACCATTATTATATTTACACAATATATGAAAATATTCTAATTATGAGTAGGGAATATATTGTTTCCTATATTTACATCGTTTACACACCCTCGAAGCGGGAGGAGGCGGACGAGGCTGGATCTCAAGTCAAGAAATAAGCGTCACAAATCCTTTGGTAAATATGTCATACCGATAAGATGATGGAACATGTAACACTCGACACCGAATGCATGTGTGATTGTATATTGAAGAAATTGCATCAAAATTTTGAAAACGAAGTTTGATGTTTAGATCATTTTTTCAATTAATAAGTTGGTGATTTCGTGGCTTACAAATGATTGGATCTAGTTTGTATATTACTGTTTTAGCAGATGTATGGAAATTTACTAAAGGATCTCATTTTATGAGCAATCTTCATATCTTCTTTGGGGAAAAATCAAATTTGTAGTTCTTATTTTACTTAATACAACATTTTATTCTTTAGTTTAAATGATCAAATTTGCTTGGACACGATGGTTGAAAAATGGCTTCTATTATAGAATAGCTAGTATTTATGTGTTAATAGAGTCATAATTGTAAGATGATATTAATCTCTCTTGGGAGTCTTTCATTAATATCAAGGTATATATAGAGTACAATATTCATCCCTTATATAATAGGAATCATAAGCATACAAAAGAGGAATCCTAGTCTTACCATAATTATATTTACACAATATATGAAAATATTCTAATTATGAGTAGGGAATATATTGTTTCCTATATTTACACGTTTACACACACCTCATCGAGGAGGAGAGGCGAGACCTGGATCTGAAGTCAAGAAACAACTGTCACAAATCCTTTGGTAAATATGTGCATCTTGATAAGATGATGGAACATGTAACACTCTGACACTGAATGCATGTGTGATTGTATATTGAAGAAATTGCCACTGAAAATTTTGAAAACGAAGTTTGATGTTTAGATCATTTATTCAATTAATAAGTTGACTGATTTCAGGGCTTACAAATGATTGGATCTAGTTTGTATATTACTGGTTTTAGCCCGATGTATGGTCATTTACTCAAGGATCGCATTTTATGAGCAATCTTCATATCTTCTTTGGGAAAAATCAAATTTGTAGAGTTCTTATTTTACTTAATACAACATTTTATTCTTTAGTTTAAATGATCAAATTTGCTTGGACACGATGGTTGAAAAATGGCTTCTATTATAGAATAGCTAGTATTTATGTGTTAATAGAGTCATAATTGTAAGATGATATTAATCTCTCTTGGGAGTCTTTCATTAATATCAAGGTATATATAGAGTACAATATTCATCCCTTATATAATAGGAATCATAAGCCTATACAAAAGAGGAATCCTAGTCTTACCATAATTATATTTACACAATATATGAAAATATTCTAATTATGAGTAGGGAATATATTGTTTCCTATATTTACACGTTTACACACACCCTCAGTCGAAGCGGGAGGAGGCCGGACGCTGAGACTGGATCTGAAGTCAAGAAACAACTGTCTGCGAAATCCTTTGGTAAATATGTTCGCATCTTGATAAGATGATGGAACATGTAACACTCGACATCAATGCACGTGTGATTGTATATTGAAGAAATTGCATCGAAAATTTTGAAAACGAAGTTTGATGTTTAGATCATTTTTTCAATTAATAAGTTGACTGATTTCAGGGCTTACAAATGATTGGATCTAGTTTGTATATTACTGGTTTTAGCCCGATGTATGGTCATTTACTCAAGGATCGCATTTTATGAGCAATCTTCATATCTTCTTTGGGAAAAATCAAATTTGTAGAGTTCTTATTTTACTTAATACAACATTTTATTCTTTAGTTTAAATGATCAAATTTGCTTGGACACGATGGTTGAAAAATGGCTTCTATTATAGAATAGCTAGTATTTATGTGTTAATAGAGTCATAATTGTAAGATGATATTAATCTCTCTTGGGAGTCTTTCATTAATATCAAGGTATATATAGAGTACAATATTCATCCCTTATATAATAGGAATCATAAGCCTATACAAAAGAGGAATCCTAGTCTTACCATAATTATATTTACACAATATATGAAAATATTCTAATTATGAGTAGGGAATATATTGTTTCCTATAATTACACGTTTACACACCCCTCAGTCGGAGCGGGAGGAGGCCGGACGCTGAGACTGGATCTAAAGTCAAGAAACAACTGTCTGAGAAGTCCTTTGGTAAATATGTCTGCATACTGATAGGATGATGGAACATATAACACTCTGACATCGAATGCGTGTGATTGTATATTGAAGAAATTGCCATGAAAATTTTGAAAACGAAGTTTGATGTTTAGATCATTTTTCAATTAATAAGTTGGTCGATTTGGGGCTTACAAATGATTGGATCTAGTTTGTATATTACGGTTTTAGCAGATGTATGGTCATTTACTCAAGGATCGCATTTTATGAGCAATCTTCATATCTTCTTTGGGAAAAATCAAATTTGTAGAGTTCTTATTTTACTTAATACAACATTTTATTCTTTAGTTTAAATGATCAAATTTGCTTGACACGATGGTTGAAAAATGGCTTCTATTATAGAATAGCTAGTATTTATGTGTTAATAGAGTCATAATTGTAATATGATATTAATCTCTCTGGGAGTCTTTCATTAATATCAAGGTATATATAGAGTACAATATTCATCCCTTATATAATAGGAATCATAAGCCTATACAAAAGAGGAATCCTAGTCTTACCATAATTATATTTACACAATATATGAAAATATTCTAATTATGAGTAGGAATATATTGTTTCCTATATTTACACGTTTACACACACTCGGGAGGAGGGAGACGAGACCGGATCTGAAGTCAAGAAACAATCGTCACAAATCCTTTGGTAAATATGTCCATACCGATAAGATGATGGAACATGTAACACTCGACATCGAATGCATGTGTGATTGTATATTGAAGAAATTGCCATCGAAAATTTTGAAAACGAAGTTTGATGTTTAGATCATTTTTCAATTAATAAGTTGGTGATTTCGGGGCTTACAAATGATTGGATCTAGTTTGTATATTCTTGGTTTTAGCAGATGTATGGTCATTTACTCAAGGATCGCATTTTATGAGCAATCTTCATATCTTCTTTGGGAAAAATCAAATTTGTAGAGTTCTTATTTTACTTAATACAACATTTTATTCTTTAGTTTAAATGATCAAATTTGCTTGGACACGATGGTTGAAAAATGGCTTCATTATAGAATAGCTAGTATTTATGTGTTAATAGAGTCATAATTGTAAGATGATATTAATCTCTCTTGGGAGTCTTTCATTAATATCAAGGTATATATAGAGTACAATATTCATCCCTTATATAATAGGAATCATAAGCCTATACAAAAGAGGAATCCTAGTCTTACCATAATTATATTTACACAATATATGAAAATATTCTAATTATGAGTAGGGAATATATTGTTTCCTATATTTACACGTTTACACACACCCTCAGTCGAAGCGGGAGGAGGCCGGACGCTGAGACTGGATCTGAAGTCAAGAAACAACTGTCTGCGAAATCCTTTGGTAAATATGTCTGCATACTGATAAGATGATGGAACATGTAACACTCTGACACTGAATGCATGTGTGATTGTATATTGAAGAAATTGCCACTGAAAATTTTGAAAACGAAGTTTGATGTTTAGATCATTTTTTCAATTAATAAGTTGACTGATTTCAGGGCTTACAAATGATTGGATCTAGTTTGTATATTACTGGTTTTAGCCCGATGTATGGTCATTTACTCAAGGATCGCATTTTATGAGCAATCTTCATATCTTCTTTGGGAAAAATCAAATTTGTAGAGTTCTTATTTTACTTAATACAACATTTTATTCTTTAGTTTAAATGATCAAATTTGCTTGGACACGATGGTTGAAAATGGCTTCTATTATAGAATAGCTAGTATTTATGTGTTAATAGAGTCATAATTGTAAGATGATATTAATCTCTTGGGAGTCTTTCATTAATATCAAAGTATATATAGAGTACAATATTCATCCCTTATATAATAGGAATCATGCCTATACAAAAGAGGAATCCTAGTCTTACCATAATTATATTTACACAATATATGAAAATATTCTAATTATGAGTAGGGAATATATTGTTTCCTATATTTACATCGTTTACACACACCTCGATGAGCGGGAGGCCGGACGAGACTGGATCTCAAGTCAAGAAACAAGCGTCTGCGAAATCCTTTGGTAAATATGTCATACCGATAAGATGATGGAACATGTAACACTGACATCGAATGCATGTGTGATTGTATATTGAAGAAATTGCCGAAAATTTTGAAAACGAAGTTTGATGTTTAGATCATTTTTTCAATTAATAAGTTGGTGATTTCGGGCTTACAAATGATTGGATCTAGTTTGTATATTACGGTTTTAGCCAGATGTATGGTCATTTACTCAAGGATCGCATTTTATGAGCAATCTTCATATCTTCTTTGGGAAAAATCAAATTTGTAGAGTTCTTATTTTACTTAATACAACATTTTATTCTTTAGTTTAAATGATCAAATTTGCTTGGACACGATGGTTGAAAAATGGCTTCATTATAGAATAGCTAGTATTTATGTGTTAATAGAGTCATAATTGTAAGATGATATTAATCTCTCTTGAGAGTCTTTCATTAATATCAAGGTATATATAGAGTACAATATTCATCCCTTATATAATAGGAATCATAAGCCTATACAAAGAGGAATCCTAGTCTTACCATAATTATATTTACACAATATATGAAAATATTCTAATTATGAGTAGGGAATATATTGTTTCCTATATTTACACGTTTACACACACCTCGGTAAGCGGAGGCGGGACACGAGGCCGATCTGAAGTCAAGAAATAATCGTCACAAATCCTTTTGGTAAATATGTTCAGCATCTTGATAAGATGATGGAACATGTAACACTCGACAATTGAATGCATGTGTGATTGTATATTGAAGAAATTGCCATGAAAATTTTGAAAACGGTTTGATGTTTAGATCATTTTTCAATTAATAAGTTGGTCGATTTCAGGGCTTACAAATGATTGGATCTAGTTTGTATATTACTGGTTTTAGCCCGATGTATGGTCATTTACTCAAGGATCGCATTTTATGAGCAATCTTCATATCTTCTTTGGGAAAAATCAAATTTGTAGAGTTCTTATTTTACTTAATACAACATTTTATTCTTTAGTTTAAATGATCAAATTTGCTTGGACACGATGGTTGAAAAATGGCTTCTATTATAGAATAGCTAGTATTTATGTGTTAATAGAGTCATAATTGTAAGATGATATTAATCTCTCTTGGGAGTCTTTCATTAATATCAAGGTATATATAAGTACAATATTCATCCCTTATATAATAGGAATCATAGCCTATACAAAAGAGGAATCCTAGTCTTACCATAATTATATTTACACAATATATGAAAATATTCTAATTATGAGTAGGAATATATTGTTTCCTATATTTCACGTTTACACACACCCTCGACTGGGAGGAGGCGGACGAGACCGGATCTCAAGTCAAGAAACAATCGTCATGCGAAATCCTTTGGTAAATATGTTCGCATCGATAAGATGATGGAACATGTAACACTCGACATCGAATGCATGTGTGATTGTATATTGAAGAAATTGCCATCGAAAATTTTGAAAACGGTTTGATGTTTAGATCATTTTTTCAATTAATAAGTTGATCGATTTGTGGCTTACAAATGATTGGATCTAGTTTGTATATTACTGGTTTTAGCCCGATGTATGGTCATTTACTCAAGGATCGCATTTTATGAGCAATCTTCATATCTTCTTTGGGAAAAATCAAATTTGTAGAGTTCTTATTTTACTTAATACAACATTTTATTCTTTAGTTTAAATGATCAAATTTGCTTGGACACGATGGTTGAAAAATGGCTTCTATTATAGAATAGCTAGTATTTATGTGTTAATAGAGTCATAATTGTAAGATGATATTAATCTCTCTTGGGAGTCTTTCATTAATATCAAGGTATATATAGTACAATATTCATCCCTTATATAATAGGAATCATAAGCCTATACAAAAGAGGAATCCTAGTCTTACCATAATTATATTTACACAATATATGAAAATATTCTAATTATGAGTAGGGAATATATTGTTTCCTATATTTACACGTTTACACACACCCTCAGTCGAAGCGGGAGGAGGCCGAGATCGGATCTGAAGTCAAGAAACAATCGTCACAAATCCTTTGGTAAATATGTCTGCATACTGATAAGATGATGGAACATGTAACACTCTGACACTGAATGCATGTGTGATTGTATATTGAAGAAATTGCCACTGAAAATTTTGAAAACGAAGTTTGATGTTTAGATCATTTTTCAATTAATAAGTTGACTGATTTCAGGGCTTACAAATGATTGGATCTAGTTTGTATATTACTGGTTTTAGCCCGATGTATGGTCATTTACTCAAGGATCGCATTTTATGAGCAATCTTCATATCTTCTTTGGGAAAAATCAAATTTGTAGAGTTCTTATTTTACTTAATACAACATTTTATTCTTTAGTTTAAATGATCAAATTTGCTTGGACACGATGGTTGAAAAATGGCTTCTATTATAGAATAGCTAGTATTTATGTGTTAATAGAGTCATAATTGTAAGATGATATTAATCTCTCTTGGAGTCTTTCATTAATATCAAGGTATATATAGAGTACAATATTCATCCCTTATATAATAGGAATCATAAGCCTATACAAAAGAGGAATCCTAGTCTTACCATAATTATATTTACACAATATATGAAAATATTCTAATTATGAGTAGGGAATATATTGTTTCCTATATTTACATCGTTTACACACACCTCAAAGCGGAGGAGGCCGGGCGAGGCTGGATCTGAAGTCAAGAAACAACTGTCATAAATCCTTTGGTAAATATGTCAGCATACTGATAAGATGATGGAACATGTAACACTCTGACACTGAATGCATGTGTGATTGTATATTGAAGAAATTGCCACTGAAAATTTTGAAAACGAAGTTTGATGTTTAGATCATTTTTTCAATTAATAAGTTGACTGATTTCAGGGCTTACAAATGATTGGATCTAGTTTGTATATTACTGGTTTTAGCCCGATGTATGGTCATTTACTCAAGGATCGCATTTTATGAGCAATCTTCATATCTTCTTTGGGAAAAATCAAATTTGTAGAGTTCTTATTTTACTTAATACAACATTTTATTCTTTAGTTTAAATGATCAAATTTGCTTGGACACGATGGTTGAAAAATGGCTTCTATTATAGAATAGCTAGTATTTATGTGTTAATAGAGTCATAATTGTAAGATGATATTAATCTCTCTTGGGATTCTTTCATTAATATCAAGGTATATATAGAGTACAATATTCATCCCTTATATAATAGGAATCATAAGCCTATACAAAAGAGGAATCCTAGTCTTACCATAATTATATTTACACAATATATGAAAATATTCTAATTATGAGTAGGGAATATATTGTTTCCTATATTTACACGTTTACACACACCCTCGAGCGGGAGGAGGCGGACGAGGCTGATCTGAAGTCAAGAAACAACTATCGCGAAATCCTTTGGTAAATATGTCTGCATACTGATAAGATGATGGAACATGTAACACTCTGACACTGAATGCATGTGTGATTGTATATTGAAGAAATTGCCACTGAAAATTTTGAAAACGAAGTTTGATGTTTAGATCATTTTTTCAATTAATAAGTTGGTCGATTTGTGGCTTACAAATGATTGGATCTAGTTTGTATATTACGGTTTTAGCCCGATGTATGGTCATTTACTCAAGGATCGCATTTTATGAGCAATCTTCATATCTTCTTTGGGAAAATCAAATTTGTAGAGTTCTTATTTTACTTAATACAACATTTTATTCTTTAGTTTAAATGATCAAATTTGCTTGGACACGATGGTTGAAAAATGGCTTCTATTATAGAATAGCTAGTATTTATGTGTTAATAGAGTCATAATTGTAAGATGATATTAATCTCCCTTGGGGAGTCTTTCATTAATATCAAGATATATATAGAGTACAATATTCATCCCTTATACAATAGAAATTCTAAGCCTATACAAAAGAGGAATTTTAGTCTTACCATAATTATATTTATACAATATATAAAAATATTCTAATTATGAGTAGGGAATATATTGTATCCTATATTTAAACGTTTACACACACCCTCGATCGAGCGGGAGGCCGGACACGAGGCTGATCTGAAGTCAAGAAACAAGTATCATGCGAAATCCTTTGGTAAATATGTCCATACTGATAAGATGATGGAACATGTAACACTCTGACACTGAATGCATGTGTGATTGTATATTGAAGAAATTGCCACTGAAAATTTTGAAAACGAAGTTTGATGTTTAGATCATTGTTTCAATTAATAAGTTGACTGATTTCAGGGCTTACAAATGATTGGATCTAGTTTGTATATTACTGGTTTTAGCCCGATGTATGGTCATTTACTCAAGGATCGCATTTTATGAGCAATCTTCATATCTTCTTTGGGAAAAATCAAATTTGTAGAGTTCTTATTTTACTTAATACAACATTTTATTCTTTAGTTTAAATGATCAAATTTGCTTGGACACGATGGTTGAAAAATGGCTTCTATTATAGAATAGCTAGTATTTATGTGTTAATAGAGTCATAATTGTAAGATGATATTTATCTCTCTTGGGAGTCTTTCATTAATATCAAGGTATATATAGAGTACAATATTCATCCCTTATATAATAGGAATCATGCTTATACAAAAGAGGAATCCTAGTCTTACCATAATTATATTTACACAATATATGAAAATATTCTAATTATGAGTAGGAATATATTGTTTCCTATATTTATACGTTTACACACCTCGAAGCGGAGGAGGCCGGACGAGGCGGATCTGAAGTCAAGAAACAACCGTCTGCGAAATCCTTTGGTAAATATGCATACATCGATAAGATGATGGAACATGTAACACTCGACATGAATGCACGTGTGATTGTATATTGAAGAAATTGCCATGAAAATTTTGAAAACGGTTTGATGTTTAGATCATTTTTTCAATTAATAAGTTGACTGATTTCAGGGCTTACAAATGATTGGATCTAGTTTGTATATTACTGGTTTTAGCCCGATGTATGGTCATTTACTCAAGGATCGCATTTTATGAGCAATCTTCATATCTTCTTTGGGAAAAATCAAATTTGTAGAGTTCTTATTTTACTTAATACAACATTTTATTCTTTAGTTTAAATGATCAAATTTGCTTGACACGATGGTTGAAAAATGGCTTCTATTATAGAATAGCTAGTATTTATGTGTTAATAGAGTCATAATTGTAAGATGATATTAATCTCTTGGGAGTCTTTCATTAATATCAAGGTATATATAGAGTACAATATTCATCCCTTATATAATAGGAATCATAAGCCTATACAAAAGAGGAATCCTAGTCTTACCATAATTATATTTACACAATATATGAAAATATTCTAATTATGAGTAGAATATATTGTTTCCTATATTTACACGTTTACACACACCTCGATCGAGCGGGAGGCGGACACGAGGCTGGATCTGAAGTCAAGAAACAACTGTCTGCGAAATCCTTTGGTAAATATGTCTGCATACTGATAAGATGATGGAACATGTAACACTCGACCTTTGAATGCATGTGTGATTGTATATTGAAGAAATTGCCACTGAAAATTTTGAAAACGAAGTTTGATGTTTAGATCATTTTTTCAATTAATAAGTTGACTGATTTCAGGGCTTACAAATGATTGGATCTAGTTTGTATATTACTGGTTTTAGCCCGATGTATGGTCATTTACTCAAGGATCGCATTTTATGAGCAATCTTCATATCTTCTTTGGGAAAAATCAAATTTGTAGAGTTCTTATTTTACTTAATACAACATTTTATTCTTTAGTTTAAATGATCAAATTTGCTTGGACACGATGGTTGAAAAATGGCTTCTATTATAGAATAGCTAGTATTTATGTGTTAATAGAGTCATAATTGTAAGATGATATTAATCTCTCGGGAGTCTTTCATTAATATCAAGGTATATATAGAGTACAATATTCATCCCTTATATAATAGGAATCATAAGCCTATACAAAAGAGGAATCCTAGTCTTACCATAATTATATTTACACAATATATGAAAATATTCTAATTATGAGTAGGGAATATATTGTTTCCTATATTTACATTTTACACCCTCGATCGAAGCGGGAGGAGGCGGACGAGATCGGATCTAAGTCAAGAAACAAATGCGAAATCCTTTGGTAAATATGTCTGCATCTTGATAAGATGATGGAACATGTAACACTCGACATGAATGCATGTGTGATTGTATATTGAAGAAATTGCACTGAAAATTTTGAAAACGAAGTTTGATGTTTAGATCATTTTTCAATTAATAAGTTGGTGATTTGTGGCTTACAAATGATTGGATCTAGTTTGTATATTCTTGGTTTTAGCCCGATGTATGGTCATTTACTCAAGGATCGCATTTTATGAGCAATCTTCATATCTTCTGGGAAAAATCAAATTTGTAGAGTTCTTATTTTACTTAATACAACATTTTATTCTTTAGTTTAAATGATCAAATTTGCTTGGACACGATGGTTGAAAAATGGCTTCTATTATAGAATAGCTAGTATTTATGTGTTAATAGAGTCATAATTGTAAGATGATATTAATCTCTCTGGGAGTCTTTCATTAATATCAAGGTATATATAAGTACAATATTCATCCCTTATATAATAGGAATCATAAGCCTATACAAAAGAGGAATCCTAGTCTTACCATAATTATATTTACACAATATATGAAAATATTCTAATTATGAGTAGGGAATATATTGTTTCCTATATTTACACGTTTACACACACCCTCAGTCGAAGCGGGAGGAGGCCGGACGCTGAGACTGGATCTGAAGTCAAGAAACAACTGTCTGCGAAATCCTTTGGTAAATATGTCTGCATACTGATAAGATGATGGAACATGTAACACTCTGACACTGAATGCATGTGTGATTGTATATTGAAGAAATTGCCACTGAAAATTTTGAAAACGAAGTTTGATGTTTAGATCATTTTTTCAATTAATAAGTTGACTGATTTCAGGGCTTACAAATGATTGGATCTAGTTTGTATATTACTGGTTTTAGCCCGATGTATGGTCATTTACTCAAGGATCGCATTTTATGAGCAATCTTCATATCTTCTTTGGGAAAAATCAAATTTGTAGAGTTCTTATTTTACTTAATACAACATTTTATTCTTTAGTTTAAATGATCAAATTTGCTTGGACACGATGGTTGAAAAATGGCTTCTATTATAGAATAGCTAGTATTTATGTGTTAATAGAGTCATAATTGTAAGATGATATTAATCTCTCTGAGTCTTTCATTAATATCAAGGTATATATAAGTACAATATTCATCCCTTATATAATAGGAATCATAAGCCTATACAAAGAGGAATCTAGTCTTACCATAATTATATTTACACAATATATGAAAATATTCTAATTATGAGTAGGAATATATTGTTTCCTATATTTACACGTTTACACACACCCTCGATCGAGCGGGAGAGGCGGACGAGGCTGGATCTGAAGTCAAGAAACAACTGTCTGCGAAATCCTTTGGTAAATATGTCTGCATACTGATAAGATGATGGAACATGTAACACTCTGACACTGAATGCATGTGTGATTGTATATTGAAGAAATTGCCACTGAAAATTTTGAAAACGAAGTTTGATGTTTAGATCATTTTTTCAATTAATAAGTTGGTCGATTTGGGGCTAACAAATGATTGGATCTAGTTTGTATATTATCGGTTTTAGCCCGATGTATGGTCATTTACTCAAGGATCGCATTTTATGAGCAATCTTCATATCTTCTTTGGGAAAAATCAAATTTGTAGAGTTCTTATTTTACTTAATACAACATTTTATTCTTTAGTTTAAATGATCAAATTTGCTTGGACACGATGGTTGAAAAATGGCTTCTATTATAGAATAGCTAGTATTTATGTGTTAATAGAGTCATAATTGTCAGATGATATTTATCTCTCTGGAGTCTTTCATTAATATCAAGGTATATATAGAGTACAATATTCATCCCTTATATAATAGGAATCATAAGCCTATACAAAGAGGAATCCTAGTCTTACCATAATTATATTTACACAATATATGAAAATATTCTAATTATGAGTAGGAATATATTGTTTCCTATATTTACACGTTTACACACACCCTCGAAGCGGGAGGAGGCCGACGAGGCTGGATCTGAAGTCAAGAAACAAGCTCTGCGAAATCCTTTGGTAAATATGTCGCATACCGATAAGATGATGGAACATGTAACACTCACGACATCGAATGCATGTGTGATTGTATATTGAAGAAATTGCCATGAAAATTTTGAAACGAAGTTTGATGTTTAGATCATTTTTTCAATTAATAAGTTGATGATTTGGGGCTTACAAATGATTGGATCTAGTTTGTATATTATTGGTTTTAGCCCGATGTATGGTCATTTACTCAAGGATCGCATTTTATGAGCAATCTTCATATCTTCTTTGGGAAAAATCAAATTTGTAGAGTTCTTATTTTACTTAATACAACATTTTATTCTTTAGTTTAAATGATCAAATTTGCTTGGACACGATGGTTGAAAAATGGCTTCTATTATAGAATAGCTAGTATTTATGTGTTAATAGAGTCATAATTGTAAGATGATATTAATCTCCCCTGGGAGTCTTTCATTAATATCAAGGTATATATAGAGTACAATATTCATCCCTTATATAATAGGAATCATAAGCCTATACAAAAGAGGAATCCTAGTCTTACCATAATTATATTTACACAATATATGAAAATATTCTAATTATGAGTAGAATATATTGTTTCCTATATTTACACGTTTACACACAACCTCAGTCGAAGCGGGAGGAGGACAGACCGGATCTGAAGTCAAGAAACAATCTGCGAAATCCTTTGGTAAATATGTCGCATACCGATAAGATGATGGAACATGTAACACTCGACATGAATGCATGTGATTGTATATTGAAGAAATTGCATCGAAAATTTTGAAAACGAAGTTTGATGTTTAGATCATTTTTTCAATTAATAAGTTGACTGATTTCAGGGCTTACAAATGATTGGATCTAGTTTGTATATTACTGGTTTTAGCCCGATGTATGGTCATTTACTCAAGGATCGCATTTTATGAGCAATCTTCATATCTTATTTGGGAAAAATCAAATTTGTAGAGTTCTTATTTTACTTAATACAACATTTTATTCTTTAGTTTAAATGATCAAATTTGCTTGGACACGATGGTTGAAAAATGGCTTCTATTATAGAATAGCTAGTATTTATGTGTTAATAGAGTCATAATTGTAAGATGATATTAATCTCTCTTGGGAGTCTTTCATTAATATCAAGGTATATATAGAGTACAATATTCATCCCTTATATAATAGGAATCATAAGCCTATACAAAAGAGGAATCCTAGTCTTACCATAATTATATTTACACAATATATGAAAATATTCTAATTATGAGTAGGAATATATTGTTTCCTATATTTACTTACGTTTACACCCTCAATCGAAGCGGGAGGAGGCGGGACGAGACGGATCTGAAAGTCAAGAAACAATTGTCTGCGAAATCCTTTGGTAAATATGCGCATACTGATAAGATGATGGAACATGTAACACTCTGACACTGAATGCATGTGTGATTGTATATTGAAGAAATTGCCACTGAAAATTTTGAAAACGAAGTTTGATGTTTAGATCATTTTTTCAATTAATAAGTTGGTGATTTCGTGGCTTACAAATGATTGGATCTAGTTTGTATATTACTGGTTTTAGCCCGATGTATGGTCATTTACTCAAGGATCGCATTTTATGAGCAATCTTCATATCTTCTTTGGGAAAAATCAAATTTGTAGAGTTCTTATTTTACTTAATACAACATTTTATTCTTTAGTTTAAATGATCAAATTTGCTTGACACGATGGTTGAAAAATGGCTTCTATTATAGAATAGCTAGTATTTATGTGTTAATAGAGTCATAATTGTAAGATGATATTAATCTCTCTTGGGAGTCTTTCATTAATATCAAGGTATATATAAGTACAATATTCATCCCTTATATAATAGGAATCATAAGCCTATACAAAGAGGAATCCTAGTCTTACCATAATTATATTTACACAATATATGAAAATATTCTAATTATGAGTAGGAATATATTGTTTCCTATATTTACACGTTTACACACCCTCGATCGAGCGGGAGGAGGCTCGACGAGGCTGGATCTCAAGTCAAGAAACAATCTGCGAAATCCTTTGGTAAATATGTCTGCATACTGATAAGATGATGGAACATGTAACACTCTGACACTGAATGCATGTGTGATTGTATATTGAAGAAATTGCCATCAAAATTTTGAAAACGGTTTGATGTTTAGATCATTTTTTCAATTAATAAGTTGACTGATTTCAGGGCTTACAAATGATTGGATCTAGTTTGTATATTACTGGTTTTAGCCCGATGTATGGTCATTTACTCAAGGATCGCATTTTATGAGCAATCTTCATATCTTCTTTGGGAAAAATCAAATTTGTAGAGTTCTTATTTTACTTAATACAACATTTTATTCTTTAGTTTAAATGATCAAATTTGCTTGGACACGATGGTTGAAAAATGGCTTCTATTATAGAATAGCTAGTATTTATGTGTTAATAGAGTCATAATTGTAAGATGATATTAATCTCTCTTGGGAGTCTTTCATTAATATCAAGGTATATATAGAGTACAATATTCATCCCTTATATAATAGGAATCATAAGCCTATACAAAAGAGGAATCCTAGTCTTACCATAATTATATTTACACAATATATGAAAATATTCTAATTATGAGTAGGGAATATATTGTTTTCTATATTTACACGTTTACACACACCCTCAAGCGGGAGGAGGCCGACGAGACTGATCCAAGTCAAGAAACAACTGTCTGCGAAATCCTTTGGTAAATATGTCTGCATACTGATAGGATGATGGAACATGTAACACTCTGACACTGAATGCATGTGTGATTGTATATTGAAGAAATTGCCACTGAAAATTTTGAAAACGAAGTTTGATGTTTAGATCATCTTATCAATTAATAAGTTGACTGATTTCAGGGCTTACAAATGATTGGATCTAATTTGTATATTACTGGATTTAGCATCTAATATTGAACTTCAATATGAGATTAGTTGATTTAACTCAATTTTTTGTTCTGTTTCACAGAAATGTTGCAGCACTTGTAACTGATTAGGTATTATATGTTTCATACTTTTCAGCCCGGCGTATGGTCATTTACTCAAGGATCGCATTTATGAGCAATCTTCATATCTTCTTTGAGAAAAAACAAATTTGTAGAGTTCTTATTTTACTTAATACAACATTCTATTCTTTAGTTTAAATGATCAAATTTTCTTGGACACGATGGTTGAAAAATGGCTTCTATTATAGAATAACAAGTATTTATGTGCTAATAGAGTCATAATTGTAAGATGATATTAATCTTCCTTGAGAGTCTTTCATTAATATCAAGGTATATATAGAGTATAATATTCATCCCTTATATAATAGGAATCCTAAGCCTATACAAAAGAGGAATCTTAATCTTACCATAATTATATTTACACAATATATGGAAATATTCTAATTATGAGTAGGGAATATATTATTTTCTATATTTACACGTTTACACACCCCCTCAGTCGAAGCGGGAGGAGGCCGGACGCTGAGACTAGATCTGAAGTCAAGAAACAACTGTCTGCGAAATCCTTTGGTAAATATGTCTGCATACTGATAGGATGATGGAACATGTAGCACTCTGACATGGCCTAGAGCAACTTTCTTACAAAAAAAATGTAGGTCTATCTCAATGTGTTTGGTTCGCTGGTGTTGAACCGGATTATGAGACAAATAGATGGCAGAGATGTTATCACAGTACACAATAGATGTCTGACGCAAAGGACACTGAAGTTCTAACAGTAAGTTTCTGAGCCAACAAATCTCACCACTACATTTGCAACACTTCTGCATTTCACTCGACCTTTGAATCTAGATAGGGTAGCCTGTCGCTTGGCAGACCAAGAAATCATATTATCCCCTAAGAAAACACAAAAGCCGGAGGTGGAGCGTCGCGTGTCCGGACACCCTGCCCAATCTGCATCCATATATGAGAGCAACTTGTTTGGCGCAGAGGGGTATAGGTGCAAACCATAATCAAGAGTACCCTTAATGTATCGAATGATACGCTTAAGAGCAGTGAAATGAGACTCCCTGGGGGCATGCATGAATAAGCACACCTGCTGAACAGCATAAGCTATGTCTGGCCTGGTAAATGTGAGATACTGAAGTGCACCTGCAATACTCCTATACAGAGTAGGCTCAGATACTGGAGCATCATCCATAGCACTGAGCTTAGATTTCGAATCGACAAGAGTAGACATAACTTTGCAATTCGCCATCTTAGCCCTGTACACTATCTCCTCTGCATAATTACGCTGACACAAGAACATGTGATTGACAGACCTGGTCACTGATATCCCCAAGAAATAACTCAGCTTTCCTAAATCAGTCATTGCAAATTCAGACTTAAGCAAGGCAATAATATCATTTTTCAATCTATCTGAGGAGGCAGACAGAACAATATCATCCACATACAGTAATAAGTAAGCAGTGCTACTACCTCGATGAACTCTTGCTGCATACAAACCCAATCTGCAAGATATATCTGGCAAAGCGATCATAACACGCACGGGGAGCCTGTTTCATGCCAGATAGTGACTTACGTAGACGGCACACATAGTGAGGGACTGCTGGATGGGTGAACTCAGGCGGCTGATGCATGTACACTGTTTCTCTCAGGTCCCCATGTAAGAATGCATTCTTCACATCAAGTTGATGGATCGGCCAGTGTTTGCCCATGGCAATGCTCAAAACTGTGCGAATAGTAGCCGGTTTGACAACCGAGCTGAAGATCTCTCCTCAATCAATGCCCCCTACTGATTTGTGCCATTAGCCACAAGACGGGTCTTATACCTTTCAAGATCCCCATTGTCTCTGAACTTGTGACGAAAAAGCCACATACATCGAATTACATTCACCCCCTCAGGTCTAGGTACTAGATCTCACGTGTGTTGTTTAGTTAAAACATTGAATTCCTCATACATAGTCGTATTCCAATTAGGGTCTTGTTTGGCCAATTTTGGGTTCTTTGTAAGTTAAAAGATGGTTTTGGCAGACAAGTTGAAATGGACTTTGGGTTTGAAGATTCCATGCTTTAAACGAGTTTCCATTGGATGAGTAGGGAGTGGGTGGCGGAGTGGTGTCTGAGGCGGTGGGTAAAGTTGGATAAGGAGAAGGTGGGGGCAAAGCCGTCGGAGGAGCCGAGACTCCTGGATCGAGCGTCGCGGTGCCTCAGCACAGGGCTGCGGCGCTATCGACGGTATTCCTGAAGATTGCTCACTGGAAATCAGGCGCAGCGGCACCTCCCCTTGGGTCCGCGGCTCTGACGACGGAACAGAGGACGTGAGTTGTTCGAGGATGAGGGGAGAGATGGCAGGCTCGTCAAGAAATGAGTAGTCCGATTTTTGGAATTTTGGAAGATTTGAAAACGGGAATGTGGTCTCGTCGAATGTGACGTGACGAGATATATGGATTTGACGAGTCGACAAGTCATAGCATAGATAGCCCCTATGGTTTGGCGGGAATCCTAGGAAGACACTGGGAGTAGACCTAGGAGCAAGCTTGTGAGGGGCGGTAGAACTGAGGTTGGGATAGCACAGACAACCGAAAATCTGTAGATGATCATAGGAGGGGACTCTATGGTAGAGGATTTCGGTAGGGTCATATTGTGAAGAGTGCTAGTAGGGAGAATATTTAGAATGTATTCTGACATTTTAGCAGCATATATCCAGAAGGAATGAGGGAGGGAGACATGAATCAATAGGGTGCGAATCATATTGTTAATGGTACGTATGATTCTTTCAGCTTTACCGTTTTGTGGTGAGGTGTGAGGGCAGGAAAAGCGAAAAACCATGTCATTATTTGTACAAAATCGGTGAAACATATAGTTATTGAATTCACGACTATTATCGCACTGAAATGATTTTATACTTTTTCCAAATTATGTGTGGATAAACTTGCGAAACTCAAGAAATTTGACAAACACTTCTGATTTAAATTTAACAGGATATAACCAAACATAATGTGAAAAATCATCAAGCAACACAAGATAGTATTTATGACCGAGAGAACTAGAGATAGGAGATGTCCATAAATCGGCATGTATAATATCAAAAGGAGCAAGTGTAACACTAGTAGATGATTTAAACGGAAGACGAATATGTTTGCCTAAAGAGCAAGAAACACAATTTTGGGCAAGTTTCCCATTACAAGAAATGAAATTATTGCCTTTAAGAAAATTAAAAACTGGGATTCCTGGATGACCAAGCCTATTATGCCAAGTTGAAGAAGAAACAGTCGTTAAAGTGACGGGAGAGCAAGATCTGGCAGCAGAGGTGGAAGTGAATGGATAGAGATCCCCCGTGCTATTGCATCTCGTAAAAGGTGTCCCGTATGAAGATCTTCACAGTAAAACCAAAAAGGTCAAAATCCACGGAGACAGATATGAGTTCTTAATCATGTGTGGGGCATATATGGTGTTTTTAAGGGAGAAAGGTGGATGAGGAGGTTGTGTGTATGAGGTACCATACCCTTTAACTTGAATGCGTTGTCCACTACCAATTGTAACATTTGAGGATGATTTAAACTAAACAGTTTAGGGATAGTACCTGCAGATTAGGTGACGTGAGATGTGGCGCCTGAGTCCATGTACCAAGTATTGTCAGGCTGTTGCATGGAGAGGTCGAATTCTGCTCCAACTCAATGGGTGTCATGCCGGATGAGGGCCGCAAAACGACTCGCATGAAGTGGACTCGCCGCGAAGGCGGGGCCCAACAAACCAGGTAAGAATATGGATTGTAGGTCAGATGCATCGAATGAACTCGGTCGCGGCTCAACTCTGCGCGCCGCGCCCGCTTGTTCTGCGATCCCTGTTGTTGTTGTTGTTGTTGTTGTTGCTGGTTCTATTGACCGCGACCCTTGCCAGGACCACGGCCTCCCCTGTCGCGGCTCCTGCCACTCTTTCCACCGCGTCCTTGCTGCAGTTGAGAGTTTTCTGGCGGTGTTGGATCTTGAGGGCGCGTTTCGACCGCTAATGCCTTCTGATTGTGCTCATCCTGCTTAGCACGTCGAGTCTCTTCGAGCAACAACTGCGAGCGAGCTTTGTTAAAACTGGGTAACGGTTCTGCCTGTTGAATCATGGTGGCCAAAGTATCATATTCGCCTTTAGGAAGGCCAGCAATCAATTGTAACACCAGTTGGTGTCGAATGTGCTCGCCGACAAAGAAGTTGATCTGTCAATAGCTTTAACTGTTTGCAGTACTCAGTCATATTGGAAAAGTTTTCAAGACGTGTATTGTTAAATTGCTCCTCTAAATACACAAAGACGGATGTGCTTCATTGTCTGAAAAATTTCTCCAAACGATTCCATAACTCGAGGCCGTGGGCGCGATTTCATGATAGTAAGAAGAAGGTCCCGAGAAATACTACCATAAATCCATCGTTGACGCGTCGGCGTCAGACGACGCCAAGTAGATCATCAACCTCCCGAGCGGAATGGTGTCATCGATGTGATCAAGCACGTTATAGAGACACGTGATTACGAAGCGATTCAACCTGGAGAATATCGATCGCTTTCTTGATCAAGAATAATGGGAATAAAGTTCTTGATGTTTGTAACAGTTAGGGCTGGACGAAAAGAGGATGACAACGTGGTGGTGGGATTTGTGGAGGTAGAAGATTGATAAAGTGTGGAAGATTCAATGATAGCCATTTAGAGAAGAGAGGAATGAAGAAGAAAAACAAAATCAAGAATTTTGTGGAGAGAGGGGAGAGCCGCGGCGCAATACCAGAGGGTGGGGGTGGGTGGTCGGCGGCGGCTTGCTCAATAGAGAGGGAAGAAAAAATTCTAGGGTTTTGTGTTTAGGCTCTTGATACCATATAAGATGATATTAATCTCCCTTGGGAGTCTTTCATTAATATTAAGGTATATATAGAGTACAATATTCATCCCTTATACAATAAGAATCTTAAGCTTATACAAAAGAGAAATTCTGGTCTTACCATAATTATATTTACACAATATATGAAAATATTCTAATTATGAGTAGAAAATATATTGTTTCTTATATTTACACATTTACAATAATTAACATATCACAGTTAACTATACAATTTTCTGCTCGGCTTCTTTAAGTTGTATATTTGGCTATTTCTATAATATTTATATTTACACTTTATTTCATAAATATTATAGAAATAGTATTTGATACTGAAGAAGTTTTTTTTTTCTTGTAATGAAGAAGAATTTATTTGAGAATGTGATGGATTTTGTCTTCTAATATTTAAATATTTTTATTTATTTATTTATGAAATCAATGAATTTACGTCATTATATTAAAGCCTTTGTTGCTTTTTCTATTTTTTTTTTCCTTTGATTGGTTTTTATGAAGCATCAAATCCATGTTGCCTGTTATAACATAATTCACATCATCAAACTTTAAGTTGATCCTAACTAATATTTGTATCTAATATCTTGTGTTCAAATGGGTTATTAAAAATTGTTGCAGGGATTAATTTGAGGTTAAAGGAGAGGGGGGAGGAATCGTTCAGCTAATTAATTATGAGCATTTTAATAATTCAACTTTTGACGTTGGAGATTCTTACTTTTAGAATGGCATATATATAGAGAGAGATATAGATAGATAGATAGATAAATCTCTCTTTTGGTTTGAGCTTGAGTTCTTACAATTTTAGGAAGCAAAATTAAAATTCCTTAATATGCTAGCTAATTCAACATAAACGAAGTCCTCAATTAATTACCCAAAGTATATTTTATTAACTTTAATCAAAGTGAATGAACTATTAACTAAAGTTTTTCCAAGAACAACTATTGTGAAGACAATGTTATTACCTCTATTCAATTATACAAATTAAGAGTTCACTCAAAGTATATGTATGTCCTAGAGACAATCAGTATTATGACAAAATATACTTTATACATATTCGTATTTATATTAATGATGATTAATATTATGGCATTTGCATTTGTTGAATTGTTAGTTGATTGTTTATAATATTTTATAAATGTATCCCTAGAGTTTACGTGATTATTAATTGTGTGAGAAATTAATATTATAATGTAACTCTTAAACAGCCTCTACTAATGATCATCGAAATTGTGATATCGATGATATGTGATACGTCGACATGTGGTCTGCATCATATCCTTAGGGGATGTAGTATGTCTCACTTGCTGCGAGTTATGGCAACTCGTGATGGACACATGGATACTTGTTGAAGTATTGGTATGCCCTGCTGATGCACTTTTGTTATATATGTCTAAAGTATCATCGGCGTGTGGGAGATAGAAGTCCTTAAGACTTGAGGTCGATACCACCTTGTTTACGGAGTAATGTACTTTGATCCTGTCCTAAGCTCAAATGTCTTATAGGTTGAGACGCGGCTTATTTTGGGTACATTACGAAGTGAATTAAAGGTGATAGTTGAGCCAAGATTAGGATTCATTCCTCGAATGTAAATTCGAGAGAACACTCAGATTATGATATGGTATTATGTTGACTAAGTCGTTGGCCAACGCAATAGACATGTCTTTGATATGGTCATGTTGTCGACTAATATAGATGAGGTATAATGATCGAGTCATTTGGATAGACACTTGACAAATCCTAAGCTTGATTGAGCGTATCGTGAATGAAAGAATTTTATCTTCCCACACAGAGGTTCAGTTCACAGGTTACGTGTAACTATACTTTACATATTGAGTTCGTCTTCCGGCGCAGTCTAGGAATTTCGTGTAGACCCTAATGTTATTAGTGTCGATATGTAAAGGCCTGAAGGATAACACTAAGTCAAGTGTTCCGTCGATTCAAGGATGTAACTAGAAAGAAATTATATGTTCGGTTGATGATCGAGACATTAGAAGAAAATGGAAAATAAGGCAGGAAATGGAAAATAAGGCAGAAAATGGAACAGGGCCGCGGCGCCAGAGCGCGTCAGCGCCGCGGCGCTAAGTGTCCAGTGGATCCGAGAATGACCCATCTGCTGAAATTTCTGGGCCTGGCCCATTTGGGTGAACCCTAGCTCATTTTCAGCTATAAATAAGAGGGTTCACCCTCACATTTCTTCACCCCAAAACCAAGAGAGTATTCTCTTCTAAAGTTCTGCTGGAATTCCTAGCATTCCAAAAGTGAGAAATTACATCAAAGTTTTCAGAACTTGCAAATCGATGAACATTTGCGTGCACACCCTCGGCGTACACAAAAACTTGAAGATTCCGAGATTGCTATAAAATGTAAGTCTTCGTTCGAAGTGTTACATTTTACTTTGTTCTTTACATTATATAATCATACTACAGTTTAATCGCTATGTCAGATTTTAAACATAAATTTTCAAATTCCGCTGCGGGTACGAACCACCAAATTAAATAATAATTGGAGTAAATGGTTATGTCACGTTAACTTCTTGTTTGTAATGGATCTTTGGCTGATGACTCTATAGGAAAACTTTAATCCGCCAACAATAATTGAAAGGAAAAATATTTAATGGGAGGTGTCCCCATACATTAATTTTTAATAACATCTTGCTTCTGAGTGGGGAATTTGTCCATGTCAGATAGACTGATATTCCTATGTCGTTGTCAAAGGAAAGAACTTCTGCATTTCTACAAACTGCAGAGAACTCCTAGGTTGTTAAACCAATTTTAGTTTCATTTAAGACTTTATTATTAATTTAGTATCTATATATTTTGTGTTGTTATAAAAACAGGTTGCAGATTTTTGAGTGAATTTGGAATTTGTATTCTTGGAGATTGCATATTCCATCATGACTGGTAGCAGTATGGAAAATGATGAAGCAAAGCCACTGGGAAGATGGTCTGTTTTAGCATATGGTGTAGGTCATGTGCTTAATGACATAACATCAACCTATTGGTACACTTACCTCTTGCTCTATTTGACCAGTATTGGAATGCCTCCAAAGTAAGCACACATCCTTTTGCAAATCTTGGCTTAATTTCTCCAAAGTTTATCCAATTCATTAGAAGTATATTTCTTTCTATGGAGTAACTTTTTTTGTATGAACATCTTGCTGTAGCTAGTTTAGTCAATTCTTTCTTTGTTTTGTTATTCCATTTATTTTGTTTAACCATCCGTTGTCCGGAACACACTAGTCCTGATTAATTGGGATTAGTGCCGAACACTCTGTTGCTCCCTACCAAGAAAATTTCATTTTCAAAGCTTGAACCCAAGACCTCTAGTCAAAGTTAAAGTTTCATTCTCAAAGCTTGAACCCAACGTTTACTGTCCCATCACACCCCTTAGTGGTCTCTGTTTTGCCATTCCAAGATTTCATAAAAAAATCCAAAATAGAAAAGCGAACACTAAAAGGACTTCTAAATCAGTATACGATGTTTTTTGGCATAATTCTACACTACTTCTTGTGACAAGGATATCATGAATTTGATACTCTATTCTGTGATTCTTGTGTATACCGAAAACTTTGTTTCCGATAGGTTTGGAAAAGGAAGTCTAATGTTTAGAGCATCATTTCATTAAGCTACCTGATTTCAGGGCTTACAAAGTCTTGGATCTGGTTATTCTATTAGTGGCTTTAGCACATTAATTTGAACTTTATTATGAGATTTGTTGATTTAACTCTACTTTTGGTTCTGTTTCACAGACAAGTTGCAGCACTTGCAATTACAGGGCAATTCACAGATGCAACCATGACCATAATTGCTGGAGAACTGGTATCTTCATATCTATGACTAATCATTCCGCAATAAGAAGCTTCATTGTGATCCTTCTTTTTTGTTTCATTAGAAAAGCATGTAATGTAATATCATGAGAAGTTGTTATATATGTTTCACTTCGAGCATTTGATATGCATGAGAAAATCGTCGAACATGAATTACTTTTGTTTGCTTTTTTTTCCCTCAACAGATAGACAGATTTGGACATTTCAAAATATGGCATGCTGTGGGAACTGTCCTTGTCTCTGTTGCATTTTCTTCGTTTTATTGGGGTGTTTGCGTTCCTTGCAAAATTATTGGGATCGATATGCCTCTTGTGCAAATGATTGGATATTATATGTTTGATATACTCTTCAGTGGTGGATGGTCATGTACGCAAGTATCACATATGTAATCATCTCAACTCATCTATTCTCATGTGCAAGTGCTTTTCATATCTTCTCTCTGAACTAGTAGATTTTTGTATGCTTATTTTCTTTAATACAACATTTTCTGGGCCTTCCTTCTTGTAGGGCAATGGTGAATGGAATTACCCTGGATCAAACAAGCAGAGTGGCATGTGTCAGCTGTCGCAATGCTTTTACAATGGTTAATACTCTGTTATATTATTCCATGCATAACTTGTCTTACCTGCAAATTCGCTGTACTACTAAACAAACTAACCTTTTTCCTCTTGTCTGCTAAGGTTGCAAGCCTAATCGTATATGGAATTGGCTTTTTCATATTCAATTCATCAGTGAAACGAGTCGAAATCAAGGAGCAGGTACATGAATATGTTGAGTGCTCTTCTATATGCATGACACGGGGCACGTGTTTTGTGTTAATGTACTTAACCATTTATGTTTGCAGTACCACTTGTTGGCAACTATCACAGTTTTGATCGGATGCTGCTTTGTAATTATATTTCATCTTGGAACTAAAGAGCCTAGGTATATATGTTACCTACTCAGTTCCCTTTTGGATTTGAAAGGCTTAAATGTTCTTTATTTATGAGGAAACAAACTACAAGTTTAGATGTACATTTGGATCTGGTTTCTGAGACTGCTGCATTAACATCTCTTGTGCAGGGTGAAACAAGTATCTCACAAGACAGTTCCCCGTGGTTCTTCTTGGAAGCGATGGTTTAAAAATGGCCTGTATTATAGAGTAGCTAGCATTTACGTGTTAACTAGAGTTGTGACGAATATATCACAGGTAACTATAATTTCTGCTCAGCTTCTTTAAGTATATGTTGTCGATCATTCACATAAGCAGTAGTACATTGAACCGATTGTCTGGTCTAAGTTTCTGTTTTGTCTTTGTTATCTCAGGTGTTTCTTGCTCTCTATGTAGTTAGTGATTTACACATGAGCCAATCTTCCAAGGCTTTGGTATGATTTGCTATTGAGTTAAATGAAATGGACCAACTCTTATATCTTCCGATTAAATAATGCTAATCGGGCTTAGTTGTTATGTAAATAGGTTCCTGCCATCATCTATTTGTGCAGCTTCATTGCATCCGGCTCCAGGTTCTCTTTCTCTACAGGATTGTTCATTTCCCTGCTTTCTCTTTACATATTCTGAACTACTTCGGTTAAATGTAGGAGCTCGAATGGAGCAGTTACAGGTTGAAGGCCATCTTTTCAGTGGGAGGTCTTCTTTGGCTATTTTGTGGTGCAGTAGTAGTCTCCCTACCGATGAACATGAACGCTTTTATGTATATCTTGTCCATTGTTATTGGAATCGCCAATGCCTTCATGATGGTAAGCTGCAGTACGATTACTGTCTCACATAAATTCCAGCTTGCTAAAACATCAAATTAAGGCATCCAAGAAGGGTCAGGCTCCTAAATTTAGCAATTCAGAGCTGAAAACTGTTCCATTTCGACGATCAAATTACGTGTGCTCCTATTTACTTTGTGATTAACAGGTAACTTCAGTAGGCATGGAAAGTGAGCTAGTTGATAAAGAAGTTGAGGGATCTGCATTTGTGTATGGATCATTAGGCTTTGCGGAGAAAGTGTTGTGTGGGATAATGCTGTACATTCTAGAATCATACGAGAGTAAGTCATCTCTTTCGTTCTCTTTAAATGCCTGCATGAACATATATATTGTCGAGAATATAACTGAGTAAATAAAAGTATGCTCTCTCGAACAGCTTAAGCTTTTAGATAAGACGATAATAGACTTCAACACATATACTTGATTCGTTTTTACTATCGTGAAATGAAAGTGTTCACACTTATGCAGGTGTAACACCAGCATCGTGCAATCCAGCATATCCTTGTTTCACAGTTACGCGATTTTCATTGGGATTTATTCCGGGAGTTGCTGCGTTAGCTGGAGTTGTTGTTACATGCTTTACAAAATTCAGAACTTCACATCTAGAGCCCTTGGCAGAACCCTTGTTGGCATAGGTTTTGGAAGGATTGAAATTGATGTACTTTTAAAGTTGCGTATTTGAGATTGAGGTGTGATTGATTAATTGAAGTTGCACGTACACATGTTCAATCTAGTGATAAACTAGAAGCTCTATTGTTCTGTATATCAGTTTATGCAAATCGTCCATGTGGTCAATTGTATACTATGAGTGTTCGCGATGAAATTTGTTAGCAGAATATAATAACTCCAATCATAAAATAAATGTGAGAAATATTATTTTATTGATTATTTTGTGAATACAACTCTGTATGTATTCTTGATTCTAATCTCCGTGTTGTTCGCCTTGATTCGAGGACCAATATAGCATCTTTTTCGAATAAAAGATGAACTTTTGTTGATGTATTTAATCTTGGAAGAACTTTGAGCAACACTTTGGATTGTTCTGGAGGGAAGACGTCTCTCGAGTTCTTCATCTTGTTGAAAACATCCGCCTCTAGTCAAGATGTTATGCAACTTTCAAGATGTCTTCAAAAGGGATGTGTGACTCCTTTATATAGGTATCAGCTAGAGCTTGAGGGTATTTTGGTCTTCAAGTAATTCTAATGGACCTTGGACTAGAAAGATGTGGATTTGACTCATCTTGTAGAGAATCTATTTAAAGGACTAAGCCTAATGTAATGTAAATTTCATTCAAATCATGTAATTTTGATTTTTAAAAAATAATACGACTTAATTAACTAAAATTTAACTTGATCAACAAGTCAAATAATTTAGAATTTAATCCAAATTTTGTATGAATTAATTCAATTAAAATTCGATGTCTACAATCAGCTCAAGTTTGAGCAATGTTGTAATTTTACACAGTTTGACATCTTTGGATAAAAATTCTTGCGCGCTTGAGGCAAACAGAATGAGCCATATAACTTTTAAAGATTAAATCAAGTTTATTACTTATGCAGTGCACCATGTGTATTTATTTATGCATGATTCGAGGAAAGAACACATGCACGCGCTCAAACACAATGTGTGTTACATTCAGGGCACTCTTGATTATGGTTTACACTTATATACATCCTCTGTATCTACGCTCATGTCTTATACATATGTTGATTGAGGTGGATGTCCAGATACCAGACACTCGACATCTAATTATTGTATGTTTCTTTGTGATAACTTGATCTCTTAGTCGGTTAAATGTCAGTCTACTTTATCGCGATCCAGTGCGGAGGCCGAGTATCAAGGGTAGCCAATGTAATGTCTGAGTCTTGTTGGTTGTGTAACCTCCTATTAGAGCTTCACTTTCCTATTCAGAAAGCTATCTTGGTCTAATGTGATAATGTTAGTGTGATATATCTCTGAGAATCATGTCCAACATCACCGCACTAAACATATCGAGATGGATATTCACTTTGTTCATAAAAATATAGCTTGTGGACAAGTATGTGTCTTGTATGTCTCTTCACGGTACCAAATTGCTGACATCTTTACTAAGAGTCTTCCCTTAATTCTGTTTGAATATTTTAGGAACGGTCTCAGCGTATGACAATCGCTCGCTATGACTGTGGAGATGTAATAGAATATATGTAGTATGTTCCTGATATACTACGTATATTTTCTGATATTATTAGAGATCTTCTTGTACATGTGTAATTATGATAGTAGTCTTGTATTAAATAAATGTATATTTGATTTCTATAATTATAAGCTAAATTTACTATTGGATATCATGTATATAGAAACTTTACATTAATGAAAATCGGTAAGGAATTATTCTCTTTCAATTCTGCCTGTATTCTGGATGGAAAACTAATGGCACTGAATACTTGGACTGTAGAGCATGGGCAGATTGAGCATTACAGTATGGGACTAAACACAATGGTTTGGATCATTGCTACGGAACCAGTGCAAAAACGGGCCTCTAGTTTGTAATTACAATGGTTAGGCTGGATCTCAAAATTATTAGTATTTAATGTTTAGCCACTTTTCAATGTGGAAATATATATGGACAAAAATATCCTTATCTAAAACTGTAAACGTGTATTTAGTAGTACAAATTGTATCCCTATCCATAATTAGAATATTTTCATATATTGTGTAAATATAATTATGGTAAGACTAGGATTCCTCTTGTAATCAGGTTTAGAATTTCTATTGTAAAAGGATGAATATTGTACACTATATATACTTGTTATTAATGAGAAGACTCCCTAAGAGAGATTAATATCATCTTACATGGTATTAAGAGCCTAACACAAAATCCTAGAATTTTTTTGTGAAGTAGCCGCCGTCCAGCCCCTTTCTCGGGCAGTTATGTCGCGGCTCCTCTCTCTTCTCCTCCCAAAATTCTTGGTTTTTCTTCTTCTTTCCTTTCTTCTCTAAATGGATACTCAGGACGCTTCTACCTCCACAAAACACACCACCACGTTGTCATCCCCCTTTCATCCCTCCCTAACTGTTACCAACATCAAGAATTATATTCTCATTCTTCTTGACCAAGAAAACGGTCAGAATTCTCCTTGAGTTGAACTGTTTCGTAATCACGCATGTCTCTATAACGTGCTTGATCACATAGATGACACTATTCCGCGCCCTCCGGAGGTTGATGAGTCTACTTGGCATCGTCTAGACGCCGGCATCAAACAGTGGATTTATGGTAGTATTTCTCAGGATTTTCTTCTTACTATCATGAAATCTGGCGCCACAGCCCTTGATTTATGGAACCGCTTGGAGGAAATCTTTCAAGATAACAAGCACGCTCGTGCGGTGTATTTGGAGGACAATTTAACAATACACGCCTTGAAAATTTCTCCAACATGACTGAATAATGCAGACAGTTGAAACTACTGGCGGATCAACTCTCCAACGTCGACACGCCTGTCTCAGACAATAAAATGTGTTGCAATTGATTGCAGGCCTTCCCAAAGGCGACTATGATACGTTAGCCACCATGATTCAACAGGCAGATCCTCTACCCAGTTTTAACAAAGCTCGCTCGCAGCTGTTGCTCGAAGAGACTCAACATGCTAAGCAGGATGCGCATAGTCAGAAGGCGTTAGATGTCGAAACGCGCCCTCAAGATCCAACGCCGCCAAAAAACTCGCAACCACAGTAGGGACGCGGTGGCAAAGGCAACGGCAGATGAGGCTGTGGTCGTGGTAAAGGTCGCGGACAGCAGACTCAGCAGCAACAACAACAGGGCCCGCAAAATTATTTCAGTGTCGCGTCGCCCCAACAGAACCAGTATAGCACCGCAGCGCCGATGTAGTTCCCGTACCAGCAACCCTTCAACTAGTACTCCCACCACGGGTTGTTGGGCCCTACCCCACTTCTGCAAGTCCAGACTGCAAAGAAGCTAACTTCACGCACGGCCGCCCAAAGAACCTTCGCCCAAAGATGACACCCATCGAAAGTTAGGTCAGGCCTTCAGTAGTCTCAATATGCAACAGCCAGACAACAACTGGTACATGGACTCCGGAGTCACTTCTCACCTCACCCGGTCTTCAGGTAATATTCTCAACTTGTTTGGTTTAAAGCATCCTCAATTTGTGACAGTTAGTAGTGGCCACCGCATTCCAGTAAAGGGTTATGGTACATCCCAGTATCCTACACACCACCTCCTAATCCATTCCCCCTTAAAAATACCCTATATGCCCCACATATGATTAAGAATCTAATCTTTATCCGCAAATTCACTCGTAATAATTCTGTCTCTGTTGATTTTGACCCTTTTGGTTTAACTGTGAAGGATCTTCATACGGGGACACCTCTTACGAGATGCAATAGCACGGGGGATCTATATCCATTCACTCTCACCTCCGCTGCTAGATCTAGCTCTCTTGTCTCTCTAGCGGTCATTTCTTCTTCAACATGGCATAATAGGTTTGGTCATCCAGGAACCCCAGTTTTTAATTTTCTTAGAGGCAATAATTGCATTACTTGTAATGGGAAGCTTGCCCAAAACTGTGTGTCTTGTTCTTTAGGCAAACATACTCGTCTTCCGTTTAAATCATCTACTAGTGTTACTTTTGCACCTTTTGATATTATACATGTCGGTTTATGGACATCATTTGTTGCTAGTTCTCTCGGTCATATATACTATTTTATCTTACTAGATGATTTTTCTCACTTTGTTTGGTTGTATCCTCTCAAATTTAAATCGGAAGTCTTTGCCAAATTTCTTGAGTTTCGAACATTCATTCAAACACAGTTTGAAAAAAAGTATAAAATATTTTCAGTGCATTAATGATCGTGAATTCAACAACTCTATGTTTCACCGTTTTTGTACTAATAATAGTATGGTCTTTCGCTTCTCCTGCCCTCACACCTCCCTCAAAACGGTAAAGCTGAAAGAATCATCCGCACCATTAACAATATGATTCGCACTCTATTGATTCATGTCTCCCTACCTCCGTCATTCTGGGTCTATGCTGTTAAAATGATATAATATGTTCTCAATATTCTCCCAACTAGCACTCTTCACAATATGACCCCTACCGAAATCCTCTATCATAGAGTCTCATCTTATGATCATCTCCGGATATTCGGTTGTCTCTGCTATCTTAACCTTGCCTCTACTGCCCCTCACAAACTAGCTCCTCGGTCCACTCCATGTGTCAACCTAGGCTTCCCGCCAAATCATAGGGCTATTTATGCTATGACTTGTCCACTCATCAAATACACATATCTCGTCACGTCACATTCGACGAGACCACATTTCCGTTTTTTAATCTTAAAAAGTTCCAAAAATCGGATTACTCTTTTCTTGACGAGTCTGTCATCTCTCTCTTCATTCTCAGTTAACTAGATCATAGCACTACCATAGAATCACCTTCTCTGCCCAGTGGTTCTTCTTCAGCGTCAGCGTCGCGGCGCCAAAACTCCTGCGAACAAAATTCCAATTACTGGCCGACGCCACACCAGCCGATGAGGCACCGCGCGCCAAAACTTCGTAGAGGTCCGCTGCCTTTCCAACACGTGGCGCCTCCGACGGCGTCACCACCTCCTTCTCCATATCCAACCAATCCATCGGTCTTTGAGCCTCCCACTGTCCCCACTCACCAAATGAAAACTCGTGCAAAGCATGTAATCTTCAAACCCAAAGTCCAATTTAACTTGTCTGTCCAAACCATTTCTCCAATTTCCAAGAACCCTATATTGGCCAAACAAGACCCTAATGGGAATGCGGCTATGTTTGAGGAATTCAATGCTTTAACTAAATAACACGCATGAGATCTAGAACCTAGACCTGAGGGGGTGAATGTGATTCGTTGTTTGTGGCTATTTCGTCACAAATTTAGAGACAATGGAGATCTTGAGATATATAAGGCACGACTTGTGGCTAATGGCACAAATCAGCAGGAGGGCATTGATTGTGGTGAGACCTTCAGCCCGGTTGTCAAACCGGCTACCATTCACACAGTTTTGAGCATTGTCATGGGGAAACACTGGTCGATCCATCAGCTTGATGTGAAGAATGCATTTTTACATGGGGATCTGAGAGAAACAGTCTACATGTATCAACCATCTGGGTTCACCCATCCAGCAGTCCCTCACTATTTGTGACGTCTCCTTAAGTCACTATATGGCCTGAAATAGGCCCCCCGTGTGTGGTATGATCGCTTTGCCAGATATATCTTGCAGATTGGGTTTGTATGCAGCAAGAGTGATACATCACTCTTCATTTTTCATCGAGGTAGTAGCACTGCTTAATTATTACTTTACGTGGATGATATTGTTCTTACTGCCTCCTCCGACGGGTTGAAAAATGAGATTATTGTCTTGCTGAAGTCCGAATTTGCTATGACTGATTTGGGGAAGCTGAGTTATCTTTTAGGGATATCAGTGACCAGTCCGCCGATGCTCTTGTCGTGTAAGTACGCAGAGGAGATTGTGTCTACGGGCTAAGATGACGCTGCAAAGTTTCACCTACTCAGTTGATTCAAATCTAAGCTCATCGGATGATGCTCCATGGATGATCCTACTCAGATCTACTACGTATAGGAGACTTCATGCACCTCGAGATCTCACATTTACAAGGTCAGACATTGCTTATGTTGTTCAGCAGGTATGTCTATTCATGCATGCCCTCATGAAGTCTCATTTCACTGCTCTTAAGCGTATCATCTGATACATTAAGGGCACACTTGATTATGGTTTGCACTTATACCCTCTGCACCAAACAGGTTGCTCTCTTATACGAATGCAGATTGGGCAGGGTGTCCGGACACGCGACGCTCCACCTCCGGTTTTTGTGTATTTTAGGGGATAATCTGATTTCTTGGTCTGCCAAGCGACAGGCTATCCTATCTCGTTCCAGTGCCAAGACTGAGTACAGAGGCATTGCAAATGTGGTAGCTGATATTTGTTGGCTCAGAAATTTACTGTTAGAACTTCAGTGTCCTTTGCGTCAGACATCTATTGTGTACTATGATAACATCTATGTCATCTATCTTTCTCATAATCTGGTTCAACATCAGCGAACCAAACACATTGAGATAGACCTACACTTCGTTCGTGAGAAAGTTGCACTAGGCCATGTCAGAGTGTTACATGTTCCATCATCCTATCAGTATGCAGATATAATATTTACCAAATGACTTCCCAAACGATTATTTCTTGACTTCAGATCCAGTCTCAGCGTCCGGCTTCCTCCCGCTTCGACTGAGGGGGTGTGTAAACGTGTATTTAGTAGTACAAATTGTATCTCTACCCATAATTAGAATATTTTTATATATTGTGTAAATATAATTATGGTAAGACTATGATTCCTCTTGTGATTAAATTTAGGATTCTTATTATAAAATGAATGAATATTGTACACTATATATATTTTGATATTAATGAGAAGACTCTCTAAAAAAGATTAATATCATTTATATAATTTATTACTATTTCACTCATAATACCTATTTTAAAACATCATCATTATTTTATTGCTACTTATTCTAAACGGCATAAAAGATCTTGGAGATTGAACTTTATAAGTTCAAACTCATAAATTCTTACTGGAGTTCAAACTCCATGAATTGGTCTTGGCGTTTGAACATTAAATTCAAAATTCATGAATCGTTCCTGAAATTTTAAATTTTGGAATTCCAACATATTCTACTTGAGTTCTACTTGTCAAAGTTTCTACTATTCCCTATATTAGTTAAGAATATTTATGTCCAGGTTATTGCTTTCTAAGACCTTATGGCACCAAGAGATTGAATTGAGTTCTTATTTTGTGATAGAATATTTATAGAATATTCTTTGTACATCTCTTATATTAGGTAAAATTGTAGTCTAATTATAATTAAGAAGTGTAATTCAATTGTAATTAGGAAGATTAGTCACCTAATTTGTAAAGAAGAAAATAATTATGTAACACTATATATATTGTACATAATAATCAATGTAAGACAAAGAATATATTTTTTCATGATATCAGCAGTCAAACTCTAAAATTCTCTAAAGATATCGACCCCCATCTCGGCTGCCCAACCCTAGGCAGCCGCCCTCCCTCCTCTTCTGCCTCTCGGCCGCTACCTCTCTCTCATCTTCCCCAAATTTTTTCAATTGCCGAACAACCTAAATTTCATCCTACTATTGCAGTTAACAACATCAAGAACTTCATTTCCATAAATCTTAAGATGGAAAAGGGACAGTATTCCTCTTGGGAGAGATTGTTTAAGATTCATTATCGTGTGTACAAATTTATCGATCATATCATCCCTCCTAAATCAAAGCCTCTAGAACACCCTGATGATTATGTTGATGAATTTTGGTCTCGCTTAGATGCGATTGTCCTACAATGGATCTACGACACGATCTCGAACGATCTATTACATACAATCATTGAATCTGACGCCACTGCCCGACAAACGTGGAGCGGTTGGAAATTATTTTTCAAGATAACAAGACACAACGTGCCTTGTACCAGAAAAATCAATTTAATGACATTCAACGGACGATTTTCTGAATGCATCGGCTTATTATCAGAAACTTAAGATTGATTGTAGATCAACTCTCCAATGTCGGTGCAACAGTCACTAATCAACGATTGGTGATGCAACTCATTGTGGATTTGAATGAAATTTATGACGGCCTCGCTACCATCCTCCAACAAAGCATGTCATTGCCTTCATTCTACAAGGCCCGTTCGAGATTTATACTTGAAGAAACCCAAAAAACCAAGCGGGTCGCGGCTCATGCAAGCACCGCCGACGCCGCTCTCGTTACTACCGGTGGCCCCTCAGCCGACAGTAGGGCCTTATTTTTAGGTTCATAAAACCGATGACCCGACACACGATCTGTCATCCCGGAATTACCATAAAGGACGAAACTCCAGCAAAGCCCCCGGCAGTAGCAACTGGACCAGCAGTCGTGGCAGAAGAGGCCAGCCACTACCGGCCGACAGCAACCCGTAGCATTAGCGGCAGTAGCAGCAACTTACCCGTCATGGGCTACCTACCCGTCATGGGCTCAACTGGTTTGGACTGCTCCATCTTTCCCATACACGACATCCTCTTGGACACCACCTCCGGCCCGACAGTACCAGCCCGACATCCTCATCACACGTCTTCAGTAGGTATATAGTGCACATGTCTCTCCTCCTCCCACCTACGCCCCGACGGATATTGAGACGACTATGAACACAGTGTCCTTCAACATTACAGACAACAGTTGGTACATGGATATTGGCTCCACATGATGGCATCCCAAGGTACTCTCTCGTCTTATTTCAATACGAGTAATTTAAATCGTAATATTATTGTTGGCAGTGGGCAAGACATTCCTATTCGAGGTTGTGGACAATCATCTCTCTCCCCACCACACCCCCATTAAATAATGTCTTCAATGTCCCGAAACTTATCAAAAATCTAATCTATGTGTGTCGTTTAACCGACAATAATGTTTCCCTTGAATTTTATCCTTTTGGTTTTTCTGTAAAGGACATTATGACAGGGATGCGAATAATGAGATGTGATAGCACCGGGGACCTCTATTCTATTACCACCATTATCGGTGATCCAGTCTCCTCTCTGTAACCCTTTACAATTATTTCCTCCTCTTAATGACATAATAGATTAGGATATATGGGAGACTATGTTTTACGCTCCATTCGCAATAATAAATTTATAAATTTCAAATATGTATCTTATCCTTCTGTTTGTGGATCTTGTGTTTTTGGGAAATATGTCAAGTTTCCATTTTATTTTTCATCCACCCGTACTTTAATATCTTTTAATATAATACACATTGATTTATGGACTTCTCCTATTTTAAGCATAGCCGGACTTCAATACTATATGTTGTTTTTAGATGATCATTTAAACTTTGTGTGGACTTTTCCCATTGATAATAAATTCCAAGTCTATTCTATTTTTTCTTCATTCGCTTTCATTTTGGTCTATTTCGTGTTTCTGTAAACATGCTGTTAGCAAGAGTCTTAAAAGCTTGATAGATAGACTTTAAGCACTTCGTACGTTTCAATGTACATTGCCTAGTTCAACTGGATACAGAGTTCTAAAGGAAGACCGTAGAAATTTATGATCTTAATTAATATGCCAGAATATTTGTTTGATCATAAAATTTTGAAATTTATAGGTCTTAGACATTTCTATTTGTGTGGCTATTAAAATCTTATTATTTTATTGTATTAAAAATTACTAACTATTTTTTATTTTTAAAAAAATCATTCAATGTTGCCTAACTATAATAAAAACTACTCTTAAACTAGTTTTGTAATAAAAAACACCTAAACTTTGCCTAAATATATAGAAGAAGGTTAGGAGTTAAAACATAATCATTATAAAGTCATTTGTTAATTTGATGAGTTGATTGCCATTAATTCCAGGAATTAGTTGGGGGCAATAAGGATGATGGTCCAGTTTTAAAGTTGTCAAAATTACAAAAAAAAAAAAATGAATCATTAAATAGCAGCCATTCAATTGTCATTTTCTTGTACAAATGTGTGTTTAGGAATCTTTATTTTCTTGAAAGCTGTCTCAATGATGGTATCTTTGGCTTATAAAAAAAAAGAGTTTTCCTACCATTAGTATTGGTCTCATGGATTACACTATGGATTAAATTAACCAAACAACAAAACATATAAAATCAGTATGCTGAAACAGTGTCGAATGTCAGCAGAAATGTCGTCTGATACAAGTGGCGACACTAAGATAAAACTTAAGAAAACCTTTCAAAGAGTTTAAAATGCAGCGGAATAAAATAATGAACACAAAAGTTTAATTTTCATAGGTTATATATTAATATAACTCATGATGGTCAATGGCCAAAGGTATTATATATATATAATTGAAATAATCCTTCTTTACAATATTACAAGAAGATACAAAAGGAATAAAAAGGTTAAGTCGCAAATAACTTATGCCTGAAAAATCTATCTAAAATAGAAGTGATCAACACCTCATTACAATTGCTTTTAATGAAATAACAAATCTAGAATCCAGGCAGCACTTGTAATGTCGTACAGAATGTCGTCACAAATACATGCAACACTTGTTGATCCAGTTTTCGATCTTAAAATCTGGAGAGCTCTCTCGATCTTTTCTCTTGTGATTTTCTGGATATCGAATCCTTGAAGTGACCTCTCTATTTATAGTGGAGAGTTACCTTGAAAGACTCCTTGATTAGTTTTGTAGGTTGAGCTAAATATGGAGCATGTGGGAAGTAGCTTAAGGCTGAAAAATCTCCAACTGTGTGGACTGTTTCTTCCACGTCTTGCTCCTCAAGTTATGCAACCTCTTGGACTTGGTCTTCATCGATCCTAAATATGCTTTGAAGACTCCTTGCTAAGTCAATTTGTCATGTGACCCAAATATCACAATTTCCTGAAACAAATTGTCCAAGAAGATAGGCAAAATTGTTATCAGAATGTCAGCCCAAATGTCAAGACATTTGTTCTGACATTTCTGGAAAACGATATATTAAGAAAAATGTCATAACACAAATCCTAACATTAACACTCTCCCCCTTTTTGCATTTCTTCACAAAACTTAAACAACTAAGTATAAGTGATCTAACAATGACAAATTTCCACAAATGCTCCCCTTCAATGTGGAATTGGCATACAAGTAATATATACAGTATCCACAGATATGCTATCTTATATAATAAACAAGAATCATCATCCAAGCAAAATAAAAAGATTAGTGTCATTTACAGTCCAATTCAAAATATGAAAAACATTATCCCATCATCAAAACATTATCACATTATCCCATCACTACTGGACACTTTTCCAAAGAACCACATTTCAAAGATCACAAAGAAGAGCTTCTCAAAGATCAACACATCGTCGAATAGCTCTCAGAAGTTCGATAGAAGTAGTAAATTCCAGCCTCTTTCTACTTCTTCCAACTTCACTGCCTTGCTCCCCCTGCACCAACTCGAGGTCTTCGAAGAGAACTATTTTTCGCCAGAATGCTCGCCGCTCGTTCTTCTGTCATTCTGCCTTCACTTCATCTCCCCGCCACTCATTCTTTCCTTTGTTCAGCTCCATCATCATCTCCCCCTTTTTGGGAAGAAAGCAAAGATAGAAAATGATCCCTAGCTTGGATCAGAGCTAGTCTCGCATTGTCAATTTCAAACAGCTGTTCATTGATTTTAGCAATTTGTCTCACAATCCAATCAGCTGTCATAGAAGGTTGTCCTGATTCAGTGTTGACAAAAATGTTGGGAACATTTTTGTTAACATTTTCTTTACTACTGTCTTCCAGCTTCCAGGGAAGATCAATTACCCTGTTGAGGCTCCTCGGGACTGTTTTATTGACAACATACACCTCAGGTTCTTTTCTTGGTGGTTTGAACCCTTGAGATGTAAGGAGTTTAAATATCAAGGAGGGAAATGGTAGGGTCAAGCTTGAGTCTTTTTTTGCTAAGTTCATCACCTGTTGGAAGATTGTTTTTCCTAAATCAACTCGTAGCCCCTTTCCTATCTTATACAACAGGATTTCTTGATCTATTGTAACAATCGACTCGTTCATCGAGGAGAGTCAATTGTATATAAGTATCTTGTGTACAATTGCAAACAATGATGTAAGCTTCGATGCTGGAACTCTAGAAACTCATTTAGTCAACATACCACCAGTTAGATAGTCAATCATTTCATCCCTGTTGTTTATAACATCTTTCTCTTCTTTATCCTCACATCCTTCACTCAGACTCATACATTGGTTTATTATGGTAGGTGTGAAGTCAGAACCTTGTTATACGTATAACCGCCAAATTTCTTTGACTTGATTTCCCCCATTTTAGTTTCTAGGTTTGCATAAAACAACCTCACAATCTCTTCAACATATGGACATTTGTTATTAATAAAGCCTAGTAGATTCTTTCGATGAAGAAGTCCATCATGCCATATTCAGTACAAGATGTAATGTCCACAACTTTTTCAGTTCTTATAATCCTATTCTTGTACCAAGACCAATGTGTAGATTTTTCTTAGGTCAGAAACTTGTCTGAGAAAGGACTTACCTCATTCTCTGATTCTGTTGCACTTTTGCTCGATGAGGTTGGAGAACTTGACTCTTTAGTCACAGGATGTGATGTCACAGATGTTGTGATATTTTTGACAACATTTGGTGTGTCTTCTGAGGTTTCTGCAGTCACTGGTTTTTCCACTACTTTTCTGGGGCAAAATCTCTTCAGTGGTGTATCATCTGGGATTTCCTTCTCTTCACTTGAATCCACAATATTAGGAACAAAGAGATTTGAGTATGACGGTGATGTTGGCGCTTCTGTAGGTAGTTCGACTGATGGAGTCCTCTCAGCATCATCATCAGTGGACAGATTGAGGTCTGACTCACTTCAATCATTGCTTGATACAGTAGAGGCAGTGATATCGATCTTTGGTCATTTTGTAGCTGATTCAGCACTGTCGAAATATCTTTCAAAAGTTCGAGTGGACCTCTGAGTGGGAAACTTGGATGTGCCTTCTCTTTTCGGTAACACAGTGACATCTGGAGTGTTTTTCAGATCAATCGGGTTGTTGGTGTCTCCTGGGTAGGCAGTGTCAAGTGGTTCTTGAAACTCACTCAACACAATAACTGTGCATTGTGGGGGACTTGTGCTCATTGGGGTTGGTTCTGGAATGTTGGGAGACATTTTTGGTGACATTAGAGATATATCCATTGGAGAGAAATGTGATGAAGATAAATGAGGATTGAGATTAGGGTTTTTGAGAATTTGGGAAAGTGGAATGTATTGGGTGTTTTGAGACTTATCAAATGACTCAATCAGTTTCTTTAACAACCGAGATGCTGATTTCCCCCAAAAAAAATTAAATTTTTTTTGTTTTTGGAATGAAAAACTTAGACTAGAAAAATTAACAAATGAAGATACATTTATACACTTAGCAGAATAATTTTATTCTCTGAATTTAGGAATTTGAATTCTATTCAAATACTTGTTCCTAAATTTTAGAGATAAATTGATAGACACCATGATTTTACAATTATCAACAAAAACATTTTTTTAAGAAAACAGCGGCACGTCTACATGAAAAAATAACTGAATTTTCAAAAATCAGTTACGCATTGCATCCCAAAAAATATCATAATCTGATAATGTCAACAGTAATGTTGGCAACATTTTGGACAACACATGTATCATTATTTCTTAAGAACACATTTCTATCGGCAACAAATCAAGACACGCTTCATACATGATTTTGTGAGTTTAATCTTCAGACCAATGTAACATTTTTCCATTGAGTCCTAAATCTAATCACAAAATACATACAAAATAATTTTCGTGCCAAAAATACAAAAATACTTATTTAGCATTCTCATAATATCTTTTGATTACGCACTTTGATACTCCTATAGAATAGGAACGGTATCAACTCTCAAGGGCTTTGCCCAAACTTTTCAGTTGTCGAGAGTTGAACAAAGGTTTTGCCTTATTTTTTATACTTCTTTTTAATGATAATATCATCACAGAGAACGGTATCACATTAAAACCATGTTCTTACTTAAAAAGACGCTTGTGTGAACAAAAATCAGCCATTACAATATACTGAAAATCAGATTCTGATATTACAAGGGTAAATGTCACCTGAAATGTTAGTGACATTTCGCATTTACATTCGCCCAACAAAGGCTAAATTAGATGTAGCAGAGACCAAGAGAGCTTTTCAAGTTGGAAAATCTCTCATGATCTAATGCTTTTGTAAAAATATCAGCTAGTTGATGAAGTGTGTCAACATAATCAATTCGCACTAGTTGTTTTTCAACCAAATCTCTTAGAAAATGATGCCTAATATTTATATGTTTTGTACGAGAGTACTGAACTGGATTTTTTGAAATATTAATGGCACTCATGTTATCACAATACAAAAACAAGATATTGTTTGAAAAAATATAGTCGTCTAACATGTGTCTTAACCATATTAATTGAGAACAACAACTCTCAGCTGCTACATATTCAGATTCAGCAGTTGAGAGTGAGACACAATTTTGTTTGCGACTATACCAAGAAACCAAATTATTGCCAAGGTAAAAACATCCTCCACTAGTACTATTTTTGTCCTCCACATCACCAGCCCAATCCGAGTCACTATATCCTATCAGATTAGGATTAGTGTCATTGGAATATCAAATTCCCAACTCACATGTGCCGGCGACATATATGATGACACGTTTCACGGCATTTAAGTGGGAGATTTTGGGACAGGCTTGGAATCGAGCGCACACACATACTAAAAATTAAATCAGGACAACTCGCGGTGAGATACAAGAGACTACCTATCATAGAATGATACAAAGTTGGGTCGACATTTTCCCCAACATCATCTCATTGGAGTCTTCATATGTTTAGCATTCTCCAATCCAAACTTCTTGACCAAATTCTTGGCATACTTGCTTTGGGAGATGAAGATTCCCTCCTCATTTTGCTTTATCTGCAAGCCTAAGAAAAAAGTTAATTCCCCTATCATACTCATCTCAAATGTTGAGGACATAACTTCGACAAAAGTATTAAGATGGACTGTGAAGTCGATCCAAAAACTATGTCATCTACATAGATTTGAGCAATGACTATATCTACTCCAAGGTGTTTTATAAAGTACAATCAGATACACCACGTTTGAAGCCAAATTCAAGAATAAATTGAGTTAAACGACCATATCATGCACGTGGAGCTTGTTTTAATCCATACAAGGCCTTTTCACCAGTATACAAATCAGGATGGTGGGGATCTTCGAATCCTTTAAGCTGTTCAACATAAACTTCCTTATCAATATATCCATTCAAGAAAGCACATTTTACATCCATTTGATGGAGAGTGATCTTCAAACAACAAGTTATGGCAAGCAACAATCTAATTGACTCAATTCTAGCAACTGGAGCGAATGTTTCCTCATAGTCAATCCCTTCCACTTGAGAGTATCCTTGAGCAACTAGTCTAGCCTTATTTATCACAACAGTTCCAGACTCATCAGATTTATTTTTAAAGATCCATTTAGTTCTAATAACATTAGTATCGTTGGGGCGAGGAACTAAATCTCAAACTTCATTTCTAGTGAACTGTTCTAATTCTTCTTGCATAGCTTGTATCCATCAACTATCCTTTAGTGCTTCATTGACATTCTTAGGTTCCAAAGTAGATATATAAAAAGAAAGACTTACCTTAGGTTATATGGTAGACATACACACATATCTCACCATGTCTCGATAATTCAGTGGTTCTTTCCTTCTCGTTCTCATTCCTTCATACACTTCTCCTATTACTTGGCTAGTTGGATGATTTTTTCTGATCCTGGATGAGGGATCCCGACGTACTGGGTCGTGAATTTTAGCCTCTGTTTCCTCATCCGAAGCTGTAGTGTTCTCTGGTTCTATTTCAGGTGTTGCTACATATGTCGTGACATTTGGGGCAACATCTGAATTTTCGGCATCCTATGCTTCTTCCACAGTAATTATAACATTGTTATCAGAATTATTTCCTGTAAGATCAGCATAATCATCAAAACAATGTTAACAGACTCTTGCACGATTTTGGTTCAAAGATTATACACTCGGTAAGCATGGCTATTTTTTGAATAACCTACAAAAATCCCCTTATCACTTTTGGAGTCAAACTTAGCTAGGTGTTATCTATCATTCAAGATGTAGCACACACACCCAAAAACATGAAAATAGCTCATAGTGGGCTTATTTCCATTAAGTATCTCATAGGGTGTCATTTTAGTTCCTGGCCTAAGATAGACTCTATTGGTGATGTGATTTGCAGTATTTAGAGCTTTTGCCCAGAAACGTTTAGATAACTTTTTAGAACTAAGCAGGACTCTAGCCATCTCTTGTAAAGTCCTATTCTTCCTCTCTGCTACACCATTTTGCTGTGGGGTTTTGGGAGCAGAAAACTCATGAAAAATTCCCTTTTTCTCACAAAATGTAGAGAACTGATTATTCTCAAATTCTTCTCCATGGTCGGATCTAATCCGAAAAATAGAGGAATGGTATAGATTTCTTATTCTAGAGTGTAGTACATGCCAAACGTTTGTGACTTTTCCTTTAAAAAGAATATCCATGAGTACCTGGAAAAGTCATCCACAATCACATAAGAATACCGCATACCTCCTAGGCTGTCTACCTCAATTGGACCCATTAGATCCATATGTAAAAGTTGAAAATAGTGAGACGTACCTGAATGTTGTCCGTCATTTTGGACAACATTATGGGAGACACGGGTCTGCTTACCTTTGAGACATTCTTCACAAACCATTATTTTATCTTTAGGACTGAGTTTAGGGATACCTCGTATAGCCTCATAAGAAATTAATCTTTCAAGGTTACGGTAGTTAACATGCCCTAATTTTTGATGTCATAAGGTTGTGTCATCCGTCCTAACATTCTTGCAAATCTCTTGTTCTCCTATAAGATATCAGTTATCGCATATTCTTGTACCTGACATTACGCATTGGTTAGATTCATTTGTAATTGTACAAGCATACTTATTGAACTTCACCTCTAGATTGTCATCACACAATTGACTTATGCTAACAAGGTTAGTCATTAACCCATCGACGTGCAAGACATGCTGCAAGGCCAGAATTCCTGGAACATTCAAAGTTCTTACGCCTATGATTTTGCTTTCGCCACCTCCTCCATAAGTAACATTACCTCCATTTAGAGTCTCGTAGTCTTTTAGACACTCTTTTGTCCCCGTCATATGTCGAGAACATCCACTGTCGAAGTACCACGATCCTGAAATGTTAGTCCTTAAAGCAGTTAAAGCAATATTACATCGCACATTTATTCTGGGACTCCAAACTTTCTTTACCTTTTTACGGTTTCTCGATTCTGGAATGTCGCATCGAGTGCTGTCAGGAATGTGGGACAGCATTCTCGACGACATTTTATTCCTGGACTTGAGCAATTTAAAGCAGTAAGGTTTTAAATGGTCAGCTTTCTTACAGTGATGGCACACGTAATTCCTTTCTCTTATGAAGCCCATTGTCTCATTTTTGTCGAACAAGTTGGAGCATATCGCATTGAGGGAGTTCTTGTAGCCCAAACATGTATGTTGTGGTTGACTAACACTTATGATTTCATCTAGTTTGGAAGTATCGGTGTTCAGCTTTCGGAAGGTAGCTTCGTCCAGATCTAATTTCGCACTGATCCTACCAAATTCAAGATCTTTTTTGGTAAGGGTAACCTCTAGACGGGTTATTGTGCCTTTCAAACCTGCATTCTCAAGAGTTAAATATTTTACCTTTGAGTCAAGTAGTTTGGATTCAACAATTAAGTCCTTGCAAAGTTTTTGCAATTCTTTAATCATGTCGTCCTTCGAATCGACTTGAGTCTTAGGGTCAGATTCACAATTAGAAATAAAACCACTAAAGCAGTTAAAATCGAAATAGTTAAAAAATTCATACCTGTCGGATGTTACTGGATCTGCAGATGTCATCGCTGATGTTGCCAAAAATATTGTGATATTCGGGACAACACAATCAACAACATTTTCATCATCTGACAGTGACTGTTCGAAAACAGTGGCCAGCATAGCTTGTGACTCCATTTCTGGATCCTCTTCATCTTCATCGCCACTTAGAGAAATCCATAGACTTTTCCCAGCTTTTCTTAACGTGTTTGCGCACTTGTTGGCATAATGACCCCATCCCGAGCACGCATGACATTGTACACTTTCGAGCTGCTTGGGATCAAACCTGGTTCGGTCTGAGCTGGTTCTCCTAAGTTGGTTTCCTTTTTGTGTTGTAGGAAGGGTTTTAGTGAATCGTGGATTGAAGCCTTGATTTTGGTGTTCTTTGAATTTAGATTTATTATTGTCACCGTTGAACCTTCTTAACATCATATTGAATTTTCGAGTGAGAAGGGCAACGTTGGCACCATCCCCGTTTTCTTTAAGATTTTCGTCCTCTTCATTGACTTGCATCTCTAAGGATTTTGCTTGAAGTGCAACATCTTTGCCTCTATACAATGTCATTTGGTTTTCCATATTCATCTCATATGTTTTGAGAATGCTCATTAGCAAATGGAGATCCATTGTAGCAAGGTTGTGGGCTTCTTCAATCGCACATATCTTAATATTGAACTTTTCAGGAAGAGAGCGGAGTGCCTTTTCCACAAGTTGATTGTTGGTCAATGGAGATCCAAGTACTTGACATTCATTAGAAATGTCGATCAACTTTTCAAAATAAGTTTTGATATCCTCCGTCTCTTCCATCCTTAAACGTTCGTACTTACTCATGAGCATGCGGATCTTCGTTCTACGAACACTTGAGCTACCTTCACAATGGATTTTGTAGGGTGTCCCAAGCATCCTTGGCAGTTGAGCAATTTTGGATAAGTTTGAACATATAAAGATCTACTCATCCAAAAATAGCATTAAGAGCCTTTTCATTGAAGTCTGCACTATTGGTTTCTTCCACACTACATTCGGCCTCAGGCTTAGGTAATATGTCGCCTTCCTCGTCCAATGGGAGCATAAGAATAGTATATCCATTTGTAATAGATCTCCATTATCTCACATAAATGAATTTGATATGAGACCGTAGGCGAATTTTCCAATAAGGATAATTTGATCCATCTAAAATAGGAAGTCTATCAATATTTGGACTAGCCGGATCCATAGTTAAAGTAAAATGACCTTAGCACTTATTATGTTAAGTGTCGGCTCTGATACCACTTGTTGGGTCCCGTGGATTATACTATGGATTAAAGTAACCAAACAATAAAACAGATAAAAATAGTATGCTGAAACAGTGTCGAATGTCAGCAGAAATGTCGTCTGACACAATTGGCGACACTAAGATAAAACTTAAGAAAACCTTTGAAAGAGTTTAAAATGCATCGGAATAAAATAATGAATACAAAGATTTAATTTTCATAGGTTATATATTAATATAATTCATGATGGTCAATAACCAAAGGTATCGTTTCTTCTTTACAATGTTACAAGAAGATACAAAAGGAATAAAAAGGTTAAGTCGCAGATAACTTATGCCTGAAAAATCTATCTAAAATAGAAGTGATCAACACCTCATTACAATTGCTTTTAATGAAATAACAAATCTAGAATCTAGGCAGCACTTGTAATGTCGTACAGAATGTCGTCACAAATACAGGCAACACTTGTTAATCCAGTTTTCGATCTTAAAATCTGGAGAGCTCTCTCGATCTTTTATCTTGTGATTTACTGGATATCGAATCCTTGAAGTGACCTCTCTATTTATAGTGGAGAGTTCTCTTGAAAGACTCATTAATTAGTTGTGTAGGTTGAGCTAAATATGGAACACGTGGGCAGTAGCTTAAAGCTGAAAAATCTCCAACAGTGTAGACTGTTTCTTCCATTTCTTGCTCCTCAAGTTATGCAATCTCTTGGACTTGGTCTTCATCGATCCTAAATCTGATTTGAAGACTCCTTGCTAAGTCAATTTGCCATGTGACCCAAAGATCACAATTTCCTGAAAAATTGTCCAAGAAGATAGGAAAAATTGTTATCAGAATGTCAGCCCAAATGTCAAGACATTTGTTCTGACATTTTCTGAAAAACGATATGGTAAGAAAAATGTCATAACACCAATCCTAACATTAACAATTAGAAATAGAGATTAGTGAAAAATTCATGTGGAAACATGATTCTTTTCATTTTATTTTCACCAAATCAGCTCACTGGAAAAAACAATGATGGAAAATAGATTTCTATTGAATGCTAGGAATTTTTTTAATTTTTTTAGGTAAAAACATTATTTCCCCCCCTACTAATTCAATTAAAATATCTATAAAAATAGCTACTGAATATTTTTCAGTAGAAAATAGTGATTTTTTAGTAGTGTCACTTATGAACACAAAATTGTTACTTGTGAGTAAGGGTGACAAACGGGCGGGTCAGATCGGATATGAGCGGGTCAAAAATGAGTTAAACAAAAACGGATTAATTACCCGACCAGTCCATATTTAACACGGATAAAAAAATGGGTTAACCGACAGATAATATGCTATATTATTTAAAGTTACTTTAAATATGTTGGCTTCATGTTGCTAATATGGAGAAAAATTATACCTTCTTGTCCACAAATTCAATCCCTAGTAGATAGTTGCACCTAAAAATTTAGGGAAGAATAGAGCTTCAAAGTTTTTCAATAACACGATCTACAAGAAAATATTTTTCGAAAAATACTCACCCAAGCCCCACCATTTCCACCCCATTGCACCCATACTCCACCACCCATCTCACCCACTCTCCAACTAAATTCCACCCCCACCCTCGAATACACTTCATCTTCACTCATCCCTATCTCACACAACCACCCACCTCAATCTCACCCCACCCCACCCTGCATCATGCCTCACTCAAACTTTCCCCTTCCCCCTCCCAAATTTTCTATTTCATATATTTCATTTTACTTTTATAAAAAATAAATTTTTTTTTTCTTACCCCCACCCACTCCCTCTCCCCTCCAAAAAAAAAATCACAACCCCCACCCATCTCACATCAACTTTAACCACGCACATTCTTTATAAATTTTTATAAAGGTAAAATAAAATATATGAAGTAAAAAATTTGGGAGGTTAAGGATGCGGGGTGGGGGCGGGGGAGTGGATGGTGTAGAAAATCAAAATGATTATTTTATAAAAGGAATTAATTTTTTTTGAAGGGTGTTGGGGTCGGGGTGGGGGAGGTGTAAAAATCAAATAAAAAAATTAAAAACTTTTTTAAAAGATTTTTTTTTGGAGGGTGGTGGAGTGGAGGTGGGGGTGAATGGTGTAGAAAAGCAAAAAAAAAACTATTTTTTGGAGGGGAGAGGGTTGAGTTGGGTAGTGGTGTGGTTGGAGTGGGTTTGGGTGATGGTGGGGTGGTTGGTGAAAAGTCACGTGTGAGACTTGTTTTCTCATTTTTTCCTTTTTCCCAATAAAGGTGAATCTCTCACCCCATGAGCCCTCACACCCCGGTCCGACAGGATTGTTAAGGAGTTAATCATGATAACTCAACCGGTTTCAAAGGTTAGACCACTACCACGCTGCGCACAAGGGATCCTCCTTTATTTCAAGTAACCTCACTGCCGTGTGGGATTCGATCTTGGCCATGTTTCCAACTATCCCCCTTGAGAACCAGTTGAGCTGCCCATGCGGACAAACTGTGGTAGGGTAAACTTTTTAAAGTGACGGGTTCCACCGCATTACGGCCCATACCCCAGAAAATCTCACCTCCGTCCTGACCTTTCGGATTAGTATATACCGCTTGGCTTGCATGCAAACAGTGGAGAGATTTTTTTGAGGGAACACAGTTCCACTCTCGCTGGTCAGGGGAATCGAACACGAGATTAAGGAGGTGGAGAGACTTGTTTTCCCTAATGTTATTAAGGAGGTCATTTTTCTTTATTTTTAAGGAACTTGTTTTACTAAAATTGTGGGTTTTATCAATTTTACCCATTAAATTATCCATATTTTAAGTAAATAATATGGGTTGATCCATATTGAATCCATTTTAAATGGATTGGATATCCAACCCATTTTAAATGGGTTAGGTCGGACCATATATTTATATTTTTTTACTCATTTTACCTCCCCTACTTGTGAGAATGAAACTGCGTTGAGAGTATAATAAAGGTGCATGATCGTTCCATTCACGATTAGTCATTTTCAAGGAAGCAAAAAGATAAAGATGATAATATTCTCAACATATATCTTTCCTTATTGTTCACTCGATTAGAATCTCATATGTAACGCTACAAATGTATTTCCTCCCAGTCTATTTCATTGCACATATACCACGTCATGGAAAACAAGAAGTCCATTTCAAGAGTCCTCCCATTATTTCTATCAAAATTAAAAGTAATAATAATAAAAGAGAGCTATGTGTCAGTTGGACTTTGCCAAAAAGTTGTGAGCTCCCAATAATCCTGCCTTGGATTACGTCTCAGCTACTAGTTGTGAACTTAGAGTTGTGGTAGATGAAAACAATAATCCTTCATTATTTTTATTAATTGAAATAGAATATATATAATTTATATAATTCCATAATAGAAAAATCATTTTCCTATTCTACCTTTAAAATCCTATTCTATTTGAAGACTAACTATACAATTATGATAAGAGTACAAGAATAATTATACCTACAATATTACAATGATATACACCGCCCATATATGCCTTATACGATCTAATATTCTGGAATGGGCCTGCCCGAGTCTTCCTTTGTAGCCCAAGTCCCGTGATATACACTATGTATAACAAGTGTATAGCACGGGATATTACCTTGTTTTAACACACACTCGCAGTCATAGCGAGCGGTCGTCGAACGTTGAGACTGTCCCTAAAATCTTCAAACAGGACTAGGGGAAGACAATTTGTAAAGATGTCTGCAATTTGATACTTGAAAGGGACATACATGACAGACTCGTACTTATCCACGAGCTACCTTTTCTCGAACAAAGTGAATGTTCATCTCGATATGTTTAGTGCGCTGGTGCTGAACCAGATTGCCAGAAAGGTAGATGACACTAACATTATCACAATAAATCAAGGTAGCTTTCTGAATAGGATATGAAGCTCTAAAAGCAGATTACGTAACCAACATGACTCGGAGACCACATTGGCTACCCCTCGATACTCGATCTCTGCACTAGAACGGGACAACGTTGACTGACGTTTTGCAGACCATGAGACCAAGTTATTACCAAGAAACATACAATAGTCAGACGTAGACTGTCTGGTGTCTGGACAACTACTTCAATCTGTATATGAGACAAGTGTAGACGTCGACGAAGGATATAAATGCAAGTCATAATAAAGTGTCCTCTGGATATACCTAATAATGCGTTTGAGCGCATTCATGTGCTCAATTCTGGGATCATGCATAAAAAAAAACACCTACTGTATGGCATATGTAATATCAGGTCGCGTGAACGTAAGATATTGAAGGGCCCCTGCAAGACTGCGAAAGCGGGTCGGATCCTCGTATGGGGAGCCAGCCGCATCACCCAACTTGGGTTTAATATAAACTGGAGTAGAGGTGGACTTACAGGATGACATCTCAGCCCTCTCAATAATATTAATTGCATACTTCTTCTGTGATAAGAACAATTCACCTGCATGACGAGTGATAGAAATCCCCAAAAAATAACTCAAGGGCCCCAAGTCTTTCATAGCAAACTCAGAACTGAGCATTGTCATTATAGACTGGCGTAATGCATCAGATGAAGCAGTCAAGATAATGTCATCCACATACAAGAGTATATAAGTCAATGACGAACCATGGCGATATATAAATAACGAATTATCAGATCTGCGTGAGATAACCCAATAGTCGACACATAGTCTACAAACCTCTTATACCACGCCCATGGAGATTGCTTAAGTCCATACAAGAACTTTTTCAATAAACAGATATGATGAGGATATTTGGGATCCCTAAACCCCAAGGGTTGATGCATATAAACAGTCTCATTGAGATCTCCGTGTAAGAAAACACTTTTCACATCTAATTGATGAATGAACCATGTTAGTGCCAAGCTGAGCATTGTGCGGATGGTAGGCTTGACCACCTGACTAAATGTCTCACCACAATCAATACCAATCTGTTGAGTCTTACTGTCACGACCCGACCTCGGGCCCGTGACTGGTGCCTTACCCCGGGCACCCTTGTGATACAACATCAGAGAAAACCAGCGGAAGTAAACTCATAAACAAGAAACCATATAAAATATGAAACATGCTAACCCAAAATGGCTACCCTTCCGTAAATATAAATATAACAAAAACTGAACAGTTACATCCTTTACAACCCAATTTATAACAGGACTACATGCCTCTAAGAGTTTGTAACCACTATGACGGGACAGGGCCCGTACCTTAATGTACATAATATCTATAACATCGGGAGAACTGCACAAAAGTCAAGCCTCCGAGAAATGGAGCTTCGACACGATCAAAGATCCTAAGAATGAGGATCCACCACTGCTTACCACCTACCGCGTAACGCAACCCCAGGAAGAAGTCAGTACACAATATGTACCAAGTATGTAAAACTGAAAAATACTGTAATTATATCATGTCTAATAAAGCTGGAGACATGGGTGATAATCAAATACAGTGCACTGTGCCTTACTAACAATGAGAGTAACAAGTATAAACTTTACTGCATAAAAAAAATAGGAGGCTCATGATCAAAACAGGGTCACTTGCCCGTAGTATCATTAAGCAATCCTACTCCTGGACTATTTCGCCCGCATAGGTCCTGTGGACCGCGTGAGGTCATCCGCCTCGCGTGGGACTATTTCACCCGCGTGAGACTATTTCACTGCATGGGCGGTGGGCCGCATGAGTACAAACGCCGCACTCGCGTCACGGGTAGAAAATCCATGGAATAAGTAGTAACCCGGTCTACCCAGTAATAATACATAACCTAGCACCACCGGCATCATACATAACATAAGCGCCACCGCTTATCATAACATAAGCAAGTTAAGAAATCCCCTAACTTCTTAATAACATTATTAATATATCCTCTCATTTTAGTTTGCTTAAGGCACTAACATGTCATTTAAGAGAAAATCCGGGAATTCAACTCAAGTACCACGTACCTCTAACCTTTTAAGAATGACTCCTTTTTATATAAAACTTCCCAGATACTAATAACCGTAGTATCAAGTTACGACTACTTTTCAAGACAAGTCACATTTCCTTTTAGAAATATAATAGGCTTCTAAATCAAGTGACTTCATTTCTTTTAAAACTTTAAGCAATTGATGCCTTAAAATCAATTTGCCTTTCATAAATTCAAATCATTTATCCGTACTTATTTTACTTAGAGTAAATCTTTCTTTTGTTAACCTTCCATAAAGCTAATATAACCAACTTCCCATAAAGTCGTTATATTAACTTTATACATTAGTCAAATACATTTCCCTATATCCAAGGGACTTATACTTTTAAAACGAAACAAGTATCATATACTTAAAACACTTCAAGTCCCTTAACTTTGAAAACTTAGGACATCCTTAATACTTTTAAAGAAGTGAGTTAATCCCCTTACTCACCCAACTTGGCCATTCTTAAAACCAGTAAGGGATATCAAAGTCTTGTACGTCTACCGTACTAATATAAGTGCAATTATTCATGCTCAAGAGATAGGAAAGTTCCACATACCTCTTCGGGTCAATCCACTCGCAAGTCCAATATACCGCACGTAGTATGTTTAACCTATAATGACCATAATACGTCCATTAGCCTTTATCTTCAACGTAGAACATTCTAATTGAAAAATCCCTTATTCCTACGGAAAATTGGACAGCACTTCCTTTGTTTCTACATACTTTGCCACCTTTTTCAAGGCCGAATTCAATAACCAAACACGCCACCTTTAAGGCTCAACAATGCAGTTAACAAATAGGGGATTATACGCCTACTAGACGTGTAAAATTCCGACCCACAATTGATATCATACTAGTACAAACTACAAGGTCCAATTCGGCAACTTTGAGGTATAACAACATAAATTCTTATCCAATTCCTTTTTAATCCAAATTCTTATCCAATTCCTACATGCAATATATCTAAAGGCAATATTGACAACTACAAGTCCTTTCTTCCATACATGCAACACAATTTTACTTAAAGAAATGAACGGATTGTTACCTTGGAGTTTACCCAAATTAGTCCAACAAATTCCACTTGCCTTCCTTCCACAATCACCTCCACAAACCTCCTACAAGCTTGTCAACATGTTTCCTTCTTGCCACCTTTCCAAAATTTCTCTAGGCCTTGGTTTCTCCTTGAATTTCTAGAGAGAAGGGAGAGGAAATTTTTAGAGAGAAGGAGGAGGAATTTTAGAGAGAAGGGAGTTCTTTCAAGAATGACCAAGTCTTCAAGACTTGGTCAATAAATAGGACATGCACAAAATCAGATGGGGGGGACACTTGTCACCCTCCCATGGCCTTTTTTTTTTAAAAACAGTTCTGATTTTTCCCCCAGATTCGCAGAAACCCGCCTCGGCGCCGCGGCGCTGAAACCTCTGCAAACTTTCAGCACTTCCGTCGCGGCCACCGCTTTCGGCCGCGCCAACTTCAGCGATTTTGACTATCCGTGGCGCGTACTGGCCCCTGATCGAAAACACTTTTCTGCTCGACTGCGCACTGAACTTGTACCTTCTATAATTTTCTACTCCGATGCCCTATCGACGAACGGTTGGTTGCGTTGGGAACTAGACTCAACGAACTACGTACTAGGCCTTTGAAACACCTAGAAACTCTTAATGCAACTGGATATAAACCGCCTCAAAGTTGACAAAAAACCCGTCCGAAACATTCTGTCGACCTATCTTTCAAAATTTTAAAACTTAATTCCTTTCGTACGTTCTCAAAAGCATGACCTGAATTACGGGGTGTAACACTTACCATCACATACCAGACGAGTCTTATGCCTTACAAAAGAACCGTTAGAATTATCCTTATGAGCAAAAATCCACATAGATCGAATAATATTAACACCGGATGGACGGGGCACCAGCTCCCAGTCTTATTATCAATAAGAGCATTATATTCATCGGTCATAGTAGTTTTCCAATTTGAGTCATTTAAAGCAGACACGAAATTACAGGGTAAGTGTGACTTAAGAACATTAGAATTTAAATATTTTTTTGGTTTAAAAATACCCCGTTGAATACGAGTGACTGACCTCTGATTCGGGGGAGAATTGGCCTGATTTTCAAAAATATCGGGACTTGAGACGGACTGGCCAGCAGGTAGTGGGCCTGCTGGCCCAAAAATGTAGATTGGAGGCATAGGAATTAGGCCAGTGACTGAAGTAGGATTTGGGCCATCACTACTCCCGGAGACCGAGACATTAATTGGGTCGGAACACATTTGGAAAGATGGTCGATTCTTTGGACCGATTTTGAGGATCTGGCGTTCTGAAGGATCAGCGGGAAGTGGGCCCGCTGGCGGATTCGAGGCGCGAGACATGTCCGATAAATGGTGGATAATATACGGTGAGATACCGTCATCCGAAAAATTATACGAACTAGGCACGGTACTACATACTTTAGTAAATGAAAATTGGGACTCATCAAAAATAACATGACGACTAATGATGATTTTATTAGACGATAAATCAAAACATTTATAACCACGATGATTAGACTGATAATCCAAAAACACACAAGGGGTAGAACGAGCATGAAGTTTGTTAATTGTGGTTGACAGAAACAACGGATAATATAAGCACCCAAAGACCATTAGATGTGAATACAAATGAGTCTTATTATATAAAATTTGAAGAGGGGTCGAATATGTCAAACTTTTGGAATGAAGAATGTTAAGAAGATATGTAGTCATTTGTAGAGCATGATGCCAAAAAGAAGGGGGTACTGAAGCATGAATTAATAAAGTTCGGACAATATTATTAATGGTACAAATTGTGTGTTCGTCTTTCCAATTTTGTGAAGAGGTATGAGGACAAGAAAATCGAAAATTGATCTCATTATTCGCACAAAATTCCCGAAACACCCCATTATCATATTCCTTGCCATTATCACAATGAATATTTTTTATTTCCCATTCGAATTGGGTTCGAATGAATGCTCTAAATTTTAGAAAAATCGAAAAAACTTGAGATTTTTTCGCTATCGGAAACGTTCATAAAAATTTAGAATAATCATCCAAAAAAAGAATGTAATATATATGACCCAAAGAACTAAGAACAGGAGACGTCCATAGATCACTTGAATAATATCAAATGACATTAAAGTATGCGAATTAGAGTCTACAAATGACAACTTAACAATTTTACCTAAAGAGCAAGCTTGACAATTCGGAGTACTACGCGTACCCTTACAAGAACTAAAATTATTTTTAGCTAAGAATGGCAAAATAGATGACCCCGAATGATCGAGACGCGCATGCCACACTGAAAGAGCAATAACCGCAAAAGTAGATGACAAGACTTGATGCGAAAAACTGGACGTGGATGTGATAAGATAAAGATCTCCCCAACTATCACATCTCATGAGAGGAATCATCGTCTTGAAATCCTTCACAGAAAATCCAAAAGGATCAAAATCAACAGAAATCCAATTATCAGTGCTGAATTTACGAACAAACACCAAATATTTAATCAATTTAGGGGCATGAAGGCATTTTTTAAGACAAATGGTGGATGTGGGGGAGACAAAGTTTTATAACCATAACCTTGAATTGAAATTGAGTTACCATTACCAACAATTAAACTATGATTACTGCTCAAATTGGAATAAGACGAGAGAGTACCTTGGTCGGATGTCATGTGGGTGGTTGCACCGGTGTCCATGTACCAATTTTCGTCTGGTGGATTTAAACCAAGAGTGTGCATTGCAGCCTCAACGTCGGTCGGGGTGGAGCTCGCTGTGTAATGGGCCTGAAGAGGTCGCCCAGCACCGACTTGCACCCGGCCCCGAGAGGAGTGGTATCTTTCTTTGGGCCGTGATTGCGAGGCGAGCGAGTTGGGCTCGAAAACTTCTAGCGCCAACTCCTGCGGCGTTCTTCGAGCGATGTTGGGCGGCTTGGTCCAGCCATCGCGTCCGGCCCAAGTTGACCGGTTGGTGGTGGCCCACTTTGTTGGGAAGGACCATCGCCCACTACCGCCGAAATCACCGTGTTTGCCACCACAATTTTTTCAATTGTTTTTACGATTATTTTTATCGCCACCGTAGCACGGTTTTGGCCCGAATTATAAAAAATTGGAAAATTTGTGGAGGACGTCATCATGACTACGAGGCTAATACCGATAGACGCCTTCTTAGCCGAACCGGCTTCTTCCAACGTCAGCATGCAGTGGGCTTGATAGAATTTTGAGAGCGGGTTATTTTGGCGAAGTAGGGTCCCAATGCCATTATAGGCCTCAGAGGCCAGCCACCATCTGTAGAACAAGATGATTGTCACTTACGGGCGCATCCACATTGCGGAGTTGGTCCGTCAATTCTTTCAACCTTGAACAATAAGCCGAGACGTTCGGGAAATTTTTCATGTTAACGTTGAAAAATTCCTGCTCAAGCATAACAGTCCTGGAAGTCTGATTATCTTGAAATATGTCACGCAGCCTATTCCAAGCTTCCATTATCATAGCGTCTGACTCAATAATTGTCTGCAACAGGGTTGTGAAAATAGTGGAGTAAATTCACTGAAGAACAGTGACATCAAGAGTTGTCTATAACTTAGGGTCATCCTCGCGTTTGGATACCTCTGTATCCTCAGGAGCAGCAGGGATGATGTGATGCATGACTTGATGCGAGGGTGCGTGAATCTTAAACAGTTCGGCCCACGTCACGTATCAGACGTTTTCTATTTCAAGAACAAGAGGGATGTTATTCTTGATGTTAGAAACTGCAAGGGTAAGATGGAACATGTTCTTAGATGTAGCATACTGATAGAACAATGTTATGATAGAGGGATTTGGAAGAAATAAATTTGAAGGACACAAAGGCACGGAAATTGGGGCAAAACTGCTCGGAACCCGAGGAGAAGGTGGCGGAAGCAAGGAGAAAAAAATAACCTAGAATTGTGATACCATGAAAGAAATAATCCCCTGATTATTTTCATTAATTGAAAGACTATATACAATTTACATATTTCCATAATAGAAAAATCATTTTTCTATTCTACCTCTACAACCCTATTCTATTTGGAGACTAACTATACAATTATGGTAAGAGTACAAAACTAATTATACCTATAATATTACAATGATATACAGCCATATATGCCTTATACGATCTAATATTCCGGAATGAGCCAGCCCGAGTCTTCCTTTTACCGTAGCCCAGTCCCCTAATATACACTATGTATAACAAGTGTATATCACGGGATGTTTTAACAGTGGAGACCTTTGCCTTCCAAGTTTCAAATTTTCAACCAAAGAAAAAAATCATTACATTACTTCAAAGTTCAAACCACAAAATAATATCTTTACATTTATATCCAACCACTAAATACGTATATATTGCATCAAATAACATAATAATATTAAGTTCGGGTAATTTAGAATATGGACTAGGGTTCGGGTAAGAATTGAGATTCCGGTAAAAATATAAGGATTTAAATGGGTTTAAAAAGGGGGGGTGGGGGAGAGAGGTTGATAGACCAATAAATCTAATTAGTCGTTTAATTATGTCTGTTGAGGTCTTGTGTGAAATAAGAACATATTTGACATAACCAAGGTCGTTCCTATCCTTTTCTGTGCGAGAAACAAAAAAGATTTTTTTATTTAATGAAAAATTAAAATTAACTAATTATTTAAAGAGGGGCGACAGTTTGGAACTTGAGGCTAAATCTGATTTTGTGTTTAAAAAAAAGTCTTTCACTATTGATTGGATTCGAACACACAACCTCTCAACCAGGAAAAGACTTCTACAGGGAGCCCTCGACCGCTATGCTACAACTCTCACTATAATAAGATTGGAGACATTTTTAATACATATCTTAATATTTAAAACCAATAAAAAAAACTGAGCCGGAGGCCCCGTCCTGTGTGGCGGCGTCGCCTCCACCGCCCGAGGACGGCTGTGGACCTAACAAAGTAATTGTGGGGGCATAATTGGATCACAGAAGTGAAGCTCTACTAATATACCTCTTAATTTTTGTTAACTCGGCGGGATCCATCCAAGTCATTTTCTGGAGAAAAATCTTTTTCAGATCAAAGTTAGTGATATGAAAATAAGAAAAGTTACTTTGCTAGTCAATTTCACTAAGATGAGTGACAATTTTAAAAAAATTATTCTGAAATAATAATGTTTAAATGTCGCAATTCCAACTTATCCATTTTCCAAAAGCCCAATAAAATTAAGTTCTATAGATATATGTGAAGATATAAAAGGTACAAAAGTATATAAACTTCGAATGCATTTTACTCGAGAGTTTGAGAAAATTAAGAACGAACAAAATTGTGGTTGTTAAATTCCTGGATATGAAGAACAGGAAAGGAAATCAGAGGAATTAGAAGAAAAGAGAGAGCAGCAATGAGATATTTTAGGAGCTCAAGTGAGCTCTTCTTCAGATCGATTATAACTCTCTAAATGTAATTACAAAATGTGTCTTCTATTTATACTACTAGCTTTGCATTGCTATCCTATAGCCACTCTTGCAAATATGACCACTTAGACTACAAGTAACTAAAGTTAAAGACTAAGTAGTAAACTGTAAACTACACTATAAAATAAGTTGAGTGTATAATACTTGTATACTGACAATATACTACTAGTGAATATTCATATCTCAACACCCCCCTCAAGCTAGGCACTGAAAACACTGGTTTCAGTCCTAGCGTGGAAGCAATGTCCTTAAGGACTTCCCGAAAAACTCAGCAGCGGCAGTAGCATTGGTGTTGTTTCCAGAAAATCTCAGCAGCTGCATCGACCAAGCACTGACAGCACCAACATGTATTTTCCTTGTCACATGATTCACCTTACAGGTGAATCCCCCACAGCAGCAACACCTGCTGCATCTATGGAATTGCATGAGCTGCAGTTGTTGCTACCCTTGTACCACCAGCATCACTAGTAGCCACTCCCGGAGCAACGACTGCAGAAATATTAGCATTAACGAGAAACCGAGAATAACTTCATGGGTCTGCGGCGATGCTAACATAACCAAAAGCAAGAAACAACGATCGGTGGATGTCGATGGCATTAACAACAATAGCTGCAGCAAAATCAGCTCGACTCTTTAGCTGCTCCATCAGTATTTCCTTTTCAAGCTGCCCAACACTGCTTTTACATCAGCTAAGGGCAGAGTAATCGTCAAGCCAAGTACTAATATTCAGCCACAATCTCATTGATCGAATATCACCGGTGGGGCGTCTGCGGTACAACATCCTGCGTGATAACGATAGGTAAGGTAAAGCGGCAACGCCATTTGCGTGGCGAGCTTCAACTCACAACATTTCATGAATCACGAACTAGCGGCGAGAACTAGCAATTTACGAACGGCGCGTGAGAACTAACAATTTTGAGCTAGCACGGTCGCGCAATAATGACAACATCAGTGCGTTTTACAAATTGAATCTCTCGGTTTACGTCGCCAATTCGACAGAATAACCACTGGATTCATCTTGACGGAGAACCCCTCGTTCTCTAGTCTCACTCGGACTAGAGAATCCCTCGATTCTCTCTATGCAATAACCCCTCGTTCTCTAGTCTTGCTTGGACTAGAGAATCTCTCGATTCTCATCACGCAAGCTATTTTAATAAGCTCGGATATGCGGCGGAGTCTCCCTCAATTTCTAGTTCAATTCCGGCTAGAAATCCTTCGATTCTCCTATCTTAAGCTACACATATAAAAATAGGCAATCTAACACTTGATCGACATGTGAATAACTCTTTGAATCCTTGAATTGAGCTTCAACTCAATCCATATTATCTTCGACGAAGTATCCCCTGGTTCTCAGTCAATTTGTTGCTGAAAACTCCTCGATACTTCTATCGATAGAAATTTCCTACTCTTTGATTTCATGGTTGCACTAAGAGAAGCATTTCCAGCAACAACCACATCAGCAGATGAACGATAATCACACAAAAATCGGTGTCTGTAGCGGAAGCATCACCGCAAACACTGCAGATAACACGTACATGTCCGGAAATTCACATAAAATAAAAACATTCCTGAGAGATGAACCAGTCTTCTCAGTAGTAACACAACCACGGCTGCACATTATACACCTCTCGCTTACCGAACACACAACAGCAAAAAAAAACAAGCAGTAGATATAACAACATCAGCAATATCAACACACCAACAACAAACAACACTTTTCTCCAATTCTCCAATTTATCAACACAGAAATGAAAACTAACACAACAACTATCAACAACAAGCCACATTAGTAGCCGCAGTAGAAACAACAACAACAAGCCAACACAACAACGACGAACTCGACATTTTTCTCCAATTCGTCAACACAAATTCAATTTTAAATGATTCACCAACACAGGAACCAGTACCAAATGAAATTGAATTTTTAGAACTATTTTCGGCGATCTCCGACGTCGCAATGATAGCCAAAGGCGGAGTGTATCCACACAAACCGATAACATCTCCATACGACTAGATCGACAAATGCGATTAGGTGATCTTCGATCAAATCGATCAAATGCAATTAACAGATTTGAATCGAGATATATTCAGCAGATACAAAATAGAAAATGATTAACAGATATCACAATACGATCCTCGATCAACACCGAACAGATACCACAACTCGATTTGATTCTCGATCAAAATCGATATTTTTCCTTGTCGATTTTGTGTCACACGCAGCAAAATCGATCAATATCCTACAAATCCTTGTCGATTTTATGTCACACACATCAAAATCGATCAGTATCCTACAAAATTTACCTCAATCCTCAATCGTGTCTTCAATCTCTATGTTTATGATTTTTCGCGATTTCAATTTTCAGGTTTTCAATTGCTTCTGATTTTCTTCAGTTCCTTAAATTCTGCTTCTCGATAATCAGTTCCTTCACAATTTTTTATTTTTTCGAAGAAATCCGCGATTTCGTTCCTTCGCGATTTTGATTTTCATCGATTTTGGATTTTTCGAATTCCTCGATCGATCTATACCGAACTCGGCTCTGATACCATGTTAAATTCCTGGATATGAAGTACAGAAAAAGAAATCAGAGGAATTAGAAGAAAGGAGAGAGCAGAGATATTTTGGGAGCTCAAGTGAGCTCTTCTGCAGATCGATTATAACTCTCTAAATGTAATTACAAAATGTATCTTCTATTTATACTACTATTTTTGCATTGCTATCCTATAGCCACTCTTGCAAATATGACCACTTAGGCTATAAGTAACTAAAGTTAAAGACTAAATAGTAAATTGTAAACTACACTATAAAATAAGTTGAGTGTATAATATATGTATACTGACAATATACTACTAGTGAACATCCATATCTCAACAGTGGTTCGAGTCAACAACTAGACTTTGAGTTAATTTGTCTGACATAAATAAGAATCTTCAGTTGAGCAACAGTTATCATGAAACTATTGAAATCCAAACAAGATTGAAAAATGATAACAAATAAGGTATTAATAATACATAAAACTAATGTATGTATTATTTTCTATAGTGCATTCTATAATTCTTCATTTTTCTTGTTAGACCTTGTGCACTTCTATACAGAAGAGCTTACAAATAAAGTTGTAGAAAAGAATTCGTTTAATGTTGCAAGCACAGCAATTGAGCCTTCAATTGTAGCAACGTCGGCTTATTTTATACTCTCTTCGTCTCAAATTATTTGTCGTAATTAATTAAAAATGATTATCTTAAATTATTTATCGTGTTAAAAGTTTAAAACAAAATTAATTAGTTTTTTCTCATTTTACTTTCAATAGAATTTTATCATTAATAAAGATAACACATAAAAATAAAATAATATTTAATGAAGAAAGATTATAACTTAGACATAAATATGAGTAAAGTAATAAAAAATTCTCCCTAAATAGTATTTGTCAAGAGACATGTAAAAAAAAAATGAGACAGTCCGAGTATAAGACTGGTGGGGTCATTGTAGTTTTGTAAACTTTAGGGGAAGATTTGTCATTGACTGAACACACAAAGAATCTGTTTTAAAGTTAAATTTTGTGTTATAGATTCTAATTTTAGGTAATTCCAAGATTCGGCGGTTAAAGAAAGGCCCCCACATCAATTAACAAAAACAAGATTGTTGCCTATACATCACGTTACATGCCCATAAACTGTTTGTACCTTTTGATTGTTTTGTAGTACAAGAAAGTATAACTCTGTTTTTTTTAATCATCTTGATTGTTGTGGATCTAAGATCAAATTTTCTTCTTCTTAGTAGTATAAATTATGGGTTCTTTTTCTACATAGCTTCAGCCCAAACCCCAGGTATAAAGTTTACATTTTTCTTCTTCAATTTTGTGAAAAAAAATAGTCCTTTCTTTATTTTTTTTATATTTGAAATGATTATATGGGGAGTTAATTTGTGTAAGCTTTCTTCTTTATTTTAAATGATTATAAAGGAAGTTAATTTGTGTAAGCTTCCTTCATTTGGAAGTACTATTCGTGGTTTCAGACAATCTATTTTCTTGTTTCCTTTTGTTCTTGTGATTAAGATGAACATGTAGACAGGTTGACTTTCCGTTTTTTTGGGTGCAAAGATTGGTGATTTTGTGGTGTGTTTTTTAAAAAAAAAAGAGATGGGTTTACTAGAAGGGCTGATTTCTTGATCACGAGTATTTTCAGACTTAATCGCTTTCGTTATTTTTATTTTCATATTGCTTTGAATTTCTTGTCCTTATCTTACCTTTTTTATAATTTTATGTTTTCTCTTGAGTCGTCTTTCAGAAACAGCCTCGCTACCTCCCAAGGTAGAGGTAAGGTCGGCATACACTCTACCCTTCCCAGACGAGGTAAGGTCTGCATACACTCTACCCTTCCTAGACCCTACGTTGTGAGATTTCACTAGGTATGTTATTGTTGTATAAGGCTTAAGGGCAGTGGCGGAGCTAGGGATGACAACGGATCAGATCTGTACCGGATCCTACTAGATCTAGATCGATCCGTTTTTTATACCTCCGGATCCATGTGGTCCATAAAAATCAGATCCACCGGGTCCACGGATCGGATCTGAATTCACATGTAAAAAAATTTGTAATATTTCCACAGGTTAAAACTTTTTTGACAAAATGAAAATCTTAATCCAGGCTTCAGTGCTTTAAGCTTTGCCCAAATTCTTTCCATTTTATCCCCTTTGAATTGTTGCTCCCATACAGCTTGTACCAACCCTAGAAACTGATCAGGTTGTTGTCCAGTTTGTAGTCTTAGTAACATAGGGGCATGATATGAGATGTAAGGTAGATCATATTCTATTGCCACTTGCCCCCATTGCATCATCCATTCACCATTGCCTAAGATTCTATCTATCCTGCTATGAATTATATCAACATCATGCTGCTTGTTTGTCCAAGTAAAGTACTCCCCTCTCTAAGATAATTCAGTAAGTGACAAGTTGTAAACACATTCAGAGAAGTCATGTACTTTAGATTGTGTCACTGCATTTCCTCCTTGTCTATCCATGATTTGTAATACTGTATTAAAGTCACCATAGATAATCTATGGGATGTTAACGCCCACTGCACAATCTGTTAGGCTTTCCCAGAGAGCCTTTATTTGATCCATTGCATTGTATCCATAGACAACAGTCATCAGACAATCAATAGTATTAGCATTTCCAACCACCTGCCAATAAACGAATTGTGCCCCTTGTTTGATAACTGTGACTTTATACCAGGAAGGATCCCAAGTCACCCATACCCTTTCATTTGCTGCATCATTGTAGTTGTGGAGCAACTCCATCCAGGTGCACCATTATTCAATATTTTTTTAACTTTGTGACCTTTAACTCTAGTTTCTACAATGCCTGCTAATGTGATTCTTTTATTCCTAAGATACTGCTTGTACCTCTTCTTCACACTCCTGATATTCCAAATCAACCAATTCATTGAGGAGTAGTCCCACCTCTATAAAGAGGCAATGCAGAGACACTAGTACTCATAGAACCCTTAGAACCACCACATTTCATTGAAGTTGAGGCTAATTATGGGAAATTTTAAGGAGTAAGCTCAGGTGCAACAGTTGTCCAAATTTTAAGGAGTAAGCCTTGAATAATATCCCCACATGTCCAAAATTTTCCGCTTAGTTTTTTATGCCTTTTGAGAATTATGAGCTTAAACGTATGGACCATTTAAAAAATAAAGTCCAAATCTGAATGTAAAATTTATGAAAAAATTTAAGAAAATACTTATAAAATTACATTCTAGGTTATGGATATATTTAATAAAACCGGATCCACGGGTCGGATATGGACCAGATACGGATCTCAAATACAAGATCCAGATCCCGATCCGTCGGGTCCAAATTTTGAAGATCCATATCCTATAAAATGGATTTGGATCCACCGGGTCCAGGATCCACTGCCATCTGTGCGGAGCCATGATTTTCATTAAAGGGGTCCAAAAGTATGAAGAAGTAAATGCACGAAGAAGCTAAGGGGGTCAACATCTACTATATATACATTAAAAAAAATTAAACTTTATATATATAGTGTAATTTTCCTGGCTCCGCCACTGTTTGGGGTAATCTAGATTTTTTTTTCTGCATCACATCATGATTAGTATAGGAGGATATTATAAGCAGTTAGTTAAAAGTTAAAGCAATGTATAAGCATGTCCTTAAGGAAATACAAGTAGTGATTGATACTTGTAAGCAATGACTTCCAAGAGTAAATAGTTTGATGATGATTTGTAAAGCATTAGTATTAATCAGTCATAACTGCTCCTGTCATTATGGAAGGAAAGGATAAAAGCTATAAAAGATGTATGATTACAGTTTTCAAAATGTCCACATCACTTAACAAACAGTTGGGATATCTCGTATTATTCAAGAGCTGATAGGAGTCTATTTAAATACTTGTCTTTGTTTATTAATTAGTCAAGTTTAGAGTAAAGTATTTCCTCTAAATGTCACTGTTAGTATGAATACAAAAGTTTCTGCCATAGGCTAATTCACTATCTGATACCGTTCTTTTGCTGAGACTTGGATCCAACATACTTGTGTCTCCATCATGCATCTGTGGCGGTTCAGTTATTTGAACTCTAACTTGTGCAATTTATGCTATATTTGGTGCATATGCTGTGTGTTGCGCAACCATCAACCTTGAACAAGATGTGTTTAGCATTACGCCTTTTGTAAAATTGCAAGATGTAAATTTCCTATTAGCCAACGAGGTGAGAATGTTGAGTGTACTGTGTATCCATTCATTACTTCTTTTGTTGGTTGTTGTTGTGTGGTTTAGTTTTCTCACTGAATATTGTGTGTGGCTAAGTCAATTTAATTTTGCATCTGAAGCCTCGTCTGCTGGATTGCAGGTTTCCCATTCATCGAAGCACCGCCAAAACGTCTATAGCAATATGGTTAATCATATTGAGGATGATGAATCATTGACAAAACCCCTTGGAAGGATTTCAGTGTTTTATTACGGTGTTGGGCACATGCTCAATGACATAACTTCAGCCTGTTGGTTCACTTATCTCTTAGTCTTTCTAACAGATATTGGATTATCCCCAAGGTTTGTTTCTCATTTTCTATCAATAATCTATTTAAAGTTATGACAAAAAGGAACAGAAACCCCTTCCTCCATCTCAAGATTAACACGTGCCTCTTTAGTATTGTGATGTAGCTTGTCTGCTGATAGCGATCTAACATATGCCCACCTTTTTCGCAATTTTTGAGTTAATGCTTACCACAACTTTATATACTTCGAACAGTGTGTGTTGTGTGAATATTATGAGTTCAATGGAGTATGCTAAGAGCTTAGCTTCTACTTGGTCAAATAGAAAGACTGGTTTCATTTTTTGGACACAACCATAAGGTATATCTGTACACTAAACTGGAGATACAACACTCTGGATGGACATATGAAAATGGAATTGAGCACTGCCCTGTCATGCTGCTGTTAGCATGTTGCATCTAACTAATGCTGTGTCGCTTTTATAATGACAATTGAATTTCTTCCATCCTACTGTTTGGTAATGCAATCCAGACTTGAAGGGCTCGCCGCCGCACACTCAATTCTGATAGTGGAATTTCATCCTTGATTCACTCCATTTTATCAAGCATGTGACTTCTGCACTGCTGCATCCCTCACCCCCACCCCACCCCCACCCCCACAATAAACTCAAAAGAACAGGGTAAATACTCTAGGATACTGTAGTATTTGAAGTTGTTGGTTGTCTATTCATTCATGTATACCATGTTTGTTTCTCAGTGATGCTGCAGTTGTAATGCTCTCAGGTCAAGTTGCAGATGGATTGACCACTGTATTTGCTGGTGAACTGGTATCTCTCAAGAACATAACTACTACCTTAACGTAGTGCTTATATCACTTCCTTTTTCAAACTTTGAAACTTGCTATGACACATGTATTGCTCAAATTGAACATCTTTGAGTATAAACTAAGCTCTACAAGCTTAAAGTCAAATATCACTTTTTTTTCCAACTTTAATTGCCTGGCAAGTTCAAAGCATCAAACTTTATTTTTCCGAAAAATGGAGAGGACTCAAGAAAAACATGTAAAGATATTTTTAATGTCACTTCCTAAGAGTTATCATAAAGTCATTGCTAGATGAAAATATGCTCTACCATTTTCACCCCCATCTAAACATACGCTTGTCCGTTATAAAATGTGTAGTTTTCTTTTATGATTCTAGATGTATTGTTTATGCAGTCATTTTCTTAATAATATATTAGTTGGTTAAATGCAATAAGTAACTTTTGACATGAGAGCAGCACCTCAATCCCAATCTAATAGCACTTACAATTATTATTTGTTGACATTAAATTTTAACCTTCTATCTAATATTTGTTGTTTTACATGATAGCTAGACAGGTTCGGACATTTTAAAGTATGGCATCTTGGAGGATCTGTCTTGGTTAGTATCTCATTTTCTTCGGTGTTTGGCGGTTGCTTGCCTTGCAAACTTATTGGTTCCGATTCGTCCATGCTGCAAACTATTGGTTACAGTGTGTTCGCTGCAATCTTCAATGTGGGATGGGCTGCAACTCAAGTATCACACATGTAATGTCTGCTCTTATCTATCTACTTGTGCTAAATATTACAACACTATTGTGTCGGGCATTCTACAGACTTGCCATTTACTCCTGAAAACCTTACGATGGCAGGATTAACATGTTAGTCCACTATTTTGAGGACCGTTTTCTGCAACTAAGTAAATGATCTACATCCTCCATCAATCCTTTATATAAGAAACACCAGCTAATGGGTGTCTTCGTTCTCCTCCTCAAGTTACCAGCAATAAGAATGGAAATCCATGTTGCTCCCCCCCCCCCCACCGCCCCACCACCACCACAAAAAAATAATGATTATGTTTCTCCATGTTCATCAAAAAGAAACACTCCTCTCCTGTTGCTGTTATACGACTGGATAGTAATCTTTCTCTGAGAATGACAGGGTTCTGCCATGAGATGAATACAATGAAGCCAGAAATTCCTTCAGCTTCTCCATCTGGCAAACCTAGACAACACCTCTGAATTGTAAATCCAAGTACCCTTGTTACTATAACACCCTAGGCAAATTTCACATGGGCAAACTACAGGAAATTTGTAGTGTATATGAGGAAGCAACTCTTAGACCCTAATGACATGTTTTTAAAGTGGTGCGGTCCTAGGCCCAAAGCGAACAATAAAACTAGTGGTTTGGGCCGATAAATATAGTATCAAAGCCAGACTCCTGTGATACATAGGCAAACCTAAGACAAGGAAGCTATGTTCCTAAGGGGGGTGTTTGGAATGGCGATGACAGAGCGGACTAGCAAGCTTCTATGTTAGCAAGCTTCCGAAGGAGTGTATTCATATTTTAGGCAAATCCAACCCAATAAATTAAACATCTTAGGCAAATCTCACATTGGAAAGTGAGAGCAAGGTGAAGTGCTATTTAATACAGAGGATATGTTAACATGGTACACACTTTTTCACTCAATATGAGTTGTCCAAGGGACAAAGCCGTGAGGTCTGTTGGACCAGAGTAGATAATGTGTATCATGGACTTGGACTGTGACACACTCTTCCCTCCTCCCTTACAATAGCTTCCTGATTGCTACAGATAGTCAACTGTATAGAGCTGGTGAATATAGCTTGCTCTGGACTGCTCTCACAACATCAGTGCTATTCCAAAATTAAAGCTTTTCCCCTCCCTATTTGAAGAAAATATTTTTGGAAAATGTTTGTCGATCTCTTTATAGTTCCTCTCAAATAACAGTGCCACACAATATATGTTCATTCTTCAACTTCAAATTTCCATTCATTATTTATCTCCTTTGATCCTCCGCCATAACTCCCTTCTTCCACTCAAATGTCCGCAAAACCTTACATATTCTTCAGACAGAACTTATTGTCCCTAACCCCGAGGCCACCATTTTTAATTGTAGAAGTTATCACTCTTCTGCGCACCAGCTAGAATCGTCATCACTTTAGCGCACTCAAGCTACATAGGATCCTGATAATTATCATGAAGTTGCCACCGTTTGACAAGTAGTCGCTCTGTTAGCATGCTAAAGTTTCCTCAAATTTATAGATTGCAGGTAAATAACTAAATTGTAATGACTTGAGAAGGGCCACTTTAATCTTTTAAGCACATGAACACCCTATGAAATTTTACCAAGCACAATCCAAACATTAACTGATTGTTATTTGGAATTTGAGAACAAGATATATCTTTCCTGCTGTAGGTCAATGGTGAACTGCATTACACTGAACTCAACAAGCAGAGTAGTTTTAGCTAGTTGCCGCAATGCTTTTACAATGGTTGGTAATCTCCTCTATGACTTCATGAAAAATTTCCTTATACATGTGAGCAGTCATTAACTTTTGGTTTGCTCTCCATTTGTTTGAACCTGATGAATTTGAAGGTTGCGAACCTTAGCTTATATGCAGTTGCTTTTGTCGTGTTCAATGTCGTCGGAGCAGGGACACCTGATGCTGTTGAGAATCAGGTGCGTGACTTTTCAGTTGTTGCTCTATTTACTCTAATATTTTCTTTTGGCCGTATTCTCATTACTTTTTGAATGAGCAGTATCGCTGGATTGCGTATATATCAATTTTCATTGGAAGCTGCTTTGTCGTCGTGTTTGCTCTCGGAACCAGAGAGCCAAGGTCTGCACATGTCTTATTTCTCTATTTTTGAGTGAATGTATTGGCTGCATTATTTGCTTGGACTGATTTTTAATGAAAATCCAATTGTTTGCTAGTATTTCATTGCTTGGCTGAATCGGAGATAAAATCACTTTGTTTGAGAGTTCTGATGGAGTTAACAACTGACCAGCTTAGGCATTCATCAAAACTGCTCAGTTTTTCTTCCTTCATAAAAAAATATAGCTTCATTTGTATAAAAATCCAGTTGAAAATAAAATTCCATCCTGAAGAATAAGTTAGGTTATTATAAAGAATGAAAATTATGCTATAATTTCGATATGGGAGATTGCTTTCAAGTACCATGAGCTGTCAGCATAAGGGCAACTTCTTGTTAATTATCTGATTAGATGTTAATCTCTAATATTTGCCTTTCTTGGACAGGTTGAAACTAGAAGCTAATGTCAAAGGTTATGTTAGAATTTCTTGGATGTATTGGTTTAAGAAGATCTTATATCACCAAGTTGCTCTTGTTTACCTTCTTACCAGACTTGTGACTAATGTCTCCCAGGTGACCGTTATTTCTTTTGAATTTAGCCCTTTTTAATAGATATATACAATAATGACACGGATTTCATTTAGATCATTTTTTTAAGCATTCACTTGGTTTTATAACCGATACAGTTCTTGTAATTGTTCGCGTTGCAGGCATTTCTTGCTTTCTATGTGATCAATGACCTGCAGATGAGTCTATCTTCAAAAGCTTTGGTATCTTTCTGAGCATTGTTTCCATTTAAAACGAAGACCTTTATTTGAAAAGAAGCGCAAGGGAGAAATACAGTACTAACTCTTGTTCCTGTGCTTAATTGATTTGGATAGGTCCCTGCGATTATCTTTGTCTGCAGTTTCGTTGTATCTGTCCTGCTACAGGTCCGTACCGAACAGAACTTTTTCATCAGTTCTATATCTAAAATTTCCAAAGCGTCTTTTTTTGCCTGTTCTGTTTCCCTGATAGTTGTATTATATGCAGGAGATTAAGTGGACGAGCAAGCGATTGAAGGGCTTTTATACTGCAGGAGGTCTCCTTTGGGTACTTTGTGGCACAGGAATACTCCTGCTTCCAAGAAACATGAATTCATTTATGTATATCTTGTCGGTATTCATTGGCATAGCAAATGCCTTGATAATGGTAGGGTTAACGTTCAAGCTTAGTTTGAATATCAAGTCTTGAAACTTTATTTTAGCTCTATCTCCTGTTACCACATATCTATTTTTTGCATGAAACTTGGAAAGAACATAAATGGGTGGTTGCTCAACCATAAGGCAGCAATTATTAACTGAGCGAAAAGTTTGAACTTTGGTATGTTAGTCCATATATTTCTTGTTTATTTCTGCTGACATAGGCTAGAGAGGTGCTGCATTCAATGCCTTTATCAACTACTAGATGGGCAATACTTTCTAATCAAAGCATGATACAAAACCATTTTGAAACAGCTCAGGCTCTGACGCAAAATTTATTTATGATAAAGTTTATATGTACCAAACTCTCCTTTAAGCATTGATCGACTCTCTGTGTGGTTAACCTAATTGTCACCTTATATATGTGGAAATACTTATCTCCTTAGAAAGGACATTTTTCCATTTAATTCCTAATGATATTCTTTTAACAAAGGATCTCTATTATTGTGGTTTTTGCTTCATTTTGGCACTCAGTTGAGTTCTATGAAATTATTTAACTAGCAATGAACTTGTTTAACTGGAGAGTGGGCAATAATACTTTGAACTGTGGCATTTGGTTCCGCTTCATGCCTTTGCATACATGTGTATAGTTTCTATTATTCCATGATGAAGCCACACTCTTAATTGTGTCATGGACTGGAGGAAATAGTGAAGGGGTGTGATTTATGACGCTCGTTTCATTATTAAACATGCATTGTGATCATAAAGGCCACAATTACGATCTTCATGTGCACCTCTTTCCTATGTGACTTTATAGGTAACTGGAGTGGGCATGCAAAGTACCTTGGTTGGCCGAGATCTCCATGGCTGTGCTTTTGTGTACGGATCATTGAGCTTTCTGGATAAAATGATATGTGGGGTTGCTTTGTTCGTTCTCGAGTCATATCAGAGTAAGCATTCAGTTCCATGTCTCTCTGTTATCTTGGTCAATGCACATTCTAATTTTTCAACATCCATTGCTGAGTGTGTCTATGGAAAACTAGTGAATTAGCTCCACCTAAATTTCATTAACAGAGTTAAGTAGTTAATAGTTTCGCCTTTTTAACAGCCAAGAATTCTTTGCCTCACCCTCTTATTTTCACCATATAGACTTGTTACCAGAAAGTTTCTGTTAAGATCTGTAATAGGGTACGGAATTCATTTCTCTTTTCTTTATTAGATTATTTGTAGTGTTTCCTTTCATCAGATAACTCTTTATTTACTTTGGCAATTGTCACCGTTTTATGCAGAATCCTCTCCGGAACTGCACAACTGCAGTTGGAGTCGCCCATTCTTCTCCCTCAATCGATATGCACTAGGTCTCGTTCCAGCAGCTTGTGCGCTCCTTGGGGTGATAATCACCTGCACTATGAACCTCGAGACACCCATATTGGTGCCTCTGGAGGAACCTCTACTGGGTTAAACACCTAAAAGCTTATGATCAGTCATATGTTGAAAGGGATTCAAGCCTTGCTGTTAGATCATAGATGTGTTCTATACAGATGAAAGAAACTCGGGAAATGGTTGGACTACAGCACTATTATTTGTTCACATATATTATCGAAAAGATCGTCAAATGGATCCGCAGTCTGCTGTTTTATACAGATGATTTTTTTTCAGCAAACACCAGTTAGCTCAAGGTTATACAGAACATTAATTCCATTGGTACTCTACTTGGCTTCTTTCCTGGCAATTTCAACCAATTTAGGATCTCTTAACAAATTATTTGTACATATTCGGATCCGTATCAGTACAATGATATGCAGAATTATAGTATTGATCTTAATTTGTCAAAAATGTACAGAGCTAGAAAGATGTTCTTGCTGTAGAACTCTTGAAAATCAGTCAGATCATTGAGTTAGTTTTCTTATTCTGGCTACATACTATGTGTGCTCTTTCTTTTATACTAGGAAATTGCACTCATGTGAAAAACTATTGAAGTGACATGTAACCAGAAACTGCGTGTAATAACATCTAGCAGATTGACTTTGCATGGAAAAAGTGACTGAACCCTGTTGTTTGCTAACAAATGTCAATAAACTTTTGGTCATATATGTAGCTTTCAAGAAACTTATGAGATCTGCTTGAACGTCGCAAGTTCTTGATAATAAGAATACTCCCTGCCCCTCAAGATTCCTATCCGATTTTTATTGGACAAAGAAGTGAAAAATGTAAGTTACTCAATATTTGTTCATAAAATAAAAAATTATATTATGTGTCTGACACAACTGACACTAGTTGTATGAGATCTTTTTTTTGTCTCACAAGAAAGTGGATTTAAATCACAAAATAAAAAAATAAATTTTTATGTATATCTCAAAAGCAAAGTAAAATTATTGTTGGATAGAATAAGGATCGTCGATGGGTAAGTGTAATAAAAGCAGAAACATTGAACGAAGTGTTTTGTGGGTGATAGTGAATATATATCATATATATTCATAATATATTCTGTAATTAATATTTAGTGTAATTAAAGTAAAATAGAGATCTTAATTCTATTAGGACTACAATTGTATACTATATATATATATATATATATATATATATATTATATTAATAAGATAACTCAATCAAGGAGAACTACAATATTTCACATGGTATCAAAAGTCAAACCCTACCCCTCCCTTCTCTCTAAAATCCCTCACGGAAAGATTTCTCGAACAATAGGACATTTATTCAATTTCACCACGTTAAAGCTCTTGTCTTGTAGAAGATAACTTGATTGTAATCCGTCATCAAAGCACTATCTGCATTATAAAACCCAATTAGTTTTGGAAATTTTGTCATCTCCTTTACGGTTTCAATGTCCACTTGCTTCTTCAACCCACTATTTCTTGTACTTGAACTTTGTGCAACTTACAGAACCTCTTATAAATTCCATTGTTCAATTGCTACTATTTCTAAATTGTACGTCAACTTCAGCTTGCCCTTACCATAATATACATTTTTGCTAGCTTCAAATTTCTGCACCTTCGGTTTGTCCTTGAGAATTATTTGACGAAATTGCTTTTCCCTTCCTATCAGAAATTCCTAAAGCATCTTCTTTTTTTGTGTGCTTGAATTCTTCAATAACCTCGTCTTTCTATCTAACCTACCATCCACAAATATGGCACGGTATTCCTCGTTGCAGCCCAACACTTGGGCCCACCTTTAGGTCTACAAGACACCAGGCCCATTTTTTCATGGTCCAACAGCAGGCCTACGGTCCCATGACCCCTGCCGAACTGAGTCAGGCTTACAACACTATGAATCTCCAGAAGCCTGACGACGCATGGTATATGGATACATGTGTCACATCTCATCTCACTAATAACTCTAGTAATCTCCCTTAACTGTGTATAAATACTCATCAATCTATTATGGTCGGAAATGACCATCGCATTCCAATTTATGGCCACACCCAAACTCCACCACCGCACATCCCCTTCTTCCTCAAACATGTCTTATATGATCCTAACATTATCAAGAACTTAATCTCTGTTAGAAAATTTTCCATTGATAATCATGTATCTATTGATTTTGACCCATTTGATTTTTCTGTGAAAGACCTCCGTACGGGGAAACTTTTTATGAGATGCAATAGTGAGGGGTACCTCTATCCTTTCCTACCCACGTCCGCTGCCAGTTTCAATCCACCCACATCTCTCACTACAATCTCCTCTTCAACATGTCATAGTAGACTTGGACATCTCGGAGCTCATATTTTTTATTTTCTTAGAAACCACAATTTAATTCACTGTAATAAAGTGAACCTTGCCCAAAATTGATACTCTTGCCAGCTTGGAAAGCATGTTAGAGTTCCATTTACTTCATCTTGAGTATTAGTTTTTCTTCCTTTGATATTATTCATGCTGATTTATGAACCTCTCCTATTACTAGCAAATTGGGTCATAAATATTATTTAATATTCTTGGATGATTTTCTCACTTCCTTGGGTCTATCCGCTCCACTACAAATCTCAAGTCTACTCCAAGTTTCTTGAATTTCGTACATATGTCAAAACACAATTTGAAAAAGAAATAAAAATATTTCTATGTGACAATGATCGTGAGTTTTAACAATTTTATCTTTCATAAATTTTATGCGGCTAATGGCATGGTCTTTCGTTTCTCTTGCCCTTATACTTCCCCTCAAAATGATAAAGCCGAACGAATTCTCTGCACCATTAACAATATGATTCGTACCTGTCACGACCCGACCCGACGGGCCGCGACTAACGTCCTAATTGGACGTCATTACTGACCTGTCACTCTTAATCCATTTAATACAGATATCTACAGAAATTTCGGCAGCTCAACGCTGCTTTTACAAAATATCCCTAAAACGGCGAGCCGACAAGGCTGTCAAAATAACAACAAGACAACAGTCATAATAGGCTAGCCGACTAGGCTGCCACCAACCACATCACGCGCACAAAGACATAAATCAAAATACGCAAGCCGGCAAGACTGCTACTAAATAACGACATCAAAACCCAAAACAAAGTACAAACATCCAACCCACAACTGTCTACAGACCTCTAAGAGAGTAATACTGACATATGACGGGACAGGACCCCGTCGTGCCCAAAATATGCATAAGTCTGAAAAAATAAAGGTCTGTACCAAAAATAGCTGGCTCAGGAACAAAGGAGTTCTTCAACTGTTGTACAGAAATCCTAGACTGGAGGGTCACCTATTCAACTCCCGAACTGCATGCATTTAACGCAGCCGAGGAAGGGGATTGATCGAGATAATGTCTTGAGTATGTAAACATAAAATATCAGAAATCAATAAGAATCGTACTAAGTAAAACAAAGAGTCATCAAACTGTCATAAAACTGAGAATCATGTCTGAAAAGCATATCATGCATACTGAATCATAAAACAAATGCGTTTCATGCTCAGATATAAAATCAGATAACATGTCTCGGCCCTCTATGGAGAGACTCGATGGAATCTATATCTGCGCGCGTAACATGTCTCGGCCCTCTAAGGAGGGACTCGATGTAATCTGTATATATATAGCGTGTTTCGGCCCTCTAGTGAGGGACTCGATGAATGATGCATGACTGTGCACGAACATGATCTGGCCCGGGACTCAGTGGAATGAAATAGTAACACTTAGCACGAGTAGATATCATGAGCAACTGTATGCAGCTAAAATCATTATGTGACTCTTAATAACATTACTACCATAAACTCTGTTACTGAATCATAAGCATTAGTAAATAATCATTTTAAAACTGAACTGGTAAGAGTTAAGTACGTCCGCCGTACTTTACTAAAAATCATGCCAAAAGAAAGAAGGAAAAGTCTTACATACCTCTTAGGCGAACTAATCAGCTTGGTATTAAGGTATTCCTCGTCTAGTACTTCAACCTATGATAAGGAACAACATGCTCGTCAATTCTATGATTCCTAATGTAAGTTATATGCTTAAAGGCTCCCTTATTTCTACAAAAATTTGGGCAGCATTTCCTTTGTTTATGTGCGTATCCACAATTTTCCAATAATGCAAATCAACCAATAATTCAACTCCAACTAACAATCCAATCAAACCAACAATCCAATTTAAACCAACAATCCAATTCAAACCAACAATCCAATTCAAACCAACAATCCCCCTTATTCCAGAATATAAAATTAACATCTTTCTACACTTTAATCCTTTCGAGGCATGTATAGGTAACTTATTTCAATACATATGCATGTGTGTAGCTTATTTTAAACACCAAATTCAGCCTGTAATACGTCCCTATTACGTTCAATAATTTTCATCGACCTTTCGGCCAACACCTATTTCAATTTCAAAGCTTTTCCAAAATTCCTTACTTTTCAATTAAGCTTCCAATATTTCTTATAACGACTATAATTTTAATCATCAAGGTTCCATCCAAATTTTCACATGCAATTAGTCATAACATACCAACACACTTAATCAATTTTAATGTATGCCAAGAATGGGTTCTAATTCGGTTTCGACCCCTAATAATCGCATACATTGTCCTCTTTCTATTTCTTCTTTAACATAGATACTTCTCCAAACTATAATATCAATTAATCTATCCAATATCAAATGAAAGGGATAAAATTTTACCAATTTTCGAGCTCAAAACAGTCTCGTCGACACTCACGCCCAGATTTTTCAAACCTCTTTTCACGATATTTCGCCCAAATTCTTCTCTTCTTTCAACACGTAATGACATGCAACACTTCTACTATAATAACTCAACATTTATACATGTTTTCCTCCACAAAATTTGTCCAAAAGCGAGAATTTGGACCCAATTTGGACCCCCAGATCCGTTTGCACTGTTTTGGGTTCAAAGATTGGCTTCAAATTGCTAAATGGATTAATCTAATAAGAGGATGATAACATGGCTTCAATTCTTGGTTAAGGATGGGGTAATTTCGGATTGGAATTTGAGAGAGAAAAGATGAAAGTTTTGGTGTGTAGAAATGAAATTAGAATTATAATAGAAAGAGGTTTTAGTATTTAGGGAAAAATCTGAAATTACTTCTTGAAACTTACACTTTGGCCCTCTTAATGCCTTCTTAGTTAAAAACGACCCCAAGAAATAAATCTTAACACTCGTTGCCTTAAATTCCCGGAAATTTCATAAGACCTCATATCCTTCATGTCGTAATTCTTATAATAAATAATAATCCTCAATAAACCTACACATAACTTATTATTTTAAACTTTCACCGACGTGCTCGTAGCTTGTGTAATTATATCTTATATCCATTGTCCGAATATTAACCTTAATGACGTTCTTAATCCTTGTCTTAACTTACGAGGTGTAACATTCTTCCCCCTTAGAAACATTCGTCCTCGAATGTTCATAACAAGTCTCAAGTTCTAGAAATTTCGGCAGAGCCTCCTTTATAATAGTGACTATCCATCTATATCCAGCAACCCAGCAGATGCCACACAGGGCCATAGAAAAAAACAAAAACACACATATATAGTTCACCAATTACCATAATCAATTAAGGGAGTTAGATTGAATTACCTGGGGGTATAGGGAATAAGTGAGGATACTTCCTCTTCATCTCGTCCTCAGCCTCCCAAGTCATTTCCTCTCTATTATTGTTCCGCCATAATACCTTGACGGATGCAACATCCTTAGTCCGCAGCCTCCTGACTTGGCGATCCAATATGGCCACGGGACTCTCCTAATAGGACAACCCCTCAGTCACCTGGACATCGTCCACTGGAAAGACTCTGGAAGGATCACCAATACACTTCCGTAGCATAGACACGTGAAAAACTGGATGTACTGCTTCCAAGTCTGAGGGTAACTCCAACTCATAGGCGACCTGGCCTACCCTGCGAATGATCCGATAAGGCCCAATATACCTCGGGCTAAGTTTCCCCCTCTTCCCAAATCTCATCACACCCTTCATGGGTGATACCTTCAAGAATACCCAGTCGTCGATCTGAAACTCTAGGTGCCGACATCGCGATATGACTTCTGTCGACTCTGAGCTGCTAGTAATCTTTCTTGTATAAGTTTCACCTTGTCGACAGCCTGCTGAACTATATCTGGACCAATCAACTGAGCCTCACCTACGTCAAACCAACCAATGGGTGACCTGCACTTCCTCCCATACAAAGCCTCATACGGGGCCATCTGAATACTAGAGTGGTAGCTGTTATTGTAGGCAAACTCAATAAGCGGCAAGTGGTCATCCCAGCTACCTCTAAAATCAATAATACAAGCCCTCAACATATCCTCCAGTGTCTGTATGGTACGCTCTGCCTGCCCATCCGTCTGAGGATGAAATGTTGTGCTGAGACTCACCTGCGTTCCCAGTCCTTTCTGAAAAGATCTCCAGAAGTTAGCCGTGAACTGGGCTCCTCGGTCAGATATGATAGATATAGGAACCCCATGCATCCTCACTATCTCCCTGATGTATAATCTAGCATAGTCCTCAGCTGAATAAGTAGTCCGGACTGGAAGAAAATGGGCTGATTTTGTCAGCCTATCTACAATAACCCAGATGGAATCACACTTCCGCTGAGTACGAGGCAATCCTGTAATAAAATCCATATTAATTACCTCCCACTTCCAAGTCGGGATATCTATCGCCTGTAGTAGCCCACCAGGCTTCTGATGCTCGACCTTAACCTGTTGACAATTCGGGCACTGAGCAACAAACTCTGTCACATCTCTCTTCATGCCATCCCACCAATACAAGCTCCTAAGGTCATGATACATTTTCATCGACCCTGGATGAATAGAATAACGAGTATTGTGTGCCTCACCCATAACCTGCTGACGCAGTCCTGTAATGTCGGGTACACATAACCTACCATCACATCGTAGCACACCCTCAGAGGTCACCTCAAATAAAGCATTCTCCTTTCGGAGAGCTGCATCTCTATACTGTGCCAGAATAGGATTATCATACTGGCATCTATTTACCTCTTCTATGATAGAGGACTCAGCAACTCTTCGAACAAGAATACCACTATCTCCAGAATCCGCCAATCGGACTCCAAGGCTGGCTGCCTGTGAATCTCTCGAACCATTTCTTTCCTGTCCGGCTGCACATCCGAAAAACTACCCATGGATCTACGGCTGAGAGCATCTGCCACAACGTTGGCCTTCCCTGGGTGGTACAGAATATCAACATCATAATCCTTTAGCAACTCAAGCCACCACCTTTGTCTCGATTCGGCCTTCATGCTTAAAGATGTATTGAAGACTCTTATGATCCGTAAATATCAACATGAACACCATACAAGTAATGTCTATATCTTCAAAGCATGAATCACCGCCGCTAGCTCTAAATCATGAGTGGGATAATTCTTTCATGTTTTCTCGAGTCCGGAGGCATAAGCTATAACTTTGCCATCTTTGCATCAACACACACCCTAACCCGATACCAAGCATCACAATAAATCACATACCGCCTAACCTCCGAGAGTCAAAATCGGGGCGAAGTCAACTTATCCTTCAACAATCAAAATCGTGCTCACAAGCATCGATCCACTGGAACTTAGCTACCTTCTGGGTTAGCCTAGTCAAGGGTGCTGAGATCGAATCAAATTTTTCCACAAACCTCCTATAATACCCTGCTAGACCCAGAAAATTGCGTACCTCAGTAGGTGTAGTGGGTCTGGGCCATGTCTTCACCGCCGATCTTACGAGTATCCACCAATAATATCCGCCCACAATATGCCCCAAAATGCCACCGAGGCCAACCAAAACTCACATTTGAAAATTTGGCATACAATCGCCGGTCTTGGGAGGACTCAATCGCTCTTCGTGATCCGCGTGCTCCTGCTCTGAGCGAGAATATACCAGGATGTCATCAATGAATACTATAACAAATGTATCCAAGAATGGTTTGAACACCCGGTTCATAAGGTCCATAAACACTGCTGGAGCATTAGTCAACCCAAATGACATTACCCTGAACTCATAATGTCCGTACCGGGTCCTGAACACAGTCTTCGGGATATCTGTCTCTCTAACCCGTACCTGATGATAACCGGATCGCAGGTCTATCTTCGAGAAATACTTAGCGCTCTGCAACTGGTCGAACAAGTCATCAATCCTGGGAAGGGGATACCTATTCTTGATGGTCACCTTATTCAGCTGCCTATAGTCAATGCACATCCGCAGCGAACCATCCTTCTTCTTTACAAATAACACCGGCGCACCCCATGGAGATGCACTAGGCCTAATGAAGCCCTTCTCTAATAGGTCTCTCAACTGTTCCTTTAACTCCTTCAACTCTGCAGGTGCCATTCTATAAGGAGGAATGGATATAGGTTGGGTACCTGGCAATATATCTATACTAAAATCTATTCCCGCTCTGGAGGAAGACCTGGGAGATTGTTGACAGTCAATTTTGACCCGTTTTTGTATATTTTCGTGCAATTTTAAGTATTTTAGCACACCTCATTTTAATCGTTATTTTTGCATATTTTTACATAATATTCTATGTTTATTTCTTCACAAAAAATGGCATTGCATCTTTTATTTTTAAATTAAGCATTATGTCGTTGTTAATATTATGTTTTATTATTATTATCATATACCGTTTTATTTTAATAATATTTGCATCTCTTTTAATAATTAATCTAAGACCGCGCTTTACTTTTAATCGAGCATTAAACATTTCTTAAATATTGCATTTTAGTATTATATTATTGCGTGATTTGCATTTTTATAATCTTGCATCTTTTAAATAATTTTCTTTTAAATAATTAACCACTTGCATTTTTGTCAAACCACCCACCAGACACAATTTGAATCAGTCAAATCCAACACTATTATTAATTTCATCCAAACACTCTCTTTTCATTTTCCCCCCCAAAACAATACCCCACTTTTATTTTTTCCCCCAAATACCAAACCCTAAACCTACCCTATAAATAAAACTTTTCCCCCCAACACAAAAATCAGCCCTAAAAGAGCCCAGCCGCAACTTTCTCTCTCTCACCATCATCTCTCCCTCACTCAGCCTCATTCACTTTCCGTCGCCGCCGCCGCCTCACTTCGCCGGAGCTCCAAGCTCCGGCGAACACCCTCACAGCCGCACACTCTCGCCTCACCCCCTACCATCTCCCTCACCATCGACTTCGCCGGCCAGAAACCTCTCGCGTCGAACACCAACACCACCGTCGACCACCATCACTGCCGGCGAACTTCACCAGCAACCCTAGCCGCCACTTTCTCCCTCAACTCCCACTCCATCACCCTCTTCACTGTCTCACTACCGTCGAACCCACCATGGTGGCGTCGCTCCGGCGACCTCGCCGTGGAAGCGACGCCGCTGCCCGCTGCTTTCTGCATTGTTGAAATCGCTGTTTGTTCCTCTTTCGTTGCTATTATATTATTGTTTAATTGGACTGATTACGAACCGTTTGTTCGTTGGAACCTGTTGGCTCGATTTTCGATTTGTTGTTTGTTATCCGGTTATGGGTGATTGCGTATTGTTTCTTTGCTTTGTCGGACTGATTTTGGTTATGTTATTCTTGATTTGGCCATTTCTGCTGTGATGTTTTGCCGTTGTTTTCCGATTTTATGGCCATTTTGTCATTTCGATTTTTGTCATTTATGTTGGGTGGATTTTGGCCATGTTGCTCTGATTTTGGCCATTTTGCTGGACTGATTTTCGGCCATTTTTGCTATTGTTTTGGCCATATTATTGGACTGGTTTTGGCCATTTTGCTACTGATATTCTGGGCCCATTGTTGCTGGACTGGTTTTAGGCTCTTTTTGCTGGTTAATTGATAATAAACAAGATACTACACTTGGTTGGCCGATGAAGGAATCCCCGTCTGATTTCCAAGGCCTCCCCTGTACAAAAGACGGATTTATTTGTTTTGTTTGTTAATTTTTGCTATTATTTTAAAATTTATGTATTCTATTACTAATACTTTCATTAAGTGTTTATGCAGGTATCCGGAGATGCATTTCAAAAAGAATGCCCTGGAGTTTATTTTATGTCGTATTTAATTTCATGTTTTATTATTTTGCATTGTATTTTATTTTAATTGCAAATTATGTAAAATGCTTAGAATAGGTAGAATAAAAAGAACAATAAATAATTAACCTAGGTTTGAACGAACAACCGCAAGTTAGCGGATCTTGAAGGATGCCTAACCCCTTCCCTTTAGGATAATAAAGAACCCTGATCCAGAATCTCACTAATTTCGCAGACCATTAAATGGAAGTCATTTATAGCGTTTTTATGCTATTTAATAAGTGTCCTAATTCACTATAATAATTAGGTGGTGACTCCTTAAAACAAATTTAGGAATCAACCATAGCAGTAATCCCGTTTCGACTCCGGTTAAAATGGGGTGTTACAGAGATCATCTGGGAAAACATCCGGAAACTCACTGACTATCGGAACTGACTGAAGGGTCGGTACCTCGGCCTCCGTATCATGTACCCGGACTAAGTGATAAATACACCCCTTTCGAACCATCTTCCTTGCCTTGAGGTATGAAATAAACTTACCCCTCGGCGATGCGGTATTCCCTTTCCATTCAATAACCGGTTCGTCTGGAAACTGGAATCGAACCAACTTCTCTCGACAATCAACATTGGCAAAACAAGAGGCCAACCAATCCATACCCATAATAACATCGAAGTCGATCATATCCAACTCTATCAAATCTGCTGAGGTATGACGGCTATATATCACCACCGAGCAATCCTTATACACACGCCTAGCTATAACCGAATCTCCCACTGGTGTAGCTACCTCGAATGGTTCTATAGGCTCAGGTTCTATCTCTATCCTACTAGCAACAAGAGGGGATATATAGGACAAGGTGGAACCTGGATCAATCAAAGCATACACATCATAGAAAAAGACCGATAATGTACCTATGACAACATCTGGTGACGCCTCCTGGTCGCGTCTACTGGCCATGGCATAAATGCGGTTCGGCGACCGCCGAATCGAACTGCCACGGCCTCTGCCACGGCCAGCTGATGTCTGAGTATCCTGCCCGATGGGGCGCATAAATGTAGTCGACGATGAACCGGCAATAGAACCCGTAGGCTGAGTCATAGCACCTGTTCCATCTCTATACGGACACTCCCTCATCAAATGGCCTGGACGGCCGCAAGAAAAACAAGTACCAGTATCAATGCGACACTCCCCCGGATGACGTCTGCCACACTGTGGACACTGGGGGAGAGATGGTCTCCAATGCCCAGAACCTCGCGTGCTGCGACTGCCGCCGGGAGCCACGACCAGCCTCAATGCCCGGCGATCAAATCGTCTACTGTAATCGCAGGTGTACCTGTCTTGGCTGGAGGAATACACGATGGATCGCCGCCGGACATCACCGAAAACCCCGCTGCCCCGCTTCTTGGGCTGATCTCTATCTCGACCCTTTCCGCCGTCTCTACATGTCGCCTCAATCCTCGCAAAGCTGCGTCCGGCAATATCCATGGTCGGTGAAGTCGCTGTCAAGCACATCAATAAGATAATGGTCCAACCCCATCACATAACGGTGCACCCTATCCGCCATGTCGCTACCATAGTGCGTCAGACGCCGCGAGTCGAACTCAAGCTATACTCTCTCGACCGTCCTCCCATTCTCACCGCAATCGTAAACTCGCGACTCTTGCCCGTCTCATCTCCGGAGGCATAAAGTGGCCGAGGAATGCTTCTGAAAACTCATCCCATATTGCAGGAGGAGCACCCTCGCCCCTAGACAACTCCCAGGACTCAAACCAGTTGACTGCTACATCGCGCAACCCAGTATGACGCCAATATAATCGACTTCGATCAAGCCCGGATCACCTCAATGTCCTCTGCGTCGGCGGATGAACTCATGTGGATCATTCTCGAGCTGGACCAGTAAAACTCCGTGATCGCAACTCAGAAATCTCTAACCTCAAACTATCTCGCCTGGGTTAATCACGGCTCCTACCTATGAACCTGTCCCGCCACTATCCTTGCCAATAACTGGAAGGTCTCTCTCAAATCTCCATCCTGCCTCGCATGGGAATCAAGTCTCAGTGCGAGGTCTCGGATCTGGTGATGTTGCCACGAGAGGAGCCTCTAGAACTGGTGACGAGGCAAAACCCGTCGTCGGGGCACACTCGTGAGTAGACGTGCAAGACACAGTAGCTCTCGTGCCGACTAGTGTCCCCTATCAGATTTGCCCTTCCGGCCACGGTGCCTTCCTGAGGCATAGGCGTAAACATAGTAAACTATCGGAAGACGGATCATCCTAATAACACGACTCATAGACGATCTAAGAGATGGAAGAATAGAAACAATCCTAAATGTCCCAGACTCTCCATGTATAAGTATGGTGCACAACATACCCATACACAAGACTCTACTAAACACTGCATAGACATTCCAAGGACTAACTACTCGATACCACTTTTGTCACGACCGACCGACGGCCGCGACTAACGCCCTAATGGGCGCCACATCGACTGTCACTCTTAATCCATTTAATACAGATATCTACAGAATTTGGCACTCAACGCCGCTTTTACAACATATCCACGAAACGGCGGCGAAATGCTGCCGCCAAAATAACAACAAGACAACAGTCATAATAGGCTAGCCGACTAGGCTGCCACCAACCACATCACGCGCACAAAGGCATAAATCAAAATACGCAAGCCGGCAAGGCTGCTACTAAATAACGACATCAAAACCCAAAACAAAGTACAAACATCCAACCCACAACTGTCTACAGACCTCTAAGAGAGTAATACTGACATATGACGGGACATGACCCCGTCGTGCCCAAAATATGCATAAGTCTGAAAAATAAAGGTCTGTACCAAAAATAGCTGGCTCCGGAACAAAGGAGCTCTCCAACTGCTGTACATAATCCTAGACTGGAGGGTCACCTATCTGAACTCCTGAACCTGCGGGCATGAACGCAGCCCCCCGAGAAGTGGTCGATGCAGATAATGTCTTGAGTATGTAAAACATAAAATATCAGAAAGCTGAATAGTAATCGTACTAAGTAAAGCAGAGTCATCAAACGCTATAAAGCGAGAATCATGTTCAAAGCATATCATGCATACTGCATCATAAAACATCGTGCTCATGTCTGTATATAAAACTGTATAACATGTCTCGGCCCTCTATGGAGGGACTCGATGGAATCTATATCTGCGCGCGTAACATGTCTCGACCTCTGGGAGGGACTCGATGTAATCAGATATATATAGCGTGTCTCGGCCTTCTAGTGAGGGACTCGATAAATGATGCATGGCTGTGCACGAACATGATCTGGCCCGGGACTCAGTGGAATGAAATAGTAACACTTAGCACGAGTAGATATCATGAGCAACTGTATGCAGCTAAAATCATTATGTGACTCTCAATAACATTACTACCATAAACTCATTCTTGAATCATAAGCATTAGTAAATAATCATTTTAAAATGAATCGGTAGGAGTTAAGTGCGTCCGTACTTTACTAAAAATCATGCCAAAAGAAAAAAGGAAAGGTCTTACATACCTCTTAGGCGAACTAATCAGCTTGGTATTAAGGTATTCCTCGTCTAGTACTTCAACCTATGATAAGGAACAACATGCTCGTCAATTCTATGATTCCTAATGTAAGTTATATGCTTAAAGGCTCCCTTATTTCTACAAAAATTTGGGCAGCATTTCCTTTGTTTATGTGCGTATCCACAATTTTCCAATAATGCAAATCAACCAACAATTCAACTCCAACTAACAATCCAATCAAACCAACAATCCAATTTAAACCAACAATCCAATTCAAACCAACAATCCCCCTTATTCCAGAATATAAAATTAACATCTTTCTACACTTTAATCCTTTCGAGGCATGTATAGGTAACTTATTTCAATACATATGCATGTGTGTAGCTTATTTTAAACACCAAATTCAGCCTGTAATACGTCCATATTACGTTCAATAATTTTCATCGACCTTTCGGCCAACACCTATTTCAATTTCAAAGCTTTTCCAAAATTCTTTACTTTTCAATTAAGCTTCCAATACTTCTTATAACGACTATAATTTTAATCATCAAGGTTCCATCCAAATTTTCACATGCAATTAGTCATAACATACCAACACACTTAATCAATTTCAATGTATGCCAAGAATGAGTTCTAATTCGGTTTCGACCCCTAATAATCGCATACATTGTCCTCTTTCTATTTCTTCTTTAACATAGATACTTCTCCTAACTATAATATCAATTAATCTATCCAATATCAAATGAAAGGGATAAAAATTTACCAATTTTCGAGCTCAAAGCTTCGTCGACACTGATGCCCCAACGATTTTTCACCTCTTTTAACGATTTTTCGCCCAAATTCTTCTCTTCTTTCAACCCAAAATGACATGCAACACTTCTACTATAATAACCCAACATTTATACATATTTTCCTTCACAAAATTTGTCCAAAAACTGAGAATTTGGATCCCAATTTCGGACCCCAGATCCGTTTGCCTGTTTGTTTTGGGTTCAAAGATTGGCTTCAAATTGCTAAATGGATTAATCTTATAAGAGGATGATAACATGGCTTCAATTCTTGGTTAAGGATGAGGTAATTTTGGATTGGAATTTGAGAGAGAAAAGATGAAAGTTTTGGTGTGAAGAAATGAAATTAGAATTATAATAGAAAGAGGTTTTAGTATTTAGGGGAAAATCTGAAATTACTTCTTGAAACTTACACTTTGGCCCTCTTAATGCCTTCTTAGTTAAAAACGACCCCAAGAAATAAATCTTAACACTCGTTGCCTTAAATTCTCGGAAATTTCATAAGACCTCATATCCTTCATGTCGTAATTCTTATAATAAATAATAATCCTCAATAAACCTACACATAACTTATTATTTTAAACTTTCACCGACGTGCTCAGAAACTGTAATTATATCTTATATCCATTGTCCGAATATTAACCTTAATGACGTTCTTAATCCTTGTCTTAACTTACGAGGTGTAACATTACCTTATTTATTCATGCCTCTCCCCCCCCCCCCCCCCACCAACTTTTGTGTATATGCATTAAAATTGCATAATGTCTTCTTAATATACTACCTACATATACGCTCCAAAATATGACCCCTATCGAGTTCCTATTTCATCGAATCCCCACCTATGATCATCCTCGGATTTTTTGTTGTCTCTATTATCCGAATCTTGCCTCCACCGTCCCTCACAAATTAGCACTCTGTTTTTTGGTTCGATTTTACAAATGCTCACGCAAGTGCACGTATCGTTCACAAGTAATATAGTCTGTAAGACCGAATATCATCCACAGAGACTGGTTATCAAGTACCGAACTTCTAAACTTTGGTTTCTATTTGGCAATCGGTAAATTGTTTGGTTTTATAACTAAGAATTATAATTAAAGCAAAGTGCAGAAATTTAAACAGAGGTTGATAATACTATGAGTTTATAACAGTTATGAAGGGAATAAGGCTTCCAATCTCCTCAACTATTCACTCTTTCACTTGTTAATGCAATGCTAATGGGTCTTCTTCTTATTAAGATAGCAGGTTAACTAGTGTGTCATCATATTCCGGTTAGGATATACGAGAGCTCAATCTTGCGCAGAAACCTTCTATATATCTATGATACATTTTACCACACAAGAGGATTAAGAACAGTAACCTTAAACACTACACAAGTATCGGGGTGCTTTCGTCCACGATTTTAACCTATGTCTAAACAATTACACTCGAAAGCATATTCAAAAAAACAGTCCAAAACAATCCAAAACCAGACCAGCGATTAGTAAAGCAACAACAACAATGTAACCAACACCAGTGAATTAGCCAAATTCACCAGAACTTTTAGAGGGCCCAAGGAGTCAAAATCCGTCCGGAAAGTAGCAAAACAGTGAGCACTTCGCCGGAGTCAGAATATCTCCGGAGTTTTAAAACTCCAACTAGTTACCAAAAATAGTGAGAAAATCAGTCCGCCAACAACAGATCCCAAGAAATAAAACCACACGAACGTCGTCGGAGTTTTTAAAATCCGGTCAGATACCAAAATAGACCCCAAAAATTCAGTCCGACAACAACAAATAACGAGTCCCGAAAAATAATAATAAATAAAAATCAGTCCATCAATTCACATAATATAGCAACAAAGCTGAAGAACAAAGATACAACATCATCGGAAAGGTCGACCGGATATGGTGTTTCACGTCGCCTGCCGCCGGTGGTCAAATTCGGCGGCGGCAACAACAAAACAATGAGACTGAGGAAAGGGGGCTCGTCGATCAGTGAACGGTTTGGGTGTTGTGGTCGACGAGGGTGACTGGTGGTGTAGGGGTGATCGACGGTGAGGGTGTCAGGTGAGATGAGTTCGATGGGGGCGTGGTGGTGGGTTCGCTGGAGAGAAAGGAGATGGGAAGGGGTGATGGGCGACGGGAATGGGTGATAGGAGAGAGGGGGAGGGTATATGTAGTAGGGGAGAGAGGGGTAGGGGTTAGGAATGGGGTGTGCGACGCTGGGGTGAGTATGTGTGTGTTGGAAGAGGAGACCAGATGGTTGTGGGGTTGATGTTTTATTTATAGTGTGAGATTAGGTTTAGGTTTAGTTTTGGGTTTTGGGGGAAAAGATGAAAGGTGTACTGTGCCTTATTTTTGGGCCTCAGTTTGGACTTCGGTTTTTGGCAGATTGGACCGATCCAGATTGTGCCTCGGACTGGATTGGTTTGACAAAAATGCAAAACGAGTTTATCATTTAAAAGAAAAAATTATTTAAAAAGATACAAAATTATCCAAATAAAAATGCCGATGCAATAATAATAAAATACAATATTTAAGAAATGTTTAATGCCTAATTAAAAATAAAAACGAGATGCCAATTAATTATTTAAAGAGATGAAAGCATTAATAAAATAAAACGACAGTGTAATAATACTAGAAACATAATATTAACAAAGACATCATGCTTAATTTAAAATAAAAAGATGTAATGTCATTTTGTGAAGAAATAAACATAGAATATTATGTAAAAAATGCAAAAAAATGATGATTAAAATGTGGTGTCCTAAAATGCTTAAAATTGCAAGAAATGACTGAAAGATGGTCAAAATTGGGTGTCAACAACAATAACCTATTAAACTACACAAGTATCGGGGTACTTTCGTCCACGATTTTAACCTATGTTTATTCAACTATAGCATATTCACAATCTCCCCTTTCGGATCTCGATTAGAAATCATATATGTGATGATAACTAGTGGTCAATTAATTACCAAGCAATCAAAGCAATTATTGAATAAATCTCAACTATATAAAGAAGAAACCAAAACCATGCATTAAATCATAGAACGAGGTTCAAGTGATTCGAATCGAAAGCCCTAATTAAAGTTTAGCTCTTAGCCATAGACATGATAAGAACTAAAAGATTATCCAACATAAACTGAAAAATAAATAAAGTAAGAAAAAGAATTACTCAAGAACAAGCCTCCAATCTTGAAGCTTTCAAGAACTATGTGTTGTGTAGATTTAGGGATTGTGGACCCCTTCAAAAATCTGCCCTAAGGCCTTTTTATATCCTCACAAAACGTTCCCAACTTTTCCCTCTTGGTCTTGGCCCATTCCCATTGGAATTTGGCTGAAAACCCGCGCCGGCGCCACGGCCCTGAGACCGGCGCCGTGGCACCGAAACTCCTGCAACTGTCCAGCGATCTGGGCGTCGTGGCCCTGCTGCTCCTGATGGACTGGCGCCACGGTGCCGCCCTGTATTTTACTCGGGATGCCAGATTTTCGTCTCTTTGTGCTCTGGAACCTATATTTTTGCAATTTTTTTGCTTCTTTTCGCCAATGTGCCATTTTAAACCACTGTGACTCAAAAGAAAGAAAATCTATACTAACATGACACGTATTTGTACAAAAATGGACCAAAGACTAACTAAAATGACTCAAAAGGTGTATATAAAATACGTCTAACAAACACCCCCAAACTTAACATTTGCTCGCCCTCGAGTAAAGATCAGAAATTGAGACAAAGACACGAAAGAAAAGACAATAAAAGGACTCAAAGACACTAATCAATCTGCTGCACAATTGCCACTAGAAAAGCATGAAGGTTAGTATGATAATATGCAGGAACATATAGCATGGATTTTTAGCATTCTAAAACTCTTAAGTCAGATATTTCACAAATTCAATTCAATCATTCTCAATGGACGTAAGAACACTTAACCTATGCATGTCAATATCAAAATTCTATGGCATGTTTACTTGTTATTCTCCACTAATCATGGGTACACATACTAGAGATCTTCAGGACTTTTCAGGATTGTAATGTAGGCTTAGGCAGGGGTAGGTAAAAAATAGCCATTTAGACTCAACTTACGTACGATAAGCTATTTTTCTTTCAATTCTTCCCTTTTCTTTTGATTTCCTCTTTAATCTCGTATCTATCTTTCTCCTCTTTTTGATTAGAGAGAATGAGGTGCATTGTGAATAACAGACACCCCAAAACTTAAGCTTTTGCATTTTTTTCATTGGGGTGCATCAATTTTTTTTTCACTTCTCTTTTTGTCATTTTTCAACACTTTTCATTCCAAACATCTTAATTTTTCACTTATGGCACAATTATGAAATTATAGAGTGTAAAAAAATCTTATTTTGGCTCAAAGGGGCTGACTAGGGATACAATTTTAATGTCAGGGATAGCCAATGAATGGTAAGAAAGGGCTAATAAAGAAATGTCTGAGTCATATCCCTAACATGTATATCCTAACTATTTCACCTCAAATAACAAGCAAGCAGACACATAGACTTTATTTTTAACAATGCATAAATCAAGCACAATTACCCCCAAATAATTTGATTTCATGAATTCTTGGCATATCTAACTTAAGCGTTCAGATTTTCTGCTTCTAATTCCATTACATTATCCCATTTTACTTCATTAGACGTTTCAAGTAACTACAACATGCATGATCATTAAAAAATATTATGACTCAAAAATACTCAAAAACACCCAAAACAAATCAAAAAGACTCAAAAACAATAAGACACCCCCCAAACTTAATCGACACATTGTCCCCAATGTGTGAAGACTAAAAATAGGGACAACTTACTGACACAACACATCGGTCATAACGGAGGTCTGGGAGGAAAAATTCTGGAATTTGCACGGAATCTGGCTCTCGGAACTTTCGGCGCCACGACCCTGAGATTCGGCGCTGTGACGCCTAAAATTCTGCGGGCTCTCTGAACTCTTGGCGCCACGGCCCTGATTCTGGGCGTTGTGGCGCTGATGACGACTTTTTTCTTGTTTCATCGATTTGCTCCTTTTTCCTCAGAGTTAGCTTTCAGTCCACCTGTCATCCAACAACACAAGACAAGAACCCAAGACCGTGAGATTGTTCAAGACAAAATAAAACAAACTAAAACAAAAATTAAAATAACATAATTTATAAGCATTGGGTTGCCTCCCAACAAGCGTTGTCTTTAACGTCTTTTAGCCGGACGCAGTTAACCTTTACTAGTGCCCGGTGGATCCTTCTGCGAACTGTTTGCAATCCGCACAGTCATTGTTGTAGGTGTCACTTCAACTGCAACCATCTTTCCAAACAAGGGCTTCAGATGTAAGATTATCCCTCATTCACACAATGCAAGTTTGTCTTCAAGGCTCTCTATAATGTAGGGATCAATAAAATTCCTTACCTCTCTCAACTCTTGGGGTGCCCTTGAGGGTATGGACTTTCTTTTTGGGGATCAACAGTGATAGCTGGTGGTGTTTCTTCTGCAATAGATACAGGAAAAAGGAACTCCAAGGAATCCAAAAAGGTGAATAATTGGCTCTTAGTAACCTTTTCCTTCTCTACACCAACTATTTCTCCAGATTCCTCAACAGTTGGGTGTGGTTTAGGCTCCTCAATTTGCTTACCACTTCCCACAATGGTATCGCTAGACAGATTTGCTTGAGGTGTAATCATCCTATCCATTAGCTGCCCTATTGTGTCTCTAAAATTTTGAGGGACACCCTTGTCTCAGCCATAAATTGAGTATGACACTTAGTGATCGTGAGTATGACTACCTGCAACTCATCTAGATCTTCCTCTGGAACCTTTAGGTTAAGTTGTTGTTGATGACTCCACTGCCCCTGATAGAAGTAAGAGTCCATGTGCCCTGTTTTTTTTTTAAAAGAACTTTACCTGCAAAATAAGAAAAACAACAAAAAATGATAAAAAAGATGCTCTCAGAACAAGTTAGAAACTTATTCTTGGAGCAATCAAATTATAAATAAGAATAGATAAATCGATATTGAAAGTACGTCAGTCCCCGACAACTGCGCCAAAAACTTGTTAGCGATTTATCCACACGCTTAACGCAAGTGCACATATCGTGACAAGTAATATAGTATGGGTAAGACCGAATATCGTCCTCAGGGACTGGTTTTCAAGTATCGGTTATCTATTATATCCTATCTATTTGGTTAACGTTAATTGGTTTAGAAATTTAGACTAATAATGCAGGAAATAACTAATTATAAAAAGACTTTGATTTAAATCAGTTATGATGGAGAATTAGGGCTTCCAAGATCATCAACTATCCACTTATTCAATCCTTAATGCAGCAATAAAAGTTCTTCTTCTATGTTAAGATAACATGTTAACTAAGCCATTTTATATTCCGGTTAGGATATATAAGCACTCAACCCCGATGCAGAACTCTTCTATCTTTCGATGATAGGATTTACCACAAAGGAAGATTAAGAACAATAACCTATTAAACTACACAAATATCGGGGTACTTTCGTCCACGATTTTAACCTATGTTTATTCAACTATAGCATATTCACAATCTCTCCTTTCGGATCTCGATTAGAAATCATATATGTGATGATAATTAGTGATCAATTAATTACCAAGCAATCAAAGCAATTATTGAATAAATCTCAACTATATAAAGAAGAAACCAAAACTAATGCATTAATTCATGAATAAGAGTTTCAAGTGAATCACAAGGAAATCCCTAATAAGTAATTAGCTCCTAGCCATAGTCACGCAAAGAACTAATACAATCTCCATACATGAACTGAAATAAACAAAGCAAAAGAGAAAGAAAATACTTAAGAACAAATCTCCAAGCCTTCTAGCATCCAAGAGTTGTGTTGTGGAATATTTACAAGGTGGATGAGTGTAGAATTGTGGTATGCGGAGGTCTGAAGGATGATAGATTGATGAGCAGGGTTTTAGGGATTATATAGGTTTTGTAGGTAGGAAAAGTTATCCCTTTTGGACTCTGAAAACGTGTCAAATTCGGCCCAAAATGTCAAAAATACCGCGTCGGCATCGTGGCCCTGAGATTGGGCGCCACGGCGCCGAAAAATCTGCAAGTTTCCGGAAATTTCAGGGGTCGGCGCCGCGGCGCCGGTGACGGGTTTTTTTTCGATTTTTCATTTCTTGTCCCTTTTTTCGTCCGGACTTCGTCTGATATCTTCTATACTTTCCGGGATTTCTTAGACTTCAGTTATTGGCCCTTTTGTGTGCAATTCCATCTCAAATAAGCTCATTTCCTCTCCTTTTCGCCATTTCTCCATTTCTGACTGCTGTGGCACAAAAAAAACGACCCTAATACTATACTAAACGTCAACAAAATGAGTAAAATACTAACTAAAAATGACTCAAAATGCGTATACAAAATACGCCTAACATATCACTGTGTCCAGGCTTTGCATCATCATCCGCTGGTTCATGAGAAATTGCTCCATCATAGGCACTGGAGGTTCCAATTCCTGGGTTGCCGGCACGCCGCTTCATATCCGAGCCTCTGTCTCGTGCTCGTCCTCATCCACGATACTGCTTCACTGCTGGCCTTGAAGATCCTCTCCTCCTAGCTTCTGCTGGGGGGGATTGACTCTGGGAAAACGTGCACTATCCCATATGTCACAGGAGATTGACCCTTCACATATGTATCAGTAACTAAGGTTGGGACTCCATGTCTAGCACATAAAGTGCAAATAAGATATCCATGTCCCAACCTACCTGTAGTGGTCAACCTCCTGATTTCTCTAATGCTCTGCACTATCTTTTTTCCGACGTCAATAATCTTCCCCGTCATGATTCCATACACCATTTTTATTCTATCTGTCGGCACTCTAGTGAAGTGCGTCGATGGAATCAGACGGGCACTGGCGAAGTACAACCAACCCTTGGCTGTTTTGTTGAACTGACATCTGCTCAGTTTCCTTGCTCCATTTCGTGCAATCTCATATTCAGCCCCTGAGTAGCATAATGTAGCTACGACGGTATCCCAATCGATGTGGCTGACATCTCTAGACCAACCTGTGAAATGGTTTCGGTTATAGCCTCGTTCTTCAACACATGCTGTCCTCAATATTTCGTTTACTACCTCAGCCATCACAGGCACATACTGCCCTCTCACAAAACATCTACCATCTGTCTGTTCTGGATAGTTGGCATAGAATTCTTTCACCATGATAGTGTTTTGCGGTACTATTCTCTCCGGATTGACGAATCTCTTCCACCCATTTGCCTCTATCGTCGCCCGAATCGGCTCATAGACATCGCCATCCTCAAATGGCTCCCTTTGGTACTTCATTCCTCTCTCAGGTATCAAGGTTCTAGTACTAAGCTTATTATATCTGTCTTCTGCCTTTTTACTAGCGAACTTAGTGGTATCATATTGTGGAACGGAGGTGGTTGCGGAAACTCTTCTTTTTCTGCCAGACATTCTTGAGAAATTTGGGCAGTGTTTATTTTGTTTTTGTGAGGTTGCCCAACAACTCTCAATCACACAATCAACACAGCAGCACAAACACAACAATACACAATACAATTCAACCCCCAACTATACCCCGATCACGAGTACAATACTCCACAGCACTACGTATAACCCCCCACAGCGACTAGCCAACAACAATCTCCCACACACAGCACAATACTCAACAATAAATTTCACACCCCCAAGCTTATGAATTACCTCTCTTAATTGCTTTGAAATTTCAAGAAAAATTATGAATGTTACCTTGGAAAGTGTTCTTCACAACTTTTTTTGTTCCTAGTGATGGAGTGAAGCAATGGAATAAGGATTGTTGTTTATAATGGTTATGAGTGCAAGGAATTGAAGGAATTTGGTTGATATTGGGTGTGGTTTATGGAATATTTGAGTGGGAGAAATTAATTTCGTGGGTTTTGGAGAGTTTAGGTGTTTTGGGTTTTGTGTGGAAGAATGCAATTCGACTTAGGGCTTTTATTTTTCAATATTTCCGTCGCGGCGCCCAAACTTTCGCAACTGTCTGAACTCTCGGCGCCATAGCGCCCAAACTTCCGCAACTGTCTGAACTCTCGACGCCATGGCGCCCAAACTTCCGAGACTCTTTGGACTTTCAGCGCCACGGCCCTGAGATTGGCGCCATGGCGCCCAAATTTCTGCGGCTCTCTGATTTTCCGGCGCCATGGCCCTGAGTCTGGGCGCCGTGGCGCTGCACTCTTTTTCTCCCTTCTCATTTTGTGCTCCATGTTTTGTCCTTGTACAAGCATCACAACATCAAAAACAATACCAGACGTGAGACTGTTCTAACTAAGCTAAAAATGCATAAATTTAAAACCTTGGGTTGCCTCCCAAGTATAGTTGTCTTTAACGTCTTGTAGCCGGACGCAAGTTCCTTATCAAGAAGCCTGGGTAATTTAACCCCACAGCCTATCCATTTCATGATCATCTTTCTTTTTAGCCTTCTATTTGTATTTTTTTTTCTCAAGAGGATGTTTAGAAATACTTACTTGTGCTGGCGGAATGCTCTCCTTGGTTTTGGCTTGTGTTGGCTCAAATGATGTGTCAGTTGTGCTGACTGCGATACATTTGCTTATGACTGAGGATTCAATGGACGGTTTAAATACTTTAAATATCATCTCCTCGTCCTCAACTCTCAGTTTTAGCTCGCCCTTTTTCCACATCAATCAATGCTCTCCCAGTGACGAGGAATGGCCGTCCCAAAATAATGGGAATTTTATCGTCTTCCTCCATGTCGAGGATGAGAAAGTCTGCTGGGAAGAAGAACTTCCCCACTTTGATGAGCACATCTTCAATGATGCCTAAAGGATGCACCACTGATCTGTCTGCTAGCTGTAGATTCACTATAGTTGGCTTGATCACTCCCAATCCCAGCTTCTTGAATACAGATAGGGGTAACAAGTTTATGCTAGCCCCTAGATCACATAATGCCCTGTTGCAAGTCACATTACCTATCGTGCAAGGTAGGGTGAAACTCTCCAGATCTTTCAAATTTGGGGGCAGCTTCTTCTGCAAAATGACACTACACTCCTCAGTTAGTGCTATGGTCTCATATTCCACTAGTTTCCTCTTCTTTCAAAGGATCTCCTTCATAAATTTGAAGTAGGTAGACGATTGTTCCAACGCTTCAATAAAGGGGATATTGATATGCAATTTCCTAAAAACCTCTAGGAACTTTGAGAACTGCTTATCTTGGGTCTTTCTCTGAAGCCTCTGAGGATAGGGCATCTTTTCTGTGTACTCTCATCGAACCGTGGAGCCTCCTCTAAAATAGGGCGGTCATCAGTAACCCCCTTCTTCTCAATCTCAGCTTCCTTTTCACTACCATCGCAGTTTAGGAGCAATCGGGTTCTAATCGCTTCCACTTCTCAACTGCATCTTGCCGACATCGCTCTCAGGATTTATCTCAGACATCGGGAAAAATGCCACGTGGCTGTTATTTGCCATTTTGTCACCGTCAACTTGGGTTTCCAAGTTCCTTATGGATGACCTTGTCTCTGCTATGAACTGGGTCTGTGAATTTGTAAGTGTCAACAAGGTTGCTCGCAATTCATCTGGATTTTCTTGTGGGGAAGGTGCACTGAACTGTTGTGAAGATGAGGCCTGATTAAATGGTTGATGATTCTGGTATTGGCCTCTGTATTGATTCTGCTGCCCCTGGTCACCCCTCCATGAGAAATTTGGGTGATTCCTCCACCCCGGATTGTAAGTATTTGGATAAGGGTTGTTCTGGGGCCTCTGGTAATTTCCCACTGCCTGACATTCTGCTTGCACAATAGGGATGTTGTTGGGGTCTACTGATGGGAACCTATCAAAAGTTTGAGGACCCCCACAAATCTCACAATTCATTGGCATTTGAACTGCATTCACCGACACTGTGTTCTCCTGAAGTTGCTTGGTCAAGAGAGCAACAAGTGTATTTAACTCTGTAAGGGCATCGATCTCATGAACTCCTATCGCTCTCCTTCCACTTACCCCTCTATAATCTGGCACATGGTTATTAGTGGTCATGTCTTCTAGCAAACCATGGGCCTCATGTGCTGTCTTCTTCTTGAAGGTTCCACCTGCAGCTGCATCAATGATGGTTCTTGTTGTCCCACTTAGCCCATTGTAGAAAATATGGACCAAATTCCACAGTTCAATGCTATGATGCATACACTTTCTCTGGAGATCTTTAAATCTCTCCCAAGCCTCATAGAGTGACTCCCCATCAGTCTGGTAGAAATTGTTCAACTCTCCTCTCAGCTTGACTGCTTTGGAAGGTGGAAAGAACTTTGCCAGGAACTTCTGTGCCAGATTCTGCCATGTAAATATAGAATCGGTAGGCAGAAAATTCAACCAAACCTTTGCTCTATCCCTGAGTGAGAAGGGAAAGAGCCTCAACCGGATGACGTCATCAGTAACACCATTATATTTGAACTGTGTGCAACGTTCAAATATAATTGTGTTACTGATGACGCCATTATCCAACATAAACTGAAAAATAAATAAAGTAAGAAAAAAAATTACTCAAGAACAAGCCTCCAATCTTGAAGCTTTCAAGAAATATGTGTTGTGTAGAGTTAGGGATTGTGGACCCCTTCAAAAATCTGCCCTAAAGCCTTTTTATATCCTCAAAAAACGTTCCCAACTTTTCCTCTTGGCCTTGGCCCATTCCATTCGGGATTGGTGAAAACCCGCGCGCCACGCCTGAGACCGCCGTGGCGCTAAACTCCCGCACTGTCCAGCGATCCGGCGTCGTGACTGCTGCTCGATGGATCGGCCACGGCGCGCATACCAGATTTTTGCCCGGGGTGCCAGCTTTTCGTCTCTTTGTGCTCTGGAACCTCTGTTTTTGCCTTTTTTTTGCTTCTTTTCGCCAATGTGCCATTTTAAACCATTGTGACTCAAAAGAAAGAAAGTCTATACTAACATGACACATATTTGTACAAAAATGGGCCAAAGACTAACTAAAAATGACTCAAAAGGTGTATATAAAATACGCATAACATAGACAAAACAGGAAAATACAATCAAAATTCACTCTCCTAAATTATACACATTCATAATAAACTAATTTAACATGACCTTTTGTTTAATTAGCTCCTACTATTTTGCATACTTCTACGACCCCAAGGTAGAATACAGACCTAAATTAACATAAGGTCATAGTGGGTCAAGATCCAAACATATGCTATATCTACGTTTTCTTTGGATGATAACTTCAATAACACATTTTGGTAGGTCCTCAACCAATTGTAAAGCAACTCTACAACTCTTGGTTTGATTAAATATCTTTTATTTTAATCTTACGTCTTTAGACTAGTCCGACACTTAGGCGCCAAGATTCATCTAAACAAGTCAACTCAATTACACGACTACGTTTAAATGCCTAAGTAAATTTAGCCTTTGCAAGCAAACACTTTGGTGTAAATACTTACAAAAATTTATTATCTACTTTCATTTTAACACATCTATGAAAAGGCCTTGGTCCTCTTAGGCTTAGAGCAAATGCTTTGACATAAATATTTTTATCACCGAAAATGACTCAGCACCCTAACAATTATAATGGACGAATCGTTATAATTAGACTTGTATTTAATGTTTGGGGAACATTTTTAGTTTTCGGGGATTCATTCAAGATCAACAATCAAGTCATACATCATCTGACATCCTATCATGCAATTTCTAAACACAATTAGATGGGAAACCATCAAACCCAATAGGCATGATAAACGATGGTTTTAATCACATACTGGACGCCGTCTACCCAGACAGTTATAGCGGTCATTTGAATTTAAACAATTACTGGGCGCCACCTACCCAGACAATAATTGCGGACGCTATGCTAATAATTTAAATGCATCACATTCAATCACTTAACACATTTGTATATTATACAATAATATACTATTAATGATAACTATGAGTCTATTTGTCTAAACTCTACAATCTATGTAAATTTCAAACAATCCCCAAACATTTCTGATTCTGAAATTATGATTTTCAGGATTTCTGCAAACTTTTAAAATTTATAATTTAGTCCTTTAAGAATTTAAAAGTTCAATTTTGAACCCCTATAAATTCAGAAAATACAATTTCAAAATTCAGAAAATATTTTCAAGTTTCTGAGACCTGTTTGCAATTTCCAGAACCTAAAATTAACTTTCATAAAACTTTCTTTAATTACGGATTTGCCCGAAAGGACCAAATCTGTTCGATTTTAAAACTTTATTTTCAGAAACTGAAACTTCTAAAACTTCAGATTCAGAATCTGAAACTTTTAAGTCTCTGTTTCTGATTTTCGATTTTTTTTAAATTCGTCGTCGGCACCGCGGTTCCAACAGGTGGCACCGCGGTGCCTCTGAGGCAGTAAGCCACTGGAATCTGCAAATTAATTAGCACCGCGGTCCTAACAAGTGGCACCGCGGTGCCTCATAATTATCGTCACAGGCACCGCGGTCCCAACAGGTGGAATCGGTGCTCAAGGCGCATTGTCCAAAAATTAATTTTAAATAGGGTGGCCGGTGGGCCGCCCACCGGGATTAGGATAAAGTGGCCTGAACGGGCCGGAGATGAGACGGTCGGGTCAGGCGGGCAGTGGGACCAGATCGGGGACGATACGTGTCCCGCCCCGCACGGCCGGTGGCGATTAGTCGGGACGGGGCGGTTTTTTTAATTTTTCCACTAAATTAAAAATACTAAATTACTAACAAAGTAACATATAGTCATATTATAGTGATAGTCATATACTCATATTATACTATTATAGTATTATATTATTATAGTATTATACTATAATATTTTCAATAAGACTTTTACAACCGTCTACTTTAATAGTCGGGTTTAATACAACACCAATAATATAAATAGGGGGAATAGGAATAAAATATTTCTTTAATTTCATAAATATTTTTTTAATATAAAGGGTGTAGGGGTTGGGAAGGGGAAGTTAAAATGGCCGTTGTCAACTGGCCAAAATGTAAATAATAGTTAGACAACGACTATTTTTGGCAAATGGCGGGACCGGGTCGGGTCCTAGCGGGATCGGGTCGAGCGGGACCATACCATGTCCCGTCCCGATTCGAGCCCCGGACCCGCTAATTTTTTTAATTTAATCGGTCGGTTGCCCACCCATCGCCACTTTAATTTTAAGCTTACGGATGAGCAAAGACCGCGACTTACGTGAATAGACCGAGGTGCTCGTTTGTCACGGGCAGACCGCTGCTCCATCATGGAACCGCGGTGCCGCCGCCAAAACCCTAGCAGTCACCGCAGTGCTCCATTATGGAACCGCGGTGCCTCTCCTCCAGAATCACAAAATCCGAAATTTTCGAACCCCTAAAACTGGTTCAGGGCCAGATCTTTCATATATATCACTTGTATTACCATCACCATTAAAACAACATGTTCATCGACCATCAAATCCAATTTTCTTCTCATTCTTCGTTTCAATGCACCATGCTTTAAGCCGGATAACACATTTCAACTTTGAAGAGTTATATATTGGATTGACTTATTCGAATACATAATTGCATTAATATATCTGGTCACAAGGACTATGTGTTCTAAAGGTTTAGAGTTAAAGCTTTTAACAACATCAAATATAGATCTAAACAAATTTTAACCCATATTATCATTAATATCATTACATATCACACAAAACAGCCCAGACACTGATACCACTGTAGGTGTTTACGTCGGGTTCGTACACGCAACGGAGTTTAAAAATTTATGTTTCAAACCCGACGACGGTCGAACTGCAGTATGATATGTAATGTAAAATATAAACACAAAGTAAATGTAAAACTTCGAACGAAAACTTACATTTTGGAAGCAGTCAACCAAGCAATTGAATCTTCAATCTTTGTGTAGTCCGAGGGTGCACACGCAAACGTCCCTCGATTTGTAAGTTTAGAGAACTGTGATGTAATTTGCTAAGTCAGGAATGCTAGGGATTCTGACATAGCTTTAGAAGAGATTGACCTCTTTTAGGTTTTGGTGTATTGAAATGAGAAGAGGAGCCTCCTATTTATAGGATAAAATAAGAGCTCAAGGGTTTCGGTAGGGCGGGCCCAAAGAAAAACGAATCGGCAGACTGATCGCCAGCCACGCCCGCACCGCTGCCGCACGTGTTCCTGGCACCGCGGTCCTGAATCAAGGCACCGCGATTCCGTCCTATTTTCTGCCCACTTTCCCATTTTAATGTCCTGTTCTTCAACCGAACATTTATGTGTCTCCTTCTAATTACATCCTTCAATCGACAAAACATTTGACTTAGTGTTACCCTTCAGGCCTTTACATATCGTCACTAATTACATTAGGATCTTCACGGAACTCCTAGATCGCGCTGTAGATTTAACCCAATATGTAAAGTTTAGCTACACAAAATATGTGAACTGAACCTATATGTGAGAAGATAAAATCCCTTCATTCATGCCACACGCAATCAAGCTTAGAATTTGTCAAGTATCTATCCAAATGACTTGATTATTATAACTCATCTATATTAGTTGACAACAGGACCATGTCACAGACATGTCCATTGCATTGACCAATGACTTAGTCAACCTAATACCATATGAATACCTGAGTGTTCACTCGAATATAAATTCAAGGAATGAATCCTTTCTTGGCTCACAACAAACCTTTAATCTACTTCGTAATGCACCCAAAACAAGCTGCGTCTCAACCTATAAGACATTTGAGCTTAGGACAGAATCAAAGTACATTACTCCGTAAACAAGATGATATTGACCTCAAGTCTAAGGACTTTTATCTCCCACACGCCGATGACATTATAGACATATAAAAAAAATAGTACATCAGTATGGCGGACCAATACTTCAACAAATATCCATGTGTCCATCACGAGTTGCCATAACTCGTAGCAAGTGAGACATACTACATCCCTTAAGGATATGATGCAGACCACATGTCGACGTATCACATATCATCGATATCTCAATTTCGATGATCATTAGTCGAGGTAATTTAAGAGTCACGTTATAACATTAATTCCACATCATTAATAAACACGTAACCTTTAGAAATTCATTTATAGAATATTATAAACAATCAACTAATAATTCAACAAATGTAAATTGTCATAATATTAATCATCATTAATATAAATACGAATGTATATAAAATATATTATGTTCTAATACAGATTGTCTCTAGAACATACATATACTTTCCGTCACTAGCGTGAAAATAATAATAGATAATACGTATGATTTTTCGATAATAGTGGGTTTACACTAGAGATCAACATTGAGCCTTAATTTTTTACCCTAGTTATGACTTATGAATAGTGCTTCGCACGGTCCGTCCGGTATCGGCTCGACCGGACCGATAAGGTTTCGGCCTGGGGCGAATCGATCCGGATCGAAACCATATCGGTCGGTTCGATCGGGGCCGATAAGAATTTCCGTCGCCATTTTTTTAAAATTGAATTTCCAATCTGAAATTGACATTCTCGGGCGGTGCCACGCAATTTTACGTTGAAATCAATTGTACATCGCGAGATATTTAGATTTGAAAATGGGAAAACGAACGATTTGAGGAAAAGAGAAATTGAGGGCAATATGGACGGTTTGGAGTAATCCGGTGAAGCTCAGTTTGGGATTATTCGTCTCGAAAAAATACGCGAAATCAATTTTTTTTTTTAGGTAAAACGGACGTCCGAGCCCAAAGTTATGACCATATAAGTTTGATCAATTTAAAAATAATTAGAGTGACGGAGAGGGGGCTTCTTTGGTGGCCAGTGGGTGGGCCGTGGTCAATGGTGGAGGGAGGGGTGGGGATGGGTGGAGGGGAGGGGTGGGGACCGGTTCACGGGTATTTTAGATTCTGGGCCTTCCTTTAACTCGGGTATTTTTAGATACTCGTATACGGACCGTTAAGGTTTCAGTTCGGTTTCGGTCCGGGTTACCGGTCCGATTTCAATTCGGTTCTCGAGTATATCCGAACCACTAACAGCCCTACTTATGAATGATCTATGCAAAAAAATATCAAGAATTGTTGTGACAAAGTAATGATGATAATTCTCCAATTCAATAACGACGGCTAAAGAGAAAACACTCCTAATGATGAAAAGTTTCTTATTTATTTGTTTGTTGAGCTAAAAAGCTTCGTTAGCAAAATGAGAAATCTAAAGATTCTGGTATTCATTACTTATTTCTGTCATATATTGCAAATTTTGTTATTTTAGCCATTCTATAAAGATTGACACCAAAAGAAGATAGTGATTCAATTATGATTATATTATTTTAATAAAGTCAAATAATATGTGAAGAAGACGGAGGATATCTCTTTTATTCAGTAGTCAGTACGATGATGTCGCCCTTGTCATCTTCAATGCGGGTCATTGATGTTTTCATTCTTACATAATTGAAATAATCGTTATCTCGTGCCAATCACATTATTCATTTAAAATATCATTAAATATCTCCATTTACCACATATAATCCATTTATATATTCATTTTATCTCATTTTCTATTTTGTATATGATATTATTCTTATAATTCATATTATTACACATATAATAATAAAATTATAAATTACTTATATTCATTTAATTTTGACACTTATCAAATTTATTATAATATTAAAACACAACAATACATGATTTTATTAATGAAGATAAATTAATCGTATAATTTATCAAAAACACACTAAAACATTCATAATATTAAAATCACAAATTAAAAATTAATTTTCGGTTGTTTCAAACTTTTGCCAAATTCTAAACTTTTCGGTTATACGGATATTGCATACCAAAATTAGTTGGCATCAATATGACATTTGAAAATTAGATGACATATTTTGAGAATTTTATAGACGTTGAATATTGAGATTTTGTAGCTGGTTAGGAAATATAAAATTTGGAGGAATATTAAAATTTTGATTAGGATCCATATTTAAAAAAATAGCGAATAATTAGAAAGAAGATAGAAATTTGGAGAAAATAACCAAAATATTTCGGTGTCCAAATGAAGTAAACTTAATCTCTTTTTATAGATCTTGAAAAATAAAAAAAATTGGTGTTTTTTTTTTTAATTCGGTAAAATTATTAATAAAAAATAGCAATTAAAGTAACAGTGAAAAATGAATTTCTGGCAGTCAATCGCATTTATCGACATGGTTGCTTCAAATTACATTCTACGACATTACCATTTTTCATAGACTAATAGTCACTTTGATCAGCCTTATGCTAAACAAGTGCTTATTTAAAAAAAAAAAACTTATTTTGAAGATTTTAGGCGTTTGATCAAGTTTATGAAAAAAAAAAAGAATTTTTAGTAGTAAATGAGTTGTTTTCAATAGGATGAAGCTAAAAAGTAAATTTTTGTTAATATTAAAAATAAAACTTGTTTATTACTATTTTTAAGGAAAAAAATACATTGACAAGAAATTATATTTACCAATTTTCTCCACGACAAGAACAAAACCTAACACCATGTGTTATCGCCAAGACATGTATAACCAAAGTCTAATAAACATACCTCATTTCTCTATTCTGTGATTTATTTCATACATTTAATTAAAATAAATATTTTTTTTAATTAAAACTTGTTTTAGTAAATATTGCTAGTCATTTATCTAATTTAAATAAATAAATATTTAAAGTGAATCTTTACATATATTTTTCATAAGTTGACACTTGTGGAAAACTTGGTAAGCGTCTGGCCATATATTTTACACTACGTCAAAGACCAATAAAAACTTTCTCAAATAATGTGATAAAATAAAAAGTGCTATTATTATCCAAAAGTATTCACTTCTTTATTTTCTAACATATGAATAGTCAAAGCTATCAAAACGGGCTGGCTGAGCCCTTCGGGCTAGCCCTCACAGGATTTAAAATTTGATGGGTCAAGATTGGGCTAATTCATCTTTTTTATGGCCCTTAAAAGTTAAAACAGCCAACCCAACCCATTACTATGTGAGCTACGTAGATGGCCAGGCCAATCCCCATTTCTTTAAAAAGATATTTTGATAATTTTTTTAATTTAGATTCGAATTTGATAACAAGACAATATCATATGATGTTACTGCTCGTTAATTAGCCAAGTCTTAAACAGTATTTTCAAAGACATTTTTGGGGCTATCGAGTCCCCGGTCAGAGTGTACCAAATAATCTGTTCTTTTCCCTTTCAAGCTCCTTTCCACCTCAAATAATCTGTTCTTTTCCTCTCGTTACACCGTTCTCTATATCTAGGCTAGGACTCAGTAGCAGATCGAAAATTTCAAAGAAAAATGAATAAAAAATCAATATTTTCATATAGTCGATAAAGAGTAGATCGACAAATTTCTCTTCTTGCCCACAAGAAAATAAACAAAGGGGTTTTGTGGGTTGGTCTTCTCTTTCACCAAAAGCAGTTGTTGATTCTTGAAAGTTGAAATTTTTAGTTTCAAGATTACAAAATGAGTTCAGATCTGATAGCTAGCACTCATGGTAACCTTGATGAACAGATTTCTAAGCTTATGCAGTGCAAGCCTCTATCCGAGCCTGAGGTTCTTGCTTCTCATTTTTTATTACATATTTTTCATTTCTGGATCTGTGTTTTTTTGGCCCCCTTTGCTTTGTTTCTGAGATGGAATTCATTTCCTTTATATTTCTTTATTATAAAAAAGATTCCTTTTTTTTTTGGATCAAATGTCATTTACAAGATTAGTGCAACATATTTGCTGTCTAGGAAGCTGATTTGTTAGTCATTTTTAATGTGAAATGTTTTAAAAAATTAATCTTATTGGCTTTGAGTTTAGGGAAGAAAATGCTTTTCTGGAATGGTATGTATCTGCTGTTATTTTGGAATGTAGATGTTTTTTTTTGTTACAGTTGGGTAATAGTTGTTTGTCCTTTGATGGTTTGGCTAGAAATCATTGTGCAAAGGGTTGAAGTGTTTTTGTTGATTTAATCTGTTCCTGACTGTTTTGTTTCTTAAGTCGCTAGAGTTCTGTTGCTATAAGCTTGTGATATTAGAGTGACCATGAAGCTCAATTGATTGCAACTTATATCATTGTATGTGATGTTTCATTTGTTGTTTCTTTATTTTCTTTCCTGTGTTAGTGTATGTTATCTGTATGAAAAGGTATTGGCAGCTAATCTCTTTGTGCTCAAATATAGGTTAGAGCATTATGTGAGAAGGCTAAAGAGATACTAATGGAAGAAAGTAATGTTCAGGTAAGGTCACAAATTTTCTGTTGCTTGCACTGTGTTCTAAAGTTATTACCAAGGTGTAGGCTCTTGTAACTGCCCCTTCCCCGTTTTTCGAGAAGCTATATCTATATTGGTTATACTGGGGTACAGTTCCGTAAAAATAGATGTGCTTTTCTGTCTTTTACTCTTTATAAAAAGTGCCATTTTCTGATTTTAAGTATCATAATGTGTTTGGTATTGTATCTGCTTGCTTTTCTCCTTTTCGCCTTTTTCATTTCAAGATCTAAGTGATGACTAGTTGTTTTTCCCTAGTGATAAGAGTACTCTTACCCTGTATATGTATGGTGCATTGATGTACGAATATTAGCTATAAATGTATATCTTCTGATTTCATGAGGTTATGTATCTGCGTATTTGGCCTGATTTTGATTTATTTCTTTTCTTTCTTTGCAGCCAGTAAAAAGCCCTGTGACTATATGTGGTGATATCCATGGGCAGTTCCATGATCTTGCTGAGCTTTTTAGGATTGGTGGACAGGTAATTGCTAATTTCTTCTTGGAGTGTGCACCTTTCTCACCTTTTCTGTGGTGGATGGCGGATAAACACATTTGTTTATGTACACATAAGATAAAGATGTAGAAATAGAAAGCAAAAGATTATCTGGTATCTGAGAGAGTTGGCTGGATCAGAAGGGTAAAACAAGTTTGACTCAAGATGCAACTAGTTCATCCTAAGAATACAAATCTCTTACCAAACGCTGTTAAATTGGGGGTGGTTAATCTGCAGTGTTACAGCCTCTATACTTGCATTGTCATATAGCTGGTTTCTTATGTTTGTATCGTGAGATAAAGATGTGAGTACAAAAGGAAAAGATCTGCTTTATCTTTTATTTTCTCTCCTCGGTTATATAAACTAGATAAGATAAAAGTTTGTGACTTTCCATTGCTAGTTTCTGAACAGTCTTCTATTCACATAAAAGGGATTTTATCCATGCAGTTTTCATGATAACTTTAGTATGTTTCTAATGTATTTATTACACAGCTGATCATTTTCTTATTTCAGTTTAATTTTCATATTCGCAGTGTCCAGATACAAATTATCTGTTTATGGGTGATTACGTTGACCGTGGATATTATTCGGTCGAAACTGTTACTGTAAGTAAATAAACAATGCCTTAATTGCTGCATTTGTGACATATTTTCATGTAAAAATCCTAATGTAAATTTTCCTCCCTATAAATATTTTGGAAGAAGACACCTGCATTCTTACATTTGAATTAGTGATAAAAAAGAGTGCCAGAATCATGTCATATTGAGATTCATTACATGAATTTTTGACCTGTTATTGAGTATTCATGCAGGGTACAGTAAGCAGGTAGTGGAGAACAAAAACTGAATAATACCTTCACATGTTTTTTCCTCCTTATTTAAGTTCAAAACAAATTATCTTGTTTTCACTTATTGCAACTGCTGCTATATTAGATTATGTCTCAACTCCCTATAATGTGATCATCTGTCCAAACTTCCATTCTGTATCTTAGTACTGGTCAAGGGATGCTGACTAAAATGGGACAACACGGAGTATGTTATATGACTCTTCTATATCTTCTTGATTTTGTCTCTTAAACAACAGCAGGCCTTTTCACCTTTTTCTTGTCTATAATAGCATCTGGATGAGACCTGCATTAATCTGAATAACTTTTGGTATAAAATCTGAGTAGCTGAAGAGTTTGTGTAAACTTGGTTTTACAGCTATTGGTAGCCCTGAAAGTGCGTTATCCTCAACGACTAACAATTCTCAGAGGAAATCATGAAAGCCGACAGGTATGAATGATATCATTTTTTCAGACCTCTTACTTGGTCAATTTAGTGCTGTTGGGTCCAATGTTTCATTTTGGCTCTCTGGTCTGATCATCCTTTTCATTGGAGCTGAAGCAGGTGTCTGGTTAGAATTGATAGTTTATCTTACAGTCTTACTTATAGGTTCGTTTCCCATTCTAGTTAAATACTGGTGCATGATGGTGAGTTCATTCCTCATAATTTTTTTATAATAGTTCATGTTCCTTCCATTTCTTTTTGTGATTTTCTTTTTCCCCTCTTTGCTTCTGCAATTTTTATTCAAGTTTTGCCCTCCTTGGTTTGGGGGTTGTTGGCAGTGGACAGGACATTGACTTTGACAATTGATTTTCTGGGTAACAAATGATTCAATCAAAGCAAACTTGTTTCAAGTTAAAGCTATTCTTACGAGATCCCTATTACACTCCATATATCTGTATCCAATGAATATCTTCTAGCAAAAAAATTCTGTTCACGTCCTTCATCAAACAGAAAAAGCGAAATTCTGGTAAGAGTTTCTGCTCGGTGCTTTGAGTTCCAACCTTGATGTGGGGTTGAGGAATAGTTGATTGATTGCTTTGGGTTCCAACCTTGATTTTCTCAACATGTTATTTTCTTAATCTGGCCCAGTTTACCTGTTTTGGATCACATGTTGGCATCAATTTCATGCCTCTTGCAGAAATGTGAGGTAAGACTGCTCAATAGACCCTTGTGGTCCGGCCCTTCCCCGGACCCCACACATAGCGGGAGCTTAGTGCACTGGGATGTCTTTTTTATGTTGGCATCAATTTCCTCCATTTTAAGGAGTACTTGGTGATTGACAAACTGATGGGAGGAAGAAGAGATCCGCATTCTATTGAGTGAGGATGTAGTAAAAAAATTCTGAGGAACTTGTTACTCTTGTGCTCTTTTAAACTTAAGCTAATCTTTTCCTGAATTTTCCTGAATGTTATTTCCTTAATGCAGATCACACAAGTCTATGGGTTCTATGATGAATGCTTGCGGAAGTGAGTTCTTTAGACTATGGTGCTATATCCAGTTCCAAGTAAATTCTATCTTGCTGTTAGTATTGTGTATAATGCTTGGTGGAAACTTAGCTAACTTCACCAACGATAAGCATGTAAACACCAAACCAAAATAAAGGTCCTGTGATATATACTTCTCTTAGTTGCTGAACACAGGACATCTAGATATCAAATTTATCACAGAGAGAAAATCTGAAACCTGAAAAGGGGAAGACAAAACTAAAATAATTATCCTTAAAATAATAAGTACCCTTTTAGTAATATTTCATTACTCGTAATCAAAGCTTCCTTACCAACTTCTGATCAAGAACAAAGCGTTCTTACCATATCCAAAGTTGTGTTTGCTGTTGCATTATATCTCATATATTTATTTTTCTCTTATAATTTTTATGCATTAAGAAATATCATTGATTTGTCAAATGCTGGTCAAGTACTTATAACCTAATTGATAATGTCGCAAGCAAAGACAGCTCCTACAATTAGGAGCAACTTACAGTAGATTTCAGAAAGACTAACAAGAATATTTGGAGTGCAAGTTCAACAACGGAGCGATCCTGAGACAGGCGTGGAGGTGAGGCTTGGTACTCAGGTCATTTCGAAGAAAGAAAACTTCAAATACCTATGGTCTATTATCCAGGGGAATGGAGAGATTGATGACGATGTCACACATCGTATTGGGGCAGGGTAGATGAAATAGAGGCTCGCATCTGAAGTCTTGTGCGACAAAAATGTGCCAACTAAACTTAAAGACAAGTTTTATAGGGTGGTGGTTAGACCAACTATGTTGTATGGGGCAGAGTGTTGGCCAGTCAAGACTTCACACATACAAAAGATGAGAGTTGCGGAGATGAGGATGCTGGGATGGATGTTTGAGCATACAAGGAGAGGTAAGATTAAGAATGATGATATCCGGGATAAAGTGGGAGTGACTCGGTGGAGGATAAGATGTTGAGATGGTTCGGGCATGTGCAGATGAGAGACACAGATGCCCCAGTGCGGAGGTGTGAGAGGTTGGCTATGGACGGGTTCAGGAGGGGTAGAGGTAGGCCAAAAAAGTATTAGTGAGAGGTGATTAGACGGGATATGACGCAGGTGCAACTTACTGAGGACATGACTTTGATAGGGGGTTGTGGAGGACACGAATTAGGGTAGAAGGGTAGTAGGTAGTCGAGCGTAGTCCTCTTTACGCTTACAAAATGATAGTGTAGTGTTATTACTGTAGGTTCTATTAGCCTGTCACACTTATAGGCGCAATATTACTCTTTAGGACTCTGTAGTTTGATTCCTGTTGCTATGTGTTCTTTAGTGTAATTTATTTATCTTATTTAGTTGTGTTAGCTACTGCTTCATGTTGTTAGAATGTGCTACCATTGCGTATTTGATTTTTACTATCTGCATGTCCACATTGCTTTAATTTCTCGCCTGAGTCTGACCGTTTCTCATACTTTGTTTTGCTTTTCTTGCTTTGCCTGATTATGCTCTGTCTTGAGCCGAGGTGTCTCTCGAAAACAACCGACCTACCAAGGTGGAGGTGATGTCTGTGTACATTCTACCCTCCCCAGACCCCACATTGTGAGATTTCACTGGGTATGTTGTTGTTGTTGTACTTGAGGTTTTATAAACCTTTCACATAATTTAAACCTTTTTCTTTTGATACATTGTCTTTTTAGAGCCATTAATTTCTGATGATTGGTCTGTAGCCTGTATTTACTCAAAAATTAAACACCCTCTTCAAAACAACTTGGTGTGTATCAGACTAAATTTCTCACTACTAATCACCCCCCTTAAAAGTTTTGTGGTGCACATCAGAACTAGTGTTCAAGATCCATCTCACAGAACTGGAGTAGCATAACCAATTTTGAAGTGATATTTCTATAATATTGGATGGAACATTGGGCAGAAATAAGTTACCTTCCGGTCTCTATCTTTAAAAGCTCATTGTCACGATTTCCTGATTAGGTCTTTTAATTTTTCATTCATCTAAAGTTATATGTTGATGGTGCTTATAATTGTTACCCTTTCATAAGATTTGGGGTGTGGAGCATGAAATGGAATTGAAGGTCCTCTTGAAGAACCAAACCTATAAAAGTTGCTTCTGGAGACCAGAAACATTGTATTGTTTTATACCTGTTTACGACATCTTATCTGTTAGGATTTATTCTGATTTAGTTTTAGCAAGCTGCATATATTTGGCTTGCACACAGATATGAGGGCCTATACTTAGATATGGAGCTGAGTTATATACTCTGGTTAATTGTGTTCTTGTGTATTATCTCCTCTTGTATAATTCTGGTGCTGATATTTAAAGCATTTTGTTTTCTTGACAGGTATGGCAATGCTAATGTTTGGAAAACTTTTACTGATCTATTTGATTATTTTCCTCTGACAGCATTGGTTAGTTAATCACTCTTGATTAATCTTTACAGTCTCTTAGACCATCGTATCCTAACAGCAATAAGCTTGCATCTGAGCTCAAATATTAAGCTTTTGCCTTGTCCTATAAACTTTTCCTAACACTACCAAATCTACATTAGTAGCTGCTAAAAAATGTCGCTTACTTCCTCTGGTTTAAAGTATTAGTTTCTTGTTTGTTTTTAAAAAGCAACCACGCACTGCTTCATATTCTTCTGCTTAATGAGCAGCTTCACTTTTTCCCCCTCAAAAGATGAGCTGCTTCACTTTTCTTACTCATACATTCTTCGGTAAGTTGTAACCAATAAATACAACTGAAAGCTTCAAGGAAAGCCATAGAAATTTATCACACCAACTTAGACCAAATAAGTCTAGGTAGGCCGGTGGCTCGGCAATTTCAGCCCAAAAGCTGAGACTTTTTAAGCCAGCCAATCTAGAAAATGGATTGGAGTAGGGGAAGTGGATGTGGTGGTGGTGGAGCTGGAGGTGCGTTGTTTCGAGGATGATCTAAGAGCTCGTTCCTCTTATTGTTCCTTCTTTCTCTTCCTATGCGACTGTTTAACCAATTTTGTATTATGAGGGAGGAATAGTTCCTCGGCATTTAAGAGGTTTCACTATTTACAGGTTAGAAATATACCTTATAGCAGAGTGCTTCTGTTTAGGTTCACATTAATTTCTTAGAAATTTAATGCAAGTCAGAATTTCCTCTTTCCTCATTTCTGGTTATAGGGGTAAGGTCTGCGTACACTCTACCCTCCCCAGACCCCACTTTGTGGGATTACACTGGGTATCTTGTTGTTGTTTGTCAGAATTTCCTCATTTATTTAGGAAAGAATAGCAGAACATGATTTAGTAAGGGCATGAATTCTTAAAATAAATATTGGAAAAATGGACTCTTTTTGTTAGCTCAACATATGCATACCAATATAACAAGCCATGGCAAGGGTGGATACTTTGTCGTAGATTAATAGTCTGTACTCAGGTTTTCCTACATTCTGCTGGGCAAGTGTGGTGGCTTCAGCTTGGCTTGTGTAGTTTTGGAAGATACGATTGCCTGTTGATGACCCATTTGATATCTTTCTGACCATGTTAAATGTATCTTGTAAGTGCGAGAATTCACTTCCTTACTCATGTTGCCAAATATCAAAATTCTAGGTTGAATCCGAAATTTTTTGTTTGCATGGAGGACTGTCTCCATCTATTGAAACCCTTGATAATGTAAGAAGTTTTGACCGTGTCCAAGAAGTTCCTCATGAAGGGGCCATGTGCGATCTTTTGTGGTCAGACCCAGATGATCGTTGTGGTTGGGGTATGTCACCCCGGGGCGCTGGATACACTTTTGGGCAGGTACTTTTACTGTATACTTGAGATTTCTTACTTCCATCCTCTTGCTCTGTATTCTTGAGATATTTTTTTTCAGATTTTCAACTGGCAAACAACTATATGCTGCACATGTCTGTAATTTTACAGGACATTTCTGAGCAATTTCACCACACCAACAATCTAAAGCTGATAGCTCGAGCTCATCAGCTGGTCATGGAGGGATATAACTGGAGCCATGTAACTAATTACTTCCTATTTTTCATACATCTAGTGATACTATTCCTCTGAAAAAACCTTGATTAAATGTAACATCTGCTACAGGAACAAAAGGTTGTCACTATTTTTAGTGCACCAAATTATTGTTATCGCTGTGGAAACATGGCCTCTATTTTGGAGGTTGATGACTGCAGAGGGCACACGTTTATCCAGGTGCTTATAATCTAGTTTGAGTCTGGTATTCGTAGAATTATTTTCTTGGATTTACTGACATCTTTCGCTGGAGTCTTTGAATGTAACTGTGAATGTAAGGTCTAATTTGGTCTTGTTACGTTGATATATGTGGCTCAGTTAATGGAACACCCTAAAAACCATGTCATTGCAGTTTGATCCAGCTCCAAGAAGGGGGGAACCGGATGTAACACGAAGAACCCCTGATTACTTCTTATAAATTTGTTGGAGAACATTATCTGTTGTCTGCCAAGTGCTGGGTTTTTGCGATAATTTCCATCTGTTGTCTAGATGTGAGCACAATTATGGCAAGCTAATAGGCTGCTCTTGGGAGGTAATCGGAGGAACACGAGGCTTGACCAGGTCCCTTGGTTTAAGTCATATTCTAACCTATGTTAGGAAATATTAGAGTTGGGGAAGTGCAGCCAGCAATGATGTAATGTATCATTTCATGAAGACTTCTTTTCTGTTGTTTCTTTCCATGCTCTGATTTTCAGTCTTAGTGTGATATTTTTGTCAAAGTTGTCATATGTTGGTTGCAAGGAAGTCTCTTGTGTAAAGTTAAGAATCTACTTTACAGTTTAACTTTTACCTTGTTAAATCAGCTGATCCTCTGGTGAAATTGGTTTTTAACTTTGTGATATCGACAAGACGACAACTATGTATGGTGTGGAGCATGATTTGTTACTTAAGCACTACCATTGTCTTGAAATGAAAAAGGTGCTCCTAAAAGAGTAACAGTTCCGGGGTACGGTGAAGGACCGGACAAGGGTCTATTATACACGTCTTACCTTGTATTTCTTCAAGAGACTTTCGCACATCCAAAGGGTTTTCCCTATTTACTTGTCATTTTCAGCAGATGAAATCTTGACTTGTCTTTGGTCTCAAGATTTTGTCTCGTGTACCTACATTTTCAACTTGTAACCAGCACGCATATTTTCCAAGTTCATTAGAAAAAGCACAATAAAATGTTGAAGCCAAGGTGTCCAAGGTATAGGGTCTGATTTTATTGGTGGCTGGTTTGTTGACAATTTATATTATACTGGATGTCTTTCTCCTTGTGCGCCTAATCTCATAATTATTTTTAAATGTATCATTTTACTTTATATTTCCCGTCTCATTTCTTGATACTAGAGGTGTTAACTTAAGCCTAAACTTATATAATCTGCAGAACTCGCCTAAAGTTGGATAGACATTTGAATGACATAATTAAGGATATGTCACAAAGGGTTACACTTGGAATTGATCAGTCAAACATTGGACTAATGGGCTACAAAAGTGAAACCAAACAACTTCTACATAAAAAAAAAGATTTGCAGCTAAATTGAATCATAGCAAATTCAATTTGCTATGCTGCAAGTTAGCATTTATTAATAAGATGACCCAGCACATTAACAGGAGGGAGGATTACTCTAGCTTCAAAATAGAACTAAGGCCACCATCCACAGCCAAGTTATGACCATTAATGTAAGCGGATTCATCTGATGCCAAGAAGAGTGCTGCTTGTGCGACATGCTTGGTGCTCAACGTAACACCTTTCAAGTTGGCATTGTTGAAACTTGTAAAAGAAGAAGAGTAAAAAGTGATCGAAAAACTGGAAAAATGGTCGAGCGCCGTGGCGCCCAAGGACAGGGTCACGGTTTTAACAAAGTGCAAAAGATCGTCGATACGCCACTGGTCGAAACTTCGTGAGAGGTCTGCAGGTTTTGGAGCGCCACGGCGCCAGGGCTTAGGGCCGCGGGGCTAATCCCCAACGGAAAAATTTCCAGAAAGCCAAAAGTTGTATCTCTTTCCAAAGATCACAAACCTTTGGACTAAAAGATGCTTATGGACGAAAATACATGCTATATAAGCATGGTGATCACTTATAAGCATGGTGATCACTTATTAGAAGAAAGATAACACAATACACATAACAATCAATCATTAAAATACAATTAATGATCCTAGATTGTTGCTTGATCTTCATCTTCTTCTTCAAGAATATTTCTGAAAAACACATAAAGTAAATTCGCCAGAAGTGAAGTTCTTGTGCTAGAACTCTCTTAGATAGTTGTATCCTCAAGCGCGTACATCCAAGAATTACAAAGATGCTGGGACAAATTTTTGTCTTAGGACACGTCATTATCAGTAGCCTCTATCTACACCAAATTAGTATGTGTTTCAATTTGTCAATCTATCAGTAGTTGTTTTCGATTCATTGATTTATTATTATAATATTGTGCTTATGCATTGATGAGTCTAGATTGACACTAACAATCTAAGACAAAAATTCTCAGAAAATTTATTTTTCTGATTTGTTGAGTTTGCAAAATTTTCAGAGAATACTATTTCCTGATTTGAAAATATGGATCAATCTGGATCATCAATGGTGAAAACCCATGTGGAGAAACCCGAGAAATTCAAGAGTTCTGATTTCAAACACTGACAACAAAAGATATTGTTTTATTTGACCACTCTTCATGTGTCAAATGTATTGACTGCTGATGCTCCAACGACATTGCCGGAAGGAGAAGGGGAGAATGCTCATACTGATGCGGAGAAAGCCGAAAGCCTGAAGGCCATTGAGACTTAGTGGAGCCAAGAGTTCCTTTGCAAGAACTATATTCTCAACGCCTTGGATGACACTCTCTATGATATATACTCCACTTTCGGGTCAGCAAGGGAGTTATGACAGTCATTGGAGAACAAGTACAAAACTGAAGTTGCTTGTTCCAAGAAGTTCGTCATCGGAAAGTTTCTAAACTTCAAGATGAGCGATGCAAAGGCAGTTGTCAAGCAAGTGGGGAACTCCAAGTCATTGTTCACGAACTAGAGGTTGAAGGTATTGACCTTAACCAATATTTCCTTGTTGGTGCTATTATTGAAACATTACCTCCTTCTTGGAAGGATTTAAAGGTTTATTTGAAGCATCTAACCGAGGAAATGAGTTTTGAGCAACTGGTTTTGAAAATTCGTGTTGAAGAGGACAACCGGAAAAATGAAAGGGCTGATGCTGTTTCATTAGAGCCTAATGCCAACATGGTAGAAGACAATGCTTTCAAGGCCAAGTTTTAGAAAAGCAGAGGCAAATTTGCTGGTGCCAAGCCATTTTTTGCAACCGGGAGGAATGCACTAGCCCCACAAAAGACCAATGCATTCAAGAGACCACAACCAGGACTATGTTGGGTATGTGGAAAACCTGGGCACAGGGCAAAAGATTGCCGCCTTCACAAGAGTCAAGGTGGTGGTGTTGGAGGTTCGAGTAATGTCAACCAAACCAACCGGGCTGAAACAAAAAACCAATTCATTGGGGTTGTGGCTGCTCAAGCAAATCTGATTACAAATTCAACCGATTGGTGGATGGACACGGGTGCTACAAGGCATGTATGTTCAGAGAAGGACATGTTTTCATCGTACCAAGCCATCAAGATGGAGAACCACTGTTCGTGGGAAATGCCGCTGCTGTGAAGGTAGAAGGGAAAGGAAAGGTGATGTTAAGGCTCACTTCCGGGAATGATCTTGTGCTCACAAATGTGCTGCACGTGTCTGAAATTTGTAAGAATCTGATTTATGGGTCTGTTCTTAGCAACAAAGACTTCAAAATTGTATAGAATCTGACAAATTTGTACTCACCAAAGGTGGGGTGTATGTAGGAAAGTTACCTCAGTGAGGGGCTCTTCAAATTAAGCATTGTACCTACTCGGGCAGTTGCCATTATTAATGAAAACGCAGGCACTAGCACTGTTTCTATGTATATGACTGATTCCCCTTCTTTATGACATTCTCATTTAGGCCATGTTAATTATCGTTCCTTACAAAGAATGGTAAAGATAGGCATGTTGCCAAAATGTTCTATGAACAAAATGACTAAATGTGGAGTTTGCATAGAGTCAAAATATGCAAGTCATCCTCATAAATCTGTTGTGAAATCAAATGAAGTGCTTGGTTTAATTCATAGTGATTTGTGTGATTACCAAACAACCCCATCTCGTGGAGGAAAGAATTATTACATATTGTTTATCGATGATTGCAGTAAATTTTGCTATGTATACTTAATACATACCAAAGATGAGGCTTTGAACATGTTTAAAACATACAAAACAGAAGTGAAAAACTAACTTGACAAAAGAATTAAGATTCTAAGGTCAGACAGAGGTGGTGAATATCAATCAAATGAGTTCAAAGAATTTTGTTCTACTCATGGTATAGTTCATCAAACCACTGCGTCATATACTCCAAAACAAAATGGAGTTGCCGAACGTAAGAATAGAACATTGAAAAATATGATAAATTCTATGTTGATTAGTTCGGGGGCACCTATTAGTCTATGGGGTGAGACACTAATTACTGTAAATATGATATTGAACAAAATTTCTCAAAAGAAAAATGATCAATCTTCTTATGAATTGTGGAAATGAAGATTGCCTACTTTCAAAAGGATGAAAATGTGGGGTTGCCTAGCGAAAGTTCATATTCTTTTACCTAAAAGAACTAAACTTGGACAAAAAACCGTGGACTGCGTATATATTGTTCATGCCAACAATAGTGCGGCGTATCAGTTTTTGGTGTTTCACACCGAGGTGGAAGGTATTCACAAAAATACACGTATGGAATCCGCGGAAGCAAAAAATTTTGAGGACATTTTTCCTTACAAAGACAAGGATAAGAGTGTTCCTAATAATAGAAAGAGGACACTGCCTCAAGATGAGACATACCAAGACACTCAAAATGATGATCTTACTTCATCGGTTCAAGAAGAAAATTCTGAACCAAGAAGAAATAAACGTGGAAAAGTCGCCAAAGATTTTGGATCAGACTTTATGACCTTTTCCGTTGAAAGAGAACCTCAAACATATAGGGCTGCAATGGAATCATCCGAAACGCCTTATTGGAAGGAGGCTATCCAAAGTGAGGTAGAATCCATTGTACAAAATAATACATGGAAATTGGTTGATCTCCCTCCGGGACAAAAACCAATAGGCCATAAATGGATCTTCAAACAGAAACTAAGGTCTGATGGTACTATAGAAAAATATAAAGCGCGTATAGTAGCCAAAGGGTTTAGACAAAAGGAAGGTGTTGATTTCTTTGATACCTACTCACCAGTATCTAGAATTACGTCTATAAGGACGTTAATTTCCATAGCAGCGATTCACAATTTGAAAACACCAAATGAATGTGAAAACTGCATTCTTGAATGGTGAATTAGACGAAGAAATTTACATGGAACAACCCGAAGGGTTTATTGTTAAAGGTCAAGAGAAGAAAGTCTGTAAATTGATTAAGTCTTTATATGGACTTAAACAGACTCCAAAATAATGACATGAAAAGTTTGATAATACACTATTATCAAATGGTTTTCAAATAAATGAATGTGACAAATGTGTCTACATTAAGGAGTGCAATAATTCACATGTCATTATATGTTTGTATGTGGATGATATGCTAATTATGGGAACAAATAAGGATGCAATTAACCAAACTAAGAAGATGTTGCATGCCGCTTTCGATATGAAAGATATGAGAATAGCGGATGTCATTCTTGGTTTTCGAATTCTAAGGAATTCCGAGGGTTATATATTATCTCAATCCCATTATGTTGAAAAAGTCCTTAGAAAATTTGGACACTATGATGATAGACCGGCTGTTACCCCCATTTGATCCCGCTAGTCACCTTAAGAAGAATGAAGGTGATATTGTGTCTCAATTGGAGTATACACAAGTTCTTGAAAGCTTGATGTACATATTGAATTGTACGAGACCGGATTTGACATATACAGTGAGTCGACTTAGTCGATACTCACACAATCCTGAAAATGATCATTGGGTAGCGCTAATAAGGGCACTACGATATCTAAAACATACAATGAACTATGAGTTGCATTATACAAAATATCCTCCCGTGTTTGAAGAATATTGTGATGCTAATTGGATTTCCAACCATTCAGAAAGTAAGTCCACAAGTAGGTATGTATTTACACTTGGTGGAGCATCGGTATCCTAGAAATCATCAAAACAAATGGTAAATACGAAATCAACTATGGAAGCAGAGTTTGTAGCCTTGGATAAAGCTGTCGAAGAGGCAGCATGGCTAAGAAACTTCCTAGAAGGTATTCCGTTGTGGACAAAGCACGTGACAACCATTTGCATACATTGTGATAGTATGACTGCCCTGACGAGGGCAAATAATCAAATATACAATGGCAAGTCAAGACATATAAGGCGTCGTCATAATACAATACGAAGCTTGCTGAAGAATAGAATTATATCCATTGATTATTTTATTTCAAATGACAATATAGCAGATCCTTTGACGAAAGGTCTTACAAGAGAGCAAGTCGTATTTACATCGAGGAGAATGAGCTTAAAGCCAATACAATGAGTCGTTAACTGGTGAAACCTAACCTATCATAATTGGAGATCCCATGGTTTAGGTTCAATATGAAAACTAGTTGGGGAAGACTCAAGGAGCATAAAACACACATATGCTCATTCCTATGGTGTACTAAGTGTGTTAATCTGTTGATATTTTAAGGGATGAATACGTGTTATTCTTAATAATACTCAAAAGCCTCTATGGTGGGATAGTACAGACTATTCTTGTTTGATATTACCTATATGATATTGATGTGGGGTCACATCTAGGAGAACCGACATGACTACGTTCTCTAGAAATTCTCATGAAGAAGGAGTTGTTCATGACCGAAAAGAACACAACCGTAAGAATTGAAATATGTCGATATTTTTTTTTTTGGTAAATAAATAATATATTACTAGAAATCGGAAAGTACAATCGATCATTGAGGGTTCTCAAGCCTCAATGTAAAGCACGAAAATACAATACAAGAAAATAAAATAAACGCAATACAAATAAACTCAATCTTGGAGGGTTGAAATACTCTTCCACTTCTCAAACTTGCTGCTTGGCTTTGTTCTTAATAAAATTCTTCTTTGAAGTAACCTCTTGCCATCCATCATTATCCGCACAAAGTGGTGCCTGCATGTACACACTCGGCGAATTTTCAACACTCGTAGCACTTCTAAAGGATCCCGGGACGAAATGAGTGCTAGACCCCCCTCGTGCTGCCTCGGCAAAGGTCCTGACTTGATTAAAATCCCTATTTCCCACCCCTGTTGCGTTGGGAACATCATGTGCATCCCGCAAACGGTGTTCATCAAATTGATTCTCACACGAAGCTCGATCAAGATTCGAAGCTGCATCGACACTTCCGGGCATAGATGGCATACTCATATCCTCGCCATTCTGAGGCAAAACATTCAAATTTTGAGGTCGGGAAATCTCCATAGGCTTCACTTGTTTCTTCAACTTCTTACACTTTAAATGGCTATGCCCAAATGTTTGGCAAAGAAAACAAAAATTTGGATAATGCTCATATTCCACTTTTTGAACATACATAATATTACTCGACAGTTTTACTATAAATTTCGTGACTGGCTCCTTGCTAACATCGACTTCAATCAATACTCGTGCATAGTTCATTTTGGACCTCTCTTTAGTAAAATGGTCTGTGTATAGAGGCATTCCAACACGCGATGCATTACTCAAACCGGTTTCTCTCCAAACCGATAAGGGGATGTCACGTAGAAACACCCAAACGGGGATTTTCATAAAAAGATCATCTGAAAGTATCACGTCCTTATCAACTAGTTTTAACATCAATGTTTTGCCGAAAGTCATATAGGGGCCACCATGAAACACCTTAATGCGATCGTCCTCCGACATGAAACGGAAGACAGTCCATCTGCGTCCATAGGGAGTGATTCGACACTTCACATCCCAGCCCTTAACAATTGAATTCAGTGCCTCACATCCCGGGAAAGGGCCCGTGAAACATCCAATAAGACAATAGCCCCAAGTTTCAACAAATGGAACTTCATCATTCACATCAAGTTCTACAATATCTCCTTCTTGTTCAATAAATTGTAATTTCATACCCTTTGCTTCCAAACGTGACTCCGCAAACATCCCCGTATAAGTCTTTTTCCTTGGAATAGGCTTATCCGTAGGTGCATTGTTTACAGCTTCGGGTGAAGTGAAGGGTTGAGGATCCATAAGTACATTGTTGATTCCCGCAATTGAAGTCAAATAACATGCACCATTGGGATTTGGTGTCACAAAATTCTTTTGTTGTAATAATGCACTATCATTTAATGTATTAGAGTTCCTAGGACTCTTGTTATTGTCAAAACCGGTTCCCACCCCTAAGTTTCGAAGTCCACTTAAATGAGATGTCTCTTCATTCCCTACGTCAATTAAATTCGTCGAGTTACTAGGCCTCTTTTGGAGAGAAAACCCCTCGGCTTCCGCATCATTTGCCTTACCAAGATCCATGTGACTTGGAGTAGCTTCGGATGCAACAACCATTGAATGAGGCGTGCCTTTGGCTTCCGCATCAATTGAATGCTGCAAATTACTAAATCTCTTTTGAATAAAAATCCCTTCGGCTTCCGCAACCTTTACATTTCCAAGGCCCATGGGAATTGAAGCATTTTCGGACTCAACAACTATTGTCTGGTGACCCATGGACTTCGCCCTTGACCCATGCCCACCCACCTGACCCGCTATCAACCCGGGACCATCCACGTGACCCGCTTTCTCCTCGGCATCCATAGTGTTCGCTGTAAAAGCCCTTCGACTCAGAAACCATAGACCGGTGACCCATGGGTTACATCCACAACCCATGAACACCATCACGATCCCCCTGCAACACGGGACCACCTTTCATACCCGTTTTCGACCCGGGATCCCCCGCATGACCCATTTTCCCTGTGTCGCGGTTCCACCGAACACCACCTGAGGTCGCCACCGGAAAGTTGAGAGACTCATTGAATTGCATCCTCGACCCATGACCACCATCATGACCCTCTTGCAATTCATAATGTCACGACCACTTCGGCCATGATCGTACTTACCGGTACCCGCCGTATATGTCGAGAATAGCAATGAACATACATAACTTCATAAAAAGGGTAAAACATCTCTGGCCAGCCGCTCAGGCTGCCTTCCATAAGCATACTTAAACAAAGTATTTATAATACATATGGTTCTTGTAGGCCATAACAAATACGTGACCACAGCACTTAAAGATAATAACCGTGGCGGACAGGCCCGCCATACCCCGAATGTACAAAATACCTATAGCATCGTGGAATATCCGTACTAATAGACAAGCTTCCGAGGGACGGAGCTTCGACATCGAGTAGTGATCCTAAGAACGAGGATCCTCAATCGCTACTTACCACCGCGTAGATAACGCACCCCGAGGAAAGGGGTCAAGACACATATGTACCAAGTATGTAAAGATGGAAAATACCGTAATAATGATATCATAAGTCCAAAGTAAGCCGAGTCATGGAAGTCAAAAAATACCTTTATCGTGCCTTACTAACAACGAGTGACAAGTATATATATATATGATATCGCATAAAATAGGAGGCTCATGATCAAAACGGTACTCGCCTGTGGTATCAATAAAACCATCCTACTCGGGACTATTTCACCCGCACGGGTCCCGCGGACCCGCACAGGTACTCCTCGCATCGTACTGCACGGCACGGGACTATTTCACCCGCATAAGCCCCTAAGGACTCGCATGAGGTATTCTCGCATCACGGGTAGCAAATCCACTAATGCGGTATAACGATCTTGGGACTTTCCTCGATATACTCTTACCCCGCGGATGGTATAACGATTTGGTCAGACTCTCGATATACTCTTACACCGAGCAGATGGTATAACGATCTTGGGCTTGCCCTCGATATACTCTTACACCGGTGCGTATGGTATAACGATCTCGATCCGCCTCGATATACTCTTACACCGGAGAATGGTATGACGATCTTGGGCTTGCCTCGCACATACTCTACCCCGAGAAGGTGGTATAACGATCTTGGGGCTTGCCCTCGATATACTCTTACCCTAGCTCAAATCACATCATATCATAATCATAAATAAGTTAAGAAAACTTATAACTTCTTATTAGTCTTGTTCATATACCCTCTCATTTTAGTTTACTTAAGGCACTTAACCATATCTTAAATAAAAGAACACCGGAGTTTAACCCAAGTACTACACACTTCAACTCTTTGAAAATGACTCTTCTTTATACATAAAACCTTTGGGCCATTGATACCTTAAAATCAATTTGCCTCTCCATATACTTATCTTATTTAGAGTAAATCTCTTCTCATTAACCTTTTATGAAGCTAATAAACCAACTTCCCATAAAGTTGTTATATTAACTCTACACTTTAGTAAAATCATACTTTTCCCCTAACTAAGGGAATTATACATTCTTAAAATGAAACAAATCATTATATACTTAAAACAAGTAAGAATACCAAATCTCAGACGCTCACCGTACTACATAGCTTCATCTATTCATGCTCAAGAGATAGGAAAACTTCACATACCTCTTTGGTCAATCCACTTGCTAAGCTCAACTACCGCAAGTAATATTTCAACCTATAATAATCACGATACATTTGTTAACCTCTAATCTCAAAGTAGAACAATCTAATTTCAAGGCCACTAAATTCTATGGAAAATTGAGTAGCATTTCCTTTGTTTCTACCCACTTGCCACCTTTCTCAAGGCCGAATTTATCATCCAAACACCACATTTAAGGTTCAATCAATCCAACAATTCAAAGGGGATTACATACCCAAAATTCTGCCCATAAGTTTACAACAATTCACATAACAATTCTAAGGTAGTTTTTAGGCTACAACATGCTCATAATCTCTTCTTAACCCATTCTTCATATCCAAACCACATTTCTAGCATACAATGACTCTAAGAGCATTATTTACTACCACAAGTTCTTTCTTCTTAACATGCAAAACTAAATCTAAAGGAAGAATCATTACCTTGAAGTTTTAGCCAAAACTTATTCCAAATATTGCTAGCTTCCTTGCCAAGAACACCACCACAACAATGCCAACAAGCTAGCTACAAGCTTCCTTTGGTTCTAAACTATTCAGATTTTTCTTGGATTTTTAGAGAGAAGGATGAGCTGATTTTTAGAGAGATAAGGTGTTTGAGAGATGACCAAGTCTACAAGACTTGGTCAATATAAGCCATGCAAGCAAAATCAGATGGGGGGACACTTGTCACCCTCCCATGGCCTTTTAAAAGAGAAATCGACTTTCCTAAGTTTTTCCGCCCAAAATACGCCGCGCCGCTGCTTCCAACGCCATGGCCCGCAACTCCCGCGGACTCGATTCTGGCCGCGCCTGCTTCCCGAGCCGCGACGCTGAAACTTCAGCGACTTACAAGATTTTTAGGCGCCGCGACCTGATCCGCGCCGCGCCCGCCGCTTTTGCTCAAATGCATTTCGCCGATCGCGCTGAACTTGTAACTCATAACTTTCTACTCCGACGCCCTATCGCGAACGGTTGGTTGCGCTGAATCTAGACTCAACGAACTACGCCTAGGCCTTTAAAATACTTAGGAACTTCAATGAATCGGGTCATAACCCGCCTCAAAGTTGACTAAAACCCGTCCTAATAATCCACAACCTATCCTTTGAAAATTTTAAGTCTTACATTCTTTCGTACGCTCTCGTACGTAGGGTCAGAACTACGGGGTATAACATTCTCCCCTCCTTAGAAACATTCATCCCGAATGTTCCTTCTAGGCTTACTCAAATCACAACGTCAACATAGACCCTCTTACTATTCTCTTGCAAAAAAAAGAAGCTCCACGAGCCACAACATACTGAAGCGTAAAGGCTAAATTGAAACTAACAAGCAGGAAAGTGGGTTACCTGGAGGTATAGGAAATAGGTGAGGGTACTTCTTCCTCATGTCATCCTCTCGCTTCCCACGCCATTTCTTCCTGCTCGCTCCGCCATAGACCTTGACTAAGCCACGCCTTTCGTCCGTCGCCTAACTCGACGATCGAGTATCGCCATGGGACTCTCTCATACGATAACTCCTCCACACTTGGACATCCCGAACCGTGCACTCTAGATGGATCTCCAATACATTTCCGCAACATGGACACATGGAAAATCGATGTACCGCCTCCAAATCGGACGGAAGATCTAACTCATAGCAACTCGCCTACCCTACGGATAATCCGACACGCCCAACGTACTTGGGCTAAGCTTCCTTCTTTCCAAATCTCATCACGCCTTCATGGGCGATACCTTTAGAAAACCCAATCATCTATCTCAAATTCCAAGTGTCGCGCCGATGATCTGATACGACTTCGCGACTCGAGCCGCCAACAACCGCTTCCCGGATAAGCTTCACCTTATCCATCGCTCACGAACTAAGTCCGCCCGACTAATCAACTTCTCCCACTCGAACCAGCTTATCGTGACTCTGCACTTCTCCCGTATAAGGCCTCATAAGGCGCCATCCGAATCTGAATGGTAGCTATTGTTATAAGCAAACTCCACAAGAGGCAAATGATCCTCCCATACCTCAAATCAATAACACAAGCCCGCAACATATCCTCGTTGTCTGGATAGTGCGCTCGCCCGTCCGCTACCGAGGATGAAACGCCAGATCGAGACTCACCGTGTCCCTAATCCTTCAAAAGACCTCCGAAATTAGCCGAACCGCCTCTATCTGATATAATCGACACCGACTCCGCAGCGCCTCACAATCTCTCTAATATATAATCCGCATAGTACTCACCAAACGCCGCTCGATCGAAGAAAATGGGCTGATTTCGCCACCGCCGACAATCACCCAAATGGAATCATGCTTCCTCCGAGTGGTAGGTAGTCCCGTAATAAAATCTATATTTATCACCTCCCACTTCCAAGTCGGAATATCAATGGCTCGCAATGTTCACCGCTTCGTGCTCAATCTTAACTCACGACAATTCGCACTGCGCTACGAACTCCGCAACGTCCCTCTTCAGGCCATCCCACCAATACACGATCTCGATGTCATGGTACATCTTAGTCGAATTTGATGAATAGAATAACGAGCACCGCGCCTCCTCGCACTCCATCGACAAGTCCTCGCTACATCGGAAACACACAACCGCCTCGATCTTAGCACCCCATCAGCGCTACTCAAATAGATTCTCTCTTTCAACAAAGGGCATCTCTGCATCGCACAAAATCGGATCCTCATATCGCCGCTTCTTCACCTCCTCGACGATAGAAGTCTCGCAACCTCTCGAATCCGAACTCCATCACTATCGATCAACCAAACGAACCCCAAGGCTCGCCACCGATGCAACTCTCTGACCATATCCTCTTTTCTCGTCAACATCGCATGCACTACCCATCGACCGCGACTGGCGGCATCTGCAACTACATCGCCTTCCCCGGTGGTATAGAATATCAACATCGTAATCCCAAGTAGCTCCAACCACCGCCTTCGACGCAAGTTCACTCCCTTTGGTCAAGATGTATCGAGACTCTTGCGTCCGTAAATGTCCACATGAACTCCATATAAATAATGCCTCCATCTTTAAAGCATGAATCACCGCTAACTCCAAGTCATGCGCTGGATAGTTCTTCTCATGCTTCCTAAGCCGCCGAGACGCATAAGCTATAACTCATTATGCCGCATCAAAGACGCACTCAAGCCCGACACCGATGCGCCACAATAAACCACATAACCATCTAAGCCCTCCGAAGAGTAAGAATCGGGCGGCCGCCAACTTCTCCTTTAGCAACCGAAACTTTCTCACAAGTATCCGCCCACCGAACATAGCCGCTTCCGAGTCGCCTTAGTCAAAGGTGTCAAATAGAAGCAAACTTCTACAAACCTCCGATAATAACTCGCAAGGCCCAAAGTCGCAGACTCCGCTTGCAGTAGTGAGTCCGCCAAGTCTTGACCGCCTCAATCTTAGTCAGACAACCCAATACCATCTACCGGCGACATGCCCTAAGAAAGCCACCGGTTAACCGTAACTCGCACTTCGAGAACTTGGCATACAATCGCGGTCTCGAGGACTCCTAATACCGCCCTCAAATGACCAGATGCTCCCGCTCATGCGCGAATATACCAGATATCATCGATAAACACTATAACGAACATATCCAAGAATGGCTCAACACCCTATTCATCAAATCCATGAATATCACTGGGCGCTGTCAACCCGAAAGACATCACCAACTCATAGTGCCCATACCGTCCCGAATGCAGCTTTGGGATATCTATCTCTAACTCGCACTGATGATAACTGCATCGCAGTCTATCTTGAAAACACTTTGCACTCGCAATCGGGTCAAACAAATCACAATCCCGGGAGGATATCTGCTTTGATAGTTACCTTGTTCACCGCTCAGAATCAATACACATACGCAGCTGCCTCATCCTTCTTCTTTACAAATAACACCGTGCTCCCTACGAGAAACACTTGGCCTAATAAAGCCCTTCTCCAAAGAAATCTTTCACCGGTCCTTCAATTCTTCAACTCGGCAGTGCCATCCTCGTATGGCGGAATAGATATCTACGAGTATCCGCGCCAAGTCAATGCAAACTCAATCTCCTCTCGTGAGGATACCCGAAGCTCATGTGGAATACGTCCGAAACTCTCTAACGATCGAATCGATCAAGGTCCTGCACTTACTCAAAGATGTCGAATACCCGAACCATATGATAGATGTACTTTCCGCACCATCTTCCTAGCCTCGAGGTAAGAAATAAACTTACCTCTACGAGGCAAGATTCCCTTCCACTGAGCAACCGCCACCAGAAACCGAACCGACTAATCTCTCTCATACCCACGCTGGCATATCGGGATGCTAGCCAATCCATACCCATAATCACATCAAAGTCTGTCATATCCAACTCTATCAAGTCGCCAGAGTCCGACGGCTATCTATAGTCACAGGCAAGCCTTATACACCCGCCGCCTACCACCGAATCATCTATCGCGTAGCCACCTCAAAAGGTCTTATGGACTCCTGCTCTATCCCTATTCTACCGCAATATGAGGAGATATGTAGGACAAGGTAGAACTCGATCTATCAAAGCATATACATCACAAAGAAGAAACCAACAATGTACCTGCGGACATCCGCGACGCCTCCCGGTCCCGCTGACCGACATAGCATATACGCGCTCGAGGACCGCTAAAATCGAACCCCTACCACGACCTCGCCGCGTCCGCTGGCCCATAAGTACTCGCCTCGGCGTCTAACCATCAAGATGAAGATTCAAAGAATGCACTTCGCCGGCTGAACTGTAATGCTCCCGCCGCCAAGGACGGACAATCTTCTTCGATGGCCCCGCTGGCTACAAGAGTAACATGCCTCGAACCCATACGGCACTTCGCCGGATGAGACCTACCGACGAACACACCGAGAGGTGGTCTCGATTGACGCTGGTCTCGCCTCGAAACTCAAGTCCCGAGCCCCGACCGCTCCTCAATAACCTCGCTGACGACCTCCCGCCGAAATCGAGAAGGAGCACTCTGGCCGGGCTGGAAGGTGGACTAGTTCGCCGCCGAGGCCGCCCGCCAAAATCGCCTGAGAACTGATGTCTTCGCCTCGGGCCGCCCAAATCTAGCTGATCCGCCTCTCGCCTCAATCTGCGTGCATCCTAGCAATATCCATCCCTGGCTGAAGAGCCACTCCTAAGCAAGCAGTAATCATGTGACGGTCTAGCCCCATCACGTATCTATGAACCATGTCTGCCATGTCTGCTACGATGGTGTGCGCATATCTGGCCAAGGAATCGAACTCCGTGTCAGACTCGATAGTCCTCCCGCCCCGCCTCAAGGTCAAGAACCTATCTACACGGGCTCTCTCACCTCGTGAGGCAAGAAGTGGTCTAGGAACGCCTCGTGAACTCCTCCCAATCACCGGAAGAGCATCCTCACCTCTCGACAATACCCATGACTCAAACCGGCTCAACGCAATATCGCAGAACCCAGATGGTTAGTATAATGACTCACCCCCGATGCCCTAAGGACTGCATGGTCCGTCAGAATCGCCGGACGAACTCGCGATCCTCCTCAAATCTCGAACCATAGAACTCGGGTGGGTGACAACCCAAGAAATTCGAATCAGTAAACCGCCGGCTTGGGTTGCCGCCGCTCGCTCGCGGCCGCTCGCCACTATCGCTGGCCAAGAATCAACTGTCTCGTAATCTCTATACTCGCCCCGATCGCGGATCGAGGCTCGTGCATCGCGGTCTCGAGCCGCGCCCGCTACTCGAACTCGCTGAGGCCGGGCGACGACGTGGAACTCGCCGCCCTAAACATCATCTCTCGTAAGGACTGGCTCGTGCTCTCGTGACTCTCCGCGCCCCACTAGCAAAGACTCTCACCGCTTTGCCCTTCCGGGCCGCGTTGCTTGCGCGAGGCATAATCGATACATAAAGGAAAACATCGAGGAGGTTCAACCTATAACTCACTCTATTGCACGATCTTAGAGTGAAAGAATGGAAACCAATCCTAAATATCTCGCAGCCTCCCGATTATAGACGTGCACGACACACCGATAATCAAGACTCTACTAGACACGGCTCAGGACACTTTCCGATGACTAATCGCTCGATATCACTTTTGTCACGACTCACTCGGGCTATGATCGTACTCACCGGTACCTCGCCGTATATGTCGAGAATAGCAATGAACATACATAACTTTATAAAAGTGGTAAACATCTCTGCCACCGATAAGGCCGCTTTCCATAAGCATACTTAAACAAAGTATTTATAATACAACGTTCTTGTAGCCCAAAACACATACGTGACCACGCACTTAAAGATAACAATCGTATGACAGTGGCCCCGCCATACCCCGAATGTACAAAATACCTATAGCATCGTGGAATATCCGCACTAATAGACAAGCTTCCGAGGGATGGAGCTTCGACATCGAGTAGTGATCCTAAGAACGAGGATCCTCAATCGCTACCCTTACCGCGGCATTTAACGCAGCCCCGAGGAAAGCGGGTCATACACATATGTACCAAGTATGTAAAGATGGAAAATATCGTAATAATGATATCATAAGTCCAAAGTGTTTGAGTCATGGAAGTCAAAAATACCTTTTATCGCCTTACTAACAATGAGTGACAAGTATATATATATACGATCTCGCACAAAATAGGAGGCTCATGATCAAAACGGTACCTCGCCGTGGTATCAATAAAACCATCCTACTCGGGACTATTTCACCCGCACGGGTCCCGCGGACCCGCATGAGGTACTCGTGATCGGCCGCACTCACGGCACGGGACTATTTCACCCGCATAAGCCCCTAAGGACTCGCATGAGGTATTCTCGCATCACGGGTAGCAAATCCACTTAATGTGGTATAACGATCTTGAGGACTTTCCTCCGATATACTCTACCCCGGCAGATGGTATAACGATCTGGGGTCAGATTTCGATATACTCTACACCGAGCAGATGGTATAACGATATTGCGGCTTGCCCTCGATATACTCTACACCGTGCAGATGGTATAACGATCTTCGATCTCGCCTCGATATACTCTTACACCGAGAAGGTGGTATGACGATCTTGGGGCTTGCCCTCGCATATACTCTTACCCCGAGAAGGTGGTATAACGATCTGGGCTTGCCCTCGATATACTCTTACCCTAGCTCAAATCGTCATCATATCATAATCATAAATAAGTTAAGAAAACTTATAACTTCTTATTAGTCTTGTTCATATACCCTCTCATTTTAGTTTACTTAAGGCACTTAACCATATCTTTAATAAAAGAACACCGGGAGTTTAACCCAAGTACTACACACTTCAACTCTTTTGAAAATGACTCTTCTTTATACATAAAAACCTTTGGGCCATTGATACCTTAAAATCAATTTGCCTCTCCATATACTTATCTTATTTAGAGTAAATCTCTTCTCATTAACCTTTTATGAAGCTAATAAACCAACTTCCCATAAAGTTGTTATATTAACTCTACACTTTAGTAAAATAATACTTTTCCCTAACTAAGTGAATAATACATTCTTAAAAAGAAAAAATTAAATAATATACTTAAAACAATTAAGAATACAAAATCTCAGACGCTCACCGCACTACATAGCTTCATCTATTCATGCTCAAGAGATAGGAAAACTTCACATACCTCTTTGGTCAATCCACTTGCTAAGCTCAACTACCGCAAGTAATATTTCAACCTATAATAATCACGATACGTTTGTTAACCTCTAATCTCAAAGTAGAACAATATAATTTCAAGGCCACTAAATTCTATGGAAAATTGGCAAGATTTCCTTTGTTTCTACCCACTTGCCACCTTTCTCAAGGCCGAATTTATCATCCAAACACCACATTTAAGGTTCAATCAATCCAACAATTCAAAGGATTACATACCCAAAATTTCGCCCATAAATTTACAACAATTCACATAACAATTCTAAGGTAGTTTTTAGGCTACAACATGCTCATAATCTCTTCTTAACCCATTCTTCATATCCAAACCACATTTCAAAGACGCAATGACTCTAAGAGCATTATTTACTACCACAAGTTCTTTCTTCTTAACATGCAAAACTAAATCTAAAGGAAGAATCATTACCTTGAAGTTTTAGCCAAAACTTATTCCAAATATTGCTAGCTTCCTTGCCAAGAACGCCACCACAACAATGCCAACAAGCTAGCTACAAGCTTCCTTTTGGTTCTAAACTATTCAGATTTTTCTGGGTTTTTAGAGAAGGATGAGCTGATTTTTAGAGAGAGGAATGTGTTTGAGAGATGACCAAGTCTACAAGACTTGGTCAATATAAGCCATGCAAGCAAAATCAGATGGGGGGGGGGGGGGGACACTTGTCACCCACCCATGGCCTTTTTAAAAGAGAAATCCGCCGTTCCCAAGTTTTGCCGCCCCAAAAACCCGCCTTGGCGCCCTGCTTCCCGGCCAAGGCCGCAACTCTCGCGACTGATCTTTCGCCGCGCCGCGACTGCTTCCTGGCGCTGGGCGCTGAAACTTCAGCGACTTACAAGATTTTTAGGCGCCGCGCCTCGCATCCGCGCGCCGCGCCCGCTCCTTTGCTCAAACGCATTTCGCCCGATCGCTGAACTTGTAACTCTCATAACTTTCTACTCCGACGTCCTATCGGCAAACGGTTGGTTGCGTTGGAATCTAGACTCAACGAACTACGCCCTAGGCCTTTAAAATACTTAGGAACTCTCAATGAATCGGGTCATAACCCGCCTCAAAGTTGACTAAAACCCGTCCGGAATAATCCGTCAACCTATCCTTTGAAAATTTTAAGTCTTACATTCTTTCGTACGCTCTCATACGTAGGGTCAGAACTACGGGGTATAACACATAACCACGCTCCTGACCTGCTTACGACCCGGCTTCACCCGCCTGACCCGATTTCCCCACAATGTTCATGGTTGCTATCGGGACACCACTGGAAGCTGCCACCACCGGATATGTACTCGGAAAATTCATACCTTGAACAATCAAACTAATCTCTTTCTTTTTCTTGGACGTAATCTTTATATTTTTCCTCATGGCAAGAAGGAAGATGACTCACACTAGGACTAAATCCCTTCGATAGTGGCGGAACCAACGAATACACAATACTATGAAATCTTGGATGTTAAAGAAGATGAAAACTTACCTTTAACAAATCGACTAAAGTGAACATGAAATGAACACACAAACTTCTCCGTAAGATGGGATTTATCAAAGAACAATCCGTAATAATTCAGAAAATCATAGAAGAAGGGAGACGTAGAAGAGCAACTAGAGGAAAATGTTGAGAGCATTTTCTCCTAGTGATACTTTAATTTAATTCAAATATGTCGATATGGCATGTGTGCTACTTGTTGTCTCGATTTACTACAAAATGTGATTAGTTCAAGGCACTACGTCCACTACTTCACAAGTAGATCTGATAGGTACTCACTACGAGCGGTTCAAGTCCAAAAGACACCGTCTCCGATGCATGTTATATCACGTTTGACAGAAATAATGATGAGTTCCTTTTATCTTATTTTCTATCCACATGTGGGGTATTGCGAGATGTGTGAATAGAAAATGTGGGATATTGTTGGAACTTGTAAAAGAAGAAGAGTAAAAAGTGATCGAAAAACAGAAAAAATGGTCGAGCGCCGTGGCGACAGCTACGGCACGAACAGGCAAAAGATCATTGACAGCTTACGCGCCACAAACTTCGCAGAGGTCTGCAGGTTTTGGAGTGCCACGGCGCCAGGGCTTAGGGCCGCGACGCTAATCCCCAACGGGAAATTTTTCCAGAAAGTCAAAAGTTGTGTCTCTTCCCAAATATCACAACCTTTGGACTAAAAGCTGCTTATGGACGAAAATACATGCTATATAAGCATGGTGATCACTTGTTAGAAGAAAGATAACACAATACACATAACAATCAATCATTAAAATACAATTAATGATCCTAGATTGTTGCTTGATCTTCAGCTTCTTCTTCAAGAACATTTCTGAAAAACACATAAAGTAAATTCACCAGAAGTGAAGTTTTTGTGCTAGAACTCTCACTTAGATAGTTTTATCCTCAAGGCAGACGTCCGAACAACTATAGCACAAGTGGGGACGAATTTTTATCTTAGGACACTGCGTCATTGCATGCCTCTATCTACACCAAGTTAGTATGTGTTTCAATTTGCTGAATTCATTGTAGTTATTTTCAGTTCTGTTGATTTATTATTATAATATTGTGCTTATACATTGATGAGTCTAGATTGACACTAACAGGCATTTAAACAAATTGAAGCTTCCAATGAATTAGCATCCCAGTCGTAGGCTTTGCATACGAGGGGCGTCGCAATGCTATAGGGCGACACCCCATTCACCCTGGTCCTGTGCGGCACTAACTCACGTGTGGCCGCTTTCACAATGCCTACGACCGCGTGCTTGGACGCTACGTAGGACTAGGAAGTGGCCCCAGCTAGGATACCCTCTAAGCTTGCCATATGATGGACCCGCGGATTTTCTTAGCAACCATGACTCGAGCCCCATGTTCGACGAACAATCTTGCACTTGCTTCACCAATGCCACTTTGCCCTCCAACCTGGATGCATGCCATGAAAAAACAAACCAATGATTATACTTTTGAATTTAAGTTATATGACATACCGTGTAAATATATTTTATAGTTATACTATCAGTACAGTTACTTTTACCAAATTATCAATTACTGCTTACTAAGAGACTTACCCCTAATACCTATTTGATTGTACAAATATTTTTAGCTTAGGGATGCATGCATGCACATTTTATAATTTACAACTTTATCACTTGCAAAATTATGCATAAGAATGGAGAGTAGATATGTACATTAGAGACGTCCTGGTGATAGTGAAATGATATTGATAAACTGATGATCCACTATTTTGAGACAGCTAGCTAATTCAAATGAGCAAGAGAAAAGAAAGAAATTAAAAGCACAGATTAACACCATTAATTTAAATAATTACCTGAGCTTATTTGCCATTATTGGAGTATACATGTATGTACAAGCGGAACTTCCTTGTTGCAGGCACTGGTTAATTTACTTGGTTCTTATAGAGGTGTCTACGTACTCCCTTTGCATTCACAAAGTATTTTTATATTGATCTGGGGAACTAGAACTGTTCTCTTTAAATAGTCCTCCTTTTTCTGGGAAACTGTCCATTTAATTTTGTTAACTTACCTTGAGCAATGCAAAGATTAAATTACGGGGAAAGCGGGATACAAATAACACTATAACAATAATCGCTGCAAAATCTACTACTCTCCCGGTCTCAATTTATGTGGCACGGTTCGAATTTTGAGTGTCAAACAGTAAAATTTTGATCGAGAATTCGTGCATAAATTTTTAAAATTTTTGAAATAAAATTTACATATTTGAAAACTACGTAAATAGTACTATAAGTCACGAGGGCCGTATCCAATAACACTCTTACCAAGGCACTCAAAATATACTGTATTATATATACTCCTAGTAGTTAGTATTCAATAGTTCTCATGCTTCCTCAATTTTTTTTTTCCAAGGAAATTTTTAAGGGACTGTTTGGAAAGCCACCTGTTACGTAATTGGAACGAGTGTAATTGCTACGGTTGTAATTACCCATCCTAGTAATTAAGTTGGCCTATTTATTTGTCATAACGTAATTATAGTATAATTACAAGTATAATGTTTGATTGCACACGTTTAATTACATAATTAGATTAATTTAAAAATAAAATTTAATTATCAAAATTAAAAATTAATATTTGATAAATATGTCCACGACTTCCTTTGATAAATTTACTTATTAGAGTTCTGACAAATTTAAATTTCAGCCACTTCATAGCTCACGTTGGTACTGAGGAAGATCAAATAGTAAAAGAGAATTAATAATTATTCCTTAACAAAGACTTGCCAAATACAATGCTTATAATAAAACAAAAGAATACTTAGTAAGAGAAATATTTTCGTAACCGCACATTAAATGGGTTACTACATGAAGTAGAAATGTATATATGTAGATCAAATAAGCAAAATGGTACCGAATAGACGAGGATTAATACTTACATTGATCGTCTTTCAATTCGTGCACAAACTTGTTCGACATTTTTTTATCGTAAATAGTATTATCATATGCCTGATAACTAATTCATTTAGGTGTGGGTATTTATCCTTATAAGGAAGTTCTGCAAAAATAAACTTATCGATCATATTGATTTGTGATGTTACTTTGTGGTATTCTTTAAGTATCTTCAAAAGGTATATATATATATATATATATATATATATATATATATATATCATTTATAGAAATCTATACTTTAATTATATTTCCATGTATAATTATTTACTCAAAATTTCATTGCATGATATTGATATTGTTTTACAAGATTGTATATCATATGATTTGATATACACATGCAACACACGTTGCCGAGAGACTAATAAGGACAAATTTGTATAAGGTAAATCTTAATTGATTTTAATTCTTAAATAGTAGGGCTTCTTAATAGATCAAATTAGGAATCGATTTAATAGGAATTTTTTAAGGTTGTGTGCTTCTTCAATCACACATATCTTAATATTGAACTTTTTAGGAAGAGAACGGAGTGCCTTTTCCACAAGTTGATTATTGGTCAATGGTGACCCAAATACTTGACATTCATTTGAAATGTCTATCAACTTTTCAAAATAGGTTTTGATATCCTCCGTCTCCTCCATCCTTAAGCGTTCATACTTACTCATAAGCATACGAAGTTTTGTTCGGTGAACACTTGAGCTACCTTCACAATGAGTTTGTAAAGTATCTCAAGCTTCCTTGGCCGTTGAACAATTTTGAATAAGTTTAAACATGCAGAGATCGACCCATCCAAAAATAGCATTTAAGGCTTTTTCATTAAAACTAGCATTATTGGTTTCTTCCAAACTCCATTCGGCCTCAGGCTTAGGTAGAATGTCGCCTTCCTTGTCCGCTGGGAGCATAGGAACAGAATAGCCATCGATAATAGATCTCCATGCTCTTACATCAATAGATTTGATATGAGAGCGTAGGCGAATTTTCCAATAGGCATAATTTGATCCATCTAAAATAGGAAGTCTACCAATTGTTGGATTTGCCGAATCCATAGTTAAAGTAAAAGTAAAAGGACCTTAACACTTATTATGTTAAGTGTCGTCTCTGATACCACTTGTTTGGTCCCGGTAGTTATACTATGGATTAAATAAAGAAAACCATCAAAACAGACTAAAACAGTATGCAAAAACAGTGTCGAATGTCAGCAGAAATGTCGTCTGACACAAGTGGCGACACTAAGATAAAAACTTAAGAAAAACCTTTGAAAGAGTTTAAAATGCAGCGGAACAAAATAAAGAACACAAATGTTTAATTTTCATATGTTATATATTAATATAACACATGATGCTCAATGACCAAATGTATTGTATATATGTATATACAATCGAATAAATTCCTTTTCTTACAATATTACAAGTTGATACAAAAAGAATAAAAAGGGTAAGTCGCAGATGACTTATGCCTGAAAAATCTATCTAAATAGAAGTGATCAACACCTCATTACAATTGCTTCAATGAAAGAACAAATCTAGAATCTAGGCAGCACTTGTAATGTCGTCACAAATACAGGAACACTTGTTGATCCAATTTCTGATCTAAAATCTGGAGAGGTCTCTCAATCTTTTCTCTTGTGATTTTCTGGATATCGAATCCTTGAAGTGACCTCTCTATTTATAGTGAGAGTTCCCTTGAAAGAATCCTCAATAAGTTGTGGAAGTTGAGCCAAATATGGAGCACGTGGGGTAGTAGCTTAAGGCACAGAATTCTCTAACTGCGTGGACTGACACAATGTCAAATGTCAGCAGAAATGTCAAATGTCAGCAGAAATGTCGTCTGACACAAGTGGCGACACTAAGATAAAAACTTAAGAAAACCCTTTGAAAGAGTTTAAAATGCAGCGGAATAAAATAAAGAACACAAAGATTTAATTTTTATAGGTTATATATTAATATAACACATGATGGTCAATGACCAAATGTATTGTATATATGTATATACAATCGAATAAATTCATTTTCTTACAATATTACAAGTGATATGCGATTTATACACACGCTTAACGCAAGTGCACGTATCGTTACAAGTAATATAGTCTAGGTAAGAACGAATATCGTCCTCAGGAACTGGTTTTCAAGTACCGATTATCTACGCTTTAGTTTCTATTTGGTTAACGTTAATTGGTTTGGATTTTTAGACTAATAATGCAGGAAATAAACTAATTAAGAAAATACTTTGAATTAAATCAGTTATGATGGAGAATTAGGGCTTCCAAGATCATCAACTATCCATTCTATTCAATCCTTAATACAATTAAACTGACTTCTTCTTCTACGTTAAGATAGCAGGTTAACTAAGCCGTTTTATACTCATGTTAAGGTAATATAAACACTCAACCCCAATGGAGAACCCTTCTATCTTTCGATGACAAGATTGACTACAAAGGAGGATTAAGAGCAATAACCTATTAAGCTACACAAGTATCGGAGTACTTTCGTCCACGATTTAAACCTATGTTTATTCAACTATAGCATATTCACAATTTTCCCTTTCGGATTTCGATTAGAACTCATGTAAGTGATGATAACTAGTGATCAATTAATTATCAAACAATTAAAGCAATTATTGAATAAATCTTAAGCAAGTGAAGAAGAAAACAACTAATGTATTAATTCATGAATAAGAGTTTCAAGAGAATCACAAGGAAATCCCTAACAAAGTAATTAGCTCCTAGCCATAGTCACGCTAAGAACTAATATAATCTCCATACATGAACTGAAATAAACAAAGCAAAAAGAAAGAAAAGAAAATACTTGAAAAGCCTCCAATCTTAGCCTCCTAAGTTGTGTTGTATGTACAATGATGAATGAATCCCTCTAGAGAATGATGCAGAGAATATATATATAGCCCAAGAATCCTTTAGGTCAAGGGTTAGGATTATGTAGGTAGGAAAAGTTATCCCTTTTAGACCCTGAAAATGTGTCAAATTCGGCCCAAAACGTCAAAAATACCGCGTCGGCGTAGCCTGCGATCGGGCGCCACGGCGCTGAAAATCGAAGTTTCGGACAACTTGATGGTCGGCGCGGCCGCTGCCAGCGCCGCGCGCGCGCCGATGGCGTTTTCGGCGATTCTTAACCGTCGTCGATTTTCATCCGGGCCGTCGATCTTTTTATACTTCCCGGGACTTCTTAGACTTCATTTATTGGCCCCTTTAAGTGTGCAATTCCATCTCAATTAAGCTCATTTCCTCTTCTTTTCGTCATTGCTTCATTTCTGACCGCTGTGACACAAAAGAAAGGAAAATGACCCTAATACTATAGTAAACATAAATGAAATGAGTAAAATACTAACTAAAAATGACTCAAAAGGTGTATATAAAATACACCGATCTACAAGTTGATACAAAAAGAATAAAAAGGGTAAGTCGCAGATGACTTATGCCTGAAAAATCTATCTAAATAGAAATGATCAACACCTCATTACAATTGCTTCAATGAAAGAACAAATCTATTGTCACGACCCGACCCCGGGGCCGCGACTAGTACCCTACTGGGGTACCCTGTCAGGTATATGTCAGAGAATAGCAGCGGAACATAACACAACACATAACTTCATAAAAAGGGTAAATCATAACTGGCCAGCCGATAAGGCTGTCTTCCATAAACATACTTAAACAAAGTATTTATAATACAACTGGTTCTTATAGCCCAAAATATATAGGTGGCCACAGACCTCTAAAGATAACAACTGTGGCGGGACAGGGCCCCGCCATACCCCTGGATGTACAAAATACCTATAGCATCAGGGAATATCCATACCAATAAATAAGCTTCCGGAGGAATGGAGCTTCTGACACCGGAATAGTGATCCTAAGAACGAGGATCCTCAATCTGCTTACCACGGCGTGACGCAGCCCTGAAGGGGTCGATTACACAATATGTAGTATGTAAAGTGGAAAATATCGTAATATGATATCATAAGTCTAAAAGCAAGCTGAGTCATGGAAGACAATAAAATACCTTTTCAGGCCTTACTAACAATGAGAGTGACAAGTATATATACATATATAATCGCATAAAATAGGAGGCTCATGATCAAAACAGGTACCTCGCCAGTAGTATCAAAAGAAACCATCCTACTCGGGACTATTTCACCCGCGTGGCTCTGTGGACCCGCATGAGGTACTCTCGCATCATGTACTGCCAAGGCGTGGGACTATTTCACCGCGTAAGCCCATAAGGACTCGCGTGAGGTATTCCTCGCGTCATGGGTAGCAAATCCACGAGCATTGGTATAACGATCTTGGGGACTTTCCCTCGGATATACTCTTACCAAAACAGATGGTATAACGATCTTGGGGTTGTACCTCGGATATACTCTTTACACCGAGCGGATGGTATAACGATCTTGGGGCTTGCCCGCCGGATATACTCTTATCTTGGTGCAGATGGTATAACGATCTTGGATCGCCCGCCGGATATACTCTTTACATCAAGCGGATGGTATGACGATCTTGGGGTGGCCCGCCGGACATACTCTTACACCGAAGGAGGTGGTATGGCGATCTTGGGGCTTGCCGCCGCATACTCTTTACCTATCACAAACTGGCCATCATATCATAATAATAATAATTTAAGAAAACTTATAACTTCTTTTAGTCTTGTTCACATACTCTCTCATTTTAGTTTACTTAAGGCACTTAACCATATCTTTAATAAAAGAACAGAATTTAACCCAAGTACTACATACTTCAACTCTTTCAAAAGTGACTCTTCTTTATACATAAAAGCCTTTGGGCAATTGATGCCTTTAAATCAATTTGCCTCTTCATATAATTATCTTACTTAGAGTAAATTCCTTCTCATTAACCTTTTATGAAGCTAATAGACCAACTTCCCATAAAGTTGTTATATTAACTCTATACTTTAGTAAAAATCATACTTTTCCCTTAACCAAGGACTTATACGTTCTTAAAACGAAAAGTCATTTTATACTCAAAACAAGTAAGAACACCAAATCTTGTCGTCACCGTACTACATAGTTTCATCTATTCATGCTCAAGAGATAGGAAAGCTTCACATACCTCTTTGGTCAATCCACTTGCCAAGTCCAAACTACCGCAAGTAATATTTCAACCTATAATAGTCATGATACGTTTATTAACCTCTAATCTTAATGTAGAACAATCCAAGTTCAAAGTCACTAAATTCTAAGAAAAATCGGGCAAGATTTCCTTTGTTTCTACTCACTTTGCCACCTTTCTCAAGGCGAAATTATCATCAAAACACCACATTTTAGGCTCAATCAATCCAACAATTCAAAGGGATTTCACACCCAAAATTTCTCGCCTCGTAAGTTTACAACAAATCACTTAACAATTCTAAGGTAGTTTTTAGGCTACAACAAGCTCATTTGTTCTTCTTAACCCATTCTTCATATCCAAACCACATTTACTTGCATGCAAAGACTCTAAGTGCATTATTTTACTACCACGAGATCTTGCTTTCTAAGCATGCAACACTAGAACTAAGTTTAAAGGAAGAAATGTTACCTTAAAGTTTTAGCCAAAACTTATTCCAAATATTGCTAGTTTCTTGCCAAGAACACTACCACAACAATGCCAACAAGCTAGCTACAAGCTTCCTTTTCTTGTTCTTAACTTTCGATTTTTCTAAGGGTTTTTAGAGAAGGGGATCAATTTGAGAGAGAGAGAAGATGAAAGATAGACAATGACCAAGTCTTGGTCAATATATTGCATGCAATGAAAATCAGATGGGGACACTTGTCACCCTCCCATGGTCTCTTTTAAAACAAAATCAGATTTTCTAAGTTTTTCGCCCAAATTCCCGCTTCGGCGCGCGCCACGCGTGCCATGGCGTGGCTCCGCAGCTCTGCGAACTTTCGCGCGCCCTGCTGTCAGCGCGCGGCTGCAATCTGCGACCTCTCGGCACTTTAGCGCCGCGACCTCTGCATCTGGCGCCGCGCCTGCCGCTTTGCTCGAACGCATTTCGGCCCGACTGCGCGCGGAACTTGTAACTCTCATAACTTTCTACTCCGATGCCCTATCGACGAACGGTTGGTTGCGTTGGAATCAAGACTCAACGAACTACGTCCTAGGCCTTTAAAATACTTAGGAACTCTCAACGAATCGGGTCATAACCCGCCTCAAAGTTGACTAAAAACGTCCTAACGACCGTCAACCTGTCGCCCTGAAATTTTAAGTCTTACATACTTTAAATGCGTTTCCATACGTAGGTCAGAACTACGGTATAACATTCTCCCCCTCTTAGAAACATTCGTCCGAATGTTCCTTCTAGGCTTACTCAAATCACAACATCGACATAGACCTCTTAACTATTCATTCGTAATAAAAGCTCCACGAGCCACAACATACAGAAACGTAAATGCTAAATCAAAACTAACAAGCAGGAAAGTAGGTTACCTGGAGGTATAGGGAATAAGTGAGGATACTTCTTCATCATGTCATCCTCTGCTTCCCACGTCATTTCCTCCCTGTTTCGTTCGCCATAGACGACTTGGAAGCCACGTCTGTCGTCCGAAGTCGTCTTACCTGACGGTCGAGTATCGCTATGGGACTCTCCTCATCCGAGAACTCCTCTGTTACTTGGCCATCCTGACCCGGGTGGACTCTAGAGGGCTCTCCAATACATTTCCGCACCATGGACACATGAAAAATCGACGCACCGCCTCCAAATCGGACGGAAGATCTAACTCATAGGCAACCTTGCCTACCCTCCGGACAATCGATACGGCCCAATGTACCTTGGGCTAAGCTTCCCTTTCTTTCCAAATCTCATCACGCCCTTCATGGGCGATACCTTTAAGAAAACCCAATCATCTATCTCAAATTCCAAGTGTCGACGCCGATGATCTGCATACGACTTTTGCCGACTCTGAGCTGCCAACAACCGCTCCTGGATAAGCTTCACCTTATCCAGCTTCATCGACTAAGTCCGCCCGACTAATCGAACTTCTCCCACTCGAACCAGCCTATCGGTGACTGCACTTCCTCCCGTATAAGGCCTCATAAGGCGCCATCTGAATACTGGAATGGTAGCTATTGTTATAAGCAAACTCCACGAGAGGTAAATGATCCTCCCAGCTACCCCTGAAATCAATAACACAAGCCCGCAGCATATCCTCGAGTGTCTGGATAGTGCGCTCGGCCTGTCCGTCCGTCTGAGGGTGAAACGCCGTACTGAGACTCACCTGTGTCCCTAATCCCTTCAGGACCTCGAAGTTAAGCGAAGCTGGGCTCCTCTATCGATATAATCGACACCGACTCGTGCGATCTCACAATCTCTCTAATATATAATCGGGCATAGTCCTCAGCTGAAAACGTCGTTCTGACCGGAAGAAAATGGGCTGATTTCGTCAGCCTGTCGACAATCGCCCAAATGGAATCATGCTTCCTCTGAGTGGTAGGTAGCCCTGTAATAAAATCCATATTTATCACCTCCCACTTCCAAGTCGGAATATCAATGGCCTGCAATAGCCCTCCGACTTACGGTGATCAATCTTAACTCGCGACAATTCGGGCACTGTGCCACGAACTCCGCAACGTCCCTCTTTAGGCCATCCCACCAATACACGCATCTGAGGTCATGGTACATCTTAGTCGACCCCGGATGAATAGAATAACGAGCACTGTGTGCCTCACTGCAATCTGTTGTGAAGTCTGTCACATCGGGAACACACAACCGGCTCGAATCTTAGCACCCCATCGCGCTACCTCAAATAGACTCTTCTCCTTCCGGAAGGCTGCATCTCGATGCGTGCAAAATCGGATCCTCATATCCGCCTCCTTACCTCCTCGATGATAGAAGACTCGCAATCTCTCGAACCCGAATTTCACTATCGAATCAACCAAAGCGAACCCCAAGGCTCGCTAATCGATGTAACTCTCGGACCATATCCCTCTTCTCTGGCTGAACATCAGACAGACTACCCATCGATCTGTGACTAAGGGCATCTGCCACCACATTGGCCTTCCCTGGGTGGTATAGAATATCAACATCGTAATCCTTAAGTAGTTCCAACCACCGCCTTCGCCGCAAGTTCACTCCTCGGTGAAGATATCACGGACTCTTGTGGTGCGTGTAAATGTCCACATGAACTCCATATAAATAATGTCTCCGGATCTTTAAGGCATGAATCATCTGCCCGGCTCAAGTCATGTGTGGGATAGTTCTTCTCATGTTTCCTAAGCCGGGATCATAAGTTATAACCTTGCCGTCTTGCGTCAAGACGCACTCCAAGCTCCGACACGACGCGTCAATAAACCACATATCCATCTAAGCCCTATGGAAGAGTATGAAATGGGGCGGTTGTCATCTTCTCCTTTAGCAATCAAAACTTTCCTCACAAGTATCCGTCCAGGAACATAGCCGCTTACGAGTCGACTTAGTCAAAATCTTTGAAATAGAAGCAAACTTCTCCACAAACCTCCGATAATAACTCGCAAGGCCCAAAAAGCTGCGCACCTCCGTCGGTGTAGTGGGTCAGGGCCAAGTCTTGACTGCCTCAATCTTCGTTGTATCAACCTGAATACCATCGGCCCCGATAACATGCCCTAAGAAAGCCACCGGCGCCACTGAACTTCGCGCCGAGAACTGGGCATACAACTGCCGGTCTCGGAGGACTCGTAATCCCGTCCTCAAATGATTCAGATGCTCCGCTGCGTGCGCGAATACACCAAGATATCATCAATAAACACTATAACGAACATATCCAAGAATGGCTCGAACACCCTATTCATCAAATCCATGAATCTTCTTTGGCGTTGGTCAACCCGAAAGACATCACCACGAACTCATAGTGCCCATCTGGGTCTGAATGCGATCTTTGGGATATCTACCTCTCTAACTCGTGACTGATGATAACTGCATCGTAGGTCTATCTTGGAAAAACACTTTGCACCTGCAATCGGTCAAACAAATCGTCAATCAGGGAGGATATCTATTCTTGATAGTTACCTTGTTGGTCACCTGTAATCAATACGTCTACGCGTCCATCCTTCTTCTTTACAAATAACACCGTGCTCCCCGAGGAGAAACACTTGGCCTAATAAAGCCTTTCTCCGAGAAATCTTTCACTGGTCCTTCAACTCCTTCACTCGGCGGGTGCCATCTGTATGGCGGAATAGATATCGGCCGAGTATCCGCGCCAAATCAATGCAAACTCAATCTCCTTTCGGGAGGATACCCTAAGCTCATCCGAATACGTGAAACTCTCTAACGGCGAATCGATCAAGGTGCGGTACCTCACCTCGATGTCGAATACCGAACCATATGGTAGATATACCCTTTCCGCACCATCTTCCTAGCCTTGAGGTAAGAAATAAACTTACCCGCCGGCGATGCAAAGATTCTCTTCCACTGGATAACGGCTCACGAAACCGAACCGAACTAATCTCTCCCTACCCACGTTGGCATAGCAAGATGCTAGCCAATCCATACCCATAATCACATCAAAGTCCGCCATATCCAACTCTATCAAGTCCGCCAGAGTCGGACGGCTATCTATAGTCACGACAAGCCTTATACACTCGCTCGACCATCGAATCACCATGGCGTAGCCACCTCAAAAGGTCTTATGGACTCGGGCTCTATCCCTATTCTACCGGCAATATGAGGAGATATGTAGGACAAGGTAGAACTGGATCTATCAAAGCATATACATCACAAAGAAGAAACCAATAATGTACTGTGGCGACATCCGCGACGCCTCCAGTCTGTCATCGACATAGCATAGATGCGGTTACGAGGACCGCTAGAATCGAACCCCTACCACGACCTCTGCCGCGGCCTTTGCCCATAAGTACCTCGCCTCGGGCGTCTAACCATCGAAGATGAAGATCGGCCAATGAACCCGTCGCTGAACTGTAATGCTCCCGCCGCCAGGACGGACAATCCTTCTTCGATGGCCTGCGCCACAAGAGTAACATGATCTCGAACCATACGGCACTCGCCGGATGAGACCTACCGCATCGAGCACCGAGAGGTAGGTGGTCTCGATTAGTCTTTGGTCTCGCCTCGCGAAAACTCGACGTCCCGGAGCCTCGACTGCTTCCCGAATAACCTGCGATCGGACCTCCCGCGAAAATCGTGAAGGAGCACTCAGCCGGCCGGAAGGTGGACCTAGTCTGCTGGCGAGGTGCCCGCCTCGGCGCTCGCGAGAACCCGATGTCACGGCCTCTTGGTGGCCCCGAATCTAGATGATCCTGCTCTCTCTGCCTCGATCCTGCAGATGCTCGCATCCTGGCAATATCCATCCTCGGTGAAGTGCCACTCCTAAGCAAGCGATGTCATGTGACCGGTCAGCCCCATCACGTATCTATGAACCCCGTGCGCCATATCGCCTACAATGGTGTGTGCATATACGGCCAGAGTCAAACTCAGTGTACTCTGATAGTCCTCCCGTCTGTCTCAAGGTCAAGAACCTATCTACGCGGGCTCTCCTCACCTCGTGAGGCAAGAAGTGGTCTAGGAACGCCTGCGTGAACTCCTCCCAATCACCGGAAGAGCATCATCACCCCACAATACCATGACTCAAACCGTTCAACGCAATATCGCGTAGCAGGTAAAGCTAGTGTAACGACTCGATTCGATGCCCTAAGAACTGCATGGTCGGAATCGCTGTCGAACAAACTCCTGCGATCCTCATCGAATCTCGAACCATAGAACTCGGGTGGGTGACAACCCAGAAATCCGAATCAAAGCGTCGGCTCTGGGTTGGCGCTGCTCGCTTCGGCCACGCTATCTTTGGTCGATGCGAATCATTCCCGTAATCTCTCGTACTCGGGCCACCGTGGAGCCGAGGCTCGTATCATGATCTCGATGGCGCGTCCGCGCCTCGAACTCTGCGGTGGCGACGACGTGGAACTTCGCCGCCTAAACATCATCTCGTAAGGATTGGGCTGTGCCTCGTGATTCTCCGCGTCCACTAGCGGCACCTCGGTGCCTTGCCTTCTGGGCGCGGTTGCCTTGCGTGGAGGCATAATCGATACATAAAAGAAAACATCGGGAGATTCAACCTATAACTCGGCTCTATTGCACGATCTTAGAGTGAAAGAATGAAACCAATCCTAAATATCCTGCGACCTCACGATTATAGATGTGGTGCACGACACACCGATAATCAAGACTCTGACTAGACACGGTCGTGGACACTTTCCGAGGACTAAGCGCTCGATACCACTTTTGTCACGACGACCTGGCCGCGACTAGTACCCTCTTGGGGTACCACTGTCGGTATATGTCGAGAATAGCGATGAACATAACACAACACATAACTTCATAAAAGGGTAAAACATAATCGCCAGATAAGGCGCCTTCCATAAACATACTTAAACAAAGTATTTATAATACAATCGGTTCTTATAGCCCAAAATATATAGGTGGCCACACTTAAAGATAACAATCGTGGCGGGACAGGCCCCGCCATACCCTCGATGTACAAAATGCCTATAGCGTCGTGGAATATCCATACGATAAATAAGCTTCCGGAGGAATGGAGCTTCGACAGGAATAGTGATCCTAAGAACGAGGATCCTCAATCGCACCCTTACCTGCGGCATGACGCGGCCAGGGAAGGGGGTCGACACAATATGTACCAAGTATGTAAAAGGCTGGAAAATCAGTAATATGATATCATAAGTCTAAAAAGCAATTCGAGTCATGGAAGACAATAAAATACCTTTTCTTGTGCCTTACTAACAATGAGAGTGACAAGTATATATACATATATAATCTGCATAAAATAGGAGGCTCATGATCAAAACAGGTACCTCGCGTAGTATCAAAAAGAAACCATCCTACTCTTGGGACTATTTCACCGCGTGGGTCCCGTGGACCGCGTGAGGTACTCTCGCATCGTACTGCGGCATGGGACTATTTCACCGCGTAAGCCCATAAGGACTCGCGTGAGGTATTCCTCGCGTCATGGGTAGCAAATCCACTCGCGGTGGTATAACGATCTTGGGGACTTTCCCGCCGGATATACTCTTACCACGAAGCAGATGGTATAACGATCTTGGGGTGTACCTCGGATATACTCTTTACTGGAGCGGATGGTATAACGATCTTGGGGCTTGCCCGCCGGATATACTCTTATCATGGTGCGGATGGTATAACGATCTTGGATCGCCTCGGATATACTCTTTGCAAGCGGATGGTATGACGATCTTGGTGGCCGCCGGACATACTCTTACCTTGAAGGAGGTGGTATGACGATCTTGGGGCTTGCCCCTCAGACATACTCTTACCCTATCACAAACTGTCATCATATCATAATAATAATAAGTTAAGAAAACTTATAACTTCTTTTTAGTCTTGTTCACATACTCTCTCATTTTAGTTTACTTAAGGCACTTAACCATATCTTTAATAAAAGAACAGAATTTAACCCAAGTACTACATACTTCAACTCTTTCAAAAGTGACTCTTCTTTATACATAAAAGCCTTTGGGCAATTGATGCCTTTAAATCAATTTGCCTCTTCATATAATTATCTTACTTAGAGTAAATCCTTCTCATTAACCTTTTATGAAGCTAATAGACCAACTTCCCATAAAGTTGTTATATTAACTCTATACTTTAGTAAAAATCATACTTTTCCCTTAACCAGGACTTATACGTTCTTAAAACGAAAGTCATTTTATACTCAAAACAAGTAAGAACACCAAATCTTGACGTCTCGCACTACATAGTTTCATCTATTCATGCTCAAGAGATAGGAAAGCTTCACATACCTCTTTGGTCAATCCACTTGCCAAGTCCAAACTACAAGTAATATTTCAACCTATAATAGTCATGATACGTTTATTAACCTCTAATCTTAATGTAGAACAATCCAAGTTCAAAGTCACTAAATTCTAAGAAAAATCGGGCAGCATTTCCTTTGTTTCTACTCACTTTGCCACCTTTCTCAAGGCCGAAATTATCATCAAAACACCACATTTTAGGCTCAATCAATCCAACAATTCAAAGGGGATTTCACACCCAAAATTTTCTCATAAGTTTACAACAAATCACTTAACAATTCTAAGGTAGTTTTTAGGCTACAACAAGCTCATTTGTTCTTCTTAACCCATTCTTCATATCCAAACCACATTTACTTGCATGCAAAGACTCTAAGTGCATTATTTTACTACCACGAGATCTTGCTTTCTAAGCATGCAACACTAGAACTAAGTTTAAAGGAAGAAATGTTACCTTAAAGTTTTAGCCAAAACTTATTCCAAATATTGCTAGCTTCCTTGACAAGAACACTACCACAACAATGCCAACAAGCTAGCTACAAGCTTCCTTTTCTTGTTCTTAACTTTCAGATTTTTCTAAGGGTTTTTAGAGAAGGGGAGCAATTTGAGAGAGAGAGAAGATGAAAGATAGACAATGACCAAGTCTTGGTCAATATATTGCATCTGTAAAATCAGATGGGGGGACACTTGTCACCTCCCATGGACACTTTTACAACAAAACTCACATTTTCTAAGTTTTGCCGCCCAAATTCCGCCTCGGCGCCATGCCACGGCGCGCCATGGCCAAACCTCCAAGCGCTCTCGAACTTTAGGCGCGGCCTGGCATCCTGGCGCGCTGCACGCTCTGCGACCTCTCGATTTTTAGGCGCGCGCCCTGCATACTGTGCGCGCCGCGCCTCGCGCTTTTACGCGCGCCATCGCACGAACTTGTAATCTCATAACTTTCTACTCGATGCCTATCGATTTAACGGTTGGTTGCGTTGGAATCAAGACTCAACGAACTACATCCTAGGCCTTTAAAATACTTAGGAACTCTCAACGAATCGGGTCATAACCCGCCTCAAAGTTGACTAAAAAACGTCCGGAACGACCCGTCAACCTGTCCTTCGGAAATTTTAAGTCTTACATACTTTCGTACGTTTCCATACGTAGGGTCAGAACTACGGGGTATAACATCTATAATCTAGGCAGCACTTGTAATGTCGTCACAAATACAGGAACACTTGTTGATCCAGTTTCTGATCTAAAATCTGGAGAGGTCTCTCAATCTTTTCTCTTGTGATTTTCTGGATATCGAATCCTTGAAGTGACCTCTCTATTTATAGTGGAGAGTTTCCTTAAAAGACTCCTCAATAAGTTGTGGAAGTTGAGCCAAATATGGAGCACATATGGCAGTAGCTTAAGGCACATAATTCTCTAACTGCGTGGACTGTTTCTTCCTTATCTTGCTCCTTAAGTTATGCTCCACTTGGACTTGGTCTTCATCGATCATAATCTTCTTGGAAGACTCTTTGTCAAGTCAATTTTCCATGTGATAAATAAGGTCACATTTTCCTGAAAAACTGCACATGAAGGTAGGCAAAACTGTTACCAGAATGTCAGCCCAAATGTCAAGACATTTGTTCCGACATTTTCTGAAAAACGATATGTTAGGAAAAATATCATGATACCAATCCTAACATTAACATTCTCTCCCTTTTTGCCTTTCTTCACAAAACATAACTAACTAGGCATAAGTGATCAAACAATGGCAAATTCACACAAATGCTCCCCCTCAACCTGAAATCGTCATACAAACACAATATATACAATATACACAAATACGCCATTTTATGGAATTAAAAAAAGAACATCATCCAAAGCAAAACAGATTAGTGTCATTACAAACCAATTTAAATACTCTACCTAATAAGGAAACATTATCCCATCACCACAAATCAAACTTTTTACTGGACACATTTCCAGCAACCACATTTTCCACCAAAGAATAGCTCGTGATCACATCATCACAACAGATCTCTAAGAACATCTCAGTAGCAACAACTCGTCGGTAGCGATCTCGCCGAAGTTTGACAGAAATAGTAGATTCCGGCCTCTTTCTACTTCTTCCAAATTCACTGCCTTCCTCCCCCTGCAACAGCACCAGGTTCTCGACGAGATCTTCTTCGCGTAGCTGCAGCCCTGCTGCTTTCAGGTTGTTCTTCTGCCTGTCCAGCTTCAGCTTTGTCTCCCCCTGTTTCCTCTCATTCTTTCTCCTTTATAGTACCATCATCATCTCCCTTTTTTTGGAAAGAAAGCAAAAACAGAAAGTGATCTCTGCTAGAACTAATGCTGCCCTAACATGATCAACTCCATCTATCTGAGAGTTGATTTTTACAATTTCTCTACCAACCAGGCAGTAGACATCACTGACTGCGGCATGTTGCCAAGAATGTCAGTAACATTTCTGGCAACATCCTCGCTTCCAGCTTCTTTTCTCCAAGGCAGATCAATGATTCTGTTCGGACTCTTAAGTATTGTTTTATTAACAATATACACCTCATATTCTTTCCTTGTCATATTTTTCTTTGGTGTTTTAAACCCTTGAAATGTAAGAACTTTAAAGATAAAGGAGGAGAAAGGTAGGATTAGTTTTAGTCATTTTCAGCTAAGTTCATAATCTGTTGGAAGATTGTCTTTCCTAAATCGACTCGTAGACCTTTTCTATCTTGTATAGGAGTATTGCTTGCTCTATAGTTACAATTGACTCATTCATCTAGGGGAGCTAATTATATATAGTTATTTTGTGCACTATTGCAAACAATGATGTAAGCTTCGATGCTGGACACCTTGAGACCCATTTTGTCAACACACCTCCAGTGATATAGTATATCACTTCATCCCTGTCATTTATAACATCCCTCTCTTCTTTTTCCTCCAATCCATCACTCAGAACCATACATTAGTTTATTGTGGCAGGTGTGAAGTCGTAAAACTTGTTATAGAGATAAATTTTGCCAAATTCTTCGACTTGATTTTCTCCATTTTAGTTTCTAGATTTGCATAAAACAACCTCACAATATCTTCAACATATAGACATTTGTTATTCACAAAGCCTAGTAGATTTCTTTCAGTGAAGAAGTCCATCAGGCCATATTCAGTACAAGATGCAATGTTCACTACTTTTACAGTTCTTATTATTCTATTTTTGTACCGCGACCAATGTGTAGATTTTTCTTGGGTCAGAAACTTGTCTGAGAAAGGACTTACCTCATTTTCTGATTCTGTTGCAGATTTACTCGATGAGGTTGAGGAACTTGACTCTTTAGTCACAGGTTGGGATGTCACAGGAGATATTGTGATATTTTTGACAAAATTTGGTGTGTCTTCTGAGGGTTCTTCAATCACTGGTTTTTGCACTACTTTTATGGGGCAAAACCTCTTCAATGACGTATCATCTGGGATTTCCTTCTCTTCACTCGAATCCACAGTGTTAGGAATAAAAAGATTTGTGTATGACGGTGACGCCGGAGCTTCTGGTTGTAGTTCGACTGAAGGAGTCCTCTCAGCATCATCGTCGCTGGACCAACTAAAGTCGGAATCACTCCATTCACTGCTCGAAATGGCTGAGGCAGTGGGATCAACCTTTAGTCGTTTGGCAGCAGATTCAGTACTGCCGAAATCTCTCTCAAATTGTCGAGTGGACCTTCGAGTGGGAAATTTAGATGTTCCTTCCCTCTTTGGCAACTCAGTGACATCAGGAGTGTTGTCTAGATCAATCGGATTGTTGGTCTCTCCTGGGTATGCAGTGTCGAGTGGTTCTTGAAACCCACTCAACACAATGGCTTTGCACTGGGGTGGACTTGTGCTCATAGGTGTAGGTTCTGGAATGTTGGGTGACATTTTTGGTGACATTGGAGATGTATCCATTGGAGAGAATGAGGATGAAGATGAAAGAGGATTGGGATTAGGGTTTTTGAGATTTTGGGAAAGTGGAGTATTTTGGGTGTTTTGAAACTTTTGAAATGACTTCATCGGTTTTCTATAAAAATCGAGATGGTTATTTCCCCCAATTTTTGTTGTTTTTGTTTTTGGAAGGAGGGACTTAGATTAGAAAAATTAGCAAATGAAGATACATTTATATGCAAAATATTTTTTATTCCCAGAATTTAGGAGTTTGAATTTCATTCCAACACTTGTTCATAAATTTTAGAGATAAAATGATAGACATCAAGATTTTATAATTATCAACAAAAGTATTTTTTTAAATTTTTAAATGGGTTAAAAGAAAAACAACGACACACATGTAGGGAAAAAATAACTGACTTTTCAAAAATCAGTTACACACTGCATCCTAAAAATATCATAATCTGAGAGTATCAACAGTAATGTTGGCAACATTTTCGATAACACATGTATCATTATTTCTTAAGAACATATTTCTTTCGGCAACAAATCAAGACACGTTTCATACATGATTTTGTGAGTTTAATCTTCAGACCAATGTAACATTTTACCATTGAGTCCTAGAACTAATCACAAAACACATACAGAATAATTTTCATGTCAAAAACGATAATACTTATTTAGCATCCTCATAATATATTTTGATTAAGCATTTTGATACTCCTATAGAATAGGAACGGTATCAACTTCCAAGGGCTTTGCCTAATTTTTACAATTGTCGAGACTTGCAAAAGGCTTTGCCTTATTTTTTATACTCTCTTTTTATGATATATAATATCATCGCAGAGAACGATATCACATTAAAATCATGTTCTTAAAAATAAACGCCTGTGTGAACAAAAATCAGCCATTACATTATACTGAAAATCAGATTATGATATTACAGGTAAATATCACATGAAATGTTAGCGACATTTCAGATGACATTCGCCCAACAGTGCCGAAATCAGAGAGATCCGAGACCAAGAGAGGTTTTCAAATAGGAAAATCTCTTATGATTCAATGCTTTTGTAAAGATATCAGCTAGTTGATGGAGCGTATCAACATAATCAATTTGAACTAGATGTTTTTCAACTAAATCCCTTAAAAATGATTTCTAATATCTATATATTTTGTACGAGAGTGCTGAACTGTATTTTTTGAAATATTTATAGCACTCATGTTATCATAATACAAAATCAAGATATTGTTTGAAAAATCATAGTCGTCTAATACGTGTCTTAACCATATTAATTGAGAACAACAACTCCAGCTGCTACATATTCAGATTCAACAGTTGAGAGTGACACACAATTTTGTTTGCGACTATACCAAGAACTAAATTATTGCCAAGGTAAAAACATCCTCCAATTGTACTCTTTCTATCATCCACATCACCAGCCCAATCAGGGTCACTATATCCTATTAGATTATGATTAATGTCCTTTGAATACCAAATTTCCAACTCACAGGTGCTGACAACATATCTGATGACACGTTTTACAGCATTCAAGTGGGAAATTTTTGGACAGGCTTGGAATCGAGCACATAAACACTCACTAAACATTATGTCAGGACGACTAGCAGTGAGATATAGAAGACTACCTATCATAGATCGATACAATGTTGGGTCAATATTTTTGCCAACATCATCTTTGCTTATCTTCTGTGATGATCCCATTGGAGTCCTCATTTGTTTAGCATTCTCCAATCCAAACTTCTTAACCAAGTTCTTTGCGTACTTACTTTGGTAGATGAAGATTCCATCTTCATTTTGCTTTATCTGCAAGCCTAAAAAAAAGTTAATTCCCCTATTATGTTCATCTAAAATGTGGAGGACATAACTTCGACAAATGTATCAAAATATGAATGTGAAGTCGAGCCAAATACTATGTCATCTACATAGATTTGAGCAATTACCATATCTACTCTGTGGTGTTTTATAAACAAAGTACTATTAGCCTCACCACGTTTAAAACCAAATTCGATAATAAACTGAGTTAAGCGACCATACTATGCACGTGGAGCTTGCTTCAAACCATACAAGGTCTTTTTCAGCTTGTATACAAAATGTGGATGGTAAGGATCTTCGAATCCTTTTGGTTGTTCAACATACACCTCCTTATCAAGATATCCATTCAAGAAGGCACATTTAACATCCATTTGATGGAGTGTTATCTTTAGGCAACAAGCTACAACAAGCAACAGTCTAATTGACTCAATTCTGGCAACAGGAGCAAATGTTTCATCATAGTCAATTCCTTCTACCTGTGTGTATCCTTGAGCAACTAGTCTTGCCTTATTTCTTACAACAGTTCCAGATTCATCTGATTTATTTTTAAAGATCCATTTAGTTCCAATTATATTAGTATCATTTGGACGTGAAACTAAATCCCAGACTTCATTTCTGGTGAACTGTTCTAGTTCTTCTTGCATAGCTTGTATCCAACAGTTATCCTTGAGTGCCTCATTGACATTTTTTGGTTCCAAAGTATATACATAACAAGAAAGCTTACCTTATGATATATGGTTGACATGCACACATATCTCACCATATCGCAATAATTTCGAGGCTCTTTCATTCTCATTCTCATTCCTTCATGCACTTCTCCTATTACTTGGCCAGTGGGATGATTCTTTCTAATTCTGGATGAGGGATCCCTACGTACTGGGTCATGAATTTCAGCCTATGTTTCCTCATCCGAACCTGCAGTATTCTCGGGTTCAGCTTCAGGTGTTGCTGCAGATGTCGTGATATTTGGGGCAACATCTGAATTTCATGCCTCCTGCGCCTCTTCCACAATAATTAAAATATTATTTTCAGAATTGTTTACTGTAAGATTAGCATAATCATAAAAAACAATGTTAACAGATTCTTGTATGGTTTTGGTTCGAAGATTATACACTCGGTAAGTATGGCTATTTTGTGAATAGCCTACAAAAATTCCCTTATCACTTTTGGAGTCAAACTTAGCTAGGTGATCTCTATCATTCAAGATGTAGCACACACACCCAAAAATATGAAAATAGCGCACAGTAGGCTTCTTTCCATTAACTATCTCATAGGGTGTCATTTTAGTTCCCAGCCTAAGATAGACTCTATTGGTGATGTGACTTGCAGTATTTAGAGCTTCTGCCCAAAAATGTTTAGACAACTTGTTAGAACTAAGCATGAATCTAGCCAACTTGTTAGAACTAAGCATGAATCTAGCCAACTCTTGTAAAGTTCTATTCTTCCTCTCTGTTGCACCATTTTGCTGTGGGGTTATGGGAGCAGAAAAATCATGAAAAATATCATTTTTCTCACAAAATGTAGAGAACTGACTATTCCCAAACTCTTTTCCATGATCAGATCTAATCCAAAAAATAGAGGAATGGTATAGATTTCTTATTATAGAGTATAGTACTTTGAACATGCCAAATGTTTGAGACTTCTCCTTTAAAAAGAATATTCAAGAATACCTGGAAAAATCATCCACAATCACATAAGAATACCACATACCTCCTAGGCTGTCTACCTCAATTGGACTCATAATATCCATATGTAAAAGTTGAAAACAGTGAGACATACCTGAATGTAACCCGTCATTTTGGACAACATTATGGGAGACACGTGTTTGCTTACCTTTGATACATTCTTCACAAACCATTGTTTTATCTTTAGGACTGAGTTTAGGGATGCCTCGTATAGCCTCATAAAAAATTAATCTTTCAAGGTTACGGTCGTTAACATGCCCTAAATGTTTATGCCATAAGGTCGTGTCATCCGTCTTAATATTGTTGCAAATCTCTTGTTCTCCAACAAGATAGCAATTATCGCATGTTCTTGTACCTGACATTACGCATTGGTTAGATTCATTTGTAACTGAACAAGCATACTTATTGAACTTCACCTCTAGATTGTCATCACACAATTGACTTATGCTAACAAGGTTAGCCATTAACCCATCGACGTGCAAGACATTCTGCAAGGCCAAAATTCCTGGAACATTCAAGGTTCCCTTGCCTATGATTTTACTTTTGCCGCCTTCTCCATAAATAACATTACCTCCATTTATAGTCTCGTAGTTCTTTAGGCACTATTTGTCCCCGTCATATGTCAAGAACATCCACTGTCGAAGTACCACGAACCTGAAATGTTAGTCCTTAAAGCAGTTAAAGCAACATTACATCGCACATTCATTCTGGGCCTCCAAACTTTCCTTACCTTTTTACGGTTTCTGGATTCTGGAATGTCGCATCGAGTGTTGTCTGAAATGTTGGACAGCATTTTCGACGACATTATGCTCCTGGACTTGTGCAATTTAAAGCAGTAAGGTTTTAAATGGTCAGCCTTCTTACAGTGATGACACACGAAATTTCTTTCTCTTATGAAGTCCAATGTCTCGTTTTTGTCAAACAAGTTGGAGCATATCACATTGAGGGAGTTCTTGTAGCCCAAATCTGCATGTTGTGGTTGACTAACACTTAGTATCTCATCTAATTTGGAAGTATCTGTGTTGAGTTTACGGAAGGTTGCTTCGGCAAGATCCAACTTATCACTTATTTTACCAAAATCAAGATCATTTTTTATGAGAGTGATCTCTAATCGGGTTATTGTCCCTTTCAAACCTGCATTCTCAAGAGTTAAAGCTTTTAACTTTGAGTCTAGTTGCTTGGATTCAACAATTAAGTCCTTGTAAAGTTTTTGCAATTCTTTAATCATGTCATCATTTGGATCATCTTGAGACTCAGAGTTAGATTCACAAAGAGAAATGAAACCACTGAAGCAATTAACATCTGGATAGTCAAAGAAATCATACCTGTCGGATGTTACTGGTTTGGTAGATGTCATCGCTGTTGTCGTCGGAAATGTTGTGACAACTGGAACGATGCAGTCAACGATGTTTTCATCATCTGACAGAGAATGCTCGAAAATAGTGGCTAGCATAGCTTGTGTCTTGGTTTCTCGATCTTCTTCCTCTTCACCTTCATCATCACTAAGAGAAAACCACAAACTTTTATCAAATTTTCTTAGGGTATTAGCACATTCATTTGCATAATGACCTCATCTCGAGCACGCATGACATTGTATATTTTTGAGCTGCTTGGGATCAAACTTGGTTCGGTCTAAATTGGTCTCCTGAGTTGTTTCCTTTTTGTGTTGTAGAAGGAGTTTTAGTGAATCTTGGATTGAAGCCTTGACTTTGGTGCTCTTTGGGTTTAGATATATTTTTATCATCGTTGAACCTTCTCAGCATCATATTGAATTTCCGAGTAAGGAGAGCAACATTAGCACCATCACCGATTTCTTCAAGATTTTCATCCTCTTCATTGATTTGAGTCTCTAAGGATTTTGCTTGAAGTGCAACATCTTTGCCTTTATACAATGATCTTTGATTTTTGATATTCATTTCATATGTTTTGAGAATGCTCATTAATGTATGAAGATCGATTGTAGCAAGGTTGTGTGTTTCTTCAATCGCACATATCTTAATATTGAACTTTTTAGGAAGAGAACGGGGTGACTTTTCCACAAGTTGGTTATTGGTCAATGGTGACCCAAGTACTTGACATTCATTTGAAATGTCTATCAACTTTTCAAAATAGGTTTTGATATCCTCCGTCTCCTCCATCCTTAAGCGTTCATACTTACTCATAAACATACAAAGTTTTGTTCGGCGAACACTTGAGCTACCTTCACAATGAGTTTGTAAAGTATCTCAAGCTTCCTTGGCCGTGGAACAATTTTGAATAAGTTTAAACATGTAGAGATCGACTCATCCAAAAATAACATTTAAGGCTTTTTCATTAAAACTAGCATTATTGGTTTCTTCCAAACTCCATTCGGCCTCAGACTTAGGTAGAATGTCGCCTTCCTTGTCCGCTGGGAGCATAGGAACAGAATAGCCATTGGTAATAGATCTCCAAGCTCTTACATCAATAGATTTGATATGAGAGCGTAGACAAATTTTCCAATAGGCATAATTTGATCCATCTAAAATAGGAAGTCTACCAATTGTTGGATTTGTCGAATCCATAGTTAAAGTAAAAGTAAAAGGACCTTAGCACTTATTATGTTAAGTGTCGTCTCTGATACCACTTGTTTGGTCCCGATAGTTATACTAGGATTAAATAAAGACAAACATCAAAACAGACTAAAGCGATGCAAAAGCGATGTCGAATGTCATGGAAATGTCGCCCACAAATGCGACAAGCGACACTAAGATAAAAAATTAAGAAAAACCTTTGAAAGAGTTTAAAATTCAGCGGAACAAAATAAAGAACACAAAAGTTTAATTTTCATAGGTTATATATTAATATAACACATGATGGTCAATGACCAAATGTATTATATATATGTATATACAATCGAATAAATTCATTTTCTTACAATATTACAAGTTGATACAAAAGGAATAAAAAAGGTAAGTCGCAGATGACTTATGCCTGAAAAATCTATCTAAATAGAAGTGATCAACACCTCATTACAATTGCTTCAATGAAAGAACAAATCTAGAATCTAGGCAGCACTTGTAATGTCGTACAGAATGTCGTCACAAATACAGGCAACACTTGTTGATCCAGTTTCTGATCTAAAATCTGGAGAGCTCTCTCAATCTTTTCTCTTGTGATTTTCTGGATATCGAATCCTTGAAGTGACCTCTCTATTTATAGTGGAATGTTCCCTTGAAAGACTCCTCAATAAGTTGTGGAAGTTGAGCCAAATATGGAGCACGTGGGGTAGTAGCTTAAGGCACATAATTCTCTAACTGTGTGGACTGTTTCTTCCTCATCTTGCTCCTTAAGTTATGCTCCACTTGGACTTGGTCTTCATCGATCATAATCTGCTTTGAAGACTTCTTGTCAAGTGAATTTGTCATGTGATAAATAAGGTCACATTTTCCTGAAAAACTGTACATGAAGATAGACAAAACTGTTACCAGAATGTCAGCCCAATGTCATGACATTTGTTCCGACATTTTCTGGAAAACAATATGTTAGGAAAAATGTCATGATACCAATCCTAACATTAACACTTTTAATATAGTAACTAGTTTCCAATCAAAGGTCCAAAACGCACTCGAGTCCCTCGAGACTCGAACCATCTACTAAACTAAGTCATAATTCACATTCGAGACCTAATGGAATCGACAAAATTCCGATACAAATTCATTATTTGGTCAAACTTCAGTATTTCTTTAACTTAAGAGACGTCCCGGTGATAGTGAAATGATATTGATAAACTGATGATCCACTATTTCGAGACAGCTAGCTAATTCAGATGACGATTTTTACCCGTTATCGTAGGGTATTTTTGTTGTATTGATAACACTTTTGCTCCATAATAACCAATGAAAACTTGGAGTTGATATTTCCCCTTTTTTGGGTCATCTTATCATTTCAAACTACATTTAATTCGCACAATGTACATATTGTCATATCCCCAAATACTTACCTTACTTGCGTCATTAAGTTCGTTATTACCGAACTTTTATGCCTAAAACGTATGTGCCTTACATTAGACAGATAAAAATTAGTCGTATAAGAACCACCTAAGCTATGAGAGTTGGTGTAGCGGAAGGCGGCGGGACCCAAGTCACACGGAATTTGATCCTGCAACCTTCAGCGTTGTCCACACACGACGTGCAAGACTGTTAAATTGTAGTTAATCGGTGTATTGACACATACAACTATCGGCGGACACCGGAAGAATAAACCAATGAAGAATAAAATTCGGTTTTTACGTCAACAAAAGTAATTTTAGGGATCATCATCGTGCTTATTAAGATAATAATTGCAAGACTATTCGAGAATACGAAGTTCAAGATGATCGCTACCAACTTTATGATGTTTACTTTTTCAGTGATCGAATCCTAACGACTGACACTAACAATGCATTCATCGTAACGAACCGGATCACTGAGTACGTCCATCGACGACGTCTCAATCGCCTCATCGTGGGCCTAGACATAGAATGGAGGCCCAATTTCAACCGTTACCAACAAAACCCCATTGCAACTCTCAATCTTTGCGTTTGCCGCCAATGCCTCATATTTCAACTACTTTATAGCTCATATATACCAGATGCCTTAATGGAGTTTATGTTGAATCCTTGTTATGCTTTTGTTGGAGTAGGAATCGCGAACAATGTTGAGAAATTGGAGGAGGATTTCTGAGTTAAGTGTGGAGAATGTTGTTTATTTGAGGCAATTAGCGGTTGTTGTGTATAATTCGAGGAATTTGAGAAATGCTGGATTGAAGATGCTATGCCAAGTTGTGCTTGAAAGAGATATGGAAAAGCAGAGGCATATTACTATCGGGAGGTGGGATAATGCACGGTTCGATATGGAACAAGTGCGATAGCTTGTATTGATGCTTTTGTTTCTTTTGAGATTGAAAAGACCTTGAATGCTTCGGGGTATTAGTCTTCTGATTAATGAACTATTTCTTGATTTGTGCGTATTTTCCTAAACAATATATTAAGTATGAATTGATTTGTGAGTAGGAACAACAACAAAAAGTTAGAACAAAATCTGGAAATAAGCAAATAAAGAGGCTCGTTGAGTCGATTGAAATTCAATTTTTCCTTAAGATAATATTGTCCTGTATATTTCTTTTGACGGTTGTATGACAACTTATCTTCCAAGATAAAACAACAATCAAACAAATGAGCAAATGTGACTCAAGTATTCGCTAAGTAAAAAGGATCTTTGAGTGTTTGGATATTGCTAGAGAGGAAGAGAAATTCTGGAAAATTCTGAATGTTCGTGTTAAGTGTGTTCTTGCAAATGAGCCTAAGACCTCATTTTATAGTGTTCATAAGATGACCCTCCAATTGGAAAGTAATGGCCTTGAATTCCATGTTAATGCTCTGAATTTGGAGTTATAATTCAGCCAAATAATGGTTGAGTTCATTTGGGGAGTTATGGGATCTTAATGCCTCAAAACCAGCCCAAACGTCATGTCTTTTCGTCTCCCTTCGCGACTTCTGGAAGCCAAGCGCCGCGACCCTTAATGGGAGGCGTCGCGGCCCTAATTGTCCAGTAACTTACTGGAATTTAGGCGTCGCGGCCCTAGACCAAGGCGCCGGGGCGCCTCAATTCCAGTGACCAAACTCTGAATTAGCGCTGAGGTTCAGGGGAGGAGGCGCCGCGGCCCTTCCGAGACAGTGTTGCGGCCCTTGCGGCGATTTCATGACGTGTTTCATCTTTCAACATATTATACACTTCTTCCTTCATTTACTAACGTGAACCAATTGTCATTTGACCAATAATTGTCTATTAACTTACGTCTCAAACATTTGTATACGAATTTTTGTTGTCTTGAAAAATATCGCGACGCGTCATGCCGCCATCCCATCGGCTGAGTCGTTTTCCATATCGTATGTAAATAAATCGTAGAATCGTTGCATAATCCATAATCAGGGGCGTGGCGTGAGTATCCCTTACGCTCCTCGTCTTATCAGGCATCGATTTCTTTTCCTTCATCCCGCCGAATGATATGATGTGAATGACGCGGTGAATGAAACAATAATGAATAATTCATTCGCCACGCCGTATAGTGCGCGGCTTCATTTTCCGGTTGATAGAGTAGGCTGATATAGCGACACAAGTAAGGGCGGCGAAAAAGAGTGTTGATTTCGATTTGGATTGGTGATTCGGGTTGAGATCACTAATTTCAAATGAAATGAAATAAATGAATGAAGAAAAAAGAAAAAAAAGGAAAAAATTAAGAGATTAAAAATATGAAAATGGGAGAAGAAAGAAATTCTTTTTTAACCATAACTCTTGGTATTACACCATATATATGTTAGGATTCTAATCAATATCTCTTTAACTTAGGGAATTTATGATCCTTGGTACAACGTGTGCACGCATGTGGGAATGAAGTTTCCGATGTTCGGGCCCCAATTGTTCGAATCATAATTAATATGATTAATTTTATTTCACGTCTAGTAAATTTCCAACATGATTTACATACAAAAAAGATAGTAATTGCAAGGAAGTGCAATTTTTTTGAGCTGATGCCTAGCGGAACCGGACAATTTTTACAAGATCAAAGGAACAGGAAATTTCTAGGAAAAGAAGCATTCAAACTACCATTTTGGCAACATCAAAAGAGTGAGATACCAATAGAAAGAAAACGTTCAAATCTGGAAAGTATATAAACAAGACTTCATTGAAGATGAAAATATTGGTAGAAAAGAAAAGGGGTAAACAAAGGAAGGTGAAAGTTGGATATACATACAACAATTAATGGGAGAGCGTTGGTGAACAGAAAAATTGACACAGAACAACCGAAAGAAAAAATATATTTCTTTTATCCGCACGCGCGTTGCACGTGTATGTAGACACCAACAATAATTAAATGGATCTATAACGTTATTTTTGCCTAATTAAAAACATTTTACCTTTGGTTAGAGGCAAATTTGACCATTTAATTACCTTTTTTTTAAATGGATCTATAACGTTATTTTTGCCTAATTAAAAACATTGAAGTTTATGAAAATAAAAGTACAAAAAATATTTATAAATATGAACTTATGAAGGCAACAAAGATTGTCTTCCTTTTTATTGTAGAAGTATTTAAGAAGTTGAATATTACTAAATAAGTTTTTTCACAATAATATTCAAGGTAATGTATCACAGATATATGGTTAACAACTTATTAACTTAACTAATGTATCACATATATATGGTTAATATCCAAGGTGATATATCGCAGCCATCAAAGGCTTCTTCTTCTGGCATATTTCTCATGCATGTGTTGATCCTTTACTTTACTATAATTGTTGGAATACAACAACAATAACATATCCAGTGAAATCCCACAATGTGGGGTCGAGAGGGTAGATTGTACACATACCTTACATCTATCTTGATACGACAATTTATTGTTTCCAAGAGATCCTCGACACTTGTTGGAATATATATATATATACGGGAAAAAACTGCTTGAGGTTTTGAATCTGAATATTTCTTAATTTCGTGATACATATTGCATTTTTAGTACATTTATGACAAGCTGACTATTCATTCAAACATTTTGCATTAACAAATGCATAGCGTCAATTAATTCCCTAGACTGTCTCGCCTCATTAGTTGCATACTTTTGTTAGGCTTTTGAGTCTCTTCAATTATTTTTATTACTGGAATATTGGAGAAAAAGGAAAAGTGAGCGGGAGCTTTGACATTTATCGGGAGAAAAAATATACGGGTGAGGAAGTAAGAAAGAAAAAAAGAAGACAAGAGGCAAAATTAGAAAGAAATGTATAGTTTCACCTAAACGATAAGTTGGACTAAAACTTAAAATTTACGTAATATATTTGGACTTAGAGGACTAATATCTTTTTAGTACTCCGATATTATAAAAATATTCTATTTTAAATGGCCGCGCTTCGCGCGCACATATATATATATATATGATTGTGTAATTATACTCGTGGTTCCTCAAAACTTACCTAACTAAGGTGGGTATTGGACATTGAAAGAGGAATGTGTTGGAACTTGTACAAGGAAGAAGAATAAAATAAGTGATCAAAAATATTGGTCAAGCGCCACGGCGTCTAGGGTGAGGGCATGGCGCGTCGATGAACAAAGAAAATCATCAGAACGAAATGGCCAAGTATTGGAAACGATGCCACATCGCCAAAATTCCTGAGAGCTCTGACAGGAATTTAGCGCCGTGACGCTGGGCAAAACGGATTGATTTTTCAAATCAAATGTTGTAGCTTTTCAGAACAATTACAACCTTTGGAATGAATGATCATATCTGTTCATATATTACTGCTATATAAAGCACATTGATCACTTGGTTGAAATAGACAATTAATAACAATCATTACAAGAATCAAAAGATCTCATAAAAGATATCACTTGATTCATCATCTTCTTCCTAAAGATATTTCTGAAAAACAATATAAAGTAAATTCGTCAGGGTCAAGTTCTTGTGCAAGAACTTGCACCACATAGTTCTATCCTCTAGATAGACGTCTGAAACTACTGCACAAGTGGGGGAAAATTTCTGTCTTAGGATACTGCGACATCAGGCATCTATCGTATCAAGGTAGTGTTTGTTTTTCAATTTACAGTATTCTCTGTTGTTGATTTCAATTTCAATTGAGTTATTATTCTATTATTGTACTTGTTTCATCGAAGATACTAGATTGATACTAACAATCTAAGACATAAATTCTCAGAAAATTTATTTTTCTGAGTTTACAAAAAAAAATCAGAGAATTCATTTCCTGATTTACAAAGATGGATCAATCTGGATCTTCGTTGGTGAAAACTCATGTTGAGAAATTCAAGGGTTCTGATTTCAAACGCTTGCAACAAAAGATGTTGTTCTATTTGACAACTCTTCACGTGACAAATGTATTGACTGTTGAGCCTCCTATGGCACTGCTATAAGGAGAAGGGGAAAATGCTCCTACTAATGCAGAGAAGGCTGAAAGGGAAACTTGGGAAAGTCAAGAGTTTCTTTGCAGAAACTATATTCTCAATGCCTTGGATGACTCTCTCTATGATATCTACTCCACGTTCAAAACGACAAGGGAGTTGTGGCAGTCATTGGAGAACAAGTACAAGACTGAGGTTGCTTGTTCAAAGAAGTTCGTCATCGGCAAGTTTCTGAACTTTAAGATGGGCGATGCCAAGCCTGTTGTCAAGCAAGTGGAGGAACTCCAAGTCATTGTTCATAAGTTAGAGGTTGAAGGTTTGGGCCTTAACCCGAATTTCCTTGTTAATGCTATTATTGAAAAATTACCTCATTCTTGGAAGGATTTTAAAGTTTATCTTAAGCATCTAACCGAGGAAATGAACTTTGAGCAATTGATTCTTAAACTTCGAGTTGAAGAGGATAACCGGAAGAGTGAAAAGGCTGATGTTGTTTCCTTGGAGCCTAATGCAAACATGGTTAAAGAAAATCCATCTAAGGCCAAGTTTCAGAAAGGTAAGGGCAAGTTTGTTGGTGCCAAACCATCTTTTGCAGCCGAGAGGAATGCACTCGCCCCACAACAGATCAATGCGTTCAAGAAATCACATGTTGGTGTCTGTTGGGTGTGCGGTAAACCTGGGCATAGAGCAAAGGATTGTCGCCTTCGCAAGATTCAAGGAGGTGGTGTTGGAAGTTCGGATAATGTCAATCAATCCAACCGTGCTGAAACTAAAAACCAATTCATTGGTGTTGTTGCTGCTCAAGCAAATATGGTTACTAATTCATCCGACTGGTGGATGGATACGGGTGATTCAATGCATGTATGTTCTGAAAAAGACATGTTCATATCCTACAGCCTATCAAGGATGGAGAACCTTTGTTCGTGGGGAATGCCGCTGCTGTGAAGGTGGAAGGAAAATGGAAGATGATTTTGAAACTCATTTCCGGAAATGATCTTGTGCTCACGAATGTGTTGCACATGCCTGAAATTTGTAAGAATTTGATTTCTAGTCCTGTTCTAAGCAACAAGGGCTTTAAGATTGTATTTGAATCAGACAAATTTGTACTCACCAAAGGTGAGATGTATGTAGAGAAGGATTACCTCAGTGAGGGGCTCTTCAAACTATCTGTTGTACCTACTAAGGCAATTACCATTATTAATGAAAATGCATGCACTAGCACTGCTTCTATGTATATGGTTGGTTCCCCTTTCCTTATGACATTCACGATTAGGCCATGTTAATTATCGTTTTTTACAAAGAATGGTAAGTTTAGGCATGTTTCCAAAATGCTCTATGAACAAAATTACTGTGTGAAATTTTCATAGAATCAAAATATGCAAGACATCCTTATAAATCAGTAGAGAAATCAAATGAAGTGTTGGTTTAATTCATAGTGATTTATGTGATTACCAAGCAACCCCATCTCGTGGAGGAAAGAATTATTATATATCATTCATAGATTATTGCAGTAAATTTTGTTATGTATACTTAATACATACCAAAGACGAGGCTTTGAACATGTTTAAAACATATAAAGCTGAAGTGGAGAACCAACTTGAGAAAATAATTAAAATTCTAAGGTCTGATAGAGGTGGTGAATATCAATCAACTGACTTTCATGAATTTTGTTCTACTCATGGTATAGTTCATTAAACCACTGCGCCATACACTCCAAAACAAAATGGAGTTGCCGAACGCAAGAATAGAACATTGAAGAATATGATGAATTCAATTTGGTTAGTTCAGGCGCACCTCTTAGCCTATGGGGAGAGGCGTTACTTACTGCAAATATGATATTAAATAAAATTCCTCATAAGAAAAATGGTCAATCTCCTTATGAATTATGAAAAAGTAGATTGCCTACTTTCAAAAGGATGAAAGTGTGGGGTTGTCTAGCGAAAGTTCAAGTTCTCTTACCAAAGAAAACTAAATTTGGACCAAAAACGGTGGATTGCATATATATTGGTCCTGCCAAGAATAGTGCAGCATATAAGTTTTTGGTTTATCATTCCGATGTTGAAGGTATTCACAAAAACACACTTATGGAATCTGCTCAAGCATAATTCTTTGAGGATATTTTTCCTTACAAAAACAAGGAAATATATAAAGACGATTCTAATTATAAGAAGAGATCGCTGCCTCAATATGAGTCAAATCAAAACACATAAAATGATACTAGTAATACTTCATCTGTTCACGAAAAAAATTCTGAACCAAGGAGAAGTAAACATGAAAAAATTGCCAAAGATTTTGGACCGGACTTTATTACCTTTTCCGTTAAAGGAGAACCTCAAACATATAGGGCTGCTATGGAATCATCCGAAACACCTTATTGGAAAGAGGCTATCCAAAGTGAGGTAAAATCCATTGTGGAAAATAATACATGAAAATTGGTTGATCTTCCTCCAGGACAAAAACCAATAGGCCATAAATGGATTTTCAAACGGAAATTAAGGCCTGATGGTACTATAGAAAAATACAAAGCTCGTATAGTAGCCAAAGGGTTTCGACAAAAAGAAGGTGTAGATTTCTTTGATACTTACTCACCAGTAACGAGAATTACTTCTATAAAGACGTTAATTGCTATAGCGGGGATTCACAATTTGGAAATACACCAAATGGATGTGAAAACCGCATTTTTGAATGGTGAATTAGATGAAGAAATTTACATGGAACAACCCGAAGGGTTTGTTGTTAAAGGTCAAGAAAAGAAGGTTTGTAAATTGATTAAGTCTTTATACGGACTTAAACAAGCTCCAAAACAATGACATGAAAAGTTTGATAATACACTATTATCAAATGGATTTCAAATAAATGAATTTGACAAATGTGTCTACATTAAACAATGTAAAAATGCATGTGTCATTATATGCTTATATATTGATGATATGTTAATTATGAGAACAAGTAAGGATGTAATTAACCAAACTAAGAATATGTTGCATGCCGCTTTTGATATGAAAGATATGAGAATAACGGATATCATTCTTGGTATTAGAATTCAGAAGAATTCTGATGGTTACATACTAACTCAATCTCATTATATTGAGAAGGTTCTTAGAAAGTTTGGACACTATGATGATCGACTGGTTGTTACACCATTTGATCCCGTTAGTTACCTTAAGAAGAATCAAGGTGAAAGTGTGTCTCAATTGGAATATACACAAGTTCTTAGGAGCTTGATGTACATCATGAACTGTACATGACTGGACTTAGCATATACAGTGAGTCGACTTAGTCGATACTCACATAATCCAGGAAAAGATAATTGGTTTGTTGTCATGACCCGATCCAACGGGCCGCGACCCGGTGCCCTAATTGGACACCATTATACTGACTTGCTACATATAATCAGTCTAATACCAAGGACAATGTAAAAATCTTGTAAAAGTAAGATGCTGACTCATAACGCTATATATATCAAAATGAACCTGTCTCCTGAGGAGTCATAACTAGTCATCATAACAAAATATGTGAGTCGACAAGGCTGTCACTATACACAGAAATATCCAAAACAAATTGCAATAGTAAGGCTGACCAAAACACGTCTATAATCCACACACAACCAACCTACATATGACTACATACCTCTAAGAGTATAACAATGAATTATGACGGAACAAGGCCCCGCCGTACCCCTAACTAGCACGAATATGCATAAATCCATTTCATGGGATCTGTACCAAAATAACTAGGCTCCAGAATAATGGAGCTCTCCAAACAGCTGAGCAGAATCCTAGACTGGAGGATCACCAAACTGAGTATCTGCACCTGCGGGCATGAAACGTAGCCCCCCGAAGAAAGAGGGTCAGTACGTAATAATGTACTTAGTATATAAAACATGAAGTACTGTAAATAACATCATAACTGGCCAAAAGATAACATGAGACAAGTATAATAATCAAGATATCAATGCACATGTGCCTTATGAACTGAGAGTCAAAACATGTCCATATAAAATAAGTCATATCCGTGGATGTCTGTCCACATAAATCATATCCGGCCCTCTAGTGAGGGTCTCGGTGAACATATAATGTGTACACATAGTCATGTACGTGGATGTCTGTCCACATATATCATATTCGCGGATGCCTGTCCGCATATCTCATATTCGTGATTCTGTCACATCATATATATATATATATATATATATATATATATATATATATATATATATATATATATATATATATATATATTGTCGGCCCTCTAGTGAGGGACTCAGTGAACAATGAAAGGAATTGCGCACGATCATTGCCGGCCCGGGACTCGGTGAAATCATTTAATCACATTAGCACGAGTAGATTATCATGAGCAACCATATGCAATTTAAATCATCGTTTGACTCTCAATTGAATAAATAGAATGAACTATCACTTGTAAAATCAAAGGCAACTATCATATCAAGTGTCACTATGAATTAGAATTCAATAGAATTATGTACGTCCGCCGTACACTCACTTTATATAAATCATGTCAAAAAGAAGAAAGGATAGTTTCACATACCTTATAGTCAAACTAACCAACTCAATATTTAGAATACGTCTCAATTAGCACTTCGACCTATAACAATAACAATATGTCCGTCAACTCTATGATTACTAGCATACTTTATATGTATCGAATGATGACTCTCTTGTTATATAAAATTGGGCAACACTCCCCCTACTTATATACACATCCACAACTTACAAACAAGGCCAACAATACCAATAACAAGATACAACTCAAGGATATACTAAAACAGTCTCATATACTTCATATATGCTACCATTATACATTTTTTTCCTTATATTCATGGAGTACAACCAAAATAGCAATCAAAGTGATTAATACACCTATTTCTCATGTTAATTTAGCCCCTTAACCATATTAAAATAGCCATTACGAATCAGTTCATACCTCAACAACAACGAGAGATATTCCAACAACAACAAGAGTGCAATGTACAACCTTTCTATTCCTCTATTCCTTTATGACTTATATTCGCAATTACAACAATGTATATGCATGTTCATAGCTAAATTTCCAGCATTCTAATCTCCACAAAACAGCCCCTAAATTCGACACAACAATGTCCAACAATTTTAGGGGTGTCACGGTCCAAACAACATAATACCACAACTCTTCTTATAACTTCTTAAACTCCAATTTCATGTTTCAACACTTTCATATAATCAATTACAACTTTATTTATCAAGATATTTTTTCAATTTCAACATGCAATTAGTGACAATAATAACAACAATAACAATCAAAGCCAATGTATACAAAACAACCCCAAAATCGGTAATCACAACTCCAACAACAACCACGTGCATTTCTCTTATTTGCAATTCATCTTTATCATGAGTTTATCCCTTAACTACAACATCATTTAATCTTTCAAATACTCTATAAAAAGAAGAATTATTTCCTGAAATTTTTAGCCGAAACAGTCCCTATAGCTCTCGGCCACTGCACCATTTTTGCTCTATTTTACCACTTATTCAACTTAAAATGACATGCATGCATCCTTTACAAGTTTGAGACCATCTTACTTGCATGTTCTTCTTCGAAATAACTTATCCTCAATGCATAAAATTCTGGACAGTTTCTAGCCAGAATGTCGTGACTGCCACTGTTTGGGAGTTTACCTTGGCTTGGAACTTTGTAGAGGACTTAATCTTGGAATGAGAGTTGGTTGAAGCTTCACTTAGCTATGGAGGAGAGTAGAAAATCTGTTTGGAGGAGAGAAGATGGATGGATGAGGGAGAGGGTGTGGTTCGAAAATGGGGCGAGGGAATGAGTGAGTATGGGTATGTGTGAGCATGGGCTGAAAATTAAGTGTGCAGCCCACGGTTTTTGAGACACAATTTGTCCACTAATTATTATTCCTTGCACTAAAAATTAATCCCACAATTAATTAATCTCCCACATAATCAATCACATATATAAAATCTAAGAATTTCATGTCCTAATATATATATATATACACGGCACTTAGTCCCTATCACACTTGTGGTATCTAAAATTTATTTCGGGACTACATCCTTCTGTATACTAATCTCCGTATTAGGTTATGTAATTATACTTTATATCCAATATTTGAATTTTATATCCTTAATTACGTTCACAAATTATTTCCTTAAAATGACGAGGTGTAACATTTGCGCTAATAAGGCACTCCGATATCTAAAGCATACAATGAACTATGGGTTGCATTTTATAAAATATCCTCCTGTTTTAAAAGGATATTGTGATGCTAATTGGATTTCCAACCATTTGGAAAGTAAGTCCACAAGTGGTTATGTATTTACACTTGGTGGAGCGTCGGTATCTTGAAAATCATCAAAGCAAACAGTGAATACACGATCGACTATGAAAGCGGAATTTATAGCCTTGGACAAAGATGCCGAAGAGGCAGAATGGCTCAAAAACTTCCTAGAAGGTATTCCTTTGTGGACAAAGCTTGTTACATTCATTTGCATACATTGTGATAGTATGGTTGCTCTGACGAGGGCAAAGAACCAAATATACAATGACAAATCGAGGCATATAAGGTGACGTCATAATACAATACGTAGCTTGCTAAAGAATGATATTATTTCCATTGATTATGTAAAATCAAAGGACAATATAACTGATCTTTGACTAAAGGCCTTAACCGAGAGCAAGTCGTATTTACATCGAGGGAAATGGTCTTAAAGCCAACATAATGAGTCACTACTTGGCGGAAACCTAACCTAGCAAAATTGGAGATCCCATAGTGTAGGTTCAATAGGATAACTAGTGAGGAAGACTCAAGGAGCATAGAAAACACACATATGCTCATTTCTATGGTGAACCAATGTGTGTTAATCCGTTGATAATTAAGGGATGAATATTATTCTTAATAAAACTAAAAGTCATTATGGTGGGATAGTACGGACTATTCTTGTTTGATATTACCTATATGAGATTGATGTGGGGTCGCATCTATGAGAACCGATATGGCTACGTTCTCTACAAAATCTCACGAAGAAGGAGTTGTTCACGAGAAATGAACACAACCGTAAGAATTGAAATATGTTGGTATGATGTGTGTGATACTTCTTATCTCGATTTACTATAAAACGTGAATAGTTCAAGACATACGTTCACTATTTCACAAAGTAGATTCGATAAGTATTCACTACGAACGGTTCAAGTCCAAAAGACACATTTTTTTATGCATGTCATACATGGTTTTCCGAAATAACGATAAGTATAAGTTCCTTATTATCTTATTTTCTATCCAAATGTGAGGTATTATTAGAAGTTTGAATAAAAAATGTTGGATATTGTTGGAACTTGTACAAGGAAGAAGAATAAAATAAGTGATCAAAAATATTTTCAAAAATATTGGCCAAGCGCCCGACGCCTAGGGAGAGGCGCGGCATAAATCTGATGAACAAAGAAAATCAATGTGATGGCGCGTACATGGGCCAACGGATTGATTTTCAAATCAAAAGTTATAGCTTTTCAGAATAATTACAACATTTGGAATGAATGATCATATCTGTTCATATATTACTGCTATATAAAGCATATTGATCATTTGGTTGAAATAGACAATGAATAACAATCATTACAAGAATCAAAAGATCTCATAAAAGATATCATTTGATTCATCTCTTCTTCTTCCTAAATATATTTCTGGAAAACAACATAAAGTAAATTCGTTAGGGTCAAGTTTTTGTGCAAGAACTTTCACCAGATAGTTGTATCCTCTAGATAGACGTCCGCAAATACTGCACAAGTGGGGGCGAATTTCTGTGTTAGGACACTGCGACAGCAGGCCTCTATCGTATCAAGTTAGTGTTTGTTTTTCAATTTACAGTACTCTCTGTTGTTGATTTCAATTTCAATTGAATTATTATTCTATTATTGTGCTTGTTTTATCGAAAATACTAGATTGGTACTAACAGAATGGAGTTACTTAAATATATACAGACTAATTAACACTTGGTAGACGATACTAATCCGAACACTTGAACAAGAATTAAATAATGTAAAATGTCACATGGCTGATCATTTCGACCTATTTTTGTAGCTTAGACACTACAAAGAGTCACCAAAGAGAGTGATGCCATTGGGGTCTTAGATAGGAAATGTTATAATTTAAATGAGTAACTATAACATTTCACAGTTTAAGTATTAAACTAATAAAACGTGGATAATTTAGATTTTTTGAGGTATTAACTCTTAAATATTATCAAGTAGCATTAAATAGTATTAGTAGTTCTAAGAAAGAAGCCCAAAAAGTAGAAGATTAGAAGAAGAGTAGTATTATATTAAATAACATTAAGTGCGATTAAATATTATTAAGTAGCATTAGGTATCGCTAAGTACAAATATATAGTGTTAAATAACATTAAGAAATGGTTCCAAAATGATTAAATGGGATTTGTATGTAACTTTTAATAACTACAAGGGCCAATTTCTTTAAATGAAACTACAACTTACGAACTGGCCGGCCATCAATATTTTGTATCTTTAAGATTTTAATATAGTACTAACAAAATCTGTTGCTATCGAAAACTTCCTGGTATCAAATATAAAAGATGTCAGGTTACTACAATTGAAGAGTCACAATCTTGATTTGGGTCTATGGTACTCTTTCAGAAGCTTTGATACATAATAAGTTAATAACATATGGTATCATGAGTATCATTTATTGATGTACCTCTTTGTCCTTTAGTTTGATTTTGTTCTCTCATGATTCCTTGCCAAAAATGTTTTCAGTTTCGAGTTCAAACTTTAAAGGACTTTTTAGGAAGAAATTAGAATTATACTACGGCCTGCTTTACTGCACGAAAAGGTATTTGCATTTTCGTAAGTAGTTCTGCAGAAATTATTTCTGGAGAATCAGTTAGGATGTTTGACCTATAATTATAGAAGTGTTTCTAAGAAAAAAACGAGAATTGAATTCATTATAAGATCTATTTATCCTTTTTATAAGACGGTATGCCGCCACTCGGACAGTTTTCAGTTTGACCAACATTTATGCAAATTTACTAGAATATTTTTTTAATAGATTTAAAACTATTTAAAATATTCTTTCTACCATATGTTTCTAAAAATTAGTATATCTTTATAATTTAATAAAAAAAAAATTATTTAATTGCAACATATAATAAAATAATAATATTATATTGTACATAAGAAATGTAACGACAATATGATAGTCAATGACTCAAATATGTCCAAACCTACCCCCGCCCTACCCACACCACGCCCTACCCTCAACCCCACCCCATTGTCCTACCCCATCCTCAAATTTCTAATTCATATTTTTTGTTACTTTTATAAAAAATGATTGAAAATATGAAATTTTTTCTTACCCCCGCCCTACCCCTACCCCCCCACCCCATTGCCCTACCCCATCTCAAATTTCTATTTCATATTTTTTGTTACTTTTATAAAAAATGATTGAAAATATTTCTTATCCCCCGCCCTATCTCTATCCCCACCCATTGCCCTACCCCATCCTCAAATTTCTATTTTATACTTTTTGTTACTTTTATAAAAAAAAAAAATATATGAATTATTTTCTTACACCCCGCCCTACTCCCCACCCCCACACACCCCATTGCCCTACTCATTCTCAAATTTCTATTTCATATTTTTTGTTACTTTTATAAAAAAAATGAATTTTTTTTACCCCGCCCTACCCTCACGCCACCCCACCCTGCACCCATTTCCCTACCCATCCTCAAATTTCTATTTCATATTTTTTTGTTACTTTTATAAAAAAAAATGAATTTTTTTCTTACCCCGCCTTACTCCCTACCCCCACTCTACCCCTATTTCCAAAATTCTATTTTATATGGGGATATTATATGAGATTAAAAGAATTTTTGTGAAAAAAAATGGTAAATGAGTCCAAAAAAAAATTCATTGAATGAGCAAAAAGGGCTCCTCCAGAAACACTTCTCCAAAAATACCAAATTGGTGTTTTGCTTCTCTTCTCATCTAGAAACACTTTTTGGATTCTGGAAAAAGTGTTTCTACTTCTGGAAAAAGAGTGTTTGGCCAAAGAAGTATTTCTGAGAAACAGAAACACATCCACAAGCTTGGTCAAACACCACCTACATGTCCTACTATCTTTTGTCGTTGTTTGATTAATGAGAATAATTTGACAGACCGTTATAACTTCACACTATATAAAATGTTTTATATATCTTTTCAAATAAAATTTAGACAATTAGAGATTATGAGTAAATTATATTACAAGTAACAAATTTGTCTCGTATTGGAAGTGAAAAATGTACTCTTAAGGGTCATTTGGTTGAAACAAGTTATCCCCAAATTATAATGATAGTATTATAATACGAGATTGAATAATAATAATAATAATAATAATAAAAATAATAATAATAATAATAATAATAATAATAATAATATTGTTTAGCGGATATACCTCTTTTTGAGGTTAGCATTTATTTATTTATTAATAAAAATTAGCCCTAGGCATCTGCCTAGAGGATTTCTTAAAAAAAGAATATACCTTTATTGGTTGAGGTTCATTGAATTAAAAATGAGATACACGGGTTAGAATAAAAACATGTGATGTGAGTGGTTTAATTTTAAACTAGACAAATTGAGATTAGTTTTTTTAAAATTTTAAACTTATTTTTCATAATTACGGAAATAGCTTTGAAGAAGGGAAAACATATCATTTTGTTGTTTTTATTCCAGGATGTTGTTCCATATAAAATATGAAAAATAATACGAAATTATGGTATAAACAATCCCGAAATTGCTAATTCTGAATTTTTTTTTTACCAAACATAAAAAAAAGCATGTGATAAATGAAATAACTCTTAACCCATTCCTATTTGCCTTAGTGATGGACGGTCTGGCGAGACAACTCCAAGGGGAAGTACCATGGTGTATGTTATTCGCAGACGACATAGTCCTAATTGATGAGACTCGCAGCGGAATGAACGTCAAACTGGAGGTTTGGAGACAGACTTTGGAATCTAAACGGTTCAGGTTGAGTAGGACCAAGACAAAATATTTGGAGTGCAAGTTCAGTAATGAGAGCGATCCTGATACAAGCGTGGAGGTAAGGCTTGGTACTCAGGTCATTTCAAAGAATGAAGCTTCAAGTACCTATGGTCTATTATCCAAGGGAATGGAGAGATTGATGACGATGCCACACATCGTATTGGGGCAGGGTGGATGAAATAGAGGCTCGCATCTGGAGTCTTATGCGACAAAAAGGTGTCACAAAAACTTAAAGACAAGATCTATAGGGTGGTGGTTAGACCGACAATGTTGTATGGACGGAGTGTTGGCCAGTCAAGAATTCGTACATACAAAAGATGAAAGTTGCGCAGATGAGGATGCTGAGATGGATATGTAGGCATAAAAGGAGAGATATGATTAGAAATGATGATATCGAGACAAAGTGGGAGTGACCTCGGTGGATGATAAGATGCGGGAAGCGAGGTTGAGATGGTTCGAGCATGTACAGAGGAGAGAAACAGATGCCTCAGTGCGGAGGTGTGAGAGGTTGACTATGGACGGGTTCATGAGGGGTAGAGGTAGGCCGAAGAAGTATTGAGGAGAGGTGATTAGATGAGATATGGTGCAGGTGCAACTTACTGAGGACATGACCTTAGATAGGGGTTGTGGAGGACATATATTAGGGTAGAAGAGTAGTAGGTACTCGTGCGTAGTCCTACTTATGCTTACAAATTGATAGTTGTAGTGCTATTAATGTAGGTCTGATTAGCCTATCACACTTATAGGCACATTATTGCTTTATATTCCACTGTGGTTGATTTATACTGATATGTGTTCTTTAGTGTATTTTGTTTAGCTTATTTAATTGTGTTAGCTACTCCTCCCTTTTGTTCAAATGCACTTTATACTGCTTTAATTCTTTATCTGAGTCTGACCGTTTCTCTTGCTTTACTTGTGCTTTGTTTTGATTGACTTGCTTGTGATTATGCTTTGTCTTGAGCCGAGGGTCTCCCGAAAACAACCGCTCTACCTACCAAGGTGAATGTAAGGTTTGTATATACTCTACCCTCCCCAGACCTCTATAATATGAGATTTCACTGAGTATGTTTTTATTGTTATTGTCGTTGTATGTGATAAATGAAATATTAGTTAATCACTTAATCCTACCTTTTGCTTAATCCCACCTTTTGCCCAACCTGAATCAAACATATGAATGAACAAATATTATAATTCTATCTACAGTCTCCTCTCAGAGATTGTATTGCAATCTCTCTCTCTCTATCTTAACCAAGCATTCCAGTCTCTCACCCTATCCAGTTCATAAAGCACATGGCCCCTTAATTTAATAATTATAATAATGTGTTGTATAAACCCTAATCTAAGGTACCGTTACGTTTGTTGGTGTTGACTGGATAATAATTCTAATTATCATCTGCACACATCCAAATATTATTTGCCTCACAAAAATGAACAAATAGTCGACAACCGACAATGACCCAAACTATTTAAGATAATGAATAGGTTGAGATAAATCTAGATACATAGAATATAGACAGAGCTAGAGACACAGAAGAGAGTGTGCTAACGTTAACAAATTATTTTAAAAAAGAAATTAAAGATGGAGAAGTAGCAGAAAAAATGTTAGTTCCAAAATACTTGTTATATGTTTTTCTTTTAAAAGTCAATTTGACTACCTTTCAAAGCTAAATTCGAATCGATTAGATTAATTCAATATTTTAAAATTAAAATTTAGATATTCGGAAACTATATGAAAAAGTACTATAAGTTGCAATTCTTCTCATATTAATATGATAAAAAATATAACTTAAAATATTGGTCAAAATTCATATAATTTAACTCTTAAAAAATGTAATGTAACAAGTATTTTGAGACAGACTAACATATATACACTTAGGCGGATGTAATACTTCTCGTCATGTTGTACATTTCTTGTTTCAGCAATACTAATACGACTGAATTTGGACGGGAGCGCTTTATCTTGTGCCAATTCAGATTATCGAGTTCATTACGGATAATGAACACCAAATGAAAAAACAAGGGGAAAAAGAAGCTAACTTTATTTCGATTGTTAGCCTTTAATTTGGAGCACTTTCCTTTGGCTTGCTTTTGTCATAATAAAAAATAACTTAACAAGAGTCTTAATGTGTCAAGAGTAATGTCTTTTAATTTCGATCAACGGTTTGTACCATTTACCTCATTCAAGGATGGATGTAAGGTATGCGTACACCCACCTTCCTCATATTTTACTTGTGGATCATATTAATATGTTGTTATTGTTGTACTTGACTTGTTTGGTTTGTACCAATCTACTAACTTCATGAATGACATTTTTATTTTACAATACTAAATGTAAGTTGATTCATTTTTTTTCATTATGGAAGAGGTGCATATTTTGTGTGGTTCTTCTTCATAATGTTAGGAAGAATAAATTAAAATTCTAACCTAAATTTCTAGATTTCTTTTTGCCCTTGAACATTTCAATATGATTAAAAAACACCTCAATATTAACTTCTATAGGTCAAGAGGAAGATTCCTATATTGCCTTTAACAACATAAATAACATCTCCACATTTGAGTTTTCTTTGGTAAACTAAGAGGGAGACTGCCCGTGAGTCCGGCGCTTAAAGGGCATTTTTTAAGTTAAAATTTTAAAAGAAGTTTGAAATATTTTCGTATACCCCCCCCCCCCCTCCATAAGTTGTTTATAATTTTAACAGATAAATCGTCGTCTGCTGCATCTTCAATTTTTAAAAAAATATATTTTACTTGCAATCGTGGAGCCCTACACGATTTGCAAAACATTTTATAAAAACAATTGGAAAATCGTGTACCCCAACACAATTTGCAAATGCCATTTTTTTAAGCGGACGCCTTTTATATCGTGCACAAAGGCATTAGATGTTCCTTATAAATATTTTTTTCAAACTTCACGGTGTAAGGAAACCTTGTTGCAATTCTGTTTAAATGTTCCTTATAAATTTGAGAAGAAAAAAACTTTCAATATCAAATAGTGTTTCTCGTAATGACTGTCATATTAACAATTTTCAGTTACCTGTATTTTCATTTTTGGCCAATGTTTACACGAGTGTTGTTTCATCTAATATCCTTCTAATTATAATGCTGAACTTTGCAAAATAATAGAGAGCATTAGCGAAAACACTTCTGGATACTAGGAGAACAGTGATCAACTCCTTATATATATATATATATCAGTAGCACAAAGATGAAGTAGGATCCCGATGTTAAGAAGATTCCGTTCGTGAATTGAATAAAATGTACAGTTTGAGTGGTCGTTGCTTCGTTGGAAGAGTTTTGGTACTTGCATGTTTTAGAAGTGACTTTGGGCAACTCATGCCGCATGATATAAAAGGCGTGCTTATAAAAAAATTGGCACGATTTGCAAAAGGAAAATTTTATTTTTAAATCGTGTATTTCTACATGATTTTCCAATTGTTTTTTTCTTAAAAAATGCTTTGCGAGTCGTGTAGGGCTTCATGATTAGCAAGCAAAAAAAAATTAAAAAAAATTGGAGACGCAACAGACGACGATAAAGTTCCGTTAAAATTATAGACAACTCGTGGGGGGCTACACAATAAACCCTTTTTGATTTATCGTGTAGTCCACAGTCCCTTTTGAAATTTTGGTTTAAAAAACATGTCCCGGACTCTACTGTCAGTCAACATTACAAAGAATAGCTTGCTAAGGGCTTACACTGTCAAGAGGAAGATTCCCTATAGTCTTCAACAAGAAAATTAAATAACAAAGTAACGAACAACACAACATGAGCTTTTAGCCTATTCCGTATCGAAAAGGAATTCCTTCTGGCGTGAGATTATTAAATACAATAAAAGACAGTTTAATTTTCCAAGTTTCAGGTACATGAAAAGAGATTCTCTTATGGTTTTCAATAGAATATATTTCACATACTTAATTAATCCACAAAAGAGAATGGCTCTCGGAGAGCTCTCTAAAAACATGGATAATTTTTTTTTTTGTTGACGAAGAACTCACCGCCACTCTTTCGAAAAGACAGGTAAACCCCGACCGACGCAAAGAGCCGCAAACCACGCCACCATGTAAACCACACTTGGCAGTACGCCAATGACTCAACCAAGGTTTATGCAGGATCGAACTCGTGACCTTACTCGCCCGCTACCATCAAGCACCAATTTGGCTACCTCATGTAAAAACATGAATAATTAAGGCTAGGAATGTATACATGCTATAGTTTTAATTTGTGTCTCGGGTAATGAAATTTATTAATGCAGGCTTATGGTCTGTTTGGCCAATCTTCTGAAAAGATATTTCTGTTTCTGAGAAGTAGTTCTGCAGAAACTGTTTCTAGAGAATCAGTTAGGGTGTTTGGCCTATAATTATAAAATGCTTCTGAGAAACAGAAACAGTTTCTTGTTTGGTCAACATTTATGCAAATCTACTAGAATATTCTTTTTAATAGATTTAAAACTATTTAAAATATTCTTTTCTATCATATGTTTCTAAAAATTAGTATATCTTTACAATTTAATAGTTTTTTTTTAAAATTATTTAATTGCAACATTTAATCAAAAAATAATATTATATTGTACATAAGAAATGTAACGACAATATGATAGTCAATGACTCAAATATCTCCAAACCTATCCCCGCCCTACCCACACCTACCTCCACCCCATTCTCAAATTTCTATGTCATATTTTTTTTACTTTTATAAAAAATATAAAAAAAAATCTTCCCCTTACCCTCCCGCCATACCCCAACCCCCTCACATTGGCCTACCCCATCCTCAATTTCTATTTCATATTTTTTGTTACTTTTATAAAAAAAGATTGAAAGTATGAAATTTTGCCCTACCCCCACCCCATTGCCCTACCTCATCCTCAAATTTCTATTTCATATTTTTTGTTACTTTTATAAAAAAAAATTATCAAAAAATATGAATTTTTTTCTTACCCCTACCCCCACCCCACCCCCTTGTCCTACCCATCCGCAAATGTCTATTTCATATTTTTTGTTATTGTTATAAAAAAATATTAAAAATATGATTTTTGTTACCCCCGCCCTACCCCGACCCCACCCCATTGCCCTACCCATCCTCAAATTTCTATTTAATATTTTTTGTTACTTTTATAAAAAAAAAAAAAACTTACCCGCATACCCCTACCCTCCCCTCACCCCACCCCATTGCCCTACCCATCCTCAAATTTATATTTCATATTTTTGTTACTTTTATAAAAAAATATGAACTTTTTCTTACCCTCCCCTCCCCTACCACCTACCCCACTCTATTTGTATTCTCAAATTTCTATTTTATATGGGGATATTATATGAAATTAAAAGGAATTTTGTGAAAAGAAAATGGTAAATTGGTCTAAAAAAAAATCAATGAATGAGCAAAAGGAGCTTCTCCAGAAGCACTAAATTGGTGTTTCTGCTTCTCTTCTTATCTAGAAACACTTTTTGACTTCTGAAAAAAGTGTTTCTACTTCTGAAAAGAGGTTATTTAACCAAAGAAGTCAGAAGTTTAGTCAAACACTACATTAACATTGTTGATATATTTATGAGTCTTCAAACCCTTTAGTTGGTTTGCTACTTTGCTTATCGTGTTTTTGACCCTTAGTACTAGCTAGGTGATGCCTTGGATGCAAGCTTTTGCCTAACCAAGTTTGAAAAGATATTAATTAATTATCGAAAAGGATAAATGTTTTTAAATCATTTTAAAGTGGCGACAACATATCATTGTCAGGTTTAAATATAAGGGCTCGTTTGATATATCTCATTGGATTGTATAATTTGCATGGACTGTACTATATTGTAATGGACTGAACTATATTAATATATAATAGACGGTATTAGAGTATTAATATATAATAGACTGTATTTTTATTTATCTTTTATTTTTAGTACAGTCCAGGGGATGAGTCTCAAAAATGGCAGTTGAAATGTACTATTCTTAGAAATAGTACAGTCCAGTCCGGTTGAAAACGTCCACCAAATGTTATATTATTTTTTGTCTAGTGAAGTCCAGCGTAATACAATGTACCAAACGTGCCCTAAGAGCTTCTAACCTATAATGGACTGATTGTTAGAGGGTTTGAACCTCTGGCCCAACCGATAGGTAATTCTCATTTAATCAGAATTAGTTATTAAAAAATTATATGAAAAATATTATAAGATGTAATTTTTTTTTATATATCAACACTACATTTTTCTTATATATCAACACGACGAAAAATAATATTTTAAATTAATGGTAAAAAAATAACATAATTTGAATCTAAAAAAAAAAATCATATAAAGTAGAATGGAATGATAGATAGTTCGACTTAATAATACTTGGGAGCAAAAAGGCGAAATCCCTCGCCCACAGGGCCCCCACCCCTCCGACCCGACAGAGATTGGTGGAGGAAGGTAAATCATGGTACTCAGCGGCCCACTAGGTGGGAGGCACAGTGTCTGGTGCCCACAAGGAGTCATCCCTCACAAAGAAGAAATGAACTCCCACACTGCGGCTGTCAGGGCTCGAACCTGCCTTCTTGGGAGCAATCTGTCACCCTGGAACCAACTGAGCTACACCCATGCGGGTGTTCGACTTAATAATACTAGTTTCCCATAAAATGGTACAATTCGACTCACTTTTGACCCAATGAATAGGTAGTGTGACCTATAGATACGAGCATTCAATTAGCTTGATAGACATATAGTTATAAGCATGTGGCTTGGTATGTACATATTCTTTGAGGATTTGATAGCTTGACTTTACCTTTTCTTCGTGCGTGCTAATGCATTTCCAGTTGAAAAAGGGGGAAATTTAGGAAAGTAAGGCAATCCCAAGTCCATTTTAAAAGGACGGACGAAATAATTTCTGGATTATTTTTATTAATAAATGAGTATATATATAATTTATAATTTTCATAATATGAAAAATCTTCTTCCTATTCTATTTGTACCATAATTATTTAATTATGGTAAGTGTACAATGCAAATTAAATACAACTCCTAGTGAACTGTCTACCAGTTTCCAAGGGAGGTCAATTACTCTAATAGTGCTCTTCAGTACTGTTTTATTCACAATGTACACCTCTGGTTCTCTTCTTATTATATCTTTCTTTGGTGGTTTGAACCCTTGAGATGTAAGCACTTTAAAGATCAGGGAGGGGAAAGGTAAGGTTTGGTTTGAGTTTTCTTCTGCTAAATTTAAAATCTGTTGGAAGATTATTTTTCCTAGATTGACTCGAAGACCCTTACCTAGCTTAAAGAGAAGAATTGATTGCTTAATGGTTACAATTGACTCATTCATTGAAGGAAGCCAATTATATATAGCAATCTTGTGTAAGATACCAAACAATGCGGTAAGCTTTGATGCTGGACACCTTGAGACCCATTTTGTCAACACAGCTCCAGTGATATAGCATATCACTTCATCCATGTCATTTATAACATCCATCTCTTCTATCTCCTTTAATCCATCACTCAGACCCATACATTAGTTTATTGTGGCAGGTGTGAAGTTGTAAAACTTGTTATAAAGATAAATTTTGCTAAATTTCTTCGACTTGTTTTTCTCCATTTCAGTTTTTAGGTTTGCATAGAACAACCTCACGGTATCTTCAGAGTATGGACATTTGTTGTTCACAAAGCCTAGTAGATTTCTCTCGGTGAAGAAATCCATTAGACCATATTCACTAGACGATGCAATGTCCATTACTTTTCAGTTCTTATTGTTCTATTCTTGTACCACGACCAATGTATAGATTGTTCTTTTGTTAGAAATTTGTCTGAGTAAGGGTTTACGTCATTCTCCGATTCAGATTTGCTTGAGGAGTTTGGAGAACTGGATTCCTTTGTTGCATGTTGGGATGTTGACGGAGATGTTGTGATATTTTCGGTAAAATTTGGTATTTCTGCAGAGGATTCTTCAATCACTGACTTTTTCACTTTTTTTCTGGGCTGAAACCTCTTCAGTGGTGTATAATCTGGAATTTCCCTTTCTTCACTTGAGTTCATAGTGTTGGGAACAAAAAGATTGGAGTATGATGGTGAAGTTGTGGCTTCTCCAAGTTGTTCGACTGATGGTGTTCTCTCAGCATCATTATTGCTGGTCCAACTGAAGTCGGTGCTCCACTCACTGCTCGAAACTTCAGGGGCAGTGGGATCGACGGAGGAAGTGGAATCGACCTTTGGTCGTTTTGTTGTTGGTTCATCTTTGCCGAATTCCTTTTCAAACTGTCGATTGGACCTTCTTGATGAAAATTTTGAAGTCCCTTCCCTCTTTGGTAACCCTGTAACATTGGGGGTTGCATCTAGATCTATTAGGTTATTTATTTCCCCTGAGTACGCAGTGTCAAGTGGTTTTTGGAACTCACTCAACACAATGTCTTTGCAGATAGGGGGGCTTGTGCTCATTGGAGTGCTCTCAGAAATGTTGGGAGACATTTTCTGTGACATTGGTGAAATATCCATGGGTGAGAAAGGTGAAGAAGATGAAAGAGTATTAGGATTAGGGTTTTTTAGGGTTTTGGAGATTGGAGTGTATTGTGTGCTTTGTGATTTTGCAAAGAACTCCATCGGATTATTAAAAACCGAGATGATATTTGTGGCTTCCCCCCCCCCCCCCCCTTCTTTTTGTTTTGTTTTTAGACGGGAAAAACTTTGACTATAAAAAATAACAAATGAAGATACATTTATACACTTGGCAAAATATTTTTGTTCCTTGAATTTAGGAATTTGAATTCTATTTCAATACTTGTTCCTAATTTTTAGAAATAAAATGATAGACATCATGATTTTTACACTTATCAACAAAAGCAATTTTTTTTATTAAAGGAAAAATGCGGCACATTTACAGGGAAAAAATAACTGAATTTTTAAAAATCAGTTACATATTGCATCCCAAAAACATATCATAATCTAAGAACGTCATCAGTAATGTTGGCAACATTTTGGACAACACATATATCATTATTTCTTAAGAACATATTCCTATCGGCAACAAATCAAGACACATTATTGTACATGATTTTGTGAGTTTAATCTTCAGACAAATGTAACATTTTTCCATTGAGTCCTAAATCTAATCACAAAAATACATACAAAGTAATTTTCGTGCCAAAAATACAAAAAATACTTATTTAGTATTCTCATAGAGTCTTTTGATTAAGCAATTTGATACTCCTATAGAATAGGAACGATATCAACTCGAAAGGGCTTTGCCCAAAGTTTTTTTTTCAGTTGCCAAGACTTGAGCAAAGGTTTTGCCTTAATTTTTATACTCCCTTTTTATGATAATATCATCGCAGAGAACGGTATCACATTAAAACCATATTCTTACTTAAAAAGATGCATGTGTGAACAAAAATCAGTCATTACAAAATACTGAAAATTAGATTCTGATATTACAAGAGTAAATGTCACCTGAAATGTTAGTGACATTTCAGTTGACATTCGTCCAATCAAAGGTCTTAATTCGAATGAGCGAGAGACCAAGAGAGCTTTTCAAGTTGAAAAATCTCTCATGATCTAAAGCTTTTGTAAAGATATCAGCTAGTTGATGAAGTGTGTCAACATAATCAATTCGTACTAGCTGTTGTTCAACCAAATCTCTTAGAAAATGATGCCTAATATCTATATGTTTTGTACGTGAGTGCTGAACTGGATTTTTTGAAATGTTAATGGCACTCAAATTATCACAATACAAAACTAAGACATTATTTGAAAAACCATAGTCGTCTAACATGTGTATTAACCATATTAATTGAGAACAACAACTCTCAGCTGCTACATATTCCGATTCAGCAGTTGAGAGTGACACACAGTTTTGTTTGCGACTATACCAAGAAACCAAATTATTGCCAAGGTAAAAACATCTTCCACTAGTACTCTTTCTGTCCTCCACATCACCAGCCCAATCCGAGTCACTATATCCTATTAGATTAGGATTAGTGTCTTTGGAATACTAAATTTCCAACTCACATATGCCGGCGACATATCTGATGACACGCTTAACGACATTTAAGTGGGAGATTTTGGGACAGGCTTGGAATCGAGCACATACACACACACACACACTAAATATTAGATCAGGACGACTCACGGTGAGATACAAGAGACTACCTATCATAGAGCGATATAAAGTTGGGTCGACATTTTCCCATCTTTGCATATAGTCTGTGTTGATCTCATTGGAGTCTTCATATGTTTAGCATTCTCCAATTCAAACTTCTTAACCAAATTCTTGGCATACTTTCTTTGGGAGATGAAGATTCCCTCCTCATTTTGCTTTATCTGCAAGCCTAAGAAAAAGGTTAATTCCCCTATTATGCTCATCTCAAATGTTGAGGAAATAACTTCGACAAAAGTCTTAAGGTGGAAATGTGAGGTCGAATAAAAAACTATGTCATCTACATAGATTTGAGCAATGATCATATCCACTCCATGGTGTTTAATAAATAATGTACAATCAGCTACACCACGTTTGAAACCAAATTCAAGAAGAAACTGAGTTAAACAACCATACCATGTACGTGGAGCTTGTTTTAATTCATACAAGACCTTTTTCAGCTTGTATACACATTGTGTATGGTGGGGATCTTCGAATCCTTTAGGTTGTTCAACATAAACTTCCTTATCAATATATCCATTCAAGAAAGCACCTTTTACATCCATTTGATGGAGAGTGATCTTCAAACAACAAGCTATGGCAATCAACAATCCAATTGACTCAATTCTAGCAACTGGAGCGAAGGTTTCCTCATAGTCAATTCCTTCCACTCAGAGAGTATACTTGAGCAACTAGTCTAGCTTTATTTCTCATAACAGTTCCAGATTCATCTTATTTGTTTTTGAAGATCCATTTAGTTCCAATAACATTAGTGTTGTCGGGGCGAGGAACTAAATCCCAAACTTCATTTCTAGTGAACTGTTCTAATTCTTATTGCATCGCTTGTATCCACAACTATCTTTTAGTGCTTCATTAACATTCTTAGGTTCCAAGGTAGATATATGACAAGAAAGACTTACCTTAGGATATATGGTAGACATACACACATATCTCATCATGTCTCGGTAATTCAGTGGTTCTTTCCTTCTTGTCTTCATTCCTTCATGTACTTCTCCTATTACTTGGCCAGTTGGATGATTCTTTCTAATCCTGGATGAGGAATCCCGACGTACTGGGTCGTGAATTTCAGCCTCTGTTTCCTCATTCGAACTTTCAGTGTTCGCTGGTTCTGCTTCAGGTATTGCTGCAGATGTCGTGATATTTGGGGCAACATCTGAATTTTTTGCATCCTGTGGCCCTTCCATAGTAATTATAACATTGTTTTCTAGATTGTTTCCTATAAGATCAGCATAGTCATCGAAAACAATGTTAACAAATTCTTGTATGGTTTTGGTTCTAAGATTATACACTCGGTAAGCATGGCTATTTTGGGAATAGCCTACAAAAATTCCCTTATCACTTTTAGAATCAAACTTAGCTAGGTGATCTCGATCATTAAAGATGTAGCATACACACCCAAAAATGTGAAAATAGCGCACAGTGGTTTTTTTCCATTAAGTATCTCATAGGGTGTCATTTTAGTTTCCGACCTAAGATAGACTCTATTGGTGATATGACTTGCGGTATTTAGAGCTTCTGCCAAAAAACGTTTAGACAACTTTTTAGAACTCAACATTACTCTAGCCATTTTTTTTAAAGTCCTATTCTTCCTCTCTGCTACTCCATTTTGTTGTGGGGTTATTGATCGGTGTATTTTATATACACCTTTTGAGTCATTTTTAGTGAGTCTTTTGTCCATTTTTGTACAAAAACATGTCGTATTAGGATATATTTTCTTTCTTTTGAGTCATATTGGTTTAAAGTGGCTCATTGGCGGAAAAGGAGCAAAACGAGGGCAGAAACGGAGGTTCCAGAGCTCGAAAAGAGAGAAAGTGGCGAACCGGGCACAAAATAATGACGCGGCTACTCCAGCAAGAGGCTGTGGCGCCACAACGCCTAATCTTCAGAGAGTTGCAGGAGTTCCGGCGCCGCGGCGCCAATTGCTGGGGCGCTTGCGGAAAAATCGTAAATTGAATCACAATGGGCCAGGGCGACTGAAACTGCATCACGTTTTGGAGACTATAAAAGAGAACCCCTAGGTCGATTTAAGGTTCCTTCCGCCAAATCACAATACTTTTGGAGATCAAGATTGAAGACATTTTCTTAGTAAATTCTTGTTCTTGTTTTACTTTCTTTACAGTTTTTGTCATGTCTATGGCTAGGAACTAAATCTACTTAGGGCTTTCCATGTCAATTCACTTGAAACTTATCTTTATGAATTAATGCATGTTTTTGGTTCTTCTTCTTGTTGTTGAGATTTATTCAATATTTGTTTTGATTGTTTGGTAATTACTTGATCACTAATTATCATAATTCTTATGATTTCTAACCGAAATCCGAAAGGGGGGGTTGTGAATATGCTGAATTTGGATAAACATAGGTTAAATCGTGGACGAAAGTACCCCGATACTTGTGTAGTATTAATAAGGTTTTTGGTCTTAATCCTCCTCTATAGTCAATCTTGTCACCGAAAGGTAGAAATGTGCTATACTGGGGTTGAGTGTTTATATAACCTTAACAGGAGTATAAAACGGCTTAGTTAACCTGCTATCTCAAAATAGAAGAAGAACCATAATTAATTGCATTAATAAGTAAGTTAAGCGGATAGTTGATGAGATTTTGAAGCCCTATTTCCACATTACTGAAGTAAAACAACGTAGTTTAATTAGTTTTCATAATTATAGTCATAAACACCAGATCAATCATCGGTCACCAAATAGATAACATAGAATAGAATTTGGTACTTGAACACTAATCCCTGAGGACGATAACTCGGTCTTATAAGACTATATTACTTGACACGACACGTGCACTTGCGTAAGTGTGTGCATAAATCGCGCATCAGTTATGGGAGCAGAAAACTCATGGAAAATTCTCTTTTCTCACAAAATGTAGAGAACAGATTATTCTCAAACTCATGTGATTCAGTATTCGATCTCAAAATCTGGAGAGCTCTCTCGATCTTTTCTCTTGTGATTTTCTGAATATTAATCCTTGAAGTGACCTCTCTATTTATAGTAGATAATTCCCTTAAAATACTCCTTGATCAGTTGTGTAGGTTGAGCAGAATGTGGGGCACGTGACAATGGCTTATGGTTGAAAACTCTCCAACAGCTTGGACTGTATCTTCCACGTCTTGCTCCTCAAGTTATGCAACTTCTTGGACTTGGTCTTCATCGATACTGATCTGCTTGAAGACTCCTTGCTAAGTCAATTTGTCACATTTAAAAAAGATCACAGTTTCCTGAAAAACCTGCCCGTGAAGATAGACAAAACTGTTGCTAGAATGTCGGTCAGAATGTCAAGACATTTGTGTCGACATTTTCTGTTTTAGACTTAGTACGAAAAATGATATGTTAGGGAAAATGTCATGACACAGAACCTAACATTAACACTATTTATTAATTAAGATTCACTATGTATGCTTATGTTAATAGGTGGCAGGGAGTTGGAGATTGTTTTCATGTTTGAACTTGTCTGATCTTAACTAGTCTTGGCAAACTTTATAAAGTTACGAACCCCTATCTTTTCTTAATATGAGAACCGTAGTAAAATCACACACTATCTTTTCTTAATTGAATGAACTCAAACATGTTTTTCAATCAGATTGGATTTCATTTTGTCAAAAACAATTCAACAAGTGGGAATATTATTCAAGTCAAAAAAATTTACATGTGGATCCAGATCTGATCCGTGGACCCGATGGATCCGGATATGAATATGATTTTTATGGACCCGATTGATCTGGATCCAGGTATGAAAAATGGATCTGGATCTAGTAGGATCCGATCCAGATCCGATCTGTTGTCATCCCTACTACTGACTTTAGCAAACAGAAATTGGATTTCATCAAAAATTACATGACGACTAATGATGATTCTATTAGATGATAAATCAAAACATTTGTAACCACGATGATTAGAGAGATAACCCAATAACACACAAGCGGTAGAATAGGTTTCAAGTTTGTTAATTGTAGAGGACGAAAAAAGTGGATGACATAAACACTCAAAGACCCAAAGATGTGAATACGAATGATTCTTATTATAGAGAATTTAAGGGGAGAATCATATGCTAAACCTTTGGTAGGAAGTATGTTAAGGAGGTGAGTAGTCATTTGTAGAGCATGATGCCAAAAAGAAGGAGGTACGGAAGCATGAGCCAATAAAATTCGGATAATATTACTAATTGTATTAATTTTGTGTTCGACTTTCCATTTTGTGAGGACTTATGAGGACACGAGAAATGAAAAACTATGCCATTGGCATCAAAAAAATCCTGAAACAACCCGCTATCATATTCTTTGTCATTATCACATTATATATTTTTGATTTTCCGTTCGAATTGGATACAGATGAGTGCTCTAAATTATAAGAATGTGAAAAAAACTTGAGATTTTTCCGCTAACGAAAAGTCCATAAAAAGTAGAATAATCATCTAAAAATAGAACATAATAACGATGACCCAAAGAACTGAGAACCGGAGACGTCCATAATCACTATGAATAATATCAAAAGGCATCAAAGTACGAGAAGAAGCTACAAATGATAATCTAACATGTTGTCCTAATGGACAAGAATGACAAGGTGGAGTACTCTGTGTACCCTTACAAGAAATACAATTATTTTACGTAAAGAAGAAATAATAGACGACCCTGAATGACCCAGGCGTGCATGCCACAAGGAAGGATCAAGACCCGCGAATTGGATTTGAGTTGCCATTACCAACAATAATACCATGATTTTTGCTCAAATTAAAATAAGACGAGAGAATACCTTGTTCGGACATCATATGAGAGTGGCGCAGGTGCCTATGTACCAATTGGGGTTTGGAGAAGCTAAACCAAGCGTATGCATTGCAACCTCAATATCCGTTGATGTCGGCATGGGGCCCACTGCCTGGAATGCCTGCGGGGGTCGAGGCCCAAGCATACCTACCTGCGGCCCGACCCATAAGAAACGCCGCCGATTCTTTGGACCCAAGAAATCGGGCCCGCGATTGTTGAATTGGGCCCGATTTCGGGTGGGTTGTAGCCGTTGTTGTTGGGCCATCGCCCGCCCATGGCCGTGGGCACACAGATGGGACCAGTTGGTCTGCGGGCTACTACCCCAGGGCCCACTATCGCCGACACCACCATTTCGGCCACCTCTGTTATCGATGTGATTGCCACCACAGTTCTTGTTATTATTTTTATGACTTTGACCCTTTTGTCGCCATTGTTGTTATTATTTTGGCCAGAATTCACGGAGAATGATTGAGGGTCGTTTGAGGTGGTCATCATGACGACTGAATTTGCACATGTAGCCGCCTTTTTAGTGACGTCGACTTCTTCAAACGTGAGCATGGAACGAGCCTGATAAAAGGGTGGAAAAGGGTTACTTTGACGAAGTAGTGTGCCAACACCATTATAAGCCTCAAACAAACCGATAATCATTTGGAGAACAAGACGATCATTGATAACTGGCGCACCAACATTGCGGAGTTGGTCTGCCATTTTCTTCAGCCTTTTACAATAGGCCGAAACGTTAGGAAAATCCTCTATGTTGACGTGGGAGGATTCCTGCTTGAGGGTGATAGCACGAGAATTCTTGTTGTCCTGAAATATCACGCATCCTATTCCAAGTTTCCATCGCCGTGACGTCGAGCTCAATGATCGTTTGGAGGAGGTCAGTAGAAATAGTGGAATAAATCCATTGGAGAACGGTAACATCAAGTGTCGTCCATAATGTAGGACTTTCCTCGGGGTTAGGTACCTCATCTGCGCCAGGTGTCGAGGGAATGATGTGATAGAGGACTTGATGCCAACGTGCATGAATTTTGAATAATTCCATCCATGTTGCGTATTGGACGTTTTCCATCTCAAGAACAATAGGAATGTGGTTCCTGATGTTTGGATGAAATATGTTCTCCGACGTAGACATGACTAAAGAACAATATGAGAAGTAGGGATTAGGAAGAAAATTTGGGAAGGGAGGAGGAAGAATTTGGCTGGAATCCGAAAAATGGTCTCGAACTTAGAGCCGAGTGCAACGGAAAAGAACAAGATTTTTGTGAGAATTAGACTGCTGATACCATGAAAAAAATAATCTCTTGATTATTTTCATTAATGAATGAGTATATATACAATTTACAAGTTCCATAATATGGAAAAACCCCTATTCATATTCTACTCTCAAAACCTTAATCTACTTGTACCATAATTATTCAATTATGATAAGTGTACAATACTAATTAAATACAATTCCTAACTATACAAAATCGTGTACAAATCAGTCTCATATTTGGCTTGTGTATCCGTGGTATATACAGTATACACATGACAATGTATATATCGTGTATATAACGGGTATATTTATCACTGATGGTCCGAGCTTTCAGAGGGACATATCGAACTTGCTTTTGATCGCATTTTCACAAATCACAATGGTGATTGAGGTTTTTTCTGGTCGGATAAAAAATAGGATTACAAAATAGTTTTGTAAAAATTACTACAATATTTTATAAAGTTTCTTCGAAAATTATTTCCAACAAATTGTCCAAACGTTCAGGAAGAAAATTGGAGGATTTAAAAATTTAGGGGACCCACAACCGTGCAGTTGAAACAGTGGATACCAAGTGAAAAACTTTATTTCTGGCTATTTCTTTGTCTCCTAAAATTAGGATACCAAATTTTACATTTTTGAGGTCCACTATATTTGAAAAAAAATAAGGCTTAATACATTAACGGGGCGTTTGGTTCGGGGTAAAAAGGAAAGGAAAAGGAAATGGAGGAATGTAATTCTCTTTAATGTTATTTGTTTGACCTTATTTTTTCATTCCCTTTACCCATTTTCCACTTTCATTCCATTTTCTTGATTCCCCCCACCCCCTAGGAAGGGGCGGAGCCAGGATTCCGGGCTAGGAAGAGCCCGGGCTAGGGGGAGCCTGTTTTGGTCTAGGGGAAACCTATTTTGGTCTAGGAAGAGCGAAAAATTGAGGACTTTTGATCTAGGGGGAGCGAAAAATTGAAGACTTTATTATAATATCATGAATATTAGTAGTATATAGAAAAAAATTAAATTTGAGGGGGGAGCCCGAGCCCCCCCCCCGGCTCTTAGGTGGCTCCGCCCCTGCCCCTAGGTATTTGAATTCCCTTTCCCCAATCCGGATCGTGGACCACTCGGACCATCCCTTACCCGGACTCCGGACCACCCAGAACCAAACATGTAGAGACAATCACGGTAATTTATTTCTTTCCATTCCATTTCCTTACTAGATTCCATTCCGTTTACCTTGTGCGAACCAAACACACCCTGATAGTCTCTAAAACTTGGAGTAAATTTCATTTATACACTCCAACAAGACTTATTCTAATTGAACACCAAAACATATGATAAAATATTTCTATCAGACAATTTGAGTTTAAATTTTAAATCTTTTTTTGCACATACTTATAAATATTTATTATATAAATAAGTTATCCACTTAAAATATGACATCTCATTTAATTTTATGGATTAGTCTCTCTATAAGTTGCAAAACCTCAGGCGTTTTTCATTTAAGGATAATGTGTATAATTAAAATATATAACATATTTTAAGTAGTTAATTTATCTATGTGATGAATATTTATAAAATATTTTATCAGATGTTCAATGAAACATGTTGTAGTTGGAGTTTTAAATAAAATTTGATTCAAGTTTGAGGAGTCGTCGATATATTAATATTAAGTTTAAAAATAATTGACATAGTTGTACCAAATATAAAATAATTTTTTTCACGTAGGAGCATACTACCTTTTTAGTTGAATCTTGTCTTCTACTGCCTTCTTCCTTACGGATGTACTCTGTTATCTGCGCCCATCTTCTTTCCTCTGTACCATTTCTGCAACTCTGTCACCCATAAACCACATCCCCATTCGACACGTGTCCCTTTAGCGTTTTGAGATTCGATACTAAGAGCCTGGCTCCCCTCAAACTCACTCTTCCCCATACCCCAATACCCTTCTCTCAAATCTCCCAGCTTATTTCATTTGTTCCCCATTTTGCCCCTTCTCTTCTTTGCACTGCCACAGTGCCATGTTTGATAAACTATCGTTTTACTCTCTGTTTCAGTTCTTGAAATCATTGCATTATTAATGGCGTCTCTTACGCCTGGTATTTTGTTTAAACTCTTGCAACATCTCGATGATAAAGACACCAAAGTCGCTGGCGAACACCGCTCTGCTCTTCTTCAGGCATGTTAATATATGCTTAATCATTTTTTTATAACAATGCGGGTGAAATAAAAAGATATTATACTATAATATTTTTGGTTTTGAATCTTGGATTCAGCCACAGCTAGACCTGCAACTGTATGCATTTGTTTATCTACGTAGGGGTTTGGCCATAGATTCCAAATATTTAAATTTATCAAGTTGGAGTTGTGTTTAGTTACAATTTTTGTAAAGAATATTTGAAATGACGTTCATGTTTAAATATACTTAAATATAACTTATGAAAGGCGAGTTAGACAACAAGTTATAAGCTGTCATCCAAATTTGAAATACAACTTCAAGTTGGATTTGAAATTTTCACGGCCAAACACTAATTAATTCAAAAAAAAAGTGTGTAATTTTTATAGCCAAACGGGTCGTAAGACTTGTTTTTATTTATCTTTATTGTTATGGGTTTTTCAGGTGATTAGTATAGTTCCATCACTTGATGATGATCCATGGAAAAGCAGGGGATTTTATCTAAGGGTATCAGATTCTCAGCATTCAGCTTACGTTTCTGTATCTGAACAAGATGTTGAGTTGATACTTAGTGACAAGATCCAACTCGGTCAGTTCATTCACGTGACCCGGCTTGACTCGGGTTCACCTGTTCCGGTTCTTCGTGGTGTCAAGCCGGTTGCCAGGAGGCGGCCATGTGTTGGAGATCCTAAAGATTTGATTTCCAGTGATTTTATCACTGCCAGGACCCGACCCGACCCGAAAAGGGGGAAGAAGAATGGTGAAGTGAAAATGGTAGAGGCAAAAGCCAAAATGGAAATAAAATCAAGAAGACAGTCCATTGGAAATGGGAAAGTGGAAGTGTTAGAGATGAGGAGATTGAGTTTGGATTCAGTGAGAAGAGGATGGGATCGGAGCCCCGGTGAGAAAAATGGTGCTGGAGCAGCTACACCCAGGTCCAAATCCAAAAGCGGGTTCTCGGGTTCCGGTTCGGGTTCGGATTCTGTAAGTTGTTACCCCACTTGTTAGTTGTTGGTGGACTTTTGGAAGAATGTGACTTCATTTAATTTATATGCTTGTCAAAGTTGTAAAGTTCTCTCCTTTTTTAGGGGTTAAATTCGGTGCTTTAATGCTGCTAGCAACTGCAACTTTGTTCTGTTTATCCATGCCATTACTGCTGTGTTTGTTAGGAGGTTTTTCTCTTTTTAGGCCAATGTGCTGATTCAATTATAACTTAGGGCAAAAATGGATAGACAATAATGCACTAGGTTAATTTTAACGTCCTTGTCTTTTTCTTGGTTTGGTTCTTCAAAGAGATCACACTTTAGTTCATATTGGTTAATATTTCGTTCTTATATTTAGATTTAAGTTACAACAACATATCTAGTGTAATGATATACGTGGGGTCTAGGAAGCATGGTGTGTGCGTAACTATCCCTACCTTTTTAGGTTGTTTCTGATAGCTCATATATTTAGATTAAAGTTAAATCCTAACAATGTAGGTTCTTTCATCTCCATGGATGGTGAGTCATCACGAATCATGTTATTAATGTTGCTTTATCTGATGAATTGAAATTTTAGTTAGTCATATAATATTGACTAAGGTTGCTAAAAAAATGTAATATTGACTAAGCCTTATTTTAGAAAAAAATCATGCCCATCTTCTCTTGATCGTGTTTGAATTGGATGAGTCGATGATTTGCAGCTTCCTTCTGTGAAGAAACCTTCTTTAGACAAAGTTTCAACACCAAGGCAATCAACCGCAAACATTTCACCGCTTACTAGTAAGAATAATATTGTCTCACCAAGATCAGTTGGCAAGCCTACTAGAAAAGATCTAGAGCTTATTGTCTCTCCAAGAGCGGTTAGCAAGCCCACTAGAAAAGATCTAGACCTTATTGTCTCAGCAAGAGCGGTTAGCAAGCCCACTAGAAAAGATCTAGACCTTATTGTCTCACCAAGATCAATTAGCAAGCCCGCTAGAAAAGATCTAGAGCTTTCACAAGATGAGACTCTTCTGTGCAATCTGACAAAGGTGGCCCTCAGTTTCAAAAATTGTTCCGACTCAAGGATTTCATGGAGTTCACTTCCATCAACAGTTCGTGATCTTGGCAAAGTATGTGAAGCATGAATGTTTTAGTTTTTAATATATGATAGTGGTATGCTTGTGTATTAAATTGTGAATTATAATATCTTCAGGGAGTTGCAAGTTATAGGAATGTTGCGTTTCTGTCTGCTATGCATGCATTAGAAGAAGCTGCTGCCGGAGAAGGTGTCATCCAGTGCATGAGGTAATGGTTCATTTGTTATTTCGATGTCTCTACTTCGCATGTATTTTTACTGGTACTTGACTTGAAACTACTGGAATATAAGCTCTGCCTTTGAATATATGAAACTAATAGTCTCTTGGTGTGTATTTATAATTAAATTCCGTTTTGCTTAATTCTAGAACACCGCTATATTGGCCAATCTTGATTAGATAGTTTTATTATAAATCACTACATTAATTGCCCTCCACCCGATTAATCATCCTACAATGTTATCTTGCATTAGGTTCATAGTTTATATATTGGTACCATGCAAAATTATGTGGCGTTTGATGCCTTTTGAGCAAGTGAATTTCTTTCTTTAGCAGTGTTCCATTTGGCTTACGCCATGCCCTTACATGCGCCTAACCTACATATCACTGGTGATTACTAGATATTATCTATTAGTTGCAAATAAAGTAGAAGTAATCCTTAGAGACATGTTTTATCTACTTTTATCCTGTCCAATGTACTAGCAAGAATGGTTGAATTAGATCACCTTTCTGTATGTTATATTTTCACTTACAGCTTTCTTGATTGCCTCTTCAACGTGCAAATTTGGTTAATTTTTTAAATTGTGTATCAATCTCATTTCTTTCAATGTAGAGTAGGTCCACCTTCTTCTGTTTCCAAATCTAGGATTCTGCTTGTGTTTTAGTTTAAGTTAGAGATTAGTAGTTTTAAGAGTTCTATTTTGTACACAACTCTATTTAACATAAACAGAACTTCTATGCATAGACTTATTTGAATTTGATATATTGATGAATTGATTTGGTATTGAAATCTCCCTCTTTACAGTATGTTTGCAGAACTATGTGAATCATCGAAGAAAGTACCAGCTGGACAACTGGTTGAGCAGTTTTTGAACCTTCATCAAAACATGCTGAAAGCAACGGCTGTTACAAAATCATTGGCGACGAGAACTCCTGAAGTAAAAGGCAGCGACAAGTTCTGTTTGCAGAATCCCTTTCCAGAAATTTCCCATAATTTTACAAATAAGAATGCAGCCTCCTGGATTCAAGCTGCAATTGATTCTGAACTTTCCAATTTCTGTTTATTCATTAAGGAAGGCAAGAAGGGAAATTTGGATAATGAGAAATCTCATTACATTATACTAGAGAACAATCCAAAGATTAGTGAAGCAGAGAACCATTCACCTAAAAACAAGCAAAGCCCTAAAACCAATGGGCCATCTGGTCCTGGTTCTAACGGAAGAAGATCAGTATCTAAAGTGAAGCAATATTTACCAGCTACAAGAAGAACGAATATTGAAAGAGAAGAATGGTTCAAAGGGAGTGGGCTGAAAGAGGCTGCAAATTTAGCAGAAAAGTTGCTTTCTTCATCTCGCGCATGGTTCTTGAACTTCTTAGAAGACTCTTTAAACAAGGGATTTGGGCTGAGTACCGCGGAAGGGAATTCTGAAATCGCAAGTCTTCTTGGTCAACTCAAAAGCGTCAATCAGTGGTTGGATGATATGGTTAAGTTAGGAAACACAGTAGATGAGAGGGTAGAAGGATTAAAAAAGAAGTTATATAGGTTTTTGCTTGATCATGTTGACTCCTCCATTCTTGGAGGTAAGTAACTTTAACTCTTTACTACTAACAGCCTGGAAATCAGGTTGTAGTTTGCTGATTCCATTAGATGAGGTATTTTCCGGGAACATGTAACACCGTCCGGTCTGATCTTTCTGACTGCTGTAGCGTTAACTTAGTGGAGGCTCTAAGAAATATAGAGTAGATGTCGCTAGTGATTCGGTATTATAATGTATAGAAAGTTGGTTCTTTGAACTGTGAAAGAAAACTTTTATTAGAGATTTTCAACGTCCAAAAGTTGGTATGTTACCAAATTTCCTGCCTTCCCGCCCCGTCTTTTTTCTGTTTAATCTGGTATTCTTTGTCCACTGGCTCGACTAATTGAGATTTTTAGATGTTGGTTTTAAGCTTATGCATTGTATATAGTTGAGATTAAGATGGAAAACCAGGCTTATAATTACTGAATGCAAGTGAAGGAGATTTCACTTGCTTATGCAATTTCTTACTCAAATTTACATGGAAGGCTTGTCTAAATTCTAAAAAAAAGCATAATCTAATTCCAAAAAAAAAATTGTAATTGAAAATGTAGCTGACATTTAATGAGTCAAAGGGTTTCCAGAAACAGCATCCACTTTTAATGCATCTTTGGATGTCTTCTCAGGAGCAGAGGTAACTGAATTAGCACCCTTTGCCAGAGCTTTCATCCCTCTGCAGGATTTCATGTGGCTATGAAGTTTCTCTGGCTTGAATGGCTTCCCACATTGCCTGCAACACAATAATAATTTAATATAATGCTGACATATTCATTTTTGTCTCTTTTAATACACAGAAGAAAAAGATAAAAACACATTCAAGGGATTATTTTTTGGGGCCAAGTGGATTGATTATTGGCTGATGCTAACCTGAAAAGGCCAAAGTAAAACTTAAAAAAATGAATCTTTGACCTATAGATTTACCATTTTGGTTGATTTGGCACTATATTTAATTGAACAAAGCTACACAAAAGAAAGATAAACTTGCTCTACTAGGCTCTTGTCACAGAAGTTAACAAGTTTTCTTTTGACCGACTGGTGGTTTGCTGGATTATAAATGGCTTGGCAGGCCCTATACTTATTCGGGATTGTCATGTTTGTGTTTCGTACTTACGAGTTTACCAACCAAACCCTTCTATCCTTAAAAAGTGAGCATTTTAACACTTTTTAGGGCCGCTCATCCTATGTGGCATTAATCGTGGAATTAGTACGGTAGTAGTTAGATAGAAGAAGTCTTAGACATACAAGAAGCACATATTTTCAGTATTAATGATCTATATAGTGGAATTTTTATTAAGTGTAACGTTTAGGAAAAAAAATAACTAATAGTTTAGACAAATATTTTTATAATTAAAGTTATTAGATGTCTCTCATGGTGGAAGACCTAGAAGAATAAAACTACTTGGAAAATGACAGTCTTCAAGTCCCTATGTACGTTTGATTTTAATGGCACTCAAACTTCAAAATTTTGACTATGATTTTCGAGAATGTAATTAGGAATATATCGATATGCAATTGTTGTGAAGGAACTTACGAGCAATTGGGTCCATTGATTGGCTTGTAATTAGCAGAAAATGATCTACGACTATCAAATTCACTCTTATTCTTTGACGAACTGAATGCCCCATCACAGCTTTTCCTGCAATCAATTTTATGCCCACAATTAATTAATCCATACATTCACATTAAAGTACTCCATGATTTCACAAAAAAGAAAGATTTTAATTGAAATACAAATACTCAAATCAGTTGTTGTTAGAAAGAAAGTATAATGTACATTGTTGTTGTTTGGACTCTTCTAAAATTGTCACAATCATATTGGATCCTCAAATAAAGAAAGTATAATGTACGTTGTTTGGATCCTCATATTGCTATGTTGTTAAAAATGTACTATTATTGGAGAATCTAACAACATGCGATATTTTTCAAGTGTCAAGAACAATACGAGATTGAAAACATCAATTACACTCCTTTAGGATATAAAATATGAAGCATATTTCTTCTCATAATCTCGAAAGTGCATGAGATAAATGTATGCATTTCAATTATCATTTTCTTAATACAAACTTGAATAACCTACATAATCTTTTGTGTATATTGGTGTTCTAACCATTTCTATAAACAAAGTGATGAGATAACATTTTTTGTAATAACTCTTAATTAAATCAAATCTTATTCTACCATAAGAAATTAAAAATGAGGAAAAGTAAATGGGAAAATTACCTTCCATTAGTTTGTTGATGCTGTTGATTCCAAGCAGTTCCAAAAATCCTTTGAGACCCTCCAAGTTTCTCAGCTTTACAAATCTCAGACGAAAAACTCACAGTCTTTTCACTAGAAGCACTTAAAGAATTCTTATTCTTTCTCATTGGAACAATTCCAGTGTCATTAGTATCCACAGCTCCACATGTTATCAAATTCCTGAAAATACTTGAAGCCCCATTTGAATAGCTTCTACTCTTGTTAAACCTCGGATTTTTCGACGTTTTTTCCGTACTCTGAGTACTAATTTTTCCTCCATTTTCTTTAACATGATCATCTATTTTCTTCTTGGTTTTCATTGAGCCAAAAGAAGAAGCAGATGAAGAAGAATTAAAAGAAAATGAAGTAGAATTGTTATCAAAGTTGTTAACTTTCTGTTCTTCTTGGATTTTTGGTGAATTTGTGGTGAGTGTGGAAGTTTCAGAGGCAATATTTTGAGATTCTTCTTCAATCTCTGAAGGAATTTTCAAATCTTGTTTGTAATCTTCCTTTTGCATGATTGTTATTACTCCTTTTTCACCACATGAAACATCTGCAAAATTTGTAATAAAACATTTATATAGAGAAGTTCACTTAATAACTTTCTTGAATAGATGGGAATTTTTTATGTAGAGATATTAAGATTTATCAGTTAAGCCATGATAATATTAAAAAAAAAGTTATACTATCTAATCTGTGATAGGTAGTTAGTTAATGTTTTTATCATACTACCAATTAGTGTGTTGTAGAGTAATATGATAGTAATCAACTTTGTACTGATAAAGAATGAGAAAATTAGTTAGTTAATTTCACTAATGGTCACTAAACTAGTTTGGTGACTTTAGTATTATAAATGGTTAGTTTACTAACTTTCTTGTTAAGTGTTTTGAGACTTATATTATTATAAGAGTAAATTTAGGTGAAATTAATCAGAAAATTGAAAGAGAGAGGTACTTGCCTTTAATAGGGGTGATGGATGGAATTTCAGATCCTTCAAGGACGTATTCATTGTCCGAAATTGGAGTAATGAGATCTTCATCCAATAAGTCTTGCCATACATATCCATTCTTGTATTTCCTGCATCACACATTTTGACTTCCTGAAAGTTTCTATTTTATGAAAACAATCCCAACTTCCAAATCATATATCTCCAGCACAATTAATTGAGAGATTGATCTAGATATGTGATACTATGATTTATTCTCGTGACTCACACTAGAGGATCAGATCATTAAATTTTACTTGTAATATGAGATTTGTACCTTTGATGACAAGATTCAAAATTTCAAACACACATATATCCATGCATTCTAAACTCATAGGATTTATTTAAAGAACAAGAACACTTATAATTGATTTGTTTGGTACCTCAATATCGACTCAATAACTTCGTTACTTTTTAAGAACTAACCTACAATACATTTCAAAACTAGCTCTGTTTTCATTTTTCTTATAAGAATGACTTCGGAGTAAAACATCTTTTAATCATGAACTAAAAATTGGCAGTAGGATATTCATCCATTTTCATATATTGACAGAAGAACACTAAGTTTATGTTTTTTTTTAATATTCTTTTTTGAAGAACACTAAGTTTTAATTTTCATGAAATTATAAGAACTTGCACTAACCTCTTGTATGACCAAGCAAAAGATTCAGGCATGTCTTTTCCTCGCAATTCTGCCAACCATCTCTTAACATCTATAATTATCCAATTATTAGTCAAAGAATTTAACCCAATTAATAATAAAAATATATATATCAAATCATTTTTCACAACTAAATAAAATGAAAGGAATAACAATTTATATATAATTAGAATAAGGAACGAACCTCGAAGACGAATGCCATTTCTAGAGAAATGATGAACCCTAATGAGATGAGGATGTTCAATACGACCTTTTGATCTACTCAGAAAATATATGATGTGAAGTCTTCTCACTTCTGCTCCTCCGTGAATTTGTCCCTCCATTAATCTTCTGCTAATCAATTTTACGTTAATTTAATACAAAGTGCATACTTCTTTCTGCTATATTATAATATTAAGAAATTCAAGAAAGTAATACTAGTAAACAATTAAAGATCAAGAATATGGGACAAATCTCTGTCTCTATGCCGGCTTGCTCTAACAAAAGATTTAAAGAAACGTGTTTGTAAGTATGTGCAGTGCAGGCCTAGTAACGTAGTTCAAATTATTTAAAGTATTGTAACATGGAAAGATATTGAAATGATAAAAATTCTTACACACTAATCAAAATGAGCATCATTGGATTTGGAGATTACCTTATTGTTTTGTTTCTTTTGAAGAAAGAAAGAGAAAGCGTAGTGTGTGTTTTATGATGTTTTTGTTAAGAAAAAAAATGTGTGTGGGGGGTGGGGAGGGAGAGATGATGAAGAAGTAAGTCTAGAGCTTCTAAACCATATAGAAGTAGAGAAATTAGGTTCTCCAAGAAAGTTTTATCTGATTCCCGCGATATGCTCAACTTATATAAGGAAATGGAAGTATATATATGCTCAATATATGTGTACCTGTTTTGACCATCTTTTTGTTCTACCTAGAGAAACTTTCTTTTATCCATAATTTTTCAATGATCTGCATGATGACTAGTACTAGTATATTTTTGGTTAACAAACTTTTTTTTTTATTTAATATTAAAAAAGGGCAATTCGATGCACTAAATTCTTATATTGCTTTTTCATAACCGTTTTCTCACACTAACATACATATAACTTAAATAAATACTTGTTTTTACCATGTTTTGGAGGTTTAATTTCACGTGGTTTCATTTCCAGCCTCACATCTTAGGACTATAATGTTTTGTGTGGTTCCAAAACTAAAATGAATCGAATATTGTGGTAATTTGATTAAAATTATCAACTAATTCACTTCAACTACCTAACTTTCTAAGTAGAAACAATTTATAAAAGTACGTACATAGAACAAAAAATCATAATTAATAATTTATGGAGCCATTACCATCCATTTGTAAGATTGCTATGCAACGTAAGTATGGAAAACATAAAAACATATACAGTTTATTATAATAAATTAACTAGAGGAAAATAAAGAGAAGAAATCTAAATAAGCCGAACAATTTTTATAATTTTGACTAAAAAAATACTCACTTGTTACGTAAAATAACAATTGTTGGGTCACCCGCAGTCAGAATTGTGATGGCCGGGGCATGAAAGTCGCGAGTTCGATCCCTGCATAAACTTTCGTGGTTGAGCTGCACACATGGTTTGCATGGTTAATCGACGTAGTGTGCGCTTAACGTCACGTAGTTTTCTTTACCCTGTGCGCACTCGAAAGAATAGCGGTTGCGGATTCCTTCTTAAAAAAAAAAACAATTGTTGGGTAACCTAATTGTCTTTCTCCTTAATGATGTGTAACAACATTTCTAGCTACATTTTTAATTTCCTTTCTTTAAATTATCTTGTAACTTATCAAATGGTAAATGAATTATTCGTGGCTATTCTTTTCCCATAAATTGCTAATGGTTTGTTAAATTTGTTATGATCTTAAAGTCAACAACTAATTAGTGAGATAGAAGTTCAGTAGTTAACCAATCAAATGCATAAACTATCTCTAGTTAATGAGAAAATTGAGTGTTGACCTTTTCACAATGTGCTTAATTGTCCACAAAAGCAGAGTCTTTTTCCATTAATTTCTATCTATATAAACCATCCATTTTTTTTTCTATTAGAAATATACTTCTAGTTTGTTCTCCTTCGTTTTCTGTATGTAACAAAAAAATCATTCAATTTTGTCTAAGTATCATATAAAATGTATCGTTTATTTCCTCGTAATGAATTTCTATGATATTTAGGCAAAGTTGGGTGATTTTTTTTTGGAACAACCAATAGTATAGTGATTTTAGTGCAACAAAATAAAAGTTGATCGAATAACCGTTTACAAAGTCAATCCAAATAGTAAAAATTCCAATACTATAGTCCAAAAACAAGAATAAACTTCATTCCCTTCTATTAAATCCGTCAAAAACTAAAATAAAACCCGTAAACTCTGACCCTCCCACTCCAAAAGAAAAATAACAGAACGAACAAATTAACCTCAAAACCAAAAGGTTGATTATAAGAAGTATAATAAAAATAATAAATAAGTTAAAACGTGAAAAGAGAAAGACCATGAGTAAAGCAGCATCTTACATGAGTGTAGCAGCTTATTCTGAGCATGAACTGAATTAACTTGATGAATGATTATACGTATAAGATGTTCATTTTCTTATAAGCACCAATTAGTAGCTAGCTGTTGGAAGGTAGATTATCACAGCCTATATAAAATAAAAAATTAAGTTATAATAAAGTGTCATTGTTTTCTGTAATCATTAGGACTCACTTGATGTTGAAAGTTAATTTAATGTTTTAAACCTAGCAATATAAAATTAAATTCTTGTTTAGGCAGTTCATACCATCCATACATAGTGTTTTGATCTAAGATTTCAATTCTTCTGTGTTTCAACAGTAACATATTCTTCCATGGAGCTAAGGTCCAAAATATGAAAGAAACAAGCGTTTCCACGACTCTACCACCCAGTCAATTCTGTGGATCGTTATTATCAGTAGCATTTCTAGTGATTACATTTCGATTTTTTTTCTAGAAGACTCTTTTCTTGAATATTGTGCAATTTTAACACTAATTATTTAGAGAAGTTCATTCCTCCATTAGTATAACAGACATTGATTATTATATATTGTTACAATTCTTTAATCATCAAGTTTGAAGATATTTTAAGTTCTTTTTCTCTTTTTCTAGTTAAGAATTTTAATCAAGGGAAAAATTAACATTACCTTTCTTGTTTGTGCTTACAATAAGCAAGTATCCACTTGTCAAATAATTAAGTAACCTCAAATAAGTAGGTGTTGAGACTAGGATGATAACGATGATAGTGATCAAGTCATGTCATCTACCTTCATTATCATTATTTGATACTATAATGTTAAGGTTTGGTTTGATTGTTAAGATTCAGATTAATAATGTCCCTATGATAATAACTGAATAACTTATTGATGGGATTGTAACGAAAGTTAACTTGCAAGAGAGGCGATCTCTAAGTGAAGTAGAATAGAGGAGAAGAAAAAATGGAAGAACAGTAATGGAAGAACAGTTCGTTCCTTTAGAAAGTAAGAAAGAGAAGGAAGCAAGAGATATACAGAATATCTAAAAATATAAAAAAACTTATCTAGATATTTACACCTAGGCTATTTTATATTACTCACACTAATTACAATTCTATCAACCACTAATTGTAACTAACTTTACAATAATGACACAAGTGTAATGTTCTTATGTATTACACCCTACGGTACTCTCGTACACCTCTCTAATATCTCAACATCCCCCCTCAAGCTAGATGATCTGAAGATGTTCTTCAATCCTAACTTGGAAACCAATCGACGATGTTGAGGTTTCATAAGAGCCTTAGTGAGTATGTCTGCTGGCTGCTCACTGGTAGGCATGTATGCAGTATGTATCAGCCCATCTTGAATCCATTCACGAATGAAATGACAATCAATGTCAATATGTTTCGTTCTTTCGTGGAAAACTGGATTCGCTGCTATCTGCAAGGCTGACTTGCTATCAGTGAAGACCTCCACAGGCAGTGTGATGTGCACCCCCAACTCCTTATATAAACCAACTAGCCACACGACCTCAGCAACTGCTGCAGATCGCTCTATACTCTGCTTCTGCAAAACTACGCGACACAGTCACTTGTTTCTTCGACTTTCAGGTTACTGGAGACTGACCAAACAACACCAAATAACCTGTGATCGACCTCCTAGTGTTGACACACGATCCCCAGTCTGCATCACAGAAAACATATAGTGTGGAACTGCTGTTCTTGGCCAAAAGAATACCTGTACCTGGTGCCTCCTTCAAGTATCTTACCAGTCTCATTCCTGCCTCTAAGTGTGAAGTCTTAGGCTCCTTCATAAACTGACTTAACCTTTGGACAACAAATGCTATATCTGGCCTTGTATTTGTGAGGTACAATAGCCTTCCAATTAATCTCCTGTAAGCTCCCGGATCCTCTAACAGCACATCTGTCACCTGACTATCTACTGGTTGACCACCCTCAACAACATCAATCTGTATGTGTTGATCATAAATGGTAGTAGTCAATTTCTGATTCACTTCCATTGGTGATGAGGCACTCTTTGAACCAAAACGTCCCATATCAGATATTAATTCCAGTGCATATTTCCTTTGGTGCATAATTATGCCATCTATGCTCATAGCAAACTCTATTCCAAGGAATAATCTGAGTTCTCCGAGGTCCTTAATTTTGAATGTTGTCTGCAGGGTTGATTTGGTATAATGAATCAATTCTGGATCATTACCTGTGATGAGGAGATCATCCACATACACAAGTATAATGACTAATCTTTCCTCCTTCTGCATAATAAACAGAGAATAATCTCCGTGGCTTTGCCGGAACCCTGCTTCCAGCAATGCTGAAGTAAGTTTTATGTTCCATTGTCTCGACGCTTGCTTTAAACCATAGAGGGATTTCAACAGCTTGCACACTTGTTTCTGTCCCCCTCCAGTGTGAAAGCCCTCTGGTGGCAACATATAGACTTCCTCATACAAGTCCCCTTGTCAGAATGCATTGTACACATTCATTTGGTATAGTTTCCACTGTTTAGCAGCAGCAATGACAATCACAACTCTTACTGTTGTCATCTTCACTACAGGAGAAAATGTTTCTTGGTAGTCGAGCCATTCCTTCTGATTGTAGCCTTTAGCTACTAACCTGGCCTTAAATCTTTCGATCTCCTCTGATGATGTGTATTTTATTTTATACACCCATCGACAACCAATATATTTCTTTCCTCTTGGTAAATCCACCATCTCCCATGTCTTATTATCTTCTAAAGCTTGGATCTCAGCCTTCATTGCCTCTATCCACCTCGTGTCACGAATTGCTTCTGAATAGCTATGTGGTTCAACTTCTTTTGAAACTTGGCCCACAAAGTTCTGGTATTGGGATGACAAGCCAGTGTAATCAACTGCATCAGCAATGGAGTATAAGCACCTAGATGACCCCTGATCAGTGACATAATCCTTGTGCCAAATAGGTGGCTTGGATGCCCTTGTTGACTTTCTTATTGTCTCCTGAGAAACATCTGCATTTTGTCTTCCTTCATTCTGCTGATCTCCTCCAGGTTGTATCCCCTCACTTTGCTGAGTTCCTTCACCTCCTTTACTGTGCCCCCCTTCATTCAGTTGGTCTTCTTCATCCACTGTATGAACTTCTGGGTTATTTTGTACCATTGAATCTCCCTGGTCCAAATTCCTCCGATTACAAGTCATTATGAGATCCTCAAAGCAAAAGTGCTCTTGTGCTGTCATGAATCCAGGTCTGTTCTCTGTTCCATTTTTGAAGGGAAAGATCGACTCCGTAAACACCACATCCCGACTCATGAATATGACCCTATTCTCCATGTCGTAAAGTCTGTAGCCCTTCTGTGAGGTACCATATCCTAACAGCACAACTCTCACTGCTCTTGGGCTGAATTTATCTGTCTTGGGCAGTGTAGTTGCAAAACCTAAGCATCATATCACTCTAAAGTGCATGAATGAAGGTGTCTTGTTGTACAACATCTCAAATGGTGACTTGTTCTTCAATACAGTAGCATGTATCCTATTGATAATGTATACAACACTTTCAATACAAAATCCCAAAAAACTATCCGACAGATTGGCTTGAATTTTGATGGCTCTAGCTGTCTCTAATAAATGTTTGTGTTTTCTTTCCACAACACCTTTTGGTGAGGTGTATATGGACAAGAACTCTCATGTACTACTCCATGCTCCTGAAACAACTGTATGCAATTAGAATTAAAGAATTCAGATCCATTATCTGATCTTACCCTCTTAATGATCATCTCAAACTGTGTCTTTACTGCTACAAAGAATTTTTTCAGTATGGTTGTGACATCAGATTTCAACCTTAACAGGAATACCCAAGTCCATCTAGAACAATCATCTACAATGGTTAGAAAATACCTCATTCCATTAAAAGTCTCAACTTTGTAGGGACCCCATACATCCATATGTAACAGCTCAAAAGGCTTTAATTTCCTACTGTTACTGACTGGAAAAGGAACTCGAACCTTCCTAGATAGTGGACAAACCTCACAATTATTCGATGTAAAAGAATCATTATTGCTAAAACATGGTATTCTCTTCAGAACTCTCATAGGCACATGTCCCATCCTCAGGTGCCAAGTAGAAGCATCTACATTCTGTGTAGCTGTCATTGCTTGAATCATCTTCCTACTTTCTGCCTCATCTATGCTCAGCACATACAATCCCCCTTCTTCATTACCAATCGCTCTTACCTTCCCAGACGAGAGATCCTGAAATACACAATACTTAGGAAGGAATGTGACACTACAGTGCAACTCCTTTGTCACCTTAGTTACAGACATTAGGTTAAATTTGAATGTAGGTATGCAAAGGAAATTCTTAAGCACATCACCTCCTCCTAAATGGTAGTCTCCAATATGTGTGATAGCAGCTGAGTCCCCTGTTGGCATCTGCACCTTTCCTGCATCTCCTATCAATTTCTTAATCTTCAGTAATTTCTGATCATTAATCATATGATTTGTGGCACCTGTGTCCACAATCCATTTTATAATCTTTTCTGTATTCATTATACCTGTCATGTTTGCTACAATATCAGTGATGTTCCCTGGTCCATCCTCACTGTCTAGCAACTTCAGCAGCCTCTGCTGTTGCTTGTGTGTGAGATTTCCCAACAGTCCAAGTCCAAGTGTCTTTTGATTGTCCTGTTGTACTCCATCTAGTCTCCTGGATTGGCCCCTATCCTGCTTCACACCATGAACAAAATTCATGTTATTCCTTTGTCCAATATTTTCGAATTGCGATTCTTCACCTATCACAGCATTCGCCTTCTTGTATTATCCTTTGAAATCTTCAGGGTATCCAATCAATCTGTAGCATCCTTCTTTCAGATGTACAGTCTTGTGGCAATAAGTGCACTTCATCAACTTGTTACAATCTTGTTGCAAATGTCCTCTCACATGACAATAGTCACAAACCACATTAGGATTGAAAGGGTTCTTCTGCTTCTGTGTCCCTTGTCCAATTCTGTTGTTCCTTGCAGTAAACATTGCAACAGGTTCTATCATATCCTGCATGATTCTTTGACTCTCTTCCTGGTTTATCATCTCATAGACTTGATTAAGAGTAGGTACTTGTTGCATCATCAACACCTTACTCTTGGCCTGATTAAAACCATCATTCAACCCCATCAAGAACTGTAACAATCTTTGATACTGCATATGGTCCACAAACTCCTTCGACTTGTCGCAACAAGTTGGTAATGGAATAATCGAGTCGTACTCATCCCACAAATCCTTCAGTTTTGAGTAATATACTGAAACCGATAGTGTTCCTTGCCTTTGTGAAACTATCTCTTTGTGTAGTTGAAAAGCCCTGGAACTGTTGATCTTATCAAATCTTTCATTTAACTCCTTCCAAATCGTAAGCGAGTCTGAGTTATAAATCATTCCCGTAAGCAGTGATTTGCTCACATTTCCCATTAGCCAAGAAACTACTATGTCATTGCATCTCTCCCACAATCCTGCCAATGATCCTTGATAAGATTCCTTCTTCACCGTTTCATCTATGAACCCGATCTTGTTCTTTCCTAACAGAGCCAATCTCATTGCCCTACTCCATAACGCATAATTGTCCATTCCTGTCAATACCACCCCAATCGACAACGATCCAGGCGAATCCGAAGGAAATAGATACAACGGATGGTTGTGGTCGATCGTTACGCACTCTGTTTTCATCAGTATCGATATGGATTTCTCAACCTTCGATCTAAAAATTCGATTTCGATTTCGATCTCTAGTTTTCTTCGATATTTTTAGTTTTCTTCGATCTGAAACTCGATTTTCGAATCTACTCAACTTCCGATCTGAAAACCTTCAACTAATTCCAGTGAATCAATTTCAGATTTCAATTTATCTGAAACTAGTTATTCCTTCACTGCATGTTTAATTTTAGTCTTCAATCCGCAATTACTCTCGTCCGATCTGAAATCTCTGAACTAGTTATTCCTTCACTGCATGTTCTCGTCCGATCTGAAATCTCTCTTCTTCGATCCTAAATTATTTACTGATTCTTCTTGCAGTTCATCGATCCACGAACCATGGCTTTGATACCATAACGAAAGTTAACTTGCAAGAGAGGCGATCTATAAGTGAAGTAGAATAGAGGAGAAGAAAAAATGGAAGAACAGTTCGTTCCTTTAGAAAGTAAGAAAGAGAAGGAAGCAAGAGATATACAGAATATCTAAAAATATAAAAAAACTTGTCTAGATATTTACACCTAGGTTATTTTATATTACTCACACTAATTACAATTCTATCAACCACTAATTGTAACTAACTTTACAATAATGACACAAGTGTAATGTTCCTATGTATTACACCCTACGGTACTCTCGTACACCTCTCTAATATCTCAACAGATTGGAGACTTGGTGGAAGGTAAGGTGAGAGGTAGATGGGATTGGAGACACGGTGGAAGGTAAAGTGAGAGGTAGACTCAAAATTTTAAGTTTATTGATTTCGAGTTTTAGGATAAGATAATAGCTGGATCCGGAATATGTTATATTTTAATATAAGTACAGAGTTTGAGACAAAGTTAATGGGTTTTGTTGAACTTATAACTTCAACGGTAGATCCGCATATACTCTGGGTAAGTAAAAATTCACAGTCTTATTTGGACACTTTTATTTAACATGTAAAAAAATTCCTAAACTTTTTGCACGTTTACCACTTCAGGGCAACTTCAGATATGCGGTGTCTGAAGTTAGATTTAACAGAGCCTAACTTCAGACAAAAATATGACTGAAGCTCATGCGGAATAACTAAAGTTTAAAGGCATAAAAATAAGAAAGAATATATAAAATTAGAATCGGCTATACGTGCATGCATGAACTTCAGCAAAAATGATTGAAGTTCAGACAAAAATGATGTAACTTCAACTATATGTGGTTGAACTTAAGCCATATGTAATTTTAAACACTACATATATATAAAGTTATTTCAAAACGAGTAGACTTGCAAATATAACTTAAATGGTGGTACAAAATCACGTATTTATTCACTTAGGCCCGTAGGTAAGGTAAGCCATTATTAGTTTATTTTTACATTGTTGACTCAAATAAATTAGAGGATCTTTTTTGGACATTATTTTCATTTTGATTATGTGACAGTTTTGTTTTGATAATGGTGTTTTTAACTCTTGATCATAAATCCCAATCTCAATTACTGTATTATTTTTTTTGGTGTGGGAGGAGTTAACCATCTCGGATAGACGAAGTAATAGTGCACCAAATGGCCATTATAAAGTGAAGAAGGATAGGTAATGTCTTAACTAATTTCATTGTATATCACAGTTTCTGTTCAAGTGAAAGATAAAATATTGAGTCCAAAGGTAATAGCTTAATGCCAGTTTAATTTAGCATTAAATCGTACTTGGAGAATCAAACATGACAATCGTCATTCATAATTAATGAGATCATGAAAAGATATACAGTGGTGGATACAGAATTTAATGATATTGGGTGCTCACCTTAAAATCAATAAAAAATATTATTTTAAATGAATTTCGAACTCAAATCCTCCGTGACCTAGCTTAAGTCTATCACATTTTAACCAGAGCAACAAGATCATTTTTTGATTCATGGGTGCTATGTATTGTTTTATATCAAAATTTAAATATTTTCTATATTTCTACATAGTGTATCCGCCACGATTAATGAGTGTTCGAGCACCAAAATTTTATATATGGGTCCGCCCCTGAGGATATACAGGTATCTAGGACTGTTATCGGTCCGGTTCGGTCCGGGTATTGACATACCGAAACCGGAATGATAAGGTTATCGGGTATTTCGATCCGGATCCTTATGTCTGGTACTCGTATCCGGACCATTAACTTTTCGGTCCGAGTATCGATCCGGATATTTCGGTCTGGTTCTCGGGTGTATCCGGACCGATGGTATATGTGCAAGTCTGTGATTGCATTTTAATATATCAGGTGGCGGCAAAACGTTGTCTAAGCTTCAAGCATATAATTCATGTTTGAGATGGGGTCACTTCATTCAACATCAGTTTCATTCTTTGAGCGAATAGGCAGAAAAGAAGTCAGATGGAAATATGTTTATATTGACAATATATTGATCTTACAAAAAGAATTTTGCACTTAGTAGTCTGGTGCAAAATCTCTTTGAGATTATTTGATTATTTGAGTCTTTCAAGTTATCTTATTAATTTGCAGTTTACATCTCTACTTGGTATTATGTAAATATTACTTCAGCCTACCTGTTGTGTCAAATTTTCATTTTCATGGTTCCCTATTAGAAGAGCAATGACAACTTTACAAGACTGAATTGGTTAGAGTCAAATACAAATTCAGGTACCATCTGTTATCGGTCCGGTCCGGATATCGATATACCGGAATCAGACCGATTACCCGGACCTGAATCAGACTGATAAGGTTACCAGGTATTTCGATCCGGATCGTTAACTTTTCGTCTGAGTATGTAGAGATTTATTGGGTGTAAAACACACAAGTAAGACACATCGAAAGTTTAAAATTTTGAGTAAACTTACTTGCTCCAACAAACGTTTCTGGTATGATTATGCGATAATTATAATCTGCAAAAATAGGAAAAAAAATTACAGTTTAAGCTTTGTTAGTATTTACTAAAGGGAGCGCACACGATTGTCAATCCGGGTGCAAGTCTTGTTTCGGTATATTCCTTTGCCAAGAAAGCTAGGAAATCTTGACAGAGGTTTGAGAGAATTTTATTTCCTGAACTCTGAGTTCAGAAAGTGAAAAGTGAGAGCAACCTGAAATTATGGGTTAAGTGCCAAATATATAGTGGAGGAAACCCAAAACCAAATCCGATTTGGATCAGGCTTCAAGACCTGACCCAAATCCAAATTGCAGTGGGCCAGTCGAACTGGGTCCACTGTTGTGCGGCTCCTCTATTTATTTTCTGCACGTTTTAGTTCTAATTAAATCCAAGATTTAATTTTGACTTAATTAAATAATTTTCATCAAATGAAAATTATCTCATAATTTATTATTAAATAAAATATCTTGATTCTAAATCCAATATTTTACATTCTCTCAATATACCCTTAGACCGAAAAGACAATCGACTTAGTGTGACCCTTTAGGCCTTCACATATCGAAACTTGATCAAATCAAGGTTCACACGGAACTCCTAGACGGCGCCGGTGACGGACCCAATGTGTGAAGTACGTTTACAAGACTCAAGTAAACAGACCTCTATGTGAGATGATAAATTCCTTTCATTCGCGACACACTCGATCAAGTTTAAGATTTTCCAAGTGTCTATCCAAATGACTTGATCACTTTATCTCATCTATATTAGTCGACAACTAGACCATATCCTAGATATGTCTCTTGCATTGGCCAATGACTTGGTCGACTTAACATCTTTGAGAAGCTGAGTGTTCTCTCGAAATTCCAATCGAGGAATGAATCATATTTTTGGCTCAACTACCACCTTCAATCTACTATGTAATGCACCCAATACAAGCCGCGTCTCAACCTATAAGGTATTTAAGCTTAGGATAGGATCAAAGTGCATTACTCCGTAAACAAGGTGATATTGACCTCAAGTCTAAGGACCTCTATCTCCCACATGCTGATAATACTCTAGACATGTATAACAAATAATTTATCAGCAGGGTATGTCAATACTCCTCTAAGAGTATTCATGTGTCCATCACTAGCAACTATTGCTAGTAGTAAGTGAGATATACTACATTCTCTAAGAATGTGATGCAGACCACATGTCGACTTACAACATATCATTTATATCTCATTCTCAATGATCATCAGTCTAGACTATTTTAAGAACTACACTCTATCATTAATATCTCACACTATCAATGACAATGTAAGTTCAAGGGATGCACATTAATGAATAATATAAACAATCAAATAATAATTCAATAATTGCAAAAACCAAATATATTAATCTCATTAATAATATGAATGTGTTCAAGTACATGTGCTCCTAAAATGATTGTTTCTAGTACATATATACTTTCAATCTCCCACTTGGCCTAGAGCCAATCACTAACGTATCCAATGCCCATGTTTTCAAAATGACCATTATGCTTGACTAAGCTTAATGATCTAGTAAATGGATCTGCTAGATTTTCATCTGTGGGAATGTAGTCTATCTTTATTTCTTCAGTCTCTACCACCCCTCTAAGTATGTGGTATTTCCTTGGTACATGCTTGTTTCTGTTTGTTGATATTGGTTCCTTAGCTTGCGCAATCGCACCAGTGTTGTCACAATAAATCGTTATTGCACATCTGGTACTTGGAACAACCCCTAGTTCCTTTAGAAATTTAGATATTGTAACAACTTCTTTATAAGCTTTCGATTAAGCAATGTACTCGGTTTAAGTTGTCGAATTAACAGTGTTGTCATACTAAGTGCACATGCCACATCTGGTCTTTTACAGTTCATGGAATACATGATTTATCCTATAGCTGAGGCATATGAGATTCTTTTCATGCGTTCAAGTTCTGCAACTGTAGAAAGACTATCTTTCTTTGATAACTTGATGCCTTGACCTATAGGAAGATCTTCCTTCTTGGATTTCTCCATAAGGAATTGTCTTAGCACTTTTCTATATATACAGATTGTGACAGCCCCAACAATCTACTAAGTCTATCTCTTGTAGATCCTAATTCCAAGAATTTAGTAGGCTTCACCTAAGTCCTTCATCATGAAGGTACTGGATAACAATTCCTTGACTGATTGCATGAGAGTATTATTATCTCTCATTATCAATATGTCATCTACATATATGACGATGAAGACAATACTCTCATCTGTGCGTTTACTATAAACACATGGATCTTCTTCGCTTCTAACAATGTCAAACGATTTGAATACTTTGTCCAAACAAATGTTCCAACTCCTTGAGGCTTGCTTAAGTCCATAAATGGGCTTTTGTAGTTTGCATACTGCTTTGGGTTGAGTGTTGGATGTAAAACCCTCTGGTTGTATCATATACACCTCCTCAATTAGATTACCATTGAGGAAGTCAGTTTTAACATCCATTTGCCAAATATCATAATCATAGTATGCAACTATTGCAAACAAAATTCGAATGGACTTAGTCTTTGCAACAGGTGAAAAGGTTTCATCATAATCGACCCCAGACCATTGATTATAACCTTTAGCCACCAATCTTGCTTTATAAGTCTGTATTTTGCCATATGCATCAATCTTCTTCTTGAAGACCCATTTGCATCATATGGGTCTAACCCCTGTTGACAAGTCAACAAAGTTCCATACTTGGTTTATGTACATAGACTCCATTTCGGATTTCATGGCTTCTTGCCATCTCTGTGAATCAATGTCTAACATTGCTTCGATGTAGGTAGTAGGTTGATGATCAGGAATATCTATCTCATTATGTGTTTCAACAAGGAGATTAAGTCTTTCAGGTGCACGATGAGTCCTAGTGGTCCTATGGAGTTGAACATTCTGTGTTTCAGTGTTTGCTGTATTTTGATTTTGAGAAGATGTTTGTGTGTTGGACAATCCACCACCTTGAGAACTTTCAGGAATATCATTTTGAATAGGATGATGCACAACTATTGTGTCATCTACCATTGGTTGTGCATGAGGGTCTTGCATTTCTGCATTATCCCTCACAACACTCCCACTGGCTGAAGGGCGTACTCTAAGTACCCAATCATCATCAAATACTCCCACTTAATCATTGCCTAGGTCATTTGACAAGGGGTCATTCTCTACATTATTTTGTACTTCTTGAATTTCTTCAAGTTCTATCTTGTTGCAACTCTGTTCCTTGTAGACATAGTCTTCTTCAAGGAAAGTTGCATTTCTGGAAACAATTACTTTATGTTCCTCAGGAAGATAGAAGTAGTACCCTCTTGTTTCCTTAGGATACCCTACAAAATAATACTTCTCACTTTTAGATTCCAATTTGTCAGTGAGCAACTTCTTTACATATGCAGGGCACCCCCAGGGTCGCATGTGTCTAAGTGCTGGCTTCTTGCCATTCCATATCTCATATGGAGTTTTCTCTACTGACTTTGATGGAACTCTATTCAAAATATAGATTGAGCTTTGCAATGCATATCCCCATAGATATGTTGGTAGATCTGAGAAGCTCATCATGGATCTAATCATATCTAATAAGGTACGATTTCTCCTCTCAGCAACACCATTCATTTGTGGCGTTCCGGGAGGTGTCCATTCTGAATGTACTCCATGAAGCTTCAAGTAATCTAGAAATTCTTTACTTAAGTACTCATCTCTTCGATCTGATCGAAGAGTTTTAATACTTGTTTCAAGTTGTTTCTCTACTTCTGACTTGTACTCCATGAATTTCTCAAAAACTTCAGACTTATGTTTCATAAGATACACATGTCAAAACCTTGAGAAATAGTCTGTAAAAGTGATGAAATAAAGAAAGCCTCCCTTAGCTTGAGTTGAAAAAGGCCCACACACATCGGTATGGACTAACTCAAGCACCTCTTTGGCACGTACTCCTTTCCCATAAAGTGATTTGGTTGTCATTTTTCCTCTTAAGCAAGATTCGCAAGTCAAATGGTTCTAAGTAATCTAATTTCCTCAATCTTGCTATCCTTGATTCATTGATGTGACCAAGTCTGCAATGCCATAAGTAGGTGGGATTTCTTTGATTACTTATTTTAGCTCTTTTATTTTGTATATTGAAAATTTCACGGTTACAGTTTAGAACATACAATCCATCCACAAGCGGAGCATTTTCACAAATAAAACCATCATAAGATAAAATATAATTTTCATTGGTAATATGTGAGGAAAACCCCTCAATGTCTAATATAGGGATAGAAATAATATTTCTCGTCAAAGACGGAACAAAATAACAATTATTAAGTTCTAAACAAAAGCCTGAAGGTAAATCTAGTCTATAAGTCCCCACGCGTTCTGCATCAACTCTAGCTCCACTGTCAACACGTAGATCTACTTCCCAAGGTCCAACCTTTCTGCTGTCAATTAGCCCCTGCACATTATTACAAATGTGTGAGCCACAAACGGTATCTAATACCCAACAGTGAGAATTAGTTATAGACATATTTATTTCAATAACAAACATACCTTGTCCAACAGGGCCAGCACCTTGTGCTTTGTCTCCCCCTGGGGCTGTACAGTCCTTCTTCCAATGTCCATTTCTCTTACAATTGAGGTAAACATCAGCAGCTATCTTGGCCTTCTTTCGAACAACTCCTTTAGGTTTCATAGCTGTGGGTTTGGCGGCAACCGCCTTACCATTCTTCTTCTGCATATTCTTACTCATAGGTTTGAACTTGCTAGATGAGCCCACCATGAGCACAGCTTTACCTTTGGAGGTGGACGACTCGAAGGTCTTCAACATATTATGAAGTTCTGGGAGACTCGCTTTCGTTCCATTCATGTTGTAATTCACAATGAAGTTCTCAAAGAAACCAGGAAGCGAGTTCAAAATTAGATTAACAGAAACATTTACAGGCAACTTCGTTCCAATCGAAGCTAACCTCTCAATTAAACCAATCATCTTCAAAACATGTTGTGACACCTGACCCCCTTCGTTCAGCTTACACTTAAAGAGATCTCTCAACAGTTCATACTCTATTGTCTGAGACTGTGAGTCATAGAGACTCTTCAAGTGTTCTAGCATCTCGTTGGGGCTCATATTTTCATGATGTCTTTGTAACTCTAGAGTCATAGAAGATAGCATAACACATTGTGCTGCAACAACATCATCAAGATATTTATGATAGGTTGCTTTGTCAAACAGAGCACACTCTTCAGAATCTTCAGCAGGGACTGTAGGGAGTGCTGTATCCAATACATACTCAATTTTTTTTAATCGCAGTACCAAACACAGATTTCTTAACCAGTCAGGAAAATTGGCTCCATTCAACTTGTTCGTTTCAACCAACATTTTAAGTGACAGATTCGACATTGTAACTGAAGAAAAGATAGACTTGAAATTAATATTCTAATATAATTTCTATTGAACATATTCATTAACTAACTAATATGATCTTTAGTTTAATTAGCTCCCACTATTTTAACATACTCTTTTACCCCATAAAAAATACAGACTCATATCAAATACAGTCATAATGGGCCAAAATCCAAACTCATGTTGTCTCCGCGTTTGCTGAGGTTGATAAATTCAACAACAAGATCTGGTAGGTCTCTAAATCAATTGCAACTCTTGGTTGACCGAATGTTATAAACAATTCGATCTGCGTCCCTCGGTTGTCCGACACTGGGGTACCAAGACAGCCTAGCAAGTCAACCCCGTTATGCGACTGCAATTATGCATCTAAGCGGACTTAGCCTTCATCAAGCAAACACTGGGGTGTAAATACTCACGAAGGTTTATCACATACTACAACATTTATATGCATCTATGAAAGGGTCTGAGTCCTCGTAGACTTAGAGCAAATGCTGGGGCATAAATACTCATCTCGCCGAAAAGAATTTTGCACCACAATCAATTATAACGGACGACGCATTCATTTTAAATGAGACTTGTATTAAATTGGGGAACATTTTAATTCAGGGTTATGACCAAGATAAACTATTATATCATACATCATATGACATCCTATCATGCAATTTCTAAACACATTTAGATGGAAACCATCAAACCCAATAGGCATGATATAAGATGGTTTTAATCACATACTGGGCGCCGTCTACCCAGACAATTCTAGCGATCATTGAAAGTAAACAATTACTGGGTGCCGCCTACCCATACAATAATTGCGGACTAACAAATACTGGGCGCCGCCTACCCAAACATATATATGCAGACTCTATTCTAATTATTTGAATGACAATCAATTAATCAATTAGGAGAAACAATTAATTTTGTGCACACATTATCAAATAATATGCTAAATAACAATAATTGTGGGTTAATTAATTTGTTTCAATTTAGAAAATATTTAAATTCAAAATTGAAAACTCAATTTTCAATTTTCGGAATTTTCTGCTCATCCAAACAGTCCCTTAATAATTCAGAAATTAAAATTAATTTTTAGGGGTATTTCTGCAATTTTCAGAACCTTAAAATATTTATAGATTTACCCAGGGACCAAATATGCTTTTCTGAAATTTACAGATTGACCCAGGGACTTAATCTGCTGATTTTAAAAACTTTTAAAATTCCAAAAAAATATCTTAGGGACTAATTTGTAATTTTCAGAATTTAAAATATTTTCAGATTTGCTTAAGGACCAATCTTCAATTTAAAAACCCTAATTTTAATTACAAAAAGGTTCTTAAACTATTTCAAATTTTCAAAACCAATTTCAACCACAAATCAAATTTGGGATTCGGATTTCAGGGCGAAATTGACGGAATTAAAACCCACCAAAAGATGGCACACATCGGGACGAACTCACCGGTGGTTTTCACCACCGATTTGGTGGCCCACGGTGGCCGGAATTGGTGCCGCCATTGGTGGTGCTTCTTTTTCGGTCATCGTTGTCGAGAAACACTACCACCATTAGATTTCTCTCGTTGAGACGAACACGATGATATTATTACTTAATGATTTCGTCGCCCGTGGTGGCCGGAAGCAGTCCCGCCGTCGGCGATTTCTGGCGACTTTTTCCGGCGTCTACATCGCCTTCCGCCACCTCTCAACACTTTTATCGACCATCTTAAGAAGTGTATTTCTCGATAATAGTGGAGACGGTGTTAGTACACGTCAAATCGCCGAAAAAATCATTGGAAAATCATCGTCACGCCAAACAAAGCATCATGACATCGCTCACGCCGTGAACAATGTCGATCGTTCATCGCCAATTTTTTTTTTTAATAAATTCCGAAAATCAGTTTAAATCAAAACAATTAATTATCCCACGTATCGTTATTAAAGATTATCGTATAATCATTAAATCAGCATGAGCTCTGATATCACTGTAGGAATTTGTTGGGTGTAAAACACACAAGTAAGGCACAACGGAAGTTTAAAATTTTGAGTAAACTTACTTGCTCCAACAAACGTTTCTGGTATGATTATGCGATAATTATAATCTGCAAATACAGGAAGAAAACTTACAGTTTAAGCTTTGTTAGTCTTTACTAAAGGGAGCGCACGCGATTGTTAATCCGGGTGCAAGCCTTGCATCGGGATATTCCTTTGCCCAAGAAAGCTAGGAAATCTTGGCAGAGGTTTGAGAGAATTTTATTTCATGAACTCTGAGTTCAGAAAGTGAAAAGTGAGAGAAACCTGAAATTATGGGTTAAGTGCCAAAAATATAGTGGAGGAAACCAAAAACCAAATCAGATTTGGATCAGGCTTCAAGACCTGACCCAAATCCAAATCTGATGGGCCGAATCGGGCCCACTATTGTGCGGCTCCTCTATTTATTTTCTGCACGTTTTAGTTCTAATTAAATCCAAGATTTAATTTTGACTTAACTAAATAATTTTCATCAAATGAAAATTATCCCATAATTTATTATTAAATAAAATATCTCGATTCTAAATCCGATATTTTACATTCTCTCAATATACCCTTAGACCGAAAAGACAATCGACTTAGTGTGACCCTTTAGGCCTTCACATATCGGCACTTGATCAAATCAAGGTTCACACGGAACTCCTAGACGGCACCGGTGACGGACCCAATGTGTGAAGTACGTTTACAAGACTCAAGTAAACAGACCTCTATGTGAGATGATAAAATTTTTTCATTCGCGACACACTCGATCAAGCTTAAGATTTGCCAAGTGTCTATCCAAATGACTTGATCACTTTATCTCATCTATACTAGTCGACAACTAGACCATATCCTAGATATGTCTCTTGCATTGGCCAATGACTTGGTCGACTTAACATCTTTGAGAAGCTGAGTGTTCTCTCGAAATTCCAATCGAGGAATGAATCATATTTTTGGCTCAACTACCACCTTCAATCTACTTTGTAATGCACCCAATACAAGCCGCGTCTCAACCTATAAGGTATTTAAGCTTAGGATAGGATCAAAGTGCATTACTCCGTAAACAAGGTGATATTGACCTCAAGTCTAAGGACCTCTATCTCCCACATGCTGATAATACTCTAGACATGTATAACAAATAATTTATCAGCAAGGTATGCCAATACTACTCTAAGAGTATTCATGTGTCCATCACTAGCAACTATTGCTAGTAGTAAGTGAGATATACTACATTCTCTAAGAATGTGATGCAGACCACATGTCGACTTACAACATATCATTTATATCTCATTCTCAATGATCATCAGTCTAGGCTATTTTAAGAACTACACTCTATCATTAATATCTCACACTATCAATGACAATGTAAGTTCAAGGGTTGCCCATTAATGAATAATATAAACAATCAAATAATAATTCAATAATTGCAAAAGCCAAATATATTAATCTCATTAATAATATGAATGTGTTCAAGTACATGTGCTCCTAAAATTATTGTTTCTAGGACATATATACTTTCAGAGTATCGATCCGGATATTTCGATCCGGTTCTCGAATATATCCGGACCGATAACAACCGTATCTGTTTAACTTTGTACATCAAGCCTACCGTTAACGAAAAATATATATATGCCTCGTGCAACATTGAAAGATTCGAATACATTTTTATAGGAATACGTATTTAACTTCAATATTGACATTAAAAATGACTTCAACAACCAATAGGCGTTTTTATTTTTCTGGAGTGGTTCATTGGTACCAAAGGCAATTTAATTAAAGAGGACTTGGTTTTCTCATGTCTAATCTTCAATTTCATTAACAATAGGTTTTTTCAATAAACAAAAAGCCATATCAAGGTGTCTGGATTTTTTAATATATAGGAAACGTTAAGAAACAACTCAACAAGTGTAGGAAACATAAGAAACAACTCAACAAGTGTAAGCTAGAGCATTCAAAATCCTCTCTAGAATAAGATATGGAGGGAAGGGGAGCCATAATCCTTACCTTAATATATAAAGTAAAAATAATAGTAAAAATAATCTAGAATATGACCTTGAGTTAAAAAATAGTCAAAAGCATCATATCATGGTTTCTTTATTTTAAGCGGTATCTTAAATTTTAATTCATTAACAAATCAAGAGCTGATGGTTGTAACATGTAGGTATGACAATAGTCATTGAACTTCTATGAAGATGAATATTTCATATATCTTGTGTATTTACATGACCAAATATCTCTCTTATCTAATAAAAGCTTCGTTATGTCTATCAAATCCGAAGTTCAAACTATAGGCCCAACTTTACTTGTCGAGTTTTTGTCATTACAAAATAAATGTTAAGCCTATGCTACTAAGAAGAAGAAACTCCTACTTATAAACTATCAAAACAATTCATAATTAGGGGTGTTAAATAAACGAGTTAGGTTAAATTTGGATGGGTAAAAAAGAGTTGAGTTAATAAATGAACAAATCACTTATAATTTGTCCAAAAGTTACTTGGGCGGAAATATTGGACTGGGCTAAACAATGAGTCATGACCAATCCGCCTAATCCTTACTAAGTTATAATTTTCTAGCATTTTCTTATAATTTGTTTAAATATCTAGCTAATATTGTTTTCCTTTTTACGACTATATATAACATATCAAGCAAAAGAAATATTTTTAAAGATATTCTGACAAGATTTTTTATGGATTAATTTGGACTACATATATCAGCTCAACTTTTAGATGAGCTGAATCAAAACTGATTGAGTTAATAATGGAGAAGTTCAATGCGGTGTAGGCGGATCGAACGGGTAATGTTTTTGTGGGCTAAACTTTGACACCCCTGCCCATAACTAATCAATCTCTGGTGGATTAATGTTATATCGTCGTCCTAGACAGGGCTATTGTTGGATCGGTATATGTTATTAAAGGAAAAAATACAGTCAAATACTATTGGACTATCTAATTTACCAAATATGTATATAGACTACAGTGTAGGTAGTTACACTTTATACTAAATATATACATATTATACATACCTATACACAATATAGACAACCGAAGTGTATATTTATATATATATATATATATATATATATATATATATATATATATATATATAATATCGATTATATTGATAAACTAGTTGGTCGGGTGATTTAATTTGCAACTGACATCCATTTGGATTGTAAAGACTAGCGATTCTAGATTTGTAGTTATGACGCTCAGCACTGAACAGCCAAAAAGCCCATTCTGGTCCATTTGCATTGTGCTTATTTGTAGTCTTGGAAGAATGATTCAAAAAACCTTTGGAAAAATTGTTAGTCCAAAATAATTCAGATGTTTTCATATTGTCATGGTTGTTAATGTTGAGTTTTATGTTATGACATTTTTCCTAACACAATATTTTCAGTACTAAGTTAAAAACCAAAATATTGGAACAAATGTCTTTGACATTCGAACCAACATTCTGGTAACAGTTTTGCCCTTTCTTCACGGACTGAAACTTATCTCGTGGGATTTTTACCACGATGGTAAAGTGACCTGGCAAGGAATTTTGAGCAGAATAAAAACGTGGGAGAACAAGTCAAAGCTTAGAGAGCAAGACGAGTGAAGAACAAGTCAAATCAGTTGAGAGAATCACGCCTCAAGCTATTGCTTCACGTGCCCACTGTTAGCTCAACCTCCACAACCAATCGATGAGCTTTTCTAGGACGACTCTCTACTATAAATAGAGAAGGCAGAAGAGTGATTCGACATCCAGAAAATTACAAAGAAAAAGATCGAGAGAGCTCTCCAGATTTGAGAACAGAAACTGGATCAACAAATGTTGCCTGAGTTTGTGACGATCTTAAAGGATGCTTAACTCCCTCCCTTTAGGATAATAAAGAACACTGATTCAGAATCTCATTAATTTCGCAGACCATTAAATGGAGATCAATTACAGTATTTTTATTGCAATAGTTCAAGTGTCCTAATTCACTTTAATAATTAGGTGGCGACTCCTCAAAACAAGCATTTTTGCTCCATCCAGGGAACCGCGCCAAAGAGCAACGTTGCAGATATCGTTCAGACCCCTAGATAAAAAACGGGCGCGACAGACACTACTCATCAACTAGCTAATATTTTTACAAAAGCTTTGAATCATGAGAGATTTTCAAGTTTGAAGAACTCTCTCGGTCTCTGTAATCTCTGAATCCCGCACTGATGGGGGAATGTCAGCTGAAATGTCTCTAACATTTCGGATGACATTTGCCTCTTTAAATATCAGAATCTGATCGTGTTTACTATTTTTGATTGTTTTTAATTTTGTGTTTACTCAAGTATGATCCTAAAAAGGTAAGAACATGTTTTGAAAGTGATATCGTTCTCTGCGATGATATTAGATATCATAAAAAGGAGTATCAAAATAAGGCAAAACCTTTTACTAAAAGTTTGGCAACTGTGCAAATGAGCAAAGCTCTTTGAAGATGATATTGTTCATATTCTATAGGAGTTTCAAGTGCTTAAACGAGAAATTGTGAGGATGCTAAATAAGTATTCTTATTTTTTGACAAAAAAATAAATTTTGTATGTATTTCTATGATTTGATCAAGCACAATGGGAAAATGTTACATTGATCTGGAGATTAAACTTATAAAAGCACATATGAAACGTGTCTTGATTTGTTGCCAAAAGTGAAAAAGTTCTTGTGGAATCATAATACTTGTGTCATCCAAAATGTTGCCAACATTACAGTTGACATTCTCAGATGATGATATTTGCTGGGATACTGTTCATAACTGACTTTTGAAAATCCTGTTATTTTCCCTATTTTTGTGTCGTTTTTTTATTTGATGTCTATCTTTTTCATAAAAACTAGGTGTAAGTATTTGACTAAAATTCAAACACCTAAAACCAAAATTTTGTCTGCCAATGTATATAATCTTCCTCTCTTTTTAATTCTTTTCTGTTCTCTGTTGCTTTGCTTCCGAAAAATTTCAAAAATAAAATAAAAAAGGGGCAATCATAACATCGTCTCGGTTAAATCAAAACCGATGGACTCTACCACTCAAACCACCCCTCCATCTTCTAAAACCCCTTGAAAACCCTAACTTTTCATCCTCATTCTCTCTCTAATATTCCATGGTTAGAACAAAAATGTTACACCAAATGTCACCAATAAGTACAAGTCCGTCATTATGCACAAATATTGTAGTAAGTGTCTTCCAAGAACCCTTAGCCATAAGCTACCCTGGAGATAACGACAACCCGATTGATATAGATGCAACCCCAGATATGTCTACTCTAGGAAAAAGGGAAAACACATCCAAGTTTCCTACAAGGAGATCAACAAGATTGTTTGAAAGAAATGTTGAAAACCAACCTGTTGTAAAGAAGTCAAGAGTTGAAGAAGAGACTCATGTTCCTGCTAGACCTAGCTATAGCTGGGACGATTCAGACTATGATTGGTCCAATAAAGATGATGCAGAAAAGACACCCTCTGATGGTAAACAAATCGAAACCCCAGCATCACCATCCCAGCATGAGCCTCTTATTTCTGATGCGGTGGAGTTGTCCGAAGAAGAAGAAGTGCCTGATGACACCCCATTAAAGAAGTTTTGTTCCAAGAAAGCTTCCAAATCGACAAAATCAAGGGCTATATGTTAGGCATATTTTATATACTCTTTTTGAGTCATTTATAATTAGTATTTTACTCGTTTTTGTTGTATTTAGTATAATATTAGGCTTGATTTTCTTTCTTTTGAGTCACAGCGGTCTAAAATGGTAAAATGGCGAAAATGAATGAAAAAAGGGGCATAAAAAGAGGAATCTGAGGCAGGAAAGAACATAAAATGAAGACCCGGACGAAAGATGCGCCGTACTTGATCATCGAGTGCGGCGAATCGCATAATACCACAGAAGATTAGCGGCGCGTGGCCACAACGGCGGCAGATGCGGAAAATCTAGTTCCGAAGTTAAATTAGCTAAGGGAAAAGTGGTCCATAGGGCACGAAAATTGATAGATACAAAAGCCCTAGGGATTATTCTTGGAGAGAGGGTGGTTCATTCTAACACACAATACAACTCAGGGCAAGGATTGAGGCTACAATTAGAGACTTAGTTCTACGTAATTTTTCTTTCTTTCTTTTTAATTCAGTTTATGTATGGATTTTGTGTTAGTTCTTAGCGTGACTATGGCTAGGAGCTAAACACTTTATTAGGGCTTTCCTTATGAATCACTTGAAATTTCTATTAATGAATTAATGCAGTAGTTTGATTTCTTCTTCACTTGATTAAGATTTAGTCAATAATTGGTATGAATGCTTGATAATTAATTGATCACTAATTATCATAATATATATAATTTCGAATCAAGAACCGAGAGAAGAGATTTGGATATGTTGTAATTGACTAGACATATGTTAAAATCGCGGACGACAGTACCCCGATACTTGTGTAGCATTAAGGTTATTGTTCTTAATCATCCTATGTGGTAAATCCTATCATAGAAATATAGAAGGGTTCTGCACTGGGGTTGAATGATTATATATCCTAACCGAAATATAAGACAGTTTAGTTAACCGCTATTTTAACGTAGAAGAAGAAGTCATTCTAGTTGCATTAAGGGTTGAATAGAGTGGATAGTCGATGATTTTGGAAGCCCTAATTCATTCATAATTGATTACAACTTAAATAGTTTAGTTAATTCTTATAATTATTCTAGTAGTTAAACAATAACCCAAATCAAATATCGATTGCCAAATAGATAACATAAAATAGATGAACGGTAAGTAGAAACCAGTCTTTGAGGACGATATTCGATCTTATCAAACTATTACTTGTCAACGATGCGTGCGCTTGCGTGAGCATTCGAAATATCGCTAACAAGTTTTTGGCGCCGTTGCCGGGGACTGACGTACATCTAATATCGAATCATCTATTTGTATTTCTACTTTGGCTTTTTTTTCTCTTAGCGTTAGAACACTGTTGCCTTGACTTGTTTGTTGATTTTGGTCTATTTCAGGGATCTAATGTATGAGAAGAAGGAGAGGAGCAGATACACTTGTTCCCTTCAACCATGGAATCGAAAAATTGTGCAAGCAAAACAGGCGTGAGAAAAGAGTTGCTGATTTACTAGCCATGGAAAATCAGCAGAACAACAACGGGGTACCTGACGAGGGGTTGAATAATGAGGTCTCGGATGCCATGGGACAAGTCCCACAACTTACAGAAATGAGTTTGGGAGATTATGTTCTACCCACGGTTACTGATGCACAGACATGCACCAGGCTCCCAACAATAGAGGCAAAAAACTTTGAGATCAAGCCAGCCATCCTGAGCATGATCTAGAACACAGTACATTTTGGGGGATTTCCATCTGAAGACCCCCACATGCACATTGTCAACTTTCTGGAGTTGTGTGCCACTTTCAAGTACAATGGTGTTACTGAAGATGCCAGTATACTGAGGCTCTTTCCGTTCTCACTTAGGGACAGGGCCAAGAGCTGGTTGAACTCACTGCCTGCCAACTCCATCACCACCTAGCCCAAAAGTTTCTTGCAAAGTTCTTTCATCCTTCAAAAGCTGCAAAGTTAAGGGGAGAGTTAAACAATTATTACCAGGTGGATGGTGAGTCACTCTATGATGCGTGGGAGTGATTTAAGGATCTGCAAAGGAAATGCCCACATCATGGCATAGAGAAATGGATGATGGTTCACATTTTTATAATGGGCTGAGTGGTACTACGCGTACCATCATTGATGCGGCAGCAGGGGTGCTTTCATGAGAAAAAGTGCAAATGAGGCATATGAGTTACTGGAAGATATGACTGCTAACAACCATCAAGGGGCATACGACAGGTCAGCGACCAGCAGGAAGGCTATGGGCATACATGAACTAGATGTCATCAACGCTCACGAATGCACGTGGCCGCGCAGCGAAGCAAGCTGCGACAAAACACCATGTCTGTGAATGCGATCGGATCTTGCGGTTAATTGTGAGATTTGTGGTGGGCCGCACTCCTTTGACAGATGCATAGCGGTGGATCCCAATAATGTGCCAATGGAGTAGGTGCAAGCAGTTGAGAGTTTTCAGTGGCCGTATAACTCCAATACATACAACCCAGGGTGGAGAAATCACCCTAACTTTTCGTGGAGGAACGATCAACCCAACAACAACCATATCAAGGTAGTTACTAGAACCAGCAGGTACAAAATCAGGCCACTTCATCCCAGCAGTTTAGACCACCTATACAACAGGAGAAGCCTGATGAACTGAGAGCTGCATTGCTTACACTCACCAATTCGCAGAATCAGTTCATGTCTGAAACAAGGTCCTCTTTCAGGAGCTTGGAAACACAGGTTGGGCAATTTGCAAAGATGGTAACCAACAGGCCGCAGGGCACTCTCCCAAGCAATACAGAGGTAAATCCTAGAGAGCAATGTTAGGCAGTGTTGTTGAGGAGTGGAAAACAGTTAGATCAGGGTTACCCCCAGTCCGCAGTGGTAAGTGAGAATGAGTGTGAGAAAGCAGTTGAGGTAGAGAATGAGGGGGTCACTGAGGATCGCCCTACAGTAGAGAAAGCTCCATCAGCACCTTTGAGGGAATATGTTGATAGAATCCCTTACCCTCAGAGGTTGCAAAAGAAGGCAATAGACAAATAGTTCTCCAAGTTCTAGGAGGTATTTAAGAAACTTCACATAAATATTCCCTTCATTGAAGCACTAGAACAAATGCCAGCATACTTTAAATTCATGAAGGAGATACTTGAAAAAAAAAGGCTGGCGGATTATGAGACAGTATCTTTGACAGAGGAGTGCAGCGCCATTCTGCAAACGAAACTGTCTCCTAAGCTCAAGGATCCAGGAAGCTTCACCTTGCCCTGCACTATTGGCAAGGTAACATGCGACAGGGCCCTGTGTGACTTAGGGGCTAGTATTAATCTCATGCCTCTATCTGTATTTAAGAGATTGAGTTTGGAGGAAGCCAAACCAACCACAGTAATTTGCAGTTGGCCGATCGAACCGTGATGCACCCCAGAGGCATAATTGAAGATGTGCTTATCAAGGTGGGAAAATTCTTCTTTCCAGCAGACTTCCTCATCCTTGACATGGAAGAAGATGATGAAATACCCATCATTTTGGGGAGACCATTCCTTGAAACCGGGAGAGCCCTAATTGATGTAGAAAAGGGAGAACTGAGACTAAGGGTCCAGAAAGAGGAGATGGTCTTCAAGGTGTTCAAATCCACCATTGAATCCCAAGCCATCAACAAGTGTTTGATCGGCTGGCCCGACAACTGCGATTCGGCCAAGACAGGACAAAGCTAAGGAGATCATTCTACGGTGAACCAGCGTGTCGGCAAGAATCTTTGAAACAAAAATTGATGTCATGGAAGCCGTCGAGCAGGTAAGTCTTCGAGCCCTCTTGTGAAAAAGAAAAATAGAGTACGAAAGAGGAGGATGATTTTGAAATGGATAGGTTGTGGGGTTAAATTACCTCAATGATTTTTGATAAGGAACTTGCGTCCGGCTACAAGACGTTAAAGACAGCGCTACTTGGGAGACAACCAAAGTTTAATTTATGCAATTTAGTTTTGTTTGAACAATCTCACTTGTGGTATTTTTGTGGTGTTGTGATGACAGGTGAAGGAATAGGACACGAAGCACAGAAAAATATGTAAGGAAGAAAATTGGTGCAGTGTGCATGGCCTGAAGAATCGAACATGTCAGGAGTTGCGTAGCCGCGACACGAGAATATAGGGCATGGCGATTTATCAGAGAAGTGCAGGATTTTAGGCGCCGCGACGCCGGGACGGGTTTTCAAAATATAAATCCCTAAATCCCCAATATTCTCCCACAATCAAACATAAACCTCCCCCTCTCTAAGAAAAAAATACCAAACATCCTCTCTCCCACACACAAGAATATTTCACAAACTCCATTAAATTCTTCCAAATCAAACACACTATCACCACCAAAACCTTCCAACCTTCTCCACAATCATTCAACTCACTTGGGCTAGGGCAATTTCGACAAGATTCGTCGAAAAGGTAACTAATTGGAACCTTACCATTGGGTGGTTGCTAGCAACTTGAGATTGTGATTTGTGGGTATTTGGGTGTGAACTTTAGTGTGGGTTGCGACGTGTTGGTGGGCTGTGTGTTTTTGATGTGTGTGTTGCTGTGTAGTGTGTGATTTGGTGTTGCTTGGTTATTGTTGCGGTTTGGAGTGAAAAATTGTTGGAAAATCTCAAAGAAACAAAAGAAACGCTGCTGAAAATTTCTCAACAACTTTCAATAATGCATTCAAGGAAAAGAACCGCCCCAACTACCTCATCTTCATCAGTCCCAGATCATGATGTTACCCGATTCACTAACCGGAATGCGGAGGATCGGTACAACAGAATAAGTAGTAGGGCAGTGATACAAGAGCGAGGGATGGATTATCAAGCCGAACCACTGGATGAAGATGATGTTTATGAGCCCATTAGAGATGTGATTGAAGCTAATGGGTGGGAGATGTTTGTCGTTAATGAAGCTATTCCACAACAGAATGTCAGCTTGGTGAGAGAATTCTACGCCAACTACCCTGAACAAAGCAATGGGATATGCTTTGTAAGGGGGCGTCATGTCCCAATTAGTGTTAAATCAGTGAATGTTATGTTTGGGACAGCTGATACTGGAGACCAGTGCAACTATCTGACCCATTTTAGAACCTGGTCTAGGAATGCAAACCACATATACTGGGAGATAGTTGCGGAGGCCCTATGTTATCCAGGCGCACAGTTTCGTTATTACCGCAACGGGGGCAGAGGATTTGCCAGGTGCCAGTTCAATAGAGTAGCCAAGGCTTGGCTATATTTTTTAAGTGCACGCTTGATTACATCGACTCATTTCACTAACGTACCGATAGATAGAATCAAGCTCATCTTTGGCATCATGAGGGGCCTGACTATTAACATTGGAATGGAGATAGCGCAGAGTATTGGGGACATCCGTAGATTGACTACCACTGGCGGGTTGGGACATGGTTCTTTCATCACTGCATTATGTGCTAGTCACAGAGTCCCAACATTCGCCACGGACATTCTTGAGAAGACTCTGCCACCCATTACATACAGACTAGTCCATTCATACCCAAACCTTGTGAACCCAGGGGATAGGAGACGAGGTCGAGAAGAGGGTGGAGCAGATACAGCTGCAATGGAACAAGAGGAGCCAGAGCCTGAGGCAGCCACACATTATGAGCCAGGGCAAAACAGCCACCAACCTCCTTTAGTCTTGGCACCTCCAATGCCAATGATGGAACAAATGCTCTTGAACCAATAAAGGATGCTGAAAAATCAAGAGCAAATGATGCAAGACCATTAACACCTGACCCAACATGTTGATAATTTGAGTTCCATGTTCACCCAATGGTCAATGCAGTATCCGCCGCCACCATCACCAATTTGAGTCGTTGTATGTATGTAAGTTGTCCCTTTTTAATTTATTGAATCTTAAACATTTGGGACAATGTGTAGTTTAAGTTTGGGGGGTAGTTTTTATTCTATTTGTGTTTTTGAGTTTTTTTTGATATTCTATTTGTGTTTTTGAGTCTTTTTTATTATGTTTTTGTGTTTATATGAGTCAATTTTTTTTTATAATCATGCATGTTGTAGTGTTTGAAACGCCTAGTGAATTAAGTAGGATAATGTAATAGAATGATATGCAAAAAACTGTGTGCTTAAGTTAAATATGCCAAAGATTCATGAAAATCTGATTAATTGGAATATTTTGTGCTTAGCCTGTGTATGTCAATTGCGAAAAATGTCCTGCGTGCTTGTTATTTGAGGTGAAATAATTAGGATGTACATGTTATGAGAAGAATTCAGGCATTTCTTTGATAGCCCTTCTGACTATTCATTACCTACCCTGACAAAAATTGTATCACTAGTCAGCCCATTTGAGCCTAAAATAAAAAGCTATTTCTTTGACACCTCAAATTTCCTTATGTGCCATAAGCAATAATTGATGATAGAGATGAAAAAAAGAGTGAAAAGGAAATACAAAAAGAGAGCGAAAATTATGCACCCCAATTAAATGGAAAAACTTAAGTTTGGGGGTGCCGATGTGAATGTGTGTTATGATCTCAACAAAAAGAGAAAGGGGATTAATGAGTATGAACTAAAAAGAATACCTCAAAGAAGGAGAAAATAGTTGAATGAAAAGCGCTTATGGTACGTAATTGAGCCTAAATGTCTAATCTTACCTACCCCTGCCTAAGCCTACATTACAACCCTGGAAAGTCCTGATAATCCCTAGTATGTATGTTCATGATTAGTGGAGAATAACAAGTGAACATGCTATAGTACTTTGAGAAAAATGAAATGAAATTGACATGCATAGGTTAGGTATTCATGCTTCTAGTGATTGTGACTGAAATGAATCTGCGAAATATCTAAATTGAAATTCTAGATTGTTAAATGCATGCTACATCTATTCCTGCATATTATCCTAACTAACGTTCATGTGTTTCTAAGTGACATTGTGCAACTGCTTGACCTAATTCTTTGAGTTTTTTTTTTAATTTTTGTTTCTTTGTTTTGTTTTGTTCTTTGCTCGAGGGCGAGCAAAGTTCAAGTTTTGTGGTTTGTTAGGCATATTTTATATACTCTTTTTGAGTCATTTATAATTAGTATTTTACTCATTTTTGTTGTATTTAGTATAATATTAGGCTTGTTTTTCTTTCTTTTGAGTCACAGCGGTCTAAAATGGTAAAATGGCGAAAAGGAATGAAAAAAGGGGCATAAAAGGAGGAATCCGAGGCAGAAAAGGACATAAAATGAAGATCCGGGTGAAAGCCAGGCAGCGCCGCCAGTCATCAGGGCTGCGACGCCGGAACTGCATAATACCCACAGAAGATTGTGCGTCGCGGCGCCGGTACGGAAAATCCAGTTCCGAAGTTAAATTAGCTAAGGGAAAAGTGGTTCATAGGGCACGAAAATTGATAGATACAAAAGCCCTAGGGATTATTCTTGGAGAGAGAGTGGTTCATTCCAACACACAATACAACTCAGGGAAAGGATTGAGGCTACAATTGGAGACCTAGTTCTACGTAATTTTTCTTTCTTTCTTTCTTTTTAATTCAGTTTATGTATGGATTTTGTGTTAGTTCTTAGCGTGTCGATGTGTAGAAGCTAATTACTTTATTAGAGCTTTCCTATTGAATCGCTTGAAACTTTATTTCATGAATTAATGCATTAGTTTGATTTATTCTTCACTTGATTAAGGTTTAGTCAATAATTGGTATGAATGTTTGATAATTAATTGATCACTAATTATCATAATATATATGATTTTGAATCAAGAACCGAGATGAGAGATTTGGTTATGCTGTAATTGACTAGACATAGGATAAAATCGCGGACGACAGTACCCCAATACTTGTGTAGCATTATAGGTTATTGTTCTTAATCCTCCTATGTGGTAAATCCTATCATAGAAATATAGAAGGGTTCTGCACTGGAGTTGAGTGATTATATGTCCTAACCGAAATATAAGACAGTTTAGTTAACCGCTATCTTAACGTAGAAGAAGAAGTCATTCTAGTTGCATTAAGTATTGAATATAGTGGATAGTCGAAGATTTTGGAAGCCCTAATTCATTCATAACTGATTACAACTTAAATAGTTAATTCTTGCAATTACTCTAGTAGTTAAACAATAACCCAACTCAAATATCGATTGCCAAATAGATAACATAAAATAGATGAACGGTAAGTAGAAACCAGTCTCTGAGGACGATATTCGGTCTTATCAGACTATATTACTTGTCAACGATGCGTGCGCCTACGTGAGCATTCGAAATATCGCTAACACTATACCAAATGTTGCTTCGAATACCTCAACAACACCTTAACCAACTCCTGAGAAGTCACAATCTCCAGCTTCCTCAAGCAAAAAGAAATCAGACACATAATCTGATGAAGAGGTAAGTTTCTTTTCTGATAAATTTCAATCCAAAACAAGTTCAAAGAATTGTATTTGTTACAAAAATAGAGTCATCAAGTCAGAGAAGATACTAGATGTTGCCTCATGTGTTGAGTATGATCTGATAGAATTCCTTAAGTCCATAAACGTCCATGGGTCGTTAGTAAATAAAGGTTCCTTCATTGACGATATAATCAGGTTATTTTATGCTAATTTGGAGTCTGTTATTGAAGATACCAACTCAAAACACTTTGAGAAGGTATACTTTGGTAAACAAATATATCAATTTACACCTGATATAATCAATAAATGTTTGGACCTACATGTTATAGAGGATGTTGAGAATGCTGACCCTGCAGTGAAAAATAGAGATGAGGTAATTAAGCTCCTCACAGGTGGAAATATGATAAAATGGGTATCTAGATGTCCTGCCTCCAAGTTGACAGCTTTATTCTCGATCCTACATAAACTGACAATTCACAATTGACTTCCTCCCATGAACGAGTCAATTGTCACCTCAGAACAAGCCTCATTACTGTACAACATTGGAAAAAAGATTAAAAGTTGACTTGGGAAAAACAATCTTTAATCAAATAGTCAACTTGGCTCAGAAAGAATCCAATTTAGTTCTACCCTTCCCCTCTTTAATTTTCAAAGTCCTTACAAGTCAAGGTTATAAATCAAAGAAAAAGGACAAATTTGGAAAGGGTCCGGAGTTGTATAGTGTAAATAGAGCAACTCTGAGAAGCAAGGATAAAGTCATTGATTTACCTTGGAAAATTGAGCAAAGCAGTATTGGAGCCAGTGCTGAAGGAAATGTCACCAACAATCCTGACACCACAAAAAGACACTCCACTGATCACAGATTGGCTGGTCAAACAAATTGCGAAAATCAATCATCAAATTTCAGAAATGATTGACATTTAGGATGCCCTAGTTCAAACAAGAGAGAGATTTCTTATGCTGCTTTCTTTCCAAAAAGGGGGAGATGGAGTGCAGATGGAAAAGGGAGAATCTAGCAAAGCTGCTGCTGCTCGTGACCCTGGTACTGATGCAGTGGGAGTAAAGCAGTGATTCTTACGGATGGTACTGGTGCAGGAGGAGTAAGGCAGTGATGCTTACATATACAGGGGTAAAGTAATGATGATGGAGCTTTGAAGGAATCAGACGATCTTTGCTTCGATCTTGTTTGGAGTTTGAAAAGGCATTAATATGATTGTTATTCTTTATTCTTGCTAAGTCTATTTTTGATGAATAACTTAGTTACCTTTCTTGGTTGTGTGAAGACATTGATTAAAAGAATATTGTTAATTTTGGTTTGTAAATGTTCTAACTTTCGGTTCTATTGATGATGGTATGTGAATGATATCAATTTCACTAACTTCGACTAATCCTATGTATGTATAGCGTATGTTTTGTCTTGTATATGTTGTTTGTATGCTATCACATGTTGAGGGGGAGATTCGTATAACTATCCATTGTCATAAGTCACTCGCACTAAAATGTTTGGTTTTGTGAAGAAAAGCAAAAAGGGGGAGAATGTTAATGTTGAGTTTTATGTTATGACATTTTTCCTGACACAAAATTTTCAGTACTAAGTTAAAACTAAAATGTTGGAACAAATGTCTTTGACATTAGAATCAACATTCTTGTAACAGTTCTGCCCTTTCTTCACGGACTGAAACTTATCTCGTGAGATTTTTACCACGATGGTAAAGTGACCTGGCAAGGAACTTTGAGCAGAATAAAAACGTGGGGGAACAAGTCAAAGATTGGAGAGCAAGACGAGTGAAGAACAAGTCAAATCAGTTGGGAGAATCACACCTCAAGCTACTGCATCACATGCCCACTTTCAACTATAAATAGAGAAGGCAGAAGAGTGATTCGACATCCATAAAATTACAAAGAAAAAGATCGAGAGAGATCTCCAGATTTGAGAATAGAAACTGGATCAACAAGTGTTGTCTTAGTTTGTGACGACATTCTGTCCAACATTATAATTGTTGCTTAGATTCTAGATTTGCTCTTTCATTGAAGCAATTGTAATGAGATGTCATGCACCTCTATTTAGATAGATTTTTCAGGCATAAGTCATCTGCGACTTAACCTTTTTTATTCCTTTTGTATTGTAATATTGTAAAGAAGGAATATATATATATATTTCAGGCATAAGTCATCTGCGACTTAACCATTTTTATTCCTTTTGTATTGTAATATTGTAAAGAAGGAATATATCAATTATATAATACTTGGTCATTGACCATCATAGATTATATTAATATATAACCTATGAAAAATTAAACCTTTGTGTCTTTATTATCCGCTGCAATTTAACTCTTCAAAGGTTTTTCTATTTTTATCTTAAGTGTCGGCAGTTCTATCAGACGACATTTTTAACGACATTTACAAACTATTTCAAGCGTACAAGCATTTTACTTACTGTTTATTTTTGTTTTTTCATAGTATAACCCCGGAACCCAACAATGATTATGAGAAATATCAACTGAACAATCATATTGCTGCTAAACTTATTTAATTACCGACGTAATGTATGCATCTCAACTTAGAAGTATTTAAGTTTTTTTGGTAACTAATTATTTTATTACCAAGGCAAATATATACAATAAGAACAAAACCTTACATCAGTCAGACCACCTCCATCTACGCCCCTATCAGCTAAATGTCACATCTAAGGATAGAAATTTAATCTTTCAAGACCTCTAGCTAACTGACTACTATTGCATCCTCGACCATGAATGGCTTGTACTACTTGACGACATATCTAATCCACTGTTCTCTTCTTCCCCTCAAAAATAAGTTGATTTTGTTGGAAAAATTTACCTAGTGGGATTGAGTTTATTCCGTTCTTAATAACTTGGACACATGGGCTCTCGCATGTCGGAAATACGATTTACATACACATGCATACATCGTACAATGTCTAGCTAAATTTCATGTTGTGAAAGAGATGTTGGTACAAATGTTAAAGTGTTCTTAAGTTAGGTAAGGATGGACGATTAATTGGCCAAATTAATGTGTCTCCCATGACGGTATACGAAAAGAAAAAATGTGCAAAATACGGAAAATAGGGAAAAGTCGCGGCGACGAGCCACGACGGGCCAGCGCCGCGGCGCCAAAACTCCTGCGGCTCGAAGTTATTTTCTGACAAGTCAGCGCCCCGACGCCGCCAGTGCAGGGCTGCGGCGCTCCAGATCCAGAGAACTGAAAATTATCTAGAATCTTCTGATTCATGGACTGATTTGAAAGGCCAAAGATCAGCCAACTCTTGGCATGATCAAGGTGTCTTTCGATGAGATCTATGCACCCCATTTAGTGCATTCACATGATATGTGAATGATCATTTTGCAACTATAAAAGGAGCCTCAAAATTCAGATTTAGAACATCCATTCATAACACAAAAATCTGAAAATTGTTGAGAGTTTTTCTTCTATTCTAACAATCTTTTGTTCTTGTTTCTTCTGCAAGAGTTCTCAAGTATTTGACTTGTGCTGGAGAAAGTACTATCGTTTTATCTTGGGAGACTATTACCCATCTACCGTAAGCCATTATATACGAGGGTAATTTTGTCTTATAAAAGAGTGATAACATTCGACTCGACAACGTTACACTTAGCTTTATTCAATTTATCCTTTCAGTTCATCCGTTCCCGTTCCCACAACAACTTTTACTACAATTTAAGACAAAATTATTATTACGAAGATCTAAAGATGGTGAATGGAAAGGAACAAGTCTCTGCTTCCAATAATGTCACATCTTCTGGCACTGCTACCGTCGCTGGTATCACTTTTGGTACCATTGAGAATACTATGATTCCTCCCAACTTCCAAGCCGAAAGACCCAAAAAGTTTGTGGGAATCAACTTCAACAGGTGGTAGTAAAAGATGTTGTTTTATCTCACCATACTCGGTATGGAAAAATATTTATCTAAAGATCTATTGTTGGAGATGATATGGACGTCCAAACCGACAACACGGTTCAGACGGGCCAGGATACCCAGGCTACTGGTGGCCTGATGATGAAATTTGACCCCTGGAGTCAAAATGACTACATGTGCAGGAATTACATCCTAAATTGCATGTGCAACCTACTTTACACGGTATATTGCACTACTAATACCGCAAATGAGTTATGAGATCTGTTGCAGAAGAAGTACAACACTCATGATGCGGGTGCTAAGAAATTCATAGCGGGAAATTCTGAAGAACCAAATGGTGAATGACAAATCAGTCATGTCACAAGTACATGAGTTCCAGCTAATCATCCATGATCTGGATCTAGAGGGTATGAAGCCCAATGAATCATTCTTGGTCACTTCACTTATTGAGAAACTGCCTCCTTCATGAGGTGAGTTCACTAGCTATCTCAAACTCAAATCCAAGGAAATGACTTTTGAAGAACTTGTCATCAAATTTCATATACATGAAGACAACAAGAAGACCTTGGTCAAAAGCAAGGAAACAACTGATGTCAAGGTTAACTTGGTTGAGACCAAAAGAAACCCGAGTAAGAAACGCAAGTTTCTGAAAGACGGAAAGACTCCGGCCGTTGAGAAATTCAAGGGCAACTGTCATCATTGTGGCAAAGCTGGCCACATAATCAAAGACTGCCGCCAGTTGAAGCATGGGCAGCAGAAGAAGGCCAAAGGAAAGAAGAAGGCCAAAGCTTAAAGACAAGATCCTTGATGATCTGTGTGAAGACTTCTCGGTCGTAGTGCTAGAAGCAAATCTGGTCGAAAACCCCCAGCAGTGGTGGTTTGATACGGGTGCAACCCGTCAGATATGATCCGACCGAAATGCTTTCTCTACCTATGTAGAAGTTGACGGTAAGAAGCTATACATGAGAAACAATGCTACCTCAGAAGTGCTGGGAGAAGGTATTGTAGTACTCAAGATGTCTTCTGGTAAAGACCTTAAGTTGAAGAACGTCATGCATGTTCCGGACATCCGGAAGAATTTAATTTATGTTAATGTTTTAGTTCAAGCCAGATTTCGAGTAGTGTTCGAATCCGGTAAGTTTGTTATTACTAAGAATGACGTGTTTGTAGGAATGAGGTTCGCCTGTGAAGGCCTCTTCAAATTAAATTCCATGTATGTAATTCGTAACATTAATGAAAGTGCATCTTCTTACATGCTTGAGTCATCCAGTCTATGACATCATAGACCGGGACACGTAAACTATCAGTCAATTAAATAATTGGTAAAGTTGGAGTTGTTGCCGTCTGATGCTATAAACCCTCAGTCTAAATGTGAGGTATGTGTAGAGGCAAAACTTACCAAGTTGACTTTCCGTTCCATAGAACGAGATACCGCCCATCTAGAACTTATACACACAGACATCTGTGATTTAAAGTTTACTCAAACTAGAGGGGGGATAAGTACTTTGTGACTTTCATAGACGATAGTACAAGGTACTGCTACCTTTACTTACTCAAAAGTAAGGACGAAGCGTTCAATGCCTTTAAACTCTATAAAGCCGAGGTTAAAAACCAACTAAGTCTATGAATTAAATCGATTCATTGCGATAGAAGGGGAGAGTATGTAGCTCCGTTTGAGGAATATTGTGCCCAATTTGGCATAATTCATCAAACGACTGCACCATATTCTCCACAGTCAAACGATGTGGCGGAACGCAAGAACCGCACACTAAAGGAAATGATGAACGCCTTGCTTATCAATTCTGGGCTTGCGCAAAATGTGTGGGGAGAGGCGGTTCTTACTGCCAACATGATACTCAATAGAGTCCCTCACAAAAGCAAGGAGAAAACTCCATATGAACTGTGGAAAGAAAAGACACCCTCTTACAAATACCTAAGGGTATGGGATTGTTTGGCCATGGTCGAGGTACCTAAGCCTAAACAGGTCAAGATATGACTTAAGACTATAGATTGCTTATCGCTTAACAATAATAGAGTCAAGGAATGCTGAATTCTTTGAGACGATCTTTCCTAAGAAGGAAAATGAAGCCGCCTCGCACAAAAGTAGTCATGATTCCCCGGGATCTGATGAGTCTGACCAAATGAATACAGATATGGATGAGAATCCAACTGATCCTGAGACAGAACCTAGGCGAAGTAAAAGGGTCAGGAAAGAGAAATCTTTTGGGTCGGACTTTCTAGCTTACTTGGTTGAGAATGAACCACGAACAATTGAAGAGGCATTGTCAACTCCAGAAGCACCGCTTTGGAAATAAGCTATGGAAAGTGAGATAGAATCCATCATGCAAAATCACATCTGAGTATTGGTTGATCTTCCTCCGGGAAATAAGCCACTAGGTTGTAAGTGGGTACTTAAACGTAAGTACAAAGCTGATGGATCTATAGACAAGTACAAGGCTAGGTTGGTAGCCAAAGGATACCGACAAACCGAAGGTCTTGACTACTTCGACATGTGCTCCCCAGTATCGAGAATGACTTCCATAAGGGTGTTCATTGCCATTGCAGCACTGCATGACTTTGAAATCCATCAAATGAATGTCAAGACAGTCTTCCTAAATGGTGATTTGGAAGAGGAGATATACATGGAACAACCCGAGGGGTATGTAGTTCCAGGATAAGAAAAGAAAGTCTGTAGACTTATCAAGTCCCTGTACAGGCTGAAACAAGCCCCAAAACAATGACATGAAAAATTTATAGTACACTATTGTCAAAAGGTTTCTCCATTAATGAGTGTGATAAGTGTGTCTATGTGAAAAGAAACGCTGACTCATTCGTCATGATTTGCCTCTACGTAGACGACATGTTAATCACAAGTAGTAGTCGAGCCTTGATCCTGGAAACAAAGAACATGTTAAAATAATATTTTGATATGAAGAACATGGGTACGACGGATGTAGAGATGACAGTGGATTCTGGACCCGATGGATCCAGATCCATTTTATAGGATATGAATATTCAAATTTTGGACCCGACAGATCTAGATCGAACCCGGATCCATTTATGATGGATCGGATCTGGATTTATATCTTGTCTTTGAGATCCGTATCCGATCCAGATCTGACCCGTGGATCCATTTTTAATTAAATTGATTATACATTTATACTTATACATCCTTCCAGCCCAACTATAATTTTTCTGCCCAACCCAACGTTAATTTTCCTGCCCAGCCTAAATCTTATTGATGTCTGCCCAGCCCATGGGTATATATATTTAAGGCTAAGTGCTAACGAAGGGCAAAACAAAAATACCTAGCTGCCAACTTCAGGGCAAATCTCTAAATCTCTAAAGGGCAACTGCAAACTTCATTTTGAGGCTAACGAAAGGGATTTTTCGGTAAATCTTCAGGGCAATTCTCGGTAAATTTTCAATCCAACAATTCTCGGTAAATCTTCAATCTTCAGGGTTTTCTCGTGTGCAGCGGTGAAAGCAACCAGTTTTACTCAATATGTGAATGCATTCTGGACTGGTTTATGTAATTTAATTTAAGGTGTTGTACACATCAATTTAATTTGCTATCTGACATGTCATCTAAGCCCTCCTTCCCCTCTTTGATATACATCTATTTGTTCAGTTAAGTATCAACTGAAAGATGGATTTCATTTTGTGATTAATTTTCTGCTTCTTGTGAGTTATCACCTGTCAGCTATCTAACTTTGTCAACTGTGATTATATGTGAGTGAACGACCGAAATCAATCTCTTCACCGAAATCAAATTCATTTGAGACTCTTTTCTGAAAAGCAGAGCACTTTGAAACTCTTTTATGTGAATGCACTAGAAAATTCAATCAATTTTTTTACATGTGGATCCAGATCCGATCCGTGGATCCGATGGATCTGGATTTGGATATGATTTTATGGATCCGATGAATCTGGATCTGGATATGGATACATGTATGAAAAACATATTTGGATCTGAATCTAGTAGGATCTGGTCCAGATCCTATCCGTTGCCTAGGCGGATGTCATCTTAGGAATTAAGATTTCTAAGTCATCTGACGGACTAGTACTATCTCAGTCTTATTACATAGAAAAGGTCTTGAGAAAGTTTGATATGTTTGATTGTCCGCCATTAAGCTCACCAATGGATATGAGTCAAAGCATTGACAAAAATTATGGTGCACCTGTGCTCGAGGAGCGATATGCGCAGATAATCGGCAGTTTGATGTATGTAACAAACTGTACTCGACATGATATCGCTTATGCCGTCAATAAGTTGGTGAGCTTTACACGCAATCCCAGAGAAGACCATTGGAAAGCGCTTAATCGAATACTTCGGTATTTGAAATATACAATGTCATACGGATTGCATTACTCGAGGTATCCAGCTGTACCAGAGGGGTACAGTGAAACTGGATATCCGATATACGAAACACCAAGTCCACCAGTCGGTATGTGTTCACAATTGATGGTGGGGCTGTGTCCTGGAAGTCCTCCAAACAAATTTGCATCGCCCAATCTACTATGGAATCAGAGTTCATCGCTTTAGACAAAGCAGGTGAAGAAGCTGAGTGGCTTCATGACTTCTTAGAGGATATCCCTTGCTGGGATAAACTCGTACCTTCGGTAATGATCCACTGCGACAGTCAGTCGGCATTAGGAAGGGCACGAAGTAGCATATACAACGATAAATTTTGGCACATACGTCGGAGACATAAAACCGTTAGGCAATTGATCTCCACATGTATTATCTCCATCGATTACATAAAATCAAAGGAGAATATAGCTGATCCTTTGACTAAGGGAATACCCAATGATCAGATGATTTGTCTGTCTAGGGGAATGAGCTTAAAACAAAAGTAATAAGGACTGATATGGTGGTAACCCATCCATACTGACTGGAGATCCCATAAATTTGGTTCAATGGGAAAACTAAGCTGTAAAGGTCTAGTTGAGCGCTTATAGAAAAGCAAGAGCACTTCGGATTTTGTTTCATTATGAAAACGCAAATTCAAAACCTTCCCGCGATAGACATTAGTATTTTGTATTTAAATTATTCAAATGCATTACAATCTTTTCATGAATTAAATTAAGTTTAAAATGTAAAAAGGTCGTCAACTTTTGATGAATATTTTGATAATTTAAATTTTAACTTTACAGGTTCTCAATTCAGAATAGTATAGATATGAGATATATATAATTTAAGAGGATGTTGCCTAATGAAAAAAGCATTTGTAGAAGTTGTGCAGTTTAAATTTAGATATTTTCGCTATAAAGTTACTAATAGTTTTATTTTAAAAATATTTAGTGTGGCTGATAAGATTTAAAAAATACTTATGTTAATCTTCAAACAACATTCAATAATCATAGTGAAAATTTTATGAAACTTCTGCTTGAAACATTGATAATACTATATGATATGCTAAAATTGCTATTGTATTTTACCATGCCTAAGGGGTTAGATAATATATTTGAACTGATAAAACAATCAATTAATGATTAATTTTTTTAAAACACATAAATTATAAAAAAAAAATAAGAAAATACTTATAAAATTACATTCTAGGTTATGAATATATTTAATAAAAAATGGATCCACGGATCAGATCTGGACCGGATACGGATCTCAAATACAAGATCCAGATCCATATCTGATCTGTCAGAAACGGATCCAGGTCCGATTTGGATCCGTCGGGTCCAAATTTTGAATATCCATATCCTATAAAACAGATCTGGACCGAATTCAGGATCCATTGCCATCTCTAGCGAGGACAGGCCACTTCAATTGAATGCACTTAAGAACCCAAGCTTGTCCATGACCAAAACGGACAAAACATAAGAAGAAAAGAGAGATTGGACTGTTATTTGTGTCTTTATAATGTCTTGGCATATACTAAACACTGACGGTTCAAGACATCACGTTCACCGCTCAGTAAATATGTCCGATGGTAGCTGATTAGGAAAGGTTCAAAGCTGCGTGCTACCTATTCCGATGCAATACACTTCCGCTACTAGATTGCTAATGGTTGGCACTCCGCGTGCACCAACACCGAGCCACGATGGGCTAGCGCCGCGACGCTGCCTGACCAAGAGTCGCGGCCTACGATGCCACGACGCCAAAACTCCTGCTGCTCGAAGTTGTTTTCTGTCAGCGCCGCGGCGCCTCCAGTGCAGGGCCGCGGCGCTCCAGATCCAGAGAACCGAAAATTGTCCAGAATCTTCTGATTCATTGACTGATTTGAAAGGCCAAAGAACAACCAACTCTTGACATGATCAATGTGTCTTTTGATGAGATCTATGCACCACATTAGTGCATTGACATGGTATGTGAATGATCATTTTGCAACTATAAAAGGAGCCTCAAAATTCAGATTTGGAACATCCATTCACAACACAAAAATATGAAAATTGTTGAGAGCCTTTCTCTATTCTAGCAATCTTTTGTTCTTATTTCTTCTGCAAGAGTTCTCAAGTATTTGTCTTGTGCTTGAGAAAATACGGTCGTTTTATCTTAGGAGACTATTACCCATCTACCGTAAGTCAATATATACGGGAGTAATTTTGTCTTAAGGAAAGAGTGCTAACACTCGACTCGACAACGTTACACTTAGCTTTATTCAGTCTATCCTTTCAGTTCTTCCGTTCCCGTTCCCACAACAACTTTTACTACAGATTTCTCTATTGCCACACAAAATATGCACATCCAGCCAGCAACACTCTATATAGCTGTGCATTTATTGAGTTCCTTGCAGCATGTTTTGTATTCAAGCTCTTCTTTCCACCCCCATTGCTGGTCTATTAATCTGTTGCCATGCCAAAAGCCTGCTCCAAAGTGCAGTTGAGTAATTGCAACTGAAGAATAGATGCTCAATAGACTCGGCATTGTTATCACATAGAGGACAGTCAATACAGTTGGTGATTCTCCACTTGGCTAATCTATCACAAAGGGTCTTCGAGTGTTATGAATGTGCAACCATATTGCCAATTTATTGGAGTGAAAATTTGATTTTTAAAGCAAAGTTAGAGCAGGAAATGATATTCACCAATCTCGTTTGTTGAGGGATTCTGATAAAACATATAGTTACTCCATAACAACATTTCTTTCTTTAAATTAAACAAATGTGCAATGGCTACTTGAAGAAACAATCATACAGAGGAATCGTGAAAAATGAAAATAAGTAAAACCAAACCCCATTTTGATCACTATCGATCATGTACCATGTTTAATTTAACCCCTTTCATCACCATCCCACATGTCCTTAAACTTGGGCCCAGTAGGTCCTTCCTCACCCAAAATCTCATTTGGTAGACTTCTCACAAGTTTCTCAACAGCCTTCTTCAATTTCCCTGGCAAAAATCTCTCTATCTTTTTTAGCTCATTTGCTAAATTATAGCTAATTTTTGGACCCCATTCTCTAGCATAGTTCAACCATGCTGGCTCAACAATTGCCAAGTATTCGCCAGCCACCACCGAATAATTCCCTCCAGTGTCCATCACCTGCCCTTTTGCCGTGTCATTTCTTATACCTATATTACCACTCCCCTGCATATTTTGCCCTGCTTTCGCATAGGAAGCGTGACCGTGCAATGACGAATAGGCCACAGGCTTATTACCGTTTTCAAATTCAAGCTGAGGTGCACTCACCCAATTCCCTCCACTGTGTTGAGAGAAGTACACACCTTGTAACTCCCCATTGAAGTTGCTAATCCTTAACGTAACGTGCTCCCAATCGCCAATATGTTGACCAATTTTCCCTAACGGAATGGTTATGAACTCGATTTTCGCTCTAGCAGGACCGTTAAAGGGGTAAAATAGCCATAGAGCGATATCAGTGCACGTAGCACCAAACATTGGTTTAATGTGTAAGTAGGAAGTGGCAGAAACCAAATCTCCATTCTTGACTTGATCTTTTGCTGAATTATCAATTGGCAGGTCTAACCAATAAGCGCCGTCATTTGAACCACCTTGAGGGAGATTTGAACCATCTGGTTGAACATTAACTGGTGTAGATTCTTGATCTTTGGTGTACAATAATGCTCCATTTTGGAAAAACCAATTGACAGATGAAGGGTAATATTGTTCATCAGGGTGAAAATAATACATAGGAGAATAGGCTTGAAACAATGCTTGAACTTGGTTCAAATTTGGCATAGCAGATAAATTAGCTTTGACATTTTTTAGACAAGCTACTGAATTTGCATCTCCATTGCTCGACGCGACAAAAGCACCAGTAGACACTCCTAAAGCATGAATTCCTCTGTCTCTTGGCCTTGAAGAGTACACATTTAATCCATCATTTCCCCATATCCAATCATCGGTTTCAGACACATCAGTTAAATTAGCATGAACACAACGAATTTTGTCAAGAGAAGGCTTCTGAGGCGACGTTGTTACAACGTGGCCTACAGCATTATAGCCCTCAGGAGGAATTGGCAGCCAAATATAGCCAAAACCATCTTGACTACTCCATACAAGTGTATAGTCAGTTGGCATTTTTAGAGCATCTCCTGTTAAATCTTTACCAACAAGAACCCATCCGAAAAGGGGCAAATTGTTAGGTTGGCTATAGGATCCAAGCATAAAGGATTCGTTTGGTAAATTTGATGGTTCAAAGAAAGTAGCTCCAAGATCATCTGGTCCACCTTCTTGAGTAGCCCAAACTTTAGTAAATGATGATATTTGAGACACTTCCAATCCTCCAAGATCAATGATTCCACTAGCAAAGCCTTGACCTAATATTTAAGCAATCAACATAAACAGAACAACTGATCAGAGTAGCCAGAAGTGAAAAGCACAAATGAAGAAAACATTAAAAAAAGGGGGAAAGGGTTCTCTACTTTCTTTTATTAGCTAACTTTACCCTATGTTAGTGATAGTTGTTAATGTTGGATTTGGTGTTGTGATATTTGACTCAATATATCTTCTAAAGTACTGGTTTGAATGAATGTTGGAACAAATATCACAACATTCAGACCAACATCTTCTATACAGTTTTGTCTTACTTCACGGAATGAAGTAATATTGTTGTAAATATTACTACGAAGTAAAAATGACTTGGCAAGGTGAATATGAGCTGATAAAAAACGTGGAAAGAACGAGTCAAGGTTGTTGTCTTGCGTGAGGAATAAGTCAAAGATGTTAGAGGATTTTACTCTATGATCTTCTCCAACAAATACACCAGCTGCCCATCTTTCCCTCAACCTTCACAACGGATCGATGAACTTTTCAAGGAAGACTTTCTACTATAAATAGAGAGGCTACTGCAGTGAATCGATATCCAGAACCAAAAAGCAAAAACACCAAGAGAACTCTCGCGATTTCATCTCAGAAATCTGTATCACCAGTGTTGCCTGAGTGTGTCGATAACATTCTGTCCAACATTACAATTGTTGTTTAGATTCTATATTAGTTTTGTATGGAGCGATTGTAATGAGAGATTGTCTATGTCTACTTAGTTAGATTTTTCAGGCAGAAGTCATCTGCGACTTCAACTTTTAATTTTTTCCGTTTTATCTTGTACATCTGTAAAGAGAGGAATTTGTACAATTATGTATAATATATATATATATATATATAAAATATATTTGGTCATTGATCATCATAAGTTATATTATATATAACTTCTGAAAATTTAAAAACCTTTGTGTGTTTTAAATTTCCGTTGCATTTACTATTCAAAGTTTTCTGTTTTATTAAAGTGTTGTTACTGATGTCGGACGACATTATTCCCGACATTCGAAAATAGAATTGATATTCTAGTTTATTTCATTTTGTTTTTATTATATCACAGCCCCCTTTCAATAGTGAACAAAAGTACTCTCTCGTTATCAAAGTTTACACCTATATCCCTATTTGGATGAAAATCCCCAAATCAAACCCAATTTTCAATTTCACTTAAAATTATCCTGTCCGACCCACCAATTAAACACAACCCCCACCCAAATATACCCTTCTACTTCAACAGTCTTCTTCAACTCCAACAACGAATTTGCCGCTGAAATTCACCAAAAAAACTCCAAATCCTTCACCTAATTTCAAATATAAACTCTCCAAAACGTTTTCAATTTTTTGCAATAATTTTCACTCAAAACAAAGCTTGTCCATTATTGGCATCACCAAATACTATAGTCGAGCTCGCCCTGTAATGGAAGCAGATGGAATAACGTACATCCATCAAGAGCGCCGTTGCTGCTGTTGATTCCTCTCAACCTGCCGAAAAGGTTTGCACAATTTACCTTTTTATTCCACAAATTGGTTTACCTCTTCTCTACTCTATTACATTATGACTGTTTGATATTAGAAATTGTTTAAACATAAATATTTTTTGTCAATGCAGTAGAAATTTTGGTCTTATCTTTTGGTACTAATTTAGCTCATTACTTGTGTTGTAAATTCGTGGGTATGAACCGGAAAAGAAGAACTGAAAGGTTAGACACAAAGAAGTTTAGTGCAATGTTTATCGAGTCGATTGTTTGACAATCTCTCCTTAAGACAAAATTATCCTCGTATATAATGGCTTACAGTAGATGAATAATAGTCTCTCAAGATAAAACGACAATACTTTCTCAAGCACAAGCCGGATACTTGAGAATCCTTGTAGAGGAAACAAGAACAAGAGATTGCTACTAATAGAAGAAGAATTTTCAACAATTTCAGATTTTGGAGTTGTAGTGAGTTGTATAAGGGAATGAGGATGTTGTGCTTGTTCAAAAGTGAAAAAAAACTTGTTAGGTGTATTTTATATACACTTTTTGAGTCATTTTTAGTTAGTATTTTACTCATTTCGTTTGTTTTTAGTATAATATTATGATCGTTTTTCTTTTTTTTGAGTTACAGCGGTCATAAATGGAGAAATGTCAAAAAAAAGATGAAATGAGCTTATTTGAGATGAAATTGAACAATAAAAGGCCAAGAAATGAAGCCTAAGAAGTCCTGAAAAGTATAGAAGAAATCAGACGAAGTCCGAACGAGAAAATAACGAAAAATCAGAAAATCCAGAATGGGAAGCCAGCCGCGTGATACCATATTTCTTGAAAAGTTGCGACTTTCGACCTTGCGATGTCATTCTGCGACAGCGTGCCGACGCGAGATTTTGTATTTATGGGCCGAATTTCAAAGGGTTAAAAGGGTCTGAAGCACAAGTTTTCTCAAGTATAAAACCCTAAATCCTGCTCATTATTGAACATCTTGTACATAATTTCACATTCTACTCTGGAGAGGCAAGAAAGGAGGCAACAACACAAGATTTGAGACAACTTTAGTTCAAGTTCTTTTTCTTTCCTTTGTTTTATTTCAGTTTATGTTGAATTTTGTATTAGTTCTTAGCATGTCAATGTCTATGAGCTAATTACTTTATTAGGGTTTTCCTATTGAATCGCTTGAAACTCTATTTCATGAATTAATGCATTAGTTTGATTTCTTCTTCACTTGATTAAGATTTATTCAATATTGGTATGAATGTTTGATAGTTAACTGGTCATTAATTATCATAATCTATATGATTTCGAATCAAGAACCGAGAGGAGAGATTTAAATATGCTGTAATTGAATAGACATAGGTTAAAATCGCGGACGAAAGTACCCCGATACTTGTGTAGCATTATAGGTTATTGTTCTTAATCCTCTTATGTGGTAAATCCTATCATAGAAATATAGAAGAGTTCTGCACTGAGCTTGAGCGATTACATATCTTAACCGAAATGTAAGACAGTCTAGTTAACCGCTATCTTAACGTAGAAGAAGAAATCATTCTAGTTGCATTAGGGATTGAAAAGAGTGGATAGTCGAGGATATTGGAAGTCATAATTCCTCCATAACTGATTTAACCCAAACTATTATCATAATTAGTTTATTTTCTGCAATTACTTAGTCTTAGTTATTAGATAAAAATCTCAAACTACAGAACAAACACCAAATCTGAGGACGATATTCGATCTTACCAGACTATATTACTTGTAACGATACGTACACTTGCGTGAGCAATTGAAAATCGGCTAACATAACTTTGCAAAAAAAATATCATGTTTGTTCAACTTAACAAGCGTGAACACAACTCGTCCGCCCCTGCTTTCACTACGTGAAATTTAGCTAGACATTGTATGACGTATGCATGTGTATGAAAATCGTATTTCCGATATGCGGGACCCCATGTGTTCAAGTCATTAAGAACGAGATAAATTCAATCCCACTAGATAAATTTTCCAACAACTTGTTGATTGTCAAATTGAAAAAGTTAGTGTCAACTTTCTTATTAAGTTTGATAAACTTTTGTTTTTGTTATAAGCTTCATGTAGCTCGATGTAGGGGTGCACAAAGGGTTAAAACCGGACCGGACCGAACCGAACCGGATCGGATCGAGGACCGAACAGTAGAATTGTCCGGACCGAAGACCGGACTGAACTTCTCGATCCGGTCCAGGTTCGGTCCGATCATTTTTGGTCCGGTCCGGTTTTTCGGATCGAATGGATCGAATTTTCCCCCCTCCCTCAGCCCCAAATTTCACCCAACCTCCCCCACCCCCACCCCAACAAATTTCACTCCCGCCCCCACTCCCCACTTGGCCGGACGTATTGACATATCAAATATAGGTTGTAAATTGATCAAACTTTATACGGTCATAACTTTGCGCTCGGACGTCCGTTTTACCTAATATTTTTTTTGATTTCGCGTATTTTTTCGATACGGGGTTAGCGGTTTGATTCCGCCGATTTCTCCAAAAAACGTCCATCTTGCCCCTCAATTTCATTTTCCCCCCAAATCGTTACGTTTTCCCCCTTTTCAAATCTAAATATCTCGCGATGTACAATTTATTTCAACGTAAAACTTTTGTGGCACCGCGTCCGAGAATGTCAATTTCAATATTGAAAATTCAATTTTAAAAAATAAATCGGGCCCCGGAACCCGACCCGACCCGACCCGGAATTATATAATATTATATATTAGAAATTTAGAAAATTATAAATTATATATATTATATATATTAGGAATTATATATATTATATATATTATAAAAAAAATATATATATATATATATATTTTCGGTCCGGACCGGACCGGACCGAAAACCGAATTCTCAAATCACAGGGACCGAAGACCGGACCGAATTTCTCGGTCCGGTTCGGTCCGGTCCGATCCGATTTTTCGGTCCGGACCGAATTTTGTGCAGCCCTAGCTCGATGGAAGCTCAAGTTTGAAAAATTGGATTGCCCCAAAGGTTCTTCGTTTTGAGTGAATATTATTGCAAACAATAGAAAATCTTTTGGAGAGTTTATATTTGAAATTTGAAATAATTTGATGAAAGATTTGGATTTTTTTTTTGTGAATTTCAGGAGCAAATTCATTGTTGTTGAAGAAAAAAATTGTTGATGTAGAGGGGTATATTTGAGGGCGGGGACGGGGGCTGTTTTTAATTGGTGGGTCGGGGAAGGGCAACAGGTAATTTTAAGTGAAACTGAAAATTGGGTTTGATTTAGTGATTTCCATCAAAATAGGGGTATAGATATAAACTTTGGTGGCAAGAGTATTTTTGTTCACTATGCTAACAGAGGGTTAAGTTAACTAACAAAAAAAAGTAAAGGGCTATATTTAACTCTTTTTTTTTAAAATAAAATAAAAATAAACATGTTATGCATGAAAATATATCTATAAATACATACAATAATCACTAAAAGTTCAGCCAAGAAGATTTCAAAATAATTAACTATCATGTAGTCAAATATATTAATTGCCTAGTGTTGTGTTCTTATTAACAGAGCCGATCAGAGAAAAGTCTAGTTCTCTCTTCATTTGAAAAGGGAATGGATATCTTATTGAGTGCTGAACCCGGTAAACGAACAAATAGGTGGTCTTTCCGAAAATGTTAAACAAAAGTTTTCATCAATGCTGAACACATGGAATTCGATGCTTTACTTCCTCATTCTAAGTCCAGGGGGACCTCTTACAAAGGAACGTCAGCCCGAAAAAGGATCAAAAAGCGAACCCCCGACCCTTCCCACCTGGGGCTACCCCTATTGTGTGTCTTAGCACTTTGACGCTTACACTAATGCGTCGCTAAGCGAGATGAAGCACACAACTTGGGCTTCACCAAGCTTTAGGGTTAAATGCGCTTTAAGCGTACCTTTAACGACACTGCAATTGATCACATACTAATAAAGCAAAAAATGATAAGATAATGATTTCATAGGGGAGCCATATACATAGACCGAAGGATGGGCAGTTGAATATCTTTCGTTAGAAAATTATATTGCATATATAGATTAATTTATTTTTATACATATATATTAACTTTTAACATTCTTGACGATACTTCTGACTTCGCCACTATGAAATACTGCACACTGATTGACAGAAAGTACCTGAAGGCCAAGTGGGCAATAGAGATGGAAGCCTAAAGGGAGTGTCAATTGGGAGTAGCACATTGTTGGCATCATCCATCTTTGATCTTTTATTGACGATGTTCCCCATAGTTGAATTTTTCAAGGAATGACTTGAAGGAAGTGCAGGGAATAAAATGAGGCAAGCAACAAATATATTCTGCAAAAGAGGTTGAATAATGAGAAAGAAGAAATAGCTACAGTATAGTTTAAAGAAGATATCAACGGGTGAATGGTACAATGAAACCTTAATGTGATGGTTATATATATACTAAAATAATTTTCCTAGGCTTGACAAACTTATCTTCCTACTTGTTGATAATATCAAGAGCATACCTACCAGAATTTTGGCTTCTCTGCATTGTTTTACAAGTTGAAATTCATATAAGTATGTTTGTGAAGTCCGTTTGAAGGCAAGTCATAGTATTCGAGATCGGACATGAAAGGGAAGGTGAGGTTTCAAAGTCTATTATGGCGGTTGCTAAGGCTAGTAGCTTGCTTCTGTCCTTAGTCAATTTTGAACTGAAGTTGTTCTGACTGTCGTATCTTTTTTTAACCGAATAACTTCCTCTGTTATCTCTGGTCTCTCTCTTTTTGAGAGGAGATTTTCTAACCCACCTGCTTATGAAGAACTTCAAGTCTATCGGGAAAGGATGTAGTGGTATCCCCGCAACTATAGAACCGGGCGTCCAGCCGTGTAGGAAGACTCACCCTAGCCACTATAGCGACCCCACCCCCAACTCTAGCTGAGAAGCACCCTCCACCCACTTCCTTTTTTCCGTGTGCCCAAAAGCCCGCCCGCCCGGTTTTTGAGACCCTTTCTGATTCCCTCACCCAATTTTCCTGACTTTGTCCGTATCAACAAACAATTCGCGTTAGATAGGCTGTCTATATTATGCCTAGGAGCAAAGCTACCGAGCTTCGAGGCACAAGAGGTTCATCTGAATCTCTTTACTAGAAAATTACATTGCATTATAAGGTCAATTTTTTGTTATGTATATATAATATGTAGATGTTAAATTTCCTTAGTATTTTATTGTGTTTAATTCTTTATATTTAAAATCCGTTAAATGAAAGTCTTGGTTCCACAACTAATTACACTCCCTTGGCGTGACTCTTCCTAAGTGAACATGAAATGCTTTGTGTACCAAACATTGCACATTGAAAATTCTAGTGCAATGGTCAAAAGGGTAGAGCTCAAGCTTAATAATTTCACAAAGGACATTAATTAATCTTAAAAAACTACATTTCTTGATCATGGCTTTAATCATAGGGTCAACAAGCATGTCTCGTACAAGTAATAATATAGTTTACATAGGTGATGTTTTGCACGTTTTAGAATATGCTAAACAATGCTATTCATTGCGTCCAAGTTCATCTTTTGGCATTTTTTAAAATGTGTTTAGTTCACTTTTTGACAACAAAAATATGATTTTTTCTGACTTATAGAAAGAATTACAAAAAATCAAATGAAACCAACAATTACCCCTTTTTATACAACTTTTTCACTACCTTATTTTACAAGATTAATACCTTTCCTTGTGTTGTTATATATACCCTAAGCAAAGTACTAATCAACTCAATTAATTTATCTCTTAAGTTGTGCAAAAACAAGCTAATACAACAAGAACGTAAAAGAAAAATTAAATTGTACACATAATGTCAATAACTAATTATTAATTAATAATTGATACAGTTAGATGGTCTATAAACACATATTAATAAAGTTCCGAGGGCTTAAAATCAATTATAAGGGTCGTCATCAATTTAATATTGGAGGTCAGCGGCAAATAATTAACTTACCCAATTTTTGAGACCCTTTCTGGTTCCCTCACCCAATTTCCCTGACTTTGTCCGTATCAACAAACAATTCGCGTTAGATAGGATGTCTATATTATACCTAGGAGCAGGGTCGTTCCTATACTTTTAAGGGCCCTGTGCGAGAAACAAAAAGAGACCACTTTTTATTCACATGAAAAATTAAAATTAACTAATTGTTTAAAGAGTGGGATTGTTTGGGACTTGGGGCCAAATATGATTTTGTGTTTAAAAAAGTCTTTCGCTGCTCATTAAATTTGAACACGCGGCCTCTCACTAGGAAATGACTTTTGAAAGAAGCCTTCAACCGCTAGGCTACAGCTCTCACTAATAAGATTAGAGACATTTTTAATACATATCTTAATATTTGAAACCAATAAAAGAAAAATGAAAATTCTGGGGCGGAGGCCCCGCCGACCGGAGACCCTTTGCGGCGGCGGCGCCTCGACCGCCCCAGGGACGGCTCTGCCTAGGAGCGAAGCTACTGACCTTCGAGGCACAAGGGATTCATCAGAATCTCTTTACTAGAAAATTGCATTGCATTATAAGGTCAATTTTTTGTTATGTATATATTGTATGTGAAAGTATATTTATGTCCAAAAGACAATCTGTATTAGGACAAATGTACTTTATACACATTCGTATTATTATTAATGGAGATTAATATTTTGGCATTTGCAATTATTAAATTATTAGTTGATTGTTTATAATATTCTATAATATGCATCCCTAGAGGGTACACTGTTATTAATAGTGTGAGATATTAATATTATAACGTAACTCTTAAAATAGTCTCGACTAATGATCATCGAGAATGAGATATCGATGATATGTGACAAGTCGACATGTGGTCTGCATCACATCCTTAGAGGATGTAGTCTGTCTCACCTGCTACGAGTAACAGATACTTGTGATAAACACATGGATACTTTGAAAGTATTGATATATCCGGCTGATATACTGTTTGTTATACATGTCTAATGTATGATCAGTGTGTGGGAGATAAAAGTCCTTAGACTTGAGGTCGATACACACCTTGTCTACAGAGTAATGTACTTTGATCATGTCTTAAGCTCAAATGCCTTATAGGTTGAGATACAGCTTGTATTGGGTACATTACGATGTGGATTCAAGGTGGTAGTTGAGCAAAGATTAGGATTAATTCCTAGATGTATATTCGAGAGAGCACTCAGTTTCTCAATGATATTAGGTTGACTAAGCCGTTGACCAACGCAATAGACATTTCTAGGATATGGTCTTGTTGTCAACTAATATAGATGAGATATAATGATCAAGCCATTTGGATAGAAACTTGGCAAATCCTAAGCTTGATCGAGCGTGTCGTGAATGAAAGGATTTTATCTTCCCAGATAGATGTTCAGTTTATCGGATTCATTTAAATACATTTCACATATTGAGTTCGTTTTTCGGCGCCGTCTAGGAGTTCCGTGTAGACCCTATTATGATTAGTGTCGATATGTGAAAGCATGTAGGGTAACACTATGTCAATTTTTCCTTCGATCTAATTAAGAATGTAATGAGAAAATATAAATATTCGATTTATGATCGATACATTTAAATGAATAATGATTATTTAATTAAGTCGAAATTGGATTTCGGATTTAATTAAAATGAAAACGAGACGACGTCCCACACTGGAATAGGGCCATTGCGCATGGGACATAGGGCCATGGTGCCTCCTATTTTTGAGCCGCGACGCCGCTAATGCAGTGGGCCAGTCTGACTGACCCACTGCGCCTCATTTTCTGAGCCTGACCCACGTGTAACCCTGATTGCGTTTTAGGTTTAAAACGCAGCTATAAATAAGTGGTTCAATTCATTATTCAATATACAATTCATTTACAATCATTCTAAGTCTTAGAGACCTAGAATCGAAATTCTCTCTCGAATCTCTGCCGGATTTCCTAGTTGCTTGAAAGAGGATTACATTGGAGTTCTAGGAACTTGCAATCGAGGATCAATTGTGTGCGTACCCTCAGATAATACTAAAAGATTCCAGATTTATCAAACTGTAAGTGTTCTATCGATGTGTTACGCTTATTTACATGATATATGATTTACATGTATTTTATATTACTGCATAATCATCCTACAGTTCGTCGTTTGTTGGGTTTTAAACACAAATTTTCAAATTTCACTGCGTACACGAACCCGACAAAACCCTACAGTATATAGATGTTGAATTCTCTTAGTATTTTATTGTGTTTAATTCTTTATATTTGGAGTCCGTTAAATGAAAGTCTTGGTTCCACAACTAATTACACCCCCTTGGCGTGACCCTTCCCAAACACTACGTGAATATGAAATGTTTTGTGTACCAAGCTGCCCTTTTAACGCAACAAATTGCACATTGAAAATTCTAGTCCAATGGTCAAAAGGGTAGAGATCAAGCTTAATAATTTCACAAAGGACATTAATTAATCTTGGGGGAAAAAGGCGAAATCTTGAGGAAGTAAATCGTGTTGACTCAGCAGCCCACTAGTTGAGAGGCACAGTGTCTGGTGCCCACAATGAGGAATGAAACTCCCACATTGCAACTGACAGGGTTCGAACGTGCCTACTTAGGGGTAATCTATCACCCTTGAATCAACTGAGCTACGCCCATGCGGACAAGAACATTAATTAATCTTGAAAAGCTACATTTCTTGATCATGGTTTTAATCATAGGGTCAACAAGCATCTGTCTCGTACAAGTAATAATATAGTTTACATAGGTGATGCTTTGCACGTTTTAAAATATGCTAAACGATGCTATTCATTGCGTCCAAGTTCATCTTTTGACTTTTTTTTAAAATGTGTTGGTATAGTTTTCACTTTTTGATAAAAATATAATTGTTTCTGACTTATAGAAAGAATTACAAAAAATCAAGTGAAACCAACAATTACCCCTTTCTATGCAACCTTTTCACTACCTTATTTTACAAGATTAATACTTTTCCTTGTGTTGTTATACATACCCTAAGCAAAGTACTAATCAATTCAATTAATTTATCTCTTAAGTTGTGCAAAAACAAGCTAATACAACAAGAACGTAAAAGAAAAATTAAATTGTACACATAATGGCAATAACTAATTATAAATTAATAATTGATACTGTTAGATGGTCTATAAACACAGATTAAAAAGTTCCGGGGCTTAAAATTAATTATAAGGGTCGTCATCAATTTAATATTGGAGGTCAGTGGCAAATAATTAACTTAATAAATCACTAAAATAATGAGATTAATTATCACCTCATGGGCGAAAGCTTCGCAAATTATATGAAATATGAAAATATAATGACAGTTCTCTTCAAGCTAAGTTATTAGCCATACTTGATGTTAAATTCGTTATTTAGATGTGCACGTCATGTTTTATCATGCATGAGTGCTGATAAGAATATGCTTGCCGTGTGGTTATGCCAATAACTTTTGTTAATAAAATTTAGGAAAATAGCATTTTTGATCATTCGATTATTGATAATATCTTTCTGGTATATAATTTAGTATATTTAATTTTTAATTAATTAAAATGCGTATAATTAACCCTTTTATGTAGGAAATTTTTAAATATATTTCCAATTTGTAGTTATATTTTTCTAATTCTCAATTCACCACTAGAACCACTAACCACCAAAGTAAACCTTTTTGTTATATTAGAGTATCTATATGGGTACCAAGTACACTATTGTATTTAAAAGATGGATATACACGTGTATATTATGGTCCAATTTGGACTTCACAAATTGTAATTCATGTATAATTGTAATTATGATATTAGTCTTGTACTAGAAAAAAATATTAGAATTAGAGTAGAATAAGGTAGAATTATTTTCCTATATTCACTATATTTAGGAATTGCATATTTGTATATATACCTCTCATTATCAATGAAAATAATCAAGAGATTATTTCTTACATGGTATCAGAAGTCTAGGGCAAACTTTTCCGATCCTCTCCCAAAATATTTTGTTCCGCTGCCCGTGGTGTGGCCGACGGCCATACTCCCTTTGATCTCCATAAATTTTCTTTTCTTCTCCGCAAATTTCTAATTCTTCCCTTATGTCTACCTCAAAGAACACATTTCATCCATCACTTACAGTCTCCAACATCAAGAACCATACCCCTATTGTTCTTGAGATGGAAACCGTCCAATACGCGACGTGGGCTAAATTATTTAAAGTTCACGCTCGCATCAAGTCTTTCATCATATCATCTCCTCCATAACGGACACGCGAAGGTGCCTACACCCAAGAATGACCCTGTGTTATGGACAACCCTTGATGTTACCGTACTTCCGTGGATTTATTCCACTATTTCTACCGACCTCTTACAGACAATTATTGAACCTGACGCCACGACGATGGAAGCTTGGAATAAAGTGCGTGATATATTTCAATACAACAAAAATTTCTGTGTTGTCGCTCTTGAGCAGGAATTTTTCCATGTCAACATTGAAGAATTATCTGCCATCATAATTTCCTGGGAACTGGGCCCAATTACAGCATCCCTCCAGGCCAATTTCCCGGTCCAAAACGGTAACTCTAGGTTAGTTGGGTCGGGGCAACAGGCGAGCCTGCTTGGGCCTCTGCCTCACCAGGCCTTCACGGCTGCGGGTCCCTCCCCGATCCCGACACCCACGGATATTGAAGCCGCAATGCACACACTTAGATTGAAATCCCCGGATGCGAATCGATACATGGACACCGAAGCCACTTCTCATATGACGTCCGCAGAAGGTAATCTTTCATCTTATTTCAATTTGAGCAAGAATCGTGACACTATTGTTGGTAATGGCAACTCAATTTCGATTTGCGGTCATCCACCTCTAGTCTAATGTTATCCATTCCCCTAACTTAATTAAAATTTTGGTGTGTGTCCAAAAATTTACCACGGATAATTAGGCTTTTGTTGATTTTTATCCTTTTGGATTTTTTGTAAAGGATTTCAAGATGGGGATATCTCTAATGAGATGCAATAGTAGGGGAGAACTTTATTCAGTCACCTCCATTTTCACGAGTCAAGCCACACCTTCTACCTTTGCTGCTTTTGCTTCTTCCTTGTGACATGCACGTTTGGGTCATCTATTATTTCTTCTTTGTATAAAAATAATTTAATTACTTGTAAGGGTACGCGTAGTACTCCACTTTGTCCTTCTTGTCCGTTAGGAAAACATGTTAGATTACATTTTGTAGCCTCTACTTCTCGTACTTTGATGCCTTTTGACATTATTTATAGTGATTTATGGACATCTCCCGTTTTAAGTTCTTTGGGCCATCGTTATTATGTCTTCTTTTTGGATGATTAGTCTAATTTTTTGTGGACCTTTCCTTTATCCAATAAGTCTCAAGTGTTTTTCGCCTTCTTAAAATTTAGAGCATTCATCTGTACCCAATTCGAATGGAAAATTAAAAATATTCAATGCGATAATGACAAGGAATATGATAATGAGCCGTTTTGAGAGTTTTGTGACACTCATGACATATTTTTTCAGTTTTATTGTTCACATATGTCCTCCCAAAATGGAAAAGCAGAGAGAAAAATTCATTCCATAAATAATATTGTCCGTACCTTGCTCGACCATGCTTCATTACCTCCTTCTTTTTGGCATCATAAGTTACAAATGGCTACATACTTACTTAACATCCTCCCGCATAAAGGCTTAGCATATCAATCCCCACTTAAAATTCTTTACAATAAAGATCTTTCATATTCTCATCTTAGGGTGTTTGGATGTTTATGATATCCACTGTTTCCGTCTACTACAATTAATAAACTTCAAGCCCGTTCTACCGCTTGTGTATTTTTGGATTATCCATCTAATCATCATGGATACAAATGTCATGATTTATCCTCTAACCAAATCATAATTAGCCGTCATGTTATTTCTGATGAGTCTCAATTTCTGTTTGTTAAATTGTGTAGTTCCATGTCTAGTTCATATAATTTTTTGAATGATGGGATATCACCGTATCTTATCCACTATTTATCAGAGATGTCCCGGGAACCAAATCCGCCAGTAGACCCACTGCCTGCTGGCCATTATAATCTCAACAGTGGACCGATGTCTCGGCCGAGTCCCGTAATCGGTATTGTTCCAGCATCCCGGTCCACTGCCAACTTTGCTCCAGTTCCAATGTCTCATCCAATTGTTGGGCCAGCAGGCCCACTGCCTGCTGGCTAGTCCGATACCAACTCAATACTCCCATTCAATTCTACATCAAGTCAAAGGCCCGTTACTTGTAGCCTAAGTATTTTTAAATCGAAACGACATTTTAATCTTCATTCTAGTATCACTAAATCTCCCCTACCAAGTAACCCAATGTCTACCCTTCATGACCCAAATTGTAAAATTGACCATGAATGACGAATATAATGCTCTCATTGAAATAAGACATGGGAGTTGGTGCCTCGTCCCTCTGATATTAATATTATTCGGTCTATATCGATTTTTACTCATAAAGAAAATTCTGACGGTTCTTTTGAGATGCATAAGGCTCGTCTTGTAGGTGATGGTAAAACATAACAGGTTGGAGTGGATTGTGGAGAGACATTTAGTCTGATGGTCAAACCGGCTACCATTCGTATAATGCTTAGTCTAGCTCTCTCGAAAGCATGGCCCATCCACCAGCTGGATGTGAACAATGTTTTCTTACACGGTGATCTTAAGGAGACAGTGTTAGGCGTATTTTATATACATCTTTTGAGTCATTTTTAGTTAGTCTTTGGCCCATTTTTGTGTGTCATGTTAGGATAGATTTTCTTTCTTTTGAGTCACAGTGGTTTAAAATGGCACATTGGCGAAAAGAAGCAAAAGAGGGCAAAAACAGAGGTTCCAGAGCACAAAGAGACGAAAAGCTGGCACCCCGGGCAAAATACAGGTCGGCGCCGTGGTGCCAGTCCATCAGGAGCAGCAGGGCTACGACGCCCAGATCGCTGGACAGCCGCAGGAGTTTCGGTGCCACGGCGCCGGTTGTAGGGCCGTGGCGCCGACGCGGGTTTTCAGCCAAATCCGAATGGGAATGGGCCAAGACCAAGAGGGAAAAGTTGGGAACATTTTTTGAGGATATAAAAAGGCCTTAGGGCAGATTTTTGAAGGGCTCCACAATCCCCAACTCTACACAAAACATGGTTCTTGAAAGCTTCAAGATTGGAGGCTTGTTCCTGAGTAATTCTTTTTCTTACTTTATTTATTTTTCAATTTATGTTGGATAATCTTTTAGTTCTTATCATGTCTATGGCTAGGAGCTAAACTTTAATTAGGGCTTTCCATTCGAATCACTTGAACCTCGTTTTATGATTTAATGCATGGTTTTGGTTTCTTCTTTATATAGTTATGAACTGCGAGAAATAGGACTGGACCTACAAGGCCTATGCATCAAAGAAAGCCATATAATCCAAATGCCATTTGTGATTTCTGTCATGTGAAAGGACACTTGAAATTAGATTGTTTCAAGCTCATGAAGTGCGATTATTGCCAAAAGACTGGGCATGTAGAAGCTGGATGTTACAAATTACATGGTTATTCTGATGATTTTAAGAAGAAACCAAGGAAGGCAAATTTCGCAATGAGAGGTGATCCATATTTTGAAGATACTGGACAGGGTGGCAGTTGCACTCGAAGACCAAAGGATATACAGCAGGGGGATCAGAAGGTGTCTGAACTCCTCAGAAATCTCACACCAAAGCAGCATCAGAGGCTGTTGATGATGCTGGACAGTGATGATGGACCCTGGAGTGTTAGTGGTATTGCTGCAAACATGGCTAGTGATGATAATATGAAAGGTATTATCAAGTGGATTGTAGATACTGGGGCTACAAACCACATGATTAATAATCGAAAGTTATTAAGACTTAAACATCTTATTGGAAGTGCAGGAAAGATGCAACTGCCAACAGGTGATTCAGCCAACATTACACATGTTGGAGATTACCACTTAGGAGGAGGTGATGTACTTAAGAGTGTTCTATGTATACCTACATTTAAGTTCAATATTATGTCTATTTCAAAGGTAACCAAGGACTTACATTGTAGTGTTACATTCTTTCCTGAATATTGTGTGTTTCAGGATCTTGTGTCTGGGAAGGTGAGAGCGATTGGTAATGAAGAAGGGGGACTGTATGTGATGTCTATAGACAATACTGCAACCAATAAAGAGGAGATGATCAGGGCAATGACATCCTCACAACAGACTGATGCAACTCTTTGGCATCTAAGAATGTGGCATGTGCCTATGAGAGTATTGAAGAAAATTTCATGTTTTAGTAGTGATGATTCTTTTACATTGAATAAATGTGAAATCTGTCCAGGTTTGAATTCCCGTTCCAATCAGTAGCAATAAGAGATTGGAACCATTTGAATTGTTACATATGGATGTATGGGGCCCTTACAAAGTTGAAACTTTCAATGGAATGAAATACTTTCTAACTATTGTGGATGATTGTTCAAGATGGACTTGGGTTTTCTTATTACAATTAAAATCAGATGTTGTAACCATACTGAAAAACTTCTTTACAGAATTAAAGACTCAGTTTGCTGCAAAAATTAAAGGAGTGAGATCAGACAATGGTTTAGAATTTTTCAATTCTAACTGTATACAATTGTTTCAGGTACATGGTGTTGTTCATGAAATTTCTTGTCCATATACACCACAACAAAATGGTGTTGTGGAAAGAAAACATAGACACTTATTGGAGACAGCCAGAGCCATCAAAATTCAAGACAACATACTAGACAGATTTTGGGGTTTTTGCATTGAGAGTGATGTCTATATCATCAACAGAATACCTGTCACTGTTTTAAAGAACAAGTCCCTTTATGAAATGTTATACAAGAGGACACCTTCACTCAATCATTTGAGAGTGATAGGGTGTTTATGTTTTGCCACAAGATTACCTAAGTTGGACAAACTCAGTCCCAGATCTGTGAGGGCTGTGCTGCTGGGATATTTTACCTCACAAAAGGGTTACAAATTATATGATATGGAGAATAGGATAATCTTTGTAAGCAGGGATGTGGTGTTCATGGAATCAATATTTCCCTTCAACAAAACAACAGAGGGAAGACCTGGTTTCATGACACTGTAGGAGCATTTTTTCTATGAGGATCTTGTAATGCCATCTCAGAGAAGTGGAGTTCAGGCTGCAGATGAATCATCTCAGAGAATTATGGTTCAAGCTGATGACACACCAGAAATGAAGGCTGCTGAATGTGGAGGTGATCAGGAGAATACACTTGAAATAACTCAGGCAGTGCAGAATGAGACAGTAAGAAAGTCTAATAGATCATGTAAATCACCTATTTGGCACAGAGATTATGTTACAGATAATGGTTCCTCCAGATGTTTGTATTCCATTTCAGATGGAGTCAATTACAGTGGTTTATCTTCACAATATCAGAAATATGTGGGACAAGTCTCTAAGGAAATTGAACCACATAGCTACTCAGAAGCAAAGGGTGACACAAGATGGATATAAGCAATGGAGGCTGAGATCCAAGCTATGGAGGACAACAAGACATGGGAAATGGTAGATTTACCAAGAGGAAAGAAAGTCATAGGGTGTAGATGGGTGTACAAAATAAAGTACACAACATCAGGGAAAGTTGAGAGATTTAAGGCCAGATTAGTAGCCAAAGGATATAATCAGAAAGAGGGACTTGACTACCAAGAGACATTTTCTCACGTGGTTAAAATGACAACAGTGAGATATGTTATAGCCATTGCTGCTGCAAAACAGTGGATGGTGTGCCAAATGAATGTGTATAATGCATTCTTGCAAGGAGATTTGTATGAAGAAGTTTATATGCTGCCCCCAGAAGGATTCTATATCAGGGAACATAAACAAGTATGTAGATTATTGAAGTCTTTGTATGGTCTGAAGCAAGCCTCTCGACAATGGAACATAAAACTCACGACAACTTTGATGGAGGCAGGTTTCAGACAGTGCCATAGGTACTACTCTTTGTTTGTCAAACAAAGAGAGGAGAAACTGGTGATAATACTTGTATATGTGGATGATTTACTCATCACAGGAAATGACTCATAATTTATTCAACACACAAAAAGGACACTGCAGGCAGCATTCAAAATTAAAGATCTGGGAGAACTTAGATACTTCCTTGGGATTGAATTTGCCAGAAGTACAGATGGAATCATTATGCACCAAAGGAAGTATACGTTAGAGCTGATATCAAATATGGGATTATCTGGAAGAAGGAGTGCTTTATCCACAATGGAGGTCAATCAGAAACTCACAACTACAGTGTATGATCACCACATAAGCAAGATTGCTGAAGAAGAAAAGACCACTGAAGATGATGGTTCTCTGCATGATATGTTACTGGAAGATCCTGAAATTTACAGACGATTGATTAGGAGATTACTATATCTTACAAACACGAGGCCAGACATTGCCTTTGCTGTTCAATGTCTCAGTCAATTCATGAAGGAGCCCAAGACATCACATTTAGAAGCAGGGATGAGACTTGTTAGATATCTAAAGAAAGCACCAGGTGCAGGGATATTCTTATCCAGTAGCAGCAGTTCCACACTCCAAGTATTTTGCGAAGCAGATTTGGGATCATGCATTAACACTAGGAGATCGACAACTGGTTATTTGATATTGTTTGGACAGTCGCCTATAGCCTGGAAGTCGAAGAAACAGACAACAGTGTCGCGAAGTTCTGCAGAGGCAGAATATAGGGCAATGGCAACATCAGTCTCAGAAGTTGTTTGGCTTGTTGACCTATATGAGGAGTTGGGTATACAGATACAACAGCCTGTAACAGTCAACACAGATAGTAAGCCAACCCTTCAAATTGCCGCAAACCCTGTTTTTCACGAGAGGACGAAACATATTGATATTGATTGTCATTTCATTAGAGAATTGATTCAAAAAGGATTGATACATGCTACGTATATATGTCTACAAGTGACCAGCCAGCAGATATACTCACTAAGGCACTTGGGAGTCCTCATCATTATCGAATGCTTTCCAAGCTATGATTGAAAAATGTTTTCATAGATCCTAGCTTAAGGGGGGATGTTGAGAATACATAGTGTATATGTTGTATATACAATAGTGATATAGTTGAGGGTTATTATTGTAACTTACTAGCCTAATAACTAGCAGTATAAATATGAGTCTCTACTCTCTTTCTTAGTAAAGCATTTCATTTTTCTAATACGCTTTCTTCTGTATTTTGTAACCGACTCTCTTTCTCTCTAATGGAGTAATTCAATTGATGGAGTATTGTTGGTTAACTGATTCAGTCGATTGTCTATAAGAAGGGTGCACAGTCGCGGGCCCGGAGTTCGAGGGCGTGACAGAGTTAAGAACTTTTAAAGGTGGATCAGAGTTCCAACCCAAATATATATATTTTTAAAACCCTTCATGCAGTTTTTGCAGTTTCTCATGGTACTTATTTAAAATTTACTTTATTATTATTTAATCAAGATACATATTTCAAACTTCATGACCCTAGAGTTTGAACCTATATAAATTTAAACTCCATGAATGGTTCTCACCGTTACAAGCTTCAGCAACTTATCTAACTTCAACATACTTTTCTCCAGATGTTATTGCATTTCAAAAAGGCTACTTTAAATTAAATTTGAAACATTAATTAAACTTTGATTATTATCGGGTCAAAAGCGGAACATCCCAATTAATTAAATTTTTCATGTCTTATTTAGAAAATAACGAAACACGTTTGAAAAGGAAAAAAAATGGAGAACGAAATATAAAATAAAATGGAAATAGAAAAATTTTGCATGGAAAATAGAGAGAGTTCTTCAGTACCTTGAAGAGAATGCGTAGTAAAAGAAAGAGCTGAGAAGAAAATATTGACGACGTCATCCTCGCCGTCGAAAGCGTAGCAGCTCTTCCTTATTATCCGGATCTTCCGTTATTCGACTTCCACTCACCGTCCGTTGCCGCCGCTAATATATACAATGCAATGCAAAGACCACCTTTATGATCAATTTCTGGTTTTTGAGAGGAAAACTGAAGGTAATGGAATGGAGAATATAAATATATAGAGTTAAGCTCTATATAAATATAATGGAATGGAGAATATATATATAAATATATAGAGTTAAACAATATAATGACAGTGTTTTTGGAGCAGTGAAGATTTATCCGCTCCACATTTTCTGGTTTGTATCATAATCTGCGTTTATTGGGGCGATTTTTCCTAAAATATACTACTGTTATTGTTCCTATAGTTATGGTGAGAGATTTGGGGGTGACAAATTTAAGCTTCGCCTGTTAATTAGTTCTAAATTAACTTTCTTTACCTAATTAGCTGGGGAATTAAGCCGAAAATGGCTCACTGCATTCAACATAGAATATTACGATTAAATCAAATTAATCAAAGCTGCGATTTCTACGTACTGTCCATACATTTTTTTTTGTCAAACCCTTAATCTTGTCATCTCCTTAAATAATGCAATGAAGAAAAGTGCTAGTGTGCTACTCCGTAGGTTTTATTTCAGATTTGAGAGCGATATTATTTAAATAACGTACGAGTTTGGTAAGTGTATTAATGTTTAGAATATTAATAAAGATAGGATTGAAGAAACGAATAAATTTGATTTATCTTGTGTTATGTGATTAACGCAAGGATAATAACAAGATAACCACATTGTCAAACTACAAAGGATATATATGTGGGCATATGGCACCATTATATTGGCTAATAATAACTTAACTTGTGAAAAGATTCGTTCGTGGATAAAGTTTGAATAGTCTTTTTTATATATAAGTGTACAATGTGAAATTCTTATACAAAGAGATGTACACGTTAATACTCCCCTCAATTGGAGCGGGAGAAGGTCGTACGCTGAAACTGCATTTAAAGTCAAGGAATATTTGTCTAGGATGACCTTTCTTGAACGGGATAAGATGGCTTGCTTCTTGGCAGACCATGAAATTAAGTTATCCCCTAAGAACATACAGTAGCCGGAGGTGGAGCGTCGTGTATCCGGACAACCTGCCTAATCAGCATTCGTATATGATGACAGTCTGATTGGAGCTGAGGGGTATAGGTGCAATCCATAATCAAGTGTGCCCTTAACACATCGAATGGTACGCTTAAGGGCTGTAAATTGACTCTCCCTAAGGGCATGCATGAATAAGAATATCTGTTGAACTGCATATGTAATTTTAGGCCTGGTGAATGTAAGGAACTGAAGTGCACATGCAATACTCCTATAAAGAGTGGGATCGGCCACGGGATTACCATCAACGATACTAATCTTTGACTTAGAGTCAACTGGAGTGGACATGATCTTGCAGTTTGCCATTTTAGCCATGTACACTATCTCCTCTTCATATTTGCGTTGACACAAGAACATATCACCTGCAGACCGAGTCACTGAAATCCCCAAATAGCTCAACTTGCCCAAGTCAGTCATAGCAAATTCAGTTTAAGAAAGACAATAATCTCATTTTTCAACAACTTAGAGGAGGCAGTAAGCAATATGTCATCCACATATAATAATAAATAAGCAGTGTTACTACCACGATGAAAAATAAATAGAGATGTATCATATTTGCTGCAAATGAACATAGTTTTCCTAATATGCTGTGCAAAGTGATCATATCACGCTCGCGGGGCCTGTTGCAAACTATAAAGTGACTTACATATACGACATACATACTGAGGGGTTGCTGGATGGACAAAACCAGACGGTTGATGCATGTAAACAATTTATTTCAAATCACCATGTAGAAATACATTTTTCACATCAAGTTGATGAATAGGCCAATGCTTACCTATATCAATACATAGAACTGTGCGAATGGTGACCGGTTTAACAACCGGACTGAAAGTTTCACCACAATCTATACCTTTCTGTTGATTTGTGCCATTAGCCACAAGTTTTGCCTTATACATGTCTAGCTCACCACTGTCTCTGTATTTGTAACGAAAAAGTCACATGCAACGAATCACATTCACCCGCTCTGATATAGGAAGCAAATCCCACGTGTGCTGCTTTGTTAAAGCATTAAATTTCTCACGCATGGCCGCATTCCAATTAGGGTCTAGTTTGACTATTTTTGGGGTTTTGGGTATTGGGGAAATGGTTTGTCTTAAGAGGTTAAACTGGACTTTGGATTTAAAAACCACGTGTTAGGCACAAATTTCCATCGAGTGTATGGGTGCAGTGGGTGGATGGGAGATTTGTTGGGTTGGTGGTGTCGGGTCACTGGTGTGGTAGTTTGAGGTAGAGGTTTGCTGGTGCGGTCGACGGGAGGAGGTAGTGGGTGAGGTGTGTCGGGTTGGTGGGTGTCGACGATGTTGAGTAGTGTGTTGGGATGGGTTAGGACGGTACTGGTGGTGGGTTGATTTTGCATTAATGGTCCGGTATTGGGAGTTGTCATATTCATATTTTTGGTGACTGGTAGGGTATCGGTGGAGGGTTGGGTGACTCGGTAGTCGGTGAGGGTCTTTTCTAGAGATGGCGACTCAGTAGGTGGTGGTTGAGGGTTCCGGTTAGTGATATGGATGTTTACCGGTGGCGGAACAAAGATGTTGTGTCGATGTAGATATGGTGGCAATAGGCGATGTTGGTAACTGAGACAGAAGCGGTGACACAGGCGCAAATACGATGTTAGTGGTAACAACGGTAGGTGGTAGTGAAGTAACCGACCGATTGTCGTCGAAGAGAGAGATAATCAGTGGTGGTTGTGGCCTGTCGGAGGTACTGTCGGTAGTGGCAGTGACATGTAGCGGTGCCAGAATAGCGATAGCACGACCGAGAGTTAGGCGAAGAAGTGGTGATGTATTGGACTCGTATAAAAATATGTAATCTGAATTCTGGAATTTTTGGATATTTGTGAATGGGAATATCATTTCGTCAAACGTGACGTGGCATGAGATGATGATCTTGCGGGAATACAAGTCGTAGCACATATATCCCATATGATTGGGTGGAAAACCTAAGAACACACAAGGGGTGGTGTGGGGTGCAAGTTTATGTGGAGTCGTCGAGGCAAGATTCGGGTAGCAAAGGCAATCAAAAATTTGTAAGTGCACATAGGTTGGGATCCTATGAAATAGAATTTCGGTGGATGTTCTATTTTGGGGAGTCTGAGTAGGCAAAATATTTAGAATATATTCGGCCATTTTCACATCATAGACCAAAAAGGGAGGGGGATAGAGACATAAAATAGGATCGTACGAACCATGTTGTTGAGAGTGCGAATGATTCGTTCAGTCTTGCCATTTTGGGAGGAGGTATGAGGACACGAGAACCGGAAAACCATTCCATTAGTAGAGCAAAAATTGTGATATGCGAAATTATTAAACTCACGGTCGTTATCATATTGAAACGATTTGATGTGTTTTTCAAATTGTGTTTTGACATAGGCACAAAATGCAAGAAACTTGGCAAACACTTCAGACTAGAATTTAAGTGGATAGATCCAAACAAAGTGAGAAAAGTCAGCTAATAAGACGAGATAAATTTTATGACCCAGTGAGCTAGTAATGGGAGATATCCATAAATTTGCATGAACAATGTCAAAGGGAGAATATGCAACACTTGAAGACGACTGAAACAGAATGCGAACATGTTTGCCTAAAGGACAAGAAAGAAACGTAAATACTTATTCTTAATGTTGGATTTTATGTTATGACATTTTTTCTAACAGAACATTTTCAGTACTAAGTTAAAAACCAAAATGTTGGAACAAATGTCGTTGACATTCAGACCAACATTCTGGTAACAGTTTTGCCCTTTCTTCACGGACTGAAACTTATCTCGTGGGATTTTTACCACGATGGTAAAGTCTCCTGGCAAGGAACTTTGAGCAGAATAAAAACTTGGGAGAACAAGTCAAAGCTTGGAGAGCAAGATGAGTGAAAAACAAGTCAAATCAGTTGAGAGAATCACGCCTCAAGCTACTGCTTCACGTGCCCACTTTTAGCTCAATCTCCACAACCAATCGATGAGTTTTTCTAGGATGACTTTCTACTATAAATAGAGAAGGCAGAAGAGTGATTCGATATCCAGAAACTTACAAGAAAAAGATCGAGAGAGCTCTCCAGATTTTAGATCAGAAACTGGATCAACAAGTGTTGCCTGAGTTTGTGATGACATTCTGTCCAACATTATAATTACTGCTTAGATTCTAGATTTGCTCTTTTATTGAAGCAATTATAATGAGATGTCATGCACCTCTATTTAGATAGATTTTTCAGGCATAAGTCATAAGCGACTTAACCCTTTTTATTCTTTTTGTATCATCTTGTAATATTGTAAAGAAGGAATATATCAATTGTATATATATATATATATATACAATTCTTGGTCATTGACCATCATAAGTTATATTAATATATAACCTATGAAAAATTAAACCTTTGTGTCTTTATTATCCGGTGCAATTTAACTCTTCAAAGGTTTTTCTGTTCTTTAGCTTAAGTGTCGGTAGTTCTATCAGACGACATTTTTAACGACATTTGCAAACCGTTTCAAGCGTACAAGTATTTTACTTAATGTTTGTTTTTGTTTATTCCATAGTATAACCCAAGTGGTATCAGAACCTACATTTGACATAATAAGTGTTTGGTCCTTTTACATAAACTATGGATCCGACTAATCCAACAATTGGTAGACTTCCTATTTTAGATGGATCAAATTATGCCTATTGGAAAATTCACCTACGCTCTCATATCAAATCCATTGATATTAGAGCATGGAGATCTATTATAAAAGGATATAATATCCCCATGTTGCCACCAGACGAGGAAGGTGATATACTTCCTAAGCCTGAGGCCGAATGGAGTGTGAAAGAAACCAATAATGCAAGCTTCAATGAAAAGGCCTTAAATGCTATTTTTGCATGGGTTGATCTCTACATGTTCAAACTCATACAAAATTGTTCTACGCAAGGATGTTTGGGATACTTTGCAAACCCATTGTGAAGGAAGCTCAAGTGTTCGACGAACGAAGCTCTGTATGCTCATGAGTAAATATGAACGTTTAAGGATGGAAGAGACGGAGGATATCAAAACATATTTTGAAAAGTTGATCGACATCTCTAACGAATGTCAAGTTCTTGGTTCACCGTTAACCAATAATCAACTTATGGAAAAAACACTTTGTTCCCTTTCTAAAAAGTTCAATATAAAGATATGTGCAATTGAAGAAGCCCACAATCTTGCTACAATGGTTTTTCATACTTTAATGAGTATTCTCAAAACTTATGAGAAGAATATGGAGAATCAAAGGACATTGTATAAAAGCAAAGATATAGTACTTCAAACGAAATCCTTAGAGATTCACGTCGATGATGAGGACGAAAATCTGGAGGAAATTTGTGATGGTGCAAATGTTGCCCTCCTTACTCGAAAATTCAATTCGATGGTAAGGAAGTTCAACAACAAGAATAGTAATTCTAAATCCAAAATGCACCAAAACCAAAGCTTCAATCAACATTCCACTAACCCCCTTCCTATAACACAAAGAGGAAACCAACTAAGGAGAACAAATTCAGATCGAACCAAGTTTGATCCCAGGCAACTCGAATCTGTGCAATGTCATGCGTGTTCAGGTTGGGGTCATTATGCAAATGAATGTGCGAATACCTTGAGAAAAGCTGGTAAGAATCTGTGGATCTCTCTTAGTGATGACAAAGGAGAAGAGGAAGGAGACCAAGAAATAGAGTCACAAGTAATTCTGGCCACTGTTTACGAACAGTCACTCTCAGAAGATGAAAATGTCATCGACAGTGTTGTCTCAGATGTCACCACATTTGCGTCAACATCTGCTATGACATCTGCAGGTCCAGAAACATCCGAAAGGTATGAATACTTTAGTTATCCTGATGTTACTTACTTTACTAGTGTTATTTCTTATAGTGAGACTAGCTTTGATGATCAAGTTGATCTTAAAGATGACATGATTAAGGACTTGCAAAAACTTTGTAAGGACTTGATTCTAGAATTGAAACAACTTGACTCAAAGTTAAAATCTTTAACTCTTGAGAATGCAGGTTTAAAAGGCACATAACCCGCTTAGAGGTTGCACTTACCAAAAAAGATCTTGATTTTGGTAAGATTAGTGCAAAGTTGGACTTAGCTGAAGCAACTTTTCATAAGCTAAATACAGGTACCTCAAAACTGGATGAAATACTGAATGTTGGTCAATCATCACATGTAGGTTTGAGTTATAAGAATTCTCTTAATGTCATATGCTCCAATCTGTTTGACAAAAACGAGAAAATGGGCTTTGTAAAAGAAAGGAAGTTTTTGTGTCATCACTGTAACAAGACTGGACACTTAAAAACTGGAAAAATCCAAGAGCAGAATATTGCCAAGACAACTGTCTAACATTCCATACAGCACTCGAAGCAACACTTCTAAGCCCAGTAACATAAAAGGTTTAAAGAGAGTTTGAATTCCTAAAATGAATGTGCAATGTAATGTTGCTATAACTGCTTTAAGAACTAACATTTCAGGTTCATGATACTTTGACAGTGGGTGCTCTCGTCACATGACAGGGACAAAGGATTGCCTAAGGAACTACGAGGCACTCAGTGGGGGAAACGTTACTTATGGAGGTGGAAGCAAAAGTAAAATCATAGGAAAAGGAACCTTAAATGTTCCAGGAGTTCCAGCCTTGAAAAATGTCTTACATGTTGATGGATTATTGGCTAATCTAGTCAGTATAAGTCAATTGTGTGATGACGATTTAGAGGTGAAGTTTAATAAGCATGCTTGTATAGTTACAAATGAAGCTAACCAATGTGTAATGACATATACAAGAACAGACGACAATTGTTATCTAGTAGGAGAACAAGAGATATGCAATAATGTTAGGACTGATGAAACCACATTGTGGCATAAAAAATTGGGACATGTCAACTATCGTAACCTTGAAAGATTAATTTCTTATGAGGCTGTAAGAGGCATCCCAAAATTGAGTCCTAAAGATAAAACAGTGGTTTGTGAAGATTGTCTATAAGGTAAATAAACCCGTATCTCCCATAATGTTGTCCAAAGTGACGGACAACATTCAGGTACGTCTCATTGTTTTTAGCTTTTGCATATGGATCTTATGGGTCCAATTGAAGTAGATAGCCTAGGAGGCATGAGGTATTCTTATGTGATTATAGATAACTTTTCCAGGTACTCATGGATATTCTTTTTGAAAGAAAAGTCTCAAACTTTGACATGTTCAAGGTGTTGCACTCTAGGATAAAGAATCTATATCATTCTTCCATAATTCGAATAAGGTCAGATCATGGAAAGTAATTTGAGAATAATATGTTCTCAACATTTTGTGAGAAAAAGAGTATTTTCCATGAATTTTCAGCCCCCAAAACTCCCCAGCAGAATGGTGTGGCAGAAATGAAGAATATGACTTTACAAGAGATGACTAGAGTCATGTTGAGTTCAAATAAATTGTCAAAACATTTTTGGGCTGAAGCCTTGAATACTGCAAGTCACATAACAAATAGAGTATCTTAGGCCTGCCACTAGAATGACACCCTATGAATTGTTAAATGGAAAGAAACCAAATCTGCGTTATTTCCATGTGTTTGGATGTGTGTTACATCTTGAATGATAGGGAACAACTAGTCAATTTTGACTCTAAAAGTGACAAAGGAATTTTTGTCGGTTATTCTCAAAATAGTCATGCTTACCGTGTGTACAATCTTAGAACTAAAACTATACAAGAGTCTGTTAACGTTGTTTTCGATGATTGTGCTGATCTTGCAGGAAATAGGCCTGAAAATAACGTTGTAATAACAGTGGAGAATGAGCAGAATGCAGAAGATTCAGATGTTGCCCCAAATGTCACGACATCTGAAGCAACACCTGAGTCTGAATCCGAGAACACAGAAGGTGAAAATGAGGGATTAAATGCTGAATTGCAAGACCCGGTATGCAGGGATCCCTCATCCAGTATTAGAAAGAACCATCCTATAGGAAAAGTGATATGAGAAGTGTTGGAAGGGTTAAGAACAAGAATAAAAGAGCCTCGAAATTACAGAGATATGGTCAGATATGTGTGTATGTCTACCATGTATCAGAAGGTAAGTCTTTCTTGTTATGTATCTATTCTAGAACCAAAGAATATTGGAGAAGCACTCAAGGACAATTGTTGGATACAAGATATGCAAGAAGAACTAGAACAATTTACCAGAAATGAAGTCTGTGATTTAGTTCCTCGTTCAGAAGATACGAATGTTATTAGAACTAAATGGATCTTTAAGAACAAGAATGATGAATCTAGAACTGTGGTAAGAAATAAGGCGAGACTAGTTGCTCAAGGATACACACAGGTCGAAGGAATTGACTACGATGAGACCTTTGCTCCTGTGGCCAGAATTGAGTCGATTAGGCTGTTACTTGTTGTAGCTTGCTGTTTGAAGATTACTCTTTATCAGATGGATGTCAAAGGCGCATTCTTGAATGGCTATCTTGACATAGAAGTCTATGTTGAACAATCTAAAGGATTTGAAGATCATTGTTGACAGTCAATTTTGACCCGTTTTTTGTATATTTGTTGCAATTTTATGTGTTTTAGGACACCGCATTTTAATCATCATTTTTTTTTTGCATTTTTATCTTTTTATTTTAAATTAAGCATTATGTCTTTGTTAATATTATGTTTCTATTATTATTACACCGTCGTTTATTTTAATAATATTTGCATATCTTTAAATAATTAATTGACATCCCGTTTTAATTTTTAATTAGACATTAAACATTTGTTAAATATTGTATTTTATTATTATTGCATCAGCATTTGCATTTTAATAATTTTGCATCTTTTTAAATAATTTCTCTTTTAAATAATTAACCCGTTTTGCATTTTGTCAAACCAGTCCAGTCCGAAGCTCAATCCGGATCAGTCCAGTCGGCCAAAAACCGAAGCCCAAACCAATGCCCAAAAAATGAGACTCAATACACCTTTCATCATTTCCCCCCAAAAAACCAAACTCAAACCCTAAACCTAAATACCCACTATAAATAAAACTATTCCCCCTCTTTTCATTTTCAACAACAACATCAGTAGCAGCCGAACATCACCACTTCATCTTCTCCATTCCCCACACCCCACTTTCCCTTTTCCCTCCATACACACGCACTGCGCCATACGCATCTGCTTCCGTCGCTGCGACCGCCCACGGAGTTCTATCTCCGGCGAACCACCACCACTCGCCCACTGCCCAGACCCCACGCACCCCTGTCGCCTAATGCCCTCTCCCGACACCCCCACATCGCCAACGCCACCGACGCCGACCCATTCCCTTTTGGTGTGTTGTTGGTTGTGGGAACTGGTTTTCTCATTTTTGTTTTATCTGGCCGGAGCCTGAGCTCCGGCGAGGCTACTGTTTGTTTCTCTGTTTTGTCATTGGACTGATTTCACATTATTTTCTGGACTATTGAATCTTGCCGGAGTTTTGTTTAAAACTCCGGTGACAGTTGGAACTTTTCGACGACTTTCGTTGGCTACTGCTTGATGTTTTTCGGCTGTTTTTTATTGTTATTTCCAGCAAACGCTGGTAGTTGCTGCACTGTTTTACTGTTTCGGACTGATCTTTGACATTTTTTTGGTTTGTATCTGGTTCCGTTATATTTTTGGGTTTGCTCCAGTGATGTTTTGAAATGTCCGGTAAACTACGCTGATCTTGCTGTTTACTGCGTTGGGTCTGTGACTAGTTTTGGACAATTTTGTCCTTTTATCATTTTATTTAACTGATTTGGACTACACTTCATTGGCCAATGAAAAAGTTATCCGTCGATTTTTGAGGTCTCCACAGTTGCAAAGACGGAAAATAAAATAAAATGAAGCTTTCTGGGCGTTGATGATTTCTTCTACTTACACAGGATAACCAACATGCGCTGGCGGGGCGAATTTTCGCAGCCGGACTTGTTTAGGATGTCCCACTTTATTTTATATATCTGAGCCCTCCGTGTTTAAAACTATTACTATTTTGGCGCGGATTTGAAGGTTTTATTTATTTTATTATTTCTAACAATATTGGCCAATGAAGGAATCTCCGTCTGATTTCCAAGGCCTCCCCTGTACAAAAGATGGATTTATTTTTTGCTTTACTTATTAATTCTGGTCATTGCATTAAAATTATTTATTCTATTACTAACACTTTTACTAAGTGTTTATGCAGGTACCCGGAGATCATCTTGTGCAGAAGACCTAAAAAGGGCTAAAAGATGTCCCAGAGTTTTATTCGATTTTAGCTTTGTTATTATGTATTGCATTCTATTGTAATTGTAAATTATAAAAACTGCTTAAAATATGTAGAATAAAAAGGCAATAAATAATTAACCCAGGTTTGAACGAATAACCGCAAGTTAGCGGATCTTAAAGGATGCCTGACCCCTTCCCTTTAGAATAATAAAGAACCCTGATCCAGAATCTCATTAATTTCGCAGACCATTAAATGGATATTAATTGCAGTATTTTATTGCAATAAATCAAGTGTCCTAATTCACTTAACTAATTAGGTGGCGACTTCTCAAAATCAGCATTATTGCTCCATCCAGGGAACCGCGCCAAAGAGCAACGTTGCGGATACCGTTCAGACCCCGAGGTCAAAAACGGGCGCGACAATCATCACCATCTACATTTTGTATACAAGTTGAAAAAGGCCTTGTATGGTTTAAAACAAGCACATCGAGCATGATATGATCGGTTAACTCTGTTTCTTCTTGAATTTAGTTTTAAACATGGTGAAGCTGATTGTACACTGTTTATAAAATATCACGAAGTAGATATGGTCATTGCTCAAATTTATGTAGATGACATAGTATTTGGTTCGACTTCACAGTCCCACCTTAAGACATTTGTCGATGCTATGTCCTCCACATTTGAGATGAGCATGATAGGGGAATTAACTTTTTTCTTAGGCTTGCAGATTGAGCAAAATGAAGATGGAATCTTCATCACTCAGAGCAAGTATGCCAAGAATTTGGTTAAGAAGCTTGGATTGGAGAATGCTAAACAGATGAGGACTCCAATGGGATCAACATAGAAGATATGCAAAGACGATGTTGGCGAAAATGTCGACCCAACATTGTATCGTTCTATGATAGGTAGTCTTCTTTATCTCAATAGTAGTCGTCTCAATCTAATGTTTAGTGTTTGTGTGTGTGCTCGATTCCAAGCCCAACCCAAAATCTCCCACTTAAATGCCTTAAAATGTGTCATCCGATATATTGCCGACACATGTGAGTTGGGAATTTGATATTCCAAAGACATTAATCATAATCTAATAGGATATATTGACTCGGATTGAGTTGGTGATGTGGATGTCAGAAAGAGTACTAGTGGATGATGTTTTTACCTTGGCAATAATCTAGTATCTTGGTATATTCGCAAACAAAATTGTGTCTCACTTTCAACTGTTGAATCTGAATATGTAGCAGCTGGAAGTTGTTGTTCTCAATTGATATGGTTAAGACACATGTTAGACGACTATGGGTTTTAAAATAATATCTTGATTCTATATTGTGATAACTTGAGTGCAATAAATATTTCCAACAATCCAGTTCAACACTCTCGTACAAAATACATAGATATTAGACATCATTTTCTAAGAGATTTGGTTGAAAAACAGCTTGTTCAAATTGAACATGTTGACACTATTCATCAACTAGCTGATATTTTTACAAAAGCTTTGGATCATGAGAGATTTTCAAGTTTGAAGAACTCTCTTGGTCTCTGTAATCTCTGAATCAACACTGATGAGGGAATGTCAGCTGAAATATCTCTAACATTTCGGGTGACATTTGCCTCTGTAAATATTAGAATCTGATCGTGTTTACTATTTTTGATGGTTTCTCATTTCGGGTGACATTTTGTGTTCACTCAAGTATGATCCTAAAAAGGTAAGAACATGTTTTGAAAGTGATACCGTTCTCTGCGATGATATTAGATATCATAAAAATGGAGTATCAAAATAAGGCAAAGTCTTTTACTAAAAGTTTGACAACTGTGCAATTGAGCAAAGCTCTTTGAAGATGATATCGTTCCTATTCTATAGGAGTATCAAGTGCTTAAATGAGAAATTATGAGGATGTTAAATAAGTATTCTTATTTTTTTTGACACAAAAATAAATTTTGTATGTGTTTCTATGATTTGATCAAGGACAATGGAAAAATGTTACATTGATCTGGAGATTAAAACTTATAAAAGCACATATGAAACGTGTCTTGATTTGTTGCTAAATGCGAAAAAGTTCTTGTGGATCATAATACTTGTGTCATCCAAAATATTGCCAACATTACGGTTGACATTCTCAGATGATGATATTTGTTGGGATACTGTTCATAACTGATTTTTGAAAATTCTGTTATTTTCCCTATTTTTGTGCCGTTATTTTTTCTTATTGATGTCTATCTTTTTCATATAATCTAGGTGTAAGTATTTGACTAAAACTCAAACACCTAAAACCGAGATTTTGTTTGCCAATGTATATAATCTTCCTCTTTAATTCTATTTTGTATCCCATGTTGCTTTGTTTCCGAAAAATAAGAAACATAAAAAAAGGGAAGCAATCATCACATCATCTCAGTCTTCAAAGACCGATGGAACACATAACCACCCCTCCATCTTCCAAAACCCTTTCAATCACCTTCTTCACACTACTCACCCGTGGATATTAGTCCATTGTCAACATTCATGCCATCCAACATCTCATAAACAACCCCAATGAGTACAAGTCCACCCATATGCATAGAAATCGTGCTCAGTGTTTATCAAGAACCTCTTGAAACAGCATATTCAGGAGATAATAACAATCCTATTGATATCGATGCCATATCTGATGTCACTATGTGATGCGCGATTTATGCACACACTTAAACGCAAGTGCACGTGTCGTATCAAGTAATATAGTCCTAGAAGACCGAGTTATCGTCCTCAGGGATTAGTGTTCAAGTACCAAATTCTATTCCTTGTTATCTATTTGGTGACCGATAATTGATTTGTTGTTTATGACTAATAATTATAAAAACTAATTAACTATGTTGTTTTACTCAGTAATGATGGAAATAGGGCTTCCAAATCTCCTCAACTATCCGCTTAACTTACTTATTAATGCAATTAATGATGGTTCTTCTTCTATTTTGAGATAACATGTTTACTAAGCCGTTTTATACTCCTGTTAAGGCTATATAAACACTCAACCCCAGTACAACACCTTTCTACCTTTCGGTGATAAGGTTGACTCTAGAGGAGGATTAAGACCAAAAACCTATTAATACTACACAAGTAATCGGGGTACTTTCGTCCGCAATTTAACCTATGTTTATCCAACTACAACATATTCACAACCTCCCCTTTCGGATTTCGGTTAGAAATCATAAGAATTATGATAATTAATGATCAGGTAATTACCAAGCAATCAAATCATATATTGAATAAATCTCAACAATAAGAAGAAGAACCACAACATGCATTAATTCATAAATATAAGGTTCAAGTGAATTGACATGGAAAGCCCTATATTAAAGTTAGTTCCTAGCCATAGACATGACAAGAACTAATTTAGCATCCAACATAAACTGAAAATAAATAAAACAAGAACAAGAAAATTACTAAGATAATGGTCTCCAATCTTGATTCCAAGAATGTGTGAATTGCCAAGAAAGGGAACCCTGAAAACTGCCCTAGGGTTCTCTTTTTATAGTTTCAAAAACGTGTTGCAGGTTTTTCTTCAGGCCTGACCCATTATTCATTCGAAAATCTGATTTTCCGGCTTGGCGCGGCCTGCGTGCCGCGGCACTGTGGCGCGCGGCCACGGAACTCTGCAACCCTCACGAAGATTAGGCGCGCGGCCTCACTCTATTGTCTAGGCGCGCGTGCTGGCTGATACTGCGCCTGGTTCGCCACTTTCTCGCTTTTCGAGCTCTGGAACCTCTGTTTCTGCCCTCTTTTTGCTCCTTTTCCGCCAATGAACCACTTTCAACCTATATGACTCAAAAGGAAGAAAATATATCCTAAGACGACACGTATTTGTACAAAAATGGACAAAAGACTCACTAAAAATGACTCAAAAGGTGTATATAAAATACACCGATCAAATACCCCCAAACTTAACTTTTGCTCGCCCTCGAGCAAAGATCAAAAGAAAGAAATAAAGACACAAGGACAAAGAAAAATAGAAGACTCAACGACATTGATCACTTTGCTGCATTGATGTTACTTAGAAAAACATGAAGGTTAGCAGAATAATATGCAGGAACATATAGCATGAATTTTTAGCATTCTAAACACATTAAGCTAGATATTTCGCAAACTCATTTTAATCATGCTTAATGGAAGTAAGAATACTGAATTATGCACGTCAATTTCAAAATCTCATGGCATGTTTACTTGCTATTCTCCACTAATCATGGATATGCATATAAGAGATCTTCAGGACTTTTCAGGGTTGTAATGTAGGCTTAGTCATGGGTAGGTACAAATAGGCATTTAGGCTCATTTTGTGTACCATAAGCTCTTTTGCTTTTCAATTCTTCCCTTTTCTTTTGCTTTCCTTTCTTCACTTCATATCTATCTTTTCCCTCTTTTGTTTTGAGAGCGTGAAGTACATTATGAATAACCAACACCCCCAAACTTAGGCTTTTGCCTATTTCTTATTACTTTTTTATTGGGGTGCATCAAACTTGTTCACTCTTTTTGTATCCTTTTTAACACTTTCTATTCCAATCATTTCACATTTTCACTTATGGCACAGGTGTGGAATTAGAGGGTGTCAAAGAAAAAGTTCAATTTTTAGGCTCAACGGGGCTGACTAGGGATATTTTTAATGTCAGGGATAGGAAAAAGTGGTAAGAATTGGCTAACAAAAAATGCCTGAGTCATCTCCCCTAAGATGCATATCCTAACTATTTCGCCTCAAATAACAAGCAATCATAACACATAGGTTTTAATCATTTAACAATGCACAATTCAAGCAGAAACCCCAAATAGACAGATTTCATGAGTTTTTGACATATCTAACCTAAGTGTTTAGATAGTTGCTTCTAATTCCATTACATTATTCAACATTACTTCACTAGGTGTTTCTAGTAACTACAGCATGCATGATCTTTGACAGAAAATTATGACTCAAAAAAAAAATTATGACTCAAAAATACACAAAAAAAATTAAAAAGACTCAAACATACTAAAACAATAAGACACAAATAAAACACCCCCCAAACTTAAATCACACATTGTCCCCAATGTGTGCAAGACTCAAAGAAAATAAAAGAAACAGGACAACTTACAGACTTGGTTTAAAGTGGTGGCGGTGGCGGTGGATAGTGCATTGACCAATGGTTGAACAAGGAACTCGTCTCGTCAATTCTCTGGTGCAACTGTTGTTGCCCCTGCCTTAATTCTTGTTGTCCTTGTATCATCGTGTCAAAGTTCTGCATCATCCTTCTCTGGTTCTGGAGCAACTGCTCCATCATAGGCACTGGAGGTTCTGATTCTGTGGGTGGCTGCTGGCTGCTTCCTGCCTCATACTGAGCCTCTGTCTCAGGCTCATCTTCATCCATGGCAGCCTCTGCTGCTGCTGCTGGTGTTGGTCTCCTTCGTGCTGCTGCTGGGGGAATTGGGTCTGGGAAGGAGTGCACTATCCCGTATGACACAGGAAGTTGGTTTTTCTCATAAGTATCAGTGGGTAGGGTTGGGACCCCATGTAAGGAGCATAAACATGTAATAAGTGAGCCATGTCCCAACCCACCTGTCGTTACCAACCTGCTGGTCTCTCTAATGTTTTGCACTATTTCCTTCCCAACGTCAATTGTCTTCCCTGTCATGATTCCATATATCAATCTTATTCTGTCTTCTGGCACTCTGGTGAAGTGCATTGATGGAATCAGGCGGGCACTGACGAAATACAACCAACCCTTGGCTGTTTTGTTGAACTGACACCTGCTCAGTCCTCTTGACCCATTTCTGGCAAATTCATACGCAGCCCCAGGGTAGCTTACTGTGCTTGCGACGGCATCCCAGTTGATGTTGTTGGTGTCTCTAGACCATGTTCTGAAGTAGCTCCGGTCATCACCTCTTTCTTCAACATCCGTTGTTCTTAATAGCAAATTTATTACTTCTGCCGTCACAGGCACTTGTGTTCCCCTCACAAAGCATCTATCCTCCACCCTCTCCGGAAAGTTAGCATAAAATTTTTTCACCATCACTGTGTTCATCGGTGCTATCCTTTCCGGTTTAACAAACCTCTTCCACCCCCATCATCTCAATCATCGCTCGAATAGGCTCATAGACATCTTCCTCCTCAAGTGATTCCCTTTGGTAATACATTCCTCTTTCAGGGATTAAGGGTCTAGTACTAAGTTTTCGATATCTACCCTCTGCTGTTTGGCTGACAAACCTAGTATTATCATATTGAGGGGCTGAGGTGGATGTGGAAGCTCTTTTCCTTCTGGCAGACATGTTTAGATAACTTTTTGCAGCGTTTTCTTTGTATCAACAATGTTACCCAACACTATCACCCAATAATTAGCAGCTACAACACCTATCACCCCCAAACTTCACTTAAGAAGCTCCTGCACAACACCCACACTCACCTCGTATACTCTTTCTCGAAATCTCACAACCAATTTCAACACCCCCACACACCTTCACAGACACAACACCTCCTCTGATTATAATGAAGCTCACAAGAAAAGATGAAGGTTACCTTTGACGGTGTTCTTCAAGATTCTCTTGCTCCTAATGATGATTTGAGGTAATGGGATGAGGGTAGTTGTTTAGGATGGTTAAGGGTTTAGGGAATTTAAGGACTTTGGTTGTGATTGGGTTTAGTTTATGGAAGGTTTTTAGGTAAAGTGTGGATATTTCGTGGGTTTTGTGGGGAGGGAGGTTTAGGTTTTGATTTGGAATGGGGAAGAATCAGATTTTTGGGCTTATATTGATCTTTGGGTTTTTCGTCTCGCCGCGGCCCTGGCCCGCGGCGCCGAGTCTAGCGCCATACGGACTTTCTGCGTCGCGGCCCTGCAAATGGGTTTTTCTGGACTTTTGGCGCCGCGGCGCTGAATATCCTGCGCCTTTCTGATCTTTTGGCTCCGCGGCGCTCTGCCGATTTTCTGGAAATCCTTGGCTTATCTTCAGTTTTCGCCCTCCAAATTCTTGGCCCTGCACCTGTCATCACAACACATAACAATACCTCCGTGAGACTGCTCTAAGTATAAAAAATTAACTGCATTAATAGTAAACAATTTAAAATACCTTGGGTTGCCTCCCAAGTAGCGCTGTCTTTAACGTCTTTTAGCCGGATACAAGTTCTTTAAATCAAGAGGTGTGGGGTAGATTAACCCCACAACCAATCCATTTTTTCAACATTTCCCTTTTTCTCCTTCTCTTTTTCTTCTTATAATTATTTTCAAGAGGGGGTTCAGTATCACTCACCTACTTTGGCGGGCTTATCTCCCTTGTTGTGGCTTGCACTGGCTCACACGAAGTTCTGACAATGCTAATTGCAAAGCACCTGCTCATGACCGGGGGTTCAATAACTTGTTTGAACACTTTGAACACCATTTCTTCGCTTTCTACTCTCAGTGTCAGCTCACCCTTTTCTACGTCAATCAGGGCTCTCCCTGTTGCCAAGAACGGTCTCCCCAATATGATGAGAATCTCCTCATCCTCCTCCATATCAAGAATGAGAAAATCCGCAGGGAAAAAGAATTTTCCTACTTTCACGAGAACATCCTCAATCTTCCCCCTGGGGTGCACCACCGTTCTGTCTGCTAATTGCAAGCTCATAGTGGTTGGTTTTGCTTCACCTAACTCCAACCGTTTGAAGACAGACAAAGGCATCAAATTTATACTGGCCCCCAAGTCACAAAGGGCCCTATTACATGTTACCCTGCCAACTGTGCAAGACAGTGTAAAGATCCCTGGGTCCTTGAGTTTAGGGGGTAATTTCTTCTGCAGGATGACACTGCACTCCTCAGTCAGTTCCACCATCTCATATTCTCCCAGCTTCTTCTTCTTTCCCAAAATCTCCATCATAAATTTAAAATAAGTAGACATTTGCTCCAATGCCTCGATGAAGAGTATGTTGATGTGTAACTTTCTGAATGTCTCCAAAAACTTGGAGAATTGCTTATCAAATACTTTCCTTTGCAATCTTTGCGGGAAAGGAATCTTCTCAGTGTGCTCCCTCTCTGGAGCTTTCTCTAATATCGGGCGATCTTCAACAACTCTCTCTCTCTCTGTTTCTACCCTCTGTTCAACCACAGGCTGAGGTGCAATCTGTTCCAACTGTTTTCCACTCCTCAGTTGCACTGCTTGGCACTGTTCTCTAGGATTTATCTCTGTGTTGCTCGGCAAGGTACCCTGTGGCCTGTTGTTTGCTAGCTTTTCCAGTTGCCCCACCTGTGTCTCCAAGTTCCTTATAGATGATTGATGCGCGGTAAGATGCACACACTTTAACGCAAGTGCACGTTATCGTGACAAGTAATATAGTCTTGATAAGACCGAATATCGTCCACAAGGATTAGAGTTCAATTACCAACTATCTATTTTCTAGTATCTATTTGGTGAATTGATAATTGATTTGTTGTTTATAACTAAGAATTATGCAAGCTATTTAAATATAAAGATTTACTTCAGTGGTGATGAGAATAGGGCTTCCATGTATCCTTACTATCCGCTTATGCTACTTACTAATGCATTAACTTATGGTATTCTTCTTTTGGAGAAAGTAGGTTTACGAAATTGTTTTATACTCCGTTAGTTATATAAACACTCAACCCAGATCGCACCTTACCTACCTTTCGGTGATAAGGATAACTCTATAGGAGGATTAAGAACAAAAACCTAGTTGGCCGTCACGCACAATGCAAAATTAGGGTTGTTAAGCCTCTCATCAACGCTACATAAATAATTGAGGTATTTTCATCCCCAATCCAAGAATGTCTACCCAACTTACAAAGATATTCACAATCCCCTTTCTAATCGATTAGAAATCATATAGTGATAATTAGTTGTCAATTAATTACAAGAATTCAACTCAATTATTGGATAGATCTCACAATAAGAAAAATAACCATAAGCGTGCATTAATTTATAACATAAGTTTCTAGCAATTCAACAATGGAAAGCCACATAAGAGAATTAGTTCCTAGCCATTGACATGACAAGAACTAATTCCATGTTCATCATACAAAAAGCGAAATAAAGAACAAGAAAGGAAAAGAAATTACTAAACTAATGGTATCCAATCTCAAGCAAAGTCTTGTGTTGTGCGAAGGGAACCTCAAAAGCGCCTAGGGTTCTCCTTTTATAGTCGCAAACCGCCTCCTCTTTTCCTTGAGCTGGCGAGAATTTCGTCAAAGACCTAATTTTTCCGCGTCGGCGCCGCGGCTGCAGACAGCGCGCGGCCTGGAAGTCTAATCCGTCGGGTGTTTTTGGCGCGCGGCCGATATCTGCACTGGCGCCGCGCTGTGCAGCCTCTGCGCTCTTCGAATAGTGGCGCCGCGCCGCATGATCGCTGCAGGCGCGCGCGTCGCTGATCGCACTTTTACCGCAAGATCGCATCTCTCTTTGCCCTCTTTTAGCTCCTTTTCCGCCATTTGGCCATTTTAACCACTTTGACTCAATAGAAAGTAAAACTATCCTAATACAACACTTATATGTGCAAAAGCGGGACAAAAGACTAACTAAAATCGACTCGAAAGGTGTATATAAAATACAGATCAAATACCCCAAACTTAACCTTTGCTCGCCTCGAGCAAAGATAGAAAGAAATAAAATAAAAGACTCAAAGAAACGAAAAATAAAAGACTCACGCCATTGATCACTTTTCTGCATTAGTGTTAACTAGAAAAACATGAAGGTTAGCAAAATAATATGCAGAACATATAGCATGAAATTTTCATACTAAACACGTGAAGCTAAATATTTATGCAAACTCATATTCATCATGCTTAATGGAAGTCAATATACTAAATCATGCATATAAATTCAAGAATTCATATGGCATGCTTACTTGCTATTCTCCACTAATTACGGATATGCATAAAAGAGATCTTCAGGACTTTAAGGGTTGTAATGTAGGCTTTAGGTATAGGTAGGTAACAATAGGCAATTTAGGCTCATTTCGTGTACCATAAGCTCTTTAGCTTTTCAATATTTCCCTTTTTCTTTTTGTTCTTTCCTTCACTTCGATTCTATCTTTTCCCTCTTTTGTTTTGGGAGAGTGAAGTATAACAAGCACCTCCAAACTTAGGCTTTTTGTGCTTTCTTATTACTTTTGTATTGGGGTGCTGAGACTTATTCACTCTTTTGTCTCTTTTTAACACAATGTATTCCACTATTTCATATTTTTACTTATGGTACAATTTGTGGGAATATAGGGTGTCAAAGAAGAAGTTTCAAATTTAGGCTCAATGGGGCTGACTAGGGATAATTTTTAAAGTACAGGATAGAAAAGAATGGTAAGAATTGGCTATCAAAGAAATGCCTGAGTCATCTCCCTAACATGCATATCCTAACTATTTCGCCTCAAATAGCAAGCAATCATAACACATAAGCATTTATCATTTAGCATGCATAACTCAAGCGAAACTCGAATAGGCAGTTACGAGTTTTTGGCATATCTAACCTAAGTGTTTAGATAGTTGCTTCAATTCCTTTACATTATTCCACCTTACTTCACTAGGTGTTTCTAGCAACTACAAAGATACATGATCTTTGTGACAATTATGACTCAAAAAGAAAAATATTTTTGGTGACTCAAAATAAACATAAAACAATCAAAAAGACTTAAATAAAGCGTAACATGATACCAAATAAAACACCCCCGACTTAAATCACATTGTCCCCAATGTGTGTAGACTGAAGCGATAAAAGAAATAAGACACTTACGAACTTTGGTTAAAATGGTGGTGGTGGCGGTGGATAATACTTTGAATTAGTGAGGAGGAGCATTCTTGGTGTTTTGATTTGGCGATAGGGCCTTGGCTCGTGGTGTCTTCGAATTCATATTTTCCGTTGTGGCGCGCGACGCAAATGGCGCGCGGCTGAGCTCTGGCGTCTTCGATCGTTTGGCGCGCGACCCAGTTGAGGCGCGGCGCTATGGCGATTTTTCGGGTATCTGGCTTCTCTTCATTTTTCGCCTTCCACATCCTTGGCTTTCACTGTCACACAACATAGACACAAGAACCAGACCGTGAGGCGATCAAGATGAAATAAAATAAAATAAAAGCAGAATTGAAATAACATAATTAAAAACATTGGGTTGCCTCCCAATGTGTTGTCTTTAACGTCTTTTAGTCGGACGCAAGTTCCTTTTTATTTTAAGGTATGAGAAGTTACCAAGTTCATGTATTCCATTTCATTGATCAGGTAGGGTTTTAACCTCTGTCTGTTTACCTTGAAGGCATCTCCCTCTCTCCCTTTTATTTGATCGCTCCATATGGGAATACTCTTTACCACCGTGTATGGTCACATCAACGTGATTTTAACTTGCCTGGAAACAATCTCAACCTTGAGTTAAATAACAACACCTGTTGTCCTTCTTGAAAGTCTTTTGGTATCAAATTCTTATCGTGCCATGCTTTCGTTCGTTCCTTGTAGATCTTTGCATTATCATAGGCATTGTGTCGGAATTCATCTAATTCGCTTAGCTGTAGTAGCCTCCTATGTCCTGCTGTCGTGGTATCCATGTTTAACTTCTTCATTGCCCAGTATGCTCTGTGTTCCAACTCTCTTCGGCAAATGACATGCTTTACCAAAGACTAATTTATAAGGTGACATACGATTGGTGTTTTGAATGTTGTCGGTATGCCCACGCGTCGTCGTCGATTTGATAGACCGGTCTTTCCTTGAGCGTTCACCGTTTTTCCAATATGCTCTTTACTTCTCTATTTGATACTTCTGCTTTCCCATTAGCTTGAGGGTGGTAAGCAGTTGTAGTCGGTGGTAAACTCCATATCGGAAGCGATGAATTCACTGTCTATTACGAAATGGCTCCGCACGTCGATGAGAGCTCTTGGGGTGCGAACGCGTGAAAATATTCTTTTGGAGGAATTTTTGAGCGATCTTCTTGTCGTTTTCTTTGGTGGCCCTTCGCTTACCCATTTGGACACATAGTCAATCGCGGAAGGATATATTGATTTCCAAAGGATGGCGGGAATGGCCCGTGAAATCGATTCCCACACATCGAATAGTTCTACTTCCAATATCCTTGCGAAGGCATTTCGTTTCGTCTTGAGATGTTCCTGTTCTCGACAATTATCACGTCTGCACAGGTATGGGCATCCTTAAGAGTGTTGGCTATAGAATCCGCGTTGCAATACCTTTGCCGTTGTTCTTGATGCCCCAAGTGTCCGCGTGATAAGGTGTGGCAATGGGTGAGAACACAGTGCATCTCTTCCTGGTATACATCGCGATGACTTGGTCGTGTGATGTTTGTATAACATCGGTTCCTCCCAATAGTAATGTTTTATACGAATAAAACCTCTTCACTTCTTTGTCTTGACAAGCACGGGGGTAGTACTTTAGGCTGCGAAAGTTAACAAAATCAGCGTACCAAGGTAAATTAGAATTCATACTTACTCAAAAGCTTGTTGTTAAATGCGGAAAGTGATCATTTATTTGCACATCCTTGGTGTTACGGTTCTCTGTGTTTTCCGGTCTTGACAAGTGGTGCGGCCCGAATTCTCTGTTCCTTTCTTATCACGAATCTCTACGTCAAATTCTTGTAAGTAGGACCCATCGAATGGCGAGGCTTAGCGTCTTCTTTGTCATCAAGTACTTTATAGCGAGTGGTCGGTGTATACTATCACTTTATTCCCAATCAAGTATGGCTGAATTTCTCAAATGCATATACTATAGCTAGTAGTTATTTTTCAGTAGTTGCATAATTTAACTGTGCGTCATTTAGAGGTTTACTAGCATAGTAAATGGATCTAAATACCTTGTCGATTCTCTGTCCAAGCACCGCTCCAATCGCATAGTCGCTGCATCGCATTAGTTCGAATGGGAGCTCGGTTTGGTCTGATGACTATGGGTCTTTGAAATGAGCTTCTCGCGGCGTTTGAAATGCGGATAAGCATTCTTTATTGAAGTCGAAGGCAACCCGTCATTAGCAATGTGGAAAGAGGCTTTGAGACTTTAGAAAAATCCTTGATAAATCTTACATAGAAACCTGCGTATCGAGAAACTTCGACTCCTTTTGTTGATCATGGAGGTGGTAGATTTTCGATCACGAAATCTTTGCTTTGTCCACCTCAATACCTTGGTTTGATATTTTGTGTCCCAAGATGATTCATACATTACCGAAGTGACACTTCTCCCAATTTAGCCTGAGTTAGATTCTTGCACCTGCTAAACATCGCTCTAAATGCCTTAAACACTCATCGAATGATGCTCAAAGACGAAAAATCATCCATAAAGATCTCTATAGTTCTCTCTACCATATCGAGAAAAATGTCATCATACACCTCACGAAAAGTTGCGGTGCATTGCGAGTCGAATGGCATCCTACGAATGCAAATGTACCAAAGGACAAGTGAATGTGGTCTTTTCACGATCTTACGGGGCTATTGCAATCGGTGATACCCACAGTATCCATCAAAAAGCGATAGTAGTTATGCCTGCAAGTCATCAACATTTGATCTAGGAATGGCAACGGAAAGTGGTCTTTTCTAGTTGCTTTATTCAACTTGCGATAGTCAATGCAAATTCTCCATCCGGTGACCGTTCTCGAGGGTATGAGTTCGTTTCTTTCGTTGGTCACCACTGTTATTCCACCCTTTTTCGGTACCACTTGTACTGGGCTTACCCGTGTCTTTGTCGGATATGGGGTAGATTACTCTGCATCGAGCCATTTTAGGATTTCCTTTCTACTACCTCTTTCACGTTTGGGTTTAGTCGCCTTTGGGCTTGATGGATGATCCGCTTTCCTCATCTAGACGGATCTTATGCATTATTGTTGATGGACTTATCCTTTTATGTTCGCTAATGTCCATCCAATGACCGCTTGTGATTCTTTAGTACTCTTAGCGGTTTGTCAATCTCTTGGTGGTTAGGTGGCATGAAATGATCCTTTGGTAAGGTTTTTTCTTCACTAGGTATTGGTATTGTAGATGATTGGGTAGGGTTTTTAACTCTAACTCTGGAGCCTTCTCGTGGATGGTAATGATCTTTACGGTACTGTCAAGCTCTTCATACTTCCTTGTATCCCATTTTTCATAAGCATTCATCAATTTGCATACTCATCGATCTGGATCGTTTTACTATCATCATCCCACGTGGTCGATTTCTTAAGCGTATCATCATATCCGAACTCTTTGGTGACGCTTCTTCGCTAAGGTCAATGGTGGCGGTTATCCTTGGCCTCTGGAAAAGTTCTTTGCTCGAAAAACATTGAAAATCACCTCTTCTTCTACTCAAGCTTGATTCCTTTGTGAACATCAATGGCGCTGTCACGTGGCTAAGAAGGGTCTGCTAAGTATGATGGGGATTCCATCGTTATCTTGTATGTCTAAGATAACGAAGTCGGCGGGGAAGATGAACTTGTCCACCTTCACTAAAACATCTTCGATGACTCCTCGGATGAACAATTGGCGGTCGACTAAGCTGCGAGTGATGTTTGTAGGTCTGATTTCTCCCATTTCTAGTTTGCAGAAAACTAGATAGGGCATCAGATTTATGCCTGCTCCTAGGTCGCACAGTGCCTTCTGACATTCAAACTTCCCAATAGTACATGGGATGGTAAAGCTCCCAGGGTCTTGTAACTTCTGAGGCAGTTGTCTCTGTAAGATGGCACTACATTCCTCAGTCAACATCACTGTTTCGTAATCCTCTATCCTCCTCTTTTTGCTAAGCACATCCTTCATGAACTTGACGTAGCTCGGCATTTGTTCTAATGCTTCAGCAAACGGGATATTGAGTTGCAATTGTTTGAGGACCTCCACGAATCTGGAGAATTGCTTGTCAAGGGTGCATGTTTTTAATTTCTGAGGGTATGGTATCATCACCTGGGGTGCGGTCACCACAGCGGGTGCTGATTTCTCGATTTCTGGGTTCTGGGAGCCGCGGCCCTGATCTTGGGCGCCGCGGCGCTCACTTTCCTGCACTGCCTCGGATGCCAGAACCTTCTGCACTGTCTCCTGTATTGTCTCAGAACTTTCGGCGCCGCGGCCCTGCTCATCGGCGCCGCGGCTCTGCTGCTGCGAACTCTCTATCTCCCTTGATTCGGCATCCTTCAGGTCAATTGCCTGACATTGTGTTTCCTCATTGCCTACCCCAGGTGCAGATTGCTCTTCATATGTTTCGCTGTTGAATATGATCGCGAGCTCTGCTATTTGCGTTTCCAATTTCTGCATGGCCATTCTTGTTTCGTCTATGAACTGATTTTGGTACCTCGTGAGGCTGAGTATAGTTTCTCTTAATTCCTCCCTCTCTTCCTCTATGGTTGGTTCTCTGTCATATTGATAGTAAAAATCCATATCTAAGAAATTCCTGAGATCAATCAAAACCAACAAAGAATCACGGCACCTCGAACTTTTCGAAAATATAAATAAAAACGTAAAAACGTAAAAATTAAAAATTAAAAACCAAATTAGAAATTAAAAATAGACAAATTTGATATTGAACTATGTCTAATCCCCGGCAACGGCGCCAAAAACTTGATGCGCGGTAAGATGCACACACTTTAACACAAGTGCACGTTATCGTGACAAGTAATATAGTCTTGATAAGACCGAATATCGTCCACAAGGATTAGAGTTCAATTACCAACTATCTATTTTCTAGTATCTATTTGGTGAATTGATAATTGATTTGTTGTTTATAACTAAGAATTATGCAAGCTATTTAAATATAAAGATTTACTTCAGTGGTGATGAGAATAGGGCTTCCATGTATCCTTACTATCCGCTTATGCTACTTACTAATGCATTAACTTATGGTATTCTTCTTTTGGAGAAAGCAAGTTTACGAAATCGTTTTATACTCCCGTTAGGGTTATATAAACACTCAACCCCAGTATCGCACCTTACCTACCTTTCGGTGATAAGGATAACTCTATAGGAGGATTAAGAACAAAAACCTAGTTGACCGTCGCGCAATGCGCAAAATTAGGGTTGTTAAGCCTCATCAACGCTACATAAATAATTGAGGTATTTTCATCCCCAATCCAAGAATGTCTACCCAACTTACAAGCGTATTCACAATCCCCTTTCGAATCGATTAGAAATCATATAGTGATAATTAGTTGTCAATTAATTACCAAGAATTCAACTCAATTATTGGATAGATCTCACAATAAGAAAAATAACCATAAGCGTGCATTAATTTATAACATAAGTTTCTAGCAATTCAACAATGGAAAGCCACATAAGAGAATTAGTTCTAGCCATTGACATGACAAGAACTAATTCCATGTTCATCATACAAAAGCGAAATAAAGAACAAGAAAGGAAAAGAAATTACTAAACTAATGGTATCGATCTCGAGCAAAAGTTTTGTGTTGTGCAGAAGGAACCCTCAAAAGCGCCTAGGGTTCTCCTTTTATAGTGCAAACCGCCTCCTCTTTTCCTTGGGCGACCGAATTTCGTCAAAAGACCTAATTTTTCAGCGTCGGCGCCGCGCCTGCGAGCGCGCGCGCCGGAGAAGTTCTGTCCGTCGGGTGTTTTGGCGCGCGGCCCGATATCTGTAGCTCGCCGGATGTTTAGGCGCGCGGCCCTGCATTCTTTGTCACGAGGCGCGTGCTGAGTCTTCGCGACTCTGCGAATAGTGGCGCCGCCACTGCACAGTGCGAGGCGCCGCGGCGCTGGTCTGGATTTCACCCTCGTTCGCCACTTTCTCTGTTTTCAGCTCTGACATCTCCTCTTTTGCCCTCTTTTAGCTCCTTTTCCGTCATTTGGCCATTTTAACCACTTTGACTCAATAGAAAGGAAAACTATCCTAATACAACACTTATATGTGCAAAATGGGACAAAAGACTAACTAAAACTGACTCAAAAGGTGTATATAAAATACACCGATCAATGATCTAGTCTCTGCCATGAACTGGGTCTGGGAGTTGGTGAGTGTCAACAAGGCTGCTCTCAGCTCATCTGACTTCTCTTGTTGAACAGGTGCACTGAATTGTTGTGAAGATGAGGCCTGAGTAAATGGTTGCTGAGTTTGGTACTGGCCTCTAAACTGGTTCTGTTGCCCCTGCTCGCCCCTCCATGAAAAATTAGGGTGATTCCTCCACCCTGGATTATAGGTGTTTGAGTAAGGGTTGTTATGGGGTCTCTGATAGTTCCCTACTGTCTGGCACTCTGCTTGCTCTATCAAAATATTGTTAGGATCAGCTGATGGGCATCTATCAAAGGTATGTGGACCACCACACATTTCACAACTCATTGGCATTTGCACTGCATTCACAGACACTGTATTTTGTTGCAATTGCTTGGTCAAAAGAGCAACTTGGGCATTTGTGCAGTGATGGCGTCAATCTCATGAACTCCTGCGTTGTACGCCACTCACTGCGTCATACATTACATGATTATTGGTGGCCATGTCTTCCAATAAATCATGAGCTTCATGTGTTGTTTTTCTCATAAAAGTTCCACCTGCTGCTGCATCAATGATCGTTCTGGTAGTTCCGCTTAGCCCATTATAGAAGATGTGGACCAAATTCCACAACTCAATACTGTGATGTGGACACTTTCTTTGCAGATCCTTGAATCTCTCCCAAGCTTCATATAATGACTCTCCATCGGCTTGATAGAAATTATTCAACTCTCCTCTCAGCTTCGCGGCCTTGCATGGTGGAAAGAACTTTGCTAAAAATTTCTGTGCCAACTCTTGCCATGTGAATATCGAATCTGCTGGCAAGGAATTCAACCACACTTTCGCTCTATCCCTGAGTGAGAAGGGAAAGAGCCTCAATCTGACGGCGTCATCAGTAACGCCATTGTATCTGAAGGTTGCACATAACTCTAGGAAATTAGCTATATGCATGTGAGGATCCTCCGACGGCAACCCTCCAAACTGAACCGTATTCTGCACCATACTTAAAATTGCAGGCTTGATCTCAAAATTATTCGCTCCTATTGCTGGGAGCCTAATACAAGTTTGTGCTTCATTCACCCGTGGCAGCACATAATCTCCCAAGATTCTCTCAGCTTGGACTTGGACTCTCTCTTCTACATCTATCGGCATTCTCCGAGGCATTCTCATGTTAGGTTGATGATCACCTAACCCCTCGTTTATCTCATTGTTGTTTTGTACGCCTTCCATCTCTATTAAAACTGAAACTCGTTGGTTCCTTCTGTTCTGTTTACAAGTCTTCTCAATTTCTGGATTGAAGGGAACAAGATTGTCTGCTCCTCTTCTCCTTCGCATAAACTGGGTGCCTGAAACAAATCAAAAATAAACAAACGGATCACGGCACACTGGTTTTCATAAAATAAAAAGTAATAAATAAAAACAAAAATAAAAACCAAATTAGAAATTAAGAATAGATAAAATTGATATTGAACTACGCCAATCCCCGGCAACGGCGCCAAAAACTTGATGCGCGATTTATGCACACACTTAAACGCAAGTGCACGTGTCGTGTCAAGTAATATAGTCTTAGAAGACCGAGTTATCGTCCTCAGGGATTAGTGTTCAAGTACCAAATTCTATTCCTTGTTATCTATTTGGTGATCGATAATTGATTTGTTGTTTATGACTAATAATTATAAAAACTAATTAACTATGTTGTTTTACTCAGTAATGATGGAAATAGGGCTTCCAAATCTCCTCAACTATCCGCTTAACTTACTTATTAATGCAATTAATGATGGTTCTTCTTCTATTTTGAGATAGCAGGTTTACTAAGCCGTTTTATACTTCTGTTAAGGCTATATAAACACTCAACCCCAGTACAGCACCTTTCTACCTTCGGTGATAAGGTTGACTCTAGAGGAGGATTAAGACCAAAAACCTATTAATACTACACAAGTAATCGGGGTACTTTCGTCCGCAATTTAAAATATGTTTATCCAACTACAGAATATTCACAACCTCCCATTTCGGATTTCGGTTAGAAATCATAAGAATTATGATAATTAATGATCAAGTAATTATCAAGCAATCAAATCATATATTGAATAAATCTCAACAATAAGAAGAAGAACCACAACATGCATTAATTCATAAATATAAGGTTCAAGTGAATTGACATGGAAAGCCCTATATTAAAGTTAGTTCCTAGCCATAGACATGACAAGAACTAATTTAGCATCCAACATAAACTGAAAATAAATAAAACAAGAACAAGAAAATTACTAAGATAATGGTCTCCAATCTTGATTCCAAGAATGTGTGAATTGCCAAGAAAGGGAACCCTGAAAACTGCCCTAGGGTTCTCTTTTTATAGTTTCAAAAACGTGCTGCAGATTTTCCTTCAGGCCTGGCCTATTATTCATTCGAAAATCTGATTTTTCCCGGCTTGCGCGGCCTGCAGCTGGCGCGCGGCGGAACTCTGCAACCCTCGAAGATTAGGCGCGTGGCGCTCGACTCTGGTCAGAAGCGCCGCTACAGCTGTTCTGCGCCTGGTTCGCCACTTTCTCGATTTTCGAGCTCTGGAACCTCCGTTTTTGCCCTCTTTTTGCTCCTTTTCCGCCAATGAACCACTTTCAACCAATATGACTCAAAATGAAGAAAATATATCCTAAGACGACACGTATTTGTACAAAAATGGACAAAAAACTCACTAAAAATGACTCAAAAGGTGTATATAAAATACGCCGATCACTATGTTAGGAAGAAGGGAAGGCATATCTACATTCCCTACAAGAATATCAAAAAGTATGTTTGAAAAAGATGTTAACTCTCCACCTATTGAAAAGAAATCAAGAGTTGAAAAGGAAGCTTCAGTTCCTACTAGCCCTAGCTACAGCTGGGATGACTCTAACTTTAATTGGTCCAGTGATGATTGTTAGGGCCGTGTCTGTTGACACCCAATTTTGTCCCATCTTTACTGAACATTTCATTTAGATCGTCCTTTTATCTCCAATTAATTTTACTATGCTTCTCAGTCTTGAAAATCGTCGAAAAATAAGTAGTTTTAATATTCTTCACTAATTATCGCATAATTTTACAATATCGAGTATTACATTTTTTTTTTAATAATTAAAATATAAGCAGAATAATTTTAATATCTCGTCGTCAGTATTGATGATCGATTTTCTCTTAATATGTTCTTCAATTACTAAATTAATCATTTTTTATGAATATTATATTCAAAATTAAATACATATATTAAATCTTTTGTATCGTGTTTTATGCGTGTGCATTTTTAAATTAATTAAGTTGAAGGAAGCATATTTTTAATTAATTGAGAGATTTGGACTAATTATCTATTAATCTCCCAACATTAACTCAACCTTATTTTCCTACCCAATTCCACTCCTTAAATTAATTCCCTTATTCCCATAACCCATTTCTTCAACACCCCAAATTAAATCAAAGCCACATCGTGACCCAATACCCGAGACCGGCCCACACCTTTTATTTCTTCAAGACTCAACTTTTGATTACTGCAAACCCAACGTTCCCTTTCAACAAAACCAACGTAACCCTTATACCCACTCTACCTCCCCATCGACGAACCTCCTGAAACCACGGTCGCGCCACATCTCCCCTTTACCCGCCGGACAAGCATCGCCGCCCTGTTACCCATCACATAAACCAAACCCATCACCTGCAGTCCCGTCTCCATTTTTCTGAATCGCCTGAACCATGAGGATTCGTTTTAACCATGAATCGGCGTGCGGGAAGGTTCAGCGATTTGCTGACCTTTCCTCTCTTCGATTCAGTGGATAAAATACTGATTCGATTTCGTTCAAAGTTCAACCCAAAGAATAAACCCATACATTTTGTCCAACAGCTCTAATGCCATCAAATCGGACAGAAAATATGAGATTTTCTCTATCACCTCTCACACCAATTTCAGATTCCCCTCTTTTGATTTTGGATTCAAAATTCGAATTGGGGGTGGAGGGGTATGAGCAGAGGTACTGGGCTATAAATACAACCATCTGGTTGTGTTTGAGAGGGGTTTTTTTTTTCTCCTTTAAAAAGAACCGAGAACAAATTTCAATTTTTAACTTTGAAGGAGCTCAGAAAAATCAGAAATACATACTCCTAGAAAACAGACTTCAAAACTGCATTTTTTTTATTTTCTAGTATTGATTCAAATCCGAAAACACTGAGTCTTTCTTCGCTTCAGTCGCACACATACAAAACATATCCGAGTGGATTCGACGAGTCGAGACGACGCCTCGGTTCGCCACCTAAAGAAGGTAAACACGATTCCATCTTTAATTTCTTGATCGATTTACGTAATATGATCTAAGTGATGTATTGGTATGTTGGATAAGCATGTTTTAGTCAATAACAGTGTATGTTATGTTTATTTTCAGTTGATTGTTAAACATGATTGGTTTGAATTATGGCTATTAATGTTCAAATTAGATTGAATGATAATAGTGTTCATCATTAGAGTTGTTTATATTCGCCAAATTTAAATATGAACCACTGTTTGAAGTCTATGATGATTTATCTTGTTAGTTTTAAGTTTAACTTCATCATATATTACTACATCGAGTGTGATATTAATGATTAATTCGTATATGAGTTAGCCTAGTATGTTCAAAATTGGTTATAATCATTGATTGTTGACTGTTTGGTTAAGATGAATGCCTGTCGTGGTGGATTAGGACAGACCTGTCCATGTATCAACTCTCTGTTTAATTTGGAATATTGGTTTGAAGTCTATTTAGTCGTGTGTAGCCTATCTGCACAATTTTAATTTGTTTAATATGAAAGTGGTGATGTGTCTTAGTTAAGTCTAAGCTATATAAGCTATGCAATGTCTAAAACTGGTATGATGTATTGGGCTAAAAATGATACTTGTTTATATGTTGTAAACTATTTCAGAAGAAGTTCCCTGTCCCTAAGTCCTGTTTTTAAACTTACTTATTTTCTCCTATGTGTGTTGACCTTGCTTTACTACTAGCTGCCCTGTTTTGTTAAAGAATAGGTATAGGATATGCATCAAACCACTATTTATTGCTCAATAAGTTTGTAACAAGCTTACTTGATTGGATTTAGGGGGCAACTGGTGTTCTAGAGGAATGATTTTAACTTAATATGAATCCAACATGAAGTTAGAACAGTATGTGACTTAGTTTGTAACTAAAAGGCTTGTATAGTTATTATCATCTTATATACATGATCGTATTACCTTGATTTGAACTTATAAGACATGTTAACTTTCCCTGGTTTTGGTACTTTCATGATATACTCACTGTTTTTTTGAAATGGTATAGCTTGACTGAAGATGATCCATGACATATTTGACCTTAAACTTGACACCTCGATTCCTTGAGTATGTTATTAATACTTTGTTACCTTCTGTGAATGCACTTTGTTATGTAGACTGGTTAATCTGGTTAAAATGGACTCAACATGCTTATTTGCCCCCTGATGGTAGTGTTAAAATCTCTGTTGACTGATTCTGTGCTGATTAGGACTAGAGCTAGTAGGTATAGTTTAAAGTAAAGTATAATGTGCTTATTTATAACTTGTTTCAGCCACCTCTAAGTGATTTCAGTAGTTTAATGCCCTGTTGATAATCTAGAGTTTCTTTAAAGCATATATAATTAAGTGAGAAAGGTGATGAATCTCATATAGGGATATATGCATTGGATTGTTTAAGCTATAACTCTTGATATTTGAAATTTGTATATGATGGTTGGATTGTTTCAAGTTAGCATAATCGATCGATTTTGGTCATTTTACCGATTTCACCATTATTCTTTGGTTTTTAGATTTCTTGGGTGATTTTTGGCTATTTTTGCTACTGTTTTATTTGTTCACCGGTCCACTTAGATGGTTCTTGACATTTAAACATGCTATGTTGAGTCCATATTCATGCATAGAAGTGTGTATCTTGTTTTACATTACTTGTTATTCTTCTGGGTAGTGAGCATTAGAAGTATGTATATTGTTTTCTGTTTTTTTTTGGTTTAGTTTGAAATATGAGCTAAGTTTTGTTTAGGTCAAATCAAAGAGATTATGTGCTGCTTTCTTCAAAGTTCAGTTCTTGTTTCTGAGACCTTCTTTAAAGTATTGGAATATCGTACAAATCCGGATATGCATGGGATAGCATAAAATTTGATAAGTAATATCTGGTACATGGTTCTAGTCATTTATGCAAGTTCTTGATATGGAGAATTGACCTTGTTGTGCATTTAACTTGCATTTAATCCCAACCTGTGTGTTGGCCGTCTAAGTTGAGTATTTGTGTGCCTTTGCTTGGAACATATGAGTCTTAAATGGTCTGAATTCAGAAAATATATTCCTGCACGAGCATATCCGGGCAGAAGGTGTGTATCTTATAATATTCACCTTCCTCTTGCCTTGATGTTAACCCAAAAAGACACTTTACCCCGTCCCTACTCACGATAATGGTTGGATTGGTATAAAATGGGGCCTTCTCCTCTCATTCTGTGTGTGTTTGGTAGGAATAACATGTGTGAATCAGTGTCATTTCATGTCTATCTTTATTTGCTGTGTTTATTTTGCATCTGCGTTGTGCACCTTTCTTTATGGCTTTGGGCCTGTTTTGTTTCTCCTTTGAATTACCGAAAATGAAACTAAACTTTATGTCAATGTTTATTGGCGATTTGATGAATTTTGGATATACACTAATCCTTTTCTTTCTTTGATTTACATGAAATGCATCGGGAGCAATGAAGAGTCTCGTCATGAGACTCAATGCAACCATGACAAAATGAAGATCCGCATTCATGTCCTTTGCATTCCCGACTTCAGAAATCTCAAAACAAATAGGGCGGGATGACATCGTCATCCGCTTTAGTCGCTTTAATTCTTTAAATTCCGTCATCTTTATTTGTCGTTTTGTTGTCTTATTATGTAACCCTGTATAATTATTGAAATGCTTAGAATAGTTAGGCTTAGATTAACAATTAAAAAAGAGGATAGTTATAAAATCGGAAACCCAACGCTAGATTATTTTAGGCTCGTTATACATGTCTAAGCTTTCAAAACAATTTGGTCACCTTTTATTTGTATGATTAATCATAGAAAAAATAAGGTTTTACTTTTACCTAATTTGCTAAAAAATAAACTTTAACAAAAAATCATCTCTTGGTATTATAAATAAAATTGTTTTCTCTTTACTTTCAATTGTCAAAACATAAGTATTTTACAAATAAAATAAATATTTTTACCTATATATGTATTTTATAAACAAGTCTTACAAACTCTTTTATGTTGTAAAAAATACATCCTTTTGTTATTAAATACTTGCAACATTTTTATTTAATATTTATAAAAGCATGCATTTCTTAGCACAATAATTTTTAAACCTAAGTTTGAACGGACAACCGCAAGTTAGCGGATCCTTTAGGATGCCTAACCCCTTCCCTTTAGGATAATAAAGAATCCTTACCTAGAATCTCACATAGTTTCACAGACCTTTAAAATGAAGATCATTCGTAGTATTTTATGCTACATTTTCAGTGTCCTAATTCACTATAATAATTAGGTGGCGACTCCTTTAAAAATGCAATTTTAGGGATCCAACCATGTAGCTGTAATCCCGTTTCCGACTCCGGTTGAAAATGGGGTGTCACAGCATGGCGACTCCACTGGGGATATTAGGTTCTTAACCACAACAAACATAGGTTAATTTATTGTGCTTTATTTTCTTTATTTTGCTTAAAATTGCTTCCTTTATGTTTTACACTTATTTGCTTTTATTGTTTTGCCTAAATTATTCTGCTTTACATATAAATATTTGCATATTGTATTGAACTGCTATTTGTTACCGCTTTCCTTAAATTGACATTCCGCTCATATTTCTTCCACTCTGGAAAATTCACACAATCACACACTACATGCGAGGTGCGCTTGGTGCATCAGCAAAATTCCTTCTTCAAAACCCAAATTTAGGAGAGTTGGTAATAGACGCGGAGAATCCGGTCCAACCGGTGGCCGCGTAGCCTTCTCACTCGAGTAGTCCGCTCGGGAACCTTGTGTCTAGTGAAGCCAAATCTTAGAAACTTAGGATAGAGCTATACCACCCTTTATTTTTAAGTCATGCATACATTTATCTTAGGTGGGTTGATCCCTGGTATCGACGCCACAATTAGGAAAACACCAAAACTTGTCGACGGGTTTCTCAACCCAACGACCAATCAGCATACTATGTGTAGCGTGACAATGATAGACAAATCCAAACCTAATCATGACATGCCAAAATTGGGAAAAGTGCACCGTCATTTGGTCGCCATTTCCAACAAAAGCATTACAGTTGGGCGACTTGGACAAATCCATCATAACCTCGCATATTTGACGTTTAGGCCTACCTCTGGCATAAAGAGGTCCCAAACATGTTAGAGCACGCACTTGATTTGCAATTTGCTTATTGTTATGTATTGCCTGCAATTCTTGCATATTATACTAACTTGGTTTGCTTCATTTATTAGAAGGTTATTTTGCTTAGCATATCCCCAAAAGGTTGATTCGTGTTGACTGGTAGAAGCACAATCATCCAACAAATGACCAATTCAGAGGCACCAGAACGAAACAACTTAGGACTCGTCCCCGTTCCTGTAAAAGATGCAGAGGCGTTAGAAAGGAGAAACACCAATGATCAAAACCTCGCCAAACTATTGCGTGAAATGGAAATCATCTGGCCGAAATAGAAAGGCTCCGAAATATCACAAACATGTCTATTAGTTTGAATGCACCACTCCCAGAGCAAGGGACAAATGCAATCATGTCACAAACCCTTGAGCTTCCACTTCCCCAAAACTCCCCGCAAAGACCGCAACATACCAGCTCATACCAAAATGTCACTCACCCGGTCAATTTGCAAACCGACCTCCAAAATGATCCGTTTATTACATACACATCTTATCCTCCACCTACCTATATCTCCCCACTCAGTCCAAATTGCCAGGCCACCCAATACGAGCAGAGGACACACATCACTGGTCCTAACAAACAATATGGGGGATTAACACATCCGACCGAAAGCCAACCATTTATTATGCATGCATCCTCTCAAGAGACAGATCAATACAAGGAAATGGAGCGGACTCGAGCGTAATCGATGAAAATATGGCAAAAGAAATCCGTAGTTTGAAAGAGGCATTTAGAAGCATTCAGATGAACAAGGGGGAGACAGGTTTAGAATATGAAAACTTATGTATGCACCCCGATGTTGAATTACCTATGGGATACAAGGTGCCCAAATTTGACATGTTTGATGGAAAGGGGAATCCTCGAGCTCATCTAAGGTCATATTGTGATAAATTGATTGGAGTTGGGAAAAATCAAGCAATCATCATGAAATTATTCATCGAGTCTAACCGCGAGGCTGGTCGTACACATGCCAAGACCTCGAAAATGGGACGGTTGGAATGCCATGGCACAAGATTTCATGGATAGATTCAGATTCAACACTGACACCGTACTGGATAGATTTTATCTTATGAAACTTGAAAAGAAATCCACAGAAACTTTCAGGGAATACGCCCTGAGGTGGCGGTCGGAAGCAGCAAAGGTCCAACCTCCAATGGCAGAGAGCGAAATGACCACCTTGTTTGTGCAGTCATTAAAAGACGCGACGTATTATGAAAAGATGATCAGTGTAATTGGGCGAAGTTTTGCAGAAGTCGTGAGAATGGGCGACCGTGGAAGAAGGCATTAAGACAGCGAGATTACAAACTTGACGACCTCTACAAGCAACTAGCGAGCAATGCGGTCGATTCCATGGGAGGTACCTCACGAGAGGAAAGGGATGCATCACCCTCACATGGTCATTCGGGAACATAGGCGAACAACTTCCGGTGTATCAAAGCCCACGCGTTCTTACTATAACCAAAACACTCAAAATCCGGTCATACTATATCGATCGCGCTACCCCATATCCTGCTTACCATACCCAACAAGCATATCCAAAATACTCACCACAATCACGAACGTACACCAAAGCGGACCCAAACCCCGCATAAATCTGAAGAAAGCCAGCGTAACCTATACACCTTTGGCGAACCTATAGCCCAAGTGTATGAAAAGCTGAAAGCCGCAGGAATACTCCAGCCAATTCCCAGAAATACCCCAGGCCTATATCCCGAGGGCACGATGAAACCAAACATTGTGCATACCACTCCGGTGTCGAGGGGCACGACATCGCAAATTGTTATACACTCAAGGACAAAATAGAGGAGTTAATCGAAGAGGGAGTCATTCAGCTGAAAGATGCCCCTCTCAGGGTAAACAATAACCTTATTCCCGGCTATGAAGATGCCCATGTGAGCATGATAGCTAAAGATGGAGAAAACAGTCTGGAAGGGACTATTACGCCAGCCCGAAAAGGGAAGAAAATTGAATCATCGACCAACCGTCAGAGAAGAGGAGGTGCTCCTTGCCGGAGATTGTTTAACTGATGAATAAGTCATTTGTTTAGTTGTGTGCTGCAAGAGATGATCCTACTGAAGACTCAACCATCAAGACTCGAGCGAAGACAAGTGGACTCGTGCCTCGCCGCCCGCCGAGTCCGAAATAGTTAGTTTAATATATTTTGCCCTTTATATGTATTGGAACTACGTTTGACTCGATTCCTCTTGGCGGATCGTAGCGGCCGCTCGAGCCGGTCCCACCTTTAGAAATTTTAATTTCACCAAATTTCGCTTGTATTGGAACTACGTTTGACCTGATTCCCTTGGCGGATACGTAGGCGGCCGTCTCGGCTTCGGTCCCACCTTTAGAAATTTTAATTTCACCAAATTTCGCTTGTATTGGAACTACGTTTGACCTGATTCCCTTGGCGGATACGTAGGCGGCCGTCTCGGCTTCGGTCCCACCTTTAGAAATTTTAATTTCACCCAATTTCGCTTGTAATGAACTACGTCATGACCTGATTCCCTCATGGGGATACGTAGGCGGCCTAAATCGGCTTCGGTCACACCATTAGGAAACTTTCCCTTTATTTTTGAATCATAAAACGAGAATACACACCCACTTTTAGGCCAAACGCCATTCGCATTCAAATCGGGACAAGGTAGGGAACCAGGCAGGGGTTATGAGTCCAGGCAAGGCAGACGTCCGAGCATCAAGAGTCAAAACTACAAAGTCAATGCGAATCAACCACCCCCCCTCAAACTCACAAATTTTCTTTGAGCGCAGTTTCTTCATATTAGCAGAAGCAGCAGAAGCAGACATACATCAACAATCAAATCCCGCAACAAAGTCTAGCGCATCAGCTCGGACCTAGAGTCAAATTGCAGGTCATGCAGTGCACAAACGCACAACGAAGACATCATGACAATCCATATGGTTCACAAAAATGCATTACAACAACATCTCAGCATTCACATCATCTGACATATCAGGGACGACATCCCACCCATAGAATTACACCTCTCATATATATTTATCATTTCGTTTAAACAGGTATACACTAATTTTTCTCAAGCTTAGCTTGCAGGAGCATTTATTCTACAGGAACAGCTATCAATGACATCCTTTATTACGTCTATTCAACGACGTTCATCTTATTACGTCCACACAACGGCGTCCTCCTATTTTCGGCTATCAATGACATCATTTGTTACGTCTATTCAACGACGTTCATCTTATTACGTCCACACAACGACGTCCTCCTATTACGTCTATCCAACGACGTTATTTCTTATTACGTCCACACAACGGCGTCCTCCTATTTTCGGCTATCAATGACATCATTTGTTACGTCTATTCAACGACGTTCATCTTATTACGTCCACACAACGACGTCCTCCTATTACGTCTATCCAACGACGTTATTTCTTATTACGTCCACAACGACGTCCTCCTATTACGGCTATCAATGACATCCTTTATTACGTCTATTCAACGATGTTCATCTTATTGCGTCCATACAACGACGTTTCTCTTATTACGTCTATTCAACGACGACCATCTTATTGCGTCCACATAATGACGTCCTCTTATTCCGTCTATCAACGACGTCTTCTTATTATGGCTGCACAACGACGTTAGCTCAATTACATCTATCAACGACGTCCATCTTATTACGCTGTCTGCGGCGCTTATCTATATTTCGTCTAAACAACGGCGACCCGTATATCGCGTCCACTCAACGACGCAATCTTATTCGTCATGCAGCGGCGACTTCTATATCTCGTCGCGGACACGCGCATCATCTTATTGCGCTAAGCGGTGTCATCTTCATCACAATCTGGCCGTAAGGCGACGCTAAGTCCAAAACGACGCCAAGTCGAAAGCGACGCCCGCGTCAACGACGCTAAGTCGAAAGCGACACCACGTCAACGGCGGCGTCGGTCAAACGACTCGGTCGGCGACTCGCGTCAAAGCGATGCCACGTCCGAAAACGCCAAAGTCGAAAATGCGCGCGTTCAAAAGCGACACCGTGTACGAAAACGGCGCCCGCGTCGAAAGCGATGCTAAGTCGAAAGCGACACCACGCGTCAAAACGGCGTCGAGTCGGCGACTCGGTCGAAAGCGACTCGCGTCAGAAGCGACGCCACGTCAGGCGGCGCCAAGTCCAAACGACGCCACGCGCGTCAAAACGACGCCAAGTCGAAAATGACGCCACGTCCAGCGACGCCACGTCCGAAACGACGTCGAGTCGAAAATGACTCGAGTCCAAAACGACTCACGTCCGAAAACGACGTCGTCGATATCACATCTACGAGGACACTTTCTACTCTAAAAAAATGCATTCTTGTTCATGTTTTATTACTCTGTCTTAGCGATTTATGCACTAACTCTTTCTTGAGCTTTAGTCTACGAGGCGGATTGGAATAAGGACAACATATCGCGTTCACCGTCGCAACGTCGGTCTGCAAAGCGAAAATCACGGCATTTGCGCATCGTCACATTTTTCGCAAGATAGCATTTTCTACTCGCGCGATTACATTGCTTATAAATTCATGCGTTATCATTTGCCTTATGATTATGCACTAACCGTTTGTTTAAGTCTTAGCATACTGAGAGCAGAGCACAACGTGGAACTACCTCTTACGGCGAACCGAAGCAATTTGTACCTCGAATGTCGATCCGCTCTCCTCCAGCATCCTGCAACGCCAATGACCCCAGTGTCATCATAATTCGACACTGGGACAAATTTTAAATCAGCATCCGCCCTGCGTTAATTTTTTCTAGCGTCACAGAACCCAGTGTCATCATAATTCGACACTGGGACAAATTTTTGAATCAGCATCCACCCTGCTTTAATTTTTCAGCATCACAGCAACCCAGTGTCATCATAATTCGACACTGGGACAAATTTTGAATCTACGTCCGTCCGCCTTAAATTTTTCAGCATCACCACGGTAGCCCAGTGTCGTCATAACTCGACACTGGGACAAAATTTTGAATTTTTGCGTCAGCCTCGTCTTAATCGCCCAACATTTTTAATTCTAAGGATCGAGACTAAATTGGCTTTAAGTCAACGTCTTTGTCCGAAGATTCTTACATCATCTCCATACAAAGAGGGACAAGCTGTTGACACCCAATTTTGTCCCATCTTTACTGAACATTTCATTTAGATCGTCCTTTTATCTCCAATTAATTTTACTATGCTTCTCAGTCTTGAAAATCGTCGAAAAATAAGTAGTTTTAATATTCTTCACTAATTATCGCATAATTTTACAATATCGAGTATTACATTTTTTTTTTAATAATTAAAATATAAGCAGAATAATTTTAATATCTAAATAAATCGATTATTGATGATCGATTTTCTCTTAATATGTTCTTCAATTACTAAATTAATCATTTTTTATGAATATTATATTCAAAATTAAATACATATATTAAATCTTTTGTATCGTGTTTTATGCGTGTGCATTTTTAAATTAATTAAGTTGAAGGAAGCATATTTTTAATTAATTGAGAGATTTGGACTAATTATCTATTAATCTCCCAACATTAACTCAACCTTATTTTCCTACCCAATTCCCACTCCTTAAATTAATTCCCTTATTCCCATAACCCATTTCTTCAACACCCCAAATTAAATCAGCCCACATCGCATTGATACCGAGACCGGCACACTTTTATTTCTTCAAGACTCGAACTTCTCAATTACCTGCAAACCCAACGTTCCCTTTCCAACAAAACCAACAGAACCCTTATACCCACCTACCCTCCCCATCGACGAACCTCCTAGAAACCACCAGTCCGCCGCCACATCTCCCCTTTACCCGCCGGACAAGCATCGCCGCCCTGTTACCCATCACATAAACCAAACCCATCACCTGCAGTCCCGTCTCCATTTTTCTGAATCGCCTGAACCATGAGGATTCGTTTTAACCACTGAATCGAAGCATGCAGGAAGGTCTGGCGATTTGCTGACCTTTCCTCTCTTCGATTCAGTGGATAAAATACTGATTCGATTTCGTTCAAAGTTCAACCCAAAGAATAAACCCATACATTTTGTCCAACAGCTCTAATGCCATCAAATCGGACAGAAAATATGAGATTTTCTCTATCACCTCTCACACCAATTTCAGATTCCCCTCTTTTGATTTTGGATTCAAAATTCGAATTGGGGGGTGGAGGGTATGAAGCAGAATCTTGGGCTATAAATACAACCATCTGGTTGTGTTTGAGGGAGGGTTTTTTCTCCTTTAAAAAGAACCGAGAACAAATTTCAATTTTTAACTTTGAAGGAGCTCAGAAAAATCAGAAATACATACTCCTAGAAAACAGACTTCAAAACTGCATTTTTTATTTTCTAGTATTGATTCAAATCCGAAAACACTGAGTCTTTCTTCGCTTCAGTCGCACACATACAAAACATATCCGAGTGGATTCGACGAGTCGAGACGGCCTCGATTCGCCACACAAAGAAGGTAAACACGATTCCATCTTTAATTTCTTGATCGATTTACGTAATATGATCTAAGTGATGTATTGGTATGTTGGATAAGCATGTTTTAGTCAATAACAGTGTATGTTATGTTTATTTTCAGTTGATTGTTAAACATGATTGGTTTGAATTATGGCTATTAATGTTCAAATTAGATTGAATGATAATAGTGTTCATCATTAGAGTTGTTTATATTCGCCAAATTTAAATATGAACCACTGTTTGAAGTCTATGATGATTTATCTTGTTAGTTTTAAGTTTAACTTCATCATATATTACTACATCGAGTGTGATATTAATGATTAATTCGTATATGAGTTAGCCTAGTATGTTCAAAATTGGTTATAATCATTGATTGTTGACTGTTTGGTTAAGATGAATGCACATAAGTGGTGGATTAGAATGGACATCCATGTATCAACTCTCTGTTTAATTTGGAATATTGGTTTGAAGTCTATTTAGTCGTGTGTAGCCTATCTGCACAATTTTAATTTGTTTAATATGAAAGTGGTGATGTGTCTTAGTTAAGTCTAAGCTATATAAGCTATGCAATGTCTAAAACTGGTATGATGTATTGGGCTAAAAATGATACTTGTTTATATGTTGTAAACTGTTTCAGAAGAAGTTCCCTGTCCCTAAGTCCTGTTTTTAAACTTACTTATTTTCTCCTATGTGTGTTGACCTTGCTTTACTACTAGCTGCCCTGTTTTGTTAAAGAATAGGTATAGGATATGCATCAAACCACTATTTATTGCTCAATAAGTTTGTAACAAGCTTACTTGATTGGATTTAGGGGGCAACTGGTGTTCTAGAGGAATGATTTTAACTTAATATGAATCCAACATGAAGTTAGAACAGTATGTGACTTAGTTTGTAACTAAAAGGCTTGTATAGTTATTATCATCTTATATACATGATCGTATTACCTTGATTTGAACTTATAAGACATGTTAACTTTCCCTGGTTTTGGTACTTTCATGATATACTCACTGTTTTTTTGAAATGGTATAGCTTGACTGAAGATGATCCATGACATATTTGACCTTAAACTTGACACCCTGATTCCTTGAGTATGTTATTAATACTTTGTTACCTTCTGTGAATGCACTTTGTTATGTAGACTGGTTAATCTGGTTAAAATGGACTCAACATGCTTATTTGCCCCCTGATGGTAGTGTTAAAATCTCTGTTGACTGATTCTGTGCTGATTAGGACTAGAGCTAGTAGGTATAGTTTAAAGTAAAGTATAATGTGCTTATTTATAACTTGTTTCAGCCACCTCTAAGTGATTTCAGTAGTTTAATGCCCCAAGTTGATAATCTAGAGTTTCTTTAAAGCATATATAATTAAGTGAGAAGGCTGATGAATCTCATATAGGGATATATGCATTGGATTGTTTAAGCTATAACTCTTGATATTTGAAATTTGTATATGATGGTTGGATTGTTTCAAGTTAGCATAATCGACTGATTTTGGTCATTTTCGGTGATTTCATTTCGTTATTCTTGGTTTTTATTTGTTTTTGGTGATTTTTGGCTATTTTTGCTACTGTTTTATTTGTTCACCGGTCCACTTAGATGGTTCTTGACATTTAAACATGCTATGTTGAGTCCATATTCATGCATAGAAGTGTGTATACTGTTTTCTGTTACTTGTTATTACTGCTGGGGTAGTGAGCATTAGAAGTATGTATATTGTTTTCTGTTTTTTTTTGGTTTAGTTTGAAATATGAGCTAAGTTTTGTTTAGGTCAAATCAAAGAGATTATGTGCTGCTTTCTTCAAAGTTCAGTTCTTGTTTCTGAGACCTTCTTTAAAGTATTGGAATATCGTACAAATCCGGATATGCATGGGATAGCATAAAATTTGATAAGTAATATCTGGTACATGGTTCTAGTCTGTTGTCTGAAGTTGCTGATATGGAGAATTGACCTTGTTGTGCATTTAACTTGCATTTAATCCCAACCTGTGTGTTGGCCGTCTAAGTTGAGTATTTGTGTGCCTTTGCTTGGAACATATGAGTCTTAAATGGTCCAATTCGTAAAATATATTCTGCCACGAGCATATCAGGCGTAAGGTGTGTATCTTATAATATTCACCTTCTTGCCTTGATGTTAACCCAAAAAGACACTTTACCCCGTCCCTACTCACGATAATGGTTGGATTGGTATAAAATGGGGCCTTCTCCTCTCATTCTGTGTGTGTTTGGTAGGAATAACATGTGTGAATCAGTGTCATTTCATGTCTATCTTTATTTGCTGTGTTTATTTTGCATCTGCGTTGTGCACCTTTCTTTATGGCTTTGGGCCTGTTTTGTTTCTCCTTTGAATTACCGAAAATGAAACTAAACTTTATGTCAATGTTTATTGGCGATTTGATGAATTTTGGATATACACTAATCCTTTTCTTTCTTTGATTTACATGAAATGCATCGGGAGCAATGAAGAGTCTCGTCATGAGACTCAATGCAACCATGACAAAATGAAGATCCACATTCATGTCCTTTGCATTCCCGACTTCAGAAATCTCAAAACAAATAGGGCGGGATGACATCGTAAATCCGCTTTAGTCGCTTTAATTCTTTAAATTCCGTCATCTTTATTTGTCGTTTTGTTGTCTTATTATGTAACCCTGTATAATTATTGAAATGCTTAGAATAGTTAGGCTTAGATTAACAATTAAAAAAGAGGATAGTTATAAAATCGGAAACCCAACGCTAGATTATTTTAGGCTCGTTATACATGTCTAAGCTTTCAAAACAATTTGGTCACCTTTTATTTGTATGATTAATCATAGAAAAAATAAGGTTTTACTTTTACCTAATTTGCTAAAAAATAAACTTTAACAAAAAATCATCTCTTGGTATTATAAATAAAATTGTTTTCTCTTTACTTTCAATTGTCAAAACATAAGTATTTTACAAATAAAATAAATATTTTTACCTATATATGTATTTTATAAACAAGTCTTACAAACTCTTTTATGTTGTAAAAAATACATCCTTTTGTTATTAAATACTTGCAACATTTTTATTTAATATTTATAAAAGCATGCATTTCTTAGCACAATAATTTTTAAACCTAAGTTTGAACGGACAACCGCAAGTTAGCGGATCCTTTAGGATGCCTAACCCCTTCCCTTTAGGATAATAAAGAATCCTTACCTAGAATCTCACATAGTTTCACAGACCTTTAAAATGAAGATCATTCGTAGTATTTTATGCTACATTTTCAGTGTCCTAATTCACTATAATAATTAGGTGGCGACTCCTTTAAAAATGCAATTTTAGGGATCCAACCATGTAGCAGTAATCCCGTTTCCGACTCCGGTTGAAAATGGGGTGTCACAATGTCCAATTGCTCACGTAAGTGTACATATCGTTCACAAGTAATATAGTCAGTAAGATCGAGTTTATCGTCCACAGAGACTGGTTTCTAATTACCTAACATCTATTCTAGATTATCTATTTGGCAAACGATATTTGATTTGAGTTTTTATCTAACTACTAGAATAATTGCGAGAAGTAATCTAAATTATTGGGGTTTAATCAGTTATGAAGGAATTAGGGCTTCCAAAATCCTCGACTATCCACTCTATTCAATCCTTAATGTAACTAGAATGACTTCTTCTTCTACGTTAAGATAGCGGTTAACTAGACAATCTTATATTCCGGTTAGGATATATAATCGCACAACCCCAGTGCAGAACCCTTCTATATCTCTATGATAGAATTTACCACATAGGAGGATTAAGAACAGTAACCTATAATGCTACACAAGTATCGGAGAACTTTCGTCCGCGATTTTACCTATGTCTATTCAATTACAGCATATCCAAATCTCTCCTCTCGGTTCTTGATTCGAAATCATATAGATTATGATAATTAGTGATCAATTAACTATCAAACATTCATACCAATTATTGAATAAATCTTAATCAAGTGAAGAAGAAATCAACTAATGCATTAAGTCATGAAATAGAGTTTCAAGCGATTCAAAAGGAAAGCCCTAATAAAGTGTTTAGCTCCTAGCTATAGTCACGCTAAGAACTAATACAATTCCAAACATAAACTGAATTAAAAAGAAAGAAAAAAAGTACTGCGAACTAAAGTCTCCAATTGTAGCTTCCAATCCTTGCCCTGTGATGTGTTGTGTGTTAGAATGACCAACTCCCTTCACTAGACTAATCCCTAGGGCTTAAGTATGTTGCAAATTTCGTGTTCTATGGACCCTTCTGCCCTTGGCCAAATTCACTTCGGATCTGAAATTTTCCGCATTGGCACCGCGGTCCTGCAGAGTGGCACCGCGGTGCCGAAAGTCCTGCGGGTTCTCTGACCTTCTGGAACCGCGGTCCTGCTACTGGGCACCGCGGTGCTGCTTTGCTTCGTCTGAATCTCCAATTTTCAACCTTTTTCTGCCTCGGGACCCTCCTTTTATGCCCATTTTTCGCTCTTTTTTGTCATTTTGCCTTTTTGAACTGTTGTGACTCAAAAGAAAGGAAAATGACCCTAACACTAAACTTATTTAAACGAAAATGGAAAAAATACTAACTAAAAATGACTCAAAAAACGTATACAAAATACGCCTAACAAATACCCCCAAACTTAACCTTTGCTCGCCCTCGAGCAAAAATCAAAATAAAATCAAAGAAACAGAAAGAACAATGACTCAGAAGACTCTAATCAAGCAGCTGCACAAGGTTACTTAAAAAAGCATGAATGTCAGTTGGAATAATATGCTGGAACATATATAGCATGAATATAGCAATCTAGAATTTCAAGCCAGATATTTCGCAAATTCATTTCAATTACACTCAATGGGAATATGAACATTAACTTATGTATGTCAACTTCTTTTAGTTCTATGACCTGTTTACTTGCTATTCTCCACTAATCATATACATACTAGAAATCTTCAGGATTTTTCATGGTTGTAATGTAGGCTTAGGCAGAGGTAGGTAAAAGTTGACATTTAGGCTCAAATTACGTACCATAAGTGTTTTTCTCATTCAACCATTTTGTCCTTCTTTTTGGTATTTTTTTCAGTTCATACCTATCATTCCATTCTTCTTTTTTTGAGAGCATGAAACAAATTCACATAGGCACCCCCAAACTTAAGCTTTTATATTTTTTTATTGGGGTGCATCCATTTTTTTCCACTCTCTTTTGGTATTTCTTTTTTTTCACTATTTTTCATCCCTGTTTTCACTTACTGCTTATGACACACAAGGGAATCATGTGGTGTCAAAGAAATAACTTATTTTAGACTCAATAAGACTGACTAGGGATACAATTTTTTACAAGGTAGGTAATGAATGGTAAGAAAAGCTAACAAAGAAATGCCTGAATCATCTTCCTAACATGTATATCTTAACTATTTCACCTCAAATAACAAGCAAGAAGACTTCATAGACATTTTACACAATTGACAACACATAGACTAAGCACAAATATCCCAAATAATTAGATTTTTATGAATTTTTGTCATATCTAACTTAAGCACACAGATTTTAGCTTCTAATTCCATTACATTATCTCACTTAATTCACTAGGCGTTTCAAGCAGCTACAACATGCAAGATCATAAAAAAAATTAACTCATATAGACACAATAAAAGACACAAAAACTCAATCAAAACGACTCAAAAACAGACATAGAGAAAATAAAATAAATACCCCCAAACTTAAACGACACATTGTCCCAAACGTGTAAAGACTCAAACTCTAAAAAGGGACGACTTACAGACAATAACGGTTCAAAATGGAGGTGGTGGCGGCGGATACTCCATTGAGACGGTATATGTGGGAAGGATTTGGGGATTTTAGGGTTTTTTTAATTTCTGAAATCGCGCTTCGGCACCGCGGTCCTGCGGGATGGCACCGCGGTGCCTAATGTACTGTGACCTCTCTGAACATTCGGCACCGCGGTCCTGCAGAGTGGCACCGCGGTGCTGAACCGATTCTGTGTTTTCCACCCTTTTCTTCCTGCTCATTCTCCGATTCCCGCACCTGTCTATCACATCACAACCAAACAATACCAAAAGTGATACTGTTCAATTTAAACTAATTGCATAATTTAAACATTGAGTTTCCTCCCAAGTAGCGTTGTCTTTAACGTCTTGTAGCCGGACGCAGGTTACTTATCAAATCATTAGGGTAAATCTACCCCATAACCTATCCACTTAAAAATCATTTTCCTCTTTCTCACTATATTTTTCTTTTTCACATCATTGGGTTCAGTAAGATTTAACTGTTTGTCAGCTTTCATATCATGAACTTTTGTTGCAGCTTTCAAACTAGCCTGTGGGTTCACAGTTGTAGGAATGATCTCCCTAGTTTTGGTTTGTGCTTGCTGAACTGTTGTGTCAATTGTGCTTACTGCGAAGCACTTGTTGTTGGCCTGTGAGTCAATGGTAGATTTGAACACTTTGAATACCATATCTTCTTCTTGAACCTTGAGTCTCAACTCTCCATTATCCACGTCAATTAGGGCTCTACCAGTAGCTAGGAATGGTCTCCTCAAAATGATGGGTATTTCATCATCTTCCTCCATGTCAAGAATGAGGAAGTCTACTGGGAAGAAGAACTTTCTCACCTTGACAAACACATCTTCCACTATGCCTCTGGGGTACACCACGGTTCGGTCAGCCAGCTACAGATTAACTGTGGTTGGTTTTGCTGCCCCCAAACCCAATCTCTTGAACACAGACAGAGACATGAGATTGATACTAGCCCCTAAGTCACAAAGTGCCCTGTTGCATGTTACTTTGCCAATAGTGTAGGGCAGGGTGAAGCTTCCTGGATCTTTCAACTTAGGAGACAGTTTCTTTTGTAAGATAGCGCTGCACTCCCCTGTCAGCGCTACTGTCTCATAATCCGCCAACCTTATCGTTTTCTCAAGTATCTCCTTCATGAATTTGAAGTATGTGGGCATTTGTTCTAACGCCTCAATGAAGGGGATATTGATGTGAAACTTCTTAAATACCTCAAAGAACTTGGAGAACTGCTTGTCTATGGCCTTCTTTTGGAGCCTATAAGGGTAAGAGATTTTATTAGTGTATTCCCTCAAAGGTGCTGGTGGATCTTTCTCAACTGTAGGGTGGTCCTCAGTGACCCCCTCATTTCCTTCCTCAACTGCTTTCTCACAGTCTTTCTCATGAACCACTGCGGGTTGGGGAGCAACCTGCTCTAACTGTTTTCCACTCCTCAACAACACTGTCTGACACTGCTCTTTTGGGTTGACCTCTGTATTGCTTGGGAGAGTACCCTGCGGCCTGTTGGTTACCATCTTCGCCAGTTGCCCAACCTGCGTTTCCAGGTTCTTGAGAGAGGACCTGGTTTCAGACATGAACTAATTTTGCGAATTGGTGAGTGTAAGCAATGTAGCCCTCAGCTCATCAGGCTTCTCCTGTTGTGTAGGTGGTCTAAACTGCTAGGATGAAGTAGCTTGATTTTGTGCTTGCTGGTTCTGGTAATTACCTTGATATGGTTGCTGCTGGGCCTGGTCGTTCCTCCATGAAAAGTTAGGGTGATTTCTCCACCCTGGATTGTATGTGTTGGAATTATAAGGCCGCTGAAAGTTCCCAACTGCCTAAACCTGCTCCATTGACACATTATTAGGGTCCACCGCTGTGCATCTGTCAAAGGAGTGCGGTCCACCACAAATCTCACAATTTACCGACATCTGGACTACATTCACAGACATAGTGTTCTGCTGCAGTTGCTTCGTCAGAAGGGCCACATGTGCATTCAGGGCAGTGATGACATCTAATTCATGTATGCTCATAGTCTTCCTGCTACTTGCAGACCTGTCATCTGTCCCTTAATGATTATTGGCAGTCATGTCCTCTAGCAACTCATGTGGCTCATTGGCACTCTTCCTCATAAACTCTCCCCCTACTGCAACATCAATTATGGTACGAGTAGTACCACTCAACCCATTATAAACAATGTGGACCAACATCCACTTCTCTACGCCATGATGAGGGCATTTTCTCTGTAAATCCTTAAATCGCTCACATGCATCATACAACGACTCTCTATCTACCTGATAGAAATTGTTCAACTCTCCCCTTAACTTTGATGCCTTTGAAGGAGGGAGGAACTTTGCGAGAAACTTTTGGGCTAAATCTTGCCATGTGGTGACGGAGTTGGCAAGCAGTGAGTTCAACCAGCTCGTGGCTCTGTCCCTAAGTGAGAACGGGAAGAGCCTCAGTATAATGGCGTCGTCAGTAACTCCATTGTACTTGAAGGTGGCACACAGCTCCAGAAAATTGGCAATGTGCATGTGGGGGTCTTCAGACGACAATCTCCCAAACTGTACTGTGTTCTAGACCATGCTCAGGATGGCTGACTTGATCTCAAATTTGTTTGCCCATATTGCTGGGAGCATAATGCATGTCTGTGCACCAGTAACCATGGGCAGAACATAGTCTCCCAAGCTTCTTTCCGCTGGAACCTGGACTGGCTCCCCTGCATTTTCAGGACCCTCATTGTTCGCCCCATTCTGATTCGGTTGGTTTTCCATGGTCACTGAATCAGATATCCTCTTGTTTCGCCTGTTCTGCTTGCAAGCTTTCTCAATCTCAGGGTTAAAAGGAACAAGTGTGTCTGCTCCTCTTCTTCTTCACATACACTAAATTCCTGAAATAGACCAAAATCAACAAACAAATCAAGGCATCAGGGTTCTAACAGTAAAAATAAAAATAAAAATAAAGCCAAAGTAGAAATAAAAATAGATGATTCGATATTAGAAGTACGCCAGTCCCCGACAACGGCGCCAAAAACTTGTTAGGACCGTGTCCAATTTCTCACGCAAGTGTACGTATCGTTCACAAGTAATTTAGTCTGTAAGATCAAGTTTTTCATCCACAGAGTCTGGTTTCTAATTATCGAACATCTATTCTTGATTATATATTTGGCAAACGATATTTGATTTGGGTTTTTATCTAACTACTAGAATAATTGCGAGAAGTAATCTAAATTATTGGGCTTTAATCAGTTATGAAGGAATTAGGGCTTTTAAAATCCTCGACTATCCACTCTATTCAATCCTTAATGCAACTAGAATGACTTATTCTTCTACGTTAAGATAGCGGTTAACTAGACTGTCTTATATTCCGGTTAGGATATATAATCGCTCAACCCCAGTGCAGAATCCTTCTATATTTCTATGATAAGATTTACCATATAGGAAGAACAGTAACCTATAATGCTACACAAGTATCGGGGTACTTTCGTCCGCGATTTTAACCTATGTCTATTCAATTACAGCATATTCAAATCTCTCCTCTCGGTTCTTGATTCGAAATCATATAGATTATGATAATTAGTGATCAATTAACTATCAAATATTCATACCAATTATTGAATAAATCTTAATCAAGTGAAGAAGAAATCAACTAATGCATTAAGTCATGAAATAGAGTTTCAAGTGATTCAAAAGGAAAGCTCTAATAAAGTGTTTAGCTCCTAGCCATAGTCACGCTAAGAACTAATACAATTCCAAACATAAACTGAATTAAAAAGAAAGAAAGAAAAGTACTGCGAACTAAAGTCTTAAATTGTAGCTTCCAATCCTTGCCCTGTGATGTGTTGTGTGTTATAATGACCAACTCTCTTCACTAGACTAATCCCTAGAGCTTAAGTATGTTGCAAATTTTGTGCTCTATGGACCCTTCTGCCCTTGGCCAAATTCACTTCGGATCTAAAATTCCCCGCATTGGCACCACGGTCCTGCAGAGTGGCACCGCGGTCCTGCTGCTAGTCACCGCGGTGCTGTTTTTCTTCGCCCGAATCTCCAATTTTCAACATTTTTCTGCCTCGGGACCCTCCTTTTATGCCCATTTTTCGCTCCTTTTCTCCATTTTATCTTTTTGAACTGCTATGACTCAAAAAAAAGGAAAACGACTCTAACACTACACTTATTTAAATGAAAATGAAAAAAATACTAAATAAAAATGACTCAAAAAGTGTATACAAAATACGCCTAACAATGATGATGCAGAGGACACATCTCCTGTTGATAAACACACTGAATCCCCAACATCACCATCCCAGTCTGAGACTCTTGTTGCGGATACGCGGTCGTCTGAAGAGGAATAAATTCCTGATGATACACCATTGGTAAAATTCATTCAAAGAGGAAGAACTCAAAGAATCAGACATCAAGCTAATGAAAATGTTGTTTCAGATGTCACAACATCCCCAACAATATTCCATTCGACATATGCAGAAGCAGACTCTCCTATATTACCTCAAGGATCAGAATCGTCAAATCCTGACTTATCTGGGTCAGATAATGAGGTAACTGCTTTCTCCAACAGACTTTTTACGAAAAAGAAGCATGATAACTGGAGAAATTTTAGAAATAGGGTAATTAAGCCAGAAAGAAAATTAGATGTTGATACTTGCAATAAATATGGAATTGTTGAGTTTTTGAAGGACAGACAATTTTTAGGATCTGTCACTGACAAAGGATCGTATGTTGATGAGGTAGTAAGATTGTTCTATGCCAATTTGGACATTAATATAGAGAATCCATCCTCTAGAAAGTATGGGAAGGTATATCTCTATACTAAAGTTTTCAGTTTCACTCCCTCAATCATAAATGAATGCATGGGAATTAATGAAGAGTATGTGAGAGCAACAGAAAGAGGAGTTGCTAATAAGGACATAATGATAGGATATCTCACAGGAGGTATTCTCAAGAAATGGACTCCTCGATGCCCAACGTCAAAACTCACTGCTCTATTTTTAATTCTTCACAAAATTGCAATCAACAATTGGCTACCCTCTCTAAATGAATCTATCATCACAAGAGAACAAGCCTCCATGCTGTTCAAAATAGGGAAAGGATTCAAAGTTGATATAGGCAAGATAATCTTCTCTCAGGTTGCCAATTTAGCAGAAAAGACGTAAACTTCAATCCTACCTTTTTCTTCCTTGATTTTCAAAATATTAACCAGTCAAAGTCTAGAACTTTTGAGGGAAGATACTTTGGGCAAAGCTCCAGAACTGTACACTATGATGAACAAAGCTATTCTAAAAAGCAAAGAGAGAGTGATTGACCTCCCATGGTCAAAAGAAGAAGAGAGGCAAAATATAGACAAAAATGTGCCTCCCATTCAAGGCAACACTTATCAAAGACAGTATAACCTGACCAATAATTGGCTAGTGGAACAGATTTCTAACATCAATTTACAAATTGCTGGAGTTGATAATGTCAGAGAAGCATTAGTGCAAGCCAGAGACCATTTCCTACTTTTGCTTTCTTCCCAAAAAGGGGGAGAAGAAGTTGCTGATGTTCAGTGGGAGCAGAGGACTGATGGTGAAGATGTTGATCTTCAGGGGGAGCAGATGACTGATGGTGAAGGAACAAGTCGTGGAGATGCTGCTGCTAATGCTGAGCAAACTATTAATGAAGTCATGCAAAGAGAAGAAGTAGTTGGTAGAAGAGTCTTGCTGACAAGACTAAGGCTTCGTCTGGCCCAGAAGGCTGAGACAAAGAGTGGCTGAAAGCTGGCTAGGCGAAATTTGAGCAAGCGAAAGCGAATCGATATGAATGAATGACTCTGACTGGATATTACTTTTTGAGAATGTACTTAACTGATTACTGTTTGGATATTTATTCCTTTTTGGGCTGTAATAGTTGGACAAAATATGTCTATATTTTGGGTTTGACTAATCCTATGTATGTATAGCATATGTTTTGTCTTGTATATGTTGTTTTTATACTATCACAGGTTGAGGGGGAGATTCGTATAGCTGTCCATTGCCATAAGTCACTCACACTAAAATGTTTGGTTTTGTGAAGAAAGACAAAAAGGGGGGAAATATTAATGTTGAGTTTTATGTTATGACATTTTTTCTAACACAACATTTTCAGTACTAAGTTAAAAACCAAAATGTTGGAACAAATGTCGTTGACATTCGGACCAACATTCTGGTAACAGTTTTGCCCTTTCTTCACGGACTGAAACTTATCTCGTGGGATTTTTACCATAATGGTAAAGTGACCTTGAAAGGAACTTTGAGCAGAATAAAAACGTGGGAGAACAAGTCAAAGCTTGGAGAGCAAGACGAGTGAAGAACAAGTCAAATCAGTTGAGAGAATCACGCCCAAGCTACTGCTTCACGTGCCCACTTTTAGCTCAACCTCCACAACCAATCTATGAGCTTTTCTAGGATGACATTGTACTATAAATAGAGAAGGCAAAAGAGTGATTCGATATCCAGAAACTTACAAGAAAAATATCGAGAGAGCTCTCCAGATTTTAGATCAGAAACTGGATCAACAAGTGTTGTCTGAGTTTGTGACAACATTCTGTCCAACATTATAATTGCTGCTTAGATTCTAGATTTGTTCTTTCATTGAAGCAATTGTAATGAGATGTCATGCACCTCTATTTAGATAGAATTTTCAGGCATAAGTCATCTGCGACTTAACCTTTTTTATTCTTTTTGTATCATCTTGTAATATTGTAAAGAAGGAATATATCAATTGTATATATATATATATATATATATATATATATATATATATATATATATATATATATATATATATACAATACTTGGTCATTGACCATATATAATGTATGAAAAATTAAACTTTTGTGTCTTTATTATCCGCTGCAATTTAACTCTTCAAAGGTTTTTCTGTTCTTTAGCTTAAGTGTCGGCAGTTCTATCAGACGACATTTTTAACGACATTTGCAAACTGTTTCAAGCGTATAAGTATTTTACTTACTGTTTGTTTTTTGTTTATTTCATAGTATAACCCCCGAAACCCAACACTTATGTATTAAACCTACCAGATACATAAGCAAAAAAGCAAGAAACCTAAATACATAAATAAATTAACATTTACATAATTAGACTAATATACTTATGTATTAAATCTACCGGACATATACTTATAAGTGATTCTTTAATTGTTTTTTCTTTTTATAAGAAAACTGATAATTATAAAAAAAATGCAGTTCAATATTAAGTTAAATCTAATAAAGATGTTTATATTCGTGATTACATTAATAGTTTTAGAAGCGCAAATAATTTTAATAGTTTATTCAAATACAAAGTACGTTTGACTTACTTTCTAATTACTCAAAAAGTTTCTATAAAAGTTAAAAACTCATCATCTCCACCCGTCGGATGAGATATATAGTTGGTTAAGTTTGTTATTAGTTGGTTATTAGATATTTTGTATCTTTGATATTAGATATTTTGCTTTAGCTACTGGTGAGTGTGTATATATGTTACACACTTGAGTCCATTTGTAAATAATTAGAAAAGTCCCACAGAAGCTCAATTAGAGCCCAAAATATATTTCTCTCTCTAGCTTTCTTCCTTTCCCTCCATCGTTCTTCTTCTCTGCTGGTTTGTGCTTATTATCTATCCACTGATCACTGCTCTTGTGAAATTTAACATGGTATCAAAGCCAGCGCAATCTAGATCGAACACGATGAATTGAAGAAATTGACGGATTGAAGGAACTGCCGAGATCGAAGGATCGAAGAGAGTAGATCTCACATGCAGTTATTCTCATTCTTTCTACACAGTTCTGTAAAAACAAAGCTCTCCATCTTGAGTAGCTTCATTTGAATGCAATCTGCTTGTTCGATATAGTCTGGTTGTTGCTGAAAATAGTGCAGTCGTAAGTTGGAAAACAGATGCAGTGAAGATGCAGTGAAGACGCAGTGAAGGAGATCGATTGAAGAAGAGATCGAATAAGGGAATCGATTGAAGGAGATCAATCGATCGAAAATAGAGAAGTTCGAAAAATCAGAGAATCGAACGATTTTCTTCTGAAAAATCAGAAAATCGAAGGAGACAGATTATTAAGGTAATCTCTATAGTATATCGATCAATTTTGTTGCGAGTGACAACAGAATCGACAGAGAACCAAAGTCGATTCATTTTATTTTACTTACTGTTTTCGATTATCGCATTTGTCGATTTAGTCAAATGAAGATGTTAACGTTTTCTGCGGATACACTCCGCTTTTGGCTATCGTTGCGACATCGCAGATCGCCGAGGATAGTCGAATTTCTGGAAACTCAACTTCGTTTATTTTGTGTTGGTGGTAAATTGACGAAATTGGCGAAAAATATCGAGTTCGTCGTTGTTGTGTTGACTTGATGTTGCTGTTTCTAATATCGCTACTAATGTGGCTTGTTGTTGATAGTTGTTGTGCTAATTTTCATTTATGTGTTGGTAAATTAGAGAATTGGAGAAAGGTGTCATTTCTGTGTTGGTACACTGCTAGTTTCTTTTTCTTCAGCTGCTGCTGATTTGGTTGTTGCTGGAAATGCTTCTCCTAGTGCAACCATGAAATCATAGAGTAGGAAATTTCTATCGATAGAAGGATCGAGGAGTACTTAGTGACAAATTGACTGAGAACTAAGGGATACTTCGTCGAAGATGATATGGATTGAGTTGAAGCTCAATTCAAGGATTTAAAGAGTATTTGACAGGTTGATCAAATATTAGATTGCCTGTTTTTATATGTGTAGCTCAGGATAGGAGAATCGAGGGATTTCTAGACGAAATTGGACTAGAAATTGAGGGAGACTCCATGCATCCGAGCTTATGATAATAGCTTGCGTGATGAGAATCGAGGGATTCTTTAGTCCAAACGAAACTCGAAATGAGGGGTTCTTGCCACGGGTTTTGCATAGAGAGAATCGAGGGATTTTCTAGTCCGAGTGAGACTAGAGAACGAGGGGTTCTTGTCGTCGTTTTGCATAAGGAGAATCGAGGGATTCTCTAGTCCGAGCGAGACTAGAGAACGAGAGGCTCTTCGTTATTGTTGTGGGATTTGAAGCTTCTGCTTGCTGCAACTGTGTTGCTGCTTTTACCTACTGTTATTGCTGCTTAAGATCAGTGTGTTCTTATGAAGTAAAGAAAAGGATCAGTGGGATCTAATTCATGCTATTTTGTTGTCTGTTTTTGGTTGCTGGAAATATGCTGGTGGCAGTTCAATTCTGCAAGCAGCATCCAGAGGCAGCATGGGACATTCTTATGTACTGTCTATGTGGTGTTGTTAGCCGGAACCTCATTTTTTTATACATTAGCAGTTGCTCATTCATTGAATCTTTCTGGATACGATGGAATTCTTTGTATCAGTGGTAATGGAATTATGGTTGAGTAGGTAGTGAATGGACTGTTTGAAAGGGGAGATTGGAGTTCTTCAATAAAGATGCCTCTTGGAGTAATACCTGCAGGCACCTCAAATGGGATGGAAAAGTCTCTTCTAGATTCTGTTGGTGAATCTTGTACTGCATTTAATGCAACTCTTGCTATAATTAGAGAGGCAGTCAACCACTTATTCCTACACTTCAAGTTTACACAACAGCTCTGGAGAATGCTCTTAAACCTCAAAGGAATATCGTGGACCATGCCTAGAAAGGCCTCAGAGGCCCTAATGGGAGGAAGCGGGACTACAAGCCAAAGATAGAAGCAGATGGAGAATTGTTCCTGCTAGCATTTGGTAGACAATCTGGAAGGAGAGAAATTCGAGATGTTTTGAAAACATAGAGAATAGTGTGCAGAAGATCAAATTAAATTGTATCTTGCTGCTCCGTTTTTGGTGTTGCTGCCTAGGATCACTAGAACGTTTTGTTTTGCTGTTGTTTCCAAGCTAGGACTGAAAACTTTGTTTTCAGTGCCTAGCTTGAAGGGATGTTGAGATATATAGTTGGTTAAGTTTATTATTAGTTGGTCATTAGATATTTTGTATCTTTGATATTAGATATTTTGCTTTAGCTACTGGTTGGTGAGTGTGTATATATGTAACACACTTGAGTCCATTTATAAATAATTAGAAAAAGTCTCACAGAAGTTTAATTAGAGCCCAAAATATATTCTCTCTAGCTCTCTTCTTTTCCCTCCATCGTTCTTCTTCTCTGCTGGTTTGTGCTTATTATCTATCCACTGATCACTGCTCCTGTGAAATTTAACACGGACGCGTTCAAAGATGGTTGTCTGGTTTGCTTTTCTCTAATATGTTTTTTTAATTCTCCTTTGTTACCTTCGGACCTTTTGTTTTATAATTAGTGCATGGTGATTTTTGTTTGCTGGACTGCTTGGAGCGATTTTCTTTGCACAACTAAAATTTCAACGACAATTGAAAAATACATTTCATATTTAGTGCTTAAATAATGCTCTGAGTGGTTCCACTTGGTTCACAAGAGCTTTACATAAAAAAGTAGTACCAATTATTTTGCTTGAATAATGCTCTGAGTTGGTTCACTGCCAGGGCTCTATATTTATTCCTCAAAAACAAGAGCTGGTCTAGGGGGAAATATTCCAAAAGAATCATATGAGAGAGATGCTAGCTAGAAGAAATCTCTCTTATTTAATTTTAAAAAATATATTCCACATGAATGGAAGGTGAGAGGACTTACATCAGTTAACTTTCCTTCCTAAAATATTCCCGCGCATACTATAATAATAATAATAATAATAATAATAATACTATAATAATAATAATAATAATAATAATAATAATAATAATAATAATAATAATAATAATAATAATAATAATAATAATAATAATAATAATAATAATAATAATAATAATAATAATAATAATAATAATAATAATAATAATAATAATAATAATAATAATAATAATAATAATAATAATAATAATAATAATAATAATAATAATAATAATAATAATAATAATAATAATAATAATAATAATAATAATAATAATAATAATAATAATAATAATAATAATAATAATAATAATAATAATAATAATAATAATAATAATAATAATAATAATAATAATAATAATAATAATAATAATAATAATAATAATAATAATAATAATAATAATAATAATAATAATAATAATAATAATAATAATAATAATAATAATAATAATAATAATAATAATAATAATAATAATAATAATAATAATAATAATAATAATAATAATAATAATAATAATAATAATAATAATAATAATAATAATAATAATAATAATAATAATAATAATAATAATAATAATAATAATAATAATAATAATAATAATAATAATAATAATAATAATAATAATAATAATAATAATAATAATAATAATAATAATAATAATAATAATAATAATAATAATAATAATAATAATAATAATAATAATAATAATAATAATAATAATAATAATAATAATAATAATAATAATAATAATAATAATAATAATAATAATAATAATAATAATAATAATAATAATAATAATAATAATAATAATAATAATAATAATAATAATAATAATAATAATAATAATAATAATAATAATAATAATAATAATAATAATAATAATAATAATAATAATAATAATAATAATAATAATAATAATAATAATAATAATAATAATAATAATAATAATAATAATAATAATAATAATAATAATAATAATAATAATAATAATAATAATAATAATAATAATAATAATAATAATAATAATAATAATAATAATAATAATAATAATAATAATAATAATAATAATAATAATAATAATAATAATAATAATAATAATAATAATAATAATAATAATAATAATAATAATAATAATAATAATAATAATAATAATAATAATAATAATAATAATAATAATAATAATAATAATAATAATAATAATAATAATAATAATAATAATAATAATAATAATAATAATAATAATAATAATAATAATAATAATAATAATAATAATAATAATAATAATAATAATAATAATAATAATAATAATAATAATAATAATAATAATAATAATAATAATAATAATAATAATAATAATAATAATAATAATAATAATAATAATAATAATAATAATAATAATAATAATAATAATAATAATAATAATAATAATAATAATAATAATAATAATAATAATAATAATAATAATAATAATAATAATAATAATAATAATAATAATAATAATAATAATAATAATAATAATAATAATAATAATAATAATAATAATAATAATAATAATAATAATAATAATAATAATAATAATAATAATAATAATAATAATAATAATAATATAATAATAATAATAATAATAATAATAATAATAATAATAATAATAATAATAATAATAATAATAATAATAATAATAATAATAATAATAATAATAATAATAATAATAATAATAATAATAATAATAATAATAATAATAATAATAATAATAATAATAATAATAATAATAATAATAATAATAATAATAATAATAATAATAATAATAATAATAATAATAATAATAATAATAATAATAATAATAATAATAATAATAATAATAATAATAATAATAATAATAATAATAATAATAATAATAATAATAATAATAATAATAATAATAATAATAATAATAATAATAATAATAATAATAATAATAATAATAATAATAATAATAATAATAATAATAATAATAATAATAATAATCGATATGAACCGAGGACCGAAAATCCAGAAAAGTCGGACCGAAGACCGGACTGAAAAATTTGATCCTATCCGGTCCAAATTCGGTCCGGTCCAATATACACTAAAAACCGAAAAAACCCCGGACCGGACCGAGGACCGAATTTTCTGAAACGTAGGACCGAAGACCGGACCGAAAAATTCGGTCCTGTCCGGTTCGGTCTAGGGGTTATTTTCGGTCCGGTTCATTTTTTGTGCAGCCCTAGATATAGCTGATCCTTTTATGTTATTCGACATTAGATATTTCAGTAATTGTACCGGTATTACTTATATCAAAAATAAATTAAAAATATTGCAACTTAATCCTGAACTTTATATTGGGGTTATTATCATAATCCTCGTAACAAAACAAGTTCTGGATTTAACTTATAACAATGATTGTAATAATTTTTACAATATTAGTAAACTTTAACTAGTTATAGCAGGTGTTTAGGCTTTATCTATATATAGGTTGCCAAATTAGAGATTCTATAAACATTAATGATGTTCTAGCTCGTTTCAACTTGATGATATGGAAATATATATATAATGTTATCACGAGTGTAGTTAGAATAATTTTGTCCTTCAAAACTTAATATTTCTGAAATTTAGCGATCACCACTAAGTGCAAAGTTTTAATCTCACCACATACTTTCCCTTCTTCTTCCTTTTCATTCCTAATCCTTCAAAAAAATTAGGATTTTTTATTTTAAAATGCAGAAAAATAAATTGAACATGGTATAAGGTTTGTCCTCCCTGAATTTTAGAACCCCATTTATAGCAAATCTTTCTCCGCCTTTACTTGCAACGGTTATATGGACAAAGTTTCATTGTTTATTATTTACTTATATATTATAGTAGTATTCATTTTGGTTATAGGGGTCATGAAATGCCAAAGAAAAACTATACAATTTTTAACATAGAGGATATTCTATGAAGGAACTATGTTGACATATGCTTAAATAACTACAAACAAAACTTTTGTTTTTAAAAGGGACGGAAACAAATAAAGACAGAGACCAACAGGCATTGGCTTTTGCACCACAAATAATACTAGAGATTACTCAACAAACAACATATGGCGCTGCACCATTACACAATTAACATATTCAGATTGGGTTCCCTAGGTCTTAAAAGAAAAACCTAAGACAGGTTCTCTCCTTTCCTGGATAGGGCACATTTCATTTCGTCATAATCACGCTTTAAAACTCAATTCAACTCTCAAACTATATGATCCTAGTAAGCGCTATAGCATATTTCCAATACTCAGGGGCTTCATATTCTTTTCAAAAGAAATAAATAAAAATGATATTAGAAGATAACTATATTACTCTAAGCACAAAAATCAAAAGCCGATCCCATATATAGAGTAAGTCAAAACAGAGTACTATAAATTGATTAATTAGCAGCCGTCTGGCCATTTTATTTAGGGAACAACGACTAATAATTCTAATTTTAGCTGCTCGCCTGCAATCTCTGTAAACTAATTGGGTTCAGTGATCACTCCTTTTAAGTTCGTTTGGTCCTTCCTTAGTTAAATTGATTTTCTGGATTTCATTCAAATTACATTAGTAATAATTTAGGCTAATCTAGCATCAATGTAAATTACCTCTTTATATAGTCCTTCCACATCTATCTTTATATGATCAAATGAAATTCTTTTTGCTAAGAGGTAAAAAAACATTGAAGTTTCAGTTACTTGATATCCAAATCAGAAACCAACAAATTAGAAGCAAAGACTTTTAAAGCTGAAAAGACATTAACCAAGTCAAGTCTTTATATAGTCCTTCCACATCTATCCCAACCATAAGATGAATCCAAATACCCGCAACTGTGGAAATTGTAGCCAGAAGAAGCGAGCCATGGTCGCGAGTTCGATCCTGCATAAACCTTGGTTGAGATCATCGGCATGACACGAGTGTGGTTAATCGTGACGTGGTTTGCGGTATCGGCCGGGTTTCGCATGCTGTATTTCGAAAGAAAAATGGCACTGCCTTCACAACAAAAAAATAATAATAAGATGAATCCAAACATAATAAAACAAACTACCCATTTTCCAAAGTAATATTACAAGAGAACACATACTCATATTCTAAATTTAATATTTAGAAAAATACCATAATAAATACTCAAAGTCATTTCATTTCTCACACTTAACAAAACAACACCAAAAAATGAGAGGAGAGAAAACATTCTCCTCCTTTCTTCCACTTATCTCCTTATCATTCTTTATCTTCATTTCTCAATCAATAGCTACGAATTACCCAATTAATGTCTGGCCCAAGCCCACAACATTTAATTGGCCCAACCCAAAATCCATATTACTCTCACCAAACTTCACCATCTCCCACCCGGACCACCGTCACCTCACTCCCGCCGTTAACCGTTACCGTCACCTCATCCTCTCCGAGCACCACCGTCCGATCATCACTCCGGCGATCAATCTGACGTCATCAACTCCTTTACAAAACCTCATAATCTCCGTCTCCAACGTCACTTCACCGCTTTCTCACGGCGTTAACGAATCCTACGCTCTCTTCACCCCTTCCGACGGCTCCTCCTCCGCCTACATCACCTCCGCAACAGTATGGGGAGCCATGCGAGGGCTGGAGACATTCTCACAACTCGTGTATGGAAAATACCCAATCAGAGTCGCCGCCGGCGTGTACGTACACGATCTGCCTATTTTCATTCACCGAGGTGTGATGTTGGACACTTCGAGAAACTTCTACGGAGTAGATGACTTGTTAAGGCTTATTAAAGCTATGAGTATGAACAAGTTGAATGTTTTCCACTGGCATATAACTGATTCACATTCATTTCCGCTTCTGGTTCCATCGGAGCCGGAGCTCGCCGGAAAAGGAGCGTACGGCAATGACATGATGTACTCGCCGGCGGACGTGCAGAAGATCGTGGAATTTGGATTGGAACATGGAGTTAGGGTTTTACCTGAAATTGATATGCCTGGTAAGTTCCTTTTGGATGCACATTATAATAATATATGGATAATTTTGTTTATATTTTCTATGTAACCCCGAAAAGGAACAAGATTGGATTAATTTATCAGAACATGGGTATCATTAGTAATTTATTTGAACTTAAAGGAACCTTTGTGGATCTATTCTTATTTATTTGGTACGTATACATTTTTTCTTGTGTCAAAAGGTATGAATAACTTTATATACACAAACTAGAAACAATACCTTTAAGCACAACTAGAGTCTAAATTGTTTTTCCACCATTTCATGTGCCATTTTTAGTAGAGATAGTTCCTGACTCTAAATTGGAAAATGTTATAAAGGGGCAGCCCGGTGCACTAAGCTCCCGCTATGTCCGAGGTCCGGTGAAGGACCGGACCACAAGGGTCTATTTACTTTGCATTTTTGTGTTTCCAACCCACGACCTCCTGGTCACATGACAACAACTTTACTAATTACTCCAAGACTCTGCTTCAAATTGGAAAATGTTATAGTACTGTGAAATAAGGATATTCTTATCGATCCAATTGACTATAATTGGAAAATGTTATAGGCTTATAGAGCTGTGAAATTAAGATATTCTTATCGACCCTAATTGATTCATTTGGAGTGAGGGTGGGTGCTTGATTTTGAACCTAGAATAATACAGTGATCCTGCTTTTTGACGGATCAAGTAGTAACAAGTCATTTGGAGAGTGAAACACGAGAACATAACGATTCCGGTGGGTGGTGTATTTTTCCAGATACCAATAACAGATCCTTAAATATGTACAGAAAGATAGAAAGTGCTTAAAAGAGTTCTTGATGCCATCAGTAAAACTACTTACCTTGTAAAATAATAAGAGATCTGAACAAGAGTTTAGAAAGTTGATCTCAACCTTGACAGTTGGCCCCATTTATAGTTGATTTCTTGTTCTCTTTTGGTAGCATTTTTATACTTTTTTTAATATGGAATTTGATTAACTGCGAACTCCGGATTAACTTATCACACAACTGATTTTTCTGCTTGACCAAAATCTTATAATCCCAATCAGAGGAAATATGCAATAATCCTCCCCAGAAGCATGTAAAGTAAGTTGCAAAGCACATAAAACCCATATTTTCCCGTAAATGTCACAATGATTACTTTGTAGAAATATTGTAAAATAAGTATCGTTAATGCTTTTTGTAGTATCTGAAGTGAAAAAACAAAACTGAGTAAAAGTGTTCTTTGCCAAAGGGAAATAAAAAATTTCAATAGTTGTTTTCTGGAATTACAAGTTTTATAATGATAAAAGCACCATCGGCAAAAACCATTTTTGGACGTATAGCTTGGAATGCGGCTACAAGAAGGTAATGTAGACTCATGAACATTGGATTACAAAGTACAATTAGTTTGTTTATATATTCTAGGTAAAGCCGTATTGGGACAGGATAGGATTCTGAAGTATCATTTAACCTATCCAATCCTAGGGATCATTATTTAATTTATTGAAACTTAAAACTTAAAAGTATATTGGAGCATTTACTTCTCTTTAGTTTTTATGTTTCTTTTCTTTAGTCAGAAGGTATGAAACACTCTTATGCATACTAACAGTTAATTGAATGACATACAATGAAAGCTATCACACTGAATATTTTGATTAGGTTCATTTTTCTTTCTTTTTATCTGGTGAAAAAATATTCAGCTAATTGATGGTGTGGCCTTGATATTCTCTCGTCCATAAATGGTTTCTAATGCTTGAATGAGTTAAGGGAATCTCTTTTCCAAAATGGACCTTAAATGGTCATCAACAGAGTTGAGAATTATATAGCCTAGACAATCATCCATCTTGCAGTTAGACTCAGAGTTGGGAGTAAACTCACATCATCCACTAAGAAAGGAGGAAATCTGTTAGAACTTTCTCCTGTTGAATTGTGTACACAGACTCATCTAAAAGCTTAAACTCTTGGAGAGAGGCTACTTCTATTTACATATTTGTTTTAAGTGTGCAACACGTTCCCTAACGTATGGGATTTACTCTTTCTTTTGGTTAAGTACATGGAAATATTGTGTGAGCGGTCGCATCTAAAATCATAAACTGATAAAAAGGAGATGTTTCTTTTACTTATTTACTATAGATGTGCAACATTTGCTGATTTGAGCACATATTGTAAAAAGAAGTTGTTTAAAAAATTTCCCCCGTGAATATGTAGTTGGACAACAAAACTGCTAGTGCGGTATCTGTTCAAAACTACAATTTTTACCGTTACAGATCGTGTAAAGCTAGCTTTAACACTTTGAGAAAAAGCTCTATTTTGTTTCACCACTTTACTGAAGTTCTTCTGATTTTGAAAATAACGCAGCACATACAGGATCATGGGCTGAAGCTTACCCTGAGATTATCACTTGTGCAAATATGTTCTGGTGGCCTGCTGGAAATACTCCAGCTCTTGCAGCTGAACCAGGCACTGGTCAACTGAACCCCTTGATTCCCAAGACCTATGAAGTAACCAAGAATGTCATCCACGATACTATCGCCATATTTCCAGATTCACTCTTTCACGGGGGAGCAGATGAGATCAATTCAGCGTGTTGGAATACTGATCCATCAATCCAAAAGTTTGTTGCTAGCAATGGAACTCTTAGTCAGTTACTCGAAATGTTTATCAATAATACCTTACCTGAAATCCTCTCACTCAACCGTACGGTGGTGTACTGGGAGGATATTATATTGAGTGCTAATGTGAAAGTGAATCCATCTCTGCTTTCTCCAGAGAATGTTATTATGCAAACTTGGAATAATGGACCAAACAATACAAAGCAGCTTGTCACTTCTGGCTACCGTGTAATTGTATCATCTGCAGATTACTATTACTTGGATTGTGGCCATGGGAATTTTGTGGGAAATGACAGCCGCTATGACCAGCCACCAGGTACTGACCAAGGCAATGGTGGATCCTGGTGTGGACCTTTCAAGACCTGGGAAACCATTTACAACTATGATATAACCTATGGCCTGACTGATAAGGAGGCTCAATTGGTAATTGGAGGGGAAGTAGCATTATGGTCCGAACAAGCTGATTCAACTGTTATGGACTCACGAATTTGGCCAAGAGCATCAGCAATGGCAGAAACATTGTGGTCAGGGAATCGTGATGAAACAGGAATGAAGAGATATGCAGAGGCTACTGATCGACTGAATGAATGGAGGTACAGAATGGTTGCTAGGGGAATAGGTGCTGAACCGATTCAGCCACTCTGGTGTGTCAAAAACCCAGGCATGTGTAACACAGTTCATCCATTTACTAGCTGATCGTCATCCATGTGTACTAAGTCTCTTTTTTTCCTGTTTGTTTTCCATTTCCTCTCAATTTTCATTCAAAACTGAAAAGGGGGTCATTTATATGTATTATCTTCAATAAGAGTCGGTTTCTTATTGTAATGTTACCTTCTATTGTCACCACAATATTAAAATTTTACTAAGCAAATGAATTTGGGAATTTTCTACATTGCTGTTTTTCCAATATCTACTTGGTGAGGATGTACCATGTGAAATTAGCTGCAGCAAACTCTGTGCAGGATGCATTTCTTGTGATGACGGTAAAAGGTGGAGAATGCAAGCTCACAGATTATGACATAGCAAAAACATAGTACAAGAAAGTGAAAAGTAAAAAAAGAGACAACGCCACGGTTAAAGAAAGGGGATGGCATTAGCTTAAAGCCAAATACATCCATTGGTGAAGTTAGCAATTGTTTGGTTCTAAGAAGGATGTTGGGGAAGTGAAAGGGATAGGAATTTCATCCTTTATATCATGCTGCTCAATGCTTGGTTTCATTAATTAGAATGATCTCATCAAGAATTGCAACAACTATAGATGTGTCAAGCCGTTGAGTCACATTATGAAAGTGTGGGAGAAGATGGTGGAGTTGCGGGTAAGGAAGGGCATGTTTATTTTCTAGAATAGAATTCATGTCGGGACGCTCGATTACGAAAGCCATCAACCTTGTTCGAAAGTTGGTGGGGCAGTATAGAGAGTGGAAAAAGATTCTTCACATGGTGTTCTTTGATCTAGAAAAGACATATGACAAAGTCCCAAAAGAGATTCTTTGGAGATGCTTAGATGCTAAAGGTGTGCCGGTGATATATATAAGGGCGGTCAAGAACATGTACGATGGAGCCAAGGCCCGGGTAAGGACTACGGGATGAGACTCGAAACACTTTCTGGTGGTGATAGGATTTGCATCAGAGATCAGCTCTTAGCCTATTTTTATTTGTCTTAGTGTTGGATGAACTGTCGCGAAAAATTCAAAGGAGGTGCCATGAAGTATCTTATGGGTGGATGACATAGTTTTGATTGAAGAGACTCGCGACAGAGTTAATGCTAAGTTGGAGGTTTGGAGACAGACTTTGGAGTCCAAAAGGTTTAAGTTGAACAAAATCAAGACGGAATATTTGGAGTGCAAGTTTAGTGATGTAGCGCATGAGGAGGGCGTGGAAGTGAGGCTTGAGACACAGGTCATCCAAAATCGAGGAAGTTTTAAGTATCTTGGGTCTATTATCCAAGAAAATAGAGAGATTGATGACGATGTCACAAACCGTATTGAGGCAGGGTGAATGAAATGAATGCTGGCTTCCGGACTCTTTTGTGACAAGAAGGTGTCACCAAAACTTAAAGACAAGTTCTATAGAGTGGTAGTAGACCTACTATGTTGTATGAGGCTGAGTGTTCGCCAGTCAAGAAGTCTCATGTCCAAAAGATGAAGGTGGTGGATATGAGGATGTTTGTTGCGATTTTACTATGCGCTAACGTAAGTGTACGTATCGCTTAAGTAATAAAGTCGGTAAGACCGAATTATCGTCCTCAGAGATTGGTTTATCAATTACCGATTATCTAAGCTATGGTTTCTATTTGGCAATCGTTAATTAGTTTTTGAGTTGTTTTAAACTAAGAATTAAAACTAAGCAAAGTGCAGAAATTTAAACTAAGGATGATATTACTTTGGTCTAAAGACAGTTATGAAGGGAATTAGAGTTTTCAATCTCCTCAACTATCCACTCTTTCACTTGTTAATGTACGACTAATGATTCTTCTTCTTATTAAGATAACAGGTTAACGAACATGCTCTATATTTCGGTTAGGACATATAAAAACTCAACCTTATGCAGAAACATTCTATATTTCTATGATAGATTTTACCACACAGGAGGATTAAGAACAATAACCTTAAACACTACACAAGTATTGGGGTACTTTCGTCCGCGATTTTAACCTCTGTCTAATCAACTATAGCATATTCAAATCTCCCTTTTCATATCTCGATTCGAAATCATATACGTTATGACAATTAATGACCAGTTAATTATCACACAATCAATACAAATTGAATAGATCTTAATATAGCCGAAGAAGAAATCACTAATAATGCATTAACTTATGAAAAGAGTTTCAAGTTGATTCGATGGAAAACCCTAATAAAGAAATTAGCTCATAGACATTGTCATGCTAAGAAACTAATTAACAATTCCAACATAAACTGAATTAAATAAAGTAAAGGAAAAGGGCTTGAACAAATTGATGTCTCTAATCTTGTTCTTGCCTCCGTTTCTTGCTTTCCAAAGTATGCTCCTCCCCCTAAGAATTAATCTCTAGGGCTTATATTCAGAAAACCCTCGTTTCAGACCCTTTTGCCCTTTCAAAAATTGACTTTTCTCGCCCAAAACCCGCGGCGCGGCGCTGCTTTGGCAGAAAGTTTCTGAGGCTGCAGGAGTTCTGGCGCCGCGGCCCTGCTGGCTAGCGTCGCGCCGCTGTCGACGAGAAATTTTCCGACGTTGCTTCATTTTTTTGTCCGGAATTCGTCATATTTCCTTCATGCTTTCTGGGACTTCTTAGGTTTGATTGCTTGGGTTTTTCGTGTGCAATTTCATCCTCAATTCGGTATTTTCTCCTTTAGGACCGCTGTGACTCAAAAGAAAAAAAAACAACTCTAACACTATACTAAACGCAAAATAAAATAGGAAAATACTAACTAAAGGACTCGAAAATGTATATAAAACCGACTCAATAAATACCCCCAAACTTAATCTTTACTCGTCCTCGAGTAAAGCCCTAACAAAAACAAAACCAAAGAAAAAACTCTATGAAATGGATCAAGTAGCTATATCAATGTTGCCTAAAAAATCATGGATGAAAACTGAGATAATATGTTAGAATATAACATGTATTTTTAGCTATCTAGAATTTTAAGTTAGATATTTCGCAAATTCATTGATGAGCATGAGAAAACCTGTAGATCATAATCACTGGAAATACAAGCACCTAACCTATGCATGTCAATTTCAATTCATCTTTTCCTAAAATTTTATATCTGTCTACTTGCTATTCTCCACTAATCATAGACGTACACATTAGGGATCTTCAGGACTTTCAGGGGTTGTAATGTAGGCTTAGGCAGGGGTAGATAAAAGTTGGTATTTAAGCTCAATTCCGTACCATAAACATTTTTCATTTAACTCTTTTTTCCTTCGTTTGACTTTCTTTTTAGTCTCATACTGAGACACATTACTCAAGAACAAGCACTCCCAAACTTAGATATTTGCATATTTTTCATTGTGGTGCATCAAATTTTCACTCTCTTTTTATTGTTTTTCAACACTTTTCATCCCAATAATTTTCAATTATCACTTATGGCACAACCAGAGAATCATAGGGTGTCAAACAAAGATATTATTTAGGCTCAAAAGGACTGACTAATGATACAATTTATGTCAGGGTATGTAATGAACGATCAGAAGGGCTATCAAAGAATGTCTGAATCATTTCCCTAAACATGTATATCTTAAATATTTCGCCTCAAATAACAAGCAAACAAGAATTCTAGACATTTTCAACCTTACTTTCCATAATTGACAACACATAGCTAAGCACAAATATCCAAATAATTAGATGTTCATGAATTTTTGACATATCTAACTTAAACACATAATTTTTGCCTTTTAATTCCATTACATTATCCACTTAATCCACTCAATATCTTTACCAACTACAACATACATGATTCAAAAAAAAATTGACTCACAAACACATAAAACAAACAAAACACAATAAAAAAAACTCAAAACAAATACAACCAAAGTAAGATCCCCCAAACTTAATCGACATATTGTCCCCAATGTGTAAAGACTAAAAATAAAGGGACAACTTACAGACACAAAACATCGGTCACAACGGAGGTCTGGGAGGAGGTTCTTGAAATCGCATAGGTGGCGCGACCCTGCATTTTGGCGGCACGACGTTATGCACGTCGGGACTCTCTGAACTTTTGGCGTCGTGGCACTTCATCGTAGAACAAGTTTCTCAACATTTTCAACGCTTTTAACCCTTTGCCCCTCGGAGTTAGTCTCAGTCCACCTGCCATAAAAACATAAACCAAGAAGCCAAAAATGTGAGACTGTTCAAGAACAAAAATAAAACAAAACAAAACTAAAACAAAACAAAACTAAAACAAAAGAAAACAAAATGAAATAACATAATTAAAATATTGGGTTACCTCCCAGTAGCGCTGTCGTTAACGTCATTTAGCCGGACGCAATTCTATTTTTCATTCAAGGGGGTAGATTACCCCCACAGCAAATCCACTTCAGGATTGTTCTCTTCTTATTTCTCTTTTTCTTCTTCTTCTTCTTCACAGGGCCATGTTCAGAGGGGTTCACTCCCTTTTCATCATCCACTGATTCAATATCCTTACCATCATGATCTGCACACTACTTTAATGTTACCCCAAGGGCATCAGTACCTTTGGAGCTTTCCTGAGAAACAACCTTTTGAACTATCCCAACAGCAAAACATCTGTCACTGGCTTGTGGTTCAGTTGGTGGCCTGAAAACAGTGAAGACCATTTCCTCATCCTGGACTCGGAGCTTTAACTCTTTTTTTTCTCACATCAGTGAGGGCTCTCCCTGTGGCTAGGAAGGTTCTTCCAAAGATATTGGGCATATTCTCATCTTCTTCCATGTCCAAGATGATGAAGTCAGCAGGAAAGATGAATTTTCCCACTTTCACCAATACATCTTCAATTATGCCTCGGGGATGTACGATTGAACAATCTGTTACCTGCAAATTGACTATTGTCGGCTTTGCGTCCCCCAACCCAAGTCTGCAAAACACCGAGAGAGGCATTCGATTGATACTTGGGGAGAAGTGATTAGGCAGGACATGGTGCAGTTGCAACTTATCAAGGACATGACCTTAGATAGGAGGTTGTGGAGGACGCAGATTAAGGTAGAGGGTTAGATAGTATTACGGGTCTCGTATATCCTTCCATACTAGAAATCGTAGTGTTACCTTGTAGGTTCTTGTTTTTCGATTTCCTATTACTATCTACCATTTCTTGTACTCCAATTAATGATTACTTATAATATTTTCCATGATCTTTTTTACTTTACTTTACTTTCTTCAAATCGTATCTGACCTTTTTTGTCATGTTTTTTCTTGATCCGAGAGTCTTTCGGAAACAGTCTTCCTACCTCCCAAGATAGGGGTAAGGTCTACGTACACTCTACCTTTCCCCAGACTCCACCGCGTGAAATTACACTAGCTAGGTATGTTGTTGTGATCTCTATTGTTAAACTTTGAAGGGGGTGTTAGAATTAAAACAGAGCTATTCAACTACAACTACAAATATCTCTTTCCTTTCTCCATTAAAGTAAATGAGGAAACATAGACACAGACTGCTGCTTTCACTTTCCCTTTTTACCTGTTTCAGTACAATATTTTCTCTATTCTCTTCTAACTTCCTTTGCTATCATTGTGTTATTGCGTATTGACTTGTGCATCCTAATACCATAAAAAATATTAAACAATTTCTTAAAGTCTAATGCAAGATTCAGTTATTAAATTAGTAATAACTTGTACACGTAATGACTTAAAACTTCAAGAACTTCATTCAGTAACACCTTGATCTTTTTAATGAGTTTGCCCCAAGAGTTTGATTACTTGCAAGTTGCAATGAATTTTATTCTAAATACTCCTAGTTGATATTTCCATTTTATATAGGCTTTCACCAATGCCATTATCTTAAAATTCAAGCAAAATCTTATCATATCTACTTCATCCAAGTGGTTATTTTCAGATTAATTTTCCTTGTATAACCTGCTCGATTCTAGACCATGCCATTGGGGCTGCCAACTCCAGCTTAATGTTACCTGGTATGATTATTATATATTTTTTTGGTTATTAATTAGGTAAGAGCGGCATATGCAACCAACAGTGGCAAAGACATCCTTTAGTAAAGGGTGGAACAAAAAGTAAAGCCTTAAAAGCACCACATTATTAGATTTAAACTCACTTACAAGACTAATTGTGACAATAAGCCGACACTAATTACCTAAACTCTTGCAGACGTTGTCGCTGACAAGCAAACATGGACAGAGCTGAGTTCTCAGTATATATGGGATTGTAATTACCACGAATCTCAACGAGGGACATACTCATTTCGTTAAGAGGTCAATTTGTGAGGTTATCCGAGCTTTTACTACTAAAATAGACAGTGAAATGGAATTGGCAATTGTGTTGAATAGATGGCAGTTCCTTGCCTCAATCTCTATTCACCAAACTTTTGACTTTCCGGAAAACTATACACAATCTTAACCAAGAAAATACATCAATAATCCATTATTTCTTGCACTCAATCACTTGAACCAAACATATCTTTCATTTTTATAAATTTCTTGTGCTAATGAGCTTTCTTAAATCTCATCTATAAAAACAGATTCAAAACAAAGAGAGTCTCAGCAACAAATTCAACTCAATCAACTGGTCTTTTAGTTAACCATGATGAATTCCTCAAGCCAAGCAAAAGAAGTAGTACCCTCAATCATGACTCTAAATTTTATGCTGGTAATTCTCTTACTAATTGCACCAGCTTCAGAAAGTGCAATCACTTGTGGCACTGTGATTAGCTCTATTAGGCCTTGCATCAGCTATTTACAAGGTACTGGTGGGAAGCCACCACAACCTTGTTGTGCTGGTTGTCAATCTCTTGCATCTGCTACTGCAACTACACCAGATAGACAGGCTGCATGCACTTGTCTCAAGAATGCATCTCAAAAGATCAACATTAATGCTCAACTAGCACAAGGTCTTCCTCAGAATTGTGGAATCAGCTTGTCCTTCCCTATCTCAACCAGTGTTGACTGCACCAAGTAATATAACTCTTCCCATATCCCTCATCTCTCCCACTTTTACTAATGTGTTTGGTAGAACGAAAGTTGTTTTTAGTAAAAATAATACTTATTGAGTAAATATTTTTTAGAAAAATGATCTGGTGTTTGGTTATTGAGTGAAAAATATTTTCCGAAAAGACTAAAAAAAAGGGCAGTCCGGTGCACTAAGCTCCCGCTATGCATGGGTCTGGAGAAGACTATATATTACAAATTGATAATATACAAAAATCGGGCCGTGTTTAACTTTTTAGTACTATTAATTGATAATAATGTACAAATGTTGGTTGAAGCAAGTGAAATTAATGAAATTAAAAGGTAAGATAATTCATAGTTGTAAGGAATTAAAATGACTTTCGATTAATTTATAAGTGAGAGAAGTCCAGGGGCGTCTTAACGATATTGAAGGTCTAAGGCGAAACTCTAATACGAGGTCTTAACTTAACTAAAGTATATACATATATATACATTAAATAATTTTTCTTCATTATACAAAGTGCGATAATGCTTAGGATTTTACAATTAAAAATAAAAATTAGATTTTATGTATCTTTTTTCGCCTATAACAATGAAATATTATTTAAATGTCACTGTTTTTATAGTATAACAACCATTCACTGTAACAGTAAAAAAATATCTGGCTCAACGATATTATAGAGATGACTGACTGTATAGTTTAAGTTGGGCGCAAAAAAATATTTTTTTAAATAAATATTCAAAATTAAAAATAATTATTAGTACATAATAAATCTATACATAGAAAAAAGTGGGCCCCCTAAATTATGGAGGCCTAAGGCAATGGCTTTACTGGCCTAATGCTCAAGACGCCGTGGAGAAGTCATTTTCCTCTTCTGATGGAAAATATTTTTCACAAGGAATTCATTTTCATATGGGTTGATTATTAAAAAAATGACTTCCATCTTAGCAAATACGGCCGAAAAAAGAAGGAAAAATAGACATGTAGATGAGGTAAACACATGATAAGATATCCATGAACCACATATTGCACCTAAGATGAAATTTCCTTGGGCAATATTATCATCAGTCAAAGATGAAATATACATGACAAGTGTGGTTTAATTGGCTGACGTGGTTTGCTTATTCGTCGATCAGGATTACTGCGCTTGTAAGACTGAAAGAAGCCAATGAGTTCGCGCCTTCACAACAAAAAAAGATGAAATATACAAACCAATTAATTTCTTCCATATGTATATTACCAGCTATCCGAATGTTTTCTGATAATTTTGTACGCTGTTACTACTTTGCAGGGTCAAATGAAGTGTTTTAAGGATGATAGAAGGCATTTCTTTGGCGTGAGGAATTAAGGCTACATAATAAATAATTTGTTGAGTGTAACTGTGTCTTTTTTTCAGAGTTTTTGCACTTCTGTTTTGCATGTAATAAATTGTGTTTTCTCTGTTGAGGAAAAATACAATGAGAACTTTTCTTACTGTGTACTAAACGTAGCTGAGCTTACTTTGTAATAAATGCAGTATTTTATGAGAATTTATCAAATAAAATTTCGATTTGTTTGTTGTGTGTGATTATTGAAAGAAATAATTTCTTCATTATTTTCATTAATGAAAGAGATATATATACACTTTACATATTTCCATAATAGGAAAATCATTTTCCTATTCTATTTGAATACTTAACTATACAATTATGATAAGAGTACAATATTAATTATACTACAATATACATTCCTAATATACATCAATAATCTCAACCCCGACTTGGGCCTTCTGCCCGTGATGCCTATGATGGGTTGGCCGAGATGATTTTGTCCAATATACATAAGTAAACATGTGTATAGCATGTGTATACTTATGTATATCTAACACACCCGCAGTCATAGCGGACGATCTTCGTATGCTGAGACTGTCTCTAAAATCTTCAAAAAGGATCGAGGGAAGACCCTTTGTAAAGATGTCTGTAATTTGATACCTGGAAGGAAATGACAGACGCGTACCTGTCCACGAGCTACCTTTTCGTGAACAAAGTGAATGTCCATCTCCATATGTTTAGTGCGCTGGTGCTGAACCGGATTCCCAGAAAGGTAGATGCACTAACATTATCACAATAAACCAAGATAGATTTTTCAATAGGACAATGAAGTTCTTAAAGGAGATTTTGTAACCAACATGATTCAGAGACCACATTGGCTACCTCTCGATAATCGGCATCTGCACTGGAACGTGATAAAGTCGGCTGACGCTTTGCAGACCAAGAGACCAAATTATTGCCAAGAAACATACAATACCCAGACGTAGACCGTCTGGTGTTTGGACATCCTTCCCAATCAGCATCTGTATACGAGACAAGTGTAGATGTCGAGTGATGCATTTGAGCGCATTTATGTGCTCAACCATGGGATCATGCATAAAAAATACATATGTTGTACGACATATATAATATTTGATCTCGTAAAAGTAAGATACTGAAGAGCACCTGCAAGACTACGATAGCGAGTGGGATCCTCGTACGGGGAGCCAGCCGCAGCACCCAACTTGGGTTTAGTGTCGACTGGAGTAGAAGTGGATTTACAGGATGACATCCCAGCCCTTTCAATGATCTCAGTTGCGTACTTCCTTTGTGATAAGAACAATTCACCTGCATGACGAGTGACAGCAATCCCTAAAAAGTAATTCTAGGGCCCAAAATCTTTCATGGCAAACTCAGAATTGAGCATTGTCATGATAGACTGGTGTAATGCATCAGAAGAGGCAGTCAAGATAATATCATCCACATATAAGAGTATGTAAGCCAATGAAGAACCCCGACGATATATGAACAATGAATTATCAGACCTGCTGTGAGAAAACCCAATAGTCGAAACATAGTCTGCAAACCTTTTATACCAAGCCCTTGAAGATTGCTTAAGCCCATACAAGGACTTTTTCAATAAACAGACATGATGAGGATATTTAGGATCCCTAAACCCCAAAGGTTGATGCATATATACTGTCTTCTTGAGATCACCATGTAAGAAAGCATTCTTCACATCTAGCTGATGAATGGGTCATGCTTTCGAAAGAGTCAAACTGAGCACAGTGCGAATTGTAGCCGGCTTGACCACCGGGCTAAACGCCTAACAATAATTTACACCAACCTGCTTAGTTTTATCATCACCTGCAAGACGAGCCTTAGCTTCGCAAACGAACCGTCAGAATTGTCCTTCTGAACAAAGATCCACATAGACCGAATAATATTAACACCAGATGGATGGGGCACAAACTCCCACGTCTTACTATCAAAATGAGAGCATTATATTCGTTAGTCATATCAATCTTTCAATTCGGGTCATTTAAAGCAAACACAGGATTGCGGGGTAGTGGTGATTTAAAAATATTAGAATATAAATTAAAATGTCTTTTTGATTTAAAATACCCCGTTAACCTCGGGTGATTGGTCCATGACTCGGGACAGAATTGGGTAAATTTTGGGATATTTCGGGATACGGGACGGCCGCGGCAAAGCCTGCTAGCAGGCAAAACCGATCACGAGGACACGAGGCTCGACCATTCGATGTGGTGGACTAGCCCAATATCATAAACTGGCCTAGTGACGTTACTGGGGCAGTGGGCTGGGACGAACTCGTGGGACCAGCGGGCAGTGGGCCTGCTGGATAATTTGGGGTGCGGGACATGTCCGAAAAATGATGAATAATATACGGGGATATATCATCATCCAAAAAATTATACGAACTAGGCACGAGACTATTTACCTTAGCAAACGGAAATTGGGACTCATCAAATATTACATGGCGACTAATAATAATTTTATTAGATGATAAATCAAAACATTTGTAACCACAATGATTTGACGGATAACCTAAAAATACACAAAGGGTAGAACGGCCTAACGTTTGTTAATTGTGGTGGACGGAAAAAGTGGATAACACAAGCACCCAAAGACCTTAAGATGTGAATACGAATGAGTCTTATTATATAAAATGTGAAGAGGGGTCGAATATGTCAAACCTTTAGACGGAAGAACGTTAAGAATATTTGTAGTCATTTGTAGAGCATGATGTCAAAAGTCGGGGGTACAGAAACATGAATCAATAAAGTTCGGACAACGTTATTAATGGTACGAATTTTGAGTTCGGCTTTCCCATTTTGTGAAGATGTATGAGGGCAATAAAAATGAAAATTTATCACATTAGTAGCACAAAATTCTCGAAATACCCCATTATCATACTCTTTGTCATTATTACATTGAATATTTTTTATTTTCCGTTCAAATTGGGTTCTGATGAATGCTCTAAATTTTAAGATGAAAAAAACATGAGATTTTTTCGCTATCGAAAAAGTCCATAAAAACTTAGAATAATCATTCAAAAATAGAACATAATACTGATGACCAAAAGAACTGAGAACAGGAGATGTTCATAAATCGCTATGAATAATATTAAATGGCAAGTATGAGAACTAGAGTCTACAAATAGAAACCTAACAATTTTCCCTAAAGAACAAGACTGACAATTCGGAGTACTACGCGTTCCCTTATATGAAATAAAATTATTTTTATCTATATAAGACAAAATAGACGACCCCGGATGACCTAGCCGAGCATGCCACAAGGAAGGAGCAAGAGCTGCAAAAGTTGATGGCAAGACTTGACTCGAGAAACCTAAACTTGGCGTGATAGTATAAAGATCTCCCATAGATCACACCTCATGAGAGGACTCCCCGTCTTTAAATCCTTTACAGAGAAACCAAATGGATCAAATTCAATTAAAACGAAATTATCAGTGGTGAACTTACGAACATACACCAAATTTTTAATCAATTTAGAGGCACGAATGGTATTTTTTAAGATAAGGGGGGGGGGGGGGAGACAAAGTTTTATGACCATAACCACGAATTGGAATAGTATTACCATTCTCAATAATTATGACATGAGGGTTGCTCAAATTGGAATAAGACGAGAGAGTACTTGAATCAGATGTCATGTTGGTTGTGGCACCCGTGTCCACATACCACTAGGTTCGGAGGAATTAATATCAGCGTGTGCATTGCGACTTCAATATCCGCGAGAGGCGGTGCAGCGGCCCGCCGATCGCGAGGCACATTGTGGCGAGGCCCAAACAGCATGGTCGCGAGCCCAATTGGGCGTGAATTATGTTGATGGGGCTGCTGGCCCAACCCGTGATGGGTTTGATGGACAGTGGGCCGAGAATGGGAGTGGCCCATGACCAGTTTGCTGATGGCCTAATTGGTCAGGCCCCACCAGCGCCTCGTCCTCCGCCATTATTACCACCATAGCCTCCACCTTTATTTTTATTCTTGCGATTCTGACTTTTCTTGCCGCTACCGTTGTTGCGATTTTGACCTGAATTGTCATAATATGCATGAGGACTATTGGACGTGGCTATAAAGCCGGAGTTAACAACAATAACCGCCTTTTTAGCCAACCCATCCTCCTACAGTGTAAGCATAAACGGGGCTTGATAAAATTGTGGTAGGGGTTACTTTGAAGAAAGATCGAAGCAACGCCGTTATAGGCCTCAGACAGTTCTGCAACCATATGTAGAATGAGACGACTATTGCTAACAGGAGCACCCACGTTGTGAAGTTGGTCCGCCAATTCCTTGAGTCGTGTCCAATAAGATGAAACATTCGGAAAATCCTCCGTAGCGACTTGGGAAAATTCATGTTCAAGGATGACAATGCGAGAATGGAGGTTATCTTAGCATATATCATGCAATCTATTTCAAGCGGCCAAAGCTGTAGAGTTAGATTCCATTATCGTCTGTAAGAGGTCGAGGGAGATAGTGACATAAATCCACTGGAGAACCTTAGCATCAAGAGTAATCCATAATTTTGGATCTTCCTCCTTGGTGGGCACACCCTCCGTACCAGGAGCCGGAGGAATTATGTGGTGGAGAACTTGATGTTCCAGTGCATGAATCTTGAACAACTCTGTTCACGTCCCATAATGAACATTTTCTAAGTCTAGAACAATAGGAAGAGCACCCTTGATGTTAGAAACTGTTAGGGCATGATGAAACGTGTTCTTATCAGTCATAGTGAATAAAACTAGAAATTTGAACAAAAAACAAAAAATGGGAAGGGATGCTCTCGGGTTTTGAGAAAAACCGAGAGGAAGAAATGGAATTTCTTTGTTTTTCTTTGGGAGAGGAGCGGAAGTATTTGAGTCCTAGACTACTGATACCATGAAAGAAATAATCCCTTGATTATTTTCATTAATGAAAGACATATATATGCACTTTACATATTTTCATAATAGAAAAATATTTTTTCCTATTATATTCATAAAATCCTATTCTATTTGGAGACTTAACTATACAATTATGGTAAGAGTACAATATTAATTATACTACAATATACATTCCTAATATACATCAATAACCTCAACCCCTACTTGGGCCTTCTGCCCGTGATGCCTGTGATAGGCTGGCCGAGATGATCTTGTCAAATATACATGTGTATATCATGTGTATACTTATGTATATTTAACAATTATCGTGTTTAGCGCTACTATAGATTATGATGGTCCGAAAAGTCATTTAATTTCCTGACTAGAATAACAAGGCCGACTCTAATTACTTTAGGCAACAAAACTTTAAGGTCTCAAATTAACTTTACTGTTAATCGGCCAAAACTAGTCAAAAGGAAATCTGCAAAATGTATGACATGATCTGATGAGTGCATAGGGGTGCCAGATGGGCCGTTTGGGCTGAAGTTGGGCGGGTCAAGATGGACTGAAGTTCTAGATGGGTCAATGTCCAATCCGCCCAAAACTTACATGGGCTAAGATGAGTGAGTCAAGATGGGCTAAATGATGGGTCATAACCCAAATTGCCCAACTTGACCCATTTCTTTTACAAATTTCAAACTTACCTTCTATGATGTGATTTTATTTTGTATGATATTTGATTTTTCCATATCTTTATTTTTAAAATAAGAATAATATTTTTAAAAAAAATTCTATTTTTTTTAAAAGCAAAAAAATATAAAATATAAATTTGAGGATGAGGTGAAGGTGGAAGGGTAGATGTGGATAGGAGCGGAGTAAGAAAAAAATTCATATTTTTTATAAAATATTTATAAAAGTAATAAAATATAAAATAGAAATTTGAGAATGGGGTGGGGGTAGGGCTGTTATAGGTCCGGATACATCCGAGAACCGGACTGAAATACCCGGACTGATACTCGGACCGAAAAATTAACGGTTCGGATATGAGTACCAGACATAAGGATCCGGTCTGGCAACCAGGTCTAGTTACCCGATAACTTATATGTTATCAATCCGGTCCGATACCCTTAGAATAGTTTGAGAATTGGGATGATGAATTGATGATCAATCCTTAGAATATTGCTATTATATATTGCTTTAAATTTGTTAATATGTATTATGTAAAGCAGTAAAGGCAATAAAACAGTTTTTTATAAAAAAAAATATAAGTAAAATTGAGATCTTTAAGTAAAGCAGGAATTTTAATATTGTGGATCGGTTTCGGACCGAAAACAATATCCAAAACCGGATCGGGTACCCGCCCGATAAGGTATCGATCCAGTCCCGAATCTCTTTTCAGGATCGAATTCGTATCGGTCCGGTCTCGGTCCGGACCAGTAACCTTATCGATCCGGTTCCGGTATGTCGATACTCGTACCGAACCAGACCGATAACAACTCTAGGTGGGGGTGAGTTGGAGCGGGGGTAGGGCAGAGGGGGTAAGAAAAAAAAAATTCATATTTTTTTATAAATTGTTTATAAAAGTAAAAAAATATAAAATAAAAATTTGAGAATGTGGTAGGGCGGGGGTAGGGGGTAAGACAAATATTCACATTTTTAATATTTTTTTTTTATAAAAGTAACAAAAAATATGAAATAGAAATTTGAGAATGGGAAGAGGTAGTCATACTTTGGACTGTTTTTTTCAAAAGAAACTATCTGAAAGCCCCTATGGTTGGCAATGGGTTTGGGGTGAAGGGGGTAGGGCAGGGGTAGGTAAGAAAAAAATTCATTTTTTTTTTATAAAAGTAACAAAAATATGAAATATAAATTTGAGGATGGGATGGGGCAGTGAAGGGTGGGGTGGAGGAGGTGGGGAGAGGAGGGTAGGAGGAGGTAAGTAAAAATTTCATATTTTTAATAATTTTTTTATAAAAGTAAAAAAAAAATATGAAATAAAACTTTGAGGATGAAGTGGGGGTGGGGGTAGGGAGAGGTAATAAAAAAATTCATATTTTTTTATAAATTGTTTATAAAAGTAAAAAAATATAAAATAGAAATTTGAGAATGGGGTAGGGCAGGGGTAGAGCGGGGGTAGGGCGTGGGGTAGGATAGGATGTAGGGTTAGGTGGGGTAGAAGTGGGTGGGGTGGGGTGGAGTAGAAAATGTATGGACAGAGATGTGAGGGTGGTTCAATGCTTGAGTGGGGGTTGGTGTAGGGGACGGGGTAGGGTTGATGGATAGTGTGGTTGGGGTGCGTTGGTATATTTTTATTGTTTCGAAATAATAAAAGAATTTTTAAATAATTATTTATAAATAAAAATCTTAATCTAGAGTTGAACTCTAATCATTAAAATTAAGTATTTTGATGGGTCAAGTTTGGGCATAATAATGAGCTCATTTGGACTGTTGATTTATGATGGATCAACTTGGACTAGCCCAAATCAACTCATCATCAAAATCACTCATGTCCCTGCACGTTCAAACCTCGTTAACTGGAGCGTGAACAATATAATTTAGGAGTCCAACATCAACGAACAAAGAATTTGAATGAGTCTGGCTCTGATACCATGTAAATAATGGATCTTGGGCCTAACTCAAACCCAAAAGTTAACTTGTAGGGTGATGATTATTTAAATTCATATAAGGAGTTCATGTTTCCATTCCATGTATGATGTGGTACTCTTAACAATTTACTTGCATAAATAACTTTGATTCGCGTTTTAATTTTTCAGATAAAGAAATTTCAAATACAGAAAGGAAAAAAGAGTGAACACAAAATTCATAGTAGTACTTGCTCATGGATGATTCTTACACCAGTTTTTTTTTTTCCACATAGTAATCTCATTATTGGTCCAAAGCAATTAGAAAGAAGATGACAATAGTACATATACTACCTATTTTATGCTGCACACTTTTCAGTTAATTTATTCCAAAAATATTATTTTCTATATTTAGATACAATTAACTTTGAACTTCATTGTATTTAAGATAAATTAGCACTCTTAGACCCTCAAATATGGATTTTTTTGTCCTTCTGATTCTAAGTAAGTATATTTAACTTCAAGTAATTGATACATGCATTTTGGATCCTTCAAACTGTGAATTTCCACAAATTTAAAGAATTATTAAATGATAAACTATTCAATTTTTAATGTATTAAGTTAAATTTGTCCTATTAATTTATATTTGCGATTGTTTGTATAGTTTTACAAGTAGTTTTAAATAGCACATATTTCCTATATAGAGGGTCCAAAACGCACATTTTAATTAATTAAAAATTAAATGTGTTTAATAAAATATTATAAGGATAAAAATTATAATTTATCAGTAATTGAGGGATCAAAAGTGCAGTTATCCATATATTAAGTAATTAGCTCGTAAATTGATTAAATCTTAATGTGATGATTGATCATATCGTAATTTTTATGACAGGATAAACTCTCCAAATACCATTTAATCGAAGATACAGAATGAGCCTTGGAGTGATAGATCTCGAAAACTTGAATAAAAAAATGGGGTTTCATATATAGCTACATGATTTGTATAGGACATATGATTCCTAGACAATCATTCTCAAAGATAGAAATTAAATGAGGAGAATCATAATACATTGAGCTTCCATAAACATGCAATATTTGGCTAGGAAAGACTGTATTCCTTGATTGGAACTATGTATTTCTTATAAAATAGCCATGACCTTTGTGTGTTTGCCTATTTGAAAATTTTATTTTCAGTATTGTTGCATTGCCTCTAAAGATTATACTATGTAGTATCCTCTTTTCTTTTCTTTTTTTTTTTGGAGAAAATAGGAAGGTAATCTATGGACGGTTTTTGAATCAAATTAAATCTTTTTCTTTTCTAATTTTTGGCTGTCACAAATCATAAGAAAAAATTGCACTTGATCATCTCGAAGACGGTAACTACTACAAAATAATATGTTGACCTAAGTCTCCAAAGATCTAATGCTAAGAATGCTGCTATGCTGGCCAAGCTAACATGGCGCTTCTTAAAAAATCCTTTCCCTGTGGGCTTCAATCCTCATAAAAATTACACTAGGAATTATGGTAAAATCCCGCCCAGAAATTGCTCCAACAACACATGAAAAAACATCTTACTAGGATGGGATGTTTGTAAAAACGGTTTACATTGGACACCTAGACCTAGAGGTGGCTTGTCCATCTCCTTATGGTATGACTCATAGCTATATCCCTAGCTCTAAATTCCTTTGTTGATGTTGGATGAGATGTTGTGATAACATCTGGAAATGCTTAGGAAAACATCTTAAGGATGTTACCTGCGATGTTGTGACAACATTCCTGACATCTCTGTAACGATTTTGCCTATTCTTCCGGCCAAAACAGGTTGGGTTACTGTGAGTAAGAAATGACCTAGGCAAGCTTACAATGATGTTGTGTTTAAAACGTGGTAAAAGAAACAGTCAAAGCTTGGAGAAGAAACAACATGAAGACCAAGTCCAGAACGTTGAGATTTTTAAGGAGAAAGAATCGGTCCAAGCATCTACCTTATTTTACTCAACATCTGCAACCAATCAGTGAGAATTTCAAGGGAAGCTCTACACTATAAATAGAGGGGAGCTTCAGAGTATCGATATTCAGAATTGAACGAGAAGATTTTCCAAGAGAGCTCTCGGATAATTACCTTAGAAACTGGATCAACACACCTAGCCTAAAGTAGTATAACAACATCTAGTCTCACATTACAATTGCTATCTTTATTCTAGATTAAGCTTAATGTTCAAGCGATTGTAATAAAGATGTTGTATTTGTCTTTTTAGATCTTTTTAACTTTAGGCTGAAGTCATCTGCGACTTCACTTTTGTTTGTAATTTCTTTTTCTCATTTTTGCTCAATCTTGTAAAAGAAATTCATTTGTAATTGTATATAATTTATACAATTCTTTTGGTCATTGACCATCAAGGGATATATTAATATACCCTTGAAAATATAAACATTGTGTCTCTTTACTTTTCCGCTGCATGTACTCTATAAAGGTTTATACTATTTTATCACAATGTTACCTCAGATGTTGACACAACATTGAAGGCAACATCTAGAGACTGTTTTTGTTGTTCTAGCTGTTTCGAATTTTTATTACGTATTCTTGCTTATCCGTAGCCACGGGACCCAACAAGTGGTATCAGAGACAACACTTGATACAATAAGTGTTTGATTCTGAATATTACGGCTATGGACTCAGCTATACAAAATGTTGGTAGACTTCCAATTCTTGACAGAACTAACTATGTCTACTGGAAAATTTGACTACGTTCGCACATCAAATCCATTGATGTTCGAGCATGGAGATCAGTTTTCGAAGGCTATGTGATCCCCAAGTACCCAGAAGACGAGGATGGTGATGTACTCACTAAACCCGAATCTGAATGGACCGCGGAAGAGATCAACAGTGCAAGCTTTAATGAAAATGTCCTAAATGCGATATTTGGATGGGTAGATCTCTATATGTTCAAGCTTATTCAGAATTGTACAACGGCCAAGGATGCTTGGGAAACCTTACAAACTCATTGTGAGGGTACCTCGAGTGTTCGACGTACAAAGTTTCGCTTGATCTTGAGCCAATACGAACGCTTAAGGATGGAAGAATCTGATGACATATAATCCTATTTTGAAAAGTTGATTGACATTGCTAATCAGTGTCAAGTGCTTGGTTCTCCTTTAACCAACACACAACTTGTGGATAAAGCTCTTAGATCTCTTCCTGAAAGATTCAATACTAGGATTTGTGTTATTGAAGAGGTCCATAATCTTGCTATTATGGATCTTCATGCCTTGATGAGAATTTTTCAAACATATGAGATGAACATGAAGAGCCAAAAAGATCTGTACAAAGACAATACTTTGGCACTCCAAGGACAAACCTCGGAATCTGAATTAGAAAACGAGGAAGAAAACCTGGAGGAACTGGGAAGTGATGCAATTGTTGTTTTACTCACTCGTTGATTCAATTCGATGGTGAGAAAGATCAACACTGATCACAATAAAGCCAAATATAAACAACATCAGAACCTACTCTTCAATAAGCAGCAGAATATGTCACCTTCTGAGCAAAGAAATCACAATCCACTGAGGAAATCCAACTCCGACGGTACCAATTTCAGTCCCAAACAACTCGAAGGAGTGCAGTGTCATGCATGCTAGGATTGGAGACACTATGCTAATGGGTGTGCCAACACCCTTAGAAAAATTGGTAAGGTTATGTGGGTAACCCTCAGTGATGATGAGAACGAAGATGAGGAAGGAGTTCAAGAAGAAAAACCATAGGCAATGCTGGCAGCCATGTTCGAACATTCACTGTCCGACGATGAACATGATGTTGACAATATTGCGACAACATCAGGAACAACATCAGACTCCACATCTGGAATGTCTGCATTATCATAGAAGTATGTATACTTTAATTATTCTGATGTAAATTGTTTTAGTGGATTTATTTCTTCATCTGAGGCTGTAAATTTGGATCTAGTTGACTTCAAAGACGACATGATAAAGGAATTACAAAGTATTTGTAAAGCCTTAATCACTAAATCTGAGCAACTAGACTCAAAAGCAAAATCATTGGCTCTTGAGAATAGCAATCTGAAAGGCACAATCAATCGATTAGAGGTGACACTTACCAAGAAGGACCTGGAGCTTGGTAAGATTCGTGCATGATTGAACATAGCTGATACCACTTTTCAAAGGCTCAACATGGGAACCTCCAAACTGGATGAAATACTGGACTTCAATAATCCTACAAGGACTGGGCTTGGGTATCAATCTTCCAGTAAAACCAATACTTCCAGAATCCATAGTCAAACTGAGATGATAAAATTTATCAAAGAAAATGTGAGTAACTCTCAGATCACTATGATTGGATCGAAGTTTGTATGTAGCTTCTGTAAAAAGTCAGGACATCTTATGCCCTACTGTTACAAACTTCAAAACTTTTCACTCATACTATCGCCTAAAATGTCGTCAGCAATATTGCCCAACATCACTGACAACATTCAAAGAAACCAGGCTAAGAGCAGAAGGAAGAATATGTTTGAAAAAGAATGGGTACCTAAACTGAATCTGAAATGTAATGTGTGCATAACTGTCTTACGTACTAACATTACAGGTTCTTGGTATTTCGATAGTGGCTGCTCACGTTATATAACAGGTACCAAAAGTCTATTAAAGGACTATGGAACATTCAATGAAGAGTACGTGACCTTTGGAGGAGGAAGTAAGAGTAAGATTATTGGTAAAAGAACTCTTAATGTTCCGGATGTACCAGCCTTGAAAAATGTTCTTCATGTAGAAGGGTTGGTTGCTAATCTTCTTAGCATAAGTCAACTATGTGATGAGAATCTCAAGGTGAAATTCAACAAGTTTGGATGCAAGGTTACATATTCTGCAAACAAGTGTGTCATGTCAAGAACCCGAACCGGAGATAACTGTTATCTTGTAGGTAGACAAGAGTTTTGCAACTCCGCAAAGGTAGATGACTTGACACTTTGGCACCAGAAGTTGGGACATGTCAACTACGACATATTGGAGAAGCTGATCTCATTTGAAGCCGTCAGAGGCATTCCCAGACTGGATCCAACAGATAAAACAATGTGTGAAGATTGTTTGAAGGAAAATCAGACCCGAGTCTCTCATAATGTTGTTCAACATGACAGACAATATTCAGGTACGTCTCATTGTTTCCAATTATTGCATATGGATCTTATAGTTCCAATTGAGGTAGATAGCCTAGGAGGGATGAGATATTTCTATGTGATTGTTGATGATTTTTCCAAATTCACTTGGATCTATTTTTTAAAGAAAAGATCACAAACCTTTGAGATGTTTAGAACACTCTACTATAGAATCAGGAATCTATTTTGTTCTTCGATTTTCAGAATTAAATCTGGAAAGGAATTTGAAAATCAAATCTTTGCAAAATTTTGTGAAAAGAAAGACATATTTCATGAATTTTCGGCACCAAAAACACCACAACAAAATGGGGTTGCCGAAGGAAATAACATAACTTTACAAGAAATGGCAAGAGTGATGTTGAGTTCTAAGCATTTGTCAAAGAGGTTTCGCGCAGAAGCCTTGAACACAACATGTCACATATCTAATAGAGTCTATCTAAGGCCAGGGACTAAGATGACACCCTATGAACTGTTAAATGGAAAGAAACCTACATTGAGGTACTTTCATGTCTTTGGGTGTGTGTGTTATTGTTACACCTCGTAGTTTAAGGCGATAATTAAGAACGTAATTAAGGAAATATGATCCGAATATCGGAAATTAGTATACAAGAGGATATGATTCCGGAAAGATGTTGGTCACAAGGAGTGTGACGTTGGAAACTTACTATAATACTTATATATTTCCGTTAGGGGTTGGTAACGTATTATAAAAATTATGACATTGAGAATACGAGCCTTTATGAAATTCTCAGGAATTAAAGGAAGCGGGAGTTAAGATTTGAAAGAAGGGGGTTTAAGAATTATTAATTAGGGGACTTGGGACCAATGTGTAAAAAAATCAGATTTCTTTTTAATTAAACCTATACTCTTTCTCTTTCATTTTAATTGAAATCAAAGTTCTTCACCTCCCTCCCTCTCCCCTCACTTCAGTCGATACCATCCCCTCCCCCTAGCAAAATTTCTTAAGGATTTTATCAACTCTCTCTTCCAATATTAAATCCTTCTTCTAAATTCAAAAAAAATGGTAAACCTCCAAGCAGTGGAGTCACGGTGAACTGGGCAGATTTTGCTCCAAATTTCCAGATTTTAAGATGAAGATTTTGAGAATAAAAACATGTATAAATGATGGGTTAACATTGTGGAATTTATGCATGTCAATTCGGAGTTGAAAAAGTGAGAAATGGGTGCAAGAAATTCGATGAAATAGTGGGCAAATTGTGGGGACTGGTTTGGACGAATTTGAGGTATATAATTCTTCTTTCTATGATATAATTGGAGTGCATGTTGTTAGAATTAAGGAAATGAATTTGTGTTAAGGAAAAATTAGAATTTAGACATTGCATGTGAATTTTTGAATGTTGTAGCCGATATTAGGACTAATTTTACTAATCTTGGAATTGTCGTATTCGATTATTGTGTTGTGAAGTTCGTCCCTGCTTTGCATGTTGAAATTGGAAGAAAATCTTGACATTTAAGTTATAGTTATTCATAAGGAATTATTGGAACAAGAATTGGACTCATAAGGAATTATTGGAACAAGAATTGGACTCGAGTTAGGGGTTGATTTTGTGAAGTTTAAATGTTGGAAATTTGATTATAAACATGTATATATATGTTGTGGCAATTACTAATACACGTCTTAAAGAATTAAAGAGTAAAAAGGGGTATTAGGTTGACGATTGTAGGACATGCACTACTTGGTTATTGTTGTTATCGCTAGAGTTGATGAATTGTTTTAAGATTATTCTAATATGGATTAAGGACTGAATTAACATGACAATAGGTGGAGTAATCACCTTGGTCGTTGTAGTTGTCGTTTGCATAAATGTAAAAGAAAAAGAATGTATTATGGTAGCATATATGAAGTACATGAGACTAATTTGGTTATATCTTGGAATTATGCTTGGTTATTGGTTTGGTTGACATTTGTTGTAGATTGTGGATGTACATATAAACAGGGGAAGTGCTGCCCGAATTATTATAGAATAAGAGAGTCGTCTTTCAATATAACTCACGTTAGAAATCATAGAGTTGACGGGCATGTTGTTATTATTATAGGTCAAGGTGCTAGTCGAGACGATTATTAGATTATCAAGTTGATATAGACGACGAGGTATGTGAACTATTCTTTCTTTCTTTTGACATGATTTTATTAAGAGTCGAATGATGAGTTCACACCGAGTCCCATAATGGGCCGGGTACGGCATGTATATGATTTCACACCGAGTCTCATAATGGGTCGGGTACGGTATGTATATAATTTCACATCGAGTCCCGTAATGGGTCGGGTACGGTATATATGTGTTTATGGTTTCATTCACACCGAGACCCTCACTGGTGGGCCGGGTACGGTATATATATATATACGTCATAATTGATTCTGATTATTATACATGTCTCCTGTTGTCTATTGGCCACTTATGATCTTCCTTACAGTATTACATGTTTTACATACTCAGTACATTATTTCGTACTGACCAACTTTCCTCGGGGGGCTGCGTTCATGCCCGCAGGTACATGTTCTCAGTTTGGTGATCCTCAGGCATAGGACTCCTACTCAGCTGGTTGGAAAGCTCCTTTGATCCAGAGCTTTGTCATTTTGGTACAGAACCTCTTGTCACGCCCTTTTTTTACCGCGGCATTCACTCTTGCTTAAAAATATTAGAAAATAAAATAAACGCTAAAAATGTGCTAAAATGCTAAAATGCTAAAAGTGTTAAGTAGGGTGCTAAGGTGCTAAAAGGCTGATAAAGTCCTAAAGGGTTCGCGGAGTCGTCATCTAATTAGTTTGGGTGAATTAGGACACCTAAATGTCAACTAGCTTAAAGTCAACATTACCTCCATTTTTATGGTCTGCAAACTAGTGTGAGATTCTGGGTAAGAGTTCTTTATTAATCTAGAGGGAAGGGATTAAGCACCCTCTAAGATCCGCTAACTTGCGGTTGTCCTGCCAAACCTAGATTAATTATTATGCTAAGGAACAATGCATGTTTTGAAAATATTTGAAGAGAAAGATGATGCAAGTGTTTGTAAAAAGGATGCATTTTGATAGAGATTTATAAGGTTAATGCTATAACAATACATGTAAAGTCTAAAGGTATGTATTTATATTATTTATAAAAGATGATGCGAAGTTGATTTATCAAAGATGCATTTTTTATAAAAAGATTTAAAAGTCTTGTGTTCTAAAAATACATGTAAAGTTTAAAAGTGTATAAAATAAATGATGCAAAGTTGATTTATAGACTAAATGTATGCATTTACTTGAAAATTTGATTTTTTATATATAGCATAGTGCAAAAAGACGATTATCATTTGGCAAAGTTTAGTCATGCATGGCAAGCCTAAAATAATTAACTTTAAGGGAAGCAAATTTCTAGTATCCAACTACTTGCTAATCTATTGATTCAAGATTTAATTATTCTAAGTGTTCTAATAATTAATGTAGCGTTAGACAATTAATTACAACAAATGAATGAGGGTAGGATAGGAAACCAATAAAGGGCGACTCGAAGGAGTGGCGATGTAATTCCGCCTATGGTTTGGAATTTCTTATGCGGATAGCAAGATGCACACAAATGCGGGTGAATGCAGATTCTTCAATTGATGGAAGGCGCGGTGAGTCTCACAATAAAACTCTTCATTCGGCTCCGGTGATTTCATGTAAAAGAAAGAAAAAAATAAGAATTAGTACATGCCCAAAAATAATAAACAAGCACTTGGCATAAGAATTAGCACATATAATTTATACTTAAACATATATGCATGATTCATATTGAGGAGTAGCAAACATATACGTAGGATTTAACCAATCTAAAATTGGAAGCAACAGAGAAAAGGTAGCATGGATAGGCTAGACCCAAATAATATTCAGACAGATTTCTTTTCTTTGATACTGTACCAGTCTTCTATAGGCAGTGGGGTGACTGTTTCGAACATGGAAATCATGACTAAAAGGTCAAATATTTTATCCTAACATGGAGGCAGATTAACACTCAAGCGCAAGCAAATATAATTTCTCAAGACATGATAGCAACCCAAATGATCAATTGAGCAAGCATCTCAATAATGTAGAATCTCTTAAGCTAGATTAGACATGTAGAATCACATTCGTATTGCATAAGTATTATATCACAGAAAATCTAAGAATATGGAAAACTTGGTAGATATGCAGATCATACTTATACACTGGAATCTAAAAATTAGCCAAAACGCGTAGCACTTTCCAAATTTGCCCAAGAATTAATGTAGACGCAGCATAACCGTTTCAATAACCACAAGTATATGAATTTAATATCCCGTTTGGAATCAACATTAATACCCACATTTAGCCTAGTAATCCCAGCATAATCAGGAACTTAAACAAAATTATGAACACCAAGAAGAGCCAAATAGAGGGGTGATATACATGGAGTATATTCGAGATAATCTTGCGTATACGTACACAATATATACCATTTTTAGAATGAATTCACTCAAACAGACAGGGCAGGACAGGTTCGAGGCTCGATACTCGACATTCAGGTGAAACAGATTACAAAGCATACTCATTTCGGCTAGAGATACTCCTAGATATTGCAAATCCCAGTAATTCTAACCCACATCAAACAGTCCAATCATATTGAGATTAGCATGACTTCTATCTAAGACCGTTGATTTAGGGATTGTCTAATATTGATTGGTTTCGCGTATAAGACATGACAGAGAGAGGGAAGATACATTGACATCTACAATATACACTATTTAAACAAGTAATCAGACAAGCACATAGAAGGCATGAGGGGACAAGACATTAGACAAGAGATCATGCAAGTATATGAGCTAAGAGATTCAATTTCCAGCCTATAAACAGGACATACCAGACACCAATTAACAAACCACCAGGACGATTGACATTTACTCTGCCTTTTTTTCATCCTAACAATGTTGATTTGTATAAGTCATAATCCTATGTCACATATGTCTGATTCAGACAGTGAGGGCACATTCAAGCCTAAATGAGTCACTTATCCTCAATGATCATCAATCAACCACTGTCCTGAATCATTTTAAACTTCAGGCGAGCTTTTAAACAAATCTTAAACAACTTTTAGGCATCTAAATATGTATAACATGACATTTTCAGATCTATCTAACCAGTCAGCATCTCATTATTTGCTTTTAGGTTCAATTTATGATAGACTTCGGTGATATTAAAATAAGACATAGAAAGACAATTTACAAAACACAAATATTCCTAGCTCTAATTACACATGTTCATATATATATCGCGAGTACAATAGGTCATTCCCAGGTTGGTAGCATAACAGGTAAAAGGGTTGTTTTACTATGCGACATGAACACAGATTTACGATGAACACATATGAATCGTATACTTCAACTAAAATATCGTAGTCCCGAGTATTAACAGCAATCCGCATCAATTCAAACAGGCTTAATGATAGGATAAACAATCACCGATATCAACTTAATGCATGCTTAAACAGTTGTTCAAAACACATATTGTACACATTAATGTTAAAAGGAAATCTAAGACTAGAATGGTAAAATATTACTTTCTCCGGACAACGTATCAAGTATCGATCCACTCGAAGTTTTGTTGCGATGCGATTAAAAAAGGGATAAGATTTCGTTTGTTACTCCCCGGCTTTCTACTGGTTTTAGACTAGTTTTTGGCTGATTTTTGCTGTTGTTCGAAAGTGTGAAGGATTTCGATGTTGATTCCTCACTGTGGGCGTGATATGGGTGTCTGCTATTGTAAGGGCTTCTCCCGTGCTCTTCCCCGGATGCCTTGTATGTGTATGTCGCTTGGTATTTATAGTTCTCATTGTATGCCTTAATTTATGGTAACTTTTGGTATCATTTTTGGGCTGATTTGTTATGGTAAGTTAATATTATGAGGGCGCGATTTTGGAGAGTTGGTTTGATTATGGTAATTTCTGATTCTCGCGATTTCGTACTGGTTATCGGGGGGGTGAAGTGGCTAGACATGCGAGGATGAGGGAAACCCCCGAATTCTCCGGTGAGAATCTCGGATTAGTGTGCTGGCGGCGATGGATTTGGTAGGGCAAGGGGTGTGGCTGCTGCGTTTTAGAAGATGGGGTTTGCTGGTTTTTGTTTCTGGATGAGTATAAAGGCCTGAAAGGGGAGTGGGCCGCGGGTTTGGGTAGTTAAAATCGTGTGGGCTGCGATTTGGGCTGGTTAAATCGTGTGGGCTTGTGGGTTTTTAGATTTAGGAGTTAAATTTATTAGTATTAGTTTTAAGTCTTTTATTGGTTAATAAGTTGTGGTTTAAATTATTTTAATATGACTTTAGGTGCTTTATTAGTTTTAGCTTGGGTTAAAATTATTACAATAATAAATGCGGGCGTGCTATTTAATTAGTGTTTAATATTTTATAATGTGAGACCGTTATTAAAATCTTATTTATTATGCATGTTTTGCGATGTTAAATTAAAATTGAATTAATGAGGGGTTTAAATTGCAAATAATAATTATGAAACTACTTTGTGTATTAATAAATATGGATATAATTTTAAGGAATGCTTGATGCGACGTCATTATTAAATTATTTATCTATTTACATATTTATTTTTATTAAAATTATTAAGAATTAATGAAAATAGAATAGGGCTTAAATTATGAATAATATTTATGCAAATAATGAATGCGGACGTGAGACTCAAAAATGCTTAATATTCTACGTAAAATGCGGTGCCATTATTAAATCACTTATTTATGCATGTATTAATGTTTTATTGCTGCATTTTATTATTATAAAATTGCTAACATTATTTTGGAAAATTAGTGTAATTTTATAGTTAATGATTGCCCGAGAGGGTCAAAATTGGGTGACAACACCTCTTTTTAGACTTATGTATATATTTAGGGGCACGACGGGGCCATGTCCCGTCACATGTTGTTATCTTTCTCATAGAGGTCTGTTGACAGTTGTGGGTTGTACTTATGTAGAGTTATAAATCTGTTTTGGTCGGCCATGTTATTGTACTCTGTGTTGGGGTGTTCCCGTATATATGTGATACTATCTGGTGGCAGGATTGTCGGCTTGCCTGTTAGATTGTGTTAGCTAGTTGTGACTCCCCAGGAGACAGGTACATTCTTGTGTAAAGGCAGCCTTGTCGGCTTGCCTATTCTGGCATATGTTATTATTGCAGTGTTATGCTTCCAGATTTCATACTCCTTGAAGAAGGGATCTTTGTATCTCAGAGCAAGTACGCCAAGAATCTTGTTAGAAAATTTGGTCTGAAAAATGCTAAACACATGAAGACTTCAATGGACTCTACGCAATATGTATGTAAAGACAATGTTGGATAAGATGTTGACCCAATATTGTACCGATCTATGATAGGTAGCCTTTTATACCTTACTGCCAGTCACCCTGATATCATGTTTAGCGTGTGTGTTTGCGCCAGGTTCCAAGCCAGTCCCAAGGTATCTCATCTTAGTGCCGTGAAACGTATCATTCGATATGTTGCCGGTACAAGTGACTTGGGAATTTGGTACTCCAAAGACACTAATCATAATCTAATAGGATATAGTGAATCTCCCTTTTTATGATATACATAATTGTTTTTATATATATCATCGCAGAGAACTGTATCACGTTTCTATTTAATCTGCAAGCCTAAGAAAAATGTTAGTTCTCTAATCATCCTCATCTCAAATGTTGTTGACATTTCTTCGACAAATGATTTCAAGAATGATTCTGTAGTCGAGCCAAAAACAATATCATTAACATAGATTTGAACTATTATAACATTTACACCATGTATTTTAATGAATAAAGTTCTGTCAGCTTCTCCACGGGTAAAACCAAACTCAACAAGGAAGTTAGTTAAACGACCATACCATGCACGTGGTGCCTGTTTTAGACCATACAACGCTTTCTTGAGCTTGTACACATGATGTGGATGGTGAGGATCCTCAAATCCCTTTGGTTGTTCAACATATACTTCTTTGTCTAAGTATCCATTGAGAAATGCACCTTTAACGTCCATTTGGTGCAATGTAATTTTCAAGTAGCAAGCAATAGCAAGAAGCAATCTTATTGACTCAAGGCTAGCCACAGGTGCGAAGGTCTCGTTATAGTCGATACCTTCTACTTGTGTATATCCTTAGCAACAAGTAGAGCTTTGTTCCTAACAATTTTCCTAACTCATATGATTTGTTTTTGAATATCCACTTGGTCCAAATAACATTTGTGTTGTTGGGTCGTGGTACCAAATCCCAAACCTCATTTCGGGTAAATTGTTCAAGCTCTTCTTGCATGGCTTGAATACAAAAATTATCTTTCAAAAGTAAGACAAGAAAGACTAACATGTTGGTATATGGTGGAAATACACACATACCTTACCATTTCTCAGTAGTTCACTGGCTTTTTCTCTCTTGTACGCCTCTGCTCAAAAACTCCCCCTATCACCTGGTCGGGTGGATGGTTCCTTCCAATCCTCGATGGAGGGTCTCTTCTCACTTGATCATTCAGTTCAGTAGCAGACTCCTCCTCGACTTCATTCTCTGTGTTCCCACTTTGAGGTTCAGATGTGTCTTCTGATGTTGGGACAACATCTGGGCAATATCTGGGACAACATCTGTTGCTTCATGGATTGCTCCTCTTCAACTGCAACCACAATGTTATTTTCTGAAGATCTCCCAGATATATCCAGCATGTCATCAAAAATAACATTAACAGACTCATGTATGGTCTTTGTCCTAAGAATGTATATTCGGTAAGCATGGCTATTCTGAGAGTAGCCAACGAATATCCCCTTGTCACTCTTAGAGTCAAATTTAGCCAGTTTATCCCTATCATTAAGAAAATAGTTGTCACGACCCGACCCGACGGTCCGCGACTAAACGCCTTAATGACGCCATTATACAAACCTGTCACACATAGTCCAACTAACACTTAAGGAGTATAAAATTCGGCAGCATAACACTGCAATAATTACATATGCCAGAATTGGCAAGCCGACAAGGCTTCCTTTACACAAGAATGTTCTTGTCTCCTGGGAAGTCACAACTAGCCAACACAATATAACAGTAAGCTGGATCGCCACCAGATAGATCACATATACACTAAACACTGAACACAGTACAATAACATGGCTGACCAAAACAGATTTATAACTCTACATAAGTACAACCCACAACTGTCTACAAACCTCTATGAAAAGGATAACAACATGTGACGGGACAGGGCCCCGTCGTGCCCCTAAATATATACATAAGTCTAAAAAGAGGTTATGTACCAAAATGACAAAGCTCTGGATCAAATGAGCTTTCCAACCAGCTGAGTAGGAGTCCTAAGCCTGAGGATCACCAAACTGATAACCTGTACCTACGGCATTTAACGCAAATTCGAGGAAAGGGTCGATCTGAAATAATGTACTGAGTATGTAAAATATGTAATACTGTAAGAAAGATCATAAGTGGCCAATAGACAACATGAGACATGTATAATAATCAAAATCAACTTTTCCGTAAAAAAATAAGAGTCATGAACATATATATATATATATATACCGTACCCGGCCCACCAGTGAGGGTCTCGGTGTGAATGAAACCATAAACACATATATACCATACCCGGCCCATTATGGGACTCGGTGTGAAATTATATACATACCATACCCGGCCCATTATGGGACTCAGTGTGAAATCATATACATGTCATACCCGACCCATTATGGGACTCGGTGTGAACTCATCATTCGACTCTTAATAAAATCATGCCAAAAGAAAGAATAGTTCACATACCTCGTCGTCTATATCAACTTGATAATCTAATAATCGCCTCGACTAGCACCTTGACCTATAATAATAACAACATGTCCGTCAACTCTATGATTCCTAACGTGAGTTATATTGAAAGACGACTCTCTTATTCTATAAAAATTCGGGCAGCACTTCCCTTGTTTATATGTACATCCACAATCTACAACAAATGCCAACCAAACCAATAACCAAGCATAATTCCAAGATATAACCAATTAGTGTCATGTACTTCATATATGCTACCATAATACATTCTTTCTCTTTTACATTTATGCAATACGACAACTACAACGACTAAGGTGATTACTCCACCTATTTCTCATGTTAATTCAGTCCTTAATCTATATTAGAACAATCCATCAACTCTAGCGACAACAACAATAACCAAGTAGTGCATGTCCTACAATCGTCAACCTAATACCCCTTTTTACTCTTTAATTCTTTAAGACAGGTATTAGTAATAGCCACAACATATATATACATGTTTATAATCAAATTTCCAACATTTAAACTTCACAAAATCGGCCCCTAACTCGATGCGACAATATCCAACAATTTTAAGCAAGTCTTCGGCCAACATTCTCAAAACCAACTCTTTTCTTAATTCCTTAGAGTCCAATTCTTGTTCCAATAATTCCTTATGAACAACTATAACTTAAATGTCAATATTTTCTTCCAATTTCAACATGCAAAGCAGCGACGAACTTCACAACACAATAATCGAATACGACAATTCCAAGATTAGTAAAATTTGTCCTAATATCGGCTACAACATTCAAAATATTCACATGCAATATCTAAATTCCAATTTTTCCTTAACACAAATTCATTTCCTTAATTCTAACAACATGCACTCCAATTATATCATAGAAAGAAGAATTATATACCTGAAATTCATCCAAAACAGTCCCCACGATTTGCTCACTGTTTCATCGAGTTTCTTGCACCCATTTCTCACTTTTTCAACTCCGAATTGACATGCATAAATTCCACAATGTTAACCCATCATTTATACATGTTTTTCTTCTCAAAATCTTCATCTTAAAATCTGGAAATCTGGAGCAAAATCTGCCCAGTTCACCGTGACTCCACTGCTTGGAGGTTTATCATTTTTTTCGAATTTAGAAGAAAGATTTAATATTGGAAGAGAGAGTTGATAAAATCCTTAAGAAATTTTTCTAGGGAGAGGGGAGGGTATCGGCTGAAGTGAGGGGAGTGAGAGGGAGATGAAGAACTTTGATTTCAATTAAAATGAAAGAGAAAGAGTATAGGTTTAATTAAAAAAAATCTGAAATTCTTTTATTACACATTGGTCCGAAGTCCCCTAATTAATAATTCTTAAACCCCCTCCTTTTAAATCTTAACTCCCGCTTCGTTTAATTCCCTAGAATTTCATAAAGCCTCGTATTCTCAATGTCATAATTCTTATAATACGTTACCAACCCCTAACGGAAATATACAAGTATTATAATAAGTTTTAAACGTCACACTCCTTGTGACCAACATCTTTCCAGAATCATATCCTCTTGTACTAATTTTCGATATTCAGATCTTATTTCCTTAATTACGTTCTTAATTATTGCCTTAAACTACGAGGTGTAAAATCCTTCCCCCCTTAGAAACATTCGTCCTTGAATGTTCATCATAGGTCTCATGCTAGAAAAATTTCAGCAGAGTCTCCTTTATAACTCTGTCTATCCACGTATATTCAGTAAACCAACAGATGTCACACAAGGCCACAATACGCATCACATATATCATTCACCAAATAATAGTTAAGTAAGGAATCAAATTACCTGTGAATATTCAACTGAATCTCATGTAACACCTTGAACAAAGTTAAAGAGCCTCCATGCAGTACTGTATTCCTTCATTTTCAAATTTGCCACAATTTTCTAGCTGGTACTACCTTGTACAATTGCTTCAATTTGTAATGGCATATAGTGTTCCACCATATCCGTACTACATGCTTAACATGACGACAATTCATGTGTATACCTGCTACATTGTTAAAATAGCTCCATATAGATTTGACAAACTCCCTTGTAAGAAATAAATGATCTATCATTTCTTGATGTAAAACATTATATCAGCAGCATCTTGATACTATTAATTCAAATATTTTGCAACACTTTATCCACTGGAATTTTAAATTTCCACATCGCCCATAGGAAGAAATTTATCTTGAATGACACTCTTTTAACCCACATTTACTTATATAACTCAGAAGGATATGGTCTTTATCTCAATAAATCCCATGCACTTGACACCGTAAATTTACTAGAATTTGTCATTATCCACCAAGGATTATTCTACATGGTACATATCAGGTATGTAGTGACATGTGAGACAATGTTATCTCGTAGATATTGTCCTGGCTTTGAAAAATCTCATCAATCCCCACGTAGCAGTTCTTTGACATCTTCCACCCCTTTCATCAATAAGAAACTCTGATAGTAGTACATAGTGTAATGTTTCCAATTTGGTACGATTATCAATTCAAATGTTAGCAGTCTCACTCTTTATTTTCCACCATATTTCTTGTTCAATGTTATCCCTTACCTCAAGGATCATTTCCAAGAACTGAGAACCACCTTTCCAAGCTTGTAACTTGTCCCTAATCTTCTTAATTAATTCAGCATAATCTATTTTCCTCTTTCTAACATGTGATACTGGACATCCTAAATACATACATGGAAATGTTCCCCTTGTGAAACCAGTAATACCTTTTACTCGCTGAATCACGTTACTAAGAGTCTTAGCGTGCATATAAAAAGAACCCTTCCTTTTTATTGATCAATTGGCCAGAAACTTCTCATACTCCTTCAAAGTTTGCATTGATCAGATACAATGATTTTCTATTTACTGAGGAGAATATCATGGTATCATCTGCATAGGCCTGATGATTGAGATTAACACCACTTGTCATATCAAGTTTTTTAATGACATTAGCAGGTTTATCCCTCTTTCTTATATTATTCGCAAGTTCTTGAGTAAGTAAAACTATGAAAGTATCTTGTGTCTCTATCTCCCTCTAAGTTCCATTGAATTCCAGTTTTTACCTCTAAAATTCTTTCTCAAAGTGCAAAAGCACCATTCTATTTCCCTATGATGGATCTTCTTCAAACAACTGCTCCTTACTCTTGACAATATGCTCCCTGATTGTCAATTTCTTGAATAGATCACCAAAGGTATCCTTACTTCGTTTAGACAATGCTATGTTCAATCTTTTCATCTTCAATTTGAATGTAACAAAAGGGTCACCAAGGTAATATGAATTCTAGTTTTGTTCCATCACCTCCATAAAGTATCATGCTTAAGCTAAAACTTTAAAAATCTGATGTATTTATGAAATTGTGGAACCTGATCTCGTGTAGTTAACAACAAAGGTGTATGATCTGAAATAGTTCTCGACAGATGCTCCAGGCTTAAATTGTCTAGCCAATCCTGTAGTTATTGATTAACTAAGATTTTGTCCAATCTCATAAAGATACAATCTTGACTTGCTTTACCATTCCACCAAGTCAAAAGGGCTACATCTAATGGTTTTATCAACTCAGGTTTTATCCCGATTCTACTAGCAACAAGGGGAGATATGTATGACAAGGTGGAACCTGGATTAATCAATGCATATACGTCACAGAAAAAGACCGATAATATACCTGTAACAACGTCTGGTGACGCCTCTTGATCACGTCTACTGGCCAAGGCATATATACGGTGCGAAGGACCGCCAGAACTAGAAACTCTGCCATGACCTCTACCACGGCCTGCTGGAGCCTGAATACTTTGCCCTGTGGGGCGCATAGCTATAGATGATGACGAACCAGCAATCGACCCCGTAGGCCGAGCCATACCACCTGAACCACCTCTGGACGGACATTCCCTCATCACATGGCCTTGACGGCTGCAAAAATAATAAACACCTATAACAAAACTACATTCCCCAAAATGGGACCTACCGCATCGAGAACACTGAGGCAAAAGTGGCCTCGACTGATTGGAACCCTCGTCCATCTGTGAACCCGAAGCCCAGGAGCTCTGACCCGCTCCTGAATACCCTATGTGATCATATCGTCTACCTGCGGACAGTGGAGATGCACTCTGTCTTTGGCCGAGAGAATATCGACATCTTTGTTGAGGCCGCTGGAGACTCACCCGAATACCCAGCTGACCTAGTCCTTTTATGCTGGTCCCTGTCATGACCTCTATCCAGCTGCCGCCATCTGTGTCGGTCCTCAACCCCCTGTGCATATGCCTGGATCAGAGCAATGTCCATACCCGGCTGAAGAGCCACTGCCATACACCCATCGATCAAGTAGTGATCCAACCCCATCACATAGCGATGCACCCTGTCTGCCATATCCGCTACAATAGTGGGTGCATATCTGGCGAATGAATCAAACTCAAGGTTGTACTCTCTAATGCTCCTACCGCTCTGCCTCAAGTGTAAGAACATGTCAACTCTGGCTCTCATTATCTCTGGAGGTAGGAAGTGGTCAAGAAAGGCCTCCGTAAACTCATCCCACACCGCTGGAGGAGCACCCTCACCCCTAGATAGCTCCCACGACTCATACTAGTTAATAGCTACGTTACGCAACCGATATGATGCCAACATGATAGACTCGGTCTCTGAAGCCTTTATCACCTTCAACGTACGCTGTATCTGTCAGATGAACTCCTGTGGATCATCCTCGCGCCTTGATCCGAAAAATTCTTGTGGACTACAGCTCAAGAAATCACGGACCCTCAAACTATCTGCTTTGGGGTCAACTCCTGATCCCTATCTATAAGTCTGCCCTGCCACTAACCTAGTCAGCAGCTGCACCGCATCTCTCATGACTCTGTCCTCGCCTCAGCATGGAGTTGGAGGCTCGGTCTTTGGGGCCTCGAATCGTGATGTTGCCCCCTGAACTGGAGCCTCTGGAGGTGGCGATGAAGCAGAGCTCATTGACTGGAGCACAGTCTCCGACATAGATTCAGTATGGGACCTGGTAACTTTCTGAATCTGACTAGTATCCCACGCTATAGATTTGCCCTTCTGGGCCGCTGTCAACTAAATGAAATTGACATGCATAGATAGGGGTTCATGCTTCCATTGATTGTGATTGAAATGATTTTGCGAAATATCTGACTTGAAATTCTAGATTTCTATATTCATGCTATATATGTTTCAGCATATTATCTCAACTAACATTCATGCTTTTCTAAGTAACCTTGTGCAGTTGCTTGATTTGAGTCTTTGAGTCTTTTTGTTTTTTTGTTTCTTTGATTTTGTTTTGATCTTTGCTCGAGGGCGAGCAAAAGTTAAGTTTGGGGGTATTTGTTAGGCGTATTTTGTATATGCTTTTTGAGTCATTTTTAGTTAGTATTTTTTCCATTTTTGTTTAAATAAGTGTCTTATTAGGGTTGTTTTTCTTTCTTTTGAGTCACAACAGTTCTAAATGGCAAAATGGCAAAAAGAAGCTAAAAGTTGGCAGAAAATGAGCTCCCGAAGCAAAAAGGACGAAAGTTGGCAGATCCAGACGAAAGACTGCAGGACCGAGGTGCCATTCTGCAGGACCGTGGTGCCATAATTACTGAGAAGCCGCAGTACTTTCGGCATCACGATGCCATTCTGCAGTACCGCAGTGCCGAGGCAGAAAAATCGCTTTCTGGGTCGATTTTGACAGGGTTTTTAGGGTCCGAAATCCATATTTTTTCAATTATAAAATCCCTAAATCCTAGCCTCATTATTCATCTGGGATCTTACATCTCATATCATACTTTGGAGAGGAAAAGGAGGCCATAACACAAGATTGGAGACAACTTTGGTTCAAATTTCTTTTCTTTGTTTTTATTTCAGTTTATGTTGGTTTGTATTAGTTCTTGACATGACAATGTTTAGGAGCTAATTACTTAATTAGGGCTTTCCTATTGAATCGCCTGAAACTCTCTTTCATGAATTAATGCATTAGTTTGATTTCTTCTTCAGTTGATTGAGATTTATTCAATATTGGTATGAATGTTTGATAGTTAATTGATCACTAATTATCATAATCTATATGATTTCGAATCAAGAACTGAGATGAGAGATTTGGATATGCAGTAATTGAATAGACATAGGTTAAAATCGCGGACGAAAGTACCCTGATACTTGTGTAGCATTATAGGTTATTGTTTTTAATCCTCCTATGTGGTAAATACTATCATAGAAATATATAAGGGTTCTGCACTGGGGTTGGGTGATTATATATCCTAACCGGAATATAAGACAGTCTAGTTAACTGTTATCTTAACGTAGAAGAAGAAGTCATTCTAGTTGCATTAAGGTTTGAAAAGAGTGGATAGTTGAGGTATTGGAAGTCTTAATTCCTTCATAACTGATTTAAATCAAAGTATTATCATAATTAATTTATTTTTTCTGCACTTACTTAGTTTTAGTTATTAGATAAAAATACAAACAAATTAACATTCACCAAATAGAAACTAAAGCTTAGATAATCGGTACTTGATAACCAGTCTCTGAGGACGATATTCGGTCTTACCAGACTATATTACTTGTAACGATATGTACACCTGCGTTAAGCAATTGGAAATCGGCTAACACCTATAAGTGTGACAGGCTAATCGAACATACAGTAATAACACTACACTATCATTTTATAAACGTAAAGAGGACTACGTGCACCTACTACCCTTCTACCCTATTTGTGTCCTCCACAACCCCCTATCTAAGGTCATGTCCTCAGTAAGCTTGCTCAAAATGAACTCCTGTTTGGCCCATCCTCAAATTTCGATTTCATATTTTTTGTTACTTTTATAAAAAATGATTGAAAATATGAATTTTTTTCTTACTCCCCCCCCCCCCCCCCCTCGTCCACGTCCACCTACCACATTCTCAAATTTTTTTTTTATTTTTTTTTATTTTTATAAACAATTTATAAAAAATATGAATCCCCCCTACCCCCACCCCATTGCCCTACCCATCCTCAAATTTCTATTTCATATTTTTGTTACTTTTATAAAAATTATTGAAAATATGAAATTTTTCTTACCTCCCCTATCTTCCCCATGCTCCTACCACATTCTCAAATTTCTATTTTATATTTTTTTTTACTTTTATAAACCATTTATAAAAAATATAATTTTTTTCTTATCCCCGCCTACCCCTATCCCATCCTCAAATTTCTATTTCATATTTTTGCTACTTTTATAAAAAAAAATATTAAAAATATGAATTGTTTTCTTACCCACCACTCTCTCTCCCACCTACCACATTCTCAAATTTCTATTTTATATGTTTTTTACTTTTATAAACAATTTATAAAAAAATATGATTTTTTTTCTTACCCCCGCCCTACACCCTACCACCCCTCCATCCCATCGCCCTACCCCATCCTCAAATTTCTATTTCATATTTTTTATTACTTTTATAAAAAAAAATGAATTCTTTTCTTACCCTCTTACCCCCTCCCCGCCCTACTCCATTCTCAAATTTCTATTTTATATGGGGATATTATATGATATTAAAAGGAATTTTGTGAAAAGAAAAGGGTAAATGGGTCCAAATTTTTTTTATTTAATGAGTAAAAAGGACTTCTCGAGAAGCATTTCTGGAGAAGCATCAAATTGGTGTTTCTGCTTCTCTTCCCATCTAGAAACATTTTTTGGCTTCTGAAAAAAATATTTCTATTTCTGAAAAGTACATGTTTGACCTAAGAAGTGTTTCTGAGTTACTAAATTCATTCTAATTTGTCGCAGGTTTGCACATTATTAGCACGTCACTTAATTGAATCCTCTACGGAAACATGATTTCAGTTGATGTTGTCAAAGTCAGACTCTATTTGTGCGGAGAATGAATTACACAGGACCCTCCCTAGTATATGTGTATCTCCTTAGATGTCGAAAGGAAATTAAAAATGTACCATACTCTCCTTGTTGGAAATATGGTGGATAATGATCCAAGTTCAAACTGACCTCACATACAACTTTATAAATATGATCAAGTTTGGCTAACTCTACTACAACAAACAAACAAAAAATATTTCCCTTAACACATATCTATCACATAAAGCAAATCAGAAAAAAAAAAATCCAACATCTTTCTTGTCTATCTTCACCTATCTGAAAATTATAAAACAGATTACCTAAATCTCGATCAACCGAACTTCACAATGAGTCCATCATCATTTTCTCTTGTTGTTATTCTAATTGTTTCCTTCTTGCTTTCGTGTCCAAATTCATTGGATGCTGAGGTTAATGTTAAGTGCAAGGATATAGCCAAATCATTTAAACCTTGCATGGATTGGGTAAAAACTGGCCACAAGAAAACTATGAAGCCTCCAAAGGCTTGTTGCAACGAAATGTTTAAACTTAATAGAATGCAAACCGCAGATGCCTATGAAACAGAGATGGCTATTTGTGAATGTGTCAAGTCTGAAATGCAAGATCCAAGCATCAATGAAAAAGTAGCTGATAAACTTACTTGGAACTGTGGAGTCCTCTTGTCCTTCCCTACCGTCCCAAAAGTCAATTGTTCCATGTAAGTTTAATTAATTTGATGCATGCAACCCTTTTAACTTAATTTTGTAATTCTATACTTAAAATGCTGCAAATTAAATGGTTTTTTCCTATCTTTTTAATTAACTGTAGTGACCGACCACAAGTAAACTAGAATTCACGGCCCGACTACTTGCTATCGATTAAGCTTAGATAGACAAAAAGAAATCACATAGCGCTTTAATTATTTGTCTTTGTTGAGATACAAATGTTAGGATACTTTAACACAATTTGGTGAAGTACTGGATATTTCTCGTGAATTTGGAATGTATTGTTATAACTATTTGGTGAAATGGGTATTATAATTACAAATTAGCTATATTCAGTTTTAAGTAATTAGCTCATAAGTTGATTAAAATTAAAGATAATGTTATTTACTAGTATATATTTAGATGATTGATCATAACCTAATTTTTGTGACAGGATAAACGCTACAAATACCAGGGGTCTTGCTCCAGGTACATATTGAATCGCGGAGTGATTGATCTCCAGAATCGACTTGAATCAGAAATCTGTTGTCAATCTATTGAACTTTTTCTTTTTGAAAAAAATAACAATATGTAATATTATTACAAATAGAGTTATGGCTTGATTTGTCTAGGACATATAATTCCTAGGCAATTATTCTCAAAATAGAAATTAAATGAGGAACTTAATATATTGAGCTTCCAAAACATGCAATATTTGGCTAGGACGACTATGTTTTCCTAGATTGGAACTATGTATTTGTTGTAAAATATCCAATAATTTTTTGTCTTTCCTATTTGAAAATGTAATTTTCAGAATTCTTGCACTGCCTCTAAAGATTATACTATGTAGTGTCCTCTTTTGTTTTCTATTTTTTTTTTTGTGTGTGGAGAAAATAGGAGGGTAACCTACCGAGGGTGTCGACGATTTCTGAATCAAATTACACCTTTTTCTTTTCTAATTTTCTGAAAAAATATTTATTCCTTCATTCCAATTTATGTGACACACGTATTCTTTCCTTCTTAACTAGTCAGTCCCTAAAAGAATGACATTTTTTTATATTTAGTAATAACTTAACTTTAAACTTCCCATATTATATTTAATGAGATGGTTTATAGTCTGTTAAACAGTAGCCACGGCCCAGGGGTCTCACCCGTGGAATCCTAGTACAAATTGTATATTTGGTATATTGTCCATATTAGTCGTGTACCTTAATTAGAATTATAATATGACCATAAATGTATAGTTAGTCTCCTTATAGAATGAGAATTTAGATGTAAAGTAGGAATAGGATTCTCATATTGTAACTTGTATATAATGTCTTTCATCAATAAGAATAATCAAGGGACTAATTCTTTCATGGTATCAAGAGTTTAGGTTCTCTTTACCTTGCTTCCGCTCTTCAAATTCTCTCTCCTTCTCGAATTTTTGCCCAAAGCCGCAGCCCTTCTCTCGGTTTTGTGCCCAAAGTCGTGGCCCTTCTCTTTAGAAAATCAACCCTCACAAATTTTTCTTCTCTGAATCTTGTGTTGTATTCACCATGACTGATAAAAACACGTTTCATCCTGCCCTTACAATTTCCAATATCAAGAGCGTTCTTCCTATTGTTCTTGATTTAGAGAACGTCCAATATGGGACGTGGATGGAATTATTCAAGATTCATGCTATGGCACATCAAGTTCTTCACCACGTCATCCCTCCAACATCTCCTATGGAGGGTGATACGACGACTACAACGGTTGTGCCCACCAAAGCAGCCAATCCAAACTTATGGGTCATGTTTGATGCAAAGGTTCTACAATGGATTTATGCCACTATTTCCTTGGACCTTTTACAGACGATTATGGAACCCAACTCCACAGCTATGGCGGTGTGGAATCGATTGCGTGATATCCTCCAAGATAACAGTCATTCTCGCATTGTTATCCTTGAGCAGGAATTTTCTAAAGTTGCTATGGAAAATTTTCCTAACGTTTCTTCTTATTGTTAGCGACTCAAGGACTTGACAGATCAAATTCGCAATATGGGTTCTCCTGTGAGCAATAGTCGTTTTGTTCTTCAGATGGTTGCAGGCCTGAGACCTATAACGGTGTTGCTTCGGTTATTCGTCAGAGTAACCCCGTGCCGAAATTTTATCAGGCCCGATCCATGCTTACATTGGAGGAAGCCGGATTGGCTAAGGTCGCTATTGGTGTTAGTCCTGTCGTCATGACAACTGAGTCCAATTTTTCTCCTTCCGATTCCACCAACTCGAGCCACAATCGCAACAACGGTGGTGGTAAAAAGGGTCAAAATCGAAGAAACAATGGCAAAAATCGCGGCGGCAACAAAGGGGGCAACCGTCAGCAGTAGTAGCAGTTATGAGGCCCATAGTGGACCCCTGGACAGTGGTAGTGGGTCCCAGCATTACAGCGCCGCGGTCTCAGCCCATGCAAGCGTCGCGGCGACTTCTTCCCAGTCGACTTCGAGTTCAGACCGAACATGGCGATCCAATGACGGTATACTTGGGCCTCGCCCTCCTCAAGCCCATCACGCAATGGGACCCACGCAGACCGACATTGAAGCAGTAATGCACACGTTTGGGATGACTCAACCAGATCTGAATTGGTACATGGACACCGACGCCACTACCCACGTGACATCTAACCAATGTACTATTTCGTCTTATTCCAATTTGAGCAGTAATCGGGGTATAATTGTGGGCAGTGGCAATTCAATTCCAATTAAGGGTTATGTTCATAAAACTTTGTCTCCTCCTCATCCACCACTTGTCTTGAAAAAATACTTTTCATGCCCCAAAACTAATTAAAAATTTGGTGTATGTCCGTAAATTCACCACTGATAATTGGGTTTCTATTGATTTTGATCCGTTTGAGTTTTCTGTGAAAGATTTCAATACGGGGAGTCATCTCATAAGATGTGACAGTAGGGGGGATCTTTATCCAATCACACCAAGTCTTGGTTCCTCGCGTCTAGCCATGCCTTCCACGTTTGCAGATCTTGCTCCTTACTTATGGCATGCTCGTCTAGGTCATCCAGGACCGTCTATTTTGTCTGTCTTAGATAAAAATAAACGTATTTCATGTAAGGGTACACATAGTACTCTGAATAGTCAATCTTGTTCCTTAGGAAAAATTGTTAAGTTGCTATTTGTCGCCTTTACTTCTACTACTTCAATGTCATTTGATATTATTCATAGTTATTTATGGACATCTCATATTCTTAGTTCTTTGGGTCACCGTTATTATGTTATATTTTTAGATGATTATTCTAATTTTTTATGGACGTTTCCAATAGCGAAGAAATCTCAAGTTTTTTCCATCTTCCAGAAATTTAGAGCTTTTATTAAAATCCAATTCGAACGAGAAATCAAGAATATCCAATGTGATAATGACAAAGAATATGTCAATGGGGAGTTTCAGGAATTTTGTGCTCATAATGGAATTAATTTTTGTTTTTCTTGTCCTCAAACATCTTCACAAAATGAGAAAGTCGAACGTAAAATTCGTACCATTAATAAAATTATCCGAACTTTCTTGGTTCATGCTTCCGTACCCTCATATTTTTGGCATCATGCTCTCCAAATGGCTACTGATATTCTTAACATTTTTCCTTCCAAAGGTTTGACATATTCATCCCCCCTTCAAGTTCTATATAATAAAACTCCTTCGTATTCTTATCTTAGGGTATTTGGATGCTTATGTCACCCATTGTTTCCATCCACCACAATCAACAAAATTCAGGCATGTTCTACTCCTTGCGTATTTTTGGGTTATCCATCAAATCCACGACCCTTAGGGAAGGCGCCGTGGTGCCAGTCGTCCAGTAGCCACGGTGATTTAATCCCGTCGTCAGTGCCACGACCATTCGAGGCTGCGCCGCGGCGCCAAAATTCCAGATAGCACTGTTCATCAGGCGCCGTGGCTCTAGACCGTGTCGCCTTCGACGGTAATTTCCGAAATTCAGCCAGCAGGCCCACTGCCTGCTGGCAGTCCGTCCCGTCTCCCGAAAATTTCCAAAATTCACACCATTCAGCCCCAAGTCATAGTCCAATCACTCGCAGTTAATGGGGTATTATTAAACCAAAAAGACATTTTAATTTAAATTTTAATGTTCTTAAGTCTCTCTTACCCCGTAATCCTGTGTCTGTCCTAAATGATCCTAATTGGAAAATTGTCATGACCGATGAATATAATGCTCTTATTGATAATAAGATGTGTGAGTTGGTACCTCGTTCATATGGTGTTAATATTATTCGATCTATGTGGATTTTTGCTCATAAGAAAAATTCTGACGGTTCGTTTGCAAGGCATAAGACTCGACTTGTAGGTGATGGTAAGACTCAGCATATTGACATGGATTGTGGTGAGACATTTATCCCGGTGGTTAAGCCGACTACTATTCGTACTGTGCTCAGCTTGGATCTTTCGAAATCATGGCATATTCATCAGCTAGATGTGAAAGATGCTTTCCTACATGGTGATCTTTACGAGACAGTGTATATGCATCATCCCTTGGGGTTTAGGGATGCAAGATATCCTAATCATGTCTATATATTGAGGAAGTCCTTGTATGGGCTTAAGCAGTCTCCACGAGCATGGTATAAGAGATTTGCTGACTATGTTTTGACTATGGGTTTCTCTCACAACAGGTCTTATAACTCATTATTCATATACCTTCAGGGATCTTCCATGACTTATATTCTATTATATATTGATGATATTATATTGACTGCCTCTTGTGATGTTTTGCGAAAGTCTATTATGGCAATGCTCAGTTCTGAGTTTGCCATGAAGGATTTGAGCCCATTGAATTACTTTTTGGGGATTGTTGTAACTCGTCATGCAGGTGAATAGTTCTTATCACAGAGGAAATATGCAGCAGAGATCATTGAGAGGGTTGTTATGTCATCCTGTAAGTCCACTTCTACTCCGGTTGATACTAAACCCAAGTTGGGTGTTGCAGCTGGCTCTCCCTATGAGGATCCGACCTGCTAACGTAGTCTTGCAGGCGTCCTTCAGTATCTGATGTTCACGCGACCTGATATTATATATGATGTACATCAAGTGTGTTTGTTTATGCATGATCCTAGAGTTGAACATATGAATGCGCACAAACGCATTCTTAGGTATATTCAGGAAACACTTGAGTATGACTTGCATTTGTATCCTTCGTCGACGTCTACACTAGTCTCCTATACAAATGCTGATTGGGATGGTTGTTGTTAGCGATATTTCGAATGCTCATGCAAGCGTACACATCTTTCACAAGTAATATAGTCTGTAAGATCGAATATTGTCCACAGAGACTGGTTATCAAGTACCGATTATCTAAGCTATGGTTTCTATTTGGTGAACGTTAATTGATTTGTATTTTTGTCTAATAACTAAGGCTAAGTAATTGCAGAAAATAAACTAACTATGATAATACTTTGGTTTAAATCAGTTATGAAGGAATTAGGGCTTCCAAAATCCTCGACTATCCACTTTATTCAATCCTTAATGCAACTAGACTGATTCTTCTTCTTCGTTAAGATAGCGGTTAACTAGACTGTCTTATATTCTGGTTAGGACATATAATCACTCAACCCCAGTGCAGAACCCTTCTATATTTCTATGATAGGATTACCACATAGGAGGATTAATAACAGTAACTGATAATGTTACACAAGTATCGGGGTACTTTCGTCCGCGATTTTAACCTATGTCTAGTCAATTACAGCATATTCAAATCTCTCCTTTCGACTTTTGATTCCAAATCATATAGGTTATAATAATTAGTGATCAATTAATTATCAAACATTCATACCAAATATTGACTAAATCATAATCAAGTGAAGAAGAAATCAAACTACTGCATTAATTCATGAATAACAGTTTCAAACGATTCATAAGGAAAGTCCTAATAGAGTGTTTATCTCCTAAATATCGTCATGTCAAGAATTAATATAAACCAACATTAACTGAATTAAAAACAAAGAAAAGAAAAGAAACTTGAACCAAAGTTGTCTCCAATCCTATGTTGTAGCCTCTTTTCTTCTTCCCCAAAGTAGATGTGAGATGTAAGATCCCAGATGAATTATGAGGTTGGGGTTTCAGGGGTTTATAGCTGGGAAGAGTTGCCCTTTCGGACCCTGAAAACGTGTCAAAATTTAGCCCAGAACGTGAAAAACGCACCTCGGCACCGCGGTGCCTAAAGTCCTGCAGCTTCTCAGTAGTTTCAGCACTGCAGTCCTTGCTGATGGGCACCACGGTGCTTCTTTGACTTTGCCCGAATCTCTAGTTTTCGACCTTTTTGCCTTGGGACCCTCTTTTTATGCCCATTTTTCGCTCCTTTTCACCATTTTGTCTTTTTGAACCGCTGTGACTCAAAAGAAAGAAAAACAAACCTACTACTATACTAAACACAACAAAAATGAGTAAAATACCAATTAAAAATGACTCAAAAGGCGTATACGAAATATGCCTAACAAAACCCCCAAACTTAACCTTCGCTCGCCCTCGAGAAAAGATCAATACAAAAACAAATACTCAAATCAAGCAGCTGGACAAAGACTTAGAAACACATGAACGCCAGTTGGATAATATGCAAGAACAGATATAGCATGAATTTAGCAATCTAGAATTTCAAGTCAGATATTTCCTAAATTCATTTCAATCATAAGTAATGGAAGCATGAATACCTAACCTATGTATATCAGTTTCATTTAGTTGTATGAGTCTGTTTACTTGTTATTCTCCACTAATCATAGACATACATTCTAGAGATCATCAGGACTTTTCAGTGTTGTAATGTAGGCTTAGGCAGAGGTAGGTAAGAGTTGACATTTAGGCTCAAATTACGTACCATAAGCGTTGTTCTCATTTCAACCATTTGGTCCTTCTTTTTGTTTTTTTTCCAGTTCATACCTATCGGTACTCTCTTCTCTTTTTGAGAGCATGAAACATATTCACATAGGCACCCCCAAACTTAAGCTTTAGCATATTTTTTATTGGGGTGCATCATTTTTCAACTCTCTTTTGTATTTATTTTTCACACTTCTTCATCCCAATTTATTTTATTACTGCTTATGGCACACAAGGGAATCATAGGGTGTCAAAGAAATAACTTATTTTAGGCTCAAAGTGGCTGACTAGGGATACAATTTATTGCAAGGTAGATAATGAATGGTAAGAAGGGATAACAAAGAAATGCATGAATCATCCCCCTAACATGTACATCTTAACTATTTCGCCTCAAATAACAAGCAAGCAGACTTCAAAAACATTTTTCAATTGACAACACATAGGCTAAGCATCAAATATTCTAAATAATCAGATTTTCATGAATTTTTGGCATATCTAACTTAAGCACACATATTTTAGCTTCTCATTCCATTACATTATCCCAGTTCACTAGGCATTCCAAATAAGCACAGCATGCATGATATAAAAAATTTGACTCACATAAAACACAAAAACAAACAAAAGACTCAAAAATAAAGTAACAACTCCCCCCCCCCCCCCCCCCCGATGCGCGATTTATGCACGTACTTACGCAAGTGCACGTGTCGTGTCAAGTAATATAGTCTAGGTAAGACCGAATATCGTCCTCAGGGATTAGTGTTCAAGTACCAAATTCTATTCTATGTTATCTATTTGGTGACTGATGATTGATATGTTGTTTATGACTCTAATTATGAAAACTAATTAAACTACGTTGTTTTACTTCAGTAATGTGGAAATAGGGCTTCCAAATCTTCTCAACTATCCGCTTAACTTACTTATTAATGCAATTAATTATGGTTCTTCTTCTATTTTGAGATAGCAGGTTAACTAAGCCGTTTTATACTCCTGTTAAGGTTATATAAACACTCAACCCCAGTATAGCACATTTCTACCTTTCGGTGATAAGATTGACTATAGAGGAGGATTAAGACCAAAAACCTTATTAATACTACACAAGTATCGGGGTACTTTCGTCCACGATTTAACCTATGTTTATCCAACTACAGCATATTCACAACCTCCCCTTTCTGATTTCGGTTAGAAATCATAAGAATTATGATAATTAGTGATCAAGTAATTACCAAACAATCAAAACAAATATTGAATAAATCTCAACAACAAGAAGAAGAACCAAATACATGCATTAATTCATAAAGATAAGTTTCAAGTGAATTGACATGGAAAGCCCTAAGTAGATTTAGTTCCTAGCCATAGACATGACAAGAACTAAATCAATATCCAACATAAAATGTAAAGAAAGTAAAACAAGAACAAGAAATTACTAAGAAAAAGTCTCCAATCTTGATCTCCAAAAAGTGTGTGACTGGGCAAGAAGAGGAACCCTTGCATCTGACCTAAAGTCTTCTTTTTATAGCCTCCATACGTGATGCAGGTTTTCCTTCAGGCCTTGGCCCATTGACAATTCAAATTTCTGATTTTTCCCGGCGCGCCAGAATTAGCGCCATGGCGAACTCCTGCAACTCTCTGAAGATTAGGCGTCGTGGCGCCCTGGCCCTTCTGGCTGGAGGCGCCGCGACGCCGGCCTGTTTTGTGCCCGGTTCGCCACTTTCTCGCTTTTTGAGCTCTGGAACCTCCGTTTCTGCCCTCTTTTTGCTCCTTTTCCGCCAATGAGCCACTTTAAACCAATATGACTCAAAAGAAAGAAAATATATCCTAAGACGACACGTATTTGTACAAAAATGGACAAAAGACTCACTAAAAATGACTCAAAAGGTATATATAAAATACACCGATCAAATACCCCCAAACTTAACTTTTGCTCACCCTCGAGCAAAGATCAAAAGAAATAAATAAAGACACAAGGAAAAAGAAAATAGAAAGACTCAACGACATTGATCACTTTGTTGCATTGGTGTTACTTAGAAAAACATGAAGGTTAGCAGAATAATATGCAGGAACAGATAGCATGAACTTTTAGCATTCTAAACACATTAAGCTAGATATTTCGCAAACTCACTTTAATCATGCTTAATGGAAGTAAGAATACTGAATTATGCATGTCAATTTCAAAATCGTATTGCATGTTTACTTGTTATTCTTCACTAATCATGGATATACATGTAAGAGATCTTCAGGACTTTTCAGGGTTGTAATGTAGGCTTAGGCATGGGTAGGTAAAAATAGGCATTTAGGCTCATTTTATTTACCATAAGCTCTTTTGCTTTTCAATTCTTCCATTTTCTTTTGATTTCCTTTCTTCACTTCATATCTATCTTTCCCCTCTTTTGTTTTGAGAGAGTGAAGTGTATTATGAATAATAGGCACCCCCAAACTTAGGCCTTTGCCTATTTCTTATTACTCTTTTATTGGGGTGCATCAAGATTGTTCACTCTTTTTGTCTCTTTTTTAACACTTCCTATTCCAATCATTTATCATTCTCACTTATGTCACAAGTGTGGAATTATGGGGTGTCAAAGAAAAAGTTTATTGTTTAGGCTCAAAGGGGCTGACTAGGGATATTTTTAATGTCAGAGATAGGAAAAAGTGGTAAGAATTTGGCTAACAAAGAAATGCCTGAGTCATCTCCCCTAACATGTGTTGACACCCAATTTTGACCCTCCCGTCCAGCCATTAACTATAAAATTACACTAATTTTGTAAAATAATTTTTTAGGATTTTTATAATAAAATACAACAATAAAACATTAAATACAGGCATAAATAATTAATTTAATCGCGTCTTACGTAAAGTCTTAAGCATTTAGAGTCCCGCGCCCGCACTTATTAACTTTAAGCCTTGTCGTAATTCTTAAATAATTAATAAATGCATAAAATAAATAATTTAGCGATGACGTAGCATAGCCGCATTTATTAGTAATCATTTGTAATTTAAAATCAATTTTAATCTGATATATGCATTTAATAGCACCGCATTTATAAAGCTTTAAACGATTTCTTAAATATCATACTTGCATTTAGCATTTAAATAATTTAATATAAACTCAATGCATTTTTAATTTAACTTCGCAATAATGCATAACAATAAGATTTTAAATAATAGCGTCGCATTCTAAAGTATTAAGCATTAATTAAATAACGCGCCCACATTTAGCACCTAAATAATTAGACTAATTTAGCACCTAAATAATTAGACTAATGTAGCACCTAGATAATTATAATAAAGCACCTAATTTAATTAATTAATAATACACTTAACTAATTAAATGCCTTAACTAATACTACCCAGCCCACTTCGCCCAGCCCAAAAACCGCGACCCGCAAGCCCAATCCCATTATCCCCTTATCCGCCCAAAGCCCCACACCTAAGCCTTATTCGTTCCCTTTCACTTGGTCCTCAACAAAAGGGCAGCCCTGCGAAACCCTAAACCTAGCAGACCCGCCGCACCAACACCAGCACACCCCGAGATTCTCGCCGGAGAATCCGGGGGCCTTCCTTACCCATGCAAGCGCAGCCCGCTCTTCTTACCATAGATAAACCAAATCCCTTCAAATCAGAACCCATTGAAATCGCACAAAACGAGTCTAAAATCGTACCAACAACTTACCTAATGGGGAACCCAAAATCAGGGCTATAAAGAGAGGTTTACACACATGCATAGGATCAGCAGCAATCGGGAGAGAAAAACCTAGCGGATATCGACAGGCATCGAGGGAGAGGACTTTTCTTCTCAAAGCGATAAACCCGACAGAAAAACTCTCTAAGTCAGTAATACCCAAAGTTTCTTTCCATTTAATTTACATAACAAAACCTCCGAGTGGAGCGACGACTTGATCTGTTGCCTCGGTTCATTGTCCTAGAAGGTAAAACTATGATTTCTCTCGGCCCTTCTAATTCGTGTTCGCATTTCGCAAATCAAGTATTTTTATGGTCGAGTGTTTGGTTTCACGATTGGTTGTTAACTGAAATCAGAATAATGAATATGGGTTCCCAGTTAGTATGATTAGATATGCATTAAGGTTTGGGCATGTTTTTCGCATCATTGTGATCTGCTTAGCGATTCACATATTATCAATGTGTTATTGTCGAGTCATATTCCCTCTTATACGATGGTGTGTTTATTTAAGAATAAATGACACAGAACTAGCAGGCTAAATTTCTTATAAGATCATGTCGCACTCAACTTAAGCCCTCATATGTCTTATCTAATCGTAAACCGTCTGAAAGCTTGTCCAGTAACTTATCGAGGTAATAAGTTTGTTATGAATCACACTTCATCCTGCTCATATAAATATAAAAGGGGTTTGTTGAGTTAACACATCTGTGATGTGTAAATTGCTGCACGAATTGGTTCTTTGCATAAGTACAAGGTTGTCTACTGTTTATAACCACAATGAGGTATATAGGTACATGTCTTCATTTGTTCAGATCATTCATGGATTAATTGCGCTTGTCTGTTAGGATCTTGTTGGGTAATTCGATGTTTAATGGCCATTGACATACCCCTATTGTGACTCTGTCTTATATGTTCATACCATCTCTCAAATCAAAATTCAATCACATTTTACTGTTTGGAGGCCTATTCTTTCCTTCTAAAGTCATATTTTGTTAAAATAGTCATATATTTGAGATACAATCTAAATCTTGGCCATATTGAGTTCGTAGGTTTTCCGGTTTGACCACATCATCCGCTCTCAATTAATCCAAGTGGCATATTATTGAACTAGTTAGCATGAAGGAGGTCCTATATGTTTAGTTTAACTGATAGTCCCGCACCCTCCTAAAAAATCCATGTTTGATATAAAGACTTGTAAACCAATTAAATTAAGACATCCACATGTAAAACTGATTGCTAGAATGAATGTCAGCGTATAAACTGCCTTTTGAGCATGTAGGTTGCATGTTTGATTTCTAACCAAGTCTTATGCATGAGCATATCACTGATATCTACTTGGTTTAATTCCAAGATATTTATGCCTTTCCTTCTTGCAATAATGTCTGCTCTCTTTCTCTCTGTTCTATCTTGCAATCGAGGTTTTCATTTTGTTTGTCTTATGCAAGCTATACAAGTGATATACTCTCAAATATACAAGGCGTAGAGCTCCAAATGTATATCCAGTGTGTACTGGAGTTATATACCCTTGTATATCTCGGGTATACCATATAGTGAATATTTTGTATCTCATCATGTCAATTGAACTTATCTGTTAAGTATTGAACCGGATGTTAACTGAAATTCATTTATATTTGGACATGTTCGTCGCTTATTTTCTGGTTTTCTCTCTGATTTATGGCTTGGGGGGTTTGATATATTTTGAAATTATGCACAGTACACCAGATATATTATGAATTTTAAGTTTATATCAGCCTTTGTGTGGGTCTATATGTATGAAACAATGTATCTCAGTGTATATCAGATATGGACTTATATATTTATGTATGCGAGCATTCATTTGTTCGGGCTTAGGATGTATTGGGCTCTGTTTGTTTTGTAGTCTTATGCTTAAAGCATTTATTGGGCTTACTGCACATATGGGGTGATTGTCCCTTTATTTAAGAAATATGAAAAATCTATATTTTCGGGCCTAATCACGTTTTGCCTGGATCTGTTGTTTTTGTTTTGTTACTGATATAATTAAAGCATATGCATGTTTGAGTTTATATGGCTATTTTTGTCTATTTTTCTTATTTGATAGGGTTTGGAATATGTTCTAATCCTTTTCTCTTCTTATATTTTGCATGAAATACATCGGAGCTAAACGAAGAGTCTCATGGCGAGACTCATCACAAGCTACAGCAAATGAAGACCCGCATCTATGTGCATTTTTCTATCCGCGTTGGAATCCCAAAACCACCGGCGAAAAGACATCGCCTTCATCGAGTCATTTATTAATTTATGTCTGCCTATTCATTATTTGTAAATTAATTGCCTAACATCACCCTACTAGCAGAACCTTTAGGACATTCAAGCTTCGGGTTGCCATTGAGAGGTAGTTTGGTACTAGAAACTCGTTTCTTCTAACTTAATTATTTTATGCTAGTTATACATTGCTTAAAGTTGCATTAAATAACCTAACCCGCATAACTCTTCACGTAATTAAAATATCATTCTATAAACTCAATCATTAAACACCCATATAGGAAAATTAGTTCCATTTATTATATAGATACCTTGCATGCTAGGGCCACTTCATAAACACATAAATCATCTTTGCACATATAATAATAATACATATTTTAGCTAGAACTAGCTTTATATATTTTAAAACAAATCCCACATTTTTAGGTTAGCAAAAATACTTCCTACATCTTTTACTTGAACACTTTTCAAACATGCATGCTTAGCAATAATAACCCTAGGTTTGAACGGACAACCGCAAGTTAGCGGATCCTTTAGGGTGCCTAACCCCTTCCCTTTAGGATAATAAAGAACCCTTACCCAGAATCTCATTAAGTTTAGCAGACCATTAAACGAAGTTAATGTTTACTTTAAACTAGTTAACATTTAAGTGTCCTAATTCACCCAAAATAATTAGGTGGCGACTCCGTGAACCCTAGCATCTTTAACCATTTAGCACCTTTTAAATTTTAGTATTCTTTTAACATTTAGCTCTTTTATTTATTTCCTAACATTTCTTATTAAGCAGGGCTCGCTTTTAGAAAGTCGCGGTTTAAAATGGGGCGCGACAGAAATGGCGACTCCGCTGGGGAATTTAGGTTCTTAACCACAACAGACCTAGGGTTATTACTTGGCAATTTTTGCATTTAATTTTTGTGTGTTGTATTTTGTTTATTTTTACTACTTGCTTTACTGCTTTCCCTAAACCGGCATTCCGCTCATATTTCTTCCATTCTGGAAAATTCACACAAATCACACACTCACGCGCTGGTGTGCTCCGCGCACCCGCAAATTTCTTTCAAAAAATATCCAAATTTTAAGAGAGTTGGCGCCTGCGCGGAGTTAGATCGGTTCGTCTGATCAGCCGCGTAGCCTTCTCACTCGAGTTGTCCGCTCGGGAACCTTGCGTCTAGAAAAACCAAATCTTAGAAACTTAAGATAGAGCTATACCACCCTTATTTTAGGGCATGCATGCACTTACCTTAGGTGGGTCGGTCCCTGGCATCGACACCACAATTAGGAAGACACCAAACTTGTCGACGGGTTTCTCAACCCAACGACCAACCGGCATATTATGTGTGGCGTGACAATGATAGACAAATCCAAACCCAATCATGTTATGCTAAAATTGGGAAAAGTGCACCGTCATTTGGTCGCCATTTCCAACAAAAGCATTACAGTTGGGCGACTTGGACAAATCCGTCATAATCTCGCATAAGTGACGTTTAGGCTTACCTCTGGCATAAAGAGGTCCCCTTTGCATGTTAGGAAACGTTTGAATGTACTATGTGTGATATATCTGCTACATGCCTGCAAATTATGTGTTTTATGCTAACACCGTTTGTTGCATTTTTTAGAAGAAAATTTATCATCCTCCCCAAAGGGTCGGTTCGTATTTGACTCAACAATGTCGGAGCATCCACACTTCACCAGGTCCAAGGCAAGAAATGATGATATGACTGGCTCGGGGGCGTCTGAGCCAAATGGTTTGGGAATTATTCCTGTCATCGAAACAGAACCTTCAGAAGGAAGGAATGTCACCAGTCAGGAAGAATGTATTGCGCAGCTGCTACAACAAATTGCTGATATGCAGGTTGAGATGGAGAGGCTACGGAATCTGACCAACCTATCCATTAGTTTGAATACCCCTATGCCAGAGCAAAGGGCCACTACCTCGCAAACCATCCCAGATCGACCTCCACCACCACATATCTCCCAGAACTCTCCACAAAGGCCACCAGTCACCGAACAAACCGCCCCTCGCCCAGCCAACCCTCAACCCCACCTTCAAAGTGATCCTCCTACTACCTCGGCCCGCCGCTTTTCACCATAATCAGCCCTAATCACTGTGCCAACCAATACCCACGCACCACACCCATTACCACCAAAGAAACAACCTGCATACTAACTTATGCAATGAAGCCCGGCCTTTTACCGTCCGTGCTTCACCAAGGGGATCATTACGAAGAAATGGAGAGGAAGTCCGAGCCAAAATGGACGGGACGTGGCCAAAGAAATTCATAGTTTGAAAGAAGCGATTCAGCATTCGATCAGACAAAGGTCACGAAGGACTAGACTACGAGGACCTTTGCATGCATCCAGACGTGGAACTGCCTATGGGGTACAAAGTGCCGAAGTTTGAACTATTTGATGGAAAAGGGAACCCCCGTGCACACTTGAGGTCATATTGCGACAAGCTAATCGGGGTAGGGAAGAACCCAGCGGTCATTATGAAGTTGTTCATTCGGAGCTTGACCGGCGAGGCACTAGATTGGTATACCAGCCAAGATCCGCGGAAATGGCACAACTGGAATGCATTGGCCCAAGATTTTGTGGAGCGGTTCAGGTTCAACACAGAAACCGTTGTGGACAGGTTCTATTTAATGAAGTTGGAGAAGAAGACTACAGAAACATTCAGAGAATACGCCATGAGGTGGCGTTCAGAGGCAGCGAAAGTGCAACCACCCATGGTGGAGAGTGAGATGACCACATTATTCGTACAATCTTTGAAGGATGCAACCTACTATGAGCGGATGATAAGCGTCATCGGGCGGAATTTTGCGGAAGTTATTAGAATGGGCGACTTCGTAGAAGGTATTAAAGCGGTAGGATTACAAATCGCGGCGATTACGAGCGACTAATAAGGCGATTGATCGAGGACACTTGGGAGTACTTCACAGAGGAAGAAAGAGACAGTTTCCCCTTCCATGTTTGTACAAGAACGCAAACCCGAAGCATTCATAACATACCAAAACCCATCATACTACCACAACTACCACACACAGCCTATATATAACACTTCACAAGCACCCGTTTATCCTGCCCCGCATAGATCCACCCATCAAGCCCGCCAACAGAATAGAGCACCCAATGCACTTGAGCAAATAAGAATTTTGAAGGAAAACCACCCAAAGTTCGCACCACCATTGAACCCATACCTCAAATATATGAAAGGTTGCGGTGCAGCCTAATCCAACCGATTCGGGAAGGATCCACGACCTATCCCAAGATGGTATGATGAGAACAAGCGCTGCGCGTATCACCCAATAGCCGGGACATGACCGAAGGTTGCCACTCCTCGGGACGTAATCGAGGCCGATCGGAGAAGGGTAATTCGGCTAAAGGATCCCGCCCCAAATGTGCATGATAACCCCTTGCCAAACCACGGCACGTCAATGTGCACTGATAACCTTAGATGAGAATACACTCCCTATGCCCATTCCGCCTCGAATCGCCATTTATCCGAGCATGCACCACGCAGAGGCGTAAGAGGAGATAGCGAGCGTGAAGACCCGGCCATCCACGGCGAGCATGAAGGCATATTGATTGGATTTGCACCCCTGTCTTGGTCCGCCTAGAGCCTGGATAGGAAAAACGATTTATTTTAGCAGAATAATTTATAAACTCATATTTAAGCTTTAATAATGTTTTCTTTCGTTTTGCTTGTAATGAACTACGTTTGACCTGATTCCCTTAGTGGATACGTAGGCGGCCGTCTCGGCTTCGGTCCCACATCTAGAAATTTTAATTTTTTCAATATTCGCTTGTAATGAACTACGTTCGACCTGATTCCCTCATGGGGATACGTAGGCGGCCTAAATCGGCTTCGGTCACACCATTAGGAAACTTTCCCTTTGCTTTGAAAATGACAAGAATACACATAGCCTACAAGCAACTACATTGAGACCCATTTTAGGCGGACACACTTTTCAAAATCGGGGCGGTGTAGGAAACCAGACAGGGGTTGCAAGTCCAAACAAGCCAGGCACGCAGATATCAAGGAACAAGGCAGCAAAGTCAAATATGAAACGACCCCCCCCAAAACTCACAAATTTTTTCTTTGAGCGAAGGTCTTTTAATGAAGCGAGAAAGTGCACGGTGAAGCGTAAAATACGACGAAAGTCTCTTCGAAGCGAAAAGCGACCAAAGGCGGAGGATGACAACAATCCAAAGTCCGCAGCAAGAAGCGTGCAGCAGAAAGGGTCATCAACAATCGGCAATCAAAGTTCAGAGTTCCGCAACAAAACCTAGCGCATCAACTCGGGCATAAAGTCAAATTGGCAACCCACGATCGCCGCGGCAATTAAATCGGTCACCGGCGTTCAGCATGTCCGTGCAAAGACAACATCTCAGGGATGACATCTCTATCCATAAAATTGCACTTCTCATATATATTTATCATTTTGTTTAAACAGGTATACACTAACGTTTTCTCAAGCTTAGCTTGCAGGAGCATTTATTCTACAGGAGCAGCAGCAATACGTCCAAACAACGACGTTATCGGCCACGATCCACGCAACGCCCGGCGGCTAAACACGCCCGCACAACGACGTAATCAGCAAGTCCACGCAACGACGCCCGGCAACACGCCCGCATAACGACGTGTCGGCAAGTCCATGCAACGACGCCCGGCGGAACACGTCGAGGACAACGACGTGTCGGCAAGTCCACGCAACGACGCCAAGGCGAACACGTCCGCACAACGGCGTGTCGGCAAGTCCACGCAACGCGGCGCGGCGAACACGCCCGCATAACGGCGTTATCGGCCGCAGGCAAGTCCACGCAGCGACACGGCCCGTCCGGAACGACGTAATCATCAAGTCCAGGCAACGACCCCAGCAGCAACACGTCCAAACAACGACGTTATCAGCACATCAAGTCCATGCAACGACGCCAGCAGCAATACGTCCAAACAACGACGTTATCGGCCGCGATCCACGCAACGACGCCCGGCGGAACACGCCCGCATAACGACGTAGCGGCAAGTCCACGCAACGACGCCAAAGGCGGCACGCCCGGACACGGCGTGTCGGCAAGTCCATGCAACGACGCCCGGCGGAACACGCCCGCATAACGGCGTGTCGGCAAGTCCACGCAACGACGCGGCCGGCGAACACGTCGCATAACGACGTAATCGGCAAAGCAAGTCCATGCAACGGCGCCCGGCAATACGTCCAGCAATGACGTTATCGGCCGACAACAAGTCTCTACGCGGCGACGCCCGGCGGAATACGCCCAGCGGCGCTATCAACACAACAAGTCGAACGACGCCATCGTGATATCACATCCGCGGGGACGATTTTCTCTGTTCTCAAATTGCATTTCCTCTCATTCATGCTTTATTACGTCTTAGCGCGATTTATGCACTAACTCTTTCTTGAGCTTTAGTCTACGGATACATTTGCGGCAAGGGCGACATATCCGCGTTCACAATCGCGACGCGTGCATGCGGGGCGAAAATCACAGCGTTCGCAACATCGCATCAACACAACAGCGTCGCGTTTTGCGGGATAACCTTTTCTATTCACGATTACATTGTTTTAAAATTATTTTGCCTTAGCGATTTATGCACTAACCGCTTGTTCAAGTCTTAGCATGCAGCAGCGAGAGCACAACGTGGATTTTCTCTTCAAATGACCGGCAATGTTGGGGCCAACCTTCTCAACGATTGGCGTAGCGACCTCAGCGTCGGCCCACTCGCTCACATCACCATAGAACCCAGCACGCGAAGCCATAGCGGACACCCTGTGTTCAAGCGCTTATATTCTTTTACTTTTTGCACCATAGCCCAGTGTCATCATAACTCGACACTTGGACATCTTTAAGCCCGCGTTAGCCCGCCTTGGTGTTTTGACCATGGTAGCCCAGTGTCGTCATAACTCGACACCGACATTGAGTCGCCTTAGCCCGCGCGGTGTTTTGACCATGGTAACCCGGTGTCGCCATAACTCGACCAGGGACAGTTTTGATTTTGCGTCGGCCTTGTCTACCGCCAAGATTTACGCACTCGAAGATCGAGACAAAATTGGCTATGAGTCAACGTCTTTGTCCAAGATTCTTCCATCATCTCCATACAAAGAGGACATCTGCTGACACCCAATTTTGACCCTCCGTCCAGCCATTAACTATAAAATTACACTAATTTTGTAAAATAATTTTTTAGGATTTTTATAATAAAATACAACAATAAAACATTAAATACAGGCATAAATAATTAATTTAATCGCGTCTTACGTAAAGTCTTAAGCATTTAGAGTCCCGCGCCCGCACTTATTAACTTTAAGCCTTGTCGTAATTCTTAAATAATTAATAAATGCATAAAATAAATAATTTAGCGATGACGTAGCATAGCGCATTTATTAGTAATCATTTGTAATTTAAAATCAATTTTAATCGATATATGCATTTAATAGCACCGCATTTATAAAGCTTTAAACGATTTCTTAAATATCATACTTGCATTTAGCATTTAAATAATTTAATATAAACTCAATGCATTTTAATTTAACTTCGCAATAATGCATAACAATAAGATTTTAAATAATAGCGTCGCATTCTAAAGTATTAAGCATTAATTAAATAACGCTACCACATTTAGCACCTAAATAATTAGACTAATTTAGCACCTAAATAATTAGACTAATGCAGCACCTAGATAATTATAATAAAGCACCTAATTTAATTAATTAATAATACACTTAACTAATTAAATGCCTTAACTAATACTACCCAGCCCACTTCGCCCAGCCCAAAAACCGCGACCCGCAAGCCCAATCCCATTATCCCCTTATCAGCCCAAAGCCCCACACCTAAGCCTTATTCGTTCCCTTTCACTTCGTCCTCAACAAAAGGGCAGCCCTGCGAAACCCTAAACCTAGCAGACCCGCCGCACCAACACCAGCACACCCCGAGATTCTCGCCGGAGAATCTGGCCTTCACCTACCCATGCAAGCGCAGCCCGCTCTTCTTACCATAGATAAACCAAATCCCTTCAAATCAGAACCCATTGAAATCGCACAAAACGAGTCTAAAATCGTACCAACAACTTACCTAATGGGGAACCCAAAATCAGGGCTATAAAGAGAGGTTTACACACATGCATAGGATCAGCAGCAATCGGGAGAGAAAAACCTAGCGGATATCGACAGGCATCGAGGGAGAGGACTTTTCTTCTCAAAGCGATAAACCCGACAGAAAAACTCTCTAAGTCAGTAATACCCAAAGTTTCTTTCCATTTAATTTACATAACAAAACCTCCGAGTGGAGCGACGACTTGATACGCTGCCTCGGTTCGCTGTCCGGAGAAGGTAAAACTATGATTTCTCTCAGCCCCTTCTAATTACTGTGTTCTGTTTACTGCAAATCAAGTATTTTTATGGTCGAGTGTTTGGTTTCACGATTGGTTGTTAACTGAAATCAGAATAATGAATATGGGTTCCCAGTTAGTATGATTAGATATGCATTAAGGTTTGGGCATGTTTTTTCGGCATCATTGTGATCTGTTTAGCGATTCACATATTATCAATGTGTTATTGTCGAGAGTCATATTCCCTCTTATACGATGGTGTGTTTATTTAAGAATAAATGACACAGAACTAGCAGGCTAAATTTCTTATAAGATCATGTCGCACTCAACTTAAGCCCTCATATGTCTTATCTAATCGTAAACCGTCTGAAAGCTTGTCCAGTAACTTATCGAGGTAATAAGTTTGTTATGAATCACACTTCATCCTGCTCATATAAATATAAAAGGGGTTTGTTGAGTTAACACATCTGTGATGTGTAAATTGCTGCACGAATTGGTTCTTTGCATAAGTACAAGGTTGTCTACTGTTTATAACCACAATGAGGTATATAGGTACATGTCTTCATTTGTTCAGATCATTCATGGATTAATTGCGCTTGTCTGTTAGGATCTTGTTGGGTAATTTGATGTTTAATGGCCATTGACATACCCCTATTGTGACTCTGTCTTATATGTTCATACCATCTCTCAAATCAAAATTCAATCACATTTTACTGTTTGGAGGCCTATTCTTTCCTTCTAAAGCTGTTATTTTGTTAAAATAGTCATATATTTGCAGATACAATCTAAATCTTGGCCATATTGAGTTCGTAGGTTTTCCAGTTTGACCACATCATCTGTTCTCAATTAATCCAAGTGGCATATTATTGAACTAGTTAGCATGAAGGAGGTCCTATATGTTTAGTTTAACTGATAGTCCCGCACCCTCCTAAAAAATCCATGTTTGATATAAAGACTTGTAAACCAATTAAATTAAGACATCCACATGTAAAACTGATTGCTAGAATGAATGTCAGCGTATAAACTGCCTTTTGAGCATGTAGGTTGCATGTTTGATTTCTAACCAAGTCTTATGCATGAGCATATCACTGATATCTACTTGGTTTAATTCCAAGATATTTATGCCTTTCCTTCTTGCAATAATGTCTGCTCTCTTTCTCTCTGTTCTATCTTGCAATCGAGGTTTTCATTTTGTTTGTCTTATGCAAGCTATACAAGTGATATACTCTCAAATATACAAGGCGTAGAGCTCCAAATGTATATCCAGTGTGTACTGGAGTTATATACCCTTGTATATCTCGGGTATACCATATAGTGAATATTTTGTATCTCATCATGTCAATTGAACTTATCTGTTAAGTATTGAACCGGATGTTAACTGAAATTCATTTATATTTGGACATGTTCGTCGCTTATTTTCTGGTTTTCTCTCTGATTTATGGCTTGGGGGGTTTTGATATATTTTGAAATTATGCACAGTACACCAGATATATTATGAATTTTAAGTTTATATCAGCCTTTGTGTGGGTCTATATGTATGAAACAATGTATCTCAGTGTATATCAGATATGGACTTATATATTTATGTATGCGAGCATTCATTTGTTCGGGCTTAGGATGTATTGGGCTCTGTTTGTTTTGTAGTCTTATGCTTAAAGCATTTATTGGGCTTACTGCACATATGGGGTGATTGTCCCTTTATTTAAGAAATATGAAAAATCTATATTTTCGGGCCTAATCACGTTTTGCTTGGATCTGTTGTTTTTGTTTTGTTACTGATATAATTAAAGCATATGCATGTTTGAGTTTATATGGCTATTTTTGTCTATTTTTCTTATTTGATAGGGTTTGGAATATGTTCTAATCCTTTTCTCTTCTTATATTTTGCATGAAATACATCGGAGCTAAACGAAGAGTCTCATGGCGAGACTCATCACAAGCTACAGCAAATGAAGACCCGCATCTATGTGCATTTTTCTATCCGCGTTGGAATCCCAAAACCACCGGCGAAAAGACATCGCCTTCATCGAGTCATTTATTAATTTATGTCTGCCTATTCATTATTTGTAAATTAATTGCCTAACATCACCCTACTAGCAGAACCTTTAGGACATTCAAGCTTCGGGTTGCCATTGAGAGGTAGTTTGGTACTAGAAACTCGTTTCTTCTAACTTAATTATTTTATGCTAGTTATACATTGCTTAAAGTTGCATTAAATAACCTAACCCGCATAACTCTTCACGTAATTAAAATATCATTCTATAAACTCAATCATTAAACACCCATATAGGAAAATTAGTTCCATTTATTATATAGATACCTTGCATGCTAGGGCCACTTCATAAACACATAAATCATCTTTGCACATATAATAATAATACATATTTTAGCTAGAACTAGCTTTATATATTTTAAAACAAATCCCACATTTTTAGGTTAGCAAAAATACTTCCTACATCTTTTACTTGAACACTTTTCAAACATGCATGCTTAGCAATAATAACCCTAGGTTTGAACGGACAACCGCAAGTTAGCGGATCCTTTAGGGTGCCTAACCCCTTCCCTTTAGGATAATAAAGAACCCTTACCCAGAATCTCATTAAGTTTAGCAGACCATTAAACGAAGTTAATGTTTACTTTAAACTAGTTAACATTTAAGTGTCCTAATTCACCCAAAATAATTAGGTGGCGACTCCGTGAACCCTAGCATCTTTAACCATTTAGCACCTTTTAAATTTTAGTATTCTTTTAACATTTAGCTCTTTTATTTATTTCCTAACATTTCTTATTAAGCAGGGCTCGCTTTTAGAAAGTCGCGGTTTAAAATGGGGCGCGACAACATGCATATCCTAACTATTTCGCCTCAACTAGCAAGCAATCATACACATAGGTTTTAATCATTTAACAATGCCCAATTCAAGCAGAAACCCCAAATAGACAGATTTCATGAGTTTTTGGCATATCTAACCTAAGTGTTTAGATAGTTGCTTCTAATTCCATTACATTATTCAACCTCACTTCACTAGGTGTTTCTAGTAACTACAGCATGCATGATCTTTGACAGAAAATTATGACTCAAAAAATTTTATGACTCAAAAATACACAAAACAAATCAAAAAGACTCAACAATATCAAAAACAATAAGACACCCCCCCCCCAAACATAAATCACACATTGTCCCCAATGTGTGCAAGACTCAAAGAAAATAAAAGAAACATGACAACTTACAGACTTGGTTTAAAGTGGTGGCGGTGGCTGTGGATAATGCATTGAATCCCGTGAGAGGGGAAGGGCTCTGGAGTTTTGATTTGGAGAAAGGATAGTCGGATTAGGGCTTCTTAAAAAAAAATCAGATTTTTCCGTAGCTGTGGCGCTGATTATCGCGCTCTTACGAACTTCTGCGCGCGCCACTCCTGGTGCTTGCGCGCTAAGCCGATTTTCTGGAAATCTTTTTTTTCTTTTGGGCTTCTTTTCAGTTTTTCGCCCTTCAATTCTTGGCCCTGCACCTGTCATCACAACACATAAACAATACCTCTGTGAGACTGTTCTAAGTAAAAACTAACTGCATTAAAGTAAAATAAATTAAAATACCTTGGGCTGCCTCCCAAGTAGCGCTGTTTTTAACGTCTTTTAGCCGGACGCAAGTTCTTTAATCAAGAAGTGTGGGGTAGATTAACCCCACAACCAATCCACTTTTTCAACATTTTCCTCTTTCTCCTTCTATTTTTCTTCTTATAATTATTTTCAAGAGGAGGTTCAGTATCACTTACCTGCTTTGGTGGGCTTATCTCCCTTGCTGTGGCTTGTGCTGGCTCACACGAAGTTCTAACAGTGCTGATTGCAAAGCACCTGCTCATGACGGGGGTTTCAATAACGTGTTTGAACACTTTGAACACCATCTCTTCACTTTCTACTCTCAGTGTCAGCTCACCCTTCTCTACGTCAATTAGGGCTCTCCCTGTTGCCAAGAACGGTCTGCCCAATATGATGGGAATCTCCTCATCTTCCTCCATATCAAGGATGAGGAAATCCGCAAGGAAAAAGAATTTTCCCACTTTAACTAGGACATCCTCAATTTTTCCCCTGGGATGCACCACCGTCCTATCTGCTAACTGCAAGCTCACATTGGTTGGTTTTACTTCACCTAACTCCAACCGTTTAAAAACAGACAAGGGCATCAAATTTATACTAGCCCCCAAGTCACAAAGGGCCCTATTACATGTTACCCTGCCAACTGTGCAAGGCAGTGTGAAGCTCCCTGGGTCCTTGAGTTTAGGGGGCAATTTCTTCTGCAAGATGGCACTGCATTCCTCTGTCAGTGCCACCATCTCATATTCTGCTAACTTCTTCTTCTTTCCCAGAATTTCCTTCATAAATTTAAAGTAAGTAGGCATTTGCTCCAATGCCTCGATGAAGGGTATGTTGATGTGTAACTTTCTGAATGTCTCCAAAAACTTGGAGAATTTCTTATCAACCACTTTCTTCTGCAATATTTGTGGAAAAGGAATCCTCTCAGTGTACTCCTTCACTGGAGCTTTCTCTAATATTGGGCGATCTTCAACAACCCTCTCTCTCTCTGTTTCTACTCTCTGTTCAACCACAGGCTGAGGTGCACGCTGTTCTAACTGTTTTCCACTCCTCAGCTGCACTGCTTGGCACTGTTCTCTAGGGTTCATCTCTGTATTGCTCGGCAAGGTACCCTGTGGCCTGTTGTTTGCTAGCTTCGCTAGTTGCCCCACATGTGTCTCCAAATTCCTGATAGAGGATCTAGTCTCTGCCATGAACTGGGTCTGTGAGTTGGTGAGTGTCAACAAAGCTGCTCTCAGCTCATCTGGCTTCTCTTGTTGGACAGGTGCACTGAATTGTTGTGAAGATGAGGCCTGAGTGAATGGTTGCTGATTTTGGTACTGGCCTCTAAACTGGTTCTGCTGCCCTTGCTCACCTCTCCATGAAAAATTAGGGTGATTCCTCCACCCTGGATTGTAGGTATTTGAGTAAGGGTTGTTCTGGGGCCTCTGATAGTTCCCTACTGCTTGGCACTCTGCTTGCTCGATCGAAATATTGTTAGGATCAGCTGATGGGCATCTATCAAAGGTATGTGGACCTCCACACATTTCACAATTCAATGGCATTTGCACTGCATTTACAGACACTGTATTTTGTTGCAGTTGCTTGGTCAAAAGAGCAACTTGGGCATTTAGTGCAGTGATGGCATCAATCTCATGAACTCCTACTGTTCTTCTGCCACTCACTTGTCTGTCCTCTGTTACATGATTATTGGTGGCCATGTCTTCCAATAAATCATGAGCTTCATGTGCTGTTTTTCTAATAAAAGTTCCATCTGCGGCTGCATCAATGATCGTTCTGGTAGTCCCGCTTAGCCCATTATAGAAAATATGGACCAAATTCCACAACTCAATGCTGTGATGTGGACACTTTCTTTGCAAGTCCTTGAATCTCTCCCAAGCTTCATATAGTGATTCTCCATCAGCTTGATAGAAATTATTCAACTCTCCTCTCAGCTTCGCGGCTTTGCATTGTGGAAAGAACTTTGCTAAAAATTTATGTGCTAACTCTTGCCATGTGAATATCGAGTCTGTTGGCAAAGAATTCAACCACACTTTCGCTCTATCCCTGAGTGAGAAGGGAAAGAGCCTCAATCTGACGGCGTCATCAGTAACGCCATTGTACCTGAAGGTTGCACACAACTCTAAGAAATTAGCTATATGCATGTGAGGATCCTCTGACGGCAACCTTCCGAACTGAACCGTATTCTGCACCATACTTAAAATCGCAGGCTTTATCTCAAAATTATTTGCTCCTATTGCTGGGAGCCTAATGCAAGTTTGTGCTCCATTCACCCTTGGCAGCACATAATCTCCCAAGTTTCTCTCATCTTGGACCTGGACTCTCTCTTCTACATCCATCGGCAATCTCCGAGGCATTCTTTGGTTAGGTTGATGATCACCTAAACCCTCATTCATCTCATTGTTGTTTTGTACGCCTCTCATCTCTATTAAGGCCGAATTTCGTTGGTTCCTTCTGTTCTGTTTACAAGTCTTCTCAATTTCTGGGTTGAAGGGAACAAGAGTGTCTCCTCCTCTTCTCCTTCGCATAAACTGGGTGCCTGAAACAGATCAAACTAAACAAATGGATCACGGCACACTGGTTTTCACAAAATAATAATAAAAAAAGTAATTAATAAAAGAAAAAATAAAAACCAAATTAGAAATTAAGAATAGATAAAATGATATTGAACTACGCCAATCCCCGGTAACGGCGCCAAAAACTTGATGCGCGATTTACGCACACACTTACGCAAGTGCACGTGTCGTGTCAAGTAATATAGTCTAAGTAAGACTGAATATCGTCCTCAGAGATTAGTGTTCAAGTACCAAATTCTATTCTATGTTATCTATTTGGTGACCGATGATTGATATGTTGTTTATGACTCTAATTATGAAAACTAATTAAACTGCGTTGTTTTACTTCAGTAATGTGGAAATAGGGCTTCCAAATCTCCTCAACTATCCGCTTAACTTACTTATTAATGCAATTAATTATGGTTCTTCTTCTATTTTGAGATAGCAGGTTAACTAAGCCGTTTTATACTCCTGTTAAGGTTATATAAACACTCAACCCCAGTATAGCACCTTTCTACCTTTCGGTGATAAGATTGACTATAGACGAGGATTAAGACCAAAAACCTTATTAATACTACACAAGTATCGGAGTACTTTCGTCCACGATTTAACCTATGTTTATCCAACTACAGCATATTCACAACCTCTCCTTTCGGATTTCGGTTATTTCAAGTTGGTCGATCAATCCCTCATTTCTTTCCCCTGCCTCCGGACACCTTTTTCTATATCAAAGTCAAAGAGGGTCTTGACATCTTTCTTAAGGGTTTCTTATCATAAGAATTATGATAATTAGTGATCAAGTAATTATCAAACAATCAAAACAAATATTGAATAAATCTCAACAACAAGAAAAAGAACCAAATACATGCATTAATTCATAAAGATAAGTTTCAAGTGAATTGACATGGAAAGCCCTAAGTAGATTTAGTTCCTAGCCATAGACATGACAAGAACTAAATCAATATCCAACATAAACTGTAAAGAAAGTAAAACAAGAACAAGAAATTACTAAGAAAATGTCTCCAATCTTGATCTCCAAAAAGTGTGTGATTGGGCAAGAAGAGGAACCCTTGCATCTGACCTAAAGTCCTCTTTTTATAGCCTTCAAAACGTGATGCAGGTTTTCCTTCAGGCCTTGGCCCATTGACAATTCGAATTTCTGATTTTTCCCGCCGCGGCCCTGCAATTGGCGTTGCGGCGCCGGAACTCCTGCAACTCTCTGAAGATTAGGCGCGGTGGCGCCCTGGCCCTGCTGGTTGGAGGCGCCGCGACGCCGGCCTGTTTTGTGCCCGTTTCGCCACTTTCTCGCTTTTCGAGCTCTGGAACCTCCGTTTCTGCCCTCTTTTGCTCATTTTCCGCCAATGAGCCACTTTAAACCAATATGACTCAAAAGAAAGAAAATTTATCCTAAGACGACACGTATTTGTACAAAAATGGACAAAAGACTCACTAAAAATGACTCAAAAGGTGTATATAAAATACACCGATCACCCCCCCCCCCCCAAACTTAAACTACACATTATTCCAAATGTGTAAAAGACTCAAAAATTAAAGGGCGACTTACATACATACATCGGTTCAGAACGGTGGTGGTGGCGGCCGATATTACACTAAGACGGTGTCTGTGGGAGGAGATTTGGCGATTCAGGGCCTTTTTATTTTTCAGAAATCGCTATCGGCACCGCGGTTCTGCATAGTGGCACCGCGGTGCCTAAATTCATGTACCCTCTCTGATCTTCTGGCACCGCGGTTCTGCATGATGGCACCGCAGTACTGAACTCCTGATTCTGTATTTTCCATCGTTTTTCCCTGCTTCATGTCTCATTCCTTCACCTGGCATCAAAACATAAGACAAAACTCAAGACCGTGAGACTGTTCAAGATAAAATAAAATAAACAAAAAAATTAAAATAACATAATTAAAAACATTGGGTTGCCTCCCAACAAGCATTGTCTTTAACGTCTTTTAGCCGGACGCAGTTAACATTTACTAGTGCTCATTGGATCCTTCTGCGACTTGCTTGCAATCCGCACAGTTATTTTTGCCAGCCTCACTTCACCTACACCATTTTTATAGAACACAGAAAAAGGTAGTACTTTTATGCTTGCCCCCAAATTGCCCAATACTTGCTTGCATTCAAAATTCCCTAAACTGCAGGGAATAATGAAACTTCATGGATCTCTAAACTTTTGGGGGTTCTCTTAAGGGTATGGACTTTCTGGTTGAGGGTCAGCAAATACATCTGGTGGTATTTCTTCTGCAATGGGTACAGCAAAAAGGAACTCCAAGGAATCCAAAAAAGTGAAAAATTGGATTCCAGTAACCCCTTCTTTCTCTATACCAATCACCTTTCTCAATTCCTCAACAACTTAGTGTGGTTCAGGTTCCTCATTATGCTTATCACCCCCCACAACTGTGTCGCTAGGCAGACTTTCTTGAGGTGTATTGATTACCATATCCATCAGCTGCCCTATTTGTGTTCTCCAAATTCTTGATGGACACGCTGGTCTCAGTCATAAACTGAGTCTGACACTTGGTGAGCCTGAGTATGGTTGTCTGCAACTCATTTTTATCTTCCTGTGGAACATGTGGGTTAGGTTGTTGTTGATGATTTCACTGCACCTGATAGTAGTAGTAATCCATGTTTTTTTATCTACAAAATAAGAAAAACAACAAAAAGTGATAAAAAGATGTTCACTTGGAGCAACCAAATTAGAAATAAAATAACATGATCAAATATATACAAACCAAATTAGAAATAAGATTAGATAATTCGATATTGAAAGTACGCCAGTCCCCGGCAACGGCGCCAAAAACTTGTTAGCGATATTTTGAATTCTCACGCAAGCGTACGCATCGTTCACAAGTAATATAGTCTGTAAGACCGAATATCGTCCACAGAGACTGATTATCAAGTATCGATTATCTAAGCTATGGTTTCTATTTGGTGAACGTTAATTGATTTGTATTTTTATCTAATAACTAAGGCTAAGTAATTGCAGAAAATAAACTAACTATGATAATACTTTGGTTTAAATCAGTTATGAAGGAATTATGGCTTCCAAAATCCTCGACTATCCACTTTATTCAATCCTTAATGCAACTAGACTGATTCTTCTTCTTCTTCGTTAAGATAGCGGTTAACTAGACTGTCTTATATTCTGGTTAGGACATATAATCACTCAACCTCAGTGCAGAACCCTTCTATATTTCTATGATAGGATTTACCACATAGGAGGATTAAAAACAATAACCTATAATGTTACACAAGTATCGGGGTACTTTCGTCCGTGATTTTAACCTATGTCTAGTTAATTACAGCATATTCAAATCTCTCCTTTCGGCTTTTGATTCCAAATCATATAGGTTATGATAATTAGTGATCAATTAATTATCAAACATTCATACCAAATATTGACTAAATCTTAATAAAGTGAAGAAGAAATCAAACTATTGCATTAATTCATGAATAACAGTTTCAAGCGATTCATAAGGAAAGCCCTAATAGAGTGTTTATCTCTTAAACATCGTCATGTCAAGAATTACAAACCAACATAAACTGAATTAAAAACAAAGAAAAGAAAAAAAACTTGAACCAAAGTTGTCTCTAATCCTGTGTAGTAGCCTTCTTTCTTCTCCCCCAAAGTAGATATGAGATGTAAGATCCCAGATGAATTATGAGGTTAGGGTTTTAGGGATTTATAGCTGGGAAGAGTTTCCCTTTAGGACCCTGAAAACGTGTCAAAATTCGGCCCAGAACGTGAAAAACTCGCCTCGACACCACGGTCCTGCAGGCTGGAACTGCGGTGCCTAAAGTCCTGCAGCTTCTCAGTAGTTTCAGCACCGCAATCCTGCTGATGTGCACCGCGGTGCTGCTTTGTCTTTGCCCGAATTGCCAGTTTTCAACCTTTTTGCCTTGGGACCCTCATTTTATGCCCACCTTTCGCTCTTTTTCGTCATTTTATCTTTTTGAACCGCTGTGACTCAAAAGAAATAAAAACAAACCTACTACTATACTAAACACAACAAAAATGAGTAAAATACCAATTAAAAATGACTCAAAAGGCGTAGACAAAATATGTCTAACAGTTGTCCTGACACCAGACGGTCTACGTCTGGCTATTGCATGTTTTTAGGTAATAAGTTGGTCTCATGATCTGTCAAGCGTCAATCCACGCTTTCATGTTCAAGTGCAGAGTCCGAGTATCGAGGGATAGCCAATGTGGTTTCTGAGTCATGTTTGTTACGAAATCTACTTTTAGAGCTTCATTGTCCTATTGAGAAGGCTACCTTGGTATATTGTGATAATATAAGTGTCATCTACATTTCTGATAATCCAGTTCAGCACCAGCGTACTGGTGCGCGAAAAGATGCACACACTTTAACGCAAGTGCACGTTGTCGACTCAAGTAATATAGTCTAGGTAAGACCGAATATCGTCCTCAAGGATTGGTTTTCAAGTACCGATTATCTATTCTATGGTATCTATTTGGTTAACGTAAATTGAATTTGTTGATTATAACTAACAATTATAAATACTAATTAATTATGTGTTTACTTCAGTAGTGATGGGGATAGGGCTTCCAAGTCAAATCAACTATCCTCTTATGTTACTTATTAATGTAATGAATTATGGTTCTTCTTCTTTTGGAGCTAGCAGGTTTACTAAATCGTTTTATACTCCCGTTAAGGCTATATAAACACTCAACCCCAGTATCGCTCCTTTCTACCTTTCGGTGATAAGGATGACTCTATAGGAGGATTAAGACCAAAAACCTAGTTAACCGTCACGCGCCATGCGTAAAATTAGGTGTTTAGACCTCTCGTTAACGCTACACAAGTAATTGAGGTGTTTTCATCCCCAATCCAAAATATGTCTACCCAACTTACAGCATATTCACAACCTCCTCCTTTCGAAGTTTGATTAGAAATCATATAAATAATGATAATTAGTGATCAATTAATTACCAAGCATTCAAATCAATTATTGGATAAATCTCAATAATAAGAAGAACAACCATAAACATGCATTAACTTATAAAATAAGGTTCAAGTGAATTGACATGGAAAGCCCTATATTAGAATTAGTTCCTAGCTATAGACATGACAAGAACTAATTCAATATCCAAAAAAACTGAAATAAAGTAAAAGAAAGAAAAGAAAATACTTAAGAATGAGTCTCCAAGCCTTCTAGCATCCAAGGGTTGTGTTGTGGAATATTTACAAGATGGATTGGTGGAAGGATGGATGTAGAGTGGTGAATGGTGGAATGGAGAATGAATTCTTCTAATGATGTAGAGACTATTTATAGACCAAGAATCCTTTAGGTGAAGGGTTAAGGATTTGTAAGTAGGAAAAGTTATTAGAATCCTTTTAGGTAAGAGTTTTAAGGTAGGAAAAGTTATCTCTTTAGGTAGGAAAGTTATCCCTTTAGGTAGGAAAAGTAATCCCTTTAGGATTCTGAAAACATGTCAAATTCGGCTCAGACTTCATAAATCCAGACGGCGCCGCTTCGCATCGATCAGCGCTGAAAATCGAAACTCTCGGTCTTTCAGACTTTGCGCGCGCGCCGCCAGTTCGGTGACGTTTTTCAAAGTGATTCTGCTTGTCGTCCTTTTCGCTCGGACTTCGGCCCGATCTCCTCTATAATTTCCGGAACTTCTTAGACTTCATTTCTTGGCCCTTTTAGTGTGCAATTACATCTCTTTTATGCTCATTTCATCTCCTTTTCGTCATTTCTCCGTTTATGACCGCTGTGACACAAAAGAAAGGAAAACGACCCTAATACTATACTAAACATAAATGAAATGAGTAAAATACTAACTAAAAATGACTCAAAAAGTGTATATAAAATACACCGATCAAATACCCCCAAACTTAACCTTTGCTCGCCCTCGAGCAAAGATCAAAAAGACGTGAAAGAAAATAAAATAAAATGACTCAACGACATTGATCAAATTGTTGTATAATTGTCACTTAGAAAAGCATGAAGGTTAGTAGGATAATATGTAGGAACATATAGCATGGATTTTTAGCATTCTAAACACTCAAGTCAGATATTTCGCAAATTCAATTTAATCATACTTAATGGAAGTAAGAATACCTAACTATGCATGTTAATTTCAAAATCCTATGACATGTTTACTTGCTATTCTCCACTAATCATGGATACACATATTAGAGATCTTCAGGGTTTTTCAGGGTTGTAATGTAGGCTTAGGCAAGGGTAGGTAAAAATAGGTATTTAGGCTCAATTTACGTACCATAAGCTCTTTTTCTTTCAACTCTTCCCTTTTCTTTTGATTCTCTTTTTCACTTCATACCTATCTTTCCCCTCTTTTGTTTTGAGAGAATGAGGTGTACGATGAATAGCAGGCACCCCCAAACTTAGGCTTTTGCCTATTTATTATTACTTTTTCATTGGGGTGCATAAAAATTGTTTACTCTCTTTTTGTCTCTTTTTCAACACTTTATATTCCAAACATCTCAATTTTTCACTTATGGCACAAGTATGGAATTATAGGGTGTCAAAGAAAGGTCTTATTTTTAGGCTCAAAGGGGCTGACTAGGGATATAATTTGACTGTCAGGGATAGGCAAAGAATGGTAAGAAAGGGCTAACAAAGAAATACTAGAGTCATCTCCCTAACATGCATATCCTAATTATTTCGCCTCAAATAGCAAGCAAGCAGACACATGAGTTTAATCACTAACAATGCATAAATCAAGCAAGATACCTCAAATAGTTCGATTTCATGAATTTTTGGCATATCTATCCTAAGTGTTCAGATGGTTGCTTCTAATTCCATTACATTATTCCACTTTACTTCATTAGGCGTTTCAAGTAACTACAACATGCATGATCATAAAAAAAAATTATGACTCAAAAATGACTCAATAATTACTCAAAAATACACAAAACAATTCAAAAAGACTCAAAAAACAATAAAACATCCCCCCAAACTTAAATCACACATTGTCCCCAATGTGTGCATGACTCAAAAAAATATGGGCAACTTACTGACACAACACAGCGGTCATAACGGAGGTCTAGGAGGAAAAATTCTGGAATTTGCACTAATGCTGGTTTCGAGTTCGGCCACCCGAGATTCAGCCGCGGCGCTAGTATCTTGTGGCTCTCTGAAGTTCGCGCCGGCTCCGCTTCAAGCCGACGATCGCTTTTCCTTCTTTTTTTTGCTCCTTTTTCCTGCTTTTTTCACCCACCTGTCATCCAACAACACAAAACAAGAATCCAAGACCGTGAGACTGTTCAAGACAAAAATAAAATAAACTAAAGACAAAAATTAAAATAACATAATTAAAAACATTGGGTTGCCTCCCAACAAGCGCTGTCTTTAACGTCTTTTAGCCGGACGCAATTAATCTTTACGAGTGCCCATTGGATCCTTCTGCGAACTGCTTGCAATCCGCAGAGTTATTGTTGCAGGTCTCACTTCAACTACAACAATTGCTTCAAACACGGGCCTCAAATATACGATTATCCCCCAAGTACACAAGACATGCTTGTCTTTTAGGCTCTCTCTAATGTAGGGATCAGTGAGATTCCCAACATCTCTCAACTCTAGGGGTGCCCTTGATGGTATGGACTTTCTGTTTGGGGATCAACATTGACAGCTGGTGGTGTTTCTTCTGCAATAGGTACAAGAACAAGATTTTCCAAGGAATCCAAAAAGATGAATGATTGGATCTCAGTACCATTTTCCTTCTCTACACCACTTATCTCGCCAGATTCCTCAACAGCTGGGTGTGGTTCAGGCTCTTCTATTTGCTCACCACCTCCCATAATGATGTCGCTAGGCAGATTTGCTTGAGTTGTATTGCTCATCTCATCCATCAATTGCCCTATTTGTATCTCCAGCTTTCTGAGGGACTCCCTTGTCTCAGCCATAAACTGAGTCTGGCACTTGGCGAACATAAGTATGTCTGCCTGCAACTCATTTCGATCTTCCTCTGAAATCTGTGGGTTAAGCTGTTGTTGATAACTCCACTGTCTCTGATAGTAGTAGTCCATGTGTCCTGATTTTTTTCAATTTTTTTTTTTTCGTTTTTTTTTTTTCGAATTTAACCTGCAAAAAAAACAACAAAATGTGATAAAAATATGCTCGCAGAACAAGTTAGAAACTTGTTCTTGGAGCAACCAAATTAGAAATAAGAATAGATAAATCTATATTGAAAGTAAGCCAATCCCCGGCAACGGCGCCAAAAACTTGGTGCGCGAAAAGATGCACACACTTTAACGCAAGTGCACGTTGTCGACTCAAGTAATATAGTCTAGGTAAGACCGAATATCGTCCTCAAGGATTGGTTTTCAAGTACCGATTATCTATCCTATGGTATCTATTTGGTTAACGTAAATTAAATTTGTTTATTATAACTAACAATTATAAATACTAATTAATTATGTGTTTACTTCAGTAGTGATGGGGATAGGGCTTCCAAGTCTCCTCAACTATCCTCTTATGTTACTTATTAATGCAATGAATTATGGTTCTTCTTCTTTTGGAGCTAGCAGGTTTACTAAATCGTTTTATACTCCCGTTAAGGCTATATAAACACTCAACCCCAGTATCGCTCCTTTCTACCTTTCGGTGATAAGAATGACTCTATAGGAGGATTAAGACCAAAAACCTAGTTAACCGTCGCGCGCCATGCGTAAAATTAGGTGTTTAGACCTCTCGTTAACGCTACACAAGTAATTGAGGTATTTTCATCCCCAATCCAAAATATGTCTACCCAACTTACAGCATATTCACAACCTCCTCCTTTCGAAGTTTGATTAGAAATCATATAAATAATGATAATTAGTGATCAATTAATTACCAAGCATTCAAAGCAATTATTGGATAAATCTCAACAATAAGAAGAACAGCCATAAACATGCATTAACTTATAAAATAAGGTTCAAGTGAATTGACATGGAAAGCCCTATATTAGAATTAGTTCCTAGCTATAGACATGACAAGAACTAATTCAATATCCAAAAAAACTGAAATAAAGTAAAAGAAAGAAAAGAAAATACTTAAAAATGAGTCTCCAAGCCTTCTAGCATCCAAGGGTTGTGTTGTGGAATATTTACAAGATGGATTGGTGGAAGGATGGATGTAGAGTGGTGAATGGTGGAATGGAGAATGAATTCTTCTAATGATATAGAGACTATTTATAGACCAAGAATCCTTTAGGTGAAGGGTTAAGGATTTGTAAGTAGGAAAAGTTATTAGAATCCTTTTAGGTAAGAGTTTTAAGGTAGGAAAAGTTATCCCTTTAGGTAGGAAAAGTAATCCCTTTAGGATTCTGAAAACATGTCAAATTCGCCTGATTTCATAAATCCAGACGGCCGCGGCCCTGCAGATCACGCGGCGCTGAAATCGAAACTCTGGTCTTTTCAAGACTTTGCGCCGCGCGCCGCTGCCCGTGGCGTTTTCAGTGATTCTGCTTCCGTCCTTTTCGTCCGACTTCGCCCGATCTCTCTATAATTTCCTAACTTAGACTTCATTTCTTGGCCCTTTTAGTGTGCAATTCCATCTCTTTTATGCTCATTTCATCTCCTTTTCGCCATTTCTCCGTTTCTGACCGCTGTGACACAAAAGAAAGGAAAACGGCCCTAATACTATACTAAACATAAATGAAATGAGTAAAATACTAACTAAAAATGACTCAAAAAGTGTATATAAAATACACCGATCACGTACTAAACACATAGAGATAGATATTCACTTTGTGCGAGAGAAGGTAGCTAAAGGACAAGTACGCGTCTGTCATGTCCCTTCCACATATCAGATTGCAGACATCTTTGCAATGGGTCTTCCCTCGATCCTTTTTGAAGATTTTGGAGACAGTCTCAGCGTACGAAGACCGTCCGCTATGACTGCGGGAGTGTGTTAAACATTAGCCCACAGCCCAGAGGTCCCACCCGTGGAATCCTAGTACAAATTATATATTTGGTATATTGTCCATATTAGTCTTGTACCTTAATTAGGATTGTAATATTACCATAAGTGTATAGTTAGTTTCCTTATAGAATGGGGATTTAGATGTAAAATAGGAATATGATTCTCTTATTGTAACTTGTATATATATGTCTTTCATCACTAAAAATAATCAAGGAATTAATTCTTTCATAGTCATATAAGTTCTACGACATATTTTGAACTACAAATTTCAAAAATCTGTTTTTCATACTTAAATTGTGTGCCCGGTCAAATTCCTTCCCACAAATTGGAACCGAAGGAGTATTAACTTTTTATATTCTTTTATCATGAAATTGTAAAAGGATTTATATATATGGAATTAAATGTTACTCCAACCGGTTCACTTTACTTATCGTCCTTATTATAAATGGATGGTCCAATATAATTGTCATTTTAGAAATCAAGATATTAGTAGCTACTTAGTTTCTATCTTTACTCTTACTCAATAAATGTGGAAAGATATTAATATGATTAAAAATAGAGTAGTATTAAATTGAGATAAAAAAATAATAAGAATTACTCTTTTAATTAATATTTTTTACGGGTGGGCGGCGTGCATAAAAAACATTACAAGTAAAATGAGTCTGAGGGAGTAGCAGTCCCCTCCTATGGCATGCTAAAACATTTTTGTTTCATTTGGCATCACGTGATGTGTTCCTTTGGTGACACATATAACAATGAGCTGCATAAACTTTTTTTGCAAATCAACATGGCACCTTCTCTCCCGACCTTTCCCATCCCACCACCATTAAGCAGCCTTACACCTTCATTTTTCTTATTCATTAGCCTCTTCTGATTCACGAAGAATCAACAAAATACAAACATAAATACGGTTAAGAGTCTCACATCGATAATGGAATGAAAATATGGATTCCTTATATGAACTTAGACAATTCTCACCCTACAAGCTAGCTTCCCGAGTTGAATTAGGCCCAAGATCTATTCTTACATGATATCAGAGCCAGAGCCAGACCCATTCAAATTCTTTGTTCACTGATGTTGGGCGTGCGGGGGAATATTAATAGTCTTACATCTATCATGGAATGAAAACATGGACTCCTTATATGGACTTAGACAATCTTCACCCTACAAGCTAACTTTTAGGATTGAGTTAGACCCAAGATCAATTCTTTCAAATACTGACATAATATTATTTTCTTCATTCAGATTATATCCCAATAAAACTCAAATTTTATGTTTGTGGATGTTGATATTCAGGGCGAAGTCTAAAATAAGTCAAAAATTACGAGCTATTTATTCGTGGCGAACTCAATAGATTTGAACCAGTTGGCATACGCTGTTCATGAAACTGAGTATGAAAGAATGGACACTACAAGAAAAATGATTTACGGTGACGGTTAAAAGTTGTCATCGGATGAAGTGCATGACGATTTTTGTAAGTGTCATGATTGTCTGTGTCACCGTAGGTCCTTCATCGACGTGCATAAGCCGTCACACATTTGATCATTGACTATTTTCCGCTTTGAGTGAATGAAATGCTTAGAAAGTGAGATACACATTCTCACCAGAAATTACCTTCAAAAAAGTAAAATGTGTCTAATTGGTAAGAGTTTAGGTGTTTAATAGGATAGCTCGAGTTTAAATATTTAAACGAAAAAATTTGACAAATTTTAAAGGTAACGTATATAATTGACCTTTTTTTAAAAAGTAAAATACTTAGATGACTCATTTAAATTGTCATCAATAATCAGTTGAACATTATAATTATAATAGCGATCACGCAGCTACTTCTTCTTGAAAGAAGTGTGTCTAAATCTTTTTTTTTTTTTTTTTGTTGAAGGCGAACCCGCAGCCGCTTCTTTCGAAGTGCAAGTGCAGAAACCCCGACCGACGCAATAGTCTGCAAACCACGCCACCCGCTTAAACCACACTTGTGTCAGCGATGTGCCCCAAGAGGCGGCGCAGTAGGCGTTACGCGGTTTGAACTTCGACTGCTCTCCCACACCACCCAATGAGGATACCCTCTGCCTTCAAGACCAACTGGTCTAGGTCTAGGGCTTCGGATATGTGTGTGTCTAAATCTGTTTTATACCTAGATTGAACCGCGTGAAGCATTTTAAAATTATATTTATTTATTTCATAATCACTATGTAAACCCCATATCATTCTCATTCCTCCTCCTCCAATTTATTCCCACCATCATCCGCCCAACCCCACCCTAAAACCACCAGTTTTATGCCATCAACCAACTGAATGATCAGGACAAGGCAAAGTTTTTCAATAACAAACCATCTTTATCAATAAAATTACAAAAGAACTCACCCAAATCTATCATTAGCTTCAAAATGAGATTCAATATTTTTCAGACCCACCACTTAATTCAATGCCCAACATTAAACAACTCTTAAGACAATTGACCTTCACCTCTCAAAAACACAACATTGAAGCATTTGAAAGAAACATGTTCCATGGTGCGTAAGGACTGTCGGGTTAGGTGTTCAAAAGATTAAAGGTGTCTAATTGGTCACCTGTTATGAATTTTTTTGAACAGAGATGCAAATAATAAGGTAGAAACTATAATATGAATGAAAACTGTCTCATCTAAATTTTATTAATCATAAGCGTTATTGGATCCTCCTACGTCTAAAGTGTTAAGACTTACTAAAATTAAAAAATTAAATATTATACTAAATCAACTTTTAAACTCCTTCTATAACTAAACAACTATTTATTCTAGAAAATTATAGTAGTAACTGATGCAAAATCTAACACTAGAAAGTTAAGATGCTCAAACTAATCAATCGTAGAAACTTAAAAGGGGTCTTTTTTTAAAAAAATATTTTTTTATGACATAGAGATAGAGGAGGGCAAATGGTGGAACATATTACAAGGCGAGGAATCGAACTCTCAGCAACAAGATTCAGGTAGCTAACCAACTAAGCTACTAAGATTCTTCAATTTAAAAGGGATCATCTATGTATTTTGCCTTTTTTTTAAGATAGCAGAGGCATTTCCGCCAATTTACGTGTATCTCGTCTATTTCACGAGATATCAGCTACCTAGTATTTTTATTTATTTATTTATTTCCCCACGAATTTAGGATAATTCCTATTATGCATAAATTTACAATGTTTCATTTACACAAATACCAAAAAGAAAAAAGATAAAGATAATATTATATTTAAGTTATATAAAAATTAATATAGTCTTTAAATTACATTATTGTATAGTATATATATATGTGCGCGCGCGCTAATTAGCGACTACGTTCGGTTTTTAAAAGCCCGTTACTTATAAGCTGACTTAAAACATTTAAAATAAGTCAATCCGAATATGCTGGAATTTGGTTCTTAGCTAGTCGTCCAGCATTGTTAAGGACTTGGATTGGCCCTCTACGCAAGGCCCCCCAGCATTGTAACCTTACACATCTATACATGTTATTGGAAATATGATAGATAATGGGTAAAGTTACGTAGATATACCGTTCGGCCAATTAATTTACCAACATGATCTAAGCATATAGTATCTCTATAAACACTTCAGTTATATATATTGTGTCTACGTTTGTATATTATATGTATAGATATGTATATTATAGATATATTTAGTATAAACTATACATCATCTATACTGTTTACGTAGTTTATAAATTAGATGGCCGGACGATATTTTGGCTGTTATTTTCCCCAAAAAATGACCGATCCAAATTCACTGACCTCACATACCAACTCTAAGTATGAATATGTAGTTTGGCTATATATATTACTCTAAAATAAAAAGTTTTGGCCAACTCTACTACAAGAAACAGAGAGAAAAAAGATGTCAGCTTTCTCCTGATATTCCTCTTCCCCTTTCCATCTTATACGACATAAAGCAAATCAATAATGTCACCGAAACAAATAGTATTTCTTTTCCAACATGATACACTCATCATTGTTACAATATCTATCTGAAAATAAAGCTTGAACCTCCAAACTTCACAACGAGACCATCATTTTCTCTTATTATTATTCTAATTTCATTCTTGCTTTCGCCATCTTCATCTGTTGGCGCGATTAAGTGCAAGGATATAGCTAAAACTAAGAAACCTTGCATAGATTGGATGATGATTGGCTACATGAGAACTGGGGTGCCTCCAGAGGCTTGTTGCGATCAGTGGCGGAGCCACGTGAAGCAAGGTGGTGCAATTGCACCACCAGTTTTTTGGAAATTTTCTATCAAAACGACGTCGTTTTGGATGAAACGGTGAGTTTTAATTTTCTTCGATCAAATTTTTTTTTTGCTGCACAAAAACATCTCTGCACCACTAGAATTTACTTGCTGGCTCCGCGCTACTGATGGCTACAAGCTCTTTAAACTTGTAAGCATGGGAAGAAACACTGATGAAAAGAAATCCATTTGTGAATGTGTCAAGTCTGAAATGCAAGATTTGAACATCAATGATATAGTAGCTCAATCACTTTCGGGATGCTGTCAAGTCAAATTGCCCTTTCCTATAATCAATTGTGTAAACGTGTAAATATAGAAAACAATATATTCTCTACTCATAATTAAAATATTTTCATATATTGTATAAATATAATTATGTCAAGACTAGGATTCCTCTTTTGTATAGGCTTAAGATTCCTATTGTATAAAGGATAAACATTGTATTGTATATATACCTTGATATTAATGAAAGACTCCCCAGGAGAGATTAATATCATCTTATATGGTATCAAGAGTCTAGAAAGAAAAATCTAGAATTTTTCTACCAAGCAGCCCCCCCCCCCTCGGGCATTGCGGCTCCTCCCTCTCTCTATTCAAATTCTTGGTTTTTCTTCTTCATTCCTCTATTCTCTAAATAGATACTCAGAATTCTTCCATTGTCCTTGACGCATCTTCCTCCACAAATCCCACCACCAAGTCATCACCCTCTTTTCATCCCGCCCTAACTGTTTCCAACATCAAGAACCATATCTCTATCCTTCTTGATCAAGAAAACAGTCAGTATTCTCCATGAGTTGAACTGTTTCGCAATCATGCATGTCTCTATAACGTGTTTGATCATATTGATGATAAAATTTCGCGCCCTCAGGAGGTTGATGATTCTACTTGGCGTCGTCTAGACGTTGGCGTCAAACAGTGAATATATGGTAGTATCTCTCAGGATCTGCTCCTTACTATCATGAAATCTGACTCCACAGCCCCTGACTTGTGGAATCGTTTGGAGGAAATTTTTCAGGACAACAAGCACACTCGTGTCGTGTATTTGGAAGAACAATTCAACAAAACACGTCTTGAAAACTACTCTAATGTTTCTGAGTACTGCAAGCAGCTTAAACTTCTAGCGGATCAACTCTCCAACGTCGGCACGCCTGTTACTGATGCGCGAAAAGATGCACACACTTTAACGCAAGTGCACGTTATCGTGACAAGTAATATAGTCTAGGTAAGACCGAATATCGTCCACAAGGATTAGTGTTCAAGTACCAATTATCTATCTTTTGTTATCTATTTGGTAACCGATATTTGATTTTGTTGATTATAACTAACAATTATAAATACTAATTAACTAAGTGTTTACTTCAGTAGTGATGGAAATAGGGCTTCCAAGTCTCCTCAACTATCCGCTTATATTACTTATTAATGCAATGAATTATGGTTCTTCTTCTTTTGGAGCTAGTAGGTTTACTAAATCGTTTTATACTCCCGTTAAGGCTATATAAACACTCAACCCCAGTAGCGCTCCTTTCTATCTTTCGGTGATAAGGATGACTCTATAGGAGGATTAAGACCAAAAATCTAGTTAATCGTCACGCGCCATGCGTGAAATTAGGTGTTTAAACCTCTCATTAACGCTACACAAGTAATTGAGGTATTTTCATCTCCAATCCAAAATATGTCTACCCAACTTACATCATAGTCACAACCTCCTCCTTTCGAAGTTTGATTAGAAATCATATAAATAATGATAATTAGTGATCAATTAATTACCAAGCATTCAAAGCAATTATTGGGTAAATCTCAACAATAAGAAGAAAACCATAAACATGCATTAACTCATAACATAAGTTTCAAGTGATTTTACATGAAAAGCCCTATAATAGAATTAGTTCCTAGTCATTGACATGACAAGAACTAATTCAATATCCAACATAAAAACTGAAAGTAAAGTAAAGAAAAGAAAAGAAAATTACTAAGTTAAGGTCTTCAATCTTCAACTTCAAGGAATCTTGTGTTTGTGCAAGAAAGGGAACCCTTGAAAAGCGTAGGGTTCTCCTTTATAGGCTCAAACCGCTCTAACTTTTCCTTCAGCCGGGCCTAAAAACGTCTAAAACTCGATTTTCCGCATCGCGCGGCCCGATATCGGCCATGGCCGGAAGTTCTGAAAGCCCTCTGATGATTAGGCGTCGCGGCTCTGCACCTCTGTTGTCTGGAGGCGCCGCGGCGCTGAAACTTCTGCGACCTACGGATATTGGGCGCTGGACTCATTGGCGGGGCGCCGCGACGGCGCCCGTGTCCGCGCACGGTTCGCCACTTTCTCTGCTTTTAAGCTCTGGAACCTCCACTTTTGCCCTCTTTTCGCTTTTTTTCCGCCATTTGGTCATTTTAACCACTTTGACTCAAAAGAAAGAAAATCTATCCTAATACGACACGTATTTGTACAAAAAGGGACAAAAGACTAACTAAAAACGACTCAAAAAGTGTATATAAAATACACCGATCAAATACCCCCAAACTTAACCTTTGCTCGCCCTCGAACAAAGATAACAAGAAAGAAATAAAGACTCAAGAAAAAGAAAAATAAACAGACTCAATGACATTGATCACTTTGCTGCATTGGTATTACTTAGAAAAACATGAAGATTAGCAGAATAATATGCAGGAATATATAGCATGAAATTTTAGCACACTAAACACATTAAGCTAGATATTTCGCAAACTCATTTTTATCATGCTTAATGGAAGTCACAGTACTGAATCATGCATGTTAATTTCAAAAATCCTACGGCATTTTTACTTGTTATTCTCCACTAATCATGGATATGCATCTAAGAGATCTTCAGGACTTTTAAGGGTTGTAATGTAGGTTTAGGCACGGGTAGGTAAAAATAGGCATTTAGTCTCATTTTTGTGTACCATAAGCTCTTTAGCTTTTCAGTGTTTCCCTTTTCTTTTGATTCTTTTCTTCACTTCAAATCTATCTTTCCCCTCTTTTGTTTGAGAGCGTGAGGTGTATCATAATAGCAAGCACCCCCAAATTTAGGCTTTTGCCTATTTCTTATTACTTTTTAATTGGGGTGCATCAATTTTGTTTGCTCTTTTTGTCTCTTTTTTAACACACTTTATTCCAACTATTTCATATGTTTACTTATGGTACAAGTATGGGAATATAGGGTGTCAAAGAAAAAGTTCAATTTTTAGGCTCAATGGGGCTGACTAGGGATATTTTTAATGTCAGGGATAGAAAAGAGTAGTAAGAATTGGCTAACAAAGAAACGCCTGAGTCATCTCCCTAAACATGCATATCCTAACTATTTCGCCTCAAATAGCAAGCAATCATAACACATAGGTTCTAATCATTTATTATGCACAATTCAAGCAAGAAACTCCAAATAGACAGATTTTGTGAATTTTTGGCATATCTAACCTAAGTGTTTAGAAAGTTGCTTCTAATTCCATTACATTATTCCACCTTACTTCACTAGGTGTTTCTAGTAACTACAACATGCATGATCTTTGACAGACAATTATGACTCAAAAGAAAAAAAAATTATGACTCAAAAATACACAAAAACAATCAAAAAGACTCAAACATACTATAACAATAAGACACAAATAAGACACCCCCCCCAAACTTAAATCACACATTGTCCCCAATATGTGCAAGACTCAAAGACAATAAAAGAAACAAGACACTTACAGACTTGGTTTAAAATGTTGGCGGTGGCGGTGGATAATGCATCGACCATTGGTTGAACAGGGAACTCATCTCGTCAAATTGTTGGTGCAACTGTTGTTGCTCCTGCCTCAAATCTTGTTGCCCTTGTATCAACTCTTGTTGTCCTTGTATCACTGTGTCGAAATGTTGCATCATCCTTCTGCAGTTACGAGCATTTGCTCCATCATGGCACCGGAGGTTCGATTACGTGGTTGGTGGTGCTAGGCCTGCCGCGTATTGAGCCTCTATTTCGGGCTCATCTTCGTTCATGGCGCCTCTGCTGCGATCTTTGCGGTGGTGTTGGTGCTCTTCTTCTTTGTTCTTTGGGGCTTGGGTGCAGGAAGGAGTGCACTATCCCATATGACAGTGATTGGTTTCTCTCGCAGTATCGATTGGGTAGGATTGGGACCCCATTCATGTGGCATAAACTAGTGATAAGTGAGTCATGTCCCAACCCACCTGTTGTTACCAACCTGCTGGTTTCTTTAATACTTTGCACTATCTCCTTCCCCACATCAATTGTCTTCCCCTTCATGATTCCATATATCAATTTGATCATGTCTTCTGGCACTCTGGTAAAGTGTGTTAATGGAATCAGACGGGCACTGACAAAATACAGCCAACCCTTGGTTGCTTTGTTGAACTGACACCTGCTCAGTCCTCTTGACCCATTTCTGGCAATATCAAATGCAGCCCCAGGGTAGCTCACTGTTTCTGCGACGACATTCCAGTCGATGTTATTGGTGCTTCTAGACCATGTTCTAAAGTAACTCCAATCACCATCTCCTCCTTCAACATCTGCTGTTTTTAGTGACAAATTTATCGTTTCTGTCGTCACAGGCATATATCTTCCCCTCACAAAACATTTATTATCCACCTTCTCCGGAAAGTTAGCATAGAATTCACGCACCATCGCTGTGTTCATTGGTGCTATCTTTTCCGGGTTTACAAATCTCTTCCACCCCATCATCTCAATCATTGCCCGAATGGGCTCATAGACATCCTCCTCCCCAAGTGAATCCCTCTGATAGTCCATTCCCTTTCGAGGATTAAGGGCTACAATCTTAAGCTTTTTGTATCTTTCATAAGCTTGTTGGATAATGAACCTAGTCTCATCGTATTGAGGGGCTGAGGTGGATGTGGAGGCTCTTCTCTTTCTCGCAGACATGGTTAAATCACTTTTTGCAGCGTTTAGTATCACCAATGTTCCCCAACACTATCACACAACAACTAGCAGCTACAACACTATCACTCCCAAACTCCAACTCCTGCACTACACAATACCCACACCCTCCTTTGTATACTCCTCCTCTAAATTTCACAACCAATTTTTTTTTCGACACCCCAACGACTTCAACAATGCAACACTCCTCCAAACTACTCCCTCTTTTGACTACTGTAAAGCTTTCAAGAAAAGATGAAGATTACATTTTTGACGGTGTTCTTCAAGGTTTTCTTGCTTCTAATGGTGATTTGAGGTACTGGGATGAAGTTTTTGTTGGTTGAAATGGTTAAGGGTTTAGGGACTTTAAGAGTTTTTTATTGTGTTTGGGTTTGATTTATGGGAGATTTGTGGGTGAGGGTTGAATTTTCGTGGGTTTTGTGGAGAATAAAGGTTAGGTTTTGGTTTTAATTTGGGGAAAATCTAATTTTTGGGCGTTTTTTAATTTCTGGATTTAAACTTGTGCGGCCCATTCTGGTAGCGCGGCTAGACTCGACAATTTTTACGGATTTACAGCGTAGGCACGCGCTTCTTTGGAAATCCTGGCTATTCTTCAGTTTTTTCGCCTTTCAAATTTGTTGGCCTACACCTGTCAATCACAATACAAACACTACCTCTGTGAGACTGTTCTTAATAAAAACTACTATATTAAAGTAAAATAATCAAAATACCTTGGGTTGCCTCCCAAGTAGCGTTGTCTTTAACGTCTTTTAGCCGGACGCAAGTTCCTTAACTCAATAAGTGTGGGGTGGATTAACCCCACAACCAATCCATTTTCTCCACATTTTTCGTTTTCTTCTTCTTCTTCTTAAAATTATCGTCGAGAAGGTTCAGAACACATACCGCTTTTGTGGAGGTTCGGCATTACATACCGCTTTTTGTGGGCTCATCTCCTGGTTTGGCTTGTCTTGGCTCAGGATTTTTGATGGTCTTGATTGCGAAGCACTGCTCATGATTGGTGGCTCAATGATGTGTTTAAATACTTTAAACACCATTTCTTCCTTCTCCACCCTCAACGTCAGCTCTCCTCTTTCTACATCGATCAGGGCTCTCCCTGTCGCCAGGAATGGTCTCCCCAATATGATGGGGATCTCTGTATCTTCTTCCATGTCGAGAATGAGGAAATCCGCGGGAAAAAAGAATTTTCCTACTTTCACAATCACGTCCTCAATCTTCCCCCTTGGGTGAACCACTGTCCTATCGGCTAGTTGCAGGCTTACCGTGGTTGGTTTTGCCTCACCCAACTCCAACCGTTTAAATACTGACAAAGGCATCAAATTTATGTTTGCCCCTAAATCGCAAAGAGCCCTGTTGCATGTCACCCTGCCAACTGTGCAAGGTAGTGTAAAGCTCTCTGGGTCTTTTAATTTAGGGGGCAACTTCTTCTGCAGGATGGCACTGCACTCCTCCGTTAGTGCTACCATATCATACTCTGCCAGTTTCTTCTTCTTCCCCAAAATCTCCTTCATGAACTTGAAATAGGAGGGCATCTGCTCCAACGCCTCTATAAAGGGTATGTTGATATGCAGCTTTCTGAATGTCTCCAAAAATTTGGAGAATTGTTTATCAACTGTCTTCCGCTGCAATCTCTGTGGGAATGGGATCTTCTCTGTATACTCCTTCTGCAGAGTTTTCTACTCTCGGGCGAGCTTGACCAACCACCTTCTCCTTCTATTTACGCCGCTTTGTTCAACTCTGGTGAGGTATCTTTGCTCCAATTGTTTACCAACTTCTCAACCGCATCTTGCTGGCATTGTTCTCTCGGATTCACCTCTGTGTTGCTTGGCGGTGTACTGTGGCTCTTTGTTCGATTGTTTTGCTACCGACCACTTGTGTTTCCAAGTTCTGAGCGAGGATCTAGTTTACATCCTGGCCCGGGTGCAGGCGTTGGTGAGTGCTAACAAAGCCGCTCTCACCATCTTGCTTTTCGGGCCGAGTGCATTGAGCTGTGAGAAGGTGGGGCTGAGTAAAGCGGCTTGAGTTTAGTCTTCTTGGTTTTGTGCAGCCCCTATATTGATTCTGCTGCCCCTGCTCTCCTCTCCACGAAAAATTTGGGTGATTCCTCCACCCTGGGTTGTATGTGTTGGAGTATGGGTTGTTCTGTGGCCTCGATAGTTACCACGGCGACACTCTGCTGCTTTCGATTGGCATATTATTAGGATCAGCTGAAGGACACCTATCGAATGTATGTGGGCCTCCACATATTTCACAGCTCCTTGGCATCTGTACTGCATTTACTGATATTGTATGTTGATGAAGTTGTTTCGTCAAAATGGCCACTTGGGCATTCAAGGCAGCGATGGCATCTATCTCGTGGACTCCCACTGTTCTCCTACCACTCATTGGTCTATCTTCTGTGACATGGTTGTTGGTGGCCATATCTTCTAATAATTCGTGAGCTTCGTGAGCTGTTTTCCTCATAAATGTCCCATCTGCTGCTGCATCTATAATAGTTCTGGTTGTTCCGCTCAGCCCGTTATAGAAGATGTGGACCAAGTTCCACAACTCAATACAGTGGTGTGGGCACTTTCTCTGCGAATCCTTGAACCTCTCCCAAGCTTCGTATAATGACTCTCCATCTGCTTGGTAGAAATTATTCAGCTCCCCTCTCAATTTTGCTGCCTTGCATGGTGGAAAGAATTTGGCCAAAAATTTCTGTGTCAGCTCTTGCCATGTAAAAATCGAATCAGCTGGCAGGGAATTTAACCATACTTTTGCTCTATCCCTGAGTGAGAAGGGAAAGAGCCTCAATCTGACGGCATCATCGATGGCGGTTATATCAAAGTTGCACGGCTCAAGAAATTAGCTATGTGCGTATGTGGATCCTCGATGGCGATCCTCCAAATTCAACGTGTTCGCACCGTGCTTAGAATCGCGGTTTGATCTCAAAGTTATTCGCTCTGTGTGGGAGCCTAATACGTGTCGTGCTCGTTACCCGGCAGCACGTAGTCTCTCAAGCTTCTTTCTGCATGGACTTGAACTCTCTCCTCGACATCCATAGGTACTCGCCGAGGCATTCCTGGGTTAAGTTGATTTTCACCTAACCCTTCTCTCATCATATTGTTGTTTTGGACGCCGTCCATCTCAATTAAGGCTGCAATCCGCTGGTTCTTTCTATTCTGCTTACAGGTTTTCTCAATCTCTGGATTGAAAGGGACAAAAGTGTCTGCTCCTCTCCTTCTTCGCATAAACTGAGCGCCTGAAACAGATCAAAAACAAACAATCGGATCACGGCAACCTGATTTTTATCAAAATAATAAAAAAACGTAAAAATAAAGAAAATAAAAACCAAATTAGAAATTAAAAATAGATAAATTTGATATTGAACTATGCCTAATCCCCGGCAACGGCGCCAAAAACTTGATGCGCGAAAAGATGCACACACTTTAACGCAAGTGCACGTTATCGTGACAAGTAATATAGTCTAGGTAAGACCGAATATCGTCCACAAGGATTAGTGTTCAAGTACCAATTATCTATCTTTTGTTATCTATTTGGTAACCGATATTTGATTTTGTTGATTATAACTAACAATTATAAATACTAATTAACTAAGTGTTTACTTGAGTGATGGAAATAGGGCTTCCAAGTCTCCTCAACTATCCGCTTATATTACTTATTAATGCAATGAATTATGGTTCTTCTTTTGGAGCTAGCAGGTTTACTAAATCGTTTTATACTCTCGTTAAGGCTATATAAACATTGACCCCGATGGCGCTCCTTTCTACCTTTCGGTGATAAGGATGACTCTATAGGAGGATTAAGACCAAAACCTAGTTAATCGTCACGCGCCATGCGTGAAATTAGGTGTTTAAACCTCTCATTAACGCTTACACAAGTAATTGAGGTATTTTCATCCCCAATCCAAAATATGTCTACCCAACTTACAAAGATAGTCACAACCTCCTCCTTTCAAGTTTGATTAGAAATCATATAAATAATGATAATTAGTGATCAATTAATTACCAAACATTCAAAGCAATTATTGGGTAAATCTCAACAATAAGAAGAAAACCATAAACATGCATTAACTCATAACATAAGTTTCAAGTGATTTGACATGGAAAGCACTATAATAGAATTAGTTCCTAGCCATTGACATGACAAGAACTAATTCAATATCAACATAAAAAGCGAAAGTAAAGTAAAGAAAAGAAAAGAAAATTACTAAGTTAAGGTCTCAATCTTGACTTCAAGAAATCTTGTGTTTGTGCAAGAAAGGGAACCTTGAAAAGCGCCAGGGTTCTCCTTTTATAGGCTCAAACCGCCTAACTTTTCCTTCAGCTGGCCCGAAAACGTCTAAAAACACGATTTTCAGCGTGGCGGCGCCGGAAGTTCTGAAAGCCCTCTGATGATTAGGCGCCGCGGCTGCAACTTCTGGCTGCGGAGGCGCGCGCTGAAACTTGCGACCCTGGATATTGGCGTCGGCGCTGGACTGTTGGCGAGGCGCCGCGGCGTGTCGTGCACAGTTCGCCACTTTCTCTGCTTTTAAGCTCTGGAACCTCCATTTTTGCCCTCTTTTCGCTCCTTTTCCGCCATTTGGCCATTTTAACCACTTTGACTCAAAAGAAAGAAAATATATCCTAATACGACACGTATTTGTACAAAAAGGGACAAAAGACTAACTAAAAACGACTCAAAAAGTGTATATAAAATACACCGGTCAGTTACTGACGCTAAAATGGTTCTCCAAATGATTGCAGGCCTTACTAAGGGCGAATATGATACTTTGGCCATCATGATCCAACATGCAGATCCGCTACCAAGTTTTAACAAAGCTCGCTCACAATAGTTGCTCGAATAAACCCGTCGTGCTAAGCAGGATAAGCACGTCCAGCAGGTGTTAACTGTCGACTCACAACCCCAAGATCAGACGCCACCGGAAAACTCCCAACAGTGGCAGGACCGCGGCGGCAAGGGTGGAAAAGGTCGTGGCGGTAGAGGAGGTCGTGGTCGTGGCAAGGGTCGCAGTCAATAGAACCAGCAGCAGCAACAACAACAGGGATCGCAGAACAACTGGATCGCGGCTCGCCAGCCGATTAAATCTATAAGCCGCAGCCTCCGTCTGGCGTCGCGGCGCCCTGTCTGAGGCCGCGGTGCCCGATCGAGCGGCGCGAGTCCATTCGATACAGCGGCCATTTCTACAATCCGTATTCTTACCGGTTTGTTGGGCCGCTCGGCACTGCAGCGAGCCCATTTCATGCGGTCGGTCCTGCGGCCTCCTCCGGCATAGCGCCACTAAGTTGGGTCGGTGTTGACACCTCTCTGCAATGACGACAATACTTGGTACATGGACTCAGGCGCCACATCTCACGTCACCCAATCTGCACCGTACTATTCCTAAACTGTTTAGTTTAAAACATCCTCAATATGTTACAGTTGGTAGTGGACAACGCATTCCAGTTAAAGGTTATGGTACCTCATACACACAACCTCCTCATCCACCTTTCTTCCTAAAAAACACCCTATATGCCCTACACATGATTAAGAACCTCATATCTGTCTGCCAATTTACTCGTAATAATTATGTCTCTGTGGACTTTGACCCTTTTGGTTTTACTGTGAAAGATCTCCATACGGGGACACCTCTTACGAGTTACAATAGCACGGGGGATCTTTATCCATTCACCTCCACTTCCGCTGCCAGATCTTGCTCTCCTGTCACTCTAGCGGCTATTTTTTCTTCAACATGGCACAATAGGCTTAGTCATCCAGGAGTTCCAGTCTTTAATTTTCTTAGAGGCAACAATTTCATTACTTGTAATGGGAAGCTTGCCCAAGTTGTGTTTCTTGTTCTTTAGGCAAACATATTCGTCTTCCGTTTAAATCATCTACTAGTGTTACTTTTGCTCCCTTTGATATTATACATGTTGATTTATGGACGTCTCTTATCTCTAGTTCTCTCGGTCATAAATACTATCTTATGTTGCTTGATGATTTTTTACACTATGTTTGGTTATACCCTCTTAAATTTAAATCGGAAGTGTTTGTCAAATTTCTTGAGTTTCGCAAGTTCATTCAAACACAATTTGAAAAAGACATAAAATCATTTCAGTGTGATAATGGTCGTGAATTCAATAACTCTATGTTTCAACGTTTTTGTACCAATAATGGCACGGTTTTTCGTTTCTCCTGCCCTCACACCTCACCATAAAACGGTAAAGATGAAAGAATCATATGCACCATTAACAACATGATTCACACCCTATTGATTCATGTCTCCCTCCCTCCATACATTAAGGGCACTCTTGATTATGATTTGCACCTATATCCCTCTGCGCCAAACAGGTTGCTCTCATATACGGATGCAGATTGGGCAGGGTGTCCGGACACGCGACGCTCCACCTCTTGCTTTTGTATTTTCTTAGGGGATAATCTGATTTCTTGAGTCCGCCAAATGCACTACCTATCTAGATCCAAATCGATCGAGTGAAATGCAGGCGTTGCAAATGTAATAGTTGAGATTTGTTGGCTCAGAAACTTACTGTTAGAACTTCAGTGTCATTTGCGTCAGGCATCTATTGTGTACTGTGATAACATCTCTGCCATCTATTTGTCTCATAATTCGGTTCAGCATCAGCGAACCAAGCATATTGAGATAGACCTACACTTTGTTCGTGAGAAAGTTGTTTTAGGTCATGTTAGAGTGTTACATGTTCCATCATCCTATCAGTATGCAGACATATTTACCAAAGGACTTTCCAGACAGTTGTTTCTTGACTTCAGATCCAGTCTCAGCGTCCGGCCTCCTTCCGCTCCGACTGAGGGAGTGTGTAAACATGTAAATATAGGAAACAATATATTTTCTACCCATAATTAGAATATTTTCATATATTGTGTAAATATAATTATGATAAGACTAGAATTCCTCTTTTGTATAGGTTTGAGATTTCTATTGTATAAGGGATGAATATTGTACTCTATATATACCTTAATATTAATAAAAGACTCTACATGAGAGATTAATATCATCTTACAAATTATTCTAAGGAAGTTTAATTATATGCACCCTTGTAACTTAACTTTGCAATTATTACTTATAATAGTAACAAATGTGCAGCAAATTAAATGTTTTTCTATCTTTTTTAACTGTGATGACCGGCCAACTTGACCGGTTAACAGCCTGACTACTTGCTATCACTAAGATAGAAAAAAAAAAGATCGCCTCACTAGTATTTTTGTCGTTGTTGAGATTAAAATAGTGAACGTTAACATACAATTTGGTGAAGTGGATGTTTCTCGGTATTTGGAATGTATTGTTCCAAATATTAGGTAGAAAAAGGTATCATTAAGCTAGCTAGCCATATTTAGTTTTAAGTAATTAGCTCATAAACGGACTAAAACATATATAATGTTATTTGCTAGTAAAAATTTAGATGATTGAGCATATCATAATATTTCTTTTGTGACAGGATACGATGAACCTGGAAGTGATCTCGAGGACTTGAATCAAGAACCCGCAGGTGTAATTTCGATTAGTTTGAGTGATTGCTCAAGAAGCGAGTTCGGCAGCGTGCGATGTGGGAGTTCATTTTCTTTGTGAGGATGGCTCGCTCATGCAAGATCGCATGTCCCACCTAGTGGCCAGTGATCTGTGATTTACCTTCCTCCACCAATCTCTGTCGGATCGAAGGGGTGAGGCCCTGTGGGCGAGAGATTTCGCCTTTTTTGCTCCCAATGAAGTGTTGCCAATCTGTCATGATTGGAACCTTTTCTTTTAGGAAAAATAAGCAACATACTGTGACAACATGTTAATCATGATTGAAGCATATTTCAATATGCAATCACATTAGGAATCTCCTTTTAGCCTACCCACTAACCTAAGAAGATCCTCATTCTGAAAGCTGTTAACCTTTTTTCCAGAAAACACTAATATTGAAAAGGAAAACAACACAACATATGAATCTCCTCCATTGATAAACCTATGGCTCCTAAGACAGGAGCAAACAAACAGTTACATATAAAAAGGGAAATATTCCTCCACTTCAGGAAACTTCACCCTCCATTCTGTCCCCAACAACATTTTCATGTGGAGAAAAACTTTTCATACAATTAAATACCAAAGATGATACACATTTTGCTGCAACTAACCTAGACCCCTAAAACAACAGTTTACAATGACCATACAAGAACTCATGTCAAAGATTACAAGTTTTACTACATTAAAAGACCAAAACAATAAAAACTAAAAACACGTAGAATCTTGGTTATGGACAATTAGGATTTCTACCAGGTCCACCATAGTAAAAGTAACTCCCCCAGTCATTATTCTTCCCTAGTTGAACATCATAGCAACTGTTATCCTCAGTATAAGTCCCAATGTCTTGAGGAGCTCTCAGGTTATTTGAACCATCAACTACCTGTTAACAATGGCGAAATTAGAAATTTTGCGAAGGGTGTTCAAGATTTCTAAATATAGAAAAGAATTTTCAACCTATATATGCAGTATTACTTTCTATATACACAATATAATTTTTTCGGTGAAGGGTATAATTTTTTCGGCGAAGGGTGTTCGGCTGACCTGTATATTCCTGAAATAGCTAGATTTCCCAAAGCCTTCATCAGGGAAATGGCCACTGCCCATTTGAGTTGTGGTGTGAAGTCCATCAGATTCTGAATTCACCACCTCCCCACCCCATTCAACCATTGTAGCACTCTCTATTAAGTATGAAAATAAAAAGCCTGGCCAATATCCAAGTACATAGTCATTCCCAAATTGCATCCACCAGTTTCCCTCTTTTGGGTCCTAAATAATTTCAAGGTAAGTAAATAAGAGTTAAAGAGCATAATTTTATGAATTAAATGACAGAAGAGTACACTAACTCAAAGACAGAAAAAGAAAAGCATGGACTCATCAAGAAAATGTGAGATTCTCTCTGTCTACACATAATTTAATCAATTATGCATTCACATTCAACTAAAGCAGTGGAACATACTAGGGTGTGTTTGTCAATATAATATAAGGTATAATTGTTGACAGGAACTAAGTAAACTGAAAAGGGTCAAATCCAAGATTTGTGAATCCCATAAAATAAATTACCTTCCAGACAAGAATGCTTATATCATATTGTGAACCATGATAGCTGGAAAGAGGGGAAATGGTGGCCCCCATTGCTATTTCATTATTGATTTGAATAAAGCCTGAGCACAGCAGGTTGTAGCAGCCCGTGGCTTGATAAGCATCACTCTGTTCAATATAATTTTCACAAAATTTCAATTTCACAGCACACATTCTTTGATTTAGAAATTTATGTATGTATGCTAGCTGTATTAGGAGAAAAAAACATTCACTTACAGTCCAGTAGGTAAAAAGTCTTGTATTGTTATCTCCATACAAATCTGGACTAACCTGTTTTTACCCCCAAAAGGACAAGAAAAGCAAAAGAAGAAGTCACAAGACTAGTAGATACAGACACATAATATGACAATAATTTCACTCTCTAATTGTTCAATCAAGAATTGAATTGCCGTTCACTTTTACTTGTCATGTTTCGCTTATCGAAGTCAAATTACATGTTGTTTGACAAACATTTAAGATGTATTTTTTCAACAAAAAAACAACGTGTGACAAGTAAAAGTCAGACGAGTAAAAACTAAAAAGATAAACTAGAAAAAAGAGCAGTACCTGCCAGCCACCTTCAATGCTATTAAGATCTGAATCAAAAGAACCACCAAGAAGCCAAATCTGAGATAAGCTAAACTCATTGGGTTGCTGAATTTTAGGTTCCCAAACATTTATGGTTGCTTTTGCACCATAATACTTATCTCCTTCAACATAGGCTATTGCATGCTAAAACAACTCCAAAATAACAGAAACACATAACCAAAACAATTAATTAAATGAAACTTCATATTCTACTTAACTATAAAGCAAAATAGATTAATTAATTTGGTGTACCTGATGACCAGATTGGCTAACAAAGCCAGGTCTACCAGACTCTGGTTTAGCAATGGTAGAATGTTTATTCTTCCTACCATAGCTTTTCATGTTACTTGCTCTTAAAATGTCATCTTTTTTTGTTCTTCTAATTGGAATTGTTCCTTCTGGACATCTCCCATTCAAATGCCATAGTTGAGTAATTGATCTTGACCCTTCATTCTTGTTCTTTGTTGTAGACTTTTTTCCATTACGAAATAGCCCTTCTGGGTGATAATTTGGCATCATCTATAAACATACACACAAAAAAAAGACTCAAAGTTTTCCCACCAACAATAAAGGGTTACCCTGCATTTCTACGCGAGTCTGTTTCCACGGCTTCTAACTCGTGACCTCCTAGTCACATGACATTAACTTTACTAGTTACGCCAACAATACTACTACAAAAATTGAAATCAAAGGGGTTTGTTTTCTTTGTGAAAAACTAACCTGTACAGTATGATTCTTGAGTAAAGGATGATCAAAAGCTGGTTGGTGAGACATATGAACACAATCAATAATATCACCATCTGGGCTCTGTTATTTTTCCAAAAAGAAACCATCATTAACAAAATACACACCAAAAAATGGAGCAAAAAAAAGGTATAGCTTTTAACCTTGATGGATTTGATTGCAGGTTTGTTTAAGCGATTCAAGTGTTTTTGAATCTCAAATTTTTTGGAAGCAAGTGACATGCCCTGTTTTGCTTCTGCAACAGACATCATAAACAGCAAAGACAAGCAAAACATCTTCATCTTCACATTGTCAAAGCATACCTTATCCATGAATACAAAAAATTCCAAGCTTTTTGGTGGACTTAGGTGAAGTGGGGTTTCTTGAATTCTTCAACCATGAATGACTGAAATTTTGAAAACAAAAAAGGGAGCAGCTTTTGTTATGTGAGTCAGAAAATCTGCCGACGCTCGTGAAAATGGGGAATATATTCCAAGAAAGGAAGAGGAAGTAAAAGAATGGAAATTGGATGGGGTGGGAGAGGTGGTGGAGAGTAAGACTGGCCAGTGGGCCGGGCCGGGCCCACCGGGGTCGGGACTAGCGGGATCGGGACGGGGTCGGGGTGGAGAGGAGGGGCGGGGTCGGGCTGGGGCGGGCCAGGCGGGACCGGGACTAGCGGGACGATACCGTGTCCCGTCGTTGAAGCGAGGTCGGGGCGGTCGGAGACGGGGCGTGATTGGTCGGTTTTTTTTTTTATATTTTAAAAAAAAAAATTCACGATATTAAAAATACTAAATTACTAACAAAGTAACATTAACATATACATATGGTCATATAGTGATAGTCATAAACTCATATTATACTATTATAATATTATAGTATTATAATTATACTCATATATATAATATATTTATAAAGTATAAAGTATAAACTAAATAATTAAACAAAGACAAGAAGAGTGTAAAAAAATCATCTCAAAATTTGTTTTGTCTCTTATATTATTAATTATTTCATTGAAATATACAAGATTCAGAATTACAACACTGTTGTTGAAAAAAATTGCAAAAGACATAGAAAAATTAAAAAATTGCAATGAAATAAATTACCAATTTGAAAATATTTTTTCTAGTTTCTTTATAATTTCGTGTGGTTCTTCGATTGGAATTGGTATATCTTGGTCAAATTATTCCACGTCGCTACTCATGCCTTCAGATAAAATGTCGTTGTAGTTGTCGTCTTCTTCTTCGTTAATCTCTGGTTGACCGCAACTCCTTCGCTCCGCTCGTATTCAATCTCTAAATAGTACCGCCATCTCCAAGTTGTCTCCGGCTAATGAGTGTCTGTGCTTTCCTATTTAAAATCTGCCTGCAGAAAAAGCGCTTTCAGAAGCGATTGATGAAGCTTGAATGTTCAAAATATCTCGGGCCATCATTGAAAGTGTCGGAAATGTCTTCTCATTCTGCATCAAATATTTCAGCAAGTCTTCCTTTCCTTCTTCATTGATAACTGCTTGGTAAGGTAAATTATCCTGCAAAACAAAAACATCGAACTCGCTAATTTGGTTAGCATCAGCATTACCGCATTATTCTATTTCTGAGGCTTTCAATAGAATCAATACTAGCCGCAGAAACATAATGTCTTTTTTTAGGCTGTGTTGAAGAAGAAGATGGTACGAAAGCCGGTTGGTTACTAGCACTTTCTTGCTGGTAATGTCGATATACTTTTTTGCATTCATCTTCTACGCTATTCAACACTTCTTCTAGCGTTTGTTCAATAGGTGGCTCAACATTTAAATTTTTGGGAGTTGGAGGTGGTAGTACGTCCATACAGTTATAAATATTTTCAATAAGACTTTTACAACCCTCTACTTTAATAGTCGGATTTAATACAGCACCAATAATATAAATAGGAGGAATAGGAATAAAATATTTCTTTAATTTCATAAACATTTTTTAATAGCTGTCTTATAAGCAGATTTTTACATATATTCTTTAAGAAGTAAAAATATTATAGCTATATAAAACAACATAGTTGAAATAGTAGGATAATATAAAGTAGAAAATTCTTTTGTTGCTCGTTGAAAATTCTCTAGAAATACAATAAGTTCTTTAATTTTGTCCCAATCATTATCCACAATCATATCATTTGAATTTTGATTATGAGCGTTAAAAAATAAAGTGATAGGTTTTCTATAGTCATAAGCAACAACTAATTGGTCATATAAAGAATTTCACCTAGTTGGTACTTCTTCGGGAATTTTTCTGTAAGATAGTCCACAATCGTGACAAGTTTTTTTATATTCTTTTCTTTGTTGAATTCTATTATTTTTAAAAATAAAGTGTATAGCAAATTGTATTTTTTCAAGAATATCTTGAAAAAGTGAAAGACCATCCTTTACAACTAAGTTATAAATATGGCACGCACATTTGATATGAAAATGTTTTGAAAAAGACGGATTAAAACATCTCTTAAAATACAAATAGCAGCATTGTTAGAAGATGCATTATCTAATGTAATACTCATAACTTTATCAGTTATTCCGTAATAATCGCAGACTGAATAAATATTTTCTGAAATAAACTCACCAGTGTGCCTACTATCTATATATCTATATGCTAAAATACGTTTTTGCATAGAACATTTATAATCTATCCAATGACAGGTTACCGTTAAATAATCATGGTCGTTAGTACTACGACATATATCAGAAGTTAGAGCGACTTTGCAATTTAAATGATATAATGAATAACGCAAATATTGTTGATATTCGTGTGCAAATTTAAACACGTCTCTCTTAACCGTTGATATAGGAAAACCTTTATAAGCAGGATTATACATATCTCTAATATAATGAATAAAACCAGGCGATTCAGGAAATGAAAAAACCAAACCCTCCACAGCAACTAATTTTGCTAGTGTTTTCCTATCTTTATGTTTATCGTACTTAAGGCCTACAACTCCCCCCGTCATAGGGTTAATTTGACCCTGTACTTTATCCGGGACAGTATGTGAACCTTGTCCCGATTGAGAGGACGTCTGATCACCATCTTTTTCAATAATGTATTGGGCATGCAAGACTTTGTGTTTTTGCAATAGGTGTCTTGCTAAACCCCCGTCCCACCATGACCTTGTCCAGTTTTAAAAGAATAAACATTTTTACAAGTTTTACATATAGCTACTTGATTCGGTACGTCTCTGTCAAAATATTTCCATACAACTGATTTTAATGGTCGTTTTGCCGGACCTCGTCTCATACTAGGGGGGATAGGAGGCATTTCGCTAGTGGGTGTATCATCATCTTCATTAGTAGGTGTATCATCATCTAGAGTGTCATCTAAATTAAAATCTTCTTCAATTTGAGGATAAACATTTGTGTCAAGATCATATGGTATTTCAGGAAACAGTTCAGGATCTATAAAATCATCTTGTCTAGGAATAGTGGAATACTAGAAGAAGTACTCTTTGCCCTTGTTACCGCCTACTAGAAGAAGTACCCTTGCCGAAAAGACTTTTTGTTCTTTTTATTTTAAATTTTTAATTATGATAATAAATAGTTAAAGACTTAAAGATAATGAAATTAAATGTGCTAAATGAAATAAAAACAAAATAATAATTTAATGAGAGAACGAATGTACCAACGCCGACGTAGAGTCGACGTGTAATCGAAGGTTGAAAAATTGAAACTTTGCTCGATAGATAATCCTCAAGTAGTTGTCAACTTCACTCCCAATTCTCAAATTAATAAATAGATTGAATATGTAGTAGACAATGTTGGATCGAGATTGATTGATTGAGAGATTAGAGAGTAGAAAGATTTGTGAAAATAATAAGAAGAGGAACTGAGGTATTTATAGTTGGAAAATTGGGTTAAAATGTAAATATAATAACTTAGGGGTTAAAAATAAATATAAAGGGGGTAGGGGGGGTTGGGGGAGTGGGGGAAGCCAAAAATAGCTGTTGTCTAACGGCCAAAATATAAAATGGTAGTTAGGACAATGCTATTTTTAACAAAGCGAGGCGGGGGTCGGCGGGATCGAGTGCAGCGGGACCATCTGCTGTCCCGATCCCGTTTTTATACGGGGTCGTGTCGGGGTCGGGACCGAAACGAGGTCGGGTCGGCCCGGCCCACTGGCCAGCCCTAGTGGAGAGTAGTAGGACAATGGAGACACTAAACAGCTGCAATTCTTTGTCCTTTTTGTTCTACTGTTTGATGTGTGTGAGTGTGGAGTGGACCTGTGTGATGTGATTTTAGTCCTCTTCACATTATAAAAAAAAGGTCAGGAAAATAGGAATACCAGTAATAAAGAAAAGATTATGAATATCTTTTAGAATTTAAATAATTTTATTATTTTTATAAAACATAAAAAAAATAAAAAAAAATTTTCTTGATGGATATTTTCTGTCTATAACAATCAAATAAAATTTAAATGTCAAATGATATTATAGGTGTATAATCAATTATCTATCACTAAAAGGCTAAAAGCTAAAAAGTATTTGAAACAAATGAGATCATTATGAGAGATTTGACTGTGGAAGATTTGTGTTTACCAATGAGTAAAGTTTAATTAGTCATTATTTATAAATTATAGATTTAATAAATCCAGAGTATGTAATTCCTAATTATTAGTAAATATTATAATATATTTATAATATATTTTGTAATTAATAGTAGTATATAATTATGATAACTATAAGATTCTTATTCTATTATAATTCAACATTGTACACACTATATATATTTATATTAATGACTTCTCAAAAAGAGATTAATACAATGTTACATATCAAGAGTCAATCATCCCTGAGCCGTATACCTCCCCTCTCCTTTTTTTCCCGGCGACATTACAAAGTGCTCTTTTTAAATAAGTCAATCTTGCTATTGCCTTTCTAGTGTTCCCAAGAAGAACTTTTGATTCATGCTGCACTTTGGCTCTCCTCTTGTACTGTTGTTTTCCGTAGAGAAAGATTTGCCATTACAACAAAAAAACTACTTGAATTTTTTGGCTTCCGCTTCCTCAATCCCCGACGTCATAAATCCTTCTCATGGTAATTGGGCCAGTATTACATATAGTCCAATCGTTCCAGAAATAGTGGGCCGATTTGAACTGGGCCAACACATCCAACAACACTCCAGTGGCCCACAAACTAATCAGAGCCAAAGAAGGTTTCAAGAATGCCGAGCTAAGATGAGCAGTCGGTGGGCGACCGCTCGCGGCACTCTGGTCGAGCCTACTACGCGCTTCTCTCAGTGCGGCCCGATAATCATGGAATATGGATATAGGCACCACGTCTCACCTCACCAATAATTCTGGTAATATTTCTCAACTGCGCAATTTAAATACTCATCAGTCTATTATGATCGGAACGGTTATCAAATTCCAATACAAGAGTTTGGTCACACACTAACCCCACCACCACATCCTCAATTTCCCCTTAAAATGTCCTATATGCCCCTAATATTATCAAGAACTTAATCTCCGTTAGAAAATTTGTCACCAATAATTTTGTATCCATCAATTTTGATCAATTTGGTTTTTCTATAACGGACATAAGTACAGAGAAAATTCTTACCATATGCAATAGTGAGGGGGTTTACATCCCTTCATATCCACACCCACTGCCCATGTCACTCCTCCCACCGCTTTTGCTACAACATCTCCATCTACGTGGCATAGTAGACTTGGTCATCCGGGTGTTCATGTTTTTTATTCCCTTAGAAATCGAAAGTTAATCCAATGTAATAAAGGGAATCTTTCCCATAGTTGATCCTCTTATAATTTAGGAAAATACATTAGACTTCCATTTACGCCTTCTCTAAGTATTAGTTTCTCCCCCTTTGATATTATTCATGCGAATTTATGGACTTCTCCTATAGCTAACAACCTAGGTCATAAATATTATTTGGTGTTTTTGGATAATTTCTCTCACTTCCTTTGGGTTTATCCGCTTAAACTCAAATCTCAAGTGTTCTCCAAATTCCTTGAATTTCGTACCTTGGTTAAAACGCAATTTGAAAAAGACATAGAATGTTTCAATGTTATAATAGTCGTGAGTTCAATAATTCCCTTTTTCATAAATTTTGTGCGGCTAATGACATGATCTTTCATTTCCCATGCCCCCATATCTCCCCTCAAAATGGTAAAGCCGAAATAATTCTCTGCACCATTAATAATATGATTTGTACCCTTCTTTTTCATGCGTCTCTCCCCTATCTTTTGGGTATATGCATTAAAATGGTAAAACATATTCTTAACATCTTACCTACCCATGCGATTCAAAATAGGACACCCACCAAAATTCTCTACCGTCGGATCCCTATGTATGATCACCTTAGAATTTTCGGTTGTCTTTGTAACCCAAATTTGACATCCACGACCCCCACAAATTAGCACCTCACTCCACTATGTGCGCCTTCCTAGGTTTTCCGTCGAATCATAGGAGGTACTTGTGCTATGAGTTATCCATAGATAAAATCATGATCTCACACCACATCACGTTTGTTACTGAGTACAAATTTCTTGATGATTCAGACACTTCACCTATAGTCCAAAATGCACTACAAAACACACTGCCTGCCATCCCCCCGACACACCCACCCACCCGCAAACTACCGCAACCCAACCACCGGTCCCGCACTGCCAGAAATAACCTACTGCCCAAATAGTGCAACCAACACCCACACCACAACCTACCACCGCCTGCCTCCACTCTGTCATTGTCTGCCTCCACCCCCGGCACACCCAACAAACCCGCATTACACTACCACCCAGGCCCCTGCCCCACATACCCCCACATCCTCCCGCCACTAACTACAGCCCCACACCACCCTGCCCCATTCTGAACCCTTCTCCACCCACTGCCATAGACCCCCAGACCCACTGCCCTACCCCTGTACCACACACCACATGGAAATTCATACCAAACACAGGATTTTTACACCCAAAGTTCACTTTAACCTATCCACTCAATTCATATCACCTTTATCTAAAAATGCAAAACTAGTCAAACTTGACCCGAATTGGAATGCGATCATGCATGAGGATTTTGATGCTCTTACCTCTCAGCGCACATGGGATCTTGTTCTGAGGCCAGAGGGGGTGAATGTGATTCATTGTATATGGCTCTTTCATCATAAGTTCAGAGATAGTGGTGATCTTGAACGTCACAAGGCTAGACTTGTGGCAAATGGCACAGGGCAGCAGGATGGTATTGATTGTGGTGAGACTTTCAGTCTGATGGTTAATACGGCTACTATTTGCACTGTTATGAGCATAGTTATGGGTAAGAACTGGCCGATTCATCATCTTGATGTAAAAAATGCGTTCTTACATGAAGATTTGAAAGAAATAAGTTACATGCACAAACCGCTAGACTTTGTACATCCAGAGGCTCCTCATTATGTATGTCGTCTCGTTAAGTCCCTATATGATTTGAAATTGGCCCCTCAGGCTTGGTATGAGTGCTTCGCTGCGTACATTATGCATATTGGGCGTGTGTAGCAAATGAGACCATTCCTTATTCATTTTTCATCGACGTAGTGACATTGCGTATTTGTTATTATATGTGGATGATATTGTTCTGAGTGTCACGTCTGATGTGTTGAAAAATGAGATCATTCGGCTGCTCAAATCTGAATTCGCTATGGCTGACTTAGGAAAATTGAGTTACTTTTTGGAGAATTCTGTGACTAGATCTGCAAATAGCATATTCATATGTCATCGTAAGTATGCAGAAGAAATTTTGTACAAGGCTAAAATGGCGAATTGTAAAATTATGCCTACTCCGGTCGATTCGAAGTCAAAACTCAGTGTTGTTGACGGTGATCTAATGTCCGATCCCACTCTCTATAGGAGTCTTACAAGTGCACTTCAGTATCTTACATTCACCAGGTATTATATTGCATATGTTGTTCAACATGTTTGTTTATCCATTGATGCGCGAAAAGATGCACACACTTTAACGCAAGTGCACGTTATCGTGACAAGTAATATAGTCTTGATAAGACCGAATATCGTCCACAAGGATTAGGGTTCAAGTACTAACTATCTATTTTTTGGTATCTATTTGGCAATTGATATTTGATTTTGTGGTTTATAACTAATAATTATAAAAGCTAATTAATTATAAGGTTACTTCAGTTGTGATGGGAATAGGGCTTCCATGTCTCCTCAACTATCCGCTTATGTTATTTATTAATGCAATGAATTATGGTCTTCTTCTCTCGGAGCTAGCAGGTTTACGAAATCGTTTTATATTCCCGTTAAGGATATATAAACACTCAACCCCAGTATTGCACCTTACCTACCTTTCGGTGATAAGGATAACTCTATAGGAGGATTAAGAACAAAAATCTAGTTAACCGTCATGCACCATGCGCAAAATTAGGGTTGTTAAGCCTCTCATTAACGTTACATAAATAATTGAGGTATTTTCATCCCCAATCCAAAATATGTCTACCCAACTTACAGCATATTCACAACCTCCTCCTTTCGAAGTTTGATTAGAAATCATATAATGATAATTAGTTGTCAATTAATTACCAAGCATTCAAAGCAATTATTGGATAAATCTCTCAAAGAAGAATAATAACCATAGACATGCATTAATTCATAACATAAGTTTCTAGTGAATCAACATGGAAAGCCCTATAAAAGAATTAGTTTCTAGCCATTGACATGACAAGAACTAATTCAAAGTTCATCATACAAAACTGAAATAAAAGAAAGAAAAGAAAAGAAAATTACTTAAGAACGAGTCTCCAAGCCTTCTAGCATCCAAGGATTGTGTTGTGGAATATTTACAAGGTGGAATGGTGGATGGATGGATGTAGAATGATGAATGGTAGAATGGAGAATGAATAATTCTTCTAATGATGTAGAGTATTTATAGCCAAAGAATCCTTTTGGTGAAGGGTTAGAGATTTTGTAGGTAGGAAAAGTTATTAGAATCCTTTTAGGTAAGGGTTTTAAGGTAGGAAAAGTTATCCCTTTAGGAAGGAAAAGTTATCCCTTTAGGATTCTGAAAACATGTCAAATTCGGCCCAGCACTTCATAATTCCCGCGTCGGCGCCCATGGCAGATCAGCGCCGCGCCCAAATTCAGCAACTCTCGACTTTCGGCACTTTGGCGCGTGGCCGCTGCCGCGCCGCGGCTCCGGTGACGTTTTTCAGGCGGATTCTGTTTCGTCGTCATTTTTCCGTCCGGACTTCGTCGGATCTCCTCTATAATTCCCGGAACTTCTTAGACTTCATTTCTTGGCCCTTTTTGTGTGCAATTCCATCTCATTTATGCTCATTTCATCTCCTTTTCGTCATTTCTCCATTTATGACCGCTGTGACACAAAAGAAAGGAAAACGACCCTAATACTATACTAAACATAAATAAAATGAGTAAAATACTAACTAAAAATGACTCAAAAAGTGTATATAAAATACACCGATCAAATACCCCCAAACTTAACATTTGCTCGCCCTCGAGCAAAGATAAAAAGAAAGAAATAAAGACTCAAGAAAAAGGAAAATAAAAAACTCAATGACATTGATCACTTTGCTGCATTGGTGTTACTTTGAAAAACATGAAGATTAGCAGAATAATATACAAGAACATATAACCTGAAATTTCAGCATTCAAAACACATTAAGCTAGATATTTCGCAAACTCATTTTTATCATGCTTAATGGAAGTCAAAACACTGAATCATGCATGTTAATTTCATAATTCTTATAGCATGTTTACTTGCTATTCTCCACTAATCATGGCTATGCATCTAAGAGATCTTCAGTACTTTTAAGGGTTGTAATGTAAGCTTAGGCACGGGTAGGTAAAAATAGGCATTTAGGCTCATTCTTTTGTGTACCATAAGCTCTTTAGCTTTTCAGTGTTTCCCTTTTTCTTTTGATTCTTTTCTTCACTTCAAATCTATCTTTCCCCTCTTTTGTTTTGGGAGAGTGAAGTGTATCATAATAACAAGCACCCCCAAACTTAGGTTTTTGCCTATTTCTTATTACTTTTTCATTGGGGTGCATCAAACTTATTCACTCTTTTTGTCTCTTTTTCTAACACAATTTATTCCAACTATTTCACATTTTTACTTATGGCACAATTGTAGGAATATATGGTGTCAAAGAAAAAGTTTCATGTTTTTAGGCTCAATGGGGCTGACTAGGGATATTTTTAAAGTCAGGGATAGAAAAGAGTGGTAAGAATTGGCTAACAAAGAAATGTCTGAGTCATCTCCCTAACATGCATATCCTAACTATTTCGCCTCAAATAGCAAGCAATCATAACACATAGGTTTTAATCTTTTAACAATGCACAAATCAAGCAAGATACTCCCAATAGACAGATTTCATGAGTTTTTGGCATATCTAACCTAAGTGTTTAGATGGTTGCTTCTAATTCCATTACATTATTCAACCTTCCTTCACTAGGCAATTCAAGTAACTACAGCATGCATGATCTTAAAAAAAAATTATGACTCAAAAATGACTCAAAAATACACAAAACAATTCGACAAGACTCAAAAACAATAAAACATCCCCCCAAACTTAAATCACACATTATCTCCAATGTGTGCAAGACTAAAAAAAAAAAAAATAGTGACAACTTACTGACACAACACAGCGGTCATAACGGTGGTCTAGGAGGAAGAATTCTGGAATTTGCACGGAATATGGTCCTCTGAAGTTCGTGTGCGGCCCGAGATTCAGCCATGGCCACGGCATCGCTTTCCCTTTTTTCAGCGTTTTTGCTCCTTTTTCCTCGGTTTTAGCTTTCAGTCCACCTGTCATCCAACAACACAAAACAAGAACCCAAGACCGTGAGACTGTTCAAGACAAAATAAAATAAACTAAAGACAGAAATTAAAATAACATAATTAAAAATATTGGGTTGCCTCCCAACAAGCGCTGTCTTTAACGTCTTTTAGCCGGACGCAATTAACCTTTACGAGTGCCCATTGGATCCTTCTGCGAACTGCTTGCAATCCGCAGAGTTATTGTTGCAGGTCTCACTTCAACTACAACAATTGCTTCAAACAAGGGCCTCAAATATACGATTATCCCCCAAGTACACAAGACATGCTTGTCTTTTAGGCTCTCTCTAATGTATGGGATTAGTGAGATTCCCAACATCTCTCAACTCTAGGGGGTGCCCTTGATGGTATGGACTTCCTGTTTGGGGGTCAACATTGACAGCTGGTGGTGTTTCTTCCGCACAGTACGAGAAAAGATTTTCCAAGGAATCGAAGGTGAATAATTGGATCTCTGCAATATTTTCCTTCTCGCACCAACTATCTCGCCAGATTCCTCAATAGTTGGGTGTGGTTCGAACTCCTCAATTTGCTTGCCACCTCCGCAGTGCATTGTTTTTCTTGCATTTATCGTTCAAAATGATGCGAGTTCTCTATTTGCGCTCCAACTTTCGAGGACTCTCTTGTCTCGACCATAACCGAGCACGGCACTTGGCGAACATAAGTATGTGCACTGCAAATCATTTCGATCTTCCTCTGACATCTGTGGGTTAAGCTGCTGTTGATGACTCCACTGTCTCTGATAGTAGTAGTCCATGTGTCCTGATTTTATTATATATATTTTATTTTATTTTTCGTTTTTTTTTCCGAATTTAACCTGCAAAATAAGACAAACAAAAAAAAGGTGATAAAAAGATGCTCGCAGAACAAGTTAGAAACTTGTTCTTGGAGCAAAAAAAACAAATAAAAATAAAAACAGAAATAAAACCAAATTAGAAATTAAAAATAGATAAAATTGATATTGAACTATGCCTAATCCCCGGCAACGGCGCCAAAAACTTGATGCGCGAAAAGATGCACACACTTTAACGCAAGTGCACGTTATCGTGACAAGTAATATAGTCTTGATAAGACCGAATATTGTCCACAAGGATTAGGGTTCAAGTACCAACTATCTATTTTTTGGTATCTATTTGGCAATTGATATTTGATTTTGTGGTTTATAACTAATAATTATAAAAGCTAATTAATTATAAGGTTACTTCAGTTGTGATGGGAATAGGGCTTCCATATCTCCTCAACTATCCGCTTATGTTATTTATTAATGCAATGAATTATGATCTTCTTCTCTCGGAGCTAGCAGGTTTACGAAATCGTTTTATATTCCCGTTAAGGATATATAAACACTCAACCCCAGTATTGCACCTTACCTACCTTTCGGTGATAAGGATAACTCTATAGGAGGATTAAGAACAAAAATCTAGTTAACCGTCATGCACCATGCACAAAATTAGGGTTGTTAAGCCTCTCATTAACGCTACATAAATAATTGAGGTATTTTCATCCCCAATCCAAAATATGTCTACCCAACTTACAGCATATTCACAACCTCCTCCTTTCGAAGTTTGATTAGAAATCATATAATGATAATTAGTTGTCAATTAATTACCAAGCATTCAAAGCAATTATTGGATAAATCTCTCAAAGAAGAATAATAACCATAGACATGCATTAATTCATAACATAAGTTTCTAGTGAATCAACATGGAAAGCCCTATAAAAGAATTAGTTTCTAGCCATTGACATGACTAGAACTAATTCAAAGTTCATCATACAAAACTGAAATAAAAGAAAGAAAAGAAAAGAAAATTACTTAAGAACGAGTCTCCAAGCCTTCTAGCATCCAAGGATTGTGTTGTGGAATATTTACAAGGTGGAATGGTGGATGGATGGATGTAGAATGGTGAATGGTAGAATGGAGAATGAATAATTCTTCTAATGATGTAGAGTATTTATAGCCAAAGAATCCTTTTGGTGAAGGGTTAGGGATTTTGTAGGTAGGAAAAGTTATTAGAATCCTTTTAGGTAAGGGTTTTAAGGTAGGAAAAGTTATCCCTTTAGGAAGGAAAAGTTATCCCTTTAGGATTCTGAAAACATGTCAAATTCGGCCCAACACTTCATAATTCCGCGTCGTGTGCGCATGACATAGCGGCATGGCCCGAAATTCAGCAACTCGGGACTTTCGGACTTTGGGCCGCGGCACTGCTGCCGTCGCGGCTCGGTGGCGTTTTTGAGCGGATTGCTTGTCGTCATTTTTCCGTCCGGACTTCGTCGGATCTCCTCTATAATTCCCGGAACTTCTTAGACTTCATTTCTTGGCCCTTTTTGTGTTCAATTCCATCTCATTTATGCTCATTTCATCTCCTTTTCGTCATTTCTCCATTTATGACCGCTGTGACACAAAAGAAAGGAAAACGACCCTAATACTATACTAAACATAAATAAAATGAGTAAAATACTAACTAAAAATGACTCAAAAAGTGTATATAAAATACACCGATCATCCATGCATGCCCCCAGGGAGCCTCACTTTATAGCTCTTAAATGTAGCATTTGATACGTTAAGGACACTCTTGATTATGGATTACATCTCCACCCCTCTGCACCGATCAGACTGATATCATACACGAACGCCGATTTGGTAGACTGTCCAGACACGCGACGTTCAACGTCCGGCAACTGTGTGTTCTTAGGTGACAATCTTATCTCGTGGTATGCCAAGAGGCAAGCCACACTATCCCGATCGAGTGTAGAAGCAGAGTATAGAGGTGTTGCAAACGTTGTAGCTGAGATCTGATGGCTCTGAAACATTCTCTTAGAGCTCCAGTGTCCCTTACGTAAGGCTTTTATAGTCTACTGTGATGACATTTTTGTTGTCTACCTATCTCATAACACGGTTCAGCATCAGAGAACCAAACACATTGAGATGGATATATGTTGACACCCAATTTTGACCCTCCCGTCCAGCCATTAACTATAAAATTACACTAATTTTGTAAAAATAATTTTTAGGATTTCTATAATAAAATACAACAATAAAACATTAAATACAGGCATAAATAATTAATTTAATAACGACATCGCGTCTTACGTAGAGTTTTAAGCATTTAGAGTCCCGCGCCCGCACCTATTAACTTTAAGCTTTGTCGTAATTCTTAAATAATTAATAAATGCATAGAATAAATAATTTAGCGATAATGTCGTGTCAGGTAGCATAGCCGCATTTATTAGTAATCATTTGTAATTTAAAAATCAATTTTAACCTGATATACGCATTTAATAGCACCGCATTTATAAAGCTTTAAACAATTCTTAAATATCGTACTTGCATTCGGCATTTAAGTAATTTAATATAAACTCAATTCAATTTTAATTTAACTTCGCAATAATGCATAATAATAAGTTTTTAAATTATAGCGCCGCATTCTAAAGTATTAAGCACTAATTAAGTAGCACGCGTCTTTATTTTTATAATAATTTAAACTCAAACTTAGGTTAATAAAACACCTAAATAATTTAATCGCAATTTATTCAATTTATCACTAATTATTAGCACCCAAAATTAACTCCTTAACTAATCTAATACCCTAACTAATTGACCCATAAAACGCAAATTCAATCCAAACAACCCGCGAGGCCCAATTCCCCTACCCCTTTATTTTTCTTGCCCGAAGCCCACACCCGCAGCCCACCTATCTCAGCCTTATTTCCTTTCAGTTTCCATCGTCCACGCTTCATCTTCATAAAAGAGAAGAACAAACGTCGACCAGCAAACCAAAAACCTAAAGCCTTCAATCGCCGCCTTCACCCAACCCCGATTTTCTCGCCGGATTTTCGGCTGAAAATCCGGCGACACTTTCCTTACCCACACACACGTCTCTAACGATTCCTTACCATAACCAACAACAAAATCGCACAAGATACTTTTCAAAATCTTAACCAAATCGCACGAAATCAATACCAAATCAGCACCTATTATGGTAGGAGACACCTTCAAGGTTTACCAAGTTTAGAATCCAGAGATTGAGGTTATAAATTGAGCGTCTTTACACATGCAAGGGGCATCGGTCGAGTGATTAAGAACCAGCACGCAACCGATCGAGGCATCGAACATCATAAAAGATAGAGGAAAGGTGTCGAACTTAGCAGTCGAGTAAGTAGTCAAATCTGAAGAACAATAGATACACCCACTTCTTCTTACAGTAACAAACCTCTTCAACACCAATCCGAAAATTAGAAGTCTAAAGCAAGAACATAAATTCGAAACCTTATGTCTTCTTCGCAAGAATCAGTCGCAAACCAATGAATATTCTCAATAACAAGCTCTCCCTTTCAATCGCATCGCAATAACCCGTCGAGCGGACCGACGACTTGATACGCTGCCCCGGGGCGCTGTCCGGAGAAGGTAAAATTATCTCCCTTTCTGTCTAAGATTCGTTTGATGTCAGTGTGTGCGATGTGATTTTTGTGCATGTGTTGATGGCGGCTTATGTCTATTAAGTCAATTACTGGACAGTCTTCTTGGCAATATTAACTGTCATTAATGTTTGCGATTATGGTTGTCGATACGCCTGATAGTTTGTCGTATGACTAAATGAAGTAGTTATTTTTAGGGTCTGATGAGGTGTATACATTAGACTCAGTCCATTTCTGCAGTTGGCTAGATTCAGAGAATACGACTTATGGTATATGGGAAATGCAGACTCTACTATACCAGTTGTATATCGAAATCCTGTCCTAATGTTCTCTGTATCACCAGGAAGACATATTTGTATGTGATAGCATGCCTCGTCCTTGTTCAATTCATGTATACCCCCTAGTTGTGCAGATTATTCTTCTATCCCTGATTTGAGTTAAAACTGGTCATATATGCTAATAGTTCAGTCCGGTTGTATGCATGTTTGTCTTGCGATGTTGAAACCTATACAGGTCTGATGGATACATCTCTCCCTGATTTTCTGCATATGTCGCTAGACATTCCACTGGGATGTCCTGAGATATACGCGACATGGAGGTTTAGATATACATCGAATATATATCGAAGCCATACATATTCTGCACATTGCGAGTCCATCTTAAGCATCTTATGTATATTAATTCCTTACATAGGTCTAAATATATACGTTATGACAGGGAATTAAAACTTAGCTAAAAGAATAAAATCAATGCAGTTCCATCCAAATTTCTCTTATTTGAATTCTATGTGTATTGTTGTATTATTTCGGCATATGAAAAAAAAGTTCTGTCTATTTGCGTAACTCATGTCGTATGTGCTGAACTACTCCTAATGACTTGCAATCATACCGCCTCATCATGTGAATTTGAGACACGAACAATGCCTATGTTTAAATTCAAAACGAGTTTATCAACTAAAATGCTAACTGTATGTTTTTGCTGTTTTTTTTTCGGAACCATCGAAAACTAGTTAGTAGGAAATAGGGCCCGCCGTCTTAGTTTCTTAATTAAGGTTGGACCTTTTAAGGTCTTGGAGAATGCTGTATGTTATAACGAATTGGTTCCTGCCCTTTATGTGGTATTATAGTTTGCATGAATCGAGTCTCAAAAAAAAGGGGCATGTTAACTTTGTTTCGTTGGCTTGGCATTGCCGTCTGAGCCATGTAAGATGTGTATGTGTTTTCCTCTTCTTGGAATACGAAATTGGCTATTATTGCTTATTGCATACAGTGAGGAGTGTTACATGCATCAAGGGTCTGTATTTGGCCCTTCCCTTTAAGAACAGAGGCAAAGAACTAAAAAAAAAAAAAAAAAATAGTCACTGCTTGGTTAATCGTTTCCTTCTTTTAAACTGCCAAACAAAAAATGTTATAAAAATGTGTCAAATTTCCACGTTAAATGCTTATTTTTTGACATGTACTAATCCTAATCTCTCTTGTTTTTTACATGGCACGCACCGGAGCAACAAAGAGTCTCATAACGAGACTCGTCGTGGCAAACGTAAAGGCATGCATATACATCCATCGGGTCCCTCCTCGGCCATTCCTAGACAAACAAATAGGACGTGGTCATCCGCTCCAATCCCTTCACTCTCTTAATTTTCTTGTCTCGTTTTTATGCCATTTATTTGTTTTTCTATTATTTAATTTTGTAATTAATAGGAGAACTTCTAGCAATTAGGTCTTTAAATATATGAGACGAAAGTAATTACATTTTAGAAACGCATTCTTCTTTATTTCGCCTTTTAGGACTATTAAGCATGTTTAAAATCTGCAAAAGCAAGTAATCTAACTTACATCATAAAACCAACAATTTGTTAAAGTTCATAAACAGATTTTCTCTTAAACTCTCAAAATAGCATCTTAAAACATCTCTTATATAATATTGTACGCAGGCTAGGCAAGATTAATTTAGTTAGCAAAATACACATAATTGGTCCATAAAACACCCCCCCTAGCATTCTTTAGCATTTCTAGCACCTTTTAAGCACTCTTTAACATTTAGCATCCTTTGCAATTTTAGCATCCTTTTAGCATTTTTAAAACCTTTAAGCACTTTTAAACCTTTTAGCATTTTTATTATTTATTTTCTAACATATTGCATTTTATTAAGCAAGACTCGCTATGGCTCTTTTATTTATTCATAACACTTTTTGCCCTTTTATACTTCTTAGCACCTTAGCACCCTTTAGCTTTAAAATTGACCTCTTAGCACCTTTAAACATCTTCCGACATTTTAAAACCTTTTTAACTACTTAACGCTATTTTAACATCTAGCACTTTATTTCTAACATTGCACTTTTTATAGATCTTTTACTTTGCACTTTTTTTTAAAATATAATAACTACCCTAGGTTTGGCAGGACAACCGCAAGTTAGCGGATCTTAGAGGGTGCCTAACCCCTTCCCTCTAGATTAATAAAGAACCCTTAACCAGAATCTCGTTAAGTTTTGCAGACCATTAAAATGGAGTTAATGTTTTACTTCAAACTAGTTAAACATTTAGGTGTCCTAATTCACCCAAACTAATTAGGTGGCGACTCCGTGAACCCTTTAGCACCCTTTAGCATCCTTCTAGCAATTTTAGCACTCCTTTAGCATTTAGCACATTTTTAACACTTTAACATTCTTTTTAAACATTTAGTTCTCTTATTTATTTTTCTAACATTTCTTATTTTAAGCAGGGTTCGCTATTTAGAAAAGTCGCGGTCGAAATCGGGCGCGACAGAATTGGCGACTCCGCTGGGGACTTTAGGTTCTTAACCACAGCAGACCTAGGATAATTATTTGGCAATTATTTTGCATTTAAATTTTGTGTGTTGTATTTTGTTATTTTTTGCTACCTGCTTTACGGCTTTCCTTAAACTGGCATTCCGCTCATATTTCTTCCACTCTGGAAAATTCACACAATCACACACTACATGCGAGGTGCGCTGGGTGCATCAGCAAAATTCTTTCTTCAAAATCCAAATTTAGGAGAGTCGGTAATATACGTGGAGCGTCTTGCCTAACCTGTCACAGAGCCTTCTCTCACTCGAGTAGTCCGCCGAACCTCAAGGCCTAGAAAAACCAAATCTTAGAAACTTAAGATAGTGCTATACCACCCTTATTTTAGGGCATGCATGCATTTACCTTAGGTGGGTCGGTCCTTGGCATCGACACCACAATTAGGAAGACACCAAACTTGTCGACGGGTTTTCTCAACCCAAACGACCAACCAGCATATTATGTGTAGCGTGGCAATGACAGACAAATCCAAACCCAATCATGACATGCTGAAATTGGGGAAAAGTGCACCGTCATTTGGTCGCCATTTCCAACAAAGGCATTATAGTTGGACGACTTGGACAAATTTATCATAATCTCGCATATCTGGCGTTTAGGCCTACCGTACGTAAGAGGTCCCAAACATGTTAGAACACGCACTTGATTTGCAATTTGCTTATTTGTATATATTGCCCGCAGCTTTTGCATATTATACTGACTTGGTTTGCTTCATTTGTTAAAGGTTTATTTTTGCCTAGCTTATTCCCCAAAAGGTTGATTCGCGTTGACTAGTAGAAGCACAATCATCCAATGACTAATCCGTAAGACCGACGAAACAACTTAGGACTCATCCCCGCTCACGCAGAGGATGCGAGCGTCGAAGCGTAAACACCAATGATCAACACTCGCCACACTATCGCAAAGAAATGGAAATCATGCAAGCCGAAATAGAAAGGCTCCGAGATATCACAAACACGTCTATTAGCTTGAATGCACCACTCCCGAGCAAGGGACAAATGCAATCGTGTCACAAGCCCCCGAGCCTCCACTTCCCAAAGCTCCTCGCAGAGGCCGCAACATACCACCACACCAAATGTCACTCACCCGGTCAATTTGCAAGCCGACCTCCAAATGATCCGTTCACTACATACACATCTCAACCTCCACCTACTTATATCTCCGACTCAACCCAAATTGCCAAGCCACCCAATACGAGCAGATGGCACACAAACAATATGAGGATTAGCACATCCGACCAAAGCCAACCATTTATCAGGCATGCATCCTCTCAAGAGACGATCAATACAAGGAAATGGAGCGGCACCCGAGCTAGAGCCGATGAAAATGTGGCAAAAGAAATTGTAGCTTGAAAGAAGCATTCAAAACATTCGGATGAACAAGGGAGGAGGGTTTAGAATATGAAGACTTATGCACGCACTCGACGTTGAATTACCATGGGTACAAAGTGCCCAAATTTGACATGTTTGATGGAAAGGAATCCTCGAGCTCATCTAAGGTCATATTGCGATAAATTGATTGGAGTTGGTAAAAATCAAGCAATCATCATGAAGCTATTCATCGTGAGTCTAACCGGCGAGGCTGGATTGGTACACATGCCAAGACCTCGAAAATGGGATGGTTGAACGCCATGGCACAAGATTTCATGGATAGATTCAGTTCAACATCGACATCGCCCCGATGATTTTATCTTATGAAACTTGAAAAGAAATCTCTGAAACTTTCAGAATACGCCCGAGGTGGCGGTGAAAGAAAGGTTCAACCCCAACGGCAGAGAGCGAATGACCACCTTGTTCGTGGCAACAGTAAGGACGCGACATATTACGAAAGAATGATCGGTGTAATTGGCGAAGTTTTGCAAGTCGTAAGAATGGGCGACTTCGTGGAAGAAGGCATTAAGACAGCAGATTACAAACTTGACATTTCTACAGTGCAACTAGCGAGAGCCGCAATCAAATTCCATCTGAGGTACCTCCCGCAGGAGAAGAGACGATCACCTCCATCATGGTCATTCGTGAGCATAGGCGAACAACATCCAAAGATATCAAAGCCCACCGCCTTTCTTACCAAAACACTCAAAATCCACAATATATTATCAAGATCGCTACCCCATATCCTGCTTACCATACCCAACCAAAGATACCCAAAATACTCACCACAATCACGAACCCGCACTCCAAACGGACCCAAACCCCGCATAGATGCCGAAAGAAAACCGACAAAAACCTATACACCTTTAGCCGAACCCATAGCTCAAGTGTATGAGAAGCTGAAAGCCGCAGGAATACTCCATCCAATTCCTGTAAATACTCCTGTGCCTACTTCCCAGGCACGATAAGACTAGACATTGTGCATACCACTCCTGGCAAGGTATGACACGACATCGGAAATTGTTATACCCTCGGCGACGTAATAGAGAGTTAATCGGCGAGGAGTCATTCTACTGAAATATGGTCCTCTCAATGCAAACAATAACTTTCTCACGGTTATGAAGATGCCCATGTTAGCATGATAGCTGAAATTGAAGAAGATACCGAAGGGACTATTACGCCACCGCAGCGGAAGAAAGTTGAATCATCAACCAACCGCCGAAGAAAGCGAGGTGCTCACGAGATTGTTTAACTATGAATAGGTCATTCGCCTAGTCAGGCGAGATGATCCCGCCAAGACTCAACCATCGAAGACACAGAGCAAGAAGTGGACTCGCGCCGCCGCTTCGCCCGGGTCCTGAAATAGTTAGTTTAATGCATTTTGCCCTTTATATGTAATTGGAACTACGTTTCGACCTGATTCCCTTGGTGGATACGTAGGCGGCCGTCTCGGCTTCGGTCCCACATCTAGAAATTTTAATTTTACCCAATTTCACTTGTAATGAACTACGTCATGACCTGATTCCGTGGGGATACGTAGGCGGCCTAAATCGGCTTCGGTCACACCATTAGGAAACTTTCCCTTCGTTCTGAAATAACAAGAATGCACATAACATACAAGCAACTCCATTGAGACCCCCTCAGGCCAAACACCCTTTTCAAAACTGGGACAAGGTAGGAAACCAGGCAGGGGTGATGAGTCCAAACAAGACAGACATCCGAGCATCAAGAGTCTAAGGTCAACGCGGATCAACCGCCCCCCCCCAAAACTCACAAAACTTTCTTTGAGCGCAGGTCCTTCATATTAGCGGAGGATACAACAAAGTTCTTCATATTAGCAGAAGCAAAATACGGCAAAAGCAGAAAGAAGCAGCAAAAGCAGAATCAGCAGTCAAAACTCAAAGTTCCGCAACAAAGCCGAGCGCATCAGCTCGGACACAAAGTCAAATTCGCACACAACAACGACATCTCAGCACCCACAACATCTCAGCATTCACATATCAGGGACGACATCCCTACCCCTAAAATTGCACTTCTCATATATATTTATCATTTGGTTTAAACAGGTATACACTAACGTTTTCTCAAGCTTAGCTTGCAGGAGCATTTATTCTACAGGAGCAAAGAACACGCCCGCATAACGACGTTATCAAGACAAAGAAGTCCGAAACGACGCCATCATCAGCATATTACATAAGGAAGATTTTCTCTGTTCTCAAAATTGCATTTTTATCATTCATGCTTTATTATGCGCTTATGCACTAACTCTTCCTTGAGCTTTAGTCTGGCGAGCAAAGAACAAGTCCAAAACGACACCACGCCCAAAAACGACGCCGAGTCCAAAACGACTCGGTCCGAACGACTCGCGTCAAAACGACGCCACGCCCAAAACGATTTACAAGTCCAAAACGACTCAGTCCGAAACGACTCGCGTCCAAAACGACGCCACGCCCAAAACGACGCCACGTCCAAAACGCATTTACAAGTCCAAAACGACGACAAGTCCAAAACGACTCGAGTCCGAAACGACTCGAAAACGACGCCACGTCCGAAAACGACGACACGTCCGAAAACGACGACAAGTCCGAAAAACGACGACACGTCCGAAAACGACGACAAGTCCGAAAACGACGACAAGTCAGCATATCACATCTACGCAGGGACGATTTCTCTGTTCTCAAATTGCGTTTTTCTCATGTATTATTCTGTCTCAGCAGTTATGCACTAAACTCTTTCTTGAGCTTTAGTCTACAGGGACAAGAAGAAGGACAACATATCCGCATTCACAATCGCAACACGTCCGTGCAAGGGCGAAATCACAACATTTGCAGCATCGCATCAACACAGCAGGCATCATATTTTTGCAGGATAACATTTTTTTTTTTTTTTACTCACAGTTGCATTACTTTTGAAATTATACATCATCATTTTTTGCCTTAACAGTTATGCACTAACCGTTTGTTCAAGTCTTAGCATGCAGCAGCAGGAACACAACGTGGATTTTCTCTTACAAATAACCGGCAACTGGGGCCAACCTTCCCAACGATCGCGTAGCGCCTCAGCGTCGGTCCACTCGCTCCACATCACCGTAGAACCCAGCACCACAAGCCGTAGCAGTACACCCCAGGTTCAAGCCAGTTATATTCTTTTACTTTTTGCACCATAGCCCAGTGTCATCATAACTCGACACTGGGACATCTTAAGCCCGCGTTAGCCCGCCTTGGTGTTTAGACCATGGTAACCCAGTGTCGTCATAACTCGACACTGAGATAGCTTTGAGTCCGCGTTAGCCCGCCTTGGTGTTTAGACCATGGTAACCCAGTGTCGTCATAACTCGACATCGACGCTTTTTGATGTTTGTGTCACGCCGTCTACCGCGCCAAAGATTTACGCACTCAAGATCGAGACAAAATTGGCTATGAGTCAACGCTTTGTCCAAGATTCTTCCATCATCTCCATACAAAGAGGACATCTGCTGACACCCAATTTTGACCTCTCCGTCCAGCCATTAACTATAAAATTACACTAATTTTGTAAAAATAATTTTTAGGATTTCTATAATAAAATACAACAATAAAACATTAAATACAGGCATAAATAATTAATTTAATAACGACATCGCGTCTTACGTAGAGTTTTAAGCATTTAGAGTCCCGCGCCCGCACCTATTAACTTTAAGCTTTGTCGTAATTCTTAAATAATTAATAAATGCATAGAATAAATAATTTAGCGATAATGTCGTGTCAGGTAGCATAGCCGCATTTATTAGTAATCATTTGTAATTTAAAAATCAATTTTAACCTGATATACGCATTTAATAGCACCGCATTTATAAAGCTTTAAACAATTCTTAAATATCGTACTTGCATTCGGCATTTAAGTAATTTAATATAAACTCAATTCAATTTTAATTTAACTTCGCAATAATGCATAATAATAAGTTTTTAAATTATAGCGCCGCATTCTAAAGTATTAAGCACTAATTAAGTAGCACGCCCGTCTTTATTTTTTATAATAATTTAAACTCAAACTTAGGTTAATAAAACACCTAAATAATTTAATCGCAATTTATTCAATTTATCACTAATTATTAGCACCCAAAATTAACTCCTTAACTAATCTAATACCCTAACTAATTGACCCATAAAACGCAGCCCAATCCAAACAACCCGCGAGGCCCAATTCCCCTACCCCTTTATTTTTCTTGCCCGAAGCCCACACCCGCAGCCCACCTATCTCAGCCTTATTTCCTTTCAGTTTCCATCGTCCACGCTTCATCTTCATAAAAGAGAAGAACAAACGTCGACCAGCAAACCAAAAACCTAAAGCCTTCAATCGCCGCCTTCACCCAACCCCGATTTTCTCGCCGGATTTTCGGCTGAAAATCCGGCGACACTTTCCTTACCCACACACACGTCTCTAACGATTCCTTACCATAACCAACAACAAAATCGCACAAGATACTTTTCAAAATCTTAACCAAATCGCACGAAATCAATACCAAATCAGCACCTATTATGGTAGGAGACACCTTCAAGGTTTACCAAGTTTAGAATCCAGAGATTGAGGTTATAAATTGAGCGTCTTTACACATGCAAGGGGCATCGGTCGAGTACAGTTAAGAACCCAGACGGCAGTCCGATCGAGGGCATCAGGGGAACATCATAAAAGATAGAGGAAAGGTGTCGAACTTAGCAGTCGAGTAAGTAGTCAAATCTGAAGAACAATAGATACACCCACTTCTTCTTACAGTAACAAACCTCTTCAACACCAATCCGAAAATTAGAAGTCTAAAGCAAGAACATAAATTCGAAACCTTATGTCTTCTTCGCAAGAATCAGTCGCAAACCAATGAATATTCTCAATAACAAGCTCTCCCTTTCAATCGCATCGCAATAACCCGCCGAGGACCGACGACTTGATACGCCGCCCGGCGCCGTCCGAAAGGTAAAATTATCTCCTTCGCCTAAGATTCGCTTGATGTCGCCGTGTGCGATGTGATTTTTTGTGCATGTGTTGATGGCTGCTTATGTCTATTAAGTCAATTACTGGATAGTCTTCTTGGCAATATTAACTGTCATTAATGTTTGCGATTATGGTTGTCGATACGCCTGATAGTTTGTTGTATGACTAAATGAAGTAGTTATTTTTAGGGTTCACGATGAGTGCATACATTAGACTCATCCATTTCGCAGATTGGCTAGATTCGGAGAATACGACTTATGGTATATGGGAAATGCAGACTCTACTATACCGATTGTATATCGAAATCCGCCCTAATGTTCTCGTATCACCGTGAAGACATATTTGTATGTGATAGCATGCCTGCCCTTGTTCAATTCATGTATACCCCCTAGTTGTGCAGATTATTCTTCTATCCCTGATTTGAGTTAAAACTGGTCATATATGCTAATAGTTCAGTCCGGTTGTATGCATGTTTGTCTTGCGATGTTGAAACCTATACAGGTCTGATGGATACATCTCTCCCTGATTTTCTGCATATGTCGCTAGACATTCCACTGGGATGTCCTGAGATATACGCGACATGGAGGTTTAGATATACATCGAATATATATCGAAGCCATACATATTCTGTATACCCTTAAGCACATTGCGAGTCCATCTTAAGCATCTTATGTATATTAATTCCTTACATAGGTCTAAATATATACGTTATGACAGGGAATTAAAACTTAGCTAAAAGAATAAAATCTGAACAGATTCCATCCAGCCCTCTTATTTGAATTCTATGTGTATTGTTGTATTATTTCGGCATATGAAAAAAAAGTTCTGTCTATTTGCGTAACTCATGCCGTATGTGCTGAACTACTCCTAATGACTTGCAATCATACCCTGCCCTACTGTGTGAATTTGAGACACGCTGAACAATCTGCCTATGTTTAAATTCAAAACGAGTTTATCAACTAAAATGCTAACTGTATGTTTTTGCTGTTTTTTTTTCGGAACCATCGAAAACTAGTTAGTAGGAAATAGGGCCCGCCGTCTTAGTTTCTTAATTAAGGTTGGACCTTTTAAGGTCTTGGAGAATGCTGTATGTTATAACGAATTGGTTCCTGCCCTTTATGTGGTATTATAGTTTGCATGAATCGAGTCTCAAAAAAAAGGGGCATGTTAACTTTGTTTCGTTGGCTTGGCATTGCCGTCTGAGCCATGTAAGATGTGTATGTGTTTTCCTCTTCTTGGAATACGAAATTGGCTATTATTGCTTATTGCATACAGTGAGGAGTGTTACATGCATCAAGGGTCTGTATTTGGCCCTTCCCTTTAAGAACAGAGGCAAAGAACTAAAAAAAAAAAAAAAAAAATAGTCACTGCTTGGTTAATCGTTTCCTTCTTTTAAACTGCCAAACAAAAAATGTTATAAAAATGTGTCAAATTTCCACGTTAAATGCTTATTTTTTGACATGTACTAATCCTAATCTCTCTTGTTTTTTACATGGCACGCACCGGAGCAACAAAGAGTCTCATAACGAGACTCGTCGTGGCAAACGTAAAGGCATGCATATACATCCATCTGTCCTCCTCGGCCATTCCTAGACAAACAAATAGGACGTGGTCATCCGCTCCAATCCCTTCACTCTCTTAATTTTCTTGTCTCGTTTTTATGCCATTTATTTGTTTTTCTATTATTTAATTTTGTAATTAATAGGAGAACTTCTAGCAATTAGGTCTTTAAATATATGAGACGAAAGTAATTACATTTTAGAAACGCATTCTTCTTTATTTCGCCTTTTAGGACTACTAAGCATGTTTAAAATCTCCAAAAGCAAGTAATCTAACTTACATCATAAAACCAACAATTTGTTAAAGTTCATAAACAGATTTTCTCTTAAACTCTCAAAATAGCATCTTAAAACATCTCTTATATAATATTGTACGCAGGCTAGGCAAGATTAATTTAGTTAGCAAAATACACATAATTGGTCCATAAAACACCCCCCTAGCATTCTTTAGCATTTCTAGCACCTTTTAAGCACTCTTTAACATTTAGCATCCTTTGCAATTTTAGCATCCTTTTAGCATTTTTAAAACCTTTAAGCACTTTTAAACCTTTTAGCATTTTTATTATTTATTTTCTAACATATTGCATTTTATTAAGCAAGACTCGCTATGGCTCTTTTATTTATTCATAACACTTTTTGCCCTTTTATACTTCTTAGCACCTTAGCACCCTTTAGCTTTAAAATTGACCTCTTAGCACCTTTAAACATCTTCCGACATTTTAAAACCTTTTTAACTACTTAACGCTATTTTAACATCTAGCACTTTATTTCTAACATTGCACTTTTTATAGATCTTTTACTTTGCACTTTTTTTTAAAATATAATAACTACCCTAGGTTTGGCAGGACAACCGCAAGTTAGCGGATCTTAGAGGGTGCCTAACCCCTTCCCTCTAGATTAATAAAGAACCCTTAACCAGAATCTCGTTAAGTTTTGCAGACCATTAAAATGGAGTTAATGTTTTACTTCAAACTAGTTAAACATTTAGGTGTCCTAATTCACCCAAACTAATTAGGTGGCGACTCCGTGAACCCTTTAGCACCCTTTAGCATCCTTCTAGCAATTTTAGCACTCCTTTAGCATTTAGCACCTTTTTAACACTTTAACATTCTTTTTAAACATTTAGTTCTCTTATTTATTTTTCTAACATTTCTTATTTTAAGCAGGGTTCGCTATTTAGAAAAGTCGCGGTCGAAATCGGGCGCGACAATATAAATTTTGTTCGTGAGAAGGTTGTTATAGGTCATGTTAAGGTGTTTCATGTGCCTTCTTCGTACCAATATGCATATATATTCACAAAAGGTCTTCATCGGCAGTTTTTTATCTACTTCAGATCCAATCTCAGCGTCCGACTTTTTCTCGCTCCGACTGAGGGGGTGTTGTTAGCGATATTTCGAATGCTCACGCAAGCGTACGCATCGTTGACAAGTAATATAATCTGATAAGACCGAATATTGTCCTCAGAGACTAGTTTCTAATTACAGTTCATCTATTCTATGTTATCTATTTGGCAATCGATATTTGAGTTGGGGTTTTTGTTTAACTACTAGAATAATTGCAAGAATTACTGAACTATTTAAGTTGTAATCAGTTATGAATGAATTAGGGCTTCCAAAATCATCGACTATCCACTCTATTCAATCCTTAATGCAACTAGAATGACTTCTTCTTCTACGTTAAGATAGCGGTTAACTAAACTGTCTTATATTCCGGTTAGGACATATAATCACTCAACCCCAGTGCAGAACCCTGCTATATTTTTATGATAAGATTTACCACATAGGAGGATTAAGAACAGTAACCTATAATGATACACAAGTATCGGGGTACTGTCGTCCGCGATTTTAACCTATGTCTAGTCAATTACAGCATATCCAAATCTCTCCTCTCGATTCTTGATTCGAAATCATATATATTATGATAATTAGTGATCAATTAATTATCAAACATTCATAACAATTATTGACTAAATCTTAATCAGGTGAAGAAGAAATCAAACTACTACATTAATTCATGAATAGAAGTTTCAAGCGATTCATAAGAAAAGCCCTAATAAAATGTTTAGCTCCTAGTCATAGTCACGCTAAGAACTAACACAAAATTCATACATAAACTGAATTAAAAACGAAAGAAAATAAATTACTGCGAACTAAGTCTCCAATTGTAGCCTCCCTTGTTGTCTTTTGTTGTGCTATGTTGTAGAATGACCAACCCTGTTGCATTAATCCCTAGGGCTTAAATATGTTCCAAATTTCGTGCCCTATGGACCAATCTTCCCTTAGCCAATTCTTCTTCAGAACTGAGATATTCCGCACCGGCACATCGGTTCTGCATAACGGCACCGCAGTGCCGAAACTCCTGCACATTCTCAGCAAATATGGCACCGCGATTTTGCATAGTGGCACCGCGGTGCTGAAAGTCCTGTGGCTTCTCAGTAAATATGGCACCACGGTTCTGCATCTTGGCACCGCGGTGCTGAAAATCTTTCGTCCTGATGTGCCAACTTTCGTCCTTTTTGCCTCGGCAACATCTTTTCTGCCCAATTCTCGCTATTTTTCGCCATTTTGCCTTTTGGAACCGCTGTGACTCAAAAGAAAGAAAAACAAACCTAATATTATATTAAACACAAAACAAACGAGTAAAATATTAACTAAAAATGACTCAAAAGGCGTATACAAAATACGCCTAACAAACACCCCCAAACTTAACATTTGCTCGCCCTCGAGCAAAGATCAAAACAAAACAAGGACACAAAAATAAAAGATTCAAAGACTCAAATCAAGCAGCTGCACAAGTACTTAGAAACACATGAACGTCAGTTGAGATAATATGTAGGAACATATATATCATGAATTTAGCAATTTAGAATTTCAAGTCAGATATTTCGCAAATTCATTTCAATCATAAGTAATGGAAGCATGAATACATAACCTATGCATATCAATTTCATTTAGTTCTATGTGCATGTTTACTTGCTATTTTCCACTAATCATAGACATACATTCTAGAGATCATCAGGACTTTTCAGGATTGTAATGTAGGCTTAGGCAGGGGTAGGTAAGAGTTGACATTTAGGCTCAAATTACGTACCATAAGTGTTGTTCTCATTCAACCATTTGATCCTTCTTTTTGGTATTTTTTTTCAGTCCATACCTATCGTTCACCTCTTCTCTTTTTGAGAGCATGAAACACATTCACATAGGCACCCCCAAACTTAAGCTTTTACATTTTTTCATTGGGGTACATCACTTTTTTACTCTTTTTTTGTATTCCTTTCACTCTTTTTCATCCCAAATTTTCAATTAACACTTATGACACACGAGAGAATCATGGAGTGTCAAAGAAAATAACTTAGTTTAGGCTCAAACGAGCCGACTAGGAATACAATTTATTACAAGGTAGGTAATGAATGATAAGAAGGGCTAAGAAAGAAATGCCTGAATCATCTCCCTAACATGTACATCTTAACTATTTCGCCTCAAATAACAAGCAAACAAACTTCACAGATATTTTTCAATTGACAGCACATAGGCTAAGCACCAAATATTCCAAATAATCAATTTTTCATGAATTTTTGGCATATCTAACTTAAGCACATAGATTTTAGCTTCTCATTCCACTACATTATCCCATTTAGTTCACTAGGCGTTCCAAATAAGCATAGCATGCATGATCATAAAAAAACTGACTCACATAAAACACAAAAACAAACAAAAGACTCAAAAATAAAATAAAATAAGAACTCCATCTCCCCCCAAACTTAGACTACACATTGTCCCAAATGTGTAAATGACTCAAAAATTAAAGAGGGACGACTTACAGACATACAACGGCTCAAAATGGTGGTGGCGGCGGCGGATATTGCATTGATCATTGGGTGAACATGAAATTTAAATTATCAACACGTTGGATCAGGTCCTGATGCTCTTGCATCATCTACTGCTGATTTTGCACCATCTGCTTCTGGTGTCGCATCATGCTCTCATGGTTTCGTAGTATCTGTTGTTGATTTAGGAGTATCTGCTCCATCATTGACATTGGAGGCTCCAAGGACAGGGGAGGCTGATGGCTGTTTTCGCTTGCTTCATTGTGTGCCACTGCCTTAGGCTCTTCTTCATCCATGGTTGTTGCGTCTGCTGCTGCTGGGCCCCTTCCCATTGCTGCTGGTCCTGGATTGGGGTCAAGGAAAGACTGCACTAAATTGTTGGTCACAGGAGACTGACTCTTCTCTAGAATATTCGTGGCGAACGTTGGGACTCCATGCCTATCACATAACGCAGAAATGAGCGAACCATGTCCCAATCCGCCAGTAGTAGTCAGTCTGCTAATCTCCCTTATGATATGCACTATTTCTCTCCCAACATCAATTATATTGCCCGTCATGATGCCATAGATGAGCTTGATTCTGTCTGTGGCCACATTGGTAAAATAAGTTGACGGAATCAAGCGTGCACTTACGAATATAGCCATCCTCTGGCTGTTCAGTTAAATTGGCACCAGGCAAGTTTCCTGGATCCGTTGCGGGCAAAATTAAACTCAACGCCTGGGTAGCACAATGTCTCCACAACTGCATTCCACATGGTGTGGTTGCGTTTCTTGACCAACATCTGAAGTGGTATGGATTATCGTCTTGGTCCTCAACATCATTGGTTCTCAGCAGCGCATCACAACTTCAGAACTTACGGGCACATATTTCCCTCTAACAAAGCATCTCTCATCCTCTTGCTCAGGATAATTCACATAGAATTCCCTCACAAGGCTAGAATTCTAAAGTGGGATCCTTTCTAGATTGGTGAATCGTTTCCACCCATTTGCCTCAATCATGGTCCTAATAGGCTCGTAGTCGTCATCATCATCAAATGGCATGGTCCGGTAGTCCATGCCTCTTTCTGGTATCAATGCCCTAGTACTAATCTTGTGGTATCGATCCTCCGCCTGTTTGTTGGTGAATCGAGTCACATCATATTCTGGGGCTGATGAAGATGAGGAAGCTCTTGAAGTTCATTTTCTAGAGGCCATAGTGAAGGTTGTTGGAAAATTTTCAGCAGCGTTTCCTTTGTTTCTTTGAGGTTTCCCAACAACTCTCACACCACACAACAACAATAACCAAGCAAAATTGGCCCACAACAACAATACACAACAACTACACCACAATACGCCTCAATTCACACAACTACACAACGAACAACCACTGCAGCACACACCCACAACTACACAACACTCTACTACCACAGTACGTACAACCCCCAAACTTGCAAGATACTTTTCCTACTACCTTTGAAATTACAAGAACAGTGATGAAGATTACCTTTTTGAAGAGTTGTTCTTCACCAATTTCTTGACCCAAATAGAAGGAATGATGACGGTGTAAGATATGAGGGTTTTTAATGGGGTGGTGTGTAGGGGTTTTTGAAGAATTTGGTGGAGCTTGTGGGAATTTTTGTGGATAGAAGGAGAGGAAGAGAGATGAAGGGTTCGTGTTTGTGTGGGAAAGGATTTGGGGATTTAGGGCTTTTAATTCGAAATCCAAGACCGCGCAGATCTTGCTGCACCGCCGGTCTTTGAAAGTACTGTGTCCCTCCGTCATTCGTCATCGCGTCGCAAAATAGCACTGCGGTGCATAAACTCATGCGACCTCTCTGAACATTAGGCACCGCGGTCTTGCACAATGGCACTGCGGCGCTTCCCCGATTCCGTGTTTTCCATCCTTTTATTCGTGCTTAGTGTCCCGATTCCTTCACTTGGCATCACAACACAAACATAAATACCAAAACTGAGATTGTTCAATTTAAAATAAAACAAACTAAAACGAAAAATTTAAATAACATAATTAAAACCTTGGGTTGCCTTCCAAGTAGCGCTGTCTTTAACGTCTTTTAGTCGGACGTAATTAATCCTTATTAGTGTCTGGTGAATCCTTCTGTGAATGGCTTGCAATTCGAATAGTTATTTTTGCCGGCCTCACTTCACCTACACCATTTTTATAGAACACAGAAAATGGTAGTACTTTTATGCTTGCCCCCAAATTGTCAATACTTGCTTGCATTCAAAATTCCCTATAGTGCAAGGAATAATGAAGCTCCATGGATTTCTAGACTTTTGAGGGTTCTCTTGAGGGTATGGACTTTCTGTTTGCTGACACTGGTGGTGTTTTTTCTGCAATGGGTACAACAAAAAGGAACTCCAAGGAATCCAAAAAGGTGAAAATTGGATTCCAGTAACCCCTTCTTTCTCTACACCAACTACCTTTCTCAACTCCTCAACAGCTTGGTGTGGTTCAGGCTCCTCACTTTGCTTACCAATTCCCACAATGGTGTCGCTAGGCAGATTTTCTTGAGGTGTATTGATCACCATATCCATCAGTTGCCCTATTTATGTCTCCAAATTTCTGAGTGACACGCTAGTCTCAACCATAAACTGAGTCTGACACTCGGTGAGCTTGAGTATGGCTTCCTGCAGCTCATTTCGATCTTCCTGTGGAACCTGTGGGTTAAGCTGTTGTTGATGACTCCACTACCCCTGATAGTAGTAGTAGTCCATGTGTCCTTATATTTTTTTTAATTTACTAACTTTACCTACAAAATAAGATAAACAACAAAAAGTGATAAAAAGATGCTCGCAGTTAGTTCTTGGAGCAACCAAATTAGAAATAAAATAACATGTCCAAATATATACAAACCAAATTAGACATAAGAAAAGATAGTTCGATATTAAAAGTACGTCAGTCCCCGGCAACGGCGCCAAAAATTTGTTAGCGATATTTCGAATGCTCACGCAAGCGTACGCATCGTTGATAAGTAATATAGTCTGATAAGACTGAATATCGTCCTCAAAGACTGGTTTCTAATTACCATTCATCTATTCTATGTTATCTATTTGACAATCGATATTTGAGTTGAGTTTTTGTTTAACTACTAGAATAATTGCAAGAATTACTGAACTATTTAAGTTGTAATCAGTTATGAATGAATTAGGACTTCCAAAATCCTCGACTATCCACTATATTCAATCTTTAATGCAACTAGAGTGACTTCTTCTTCTACGTTAAGATAGCGGTTAACTAAACTGTCTTATATTCCTGTTAGGACATATAATCACTCAACCCTAGTGCATAACCCTTCTATATTTCTATGATAGGATTTACCACATAAGAGAATTAAGAACATTAACCTATAATGTCACACAAGTATCGGGGTACTGTCGTCCGCGATTTTAACCTATGTCTAGTCAATTACAGCATATTCAAATCTCTTCTCTCGGTTCTTGATTCGAAATCATATATATTATGATAATTAGTGATCAATTAATTATCAAGCATTCATACCAATTATTGACTAAATCTTAATCAAGTGAAGAAGAAATCAAACTACTGCATTAATTCATGAATAGAAGTTTCAAGCGATTAGGAAAACCCTAATAAAGTGTTTAGCTCCTAGCCATAGTCACGCTAAGAACTAACACAAAATCCATACATAAACTGAATTAAAAAGAAAGAAAGAAAAATTACGTAAAACTAAGTCTCCAATTGTAGCCTCCCTTGTTGTCTTGTGTTGTGTAATGTTGTAGAATGACCAACCTCATTGCATTAATCCTCGAAAGGGAGTTTTTAAAGTCAAAACGGAAGATCGGGCCTTTTTCCGCACCGCGATTACGTATAACGACACGAGTGCGAAACTCCTGCACCTTCTCAGCAAATATGGTACCGCGGTTCTGCATAGTGACACCGCGGTGCTGAAATTCCTGTGGCTTCTCAGTAAATATGGCACCGCGGTTCTGCATCTTGGCACCGCGGTGCTGAAAATCCTTCGTCCTGATGTGCCAACTTTCGACCTTTTTGCCTCGGGAGCACTTTTTCTGCCCAATTCTCGATCCTTTTCGCCATTTTGCCTTTTGGAACCGTTGTTACTCAAAAGAAAGAAAAACAAACATAATACTATACTAAACACAACAAAAACGAGTAAAATACTAACTAAAAATGACTCAAAATGCGTATACAAAATGCGCCTAACATGTGTATTAGTGAATATTATAATATATTCACCATATAATTTATAATTAATAGTAGTGTATAATTATGGTAAATATAGGATCCTTATTCTATTAGAATTCAATATTGTACACACTATATATATTTGTATTAATGAAAAAAACTTCCAAAGGGAGATCAATACAATTTTACACTAATATTTCTTTCGGAAAATGAATGAAATAAATAATAGGAGTAACTTATATAACTAAAAAGTTGGGATATAGATTCAGGAAAATAACATTGTGTACTAAAGAAACTAGAATCTACAGATGGTGATTTGAAATTATTGATTTGGGTGAAGGTTTATTTAAAGTTGAATATGTAACTTCAACAGTTATATTTTTTTTCTTATAAACAAGATTACCTACATATACTTTGTAAAAATCAAATTTATCATATTCTTATACAATTTTATCAAATGAGCAAATCGTAGTTCATAAACAATATATTGAAATATTTTAAAGCTATGCATTAATAAATCACATATCTTAATGTTTCCTTTATAAATAAATGTTTACGATTACTACAAACTTTCAAATAAACATAAATTTACAAATATCTACTGATTTAACAAATCAATAATACTAGTAACTAGCTATTCTTTAATATAACAAATCAATAATACTAGTAACTAGCTATTCTTTAACAAATCAATAATATTTATTTGCAAATATAAATTTATGGATTAAGTTTTAAATTTTAAAAAAACAAAAATAAAAATTTTGAATTAAAATTCTACCTTTTAGGTGAATTTGGAATTTGAAATTAAAATTACAAATTGTAGTTGAAGTTTTGTTGAAATATCGTAAACAAACAAAAATTTCAAATTAAAACTTTAAATTTGAATTCCAAATTGCATGATCAAACGATCCCTAGTTTTTACAAATTAGAGCCAAGTAAATCCCATATTTTAAGATTAAAATAAGAAGGAGATAGTGACAGAAAATAATCGTACGTTCATTACTGATATCATATTATTAGTAGTGTTTACTCGTCGCCGGACTAATATAAGTGCATTATATAGTGTCTTCTCTTCAATAATATTTAATTAATGGAGGTGGTGTAGTCCTTACATAGTTGAATTTACCCTTACTATTATTTATTTTTCAATCAGAAGTTGTCCATAGATTAAATATTAACTAATAAATATGTAAAGAATGGATCTTGGATTGCTAGCTTGTAGAATGATGATTGTGCATGTCCATATAAGAAATTCATGTTCCTATTTCTCTCTTAACACTCCCGCACGTTCAGACACCGTTAACTGGAACGTGGATGACATAATCTATATCATGTAAAGAATGGATTTTGGGCCTAACTCAACCCTAAAAGTTAGTTTATAGGGTGAGAATTGTCCAAATCTATATAAGGAGTCCATGTTCTCATTCCAAATCTATATATGGGCCTAACTTACTAATGCATTACTTATGGTGTTCTTCTTTTGGAGAAAGCAGGTTTACGAAATCGTTTTATACTCCCGTTAGGGTTATATAAACACTCAACCCCAGTATTGTTCCTTACCTAACTTTCGCTGATAAGGGTAACTCTATAGGAGGATTAAGCACAAAACCTAGTTGGCCACGCACAATGCGCAAAATTAGGGTTGTTAAGCCTCTCATCAACGCTTACAAATCTAATTGATTTATTTTCATCCCCAATTCAAGACGGTCTACCAAACTTACAGAATATTCAAAATCCCTCCTTTTCATAATCTGATTTTAAATAATATAGTGATAACTATTTGTCAATTAGCTACAAAGAATTCAACTAATTATTGGATAGATCTCTCAATAAGAATAATAACCATAAGCATGCATTACTTTATAACATAAGGTTCAAGAATTCAACATAGAAAGTTCTATAAGAGAATTAGTTCCTAGCCATGAATATGACAAGAACTAATTCAAAGTTCATCATGCAAAAGCTGAATTAAAGAAGAGAAAAGAAAAGAAATTACTAATGTTTAGGTCTCGATCTCCTAGGCAAGAAAACCTTGTGTTTGGCTAGAAAGGAACCCCAAAAGCGCCTAGGGTTCTCCTTATATAGTTTTAAAACGCCTCCTTCTTTTCCTTCCAGTGGCCCAAAAATCAGTCAAAGACCTAATTTTTCGCGGCGCGCGGCCCTGTCGCCGCGCGCCTAAAGTTCTGCAATACCGGGTGTTTTGGCGCGCGCCGATATCTGCTCGGCGAGCGCGCGCCGCAACTCTGTGGCTTCTGGATGTTTAGCGCCGCGGCTGTTTCAGTCTTCGAGGCGCGCTGTTCTCGTCTTCGGTAGCGCGCTGTGCTGGAATCTTCTGCGAATAATAGGCGCGCTTCGCCGCTTCGCAGGAGGCCGCGCGCAGTCTGGATTTCACCTCGTTTGCCACTTTCTCGTTTTGACTCTAGTACTCTCTTTTCCCTCTTTTCGCTCCTTTTCCGCCATTTGGCCACTTTAGCCACTTTGACTCAAAAAAAAGAAAATCTATCCTAATACGACACTTTGTATGTACAAAACGGGACAAAAGACTAACTAGACTGACTCAAAAGGTGTATATAAAATACACCGATCAAATACCCCCAGACTTAACCTTTGCTCGCCCTCGAGCAAAGATAAAAAGAAAGAAATAAAATGACAGACTCAATAAATAAGAAAATCAACAAAGAAAATAAACAGACTCCCTGCCATTGATCACTTTTGCTGCATGAATGTTAACTAGAAAAACATGAAGGTTAGCAGAATAATATGCAGGAACATATAGCATAAAATTTCAACACATTGAGCTAGATATTTCGCAAACTCATACTTATCATGCTTAAATGGAAGTCAATATACTAAATCATGCATATAAATTCAAGAATTCCTATGGCATGCTTACTTGCTATTCTCCACTAATTCTGGATATGCATAAAAGAGATCTTCAGGATTTTGAGGGTTGTAATGTAGGCTTAGGTAGGGGTTGGTAAAGATAGACATTTAGGCTCATTTTTCTGTACCATAAGCTCTTTGGCTTTTCAATTTTTCCCCTTTTTCTTTTGATTCTTTACTTCACTTCAATTCTATCCTTCCCCTCTTTTGTTTTGGAAGAATGAAGTATATAATAATGACAAGCACCCCCAAACTTAGGCTTTTGCCTATTTCTTATTACTTTTGTATTGGGGTGCAACAGACTTTATTCATTCTTTTTGTTTTCTTTTTAACACAATGTACTCCTACTGTTTCATAATTTCACTTATGGTACACTTTGTGGGAATATAGGGTGTCAAAGAAGAAGTTTCAAATTTTAGGCTCAATGGGGCTAACTAGTGATATTTTTAAAGTACGGGATAGAAAAGAATGGTAAGAATTGGCTATCAAAGAAATGCCTGAGTCATCTCCCTAACATGCATATCCTAACTATTTCGCCTCAAATAGCAAGCACTCATAACACATAAACATTTATCATTTAGCATGCATAACTCAAGCAAGAAACTCCAAATAGACAGATTCTGTGAGCTTTTGGCATATCTAACCTAAGTGTTTAGATTAGTTGCTTCAATTCCTTTACATTATTCCACATTACTTCACTAGGTGTTTCTAGCAACTACAGCATACATGATCTTTGTGACAGCAATTATGACTAAGAAAGAAAAATTTTGGTGACTCAAAATAAACATAAAACAAATAAAAGAAATTTAAATAAAACATAACATGACACACAAATAAAAACTAAAACACAAAAACACACCCCTGAACTTAAATCACACATTGTCCCAATGTGTAGACTCAAAGACAAGAAAGAAAATAAGACACTTACAAACTTTGGTTAAAATGGTGGTGGTGGCGGTGGATAATGATCGACCGTTGGTTGAACAAGGCACTCACCGTCGATTTGTTGCCTTGTTTCTTGCCGCCCTTGTATTATCTTGTTTGCAAGGTCTGCATCATCTCCTTCGGTGTTGGTACAATTGCCCATTGTGGGCTCTGAAGGTTCTGCTCTTGTGGTTGGCCGGTGGTGGGTCTCGCCTCATATTGAGCCCCTATTTCGTGCTCATCTTCATCCATGGCGGCCTCTGCTTTGGTGGTGCTCTCCGTCTGCTTTGGGGCGGTGCAGTTTTAGGCGTTTTAAATTTACGGATTCTCGCCTTGGCCGCGGCTCGCTTTAGCCGCGGCTAAACATCTCAAGCTCGCCGGGACTTTCGAGCCGCGGCCTGCTCTGGCGGCGGCGCTAAATTCTGCAAACTTTACGAATTCTACCGCGCCTGCTCGCAGGGCGCTTAAATTCTGCGCTGTTCAGCTCTTTTGGCGCTGACCTCGCTTCAGCGTATGGCTACTCCGCTTTCGAAATCGACTTTCTTCGTTTTCGCCTTGATTCATTCCTCAGACCTATCAATCACAGCTCAAACACAAGACCCCATGACCGTGAGATTGTTCTAGACAAAATAAAATAAACTAAAGACAGAAATTAAAATAACATAATTGAAAACGTTGGGTTGCCTCCCAACAAGCGTTGTCTTTAACGTCTTTTAGCCGGACGCAATTAACCTTTCCAAGTGCCCATTGGATCCTTCTGCGAACTGCTTGCAATCCGCAGAGTTATTGTTGCAGGTCTCACTTCAACTACAACAATTGCTTCAAACAAGGGCCTCAAATATACGATTATCCCCAAGTATACAAGCATGCTTGTCTTTTAGGTTCTCTAATGTAGGGATCGGTGAGATTCCCTACATCTTTCAACTCAGGGTGCCTTGATGGTTTTGACTTCTGTTTGGGAGTCAACTTTGACATTGGTGGTGTTTCTTCTGCAATAGGTACAAGAAAAAGATTTTCCAAGGAATCCAAGAAGGTGAATAATTGGATCTCTGCACTCTTCTCCTTCTCTACACCAACTGTCTTGCCAGATTCCTCAATAGTTGGGTGTGATTCAGGCTCTTCAATTTGTTGTTCGCTGTTGAATATGATCGCGAGTTCTGCTATTTGCGTTTCCAACTTCTTTATACCCAACCTCATTTCGTCCATGAACCTAGCTTGGGACCTCGTGAGACTGAGTAGAGTTTCTCGTAATTCCTCCCTCTCTTCCTCTATGGTTGGAACTCGATCATATTGACAAGAGTAATCCATATCTTGAGATCCACGAGATGCATCAAAACCAACAAAGAATCACGGCACCCTTGTTTTCACACAATAAATACATAAAATAAACAAAATTAAAAAAAAACTATACATAAAACCAAATTAGAAATTAAAAATAGATAAATTTGATATTGAACTAATGCCTAATCCCCGGCAACGGCGCCAAAAACTTGATGCGCAATATATGCACACACTTTTAAACGCAAGTGCACGTTATCGTATCAAGTAGTATAGTCTTAGATAAGACCGAATATCGTCCTCTGGATTAGGGTTCAAGTACCAATTGTCTATTTTCTAGTATCTATTTGGTGAATTAATGAGTGATTGGTTGTTTATGACTAAGAATTATAAAAGCTAATTAAATATAAAGATTTAATTCAGATGTGATGAGAATAGGGCTTCTATGTATCCTTACTATCCGCTTATGTTACGTACTAATGCATTACTTATGGTGTTCTTCTTGGAGAAAGCGGTTTATTGAAATCGTTTTATACTCCGTTAGGTTATATAAACACTCAACCCCAGATTGTTCCTTACCTAACTTTCACGATAAGGGTAACTCTATAGGAGGATTAAGCACAAAACCTAGTTGGCCGTCACGCACAATGCGCAAAATTAGGGTTGTTAAGCCTCTCATCAACGCTTACAAATCTAATTGAGGTATTTTCATCCCCAATTCAAGACCGTCTACCCAACTTACGGATATTCACAATCCTCCTTTCGTAACTGATTAGAAATCATATAGTGATCACTAGTTGTCGATTAGCTACCAAGAATTCAACTCAATTATTGGATAGATCTCTCACTCAGAATACTAAGCATAAGCATGCAGTACTTTAGACGATCAGGTTCAAGAATTCAACATGAAAGCCTATAAGAGAATTAGTTCCTAGCCATGAATATGACAGAACTAATTCAAAGTTCATCATGCAAAACCGAATTAAAGAAGAGAAAAAGAAAAGAAATTACTAATGTTTAGGTCTCCAATCTCCTGGCAAGAAAACCTTGTGTTTGGCTAGAAAGGAACCCCAGCGCCTGGGTTCTCCATATAGTTTTAAAACGCCTCCTTCTTTTCCTTCGGGCTGGCCCAAAAATCCGTCAAAAGACCTAATTTTTCCGCGTCGGCGCGCCTGCTGTCGGCGCATGGCTAAAGTTCTGCAATACGGGTGTTTTGGCGCCGCGGCCGATATCTCTGGCATGAGGCGCGCGGCCTGCAACTCTGTGGCTTCTCGGATGTTTAGCGCGCGTGGCCTGTTTCAGTCTCTGAGCCATGGCTGGATCTTGCAGCTTCTACGAATAATAGCGCCGCGCCGCTTCGATCGCGAGGCCATGGCAGTCTGATTTCGGCCTCGTTTGCCACTTTCTCCGTTTCGGCTCTAGTACCTCCTCTTTTCCCTCTTTTCGCTCCTTTTCCGCCATTTGGCCACTTTAGCCACTTTGACTCAAAAAAAAGAAAATCTATCCTAATACGACACTTTGTATGTACAAAACGGGACAAAAGACTAACTAGACTGACTCAAAAGGTATATATAAAATACACCGATCACTCGCCCACAGAGCTTGCTTGGAATTCTCCGCATATATTAATTATGCCTTACCTTTGTCAGAATAACTAGGGGTTCATCTAACTAATGATGATGATGATGATGATGATGATCATGTATATTTGAAACATCCACTGATATTGCATTATGAAATTTACTTTGAACTCAGTGGATACGACAAATTCAGTTGACAACAGAAACGCTAACATACAAGTTACTATTATTTTCTATTGATGTAAATGAAAATAAAGATACAAGGGCAGTTTAGTCTTTTACAATATACTGAGCCGTGGATCCTTAATATAAGTAAATATATTATTTTAATAATTATAAATTATTTTAAATTTTAAATAACAACCAATACAACTTCAAGTTAATCAACCCCTACTTTGATTGAGCTAAGACCTGCGAATTATGGATATTTACAGTAAATTATGTATAATAATACTTAATAAAAAATGAAAGCCCCTAAAATTTTCCGAGGGCACTGTGCGGTAGCACGTCGAGCTATTTTTCCGCAGGACCTCGCACGGGTCCAAAGACGGCGGGCCGACTATATCTAGTTAGTTAAGTGGTTAAGTTGGTAATTACCTATAAATATGACATTATAATATTGTGGAGGTCACTTTTCATGACTACAGATCTCTCTTCTCTACATGAACTCTCTCCCTTTCTCTCCATGATGATCAATTAGGGTTCATATGTTGCTTTACTTAGATTTCTACATAGTATCAGAGTAGGACGATTTCAATCACGAAATGTTGTTCTAATTCATCCGCAATTAGTAGTCGATTGTTAAAATTCAATCGCAGTAAAGGCTTCGATAAAATCTCAAAGTTTCCAGTCAATTTCTTGAAGGTTTACGCCATTTCTTTATCGATTTTTATGGCGGTTACCACCGAAACAGAGTCAATGAATGGAAATACGTCTACAGGTGAAATTCAAACACCGATAATTAACTATAATCATCCTTTATATTTGCAATCAGATGATGTGTGTGGAATTAAAATAATCTCGTTTCAATTGAAAGGAAATGAGAACTATACAATGTGAAATAAATAATGAAACTTTCATTGTTAGGAAGAAACACGTTAGGTTTTGTTAATGAAAAATGCAAAAAGGAGAATTATCCTGAAATTATGTGGGATCAATGGGAGCATGTCAATGCTATTGTGTTGGCATGGCTTATGAATGCAGTAGATATTAATTTGATAGGTGGAATTGTGTATGCAACTGATTCACAGTCATTGTGGGATGATTTGAAATAGTTGAGGATTCTAGATCATTTAACATTCATCAAGAAATTGCTACATTTGTTCAAGAAACATATTTTATGTCTGTATTATTCCAAGTCGAAAGAGTTATGGAATAAATTTGAGTCCATGGTACCAAGTTCAGGCTGTAACTGTGAAAAATCCAAAGAGTTTGTCATGTATGTTCAAAGACAAAAATTGTACCAATTTCTCATGGAGTTAAATGAGTCCTACTTTTAGGTCAGGAGTCATATATTGTTGTTAAGTCCTCTACCAAGTGTAAATCAAGCTTATTCAATGATAGTTAGTGATGAACATCAAAGAGCAAGTACTTCTAGTGCTTCTGTTTTGCTAGGATGAACAACTAGTAGGCTTCAATGAATGAATGAGGCTAATGCAGTGGCTATGCATTCTAGGGCTGGAATCCTAATCAGAAGTTTAGGATGAAGTACTAAAATTCTAATTCCTTTTGTGATCATTGTAAGCTCAAAAGACATTTCAAGGTGGATTGTTACATAATAGTGGGGTATCCACTTGATCATCCTAAGACAAATCTGAAGGAGAACATAGTGAATCAAGTGGAAAATAGATTTGCTCAAGCCGATAACAAGTTCAGAGGCAAGTTTGGTAGATGTGGAGGATCAGTTAGTCACAATACTCATGGAGTAGTGACTGAAAACTGGAGTCAAGGCCATATGATACAAGGTCAAGATGTCAACATGAATCAAAATAATGTGGTTCCTTACTTAGTTTCAAGCTATGGTCCCCATCAGTCTAGTTCAAATAAATAAATTATCAGTATTCAACAGCAGCTAGAACAATTTTAGAGGACTGAGGGACCTCAATTTACACCAAGTCAATATGCAAAAATTTGCAAAATGATGGAACAAAGTCACAACACTGCTACTCAAGCACAAGCAAGAAGTTCTAATGTCAATCATGCCGCTAACATGACATATAATTATAGTGCAATGTTAGTCACAAATAATCCACATGAATGGTTCATTGACTCAGGAGCTACAAATCATATGACATCTAATTTAGAACTATTAAATTATGATATTATGAGAAAATCTGAGATAGATAAAAGAGTAGTACTTCCTAATGGTGAAGTCCCTCATGTACAACACACGAGCACTAGTGATATATCATATAGAAACTGTGTTCATAGTGTTTTATATTCCTGAGTTTAAATTTAATTTACTATCTGTTTCTAAGTTAACAAGACAACTAAATTATTCTGTTAAGTTTTACCCTATTTTTTGTGTGTTTCAGGATCTCTTCAATGGGAAGGTGAAGAAGATTGGTAAAGAAGATGATGGTCTATACTATCTCATAAGGTTCAAACTTAGACTCAGTAAAGAATAAATTCTGGGCTATGGACTATTTACAACTAATAAAGTTGTTTGCATTTCAGATGATTTGATCGAGTTGTAGCATAAGAGAATGTGGCATATTCCTACTAGTGTGTTAATAAAATTGTTTCTTGTTAGAATGTCTAGTATTACTTAACTAAATAAGTGCACTGAATATCCCTGTGCAAAGCAGACTAGATTGTCATTTTCTATAAGTACTACACCTTTTGAGTTTGTACATATGGATGTGTGGGGATCATATAAAACTAGTATTGTTGATGGTTATAAATCTTTCTTAACTGTTGTGGATGACTATTCAAGATTTACTTGGATATTTATGTTGAGACTAAAGTGTGATGTGTTTATGCATATTAGGAACTTTCTTTTACTGATTACAAATCAATATCGGATGAATGTGAAAGTAGTTAGAACTGACAATGGGACAAATTTTGTAAATTCCTTATGTTTTAATAGCTTAGGTATTATACACCAAAAATCTTATCCATATACACCACATCAAAATAGGGTGGCAGAAAGGAAGCATAGACATATACTTGAAATTACAATGGCTATTAGGTTTCAAGGGCAAATTCCCATCAGATTATGGGATTATTGTGTTCAAGCTGCAGTGTATATCATTAATAGAGTTCCTTATAGTGTAGTTGGTTGTTCTCCTTTTGAATAATGAAACAATATAAAACCTTCTCTTTTACACCTAAGGGTACTAGGATGTTTGTGTTTTTCTAAGTGTCTTAATCAAACAGACAAATTTCAGTCAAGAGCTAGTAAGGTTGTCCATATGGGGTACTTAGAAACTCAGAAAGACTATGTTTTGTATGACTTAGATGATAAGAATTTTTTTGTTCATAGAGATGTTGTATTTAAAGAAGATGTGTTTCTTTTCTTAAGTTTAACTATTAGAACTATCTTATTTAAACTACCAGTGTATGTAGTTGTCAATAATGATAATATGTTACATATCTCTACTAACATTAGTGAAATAGCACACAAAGCAACATTAAGCATGCAGGAAGTACAGGAACTTCACATGATGTGAAAATCAGACAAGATCAAGGTCCATATCACATCCAATAGACTACAGACAATTCTGAATCACAAGCAGCACCACAGGTTCAAACAATACAAGTTTCACAATTACAAGCACCACAAGCTCAACCTATACAATCTGCTTAACCAAAGAAACCAACAAGACAATTTATAAGAGGAAAATATCCACCTTGTTGGATGAAAGAGTTTGTATCTCTAAATGTCTGTAATGATATTCCTTATGCATTATTTAAATTTGGCTCTTATGATCATTTATCTGCTAAACATAAAGCTTTTATTTCTTTTATTTCCAGTATTATTGAATTATCTACTTATGCAGAAGTAGTGAAAGACCCAAGATGGGTACAAGCTATACAAGCAGAAGTGGATGCACTACAACAGAATAATACTTGGGAAATAATTTCACTTTCTGAAGGCAAACAACCAATTGAATGTAAATGGATCTTCAAGCAAGTAAAAAGCTACTGGGAAAATAGAAAGGTTCAAAGTAAGGCTAGTGGCAAAGGGATATATGCAAGAAGTCATAGATTACCAAGAAACATTTAGTCATGTGGTTAAGATGATTATTCGCAGCAGCTAGGAAGTGGCATATGCATCAAATGGATGTATATAATGCATTCTTTCAGGGTGTATATATATATATATATATATCTGGACCTACTACAAGGATTTAGCTGTCATGGGGAAACTAAACAAGTATGTAGACTCACTAAATCCTTGTATGGATTGAAACATACTCCAAGGCAATGGAATACAAAACTACAAAAAGCTCTACTTAGGTTCAAATTTGTTCAAAATCAGTATAACCACTCTCTGTATATAAAGAAGACGTATAAATGGATTACAATAATACGTGTCTATGTTAATGACTTACTGATCACAGATGACAAATTAGAGGATATAACTGAGAAAAAAATGCTCTACAAAAAGCTCTCAAGATGAAAGATCTAGGGGAACTCAAGTATTTTTTGGGTATTGAATTTGTAAAAGCTGAGAAGGGAATACTTATTCATAAAAAAAATATGCATTAGAGCTTATTTCAGAAGTTGGTTTAGGTACTGCCAAGCCTGCAAATACACTTATGAGCGTCAATATTAAGCTAACAACTAAAGAGTATGATCAACATATTAAAGATACAAGCAAGGGCAAAAATACAAGGTCTGTAGAAGATGAACTATTAGCTAATCAAGGAGGTTATCGGAGACTGATAGGAAAATTATTGTACCTAACAGTAACTAAACCAGACATAGCATACAATATGGAGTCATTGAGTTAGTTTTTACAACAACCCAAGAAGTCATATTTGGAGGCAACAATGAGGATAGTTAGATATATCAAGACTCATCCTGGATAAGGAGTTTTATTATCAAGTGTCAAGAAGGATACAGTGACAGCCTTTTGTGATGTTGATTGCGCGTTTCTCAAGGAATTCAGTGACTGAATTTGCAATCAAGTTAGGTGAATCTCTTGTGTCCTAGAAGTCAAAGAAACAGACAACAATTCAAGAAGCTCAATAGAAGCTGAGTATAGGATCATTGCATCCACGGTAGCAGAGTTAAGGGCTGATCAAAGATCTGAGAATACAGTTAGAGTTTCCAGGGTACATTCACAGTGATAGTAAAGCTGCTATACAAATAACAGTCAATCTTTCATGAAAGAACAAAATACATAGAGATTGACTGTCATTTTATAAGAGAAAAGACCTAGCAATGAATGATCAAAACTCAATACATACACACAAGTAAATAACTTGTTGATATATTCACAAAATGGTTGAGTAGAGTTCAACATGAGCATCTTATATTCAAGTTATGCTTATTAAACATTTTCACACCACCTAGCTTGAGGAGGAGTATTGATGTAAATAAAATTAAGACACGAGGGTTGTTTAGTCTTTTACTATACCTAGTTAGTTAAGTGGTTAGGTTGGTAATTACCTATAAATAGGATATTGTAATATTGTGGAGGACACTTTTCATGACCGTTAATACAGATCTCTCTGTCTCTCTCTTCTCTATATGAACTCTCTCTATGATGATCAATTAGGGTTTGCTTTACTTAGATTTCTACATCCCCCCCACCCTTTCCCTCATGATATATCTGTACTTTGTTCTAATATTGTCAAATATGCGAACTGGATTAAATTTGATTAGACTAAAATGAGTTGAGATAATAAATAGGCGGGTTGTATAGACTCAAAGATTATTTGTGTTGAAATTGGTTGGTCAAAATAAACTAAACAATGAGTCATAGCCTAAATTGTCCGACTCTTATCAAATTTATAAATTTCTACTTCGTTTTCGTATAATTTGTTTAAGCACCTAATAAAAAAATTATTTTTTATGGCTTTATATAACATATAATAAAAAATATTTTGACAAGGTTTCTCATGGGTCAATTTGAGCTACATATAAATTCTATTTTTAAATGAGCTGATTATGAGGGTCAAAATAGTTTGAGTAAAAAATGAGTGAGTTATTAACTCAATCAAATTTAAACATATTGCTAAGCAAATCATATTTTTATCGGCTAATTTTTCCATGGCTACTTTATTCTATTTAACAGTGTAATATACGGAAACCTTATTTATCTTGTAATTTACATTCAACAAAGTAAAATGCCCTTTAGCATTTAGCAAACAAGTTGTGTAATTTGAAAAACACATTGAATGCAATTTGTCTTGAGCTTGTGGGAGTGAATAATGTTAGAGAATATGGGCCTCACGTCCGGCCCATATTTCAATTTTCAGATTTGTTAATATTTTCCCTATTATATATTTGGTATATTGTAGATTTATTTTGTATCTAAATTAGTATTGTAATATTATCATAAGTGTAGATTTAGTCTCCTTATAGAATAGAGATTTAGATGTAAAGTAGAAATATGATTCTCCTATTGTAACTTGTATATATATGTTTTTCATCAATAAAAATAATCAAGGGATTATTTCTTTCATGGTATCAAGAGTCTAGGTTTTCTTTACCCTGCTTCCGCTCCTCAAAAATTTCATCTTCTTCTCGAAATTTTGCCCTGAAAATTCTCGATTTTCTTGTTCTTCTTCTTTCACAAAAACCGAGTATTTTCTCTTTAAAAAATCTCTCTCACAAATTTCCTTCTCTGAATCTTGTTGTTCTATTATTTATGGCTGATAAGAACACTTTTCACCCTGCCCTCACAGTTTCTAATATCAAGAGTGTTCTTCCTATCGTTCTTGACCTAGAAAACGTTCAATATGGGACGTGGGCGGAATTATTTAAGATTCGTGCTTTGGCACATAAAGTCCTCCACCACATCATTCCTCCTTCTCCTCCAAATGAGGGTACTTCTACGACGGTTGTGCCGACTAAAGAAGCAGATCAAGAATTATGGGTCATGCTTGATGCCAAGGTTCTTCAGTGGATTTATGTCACTATCTCCTTGGATCTTTTACAGACGATTATGAAAACCAATTCCACGACTATGGCGGTGTGGGATCAATTGCGAGATATATTCCAAGATAACAGTCATTCTCGAATTGTTATCCTTGAGCAGGAATTCTCCCAGGTGTCTATGGCGAGTTTTCCAAGCGTTTCTTCTTATTGCAAACGCCTCAAGGACTTGGCAGACCAACTCAACAACGTGGGTTCTCCTGTTTCTCAAAGTCGTCTAGTTCTTCAGATGGTTGCAGGCCTATCAGAGGCTTTTAGCGGTGTTGCTTCGGTTATTCGTCAGAGTAATCCCCAGCCAGGATTTTATCAAGCCCGTTCTATGCTTACTTTGGAGGAATCCGAATTGGCTAAGAAAGTAGCGATTGGGGTCAGCTCTGTCGTCATGATGACTGCGTCCAATTTCTCTCCTTCCAATCCAGCCAACGTGACTCAAAATCACAACAACGGGGGTGGTAAGAAGAGCTAGAATCGAAAGAATAATGGCAAGAATTGTGGCGGCAACAACGGAGGCAACAACAAGAAGAATAATAGTTTTGGAGCCCACAGCGGCCCCAGGCGATGGCGATGGGTCCCAAGACCTACCAGCCGCGACTCCACAAGATAAAGCGGCCACCGGGCATAGCCACCGCGGTCCAACTTCTACCAGTCGAGTCGGGTTTCGACAGCGTATGGCGGCAAATAAGATCCGATATACTGGCCTCGCCCCATCGTGCCCACCACACCGCGGCCCCACTCAGACTGACATTGAAGCAGTGATGCACACACTTGGCTTAACTCAGTCGGATCCTAATTGGTACATGGACACCGGCGCCACTACCCATATGACATCCGACCAAGGTACTCTCTCGTCTTATTCCAATTTGAGCACTACTCGTGGTATAACTGTTGGTAATGGCAATTCTGTTCCAATTAAGGGTTATGGTAATAAAACTTTGTCCCCTCCTCATCCACCACTTGTCCTGAAACATACCCTTCATGCCCCAAAATTAATTAAAAATCTAGTGGCTATCCGTAAATTCCCACTGATAATTAGATTTCTATTAATTTTGATCCTTTTGGGTTTTCTGTGAAGGATTTCAAGACGGGGAGTCATCTCATGAGGTGCAACAGTAGGGGTGATCTTTATCCAATCACTCCAAGTCTCAGCGTCTCGCGTCAAGCTATGTCATTCACTTTTGCAGCTCTTGCTCCTTCCTTATGGCATGCTCGTTTAGGTCATCCGGGGTCGTCTATTTTATCTTCTTTAGATAGACATAAGTTTATTTCTTGTAAGGATACGCGTAGTACTCCACTTTGTCAATCCTGTGCTTTGGGAAAGAGTATTAAATTACCATTTGTAGCTTCAAATTCTAATACTTCAATGTCATTTGATATTATTCATAGTGATTTATGGACATCTCCGGTTCTCAGTTCTATGGGTCATCGTTGTTATGTTTTATTCTTAGATGACTATTCTAAATATTTATGGACGTTTCCTATTGCGAAAATATCTCAAGTTTTTTCCATTTTCATAAAATTTAGAGTTTTCATAAGAACGCAATTTGAACGGAAAATCAAAAACATCCAATGTGATAATGACAAAGAGTATGACAATGGGAAATTTAGGGAGTTTTGTGCTCAAAATGGGATAAATTTTCGTTTTTCTTGTCCTCATATGTCTTCACAAAATGGGAAAGCCGAGCGAAAAATTTGTACCATTAATAATATTGCCCGCACTTTATTGGTTCATTCTTCCGTTCCTCCATTATTTTGGCATCATGCACTACAAATGGCTATCGATCTCCTAAATATTCTTCCCTCTAAAGGTTTGACATATTCATCCCCTCTCAAAGTGTTATACAATAAGACTCCGTCATATTCTCATCTTAGGGTATTCGGATGCTTATGTTATTCATTGTTTTCATCCACTACGATCAATAAACTTCAGGCACGTTCTACTCCTTGTGTGTTTTTGGGTTTTCCGTCAAATCACTGTGGTTATAAATGTTTTGATTTGTCCTCTAAACGAATCATCATTAGTCGTCATGTTCTCTTTGATGAATCTCAATTTCCCCTTTTTAAAGTAGAAAAACCCGTGTCTAGTTCTTATGATTTTTTGGATGAGGATATCTCCCCTTATGTTCTACGTCATTTTCAGATTTGCCCAAAAAAATGTTGTCAACGTCGCGGCCCTGCATAGATGAGTCGCGGCGCCAAAACTCCTGCGAGTCAGCACCGCGGCGCCTTCGTCGGTACTTCCAGCAATTCCCAAAATTCACTCAATCCAGCTCAGAGTCTTGGTCCAATCACTCGCATTTAACGGAGTATTTTTAAACCAAAAAGACTTTTCAATTTGAATTCTAATGTTATGAAATTCCCCTTACCCCGTAATCATGTGTCTGCCTTAAATGACCCTAATTGGAAAATTGCCATGACCGAGAAATATAATGCTTTTATTGATAATAAGACGTGGGAGTTGGTACCCCGTCCATCTGGTGTTAATATTATTCGGTCTATGTGGATTTTTGTTCATAAGGAAAATTTTGATGGTTCATTTTCAAGGCATAAGGCTAGACTTGTAGGTGATGGTAAGACTCAACAGGTTGGTGTGGATTGTGGTGAGATATTTATCCTGGTGGTCAAGTCGGCTACCATTCGCACTGTGCTCAGCTTGGCTCTTTCAAAATCATGGCTCATTCATCAGCTAGATGTGAAGAATGTTTTTCTACATAGTGATCTTCAGGAGACAGTGTATATGCATCAACCCTTATGGTTCAAGGATACTAGATATCCTAATCATGTATGTCTATTGAATAAGTCCTTGTATGGACTTAAGCAGTCTCCATGAGCTTGGTATAAGAGGTTTACTGATTTTGTTTCGACCATGGGTTTTTCTCACAACAGGTCTGATAATTCATTGTTCATATATCGTCGAGGTTCTTCCATGGCTTATATATTGTTATATGTGGATGATATTATCTTGACTGCCTCTTCTGATGCTTTGAGAAAGTCTATTATGACAATGTTCAGTTCTGAGTTTGCCATGAAAAACTTGGGGCTCTTGAGCTATTTTTTGGGGATTGCAGTCACTCGTTATGCAGGTGGATTGTTCTTAACACAGAGGAAGTATGCAGCAGAGATCATTGAGAGGGCTGGGATGTCATCCTGTAAGTCTACTTCTACTCCAGTTGATACTAAACCCAAGTTGAGTCTTTGCGGTGGCTCTATGAGGATCCGACCCGCTATCGTAGTCTTGCAGGCGCCCTTCAGTATCTTACGTTCACGCGACCAGACATTACATATGCAGTCCAGCAGGTATGCTTGTTTATGCATAATCCCAGAGTTGAACATATAAATGCACTCAAATGCATCCTTAGGTACATTCAGGGAACACTTGATTATGGTTTGCATTTATACCCTTCGTCGACGTCTACACTTATCTCCTATACAGATGCTGATTGGGGTGGTTGTCCTGACACCAGACGGTCTACGTCTGGCTATTGTATGTTTTTGGGTAATAACTTGGTCTCATGGTCTGCCAAGCGTCAATCTACGCTTTCACGTTCAAATGCAGAGGTCGAGTATAGAGGGGTAGCCAATGTGGTTTCCGAGTCATGTTGGTTATGAAATCTACTTTTAGATTCTCATTGTCCTAATGAAAAGGCTACATTGGTATATTGTGATAATATAAGTGTCATCTACCTTTCTGGTAATCGATTCAAAGATCGTACTAAACACGTAGAGATGGATATTCACTTTGTTCGAGAAGGTAGCTAAAGGACAATGCACGTCTGCAACGTCCTTCCGGATATCAGTTGCGAACGTCTTTACAAAGGTATTCCTCACCTTTTGAAGATTTTAGAGGCGATCTCCGTCATGCGAAGTCCGTCATGATCGGTGGTGTGTTAGAGAATATGGGTCTCACGTCCAGCCCATATTCCAATTTCCAGATTTGTTAATATTTTCCCTATTGTATATTTGGTAAATTGTAGACTTAATCTTGTACCTAAATTAGTATTGTAATATTACCATAAGTGTAGATTTAGTCTCCTTATAAAATAGGAATTTAGATGTAAAGTAGAAATATAATTCTTCTATTATAACTCGTATATATATATCTTTTATCAATAAAAATAATCAAGGAATTATTTCTTTCAAATAAGACAATTCTGAGTATAGTTAAAAGTTTGTAAAACTTTAGAAGTGAACAATGATGCTTGTGACAAGAGGTATTTCACTTTATAAAACACATGGGTGATGACACATTCATACAAAGTTTAGTTATTAGTCCATCAAATCGGTTACAATAATGGGAGGTTGTGTTTGACCCAAAGTTAGACTATTATCCAATTATGTGAAGCAAAATTGCCTATGCACTCCACTAATGGCCAATTTCATAATGGATGCTAGCTAGGAGTTTTACAAATGGTAAAGGCAACTCATAAGGACCATACTTATGAAGATGAGGACATTTGAATTGGAGAGATTTGAATCGTTTCCAAAGATAATAATGACTTAATCTTGTCCTTTTGTAATGGAAATTAAATATTTTTTGTTGATATTGTTAGAAAAATCAAGAACTTTTTAGAAATTTGGTCCTTATATACAAAACTTTGAGTTAGGTCTTGAGAAGCTAATATTTTATGGTCCTATATTTTTTCAAGGCGAGAGGCGAGAAGATCCAGGGGTGGAGTTAGGGGCGCAAGGGGTTTTAAATTCTAGTTGGTTAAAGTTAATGAATTCTAAATTAGTAATTTGTACATATTTAATGAATTTTAATACAAATATAAGGATTTGAATCAAAATTACTGAGTTCGATCAAATACGTAACTAAAATACTGGCTTCGCCACTGAATAGATGTTGAATTTCATTTGCTTCTTGATAAATTTATTTTCTTATCTTTTAAATTCCTTTTAATAAAAATGTAGCTCCGTCTCTTTGAAGTGAAAGGAACAAAAAAGATTAGAAGAATCGAACCTTGTAAAGTATGTTACTTTTGAATTTGATGGCCCGGCAATGTTCCACTTTAATTGACCGATACTTAAAATAATAACTAGAACAAGATATCGATTGTCATTTGGATATCATTTAGAGAAGAAAGGAGAGCTGCAAATACTTAATCAATTTGTTAATCATCACTTTAATTTACAATATGGTTAAGGAGACTCTTGCACTATTAAAAAGAGGACAACCTAACAGCCTAGTGACAGATCACCCTTTTAAAGATTGATAGGAAAGGGTGGGGAATTTATTTGTAAAATAGTTTGGTACTCATCCACCTTTTGGAAACAAAGTGGAACCTATTTTAAAATTTTATTTTTATGAGCAATTCTGATATTGCCATCACAAATATTCCTGTTTTTGACACATGATGTTTAGTTGGGTAAATAATGGATTTTGGGTCTAACTCAATCCCATAAGTTACTTTTTAGAGTGAGGATTGTCTAAATTCATATAAGGAGTCTATATTTTCATTTCATATCCGATGTGAGACTCTTAACATTCTCCCGCACGCCACGCTCAGACCTTGTTAACTGGATCGTGGATAATATAATTTGGGGATCCAACATCAGTAAACAAAGAATTGAAATGAATCTGACTCTGATACCATGTAAAAAATGGATCTTGGGCATAATTTAACCCCAAAAACTAGCTTGTAGAGTGAGGATTGTCCAAGTCCATATAAAGAGTTCATGTTCTCATTTCATATCCGATGTGAGACTCTTAACACTCCCCCGCACGCCGCCCAGACCTTGTTAACTGAATCGTGGATAATATAATTTGGGGGCTCAACATCGATGAACAAAGAATTGAAATGAGTCTGACTCTGATACCATGTAAAGAATGGATATTAGGCCTAATTTAACCCAAAAAACTAGTTTATAGAGTGAGGATTGTCTAAATTCATATAAGGAGTTCATGTTCTCATTTCATATCCGATGTAAGATTATTAATAAGTTGTGCCATACCACCTAAATAAATAAAAAGGAAAGGTAAAATATACATATTTATCTTTCAAGTAAATATAATTGGAATTCCTCCAACTATCTTTTTTTCTCGTTACTAAAAGTCGGTTCGTTTTCACTTATTGGATGTCTTCATCAGAATTATTAGATCTCAGCTTACTAAGTGTATATATTTTTTCTCTTACAACAATTTAGTTCCTTTGGATAGATTTGTTTTATATAGATCTTCTTACGAAGTCTCAACATCATTCGAATGGTGTTTGTCCAAATATTCGTATTTAAATGTCCTTTTATCACACTTCTATCTGCTCAACCCCATAACGTAGTCACTGTTTGTCCAAATATTCGAATGGTGTTGTTAACTTGTTATCTCTACTAATCTTGGTGAGTTCCTACATTGGATGGGCTGTGGATATTTGTTCTCCTTATATAATTTTAGACATACTCTCATGTGATTGAGATCTTTTTTGTGTGGAATTAGACATACTCTCAAGGAGAGGAAGGGTTGAATTTTCACATCAGATGAGACACGACACTACTAAAAAAATTCTTTTTTCCCATTGAATTTTCTGCCGAAAAATGTTCACGGGTTATTTCTCACTGAATGACGGTGAAAAAATCTAAATAGTAGTGTTTTTACCGCGAAAAAATTATGACATTTCTCAACAGTTCAATGAGAACTTGTTTCCCACCATGCGTTTTCCCAGTGAGTTGGTTCGGTGGGTATAAGGTGGAAAAATCATGTTTTATATCACAAATTTCTCACTAAATATCAGTGGGAAAAAAACTATATTTCTAGTAATGCGAATATTTAGTCTCTTTATATGATCTTACGCAGGGTCGTCTCAAACATTTTGGGGGTCTGATTACAATTAAATAAAGTGGCTTTATTGAAATTTAAGACTGCAATTATGGGCGCTTCTGATAAATTATGACTAATACTATTTAATAAAAAATGAAAAATGGGCCCTAAAATTATTTATTTTTCGGGGGGCCTTGTGCGGTAGTACACCTCGCACGAGTCCAAAGACGGCTAGGGATGGCAGTGGGTTGGGTTTGGGACGGGTTTTGGGATAGTCGTACCCTACCCACCCTCCCAAATGTGCTACCCATACCCTACCCATTACCCACTGGTATATAATTTTCATACCCTTATTTACCCCTTTCGGGTATTGAGTACCCACGGGTTATACACTTCCTCAAATAAAAGACAAAAATTCTGCAAATTTCATAAAATATATTACCAAATAAGTTTCATAATTACCAAATACAATCAAAGTTCCATGAAAAAAATTGTACAAACACTAATGTTATCTAAAAAACAAAATGCAACTACATCAAACATGAGTAGATGGGGAAACGATATAGAGTGAGTACTAGCGAATTGAGGAAAACGAGTCTATAAATTATGATTTTTTTTGCGTCTTTGTGAAATTAAATCAATTTTATGAGACTTTTGAGAATCAATCTCACATTTCAAATTCGATATATAGTGAGTATTCTCTATACACTTCATATAACAAGGATAATAGAAAAGTACTATGAATTGGGGGAAACGAGCCAACAAATTATGAAAATTTGATTTTTTGCGTCTTTGTGAAATTAAATCAATTTTATGAGACTTTTGAAAATCAATTTCACATCGCAAAGTCGAATAAATATCGAGTGAGTACTCTCTATACACTTCATATAACAAAGGATAATAGAAAAGTACTAACAAATGAGTAGGGTACATTCATATCCTTACCCGCCCCTAACCCACTCTCAAACAGTCGGGTTAATACCCTATCCGATCCATAGGTCGGTCAAAGCGGATAATTACCCGCATTAACCGTTTAGGGTACAGGTAGGGTAGGGTGGGGTCAATTTTGTCATCCCTAAAGACGGCCCTGATCTTACGTGATCCTTATTTCATAAGCTAACTTTTAAAGTTTAGTTAGGCTCAAAATTGATTTTCTTATCAAATCTCTTCTCCTCTTTTATAAACTCATTATTATTTTTCCTTCTGCAGTCTCTTCATAAATACATTCTTGATTATCTAGTATTGAATTTGAAGATGATATATTAATCATATATAGGATATGTATTCAAGTTCAGCTATATTAATCTTAAAAAATAAACGACACTAGCATCTTTAAGTAAAAAAAAATCATTAAGATGTCATTATTTCCTAATGTATAAAGTAACTTGTAATTGCAATGTTTAATTTTGCCAGTGTAAAAGCAGAAAATACTAAGGAATATAGATAGTTAGACATGCATAAAGTATGAAATTCACTCAAATATGTCTTTGACATTTCAGAGGTTCAAATTGACAACTGTTAAGTGAATGTATAGAAAAATGATCATGTGAATTCAACCATTTATTGTGTTGAAAGTTCAAACGCAACCATATATAGGAGTATATGAAATGGACTTCTATCTTGTAGCTCATCACTCATCAGTTTGTAGTGTACTAATTGGAAAATTCATCCAATCACAATTCACCAATTAAAATGTTACAACTCAACTTTTTTATTGTTCTCCTCCACACTGATTTTTTCCCCCACAATAATCGTAACTTCATTATATTAAGAGTTTCACATCGAATATGAAATGAGAACATAAATTTCTTATATGAACTTGGATAATCTTCACCCTACACGCTAGCTTTTGGGGTTGAGTTAGGATCAACATCAATTCTTTATCCATTCTTTACATGATATAGAGGTCTGGACGTGCTGAAGGGTGTTAAGAGTCTCACATCGAATTCTTTACATGGTATCAGAGTAAGGTACGATCTAATTCTTTGTTCACCGATATTGGTGAAAGAATTAATCCATTGATTATTCTTATTGATTGAAGACATATATATACAAGTTACAATAGGAGAATCTTATTCCTACTTTACATCTAAAACCCTATTCTATAAGGAGACTAACTATACAATTATGATAATATTACAATAGTAATTAAGGTACAAGACTAATTCTAATATATACCAAATATACAAATTCGGAACTATTCACTTATGACCAGGCCTTGTATGTCTAATGTCACAACGCTTGTTGCTGTTTGGACCTTCATTGCACACGATGCGATGTCGTCTGTTGAGATCGTCTACAAAACCTTCAAAAGGCGAGGAAGATCCTTTGTAAAGATGTCGCAACTGATATCGGAAGGGACATGACGCAGCATTGTCCTTTAGCTATCTTCTCTCGAACAAAGTGAATATCCATCTTTATGTGTTTAGTACGCTGGTGCTGAACTAGATTACCAGAAAAGTAGATGTCACTTATATTATCACAATACACCAAGGTAACCTTTTCAATAGGACAATGGAGCTCTAACAGTAGATTACGTAACCAACATGACTCGGAAATCACATTGGCTACCCTTCTATACTCTGTCTCTACACTTGAACGTGAAAGTGTAGATTGACGCTTGACAGACCATGAGACCAAATTATTACTTAAAAACATGCAATAGCCAGACGTAGACCGTCTGATGTCAGGACAACCACCTCAATCAGCATCTGTATAGGAGACAAGTGTAGACGTCGACGAAGGATACAAATGCAAGTCATACTCAAGTGTTCCCTGAATGTACCTAAGAATGTGTTTGAGCGCATTCATATGTTCAACTCTGGGATCATGCATAAACAAACACACCTAATGTACGTCATATGTAATATCAGGTCGCGTGAACGTCAGATATTGAAGGGCGCGTGCAAGACTACAATAGCGGGTTGGATCCTCATAGGGAGAGCCAGCTGCAGCACCCAACTTGTGTTTAGTATCAACTGGAGTAGAATTGAACTTACAGGATGACATCTCATCCCTCTCAATGAACTCTGCTGCATACTTCCTCTGTGATAAGAATAATCCACCTGCATGACGAGTTCCTGCAATCCCCAAAAAGTAATTCTATGGCCCAAGTCCTTCATAGCAAACTCAGAACTGAGCATTGTCATAATAGACTTTCGCAAAACATCAGAAGAGGCAGTCAAGATAATATCATCAACATATAATAGAATATAAGCCATGGAAGATCCCTGACGGTATATGAATAATGAGTTATCAGACCTGCTGTGAGAGAAACTCATAGTCGAAACATAGTCAGCAAACCTCTTATACCATACATGTGGAGACTACTTAAGCCCATACAAGGACTTCCTTAATAAACAAACATGATTAGGATATCTAGTATCTCTAAACCTCAAGGGCTGATGCATATACACTTTCTCATGAAGATCACCATGTAGGAAAGCATGGTTCACATCTAACTGATGAATGAACATGATTTCGAAAGAGTCAAGCTGGGCATAGTACGAATAGTAGTCGGCTTGACCACCGGGCTAAATGTCTCACCACAATCCACACCAATCTGCTGAGTTTTACCATCACCTACAAGACGAGTCTTATGTCTTACAAACGAACCATCAGAATTCTCTTTATGAGCAAAAATCCACATAGACCAAATAATATTAACACCAGATGGACGGGGCACCAAATCTCACGTCTTATTATCAATAAGAGTATTATATTCATCGATCATGGCAATTTTTTCAATTAGGGTCATTTAGGGCAGACACATGATTACGGGGTAAGGATGATTTAAGAACATTAGAATTCAAATTAAAATGTCTTTTTGATTTAAAAATACCCTGTTAATTGCGAGTGATTGGACCTTGACTCTGGGCTAGAAGGGGTGAATTTTGGGAATTTTGTGAAGTGTCGGAAATTTTCGTCAGAGGTGCCGCAGTGCTGGGAGCAAGGGTCGCGGTGCTTGAAGAACTGCAGAGCTCTCTGAAGTTTTGGCACTGCGACGCTAATGACGGGTTTAAAACTGACTGTTCACTAGATGGCAGACGTCGCGGCGCTGACGACGTATTTTGTGAAAAATCTGAAACATAACGGAGTACATAGGGGAGATATAATCATCCAAAAAATCTTAAGAACTAGGCACGGGTTTTTCTACTTTAGAAAATGGAAATTGGGATTCATCAAAAAGAACATGACGACTAATGATGATTCGTTTAGAGGACAAATCAAAGCATTTATAACCACGGTGATTTGACGGATAACCCAAAAACACACACGGAGTAGAGTGTGCCTGAAGTTTGTTGATTGTGGTGGATGGAAACAGTGGATAACATAAGCATCCAAAGACCCTAAGATGAGAATACGTAGGAGTCTTATTGTATAAATCTTGAAGAGAGGAGGAATATGTCAAACCTTTAGAGGGTATGTCCAAAAATCACTATGAAAAATGTCAAATGGCATTGAAGTATGAGAATTCGAAGCTACAAATGGTAACTTAATAATTTTCCCTAACGAACAAGATTGAAAATTTGGAGTACTACGCGTACCCTTACAATAAATAAACTTATCTTATCTAAAACAGATATTATTGACGACCCTGGATGACCTAGATGAGCATGCCACAAGGAAAGAGCAAGAGCTGCAAAAGTGGATGACATAGCTTGACACGAGATGCTGAGACTCGGTGTGATTGGATAAAGGTCCCCCTACTGTCACACCTCATGAGATGACTCCCCGTCTTGAAATCCTTCACAGAAAATCCAAACGGATCAAAATTAATAGAAACTCAATTATCCGTGGTGAATTTACGGACATACACCAAATTTTTAATCAATTTTGGGGCATGAAAGTTATTTTTCAGGATAAGTGGTGGATGAGGAGGGGACAAAGTTTTATTACCATAACTCTTAATTGGAATAGAATTGTCATTATCAATAGTTATACCACGATTAATGCTCAAATTGGAATAAGACGAGAGAGTACCTTGGTCGGATGTCATGTGGGTAGTGGTGTCGGTGTCCATGTACTAATTAGGGTCCGATTGAGTCAAGCCAAGCGTGTGCATCATGCTTGATGTCGGTGCAGTGTGTACGTTGCGTGGTGGGCTGATGGGTCGAGCCCAGTATCTTGGATTGGGGCCCATCTGTTGGTGCGAACTCGAGTCTGACTAGGGAAAAAGCTGGACCGCGACGCTGCGATCTTTTGAGGCAGCGAGGCGTAATGCGGGCAGCGGTCTTTGTTGGCGGGACCAGCTGCCCATCCAAGGTCCCATGTGGGCCCAGGCTAATTCTTCTTGTGACGCTTGCCCCCGTTGTTGCCGCCGCAATTCTTGTTATTATTCTTTCGGTTTTGGCCCTTCTTACCACCCCCGTTGTTGTAATTTTGGGTCACGTTGGTTGGATTGGAAGGGAGAAATTGGAAGCAGTCATCATGGCGACAGGATTTGCTCCGATCGATGCCCTTTAGCTAAACCCGTTTCTTCCAAAGTGAGCATGGAGCGGGCTTGATAGAACTCCGGCAGGGGGTTACTTTGACGAATAACCGACGCAACCCCTGTATAGGCCTCGGATAGACCGGCAACCATCTGAAGAACTAGACGAATATTAGAAATAGGAGAACCCACATTGCGAAGTTGGTCTGCCAAGTCCCTGAGGCGTTTGCAATTAGAAGAAACGTTGGAAAAATTCTCCATAGAAACCTAAGAAAATTCCTGCTCAAGGATAACAATGCGAGAATGACTGTTATCTTGGAAGATGTCACACAACCGATTTCACGCCGCCATATCTGTGGAGTTGGGTTTCATAATCGTCTGTAAAAGATTCAAGGAGATAGTGACATAAATCCACTAGAGAACCTTGGCATCAAGCATACCTCATAAGTCAGGATCTGCTGCTTTAGTGGGCACAACCGTTGTAGACGTAGATGTCGTATCACCCCCCCCCCCCCTCGTAGAAGTAGTTGGAGGGATGATGTGGTGAAGAACTTTATGTGTCATAACATGAATCTTGAATAACTCCGCTCACATCCCATATTGGACGTTTTCTAGGTCAAGAACGATAGGAATGACGATTTTGATGTTAGAAACTGTGAGGGAAGGATGAAAAGTGTTCTTATAAGTCATGGTGAAAGAACGAACTTTGGACAAGATTTGGAGAAAAATAGAAAGGAGGAGGGCCCGGATTTTTGCAGAAAATCGAGAGGTTTTGTTGAGGGAGGTCACGGTATTTTTGAGAAGAAAGGAGAAGCGGAAGAAAGAAAAAAAACCTAGACTCTTGATACCATGATAGAATTAATCTCTTGATTATTCTTATTGATGAAAGACATATATATACAAGTTACAATAGGAGAATTTTATTCCTACTTTACATCTAAATTTCTATTCTATAAGGAGATTAACTATACATTTATGGTAAGACTACAATATTAATTATATGGTAAGTGTACAATAGAAGTCCTAAACTAATATGGATACATAGTGGTATACACGAATGGGGATACACGGACCCATGTCTACTTTAACAACAACCACATAGATATAGTTCTTGCATGTTATTTTCTAAGAAACCTTGACTATTTTATTAAATAATACATCTTTTGAATCTTTTGATCCAATATGCATTCCCAAGTAATAATGGTTAGCGTTTGGTGATTTTAGTATCCTTCCTCTAACTGCTGCTTTCAATATCTACAGTAACATATATGACTTTATGAAATTTGAGCATTGTAGTAGAATATTTACTAAAATTGTGATGTTGCAGGTTACTTACATGATTGAAAAATCCTTGAGTTTTTTTTTTTTTTTTGAAATACTTCAAAATTTCTTCAATTATACCATATAATTATCATCACTAACTACGCTCCAGTTTGTAGCCAAAAAATTCTTCAATTATACCATATAATTATCATCACTGAATGCGCTCCAATTTGTAGCCAATTCACTTTTTTTTGTGTGCGGATTGTCCCTCAAACGCACTAGTCTATAATTTTTTCCATTCATATATGTGGTCAGTGGTCTTTAATGTTTTACCCTGCTATTTATTTTATGAAAATATCCAGATCTACTTCACAAGGATAGTCATCTACAATATATTTTTCTTCGAAAACTAAAATTTCATCTCATACGGCATAAATTATGTAGGAATTAAGTTATGCAACATAGTTTTATAGTAATTTTTAAAATTATGTCGTGTGTTGAAAATTATGCCCTATTCGGCATAGTTTGTGTGGATGTTATGATACATGTGTTGAAACTAAACTCTAATTATGCCCGCCGAAATCTGAAATTATGCATTTTTCATATTATGTTGAGTGTTGACATTTATGTTTTATCCGGCATAATATGTGGTTGCGTATGATACATATACCGAAGATAAACACTAATTATACCGATAAAATTCTAATTATTTCACGCCATAAATAATTAAGGACAAAAATTAAAGAATTCAAATTTTAGGGCGAAACCATCCCCAAAATAAGGCATTTGTGCGAATGACCCCAATTTATGTTCGGCTTGTGAGGCCGGTGTTAATTTTGATTGAAGGGTCAGCCCCTCTAAGCCCGTGATCTTGGGTACCGTTGGGCTGGCATTTTAAAAGTCCATCACTCTTGCTGCATACAACCCCAATCTGCAAGATATATCTGGCAAAACGATCATACCACACACGGGGGGCCTGTTTCAGGCCATATAGTGACTCACGGAGACGACACACATAGTGAGGAACTACTGGATGGGTGAACTCAGACGGCTGATGCATGTACATTATTTCTATCAGGTCCCATGTAAGAATGCATTTTTCACATTAAGTTGATGGATCGGCCAGTGTTTGCCCTGACAATGCTCAAAATTGTGCGAATAGTAGCCAGTTTGACAACCGGACTGAAGGTCTCTCCACAATCAATGCCCTCCTGCTGATTTGTGCCATTAGCCACAAGACGGACCTTATACCTCTTAAGATCTCCATTGTCTCTGAACTTGTGACGAAAAAACCACATACAACGAATTACGTTCACCCCCTCAGGTCTAGGTACTAGATCTCATGTGTGTTGTTTAGTCAAAGCATTGAATTCCTCATACATAGCTGCATTCCAATTAGGGTCTTGTTTGGCCAATTTTGGGTAAGTGGAGAGATGGTTTGGGCAGACAAGTTGAAATGGACTTTGGGTTTGAAGATTCCATGCTTTGAACGAGTTTCCATTAGATGAGTAGGGACAGTGGGTGGCTGAGTGGGGCGAGGCGGGGAGAGGTCGGTGGTGAAGTGGGAGCGGGAGACGGGAAGACGAGAGGTGGGGAGAAGTCGTCAGTCCCGCTTGTGAGCAGGAGTCGCGGCCGGGCGAGCGATATTCTGGACATTTGGAGTCGCGGTGCTGACTCGCAGGGCCACGATGCTGACTCGCAGGAATTATGGTGTCGCGGCGCCTCAATGCAGGGCCGCGACGCTGAGGACGGGACAGAAGAAGCGAGTTATTCGAGGAGGATGGGAGAGATGGCAGGCTCGTTAAGGAATGAGTAATCCGGTTTTTGGAATTTTTGAATATTCGAAAACGGGAATGTGGTCTCGTCGAATGTGACGTGATGAGAGATGTGGATTTGACGAGTCGATAAGTCATAGCATATATAGCCCCTATGGTTCGGCGGGAATCCTAGAAAGACACATGGAGTGGACCTAGGAGCGAGCTTGTGAGGGGAGATATAGCTAAGGTTGGGATAGCACAGACAACCAAAAATCTGTAGATGATCATAGGAGGGGACTCTATGGTAGATGATTTCGGTAGGGGTCATATTGTGAAGAGTGCTAGTAGGGAGAATATTTAGAACGTATTCTGACATTTTAGCAGCATAGACCCAGAATAATTGAGGGAGAGAGGCATGAATCAATAGGGTGTGAATCATGTTGTTAATGGTGCATATGATTCTTTCAGCTTTACCGTTTTGTGGTGAGGTGTGAGGGCAGGAGAAATGAAAAACCATGTCATTACTGGTACAAAAACGGTGAAACATAGAGTTATTGAATTCACGACCATTATCGCATTGAAATGATTTTATGTCTTTTTCAAATTGTGTTTGAATGAACTTGCGAAACTCAAGAAATTTGGAAAACACTTCCGATTTAAATTTAAGAGGGTATAACCAAACATAGTGTGAAAAATCATCAAGCAACACAAGATAGTATTTATGACCGAGAGAACTAGAGATAGGAGACGTCCATAAATCGGCATGTATAATATCAAAGGGAGCAAAGATAACACTAGTAGATGATTTAAACGGAAGACGAATATGTTTGCATAAAGAACAAGAAACATAATTTTGAGCAAGCTTCCCATTACAAGTAATGAAATTGTTGCCTCTAAAAAAAATTAAAGACTGGGACTCCTGGATGACCAAGCCTATTGTGTCATGTTGAAGAAGAAATAGCCGCTAGAGTGACGGGAGAGCAAGATCTGGCAGCGGAGGTGGAGGTGAAAGGATAAAGATCCCCAATTCCCTTGACCCGTACTGATGAGAATTTGACTCCACGAGAAATTGAACAAAAGGCTGCTGAATTAGCCTATTTCTTCCACACTAACATATGATGTGTTAATTTGAAGATGGGCCACGAGGAGTGTCCCCGTATGAAGATCCTTCACAGTAAAATCAAAAGGGTCAAAGTCCACAGAGACAGAATTGTTACGAGTAAATTGGCGAACAGATATGAAGTTCTTAATCATGTATGGGGCATATAGGGTGTTTTTTTAGAGAGAATGGTGGATGAAGAGGTTGTGTGTATGAGGTACCATAACCTTTAACTGGAATGCGTTGTCCACTACCAACTGTAACATATTGAGGATGTTTTAAACTAAACAGTTTAGGAATAGTACCTGCAGATTGGGTGACGTGAGATGTGGCACCTGAGTCCATGTACCAAGTATTGTCAAGGCTGTTGCATAGAGAGGGTGTTGAACGCCTGACCCAACTCAGTGGGTGTCATGCTGGAGGAGGGTTGCGGGATCTGACCCTGCATTGAAGTGGGCCTGGCTCGAGGCTGGAGCGGGGCCCAACAAACCGGGGTAAGAATACGGATTATAGGGCTGTTGGTACTGGAATGTACCTTGCGCCACGACTCTGGACTAGGGCGCCGCGATCCAGATCTTTGGGCATCGCGGCGCTTATACGAGGCTTGCGCGCTGTAAACGAGCTGAGCGAGCGCGCTCGGTTGTTCTGCGGATCCATATTCTTTGTTATTCTGGTTACGCTGACCACGACCGCACCACGACGCGGCCTCTCTACCGCCGACCTTTTCCACCGCGCCGTGACCTGCTTACATTGGGAGTTTTCCGGTGGCCTTTGATCTGGGGGTTGCGAGTCGACAATTAACACCTGCTGGGCGTGCTTATCCAGCTTAGCACGACGGGTTTCTTCGAGCAACAATTGTGAGTGAGCTTTGTTAAAACTTGGTAGCGGATCTGGCTGTTGGATCATGGTGGCCAAAGTATCATATTCGCCCTTAGTAAGGCCTGCAATCATTTGGAGCACCATTTTAGCGTCAGTAACAGGCGTGCCGACGCTGGAGAGTTGATCCGCTAAAAGTTTAAGCTGCTTGTAGTACTCAGAAACATTAGAGAAGTTTTCAAGACGTGGTTTGTTGAATTATTCTTCCAAATACACGGCACGAGTGTGCTTGTTGCCCTGGAAAATTTCCTTCAAACGATTCCACAAGTCAAGGGTTGTGGAGTCAGATTTCATGATAGTAAGGAGCAGATCCTGAGAGATACTACCATATATCCACTGTTTGACGTCAGCGTCTAGACGACGCCAAGTAGAATCATCAACCTCCTGAGGGCGCGGAATTTTGTCATCAATATGATCAAGCACGTTATAGAAACATGCATAATTGCGAAACAGTTCAATCCAGGGAGAATACTGACTGTTTTCTTGATCAATAAGGATAGGGATATGGTTCTTGATGTTGGAAACAGTTAGGGCGGGATGAAAAGAGAGTGATGACTTGGTGGTGGGATTTGTGGAGGAAGATGCATCAAGGACATCAGAAGAATTCTGAGTATCCATTTAGAGAATAGAGGAATGGAGAAGAAAAACCAAGAATTTGGGTAGAGAGAGGGAGGCGCCACGGGGAGATGCCCGAGGGGGGGGAGGCGGCGGCTGCTTGGTAGAAAAATTCTAGGGTTTTTCTTTCTAGGCTCTTGATACCATGTAAGATGATATTAATCTCCCTTGGGAGTCTTTTATTAATATCAAGGTATATATAGAGTACAATGTTCATCCTTTATACACAATAGGAATCCTAAGCCTATACAAAAGAGGAATTCTAGTCTTACCATAATTATATTTACACAATATATGAAAATATTCTAATTATGGATAGGAAATATATTATTTTCTATATTTACACGTTTACACAAACTACAGAACACTATTATGAAATTTTAAATAGTAAAATCCAAAACTCCAAGAGATTCTTTTAATACACCTATCTTATCTATTTCGAATAAGTAATCATCAATTAAATATATTAAATCTGCGTATGTTGATCTGAAATATGATATATTGCATACAACGATGTTTGGATGTTTTAGACTAATAAATTATGATAAATTCTTCCATCATAAGTGGTTCAAGGTCAGGAATCAAATATTTTCATCTAATAGTTTTATTGTGCGATATATGATTAATGAATCTGCCACGATGCACACAGATGAATTTTCCAAAGAAGGTGAAAATGTATGTTATTTTTTCTAACATAAGGGTAGAGAGAATAAATAGCTAAGAAATATATTGTGAATTATCACCAATATGATCCTCGTTCAAACGATAATTTAAGTCAAATGCTAGAAGCATTTGCTGCCCAACTATTTCATATTTCAGCTGCAGACAGGGTTTACAACATGCGTGAAGCATGATAGATAAATCGGTTTCAAACGCAATAATCCCTGAAAAGGAGAGGAGTAAATGATTATAATAAGAAGTCAATGTGCTCTTGAAAAGCCAACAACATAACACTTCATAAAACCTCATACGAGGTTCAAGTACATGAAAAAATAATGAAGTGATAAAATCTCAGTAAGTTGTATCTAATTGCAAACCGATACAAAAAAAAATATCTCGTCGATGATATATTTAATACAATATAGTGTAACACCTCGTATTTTTGAGCGATGGTTTGAGCATATATATATATATATATATATATATATATATATATATATATAAATCAAGAGCTTAGTATATATAAGGATGATGTCCCGAAATAATTTAAAACTTAAGAAGTGTGAAGACGGAAATTGGAGATAATATATTATATGAATATTAAAAGAGTCTACGGACTAGTGTAGTGACCATAATAATGAATATATGAAAAGGGTTAGAAGTGTCATTTAAGTGAATTGTGATGAGAATTAATTAAGGGGATAAGTAGCTAGGTGGGAACAATGTCCACGTAGGTTCATGGTACGAAGGATGTGTGTGACTAAGGTACAAAGACATGGTCTAGTAATGACATGTAGACAAGATTCAATTACTAATAAGACCATCTACGGTATAAGATAATTAAAATCACTTTTATCTTCTGTCACATTAAATTATTAAATCAATAAATATCATAAAATATCTTGATTATCATCTACACTCAATGACGGAGATATTTGAGAAAATAACTCATTTCTCTTTCATACATCAATACATATATCTGCATATATCTTCATTCTATCTCATTTTCTATTTTGTATATGATATTATTCTTGTAATTTATATTATTACACATATAATAATAAAATTATAAATTACTTTTAAAATTGTACGAATATTGCATATCAAAATTAGTTGACATCATATATGTCATTTGAAAATTGGATGACATATTTTGAGAATTTTGTGGACGTTGAATATTGAAATTTTGTAGTTGGTTAGGAAATATAAAATTTTGAGGAAAGACTAAAATTTTGATTAGGATCCATATTAAAAAAAATAGTAAATAATTTGGAAGAAGATAAAAATTTGGAGAAAATAGCCAAAATATTTCGGTGTCCAAATGAAGTAAATTTAGCCTCTTTTTATAGATCTTGAAAAATAAATATAAAATTGGTGTTTTTTTTAATTCGGTCAAATTATTGGTCAAAAATAGCAATTAAAGTATCGGTGGAAAATGAATTTATGACAGCCAATCGCAGGCTGCCACATGGCGCTGCAGGAGACAAATATCTCCTGCATCTTCTGCAGCAGGAGACATTGTCTCCACGTGGCAAGATTATTTCCTATATATTCAATAATTTTTAATTATTTTCACGTCAATATACCATTTAAATTGTCTCATATTGTATGTAATTATCGGGACAATGTCCCGTGCTAGAGATGGTGTAAGTGCAAGGGACACAATGATTACATGTCATACGGTCAAATAGAAAATTAGCACTTCTAGATTGTACTTGTCAATTTAGCAAGAGGCATTTCATTTTACCAATTCTCGGCCAAACTATTCCATACGTGTAACCTTTTTGTGTGCAGCAACAAATATATATATGCATCACGTTGTGTTCCATATTTTATAGATACAGAATTGTATTGCGAAGAAGTGATATAAGTTCTACGGTTCAGGCAAAAAAGAATACAAAGAACGACATAAAAGATTATGTCCACATCGATTATGTGATTTTATCATCGTTGACTCGTTGTAGGTTCGGTTCAAAGGTATGTTAAGATAATTTTTCTTTCTTTTGGCATGTTCCATATAACGGAACATAATTGGGTAATGTGACGTCGTCGGATTCCGATTGAGGCGAGAGAGTGGAAGAAAGAGAGAGGGGGGGAGGGAGAGAGAAACTCAGGGGGAATCGTATCCCTCAGTTGTTAGTTTGCGTGGTGCAGTAGTTCCGGTGGAGTGTCCGCCAGTGGTGTGTGCGTTAGTGATAGAATATTTTCCTCATCTTTATTCATCCAATATGATAAGAATATATACATGTAATACAATAAATATGAAGAGTGATATTCTCCTTAATATTTCTTATTTAATCACCTATTTAATTCTAATAATATCTCCTATTTAATTCTAGTAATATCTCCTATTTAATTCTTTTACAACATACCATAATATGATCTTTACATTAATAATATTATTAATAAGCATTAATAATATTATTCTAACACTCCCCCGCAGTTGAAGCTGGAGGGCGCCGAATGTTGAGACTGTCCCGAAATTCTTCAAATAAAATCAGCGGAAGTCCTTTCGTGAATATATCGGCGATTTGATGACGCGTTGGGACATGTAATACTCGCACTTGTCCGCGAGCCACTTTTTCACGGACAAAATGGATATCCAACTCGATATGTTTAGTGCGTTGATGATGTATTGGATTTCCAGAGAGATATATCGCACTAATGTTGTCACAGTAAACCATAGTAGCCGGAATGGCGATGAAGCTCACAGTAAAGATTACGAATCGGCGTAGTCGGACACAACATTAGCAATCGCGGTATTCGAACTTGACCTGAGTGCGATCGTGGGTTGCCGTTTGGAAGACCGTGAAACTAGATTATCACAGGAAGACCTGATAACGGATGTGTGGCGTGCGGTGTGCGAACGACTTTGCCGATCTGCATCTGTTTAAGTAACAAATTTGGAGATGCAAGATGGGTAAAGGTGTAATCCATATTCCTGAGTGCCGCAATGTAGCGCCTGATGCGTTTGAGCGCGTCGTATGTTCTTCCATCGGATTATGCATGAATAGGCATACTTGTTGCACGGCATATGTTATGTCTAGTCTAGTAAAAGTGAGATATTGCAACGCGCCTGCTAGGCTGCGGTACAATGTTGGATCAGCATATGATTTGCTAGAGATTGCACTTAATTTGGATTTTGTGTCCACCGGTGTCGCTGAAGGTTTGCAAGAAGTCATTCCAGCTCGTTCCACGATCTCAGATGCATACTTCTTCTGGGAGAGAAAGAGTCCACCTGCATGTCGTGTCACAGCAACTCCTAGAAAGAAGTGTAACGGACCAAGATCCTTCATACCAAATTCTGAATCAAGCTGAGACATGATATTCTTGCGAAGGGATTCTGAAGGAGTTGTCAGAATAATATCATCCACATACAACAGAAGATAAGCCGTATGATTATCCTGATGATAGATAAAAAGAGAATTATCGGAACGACTGTGTGAAAAACCCATTTGTGATACAAAATCTGCAAACCGCTGATACCAGGCACTGGGTGTCTGTTTTAGACCATACAAAGATTTGTTTAGCAGGCATACATGATTGGGATATTTTGGATCTCTGTATCCTAATGGTTGATGCATGTAAACAGTCTCATTTAGGTGACCATGGAGGAAAACATTTTTGACATCCAACTGGTGAAGGGACCATCCTCTGGAGAGAGACAAGTTGAGCACTGTTCTGATAGTAGCTGGTTTGACCACTGGACTGAATGTCTCCCCACAATCAACACCAACCTGTTACGTCTTCCCATCACCTACAAGACGGGCCTTATGCCGCTCAAAAGAACCATCAGATTTTTCTTTATGACTAAAGATCCACATAGACCGAATTATATTAGCATTAGATGGACGAGGTACTAAATCTCATGTCCTATTTTTAATAAGAGCATGATATTCATCATCCATGGTCATTTTCTAATTTGGGTCTTTTAGAGCAGACACAGGGTTACATGATAAAGGTGATTTGGATACTTGGGTGTGAAGGTTGTATTTAGTGTTGGATTTGACAATACCATGTTGACTACGGGTGACCGGACGCGTTGTTGGGCCAGTGGACTGGACGCCACTGGCCAAATGTGGTATTTGTAAAGCTGGGCCTGGATCAGTGGCTTGGGTCGAAGTAGGAGGTAAATAACCATTGGTTGGTGTCAAAGCACATGGACCTGAAGGTGGCCCATTCGGTACTTGGAAGATATCGTGACATGTTAGGCTCGGTATTGTAAAGATGCAAGTGACGATTAGACGCGATGTGTATTGGTGTCGAGCGGTGAGTTGGGCGTCATTTGTTAAGGACACGGGTAATGGGTGTAAATAATTTTGCCCATTAGCTGTGGCATTAACCGAACTATGAAACAATGGTTGGGTAAAAATTGGGTGTATCCCGGCATCCAGAAACTCATATGTGGGAGATCGTGACTCATGGATTTTTTTAAATGGAAATTGAGTTTCATCAAAGATAACATGACGGCTAATAAAAATTCTATTGGAGGATAGATCATAGCATTTGTAATCCCGATGATGGGATGAGTATCCCAAAAAAATACATGGAGTAGATCTTGGTTGTAATTTATGGATGGTGGTGGATGGGAATAATGGATAACACAAGCAACCAAAGACCCGAAGATGAGAATATGTCGGTTCTCGGAGGTAAAGTAATTGAAGGGGTGTTTGGTGTGATGTATTTTTGTTTGGTAGTATATTCAACAAATAAGTAGTCATCTGAAGTGCATGATGCCAAAAGTTAGAAGGAAGCGATGCATGAGCAAGGGATGTCCTGACAATGTTATTTATGGTTCGTATTTTTCGTTCCACCTGTCCATTTTGTGAAGATGTGTGAGGGCATGAGAAACGAAAATTCAAACCATTTGTTTTGCAAAAATTCCAAAATTGTCTACCTATTATGGTATGTTGTAAAAGAATTAAATATGAGATATTACTAGAATTAAATAGGAGATATTATTAGAATTAAATAGGTGATTAAATAGGAAGATATTAAGGAGAATATTTTCCTCATCTTTATTCATCCAATATGGTAAGAATATATACATGTAATACAATAAATATGAAGAGTGATAATCTCCTTAATATCTTCCTATTTAATCACCTATTTAATTCTAATAATATCTCCTATTTAATTCTAGTAATATCTCCTATTTAATTCTTTTACAACATACCATAATAGGATCTTTATATTAATAATATTATTAATAATATTATTCTAACAGTTAGAGGGGTGGGAATTGTTACCTTGCTTTCAAAGACTTGAGAGAAAGTTATGAAAAAGAACTTGGAAAAATATTAAAAAGTTGCACCTTCGGGTGTGGTTGAGTTGGTTTGATGGGTGACTTTCACACCGGGGGCCTGGGAATGAATCCCCATAATGCCTTCTTAATTTAGCCCGTAACACGGAATTTATCTAATGTGTTTTACATCTCCCGTGTGGTTTACGAACGATGGCACATGAGCAAATTTATACAGTGTTCACCACAGAATGCTCACCCGAAAGGCAAAAGTTGTGACAGAGGCTATGAGTGAGCTGCGGGTTTCCCTCGGAGTTTTAAAAAAAAAATATTAAAAAAGTTATAATTTTTAGTCAAATATATAGGTAGCATGTGCACTTCACTCTCCCAACACATAGCTGAGATTGACATTTTAGGGATCAATATATTACATTTTAAAAAGTTTTAGGGGTAATAGGATCCGTGTAGAAAAGGTGTAGTTGGAAATCTGGTAATACGTTAGGGGGGCATTTGGCTATTTTCTTTGAAAAATATTTTTTATTTCTTTTTTTAATGCATGTTTCTTTATTAGTTTTACCATTCTTTAAAGATAATACAAAAAGTCTCCTAATAAATTCCTAACGTATATAATGAATAAAATCATTATGGAATAAAATTTAGATGAAGGTACAACTTATGAAAGTACATGGGTGGGTGAGAGGGAATGAAATGTTAAGTAGTACAAAATATAAACTTCTAAATTATATAGACTTGTACAAGTAGTACAAAATATAAACTTATTTAAACAATTGGCACGAAGCACATCAAGTGCTTATTTAAAAATTGAGTCATTGTGACAACACTTTACACCTATGTTTGGACAAAAAAAAAGGTGTAAATCCTTATAAGTTTGAATTTGATGTTTCATTTTCAAAAACAAAATTAAAAAAATACTATTAATACTTGGAAATAGTCCTCAGTGGGACATTGAATTACATTACAAACGGAAGAAAAAAGAGAGAGGGAATCTAGAGGGGCCAGCTCAGGCGGTAAGCGATAGAACTTGTGATCGAAAGGTTGCAAGTTCGATTTTCTCCGGATACGTTCTCCAGGGCATATGTCTCGTATTAAAGTCTGGTAGTTTAACCGCGCGGGCATGTTGCACTGTGGGTTTGATACTCCCTCAGACAAGCCACGTTGAAGTCGGACCAGTAACGTTGATCCGTTGGTGGCGATCGACACATCGAATGCGGGCGCATCTCGCGATTTACACGATGGTGGCTAAGCGGGTTCCATTCACTCCGCGAGCCTAATCTGGGTCGCAGATTAGCGATATATGAAATGCGGCACCACCCCAGATTATCAAAAAAAAAAAAAGAGGGAGAAATGCTGACACTTTTAGACTAGCTTTTGAAAAGTTTTAATTACCTTCATAAACTCGTATCTATTATTTATTCCTATACACTTATTTAAATTCAAAATTACGTAAATTTCTCCTAAAAATCCTACTTAAAGAAATATCCGTGCCGACACTACACATTCTATGTGCCACAAAATTTGTTATTATTATTATTATAGATGTCTTAAAAGTACCGACTTGGAACTAATTTATTGCAAAACCACTAAAATTATATAAGCTATTTAGGTAAACACATTGTTAGATTGTATTAATCCCCCTTAGAGATTTTTTTCTCATTAATACAAATACATATAGTGTACAATGTGAAATCATATTCGAATAAGGATCCTAAATATACCAGAATTATATATAACTAATTATTACACTAATCATAAACATACATACTAGAGATCTTCAGGACTTTTCAGGGTTGTAATGTAGGCTTCGGCAGGGGTAGGTAAAAGTTGACATTTAGTCTCAAATTACGTACCATAATCGTTTTCCGCATCCAACTATTTTGTCCTTCTTTTTGGTATTCTTTTCAGTTCATACCTATCATTCCATTCTTCTCTTTTTGAGAGCATGAAACAAATTCACATAGGCACCCCAAACTTAAGCTTTTATATTTTGTTATTGGGGTGCATCAAATTTTGTTTTACTCTCTTTTGGTATTTTTTTCCCACTATTTTCATCCCTATTTTCACTTACTGCTTATGACACACAAGGGAATCATGGGGTGTCAAAGAAACAACTTATTTTAGGCTCAAAATGGCTGACTAGAGATACAATTTATTGCAAGGTAGGTAATGAATGGTAAGAAGGGCTAACAAAGAAATGTCTGAATCATCTCCCTAAACATGTATATCTTAACTATTTCGCCTCAAATAACATGCAAGTAGACTCATATACATTTTTCACAATTGACAACACATAGACTAAGCACAAACATCCCAAATAATTAGATTTTCATAAATTTTTGGCATATCTAACCTAAGCACACAAATTTTAGCTTCTAATTCCATTACATTATCTCACTTAATTCACTAGGCGTTTCAAGCAGCTACAACATGCATGATCATTAAAAAAAATTGACTCATATAGACACAATAAAAGACACAAAAACTTAATTAAAACGACTCAAAAACAGAAACACAAAAATAAAATAAGTACCCCCCAAAACTTAAACGACACATTGTCCCAAATGTGTAAAGACTCAAAATCTAAAAAGGGACGACTTACAGACAATAGTGATTCAAAATGGAAGTGGTGGCTATGAATATTGCATTGAGACGGTATCTGTGGGAAGGGTTTGGTGATTTAGGACTTTTTATTTTTCTGAAATCGCGCCCAGGCACCGCGGTCCTACAGAATGACACCGCGGTTCCGAAAGTACTGTGACCTATCTGAACATTCGGCACTGCGGTCCTGCAGAATGGCACCGCGGTGCCGACCCGATTTCGTGTTTTTCACTTTTTTCTTCCTGCTCATTCTCATATTCCCGCACCTGTCTATCACATCACAACCAAAAATACCATCAAGTGAGACTGTTCAAGTTAAACTAATTACATAATTTAAACCTTGGGTTGCCTCCCAAGCAGCGTTGTCTTTAATGTCTTTTAGCCGGACGCATGTTCCTTATTCAATCATTGGGGTAAATTAGCCCCACAACCTATCCATTTGAAAATCATTCTCCTCTTCCTTACTCTATTATTCTTTTTCACAGTATTGGGTTCAGTAGGATTTACCTGTTTGACAACTTTCATCTCATTCACTTTTGTTTCAGCTTTCAAACTAACCTGTGGGTTCACAGTCGTCTCAAAGATCCTTCTACCTTTGGTTTGTGCTTGATGAGTTGTTGTGTCAGTTGTGCTCTCTGCGAAGCAATTGTTGCTGGCCTGGAATTCAATGGAGGATTTGAACACCTTGAATACCATCTCTTCGTCCTGAACCCGTAGTCTCAATTCTCCCTTCTCCACATCGATTAGGGCTCTACTCGTTTCAAAGAATGGTCTCCCCAAAATGATGGGTATTTCATCATCTTCCTCCATGTCAAGAATGAGGAAGTCTGCTGGGAAGAAGAACTTTCCACCTTGACAAACACATCTTCCACTACGCCTCTGGGGTGCACCAATGTTCGGTCAGCCAGCTGCAGATTAACTGTGGTTGGTTTGGCTTCCCCCAAACCCAATCTCTTGAACACAGACAGAGGCATGAGATTGATACTAGCCCCTAAGTCACAAAGTGCCCTGTTGCATGTTACTTTTCTAATAGTGCGGGGCAGGGTGAAGCTTCTTGGATCTTTCAACTTAGGAGGCAGTTTATTTTGTAAGATGGCGCTGCACTCATCTGTCAGCGCTACTGTCTCATAATCCGCCAACCTTCTCTTTTTCCCAGTATCTCATTCATGAATTTGAAGTATGCAGACATTTGTTCTAACGCCTCAATGAAGGGGATATTGATGTGAAGTTTCTTAAATACCTCCAAGAACTTGAAGAACTGCTTGTCTATGGCCTTCTTTTGGAGCCTCTGAGAGTAAGGGATTCTATTAGTGTATTCCCTCAAAGGTGCTGGTGGAGCTTTCTCAACTGTAGGTGGTCCTCAGTGACCCCCTCCTTTCCTTCCTCAACTACTTTCTCACCCTCTTTCTTATGAATCACTGCGAGTTGGGGAGCAACCTGCTCCAGCTGATTTCCACTCCTTAACAACACTGCCTGACACTGCTCTCTTGGATTGACCTCTGTATTGCTTGGAAGAGTACCCTGCGGCCTGTTGGTTACCATCTTCGCCAGTTGCCCAACCTGCGTTTCCAGGTTCCTGATAGAGGACCTGGTTTCAGACATGAACTGATTCTGCGAATTGGTGAGTGTAAGCAATGCAGCCCTCAGCTCATTAGGCTTCTCCTGTTGTATAGGTGGTCTAAACTTCTGGGATGAGGTATCTTGATTCTGTGCTTGCTGGTTCTAGTAATTACCTTGATATGGTTGCTGCTGGGCCTGGTCGTTCCTCCATGAAAAGTTAGGGTGATTTCTCCACCCTGGATTGTATGTGTTGGAATTATAAGGCCGATGAAGGTTTCCAACTGCCTGAACATGCTCCATTGGCACATTATTAGGGTCCACCGATGTGCATCTGTCAAAGGAGTGCGGTCCACCACAAATCTCACAATTTACCGACATCTGGACTGCATTCACAGACATATTGTTATGCTGCAGTTGCTTCGTCAGAAGGGCCACCTGTGCATTCAGGGCAGTGATGGCATCTAATTCATGTATGCCAATAGTCTTCCTGCTATTCACTTACTGTCATCTGCCCCCTGATGATTGTTGGCAGTCATGTCTTCCAGTAACTCATGTGCCTCATTGGAACTCTTTCTCATAAACGCCTCGCATTGCGGCGTATGATGGTACGAGTAGTACCACTCAGCCCATTATAAAAAATATGGACTAACATCCACTTCTCTATGCCATGATGTGGACATTTCCTTTGCAGATCCTTAATCGCTCTCATGCGTCGTAGAGTCACTCACAATCCACCTGGTAATAATTGTTTAACTCCCCCCTTAACTTTGTCGCTTTTGAAGGGGGGAAGAACATTGCAAGAAACTTTTGGGCTATGTCCTGCTAGGTGGTGACGAAGTTGGCAGGTAGTGAGTTCAACCAACTCTTGGCTCTGTCCCTAAGTGAGAACGGGAAGAGCCTCAGTCTAATGGCATCGTCAGTAACGCCATTGTACTTGAAAGTGGCACACGCCTCGGAAAGTTGGCAATATGCATGTGGGAGTCTTGGATGGCAATCCCCATCAGATTGTGTTCGACCATGCTCGGGATGGTGGCTTGATCTCAAAGTTGTTTGCCTATTCTTTGGGAGCACGATGCGTGTCACGTGCACCGATGTAGTGGCGAACATAATCTCCCAAGATTCTTTCTGTTGGGACCGGTATTGGCTCCTCTACATGTTCAGGAACCTCGTTGTTTGCCCCATTCTGATTCGGTGGTTGGTTTTCCATGGTCACTGAATCAGCTATCCTTTTATTTCGCCTATTTTGCTTGCACCTTTTCTCAATTTCAGGGTTGAAGGGAACAACTGTATATGCTCCTCTCCTTCTTCGCATACACTAAATCCCTGAAATAGACCAAAATCAACAAACAAATCAAGGCAATATGGTTCTAACAGTAAAAAAAAACAAAGTAGAAATAAAAATAGATGGTTCGATATTAGAAGTACGTCAGTCCCCGGCAACGGCGCCAAAAACTTGTTAGGTGGATATTTCCACGTGCTCACGCAAGTGTATGTATCGTTACAAGTAATATAGTCTTGTAAGACCGAGTTTACTGAAAGTGATTTCTAATTACCGAACATTTATTCCAGGTTATCTATTTGGCAAACGATAATTGATTTGAGTTTTTATCTAACTACTAGACTAATTGCAAGAAGTAAACTAAATTGTTGAGGTTTAATCAGTTATGAAGGAATTAGGGCTTCTAATATCCTCGACTATCCACTCTTTTCAATCTTTAATGCAACTAGAATGACTTCCTCTACGTTAAGATAGCAGTTAACTAGACTGTCTTATATTCCGGTTAGGATATATAATCGCTCAACCCCAGTGCATAACCCTTCTATATTTCTATGATAGGATTTACCACATAGGAGGATTAAGAACAATAACCTATAATGCTACACAAGTATCAAGGTACTTTCGTCCGCGATTTTAACCTATGTCTATTCAAATACAACATATCCAAATCTCTCCTCTCGGTTCTTGATTCAAAATCATATAGATTATGATAATTAATGGCCAGTTAACTATCAAACATTCATACCAAATATTGAATAAATCTTAATCAAGTGAAGAAGAAATCAAATTAATGCATTAATTGATGAAATAGAGTTTCAAGCGATTCAATAGGAAAGTCCTAATAAAGTGTTTAGCTCCTAGCCATAGTCACGCTAAGAACTAATACAAATACCAACATTCTGAATTGAAAACTAAAGAAAGAAAAAGTACTTAGAACTAGGTCTCTAATTGTAGCCTCCAATTTGTCTTCAATTGTGTTGTGTGATAGAATGTCCAACTCCCTTCAATAGAATAATTCATAGGGCTTAAGTATGTTGCAAATTTCATGCCCTCTGGACCATTCCTCCCTTGGCCAAATTTACTTCGAATTCTGAATTTACCGCATCGGAACCGCGGTTCTGCAGAATGGCACCGCGGTGCCGAAAATCATGCGGCTTTTCAGTAATTATGGCATCGCGGTCCTGCAGTCCGGCATCGCGATCCTGCTTTGCCTTCGTCCGAATCTCCAATTTTCAACTTTTTTGCCTCGGGACCCTCCTTTTATGCTCAATTTTAGCTTCTTTTTGCCATTTTTTCATTTAGAACCGTTGTGACTCAAAAGAGAGAAAAACAACCATAACAAGACACTTATTTAAACGAAAATAAGAAAAATACTAACTAAAATGACTCAAAAAGCGTATACAAAACACGCCTAACAGTAGTAAGCACAATATCAACCACATATAATAATAAATAAGCAATGCTACTACCTCTATGAAAGATAAAAAGTGAATTATCACACTTGCTGCAGACAAACCCAATCCGCATAAGGTACTGTGCAAAGGGATCATACCACGCCCGAGGGGCCTGTTTCAACCCATACAGAGACTTATACAGACGACATACATACTGAGGAGCGGCGGTATGGACAAATCCAGGAGGCTGATGCATATAAACAGTTTCTTTCAAATCCCCATGTAGAAACACATTTTTTACATCAAGCTGATGAATGGGCCAATGTTTGCCCAATACTCAGAACTGTGCGGATAGTGGCCGGTTTGACAACCGGACTGAATGTCTCACCACAATCAATACACGTCTGCTGATTAGTGTCATTAGCCACAAGTCTGGCCTTGTACCTCTCTAAGTCTCCACTATCCCTGAACTTGTGACGAAAAAGCCACATTCACCCCATCTAGTCTAGGAACTAAGTCGCAAGTATCTTGTTTCGTTAAAACATTAAACTCCTCACACATGGCCGCATTTCAATTCGGGTCCAATTTGACTAATTTAGGACCTTTGGGAACAGGGGAAATTGTGTGGGAGGACATGTTAAATAGGACTTTGGGTTTGAAAATTCAGTGTTGGGCACGGATTTCCATACGATGTGAGGGTGTTGGGTAGGCAATTAGATGACTTGACTGGTCCGTCGAATGGGGATTGATCGGAACAGTAACTGGTGACATCGATTGGGTTGGGTCGATATTGGTGGCAGTATATGGGTATGTTCTGGCAAATGTAGTCGGTGTACCGGGACCAGTGGTGGATAGTATGATGGGGTACGACGTCGGTGGGGAAGTGAGTTCGGTGATGGGGTTGGGTGATTGGTTTGGGGATGGGTTTACGGTGGTAGTGAGAGACTATAAAGCGCGCGAGAGACAGGAGGACAACGGTGGATCGTGGCGATGGGTGGTCGACTGCAGGAGGCGAAAATCGACGGAGATGGTGACAGACTTGGCATCGGTATCAAGGACGCCGGTGGTTCGTCCTGTTGTCCGACGGTAGGTGCCCGTGACTGGGCGATGATGATTGGCTGACACAGTTCCCGAAGAATGACGGGAGAAATATCTGACTCATCAAGAAAATTGTAGTCATTTTTTCGAAACTTTTGGATGTTCGAAAATGGGAATGAGGTCTCGTCAAAAGTGACGTGACGAGAGACATGAATTTGACGAGTGGTCAAGTCATAGCAGAGATAACCCCTATGGTTGGATGTAAATCCTAAGAAGATGCACGGTGTAGTGTGGGGGGCTAATTTGTGAGGGGCAGTGGAAGTGAGGTTAGGATAACATATGCAACCGAATATCCGAATGTGATTATAAGAGGGAATCTGACGGTGTAAGATTTCGATTGGAGTTATGTTGTGGAGGGTACTAGTGGGTAAAATATTGAGGACGTATTCTACCATTTTTACTGTATATATCCAAAAAGTAGGAGGAAGAGATGCATGAAATGTGAACGTGCAGACCATATTATTTATTGTACGGATGATACGCTCAGCTTTACCATTTTGAGGGAACGTATGAGGATAAGAGAAACGAAAGACCATGCCATGATTTTTACAGAATGTTTGAAACGCGGAATTATTAAATTTGTGGCCATTGTCACATTAGAAAGATTTTATGGCTCGTTGAAATTGCATTTTGATAAATGTGTGAAATTCTAAAAATTTGACAAAGACCTCAGACTTGTACTTAAGTGGGTAAATCCAAATAAAGTGAGAGTAGTCATCCAATAGTACGAGATAATTTATGACCCAGGGAGCTAATAATAGGAGATGTCGACAAATCAGCATGAACAATATCAAAAGGAGCAAACGTAATACTAACAGATGAATTAAGCGGAAGACGAACATGTTTACCTAATTGACAAGAAACGCAATTTTGGGCAAGTTTTCCATTACAATGAATAAAATTATTGTTTCTAAGAAAATTAAAGACATGAGCTCCTGGGTGTCCAAGCCTATTTTGCCAAAGTGACGGGGACAGAGAAGCTAGGGCGGAGTGAGAGAGAGAACTGGAAACGAACGAGGGTGTGAACGGATATAGGCCCCCTGTGCTATTGTATCTCGTAAGAGGAGTCCCCGTACGTAGATACTTCATAGTAAAACCAAAAGGATAAAATTCAACAGACATAGAATTATTGTCACGACCCGTTCCGGGGCCCGTGACTGGTGCCTTACCCCGGGCACCCTAGTGACACAACATCAGAGTAATCAGCGGAACATAAAACACATACATGAACAAGTGAAGTACAAAGCGATGTCGAGGAAAACTTGCCTTTCGGCATATATAAATAACCACTTTTTTACAAATGAACAGTTTAATCCTTTTTACAAACCACGCACACTTGTGATTACAGACTTAAGAAATGATACGACAACAACGACGGACGGGCCGTCATACCCACGAATGTAGCACCTACAACAGGTGGACTATACCAAGATAAGCCTCCGAGAAACGGAGCTTCCCAGCTGAATGACCAAGAGCGAGGATCAACGGCGGGTGTACCTTTACTGCGGCATGAACGCGGCCAGGAGGTCGATAACAAAAAGTACGAGTATGTGAAACTAAAAATAAATCTAAATGAAATCATAGTAGTCTATACAAAGCGAGAGACATGTATGATAACCAAACTACGATTCACCATAAATAAGCAATCGTGTCAAGTCGTGACTCACGCCTCAAGTCATCACTCAATTTTAACAATGGGTCTCACGCCACCACATCAATCGTGCGTGGAATACCTTCTCACCGGCGGCTTTATGATATACAAGCGCGAGGAATACACATGAACACGTGTCCCACCTGTGTCTAATAAAACGATGCAGGGTAAATGCGAAGGCATAGCCGACTACTGCCCACGTGCAACAAGGTCATAAGTCGTGTCATGATATCTGTCTGCCGTCACATGATAAAAGGCGGTCACTCGCTCGCGAGATCAAATGTGCGCGTCTAGCCACAGAACTCTCGCACTCGCATAGGCGGTCGGATAGGCCGCGTGAGGTATAACCCGCATCGAGGGTAGCTACTCCCGGCATCGCCCCGACTCGCGATCCGCGTAGCCGCGACCGCGTGACCACGCGGCGCGCAACACTCGAGCTCCGTAGCTCGCATGGATCCTCGGACCCGCATGAGGTATTCTCGAATCATGGTCCTGCATCACTGAAGTCTACCGCGTCGGAGGCGCCTTAACCTCCGAACACAAGTCGAGGTGAGTGGTACAATACCAACATAACGGTGATAGTCAAACAACTTTAAGCGCGATCGAGGAAAACCCCTTTACACTAACATCACAAGATACTAACACACGTAGCGTCCAACATGTTTACTTCTCAAATCAACAAGAAAGTATTTACAAGGCTATCACGAACCAATACAATAGAGTATTCACACAAGGTACTTTACTAACAAGTTCGTATCTAACCCCAAAGTACTTCACACATTAAATCTTTAAAAGATCTGTTTCTTTCACATAAGTCACACAATACGTAGTATAAAATAGAGTGACTATCCTTTTAAGAAAACCAAAACTCTTACCTTTGTAAAATCAAGTAACAACATTATTTTCCAAACGCCCAAGTTTGCCTAATATCAAATGTTCACGTTTCTTATTTTAGAAAGGTTTAAGTAGTTCATAGTTTTATTCATTTAAGAATATAATTCTCTTTTAAACAATCGGAGAAACATAAGCCTTATATGTGAGTAGGACATTCTTGTTTGTAACAATCTTATTACAGCAGCCATGATCTAGGAAATATCATTTTGTCTCATCTTAGCTTCTATGCGGATGGAAGTTTCTCGGTTTTAATAATACTTAATTATTCAAAACATTTCCTTTTATTAACGCCGCGTTGGTTTGTCGATACATTCGATTTCGAAATCAAGATAAAGCATTCTTAAGCGTTATACCTAACTTCCCATAAAGCTAGTATAACTCTTAAGTTTTCAAACACCAAGTATTACTTCTCCTTTCAAAATGATTCAAAAAACTTTTGAAATACTTCAAGTTCTTTCTTATCATATAACAAGCCGCTTATAGTTCAAATCGATTACCTTTTAAAAACCACATGTATTTTCTTACTAACATAAAGTCGTTATAACCAACTTCCCATAAAGCCGTTATAACCCTTTATGTTTTAAACCACTCAAACACATTTAGCACGTACGCTCACCGCACTACATAGTTCACACATATCATGCTAGAAGAGATAGGAAGAGGTTCACATACCTCGCGGCAGTATCGACTACAGCAAAACGCTCAAGTACTTCCAAACGTCGGCTACTCCTTAAGCCACGTAGATCGCGCCACACGCGTGCATCAACCTATAAGGCCACAGCGCTTATTAACATTTAGATCTCATCGTAGAACATTCTCAGAAAATTCAGCGACCTCCCCCGCAAACGTAAATCTCTCCTCTATCGAGGCCACTGCAAGCCAACTGGGTTATACATCTAACCCTAACGGTACAATTTTACTCCACTGCACTACTACACAAGTCTCATGTCAGATCTATGTAATTACAATTCGATCTATATATAGTATACTTCAACTATATAATCTAACAACATGTAATTTCCAATTACAATAGGGGACAAGATAATTACCTCGATAAGCCCATAATTATCCGAGTTTAATGTCGATCCTTAGCAAAGTTTAGCTCGACTCAGGCGCTCAACCCGCTCTAAACCACCCTTAGAAGTTCTAACCAACTTCTACACAATACTCCAACTGACTATGGAGATTTTCCTAGGGTTTGGTTTTGGGGTGACGGGAAGTATAATAGTATAACTGGCTTTTTGTAAAGGTATAACCTTAGAATACTACAAGGTATTTGGCTAAGGTAATTTGGGCATTATAACAATACTTTTGAGAGTATTTCTACACCATGAGTGGGTATTATCTGAAACAACTAGGCAGTGGGTACCCACGCTAGCAACTCTAGGAGGGGGCACTACTCTCGGCTAGCACCCCTAGAGGGGTGCTCTCGGCCACAAGGGAGGCCCTTGGCGAACTCAACACAAGGAGGAGAGGATTTTACACTTAGAAACATTTAGGAATGGATGAAGAATTCATCAAGGGAGAGGGTATTTATAGCCTGACGAGGCCAACCAATGGCCAAGATCGAGCCAAGTGCTACACAAGTGTAGGGCCAAGATATGCCCAGTGCCCCTAGTCCCTACTCCTTAAAACCCTCAAAATATCTACCAAAATATCTACCACTGACATCCCCATTTCGTCAATCACGCCCTTGCCCACCATGAGAGGGTGCAGTCGCCTCTCGTTGGTCCAAAATGTTACGCCTCTCGGAAAAATCCGCAAAATAAGAAAAGACATAGCGGAATTTTCCGCCCATGAAGTTATGTAAAGCGTTTAGTCGAAACGACTCTAACAGGGTGTTGTGCACAAATGCCATTCGGCTAAGCCACTGGCGGGGTGACACGTGTCACCCTCCTATTGGCCCAAAATAAAACATCTTCCAAAATATCCACAATGGCCAAAATCTCAAAACAAAGTGGGCCCACAAAACAGTAAATTTCTCGTGGGCCCACGTGACCATTTCCAAAATAAAATTCCATAATTCTCTAATATTCCAGAAGTCCGAATACCAAATTGGGAATCAATTCCCATTAACGAACCTTTTTCCTTCACAAAACCTAAACTTTTCCGTGGACAATCACCTCTTTCTTCCTTTCCATCTTTCACGTATTCTCGCACGTGCGTCCTCGCATACATACCACGGAACTACGGGTATAACATTCTTCCCCAGAAACATTCGTCGAATGTTCCTTCTAAGTCTCAAAGCGAACACGTGCGGTATAGTCTTCACTACTATACTTACGAAACAATCCTCGCCACGGTGGCGTAAATACCCACGTAAAATACTTACATCCAAGTCCACGAGGAAACACCTCTAACATCACCACAAATAATACTACTTTTGTCACTTTGCACGAGATACCACTTTGTCACTCTGCGCGAGCCTTGCTCCAACGACCCAACAAATGGTACCGCGTCACGATCCCCGTTGCGTGCTCGAATTCTTACCACATTTACGATCTCGCTTTAGTATCCAAAACTCGCCACACCGTCCGGTGGTACTTTCAAGAAGACCGACCGTCGGCACGAACTCTGGCGTCGTCGCCGATTATCCGCGACGATTCTCCGAGTGCGTAACTTCTTCTAGACAAGCTTCACTATCCACATCTGCCGGAACAAGCTCAACCAACTATTCAACCACGCCAACATCGAACCAATCGACCGTGACTTACACTTCCGCCCTGCAAGGCTTCATAAGCGACATCCGAACACCGAAATGGTAGCTCAAACGCTCCTCCACAGAGACAACAATCCTCACAACTACCCTCGAAATCACGCACCGCGAGGCGAATGCGATTCTGAGACTCACCGAGTTCTTAACCTGCTGGTAGGACTTTCGAAACAAAAACAGCCGTAACACTGGCTCCACTGCATCGTAAGGTGAAGGTAGGCACCGTGCACTTTACAACCTTTACGATAAATCAACATCGCCAGTGAACGGTCCGGCCAGAAGAACACGATGGGTTGCCCCATCGGCCCGACCACCGGCCGAACGCATCCACGAACTCGTGCGTTGGTTAACTAAACTTGGGCCTAACACCCTCACGACCTACCACGGCGGGACCACCCCAACGACCATTACCAAACTGCGCCGGGTTGACCGCACGTAGCCTCGGCCAAGGCAAGGCGCAAAATACCACCTCCCCTAAGGAACAATCTTACTAACCACGTAACGAAAACCTAGCGGTCTTCTTAGCTCAAATACCCTCTTTCATTTCATACTACTTAGGGACTTATCCCAAACACATTTCGCGTGCACTATGCACTCCTATAAAGTCAAACATAAACATACGTCTACCGAGATGGCCTTACCTCTAAGGTCTTTGCGTATAAAGCTCTAAGGCTCACACTTTCTCGATCCTCCATAATCTTACTCGGTTAAACCAACATGATTTATAATCACAACTACCACAGTGCTATCAGAACATCGCTCTTAAGGTATAATCTCCTTGAAAGTTCTGAAGGACGCTGCTCTGGCCTCTTCTCGTCCTTGGTTAACCCGTCGATCTCTACGCTTCTCGGCTGCGCATAAGCCCGTACGTGTCATGCTCGAAGCCCAATCAAGAATTACTCTTGCACAACCCTTTCTTAGGTAGTCATCAAGACTCGCGATGCATCGGTATACTCTCTGGTAGCCAAATCCATGGCTAATGCGAGTTCTTCTCTTTGCAATCTATATTCTCGGTTCGATCGTGGGCGAAGGTTCACATATCATGGCGCAGAGGAACTGCCGCCGCCGTGCTTAAACTCTGGGGCTAGTGGCGTCGCAGAAATCCCGAATGAAGCACTACCCTAGGTAATGATTTGGGCTGTGCCTCGTGACCCTCGTACTCAACTCGCGGTTCCTCGCGCGCCTCACGGGCGGGTTGCCTGCGCGGAGGCATAGCGGTAAGGGAAAGAAATACGTTAGAGGTCCAACTCACAACACAAATCTAAGGCACGATCTCGGAGTGAGAAGAATAGAAACCAATCCTAAATATCCTATAGCCTCACGATTATTGGCGTGGTGCACAACACACCGATAATCAAGACTCTCGGATACGGTGCGTAGACACTTTCCGAGGATTAATCGCTCACGATACCACTTTTGTCACGACGTTCGGGGCGTGGTCGTGCCTTACCGGGCACCCTAGTGACACAACATCGAGTAATCGGCGAACATAAAACACATACATGAACAAGTGAAGTACAAAGCGATGTCGAGAAAACTTGCCTTTCGGCATATATAAATAACCACTTTTTACAAATGAACAGTTTAATCCTTTTTACAAACCACACTTGGCATTACTCTATGCACTTCTGAAATGATATCGACAAACGACGGGGCGGGGCCGTCATACCACGAATGTAGCACCTACAAACAGGACTATACGAATAAGCCTCGGAGAAACGGAGCTTCCCAAAAGTGACTGTGACCAAGAGCGAGGATCAACGGCGGTGTACCTTTACTGCGGCGTGAACGCGGCCCCGGAGGTCGATAACAGTGCAAGTATGTGAAACTAAAAATAAATCGTAAATGAAATCATAGTAGTCTATACAAAGCAGAGACATGTATGATAACCAAACTACGATTCCATAAATAGCGATCGTGTCAAGTCGGGGACTCACGCCTCAAGTCATCACTCAATTTTAACAATGGGTCTCACGCCACCACATCAATCGTGCGTGGAATACCTTCCTGCCGGCGATTTATGATATACAAGCGCCAAGGAATACACATGAACACGTGTCCCACGTGTCCTAATAAAGCGGTGCAGGAGGTAAATGCGAAGGCATAGCCGACTACTAACACCAGTGCAACAAGGTCATAAGCGTGTCATGATATCTGTCTGGCCGTCGCATGATAAAAGGCGGTCACCGCGCGATATCAAATGTGCGCGTCTAGCCACAGAACTCTCGCACTCGCGTAGGCGGTCGAGATAGGCGCATGAGGTATAACCCGCATCGAGGGTAGCTACTCCGGCGTAAATCCCCGACTCGCATCCGCGTAGCGCGAGACCGCGTGACCACGAGGCGCGACACTAACACGGAGCTCCGTAGCTCGCGTGGATCCCGGACCCGCATGAGGTATTCTCGAATCACGGTCCCGCATCACTGAGTCTACCCGCGTCGGAGGCGCCAACCTCCGAACACAAGTCAAGGTGAGTGGTACAATACCAACATAACGGTGATAGTCAAACAACTTTAAGCGCGATCGAGGAAAACCCGCTTTACACTAACATCACAAGATACTAACACACGTAGCGTCCCAACATGTTTACTTCTCAAATCAACAAGAAAGTATTTACAAGGCTATCACGAACCAATACAATAGAGTATTCACACAAGGTACTTTCTACTAACAAGTTCGTATCTAACCCCAAGTACTTCACACATTAAATCTTTAAAAGATCTGTTTCTTTCACATAAGTCACACAATACCGTAGTATAAAATAGAGTGACTATCCTTTTAAGAAAACCAAAACTCTTACCTTTGTAAAATCAAGTAACATTATTTTCCAAACGCCCAAGTTTGCCTAATATCAAATGTTCACGTTTCTTATTTTAGAAAGGTTTCAGTAGTTCATAGTTTTATTCATTTAAGAATATAATTCTCTTTTAAACAATCGGAGAAACATAAGCCTTATATGTGAGTAGGACATTCTTGTTTGTAACAATCTTATTACAAAGACCATGATCTAGAAATATCATTTTGTCTCATCTTAGCTTATGCAGATGGAAGTTTCTCTTGGTTTTAATAATACTTAATTATTCAAAACATTTCCTTTTAACGCCGCGATGGTTTGTCGATACACATTCCGATTTCCAAATCGAGAAAGCATTCTTAAGCGTTATACCTAACTTCCCATAAAGCTAGTATAACTCTTAAGTTTTCAAACACCAAGTATTACTTCTCCTTTCAAAATGATTCAAAAAACTTTTGAAATACTTCAAGTTCTTTCTTATCATATAACAAGCCGCTTATAGTTCAAATCGATTACCTTTTAAAACCACATGTATTTTCTTACTAACATAAAGTCATATAACCAACTTCCCATAAAGCCGTTATAATAACCTTTATGTTTTAAACCACTCAAACACATTTAGCACGTATGCGTCTCGTACTACATAGTTCACACATATCATGCTAGAAGAGATAGGAAGAGGTTCACATACCTCGCGACAGTATCGACTCATGCAAAACGCTCAAGTACTTCCAAACGTCGGCTTCCTTAAGCCACGTAGATCGCGCCACACGTGATGCATCAACCTATAAGGCCACAAGGCGCTTATTAACATTTAGATCTCATCGTAGAACATTCTACCGAAAATTCGCAGCGCTCCCCGCATGAACAGCGTAAATCTCTCTCTATCGGTAGGCTGCAAGCCAACCGAGGTTATACATCTAACCCTAACTGTACAATTTTACTCCACGGTACTACTACAAGTCTCTTTATGTCTGATCACATGTAATTACAGATTCGATGCTATATATAGTATACTTCAACTATATAATCTAACAACATGTAATTTCCAATTACAATAGGGACAAGATAATTACCTCGATAAGCCCATAATTATCCGAGTTTAATGTCGATCCTTAGCAAAGTTTAGCTCGACTCCGAGCGCTCGACCCAGCTAAACCACCCTTAGAAGTTCTAACCAACTTCTACACAATACTCCAACGACTATGGAGATTTTCCTAGGGTTTCGGTTTTGGGGTGACGGAAGTATAATAGTATAACTGGCTTTTGTAAGGTATAACCTTAGAATACTACAAGGTATTTGGCTAAGGTAATTTGGGCATTATAACAATACTTTTGAGAGTATTTCTACACCACAAGGGGGTATTATCTGAAACAACTAGGCTAGTGGGTACCAGCATTGCTGACTCAGGAGTGGCACTACTCTCGGCTAGCACCCCTGAGGGGGTGCTCTCGACCACAAGGGAGGCCTCGGCGAACTCAACATGAGGAGGGAGAGGATTTTACACTTAGAAACATTTAGGAATGGATGAAGAATTCATCAAAGGGAGAGGGTATTTATAGCCTGACAAGGCCAACCAACGGCAAGATTGAGCCAAGTGCTACACAAGTGTAGGGCAAGATATGCCCAGTGTCCCCTAGTCCCTACTCCCCAAAACCCTCACAAAATATCTACCAAAATATCTACCACTGACATCCCCATTTCGTCCAAGTCGCCCGCTTGCCCGCTGATGAGAGGGTGCAGTGCGCCTCTCGTTGGTCCAAAATGTTACGTCTCTCGGAAAAATACGCAAAAATAAGAAAAGACATAGCCGAATTTTCCTTCGCAGTTATGTAAAGCGTTTAGTCGAAAAACGACTCTAACAGGGTGTTGTGCACAAATGCCATTCGGCGAGCCACTAGGCGGGGTGACACGTGTCACCCTCCTATTGGCCCAAAATAAAACATCTTCCAAAATATCCTGATGGCCAAAATCTCAAAACAAAGTGGGCCCCACAAAACCGTAAATTTCTCCCGTGGGCCCCACGTGACCATTTCCGAAAATAAAATTCCATAATTCTCTAATATTCCAGGAAGTCCGAATATCAAATCTGGGAATCCAATTCCCATTAACGAACCTTTTTCCTTCACAAAAACCGGAAACTTTTCCGTGGAACAATCACCTCTTTCTTCCTTTCCAATCTTTCTGTCGTATTCTCGTACGTACGTCCTCGCATACATACCCTGGAACTACGGGGTATAACAATTATTTCGACTAAATTTCCTAATGGAGATTAAATTTTTGATAATGTGTGGTGCATACATGACGTTATTGAGGGAGAAGGGTGGGTGAGGTGGGTGAGTGTGACCATAGCCCTGAATTGGAATGCAGTGATCATTGTCAACTGTAATAAATTGAGGAGACTTTAAACGAAATAATTGGGAAAGATTACCTGCAGACCGGGTGAGGTGAGACGTGGCTCCGGAGTCCATGTACCAATTTGCATCGGGCTGCTGCAAATTCATACTGCTGAATGCATGGCCCAAATCGGTTGGAGTATTGGGCTGATGTGGGAACTGTTGGGCGAACTGATGCGGGAAGTGGGCCAGTATGGCATGGGCATGGTGTTGTTGATGTTGGGTTGGGTGATACCCTGGTATTGGGCACAGAACCCCATGTTGCTAAAATGGGTATTGGGTCGTTGATTGTCCAGTGAACGAGGTCCTCTGCGGGTCTTTGAGGGATGATTCTTGGTCCGCCATGAATTAAACGGTTGGGCTCGCCCATTTCCTTATGCGACCGCACCGCCTCTCCTATTACACGCCTCTCTGTCGCGCTTGTCGCGCGGTTACGCCATGCGGTGTTTCTTCAGCGATGGCTGGCGGCGGCGGCGATGTTTGTGCGAGCGTTTCAACCGCGCCTTAACGGTTGTGTTCGTCCTGCTTTGCACGTCGGGTTTCTTCCAATAGTAATTGTGAATGGGCTTTGTTGAAACTTGGAAGAGAGTAGCCTGCTGAATCATCGTGGCTAAGGTGTCGTATTCCCCTTTAGGGAGGCATGCAATCAATTGTAACACCATCTTTGTTTCGAACACGGGTGTACCAACATTAAACAATTGGTCAGCCACTAGTTTCAGTTGTCGACATTATTCAGACATATTGGAATAATTCTCCAGACGGGTGTTCTTGAATTGCTCCTCCAAGTACACTGCGAGTGTTCTTGTTGTCTTGGAAAATTTCTTCCAATCTTGTCCACAAATCGCGGACGAAAGCCCTCGTTTTCATGATGGTGAGAAGTAGGTCTTTGGATATAGTGTCATATATCCACTGTTTAGCCACGACATCGAGACGACGCCATGTTGTGTCATCAATCTCCGGGGAGCGAAGAACAAAATAGTCGATGTGATCAAGCACATGGTAAACGCATGCATGAATTTTAAAGAGTTCGACCCACGACCAGTGTTGACCATCTTCCTGATCAAGAATGAGAGAGATGAAATTCTTGATGTTTGTAACGGCGAGAGTCGGATGGAAAGATAGTGGTGAATTGGTGGTGTGAGGTGTGGAAGCGGGAGCGTCAGAGAGCGCCAAGAAAAAAATTCTAGATTTTTGAGTTTTGGCTCTTGATACCATGTTAGATTGTATTAATCTCCCTTGTGTACAATGTGAAATCCTAATCGAATAAGTATCCTAAATATACCATAATTAAACATAACTAATTATTACACAATATATGAAATATATTGGAATTATGGTAAGTTTATATATGTACACGTCAATACACATGAAAACTTTAAAATTTTCTTAATATATATTTATTTAAACCATCTATTTTTATGTAGTCGTGAAAAGTCGTGTGTAAAAAGATATGGGATGGAGTAAAAAAACCAAACTGTACAAAATAAAGTTTGTGTTTATGCCAATAATCATAACAAAGAAGCGAAAACTGAAAAGAACCACTTAAGCACCGTCCACAGGATGGCTGGCTGACGTGGTTTGCAGGCTATTACGTCAGTCCGGGGTTTACCCTGTGCGCACTCGAAAGAGCAATGCACGCGTTCCTTCACAACAAAAAGATTACACACACTCGCCCGCATTTACGCTCAACCGGTTCTCGAGGATAATTGAAAACGCCAAGATCGAATTTCGCCACGCAGAAATGGGTTACTTGAAATAAAGGAGGGTCCTTTGTGCGCAGCGTGGTAATGGTATAACCTTTGAAATCAGTTGAGTTACCATGATTAACTCCTTCACAATTCTATCGGACCGGGACGTGGGACTCCTGGAGTGGAAGATCCACCTTTTGAAAAAAAGATTACACACACCCTAATACTTTAATAGTCACTATTAGTCAATTTAATACAAAAATATTCTCCACTAATAAAAAAGAAAGAAAGAGAAGGATTAGTTGGAAAAGCTAACCAGGGACCCAACCTTTCACAAATCTCCATCCCTAAATGAATGGAAATAGCTTTCCAATTTCATAATCTTTAGCCCCCTCCTATGATTAGTCAGTCCAAAATATTGGTGAGCAATTTGAATAAGGGACCCCCCACTCCCCTTCATATTTTCTGTCTTCTAAGGCACCACAACAAATATTTCAAAGCTTAATTACAAGAATATTTGTTGAAGCTACTCCGTCGTCCCATATATTAGATATCATATTTCTATTCTCCAGAGTCAATTTAATTAATTTTTAAAATTAAATTAATTTAATATTTTAAATTAAAATAAGATTCAGAAACTATATGAAAAGAACTATAATTAGCAATTCTTTTCATATTAATATGATTAAAAAAATCTTAAAATGTTGATCAAATTCATGTCGTTTGACTTTTGAAGAGTACGTGATATATTTTGGACGGGGGAGTATCATTTATCTCTCCCTTAAATGTCTCACTCAATCAGAACTCCATTGATTGGAGCAAATTTGGAATACCTGCCTTTGACATAGTTATACCTGCCTGCTGACTGGTGCTGAATTTGACAGAGATCCTAGGTGGTAAAAAAGTTACCTGTAAAAAAAAAAAACAAGTGGAAGTAGGCCAGTTAAGATGGGGTTGCAAAGGCATTAAGTGGGGGCATTCTTGCGGTGAATTTAGATCTAATCATCTTTAACCCCCCATTGATTTAAGAGAAAGTAAAGCCAACAATTATGCAAAAAGAGACCACCTTCAGTCATATATTAACTATAGTTCTATACATTAATCAGACCTGGTCCAACACAGAGTGCTTTTGGTAACGCACGGCATCATGAGAAACACCCTGGCCCTTCACTACATAGCACTAGTCAATAGATAGAGAATAAATCTTTAAATAAAAACAAAGAACTATTTTATTAAGGTACCATTTTGAAAATGATTTTTCCTTTATATTTAAGCAATGTATTTGTACAAATAGCCAACCCAAAAGTAGCAGTAGTTTCTGTATCTCAAAGCTGTACAGGTGCCAAGTCAGCATCCTATGTGGACTTGGTAGAATAAAAGGTGACAGGAGGTGGTGGGGAAGGGGGTGGTGAGGGGTGACTGCTCTTGCCTTTTGCTTTTGAGTTACCACCATCTTCATTACCTCTGCTTTGAAACATTCTTTATTACTTTTCTGTTTCTACATTCATCATTTCCTTAAAGAGCACCACATTCTCCCTTCTCTTCCCTTCTTCCTTTTCTCCTTCTGTCAATTCATCGATCTCTTATAACAATTCTCCTTTGAGTTCCATGATCAGATAGTCTCAAGTACTGCCTGCCATGGTGAGCTTGTTTATTATGATCAATAGTTTATCTTGTTCTGTTTCAATTGGTGAAGGACTTATCAATTGTAAACTTTTTATCTTTTGTGATTCAGGGAACTCCTGTAAACATTATAGTTGGATCCCAGGTGTGGATTGAGGATCCTGATGATGCCTGGATTGATGGAGAAGTCACACAAATTAAAGGCTCAAATGCCACAGTAGTCACAACTAATGGGAAGACGGTAAGCAGTCTTATTCCAATCAATAAGTTCATAGCCTCATAGAAATCTGATAATGATAGCATCTTTCAGAGAATATACTATGATTGCAAAAAATGATGTCTGAACAATATTAGTGTCAAAAGCAGATATAGTGTAACTGCATATTATATAGAGCTTATTAGCTTTTAAAGGCTTATTGAAACACATAGAGTCTTGACAAGAAGTTCCTTAGAAAATGGGATTGGCCATAGAACAAATACGAAGGTAATAGTTTTGTCTAATCAATCAGCTTTTCGTTTTGCCTTAAGTAGAACTAATATTGATTTTCATGATAGGTATACTCTACCATGAAGATTTCCGGATGTGCTCCCTTGATATTTTTAGGATGCAATAAACAAAATTTCTACAAAATTAAGCGTGTAACATGCAAACAGCCAAAATCTATTTATATTAAGACATAGTACTTTCTGCTTCAGACAGTTGCTTCTATTTCTAGCATATACCCAAAGGATACAGAAGCACCACCAGCTGGGGTTGATGACATGACCAAGTTAGCTTACCTCCATGAGCCTGGCGTTCTGAATAACCTTGCTTGTCGGTATGCTATAAATGAAATATATGTAAGTAACTTCTCAGTCAATGGTGAACTTTACAAAGAGTAGCTACAGAAAACAAGTCTTATTGATGTAAAAATATCCCAATATTGCAGACTTACACGGGGAATATCCTAATTGCGGTGAATCCATTTCGGAGACTTCCACATTTGTATGATATCCATATGATGCAGCAATACAAGGGAGCACCATTTGGAGAGCTAAGTCCACATCTCTTTGCAGTGGCAGATGCCTGTTATAGGTAAATCAGAAGTTCAACTGAAATTATCTAGTTATGCCACACAAGAAATGAATAACTTGCCTAATCTAAGAACTTTGTCAGGGCATTGATAAATGAGCACGGCAGCCAGTCTATCTTGGTCAGTGGAGAGAGTGGAGCTGGTAAAACTGAGACAACAAAAATGTTAATGAGATATCTCGCGTTCATGGGTGGTAGGTCTGGTACTGAAGGAAGAACAGTCGAGCAGCAAGTTTTGGAGGTGGACAATAATTACTCTTTACTATTATACACGAATAATCTACTACTAGAGTTCAATGCAAATTCATATTTCTTCTTTTCCAGTCCAACCCAGTTTTAGAAGCATTTGGGAATGCAAAGACTGTGAAGAACAACAATTCCAGGTAAACAAAAAATGACATCAAATATTTATCACCTTTACATTTGTTTTGATTTTCATATTTCCCTGTACAAGAAATTGACATGACTGAGTGGTTGTACCAGTCGCTTTGGTAAATTTGTTGAAATTCAATTCGATAAGCATGGGAAGATTTCTGGGGCTGCAGTTAGGACATATCTTCTTGAAAGGTCACGTGTTTGCCAAGTCTCAGACCCAGAGAGAAACTACCATTGTTTTTACATGCTTTGTGCTGCTCCACCAGAGGTGAGTTCCCTCGGACAGCCCATTTGCAAACTCTTTACAAATGATATTGAGTTGGATTTTGATATTGGTGAATGGAAAATGATGGGATGAAAAGTGAAGTGAATGTAAAAGGTCCCTTTTGCTTTGGTTGAAACAATTGTCCCACATCGGAAAAAGAAAGGAAAAGAGAGGTGTATATATTACATTACACATTTTGCTAATTACTAAAAGGGTTGAGGGGGCAAGGACTCTCGCGATGTTGTCGTCGCTCGGCTCGGCTTCACAAACCTTCAGAAACAGTATTATAATTTCCTTAAGGACACACTTTGAACTAAGTGGATTCGATTACATTCTGAAAAATATTGTTTTTCTTCCAACACTGATTCTGTTCATTTTCAGTTATTATTGTTTACTGGGTTTTTTTCAATACAGATATGATAACAATCTTAAGGAAATTACGTTTTATATATTAATCTATATTCTGTTTTGGAGACTAAAACCCGTGTGGTTTTCTACTCCGTATGAAATTTCATATTCTGACTTGAAGACATAAAAACTTCGTTGGAATATTAAAGTTCATACTTGGACAACGATTTGAAGAACATAAAAACTTCATCGTTGTTGTAAAAAGTTTGTTATTCTGTATTCTGTTTAAGGAGAGTAAAACTTGTGTAGTTTTCTACTCCATATAAATATTAGTATTCTGACTCGAAGATATAAAAACTTCATTGGAATACCAAAGTTCATAATTATACTACGATTGGAAGAAATAAAATCTTCATCGTTTAAATTTGTGATTTAATTGCTATTCTGGTTTTATTGACTAAAACAGTTTGTCGATTTGACTGTGACAAATAATTAATGGCAAGAAAATTATTTACTGGATGGATGATAGACATACAAGGTTGGAAGCGGAAGTTCTATAAAGAAAAATTATGAAATTTCTTCAATTTAGTGTTCGTGTTGATTCCAAATAGTTGAATGGTCTTGGTTGTTGAGTTACAAAATTGGGATTCATAATTTTCAATTATGAGATTCTGGAAAATGCCAAAGACATGAAAGTTGAATCCAACCCAACGATCTTGACCAAATCAGCACACAAGGCAATTAACGAATTGCCATACATGTGTTTATGGATTTTGGTAATTTTGATTACTTTAATTATCTGTTATGTCTCTTGTGATTTATTGGGATCAGATGTTCTCGTATGGCAATGGTAACGAGTCTAATGACATAACAAATGACCAATTTGGCTATCATTATGGATGGTCAAATACTTGTTGATAAGCTTATAAACCTACGTAGTTTCTTAATGGCAAATGTGCCTGATGCTAATATGTCGGCCAATGAAAAATTTATGATTGTTGAGGCGTGGAAATAGGCGGATTTTCTATGCAAGGGCTACATCCTAAGTGCTTTGGAGGAAAATTTGTACAATGTTTCGTTCACATTACATGTGAAGAGTCACGTTCACATTACAAGTGAAGAGTCTCGTTCACATTCACATTACATGTGAAGAGTTACGTTTACATTACATGTGAAGAATCTCGTTCATATTACACGTGAAGAGTTTCGTTCACATTACATGTGAAGAGTCACATTCACATTACATGTGAAAAGTTGACAGTATTAATAAGAATTCAGTTTCGTCTTACTTATTGGAGTCAAATGATTTATGGCATGTTCGTTTAGGACATGTCAATTACAAAACCTTGTGAAAATTGATTAATTAAGAAGTATTGCCTAGATTCGAGTGTAATAAATCAAAATGTGAAATATGTGTTGAATCTAAGTTTGTTAAACATCCATATAAGTCTATTAATAGGAATTCAAATTCTTTAGACTTAATCCACACAGATATATGTGATATGAAGTCAATACCATCTCGCGGTGAGAAAAAGTATTTTATAACCTCTATTGACGATTGCACTCGATATTGTTATGTGTATTTGCTTAATAGTAATGATGAAGCAATTGATGCATTTAAGCAATACAAGAATGAAGTGGAAAATCAATTGAATAAAAAGATAAAAATGATTAGAAGTGATAGGGGTGGAGAATACGAATCTCCTTTTGCAGAGATATGCTTAGAATATAGAATTATTCATCAAACTACTGCCCCTTACACACCACAATCAAATGAAATTGCGGAAAGAAAAAAACTGAACATTAAAGGACATGATGAATGCTTTATTAATAAGTTCGCTACTACAAAGCTCATGGGAAAGCTATCTCATGACTAATCAATACTCAACAGGTGCCCTACAAAGAAAACACAATCTATTCCATATGAACTATGGAAAGGAAGAAAACTCAACTTGAAATATTTCTAAGTGTGGGGGTGTTTAGCAAAGGTCCAAGTTCCTTTGCTCAAAAGGGTAAAAATCGGACAAAAAACTGTGGATTGTGTTTTTATTGGCTATGCTACAAACAACAAAGCGTGTCAGTTTTTGGTTCACAAATCAAACAATCCCGAAATTCATGTTAATACAGAAATTGAATCAGATAATGCTGAATTCTTTGAAAACATTTATCCGTATAAAACTGAATGTGAGTCGTCAAGTGAAAGATCTAAATGATTGCGGGAAGAACCAAAAGAAAGTACACCAAGTAAAAAGGATCCAAGGCGTAGCAAACGTCAAAGAACATCTACTTCCTTTGGACCAGATTTTGTGACATTCTTGCTTGAAAATGAGCCTCAAACATTTAAAGCAGCGATGTCTTCTTCTGATTCAACATTTTGGAAAGAGGCAGTCAATAGTGAGATTGAATCAATTTTGAACAACCATACATGAGAATTAGTTGATCTTCCTTCTGAAAATAAACCTTTAGGATCAAAATGAATTTTTAAAGGAAAATGAAAGTTGATGGCACTATTAACAAATATAAGGCAAGACTTGTGGTCAAAGGTTATAGAGAAAAAGAAGGCCTTGATTACTTTGATACATACTCGCCGGTAACAAGAATAACATCTATTCGGGTGCTAGTGGCACTGGCGGCCGTATATGGTCTTGAAATCCATCAAATGGATGTCAAGACAGCTTTCTTAAATGGAGAATTGGAGGAAGAAATTTACATGGAACAACCTGAGGGTTTTGTGGTTCCTGGTAAAGAAAGAAAAGTGTGCAAACTTGTTAAAGTCACTTATGGACTTAAACAAGCACCCAAACAATGGCATGCAAAATTTGACCAAACAATGTTGATAAATGGATTTAAGATTAATGAGTGTGACAAATGTGTTTACATTAAAAATACTTCAAATCATGAAGTCATTGTTTGTCTATATGTTGATGACATGTTGATAATGAGTAGAGATATTGTCGATATAAATGCTACGAAGTGTATGCTCGCTAGCAAATTTGACATGAAAGACTTAGGGGTTGCTGATTTGATCTTAGGAATTAGGATCCATAAAACTCCACAAGGTCTAGCATTATCACAGTCACATTATATTGAAAAGGTACTTGACAAGTTCAAGTATTTAAATTTCAAGGTTGCAAAGACTCCAATTGATGTAAGTTTTGCACTTCAAAAGAATGAAGGTGAAAGTGACTCACAATTGTACTATGCACGAGTTTTGGGAAGTTTGATATATATTATGAATTGTACACGATCAGATATAGCATGTGCTATAAGCAAGCTGAGTCGATTCACGAGTAATCCCAATCAAACTCATTTGATGGCAATGAAACGAGTCTTGGGGTATTTAAAACACACCCAAAATTATGCTTTGCATTATAATAAATATCCCGCAGTACTTGAGGGATATAGTGATGCAAACTGGATCACCGGATCATCTGAAGTTAAATCCACGAGTGGATATATTTATACCGTTGGTGGAGGAGAAGTGTCTTGGAAATCATCAAAACAGACATGTATTGCCCGCTCTACAATGGAATCTGAATTTATAGCTTTAGACATGAAGGCGAAGTTCGAATGGCTCCGCATTTCTTAGAAGATATTCCATTCGCCCAAACCTTTGGCTCATATATGTATACATCATACCAAAGAATAGTAGGCGGGAGCGTAATGTATAACGGAAAATATCGTCACATACGACGGAGACACAATACCGTTAGACAACTCCTCTCTAGTGGCGTTATCACAATTGACTATGTAAAGTCAAGATATAACGTGGCGGATCCGCTTACAAAAGGCTTATCTAGAGGAGTTAGTAGATCATCAACGGAATGGGGTTAAGGCGAGGACAAGTCATCACGCGGTAACTCTACCTAGTAGACCTGAGATCCCAAGAGCTAGGTTCAAGGAGATCAAACAAAGTCAGGATCGACGGTTCAACATTGTCAAATAACTCAACCCATTCTCGGATGAAGACAATGTTCAGAAATAAGGATAAAACTTTATGACTTGTTAATGAGTTAATAAAACATTAAGATTTTTATTGATTATCTAAATCTGGCAGTGTATGACCAGATAATGTGGCTATAGGACCACATCTTTAGAAATCACCTATGTGAATGTTAAGTGTAAGCCACTTTAAAGGGGAATGACAGTGAAAACCCATTCTCTATGCACTCATGAAACCAGGCGGTGTTCATGGCTGAAACGAACACAACCGTGAGAACCATAAACGGTTGAGGGTTATTGTGTGACTTATGTTGTCTAGGTATACAACAAAGTTCGACGGTTCAAAGATATCAAATCTACCGATTGATCGAGTATATCCGATATAAGTTCACTACGGAAAGTTCAAAGGGAAATCTACTTATCCGGACGCAATAATCCTCGCCAGATATCACACTTGTCCGCACATTCTTTTATATTATGACCATTCCCCATTCATGTGGGGGATTGTTGGGTTTTGATATTGATGAATGAGAAATGATGGGATGAAAAGTGAAGGGAATGTAAAAGGTCCCTTTTGCTTTGGTTGAAACAATTGTCCCACATCGGAAAAAGAAAGGAAAAGAGAGGTGTATATATTACATTACACCTTCTCTAGTCACTAAAAGGGTTGAGGGGGCAAGGACCCCTCGCGCTGTCGTCGCTCGCTCGGCTCGGCTTCGGATTCGGATTCGGATTTGGTCAAATGATCTGATTGATTTTGGACTAAATTTTCTTTAATTTTAATTATTTAATTAATTAATTAATTAAAAAAAATCATGCAGGACCGCGGTGCCATAAGTACTGAGAGGCTGCAGATCTTTCGGCACCGCGGTGCCGATGCGGAAATTTCCAAAACCGAAGTTAAATTAGTGAATCTTTTTCTCACCATTTTTGTGACTGTTCAGAAGGGTTGCAAAACCTTCAGAAACAGTACCTCCATGGCTATAAATTCGTTTGCTTCCTCAGAATTTTACTTACTAATTTTCTGAACTACAAAACTTCTTCTTCTTCTGCACGAATAAATTTTGTGTGTCACTGTCGTTGAGTGGTTCGCCGCTACCTGAATTTGAAGTACTACTATTCGGGTAAGATAATTGTTCTATCCTGGGAGGGGATATTTCATCAAGTACTGTGAGGGGAATAATTTCCTTAAGGACACACTTTGAACTAAGTGAACTCGATTACATTCTGAAAAATATTGTTTTTCTTCCACTGATTCTGTTCATTTTCAGTTATTATTGTTTACTGGGTTTTTTCAACAGATATGATAACACATACATGATCCACGAAATCTTTTACAGGATGTGAAAAGATACAAAGTTGGAAATCCAAGATCATTTCATTATCTAAACCAAAGTAACTGTTACGAAGTTGCAAATGTTGACGATTCAAGAGAGTATCTTGAAACCAGAAATGCCATGGATATTGTTGGGATAGGTTCGGAGGACCAGGTGTGTGTCCAGAACACAGAAGCAATTGGAAAATCCCACTATGCACCAAAAATATATTGTAACCTACACTCATCATTTCTGTAGGAAGCTATATTTTGTGTTGTAGCCGCAATACTCCATCTTGGAAACATCAACTTTGTGAAAGGAACGGAGGTTGATTCCTCCAAACTAAAAGATGAGAAGTCACTTTTTCATCTGAAGACAGCTGCAGAGCTATTCATGTAAGAGAATATACCTTAGATTTACCTCAACTCAGAACTCAAGGCGCTTATACTTTGAACTAATAAACATGTGAACAGGTGTGATGAGAAGGCTCTAGAAGACTCACTTTGTAAGCGTGTCATTGTAACTCCTGATGGAAACATCACAAAACTACTGGATCCAGCAGCTGCAACCTCTAGCAGAGATGCCCTGGCAAAGACTGTATACTCCAGATTGTTCGACTGGTAAGGAATATATAGAATGTGTCTCCCAGACTAAGATTCTCCCTGGCTGCAAAACTGTGGGTGGTATCAAAGCTCATGAGAGGGGAACATCTTAATACCAACAAAGCAAAAAAGTACTTTTCGACTGCAAACGGTTACTTATAGCATTATCAGCCAGCGAGAGCAAAATTTACAAGTGCATTGTGAAAAAAATACAGAATAACTGATAATCTGATAGGCAATAAAATTTACTGCACAGGAATGTGACTTTATATATGTCACAACTTTTTCTTAATGAAGCTCTAAAGGATCATAGGATGCTACAAAAGATACATAATTCTACCAAAATTCTCAAATTCTAAATTCTTGTCGCTATAATTCTGATTTTAGCCTAATAATTACGTATGGCTTCTCATAAAGAACATAAGAGATTCAACGATTAGAAGAGTGATCAAACAAGACTTGAAGATAATGGAGAATTTTTCTAGCTGAAAATGCTTATAGAGATTGAAAGATGTTATATATGATTCAACCCTGGTTTCCTATTGAAACCAGCCCATTGCAGTGCTCCTGCTGGCATGCAGATAGTTAATCTCTAGAAGAACGATGACTGCTTGCCACAGAGACTCTGTATCATATTAGTCCAAAAAGACATATTCAGAAGTTTTATTTCTTGAGTTAATAAGCATTATCCAGCATAAGACTAGATTCAGCTGCACAAAAAACAACATTCAAAATGAAATCCTTTTGACAGCTTCTATGCGGCAGGCTTGTGGACACGATAAATAATTCAATTGGACAAGATCCTGATGCAAAAAGCATAATTGGCGTCCTTGATATATATGGCTTTGAGAGCTTCAAAATCAACAGGTTTGGATAATTGTTTTCTCGACTTTTGAGTATATAAAATCTTTACCTCAAAATTAACAGCTCGGTTCATGCTTTACCTCAGTTTTGAGCAATTCTGCATCAACCTAACAAATGAGAAGTTGCAGCAGCATTTTAACCAGGTAAATCATGAGAACCTTTATTCACTCTTCAGTACCTTCATTTTTCACTCCATTTAAATAAAGTAGAATATTAAATAGTAACTCTGTTTTTACAGCACGTATTCAAGATGGAACAAGAAGATTATACAACAGAAGAAATAAACTGGAGTTATGTTGAGTTTGTAGATAACCAAGATGTTTTAGATCTTATTGAGAAGGTACCCTTCATTCTGACTAAGGACATTTTTGTCACTTTATTTTAATTCAACAAGCAAAACTTAAGTTAATCTTGTGTCATATTTGCAGAAACCTGGAGGCATTATTGCTCTTCTTGATGAAGCTTGGTACGCAAACTTCCTCTTTTCAACACCATAACTACCTGTGGAAGTAGGATAATTTTCTAGACAAATCATTAAATTCTCAAAACACAGTGTATAACGTCTTTTCCTGAATTATGAAGAATGATAAAGGAGAAGACATAACTCAATTTATTTCTTGCACAGTATGTTCCCAAAATCAACTCATGAGACATTTGCCCAAAAGATGCATCAGACATACAAAGCCCATAAACGGTTTAGCAAGCCAAAACTCGCTCGTACTGCGTTTACAATCAATCATTACGCTGGTGATGTATGTAAAACTTGAGATATTTGATCATTCAATTGTCAGTCAAAGAATTCTGGTCATCTTAATTCTTGGATCAAACAGGTTACTTACCAAGCAGATCACTTCCTTGACAAAAACAAGGACTATGTGATAGCAGAGTTTCAAGCTCTTCTGATGGACTCTAAGTGCTCTTTCGTTGCAAGCCTATTCCCTCCATTGCCCGAAGAATCGTCCAAGCAGTCCAAGTTCTCTTCCATCGGCACACGGTTTAAGGTAAGCCTATCAACAGGACAGAAACAAGTATATTTACTTAAGAAAATCCTATGAATCTGATTTATTTTCAAATGGAACTTCAATTTACAGCAACAATTGCAATCTTTAATGGAGACCTTGAGCACTACAGAACCACATTACATCAGATGTGTAAAGCCCAATACAGTTCTAAAGCCAGGAATATTTGAGAACATGAATGTATTAAACCAATTAAGATGTGGGGTAAGTTAAACTCCTCCATGTCCTTTTTGGTGCTTTCATTTTCTACTCTCAATCAGAAAATATGTGATTTTTCTTCTCTCTCTCTCTCTCCACTCTCTTTCTCTGACAAACTTTTTGTGAAACTTTTGCAGGGTGTCTTAGAGGCAATCAGGATAAGTTGTGCAGGATATCCAACAAAAAGAACATTTGATGAGTTCCTTGACCGCTTTGGAATGTTAGCTCCAGATGTTCTTGATGGGTATATATCACAACCTGTTGCAACTTGGTTTCACATCTTAAATCCTTTTCAGGAAGAAACAAATACTGAAAGTTTGAGGCACGGAGCAGTGATGAGCAAAATGCAAAATTAGCTAACATTTCATGAGAAATATATAATACACTAGTAGTAGCCAAAACGATATTTGAATCAAACATACTTCTTTAGACTCATAAACCATTATTGTATGTCCATGGATAGCATTAAGATACTGATAAATCACAAGCTAATCCCCTTTCGTTAAAGCAGATGTGATGAGAAGCCAGCATGCATTGCAATTTGTGATAGAATGGGCTTAAAGGGTTATCAGGTATTAAATCTAGACTATTGGCCATACTTCTTATCCAAAAAAAGAAATAGACTATTTCCATACAACTGGACATAAAATTGCATCATTTCATGGATTCTGTTCATGACAAAGAGTCTTCTATGTCTTTTATTCAGATAGGGAAAACCAAAGTTTTTCTCAGAGCTGGCCAGATGGCTGAATTAGATGCCAGAAGAACTGAAGTTCTAGCTCATGCTGCAAGGCGCATTCAGAGGCAAATTCGAACATATCTTACCCGAAAGGAGTTCATAGCCCTAAAGAAAGCTACAATTCATTTCCAGAAACATTGGAGAGGTAACTTGTAACCCATTGATACAACAATGACCACTAATTTATGGTAAAAATCAAAAGTTTCAGCATAATATGTGAACATCAAGATTGGCAACGTTGAGCTTTTTGCATACACGCTGATTTGACATATTCTAGTTTTGGCATGTTCTGAATTTTCTCTAAAGTAGGGTTCCAACTACTTTTCTTAACATTGATCTTACAAACATGTTAATCTACACAATGCTACATTAGTTTTCCCATTTTTATATGATTTTCTGGTCGGGACTTTGAGAAAAAAATCTGTTCTACCTACCCAGCACAACTTGCCAGAGTGCTGTATGAACAAATGAGAAGGGAAGCTGCTTCAATCCGCATACAGAAACATGTGCGTTCTCATTCAGCAAGAAAATCTTACAATCAATTACAGACAGCAGCTGTAGTCATTCAAACGGGGATGAGAGCTATGGCAGCACGAAATGAATATAGGAAGAGGAGGAGAAATAAAGCAGTGAAAATAGTTCAGGTAATTAGTTTGCACCACAAAAAGTGAATTAGCATTCTTAGTCCATTCAGCTGACAACCTTATTTCAAGGTAAGCAGAATAAGAAAACCATATTTAAAGAGGGCCCAATTCTATTTTGTACTTTATGTTGTTGTAGTTGTAGTGTTTGCTTCCTGAAATTAACTTTCTGGAACTAAATTGGACACTAATATGAAGAAAATCAGAAGTTAAGACCATCCTTATTACCTCGGATTCAACTGTAAGACTGATTATAAAGATAATATCACCTTATTTTCTTACTTTGTCTTTTTTGCAGACTCAATGGAGAGGATTCTATGCCTTCTCAACTTATAAACAGAAGAAAAAGGCAAGTCTTTCACTTCAATGTCTCTGGAGAGGCAGGTTAGCAAGGAAGGAGCTTCGGAAATTGAGGGTGGTGAGTGTTTCTTGTTTTTAGTAGATTGGCATTACTGCTTATTCAAATCCATTGAAGTATCACTAGTTCTGCTACATGTTAACTGGCATTGTAAATCTTCTCCGAGTGTAGGCTGCAAGAGATACAGGAGCACTTAAAGAAGCAAAGGACAAACTGGAAAAGCGTGTTGAGGAGTTAACGTGGCGATTAGATTTTGAAAAACACTTAAGGGTATGTACAATCAATTTGCTTTGCTTTAAAAGGAAACAGCATAACAGTCTAAAGTACTCCTAGTGGGGTTCTATAGAGCGACATAGTGAAGGCCCAAGAAAACATCATTAGTGCTTCACAGTCGGTCAGAATATACTTACATGCATGCAAAAAATGAACATTCTGACTTGCACTAACACTTAGGAATGCCCGAGAATTTTAACTTGTAAAGAAATGTAGATTTCTCTTATGCCATCAGTAAATAGTGAATGCTTTTATGTCATAATAATGGTAAGAATGAAAACATTGTGTTTCTCCAGATTGATCTCGAAGAAGCAAAGGGGCAAGAAATTTCAAAATTGCAAAAAGCCTTGCAAGAAATGCAAACACAACTAGATGAAGCCCATGATGCAATCATTCATGAGAAAGAAGCAGCAAAGATAGCCATTGAACAAGCTCCTCCAGTTATCAAGGAGGTACCAGTAATTGATAATACCAAAGTGGAGAAGCTGACAGAGGAAAACAACAAGCTCGAGGTAAAATCAGGAAACAAAATTCTGTACATTTACAGTAATTGGTACAGCATCGGTCTGTTCCAAAAACCTTTGGAGTTTGTTTCCGGAAATTCAAGTGTGATAATAAAACATGTAGAAACTTAGAGAATAACCACCTCCCCAAAGAAAGGGATTTGATACAAAGAAAAGTTTCATTATGATATCTGAGTTAATTGACCATACAAGGAAAATTCTAAAAATCAATTGTAATCAATAAAAGGTGTTAAAATAAAAATTTGTTTGAGGTATGAAGATTATCTAGATTCTAGTCTAATGTACAACAAATATTTTATTATTAAAACAGGAAATCAACTCACTGCAATGTCTGCAGCAGAATACATGATACGTCATAAATTTGTGCTTTTCTAACAGCATTACATGTGATGCCATTTACCTGTCATATATTCAGGAAGAAATCAGAGAGCTCAAGAAGAGAGTAGAAGACTTCGAAAAGAGCTACAATGAAGTCGAAAAAGAATGTCAGGCCACACGTAAAGAGGCAGAAGAATCCCAGCTTAGAGTTATAGAGCTCCAAGAGTCCATTGAAAGGTAGTTCCTTTATTTTTATGTAGTATGTTAAAGTGGCTCGGCTGAAACTTGAAAGTCAATACAAGTTGCATTAGTATGAAATTATTGTCTTACTTGTACTTCTTAATATTTATTTTCAGATTACAACTGAATCTATCCAACCTTGAATCTGAGAATCAAGTTCTCCGCCAGCAGGCTTTAGTAGCATCAACAAATGAGGCCCAAAATGAGGCCCTTTCTGAGGAAATGGACATGTAAGTATACACATCTTGGAATAGCCTGTGCAAGCTAAAAGTTGCTGCTATGCTCCGAGGAAAGCCAGGGAAGCTAGTTTATACCTTTATATTAGAAGATAGGTTCATATTGCATGATCAATACTTTAATTTAAGCATAAAAATATGGACATAAACCCAGAGAAAAACAATTTACACTGTTGCTGTAAGTTTTAAAAGATATAATTGCTTCAAGAATACTTACCTGGACTTATTTCCATAAGATGGAACAATATCCTAGAAAAACTTCTAGTGTTGAGTTGCTCCCAGAGATAATAACGTTTTATTATATAAAATTCACACAAAGTTGTTTTGTCATCTTAATCAGACTTAAGAACAAGATCAAAGATTTGGAGTCAGAAAACGAGCTTCTCCGCACTCAAAGGGTAGTTGTGCAGCAAATAGTAAGTCCTGATCAGGCAGCGAAAGGGCTTGAGGTAAGCTAAACTTTCTTCCTTTTTCATTGTAAGCATCGATACTTGTAGAACTGCAATGCCACTCGTTCCTGACTGGATTAATTTCAGACCGTTGATCACACACATCCAACTGATAATGGACATCAAACAGTGGAAGTGCATGAAGAAATGAAAGTAGAACAACAAAAAGAAATGAAAGTAGAACAACAGATATCTGAGGTATAAAAGCTTCTCACCAATGACTGCTATGCACTAAGGACCAGAACAATCAGAAAATTGCTAATTCTAAATGATACCTATGTTCTTTCTGCAGGATTCTAGCCCTCCCATCTCTTTAACTAAGCAAAGATTCTTGACAGATAGGCAGCAGGCAAGTAGTAGAAACTTGATCTTTACAAGTCCATCTGACAGATAATGTTGTGATGGTTTGGTAATCTTTGCTGATTACTTCTGTTTCCATTCTTCAATAATCAGGAAACCCATGATATACTGATAAAGTGCCTCGCGGAAGACAAGGGATTTGACAAGGGAAGACCAGTAGCTGCATGCACCCTATACAAAGCACTTCTGCAGTGGAGATCCTTTGAAGCAGAAAAAACGAATATCTTTGATAGGATTGTTCACACCATCCAATCATCGATAGAGGTGAAATTGTACTATGATCCATTATTGACTAGGAATGGTCCTAATGAGTGATTGAATCTAAAGCAATTTAGACTCCCATTTGACAATAATTTATTGACATTTCAATGAAGGATCAAGATAACACCGGTGATCTAGCCTACTGGCTGTCAACATCTGCAACTCTGTTGTTCCTTTTGCAAAGCACAATTAAAGCTGGTAATGTGCCTACTAGGTCGCCATATCGTAATCGCAGCTCACCTACCACATTGTTTGGAAGAATGGCACAGGTAAATATTCATGCTATAAGCTTTTGACCATGTATAGACACAGAACATTGACATTTCAAGGGTCAACAGCAGGGTTTTCGCTCAACTTCATTAAGCATGGCAATTTCCAGTGGATACAGCGGAATTGAGGGAAGCCCAAATATCCGAACAAGGATTGAAGCTAAATACCCAGCACTACTGTTTAAGCAACACCTAACTGCTTGCGTTGAGAAAATATATGGAATGATCCGCGACAACTTAAAGAAAGAAATAAGTCCATTTCTTAACCAATGCATACATGTAAGCACCATTTTAAATGCTATAATCCCTTGTCTATAATTTTGCAGCAGTCTCAAAGTAAATTCTAAAATTAAATTGACAGGCACCAAGATCTGCAAGGATAAGACCTCTAAAAGGGTCATCTAGAAGCATACATTCAAACATTATTGCTAAACAACAGGCATCTAGCATACACTGGCAAACCATTGTGAATAGCCTTGACAGTACATTGACCATACTCTCAGAAAATAATGTGAGTGAAGCAACATCGTGTTGTCAGCTTTCCTTAATTTTATGTCTGGAGAAGCTCTCCAGTTTTCATGAGTGGCATCTACGTTTTCAGGTCCCTTCCATTATTACAAGGAAAATACTCAGTCAGGTATTCTCGTACATAAATGTCCAGCTTTTCAACAGGTATTCAGCTCTTATTCCAATTAACTGTCCTTCACTTTAGAAGTAACTTAAATATGCTCAATCCTAATGTCATTTATATGAAAACTTTGCAGCTTGTTGCTTCGCCGTGAATGCTGCTCATTTAGCAATGGGGAATATCTGAAGGCAGGTCTGCAAGAACTGGAAAGTTGGTGTTCCAAAGCAACAGAGCAGGTAAACAAAAGTTGTTCGGAGTAATAACCTGACGTTAAAAAATACTAACATTTCCATTCGTCCTCATGAAACAGTATGCTGGATCTTCATGGGATGAGCTTCAACACATAAGGCAAGCTGTAGGATTTCTGGTAAGCTATCGTCCACACCATCACTCCATAAGCAGATTACCTCATAGCTCAGTACTTTATCTTTTAGACTTATCATGCCTCAACCTCACAGGTATTGCATCAAAAATCTCAAAAGGCATTGGATGAGATCACGAGTGACCTCTGCCCGGTAATTAAGCTCTATGCTAAAAAATTCAAATTCCCCATAACTTCCTTCCTAACTACTTCTTCTTTTGACTATTCAAAAAGAAAAATAACTCTGTTTTCCTTTCAAGATCACTAAAAAGCTAAGTGACAATGATGTTAGAATTAAGTCACGGAGGAATATAAGTATATTTTCTTAATAAGAGGATTCTAGCTATGATTAGAACTCAGAACCGAAATCTGAACTCTATCCTGTTGTTTTTTTCCCTTTTCTCTTAGATGTTGAGCATTGCACAAATATATCGCATTGGAACTATGTTTTGGGACGACAAATACGGTGCCCATGGTTTATCTCCAGAGGTAAGAACTCTTCTTCAGTGTGTTACTAAAGATACTCTATCATTCATGAGAGTTGGTAAAGGTATTCAAGGTTCTTTCAGTTTGACGTGGATGGTCCGCAACTAGCTGGTCATTGTTAGCGATATTTCGAATGCTACGCAAGCGCACGCATCTATTGGTGTCTGTAAGACCGAATATCGTCCATAGAGACCGGTTTCTAAGTACCGTTCATCTATTTTATGTTATCTATTTGACAATCGATATTTGATTGGGGTTTTTATTTAACTACTAGAATAATCGCAAGATTTAAACTAATAAAGTTGTAATCATGAATGAATTAGGGCTTCCAAAATCCTCGACTATCCACTTTATTCAATCTTTAATGCGACTAGAATGATTCTTCTTCTTTGTTAAGATAGCGATTAACTAGACTGTCTTATATTCCGGTTAGGACATATAATCACTCAACCCCAGTGCAGAACCCTTCTATATTTCTATGATAGGATTTACCACATAGGAGGATTAAGAACAGTAACCTATAATGCTACTGTCACGACCCGACCCCGGGCCCGCAACTGATGCCCTACCAAGACACCCTTACAGGTATACATCAGAGATAATCAGCGGAACATACATGAAACTTATAAAATAATTCAACAGAAATAAAATCAACAGGTTAGCCGATGAGGCTACCTCCCTGGATATATAAAAACATAACCGAAGCAGTTGCCTCCTCTCCTTTACAAACTGACCCACAATATATGACTACAGACCTCTAAGATTTTTGGACAAATATTATGACGGGACAAGGCCCCGCCGTACCCCTGCATATACATAACCATGATGACAAGCTCCGGAACATTGGAGCCATCTCAAAATGCTGAACCAGGATCCTAAGCTCGTGGATCCACAACTGTATACCTAAACCTGCGGACATTTAACGGCCGAATAAATTGATGCAACAGTGCAGAATATGGAACGGAAAAATAAGGTACAGTAAACAAATCATAACTGTACAAAAGAATGATAGGGGCAAATATAAAAAGGGTAAATATCAGATCCTACCGTGTCATTACCATCTCGTGAACTTAATCGTACCTTATTATCTTCTCTCATTTTTCAATAAGAGTTATAGTCAAATGCTTATGTACATACTTAGGAAAAAGCATCAAGTTCATTACCATATAACTTACTTACCTTTTATAACATAAATCCGGCCCTTTTTATGGAGGGACGCCTATACTGCCCGGCCCAATCTGGGACACGATAAATTTACATAAGTCTGCCCATAAAGGTATACTGCCCGGCCCAATCTAGGACGCGATAAAGTCACATAAGTCTGCCCATAAAGGTATACTGCATAAAAAAAAATAGGAATCTTATGATCAACTTAGGGTCACCTGCCCATAGTATCATTTAGCAATCCTACTCCTGGGACTATTTCACCCGCAGCGTATGGACCGCATGAGGTATTCTCGCATAGATCGTATCCGTCCGCATAGGTCGTGTGGACCCGCATGAGGTATTCTCGCATAGGACTATTACACCGCGACAGACTATTTCACGCTTAGGCCTACGGGCCCGATGAGCAAATACGTCGTGCTCGCGTCATGGGTAGCAAATCCACGGAAGGTATAATGTCTTGGGGTTTACCCCAATCATACTCGGAATGTATAACGTCTTGGGGTTTACCCGCATTTATACTCGGGAGGTGTATAACGCCGGGGTTTACCCGCGTTTATACTCATAACACTAGCCCCAAAGGCTATCATACATAACATAAGCACCACCGCTTATCATACATAACATAAGCGCTTATCATACATAACATAAGCACTACCGGCTTATCATACATAACATAAGCACTACCTGCTTATCATACATAACATAAGCAAGTTAAGAAATCCCCTGACTTCTTATTAACCTTATTTATAAACACCCCCATTTTAGTTTACTTAAGGCACTAACATGTCATTATAAAATCCGGGAATTAATCCCAAAGTACTACGTACTTCTATTCTTTTAAAAATGACTCTTTTTCATATAAAACCTCCAAGATACTAATAACCGTAGTATCAAGTCATATCTACTTTTCAAGACAAGTCACAATACCTTTTTAGAAATGCAATTATAGGCTTCTAAATCAAGTGACTTCTTTCCTTAAAACTTTAAGCAATTGGTACCTTTAACCCAATTTGCCCTTCTTTATTTCAAGTCATTTCTTTGCTTACATTACTGGAGAAAACCATTCTTTTAATCTTCCATAAAGTTGTTATAACCAACTTCCCATAAAGTCGTTATAACTTTTTATGTCTTAGACAAATTCATTTCTTTTATAACCAAGAGACTTATACTTTCAAATCAAATTACATAGCTTTCAAAATACTTCAAGTCTCTTAACTTTTAAGAAAACAAGTTTCTTAACTTAGAATATCAAATCTCTTTAACTTAGAGTATCAAGAAGTCAATACTTTCCAAATCAAGTATTCTATACTTTTTAAATCAAGTCATTTCTTCCTTTAAGAATCAAGTCTCATAACTTGAAAAATAAAGTCTCTTAACCTTTTAAGAATTTAAGGTTCATAGTCTTAAAACTTCATACGTGAACTCTTTTAAATTAAGTAACATATACTTTTATGCGTTGTGAATAGGTTATACTTATTTATAACGATCTTATTAAAGCAGCCATGATCTAGAAAATGTAATACAATTTTGTCTTATCTTAGCTTCTATGCAGATGGAGGATTCTACTCATTTTAATTTAATTGATTGCCGATATATTTTCTTTTATTAACGCTGCAGTGGCTTGTTCGATACTTATTCTCATTAATGCGAGAACTTAGCAAAGTCAACTTGACTCCAAATACTTCCTAACGACTCTTACCAACATCCCCCATAAGACTTGGTAAGGACTTAGGATAACTTAGACGTATCTTTTACATAGAGTAAATCAACATACCTACCTCTTAACTTCTAAGAGTAGAAGGAATCATGAAATAGTACCACATGTATACTTCATACATAGAATCATGTCAAAAGAAGGAAGAGGTTCACATACCTCGCGACGATTATCGACAAGTAGCAAAATGCTCCAAAGTACTTCAACCTTGATAGCTATTCCACCCTTCAAGTAGAATACGCTATACTTAGTACTTCAACCTATAATGGCCATAATACGCCCATTAACCTCTAGCTTCAAACGTAGAATATTCTAAGTGCAAAGTCACTAAATTCTACGGAAAATCGGACAGCACTTCCTTTGTTTCTACATACTTTTCCACATTTTTCAAGGCCCGAATTCAATAACCAAACGCCACATTTAAGGCTCAACAATTCAGCAAATACAAAGGGGATTACACGCCTTAACAGGACGTGTAAAATTCTGCCCCACAATTAATATAAAACTGTCCAATTAATAAGTGCAATTCTCGGCTACAATTCATGCCTACAACAATGTCAATTTCCGTTCGATTCCTTTTCAATCCAAGTTGTTATTCCAACATGTTATATACATACTAACAATTACAACAACTAAATTCCTTTCTTCCTTTAACATGCGACGATTATAACTACCGTCCAAATTAATTACAACATTAATGGCTAACTTGTCCATTTTCGGATTTGAGCTTCTAAAATTCCATAACACTTATCAATCTTCATAACATATATCACATGCTCATTTCTAACTTATCATAACATGGAAACTTCAATTACAATAGTAAGACGAATATTATTACCTCATTTAGCCCAAATATAATCCAAGATTACAAGTCGATCCTTAACAACTCTTAGCTCCTCTTATTATGTTCTAATCCGCTCCAAGCACTCCTTAGAAGCTCATGAAGAACTCCTCTTCAAGTTCCATCTTCAAAGTTGAAGAACACCCTAGGGTTTAGCCTTGCGACTAACGTAAAAACGTCGTTTTTCCGGGATCTTTCTATTGAGATATCCTTACAATACCCCTAGGAACCTTGGGTTAAAGTCTTGTGACTAATGAACCACAAACGAAAATTTTCTTCTCCCTTTTTTCTCCAAACCCGAGAGCATCTTGTTCTAAGAACTCAAGTTCTTGCAATTTTTTTCTAAGTGTGGGATGTCTTGCTACTAGTAGTAGTAGTAGTATATATAAATAAATCAAAGGCTAGGATAAATCCAAATGGAAGGCTAGGATGTGGTCAATATTATCAAGCTCTCTTGACTCTTGACTTAGTCAACACAATCAAGCCAATGCCTAGCAAGACTTGCTCATCTATACAATGGTCAAATGACCATTCTATCCTTGCAATTTTCGTCCAAGACCATTGTGGGGTGCCACGTGTCGCCCTCCCATTCGTCCATAAAATTCTGTAACCCTCGTGGGTCCCACAAAACGTAAAATTCCTCGGGTGGGCCCCACATGACCAAATCCGTAAAAAAAAATCCATAATGATAATACATTCCATAATCCTCAATTAATGCATTTTGAGAATCCAATTCTCCTCAACGAACATTTTTCCTTTCCGACGTTCGGAAGATTTTTCGTCGGAAAAACAATTCTTCCTTTCGTACCAATTTCAAGTCTTGTGTTCCTTACGTACATTCTCTTAAACGTGTCCTGGACTTACGGGGTGTAACATCTACACAAGTATCCGGGGTACTTTTGTCCGCGATTTTAACCTATGTCTAGTCAATTACAGCATATCCAAATCTCTCCTCTCGGTTTTTTATTCGAAATCGATAATTAGTGATCAATTAATTATCCAACATTCATACCAAATATTTACTTAATCTTAATCAAGTGAAGAAGTAATCATACTACTGCATTAATTCATGAATAAAAGTTTCAAGTGATTCATAAGGAAAGTCCTAATAGAGTGTTTAGCTCCTAGTCATAGTCACGCTAAGAACTAACACAATATCTATACATAAACTGAATTAAAAACTGAATTAAAAACGAAAGAAAGAAAATTACGTAGAACAAAGTCTCCAATTGTCGCTCCAAATCTGCTTGTGTTGTGTTGTCTTATAGAATGACCATCCTTCTCATAGCATTAATCCCTGGGGCTTAAATATCCTCCAATTTTCGTGCCCTATGGACCAATATGCCCTTAGTCAATTTGCCTTCGAAACTAAAATTTCCCGCGTCGGCACCGCGGATCTGCATACCGGCACCGCGGTGCCGAAACTCCTGCAGCTTCTCAGCACAAATGGCACCGCGGTGCTGAAAATCCTGTGGCTTCTCGGTAAATATGGCACTGCGATTCTGTATAGTGGCACCGCGATGCTGCCTTCTTTCGCTCTTAGTTGCCAACTTTCGTCCTTTTCGCCTCGGGAGCACCTTTTCTGCCCATTTCTCGTTCTTTTTTGTCATTTTGCCTTTTTGCACCGCTGTGACTCAAAAGATAGAAAAACAAACCTACTACTATACTAAACACAACAATAACGAGTAAAATACCAACAAAAAATGACTCAAAATGCGTATACAAAATACGCCTAACAAACACCCCCAAACTTAACCTTTGTTCGCCCTCGAGCAAAGATCAAAACAAAAACAAAGACACAAAAATAAAAGACTCAAAGACTTAAATCAAGCAGCTGCACAAAGACTTAGAAACACATGAACGTCAGTTGGGATAATATGCAGGAACAGATATAGCATGAATTAAGCAATCTAGAATTTCAAGTCAGATATTTCGCAAATTTATTTCAATCACAAGTAATGGAAGCATGAATACATAACCTATGCATGTCAATTTAATTTAGTTCTACGGGTCTGTGTACTTGCTATTCTCCACTAATCATAGACATACATACTAGAGATCATCAGAACTTTTCAGGGGGTTAATGTAGGCTTAGGCAGGGGTAGGCAAAAGTAGGCATTTAGGCTCAATTTACGTATCATAAGCGTTTTTCTCATTCAACCGTTTTGTCCTTCTTTTTGGTATTCTTTTCAATTCATACCTATCATTCCCATTTTCTCTTTTTGAGAGCATGAATCAATTCATATAGGCACCCCCAAACTTAAGCTTTTACATTTTTTTATTGTGGTGCATCACTTTTTCACTCTCTTTTTGTATTCCTTTTTCATCCCTTTATTCAATTACTGCTTATGACACACGAGGGATTCATGGGGTGTCAAAGAAAACAACTTATTTTATGCTCAACGGGGCTGATTAGGGATACAATTTATTGTCAGGATAGGTAATGAAGGGTAAGAAAGGTTATCAAAGAAATGCCTAAATCATCTCCCTAACATGTACATCTTAACTATTTCGCCTCAAATAACAAGCAAGCAGACTTCACAGACATTTTTCAGTTGACAACACATAGGCTAAGCATCAAATATTCCAAATAATCAAATTTTCATGAATTTTTGGCATATCTAACTTAAGCACACAGATTTTAGCTTCTCATTTCATTACATTATCTCACTTAGTTCACTAGGCGTTCCAAATAAGCACAACATGCATGATCATAAAAAAAAATTGACTCACATAAAACACAAAAACAACAAAAGAGTGAAAGACTCACAAAAATAAAATAAAATGAAAACTCCCCCCGAACTTATACTACACATTGTCCCAAATGTGTAAAAGACTCAAAAATTAAAATGGGACAACTTATAGACATACAACGGCTCAAAATGGTGGTGGCGGCGGATACTGCATTGTCCATTTTAGTGCTTTTTATTTTCTGGAAATATGTTTAGGCACCGCGGTATTGCAGACACCGCGGTGCCTAAACTACTGAGGCCGCTCTGATCTTTCGGCACCGCGGTATTGCATGATGGCACCGCGGTGCTGAAACTCCTGATTCAGTGTTTTCCAGCGTTGTTTTCCTGCTTTATGTCCCATTCCTTCACCTGCATCACCACACAACAAAATATCAAAAGTGAGACTACTCTAATCAAACTCAATTGGGTAATTTAAAATAAAATTGGGTTGCCTCCCAAGTAGCGTTGTCTTTAACGTCTTGTAGCCGGACGCAGATTACTCATTAAATCATTGAGGTATTTTAACCCTACTACCTATCCATTTCAAAATCATCCTCTTCTTTCTCACTCTGTTTTTCTTTTTCACAAGAGGGGGTTCAGTAAGACTTACCTGTTCGATGGCTTCCATGGCATTCATTTTTGTTTCAACATTCTTGCTGATCTGAGGGTTCACCGCTTTATGAATGATCTCCCTAGCTTTGACCTGTGCTGGCTGAACTGTTGTGTCTGTTGTGCTGACTGCGAAACACTTGTTGATGGCTTGTGATTCAATGGTGGAATTGAACACTTTGAACACCATTTTTTCCTCCTAAACCCGTAGTCTCAGTTCTCCCTTTTCTACATCAATCAGGGCTCTCCCAGTTGCGAGGAATGGTCTCCCCAAAATGATGGGTATTTCATCATCTTCCTCCATATCAAGAATGAGGAAGTCTGCTGGTAATAAGAACTTTCCCACCTTGACCAGCACATCTTCTATTATGCCTCTGGGATGCACTACAGTTCGGTCGGCCAACTGCAAATTCAATGTGGTTGGTTTGGCTTCACCCAAACCCAATTTCTTGAAGACAGACAGAGGCATGAGATTGATACTGGCCCTTAAATCACACAACGCCTTGTTGCATGTCACCTTACCAACAGTGCAGGGCAAGGTGAAGCTCCCTGGATCCTTCAGCTTAGGAGGCAGTTTCTTTTGCAGGATGACACTGCACTCTTCTGTCAAAGATATTGTCTCATAATCTGCTAGCCTTCTCTTTTTTTCAAGTATCTCCTTCATGAATTTAAAGTATGCTGGCATCTGTTCTAGTGCTTCAATGAAGGGGATATTTATGTGAAGCTTCTTAAACACCTTCAAAAACTTGGAGAACTGCTTGTCAATTTCCTTCATTTGTAACCTCTGAGGGTAAGAGATTCTATCAACGTACTCCCTCAAAGGTGTTCGTGGAGCTGTCTCAACTATAGGGCGATCCTCAGTGGCCCCCTCATTCTCTACCTCAGTTGCTCTCTCACACTCCTTCTCACTTACCACTGCGGGATGGGGAGCAACCTGCTCCAACTGCTTTCCACTCCTCAACAACACTGCTTGACACTGCTCTCTAGGATTTACCTCTATATTGCTTGGGAGAGTTCCCTGCAGCCTGTTGGTTACCATCTTTGCAAGTTGCCCAACCTGTGTTTCCAAGCTCCTGAGAGAGGACCTTGTTTCAGACATGAACTGATTCTGCGAATTGGTGAGTGTAAAGAAATGCAGCTCTTAGTTCATCAGGCTTCTCCTGTTGTATAGGTGGTCTAAACTGCTGGGATGAGGTAGCCTGATTTTGTGCTCTGGTTACGTAACCACCGATATGGTTGTCTTCTTTGGGGTTGGTCGTTCCTCCACGAAAAGTTAGGGTGATTTCTCCACCCTGGATTGTATGTGTTGGAATTATAAGGCCTCTAAAAGTTCCCAACCGCATGTACCTGCTCCATTGGCACATTATTAGGGTCCACCTTTGTGCATCTGTCAAAGGAATGCGGTCCACCACAAATCTCACAATTCACAGGTAGCTGGACTGCATTCACGGACATGGTGTTCTGCTGCGATTCTTGCCGTCAAAGCGGCCACTGTGCGTTCGAGCGATGATGGCATCTAGTTCATGTATGCCCATGCGCCGCTGTCATCGACCACATCCGCCGCTTGATGATTGTTGGCGGCCATATCTTCCAAGAACTCACGCTTTCTGCGTGGCGATGGTCGCCGAGCCCATGGGATCGGGATAGCGGGTCGGGGCTCGGGACGGAGAGGCGGAGTCGAGGCGGGTCAGTGGGCCCGGTACTAGAGGGATCATTGTCCGCCCTCGCATTACCCGCCCTGTCTGCCTCGGGGCCTGAAAGAGGCGGGACATTTTTTTTTTTAAATTTTCCACTAAATTAAAAATACTAACAAAGTAACATATAGTCATACAGTGATAGTCATATACTCATATTATAGTATTATACTCATATATTTTTATAAACTAAATAATTAAACAAAGACAAGAAGAGAAAATGAGGTATTTATAGTTGGAAAATTGGGTTAAAGTGTAAATATAATAACTTAGGGGTTAAAAATAAATATAAGAGGGGTAGGGGGTTGGGGGAGTGGGGGAGGCCAGAAATGGTCGTTGTCTAACGGCCAAAATGTAAAATGATCGTTATTGCAACGACTATTTTTGGCAAGTGGTTATTTTTGGGCGGGGAGGTGGGGCCGGGGCCGGGTGGTCTAGCCGGGCCGGTCGGGCGGGACCATACCATGTCCCGTCGATTCGAGCTCCGGACCGCTTAATTTTTTTATTTATTTAATCGTGGTCGGGCCGGGGCCAGCCATCGTAGCGACCTATGTGCCTCATTGACACTCTTTCTCATGAAAGCACCCCCTGCTGCAGCATCAATGATGATACGAGTAGTACCACTCAGTCCATTATAAAAAATGTGGACTAATATCCACTTCTCAATGTCATGATGTGGGAATTTCCTTTGCAGATCCTTGAATCACTCCCATGAATCGTAGAGTGATTCACCATCCACCTGATAAAAGTTTTTCAGCTCTCCCCTTAACTTTGCTGCTTTGGAAGGAGGGAAGAACTTTGCTAGAAACTTTTGGTCCAGGTCCCGTAGTAGCGGAGTTGGCGAGCGAAGTTCAACCAGCTTTTGGCTCTAACCCTCAGTGAGAACGGGAAGAGCCTCAGTCTAATGGCATCGTCAGTAACGCCATTGTATTTGAAAGTGGCACACAGCTCCAGAAAGTTTGCAATGTGCATGTGGGGATCTTTAGATAGCAGTCCCCCAAATTGTACTGTGTTCTGGACCATGCTCAGGATGGCTGGCTTGATCTCAAAGTTGTTGGCCCCTATAGCTGGGAGCCTGATGCAAGTCTGTGCACCTGTGACCATGGGAAGAACATAGTCCCCCAAACTTCTCTCTGCTGGACCTGTATTGGCTCCCCTTCATTCTCAGAAACCTCATTGTCCGCCCCATTCTGATTTGGTTCGTTGTTCATGGTCACTGACTCAGATATCCTTTTGTTGCGCCTGTTTTGTTTGCACAGTTTTTCGATTTCAGGGTTGAAGGGAACAAGTGTATCTGCTCCTCTCCTTCTTCGCAACACTAGATTCCTGAAACAGATCAAAATCAACAAACAAATTAAGGCACACGGTTCTAACAGTAAAAATTAAAATTAAAATTAAAATTAAAATTAAAATTAAATTAAAATTAAGCCAAAGTAGAAATAAAAACAGATGATTCGATATTAGATGTATGCCAGTCCCCGGCAACGGCGCCAAAAACTTGTTAGCGATATTTCGAATGCTCACGCAAGCGCACGCATCGTTCACAAGTAATATAGTCTGTAAGACCGAATATCGTCCACAGAGATTGGTTTCTAAGTACCGTTCATCTATTTTATGTTATCTATTTGAAAATCGATATTTGATTGGGGTTTTTATTTAACTACTAGAATAAACGCAAGATTTAAACTAATAAAGTTGTAATCAGATATGAATGAATTAGGGCTTCCAAAATCCTCGACTATCCACTTTATTCAATCCTTAATGCGACTAGAATGATTCTTCTTCTTTGTTAAGATAGCGGTTAACTAGACTGTCTTATATTCCGATTAGGACATAATCACTCAACCCCAGTGCAGAACCCTTCTATATTTTTATGATAAGATTTACCACATAGGAGGATTAAGAATAGTAACCTATAATGCTACACAAGTATCGGGGTACTTTCGTCTGCGATTTTAACCTATGTCTAGTCAATTACAACATATCAAAATCTTTCCTCTCGGTTTTTGATTCGAAATCATATAGGTTATGATAATTAGTGATCAATTAATTATCAAACATTCATACCAAATATTGACTAAATCTTAATCGTGTGAAGAAGAAATCATACTACTGCATTAATTCATGAATAAAAGTTTCAAGCGATTCATAAGGAAAGCCCTAATAGAGTGTTTAGCTCCTAGCCATAGTCACGCTAAGAACTAACACAATATCCATACATAAACTGAATTAAAAACGAAAGAAAGAAAATATGTAGAACAAAGTCTCCAATTGTCGCTCCAAATCCGCTTGTGTCGTGTTGTCTTGTAGAATGACCATCCTTCTCATAGCATTAATCCCTAGGGCTTAAAAAGTCCTCTAATTTTTGTGCCCTATGGACCAATCTGCCCTTAGCCAATTTGTTTTCGGAACTGAAATTTCCCGCGTCGGCACCGCGAAACTCCCGCAGCCTTCAAGACAAATGGCACCACTGCTTGCACGATGGCATCTGCGGTGCTGAAAGTCTTGTGGCTTCTCGGTAAATATGGCACCGCGATTCTGCATAGTGGCACCGCGGTGCTGCCTTCTTTGGCTCTGAGTTACCAACTTTCGTCCTTTTCGCCTCGGGAGCACCTTTTCTGTCCATTTCTCGTTCCTTTTTGTCATTTTGCCTTTTTGCACCGCTGTGACTCGAAAGATAGAAAAACAAACCTACTACTATACTAAACACAACAAAAATGAGTAAAATACCAACTAAAAATAACTCAAAAGGCGTATACAAAATACGCCTAACAGTCATGCAAGACATGCATATATTATCATGTAAAAGTTTTTAAAAAACTAAGAATATTCCATGCATTGGACTTCTTCTCTTATTTTTAGAAACAATTTATCAGCGAAGAACAAAAAGACAAAGTGTCCTCAAATAGCAAAAGATAGATAAAACAAGCATTATATAAAAACATCCCACCGATCTTCTTAAAGTGCGTCTAAGCTCTGCTGATGAGAAATCCTATTGCCTTCATCAACAGAGAGGCCAAGAGTGTTCTGTGTGACACCTACACTAGAAAATGCTTTTTAATGAAGCACTCTTGCGTTATTCTCAAGTCAAGCAGTGATAAAGCTTACCCTCCTTTATGTTCCAGAACAAGTTTAATTATAAATAAACATTCAAAGGCTGTAGCTTTCTATAGAAAAGATCATATATTTAGCTTCTTTACGGCTTTAGCCTTAAAAGTAAGGCAATGACAATGCAAGAAACTCATGTCGATATTAATTTTGTTCTTAACCATTTCTTTTCCTCTTCTCAGTTAATAGTCTTATTGATTCTGTAAGCAAAAGGTTTTAAAAGAACAAACAAAAGCAACAATGAGCAGACTCTCAAGTATACCTCGGATAGATATTTGTCATGAGAACTGCTTCTTTGCTCAGCTGATCATTTTTGGAATTTCAGGTCATTAGCAAGATGAGAGCACTAACATTGGAAGACTCGGCCAGCATTCCAAATAATACATTCTTGCTTGATGTGGATTCAAGGTAATTAACTTTAAACACACAAAAGAAACTGACTTGCATTCTTCAACTAACTGATCTTCCAAATTACAGCATACCATTCTCTATAGAAGAAATATCGCGATCCTTCCAGAATATCAACTTATCTGATGTGGAACCACCTCCCCTCCTTCGTCAAAGATCAGATTTTCAATTCCTGCTGCAGGCAACAGAATAAGACATTTGAACATTTTCTTTTGATTTTACACAGAAAGAGAATGATAGTTATAGGATTTGATTGATTGAAATTCTTTCTTTTTTTGAGTGGTAAGATAGAGATAGAGAGTGATGTGATGAGTGTTCAAAAATGTAAATCATTTTGGTTTCGTGTTTCATATTTATTTTCCTCACTCAAGTGATGATTCTACAAATGTTGCATTGTGAAAGATCTATTGTGTTGTATATTGAAAGAGTGCAGCAGAGAAAAACAAATATTCAGATTTTCAATAGAAAAAAAAAACTTTTTTTTTCCTTATTATGGTTATGATCGTTTTACACTGTTTCATTTCCTACTAACAGCATAACAAACTAAAATCTCATCTTATACAGATACCCCATAAATGAGTAATTTCAGTAGTCGATTTGAACTTATGGCACATAAATAATCAAACAAGTTACTCTGTCATTCATGATGTATCAGAAACAATCATCACAGGCATTAAAGTGTTCAACTCAAAATAAAAAGATCTAGATTCATGCAGTGGCGGTGGCTAACGGATCGACCCGGACCGGACAGATAGCCCGTTTACCGGGTTGAACCGGTTCGGTTCACTGTCTTACCGGGCCAACCGGACCGGTTCACTACCGGACCTTTTTTTTTTAATTTGGTAAATTTAACTTAATTCAAATTAAATATATAATATAGTTTTCTGTTTTATATTTTAAAATGTAAAGTTAACTTTCTATTTTATAGTTTACGGATTTATATTTTATAGTTTATATTGTAGTTATACTTTTAATCTTTTATTAATTTATTAAATTAGTAGACATAAGTTAACAAGTAACAACTAACAACTAAAGAGATAATCAAATAAAAACTAATGGTAAGATGTAAACTTTCGAACTTTCATTATTCATAATGTTAATAAGAGTAAATAATGAAGTAATAATAATTTTATTTACATATTATGCATCCTTTTACATAGTTCTTCGTAATTTATAGGTTGATTGAATTGGTGATGCTCCATAGTCCATAGCCTCTAAATTTGGAGTATTAATTTCAGTCCCGCTTTCGTTGTTCCGCCGCAACTTGTGTTGTTGTAAAAGTGTTCCATATATCTAGAATCTAGATTCATTATCATCGTCTTCATTGAATCCTGCAGATGTATACAAAGAACAGAAGCAGAACTAGAACGAAGATTAGTAGCAGAGTTGTTCAATTATCAAAAAATCAAATAATGTAACTGCATTTTTATATTTTATACTTAATTTGTTGTTGACCAGTGTGTCGGATGAACTCTCTGTACATGTCTAACTAAAGTGTCCGTCCCCCCGTCATTACCATGTTTATAAGTTTGCCCACAAATATTACATCTAAATATATCAGTGTCCCCAATTCTATCATAAAAGTTTCACACTTTACTCCTTATTCTCTGAGGTCTACGACTACGACTAGTAGTACTAACATTGACAGAAGGCACACTAGTAGGTGTATGAGTTTCAGTTTCAACAATATTATTTATATGAGCATTATCATAATAATTATCTTCTATTTCAAAATCTTCTTGCATTTGATCATAATCTATATTTTGATTAGATGATGAAGAACCTTTAGATTTTGTACCACTTGAAATAGTTTTACCTTTATCCATTATAAAATATTTAATTTAAATAATCAACAAATAAATATGATAATTTAATAAAATAATTAGAGAATGAAACGAGTGTACCAAACTTCGGGACTCAGAACTCAATTGAAACTCGAAGCTCGAAGTCTTGCGTCTTGCTACTTTGAAAATTAATAATGATAATAATAATAACTTGAGAATTGATAATAGAGAGAATTAAGAGAGTATGAGAATTGTAGAAATAATTGTGTGATAAAAATGAGAAGAATATAGAGTATTTATAGATTTTTTAAAGGGTAAAAATGTAATTAATAAATAATAATGAACAAAAAAAGGCCAAACGGCCAAAAGACCGTTAACTTGGGCATTTATTACTTGGATCATATTTGCAATTTATTTACATACTCGAACAAATAGAAATTTGAGGGGTGCAAATTCTGCAATTGTAGCGGTTATAGGCTTTCTTATAATTTGGATATGTTATTTTGGGGTCAATCTATTAGGAATAGGGTTACATAGTTATGGTTCTTTTCCATCAACATTAATTGAATTCCCCAACGGTAATATTACCGTTGGGCAACAACCCATTTTCTTTTTCTTTTTAAATTTTTTAACCTTACCGGTCCGGATCGGATCATTTAACCGGTAAGGTCACCGATTCGTTCACGGCTCAAGGTCCGGTCCTGTCGGATTTATCTACAACGTGCGGGTTGGGGTTGAGCAAGCAACTGACCGGTAAGGCTCTGGTCCGGCGGACCAGATTTTATCTTAAAGTCAATCACGGGTCAACTCGGACCGTTAGCCAGATTTAAGTGGCGGAGTCACCATGTAAACAGGGGGGCCCGGGCTCCCACTCAAATTTAAATTTTTCCTAGTATACTACTAGAAATATTCATGATATTACAATAGAGTCCTCAATTCTTTACACTTCTTCTTTCAAAGTGTGGACAACTTGACCAAAATAGGCTCCCCCTAGACCTGATCGGTGTATTTTATACACACTTTTTGATTCATTTTTAGTTAGTATTTTACTCATTTCATTTATGTTTAGTATAGTATTAAGGTCATTTTCCTTTCTTTTGTGTCACAGCGGTCAGAAATGGAGAAATGGCGAAAAGAAGATGAAATGAGCTTAATTGAGATGGAATTGCACACTTAAAGATGTCAATAAATGAATTCTAAGAAGTCCCGGGAAGTATAGAAAATATCAGACGAAGCCCGGATGAAAACTGGACGACGAAGCGAAGAACCGCCGAAAAAATGCCACCGGCGCCTGGCAGCATAGCCGCGGCGCCGACCACTGAAGTTGTCCGAAACTCTCTGAATTTCAGGCGTCGTGGCGCTCATTGCGAGGCCACGACGCCAGCGGTATTTTGACGCGTTTGGAATTTAACACGTTTTCAGGGTCCAAAAGGGATAACTTTTCCTACCTACATAATCCCTAACCCTTAACCTAAAGGATTCTTAGGCTATATATATTCTCTACATCATTATCTAGAGGGGGGATTCATTCATCCATTGTACATACAACACAACTCTAGGAGGCGAAGATTTGAGACCTAGTTCAAGTATTTTTTTTTTCTTTCTCTTTTCTTTGTTTATTTCAGTTCATGTATGGAGATTGTATTAGTTCTTAGCGTGACTATGGCTAGGAGCTAATTACTTTATTAGGGATTTCCTTGTGATTCGCTTGAAACTCTTATTCATGAATTAATGCATTAGTTTGTTGTCTTCTTCACTTGATTAAGATTTATTCAATAATTGCTTTGATTGCTTGATAATTAATTGATCACTAGTTATCATCACTTATATGAGTTCTAATCGAAAACCGAAAGGGGAGATTGTGAATATTCTATAGTTGAATAAACATAGGTTTAAATTGTGGACGAAAGTACCCCGATACTTGTGTAGCTTAATAGGTTATTGCTCTTAATCCTCCTTTGTAGTCAATCTTGTCATCGAAAGATAGAAAAGTTCTCCATTGGGGTTGAGTGTTTATATTACCTTAACAGGAGTATAAAACGGCTTAGTTAACCTGCTATCTTAACGTAAAAGAAGAAACCAGTCTAATTGTATTAAGGATTGAATAGAGTGGATAGTTGATGATCTTGGAAGCCCTAATTCTCCGTCATAACTGATTTAAATCAAATTATTTTCATAATTAGTTTATTTCCTGCATTATTAGTCTAGAATTCCAAACCAATTAACATTAACCAAATAGAAACTAAAGCATAGATAATCGGTACTTGAAAACCAGTCTCTGAGGACGATATTCGGTCTTACTAAGACTATAGTACTTGTAACGATACGTGCACTTGCGTTAAGCGTGTGTATAAATTGCGCATCAAGTTTTTGGCGCCGTTGTCGGGGACAGGCGTACTTTCAATATCGATTTATTTATTCTTATTTCTAATTTGGTTGCTCCAAGAACAAATTTCTAACTTGTTCTGCGAGCATCTTTTTATCACTTTTTGTTGTTGTTTTTTTATTTTGCAGGTTAAATTCACAATATATATATATATATATATATATATATATATATATATATATATGTATCTGAGTCCATGGACTACTACTTATCGAGCGACAAATTCATCAACGGCTTAACCACGTATTGCGGAAGAAGATCTAGACGAGTTGCGAGCGTACTCGGGCTCACTGATGCCGATCTCAGTTCATGGATGAGACAAGAGTGTCCCTCAGAAATTTGGAGACACAAATAAGGCAACTAATGGATAGGATGAGCAATACACTTCAAGAAAGTCTGTCTAGCGACACTGTTGTGGGAAGTGATAAGCAAATTGAGGAACCTGAACCACATCCAGCTGCTGAGGAATCTAGCGAGATAGTTGGTGTAGAGAAGGAAAAGATTACTGAGATCCAATTATTCACCTTTTTGGATTCTTTGGAAATTCTTTTTCCTGTACCTATTGCAAAAGAAATACCACCAGCGGTCACTGTTGATCCCCAAATAGGAAATCCATACCATCAAGGGCACCCCCTAGAGTTGAGAGATGTTGGGAATCTCACTGATCCCTACATTATAGAGAGCCTATAAGACAAACATGTCTTGTGTACTTGGGGGATAATCTTATATTTGAGGCTCTTAGTTGAAAATATTATTGTAGGAAAAGTGAGACCTGCAACAATAACTATGCGGATTGCAAGCAGTTCACAGAAGGATCCAATGGGCACTCGTAAAGGTTAACAACGTCCGGCTAAAAGACGTTAAAGACAACGCTTGTTGGAAGGCAACCCAATATTTTTAATTATGTTAGTTTGATTTTTGTCTTTAGTTTGTTTTATTTTGTCTTGAACAATCTCACGGTCTTGGGTTCTTATTTTGTGTTGTTGGATTACAGGTGGACTGAAAGCTAACTCTGAGGAAAAAAGAGCAAAAATGCTGAAAAAAATGAAAAGTTGTCGTCAGTCACGGCGCGAGAATCGTGGCCGTGTGCGAACTTCAGAGTCGCGATGATTGGGCGCCACGGCGCCGAATCTCGAGTGGCGCGAAAGTTTCGAGTCGAACACAGTGCAAATCCAGAATTTTTCCTCGCAGACCTCCATTATGACCGCTGCGTTGTGTCAGTAAGTTGTCCCTATTTTTAGTCTTCACACATTGGGGACAATGTGTCGATTAAGTTTGGGGGTGTCTTATATTTTGTTTTATTGTTTTGAGTCTTTGTGATTTGTTTTGTGTGTTTTTGAGTATTTTTGAGTCATAATTTATTTATTTTTAAGATCATGCATGTTGTAGTTACTTGAAACGCCTAATGAAGTAAAGTGGGATAATGTAATGGAATTAGAAGCAGAAAATCTGAACACTTAGGTTAGATATGCCAAGAATTCATGTAATCAAAAAATATTTGGGGTATCTTGCTTGATTTATGCATTGTTAGTGATTAAACCTATGTGTCTGCTTGTTTGCTATTTGAGGCGAAATAGTTAGGATATGCATGTTATGGAGATGATTCAGACATTTCTTTGTTAGCTCTTTCTTACCATTCTTTGCCTATTCCTGACATTACAATTGAATCCCTAGTCAGCCCCTTTGAGCCAAAAATAAGATCTTTTCTTTGACACCCTATAAATCCATATTTGTGCCATAAGTGGAAAAATTGATATGTTTGAAATATAAAGTTTTGAAAAAGAGACAAAAGGAGAGTGGACAATTTTGATGCTTTCCAATGAAAAACATAATAATCAATAGGCAAAAGCCTAAGTTTGGGGGTGTCTGCTATTCATCATACACCTCATTCTCTCAAAACAAAAGAAGGGAAAGATAGGTATGAGGTTAAAAGGAGAATCAAAAAGAAAAGGGAAGAATTGAAAAGCAAAAGAGCTTATGGTACGTAAGATTGAGCCTAAAAGCCTATTTTTACCTACCCATGCCTAAGCCTATATTACAACCTTGAAAAGTCCTGAAGATCTCTAGTATGTGTATCCATGATTTGTGGAGAATAGCAAGTGAACATGCCATAGAATTTTGAAATTGACATGCATAGTTAGGTATTTTTACATCCATTGAACATGATTGAATTGAATTTGCGAAATATCTGACTTGAGTGTTTAGAATGCTAAAAATTCATGCTATATGTTCCTGCATATTATCCTACTAACATTCATGCTTTTCTGAGTGACAATTGTGCAGCAAATTGATCAGTGTCTTTGAGTCATTTTATTTTCTTTTCTTTCGTGTCTTTATTTATATCTTTTTTATCTTTACTCGAGGGCGAGCAAAGGCTAAGTTTGGGGTGTTTGATCGGTGTATTTTATACACACTTTTTGAGTCATTTTTAGTTAGTATTTTACTCATTTCATTTATGTTTAGTATAGTATTAGGGTCGCTTTCCTTTCTTTTGTGTCACAGCGGTCAGAAATGGAGAAATGACGAAAAGAAGATGAAATGAGCTTAATTGAGATGGAATTGCACACATAAAGGGGCCAATAAATGAAGTCTAAGAAGTCCCGGGAAGTATAGAAAAGATCAGACGAAGCCCGGATGAAAACTGGACGACGAAGCGAAGAACCGCCGAAAAAACGCCACCGGCGCCGCGGCGCCTGGCAGCAGCGCCGACCACTGAAGTTGTCCGAAACTCTCTGATTTTCAGGCGCCGTGGCGCCCGACTGTAGGGCGACGGCGCCGATGCGGTATTTTTGACGTTTTGGGCCAAATTTGACACGTTTTCAGGGTGCAAAAGGGATAACTTTTCCTAACTACATAATCCCGTACCCTTAACCTAAAGGATTCTTGAGCTATATATATTCTCTACATCATTCTCTAGAGGGGGGATTCATCCATCCATTGTACATACAACACAACTCTAGGAGGCGAAGATTTGAGACCTAGTTCAAGTATTTTCTTTTCTTTCTCTTTTCTTTGTTTATTTCAGTTCATGTATGAAGATTGTATTAGTTCTTAGCGTGACTATGGCTGGAGCTAATTACTTTATTAGGGATTTCCTTGTGATTCGCTTGAAACTCTTATTCATGAATTAATGCATTAGTTTGTTGTCTTCTTCACTTGATTAAGATTTATTCAATAATTGTTTTGATTGTTTGATAATTAATTGATCACTAGTTATCATCACTTATATGAGTTCTAATCGAAATCCGAAAGGAGAGATTGTGAATATGGTATAGTTGAATAAACATAGGTTTAAATTGTGGACGAAAGTACCCCGATACTTGTGTAGCTTAATAGGTTATTGCTTTTAATCCTCCTTTGTAGTCAATTTTGTCATCGAAAGATAGAAGGGTTCTACATTGGGTTTGAGTGTTTATATTACCTTAACAGGAGTATAAAACGGCTTAGTTAACCTGTTATCTCAAAATAGAAGAAGAACTCAGTCTAATTGTATTAAGGATTGAATCGAGTGGATAGTTGATGATCTTGGAAGCCCTAATTCTCCGTCATAACTGATTTAAATCAAAGTATTTTCATAATTAGTTTATTTCCTGCATTATTAGTCTAGAATTCCAAACCAATTAACGTTAACCAAATAGAAACTAAAGCATAGATAATCGGTACTTGAAAACCAGTCCCTGAGGACGATATTCGGCCTTACCTAGACTATATTACTTGTAACGATACGTGCACTTGCGTTAAGCGTGTGTATAAATTGCGCATCTCCATTGGGGTTGAGTGTTTATATTACCTTAACAGGAGTATAAAACGGCTTAGTTAACCTGCTATCTTAACGTAGAAGAAGAAACAAGTCTAATTGTATTAAGGATTGAATAGAGTAGATAGTTGATGATCTTGGAAGCCCTAATTCTCCGTCATAACTGATTTAAATCAAACTATTTTCGTAATTAGTTTATTTCCTGAATTATTAGTCTAGAATTCCAAACCAATTAACGTTAACCAAATAGAAACTAAAGCATTGATAATCGGTACTTGAAAACCAGTCTCTGAGGACGATATTCAGTCTTACCTAGACTATATTACTTGTAACGATACGTGCACTTGCGTTAAACGTGTGTATAAATTGCGCATCAAGACCAAAATAGGCTCCCCCTAGCTCGGGCTCCCCCTTAAATATAAATAGGCTCCTCCTAGCCCGGAATCCTGGCTTCGCCCCTGGATTCATGTCCACAATACATTATCTACCAAGGCTTATAAGAAGCTAGAAATGTCAAAAGTATGTTCCCAGTATTTTAACAACAGTGCACCAACATGAACAAATAGCAGTGGTTAAAACACATGAGATGGAGATAATTCCATGGTGAAAGCAAGGCTAACCTTGAGTGACAAATAAATGTGTCTGTCAGGTTCGGTTCTTCTTAGTTGTATTCGACCAAAATTGCTATGCTTACTAGCACTACAGTTTGAGAGATTATTGATTACTAATACTACATGAACAAATACGCGAAAACAATACGACAAATGAAATTAATTTAGTGTATTGGAGTGATCAAGTTATTGAGTTGTGGAGCCTAATTCATCGCCGACACTATGAAGACCCTACGCAGAGTGTGGAATTTTAGGCTTGTATTATGTTCGCCCTAGTTTTCGCTATATATAGACTAGGACGTTGTTTTCTTTCTTTGTGGTCGTGCAAGAGAAAAAGAGAGAAAGAGAGAATTGTTAACTCAAACTCCCTATTTGATTATAGTAAAGTCTGCAGTGGCAAAGTAGACGTATCTATTGCATTGAGGGTGAACCATCATAAATTTGTGTGTGTTATTTGTAGGGGTGAGCATGGGTACAGGGTATCCAGATATCCGACTGGAACCGACACTAACAGGTAGGTTCCAGGTAGATATATTATAATAACGGGTAGGGTCCGGGTAGTAAAATTAGGAACCGATCAATGTCGGGTCCGGTTCCGATAAATAGGGACAGGGTACCCAGAACCGATGGTGCTGTATATCTATTCTGGGAATCCTTATCCAACTTTTGGTATTTGTACCATATGTTCTGTTAAGAATGAAACACTATAAACACATCATACTGTTTTTAATGTGTATCTCATATTCTGCGCTTTGTGCTTCATATAAGAAAGAAAACAACATTCATTTTGTTGTATCTTCCTTCCCTTTAAATATTTATTGCTACTACAATTATTGACATCTGTGATATTTGCAGAGTTAGGGTATAAGTTTTCCTTTTTATGAAGTTCAAGATTGTTTGATGAATTCATATGAGTAATAACATTGTTATTTTGTTTGGTATAGTCATGGTTGGCTTGGAACCGGAAGGTTCTAAATTTGATACTCGGCACTTGGAAAATTTACAGGGTACCCGGGAACCTACCTGAAACCGCAGGGTCCGGGAAGGTTCCGGGTAATGATTGATACGGGTAGGTTCCGAATAGTAAATTTAGGAACCGATCTTTTATTGGGTAGGGTTGTTATCGGTCCCGGACCGAGACCGGACCAATAAGGTTTCAGTCCTGGGACAAGATCCGGGACCGGACCGAAACCTTATCGGTCCGGTTCTCGATCCGGATCGGTAAGATTTATTTTGGTCCCATAAACCCAAGGCCTTTATGACAGAAGAAAATATTTGAACTGAGAATTGATGGGGATTTTCCAAAATGAGAAAACACTCCAAAAATTGGATGCCATTAAATAAGGGGAACAATTGTTCGCTTCAAAGTCATCTCTCGATGTGGGATAAATTCTATTAACCAAAGTCATCTCTTGATGTGGGATGCATTTATTTATTAACATCTTGCCAATTCCCATGTCATTAGATAAATTTACTACACTGGTAGGATAAAATCCTCTTTTACCAAACTTTAGGTTCTAAGGAATAATGGTTACTAAATGACTGTATTCTAAGGGACCTCGACTTCTCAACATTTGAAATTATGTCTTTCTCCATTAATATTAAAAATGTGATACTGCGGATTAGACTTGTAAGATTTCAGGAAAATGTATTGAAATGCTCAAAATGACCATTTAAAGTTTCACTAATTTACAACTACCTTACTTTCTTCTCTCCCTACTTATATTTTATATGTCAATGCTTCAAATTAAAACATAAAGTCTACATCACATATATTTAAAACATGTAAAATGGTCAAACATTATGGAATATTACAATTAAATATAATTAGGGCTTGTTGAAATGGGGAGAGGGTTGGGTGGGGGTGTTACTGTATTTCTTAGGGTTCTGGTCCAACTCTTATCGGTCCGGGTAATTTTTTGGTACTCGTATCCGGACCATTAACTTTTCGGTTCGAGTATCGGTCCGGGTTTATCGGTCTGATTCTAGGGTAATTACCGAGAGTATCCGGAGCGCTAACAGCCCTAGGTATGGGTAGTTCAAAAAGTTAGGGTACCGGATCCGCTCACCCCTAGTTATTTGTTCTTCGCTTATTTAATGTTTTCTGATTAGGTAGGATCCTAACACAAGTCAAAAGAGATATTACCTTGACACGCGGAATGAACTTTCAACAAGCTATGCAGAAATCAGAATGCCCTTTTGATATATCACGAGAAAGATACTATTAATATGTTGTATTGGATACTCTGGATAAACCTAAAACAATCACATCGAAGAAAATTGCAGAAGTTTCTTCCTTTTTACCGATTTAACCATCTCGTGTCTTCCTTTGTATTTGCGCCATATATGTTTAAGTCAAAATTGTTAGTGTCAATTTAGACCTTTTAATAAACAATCACAATAACAAAGTAATGATTCAAATGTAATTGAAATTAACAATAGTGAAAACCAGCAAAAACGAAAAACACACACTAACTTGTGTCGATAGAGGCCTACAATGCAGTGACCTAAGACAAAAATTCTCCCCCACTCATGTTGTAGTTTCACGGACGTCTATCTTGAGGATACAACTATTTGGTTCAGGTTCTTGCACGAGAACTTGATCCCTGGCGAATTTACTTTAAGTGTTTTTCCAGAAAATCTCTTTTGAGGAAGAAGAAGAAAAAAAAGAACAAGAGCAACAATCTTATATCATTAATTGTGTTTAATGATTGATTGTTATGTAATGTGTATTGTATTCTGTGTTTAACAAGTGATCAACATGCTTTATATAGCATAGAATTCGACCATGACAGCTTTCCAATCCAAAGGTTGTGACTTTAGGCAAGAGACACAACTTTTGGACATTCTGGAAATATTACCGTTGCCCAGCGCGGCTCTTTGTCGATGTCGCGGCCTTAATTCATTTTCGAAAGCGGTGGCTTATCGCCACTCGTGCGCGCGCCGCCGTCGCTGCGTCGCGGCCGTAAATCACGTTAATTCCGAAGCTCTTTGGCGACTGCGTCGTGGCCCTGTCGATGGTGATTTTCCTTGTATTACTGGATGTGAGGCGCCGCGGCCCTTCGGCCAAAACTCCACAAATTAATTTAATCACTTGTTTCTTCTTCATTCCATACAAGTTCCAACAATACCCATATTTTCTATTTACACATCTAACCATACCCCACATGTGGATATAAAATAAGATAAAAAGGTACTTATCGTCATTTTTGTTAAACGCGATATGACATGCATCGGAACGGTATCTTTTGGACTTGAACGTTCATAGTGAATACCTATCGAATCTACTTGTGAAATAGTGAACGTATGTCTTGAACTATTCACGTTTGTAGTAAACCAAGACAACAAGTATCACACACATCATATCAACATATTTTAATTCTTACGGTTGTGTTCTTTTCGGTCATGAACAACTCCTTACTTCGTGAGACTTTCTAGAGAACGTAGTCATGTCGGTTCTCTCAGATGCGATCCCACATCAATCTCATATAGGTAATACCAAACAAGAATAGTCCGTACTATCCCGCCATAAAGGTTTTTGAGTATTATTAAGAATAATATATTCAACCCTTAAAACATCAACGATTAACACACTTAGGACACCATAGGAATGAGCATATGTGTGTTTTATGCCCCTTGAGTCTTCCCCGGCTAGTTTTCCTATTGAACATAAACCATGGGATCTCTAATTGTGATAGGTTAGATTTCCACCAGTTAACGACTCATTGTATTGGCTTTAAGCCCATTCCCCTCGATGTAAATACGACTTGCTCTCTTGTAAGGCCTTTTATCAAAGGATCTGCTATATTGTCCTTTGACTTTACATAATCAATGGATATAATTCCATTCTTCAGCAAGCTTCGTATTGTATTATGACGTCGCCTTATATGTCTTGACTTGCCATTGTGTATTTGATTCTTTGCCCTCGTCAGGGAAGCCATACTATCACAATGTATACAAATGGCCGTCACAAGCTTTGTCCACAACGAAATACCTTCTAGGAAGTTTATTAGTCATTCTGACTCTTCGGCAACTTTATCCAAGGCTACAAACTCTGCTTCCATAGTTGATCGCGTATTTACCGTTTGCTTTGATAATTTCCAAGATACCGACGCTCCACCAAGTGTAAATACATACTTATGGACTTACTTTCTGAATGGTTGGAAATCCAATTAGCATCACAATATCCTTCTAACACGGGAGGATATTTTGTATAATGCAACCCATAGTTCATTGTATGTTTTAGATATCGTAGTGCCCTTATTAGTGCAACCCAATGATCATTTTCAGGATTATGTGAGTATCGACTAAGTCGACTCACTGTATATGTTAAATTCGGTCTCGTATAATTCATTATGTACATAAAGCTTTCAAGAACTTGTGTATACTCCAATTGAGACACACTATCACCTCTATTCTTCTTAAGGTGATTAGCGGGATCAAATGAGGTAACAACCGGTCTATCATCATAGTGTCCAAATTTTTTAAGGACCTTCTAAACATAATGGGATTGAGATAATAAATAACCCTCAGAATTCATTTGAATTCTAATACCAAGAATGACATTCGCTATTCTCATATCTTTCATATCGAAAGCGGCATGCAACATCTTCTTAGTTTGGTTGATTACATCCTTACTTGTTCCTATAATCAGCATATCATCCACATATAAGCATATAATGACATATGCATTATTACACTCCTTAATGTAGACACATTTGTCACATTCATTTATTTAAAACCATTGATAATAATGTATTATCAAACTTTTCATGTCACTGTTTTGGAGCCTGTTTGAGTCCATATAAATAATTAATCAACTTACAGACTTTCTTTTCTTGACCTTTAACAACAAACCATTCGGGTTGTTCCATGTAAATTTCTTCATCTAGTTCACCATTTAGGAATGCAGTCTTCACATCCATTTGGTGTATTTCCAAATTGTGAATCACTGTTATAGCAATTAACGTCCTTATTGACATAATTATATATATATTGGTGAGTAGGTATCAAAGAAATCAACACATTCCTTTTTTCTAAACCCTTTGGCTACAATACGTTCTTTGTATTTTTCTATAGTACCATCATGCCTTAGTTTTCGTTTGAAAATCCATTTATGGCCTATTGGTTTTTGTTCCGGAGGGAGATCAACCAATTTTCATGTATTGTTTTGTACAATGGATTCTACCTCACTTTGGATAGCCTCCTTCCATTGAGCCTAAAAACATGAAACTTTTTCTTTGACACCATATATTCCCACAGATTGTGCCATAAGTAAAAATGTGAAGTAGTGGAATCAATTGTGTTAAAAAAGAGACAAAAAGAGTGAATGAGCTTGTTGCACCCCAATAAAAAAGTAATAAGAAAGAGGCAAAAGCCTAAGTTTGGGGGTGCTTGTTATTATAATACTCTTCATTCTCCCAAAACAAAAGAGGGAAAAAGATAGAATTGAAGTGAAGAAAAGAACAAAAAGAAAAGGAAAATACTGAAAAGCTAAAGAGCTTATGGTACACAAAAATGAGCCTAAATGCCTATTTTTACCAACCCCTACCTAAGCCTACATTACAACCCTTAAAGTCCTGAAGATCTCTTTTATGCATATTCAGGATTAGTGGAGAATAACAAGTAAGCATGTCATAGGATTTTTGAATTTATATGCATGATTTAGTATATTGACTTCCATTAAAGCATGATAAATATGAGTTTGCGAAATATCTAGCTCAATGTGTTTAGTGTGCTGAAAAATTTCATGCTACATGTTCCTGCATATTATTCTGCTAACCTTCATGTTTTTCTAGATAACACTAAATGCAGCAAAAAGTGATCAATGTCAGTGAGTCTTTTATTTTTCGTTTCTTGAGTCTTTTATTTCTTTCTATCTTTGCTCGAGGGCGAGCAAAGGTTAAGTTTGGGGGTATTTAATCGGTGTATTTTATATACACTTTTTGAGTCATTTTTTAGTTAGTATTTTACTCATTTTATTTATGTTTAGTATAGTATTAGGGTCGTTTTCCTTTCTTTTGTGTCACAGCGGTCAAAAATGGAGAAATGACGAAAAAGAAGAAAATGAGCTTAATTGAGATGGAATTGCACACAAAAGGGCCAAGAAATAAAGTCTAAGAAGTTAGGGAATTATAGAGGAGATCGACGAAGACCGGACGAACAAAGGGCGAAGAAGCGAAAAATCGGAAGAATTCCGTCACGAGCAGCTGGCGCTTAGCGGCGCTGGCGCCACTAAGCCGCCCAACTATCTCTGATTTTTGAGCGCCTGATCTGCAGGGCAGCGGCGCCGACGCGGGATTTTATGAAGTTCTGGGCGAAATTGACATGTTTTTCAGAATCCTAAAGGGATAACTTTTCCTACCTTAAAACCCTTACCTAAAAGGATTCTAATAACTTTTCCTACCTACAAAATCCCTAACCCTTCACCTAAAGGATTCTTTGGCTATAAATATGATCGGTGTATTTTATATACACTTTTTGAGTCATTTTTAGTTAGTATTTTACTCATTTTATTTATGTTTAGTATAGTATTAGGGTCGTTTTCCTTTCTTTTGTGTCACAGCGGTCAAAAATGGAGAAATGACGAAAAGAAGAGAAAATGAGCTTAATTGAGATGGAATTGCACACAAAATGGCCAAGAAATAACGTCTAAGAAGTGCCGGGAATTATAGATGAGATCGACGAAGACCGTACGAACAAAGGACGAGAAACGAAAAATTCGGAAGAATTCCGTCACGAGCATGCGCTTAGCGTGGCGCGACGCCGACCACTGAAGCCGTCCAACTATCTCTCGATTTTTGGCGCCACATGGCTGATCTGCCGACGCGGGAATTATGAAGTGCTGGCCGAATTTGACATGTTTTCAGAATCCTAAAGGGATTATTTTTCCTACCTAAAGGGATAACTTTTCCTACCTAAAGGGATAACTTTTCCTACCTTAAAACCCTTACCTAAAAGGATTCTAATAACTTTTCCTTTCCTACAAATCCCTAACCTTTCACCAAAAGGATTCTTTGACTATAAATATTATACATCATTAGAAGAATTATTCATTCTCCATTCTACCATTCACCATTCTACATCCATCCTTCCACCAATCCACCTTGTAAATATTCCACAACACAACCCTTGGATGCTTGGCTTGGAGACTCATTCTTAGTAATTTCTTTTCCTTTTCTTGACTTTATTTCAGTTTTGCATGATGAACATGGAATTAGTTCTTGTCATCTTTATGGCTAGGAACTAATTCTCTTATAGGGCTTTCTATGTTGAACTTCTTGAAACTTATGTTATAAATGCATGCTTATGGTTATTTTTCTTATTGTGAGATCTATCCAATAATTGAGTTGAATTCTTGGTAATTAATTGACAACTAATTATCACTATATGACTTCTAATCAGATTCTGAAAAGGGGGGATTGTGAATATGCTGTAAGTTGGGTAGACATTCTTGGATTGGGGATGAAAATACCTCAATTATTTATGTAGCGTTGATGAGAGGCTTAACAACCCTAATTTTGCGCATTGTGCGTGACGGTCAACTAGGTTTTTGTTCTTAATCCTCCTATAAAGTTGCCCTTATCAGCGAAAGTTAGGTAAGGAACGATACTGGGGTTGAGTGTTTATATAACCCTAACGGGAGTATAAAACGATTTCGTAAACCTGCTTTCTCCAAAAGAAGAATACCATAAGTAATGCATTAGTAAGTAGCATAGGCGGATAGTGAGGATACATAGAAGCCCTATTCTCATCACAACTGAAGTAAACCTTTATAGTTAAATAGCTTTTATAATTTGTAGTTATAAACAACCAATCAATCATACATTCACCAAATAGATACTAGAAAATAGATAATTGGTACTTGAACCCTAATCCCAGAGGACGATATTCGGTCTTATCTAAGACTATACTACTTGATACGATAACGTGCACTTGCGTTTAAGTGTGTGCATCTTAACGCGCATCAAAATACTCTACATCATTAGAAGAATTATTCATTCTCCATTCCACCATTCTCCATTCCACCATTCACCATTCTACATCCATCCTTCCACCAATCCATCTTGTAAATATTCCACAACACAACCCTTGGATGCTTGGCTTGGAGACTCGTTCTTAAGTATTTTTCTTTTCCTTTTCTTTTCTTTATTTCAGTTTTTGTATGATGAACATGGGATTAGTTCTTGTCATGTCAATGGCTAGGAACTAATTCCTCTATAGGGCTTTCCATGTTGAATCTCTAGAAACTTATGTTATGAATTAATGCATGCTTATGGTTATTTTTCTTATTGTGAGATCTATCCAATAATTGAGTTAAATTCTTGGTAATTAATTGACAACTAATTATCACTATATGATTTCTAATCAGATTCTGAAAAGGGGGGATTGTGAATATGCTGTAAGTTGGGTAGACATTCTTGGATTGGGGATGAAAATACCTCAATTATTTATGTAGCGTTGATGAGAGGCTTAACAACCCTAATTTTGCGCATTGTGCGTGACGGTCAACTAGGTTTTTGTTCTTAATCCTCCTATAAAGTTACCCTTATCACCGAAAGGTAGGTAAGGAACGATACTGGGGTTGAGTGTTTATATAACCCTAACGGGAGTATAAAACGATTTCAGAACCTGCTTTCTCCTAAAGAAGAATACCATGAGTTAATGCATTAGTAAGTAGCATAAGCGGATAGTAAGGATACATGGAAGCCCTATTCTCATCACAACTGAAGTAAAACCTTGATAGTTAAATAGCTTTTATAATTCGTAGTTATAAACAACCAATCAATCATAAATTCACCAAATAGATACTAGAAAATAGATAGTTGGTAATTGGACTCTAATCCTTGTGGACGATATTCGGTCTTATCAAAGACTATACTACTTGTCACGATAACGTGCACTTGCGTTTAAAGTGTGTGCATCTTAACGCGCATCAAGTTTTTGGCGCCGTTGCCGGGGATTAGGCATAGTTCAATATCAAATTTATCTATTTTTAATTTCTAATTTTGTTTTTATTTTTGTTTCTTTAAATTATTTATTTTATTTTCTTTAAAAAAAACAAGTGTGCCGTGATTCGCTGTTGGTTTTGATTCATCTCAGGGATCCTTAAGACGTGGATTTCCACTGTCAATATGATCAAGCTCCAACCATAGAAGAAGAGAGGGAGGAATTGCGAGAAGTTATACTCAGTCTCACGAGGTACCAAGCTCAGTTCATGGACGAAACGAGAATGGCCATGAAGAAGTTGGAAACGCAAATAGCAGAACTCGCAATCATATTCAACAGCGAACAACAAATTGAGGAGCCCGAACCAAACCCAACTATTGAGAAATTTGGTGAGATAGTTGGTGTAGAAAAGGAAAGGATAGCAGAGATTCAATTATTTACCTTCTTGGATTCTGTGGAAATTCTTTTTCTTACACCTATTACAGAAGAAACACCACTAGCTATCACGGCTGATTCCCAATTAGGAAGCCCATACCATCAAGGGTACCCCTAGAGTTGAGAGATGTAGAGAAGTTCACGGATTCCTACATTATAGAAAGCATAAAAGACAAGCCTACTTGGGGGATAATTGTGTTTTTAAGGCTCTTGTTTGAAAAAATGGTTGTAGGGAAATTGAGACCTACAACAATAAATTTGCGGATTGCAAGCGGTTCGCAGAAGGATCCAATGGGCACTCGTAAAGGTTAAAGGCGTCCGCTAAAGACGTTAAAGACAGTGCTTGTTGGGAGGCAACCAATATTTTTAATTATGTTATTTTAATTTACATCTTTATTTTAGTTTATTTTATTTTGTCTTGAAACGATCTCACGGTCTAGTGTTCTTGTTTTGTGTTGTTGGATGAGGTGGGTGAAAAGTCAAACCAGGAAAAGAGCAAAAGCGAAAAAAGGAAAGCGATCGTCGGTGCAAGGCTGAGTCGAGGCAGCGGCGGAACTCGAAGGGCCACGATCTTAGCAGTACATGGCCTGAATATCGTGGCAGCGGTCGGAACTTCGAGCTATATTTCCGCAAATTCGAATTTTTCCTCCTGCACTCCGTTATGACCATTGTGTTGTGTCGATGAGTTGTCATTTTTCTTTTATTTTCTTTGCGTCTTGCACACATTGGGGACAATGTGTGATTTAAGTTTGGGGGGATGTTTTATTGTTTTGAGTCGTTTCGAATTGTTTTGTGTATTTTTGAGTCATTTTTTGAGTCATAATTTTTTTAGATCATGCGTCTGTAGTTACTTGAATCGCCTAGTGAAGCAAGGTGGAATAATGTAATGGAATTAGAAGCAACCATCTAAACACTTAGGTTAGATATGCCAAAAACTCATGAAATCTGTCTATTGGGAGTATCTTGCTTGATTTGTGCATTATTAAAAGATTAAAACCTATGTGTTATGATTGCTTGCTATTTGAGGCGAAATAGTTAGGATATGCATGTTAGGGAGATGACTCATGCATTTCTTTGTTAGCCAATTCTTACCACTCTTTTCTATCCCTGACTTTAAAAATATCCCTAGTCAGCCCCATTGAGCCTAAAAACATGAAACTTTTTCTTTGACACCATATATTCCCACAGATTGTGCCATAAGTAAAAATGTGAAGTAGTGGAATCAATTGTGTTAAAAAAGAGACAAAAAGAGTGAATGAGCTTGTTGCACCCCAATAAAAAAGTAATAAGAAAGAGGCAAAAGCCTAAGTTTGGGGGTGCTTGTTATTATAATACTCTTCATTCTCCCAAAACAAAAGAGGGAAAAAGATAGAATTGAAGTGAAGAAAAGAACAAAAGAAAAGTGGAAATCAAAAGCTAAAGAGCTTATGGTACACAAAAATGAGCCTAAATGCCTATTTTTACCAACCCCTACCTAAGCCTATATTACAACCCTTAAAGTCCTGAAGATCTCTTTTATGCATATTCAAGATTAGTGGAGAATAACAAGTAAGCATGTCATAGGATTTTTGAATTTATATGCATGATTTAGTATATTGACTTCCATTAAAGCATGATAAATATGAGTTTGCGAAATATCTAGCTCAATGTGTTTAGTGTGCTGAAAAATTTCATGCTACATGTTCCTGCATATTATTCTGCTAACCTTCATGTTTTTCTAGATAACACTAAATGCAGCAAAAAATGATCAATGTCAGTGAGTCTTTTATTTTTCGTTTCTTGAGTCTTTTATTTCTTTCTTTCTATCTTTGCTCGAGGGCGAGCAAAGGTTAAGTTTGGGGGTATTTAATCGGTGTATTTTATATACACTTTTTGAGTCATTTTTTAGTTAGTATTTTACTCATTTTATTTATTTTTAGTATAGTATTAGGGTCGTTTTCCTTTCTTTTGTGTCACATCGGTCAAAAATGGAGAAATGACGAAAAGAAGAGAAAATGAGCTTAATTGAGATGGAATTGCACACAAAAGGGCAAAAAAATAAAGTCTAAGAAGTTCCGGGAATTATAGAGGAGATCAGACGAAGACCGGACGAACAAAGGACGAAGAAACGAAAATCCTAAGAATTCCGTCACGAGCAGCGGCGCTGCGTGGCCATGGCACGACCATCAAGCCGCCCAACTATCTCTGATTAGCCATACGCCAATCAGGCAGCGCCGACGCGGGATTTTATGAAGTTCTGGGCGAAATTGACATGTTTTTCAGAATCCTAAAGGGATAACTTTTCCTACCTTAAAACCCTTACCTAAAAGGATTCTAATAACTTTTCCTACCTACAAAATCCCTAACCCTTCACCTAAAGGATTCTTTGGCTATAAATATGATCGGTGTATTTTATATACACTTTTTGAGTCATTTTTAGTTAGTATTTTACTCATTTTATTTATGTTTAGTATAGTATTAGGGTCGTTTTCCTTTCTTTTGTGTCACAGCGGTCAAAAATGGAGAAATGACGAAAAGAAGAGAAAATGAGCTTAATTGAGATGGAATTGCACACAAAAAGGGCCAAGAAATAAAGTCTAAGAAGTTCCGGGAATTATAGAGGAGATCAGACGAAGACCGGACGAACAAAGGACGAAGAAACGAAAAATTCGGAAGAATTCCGTCACCAGAGCCGCGGCGCTTGGCAGCAGCGCCGCGACGCCGACCACTGAAGCCGTCCAACTATCTCTGATTTTCAAAGCCGCGCCTTCAGGTCATGCGTGCCGACGCGGGAATTATAAAGTGCTGGGCCGAATTTGACATGTTTTCAGAATCCTAAAGGGATTATTTTTCCTACCTAAAGGGATAACTTTTCCTACCTAAAGGGATAACTTTTCCTACCTTAAAACCCTTACCTAAAAGGATTCTAATAACTTTTCCTTTCCTACAAATCCCTAACCTTTCACCAAAAGGATTCTTTGACTATAAATATTATACATCATTAGAAGAATTATTCATTCTCCATTCTACCATTCACCATTCTACATCCATCCTTCCACCAATCCACCTTGTAAATATTCCACAACACAACCCTTGGATGCTTGGCTTGGAGACTCATTCTTAGTAATTTCTTTTCCTTTTCTTGACTTTATTTCAGTTTTGCATGATGAACATGGAATTAGTTCTTGTCATCTTTACGGCTAGGAACTAATTCTCTTATAGGCTTTCTATGTTGAACTTCTTGAAACTTATGTTATAAATGCACGCTTATGGTTATTTTTCTTATGTGAGATCTATCCAATAATCGAGTTGAATTCTTGGTAATTAATTGACAACTAATTATCACTATATGACTTCTAATCGATTACGAAAAGGGGATTGTGAATATCTTTGTAAGTTGGGTAGACATTCTTGGATTGGGGATGAAAATACCTCAATTATTTATGTAGCGTTGATGAGAGGCTTAACAACCCTAATTTTGCGCATCGTGCGACGGCCAACTAGGTTTTGTTCTTAATCCTCCTATAAAGTTGCCCTTATCGAAAGTTAGGTAAGGAACGACATCTGGGTTGAGTGTTTATATAACCCTAACGGAGTATAAAACGATTTCAGAACCCGCTTTCTCCAAAAGAAGAATACCATAAGTAATGCATTAGTAAGTAGCATAAAGGCGGATAGTGAGGATACATGAAGCCCTATTCTCATCACAACTGAAGTAAACCTTTATAGTTAAATAGCTTTTATAATTTGTAGTTATAAACAACCAATCAATCATACATTCACCAAATAGATACTAGAAAATAGATAATTGGTACTTGAACCCTAATCCCAGAGGACGATATTCGGTCTTATCTAAGACTATACTACTTGATACGATAACGTGCACTTGCGTTTAAGTGTGTGCATCTTAACGCGCATCAAAATACTCTACATCATTAGAAGAATTATTCATTCTCCATTCCACCATTCTCCATTCCACCATTCACCATTCTACATCCATCCTTCCACCAATCCATCTTGTAAATATTCCACAACACAACCTCGACGCTTGGCTCGAGACTCGTTCTTAAGTATTTTTCTTTTCCTTTTCTTTTCTTTATTTCGCTTTTGTATGATGAACATACGGGATTAGTTCTGTCATGTCAATGGCTAGGAACTAATTCCTCATGTGGCTTTCCATGTTGAATCTCTAGAAACTTATGTTATGAATTAACGACGCTTATGGTTATTTTTCTTATCATGAGATCTATCCAATAATTGAGTTAAATTCTTGGTAATTAATTGACAACTAATTATCACTATATGATTTCTAATCGATTCGAAAAGGGGATTGTGAATACGCCTGTAAGTTGGGTAGACATTCTGGATTGGGGATGAAAATACCTCAATTATTTACGTAGGCGTTGATGAGGCTTAACAACCCTAATTTTGCATCAGGCGTGACGGCCAACTAGGTTTTTGTTCTTAATCCTCCTATAAAGTTACCCTTATCACCAAAGGTAGGTAAGGAACGACATCGGGTTGAGTGTTTATATAACCCTAACGGGAGTATAAAACGATTTCAGAAACCCGCTTTCTCCTAAAGAAGAATACCATGAGTTAATGCATTAGTAAGTAGCATGTCGGATAGTAAGGATACATGGAAGCCCTATTCTCATCACAACTGAAGTAAAACCTTGATAGTTAAATAGCTTTTATAATTCGTAGTTATAAACAACCAATCAATCATAAATTCACCAAATAGATACTAGAAAATAGATAGTTGGTAATCGACTCTAACTCGCGACGATATTCGGTCTTATCAAAGACTATACTACTTGTCACGATAACGTGCACTTGCGTTTAAAGTGTGTGCATCTTAACGCGCATCAACACACATTAGAGATCTTCAGGGCTTTTCAGGGTTGTAATGTAGGCTTAGGCAGGGGTAGGTAAAAATAGACTTTTAGGCTCAATTTTACGTACCATAAACTCTTTTGCTTTCGATTCTTCCCTTTTCTTTTGATTTTTTTTTACTTCGTACCTATGTTTTCCCTCTTTTGTTTTGAGAGAATGAGGTGTATGATGAATAGCAGACACCCCCAAACTTAGGCTTTTGCCTATTTATTATTACTTTTTCATTGGGGTGCATCAAAATTGTTCACTCTCTTTTGTCTCTTTTTCAACACTTTATATTCCAAACAACTCAATTTTTCCACTTATGGCACAAATATGGAATTATAGGGTGTCAAAGAAACGATCTTATTTTTAGGCTCAAATGAGCTGACTAGGGATACAATTTTTATGTCAGGGATAGGCAAATGATGGTAAGAAAGGGCTAACAAAGAAATGTCTGAATCATCTCCCTAACATGCATATCCTAACTATTTTGCCTCAAATAGCAAGCAAGCAGACACATAGGTTTAATCACTAACAATGCATAAATCAAGCAAGATACCCCAAATAGTTTGATTTCATGAATTTTTGGCATATCTAACCTAAGTGTTCAGATGGTTGCTTCTAATTCCATTACATTATTCAACTTTACTTCACTAGGCGTTTCAAGTAACTACATCATGCATGATCATAAAAAATAAAAAAAAATAAAAAAAAATAAAAAATTAGACACAAATAAACATAGAAAAATAACACAAAAAGACTAAAAAAAAACACATCAAAAATAACTAAAAACTCCCCCCAAACTTAAATCAAACATTGTCCCTAATGTGTGCAAGACTCAAGAGTAAAAGAAAAACGAGACAACTTACAAACTTGGTTTAAAATGGTGGCGGTGGTGGTGGATAATGCATGGCAGATAACGTCAGAAATCCCGTCAGAATGGAAGAGGGAAATCATTTCTAGGGCTCTTTATTTTTCAGATTTTTCGTCTCGGCGCCGCGACCCTGAGATCGGCGCCGTGGCGCCCAAACATCTGCGACCCTCTGAACTTCCGGCGTCGCGGCTCTCTGATTCGGTGTCGTGGTGCCCAACTTCCTGCGCCTTTCTGCATTCTCGGCGCCATGGCCCTCTGCTGGGCGTCGTGGCGCCGAGCCGATTTCCTCCTCTATCACGCTTTTCATCCTCAATTTTTAGCCCTGTACCTGTCATCACAACATGTAAACAATACCTTCCGTGAGACTGTTCTAACTAAAACTAAATTGCATAAATTTAAAAAACTTAGGTTGTCTCCCAAGTAGCGTTGTCTTTAACGTCTTTTAGCCGGACGCAGATTTCCTATTCATTTTGGAATGAGATGGGTCACTAGGCTCATGTATTCCATTTCATTGATCAAATAGGATTTCAACCTTTGTCTGTTTACCTTAAAAGGGGCTCCCTCTCTCACTCTCACTTCAACTGCACCATAGGAGAATACTCTTACAACAGTGTACGGTCCTGGCCAACACGATTTGAGCTTGCCTGGAAACAGTTGTTACACCCCGTAATTCAGGTCAAGCTTATGAGACCGTACGAAAGGAATTAAGATTTAAATTTTAGAAAGATAGATTGACGGAATGTTTCGGACGGGTTTTTAGTCAACTTTGAGGCGGTTTATGCCCAGTTACCTTAGGAGTTCCTAGGTGTTTCAAAAGGCTAGTATGTAGTTCGTTGAGTCTAGTTCACAACGCAACAAACCGTTCGTCGATAGGACATCGGAGTAGAAAGTTATGGAAGTTACAAGTTCAGTGTGCAGTCGAGCAGAAAAGCATTTTCGGTCAGGGGCCACAGCGCCGCGACGCCGGATGCAGGGCCGCGGCGCCGGATTTACTGGAAGTTCTCTGAAGTTGAAGCGCCGCGCTGGACGCAGGTCGCGCGCCAGTATGTCTTGAAAGTTCAGAGGTTTCGCCACGGCCACGCGCGCGCAAGGCGGGTTTTAAGCGAAACTGGGAAAATCGAAGTTTTTTAAAAGGCCAGGGGAGGGTGACAAGTGTCCCTCCCATCTGATTGTGTGGAAGCACTATTTATTGATCAAGTCTTGAAGACTTGGTCATTCTTCAAAACTCTTCCTTCTCTCTAAAAATTAAATCCCTCTTCCTTCTCTCTAGAAATTCCTCTCCCTTCTCTCTAAAAATTCAAGAAGAACTCAAGGCCTAGAGAAATTTCGGAAAGGTGTCAAGAAAGAAATATGTTGACAAGCTTGTAGGGGGTTTGTGGTGGTGATTGTGGAAAGAGGGCAAGTGAGATTTGTTGGACTGATTTGGGTAAACTCTAAGGTAACAATCCATTCTCCTTTTTTTTTTGTAAAATTGTGTTGCATGTGAGGAAGAAAGAACTTGTAGTTGTCAATATTGCTTTTAGGTATATTGCATGTAGGAAATACGATTTGAATTTGAAAGGATGGGATAAGAATGAGATGTGAGCATGTTATAGCCAAGATACTACCCTAAACTTGTTGAATTAGTTAATATGTATTGTGGGGCAGAATTTTACACGTCCAAGATTAGGCGTGTAATCCCCTTTGTATTGTTGGATTGTTGGGCCTTAAATGTGGCGTTTAGTAGTTGATATCGGACCTTGAAAGGTGGAAAAGTATGTAAAAACAAAGGAAGTGTTGTCCAATTTTCCGTAGAATAAGGGACTTTATACTTAGAATATTCGACAAAGAAGTCTAGACGTTAATAGACGTGTTTGATTATTATAGGTTGATACTCTACGCGCGGCATATTCGACTTGGCAAGTGGATTTAGCTGAGGAGGTATGTGATTCTTCCTATCATCTTGAGCATGATATTTGTAAATATATAGTACGGTAGACGTACGTGTATTAACTGAATTTGGTTTCACGTTGATGTCTTTTGACTTGAGTTCTAAATGTTAAGAATCTTGAAATATTTCAAAAAGAGTTATGAATCATTATTCGGAAGGAAATTAATACTTGGTTTTAAAAGAACAAGTTCTTTTGGTTTTCCAAACAAATGTGAATGTTTTGATTTATTACAAAGTCTAAGTGTTATACTAACTTTATGGGAAGTTAGTTATAGTGACTTAAGGAAGATAAAAAGAATGGTTTACTATGATGTCTGATTGTGTGGTAAGTTGGTTTGAGAAGTAAACATGTTATGTTACTATGGGTGTTAGCGCCTTGAGTTTTGTTGTGGTGCGGGTTCTCTCCAGGCTTATGTCGCTTACGATGTTAAGCCAGGTTGTGCAGGTATATCACCTACCCCCGACTTGTTATGATGTCGCGTTAGCTACCCCGATGCGGTGAGTACTCACGCGGGTCCACATGACCTACGCGACTACGGTAGTCCAGAATCACTCCGTGTGTTACCGATGCGAGGAATACCTCACGCGTCCTAGTGGCCATGCGGACTACGGAGTCCAGAAATGCCGCGGTTAGCTACCGTCGCGGTGAGTACCTCATGCGGGTCCACGGACCTATGCGGACTACGAAGTCCGAGATTAGGCTCGTATAATGATATTATGGGCGAATGGCCCTGCTACGATCATTAGCGGCCTAGAAAAGACCGGTTGCGTTACACCTGTTTACTCTTATTTATGATTGTGGCACTGTGTGCGGTTAATTGGTTTTACATACATATCTGTGGATTGGGTTTGGAAATGTTATGATTTCATTTCGCATTTTCGATTCCACATACTTGGTACTGTCAGATCGACTCTTCGGGCCGCGTTCATGCCGCAGTCGAGGTACATCGGTTGTTGATCCTCGCCTAGGATCACCGCTCGCTGGGAAGCCCCGTTTCTCGAGGCTTATCTTTGTATGATTCCTGTCATTATAGATTCATGTACATTCAGGTATGACGGCCCTGTCCCAAGTTATAGTTGTTACAAACTCTGAGGTTTGTAGTCCATTGTAAATTGGGTTTTGTAAAAGATGTAATCGTCGCTTTTGTTATATTTATATTTACAGAAAGGTAACCATTTTGGTTAACCTGTTTCTTATTTTATATTGTTTCATGTTATGAGTTACTTCCGCTGGTTTTTCTCTGATGTTGTATCACTAGGGTGCCCGGGGTAAGGCACCAGTCACGGGCCCGAGGTCGGGTCGTGACAACAACCTCAACCTTGAGTTGAATAAAAGCACTTGTTGTCCTGCTTGGAAGTCTTTTGGGATCAACATCTTATCATGCCATACTTTGGTTCGTTCCTTATAGATCCTTGCATTCTCATAGGCATTGTGTCTGAATTCATCCAACTCGTTCAGCTGTAGCAACCTCTTCTGCCCTGCTGTCTTGACATCCATGTTCAGCTTCATCATTACCCAATAAGCCCTGTGTTCCAACTCTACTGGCAGATGACATGCTTTACCAAAAACTAACTTATATGGTGACATTCCAATGAGGGTTTTGAATGCTGTTTTGTATGCCAATAGTGCGTTATCCAATTTGATAGACCAATCCTTCCTTGAGCCATCCACCGTCTTTTCCAATATGCTCTTCACTTCCCTGTTTGAAACTTCTGCTTGCCCATTCGCTTGAGGGTGATAGGGCAATGTGGTGCAGTGGTAGACTCCATATCGGGAAAGCGGTGTATCAAGCTGCTTGTTGCAAAAGTGGCTTCCTTCATCACTGATGATGGCCCTAGGAGTACCAAACCTTGTGAATATATTCTTTTGGATGAACCTTTGGACAGTCTTACTGTCATTTTCTTTAGTGGCTACCGCTTCTACCTATTTGGACACATAATCCACTGCCAGAAGAATGTACTGATTTCCAAAGGACGACGAGAATGGACCCATGAAGTCGATCCCCCATACATCAAAGAGTTCCACCTCCAAGATCCCATTCGAAGGCATTTCATTTCGTCTTGATATGTTCCCTGTTCTTTGACAACGATCACAACTCTTCACAAATGTGTGGGCATCCTTGAAGAGGGTTGGCCAATAGAACCCACTTTTCAGTACCTTCGCAGCTGTTCTTGATGCCCCAAAATGTCCACCACATTGTAAGGTGTGACAATGAGTGAGAATCAGCGATCTCATCCTCCGTATACATCGCCGATGAATTGGTATGCAATGTTTATATAACATCGCTCCTCCCAATAGTAGTGTTTTACTTGAGTAGAACCTATTCACTACCGCCTTGTCAATCCCGGGTACTACCTTAGCCGCGAGAAAATAAACAAAATCGTACTAAGGTAACTTAAAGACAAGACTTACTCAAACAATTGCTCATCCGAAAGTGATCATTTATCTGCAGATCCTTGGTGTTTTGGCTTTCTATGTTTTCAAGCCTCGAAGTGGTCAAGAATCGAAGTTCTCTGTCCCCTTCTTGTCACGGATCTCCATGTCAAATTCGTGTAAGAGCAGAACCCATCGGATAAGGCGAGGTTTTGCATCCTTCTTTGTCATTAAGTACTTTATGACAGATTGGTCAGTGTATACTATCACCTTATTCCCAATTAAGTATGGCCTGAATTTCTCGAATGCATATACTATTGCTAGCAATTCTTTTTCTGTAGTGGCATAATTCAACTGTGCATCATTAAGAGTTTTACTAGCATAGTAAATGGATCTGAATACCTTATCGACCCTCTGTCCAAGCACTGCCCCCACTGCATAATCATTTGCATCACACATTAGTTCAAATGGGAGCTCCCAATTTGGTGCAATGACTATATGTGCTGAGATAAGCCTCTCCTTGAGTGTCTCAAAAGCGATCATGCATTCCTTATTGAATTCAAAAGCAACCCCAGTCATTAGCAAGGTGGAAATAGGTTTTGAAATTTTTGAGAAGTCCTTGATGAATCTTCTATAAAAATCGACATGCCCAAGGAAACTTCTGACTCCTTTTGTTGATACTGGAGGTGGTAGATTTTCGATTACTGAAATCTTTTCTTTGTCCACCTCAATACCTTGGTTGGATATTTTGTGTCCAGGGACAATCTCCTCTTTTACCATGAAGTGACACTTCTCCCAATTCAGCACAAGGTTGGACTCTTCACACCGTTTTAACACTGCTTCCAAGTGTCTCAAACACTCGTCGAACGAGGACCCATAGACCGAGAAATCATCCATGAAAATATCTATAGTCCTCTCCACCATATCAGAGAAAATTGCCATCATACACCTCTGAAAGGTCGCAGGTGCATTGCAAAGCCCAAATGGAATCCTTCTGAATGCAAATGTACCAAAAGGGTAGGTGAATATTGTCTTTTCTTGATCTTCTGGCGCTATGGCAATCTGATGATACCCTGAGTAACCATCCAAAAAACAGTAGTAATTGTGCCCTGCAAGTCTATCCAACATCTGATCTAGAAATGGCAACGGGAAGTGGTCTTTTCTGGTTGCCTTGTTCAACTTGCGATAGTCAATGCAAATTCTCCACCCAGTAACTGTTCTAGATGGAATGAGCTCATTCCTTTCGTTGGTCACTACTGTCATACCGCCCTTTTTGGGCACCACTTGCACCGGACTCACCTATGCACTGTCAGAGATAGGATAAATTACTCCAGCATCAAACCATTTCGTGATTTCTTTTCTGACTACCTCCTTCATGTTTGGATTCAGTCTCATCTGTGCCTCAATGGAGGGTCTGCTCTCCTCATCTAGACGGATTTTATGCATCACTGTTGACGGACTTATCCTTTACGTTAATGTCCACCCAATGGCACGCCATGAGCCCTCGATTTCAACAACTTCTCAACCTCTACTGTGGATAGATGACATGAGATGATCACTGATAAGGATTGATTCTCACCTAGATATCCAGATCGCAATGATCCGTAGAGTCTTCAACTCTAACTCTGGAGCTTTTTCTGTGGATGGTACTGATCTCTCTGGCATCTGCCCAAGCTCTTCATATCTCTTCTTATCACACTGCTCATAAGAATTCATCCAATTTGCATACTCCATCAGATTCGGGTCATTGCCACTATTATCATCCCATCGTGTCAGCACTTCTTCAAGCGCATCAGCATTTCTGAACCCATTTTCCGACACTGCTTCTTCGATCGCATCAATGGCGAAGCAGTTGTCCCTTACCTCTGGGAAGATTGCTGCTCGAAAAACATTGAAAATCACCTCTTCTTCTTCCACGCGAAGTCTCAACTCACCTTTTCGAACATCAATGAGTGCCTGTCATATGGCTAGGAAGGGTCTGCCAAGGATAATGGGGATCATGTCATTATCTCTCATGTCTAAGATGATGAAATAAGCGGGAAAGATGAACTTGTCCACCTTAACCAACACATCCTCGATGACTCCTCTAGGGTGGACGATGGAGCGGTCAACTAGCTGCAAAGTGATGTTTGTAGGTCTGGCTTCTCCTATTCCAAGTTTGCAAAATACCAGATAGGGCATCAAATTTATACCTGCCCCCAGATCACACAACGCCTTCTGACACTCAAACTTTCCTATAGTGCATGAGATGGTGAAACTCCCCGGATCTTTCAACTTCTGAGGTAGCTTTCTATGTAGGATGACACTGCATTCTTCAGTCAACACCACTGTTTCGTAGTCATCTATCCTCCTCTTTTTGCTGAGAATCTCCTTCATGAACTTTACATAACTCGGCATCTGCTCTAGTACCTCAGCAAACGGGATGTTGAGTTGCAATTGTTTGAGAACTTCGAAGAATTTAGAGAACTGTTTGTCAAGAGAACTTGTTTTTAGCCTCTGGGGGTACGGTATCTTCACCTGGGGTGCGTCTACAACTGCTCCCAACATCATTGTACTTTCTGAGTCCTGGGCGCCGCGGCCCTGCGATTCGGCGCCGTGGCGCCCAAACTTCTGCAATGTCTCAGGATTATCGGCGCCGTGGCGCTGCAACTTTTGCGAGAAGTTTAGGCCCTTCTTTTCTGGACACGGTGGTGGTGAGTTTGCTTCCGCTGGTTCGCCATTTCTCAGGTCAATCGCCTGAAATTGCTCTTTTATATTCTCTCCAATATGTTCAGGGTGATTCCCTAGTATTCTGTTGCTTAGCATGTTCGCGAGTTGTCCTATTTGCGTTTCCAAATTCTTTAGGGACACTCTCGTCTCATCCATGAACTGAGTTTGGTGTCTAGTTAGCCTGAGTATGGTTGCTCGCAGCCCATCCTGCTCTTCCTGTGGGGCATGGGGATTACATTGTTGTTTATAGTTCTGTAACCCTTGATAGTGGTAATCCATGTTTGCAGGGTCCCTGAGATAAATCAAAACCAACAACGGATCACGGCGCACGGTTCCACCAACACAAAAAAAAAGAAAAAAAAACCAAATTAGAAATTAAGAATAGATAGAATGATATTGAACTACGCCAATCCCCGACAACGGCGCCAAAAACTTGATGCGCGATTTATGCATACGCTAAACGCAAATGCACGTGTCGTGACAAGTAATATAGTCTAGAAGACCGAGTTATCGTCCTCAGGGATTAGTGTCCAGTTACCAACCTCTATTCTGTAGTATCTATTTGGTAACAGATAATTTGATGAATTGTTTATAGCTATGATTATAGACCTAACTAAATTACTTTACTTTACTTCAGATATGGTGGAAATAGGGCTTCCAAATCTCTTCGACTATCCGCTCACTTTACTCGTTAATGCAAATAAGTAAGTATCAGAAGAAACCAAAACATGCATTAATTCATAAGAACGAGGTTCAAGCGATTCGACATGGAAAACCCTAAATTAAGTTAGTTCCTAGACATAGACATGCCAAGAACTAAACTATTAAAAGTAAGTCTTCAATCTTGATCTCCAAGTTGTGATGAATGGTAAGGTGTTCTCCTCTCAAAATCTGACCTAAAGGTCCTTTTTATATCACCAAAAACGTCTCAAACCTTTTCCTTCTTGGCCTTGGCCCATTCCTATTCGGATTTGACAATTTTCCCGCGTCGGCACCGCGACCCTGCAACCGGCGCCGCAACTTCTGCGGCTCTCTGCTTCTTGGGCGCCGTAGCTCTGCTGCTGCTGGTTGGTTGGCGCCGCGGCGCCGCCCTGTTTCTCGCCCGGGTTGCCAACTTTTTAGCTTTTTGAGCTCTGAAACCTCCGTTTCTGCTCTCTTTTCGCTCCTTCTCACCAATGTGTCATTTTAAACCATTGTGACTCAAAAGAAGGAAAATATATCCTAACACGACACATATTTGTACAAAAATGGGCAAAAGACTAACTAAAAATGACTTAAAAGGTGTATATAAAATACACCGATCAATATTCACCACCTCTGTCTGACCTTAGAATTTTAATTCTTTTATCAAGTTGATTTTCCACTTCTGCTTTGTATGTTTTAAACATGTTCAATGCCTCATCTTTGGTATGTAATAAGTATACATAGCAAAATTTATTGCAATCATCGATAAACAATATGTAATAATTCTTTCCTCCACGAGATGGGGTTGCTTGGTAATCACACAAATTACTATGAATTAAACCAAGAACTTCATTTGATTTCACAACAGATTTATGAGGATGACTTGCATATTTTGACTCTATGCAAACCCCACATTTAGTCATTTTGTTCATAAAATATTTGGCAACATGTCTATCTTTACCATTCTTTGTAAGGAACGATAATTAACATGACCTAATCGAGAATGCCATAAAGAAGGGGAATCAGCCATATACATAGAAGCAGTGCTAGTGCATGCATTTTCATTAATAATGGAAACAACATGAGTAGGTACAATACTTAGTTTGAAGAGCCCCTCACTGAGGTAACCCTTTCCTACATACACCCCACATTTGGTGAATACAAATTTGTCAGATTCTATTACAATTTTGAAGCCTTTGTTACTAAGAACAAGCCCAGAAATCAAATTTACAAATTTCAGACACATGCAACACATTTGTGAGCACAAGATCATTCCCGGAAGTGAGCCTCAACGTCACCTTGCCTTTCCCTTCTACCTTCACAGCAGCGACATTTCCCACGAACAGTGGTTTTCCATCCTTGATGGCTTGATAAGATGAAAACACGTCCTTCTCTGAACATACATGTCTTGTAGCACCCGTGTCCATCCACTAATCGGTTGAATTAGTAACCAGATTTGCTTGAGCAGTCACAACCCCAATGAATTGGTTCTTAGTTTCAGCCCGGTTGATTTGGTTCACATTACTCGAACCTCCAACACCACCACCTTGACTCTTGTGAAGGCGACAAGATTTTGCTCTGTGCCCAGATTTGTCACATACCCATCATAGACCTGGTTGTGATTTCTTGAATGCATTTGTCCTTTGTGGGGCTAGTGCATTCCTCCCGGTTGCAAAAGATGGCTTGCCACCAACAAATTTGTCCTTGTCTTTCTGAAACTTGGCCTTGGAAGCATTGCCTTCTACCATGTTGGAATTAGGCTCCAATGAAACATCATCAACCCTTTCATTCTTCCAGTTGTCCTCTTCAACAGAAATTTTCAGAACTAGTTGCTCAAAACTCATTTCCTCTGTTAGATACTTCAAATAAACTTTAAAATCCTTCCACGAATGAGGTAATTTTTCAATAATAGCACCAACAAGGAAATATTGGTTAAGGCCCATACCTTCAACTTCTAGTTCATGAACAATGACTTGGAGTTCCTCCACTTGCTTGACAACAACCTTTGCATCGCTAATCTTGAACTTTAGGAACTTGCCGATGACATATTTCTTTGAACAGGCAACCTCAGTTTTATACTTGTTCTCCAATGACTGACATAACTCCCGTGCTGATCCGAACGTGGAGTAAATATCATAGAGAGTATCGTCCAAGGCGTTGAGAATGTAGTTCTTGCAAAGAAACTCTTGGCTCCACCAAGTCTCAATAGCCTTCAGTCTTTCGGCTCTCTCCGCATCAGTAGGATCATTCTCTCCTTCTCCTTCTGGCAATGTCGTTGGAGCCTCAACAGTCAATACATTTGCCACATGAAGAGTGGTCAAATAAATCATCTTTTATTGTCAGCGTTTGAAATCAGAACCCTTGAATTTCTCGGGTTTCTCAACATGATTTTTCACCATTGATGATCCAGATTGATCCATATTTGCAAATCAGAAAATAAGAATTCTCTGAAATTTTTGCAAACTCAACAATGTCAGAAAAATGTATTCTCTGAAAATAAGTTTCATAAATAGCATTTCACGTTGATTGTCTCCCCTATCACCAACACTCCACCCTTGCCCCACCCCGCACTTGCACCTTGTACCCCCACCTCGACTTTCCCACCTCCTATCCCTCACCCTTCATCCCCCTTCCCTGCCCACCTCCATCCCGTTCGCTTAAATTGTCTATAATTTCTTTTGGAATAATATTTTGTATTTATTTACCAAATACTATAAAATAAGTGGGTAAAATAAATAAGAAAATCATTTATTTATTTTTGCAGGAAATTTCTTCCATACCAAACACACCCAAAAGGGAGTACCTTGAGACGTAAAAACTCTTGGCGGATCTGGAGAACATGTGCTTCATCCCATCTCTCAAATTGGCGTTCATCCTCTTTGAAGGATTCTCCAGTGTTTTTCCTATAGAATTGCCTTTGCTTTGTGTCCCATTTTCCCAGTATTGATATGAATGACTTCTCATCAACTCCAAGTCCTGAAAGGAAAAATCCCAAATATAAATCTCGTCTCCAATTTGATAGTTTGGTTAGATATGAAATGACAAAATTAAAATATGAAAATGGAGAACAAAAGAAATGCTAGATTTCAAACGATGTAGATGACATAAACAAGATACACACGCGTTATAATAAAAGGGAAGATCTCTTTTCGTTTTTTGGAAAACCAACAAATCGACCTTCTAATTAATTTAGTACTTTTTAGTTTAGAGTTTAGACTAATAACACGGCATGCATATTGCAAACACGTAATGTTTAAAAACACTCGTATTGTCGTACATGAGACACCTATGGTCCAAATCAGGTGAAGCAGTGAGATCGACGCAATGCAATGATATTCTCATGGATCATGAGGAATGTGAATAAGTGTATAGATCCATATCATATGCAGTGTGGAAGGATTTGAAGGACAGATTCGACAAAACCAACTTATCTAGAGTATATCATTTGAAAAAGGAACTTGCAATGTTGCATCAAGGTTTCACATGTGTCCAGTTATTACTCAAGGATGAAGGATCTTTGGGATTGGTATAGATCCATATCATATGCAGTGTGGAATGATTTGAAGGATAGATTCGACAAAACCAACTTATCTAGAGTATATCATTTGAAAAAGGAACTTGCAATGTTGCATCAAGGTTTCACATGTGTCCAGTTATTACTCAAGGATGAAGGATCTTTGGGATTGGGATTAAATTGACTCAATCATTCCTCCGCCTTCATGTGATTGTTCCAGTCCTAGAAAGTATATAGAACATCTAGCAAATTTTCCTTATGGGACTTACTGATGGTTATAATCTGTATCTGGACATTTCAGACCGTAAAGGTCTCCACCGATGGGCTAGGAACTGATGAGGATTCTCTGAGTAGAGCCATTATAACTAGAGCTGAAATTGATGTGATCAAAGTTAAGGAAGAATATGTCAAAATGAAGAATACTGCTCTTGAATATGCAGTAGCTGATGACACCTCAGGTTACTACAGGGAGTTCCTGATGACCCTGCTTGGAGCCAATGACAGTAGTTTCTAGTGTTTGTATCAGTATTGGTGAGGGTGATCATTGATATTTGTATTAGCAATAGACAGAAGAATGATTGTGTACCTTAATTGTGGTTTGACACTTTGTTTCTGAATAAATGTTGGTCTTTCAATTCTACAATAGAAACAAAATATTATTGTAGGTTGCTGACAGTATAAAGTTCATCAAGTTCAAGTCCATGTGTTCCAGACTTCCAGTAGTTGCGTCTTTTCAGAACACATAAAAGAGGTTCTTGCAAACCACGTCAGCCGATTAACCACACTTGGCAAGCTATGTGTGACAGACTCAACCAAGAAAGTTTATGCAAGGGATCGAACTCGTGACCTTACTGCTACACCAACTTGGCTACCCTTGCGGGTACATAAAAGAAGTTCTAAGCGTTAGACCTTCTCACTTCTCCCTTACAAAAGAAAAAATAACTCTTCTTTTTATGTCAAGAATAGAAACGAAACTTTCTTCTTCTATTTTCCAAAAAAATAAATAAATCTTCTTCTAGTGCGAATGACTTCTATGGAAGGTTTTCTAAGCAACATCAGAACAATTTTGTAATTCAGGGACGATTTACACTATGCTTCTTTTAACGCGGGTCGTATTTGGTTGACATGTTATTACATTGACAGCTAGTGACACAAATTTCTCGATTCTTGATAGTTACATATAATATTCTTAAAGTGAGCAGATGACAATGCCTAATGCAATTATTCTAACCACGCTATCCAAAACATCATTTATACCGCATCAAGCATGCACCCTTACCACCCCCAACAACTCAGAATCAATTAAATTTATTCCACGAGAACATTTTGAAGTACAACAAAATCAAGGAAAACTTATCAAGTGTAACATTTATGTTTCAATCTCTACATTATCGGCTAATCAATATTTATTGATTAATATCGCACACTTTTTAAGGATTGCTTGACCAACAACAACAATAACATACCCATAACAACAACAACATAACCAGTGAAATCCACAATGTGGGGTCTGAGGAGGGTAGAATGTACACATACCTCACCTCCACCTTGGTATGGTAGGTAGAGCGACTGTTTCCGGAAGACTCTCGGCTCAAGACAAAGCATAATCATGCAAAGCAAGCAAAGCAAAACAAAGTATGAGAAATGATCAGACTCAGACGAGAAATTAAAGCAACGTGGACATGTAAATAGTAAAAAACAAATACGCAATGGTAACACATTTTAACAACAGGAAGCAGTAATTAACACAATTAAATAAGATAAATAAATTACACTAAATACTACATAGCAGTAGGAATCAAACTACAGAGTACTATAGAACAATAATACGCCTATAAGTGTGACATGTTAATCGAACCTATCGTAATAACACTACACTATCATTTTTGCTTGACCATAATACATTATACACAAGTATTGGTGTACTAAGGTGAAGAATCAAGAGAACAAATAATAAAAATAAAGTAATAAACTTGTACAATTGAAAATACAAATAAAGTTTGTCCATCTGTCAAAAGTCAAGACTTGTGAACAATTTAATAAAATATGTAGAATCCTACTTGTGCATTTCAGCCAATCCATGACTCCCATCTTTAGGGTTGATATAAAAAGTCAGCCCAAACCGGAGGTGCTAGCCTAGTACTAAACCCTGAACCTTCGTCAACCTTTCTGCCACTCAAGAACAATAACTCATCGATCTACAACACAATGACAATCCATTCAGTAGTAATCCAAAAGCTCCTAAGCACTAACGCTCAATTAGGTCGTCGTGTAGCAGCCCACCACTTCAAAATCTACTCATGTGGTTCTCGTAACGCAATGACAATCATAGATTCCGATAAAACACTAATCTGTCTCCGTAACGCGTGTTCCTTCATAGGAGAACTCGTTCGCCATAGAGCTCGCTTCATTTTCGTCAATACCAACACCCTTTTCGATGAAATCATCGATCAGATGACAAAAACAATTGGTTGTAGGAATGATACTTCTTGGCGTCTTGGAGGCTTTTTAACAAACAGTTCCAGTCCAAGAAAATTTAGGGGTAGGAATAAGAAGTTGAACCTTACGGCTGTACAACCACCTGATTGTCTGGTCATTTTTGATACGGAGAGGAAGAGTTCTGTCATTCAAGAGGCTGCTAAGTTGCAAATTCCCATTGTGGGTCTTGTTGATTCGAGTATGCCCTGGGATATTTATAAGAAGATTACTTATCCCGTCCCTGCCAATGATTCCGTGCAATTTGTGTATTTGTTTTGTAATTTGATTACAAAGACTTTTCTTTACGAGCAGAGAAGGTTGAATGCTGCTTTGGGAGCTTCTGCTATTGCAAAGCCTGAAATTAGGTACGATCACTTCTTAGTAGTATTTGATTTTCCCCTTAAATCTCTTAAACTATGTGTTGTTGTGCTTTTTTGGGTGTCGATGAATTGAATTATAGGAAAAATGTATTTAATTACTTTATTTTGACGATTGGATAATGAAGGACACACAATGGCATTGAAAACTAGGAGAAAAAGATTTGGCTGCCTATCTTCGTTGATGAATACTACCAACTTTATCACATTGCTGTGATTGTTTAACTGCACCATAGCTTTTAGTTGTCTTTTAAGGATAGGAGTTATCTTTGAGGCTAGTAAAGAAGCTAGAATTACGGTAAGACTACAAAGAAGAAAAGTTGGTCTGTATAGTCTAAAGTACCTTCTCAAGAAAAAATACAAGTATAAATGTCTAAAGTAGCAGCAAAAGCTTCAGTTAAATTATTAGAACAAATCAAGAACCACCCACTTAACATGAAAAGCCACAACATGGAAATTTCATTTTACTTTTTTTGTTTTGATAATCATGGTGTCTGGGCCAACTTGTGCGCACATTGACTAATTTCATGGGGTACTTGCTATCTCCCACTAGCAACAGGTACCAGGTAATCTGTCCACCAAGATTTAAGCAGACAAATGAGAAGAAATCACCTAGTGTTTTTCTCCGCTAAGATTTGAACCTGAGGGCACCTCAGGACCCACTTCATTGACCACTGGCCAGACCCTTGGGTGGCCGAAATTTGATTTACTTGACTTCTAAAAGAGAGCAAAGTGAGTAAGCTTCATATGTTTGACAAAAAATTATTACTGAGTAGCTGTACATTCCCAAATTGACTGACACATCTTCTGTGATGTATTCCGATTGCTCATAATATTTAGATAGGCTGAAAGTTTGGCCTAAAGACAATGTGTAAATGATCTGATTCTTTGCTCAAATGGAATTAGAGGTATAATGTTTGCTATTCATATCCCTTAATAAGTAGCCTCTTACCTCTTGTTTCTTTTTGGTTCACCTACGAGATTTCTGTAGGTATAGTAGATTAGATATCGTTCATAGAAAACATATCTTTTTGTAAGGTTTTGTACCTTTTTGGTATACTTCTTGTATACTGGTGTTTTTTTGCCTACTGTTAATAAAATCTTATTACTTGATTAAAAAACCTCATGTATCTTATTTGAAATGTTTTCTTGCTTTATTAATAAAATCTAGTGAATCTTAGGTCCGAACTATATTTGATACTTCATGTGATTTTCTGGTATAGTCATGCTTTAGGAGTAATTACTTTTTGATAAGTCAGAGATTCAGTAATAAGCACCAAATCGGTGTCAAGATATGTGTGCAAGAAGTGCGTGTGACTCTGCTCGAGTCATGTATCCTCTTCCACCAAGGTTGACCAGCTATCTTTTTTTCTACTTGTACCAAAAATACAAGTGAAACAAAGAAATTTTTTAATGCTTTCTACATTGTTCTCCCTATCCGGGATAAAGTGGGAGTGACCTCGGTGGAGGATAAGATGCGCGAAGCGAGGTTGAGGTGGTTCGGACATGTGCAGAGGAGAGACACAGATGCCCCAGTGCAGAGGTGTGAGAGGTTGGCTATGGACGGGTTCAGGAGGGGTAGAGGTAGGCCAAAGAAGTATTGGGGAGAGGTGATTAGACGGGATATGACGTAGGTGCAACTTACTGAGGACATGACCTTAGATAGGGGGTTGTGGAGAACACGGATTAGGGTAGAAGAGTAGTAGGTAGTTGAGCGTAGTCCTCTTTACGCTTACAAAATGATAGTGTAGTATTACTGTAGGTTCGGTTATCTTGTCACACTTATAGGCGCATTATTGCTCTATAGTACTTCCTGCTGCTACGTGATCTTTAGTGTAATTTATTTATCTTATTTAGTGGTGTTAGCTACTGCTTCCTGTTAGCTACTCTCCCTGTTGTTAGAATGCATTACCGTTGCGTATTTAATTTTTACTATCTGCATGTCCATAATGCGTTAATTTCTCGTCTGAGGTTGATTGTTTCTCATACTTTGTTTTGCTTTGCTTGTTTTGCCTGATTATGCTTTATCTTGAGCCGAGGGTCTCCCGGAAACAACCGCTCTACCTACCAAGGTGGAGGTGAGGTCTGTGTACATTCTACCCTCCTCAGACCCCACATTGTGGGATTTCACTGGGTATGTTGTTGTTGTTGTACATTGTTCTCCCTATTATTGAACAAGTATTCTGTTCGTTCTATATACTCCAAAAGAGACAAGGTGTCGTCTTCCATGTTGCCTTCCTTTCATTGCCGATCGTCTCCAATTTCCAACTGATAAGTGCTTCCTCCACTGTCCTTGGTAACACCGAATATGTATTAAACAATGACAAGGCAGCGGTCCATCGTTGTTCAACCAACCTACAATGAAGCAAGAGATGATTGGTTCCTTATCAGCTTGCATAATTGGAACCACTTATGTATCTTACTGTTACTGCTCTAGTGATTCAATTTCGTCTAACGATACTCTCCTCCTGTTCACTAGCTATAAATTGCTACACGTGTACAACTGAAGTATTTAAACAGTTTTGGTATCTAGATATAGTGTAGAGAGTTGTAATTTTGAATGTTCAAGTGCTCCACTTATAACTTTATTAGTTTCAGGCAATTTTACAAGTTCTTATTTACATTATTGGTTTTTTTCTTCTAAATTTAATCTGGATGTAGAGAGGAAGCTGAGCAATTTGACAAGATCAAGACAACTAGCAAGGATAAAATTTATGTCCTGCCTTATGAAAGACTAGAACCTGCTTCTGAGGGTATGTATGTGATTCATATACTCTTATTGATTCTTCCTTATTAAAAAAATCTTATTGATTCTTTGTCCTTCACTCCTTACAAATACTTATGGGTTTTAAGGGATATAGGCATTAAGGTAGCTCATTCATGCTTTATTTATGTATCCCGATTTATATATCAATCACTTGGTCTCCTTTTTCTGCAGATCTTACGGAGACTAAGCAGCTATTGGACAAACTTGTCGTGTTAAAGTTTAATGGTAATTTGGGATCAGATATGGGTTTCAGTGGACCAAAGTAAGCATTTTTTAGAATTGAGTTACTGATTGATTAAAATATTTCAATAGATTAGTGGCTCTAACCCTATTGTTATTTACTTAAAACTGAGACTTTGGCGTATACATGATCTGTGCAAATAGAAAGTCTTAATTTCTTTTCTTTGATTAAGAGTGCCTCCTTTTGTATGGTATGCGGGCTTTAGGCACACTTGCACCACTAGAGCTTCTGTATTATTATGTTTACAGATAATGCTGCTGTGATAACTTGAGTTTACTCTAGAGGTACTTCATGCCTGGTTAGAAAATGAAGTAAGAACCTGGCCGGTTTATTTTACATTCTCCTCCCGAGTTATTTCTAGAGGACAAAGTGAAAATTTGTACCACATAGATTGCAAAGACTTCCTTTCCATTTGGATGGTGACGACTTTTGTGCATATAAAACCTTCCACTTATTTGAAAATGTCAGTCAACTCTAATTTTTGTCTCATTTCTCAATAAACGCTTGAGTTTTCCACTCTTAGTGTACTTGATGTTCAGAAGTTCTGTTTTCCTCCTTTTATTAATACCAAGTGATTACAGCCTAAAAGCAACTGCTATTGTGTACTAGTTATTAGTGTGACGAATCCCTTCTACAGTTATAAGATTTTATATGCAATTAACTTCTGGTATTGCCATTTAAGGCTCTCTTTCTTGATTCTAAATATTGTTCCATAGAGGAGTCTAATGTTCCAGCTGCGTAGATTTTATATGCAAATACCATAGGATTGGTCTCTTACGGATATGAATAGTGGACTGTTGATTATCTGAATATTTTTGTGTATGAGATCTCTTTACAGATTTGTTTTGTCGTACGCATGTTGCTATTCTAACCTAAATTTCATGCATCTCCAAATGCATTATTTGCTGACTTTTAAAGTCGTTGCATTTGACATTTTGTCTTAGAAGAAAAGAAGAATATGAGTTAAAGGTGGGATGGAAGACTTTCACCCCGTTTATCTTCATCCATGGAAACGTCTTTACTATTAACCGAGCTCACTCATGACCTGTACTGATTTGAGTTCTTGTTGTATTAGAAAAGCCATACTTTTTTTCTCCAGAGTGAATTCAGTGTTCAATCACAAAAACGGGACAAATAAAGGACCCGTCTAACTGCAGTTAAATTACCGAGTCGATTTTTGTAGTGCTTTTGATAAATTATCCCTGTCTTGATTTTATCTTTATTTACTTTGTGTCGCTTTGATATACAGATCTGCACTTGAAGTACGTCATGGATTTACTTGTCTAGATTTGGTCGTCAATCATATTGAGGTTGGTCATTTACTGGCCCTCCTGAAGTGTATTTCCCAGTTTCTTATGCAAGCCATTGTTTTAGTCTCTTATTACTAATTTGAAATGAATAATTTTTGGACAACTGGCTGGATATATGTTTGCAGTCCATCAACTCAAAATATGGTTGCAATATTCCACTGCTTATGATGAATACTCCTAATACACACGATGGCATCCTGAAGGTGACTGATGTTATATCACCTGTACTCTGAGCATTTTTAAATGAGATTTTCTGGGAACTAATCAGCTAATTACTTAAATTAGGCATTGGAGAAGCATCCGAATAAAAATATCCACACTTTCATTCAGGTTTGTTGTTAGAATATTCTGATATGTGATGTGTTTTCTATTTTATTCTTTTTTGCTCTTACACTTTTTGTGAAGTAATTAGTAAATAGCGCTTATGATGGATTTTCAGAGTCAACATCAACAAGGAAATAATGAAGATATGCCAGAGTTGCAGACCATCTATAAATCAAGCGTACAGGACAAATTGTATGTTTTCGTCTCTCTTCTGGTCCCTCTTGCTCTCTCTCTCTACTTTTACATATTAGCATTTTAAATTATTTGCAAATGCTTCATTCTTGGACTAGGAATACCATGGTGTAATTCATGGACATATATGCCTTATAAGAACAATTTTTACTGTCTGACCTCTCCCTCCTATAGAAAAAAGTTGGAAAAAAGGGGAAAAAGAAAAAGGAAAGGGAAGTTGAATCTTTTTGCACTTCAGCGTTCTTGTAAATCTGCTACTTCAAAATCATATTTTCTCTTAGTTTAGTGTCTTTTTGGTGTGATCATTGGATAATACATTCTCCACTGCTATGTATGCGTGCATTCTCATCCTACTTTCTTTATGTATCTTTGTGGGTCTTCTTAAGTTTCATATATACCACATATTTGTTTGTTTCTCTATTTCTTCACAAGCCTTTATCAAGGATTGATATTATCTCCTGGTCCAATAGTGATCCCCTTCTGATTGGGACGGGAAATTGAACTTTCTTGCACTTTATAAGTATAATGCATTTTCTGCCTCCATAATATGTATTTTCATGAATATTTTCTCTAAGAAACTTAGTGGATCCTTTAAGTTCCATTTACCACCGTCCCAATTTATGTTGCACCATTTCCTTTTCAGTCTGTCCAAAATGAATGTCACCTTTCCTTATTCGGCCAGTCTTTAATGACACCATCTCTATTTTACTCTTGTTGGATCCACTTAATTTTAGAGATGTATTTATTGTGAATAAAAGTCAACAAAAGTAGGCACTAGAGTAAGGACAATTTGGTAAACATAACAAAGTCTTCCCTTATTTCTTAAACTATGTGTCCGGTCAAATGGTGCCACATAAATTGGCGGAGGGAGTATTATTTTTGGTTCCTTTTGTTGATGCCTTATTCTAGGGAGATGTGGACTGCTAATAAATTAATAGTTTGATGGATGGTCTCTATTCTAGGGAGTTATGGTCACTATTGAGTTCGAAATGAGAAATGGAAGATTAAAGAACTTACTAAAAAAGTTAAAGATAAGCTTGATTTTTATTTTACTCAAGCTGAAACAATCCACCATTCCACCCAATCTGAACTTATCTATGTTTTGAATTTCAAAGTGGTTGAATGGTGCTATATTTGTTTTCTGGAAACTTTTTCTTTTTTCTGGAGAACTTTTTGAAAAAAGTTTCTGAACCAGTTACTGTGACCGTAGCAAAATTTACAGACAAGTCTGAGCAATTGCATTTAGGGAAGATCGAATTTTAGGCTGTACAACCAAGTTACTCACCTGTTTTTTGCATATATATGTTTACACAATCACAGCTATAATGGAATCTCAATTTTTTATTGTTATTATTATTACTGTTATTATTATTATTAAACGGAAAATCCCCAAGGGCCGTGGCACAACTTTCAAAATTCCATAAGGGGTCTCCTCTTCCCTTAACCACTAACAACCAAGCTTTTGTCTGGGGAAGGGTTCCAACACGTGATACACACTGCGCTCTTACCACTAGACTAAAGCCCCGGGGCTTCTTAATCTTATTACCTAAAATTAAACAATCAAAAAATATTTTGTTATTTAGAATCAGAAATCTGCATTGAAACGATACCACTTTGCTGTGTGAAATTTCTGAATGTTGACCTCGAGGCATTCGGTTGGTTAACTCTCCCTTATGCCTAATGTTGATTTTCCACATCCTTTTGGGGAGCTACAAATTCAATATCTTGAAATTTAGTGCCTGGTGAGAAAAAAGGCCAAAAGACAGGGAGAGATGTATGGCAGAAGTGCATCTTGCATGGGATGTTTGTCGGGAAGGGGAAAAACATCTCTCGTATATAGTGCAACAGAAAAGCTACCTAGAATTTACTTTTTCTTCTTGGTTCTACCTTTTTCCCTTTTCTAATCCGAGAAACTTGAAGGAACCTTGTGGTAATGTTTGTCTACATTCCGTTTTCTTGGAACAACGAGCCTAGATATCTAAATTGCTTGCATTGCGGCACCACAACTCCGTCTAGTCTCACCTCACTTCACTCTTCCTATGATGACTAAACTTATATTGCATATGTTTAATCTCACTTCTACTTAAGAATGACATCACTATGAGCAAATGAAATTGATCCACCACAATTCCGTCTAGTCTCACCACTTCACTCTTCTTAAGCTGACTAAACTTATAGTGCATATGTTTAGTCTCACTTCTACTTAAGAATGGCATTACTATGAGCAAATAAAATTGATCCACCATCATGTAGTTGTGATTTATATTTTGCATTTGTATATGCGAGTTTTGAGCGGTTGATTAAAGCATTTAGACACTTACTTTTGTCAAGTTTTAGGGAAGTAGTTAACCTTCAAATAGTGATCATCTCTTGCATGGTTTGGGTCATTTTGGTAAGAGTAGACCAAGAAAAGAAAAGGTTTACTCAGTGAGTTTATGATTCTCTATCCCCTTCCCCTGCCTCAAAACACATCTACTCTAGCACCCACTTCTCAAAAAATGGATAAAAAGAACAAAGCTTGTTACCGATAATTAATTGTCACGTTTGATGATAGAACTATACGTTACTGCATTTGCTTTTTATATTGCTATGTTGTTGTCATATTTTTCTTGATACCATGTTTTTTGTCTTGCTATTTCTTGTCACACCCGTCTTTTCTTTCGAGCCGAGGGTCCACTTGAAAACCTCTCTACCCTACAAAGGTAGGGGTAAGGTCTGCGTACATCCTACCCTCTCCATACCCCACTTGTGGGACTACACTGGGTATGTTGTTGTTGTTGTACATTTGATGATAGAGCAAGTCGAACGTGTATGTTATTTCAAGTATCAGTGCATGTGCATCAGCTTGAAACTGGATCAAGGATACAACACTACACTTGAAAGTGGGATGCGATAAGGTTTATCTCGAAACAGTTTGTTGTTATGTTATTTACTGAGTCAATTTCTGGACAAGATCTACCTACAAATGGTAACTACAGGGACACTACGAATTTTTTAATAAGGGTTTTCTTGTGCTTCAGAGTGTATGTTCAGGTAGTTTATTGATTGTAGAAGCTAAAGGAAGCAAAAAAAGAGTCTGTTTTGATGTCCTCAGTTTTCTAAGGCATTTAAAAGTATTTCAAAGATAAGTTAAGCTACAGTGGTTTTACTCTTCTTGTATCTGATCAACACTTATTTTCCTTTTTTCTTACTGAAGCACTTGATTTGCTGTTCTGATGATCATTAAACCTATTAATGATTGCCATGAATCTCAGTTTTTTTATATCTTGAACTATATTGGTTTCATCTAATGTCTTTTTTGACATGATAGATATCCGTCCAACGTGCTGGAGGTTTTCCTTTCTTTGAACAGCAGTGGAAAACTTGAACCGCTAATTTCTCAGGTACCTTAGCAAGTCTGTTAGGCAGTATTATTATTTATGTTGTTTTTTCCTATATATACGCACACACATAGCACACATACTTTGAAAATAGGAAATTTCTTACTGAATTGAGATGTTATCAACATGAAAGAGTACCCCTATATAGGAGTTTATGGTTACATGAAACAAGGAAATTCATACTGTATGATGTAAAGAAAGGTACTAAATAAGGAAAATTACCTACGTAGTTTTCCCCAAGGCTTTTGTTCAAGCGGCGAAGGGTGAGGGACTTGTGACTTAGGTCTCAGGTTCGAGCCCTGCGCCATATGAACAAAGCATAGAGAAGGTAAAGGGGCGGGTCCATTATCCTCGAGTTTCGAAGGTTGTGGTTGGTCATAAGGGTTGACACAAATTTCTCGGTCATCCCAAAAAAAGAAAACCTACACAATGATATTCCTAACTATGGTAAATTAGAAAGAATACTATATACTATTGACCTAAATACATAGAATGAATCTAGATAATTTAAACATTTAATTGCATTTATTCTCTTGAGTTATAACATACCCTCTCATAGTTGGTGAGAATCAACTTGAGTTTGCCAATTTTGAAAACAGGAGAATATCATAAGTCAAGGTATTTAAACTAGTCACATGAATAGTGTCTCTGAAATTATGAACAATCCCCGAAGAAAAAAGGGTGCTGGAATTATATCCTAGAAAAGTCACTGGAAATGGTATAGTAGTAGAAAGTGTTTTCTCTAGCGAACACGGAGATGAATCTTTTGTTTGTCATTGAAGAGAGGTATAGAGATGCTATTCCCCAGCATCATCAGTGTTGCTTGAACTGGATGGTAAAAAGTAGCCAAAAGAATTATTGGAACAATGACTAAAATTTGATTTTTAGAGGAAGGACTTAATACCTCTTAACTCTGATACCAAGAAGAAAGCATTTTAAGGAATGTTTGCTTGAAAAGTGCAATGAAGAATGGTTGGAATAGTGGTTGATGGTGATGATGTCTCCAGAATAATCACCTAAAGAAGCCTGATGCCACCGGACGTCACTGGAAAGATACAAGAACAACAAACTTTTGAAAAGAAGGAAATCTTCTCAACAAACTTTTGTCTGCTTTGACAAAAGATTTCCTTCTTTTTTCCAGTTTAAAAAAAAGAAGGAAATCTTTTGTCCAAGCAGACAGCATAAGCTACTTTAGTCTTCACAAGGTTGTAGAAGACTAGAAGTTCTGATAATGAAAAAACTATTTCATGAAAAATGAGTTATTAACTGAGGAAAGTTTACCTAAAAATGAGATTCGTAAGATTGTACTCTATGATTTTGATCTAAACACAGAACAAATCTAGACCATTCTTTCATGTAGTTGCATGAGTTCTGACTATCAACGTGCATGTGTGCGCAAACATACTTTCATATAAATATATTTACTTATAAAGAAAAACATATATATGAATATATTTCTCAATATATGTGAGGCTTGCTGACTTGGACATCATGCTGAATAAGGAACATACTTCAATGTATTTTACAGGGTAAGGAGTATTTCCTACTGCTGCAGTCAGAAAACCTTGCTGAAGTTGTTGACCCAAGTATCCTTTTGCTAGTTTATAACTTGTTTATTATTTTTCTGCATGAGGTGATTGGAATCTTTTATCTTCTGAGTAATATTGTTTTGGAAAGCTCCTTGACTTTATTATTCAGAAATCCTGAGTCATTTGATTAAGAACAACATAGAACACTGTGTCGAGGTATCACTAAACAGATGCTAATTTCAGCTCCTTTTCATACCTGCTTGCTGCTGCTATAATTTTCAGTATTTCAGGTGATGCCTACCGCCTCAGAAACGGAAGAGACGGGTCTTCCGCCTCGGGAAGGAAGGATTCAGGTTGGTTATGGGCTGAATTTCACTATTGTTAGACAATGTCCCTGTTCTGAAAACATTTAATTTCATGCAAGAGGTCTGAGTTCTACACTTGACCTGAACCAAACTAGCTGTCACAAATAACCCCGGCCACAGTTTCTAAAGCTTTGAGAAAACATAAGAAACTAATATGTGGTTCTCAGAAGATCAGAGCAATATGGTGTTTGTCATTGTCTCTGTTCTGACACTTTCTAAAAAAAATCCCTGTTTAATTTCACGCATGAGGTCCGAGTTTTACACTTGACCCGAACCAAGTTAGCTGTCATAAATAACTTCAGTCACAATTTCTAAAGCTTTGAGAAAATGTAAGAAACCAATATATGGCTCTCAGCAGACGAGCAAAATTCATCAGTGAAAATTGGACACCCAAAGCACAATGTAGGATACTCACAATTCTTTGAAGGATTGTGATGAATGAGCGCTCAAGTGATTATTTTATTTTTCTTTCCTTTTAAAATATCTAAAAGTTTGTTCCTAAAGCAGGGAATAAGTCATAAAAGAAAGTTATTGTCCATTATCACACCAGAACTGAAGTTGTGTTTAGTATGATGGTTATACAGTATAAAAGATTGCAAAGTGGTTGAAGAAGTTTTACTTGGATAAATTATAAGCTCTAGTATTAACTCCAGCGCACTCCCTGAAAGCTAGATGTTTAGTTAGTTTGTTCAGTTGGAACTTTCTTACCCCTGTAAATAGTGTTGACAATTTTTTGGACTTCTTTAGCTCCCTGGTTCTAGCACAGGCCACTCTTGTATTGGAGCTAACATTGTTTTTAGCTGTTTGTACTAGAGGTAACATGCTTTTTGTCTTTTGTTGTCTGGCATCTTCCTGATGCCTTTTCAATGAAATAATCTTACTTCATAAAAAAAATATAAGTTCTAGTATTAGGTCATAAATCTTTGAAAGTTTGGGTACGGCAAACGTTTCCTCTAAATAATATTAAGGGGTCAAGTTAGATACCATGACAAAAAACAAACGAGGGAGAATAAATTTGTCTTGATTATTTTGTTTTTCGTTAGGACTACATCAAATTGCAGGAATCACTAAATTGAATTACCATGACTATTGTTCAGATGCATCAGTTTTCTCTAGCTTGATGATGGATCCGTTAGGTGAAAGATGCATCATTATTACAGAAATGTTTTCCCTAACTCACCCAGCTAATATTTGTACTTCTTCCGATGTCCTATTCTAGATGTATCCTTCTAGGTTGTAATGAATCTTCATTTGCCTTGATTTATTCATTTCAACTAATAAGACAAGGGCCTGGGTATTTCATATATATATTTCAAAATACATCAAAGCTAAACTCTGAATGCACTGGTACTGGATACTTACCCTTACTCTATGAGGTAATACCGGTATCAAGTCCATGTGACATAGGCTTTCACAATCAGTATCCTTCCTCCCTGCACCCCTGACCCTGTAAAATTTATGTATTTGTGAACTGTTACAGTGTGCAGTATATTAGAGTTGCAAGGATTTGCATTGTATGACGAATCTTATTTTTGGATTTCTTTTTTCATTGTTCGTGGCTCAAAGTCAAAGGAGAATGTCAAATCAATCAATACAATGTAAGTGATTTAGCTTTTATTTTTCTTTCATGGTGGAAAAGATAGAGGAATCAAATCATTTTGCCTCTATTATTTCTTTTCAGGTGGATGAGTATGAACTGCCTTGAGAGGCTAATACAAAGAAGTGGTCTGGGTTTTACCAGTTCAAAGGTATTTTTATCCAAAAGTCACAAAGGAAATTTTCCTGAAGCAATAGCACCTTCAAGTAGAAATATATCATTACGCATATACATCAAAGCTTGTTCAATCGTTGTTTTAGTATTGCTCTTTCTGATATCGTCTGTCACCTTACCTTCTCATGTGATCCAGTTTTTCGATCGAGCATTTGCTATTGATAGTCCGTGGTCAAGATACCTTCCAGTTGAAAGAACATCAGATTTGCTCATTTTGCAGGTTGAACGGATGGTTTTGTTAACTGGATTTTCTACTCATGATATTAGGCTCTACATCTAATCTACTAACTTTGTCATCATTATTATATTCTGCAGTCGGATCTTTACACCTCAGCTGAAGGCACTCTTGTGAGAAATGCGACTAGAGCAAATCCCAAGGACCCCTCTATTGAATTGGGACCCGAGTTTGGAACTGTAAATATCTTCCTCCATCTTTTTACAACATTCATTTATCAATTTATTTCATATATTAAACATATGTAAATTGTTGATCAGGTTGATGATTTTCGTAGCCGTTTCAAATCAATTCCAAGCATTATAGAACTAGATAGCTTGAAGGTGACTGGGGATGTTTGGTTTGGAACTGGCATTACTCTAAAGGTAAGAAATGTTCAGCAATTATCTCATCAGAATGGTGCCTGTCTTATTCTTTTAACTTTTCCAATAAATACCTCTGTTGTGCTGACATGCTGCTTTGATTCATCTTTTTATAGTAAGCAATATATGCAGGAATATATTTTAAAAGGAACTATTAAGCGTTTTTTAAAATGCTCTCTAATACTTCCTGATCCTCTTTTGTTTGAAAATTTAGGGGAAAGTCAGTATTGCTGCAAAACCAGGCATGAAAATAGTTATCCCTGATGGAGTGGAGCTTAAAAATAGGGTAAGTAACTGGAAGCTTGTAATCAATCGTTTGTCACTTAGATTATAGGGGGGAATTATATTATCAAAAATAGACTACCATCTTGCTTGAATTTTATTTGAATGAGCCTTTTGTTTTACCAGCTTATTACCAGCCAGACAGACATCAGAGCGAGTTCCTTGTAGACAGGATCCCCGGTAATTCTGCATTATGATGTATATCTTAATTCTAAGAGGTATTTATCGGTATTCCGGATGATTACTAGCCTGAAGAATTTGAAGGGGAGTCCCTGTGACCTGCATTTGATGTTTATGAAAAATGATAGGCATCAGAATTTTGTTGTAATAAAGGTTGTTTTTTAAGTGTTCCTAGATTCAGATTCTTTCAGAAGGAAAGTAAAGATAGTGAAGAGCAAAAGAAAGCATCATAAAATGTGTCATCAATTACTACTGACAACTGATTGACCATTGGTCACAGTGCAAAATTTAAAATATGAAAAGCTCATGGAAAGTTTGGAATTGTTGCTTGTTCTGATTAGTCTGTCTACAAAATTGTTAGAAATTTCCCTTTTTTATTGCCAATTCAACCCTTTAATTTTACCAAAGAGCATGTAAGCCTTAAAGCTTAACGTTTTACATCTCTTATTTTATTTATTCTCAATCATTGGAATTAGTTAAAAGGGAGACTAATTGTTTCCCTTGGCACAGCTTTGTCACTATCAGAAATCAGTTTGCGAATTGGCTGGAGTTAGGCTTCAGATACTTTTGAGAGGATAATGATATATGTCTGGACTGAATATCAAAATTGAGATACTAAACTTACCAGACTCTTGGTGAGATTATTAATGTAGAAACGATACCATCATATCAAATAGCTTAGTGCTGCTTAAGCATGAAGTGAATTTAGAACGGCATATATAAACTAGACACCATTAAAATGGAAGGTTATCACTCGTCAGCCTAAAGCCAACAATCATCAAGAAATAATCAAATAATGACCAATGAGTAAATTACTAATCCATATTTATTCCTTCTGGTGTATATACCAAACAGTTGTAAAGCCAATACCAGCACAGTATGGTCAAACAAATTGTGAATTTAAATTTACTAAGCATTTTCAATGATGCACAGATTCAAATAGCCAGATCCAAACTCACCTATATGGCTATATAGCTGTCACTTCTACAACTAATAAGACGCAAAGACGCCCAAACCAACAAGAACATCCACAGGATCAACATTTCATGATCTCACTTTCCATTCATCCTCTCTATAACAGTAATAAGTCCTTGAGTACCAAGCTTCCCATCTCCATTAGCAACCATAGCAGTAAACATCTGCTTATTCAATGCAGCACCAGGCAACACTACAACATCATCACCCTCCTCTGCTCCAACATCTAAACCCATGCCCAAATCCTTCACCATATACTCCGTAAACCCACCGGGCCTAAAATCTCTCCCAATCATTCTTTCACCAAACAACTCCATAACCATACTTCCCGCCGCTCCTCCCTTCACTGCCTCCACAAACTCCCTCTTATCCAACCCCGCCTCCTCCGCAAACACCAACCCTTCACTCAACCCTAACAAATTCGCTCCAACGACAATCTGATTCGCAATTTTACAGCTTTGCCCCTTTCCTGGTCCACCCACAAAAGTCACCTTTCCCAACACATCAAACAATGGGTTTAACCACTTCACTACATCCTCATTTCCACCAGCAAGAATCGCCAATTTCCCTTCTTTCGCCCCTATATCGCCACCAGACACGGGTGCATCAACAGCCCAGCAGTTCTTCTCACGGGCAGTATCATATATTTGCTTGGCAAGGACTGGGTGGCTGCTTGTATGATCAATGAGGATGGTATTCGGGTTGAGAAATGGAATTAAATTCTCTGACAATTTGTCGAACATCTGATGGGTGTCCCAACATAGTGAAGATGACGTCACTGTTACGTGCGAGATGAGATGGGGAATCAGCGAGATGGGCACCTTGGGATTGGAGATGAGGAATTTTGGAAGGGTTGCGGGCGTAGATTGTGACGGTATAGCCGGCGGAGAGAAAGCGAGATGCCATTGCACCACCCATTATACCCGTGCCTATCCATCCTATTCGGGTTTGGGTCGGGTTTATGGGAGCTGGGTAGGAAGTCATTGTCGGGACTCGGGGTTTGACCTGCAGATAGAAGTAGAACTGTGTTTGTTTAATGATTTTGGGTATTAAATTTGTCGCTATATTTTAATAATCAACCAACTAAGCAGCAACAATGTTTCACTCCATGGACTCTATTCTGAATTACTATCCAAATTTTAGTAACACATTAAATGCATTTATTTATTTTGAATACATCTTTTCCATTAAAATATTGTACACTCGTAAGTCAAATCAATAAATTGTTTACTGGGGCAAAGGCGAAATTTCTCGCCCATAGGGTCCTCTCTCGGCCCGACAGAGATTGGTGGAGGAGGTAAATTATGGTGATTTAACGGTCCACTAAGTGAAAGATCTGATGTCTTGTCCCAAAAAGATGAATGAAACTCAGATCATACTGCCGTGATTGAACTCGCTACTGCAGAATCTACCATCCTGAAATCAATTGAGCTACGACCATACGGGCAATAATAAATTGTTTACTTAAAGACTCTTAAGGAGGTAATCTCTTACCATCACTTTTGTCCACTACAATCGCATAATCATTACACAGTCATCGTCACTAACCATTATCGGACAACCACCACTACTGTCTAGTGTTGTTACAAACCGTGCTAACTTTAAGAATGTGTTTTATCAAACAAACAGTTTTTACTAGTATCATATGAATTAATAGTCTCTCTTATAGTTGGTAGATATATTATCTAATGAAGTATTATTTTATCGGGTGAAATTACATTCGGTATGTTGTTGTTGTAGGAGTATTATTTTATCAAATTTTATATTTGTGAATTTTTAAATAAAGATAAATATACACATTCAGACGATGAAAACAAACGGTTTTAATTATTTAGGGTTCTACTCAGAGATAATATTTTAATAATGAAGTATGTATCCAGATTTAACATCTTAATACTTTTTAAATAAAACAAGAGGTGTCCAGAGTGTATAATTTGGAAAATTGGATAATGTTACACAACTTCGGTGCAAAATACATTTTTTTTGCCTGTTTGATTGGGAATAAGGGAAATTGATTCCTTGCCTTTCTGTCATTCCCAATATTACAATATATACCATTACAATAATCAAGTCTTGTTATCTATAAGAATATATTAATTAATATAATTGATCTAATTACTCTTAATTGATGATATTAATTTATAATTGATTGATTTTAGAATACTCTTGAATGATTTTAGAGATAATTATGGGATTGACCCATAATTATCCTTACAGTCTCCCACAGTCTTAACGAGAGGTTCTCGTATGTTGAGACTGTCCATGAAATCATCAAAAAGTACGTGCGGAAGACCTTTTGTGAAGATGTATGCAATCTGATAACGAGACAGTACATAGAGAACACAGACTTGACCACGGACAACCTTTTATTGACAAATAAGATATTCATTTGTGGGCAGATGTTGAACAGAATTTTCGGATAAGTATACACTCACATTGTCACAATAGACCACGGTTGCCTTTTCAATTGGATAATCTAACTCTAACAGGAGATTACGAAGCCAACATGACTCAGCCACCACATTGGCTACCCCTCGGTATTCTGCCTCAACACTTGACCGAGACAGTGTGGATTGTCGTTTTGACGACCATGAAATGAGATTGTCCCCAATAACACACAATAACCGAAAGTAGAACGACGTGTCCGGACAGCCACCCCAATCCACATCTGTATAGGATGAGAGACTCGAGATGGAGGACTTATATAGATGTAAACCGAAATGAAGAGTACCCTTAACATACCACACAATTTTTTTAAGAGCCCTCGTATGTTCTTCCTTCGGATCATGCATGTGTAAACAAAATTGCTAAACCGCATAGAAAATATCGGGTCTCGTAAAAGTGAAATACTGCAAGGCCCCTGCTAGGCTGCGGTAATGTGTAGGATCGATGTATGGAGTACCTGCAGCGTTACTCAATTTTGTCTTTGTGTCAACCGGAGTATGTGATGGTTTTCAGGAAGACATCCCTGCTTTGTCAATTATTTCTTCGACATATTTCTTTTGACTAAGAAACAAACCACCTGCATAGTGAGTGACAACAATGCCAAGAAAATAATTCAACTGACTCAAATCCTTCATTGCAAATTCAGCCGCAAGAAAGGATATAATAGACTAGCAACGTGAAGTTGATGATGTCGTGAGAATAATGTCATCAACATACAGAAGTATATATATCATCAGCACCCTTCCGATAAATGAACAATGACTTATCGAACTTGCTGTGAAAGAAACCCAATTTGGAAACAAATCCTGTAAACATGTTATACCATGCCCGGGGAGCTTGTTTCAAACCATATAAGGATTTCTTCAACATGCAAACACGATATGGACGGGTATAATCTCGGAAACCCAACGACTGATGCATGTACACTGTTTCCTGTAAGTGACCATGTAAGAATGCATTTTTGACATTGTCACGCCCCGACTTTTCTCAAGTCTTTATTTAGGGCGTGATGGCACCTGGATAATTATTACTTTCCAGGAGTACCACTAATTCTCTTTATTTTGAAATTCAGACTATATTAAATGCGGAAATAGTATCAAAAGTAAAGAAATCTGTTATGAATTTAATTAAAACATAACGCGAGCCCATGCTCGTGCAAATACTGTTTCTACCTAGACACAATGAAAATGATTATTCCAAATTTGAAAGGAGACAATCCCACACGGGCATTTTGGACGATCGCTAGCCCTGATATGGAGTCTTTCCTCTATCACGCTTTCCTGAAACATGTTAAATAAAGAGTCAGCCCTACCATACGGGGCTGAGTGAGAACGTTGCCCTGCAATTCAAAGTAACCTCACAATATTCTAAGTACAATCACATTATAACATAATAAGCATGTTGCAAAAACATATTAGGTTACAACACCTTTATCATACAAGTATGCAACATCTCCCCTCAACTCCTTATAGGAAATTCTTAATTTAACTAAGGTTTTGTTTTATCCCGTATTACACGTTAAGATATTTCCCTTTTGCACTTTTACATTTATTGCGATGTGTAACCTGATCCGATGCATTTACAAATGCATTTACGTATTTGTGAACATGTATTTACTTTACGTTTTTGTTGCGGCGTGCAACCCGATTCAATGTATTTACAAATGCATTTCCATATTGGTGAACATGTATTCACATTACATGTATTTCCATATTTGTGAACACGTATTCACATTACATATTTGTTGCGGCGTGCAACCCGATCCAATGTATTTATAAATTTGTGAACACGTATTCACTTTACATATTTATTGCGGCGTGCAACCCGATCCAATGTATTTACAAATTTGTGAACACGTATTCACTTTACATATTTGTTGCGGCGTGCAACCCGATCCAATATATTTACAAATGCATTTCCATATTTGTGAAGACATATTCACATTACATGCATTTTCATATTTGTGAACACGTATTCACATTACATATTTGTTGCGGCGTGCAACCCGATCCAATGTATTTACAAATTTGTGAACACGTATTCACTTTGTATTTTCAGAAGGTCAAATAAATAATATTCTTTTTTTTACATTCTGCATGTCGTACTTGTAAAGGTTATAAGTCTTCAACCGTAATTTCAACTAAGGTGCTTCTTATGCTGAAACGAAGGTAACACGGGGACCTTTCACTATACCAAATTTCATTTGAAATGACTTTGGGTAACTAGCACAAATTTATCCACAAAACAGCCACATAAAATTTGTTTCGCCAGAATTTTTATTAAACAAGGCCCAATTTTTAAAATAGTCATAACTTCTAATCCGTAAGCCCGTTCGAGCCCCGTAAAATCTCAAGACGACGAGAACAGAGGGTTATACGTCTCCATGTGAACTATCCATTCAGATTCTGTACCATTTGGTACAATTTTTCACTTTTACGTACAGCCTTTCCGGATTCCGACAGATCCGAGGCAGAAACTTCAAACTACAATAACTCTCAACCCGTAAGTCCGATTTATCCCTTCTTTGACTCAATATGACCTTACCATATAGATGTACAACACTTCCAAATTTCACCAAATTATAACAAGTATAACCTAGTGAAAACAAGTAGTAAGATTCTGCCTTTCCGAGTTTCAGTCAAGCCGAGGCAGAAATTTTAAACCGCGATAACTCTCAACTCGTAAGTCGGATAGACCTCCGCAACTCAATGTCAACAACAGATAAATCTAGAACTTTCATTGAGCACAAATTTTCCGATTCTTTACTGAGTTATACAGTTTTACGTTTTTGTGTTCTGCCTTTTCGGATTCCCGTCAATCCGAGGCAGAAACCTCAAACCATGATAACCCTTAAACCGTAAGTTTGTTTCATCTCTTCTTTGGCTCAATATGATCATAACAGATAGGTTTACAACACTTTCAAATTTCACTTAATTCTAACAAGTATAACTTAGTGAAAATAGTTCGTAAAGATCATGACTCAACTAGTTGTTTAAACAATCAAAAGTTCATGATTTCTTTTCAACATCCGATTCATATCCTAACATGTATTGAACTTAAAATAAAGGATTTCATTAAGAATTTCTGAGTGAGAAAACTCACTTTGTAAGCGTGAAAATGATTGTTGTTCGGTTTCTAAAAGTGACCCTTGCTCCCTAGTATTTCTTATTCTTGTTCTTCTTGTCCTCTTGATATTTTTCCAGATTTGTTTTCTTCTTGTTCACCTGTTTTTTCTGATTTCTATTCCTTGTACTAGGTACTTTATTTTGTACTAAGTACACTATATAATTTGAGTGAGAAAACTCATTTTGTAAGCGTGAAAATGATTGTTGTTCGGTTGCTAAAAGTGACCCTTGCTCCCTAGTATTTCTTATTCTTGTTCTTCTTGTCCTCTTGATATTTTTCCAGATTTGTTTTCTTCTTGTTCACCTGTTTTTTCTGATTTCTATTCCTTGTACTAGGTACTTTATTTTGTACTAAGTACACTATATAAGTTGAAGTGTTTATATAACTTATGGGAGGTGGAAGAGCAAGAGTTGAGGGAATTAAAGGGGAGGAGGAAGATGCATGTGCAGATTTTTCTAGTGTAGTGTGCATATATGATCATAAATTATATGACGGAAAAGCCAAAAGTCCAAGGTCCGTTCCAATAGCTGACCTTCAATGCAATCAACTTAAATTGAAAAATAAAGGAAAAAAGAATGGAACTCTCTAGCCCATTAATTTTTGTAATATGTCACCATACGTTATACCCATTTCGTTCATGATTTCATCCCATGGAAGATATGATAAGATAAGAGGTTTCATAAATACTTCAATGAATTTATTATTTAATTTCACGTCTACCTTTTTATTTTCTCTTCTGTTTGCTGCTTTTCTACTGTAGTGTTAAGATAAGATTTATCATCATCTTTTATTTAATAGGATAGTGTAAAAACAAATTTAATACTATGTTAATATAGTATAACTTAAATCCTAAATTTTCTAATACACCCTACTACTATTATTATTATTATTGTTATTGTAACAACAAATTTGAAACTTCACAGACATCCAACTGATGAATGGATCAAGATTTAAAAAGTGTCAGATTGAGAACAATCCTGATAGTTGTTGACTTAACTACTGGACTGAATGTTTCACCACAATCCACTCCAACCTGCTGAGATCCGTCATCACCAACAAGACGAGCTTTGTATCTAGCAAAAGAACCATCAGAATTTTTTATGATAAAACACCCACATAGACCGAATTATGTTCATAATAGATGGACGTGGTACTAATTTCCACATTTTATTTTTAATAAGAGCATTGTATTTGTCTAACATGATAGCTTTCCAATTTGGGTCGAAAAATTATATGCATTGCGCAAGTTTCAATGGTCCGAGGTTGGACAGTTGGGCTGTCGGGTATGTGAGGTAGCTGGGTGGTTGACCGATTGCGGGCTAAAACGGTGGGCTCGGGTTGTGTCACAGGTAGGGTTGTAGAATTTTCCCTTTGTTGAGCCTGCCCAATTCCAACGATGGATTGGGTCGAGGCCGAGGGAAGAGTGACCTCTGCTCCTCGGATCGGCCCATTCTTATTTTGGGTTTGGGTGAAGGGGTTTTGGGAAAGCCCCACATTATTTTGAGTGTTTATATGATACCTCAAAATTGGATGTAGTCGGTCATCCAAAAAATCATATGAATGTGAGGATGCCACTTGAGATGTTGCAAACGGAAATGCAGATTCATCAAAAATGACGTGACGAGAAATAATAATTTTCCCATTTGTCATATTATAACACTTATATCCCCTATGATTTTGTGGGTATTTCAAAAATATACAAGGAGTGGAACGGGCCTGCAATTTGTTAATTATGATGAATGGAAACAAAGAATAACACAAACACCCAAAATCCGTAAATGTATAAATGATGGGAGACAGTGGTACAACATTTGTGTGGGTGACACATTGGAGAGTAGTTTACTAGGAAGAATATTTAAAAGATATGTGGTCATTTGAAGAGCATGGTGTCAAAAATTTAGTGGTGTGGACGAATGCACAAGGAGAGTGCGAATCATATTGTTAATTGTTCGAATCTTTCTTTTGGCTTTTCCATTTTGTGGAGATGTGGAGACATGAAACATGCAAAAACATCCCATTTTGATGACAAAAATCAGTAAATTGGGCATTTATGAATCCCCCCATTATCATTGAAAACATTTAATGGATTTTTCAAAATGAGTTTTGATAAAAATACTAAATTGTTTTAAAATGGTATAGATTTGCGATTTATTCCCCAATGGAAATGTCCACAGAAAATTCAAATAATCATCTAAAATAAGCAAATAATATTTATGGCCCGCAAAACTCAAAACAAACGATGTCCACAAATCACAATGCAACAGATCAAATGACATAAGAGTACTGGAAGTAGAAGATGCAAAAAGAAGTTTAACATGTTTACCAAACACGCACGTTTGAAAAACATATGAGTCCAAAAGTTTGTTACAAGAAATAAATTTATTCTTTCTAAGATTATAAAAAATCGGTGCTCCCGGGTGTCCCAACTGGTTGTGTCGCAAAGTAGGAGAAATGACTGCAAAAGTAGATGGGTTGGCCATGTAATTAATGGAAATAGTCGTGAGGGGATACAACTCCCCATGCTATTGCATCTCATTAGTGACATCTCGTCTGAAAATCCTTCACAGAAAAATCAAACGGATCAAAATTCACAGAATCATTGTTGTCAGTTGTAAAACATTGTACATATATCAAAAAATTTAATTAGTTTTGGTGCGTGTAATACTTTTTTCAATTTTAATGGTGGGTGTGGATGTGGTAAATTTACCTGACCAATACGATGAATTAGAATTTTCTGCCCACTGTCGACAACAATATTTTTATTAATGCTCATATTAAAATAAGATGAGAGATTACCTTGAGATATCGTCATGTGAGACGTAGCTCCTGTGTCCATATACCACGACTCATCGGGAACATTCAGATTTATATTATTCATGGCATGTTTGATATCCGTGGGAGCATAGCCAACAGAGGATGATGCTTGGGCTGCAAATGCATGTTATGGACGTGGCCCGAGAACTCCGGACTAGCGATTTGAAGAAGAAGGCTTGGCCCAATTTGAGGTCGGGTTCTGGGCAGCCCACGGTGGGTACTGCCCCCACTAATTTCCGATGGACTGGGTAGTAGGCCGCCACTGCCCGGATGCAAAGATATTTACAATTTTTTAGAAAAACCCCCAGACCAGATGTTTAGAATCAAACAAGTATCAACAGTCTGCTTTCTCTGCTTCTGTTGGGGAATGATTCGGCGGGTTATATCAACAGAAGAAAAGAAGAGATTTCTAGTTTTTTGTTGATCAGGCGACACCCGTATTTGAACTTGTGGTTGCTACCGGCGGCTGGCTTCCCGCCACCCCTGTCCCGTTCCTTTTCACCGTTATTTTTTCCTTTTGTTATTATTACGGGTTGAGCCACATTTTTACCATTATTGTTGCGGTTTCCGTCGCTACTCGGACTGGAATGTTGAAAAACTGTGGAAAAAGAATTTGAAACGAGAGTAGTTCCAGTGTTGACTGCTCCGGAGTATGCATGTTTTGCTTTTCGTATTTCTTCAAGAATCAACCTCGATCGAGCCTCGTAGAATGGAGGCAATGGATTGCTCGGTTGAATAAACGTAGCGAATCCATCATATTGTTCATTCAAACCGACAATTAATTGAATCCCAGCCTTTGATTTGTGACCAGCGAACCAACATTGGATAGTTGGTTTGCAAGCACCTTCAATATCTGACAATAGGCGGAAACGTTGGAGAAGTCATCTAATTTAACATTAGTAAATTGGTGTTCAAGATATACAACCCTAGAAAGTTTGTTATCCTGATATATGTTTTGTAAACGTTCACATGCCTGTTGAGCCGTAGAATTCCGCTCTAATATGGTATGTAGAAGATCATTTGATATAGTGTCATAAACCTATAACATCTAAACGAGACCATAGCTTTTTGTCCACCGCAGGGGTGTACGATGATGACTCGGAAGGGATGATATGATCTAGCACCTCATAAGCGCGACAATGAATTTTGAACAATTCTGCCAAAGAGGTGTATTGCCCTTTTTCCATTTCAAGTGTTATGAAAATAAAGTTTTTGACGTTATTAACGGCAAGAGCAGGATGGAAGGTTTATTTTTCGGACATGGTTTCTCCACGCAATAAACAAAACAAGATCAAAAGAAGAAGAGAATAGTGTTTTGTGTTTGGTGGAAGTAACTTGGAGAACCCTAAGTGTCGGCTAGGGTTGGTGAAAGAGAGAAGCCGATAGATGGGGTATATTTTAGGGTTTTGTATTTAAGTGGTTTTAGTGTTAGGGTTTGTAGAAGAAGAAAACCTAGGGTTTTGTTGAAGACTTGGCCGGAAAAAACAAAGAAAAACGACTAAGAGAGGAAGAATTTTAGGGCAAAATATTTTTGGCTCTCGATACCAGGAGGGAAATTGATTCTTTATTTCATTTCCAAGATTACAATATATACAACTACAATAATCAAGTCTTGCTATCTATAAGAATATACTAATTAATGTAATTGATCTAATTACTTCTAATTGATGATACTAATTTACAATTGATTGATTTTAGAATACTCTTGAGTGATTTTGGAGATAATTATGGGATTGGCCCATAATTATTATTATAGGGAATTCAATGGTTTTGCAGTTTTATAATATGTCTGATTCTATTGGATCCAACTTTGTAACATTGTAGATTTAGAGGCAGTTTCGTTTAGCTTGAAAATGAGATATAAGCTTCAATGGGGAGTGAGATTATCAAGAAATTACTGGAAGCATCAAAGGTATTTAGACATTAACATCTTTTAGAGCATCTTTTGTCTTTCTATTTGCAGACTACCTGTCGCTGGGGCGGTCGAGATGGCGCCGGCACACAGGCCCCCGGGGCCTCCGCCCCAGAATTTTCATTTTTCTTTTATTGATTTCAAATATTAAGATATGTATTATAAATGTCTTCAATCTTATCAGTGAGAGTTTTAGCCTAGCGGTTGAGGGCTCCTTTAAAAAGTTATGCCCTGGTGAGAGGTCGCGTGTTTGAACAATTAGTTAATTTTATTTTTTCATGTGAATAAAAAATGGTCTCTTTTTATTTTTCGCACCGGGCCCTTAAAAATATAGAAACGGTCGTGCTAATAGTAATAAGCCGGAAGGAATTAAAGAAAGTAAATTAGTTACTTTTGGGCATAACATTTCTTGATATATGACTGTGTAAGCACTTTGATGATCTAAACAATGGTAACTTACTACTACACACTAGCCTTTTTACAAGTATCAATACAAGTTTTGTTCTCTTTTTTCTAAAGAATCTGCTATATGCTTGTTCATTCCATCTCTAACGCAAATTTGTGATATGTTTTCTTTTATCATCTTAAGAAATATAAAGAAAATGAAAAAAGTCATCCCAAGAAACTGTACAAAACAAAGAAGAGGACAACTAGGAGCATAGTCCCAACCCCAAACAAACCTTCTCCATCATATGCAACAGAACCAGTACTGCCTTCCCAATATGTAGGAGAGGAAACATTTTGTATAGGGGTGAATATTGACAACAAGTATACAATAACTGTCAAGGAAATAGGAAACAACAATACTAGAAGAAGAATTGTGGCACCTCCACCTATACTAGAAATTGTTGGCAAAAAAATAAGCAGGCTAAGAAACACAACAATCATTGAAGGAACCATTGGTGATGGCCCTATGTTCCCCATATTTTGCCTAACACAATACTTTGTTTGGTAGTATCAGTTGATTGGAGGAAATATGGAATCTCCTGCCATGTAAACAGGTGAATATAAAGTAGACATTTTGGCTGCAACTATCATGGTCACATCACCTTATGCTTCCTTTTGGAAGCTAATGTCTGGTGATCTTTTTTTTTGCAGCTCGGGAGGGTGGTAGGGTCTGTAGATTGGGCTGCACAAAAGGTTAAAACCGGACCGGACAGGACCGAGGACCGAAAAATCAGAATATTAAGACCGAAGACTGGACCGAATTTTTCGGTCCGGTCCGGTTAGTTGGACCGGGACCGAATTATTATAATTCTATTTTTATTGTAACACCCAGTCACCCCAGTCACCTCACAAATTTCTCCGGACGTATTGACATATCAAATATAAGTTGTAAATTAGTAAAACTTTAAATGGTAATAACTTTGCGCTAGGACGTCCGTTTGATCTAATTTTTTTTTTTGATTTCACGTATTTTTTCGAGACAAAGCCGGACCAAACACCAATTTTCCAAAAACGTCATTCTTGGCAATCAATTTCACCTTTCCCCCAAATCGTTACGTTTTTTTCCTTTTCAAAGCTAAATATCTCGCGATATACAATAGATTTCAACGTTCAAATTTTGTGGTAATGTGTCCGAGAATGTCAATTTCAGTATTGAAAATTCAATTTAAAAATAATAATAATAACCGGAACCCGGTTTTTTAAATATATATTAGGAATTATATAATATAATATATATTTAAAATTCGGTCCGGATCGGACCGAAAACCGAAAAAAATATTTCAAAGGACCAAGGACCGGACCGAAAATTACCGATCCGGTTCGGTCCGGTCCATTTTTTTGGTCCGGACCGACTTTTGTGCAGCCCTATTTGTAGATGCCTAAGCACTGTCTTTGCATGTTAATTTTACGACTGATCACACAATGGTTAACAAACAAGTAACCGTCCAACCTAACTCATTAGATATGGTCGGATAACTTACTTTTTAAAAATGGATCAAATATGGGCACAAGAGGCACTTTTTGTGTAAAGCCTACTTCATCTCTATAGGCAATTCCTTTTTTGTGATTTGTGATGTAAGAAGAAAGATGTTATTCTAGGATGTGGCGTTTCAAAAGGACGGACTTAAGTCTTTTATCATTCATACCGATCTGCTTTCATATTATCCACTATAAAAATAAATATTTAGATGGATAATATGAATATGCATACTATCAATACTCATTTGTTTGTTTGTTATCTTTACGAGTTCTTACTTTCTGAGAGTTTTAAGTTTATTTTGACTTTTAATTTGTGTTCTCACCTGACTATTTCTTTATTATCCGCAGATTAACCCATTTCTTTCCATGATAAATATGGGTACTTTATCCATTTTTATTTAACTCATTTTCAACCTGTTCATATCCGATCCGACCTGACCGTTTGCCACTCCTTCAGCTACATGTTATACTTCTCCAATAATTCACCAAGGAGGGGTAGGAATGGATGAGACTCTTCCATCCTACCCTTAATCATAAGTGTGAAATCCGAAAAAAAAAAATAATAATAATAATATATAGTTGTGGTTGGGTTAATAAAAAAATATATAAGAAAACAAAGAATAAGTTGCATGGGATAGAGTTAGTATTAAAGTTGGATAAATAAATAGATAAAATGAAAATAAGAAAACAAAAAAAAAAAAGGAAAAAAAAAACCCATGCAGCATTTTGCACGTCCCTTACCCCTTTGCTTTCCCCCTTCCCCCCCTTTTCAATTCCCCTCCACCCTTGGTCTTCCATCTCCCATAAGTTATACAATTATCTCCACTTATACATTATACTTATACACAAACAAAGTGCATACCACAAAGATTAGAAAATCAGAAAATAATCAAGTGAACAAGAAGGAAAAAAATCAAGAAAATATCGAGGAGGAAGGAGAAAGAAAATTAGGGAACACTAAGGAGCAAGGACCACTTGTAGAACCGAACCACAATCCTTTCACACTTACAAGGTGAGTTTTCTCACTCGTAAATTCTTGGTAACATCCTTTATTTTTAGTTCAATACATGTTAGAATAAGAATTGAGTGTTGAAAAGAAATATTGAACTTTTGATTGTTTAGACAACTAGTTGCGTCATGAACTTTACGAACTGTTCTCACTGAGTTATAATTGTTAGAATTTGATGAAATTCGGAGGAATTGTACACCTCTCTAATATGATCATATAGAACCAAAAATGAGGTAAAATGGACGTACGGTTTGAAAGTTATCATAGTTCAAAGTTCCTGCCTTAGATTTGGTCGAAATTCGGAAAGGCATAATTACGGACTATTTTTATTGGGTTTTACTTATTAGAATTATATGAAAATTTACATGGTTGTAAATCTCTCTGTTACGGACAGATATATATAAAGATTTATTAAAACGGACTTACGAGTTGAGAGTTATTGTAGTTTGAAGTTGCTGCCTCGGATTCGTCGGAATCCAGAAGGGCAGGACGTTGAAACGTAAAACTGTACTAATCTGTCGGGAATATGAAAATTGTTGCTAAATGAAAGTTCTAGATCTCTTTGTTGTGGACATTTTGAGACCTTACGGGGGTCTATCCGACTTACGGATTGAGAGTTATCGCTGTTTAAAGTTTCTGCCTCGGATCTATCGAGATCCAGGAAGGGCAGCGAATAAAGTGTAAAACTGTACCAAATGGTACAGAATATGAAAGGATGGTTCACATGGAGACGTGTAGCTCTCTGTTCTCGTCGTTTTGAGATCTTATGGGGCTTGAACGGGTTTACAGATTAGGAGTTATGACTATTCTAAGATTGGGTGTTGTTTAATAAATATTCTGCCGAAATAAATTTCATGTGGCTGTTTTGAGGATAAATTTGTGTTAGTTACCCAAAGTAGTTTTAAATGAAATTTGGTACAGTGAAAGATCTCCGTCTTACCTTAGTTTCCGCTTGAGAAACACCTTAGTTGGAGTTATGGTTAAAAAGTTATAATCGTTACAAGTATGAATGACAGAATGTTGGGAAAGAGAATATTATTTATTCGATCTTCTAAAAAATATGAAAAGTGAATACGTGTTCACATAAATATATAAATATAAACATAATGGATCGGGTTGCACGCCGCAACAAAACGTAAGGTGAATACGTGTTCACAAATACGTAAATATAATGGATCGGGTTGCACGCCGCAACAAAACGTAAAGTGAATACGCGTTCACAAATACGTAAATATAATGGACCGGGTTGCACGCCGCAACAAAACGTAAAGTGAATACGCGTTCACAAATACGTAAATATAATGGATCGGGTTGCACGCCGCAACAAAACGTAAAGTGAATACGCGTTCACAAATACGTAAATATAATGGATCGGGTTGCACGCCGCAACAAAACGTAAAGTGAATACACGTTCACAAATACGTAAATATAATGGATCGGGTTGCACGCCGCAACAAAACGTAAAGTGAATACGTGTTCACAAATACGTAAATATAATGGATCGGGTTGCACGCCGCAACAAATATGAAAGATAATACATGTTCACCTATATATAAATATGAAAAGTGAATACGCGTTCACAAATATATAAATGTAATAAACATATGGAAATGCAGGGGAATGTCTTAACGTATAATACGAGATAAAATGAAGTGTTAGTTAAACCGAGAATTTCCTATGAGGAGTTGTTGCATATTTAAAAGTGTTGTAACCTGATATGTTTTTGCAATATGCTTATTACGTTATAATGTGATTGCACTTGTAATATATTGGTGTTACTTTTAATTTCAGGTTAAGTTCTCACCACCTCGGATGGTAGGGCTGACTCTTTATTTAACATGTTTCAGAAAAGCGTGATAGAGGAAAGGCTCCACGCCAAGGCTAGCGATCGTCCCGCAGCCTCTTGTCATACCAAGTCCATTGTTTCGGGCTTGGTACTCGTCAGGTTCAGAATGTCAGTTCCAATGTCTCGGGAAATGCCCGTGTGGAATGGTCTCCCTTCCAACTTAGAATAATATTTGTCAGTATGTCTATGTAGAAACAATATTTGCACGAGCATGGGCTCGCGTTATATTTTCAATAAAGTCATAAACAAATTTCTTTATTGTTATTTTTATTAATAGCTCCGTATTTGAATATAAGTTTAAATTTCTAAATAAAGAGAAATAAATGGTGCTCCTGGTGGAAAATAATTGTCCAGGTGCCATCACGCCCTAAGTAAAGACTTAGGAAAAATTTAGGGCGTGACAAGTTGGTATCAAAGCTAAACCAGGTTAAGAGATTCTAGGAAGTTTCCTTCGAGTTGGGTGTTTGAACGGTTACTTATTGCGACGGTGTGCGCGCCACCTTAGTAATAAGTGAACGGAATAACATCCTAAAGTTTCCCTTCTTTCGTACTCTTCTCGTGCCTACCTTGAGTCTTTTCAAAGACTTGATTTCTCGTACTACCTCCTTCACACGGGTTAGAAAAGGGGATTGTACAACGTTATACTGACTAATATGATTTGTGTAGATGGCGATTATAAGGCGGGTTCCAACAAAAAGGGAAGTACTCATGGAAAGCAAAGGAAATGAGAGCTCGGAGGAGTTCATGCGTCGCAAGATGGACTCAGAAGGTGATTTTGATGAGTACATTGATGACACAATCGTACTATGTACATATTTGCTTAGGACTAGAAGGAAAAGGCGTTCATACGACCCGACCTTCTTCAACTTTCCAATTGGAGTCATACTACAGATAATTGTCAATTCCGTCCCAGAAAAGTTTCATTCCGCATTCAGAAAGGCAAGGATGCTAAGAGAAGATATTACAGAAAATTCATTGCACCAATTTCTGAATCATGTAAGAGGAGTAAGGTATAAAATGAACTATATGGAAAGAGAAGCAAAAAGGAAGGTTCACAGGGAGTTGAATGCCAACCTGCAGAATAGACGAATCATGCTGTTAAGCCCTTTAGAACGCGTGATAGTAGGTGTCTGTTCCAGTACAAGGGCTATAGCGGGTTGCACAATGGCAGAGTTGACCTGATGTGATGTATTGTAGTCATGACATTGTTATTTTAAAATATGATGAATGAAGTGCTATGAATACAAGAAAGAAAGGATATGTTTTATTAAATTATTTTTCTTGTTGGCATATTGTGGTGTTGCATGCTTATGAACTATAAGAAAATTTAGGAGCTAGAATAGACATTCCGTCTTCTAAAATATGAGTGTGTTTGTCTTCACAGAAAATGGTGAATTCACAAATCCCGGGGGCTCAAGAGGAGGTTCATCACGAAGCTCATGTACCTCCAGTTGACGTAGTGGTGTCTGAAGGGAGCGGAGAAAATGTCGGAGAAAATGTTGGAGAGAACGAGAGTCAAATGGCCCAAGAAACGGTGGGACAAAAACTAGATAGACTCATAGAGTTAATGACAACTGCAGTTCCACACATGGTTCCGCCCGCACCTAGTGTCTCGCATAGCCCCGAACTGTAACCAGACGGCCGAGGACCGATCATGATCGCACTACGATCGGGAGTGTAGAATCCCAGCGCACTGATAGGCGGGCAAATTTTATGAGGAGAAGAGAACCACTGTACTCAGGGAAGGACCCCAAGGCCGACCCGATGGTATTCTCGATGAAGTTGAAGACTTAATGTTCACATTGGGATGCGTGGAGACGCAGGGCGTCAACTTGGTAGCGCACGACTAGTGGATGATGCAGGTGTGGTGGAGGAATTTTAGGAAAAATCGCCCCCGATGTCACCACCAATGACTTGGGAGGGTTGAGCGGCATTCATCGAGAAGTTTATGCCTAATACGCGCAAGGATGCGCTCAGGCGGAGTTTGAACAATTGAAGCAAGGTGACCGCAGCGGTACAAGAATATGATACACGTTCGTGAGGTTATCGCATACAACACACATGTCGCCCTACGAAATGGATAGAGTCAGCGATTTGTAGAGGTTTAAACCCGAACGTAGCGAAGAAGGTGGCGTTAGCCAACGATCGAACTTATCTTCGATTGTCGATATGGCTTTGAGGTAGAAGGTTTCGCTAAAGCAAAAAGAGAATATTCGCAGAAGAGATTTCGGACGTCAGGATCGTTTAACCAGAGTCAAAATCAGAAGCAGGAGTTTATTAAGGGATATTCAGGACCGAACCAATCGCTGGTCATCTTATTTCAAGCCTAAGGGCACAATTGGTCTAATTACCAAGGTAGCAGAGACAAGGCCACCAACCCTAACACGCGAGGCGACAAACCGATTTGTAAGATTTGTCAAAGAAAACACACCGAGAATGCTCTTAACGAAGACATGTTATAAGCGTGGAGAGTCAGGCCACTATGTCAGGGATTGCAAGAGGACCCAAACTCAATATATTCAGGGGAGGTCAGAAGCAACCACAGCTGCCTACAGGGGAAATCAGGGAAACCAACCCCGCCAGAGTCAGGGAGGTCAACAACCCAACAATTCTAATCGGCTCTACGCTTTGCCCCAGAGGAATGAGGCAGAAGCATCTAATGCGGTGGTCACAGGTATTTTACTAGTCTCGAGTATTCCTGCATTTGTATTATACGATCCCGGCTCTACATTTTCATATGTGTCAATGAGCTTTGCTAAGAATTTACATGTAGAACCTTCTTATTTAAGTGAACCTGTTGAGGTTATGACACCAGTAGGGGCCTCAATTTGGGCCTCGTAAATAATTTTCCATTAGAAGTGAATGGCAGGGGAACAAGGGTGAACCTAGTACTACTTGATATGGTAGACTTCGACATCGTTTTGGGTATGGATTGGTTGTCGGCATGTTATGCCATGTTAGATTGTCGACGAAAGATAGTGAGATTAACTTTTCCCGGAGAACCAGAAGTTGTTATAAGGGGTAGGGTTGGAATATCCTCAGGTCAGTTTATTTCCTACCTTGGGGCTCAAAAGTTATTGAGAAGTCACAGAGTGGAGTATGCATATCCGCTAATATAGTGGATACCCAAAAGAATCCCCAGAACGATGTTCCTATTGTTCAAATTTTCCGAGGTTTTTCTGAAGATCTTCCATGCCTTCCTCCGATAGAGAAGTGGAGTTTGCCATAGAGTTAATTCCGCATACAAGACCTATTTCTATTCCTCCATATCGAATGGCCCCGGTGAATTGAGGAGTTAAAAGAACAATTGAAGGATCTTACGGATAAAGGCTTTATAAGGCCTAGTGTTTCCCTCAGTGCACGATCTGTTTGTGAAAAAGAAAGACGGATCGCTCCGAATGTGCATCGATTATCGTACTCAATAAGGTCACGATCAAGAACCGCACCCATTACCAAGAATCGATGATCTTTTGACCAACTTCGCGAGCTAGCTATTTTTCCAAGATTGATCTTCGTTCGATATCACCGGTGAAAATAAATCCGGATGATATATCCAAAATGACCTTTAGAACCCGATACGGCCATTATGAGTTCTTGGTCATGTCTTTGGGTTAACCAATGCCCCAAAGAACTTTTATGGATTTAATGAACAGAATCTTCAAACCATTCCTAGATTTGTTCGTGATTGTGTTCATAGATGATATCCTAATTTACAGTAAGAGTGTTGAAGAACATGAAGAACATCTGAGTGTAGTGCTTCAAGTCTTGAAACAGGAGAAACTATATGCTAAATTTTCAAAGTGTGAATTTTAGTTGGAAAAGGTAGCCTTTTTGGGTCATGTTGTGTCAAGGATGGAATTATGGTAGACCCTCGTAAGATAGAAGAAGAAAGAACCGCCAAACCGACCACTCCGGCAGAGGTTAGAAGTTTCTTGGGTTTGGTGGGTATTATAGAAGATTCGTAAAAGGTTTTTCTAGTCTTCACGCTTCCTTTGACCCGATTGACTCAAAAAGCGGTTAAGTACCGATGGTCGAAGCATGTGAAACAAGTTTTAAATCAAGGAATTGTTGACTCTCGCATCCCTAACCTTACCATCGGGACAAGAAGGGTTCACGATCATTGCGATGCCTCCAGGGTTGGGTTAGGATGTGTCTTGATGCAGATTTGAAAGGTTATGCGTATGCATCTAGACGATTGAAGATACATGAGAAGAATTATCCAACTCATGACTTGGAATTAGTGCGGTGGTGTTTGCCTTACGAATATGGAGACATTATTTGTATGGTGTGCATGTGGACATATTTACAGATCATAAGAGTTTGCGACATAACCACACGTAGGATCTGAATCTCCACAAAGAAGATGGTTAGAGTTGCTTAAGGATTATGACCTTAGTATTCTTTACCATCCAGGAAAGCCAACGCGTGGTGATGCACTCGATGGGAGATCAATGGGCAGCTTGGCCCATTTGGCAATACAAAAGAGGGGTATTGTTCGTGAGGTACAAAGATTGGGAAACCTCGGGGTTAGCTTAACTGAGATCGGTGAAGGTAGGGTGGTGGTACGTGATACCTCGCAGTCTGCCTTAGCTTCAGAAATAAAAGAAAGTCAGTTTGAGGATACGGAGTTTGTTGGATTTCGAGAGAAGATCCAACAGGGAAGACCTTCACAGTTTACATTGGGAGATAATGACGGAACCGCTTCGGTATAAGGGTAGGTTATGTGTTCCTGAGTAAAGGATCTAAGGAGGAAGATCTTAGATGAGGTCACAACACAAGATATTCCATTCATCCAGTGGTCGACAAAAATGTATCGTGACCTCAAGGCAAATGCGGTGGGATGGGATGAAGAAAGACGCGTTGCGGAGTTTGTCGAGGTGTCTTATATGTCGCCGGTGAAAGTGAACATCAAAACTGGCGGATTACTTGGGACATTGGAGTCCCCATGTGGAAGTGGGAGGCGATTCATATGGATTTCAGAATCGTCTACCAAAACTCGAGAAGGGTATGATTCTATTTGGGTGATTGTTGATCGGCACAAAGTCAGCCCATTTCTACCGGTCAAGACTACATATCGCGCACTACAAGATGCATGCAGATTTATTTGAAGGAGATTGTGCGGTTACACGGGATTCCGTTACAAATTATCTCAGATAAGGGTTCCCAGTTCACCTCACACTTTTGGCAGAGTTACCAGCAGGGTCTCGGGACAAAAGTTAAGTTGAGCACAGCCTTCCACCCGCAAACAGATGGACAAGCTGAGCGTACAATTCAAACACTTGAGGACATGTTGCGATCTTGTGTGTTAGATTTTCAGGGAAGCTGGTTGGACCATCTTTGTCTAATTGAGTTTGCCTACAACAATAGTTTTCACTCTAGTATACAAATGGCCGTTTGAAGCATTATATGGGACGAAAATGTAGGTCTCCACTGGATGGTTCGAGGTGGAGACGAATCGTTCGGACCGGAAGTCATTCAAGAAACAAATGATAAGGCAGATGATTCGGGAGCGGATCAAAGCAGCTCATAGTCATCATAAGTCCTATGCGGATCATCTAAAAGAGATCTTGAATTCCAAGAGGAGAAAGTATTTTTAAAAGTGTCCCCAATGAAGGAGTGATGCGTTTTGGTAAGAAAGGGAAATTGAGCCCAAGGTTTATTGGGCCATATGAGATCTTGCGAAGAGTGGGAATGTGGCTTACGAATTAGCACTTCCACAAGAAATGGAAGCAGTCATCCGTATTTCATGTGTCAATGTTACGAAAATACTTGCACGACCCAAGTCACGTCATCCTTCCCGTGAGATAATTCTTAATGAGAGCTTGATATGAAGAAGTTAGGGAAATACTTGATAGGAAGGTTGCGCCTTAGGAATAAAGATATTGCTTAGTGAAGGTCCTATGGAGGAACCACTCCACCAGGAAGCCACCGGGAAGCGGAGGAGGCGATGAAAGTCAAATATCCGTTCCTATTTGACTAAGGTAATAAAAAAAAATGCATTACATAGTATTTCATAAGTGTGTCATTTTCGTGTCTTTATGCATGTGTTACAACCTTACTCTCATTCGAGGACGAATGCTTCTTAAGGAAGGGAGAATGTGAAGCCCCAAATTAGTGTTACAATAACAATAAACATTATTGTGTCTAGGACCCCATTTCAATACCCTCACAAATTTCTCCACCCGGCCGGACGTATTGACATATCAAATATAAGTTGTAAATTAGTAAAACTTTAAATGGTAATAACTTTGCGCTAGGACGTCCGTTTGATCTAATTTTTTTTTTTGATTTCACGTATTTTTTCGAGACAAAGCCGGACCAAACACCAATTTTCCAAAAACGTCATTCTTGGCAATCAATTTCACCTTTCCCCCAAATCGTTACGTTTTTTTCCTTTTCAAAGCTAAATATCTCGCGATATACAATAGATTTCAACGTTCAAATTTTGTGGTAATGTGTCCGAGAATGTCAATTTCGATTGAAAATTCAATTTAAAAATAATAATAATAATCGAACCGGTTTTTAAATATATATTAGGAATTATATAATATAATATATATTTAAAATTCGTCCGGATCGGACCAAAACCGAAAAAATATTTCAAAGGACCAAGGACCTGACCGAAAATTACCGATCCGGTTGATCGGTCCATTTTTTCGTCCGACCGACTTTTGCGCACATTTGTAGATGCCTAAGCCTTTGTCTTTGCATGTTAATTTTACGATGATCACACAATGGTTAACAAACAAGTAACCGCCCAACCTAACTCATTAGATATGGTGGATAACTTACTTTTAAAAATGGATCAAATATGGGCACAAGAGGCACTTTTTGTGTAAAGCCTACTTCATCTCTATAGGCAATTCCTTTTTTGTGATTTGTGATGTAAGAAGAAAGATGTTATTCTAGGATGTGGCGTTTCAAAAGGACGGACTTAAGTCTTTTATCATTCATACCGATCTGCTTTCATATTATCCACTATAAAAATAAATATTTAGATGGATAATATGAATATGCATACTATCAATACTCATTTGTTTGTTTGTTATCTTTACGAGTTCTTACTTTCTGAGAGTTTTAAGTTTATTTTGACTTTTAATTTGTGTTCTCACCTGACTATTTCTTTATTATCCGCAGATTAACCCATTTCTTTCCATGATAAATATGGGTACTTTATCCATTTTTATTTAACTCATTTTCAACCTGTTCATATCCGATCCGACCTGACCGTTTGCCACTCCTTCAGCTACATGTTATACTTCTCCAATAATTCACCAAGGAGGGGTAGGAATGGATGAGACTCTTCCATCCTACCCTTAATCATAAGTGTGAAATCCGAAAAAAAAAAAATAATAATAATATATAGTTGTGGTTGGGTTAATAAAAAAATATATAAGAAAACAAAGAATAAGTTGCATGGGATAGAGTTAGTATTAAAGTTGGATAAATAAATAGATAAAATGAAAATAAGAAAACAAAAAAAAAAAAAGGAAAAAAAAAAAACCCATGCAGCATTTTGCACGTCCCTTACCCCTTTGCTTTCCCCCTTCCCCCCCTTTTCAATTCCCCTCCACCCTTGGTCTTCCATCTCCCATAAGTTATACAATTATCTCCACTTATACATTATACTTATACACAAACAAAGTGCATACCACAAAGATTAGAAAATCAGAAAATAATCAAGTGAACAAGAAGGAAAAAAATCAAGAAAATATCAAGGGAGGAAGGAGAATAAAGAAAATTAGGGAACACTAAGGAGCGAGGACCACTTGTAGAAGAACCGAACCACAATCCTTTCACACTTACAAGGTGAGTTTTCTCACTCAGAAATTCTTGGTAACATCCTTTATTTTTAGTTCAATACATGTTAGAATAAGAATTGAGTGTTGAAAAGAAATATTGAACTTTTGATTGTTTAGACAACTAGTTGCGTCATGAACTTTACGAACTGTTCTCACTGAGTTATAATTGTTAGAATTTGATGAAATTCGGAGGAATTGTACACCTCTCTAATATGATCATATAGAACCAAAAATGAGGTAAAATGGACGTACGGTTTGAAAGTTATCATAGTTCAAAGTTCCTGCCTTAGATTTGGTCGAAATTCGGAAAGGCATAATTACGGACTATTTTTATTGGGTTTTACTTATTAGAATTATATGAAAATTTACATGGTTGTAAATCTCTATTACGGACAGATATATATAAAGATTTATTAAAACGGACTTACGAGTTGAGAGTTATTGTAGTTTGAAGTTGCTGCCTCGGATTCGTCGGAATCCAGAAGGGCAGGACGTTGAAACGTAAAACTGTACTAATCTGTCGGGAATATGAAAATTGTTGCTAAATGAAAGTTCTAGATCTCTTTGTTGTGGACATTTTGAGACCTTACGGGGGTCTATCCGACTTACGGATTGAGAGTTATCGCTGTTTAAAGTTTCTGCCTCGGATCTATCGAGATCCAGGAAGGGCAGCGAATAAAAGTGTAAAACTGTACCAAATGGTACAGAATATGAAAGGATGGTTCACATGGAGACGTGTAGCTCTCTGTTCTCGTCGTTTTGAGATCTTATGGGGCTTGAACGGGTTTACAGATTAGGAGTTATGACTATTCTAAGATTGGGTGTTGTTTAATAAATATTCTGCCGAAATAAATTTCATGTGGCTGTTTTGAGGATAAATTTGTGTTAGTTACCCAAAGTAGTTTTAAATGAAATTTGGTACAGTGAAAGATCTCCGTCTTACCTTAGTTTCCGCTTGAGAAACACCTTAGTTGGAGTTATGGTTAAAAAGTTATAATCGTTACAAGTATGAATGACAGAATGTTGGGAAAGAGAATATTATTTATTCGATCTTCTGAAAAATATGAAAAGTGAATACGTGTTCACATAAATATATAAATATAAACATAATGGATCGGGTTGCACGCCGCAACAAAACGTAAGGTGAATACGTGTTCACAAATACGTAAATATAATGGATCGGGTTGCACGCCGCAACAAAGCGTAAAGTGAATACGCGTTCACAAATACGTAAATATAATGGACCGGGTTGCACGCCGCAACAAAGCGTAAAGTGAATACGCGTTCACAAATACGTAAATATAATGGATCGGGTTGCACGCCGCAACAAAGCGTAAAGTGAATACGTTCACAAATACGTAAATATAATGGATCGGGTTGCACGCCGCAACAAAGCGTAAAGTGAATACACGTTCACAAATACGTAAATATAATGGATCGGGTTGCACGCCGCAACAAAGCGTAAAGTGAATACGTGTTCACAAATACGTAAATATAATGGATCGGGTTGCACGCAACAAATATGAAAGATAATACATGTTCACCTATATATAAATATGAAAAGTGAATACGCGTTCACAAATATATAAATGTAATAAACATATGGAAATGCGGGGAATGTCTTAACGTATAATACGAGATAAAATGAAGTGTTAGTTAAAGCGAGAATTTCCTATGAGGAGTTGTTGCATATTTAAAAGTGTTGTAACTTGATATGTTTTTGCAATATGCTTATTACGTTATAATGTGATTGCACTTGGAATATTGTGGTGTTACTTTGAATTGCGAGTAAGGTTCTCACCACCGGTAGTGGTGACTCTTTATTTAACATGTTTGAAAGCGTGATAGAGGAAAGGCTCCACGCCAAGGCTAGCGATCGTCCCGACCTCTTGTCATACCAAGTCCATTGTTTGGGCTTGGTACTGTCGAGTTCGAATGTCGGTTCAATGTCTCGGGAAATGCCCGTGTGGAATGGTCTCCCTTCCAACTTAGAATAATATTTGTCAGTATGTCTATGTAGAAACAATATTTGCACGAGCATGGGCTCGCGTTATATTTTCAATAAAGTCATAAACAAATTTCTTTATTGTTATTTTTATTAATAGCTCCGTATTTGAATATAAGTTTAAATTTCTAAATAAAGAGAAATAAATGGTGCTCCTGGTGGAAAATAATTGTCCAGGTGTCATCACGCTCTAAGTAAAGACTTAGGAAAAATTTAGGGCGTGACAATAAGTTCCAGAATTGAGCCATGAAAATGGATAAACCCCAATAATAAAAGGATTCTTTGATGAATCTTACGCGATGTGAATCTAGATTAATCTATTAGTGAATTTCAAATACTAAATGGTTATACCAAAAGCGTCTTCTCGAAATAAGACGTAAAGAATTGTTGGATCAACCAGTGTTTGATAGCTTTCATATACTCTTGAACTTTAACAAGAAATTCTGATAATGACATCAATAATGGCTTTTTTCATGACCATTGGAACCAGCCAAGAAGAAACGATTTACTAACATGAATATCAAGATATGGAATATCAAAACTGCTTAAAACAATTCTTTTATCTTTTTTGTTCTCTTTCCCTTTTTCTTTCTACACTTGCAACTAAACTACTTCGACTTGGTTACTAAAAAAAATTAGGTGCTGCGTAGTAGCCATGGTAAAACATCCTTAACCTTCGGAAACAAACGCACTATAGAATCCAGATCCACAGCTATCGAACGTTACTCACAGTGGTTTTCAACAGAAAAGGTCTGAAGAATATTACCATCAGCATTTCATCCATTATGTGACACAACGAGATACACTGAAGCATAGTATATTGCGAAATCAGTAAAACCTAACACAAGTTTCTCATAATATAATCTAGCACGCTATTTACTAACCTTCCTAATAAATTTAATAGGTTAACACCCTACAGCTTGTTACAACAAATAAATTACAACATTTTATACGTAAGGCAAGGCAAGAGAAGAAGATAATCGAGCTACATCTATCTTTCCTTCGTTGCAGCCAAACTCATAGAGAGGGATTGTATCGTAAATGTTGCTCGTAGAAATTTATCAACTGCCAAAACAAAACAAAAAAGAAGATTTCCATTAAGAGTCATCTAAGTAAAGTTGAAGGAAATACAGCCTGAAACTAGAGTAAGAAGTATATTACATTTGTCAAATGATACATTACAAAATAGAATGATGTAATATTTACTTTTAACAAATTACAATATGTTCAGGTATTTATCTGAAGTGATATTCCAAAACAATTAGTGAGACTAATAAGTTTACTAATTCAGATTTCCAAGCACTATCAATGCAGTACTTCTGAACCATCACAAATTAGATCACATCAAGTATTTTGATTGCTATATCATGTTCTTGTGATTTTAAAACTAAACGCGAGGTTTCCATATTTATGTGAAACTGAGAAATGACTGTTATTAATCCATATGAAAATGTAAGATCGTTGCATTCTTTTGTGGTCAGTACTTTACTATCTTATTCTTCTTTTACTTGGGGTATCTTTACCATCTTTGTTGTCATTACTTTTCTTTTCTCCAGTATTTTCACCATAGTTATTACTTTTACATTTGTCAAACCTGTTTTTGAAAACGCTTTTCTTGAGCTGATGGTCTATCGGAAATAACTTATCTACCTCACACAAGGTAAGGTAAGGTCTGCGTACACCTCACCCTGCCCAAACCCACTTGTGGAATCACACTGGGTATGTTGTTGTTATTGTTATTGTTTGCAAGAACCAATAAGAGAGAAAAGAGACACTTGCCAGAAGTGGATTATTCATCTTCAGAAACTTGTTATCCACCATCATTTCCTTTCCATCCGACCTGTAGGCAACCATTAAGAAAGGCTATAATGTGAACTAAAAACTAATAAAAGTATCATCAAACTGAAAAGTAGAATTAAATTATCTAGCAAGATGTGTACAAAAATTGTTAAAATGAAAGTAAAGTAAGCTGTGACCACGAACTAAACTGTCAAGTTCAAAGCTCCCTCCATTAAGAAAAGAGAATAAAACAAAAACAGAAGGAAATAAGCACATTGGTCATAACATCTTACACACACATTATATTGCTGTTATAGAAAAATAGGTTACACAACTTCCAAAAAAAAAAAAAAACTAGAAAAGCACCACTTGAAGTATTAAATTCAGTTCAGATGTAACAGGAACAGAATGACGAGACTGAAAATTGATTTGAAAATCTGAAAACAATTAGCTTATCCTGACCATAACAAAGTGTTTCTTTCTTACAACAATTTTGGTGGACAAATTACCAAAACAAGCACGAAGCAAAAGGGAATGCAATTTCAATGAAAGGAGTTGGAAATTAGATTAGATTTGGTATATTTTGCTTAACTAAAAAACAGGATTAGATTTGATATATTATATGAAAAAAATCTAAATATCAAACCCAAACCTTTAAAAACGGAGAGTGGTCTGAGGTCTTTATAAATCTCTTTGGATCCCCTTTTCTTTTTATAATAGTACTTTAGAGGCAAACTCGCATGCAACTCGATTATTTCACCGGTTACGTGAACCAGCCGCAAGGACAAACACAAGGTAACTCTACCCACTAAGATTTAGGCAGATGGGAAGAGATCACACAACTATTTTTTGTTTTCTCCGAATCCCAACCTTGGTCCTCCTTGGTATTGATTGCTCGATCACACCCTTGCTTGTACTCTTTGGATGCTCTTGTATACCTAATGTGGACTTCCTAAAACTCAAAATTTTCGTGCCCTTTTTTTAATTTAAAAAACTGCAATGTTCACATTGTTAGACATATAAGATGAGAAATATTCTTTTAATCAAGAGTGTCCACATAAAAGAAAATAAAATAAAAGGACAACCCAATAACATATATATTTATTTTGTACGATAGTATATCGCAAGACGAGAAAGAATTAGAAGATTATAAGCAGCTCATAGTACACATCAAATAAAAAGTTCATAGTGTAGTTATCATGTTCTTGAACCTTCTCTATTCACTCTCAGACACACTGTACAGATCAAGACATCATCAAGCATCACCAGCATACAGAACGGAACAGATATTTTTCCAAAACGCATCAACTTGAGTACATTAATCATTAAAATTATTTTCGATTTTAGACAGGTTCTGTATCATGACACTGTTTCTGCTTGTTTTGGAGTGAAGAGTGGCATTGATTTTAGACTGAAACAAGGCTAGCGGAACTTTTTGTGTCTATGTTAGGATTCAACCACTGGCATCTCATGGGTTTTCACCCACTTCATTGACTGCTAGGCCACACCGATGCAAGTTCTTTACAACCCTTGTTTATGAACCATTGCACATTTTGTAAAGTATCATACAGTATTCTTTGTGAATTCTGGAATATACTCTCAGTTTTCAGGCTCTTTAGTTTCACACAGTTTTGTTTGTCATTTTCTTCTTCTCACTTTTTATAAGTTGTTGTTAGGCTTCTTGCACAGGGAAGGCATCCCTTTTGTGCCAATTTCTTAGTATATAGTTCGATTGTTTACCTTCATGAAAAGAGTAAGCAAATCTAGGAACCAAATATTGACACTAAAGTATACATACCCTTATATTTTAGCTCGGTTGTAATGACTAGAAGTAACGGAGTGCTGGGCGAACACAGAAATAGAGCAATAGAATATATTGATTTCAAGATGTTTAAGATGTGATACCCGTTCCATAATCATACTTATTTTTTAAAATCACTATTGCAGGATAGCTCAATCGAACTGTCTCATTGGTCTCTATGACGAAAAAGAGACACACGATGTGATAGCTTCAGCATCATGCTTTTAAGGAGATGGTTAGCACACGATAGCATAGCTACATCCTTAAGGGGAAAACGAACTTCTGGCATTGAAATTCCAATATGATAAAAGACGATAATATCCACTGAAACGAGGAAATATTCAATGTTCAGCTAAGTAGAGACGAAAGTAAAACTTGTCCTAAAGGACTCTGATGGATTGTCTGATGAAAAAAAGATTGACGAGGAGAAAGCGTAACCTTGTTCAAATGTTGGGGGCAGGTAACAAGTTGGATATAAAAACTGTGCACTGATTCAGATGCTAAAGCCTCTCTCTCTTGAAGATCAGGTGGAAGACACTATGTGGTGGAAACATCAGAAGGATGGTAAATTCACAGTTAAGTCATGCTAAAATTATTTGTTTGAAGAAAAATGGGAAGAATTTAAGATTAACCCTCTGGAAAACCATGGCATCTCTGAAAGTTGCATGTTTTACTTGGATTGCTAACACAAGATAATACTCCCTCCGGCCCAATTTATGTTGCACCATTTGACTTGGCACGGAGTTTAAGAAAGAAAGGAAGACCTTTCAAATGTGTGGTCCAAAACAAATTTTATATAAATGTGTGACTATAAATCATCTCATAAAGTTAAATTGTTTCTAAATATAGAAATGTGACATTCTTTTTGGGACAGACCAAAAAGAAAATGGTGCCACATAAATTGGGACAGAGGGAGTAATATAGAAGAGGGGTCTCATCATGTGCAGCGGATGTTTTCTATGTGAAGCAACTAGTAAGTCAGTGAATCATCTACTGCTTCACTGCACCTTTACCACACAAGTCTGGGAATTGTTCCTTGCTATCTTTCCAATTCAGTGGGCCACGACAGGATGCATTAAACTTGCTTTAACTAGCTGGAATGGACAATCTCTGTTCCTACCTGTATTTTTTAGAATATTTGGCTACCCAAGAATAACAGATGTTTAATGGTAGGAGGGAAAGTATTTTACTTGTAAAATCAGATGTATGACTACTTCACGTGTAGGAGCAATATTATACTACTTCAATTTTAGAAGTAACACCTCTACTTCCTTCTGTGATGTACTCTTCTTATATGTACCTTCTTGGTACTCTTTAGTAAAATCTTTACCTTTTTCATCCACAAAAAAAATAAAGAAAAAAGAAATTATATTGCGCATGTGAACGCTAAGCTGGAGGTTTGGAGACACACTCTAGAGTCTAAAGGGTTTAGGCTGAGTAGGACCAAAACAGAATACTTGGAGTGCAAGTTCAGTAACGGGAGCGACCATGAGATATGCGTGGAGGTGAGGCTTGGTACTCAGGTCATTCCAAAGAAAGGAAGTTTCAAGTATCTCGGGTCTATTATTCAAGGGAATTGAGAGATTGATGATGATGTCACACATCGTATTGGTGCAGGGTGGATGAAATGGAGGCTCGCATATGGAGTCTATGCGATAAAAAGGTGCCACCAAAACTTAAAGGCAAGTTCTATAGGGTGGTGGTTAGACCGACTATGTTGTATGGGGCAGAGTGTTGGTCAGTTAAGATTTCGCACATCCATGAAAATTGTGGAGATGAGGATGTTGAGATGAATGTGTGGGCATACAAGGAGGGATACGATTAGAAATGATGATATCCGGGATAGAGTGGGAGTGGTCTCGGTGGAGGATAAGATGCGGGAAGCGAGGTTGAGATGGTTCGGGTATGTGCAGATGAGAGGCAGAAATGCCCCAGTGCGGAGGTGTGAAAGGTTGGCTATGGACGGGTTCAGGAAGGGTAAAGGTAGGCCGAAGAAGTATTAGGAAGAGGTGATTAGACGGGATATGACGCAGGTGCAACTTATTGAGGACGTGATCTTAGATAGGGGGTTGTGGAGGACACATATTAGGATAGAAGGGTAGTAGATAGTTGAGCGTAGTTACTGTTTTTTTTTCCAGAATGTTTTATCATGGCTTATTCGTTTTTGTTACTCTCATATTCATACTGCTTGAAATTTTTTATTCGGGTCTGACCGTTTCTCTTGCTCTTGCTTTTGCTTGTGCTTTTTCTTGAGCCGAGGATCTTTCGGAAACAACCTCTCTACTTACCAAGATAGAGGTAAGGTCTGCGTACACTACCCTCTCCAGACCCCACGTTGTGGGATTTCACGAGATATGTTGTTGTTGTTGTTATCACTTCGTAAGAGAAGGGGCTATAACATAGATTGTACCACCGAACAGACAATGCACATAGAAGATAATAACTTCATGGAAAGGTTACATGTCACCAACAAGGAACTCTCGGAAAATAAGGAGATTAGACAGGGTCTCCAACACGGGATGCCATATGATGAACCGGAAGAATGAAGGTCGCGATGTTGTCGGAGAGGAGTAGAAGAGACCATGAGAAGATGATGAAGAGATGAGGTACCCGAATTAGACACTCACATTGACTTCTTTCAACACTGCTGAAAGATGATTTTTTTAAAATGCACGACATTTCCATCCGTCCCGTACCGAGAAGATCTAAGTTAGTCTTTTTGGTCCTAATTCGAAAGAGGGATGTGAAACAAGGACTTCAAAGGATATGGAAAGAGCTTCGAAGATAATCGCCTTTGTAGGGATAAGCCAAGACATCGGCTTTACAGGGAATAACAATTATATTCAATTCTATTTGGTAGTTTGGTGAGGAAATTAAGCTTTGAAAGATGAGTCATCTTGTTTATTTATGATCACAGCGTAGGAGGATGCGTTGTGCACATGAAGAGACAAAGAAAAATAACGTGGAAATAGCTTTCAGGAGACTCACTGGAGATTAAGAAAAATGGACGTTTAAAGAAGTTGCAGATGGGTGCTCCTATTTGCACTTTTTGGGGGTTGAAAGTTCCCGTGCAGAGTAATGTTCCTTCTGGTTCCTATGTTTTTTTGCGTAAAAGGACATTCCTTACTGTATATGTAGTTGGATGAAATTTCTTTTGAAGTTAGATGTGATTCCACATTTAGAGTGACAGTGTATTGGTTTGATATTAATGAAATTATTTGGAATTATAAAGAAATAAATAAAAATTTAAATTTTGCACATTCCGAGTATCATAGAACCACAAGACACATATTGACAAAGTTAACTGGCATACATTAGAAAATATAAATGTAGGTTTTAACTCACAAACCTCTTGGCACGAAAGGTCACCGAGACATCCTGCATATCATTGGATAAAGATGCTGAATAGCTAATAGGCTTGATAAGTTGCGTAATGGTATATGCGTCTTTGGAATCATCAGGTTTATTTCTACAAACCAAGTCACTTCCCACAAATTCATGGTTGTGACTTCCTTCCTGCACAAAAGTAGCCAACGGACCACCTGCTAAAGCATCTTGGATATCATCCATCACACCTGAGGTAGTGTCCTGTTTAAATCTCCGAACAGAACCAGATTTCCTCCTTTTAGCTCCAGTGCAGCGATCAGATTGATGGGATTCTGCACCATTGGCCTTAGGAAATCCATTTGGGAGACCATTACTGGATCTATCCACAGGGTTCTCGTTGGTTGAAGCTGCTCCTTTTAATTCACTCAGCTTCAAATTCAACTCATTTTGCTCTCCAGTTTCTTCTAATGGGAAACTCAATCTCAAACCACTTCCATTCACCACTTTGTCTACTTTGCTGTTCAGTTCACTACCATTACTGTCCACACGATTCTTAGCCTTCAAACCATTCAGAGGAGGTGAAGGTGTAGGCTCCTCAATTATCCTAACCTTCACTGCTGGCACATTATATGTAGCAGCTGCAGGGGAACACTGCTGCTGCTGCTGCTTTTTCTTGACTTGAGTCTGTGTAACCCCAGACTTCCGCTTACGCTTGCGTGTTGATCGTTGTTTCCCCAACTGCAAGCTTCAAAATGAAAAGGAAAACAGATTCATGAAAGGTACCAAAGATTAACAAGAGAACTATCCTCTATACACTAATCAGAGTATAAGGAACACAAAACAAGAGATTATAAATAGGACAAACCTATCTTCAAATGCATCAATAACATCAGAACAGGACATCAGATTCTTCACAGGTTCCCATGTATTTGCCGTCTCCGGCCAGCCACGCCTGAATAAAAACACCCATAACATCTATTACAACAACAACAACAACATACCTAGTGTAATCCCACAAGTGGGGTCTGGATCTGGGGAGGGTGGTCCTTAGGTAGAGAGGTTGTTTCCGGAAGACCCTCCTCTCGATTCATAATATCTATTACCTACTGCTTTTTTGTTTCACATAGTTTACTGGAAGCACGAAAACCCAACTAGACAATGATGACCACTAAAGTTCAAATGGCAGGCTCTTAGCCACTGGACTGTGTCCCGGTGGGGAACTAACTATCAGGTACAAAAGTTCCAAAGATAGAAACTTGGAACCAAAAACTAAAACAAAACCCAAATTTCGGTATTTATATAGGAGTACTTACCATTTAATCAAATACTGGACTTGACCCTTTAGTTTCCACAGCATTTCCAAGATTCCCAAATCCACAAGAAAATCACAGAAATTAATGCCCAAAATCCGGATAAAATAAAACAAGAAAAGTGTTTAAAATTATGAATGCAAGTATTAAACAGATAAGAAAAAACGAACCTTTCGTACTCTCTTTCTCCTTACAGCTTCAATCTCATAAAACCCTTCAGCAAGTTTTGGTTTTTCATTCTCAGCATCACCATCTCCTTCTTCTATTTGAAGCTCCTCAGACTCTTCTTCTTCTTCTTCTTCCTGTTCCTCCTCGCCTTCGCTGCCGGCGTCTTCAGGAGCTCCATCTCTCTCTTGATGCTCAGAAGCTTCTAAATCCAACTCACGGAGGTCAGACCTACTAATTCCGGCTCCGGCCGCTTCCGACGGTCGTATTCCGGTGTCTGTAGCTGCCGGAATGCCCGAGTTTTTCTTTTTCCCTCCTTTCATTCTCTCTCTACACACTCTCTCTCTCTAAAGCTTTTCCTTTTATTTTATAGTATATTTTATGTAGTTTGACTAAGCATAAATATAAAAAATAAACAACACTTTTGAATTTTATGATTTAAAATAAGTGAAAAAATGTGTTATTTATTTTAGACGACTAAAAAGAAATGTGAGTTAATATAAATTGGAATTTGTTGAGAAGTAAGGTCGCGTTTGGTACGCTATATTAAGTTGGACTGTATTGTACAACGTTTGGTGGTGGACGTACAGATGTAAAAACCGATACTGAAATTGCCGATCTTGCGGCTTTCGTGAAAAAAATTTCAACCTCACACTGTTATTTTTTAGACTCATCTAGCAGTTGAGTTTCCCTGCACTGTACTAAAAATAAAAAAAAATAAAAAGATACAATTCATTATATATTAATACTTTAATATCGTTCATTATATATTAATACAGTTTAATCTAATAAAATCCAATTCAATATAATGAAATTGATACAATACAATGCGACGTATCAAACGAGCGCTAAAGGTTTTATAGTCTCTTTTCTAATGGGAAAACGATGAAGGGGAAGAATCTATTTCCATATTGTACTGTGTATTTGGTTTCTTTAATTCTCCTGTTTAGTTATTTTCTTAAATAACCATAATGGGTAATCTTAATGTTTTTTAAATTCTCCTTACATCTTATCTTGGATGACTTGGAATTATTAAGAGAATATGTTTAAATAAATGGCTCGCGCATTATATTTGACGTTGGTAAGTACAAGTTAAAATATCGAGTATTTAAAATATCATAAAATTTATTCTAGATGTCGAAAAACTTGAGATGATTAGATTAGTTATATGTTTATATCATAGTTATAACTATTATGGAAGTTGAATTCAAACGGGTTTGAATTCGACTTTATATATGAGCGTGAGAATGCTAATTTTATTTTATATCTTGTTAATTACGTCTCTTGAATTTGAATGTCTTTAAGAAATTTTCTTAATACACCAGCATTTATTAAGTTGTTTGAACTCTAATCTTTTTTTACTACATGAATCTTGTGTTTGTCAATGATAAAAGATCTAATATTTAATGTTCAACCAATTTGGCAGTTCAAATTCATCCTCTTTGCCAACCTTTTTTTTTTATAAATAGAAAAATTCATGTCTTCTTAAAATGCCCACCAAACGCTGTATTATTTTTAGAAATAGTACAGTTCAGTCCGGCTGAAAACGCCCACCAAACGAGTCCAGCGTAATATAGTGTACCCCTATACTACTAACTAGGGTATCCAAAGGGTGGTGTGAGGTGAGCAGCCTAAAGTCAATCCCCAGGTGTAACCTACTACCTTCGCCTCTTTGGAAGTCTGTCACACCTGACTTGCCTAGTGTAGTTAATTTGGCTGACGTGATTTTACAGGCTACGCGTCAGTCCGGGGTTTATCTAGAGCGCACCTACGGATAACGGTTGCGGGTTCTTGTCAACAAAAAAAATAAGTTCTAAGTTGATAAAAAAAGTTTGTACCGTCTCACCACTCAACTTACCTTTTTCATCTAACATTAAAAAATAAACATAAGTATGAACTAATTTTTTTCTCCAAGAAAATCCTTTTATCTATTCCATAGGCCGGTTAAGCAACTTCCATTAAAGACACATCTATCTTTGGATCAATTTTAAAGAGTATACATTCCTCTAAGTTTTAGGACTTACAGTTAATTAATATTGACATCTCTTTAAATTTAGTACATACAATCTTAAAATGTCTCTAATTAATAAACTTGAACCAAACATTTTTAGTAACAAGCTTGTTTTCAGAAAAATCAAACCAAAATATCTTCAGAAACCTTCTTTCCTTGTTCCTCAACTTACGGAATGCACAAGACTCTATTTGCCGGATTCTCTCCCGGCTAACACCCATTAACTCACCAATCTCTTGTAAAGTCTTCATCCTCCCGTCTGCTAGTCCAAATCGCCATTTAATGACCTGCTTCTCCCTTGGATTTAAGGTGTCTAATACCTTCTCCGGGTCCTGTCTCATGAACTGCTTGGACAGTATTTCTTCTGATGTTTCAGCTTCAGGGTCTGCAAGCACTTCCTGAGAACAGAAAAGAAAGTGACCAATGAACACAACTAGAAGTGGCAATGACGGGTTGGATCAGATATGGGTGGGTCGAAAACAGTATAAATGAAAATGGATAAAATATCCGACCCTTCCATATTTAACACGGATAAAAAATGGGTTAACCGACGGATAATATGGACCATGGCTTCAGGAATAGTCAAGCGAGAACACAAGCTTAAAGCCAAAATAAGCTTAGACTCCTAGAAAGCAAGAACTCATGAAAAATACAACCAGACAAATAGGTATTGATAATATGGATATTTGTAATATCCATCTGGATATCAATTTTTTAGTGGATAATATTCATATTTGATCCATTTCTAAAAAATCGATTATCCAACTCATATGTAATGAGTCGGATGGGATGGTTACTTGTTTTTTTAACCATTTTGCTAGCCCTAAAAACAACAGTGAAAGCGTAATTTTTATTGAAGTGTCAAGCTGACATGAGGGACACAAAACTGACACCCTAAACAGGAAAAAAAGAGTTTTAGGACGTGCCGAATGTTTGAGACTTAGATTGAACCCGATTTTCTGGTCAAGTGATCTTGGAGCTTTAGGAGTTAACATCACAGCAGATAGCCTTTTCATTGACAACCCTGTTGCTTCAGCTACTTCCTCATCGTTAGGATGTCTATCATTTTCAGTAAACAATTGCTTTATCGCTTCCTTAACTCTATAAGTAGCCTCAATCATGTGAAACTGTAAACAAAAAATTCAAAAATGGTCAAAAAATGAAAGGTCAATAAGACCTCAACAATATTTAAGTATAAAAAAAAATGTCCTCTTAAAGTTGGATCACATACTGGCAACCGAATCGTCCTGGACTGATCAGAAAGAGATTTCCTAAGAGCCTGCTTAATCCACCAGTGAGCATAAGTTGAGAACTTAAAACCCTTCGAAGCATCAAATTTTTCCGCACCTCTTACAAGGCCTCGACATCCTTCCTGCATATGAATTTCCAAAAATGAGCATAGATCAGCAGATGATATTTCAGATGGTTCTGATCACTTAATAGACGTGCATTCTTGAGATAGCATACAATTGCACCATATATACCTGAACCAGATCTTGAAGATTCATCCCTACTCCTTGATAATTTTTGGCAATAGAAATAACGAGCCTTAATTGCTTTTAATCATTTTATCTTTACAAAGAATGCCATAGTTCAAACGCTTCCTTAGGGTCTTCTGGTCAACTCCGGCTGCAGCAGCCCTTTGGGAAAAAGTGGGCTGATCTCCGCAACGCTCTGCAAACTCCACCTCAAGTCTTTCCAACTTCAATAGGTCCTGTATCATTTTGGTGACTGATAAATGGTCAAAAATCGAACAGAAATAGAAAGAAAAGATTTGCAAGGGAAGTAGGACGCAAACTCCACAGCAAAATACAGTACAGATATGACATTTGAAGCCGTAAACATTCAATTATCTATAGCAGACTTTGTGGTTCCATTCTGAAAGCTTTTATCAATTAATAATGAACAGAGGAAAACTTTGGTTACGGGAAAAATATCCTTGAAAAGGATCAGTACAAGATTATTCCATATTAATATCTCAAAAGCCAACATAAAGAATGAATACTCATAGGAGATCAATAAGAGAGAAGATTCACAAACTATCCAGGAAACTCTGTGTACTTAATCTCGAACTTTTCATAAAAAAGAGATAATGCATCCTCTCAGATTCAGATTTCAGACGCAAGAACACTGAGCTTGGAGCAAAAAAATTATTTTTGAGCAAAATAATGAAAGGCAAGTCAAGTGGGGATATAGGTGCTACAAACTTTTCACCTATCAAGTAAAACACAAAATAAATGAAAATTTCCTTTCTTCAGTATTCACAATTTGATCAACCAGCATGTACTTGGTATTCTATTACTAAAGACCAAAATCCGGACAGAAGAGGAAGAAGGGGAAAAAAGTCCACTAATCGTCAAAAGCAAAAGAGAAGAAAGCATTACATGCATTGAAATCCATTCAAGCCGGAATTGTTCTAATAAGCACATGAAAGAATATTGCTGTGGTAAAGGAAAAGGAAGATGCAAAATCTTAAAAAGGAAAAAGGACAAGTGCTATAGGGTCATGTCGTCATATACTTAGAAAAAGCTAAAGCACACCTGTATTCCTCCCGATAACTCCTATTCTTCAGATGCAGTCAGTAGCCTAAAACCACTTGTAGTTCCTCTCAAGTAACGCAATGGATCTGAGTAATCAACATCCTGTACCGAAGCACGCTTCTTTCGACTAGTAGAACCAGACTTCACAGACACAACATTGGCTGCTGCCCTCTCCGCTTCTTTCGTTCTTCTGGCCTTCCGCTCAGTTTGACGGTTCGATTTTACAGCTACGACATTTGACAGCTGCGACTAAAGAATTTCCAGTTCTTCAGGTGACAACTCCACGTCATCAGAATCTGTAAGGGAGTCTTCATCTCACTTCCCTTTAATTCCGCACCAACACTCTCAAATGGAGTAGGACTAGCTTCAGATAGAGTACCTCTGCCAACATTATCCGAGTTCTTTAAATTGTCTTGGCCGACCAACATTACAGCATCTTGTGCGCCCTTCAATGCAGCCTTTGCCAAAGCAACTGCTTCAGCGGCTGCAGCAGCTACAACAGCTTCCTCGCCAGCAAGAAGATTTTCTGTAGCTAAAGCAGGTTTAGTGTTCGCCTGCAAACGTAACAAATCAACAATTATACTTGTAACAGCATTTTCATGGCAAAACAAGGTTTACATCAATTAATGGGAAATGGAGTACAATTGAATCAAAATGGGACTGGAACTTGGCAAAATGGCACTAAGGAATAATAAGGTTAGGAAATATTGACCAAGACAACTAAAGCAAAGGAAAACCTTTTCACAGACTGTTCTGTTTTTTTGAACGTCAACTGACTGTTAGATTTACCTATTGAAGTTTACAACTACTTGTGGTTCATAATTTGAAAATGCAGGTACATCTGAAGTTTTAAAGAAAAACATACCTAGAACTACATGTGAAACTTATTTCATATTTTCATAATAGATTGAAGACCTCGGGAACTTTCAATACTCTTCTAGGCTATTTATTTAAGTTCTAACCTCTGTAGGTGGACCAACTGCTCCAGTGTATGTCCATGGCCTATCTGGGGCAACTAAATCCGGGTTAGCCTCCAACGACAGCAATTTTAGCTTCTGTAAATCAAGTACTGCGGTTGTGGCAGTTGATGGTGGTTTCCATGATCTCTCTTTTGCGACTGAATTTGAAAGTATTTCAATAGATGGTAACTGTAGTTTCTCAATGCCAAGCACAGTAGGTGTTGGTGTTGATGTTGATGTTACTGCAGATGTAGCGGATAGGATGCATTGTGTCCTCAAATGAATATGGTCTCTACCTTTTGCTGCATTTCAGCCAAGGATGACAGTAAGAACCAAGAAGTCTGAACTCATTTTGGTTAGCTGATTGTAAGTAGCTGATAAGGATTACGTGCTGAAATTAATTTTATAAATAAGCAGTTACACGTTTGGATAAAAGTGCTTAAACTTATAATAGCAATTGATGTGTTTGGTAAAAAAAAATGCTGATAAGATGTTCTTTTGATAAAATGTCTATCTTAATTTCAAAATACTATAAATGTTAAAGTAGCTATAAACGGAAAAGGATGAATGACAGATACGGAACGGAGAAGAAGTTAGGAATTCTGTTTTGAAAAGGTATTTTGAGAAACAATAAAATTTGGTCACACTAAAAGTGCTTATAAGCTTAACAACTGTAAGTTGGGGATGACCAACTTATGTCTTTTGGCTGATTTTGGCCTATAAGCACTTTGGGTGTTTACCAAATGCACAGATAAGCCAAAATGTACTTATAAACCAGTTTGACCAGCTTATAAGCTTAGCCAAACACCCTCTATGTATATAAAATGGATCACTAACAACTTTCACCAATGACTGAACAACCCGACAATTTTTTTTTGATAGGTGCAAACCGACAAAATTATATTGAGAAGTTTAACTAAGTATTTAGTTTCAAGGATGATTCCTGCTTCTAGGTTTGCATATGAATAAAATCAGGAAAAGGCAAACTAGCAAAGGAGTACCGAACAGTTGATCACCCAAAGTTGAAGTCGTCCCCGGAAAGCCACAATTGTACTAGTGCAAAAGCACAACATCATAAATCCAAGTTTACAGATGCATATCAGGGATTTCATAAGAAATACCGAAGTGCAAAGCTGATGTCTTCCTCAAAATACAACCAGCACAACAGACTTTTCTTCTTAGGTCAGGCTTTCACTTGGAAAACAATATCAACTGCCTAGTTAGTGATTTAACTTCCCATTACTGATACTTTCTCTCCACTCGGTGTGTGTTTGTGAGAGAGCATGCTCTCCTTTGCACATAACTTTTCTTCTTTTGAGTAATGAATGAATTTCGTAACAGTCTGAGAATCTAAATTTTTCAGGGCGTAATTAATATAGTCATCCTTGCAAAACAACGTATTTCCGTTCTAAGTAATAGAAACCACAACATGATGAACATAAAAAGACAACATTAACTACATGAGGAATGCAGCTGCTTTGCAGTAAGCTGCCAGTTTTTTCTAATCCATTATGCTGTAATGAACAGGCCACCAAAAAACTAATTGCTAAGAAAATCACAACAATTAAAGGAACCTTCTCTGATGATCCAACACTAATGTACCTGAAAAAAGTTTTGGAATATCTTCCTTAATCTTTATTCATCCACAATGGTAACAATATATACAATAAGTAACATTTAATAGGAAGATTAAGTCTTCCATAAAATCTGTTAGAATATTTATTATTAATTACTATTAATAATATAATTATGTAAAATTTTATGTATATGGTAAATAGTATTATGTATTAATGTAAGGGATAGAATAGTATTAATATAGGAATAAATTATGGGATAGTAGAGGAGGATTTTATGGAAGACTTAATCTTCCTATTAAATGTTACTTATTGTATATATTGTTACCATTGTGGATGAATAAAGATTAAGGAAGATACAATCAAAACTCTCGTGTCGTTGCGTTGGAACAAGAATTTTCAACCATTGTCATGACAGACTTTACTAACGTTTCAACCTACTGTCAGCGTCTCAAAGTGTTGGCAGATCAATTGAGAAACGTAGGTTCACCGGTTACTGACAACCGGTTAGTTTTACAATTAGTTGTCGGTCTCACGGATGCTTATAGTGGCGTAGGGACACTAATCCGTCAAAGTAATCCCTTACCAAAGTTTTATCAAGATCCATGTTTGTTCTTGAAGAGTCGGGTTTGATTAAGAAGGTTTCAACGACTACAAATTCCGCCATGGTTGCCACGTCTTCAAATGAAGGTAATTATTTTGACTATTCTTCACAAAATAAGAGTCAAAAGGACGTGGTAATAATAATAAGGGTGGAAATCGCGGAAATAATAAAGGTGGGGGTCACCGGAATTTCGGTGGCGGCGGAAATGGCGGCAACACCTACTCCGGCGGTGGCTATGGCGGCAACACCTACTCCGGCGGCGGCAACACCTACTCCGGCGGTGGCTACTGGCAGCAACCACCAGGCAGGCGGCAGGCGGAAGGCCCAAAGACACTCCAAGCGGCGGCGATCGCTGGCGGCAGCGATGGAGAGGCACGAGCGGCCAGGCGGGAGTTGGGCGAGCAAGCCAACGAGCCCAATGGCGATGGCGGCCAACGATGTCGGCGGCAGGCAACATAACGATGTGACCAGAAGCCCGTCTCGGCGGTCGGTTTCAACAGTCTGCAGGTGGGCGGATGTCAGACACGAACGCTCACCTCCGGTTATTGCGTCTTCCCGGTGATAATTTAATATCATGGTCCTCGAGCAACCACCGTATCACGTTCGGTCTTTGAAGGCGAATCACGTGCGGTAGCCAATGTTGTGTCTGACTCATGCTGGATTCGGAATCTTTTACTTGAGCTTCATTGTCCTATTCCGACAGCTACTATGGTATACTGCGATAACATTAGTGCAATTTATCTCTCTGGAAATCCAATCCATCATCAACGCACTAAGCATATTGAGTTAGATATTCATTTTGTCCGTGAAAAGGTGGCTCGCGGACAGGTGCGAGTGTTACATGTCCCGACGCGACATCAGATTGCAGATATCTTCACAAAAGGGCTTCCGCTGATCTTATTTGAAGAATTTCGGGACAGTCTCAACATTTCGGGGGAGTGTTAGAATATTTATTATTAATTACTATTAATAATATAATTATGTAGAATCTTATGTATATGGTAAATAGTATTATGTATTAATGTAAGGGATAGAATAGTATTAATATAGGAATATATTATGGGATAGTAGAGGAGGATTTTATGGAAGACTTAATCTTCCTATTAAATGTTACTTATTGTATATATTGTTACTATTGTGGATGAATAAAGATTAAGGAAGATATTCCAAAACTTTTTCATATTATGGGATAGTAGAGGAGGATTTTATGGAAGACTTAATCTTCCTATTAAATGTTACTTATTGTATATATTGTTACCATTGTGGATGAATAAAGATTAAGGAAGATATTCCTATATTAATACTATTTTATCCCTTACATTAATACATAATATTATTTACCATATACATAAGATTCTACATAATTATATTATTAATAGTAATTAATAATAAATATTCTAACAGTACCCTTGAAGTTTTTTACAAATTCAAGTAGGGAAATCTCCCTCATATTCAAAGTAACAATTGATTAATATGTGTCCTGATATAATAATATAATGACCTACTCTATCAATGGTCATTGAAATATCAAGATCCATTTCCCACTTAAAGAATTTGGAATTTCATATAAAGGACAGATTTTTAGCCATATCATTTACACTTTTCTGCCAAAATTTGATCTTGTCTTCAACAAACAATCTCCACGACATTGAAGCATGGGCGGAGTCATCTTAGCCGAAGGGTGGTCAGGTGCACACCATTTGCCGGAAAATTACACGGTGTACATAAGTTAATGTTAGCTATTACGAGTATATATTAAATTTAGCACACCCTTAACACAAATGAGAACAAAATTTGCACACCCTTCGCCAAAATTCCTGGCTCCTCAACTGCATTGAAGTTACTCCCAAAATTAAAACATTACTCCACTCCACTAATGAAACTAGCAATTCATCAGTAAATTAAAATGCAAAAGAATGAATACATAATAACGGGCAAACAAATTTCACACCTCATACATAAAAGAGTGTCAAAAAAAGTTTTTTCTCATTCAGCATTACAACTGAGCAAGAACTAAAGTTTGCCAATTCCCATCTCATTAACAACATAATTCTCAAGAAAAGAGAGTGAAAGAGACTTACAAAGCTGGATGACAAAAGTATCTGGCAAGCTCTGAAATTGTGGCAATAAGTAAGACATATTCTTTCTACTCTAAATTTATGTACAATCATATGGGATTCATAAATAGAAACTAATTTACATACCATTCATTCAAACACTATATTTTCAAAGATTAATCAGTCAATAAAGCTGCTATTTTTAATCTTGAAAATGGGTTTGAAAAAAACCCAAAAAAATATTGAATAGAAGAAGACTGTTGCAGAGATTGTTGAAGAGAAGGATTTGTTTGTTGGAATGTGATAAGTAAAAGGATACGAGAACTTGGCCTCTGCAATCATTTTTTTATCTGGGCTTTCTTGTTGGCCCTTTACTGTACAAACATACACAAATAAGCCGATCTAACTGATTCTTGTCGGCCCTTTAATAGGACGATACATATACCTTCTCATCCTGCGCCTGCAGTAACATCTCCAATGAAAATGAATGATCTGACTTTCCAGAATATCTCACTGATAAAATCAGTCATTTTTTAAGGAAGGACTTCAACCTAGTTTTTTCTCTCTATATGATTATGATGTATACACTGAAGTTCCGCATTGTATTCCGTGGTGGATCCGGACAATAAAATTTGGTGATGCAAACATATGAAGTAATATTTTTTTGCGTAGCAAAATAAAAAAGATCAAGGCAACGTGGGTAGAGTACAAAACGACGTCGTTTTGTATATAAAAAATCTGGAAATTCTGGTGGACAGAGTATAAAACGACGTCGTTTTATATTTAAAAAAAATGGAAATTCTGATGGTGCAATTGCACCACCATGCTTAAGGTGTATCCTTGTATTACAGAGTTAGAATTCGAATATACAGTACTCTACGTAGAAGTTTATTTTAAAAGAACTCTTAATCACAATATTATTTTACCATATATGTCTTGATTGTTAATCAATTATTCACTTCCGTGTTCACAATTAATATTTTTCTTCAAAATCTAAATTTTTAAAAAAGTAAATAGTATGCAGATCCTATTGATTGGATATAAGGCATGCCTGATTTTAAGTTCCTTATATAGCAATAAGCCAATACTAAGACATACTACCTTGGAATAGAAGGAAGTACTTGTATAACAATAATTAATAGTAATAAATGCATTAAGTTAAAGGTGACGTCATGTCGGGTTATATTTTATTCCTCCGAAGCTTTCTCGGGCCTTCTAGACAGCGCTATTACGGACGGTTTTAATTTCATTCGATATGCAGGAAGACTGAATCACTCTTTTGGTCTAGTCGGTGGAACCGGTGAACCACGCGAGCTGGTTAGATGCGTGGGCACTACTGGGCGGGGCTTCCTCGATCACAGCTTCTCGCTTAGCTAACTGTCAGACAAGTTTAACCAGAATCATCCCGTTAGCTTTTAGAGTCATCCCGGGATCTTTGGCCTATGCCATGTGCTCCAAGCGAAAATTACTCTGTGTCGCTTGCTGCGCGAAGTCAAACTTCGCGACGGAAGCAAGAAAAGAAATTTGATTCCCTAGAAGTTTGTTCGATTAGAAAAGTCAGAACTCTTGTAAACCAGCTTGATAAAGAGGGTCACTCTCTCTCTTACTTTCTTTCATTTAGTTAGGCGTGGTAAATGATCTCGCTTAGAGCGCAAAAGAAGCAGCGAAGGTACGACTTCTTTTCTTTCAATACTACCTTTTATTCTTTCCGGAAGACCCTTATATAAATTTATGGTTCCTTCAATGTTATAAATTAATAATTCTATAAAATTACAAATATAACTAGGACGACTTAGTAAAATATGATTCTATTGTTGTTTGCTTCTTCTTAAAATTTAAATCTAGGTGTAATCTCTAACTTTCTTTACTGCATCCAAAAGCTCCGGTGTTGCGTTTTCATACTTCAACAAAAAATTGCGAAGAGTTATTCCCGCTATGAGTGCTTCCTTCTTTGTAACTGGTTGCAAAGTCATTGTATCATCTTCAGTTTCATCCTCAATAGGATTTTCAACAACACTAGCTACAATTTCTTCTAAATTTTGGACCTCTGAACATGTATCATTTTCACCTGGGTAATCCAATAGGTGATTGACATCCATTTTGTTATACCCCGTGGTTAGGGCCGGGACCTCGGTCGAAGTACCGGTAGCCATGGCCGGGCGGCGCAGCGTGCGCGGTAATTAGAGGCCGCCAGCGGAAGTCGGCGCGGAAAACTGGAGTCGTTGAAGTTTGTAGCCGGTCGGAAAGCAGACGCGAAAGATCCGGCGTCGGTCGCGCGCCAGCGCGCCGCCGGAAAGCGCGGCCGGTGAAATCAAAGAAAAACTTAGGAAAAGTCAGTTTTCTTTTAAATAGCACAGGTGGGGACAGTGTCCCAATTTTTTGCATGCGTTATATTGACCAAGTCTTAAAGACTTGGTCATCTTTCATCTCTCTCTTAGAAAAGCTCTTCTTCTCTCTTAAATTATTTCAAGCTCCTCCTCTCTAAAACTCCAAGAGGTATTCTAGCCTTAGGAAAAATCTGAAAAAGTAAAAGGCAAGAAGGAAGCTTGTGGCTAGCTTGTGAAGGTTGTTGTGGTGGTGTTCTTGGAATAGAAGCTAGCAAATTGTTGGATAAATTTGGCTAAAGCTCTAAGGTAATGATTCTTCCTCTATTATTAGTTTTTAGTATTGCATATTAGGAAGAAAGTACTTGTGGTACTAAATAATGTTATTAGAGTCATTGCATGAAAGAAATGTGGGTTGGGTATGAAGGTTTTGGCTAAAAAGATATTATGAGCATGTTGTAGCCTACAAACTACTTTAGAATTGTTAAGTGTAGTATTATAACTTGTGGGGCAGAATTTTACACACCCAAGATTGGATGTGTAATCCCATTTGTGTTGGTTTGGATGTTGGGCCTTAAGGAGGCGTTTGGGTGTTGAAGATCGGCCTTTGAAAAATGTGGCAAGTGAGTAGAAACAAAGGAAATGCTGCCCGATTTTCCTTAGGAATTGGTAACTTGAATTTGGAATTTCTACATTGAAATTAGAGGTTAATCAAAACACTATGGTTATTATAGGTTGACATATTACTTGCGGTAGTTGGACTTAGCAAGTGGATTGACCAAAGAGGTATGTAGAGCTTTCCTATCTCTTGAGCATGAATAGTTGTATCTATGTAGTACGGTATACGTACAAGATTTGATAATCTACACTTGTTTTAAAGTATATGATACTTGTTTCATTTCAAAAGTATAAGTCCCTTGGATTTAGGGAAAATGTATTTGACAAATGAATAACGCTAATATAAAGACTTTATGGGAAGTTGGTTATATTAGTGTTTGAAAGATTCACAAAGAATGGTTTACTCTAAATAAAACAAGTACGGGTGAAGGATTTGAAACTATGGAAGGTGGATTGATTTTAGGCATTGGTTGCCTAAGGTTTTAAAGGAAATGAAGTCACTTGATTTAGAAGCCTATTATATTTCTAAAAGGAAATGTGACTTGTTTTGAAAAGAACTTGTAACTTGATACTATGGTGATTAGTATCTTGGAATCTTGGAATAAAAATAGTTTTTCTTAAAAAGTTAGAAGTACATGGTACTTGGGTTGAATTCCCGGATTTTTTATATTAAAAGACATGTTAGTGCCTTAGGATACTAAAATGAGAGGATATATTAATAATGTTAATAAGAAGTTAGGGGATTTCTTAACTTGCTTATGTTATGATAAACCGGTAGTGCTTATGTGGTGATATGATAGGCCGGTAGTGCTTATGTATGATATGATAGGTCGGTAGTGCTTATGTTATGTATGATAGCCGGATGAGCTATGTTATATGTTTATATTATTACGGGGTAAACCCCGGGTTATTATCTATGCCATGGATTTGCTACCCATGATGCGAGTGCGGCGCTTGCACTCATGCGGATCGGACGCGGGATCCGTGCGGGTGAAATAGTCCCGTGCGAGTCGGCGATGGTACTCATGCGGATCCACGGGATCCATCTGGTGAAATAGTCTAAATGCGGGTGAAATAGTCCCGTGGCGAGGCGGATGATCTCATGCGGGTCCACAGGACCCGTGAGGTGAAATAGTCCCAGAGTAGGATTGCTTAATGATACTGCAGGCGAGGTACCTGTTTTGATCGTGAGCCTCTATTTTTATGCTATAAGTTTTATACTTGTTACTCTGCATTGTTAGTAAGGCACGATGTAAGGAAATTGATTTTTATCTATGACTCGGCTTATTTTTGACTTATGATAGTACTACGATATTTTCGATTTACATACTTGAGTGCGTTGTGTCTTGAACCCGCCGCCGAAATTTGCGTTAAATCTGCGGTAAGTAAGCGATTGTGGATCCTCGTTCTTAGGATCACTCTTGGTGTCGAAGCTCCGTTCCTCGGAAGCTTGTTTATCGATGCGGATATTCCACGATGCTATATGTATTTTATGCATTCGGGGTATGGCGAGCCACTGTCATACGATTATTATCTTTAAGTGCGTGGTCACATTTATGTTTTGGGCTCTAAGAACCGGTTGTACTACTATACATTGTTAAGTATGTTTTATGGAAAGCGGCCTTATCGGTGGCGATAATGTTTACCTTTTATAAGTTATGTGTTATGTATGTTCCATTGCTATTCTCGACATATACACGGCGAGTACCGGTAAGTACGATCGCGGCCGAGGTTGGGTCGTGACAAAAGTGGTATCGAGCGATTAGTCCTCGGAAAGTGTCCTGAGCCGTGTCTAGTAGAGTCTTGATTATCGGTGTGTCGTGCGCACACATCTATAATCGGGAGGCTGCGAGATATTTAGGATTGGTTTCCATTCTTTCACTCTAAGATCGTGCAATAGAGTGAGTTATAAGTTGAACCTCCTACGATGTTTTCCTTTATGTATCGATTATGCCTCGCGCAAGGCAACGCGGCGAAGGCAAGCGATGAGAACTACTAGTAGGGCAAGGGTTACGAGCACGAGCCCGTCACTACCGGATGAGGTGTTTGGACGGCGAGTTCTACAACGTCGCCAACCCAATGCAGAGGCGGCGGCGCTACGAGACGCGGTACGACCTCGATCCAGCGGCGAGCGAGAGGATATGGGCTACTGAGAGATGGCGATTACTAGCGAGATCGTGGCGAACGTGAGAGATAAGTGAGAGGCGATTCGGTGTACCGTAGTTCAAACCTGCTAGCTTGAGGCGAGGACTTTTTGAGTTGCGGCCACGGGTTTTATGGGTGAGGCCGAGGATGATCCTCGGGAGTTTATCAAGCGATTCTGGATCGTGAGGTGATCGGGGCTTGGAGACCGAGTCGGTGGTACTAAGTCGCATCGGTGCGGACAGCTGCGATTGGTAGTATGATTCATGAAGCGTCGGGAGCATGCGGCTTCCAGCTTTTAGGGCGAGTTCTCGGAGGCGTTCTTGGCCATTTCTTGCCTCGCATGAATGAGAGGGCTCGGGCGATAGATTTTTGACAGAGGCGAGTGGGCGGGCGGGTGGAGTACAATGTGAGTTTGACTCATTGGCTCGGTATGTGCGCTTTGGTATGACATGGAGGGCGAGTGCCGGTATGTCACGAGACTCGATGATCACTTGGCGAAGTTGCAGGAGTAGCTCTTGGCCGGCATGGACATTTCCGCGTGCGAGCATATGCGCAGGTGTGAGAGCGAGAGGGCAGCGGATCGACAAGTATGCTCCAGCGAAGAGGCGGGGACAGCGGTCCTCTGGTAGTTTTAGGGTAGACAACCCAGGCGAGACAGATTTTCACCTGGCCGGTCGAGCGCTCGCCGCATCTTGGGGCGTCTGAGTATTCGGGAAGCGGGGCGGGGTTCGAGGGCCGGGTTTCGGAGGACGAGTTCGGTCGAGATGAGGCCACCTATGCCTCGGTGTGGTCGATGTGGTGATTGCCATTATAGAAGTGTCGTGTTCCTCCGGAGCTTATTACTCTTGTAGCGGCGAGGCCATTTGAAGAGATTGTCAGGCGAGCGGTGGAAATGCTATGGCTCGGCCACCGATTCGATTCTTTGGTGCTTATCTTGATTGTTGTGCGCCGGAGCGGGGTGTTCACGGGCAGCGAGCGCGGCGGTCGTGGCGAGGGTTCTAGTTCAGCGGTCCTCGAAGCGCGTCTATGCTATGTCGATCGTCGGGACCGGGAGGCGTCACGATGTAAATCGCAGTACATTATTGGTTTCATGATGTGATGTATATGCTTTGATAGATCCGAGTTCTACCTTGTCCTATATATCTCCTCATATTCTTTGGTAGAATAGGGATAGAGCAGAGTCCATAGAATCTTTTGAGGTGGCTACGCGTAGGTGCTTGATGGTAGTGGCGGGTATATAAGGCTTGCCCGGTGACTATAGATGGTCATCGGACTCTGGTGACTTGATAGAGTTGGATATGTGAACCGATGTGATTATGGGTATGGATTGGCTAGCGTCTTGCTATGCCAATGTGGACTGCGAGAGAGAGGTTAGTTCGGTTCGATTTCTGGTGGCCGGTTATCAGTGGAAGGGAATCTTGCGTCGCCAGGGTAGGTTTATTTCTTACCTCGAGCTAGGAAGATGATCTGGAAGGGTATATTTACCATTTGGTTCGGGTATTAAATCTGAGTGAATCTGGACCTTGATCGATTCGGTTGTTAGAGAGTTTCAGACGTATTCCCGACGAGCTTAGGGTATCCTCCCGAGAGGAGATTGAGTTTTGCATCGATTTGGCGCGGACACTCGGCCGATATCTATTCGCCATCTGAGGATGGCACTGCCGAGTTGAAGAATTGAAGGACCGGTGAAAGATTTCTTTGGAGAAAGGCTTTATTAGGCCAAGTGTTTCTCCTTGAGAAGCGCGATGTTATTTGTAAAGAAGAAGGATGGGGCAGCTGCGTATGTGTATTGATTCTGACGGTGAACAAGGTAACTATCAAGCAGATATCCCTCCCGGGATTGGCGATTTGTTTGACGATTGCGAGTGCAAAGTGTTTTCCAAGATAGGCATGCGGTTTGGTTATCATCAGTGCGAGTTAGAGATAGATATCCCAAAAGCGCATTCGGGACCCTGTATGGGCACTATGGGTTCAGGTGATGTCTTTCGGGTTGACAACGCCAGCGGTATTCATGGATTTGATGAATAGGGTGTTGAGCCATTCTTGGATATGTTCGTTATAGTGTTTATTGATGATATCTTGGTGTATTCGCGCCGCGAGCGAGCATCTGGTCATTTGAGGGCGGTATTGGGAGTCCTCCGAGGCCGCGATTGTATGCCAAGTTCTTGAAGTGCGAGTTAGTTGGCGTCGGTGGCTTTCTTAGGACATGTTATCGGGGCGATGGTATTCGGGTTGATCTGGCGAGATTGAAGCGATCAGACTTGGCGGACCAGCTACTGCAAGCGGAGTGCGCGACTTTTGGGCACTTGCGAGCTATTATCGGAGGTTTGTAGAAAAGTTTGCTTCTATTTGACACCTTTGACTAAGGCGCGAGAAGCGGCCGTATTCGGTGGGCGGATACTTGTGAGAAAGTTTCCGATTGCTAAAGGAGAAGTTGGCGGCCCAGTTCTTACTCTTCCGGAGGGCTTAGATGGATATGTGGTTTTATTGTGGCCGTCAGTGTCGGGCTTGGCTGCGTCTTTGATGCGGCAGCGGAGTTATAACTTATGCGTCTCGGCGGCTTAGGAAGCATGAGAAGAACTATCCCACGCATGACTTAGAGTTGGCGGCGATGATTCATGCCTTGAAGATCGGAGACATTATTTATATGGAGTTCGTGGACATTTACCTGAACCGAGAGTCTCGATGTACATCTTGACGGAGGAGTGAACTTGCGGCGAGGCGGTGGTTGGAGCTACTTAAGGATTACGATGTTGATATTACGTACCACCGGGGAAGGCGATGTAGTTGCGGATGCCGCCAGTCGCGGTCGATGGGTAGTGCATGCGATGTTCGACGCAGAAGAGGATATGGTCCGAGAGATACATCAGCTAGCGAGCCTTGGGGTTCGTTTGATTGATTCTGTTAGTGAAAGAATTCGGGTTCGAGAGGTTGTCGAGTCTTCCATCGTCGAGGAGGTGAAGAGGTGACAGTATGAGGATCCGATTTTGATGCGATGCGAGATGCGGCTCTCGAAGGAGAAGAGTCTATTTGAGGCGCTGATGGGGTGCTAAGATTCGAGGCGGTTGTGTGTTCCGATGTGTGAGGACTTCGTCGTGATGCAGGGAGGCACACGGTGCTCGTTATTCTATTCATCGGGTCGACTAAGATGTATCATGACCTCGAATCGTGTATTGGTGGGATGGTCTAAAGAGGGGCGTTGCGGAGTTAGTAGCACGATGCGAATTGTCGTGAGTTAAGGTTGAGCACGAAGCCGGTGGGCATTGCGAGCTATTGATATTCCGACTTGGAAGTGGGAGGTGATAAATATGGATTTTATTACGGGGCTACCTACCACTCGGAGGAAGCGTGATTCCATTTGGGTGATTGTCGACGGTGGCGAAATCAGCCCATTTTCTTCCGATAACGGCGTTCTCGATTGAGACTATGCGATTATATGTTAGAGATTGTGAGGCGCACGAGTCGGTGTCGATTATATCGAATAGAGGTGCGGTTCTCGGCTAACCAGAGGTCTTTTGAAGGATTAGGGACTCAGTGAGTCTCGATCGCATTTCACCCATCGACGGACGGGCGAGCACACTATCCGCACAAGGATATGTTGCGGGCTTGTGTTATTGATTTCGAGGATAGTGGGAGGATCATTTGCCTCTTGTGGTTTGCTTACAACAACGGCTACCATTCCAGGTATTCGATGGCGCGCCATGAGGCCTTATACGGGGAGAAGTGCAGTCACCGATAAATTTGGTTCGAGTGGGAGAAGTTCGATTAGTCGGGCGGACTTAGTTCAAGGCGGTGGATAAGGTGAAGCTTATCCGGGGCGGTTGTTAGCGGCTTCAGTCGGCAAAAGTCGTATGCAGACCATCGGCGTCGACACTTGGAATTTGAAATAGATGATTGGGTTTTTCTAAAGGTATCGCCCATGAAGGGCGTGATGAGATTTGGAAAGAAAGGGAAGCTTAGCCCAAGGTACATTGGGCCTTACCAGATTGTCCGGAGGGTAGGCAAGTGTTACACCCCGTATTTACAGGACATGGTGTAAGAACATACGTAAGAACTCACAGTGTTAAGATTTGAGACTTGTAAAAATTTTATCGGAATTATGAAATTTTCGGAAAACGTTTTGTTGTGACGAATGGGAGGGCGACACGTGTCACCCCCCCATAGAAATGCCTTGGACGATTTTTAGGCATGGCCAAGATGGTCATTGACCATAGTCTTGCAATGTAGAGAGCTTGACAATATTGACCAAGTCAATGACCCCACTTTAGTCTTGATATTTAGTAAGACTTCATCCTAGCCACCCAATTGTACACATCTTGACCCTCCATGTTCCTTTATTATACTACTAGTAGCAAGACCTTGTCCAACACTTAGAAAAATTTCCAAGAATTTGAAGACTCCACTTAGGGTGCTCTCGGGTTGGGTTCCACAAGAAAGAAATTTTTTTTTGTTCCATGTCCAATAATCTCCCCACTTTAAACCAAGGTTCCTAAGTGTATTGTGAGTGTATCTCAATAGAAAAATCCCGGAAAAAGATAGTTTTCGGGTTAGTATAAAGTGAAAACCTAGTGACTTTTCTAGGTTTTGTTTGGAAGTTTGAAGGAAATTGGTTGGTGTTGTTCTAAGAGTCTCAGTAGCGGATTGAAGTGTCTTGAAGAGACTACAAGTTGCTAAGGAGCGATTTCGGATTGGAAGTTGGACTAAGAATCGTTGAGGTATAATCTTGTTCTTTGAAAGTGTTACAAGATTATTTATATTGTTGTTAGCTTTACTTGTTGCTAGCATGAAGTATATGTGTTGAAGTTTATATGGATTATGGATTGATTGTAGCCTTGGAAATCCGAAATGTAATGTAAGCCATGTTAAGTTGGATTACAATTTTAGTCGTTATTAGAATCGTCGCATGTTTTTGACTTGGAGATTATAGTAGTTATAATCGTTTGCGACTTGATATCATGTTAGGCTAATAACTTGGATTGAAATGGAAATTGGATAAGTATTGGTATTGTTGAACTCAGGTGGCGAATTTGTCTTGATAGTTTGTAGTAGTTGGTATTTATTTGTATTGGACTACCTTATAGATTGTTGTGAGCCAATTGAAATTTGTTTGGTTATTGTATTCGGCCGTGAAAATGGTGGCAAAGTGAGTAGAAACAAAGGAGGTCTTTGTCCGATTTTCCGTAGAATTTAGCGACTTAGCACCTAAAATATTCTATGTATGAAGTGAGAGGTTAATGGACGTATTGTGACCATTATAGGTTGAAGTACTAAGTATAGCGTATCCTACTTGGAGAGTGGAATAGCTATCAAGATTGAAGTACTTTGGAGCATTTTGCTACTTGTCGACAATCGTCGCGAGGTATGTGAACCTCTTCCTTCCTTTGGCATGATTCTATGTATGGAATATACTTGTGGTATCATTTCATGTTTCCTTCTACCCTTAGAAGTTAAGAGGTAGTTATGTGATTTACTCTATGTAGAACTTTTCCTATCTTTTGAGCATGACTAGTTGCACGTATGTAGTGCGGTGAGCGTCTGAACTATGACATTCTTTACTTGTTTTATGTAATGCCAAGTCGGGTGGGTTAGGAGATTAACTCACTTCTTTGAAAATAGTAAGGATGTCTTAAGTTGATTTTAAAGTTAAGGGACTTGAAGAGTTTTAAAGTACGTGATACTTGTTCCGTTTTAAACGTATAAGTCTCTTGGATAGAAAATTGTTTATGGCTAAGGTATAAAGTGAATATAACGGCTTTATGGGGAGTTGGTTATATTTGCTTTATGGAAAGACAAATGACTTGATTTTAAGTGAAAAGGCAACTTGTTTTTAAGGCATCAATTGCCTAAGGTTTTATAATAAAAGGAGTCACTTGTTTTCTAAAGGTTAAGAGACAAATGGTATTTTTGAAAGTTAAGAGAATTGATTTGAAAGAATATAATACTTGGTTTCAAAAAGTAGAAGTCTCTTGATTATAAAAGGAACGTATTGGTCTAAACCATAAAGGGTTATAACGGCTTTATGGGAAGTTGGTTATAACGGCTTTATGGATGGTTAAGAGAATGGTTTTCTCTAGTAAAGTAATCAAAGGAATAACTTGTGTTAAGGAAGGGCAAATTGTTTTAAAGGTACCAATTGCTTAAGGTTTTTAATAAAGAAGTCACTTGATTTGGAAGCCGGTAATTGTATTTCTAAAAAGGTATTGTGACTTGTCTCGAAAGGTGGATAGGACTTGATACTACGATTGTTAGTATCGGGGAAGTTTTATTCGGAAAGGAGTCTTTTGAAAAGAATGGACGTACGTAGTACTTTGGCTTGTTAAATGAGAATTATTCTATTTGTGCCTTGATTAGTACTTTGGCTTGATTAATTGAGAATTAGTCTAAGTATGCCTTGATAAGTACTTTGGCTTGTTAAATGAGAATTATTCTATTTGTGCCTTGATTAGTACTTTGGCTTGATTAATTGAGAATTAGTCTAAGTATGCCTTGATAAGTACTTTGGCTTGTTAAATGAGAATTATTCTATTTGTGCCTTGATTAGTACTTTGGCTTGATTAATTGAGAATTAGTCTAAGTATGCCTTGATAAGTACTTTGGCTTGTTAAATGAGAATTATTCTATTTGTGCCTTGATTAGTACTTTGGCTTGATTAATTGAGAATTAGTCTAAGTATGCCTTGATAAGTACTTTGGCTTGTTAAATGAGAATTATTCTATTTGTGCCTTGATTAGTACTTTGGCTTGATTAATTGAGAATTAGTCTAAGTATGCCTTGATAAGTACTTTGGCTTGTTAAATGAGAATTATTCTATTTGTGCCTTGATTAGTACTTTGGCTTGATTAATTGAGAATTAGTCTAAGTATGCCTTGATAAGTACTTTGGCTTGTTAAATGAGAATTATTCTATTTGTGCCTTGATTAGTACTTTGGCTTGATTAATTGAGAACTAGTCTAAGTATGCCTTGATAAGTACTTTGGCTTGTTAAATGAGAATTATTCTATTTGTGCCTTGATTAGTACTTTGGCTTGATTAATTGAGAATTAGTCTAAGTATGCCTTGATAAGTACTTTGGCTTGTTAAATGAGAATTATTCTATTTGTGCCTTGATTAGTACTTTGGCTTGATTAATTGAGAACTAGTCTAAGTATGCCTTGATAAGTACTTTGGCTTGTTAAATGAGAATTATTCTATTTGTGCCTTGATTAGTACTTTGTCTTGATTAATTGAGAATTAGTCTAAGTATGTGCTGGTGATAGCCTTTGAGTGCAAGTATTATGTTTTAATCGTTGCGCGACTCTCGGTTGGAGGGTCGGCTGCGCATTATAAGTACTTGGGCGTCTGCAAGCGGTGATGTGGGATTCCACGGGTATGCTTAGTTATTTGTAGTACTTGGGTTAAGTTCGGATTTTTATAGAAGACATGGTAGTGCTTCATTTGTTTGACAATGGTCGAGATAGGGTAAGAGTATAAATGAGGGCAAGCCCAGGCGTTATACCACCTTCTCCGGGGTAAGAGTATAAGTGAGGTAAACCCAGGACATTATACCACTGCTTGTTTTGTTTGATGGTCGGTTGAGATAGGGTAAGAGTATAAATGAGGCAAGCCCAAGGCGTTATACCACATTCTCGAGTAAGAGTATAAGTGAGGGTAGACCCCAAGATGCTATACCACCGCTTTACCATACTCCCGGGGTAAGAGTATAAGTGAGGTAGACCAAGACGCTATACCAGGTGGGACTTGGTGTTCATGTATGCCTATGGGTGTATTATTATACCACTGGGTATCGGCGATGATGTGGGATTCCACGGGCAAGATATATATATATATGTATTGTGTATGTATGCGCAAGCGGTGAGGTGGGATGCCAGGCGCGTCACATGGTTATATTTTACACTAATAGCTGTCGACAGTGATGGGGGATTTCACGGGCATGATTTGATATTAGTGTGACTTGATCGCGTCCTAGATTGGGCCGGGTAGTATATGTGTCCCTCCGTAATGGGCCGGACTATGTTACAAAAGATAAGTAAGTTATATGGTAATGAACTTAATGATTCTTTTTCTAATAATGTACGTAAGAATGTGACTATAACTTTTATTGGGAATGGAAAGGATAATAAGGTACGATTAAGTTCATAAGTGGTAATGACACGGCGAGGATAGTATGTATTTTTATACTTGTCCTTGTCATTCTTTTTATCTGATTATGATTTGTTTCTTGCGTTATATTACATTCCATATTAAATTTTTGTTATGCGGCCCGCCGAAGTGCGTTAAATGCCGCGAGTTTAGGTACACGATTGTGGATCCATGACTTAGGATCCGGTTGAAGTTGAGATGGCTCGGTGTTCGGAGTTGTCACGTTTATGTTTATTGAAGTGCAGCGGGGCCTTGTCATACGATTGTTATGTCAAAACTCTTAGAAGTGCAGTCACATGTGTGGGTCGATTTGTAAAAGAAATGAGGCAAGCTGCTTGGTTGTATTTATATATGTTCGGGAAGGTAGCCATCGGCTAACTTTGTTGTTTTACTTCGATGTTTTATTTATAAGTTTCATGTATGTTCCGCTGATTTTCTCGATGTTTACAGTAAGGGTGCCCGGGTAGGGCACGATCGCGATCGGTCGGTCGTGACAAAAGTGGTATCGAAGCGATTAGTCCTCGGAAAGTGTCTGGTCGTGTCTAGTAGAGTCTTGATTATCGGTGTGTTGTGCACCACATCTATAATCGGGAGGTGCGGACATTTAGGATTAGTTTCCATTCTTCTCACTCGAGATCGTGCGATAGAGGCGTGTTGTTAGGTCGTCCTCCCTAACGAGTTATGTTGTTCTGCCACGAGAAAGCGTGATGACCGGGAAAGATGTTGTGGATTGTGTAACCGGGTTGGTAATGATTATAGTATAGTCGGTATTGTGACATACATCTATACGGAGTTATGTATGAAGTCGGGCGTGTGTTGCCTAGAATGATTTTAGATTACCGAGAATCGGTAAAGACTAACTAGATCTGGAAGGTATGGAATAGTTAATGAATTTTCGCCAAGGTTTTGTGTTTTATTTGAGATAATTGGGAAAGGATGAGTCATGCGATAGGGTAGTGAACCCTTAGAAGCCATATTAAGGAACCTAACTAATGTCATGTTAATAGATTAAGGTGTGTAGTAAGCTTAAGAAGATTATCTGGATGAGGCTGTATAGAGTAAATAATGGTTGTTGTGATCGAGACAACATGGTTATGGTTTTGTGAGAAGTTTTGTACCCGTTCTTGGGGGTGATAAGATAAGTGGGAGCATGGAAATTGCGAGCCTAAGAATATTGATAAGCTGAGACCTTAGATGTATAAGGTTTTCTCTGTGATAAGATTTTAAGTCGGACCCGAGGATAAGAGTTAAGTGCGTGTGAGTGGTTGAGGACTGTTACGGGTCTCTCCATGGCTGGAATGGAGTGGGATCAGTTGGTAGTAGTTCGCTACGTGGCGAGTCGCGAGCGCAAGACCAGTTTAGTTAATTGTTTCTACGGGTTCGTGGGCGCGTTCAGTCATGGCGGAAATGGCCTTATATTGTTTTATAGAGTTACTCAAAGATTTGAGGCGAATCGGTATGGAAGTTATGTATGTATGCTAGTATGAGTTGGAAATGCGAAAAGATAATCTCTTTTGGGCTTAAGATGGGCCAGTATGCGTGTACAGTATTAGGGCCATGTGTGGCATTGTTGGTATGTGGGGTTGTGACGAGGATACTATGTCGGTAATTATAAGTTTGACTCAGAAAGAACATTCGAGGGCGAATGTTTCTAAGGGGAAGAATGTTACACCGTATTTAGGACATGGTGTAGAGCGTGCGTAAGAACTCACAGTGTTAAGATTTGAGACTTGTAAAAATTTATCGAATTATGAAATTTTGGAAAGCGTTTTGTTGTGGCGAATGGGAGGCGACACGTGTCACCCCATTAGAAATGCCTTGGGCGATTTTTAGGCATGGCGAGATGGTCATTGACCATAGTCTTGCAATGTAGAGAGCTTGACAATATTGACCAAGTCAATGACCCCACTTTAGTCTTGATATTTAGTAAGACTTCATCCTTGCCACCCAATTGTACACATCTTGACCCTCGCGTTCCTTTATTATACTACTAGTAGCAAGACCTTGTCAACACTTAGAAAAATTTCCAAGAATTTGAAGACTCACTTAGGGTGCTCTCGGGTTGGGTTCCACAAGAAAGAAAATTTTTTTGTTCCATGTCGATAATCTCCCCACTTGAAACCCAGGTTCCAAAGTGTATTGTGAGTGTATCTCACTAGAACAATCCCGGCAAAAGATAGTTTTCGGGTTAGTCGAAAAGTGAAAACCTAGTGACTTTTCGAGGTTTTGTTTGGAAGTTTGAAGAAAATTGGTTGGTGTTGTTCTAAGAGTCTCAGTAGCGGATTGAAGTGTCTTGAAGAGACTACAAGTTGCTAAGGCGATTTGGATTGGAAGTTGGACTAAGAATCGTTGAGGTATAATCTTGTTCTTTGAAAGTGTTACAAGATTATTTATATTGTTAGCTTTACTTGTTGCTAGCATGAAGTATATGTGTTGAAGTTTATATGGATTATGGATTGATTGTAGCCTTGGAAATCCGAAATGTAATGTAAGTCATGTTAAGTTGGATTACAATTTTAGTCGTTATTAGAATCGTCGCATGTTTTTGACTTGGAGATTATAGTAGTTATAATCGTTTGCGACTTGATATCATGTTAGGCTAATAACTTGGATTGAAATGGAAATTGGATAAGTATTGGTATTGTTGAACTCAAGGTGGCCGAATTTGTACTGATAGTTTGTAGTAGTTGGTATTTATTTGTATTGGACTACCTTATAGATTGTTGTGAGCGATTGAGGCTGTTTGGTTATTGTATTCGGCCGTGAAAATGGTGGCAAAGTGAGTAGAAACAAAGGAGGTCTTTGTCAGATTTTCCGTAGAATTTAGCGACTTAGCACCTAAAATATTCTATGTATGAAGTGAGAGGTTAATGGGCGTATTGTGACCATTATAGGTTGAAGTACTAAGTATAGCGTATCTACTTGGAGAGTGGAATAGCTATCAAGATTGAAGTACTTTGGAGCATTTTGCTACTTGTCGATAAATCGCGAGGTATGTGAACCTCTTCCTTCCTTTGGCATGATTCTATGTATGGAATATACTTGTGGTATCATTTCATGTTTCCTTCTACCCTTAGAAGTTAAGAGGTAGTTATGTGATTTACTCTATGTAGAACTTTTCCTATCTTTTGAGCATGACTAGTTGCACGTATGTAGTACGGTAGACGTACAAGACTATGACATTCTTTACTTGTTTTATGTAATGCCAAGTCGGGTGGGTTAGGATATTAACTCACTTCTTTGAAAATAGTAAGGATGTCTTAAGTTGATTTTAAAGTTAAGGGACTTGAAGAGTTTTAAAGTATGTGATACTTGTTCCGTTTTAAACGTATAAGTCCCTTGGATAGGAAATTGTTTATGGCTAAGGTATAAAGTGAATATAACGGCTTTATGGGGAGTTGGTTATATTTGCTTTATGGAAAGACAAATGACTTGATTTTAAGTGAAAAGGCAACTTGTTTTTAAGGCATCAATTGCCTAAGGTTTTATAATAAAAGGAGTCACTTGTTTTCTAAAGGTTAAGAGACAAATGGTATTTTTGAAAGTTAAGAGAATTGATTTGAAAGAATATAATACTTGGTTTCAAAAAGTAGAAGTCTCTTGATTATAAAAAGCGTATTGGTCTAAACCGTAAAGGGTTATAACGGCTTTATGGGAAGTTGGTTATAACGGCTTTATGGATGGTTAAGAGAATGGTTTCTCTAGTAAAGTAATCAAAGGAATAACTTGTGTTAAGGAAGGGCAAATTGTTTTAAAGGTACCAATTGCTTAAGGTTTTTAATAAAGAAGTCACTTGATTTGGAAGCCGGTAATTGTATTTCTAAAAAGGTATTGTGACTTGTCTCGAAAGGTGGATAGGACTTGATACTACGATTGTTAGTATCGGGGAAGTTTTATTCGGAAAGGAGTCTTTTGAAAAGAATGGACGTACGTAGTACTTTGACTTGTTAAATGAGAATTATTCTATTTGTGCCTTGATTAGTACTTTGGCTTGATTAATTGAGAATTAGTCTAAGTATGCCTTGATAAGTACTTTGGCTTGTTAAATGAGAATTATTCTATTTGTGCCTTGATTAGTACTTTGGCTTGATTAATTGAGAATTAGTCTAAGTATGCCTTGATAAGTACTTTGGCTTGTTAAATGAGAATTATTCTATTTGTGCCTTGATTAGTACTTTGGCTTGATTAATTGAGAATTAGTCTAAGTATGCCTCGATAAGTACTTTGGCTTGTTAAATGAGAATTATTCTATTTGTGCCTTGATTAGTACTTTGGCTTGATTAATTGAGAATTAGTCTAAGTATGCCTTGATAAGTACTTTGGCTTGTTAAATGAGAATTATTCTATTTGTGCCTTGATTAGTACTTTGGCTTGATTAATTGAGAATTAGTCTAAGTATGCCTTGATAAGTACTTTGGCTTGTTAAATGAGAATTATTCTATTTGTGCCTTGATTAGTACTTTGGCTTGATTAATTGAGAACTAGTCTAAGTATGCCTTGATAAGTACTTTGGCTTGTTAAATGAGAATTATTCTATTTGTGCCTTGATTAGTACTTTGGCTTGATTAATTGAGAATTAGTCTAAGTATGCCTTGATAAGTACTTTGTCTTGTTAAATGAGAATTATTCTATTTGTGCCTTGATTAGTACTTTGACTTGATTAATTGAGAACTAGTCTAAGTATGCCTTGATAAGTACTTTGGCTTGTTAAATGAGAATTATTCTATTTGTGCCTTGATTAGTACTTTGGCTTGATTAATTGAGAATTAGTCTAAGTATGTGCTGGTGATAGCCTTTGAGTGCAAGTATTATGTTTTAATACGTTCGCGACTCTCGGAGGTCATTGCCTTGTTATAAGTACTTGGACGTCACAAGCGGTGATGTGGATTCCACGTATCTTAGTTATTTGTAGTACTTAGGTTAAATTCGGATTTTTATAGAAGACATGGTAGTGCTTACATTTGTTTGACGGTCGAGATAGGTAAGAGTATAAATGAGGCAAGCCCCAAGACGTTATACCACCTTCTCCAGGGTAAGAGTATAAGTGAGGGGTAAACCCCCGAGACATTATACCACCTGCTTGTTTTGTTTGATGGTGGGTTGTGAGCGGGTCAGAGTATAAATGCGGGGCAAGCCCCAAGACGTTATACCACCTGCTCCCGGGTAAGAGTATAAGTGAGGGTAGACCCCAAGATGCTATACCACCCGCTTTACCACCTACTCCGGGTAAGAGTATAAGTGAGGGTAGACCCAAGACGCTATACCAGGTGGGACTTGGTGTTCATGTATGCCTATGGGTGTATTATTATACCTGGATCGGCGATGATGTGGATTCCAGGCGGGATATATATATATGTATTGTGTATGTATGCGACGGTGAGGTGGGATGCCACGGGCGCGTCACATGGTTATATTTTACACTAATAGCTGTCGACAGTGATGAGGGATTTCACGGGCATGCTTTGATATTAGTGTGACTTGATCGCGTCCCAGATTGGGCCGGGTAGTATATGTGTCCCTCCGTAATGGGCCGGACTATGTTACGAAAGATAAGTAAGTTATATGGTAATGAACTTAATGATTCTTTTCTAATAATGCGTAAGAATGTGACTATAACTTTTATTGGGAATGGAAAGGATAATAAGGTACGATTAAGTTCATAAGTGGTAATGACACGGCGAGATCAGTATGTATTTTTATACTTGTCCTTGTCATTCTTTTGTCTGATTATGATTTGTTTATCACGTTATATTATGTTCCATATTCTAAATTTTGTTATCGACCTTCTTGGCCGCGTTAAATGCCCGCAGTTTAGGTACGATTGTGGATCCATGAGCTTAGGATCCGGTTAAAGAAGTTGAGATGGCTCGGTGTTAGGAGTTGTCACGTTTATGTTTATTCACGATGCACGGCGGGCCTTGTCCCGCCACGATTGTTATGTCAAAACTCTTGAGGTGCATAGTCACATGTGTGGGTCGATTTGTAAAAGAAATGAGGCAACCGCTTGTTGTATTTATATATGTTCGGGAAGGTAGCCATCGGCTAACTTTGTTGTTTTACTCCGATGTTTTATTTATAAGTTTCATGTATGTTCGCTGATTTTCTCTCGATGTTTACTGTAGCGGTGCCCGTGTAGGCACGATCGCGATCGGTCGGGTCGTGTGGCAATGAGTTACTATGAGTTGGATCTGCCGTCCGATCTAGGCGAGACATCCGATTTTCCATGTGTCCATGTTGCAGAAATGTATTGGAGATCCATCTAGAGTGCACCCGGTTCATAAGGTTCAGGTAACAGAAGAGTTATCGTATGAGAAGAGTCCCATAGCGATACTCGATCGACAGGTTAGGCGACTTCGGACGAAGGACGTGGCTTCCGTCAAGGTCTTATGGCGAGCGAGCAGGAGGAAATGACGTGGGAAGCAGAGGATGACATGATGAAGAAGTATCCTCACTTATTCCCTATACCTCCAGGTAACCCACGTTCTAAATTGTTGGCCTTTAAATTTAGTATTTATGCTTGAGTTTTGTTGTAGCCGTGTGGAGCGTCCTTATTTGAGTCTTTGCCGATATTGTGATTTGAGTAAGCCTAGAAGGAACATTCGGGACGAATGTTTCTAAGGGGGGGAGAATGTTATACCCCGTGGTTAGGGTCGGGACCGCGGTCGAAGTCTCAGCGCCAGCGCACGAGGCCATGGCGCGCGCGCTGGTAATTGTAGGCCGCCACGGAAGTCGGGCCGCGGAAAAACTGGCGGTCGCTGAAGTTTCAGCGCGCCAGGAAGCGGATCGCGCGCCGAGGCGGAAATCAAAGCGAAAACTTAGGAAAAGTCAGATTTTTCTTTTTAAATAGCCTGGGTGGGGGACAAGTGTCCCCCCCATCTGATTTTTGCATGCATTATATTGACCAAGTCTTAAAGACTTGGTCATCTTTCATCTCTCTCTTAGAAAAGCTCTTCCTTCTCTCTTAAATTATTTCAAGCTCCTCCTTCTCTCTAAAACTCCAAGAGGTATTCTAGCCTTAGGAAAAATCTGAAAAAGTAAAAGGCAAGAAGGAAGCTTGTGGCTAGCTTGTGAAGGTTGTTGTGGTGGTGTTCTTGGAATAGAAGCTAGCAAATTGTTGGATAAATTTGGCTAAAGCTCTAAGGTAATGATTCTTCCTCTATTATTAGTTTTTAGTATTGCATATTAGGAAGAGAGTACTTGTGGTACTAAATAATGCTATTAGAGTCATTGCATGAAAGAAATGTGGGTTGGGTATGAAGGTTTTGGCTAAAAAGATATTATGAGCATGTTGTAGCCTACAAACTACTTTAGAATTGTTAAGTGTAGTATTATAACTTGTGGGGCAGAATTTTACACACCCAAGATTGGATGTGTAATCCCCTTTGTGTTGGTTTGGATGTTGGGCCTTAAGGAGGCGTTTGGGTGTTGAAGATCGGCCTTTGAAAAAGGTGGCAAGTGAGTAGAAACAAAGGAAATGCTGCCCGATTTTCCTTAGGAATTGGTAACTTGAATTTGGAATTTCTACATTGAAATTAGAGGTTAATCAAAACACTATGGTTATTATAGGTTGACATATTACTTGCGGTAGTTGGACTTAGCAAGTGGATTGACCAAAGAGGTATGTAGAGCTTTCCTATCTCTTGAGCATGAATAGTTGTATTTATGTAGTACGGTATACGTACAAGATTTGATAATCTACACTTGTTTTAAAGTATATGATACTTGTTTCATTTCAAAAGTATAAGTCCCTTGGATTTAGGGAAAATGTATTTGACAAAGGAATAACGCTAATATAAAGACTTTATGGAAAGTTGGTTATATTAGTGTTTGAAAGATTCACAAAGAATGGTTTACTCTAAATAAAACAAGTACGGGTGAAGGATTTGAAACTATGGAAGGTGGATTGATTTTAGGCATTGGTTGCCTAAGGTTTTAAAGGAAATGAAGTCACTTGATTTAGAAGCCTATTATATTTCTAAAAGGAAATGTGACTTGTTTTGAAAAGAACTTGTAACTTGATACTATGGTGATTAGTATCTTGGAATCTTGGAATAAAAAGAGTTTTTCTTAAAAAGTTAGAAGTACATGGTACTTGGGTTGAATTCCCGGATTTTTTATATTAAAAGACATGTTAGTGCCTTAGGATACTAAAATGAGAGGATATATTAATAATGTTAATAAGAAGTTAGGGGATTTCTTAACTTGCTTATGTTATGATAAGCCGGTAGTGCTTATGTGGTGATATGATAGGCCGGTAGTGCTTATGTATGATATGATAAGTCGGTAGTGCTTATGTTATGTATGATAGCCGGATGAGCTATGTTATATGTTTATATTATTACGGGGTAAACCCCGGGTTATTATCTATGCCATGGATTTGCTACCCATGATGCGAGTCTGCGCGCACTCTCGTGCGGATCCGACCACGGGATCCACGGGTGAAATAGTCCCATGCGAGTACGGCGATGGTACTCATGCGGATCCACAGGATCCATGCGGGTGAAATAGTCTCATGCGGGTGAAATAGTCCCATGACGAGGCGGATGACCTCATGCGGGTCCACAGGACCCATGCGGGTGAAATAGTCCCAGGAGTAGGATTGCTTAATGATACTACGGGCGAGGTACCCTGTTTTGATCGTGAGCCTCCTATTTTTATGCTATAAGTTTTATACTTGTTACTCTCATTGTTAGTAAGGCACAGTGTAAGGAAATTGATTTTTATCTATGACTCCAGCTTATTTTTGACTTATGATAGTACTACGATTTTCCGATTTTACATACTGTACGTTGTGTCGACCTTCCTGGGCCGTTCATCTGCGCGGTAAGGGTAAGCAGATTGTGGATCCTCGTTCTTAGGATCACTCTTCCGGTGTCAGAAGCTTCATTCCTCCGGAAGCTTGTTTATCGGTACGGATATTCCCTGATGCTATAGGTATTTTGTACATTCAGGGGTATGACGGGGCCCTGTCCCGCCACAGTTGTTATCTTTAGAGGTCTGTGGTCACATTTATGTTTTGGGCTCTAAGAACCAGTTGTACTACTATACATTGTTAAGTATGTTTTATGGAAGGCAGCCTTATCGGCTGGCCAGTAATGTTTACCTTTTTATAAGTTATGTGTTATGTATGTTCATTGCTATTCTCTCGACATATACGATGCGGTACCCGGAGGTACGAGCGGCCGGGGTTGGGTCGTGACACATTTTGTTGCGGTATCCAAAGTCATTAATCATCGTATCAAGTTCATGAATGTCTTTTTCAGTAGTTCCTTCATTCAAATTCCTTAAGTCTACTTCATCATGTGAAACGAATTTTACAGTGTCGAAAATAATTTGCTATTGTCTCTTGCTAAACATTTACCGTCCAAGCTGAGACTCCAAGATTGATGGCATCTAAAATATTAATCTTTTCTGGATCAGATTCTCCCAACTCATAGTCCTCTAATACCCTACGGTAAAATCTCATGCGGTAGTGTATCTTGAAAGTTCTTATTACCCCTGCATCACATGGTTGAATTTTTTATGTCTAGCAAAAAATACAACTCAACATTATGTAGCCCTTCAATATTTTTTGAATTGCCTGGACAATTATCTACCACCAACAAAATTCTTCTACCATGCATTTTCTGGTCCAGCCAACGAACATATTCATCAAAAAGAACACTCGGCATCCATGCTCGTGTGTTGGAACGATATTGACAATTTAAGTTGTTCATGTTGACATTTTTTAAGCAACGTGGCTTTGCGTACTTTTCAATAACCCATAAAGGAATTTTTTCAGAGTCATTCTCATTGCAACAAATAACAGTGGTAAGCCTTTCTTTGCTTTGTTTTCTTCCTTCAAGTTGTTTCGTTGCAATAGAAGGATCGACTTGTAACCTGTAAAACAAACCAGTTTCATCCATATTAAAAAACATCCTTCATAGGATACTGGTTTATTTTTTCCCTTATAGCCACCAATTTGTTCTCCATATCCTCTATGTCAACAGAACCACTCTCTTCAAAGCGACGAAATGACTTGATACCAGTCTTAGCTTGAACTTCTCAAGCCAACCTTGAGAAAAATTGTGTGACTCGGGAGGTTGTTAAGGGTATAGAAGTTTCATCATGTATCTTGCCTTCTCCAAAATTAGCTCTCCGGACATGTTTACACGTTCTTGGAATTGGAGAAATCACTCATAAAGAACTTTCTCCATCTCTGAATATTTTGCAGGTTTGTGTCGCTTGTGTCACGCCCCAAATTTTCCTAAGTCTTTACTTAGGGCGTGATGACACCTGGACAATTATTTTCCACCAGGAGCACCATTTAATTCTCTTTATTTAACATGTTTCAGGAAAGCGTGATAGAGGAAAGGCTCCACGCCAAGGCTAGCGATCGTCCCGCAACCTCTTGTCATACCAAGTCCATTGTTTCGGGCTTGGTACTCGTCAGGTTCAGAATGTCAGTTCCAATGTCTCGGAAATGCCCGTGTGGAATGGTCTCCCTTCCAACTTAGAATAATATTTGTCAGTATGTCTATGTAGAAACAATATTTGCACGAGCATGGGCTCGCGTTATATTTTCAATAAAGTCATAAACAAATTTCTTTATTGTTATTTTATTAATAGCTCCGTATTTGAATATAAGTTTTTAAATAAAGAGTCAGCCCTACCATCTGGGGCTGAGTGAGAACCTTACCCTGCAATTCAAAGTAACACCACAATATTTCAAGCGCAATCACATTATAACGTAATAAGCATATTGCAAAAACATATCAGGTTACAACATTTTTAAATATGCAACAACTCCTCATAGGAAATTCTCGATTTAACTAACACTTCATTTTATCTCGTATTATACGTTAAGACATTCCCCTGCATTTCCACATGTTTATTACATTTATATATTTGTGAACGCGTATTCACTTTTCATATTTATATATAGGTGAACATGTATTCATCTTTCATATTTGTTGCGGCGTGCAACCCGATCCATTATATTTACATATTTGTGAACACGTATTCACTTTACGTTTTGTTGCGGCGTGCAACCCGATCCATTATGTTTACGTATTCGTGAACGCGTATTCACTTTACGTTTTGTTGCGGCGCGCAACCCGACCCATTATATTTACGTATTTGTGAACGCGTATTCACTTTACGTTTTGTTGCGGCGTGCAACCCGACCCATTATATTTACGTATTTGTGAACACGTATTCACTTTACGTTTTGTTGCGGCGTGCAACCCGATCCATTATGTTTATACTTATATATTTATGTGAACACGTATTCACTTTTCATATTTTTCAGAAGATCGAATAAATAATATTCTCTTTCCCAACATTCTGTCATTCATACTTGTAACGATTATAACTTTTTAACCATAACTCCGACTAAGGTGTTTCTCAAACGGAAACTAAGGTAAGGCGGGGATATTTCACTGTACCAAATTTCATTTAAAACTACTTTGGGTAACTAACACAAATTTATCCTCAAAACAGCCCCATGAAATTTGTTTCGGCAGAAATTTTATTAAACAGAACCCAATCTTAGAATAGTCATAACTCCTAATCTGTAAACCCATTCAAGCCCCATAAAATCTCAAAACGACGATAACAGAGAGATACACGTTTCCATGTGAACCATACTTTCATATTCTGTACCATTTGGTACAGTTTTACACTTTTATTAGCTGCCCTTCCTGGATCTCGATAGATCCGAGGCATAAACTTTAAACAGCGATAACTCTCAATACGTAAGTCGGATAGACCCCCGTAAGGTCTCAAAATGTCCACAACAGAGAGATATAGAACTTTCATTTATCACCCATTTTCATATTCCCCACGTATTAGTACAGTTTTACGTTTCAACGTCCTGCCCTTCTGGATTCCGATGAATCCGAGGCAGCAACTTCAAACTACAATAAATCTCAACTCGTAAGTCCGTTTTAACAATTTTTTATCTATATATGTCCGTAACAGAGAGATTTACAACCATGTAAATTTTCATACAATTCTAATAAGTAAAACGCAATAAAAATAGTCCGTAATTATGCCTTTTCGAATTTCGGCCAAATCTAAGGCAGAAACTTTGAACTATGATAACTTTCAAACCGTATGTCCATTTTACCTCATTTTTGGTTCTATATGATCATAATAGAGAGGTGTACCATTCTTCCGAATTTTATTAAATTCTAACAATTATAACTCAGTGAGAACAGTTCGTAAAGTTCATGACGCAACTAGTTGTCTAAACAATCAAAAGTTCAATATTTCTTTTCAACACTCAATTCTTATTCTAACATGTATTGAACTTAAAATAAAGGATATTACCAAGAATTTCTGAGTGATAAAACTCACCTTGTAAGTGTGAAGATTATTGTTGTGTGATTGCTAAAATTATTCTTACTCTCTAGTATTTTGCTTCTTGTTCTTCTTGCCCTCTTGGTATTTTTTCCCTCTTCTTTTCACTTGTTTTTTTCTGATTTTCTAACCTTTATGTTATGTACTTTGTTTGTGTGTAAATACAATGTATAAGTGGAGAGTTTTCTATAACTTATGGGAGGTGGAATGACAAGAGTTGGAGGGGGAATGAAAAGGGGGGCGGGGGGAGCAAAGGACGTACGTGCATGCTGCAATTCCTTTTTTTTTTCTTTTGTTTTTTTTTTTGTTTTCTTATTTTCATTTCATCTATCTATTTATCCAACTTTAACACTAACTCTATCCCATGCAATTTATTCTTTGTTTTCTTATATATATATATATATATATATATATATATATATATATATATATATATATATTTATTAACCCAACCACAACTATATATTATTATTATTTTTTTTTTCCGGATTTCACAGTTTGGTATCCCCTTCTTTTTCTAAGTTAGCCGAAAGGTACTCAGATGAGCGCTTGAGAAGTTCAATCCACTTCTTCGATATTGTACCTTGACTAACTTTCAAATGAAAATTTTCATCAATCCACTGTTGCAAATCCTTTTTAGTGCATGTGGGATGATCTCTCTTATACTCACATAGTGCTTTACGTATTTGATCAGTAATGGTTGATTTTTGGACACCTTTTAGATGTGAAGCCATAGTTGGTTGATTTTGATTTGGATTGACTAATTAGGAATGTTTGATGTTGTTTATATAGTGGTTGATTTCCTTACCATACATGAACTTGCATTAAATTTTAACTAGTACTGCGTACTACAATTAACATTGTTTTTTAGGGGGGTGTATTAAATTTAATTAGTCACATTGTACATGAACATCATTCAATTAGTCAATACAATGTATATGTTTTATTCATAAAAAAAATGTAGGTTCGTTGAATTGGAAAAAATCTCTTTAAATTAATAAATTATTAATTTATCGATTAATTAATATCTCTTTAAATTAATAAAATTACGTGGTTTCGACATTATTAATTTATAGAGGTTTTTCTTAGTAATACGACATACTACATTGTCAGTAAAATGCAGTACTTATGTAGAAATAATTAATAGTAATAAATGCAATAAATGTTGAATAACTTTGTGCAATATAACGTTGATTGAAAATTTGCATTTCAACTAGAATATTTGTAGGTAAAAAATAAGAAATGGTGACGGTATATCATTTCAATTACGCTACTTTTACCATTCAAATTAACTTTTAACCATAATCTTTTGAAAACTAATCATCTTTCAAATAAAATTTAAACTATTTTCTATATTTCAATTAAAAGTGGCATTTGGTTAATAAATATTTAAAAAAATCATAATTCTCATTCGAATTCACTGTTTTTCTTATTTCACTCTTAATTTGAATTAAATGTAATAATTGGCTAATATCACATTTACCTTAGCAATACCGTAATTGGTATACAGTTCAAAATGTTAAATTTGGATAAATACCATTAGCTTTAAAGTCAAAATTTAAATTTTTATTTTCAATCAAAAAATTAATGTATTAATTATAAATTCTGATAAAAGTTTCACTAAATAGTCAATGTTTTAAAAAGTCTTCACTAGCTAATTATTGAAGTCCAAAAGACACCATTATTAATGCATGTTACTAGATTAATGTCTCAAATTACTTTCAGAATTTTTTAAACAGGTGGGAGATTGTAAAAATTAATTTTGAAATAGTTAATCTGATAAAAACTTCTTGATTTTCAAAACTAAATGAATGTGGATGTGAAGATACATTCTTCATTGTTTGTCTTTTATGTTTTGATTTCATTCTTTTACGTTTTAGGTTCTTGAAAGATACATTTTAATTTGTAAAATTCATGAACATATTATCCTTCTGTCTCAATTTATACGACACACTTTCCTTTTTAGTCAGTTCCCAAAAGAAAGACACATTTCTTTATTTGAAAACAATTTAACATAAAATTTTACCTTTTACGCTTAACGAGATCATCTATAACTATACAAATATCTTTGGTTTGTTTTAGATCACAATATTCAAAAGAATTCATCTATTTCTTAAACTCAATGTAAAATAAAAAACTTTCATATAAAATGGGACGGAGGGAGTAATAACTATTAGTTAATGAAACTTTTCTTTTTCGAGACTTTTTATCCTATAAATAGTGTTTCATTCTTTGAAAAAGGCAAACACTTCAAAACAATTTTTCTTAAAAACTTTTGAGAGACATTGATCAAAAGATGAAATTACTGATTCACGAATAGAAGAACAACGTTCTTGAATGTCTACTTATTTTGTGGCTTAGTTGAATCTGAAAGATAGAATTGTTATTTATTTTTTCGTTGAATGTGGGAGAGACTTCAACTTGAAACGTCTTAACGTGCCTTTAAGCCAAACAAATTTTATTTTGGATTTTTCATATTATTGTCATCTTTGTTCTAACAGTAAGTGGGTTCCCACAAGGGTACTGAGTGGACTTTACTTGGGCACGGAATAAATCAACTTGTTATTTTTGGACCATGGACAAAATTTTATGCCACGTCTAGTCCCTATCTATTGCTAGTTGTTGCCTTGTTGAACTTCTTTGTGAGATTCAGAATGTTATCAAATGCCAATAGGAAAATATGTCAGGTTTCTTCTCCTTGTATACAGTAATCAGAGCGATGAACGGATGAAAGGGGCTAAATCTTCATATTTTTTGAAAGGTGAATTGTTGTGTGGGTGAGTGGGTCGGGGAGGGAGGGGGTGAAGTAATTCTCTACCTAGCAAATGCTTTAGATGACTCCATATGAACCAGTTGCATGCATTCATGCAAGTAATATGTGAATTATGCATCTTTCGTCTTTGTCAGTTGTCACTTTTCTTCCTGTGTGCATAAAGAAGGGGAAGTCAAGCTTCTTGTTGATTGCTTTTTCCCCGTTGGGATAATGTTTCTTCAGTCTTTATTTGACAAATAACACAACATATATGGGTTTTAGAGCTGCAATACACAGTGGCCATGATATTTTTGTTATTATCTCTTACACTTGAACGTTCTTGATTTTCTTGTGCCTGCAGAATCCCATGAATAAGAGGGAAATTAATTGTGATCGCAAGCTCAAGACATTACTCGGAGGGAAGGACAAAGTGGGGTTTGTTGAAGTTTCCAAGTTGCTCTCTGCTCATTTCGTGAAGCCTAGCTGAAGTAGTCTAATCATCCATGCTTGACTCTTGATATTGTATATAAACTACTTTGCCTTGTGCATTTGCTTTGCTAGTTAGACATCTTGTAAAAAGTGTAGTAGGAAGAAGCAGAAACAGTTGTGGCATGTATGATCTGTTCATACTTAAGTAAAATGTAATGGATGTTTTTCCTACATTAGATATTTCACACACTTGTATTTGACAGTTAATGAAACTTGGAAATGGTGTTGATGTTCAAGTGCCAAAGGATCTAGATCTGTAGATCACAAATTGGCATTATCATTTAAGAATGAAATTATAGTTCATTTGATCATCAGTTGACAGATTAGTGGAGAGCTGCTACACTAGATCTATAGATCAGGAATTATCAAACTAGAGCTGTATGACTTATGAGTTTGCACTCTCATTCCTTTGTCCTGTGGATTATGTACTCTGAAGACATACAATTATTGCTCATTGCTCAATAAATAGCCTAGCAGTCCAGACTCGAACAATATGGAATATGCACAACTAGTGATGGAAGCTGATCTTTTAGTTCTTTTTTCTATTCTTCGTTCTAGTCATTTTCACTTGCGGGTTTAATGCTATCTATTGTGATTTAAAGGTTAGGACTCCGAGAAGTTCAAGCTAGAAAATGAGCAAGATGCTCCTTTTCACCTTTATTACTATTTTCATATGTATTATAAAACAAGTAGGTCGTATTAGATCATAGAGACCGCACAAACACCTGGAATGTGACACATTAAATCCTATTCCTGATTAAGAATGAGAAGAAAACAATAACCAGAGGGGATCTCATTATATCATGAAGGAGATTTCATTAATTGGCTCAGGTGTGACATTTTTTATGAACAATGTTCTCCATTTGCCACAAAGAATAAGGCAAACTTGCCTAATATTTACCATGAACTATACAGTCAGACAAGCAGGTGTCGGATCCATTGTTCGACAACAGCAGGAGAACCATACCATGGTCTTGTAGCATCATCAGAACCAACAGGTGAATGGTACACTCCATCAAGAGTGACATTAAGTGCGCCTTTCAGATGAGCTGAAACTTCTGGCACAACTCCATCACCCCAGACATCTGCCTGGCCACAAACCTGGTGAATAATCAGATGGAAAGAGTAATTAGGTAACAGATATTTGCTCATGGGTAACTTGACGTAAAATAAATAAAGATTGGTAATTTGAGCATTATTTCATGCAAGGGCGCTTGTTGTATAAACCTGCTTGTAGCCTTGACCAACAAACTGTGCACGAAAAGTGGAGGCTGTTTGAGTCTCTACATTTGTGTTGCTTGCAGCAGCAACCTCTGACATTGTCTTGTCAACACTGGCCACGGATTCAGAGCTGTATGTTGAACTTGAATCAAGGAAACGAGACCCTTGAATATACCTACACAAGTGAAGTCCATTCAGTTTTACTCAGCAAGGCTTAAAGGTAAGAAATAATTTCTAATCCTGCAAAGAGATGATCTCTTTTCGTCTAAACCTTGGTGGGCATAGGCAAGAAAATTGTGATAGTCTAGCTTGTACTGAATTATAAGCGACCTTGTTAAGTATATCTTAGGTGCAGTCTGTATGTCAATACTCGATAAAGATACCATGCAGGAAGCAGTCCTCAATCAAAATTGTACTTAATCCCACAGTTGTTTGGTGTTGTCATATTTGTTAAATGCATGCACAACTATTGAACGACATCATATTGCTTCATTGTTTATTGTAATGAGAAGACACTTTCTTCAGATTATACATTATACAGACTCAATCAACTCCTTTAACAGGCTAATCCTGTGACATAAAAAAGAAAGACTGCAGCATTCTATCAGCATCTTGATAGGAGCTTCCACAAATTCTTCTGTAACCAAGTGTGTACTCTGCTGTTAAGGTAACACAGTATAAAGACAGCCAAATCATGATAAATCACATGTCATTAGATTTTGCAGCATTGAAATCTGTGCATTATATACCCTCCCAGGTAGAGTTGTTCTATGAGCTGAACATATTAAAGGAAACCAGTTCCTAAATCAAGCTATAATATGGTTTATATACCATTGCTGAGCTAAACTGTAATGAGGGAAGAAACTTAAACACATCATTTTTTTGGATAATTAGAAGCTCTAATACATCATTAATTACTGCCATAATTATAATTTCAAATAAAGCAGACAGTTAAGTTTCTTCAACAATCCCTTTCACTATAATTAAGCATTAAACGAACTAAATGAAATGAGTGTGTCATTGCAGTGAAAACATCATTCACAAGAAGCACTAGAAAACAAACACATGAACAAGACATCAAAATTTGATATTTACCTCCCTGCTATACATACATATCTAAGTTTTGGAGAATAGACAGCTTTTGCACAATTCTCTTCAACATGATACAAGAGGCCTCTTGTTTGATCAATTACTCCTGGCAAACCTTTAGGTGGTGGCCTAATGAAACCAAATAACAGTGTTAGGCTTAGATAGAACAATCTCCCTAAGAAATTCCATCTATTAAATCGGTAAAGAATGTATCTTGAGCCTAACTCAACCTCAAAAGCTAGCTTATGAGAGGAGGATTGCCCAAGTCCATATAAGGAGTCCAAATTCCCACCCCACAACCGATGTGGGAGAATCAACACCCCGCGCACGCCCAGGACATTTGGAGCGTGGACAATATATGACGGGGATCTAGTAAAAATATTTGCGTAAAGACAAGGTAAGTAGTCGATAAATGAATAAAATTGTACATACAGGTGGGGAGTTCCTAGAGTCAGTAACAAGGAAATATCCGAGGAACCAAATTCCTGCAAATAGACACGTGCGAGCCATCCTCCAGCTGAATGCCCAATAAAAGATAAAGTTCCATTTCCACCTACAACAAATGTGGCCTGATTATGGGACTGCAACATGTCCTGTTAAGTAAAGAGGACTATGAAGGTCAATCAAGGTTTGACGGCCATATTTAAAGAATGTAAAAGAAAGCACCAACATCTAATTAGCTATAGGAAGTGCTAAGGCAACAAATTGGAGTTGCAATCCTAGGAAAATGAAGTAGAGAAAACGAAGGATGTGGCAATCAGGTTAACCACAGTCGACTATTATCTCGGGGGAGAAGTTTGTTTCAGGACTTGCTGCTACTACCTCGAATGAGCAGATAGGACAGAGAAAAATGCCTTATGTTCAATGTCAGATCAAATTTAGGAAAAGTAGAAGGCTCCAACCTTAAATTTTTGTCAATTGTCAGGTTATAATTAAGTGAAAGAACATTATTTCCCATTAGGTACACTTGAATGCTAGAAATGCGCAAATTTGGTCTAAGATATGATCAAGTAGGAGAATATTTCTTTCTAGACAAACTGGAATACCAGAATACATATCATATTTAGCACTGACATATTTAAGAGATGATGTACTATATACTACATAAATAAAATAACAAGAACCATAACCAGTCTACAAGAAAGATTGAGCTTTGATTATTAATTGCAGTTACTGATCCAGCATATAGGAAGAGACAGTCAAATGACTTATCAACAAGGAATTGAATATTTACTCAGACTACAATGTCATGATGCTAGGAGTCAATACTTTGCAAATACGAAAGTCTGTCAAGGCATTTGAGACCAGAAAGGAAAGTGGACCAACTGTGAAAATAGACAAGGAAAAGAACAGAAAGAAAGTAAGACCCAGAAATGTGTGTGTGTGTACGCGTGAGAGTGAGAGACATATTATAAGAGAATTCTAAGATCAATAATATTGAAAGTGAAATAAATGGAGAACCTTGAGTCAATTCTTTTGATTCACTGACGGCTTCATCAATTCTTTTGAGGTACCTGGCCAAATTCTTTCCTTAATGTATAACAATATGCCTTGATAGCTGCTAAGCATAAAAATATTTAAGGATTGTTACCAGTCAAGCACTGGTCGAGGACGGAGGGTGCCACGCCAATAATTTGAGTCAAATAAACCAGCAGCATTCCTCAGCCAATCAATTCTTGAAACCTTTGCTATTGCTGATGGTACTCCATAGTCTTTCAATATAAGAGCCAGCTTCTCATAGTCATTTGTATTGTTCCCTAAGCCCTGCAGAAGATAATAAATGATATATCCATTAGCACAGATTATCCTGCTATTTATAGTTCAGAAGTCCAAATGCTACCCAGCAAGCAGTGATGAAATTTCAGACCCCGCCGCCCCCTCCAAAAAAGGCTCATATCACAGGAGCTCCACGGAAAAACTTACAGCAAGTAATTTTAACCTTAAGAATTACCATCTCTAATCTGTCTTTTAAGGTTTTTGCATACACCTCAAAAAGGACATTTAATATAGCCCTAATTAATTACTCATAAGAGTACAATAGTTTAGACAACTGTACCTCTAAAATGTCAAAAAGTTTAAGGGCCTTTCGTATTTGGCCAGGGGCTATCCAAAATATACAAAGTACACTGATTATGTATATTATTCGTATATTTGTATACAATATGTATATTATAGGCATATTTATACCTTAATATACAAAATCTATACATTTGCTAGCTATTATTCTTTTGAGCGGTACAAAAATGTAATTATTCCAAAAATTAAAACAAGTTCAGTTTGCCAAAATCACTAATGCTTAGGATTGGAGGAATATAATATATTTATTGGTTTGGTGCAAACACGATGACTTTAATTGTAACCCATATGTAGGAAATAAACAGCAACTACACTGTGATTAAATTTACCAATCTTTACTCAAAGTTGGAGTTGTTGTAACCATGGAACTCAATTTTCCAAGAAACTGGGATAGTGTCAACAACATTGGACTCCCGAGGAAGACATGACATATAGACAAAAGAGTGAGAGTGAGAATGAGAATGGAGAAAGAAATGCAAACCGGAAGAATAACAGCAGGGCGAATGGCGGGAGAAGTGGTTGTACTTGTTGGCAAATCAGCTTGAGAAGAAATGGCAGAGCAGCAGCTACATCGCCTTGGAGTAGTAGTACTGAATTTGTATGGTGAAATATTGGTGGTGCATGGTGACAACCATGCTACACTCATAGCCATTTTCCCCCACTTGCCTTCTTCAGTCTCACAAACTTTTAACTGGTTTATTTATTTGTGGAGTTTTGTGGTGCTCCTATTCCCACGCCTTTTTCTTGTAGGTGTATCACACAGGAGTAATATTTACTCTGAGCCCACAGCACCTGTTTTTTTTATACTGAAAATAAAACCATCAGCAAGTTAAAAGTTAAAACTGTTAAAATACTTCATCTTCTAGTTTTATTATTATTTCATAACACGTTATCAGCACGAGTCTCTAATCAATTGAGATATCTACTTTAATCTATACCTGTCAACCGATCCGGGTTGACCCGGTGATTAACCTGACGGCCGGACCGTAATGACATATACCTGGTCAAGTCGGATTGTCCCCAACCCCAACCCGCATTCATTTCAAAACCAGATGCGGCCGGCCAGTTAGGCCGGTGGAAACGGTTCCATTCTGTTAACCGGACCGATCGGGTCCGAACAAAAAAAAAAAAATTGCCCAACGGTCATTTACCGATTGGGCTTTGGGAAGTGGGTAGGGCATGGCCAATCGGTCATTTCGGCCGCTTACTTTTTTATTATTTTTTTGTTTTTGTTTTGTTTATTTAATTATTTTAATTCCATTTTTACCCTTTTAAAAATCTATAAATTCTCTACATTTTCTTCATTATTATCACACAACATTTCTCTCAATTCTCTTATTCTCATACTCTCTTAATCATCTTTATTATCAATTTTCAAGTTATTATTATTATTAGTTTTCAAATTCAAAGTAGCAAGACGCAAGACTTGAGCTTGAGTTTCTATTGAATTCAATCCCAAGTTTGGTACACTCGTTTCATTCTTTAATTATTTTATTAAATTGTCATATTTATTTGTTGATTATTTAAATATTTTATAATGTCTTTACTAAGGAATTGCGTCGGATCACAGTAAATCTAGTTCAGGGTAAAATATGTAGGTTCTTCATCATCTAATCAAAATATAGATTATGATCAAATGCAAGAAGATTTTGGAATGTAAGATAATGAATGTGATAACGTTCAATTAGATAATATTGTTGAACTTGAAGAACAGAACCTCCTACACCTACTTAGTGTTCCTTACCGATGTTAGTGCTCTGCTAGTGGTAGTCAAGGTCGTAGACCTCCTTTACCAGAACCAGTAGCAAGAAGAAAAAGGAGTAAAGTGTGGCTCTTTTATGATAAAGTTGTGAGTCCTGATAGAGTTAATTGTAATATTTGTGGGAGACCTTATAAACATAAGGCGGGTGGTGACGGGGACGCACTATAGCTAGACATATAAAATTCAATCATACGGACAATGGAATGTCATCCCTAATTTAGAACCCGGTCAACAACAACTTAATCCATTAAGCGGGGTTGGCTAAATGCGATCCAAAAAGATCGCATTGAATTAGCAAAAATGATTGTCGGAGGTTGTTTGCCTTTTTCTTTTGCTTCTTCTTCATATTTAATTACATATATTCAAAGAGTATATAATCCTTTTTTAAAGGTGTTCCTCGTAGTACTACTAGAGCTGATATTTTTAGACTTCATAATGATTATGTTATTTTCTTGCAATATTTGTTTGCTAACCTTCCATGTCATTAGTTTTACTTGGACATTGGACATGCGTTGAGCAGTTATGATTATTTAACAATTACTTGTCATTGGATTGATGAAAATTTTAAAATGGAAAACGTATTATTGCTTTGCGTATGGCGAGGATCAAAGTCATCTTGGAAAATATATAAGCGAAACTATTTGTTTTTATGCCCAAAAATATAATCTTTATAATAATATAATTTTTTTATCATTTTATAATGCATCTAATATTACTTTTGATGTATATCTTTTAAATGCGTATGTACAACCACCACTTCCTGATATATTTCATGTTGTTTGTGCTTGTCATATTTATAATTTAATTGTTAAAAGTGGTCTTGATTTATTTTCACTTGAAATAAAACTTGTCAAAAGAACTGTTGGAGTTATTCAGGGTAATAATAGGAAAAATAAAATTATAGAATTTAAAGAAAAATGTAAACAATTTAAGTTGAGACCTAAATTCCTGCCAGAAGAGATTAGTACACGGTGGAATTATACTGATTTATTTTTAAAAGAATGTTATAAGTATAAAGACCGCATACCACATGTTGCACATGCGCAGTGGCAGAACGTGATGTATATGTTAAAGCGAACATTGGAAATCAATTGGTGAACTTTTAAAATTTTTACGTAAATTTTACTCGCAGAATATTGAATTTTCGTGATCTTATTACCCAACATTTGTAATGCTTTAGCTCATATAAGTGAAATTTCCTATTTACTTTATGGTTTAAAATCAAATGTGAAATATAAAGATGCGATTCTGATTATGTTTGAAAAGTTTAAAAAATATTTTTTTCTTATTCCTGATGTTTATTGTATTGGTGCAGTCTTAAATCCTTCTATTAAAAAAGTAGATTGTCATAATCTAATATTTAGTTTATATACTTATATGAAAATAGGTGAAACAGAAACTCCATCTTCATTTGATTGCATAAATAAACTTGATACTAACTTAACTACATTATATGGATATTATGCTACATTACATGATAACACCAACTCTGCTACTAATATTCCTTCTAGTTCTGGTTCTGTGTCTACACCTGCGAGATTGATGATGATGACGATGAAGAAGAATCTTTAGACATATGGAGCACTTTTACAACACAACCAACCACTAGCCGATCTTGCGATGAGATGCAATTTTATTTGCAAACGCCAGCGGAGCCGAAGAAAAATTTTGACCCTTTACAATGGTGGCAGGATAACAAAAGGCAATTCCCGGTACTTGCAGCGATGGCCCGGGATGTTCTTAATGTGTCGATCTCAACAGTGGCTTCTGAAAGTGCATTTAGCCAAGCACGAGATCAAATAGAGACACACGTCACTCGTTGGGTGGAAGCACGTTAGAAGTGTTAGTCAGCAAGGGATTGAATCGGATCGGAGAAGAAATCAAGGATGTGTAGATGTTAATTCTCCGGAAGATGAAGAAATAGGCAATATTTTGGAAGGCGAGCGGCGGGATGGAATTAATACTCAGATTTAGAGGCTATGGAGCATAACCAATTCAATCAACCGACACGAAGAACTTGCAAAAGGATGCATAATATGTAAATAAAATTATTATTACTTCATTATGTACTCTTATTAACGTTATGAAAGTTCAAAAGTTTACATCTTATCATTAATTTTAATTTTACTATCTATTTAGTTGTTAATCTGTTATTACTTATAAGTTATATGACTTATATCTACTAATCTAATAAATTAATAAAAGTATAATTACAAATTTACAATATAAAGTTATAAACTATAAAGTATAAAGTTATAAACTATAAAATAAAAAGTTAACTTTAAAGTTTCAATTTTAATATATACAACTAAATTATATATTATATTATTATATTACATATTTAAATTGAATTTAGTTTATATTATAGAAAATAAATACTAGAAATTAAAAAAAAAAAATAGAATCCGGACCGGTTGGACCGGTTCTGACCCGGAACCGCACGGGCCAACCTGGAATCCGGTAACGAACCGGACCGGTTGGCGTGAGTCCGATGAACGGACGAGAATCGGTCCGAATCGTTAAACCCGCTAAGGGGCTACCGGTCCGGACCGGGTCAGCCCGTTAGCCAGGTATACTTTAATCGGGTATGTTCTTACTAAAAGAGTTAGTCAATTTTCTTTCAGATCCGGGTATGAATAATTTCTCGTTGTCGTTGGATACTCTAAGTTCTTTAATTTTAATTTTGTTTAAATCAGTAGTCACGATCATATATCATCCAATCACCATAATTTATGTATTTACATGGATAAGCATATGATGGTTACATAAGATTACTTTTTAGTTGATTTGCATCAATATGATATGAAAATAAGTAATCATCAATAATATTAGGTCAATGAAGTTATGCTATCAATTTCGAACAACAGTTCAACACAGAAATTGTTTTACTGTGTGAAACTTTTTGTTGACACTACAATCGTGATTACTGTTTCCATAGAATGTATTTCAAACAACTCTTATAGAAATAAGATGAACTATAAATTGAAAGGGACAAAGGATTCTGGTGGGATTATGTCTTGAATTTTCTAAACCCAATTTGAAAGAGCATTATGACTCTAGAAGTAATTATATTTCACATGCTCATTGTAATTAAATTTGTTAACTACCGTAAGTGATATAAATATTTATATGCTTCTCACAATTGAAGATATATTAGAGAAAAATTCTCTATATTATATGTATCTGAATTTTCTCTTGAAGTAATAATATCTTAAAAGATGTTCTAAGTAATAATAATTTAATATGCTTAAGACACGTTCATATAATTGTGTTTCATTCATGAAGAATGAAAACTTTTGATAAATATTACAAATACAGATCTATTTCCTGAAGTGAAAGTGACAATATATATTAAAGCCTATACTATAAATATGAATGTGCATTTGATTGTGAAAACATCACGACTCATCTCCAATCTCCAGAAGAGGTAAAATAATTTAGAAGAAATATTCTGAATCTTCTATGCTTTACTCCCGAAGTAGTAAACTCAAAAATTTGCTCCCAAAGTAGTAAACATTAAACTCTACTCTCGAAGTAATAGAACTTTGAACTCTACTCCCGAAGTAGTAGAACTTTGTGACTACTACTCCTGAAGTAGTACGACTCTTAATTTACTCCTGCAGTAGTAAATATTATCTGAAATCTGCTCCCAAAATAATAAGACTTTGAAATTTACTCATGAAGTAGTAAATTTGAAACTTACTTTTGTAGTAGTAAGACATTATTCTGAAGTAATGTCTTTTTGTGTTGAGCAAAATAATGAGCTATAGATAAGCGTTATATATCAAGCACATTCAAATAAATCAGACTTCATTCCACGAAGTGAATGAAGATATACCACAACCTACCTCCTACAGAGATAAAATAATAAAGAAAATACATGTATAAAAGTCATTGAAATTGTAAGATGATATTAATCTCTCTGGAGGAGTCTTCTCATTAATAACAAAGTATATATATAGTACAATATTCATCTCTTATACAATAGGAACCCTAAGCCTATACAAAAGAGGAATCCTAGTCTTATCATAATTATATTTACACAATATATGAAAATATTATAATTATGGGGTAGGGATGGAATTGTATCCGGACGCTGAGACTGGATATGAAGTCAAAAAATAACTGTTTGGGAAGTCCTTTGATAAATATATCTGCATACTGATAGGATGATGAAACATGTAACACTCTGACATGGTCTAGTACAATTTTCTCACGAACAAAGTGTAGGTCTATCTCAATGTGCTTGGTTCGCTGATGTTGAACCGGATTATGAGACAGATAGATGACAGAGATGTTATCACAGTACATAATAGATGCCTGAAGGAAAGGACACTGAAGTTCTAACAGTAAATTTTTGAGCCAACAAATCTCAGCTACTACATTTGCAACGCCTCTGTACTCAGCCTCGGCACTGGAGCGAGATAGGGTAGCTTGTCGCTTGGCAGACCAAAAAATCAGATTATCCCCTAAAAAACACAAAAGTCGGAGGTGGAGCGTCGCGTGTCCGGACACCCTGCCCAATCTGCATTCATATATGAAAGCAACTTATTTGGTGCAGAGGGGTATAAGTGCACACCATAATCAAGAGTGCCCTTAATGTATCGAATGATACGCTTAAGAGCAGTGAAATGAGACTCCCTGGGAGCATGCATGAATAAGCACACCTGCTGAACAACATAAGCTATGTCTGGCCTGGTGAAGGTGAGATACTGAAGTGCAGCTACAAGGCTCCTATACAGAGTAGGATCAGAGACTGGAGCACCATCCATGACACTGAGCTTAGATTTAGAATCAACTGGAGTAGGCACCTCTTTGCAGTTCGCCATCTTAGCCCTGTACACAATTTCCTTTGCATACTTACGCTGACACAAGAATATATGATTGGCAAACCTGGTCACTGATATCCCCAAAAAGTAACTCAGCTTCCCCAAATCAGTTATTGCAAATTCGGACTTAAGCAAGGCAATAATCTCATTTTTCAATCCGTCGGAGGAGACAGTAAGAACATTATCATCCACGTAAAGTAATAAGTAAGCAGTGCTACTACCTCGATGAAAAATGAATAGTGATATATCACTTTTGCTGCATACAAACCCAATCTGCAAGATATACCTGATAAAGCGATCATACCACGCACGGGGGCCTGTTTCAGGCCATATAGTGACTTACAGAGACGACACACATAGTGAGGAACTGCTGGATGAGTGAGCCCTGGCGGCTGATGCATGTAGAGTGTTTCTCTCAGATTCCCATGTAAGAATGCATTCTTTACATCAAGCTGATGGATCGGCCAGTGTTTGCCCATTGCAATGCTCAAAACTGTGCGAATGGTAGCCGGTTTGACAACCGGGCTGAAGGTCTCACCACAATCAATGTCCTCCTGTTGATTTGTACCATTAGCCACAAGTCGTGCCTTATACCTCTCAAGATTTCCACTGTCTCTGAATTTGTGACGAAAAATCCATAAACAACGAATCACATTCACCCCCTTAGGTCTAGGTACTAGATCTCATGTGTGCTGTTTAGTTAAAGCATTGAATTCTTCAGTCATAGCCGCATTCCAATTAAGGTCTTGTTTAGCCAATATAGAGTTTTGGGAATTAGAGAAATGGTTTGGGCAGACAAGTTAAATTGGACTTTGGGTTTGAAGATTTCGTGTTTGGCACGAGTTTCCATTTGGTGAGTGGGGACAGTGGGAGGCGGTGCTGGCTGAGTAGGGAAGGCTGAGACTGATGGTAGGGTCGGAAAAGGAGAATGTGGGGGTAAAGCCGTCGGAGGCACCACGGCGCCTGGATCTAGCTCTGCGGTGATGTATGAGTGACAGGCCTCTCTGGAAATATGGCGTCGCGGCGCTGTCGACGGGTTAGGAGAACAGACCTCTCTGGAAAGTTGGCGCCGCGGCACTTCAACACTGGGTCGTGGTGTTGTCGACGAGTCAGAAAAGATAAGCTGATCAAGGATGATGAGAGAGATAGCAGGCTCGTCAAGGAATGATTAATCCAGTTTTTGGAATTTGTAAAGATTCAAAAATGGAAATGTGGTCTCGTCGAATGTGACGTGACGAGAGATGTGGATTTGACGAGTGGACGGGTCGTAGCATAGATGGTCCCTATGGTTCGGTAGGAAGCTTAGGAAGACACATGGAGTGGACCTAGGAGCGAGCTTGTGAGGGGCTATAGAGCTAAGGTTGGGATAACACAGACAAATGAAAATCTGTAGATGATCATAGGAGGGGACTCTATGGTAGAGCATTTCAGTAGGGGTCATGTTGTGAATAGTGCTAGTAGGGAGAATATTCTGACATTTTAGCAGCATATACCCAGAAGGATGGAGGGATGGAGGCATGAATCAATAGGGTGCGAATCATATTGTTAATGGTGCGGATGATTCTTTCAGCTTTACCATTTTTTGGTGAGGTGTGAGGGCAGGAGAAGCGAAAAACCATGCCATTATTGGTACAAAAATGGTGAAACATAGAGTTGTTGAATTCACGATCATTATCGCACTGATGATACCTTTTTCAAATTGTGTTTGGATGAATTGTTGAAACTCAAGAAATTTGGTAAACACTTTCGATTTATATTTGAGACGGTACAACCAGATATAGTGAGAAAAATCATCTAGCAAAACAATATAATATTTATGACCGAGAGAACTAGCAACAAGTGATGTCCATAAATCGACATGTATCATATCAAATGGTGCAAATGTAACACTAGTACATGATTTAAACGAAAGACGAGTATGTTTATCTAAAGAACAAGAAACACAATTTTGGAAAAGCTTCCCATTACAAGTAATGAAATTATTGCCTCTAAGAAAATTAAAGACCGAGAGTCCTGGGTGACCAAGCCTATTATGTCATGTCAAAGAAGAAATAGCCGCTAGAGAGACGGGAGAACAAAATCTGGCAGCAAAGGTGGATGTGAATGGATAAAGATCCCCCGTGCTATTGCATCTCATAAGAGGTGTCCCCTTACGAAGATCCTTTACAGTGAAACCAAAAGGGTCAAAGTCAACAGAGACAGAATTATTACGAGTAAATTGGCGGACATAGATTAGGTTCTTAATCATGTGTGTGACATATAAGGTATTTTTAAGGGAGAATGGTTGATGGGAGGTTGTGTGTATGATGTACCATAACCCTTTACTGGAATGCGTTGTCCACTACCAACTGTAATATATTGAGGATGCTTTAAACTGCACAGTTTGAGATTAGTACTTGCAGACTGGGTGATGTGAGATGTGGCTCCGGAGTCCATGTACCAATTGTTGTCAGGCTGTTGCATGTTGAGGGTGCTGAAAGCCTGACCTAACTCAGTGGGTGTCATGGCGGAGGAGGGCTGCTGGAACTGTCCCTGCATGAAGTGGGCTTGTTGTGGTGATGGAGCTGGACCTAACAACCCGTTGTGGGAATAAGGGTTGAAGGACTGCTGGTTCTGGAATGGGGCAGGTGATCGGTGTATTTTATATACACTTTTCGAGTCGTTTTTAGTTAGTCTTTTGTCCCTTTTTGTACAAATAAGTGTCGTATTAGGATAGTTTTTCTTTCTTTTGAGTCAAAGTGGTTAAAATGGCCAAATGGCGGAAAAGGAGCTAAAAGAGGGCAAAAGAGAAAGTTTCAGAGCTTAAAAGACGAGAAAGTGGCGAACGAGGCAGAAACCAGCACCCGGCGCGCCTCGATCAGCGAGGCCGCGGCCTAATCATCGAGAGAGGTCGCAGAGGATCCAGGCGCGCGCCACGACAGCAGAGATCAGGGCCGCGGCGCCAAATCACCCGGCAGATCGCAGATTTGGCCGCGGCGCCGAAAGCTGGGCCGCGGCGCCGACGCGAAAAAATCAGGTTAATTGACGAATTTCTGGGCCAGGCTTTGAGGGAAAAGTTAGAGGCGGTTTTGAGCCTATAAAAGGAGAACCCTAGGCAGTTCTAAAGGGTTCCCTTTCTTGCACAACACAAGGTTTTCTTGGATTGAAGATTGGAGACCCTAAACTTAGTAATTTTCTTTTCTTTTCTTTCTTTTATTTCAGTTTTGTATGATGAACTTTGAATTAGTTCTTGTCATGTCAATGACTAGGAACTAATTCTTTTATAGGGCTTTCCATGTTGATTCACTAGAAACTTATGTTATGAATTAATGCATGTCTATGGTTATTCTTCTTCTTGTTGAGATTTATCCAATAATTGCTTTGAATGCTTGGTAATTAATTGACAACTAATTATCATTATATGATTTCTAATCAAACTTCGAAAGGAGGAGGTTGTGAATATGCTGTAAGTTGGGTAGACATATTTTGGATTGAGGATAAAAATACCTCAATTATTTATGTAGCGTTAATGAGAGGCTTAACAACCCTAATTTTACGCATGGTGCGTGACGGTTAACTAGGTTTTTGTTCTTAATCATCCTATAGAGTTATCCTTATCACCGAAAGGTAGAAAGGTGCAATACTGGGGTTGAGTGTTTATATATCCTTAACGGGAATATAAAACGATTTCGTAAACCTGCTAGCTCCGAGAGAAGAAGACCATAATTCATTGCATTGATAAATAACATAAGTGGATAGTTGAGGAGACATGGAAGCCCTATTCCCATCACAACTGAAGTAAACCTATAGTTAATTAGCTTTTATAATTATTAGTTATAAACCACAAAATCAAATATCAATTACCAAATAGATACCAAAAGATAGATAGTTGGTACTTGAACCCTAATCCTTGTGGACGATATTCGGTCTTACCAAGACTATATTACTTGTCACGATAACGTGCACTTGCGTTAAAGTGTGTGCATCTTTTCGCGCATCAAGTTTTTGGCGACGTTGCCGGGGATTAGGCATAGTTCAATATCAAATTTATCTATTTTTAATTTCTAATTTGGTTTTTATTCTTTGTTATTTTTTATTATTATTATTTTTAGTTTTTTTTCGTTTTATGTATTTATTGTGTGAAAACAAGGGTGCCGTGATCCGTTGTTGGTTTTGATGCATCTCAGGGATCCTGTAGACATGGATTACTACTGTCAATATGATGAAGCTCCAACCCTACAGGAAGAGAGGGAGGAATTACGAGAAGTCATACTCAGTTTCGCTAGATATCAAACTCAGTTCATGGACGAAACGAGATTGGCCATGAAGAAGTTGGAACTGCAACTAGGAGAACTCGCAGTCATTTTGAACAGCGAACAGCAAATTGAGGAGCCTGAACCACACCCAACTATTGAGGAATCAGGTGAGATAGTTGGTGTAGAGAAGGAAAAGATTGCAGAAATTCAATTATTTACCTTCTTGGATTCTGTGGAAATTCTTTTTCTTGCACCTATTACAGAAGAAACACCACTAGCTATCACGGATGATCCCCAATTAGGAAGCCCATACCATCAAGGGTACCCCCTAGAGTTGAGAGATGTAGAGAATTTCACGGATTCCTACATTATAGAAAGCATAAAAGACAAGCCTGTCTTGGGGGATAATTGTATGTTTAAGGCTCTTGTTTGAACAAATGGTCGTAGGGAAATTGAGACCTACAATAATAAATCTGTGGATTGCAAGCAGTTCGCAGAAGGATCCAATGGGCACTCGTACCAGTTAATTGCGTCCGGCTAAAAGACGTTAAAGACATCGCTTGTTGGGAGGCAACCCAACGTTTTCAATTATGTTATTTCAATTTCTGTCTTTATTTTATTTTATTTTGTCTAGAACAATCTCACGGTATTGGGTTCTTGTGTATGTATTGACAGGTACAGAGGCCAATAAATTGAAGGGCAAAAAATTGAAGAAAAGCCAGGATTTCCAGAAAAATGGGTAAGCGCCGCGGCGCCAAAAATCCAGAAAAATTACCAAGTCTAGCCGCGTATTTCAAAACATGGCGCAGAAATCCCGGGCGAGTGCATCAGCCATTGGCGCCAAAAGCGGTCATACAAGCGGAAATCCAGAAATTAAAAGACGCCCAGAAATCAGATTTTCCCCAATTTCAAAACCAAAACCTAACCCCCTTCTCCACAAAACCCACGAAAATCCACAAAACCCACAAATCCTCCACAAATCAAACCCAACCACAACCAAAACTCTTAAATTCCTAGAACCCTCATCCATCTCTACCAACAAAAACCTCATTCCATTGCCTCAAATCACCATTAGAAGCAAGAACACCTTGAAGAACACCATAAAAGGTAATCTTTGTCTGTTCTTGAGATCTTTACTGTAGTCACAGGAGGTAGTAGTGTGAAGGAGTATTGTAGTGTTGAAATAATTGGGGTGCTGAAAAATTGGTTGTGAAGTTTAGAGAAGGAGTAAACAAGGAGAGTGTGGGTATTGGGTAGTAGAGTTGAAGTTTGGGGGTGTTTGTGTTTTAGCTGCTAAATTGTTGATTGTGTTGGGGAACATTTGTGCTAATAAGTTGTAAGCTGCAGAAAGTGTTTTAACCATGTCCGCCAGAAAGAGAAGAGCCTCCACATCCACTCCAGCCCCACATTACGATAATACTAGGTTTGTGAGCTACCAAGCCTTCCAAAGATACAAAAAGCTTAGTACTAGGCCCTTAATCCCTGAAAGGGGAATAGACTATCAAAGGGAGTCGTTTGGGGAAGAGGATGTTTATGAGCCCATTCGGGCAATGATTGAGATAATGGGATGGAGGAGATTTGTAAATCCGGAGAAGATAGCACTAATGAACACAACGATGGTGCGTGAATTCTATGCTAACTTTCCGGAGAGGGTGGACAACAATTGTTTTGTGAGGGGAAGATATATGCATGTGACAGTGACGATAAATATGACTCTAAAAGCGATTGATGTTGAAGGAGGAATGGTGATTGGAGCCATTTTAGAACATGGTCTAGAGCACCGACAACATCAATCGGAATACCGTCGCGCATACACGATGAGCTATCCCGGGCCGCTTTTGATATTGCAAGAAATGGGTCAAGAGCACTGAGCAGGTGTCAATTCAACAAAGCAGCCAAGAGTTGGCTATATTTCGTCAGCGCCCGCATGATTCCATCCACGCACTTCACCAGAGTGCCGTAAGATGTAATTGGCGATATATGGAATTATGAGGGGTTGACGATGGGGAAAGAGATAGTGTAGAGCATTGAAGAAATCAGAGTTGGTGACAACAGTGGATTGAGACATGGCTCACTTATCACCGATTTATGCCATGAATGGGGTCCCACCCTACCATCGATACTAATGAGAGAAACCAACCGCTGTGACATATGAGATAATGCACTCTTTCCCGCACCAAGCAGCCCAGCGGCAAGAAGAGCACAACCACCAAAGAAGCAGCAGAGGCCGTTAGCGAAGATGAGCCTGAAATAGAGGCTCAATATGCGGCAGGGCCTAGCCACCAGCCTACCACATATTCAGAACGCTCAGTGCCCATGATGGAGCAATTGCTTGAATCGGATGAGGATGATGCAAAGTTTGGACACGATGATACAAGGATGCAAGAAAGCGCAAAGAAATTAATGAGATGAGTTCCTTGTTCAACCAAATGGTCCACGACTATCCCATGCCACCGCCACCACCACCATTTTAGCCAAGTCTGTAAGTGTCTTATTTCTTTTATTGTCTTTGAGTCTACACACATTGGGGACAATGTGTGATTTAAGTTTGGGGGGTGTTTTATTTGTGGTTTATTTTATTTTATTTAAGTCCTTTCTTGTTGTTTTTTTTTTGTGTATTTTTGAGTCACAAATTTTTTCTTTTGAGTCATAATTGTCTGTCAAAAGATCATGTATGCTGTAGTTACTAGAAACACCTAGTGAAGTAAGGTGGAATAATGTAATGGAATTAGAAGCAACTATCTAAACACATAGGTTAGATATGCCAAAAACTCACAAAATCTGTCTATTTGGAGTCTCTTGCTTGAATTGTGCATGCTAAATGATGAATACTTATGTGTTATGATTGCTTGCTATTTGAGGCGAAATAGTTAGGATATGCATGTTAGGGAGATGACTCAGGCATTTCTTTGATAGTCAATTCTTACCATTCTTTTCTATCCCTGACTTTAAAAGTATCCCTAGTCAGCCCCATTGAGCCTAAAAATTGAAACTTCTTCTTTGACACCCTATATTCCCACAAATTGTGTCATAAGTAAAAATATGAAATAGTGGAATAAATTGTGTTAAAAAAGAGACAAAAAGAGTGAACAAGCTTGTTGCACCCCAATAAAAAAGTAATAAGAAATAGGCAAAAGCCTAAGTTTGGGGGTGCTTGTTATTATAATACTCTTCACTCTCCCAAAACAAAAGAGGGAAAAGATAGAATTGAAGTGAAGAAAAAAACCAAAAGAAAATGGAAAAATGGAAAAGCTAAAGAGCTTATGGTACACAGAATGAGCCTAAAATGCCTATTTTTACCTACCTATACCTAAGCCTATATTACAACCCTTAAAGTCCTGAAGATCTCTTTTATGCATATCCAAGATTAGTGGAGAATAGCAAGTAAAAATGCCATAGGATTTTTGAATTTATATGCATGATTCAGTAAGTTGACTTCCATTAAGCATGATAAAAATGAGTTTGCGAAATATCTAGCTTAATGTGTTTAGTGTGCTAAAACTTTATGTTATATGTTCCTGCATATTATTCTGCTAACCTTCATGTTTTTCTAGATAACATCAATACAGCAAAAGTGATCAATGTCAGTCTTTTATTTTTTTCGTTTTCTTGAGTCCTTTATTTCTTTCTTTCTATCTTTGCTCGAGGGCGAGCAAAGGTTAAGTTTGGGGGTATTTGATCGGTGTATTTTATATACACTTTTCGAGTCGTTTTTAGTTAGTCTTTTGTCCCTTTTTGTACAAATAAGTGTCGTATTAGGATAGTTTTTCTTTCTTTTGAGTCAAAGTGGTTAAAATGGCCAAATGGCGGAAAAGGAGCTAAAAGAGGGCAAAAGAGGAGGTTCCAGAGCTTAAAAGATGAGAAGTGGCGAGGCGTAAAACCAGACCGGTGGCGGCGCACGATCAGCGGTCGCGGCGCCAATCATCGTGAGGCCAGAGGATCCAGCGCGCGCCTACGCATGCCAGAGATCAGTGCGCGGTGCCAAATCACCCGGCATCGCAGATTTCGGCCGCGGCCGAAAGTGAGCATGGCGCCGACGCGAAAAATCGAGTTAATTGACGAATTTACGCCGGGCTTTGAGGGAAAAGTTAGAGGCGGTTTGAGCCTATAAAGGAGAACCTAGGCGATTCTAAAGGGTTCCCTTTCGCACAACACAAGGTTTTCTTGGATTGAAGATTGGAGACCCTAAACTTAGTAATTTTCTTTTCTTTTCTTTCTTTTATTTCGTTTGTATGATGAACTTTGAATTAGTTCTTGTCATGTCAATGACTAGGAACTAATTCTTTTATAAGACTTTCCATGTTGATTCACTAGAAACTTATGTTATGAATTAATGCGTGTCTATGATTATTCTTCTTGTTGAGATTTATCCAATAATTGCTTTGAATGCTTGGTAATTAATTGACAACTAATTATCATTATATGATTTCTAATCAAACTTCGAAAGGAGGAGGTTGTGAATATGCTGTAAGTTGGGTAGACATATTTTGGATTGGGGATGAAAATACCTCAATTATTTATGTAGCGTTAATGAGAGGCTTAACAACCCTAATTTTACGCATGGTGCGTGACGGTTAACTAGGTTTTTGTGCTTAATCCTCCTATAGAGTTATCCTTATCACCGAAAGGTAGAAAGGTGCAATACTGGGGTTGAGTGTTTATATATCCTTAACGGGAATATAAAACGATTTCGTAAACCTGCTAGCTCCGAGAGAAGAAAACCATAATTCATTGCATTGATAAATAACATAAGCGGATAGTTGAGGAGACATGGAAGCCCTATTCCCATCACAACTGAAGTAAACCTATAGTTAATTAGCTTTTATAATTATTAGTTATAAACCACAAAATCAAATATCAATTACCAAATAGATACCAAAAGATAGATAGTTGGTACTTGAACCCTAATCCTTGTGGACGATATTCGGTCTTACCAAGACTATATTACTTGTCACGATAACGTGCACTTGCGTTAAAGTGTGTGCATCTTTTCGCGTCGCCAGCGCCGCGACTGCGTGCTAAGGCACCGCGCAGATCGCGTCTTTGGGAGACGCAGCGGCTGGTCTTTGTTGTCCTCGCTACGCTTAGCACGACGAGTTTCTTCAAGCAGTAATTGTGAGAGAGCTTTGTTAAAGTTGGGTAACAGATCCGTCTGTTGAATCATGGTGGTCAATGTATCATATTCGCCTTTAGGGAGGCCAGCAATCAATTGTAACACCATTTTGGTGTCAGTAACAGGCGAGTCGGCATGAGCAAGTTAATCCGTCAGGAGCTTTAACTGTTTGCAGTACTTAGTCACATTGGAAAAGTTTTCAAGACGTGTATTGTTAAATTGCTCTTCCAAATACACAGCACAGGTGTGCTTGTTGTCCTGAAAATTTTCTTCCAAACGATTCCACAAGTCACGGGCTGTGGAGTCAGATTTCATGATAGTAAGAAGTAGATCCTGAGAAATACTACCATATATCCATTGTTTGACGTCGACGTCTAGACGACGCCAAGTAGAATCATCAACCTCCGAATGGCGCGGAATGGTGTCATCAATATGATCAAGCACGTTATAGAGACATGCATGATTGCGAAACAGTTCAACCCAAGGATAATACTGGTTGCTTTCTTGATCAAGAAAGATGGGGATATGGTTCTTGATGTTGGAAACAGTGAGAGCGGGATGAAAAAGGGTGACGACTTGGTGGTGGGATTTGTGTAGGTAGAAGCGTCAACAACATTGGGAGACTCATGAGTATCCATTTAGAGAAGAGAGGAAGAAAATAAATGTTACACCTCATAATTTTAAGACGATAATTAGAGAACGTAATTAAGGAGGTAAGATTTGAATATTAGAGATAAAGTATATTTATATATGCTAATCCGGAAATTAGTCTACTAAAGAGGTGATTCCGGAATAATGTTGGATGCAACACATGTGGTATGGACTTAGTGCCGTGTATAATGTGGTTAGGACATGGAATTTTCAGATTTTATATATAAGATTATTAAATATGGGAGATTGATTTATTAATTGTGGGATTAATTTAAGTGGACATGATAAAAATATGTGGATAAAACAAGTGGCACAAGAGGCAAGACCACTAACATGCATGGGCTAAAAATCTGTCCATTTAAAACCCATTCCCCTCCCATTTTTCCCCCTTTGCTCGAGCAACACCCCTTCCCTCATCCCCCATCCTCTCTCCTCCAAGAAAAACAGATTTTCTCTCATCTCCATAGTCAAATTAGAGACTAAACCAACCCTCATTCCAATATTAAGTCCCCTACAAAGTTCCAAGCCAAGGTAAACTTTTACCTACTGTTTTTCGGCACTGCTGGACCGAATTGCTCCAAGAAATTTAAGCTTTGGAGATGAACATTTTGGAAGAGAAACAAGTAAGTAAGAAGGTCTCAAACTTGTAGAATGCATGCATGTCATTTTGAGTTGAAGATATGGTGAAAATAGTGAAGAAATGGAGCAGTGGTGAATGCCGATTTCAGGGACTGTTTTGGGCTAAAAATTATGGTAAGAATTCTTATTTTTATGGAGTATTTGAAAGATTAAATGATGTTATAGTTAAGAGACAAACTCATGTTAAAGAAGAATTGGGAAAAAGAGATTGCATGTGATTGTTGTTGATGTTGTTGAGCCGAAGAGAATGGCTATTACCGATTTTGGGGACTGTTTTGGTATACATAGGCTTTGATTATTGTGTTGTTATTATTGTCACTAATTGCATGTTGAAATTGAAAAGAAACATTGATATTTAAAGTTGTAATTAGTTAAATGAAAGTATTAAAATATGAAATTGGATTTTAGGAATTAAGAGAAGAGTTATGGAATTATGACATGTTGTGGCCGAGAACTTCATGAAATTATTGGACATTGTTATGATGTATTAGGGGCTATTTTGTTAAGATTATAATGCTGGAAATTAAGTTATGAACATGTACATACATTGTGGTAATTACTAATACATGTCCTAAAGAAATTAAAGTGTATGAAGGTGTTACTTTATATTCTTGTTATTGTTGGCATATTGTTAGCGATATTTTGAATGCTCACGCAATTTCACGTATCGTTGACAAGTAATATAGTCTGATAAGACCGAATATCGTCCTCAGAGACTGGTTTCTAATTACCGTTCATCTATTTTATGTTATCTATTTGGCAATCGATATTTGAGTTGAGTTTTTGTTTAACTACTAGAATAATTGCAAGAATTACTGAACTATTTAAGTTGTAATCAGTTATGAATAAATTAGGGCTTTCAAAATCCTCGACTATCCACTCTATTCAATCCTTAATGCAACTAGAATGACTTCTTCTTCTACGTTAAGATAACGGTTAACAAAACTGTCTTATATTCCGGTTAGGACATATAATCACTCAACCCTAGTTCAGAACCCTTCTATATTTCTATGATAGGATTTACCACATAGGAGGATTAAGAACAGTAACTTATAATGCTACAAAAGTATCGAGGTATTGTCGTCCGCAATTTTAACCTATGTCTAGTCAATACAACATATCCAAATCTCTCCTCTCGGTTCTTGATTCAAAATCATATATATTATGATAATTAGTGATCAATTAATTATCAAGCATTCATACCAATTATTGACTAAATCTTAATCAAGTGAAGAAGAAATAAAACTACTGCATTAATTCATGAATAGAAGTTTCAAGCGATTCATAAGGAAAGCCCTAATAAAGTGTTTAGCTCCTAGTCATAGTCACGCTAAGAACTAACACAAAATCCATACATAAACTGAATTAAAAACGAAAGAAAATAAATTACTGTGAACTAAGTCTCCAATTGTAGCCTCATTTGTTGTCTTGTGTTGTTCTATGTTGTAGAATGACCAAACTTCCTCATAACATTAATACCTAGGGCTTAAATATTCCAAATTTCGTGCCCTATGGACCAGTCTGCCCTTAGCCAATTCTTCTTCGGAACTCAGATTTTCCGCACCGCATGATTCTGCATGCGATAACTGCGATCATGCAGAAACTCATGCGATCTCAAGAATAATGGCACCGCGGTTCTGCATGTTGGCACCGCGGTGCTGAAAATCTTGTGGCTTCTCAGTAAATATGGCACTGCGGTTCTGCATATTGGCACCGCGGTGTTGACAATCCTTCGTCCCGATTTGCCTCGGGAGCACCTTTTCTGCCCAATTCTCGATCCTTTTCGCCATTATGCCTTTTTGCACCATTGTGACTCAAAAGAAAGAAAAACTGCCTAACACGACACTTATTTGAAAGAAAATGGGGAAAATACTAACTAAAATGACTCAAAAAGGCGTATACAAAATACGCCTAACAAACAACAAAAACTTGTTAGCGATATTTCGAATGCTCATGCAAGCGCACGCATCGTTGACAAGTAATATAGTCTGATAAGACCGAATATCATCCTCAGAAATTGGTTTCTAATTACCGTTCATCTACTTTTATGTTGTTATCTCTTTGGCAATTGATATTTGAGTTGGGTTTTTGTTTAACTACTAGAATAATTGCAAGAATTACTGAACTATTTAAGCTGTAATCAGTTATGAATGAATTAGGGCTTCCAAAATCCTCGACTATCCACTATATTCAATCCTTAATGCAACTAGAATAACTTCTTCTTCTTCGTTAAGATAGCGGTTAACTAAACTGTCTTATATTCCGATTAGGACATATAATCACTCAACCCTAGTTCAGAACCCTTCTATATTTCTATGATAGAATTTACCACATAGGAGGATTGAGAACAGTAACCTATAATGCTACACAAGTATCGGGGTACTATCGTTCGCGATTTTAACCTATGTCTAGTCAATTACAGCATATCCAAATCTCTCCTCTCGGTTCTTGATTTGAAATCATGTATATTATGATAATTAGTGATCAATTAATTAACAAGCATTCATATCAATTATTGACTAAATCTTAATCAAGTGAAGAAGAAATCAAACTACTGCATTAATTCATGAATAGAAGTTTCAAGCGATTCATAAGGAAAGCCCTAATAAAGTGTTTAGCTCCCAGCCATAGTCACGCTAAGATCTAACACAAAATCCATACATAAACTGAATTAAAAACGAAAGAAAAGAAATTACTGCAAACTAAGTCTCCAATTGTTATCTCCTTTGTTGTCTTGTGTTGTTCTATGTTGTAGAATGACTAAACTTCCTCATAACATTAATCTCTAGGGCTTAAATATGTTCCAAATTTCGTGCCCTATGGACTAGTATGCCCCTAGCCAATTCTTCTTCGGAACTGAGATTTTTCGCACCAAGATCGCTGATTCGCATAACGCACCGCGTCAGAAACTCCTGATCTCAAGAATAATGGTGATCATGGTCTGAAAATCTTGTGGCTTCTCAATAAATATGGCACCGCGGTGCTGACAATCCTTCGTCCTGATTTGCCTCGGGAGCACCTTTTCTGCCCAATTCTCGATCCTTTTCGTCATTTTGTCTTTTTGCAACGCTGTGACTCAAAAGAAAGAAAAACAGCCTAACACGACACTTATTTGAACGAAAATTAGGAAAATACTAACTAAAAATGACTCAAAAAAACGTATACAAAATACGCCTAACAAACAACAAAAACTTGTTCGCGATATTTCGAATGCTCATGCAAGCGCACACATCGTTGACAAGTAATATAGTCTGATAAGACCGAATATCGTCCTCAGAGACTGGTTTCTAATTAACGTTCATCTACTTTTATGTTATCTATTTGACAATCGATATTTGAGTTGGGTTTTTGTTTAACTACTAGAATAATTGCAAGAATTACTGAACTATTTAATTTGTAATCAGTTATGAATGAATTAGGGCTTCCAAAATCCTCGACTATCCACTCTATTCAATTCTTAATGCAACTAGAATGACTTCTTCTTCTACGTTAAGATAGCGGCTAACTAAACTGTCTTATATTCCGATTAGGACATATAATCACTCAACCCTAGTGCAGAACCCTTCTATATTTCTACGATAGAATTTACCACATAGGAGGATTAAGAACAGTAACCTATAATGCTACACAAGTATCGAGGTAATGCCGTCCGCGATTTTAACCTATGTCTAGTCAATTATAGCATATTCAAATCTCTCCTCTCGGTTATTGATTCGAAATTATATATATTATGATAATTAGTGATCAATTAATTATCAAGCATGCATACCAATTATTGACTAAATCTTAATCAAGTGAAGAAGAAATCAAACTACTGCATTAATTCATGAATAGAAATTTCAATGATTCGTAAGGAAAGCCCTAATAAAGTGTTTAGCTCCTAGCCATAGTCACGCTAAGAACTAACACAAAATCCATACATAAACTGAATTAAAAATGAAAGAAAATAAATTACTGCGAACTAAGTCTCCAATTGTAGCCTCATTTGTTGTCTTGTGTTATTCTATGTTGTAGAATGACCAAACTTCCTCATAACATTAATCCCCAGGGCTTAAATATGTTTCAAATTTCAGTGTATGACCATGGACGGTTGCCTTAGCTAATTCTTCTTCGAATCGAGATTTTTTTTTCCGCACGCGCATGATCAAAAACTCCTGATCTCTCAATAATAATGGCACCGCTGTCAGATGTTGCACCGCGGTGCTGAAAATCTTGTAGCTTCTCAATAAATATGGCACCGCGGTTCTGCATATTGGCACCACGGTGCTGACAATCGTTCATCCTGATTTGCCTCGGAAGCACCTTTTCTGTCCAATTCTCGATCCTTTTCGCCCTCGAGCAAAGATCAAAACACAAAAAACAAAGGAACAAAATCAAATAGACTCAAAGACTTAAATCAAGCAGCTGCACAAGGTTACTTAGAAACACATGAACGTCAGTTGAGATAATATGTAAGAACAAATATAGCATGAATTTAGCAAACTAGAATTTCAAATCAGATATTTCGCAAATTTATTTCAGTCATAATCAATGGAAGCATGAATACCTAATCTATGCATATCAAATTCATTTAGTTCTATGAGCCTGTTTATTTGTTATTCTCCACTAATCATAGACATCCATTCTAGAGATCATCAGGACTTTTCAGGGTTGTAATGTAGGCTTAGACAAGGTAGGTAAGATTAGACATTTATGCTCAATTTACGTACCATAAGAATTTTTCTTACTCAACCATTTTGTCCTTCTTTTTGGTATTCTTTTCAGTTCATACCTATATCCTCTTTCTCTTTTTGAGAGCATGAAACAATTCACATAGGCACCCCAAACTTAAGCTTTTACATTTTTTTCATTGGGGTGCATCACTTTTTCACTCTCTTTTTGTATTCCTTTTTCACTCTTTTTCATCCCAATTTTTCAATTACCGCTTATGGAACACGAGGGAATCATGAGGTGTCAAAGAAAATAACTCATTTTAGGCTCAAATGACTGACTAGAGATACAATTTATTGCAAGGTAGGTAATGAATGGTAAGAAGGGCTAACAAAAAAATGTCTGAATCATCTCCCTAACATGTACATCTTAACTATTTCGCCTCAAATAACAAGCAAGCAGACTTCACATACATTTTTCAATTGACAGCACATAGGCTAAGCACCGAAAATTCCAAATAATCAATTTTTCATGAATTTTTGGCATATCTAACTTAAGCATACAGATTTTAGCTTCTCATTCCACTGCATTATTCCACTTAGTTCACTAGGCATTCCAAATAAGCACAACATGCATGATTATAAAAAAAAAATTGACTCACATAAAACACAAACACAAGACTCAAAACAAAAGACTCAAAAATAGACACAAAAATAAAATAAATTAAGAACTCTCCCCCCCCCCCCCCAAACTTAAAGTACACATTGTCTCAAATGTGTAAAAGACTCAAAAATTAAAGGGACGACTTACAGATATACAACGACTCAAAATGGTGGTGGTGGCGGCGGATACTGCATTGACCATTGGGTGAACATGAAACTTAAATTATCAACGCGCTGGGTCAGGTCCTGATGCTCTTGCATCACCTGTTGCTGATTTTACACCATCTGCTCCTGGTGTCGCATCATGCTCTCATGGTTTCGCAGCATCTGCTGTTGATTTAGGAGCATCTGCTCCATCATTGACATTGGAGGCTCCAAGGACAGGGGAGGTTGATGGCTGCTTTCGCCTGCTTCATTGTGTGTCTCTGCCTCAGGCTCTTCATCATTCATGGCTGCTGCGTCTGCTGCTGCTGGGCCCCTTCTTGCTGCTGGTCCTGGATTTGGGTCAATGAAAGAGTGCACTAAATTGTAGGTCACATGAGACTGACTCTTCTCAAGAATATCCATGACGAATGTTGGGTCTCCATGCCTATCATATAAGGCAGAAATGAGTGACCCATGTCCCAGTCCACCCGTAGTAGTCATCCTGCTAATCTCCTTTATGCTTTGCACTATTTCTCTTCCAACATCAATTGTCATGTCTGTCATGATGTCATAGATGAGCTTGATTCTGTCTGTGGGTACATTGGTGAAATAAGTTGACGAAATCAAGCGAGCACTTACGAAATATAGCAATCCTCTGGCTGTTCTGTTAAATTGGCACGGGCAAGCCTCCTGGATCCGTTGCGGACAAAATTAAACTCAGCGCCTGGGTAGCACAATGTATCCGCCACCACGTTCCACATGATGTAGTTGACGTCTCTTGACCAACTTCTGAAGTGGTTTGGATTATAGCCTTGGTCCTCAATATCATAGGTTCTTAGTAGCGCATTCACAACTTCAGAACTCACGGGCACATATTTCCCTCTAACAAAACATCTCCCATCCTCTTGCTCGGGATAATTCATATAGAATTTCCTCACAAGGCTAGAATTCTGAAGTGGAATCCTCCCTGGATTGGTGAACCTTCTCCACCCATTTGCCTCGATCATGGCCCTAATAGGCTCGTAGTCATCATCATCATCAAATGGCATGGCCTGGTAGGCTCTTTCTAGTATCAATGCCCTAGTACTAATATTATTGTATCGATCCTCCGCCTGTTTGTTGATGAATCGAGTCACATCATACTCTGGGGCTGATGAAGATGGGGAAGCTCTTGAAGTTCGTTTCCTAGAGGCCATTGTGAGAATTGTTGAAAAAAATTCGGCATCGTTTCCTTTGTTTCTTTGAGGTTTCCCAACAACTATCACTCATACAATCAACAATAAGCAACCAAAAATCGGTCCACCGCAGCAATACACAACAACTACACCACAATACGCCTCAATCCACACAACTACACAATGAACAACCACCGCAACAAACACCCACACTACACAACACCCTACCACCAAAGTACGTACCACCTCCCACACTTGCAAGTTATTTTCCCTACTAGCCTTGAAATTGCAAGAATAATGATGAAGATTACCTTTTTGAAGAGTCGTTTTTCACCAATTTCTTGACTCAAATGGAAGGAATGATGATGATGTAAGACATGAGGGTTCTTAATGGGGTAATGTGTAGGGATTTTTGAAGAATTTGGTGAAGTTTGTGGGAATTTTTGTGGATAAAAGGAGAGAAATTTCGGAATTTGTAGAGAGAGGAAGGGTTTGTGTTTATGTGGGAAAGGATTTGGGGATTTAGGGCTTTTAATTCGGAAATCCCATCCCGACACCGCGGTAGTGCCTGATGGCACCACGGTGTTGAAAGTACTGTGGCCCCTCTAGTTATTCGGCACCGCGGTTCTGCATAATGGCACCGCGGTGCATAAACTCTTGCAATCTCTCTGAACATTAGGCACCGCGATGCTTCCCCGATTCCGTGTTTTCCATCATTTTCGTTGTGCTTAGTGTCTCGTTCCTTCACTTGGCTTCACAACACAACAAAAATATACCAAAATTGAGATTGTTCTAATTAAACTAAATTACATAATTTTAAAAGTGGGTTGTCTTCCAAGTAGCGTTGTCTTTAGCGTCTTGTAGCCGGACGCAGGTTCTTTGTCAAATCATTGGGGTAAATTAACCCCACAACCTATCCATTTCAAAATCATTTTCCTCTTCCTCACTGTATTTCTCTTTTTCTTTTCATTGGGTTCAGTGGGACTTACCTGTTTGTCAGCCTTCATGTCATGAACTTTTGTTGCAGCTTTCAAACTAGCCTGTGGGTTCACAACTGTAGGAATGATCTCCAAAGTTTTTGTCTGTGCTTGCTGATCTGCTGTGTCAGTTGTGCTTACTGCGAAACACTTGTTGCTAGCCTGGGACTCAATGGTGGATTTGAACACCCTGAATACAATCTATTCTTCCTGAATCCTTAGTCTCAATTCCCCCTTCTCCACATCAATTAGATCTCTGCCCGTTGCAAGGAATGGTCTCCCCAAAATGATGGGTATTTCATCATCTTCCTCCATGTCAAGAGTGAGGAAGTCTGCTAGGAAGAAGAACTTTTCCACCTTGACAATCACATCTTCAACTATGCCTCTGGGGTGCACCACAGTTCGATCAGCTAGATGCAGATTAACCGTGGTTGGTTTGGCTTCCCCCAAACCCAATCTTTTGAATACAGACAGAGGCATGAGATTGATACCATCCCCTAAGTCACACAGCGCCCGGTTGTATGTTACGTTGCCAATAGTGCAGGACAGGGTGAAACTTTCTGGATCTTTCAACTTAGGAGGCAGTTTCTTTTGTAGGATGGCGTTGCATTCCTCTTTCAGCGCTACTGCCTCATAATCCGTCAACCTTCTTTTCTTCCCAAGTATCTCCTTCATGAATTTGAAGTATGCGGGTATTTGTTGTAATGCCTCAATGAAGGAGATATTAATGTGTAACTTCTTAAATACCTCCAAGAGCTTGGAGAACTGCTTGTCTATGGCCTTCTTTTGGAGCCTCTAAGGGTAAGGGATTCTATCAGTGTATTCCCTCAAAGGTGCTGGTGGAGCTTCCTCAACTGCTTTCTCACCCCTTTCTCATGAACCATTGTGGGTTGGGGAACAACCTGCTCCAACTGCTTTACACTCCTTAACAACACTGCATGACACTGCTCTCTTGGATTGGCCTTTGTATTGTTTGGGAAAGTACCCTGCGGCCTGTTGGTTACCATCTTCGCTAGTTGCCCAACCTGCGTTTCCAGGTTCCTGAGAGATTACCTGGTTCCAGACATGAACTGATTCTGCGAATTAGTGAGTGTAAGCAATGCAACCCTCAACTCATCAGGCTTCTCATACTCGGATGAGGTAGCCTGATTATGTCCTTGCTGGTTCTGGTAACTACCTTGATATGGTTGATGCTGGGCCTGGTCGTTCCTCTATGAAAAGTTAGGGTAATTCCTCCACTCTGGATTGTATGTGTTGGAATTATAAGGCCGCTAAAAGTTCCCAACTGCGTGAACCTGCTTCATTGACATATTATTAGGGTCCACCACTGTGCATCTGTCAAAGGAATGCGGTCCACCACAAATCTCACAATTTACAGGCATCTGGACTGCATTCACAGACATGGTGTTCTGCTGCAGTTGCTTTGTCAGAAGGGCCACTTGTGCATTCAGGGCAGTGATGACATCTAATTCATGTATACCCATAGTCTTCCTGTTATTCACTGACCTGTCATCTGCTTCTTGATGATTGTTGGCAGCCATGTCTTCTAGTAACTCAAGTGCCTCATTGACACTCTTTCTCATAAAGGCTCCTCTGCTGCAGCATCAATGATGGTACGAGTAGTACCACTCAGCCCATTATAAAATATGTGGACTAACATCCACTTCTCTATGCCATGATGGGGGTATTTCCTTTCCAGGTCCTTAAATCGCTCCCAGGCATCATAGAGCGACTCACCATTCACCTAGTAAAAATTGTTTAACTCTCCCCTTAACTTTGCTGCTTTTGAAGATGGGAAGAACTTTGCAAGAAAATTTTGGGCTAGGTCCTGCCAGGTAGTGACAAATTTGGCAGGTAGTGAGTTCAACCAGCTCTTGGCTCTGTCCCTAAGTGAGAACGGGAAGAGCCTCAGTCTAATGGCATCATCAGTAACGCCATTGTACTTGAAAGTGACACACAACTCCAGAAAGTTGGCAATGTGCATGTGGGGTCTTCAGATGGAAATCCCCCAAACTGTATTGTGTTCTGGACCATGCTCAGGATAGCTGGCTTGATCTCAAAGTTGTTTGCCCCTATAACTGGGAGCCTGATGCATGTCTGTGCACTAGTAACCGTGGGCAAAACATAATCTCCCAAGCTCATTTCTGCAGGTGGTGGGACTTGTCCCATGGCATCCGGTACCTCATTATTCAACCCCTCGTCAGATACCCCGTTGTTGTTCTGCTGATTTTCCATGGCTAGTAAATCAGCAATTCTTTTCTCACGCCTGTTTTGCTTGCATAATTTTTCGATTTCAGGGTTGAAGGGAACAAGTGTATCTGCTCTTCTCCTTCTTCGCATGCACTAGATTCCTGAAATAGACAAAAATCAACAAACAAAATCAAGGCAACAAGGTTCTAATAGTAAAAATAAAAAATAAAAATAAGGCCAAATTAGAAATAAAATAGATAATTCGATATTAGAAGTACGCCAGTCTCTGGAAACGGCGCCAAAAACTTATTAGCGATATTTCGAATGCTAACGCAAGCGCACGCATCGTTGACAAGTAATATAGTCTGATAAGACCGAATATCGTCCTCAAAGACTGATTTCTAATTACCGTTCATCTACTTTTATGTTATCTATTTGACAATCGATATTTGAGTTGAGTTTTTGTTTAACTACTAAAATAATTGCAAAAATTACTGAACTATTTAAGTTGTAATCAGTTATGAATGAATTAGGGCTTCCAAAATCCTCGACTATCCACTCTATTCAATCCTTAATGTAACTAGAATGACTTCTTCTTCTACGTTAAGATAGCGATTAACTAAACTGTCTTTTATTTCGGTGAGGACATATAATCACTCAACTCCAGTGCAGAGCCCTTCTATATTTCTATGATAGGATTTACCACATAGGAGGATTAAGAACAATAATATATAATGCTACACAAGTATCAGGGTACTGTCGTCCGTGATTTTAACATATGTCTAGTCAATTACAGCATATCCAAATCTCTCATCTCGGTTCTTGATTCGAAATCATATATATTATGATAATTAGTGATCAATTAATTATGAAGCATTCATACCAATTATTGACTAAATCATAATCAAGTGAAGAAGAAATTAAACTACTACATTAATTCATGAATAGAAATTTCAAGCGATTCATAAGGAAAGCCCTAATAAAGTGTTTAGCTCCTAGTCATAGTCACGCTAAGAACTAACACAAAATCCATACATAAACTGAATTAAAAACGAAAGAAAATAAATTACTGCGAACTAAGTCTCCAATTGTAGCCTCCCTTGTTGTCTTGTGTTGTTCTAATTGTAGAATGACCAAACTTCCTCATAGCATTAATCTCTAGGGCTTAAATATGTTTCAATTTCGTGTCCTATGGACCAGTCTGCCCTTAGTCAATTCTTTTTGAATCGAGATTTTTATGGCAGCATGTGCTGAAACTCATCTGATCTCTCGGTAATAATGGCCATGATCTGAAAATCCTGTGGCTTCTCAATAAATATGGCACCGCGGTTCTGCATATTGGCACCACGGTGCTGACAATCCTTCGTCCTGATTTACCTCGGGAGCACCTTTTCTGTCCAATTCTCATTCCTTTTCGCCATTTTGTCTTTTTGTACCGTTGTGACTTAAAAGAAAGAAAAACAGCCTAAGACGACACTTATTTGAACAAAAATGGGGAAAATACTAACTAAAAATGACTCAAAAAGGCGTATACAAAATACGCCTAACACATATGGACTGTTTTAGAGGCTGATTTGATATGGATTAAGAGGATGGATTAACATGAGAAATAAGTGTATAAGTCCTCTTGGTTGTTGTAGTTGTTGTCTTCCATGAATGAAAAGAAAAAAAATGTATTATGATGGCGTATATGGAGTATTTGGGATTGTTTTGGTTATATTTTTAAGTTGCATCTTGTTATTGGTATTGTTGACTTTGTTTGTAAGTTGTAGATGTGCATATAAACAGGGGAAGTGCTGCCCGAATTTTTATAGAAAAGAGAGTCGTCATTCGGTATAAAGTATGCTAGTAATCATAGAATATCCTGTTCAGCTGTTTGGAGAGCTCCATTGATTCGGAGCTTAGTCGTTTTGGTACAGAACCTTATTTTTAACTTATGTATATTTAGGGGCACGACGGGGCCCTGTCCCGTCATATTTCATTATCGTACTCTTAGAGGTATGTAGATAGTTGTGGATTAGGTATGTGTGACGCAAGACATGTGTCCGTTGTTGTTTATCTTGGGTAATCCCATGTATAGAGGCAACCTTGTCGGCTTGCCTATGTTGTTATGTTGAATTGTTGTGACTCCTCAGGAGACAGGTTCCGTTGATATATAACGTTATGAGTCAGCAGCTTATTTTCACGAGGTTTATATGTTATCATTGGTATCTGTGTGATTATATGTGACAAGTGGGTATAAGGGTTCCAGGTAGGGCACCGTGTCGTGGCCCGTCGGGTCGGGTCGTGATAATAAAGACCAAGAAATTTCTTGAAGAGAAGAAGGGAGCCGCGGCGCCGTGGGAGGGGGGTGGTGCCGGCGGCTGGGGAAGAAAATTTCTAGGGTTTTTGGAGTTTAGGCTTTGATACCATGTAAGATGATATTAATCTCCCTTGGGAGTCTTCTCATTAATATCAAAGTATATATAGAGTACAATATTCATCCCTTATACAATATGAATCCTAAGCCTATACAAAAGAGGAATCCTAGTCTTACCATAATTATATTTACACAATATATGGAAATATTTTAATTATGGGGTAGGGATAAAATTGTATCTAGAATATACACGTTTACAAAAACATGTACATGTCGTACGTAGAACCATCATGAATAAGTTTATTAAATATCATTCTAAGGCAAAAGAAACCGAGTAGAATGATTTATATCATAACCACGTTGATATATTATGGTTAGTTATTATGATTTCCCTGAAGGAAACGAACATTAATGTATCTCTTCCTGAAAGATGTGGTTACCGCTTTGATATAAAATATCCAGATGCTAATGGCTAATCTTCCTGAAGGAGACATTGAAATACTAAAGTTTAGAACTTAGTGTTTGCTTTTCGTTGTTTATGAATTTACAATTATCTTTAAATGTCCATTTAATTTTTGTTTTCTTTCATGACACCATTAGTGTCTAACCAAATGTTCTTTCATGATACCAACAATATCTAAGCAATATTTGATGATATAATGCTAATGATCATGAGCTCCAGAATAACTAATTATTTGTTTACAAGAATCATGACACTAGAAATGTTTAAATAATATCGCATTACAAAATTTAAATTGAAATCTCACGGAGAGGTTATATATGATAGCTCCATTCGTTCTAGATCGTAATTGTTACGACCGGAACACAAATTATGGTAAACCTGAAGTTTACTAGCTAATAAAAATAATTATGATATTGAGACTACAAATGATTAGAAGATTGAATATCTTCAAGTGCTACGGTAAGAATTATGTATTGAAACTTTACCCGAGCATGATGAGATCACATGCTACAATAAACCAGGAGTTTATTGATATAAAATTTCATGCAATAGTAAATCAGACGTTTACTAAAATAAATAGCACTCGTCGGGGTAAACTTGAAGTTTACTAGTATAAATACTTTTATCAATTGACGTGATAATTTTGATCGTCCTGATTAAATATGATGTAAGTTTGTATTCAGAATATATTGAAGAACTAGAAGATTCTTCAAAAATTAATTTACTTATTCTCATGATAAGTTAATTACACCAGTTAATGTTGAGATTGAATTCTCTAAATTCTGAAAAATATAAAAGGTGAATAAGTGTATGTTCACCTACAATGTGATGTCTTAAATAGATGCATCTATAAGACGCTCACATGTGCGTTTATTGTCAACCTGAAGTTTGACATTTACGAAGTTGATTGCTCAAAATAATTGAGTTGAGAGCACAATTTTCAGATATGTAATCAAGACAATTCATCTTGATAATGTTGATTGGTATTCAAATTGATTTAGCGTTGAATGCCCTCCAGTAGATAGCTAAATCACTGCTTATGAGAATAAAATTTCATGTGTTGGTATGAGATATGATATATTGTATACAACGACGTTTTTATACCTCAGACCAATAAATTCTGATAAATTTCCCCTCATAATTAATTCAAGGTCAGAAACAAAATGTTTTCATCTAATAATTTTTGTTGTGCAGTATATGATTAATGAATCTAACACGATGCACACAGATAGATTCCCTAAAGAAGTTGAAAATGTATGATAGTTTTTCTAACATAAAAGGGAGAGAATAAACAACTAAGAAAATATGTTGTGAATTATCATTACTATGATCCTCGTTCAAACGATAATTCAAGTCAAATGATAGAAGCATTTGCTTACCCAACTATTTCATATTCATCCGCAAGATGGTCCTAAATGTCCCTGAAGGACAAGGTTTACAATATGCGTGAATCATGTAGACAAATCGATTCCAAATGCAATAATCCTTGAAAAACGAGAGGAACAAATGATCATAATAAAGAGACATTGCGCTTTTAAAGATCATACGACATAAGACTTCATAAAACCTCATACGAGGTTCATGTACCTGAAAAATAATAAAGTGATAAGATCTCAGTAAGTTATGTCTAATTGCAACTGATACAAAATGATATCTCGTTGATGATATCTTTGATACTATATAGTGAGTAATATTATGAGGATCTGAATTTTACGTCTCTTAAAACATGTTGATGTAGAAATAATTACCAAGTAGGTGCATCTTGGTAAGGATACATTTCTTGGACCTGCAGTCCTGACATCAGAAGATGTCATGTAAATTAAATACTAAATAAAAATTGTCTCAGCCTATACGATTTACATGATTTTTTTGAAGGATTCAAAATGCCTGAAGCATATACAAGTTATTGAAAAACTTGTTTGTAATCCTTAAACGGATTAAATGAACTAAGATTGATGTACTGAAATCACCTTAATAAATATTTATTGATGAAGGGTACAAAGATGACTCTGTTTACCATCATCCCTTTATGACATTCAAAATCTTTCATAATGTTGTACAAGTTGCTGACTTGAATATTATTGGAGCTTTTGAATAGTTTTCGAAAAGCAGTAGAATACCTGCTAAAAGAAGTTGAAATGAAAAAAATAGATTGGTCCTGGAGTACCATATATTTGTTCAATTGATGCATTTATTTATCTTGCTATAACTATAAGCATGATATAATTTCTTCTTTACATGGAGATACTGAAATAAGATCAATTGCATATTATCGATTTGATGAGATAATTTTTCCAAAATTAGGGGGAGAGAATAATGAAATAGAAAGAGAAATTTTGTGGAATAATCCATCACTGTCTCATCTTGATCTATGTGCTTTTATTTTTGAGCAAGAGGTCTAAAAAATTATTCACTTGTATAAAATAGAAAATCAAATGCGAGACGCATTTACAAATTTGAGAAGGATTACCAAATCACATATCCACGCAGAAAATGTGCCAATTCGAATTGATGTCCCTGTAGAGCCATCTACCAGTGTCATAGCAAATGAGTCCAAAAACACACCTAATTGTGATAGACCATTGGGTTCTAAGGAATGAAATCCTAGAAAAAGAAAAATAAACAGTCAAGATGACACTAAGAAACAATCTCATAAAGAAATGCAAGATTTGATCAATTTTGATATTCTTAAAGAAATCAATGAGCCGCAAACTCAAAAAAAATGAAAAATATCAATAAATTCAATTGATGTTAGGACTAATTCACTTGGAAATAAATGTGGTTTGAAATGTGACAAAATAGCCACAACCTTATATGAAGATAATGCAACATGCATTGTTCAATTGAAGAGATGATTCATAAAAGGAGATATGACAAAGCACATTTAACTAAAATTGTTCTTCACACACGAGCTTCAAAAGAATGGTGATATCAACGTGCAACAGATTAGTTCAAGTGATAATATGATTGATTCACTAAATCTCTACCAATTGTAACTTTCGAGAAGATTGTGCACAAGATTGGAATGTGAACACTCAAACATTTGGACTGAAGTTCTCATTAGGGGAGTTAATACATGTACTTTTTTTTTTGTATAATGTTTTGTCCCACTGAATTTTCCTTGTAAGATTTTTAATGAAGAAAACAAAAAGTGTATTATTAGAAATATGTACTCTTTTTTCTTTACTAGAATTTTTTTCACTGAATTTTTTCTAATAATGTTTTAATAAGGCATATTATCTATCAAAATAGACATCTAAGGGGCAGTGTTATATGTATTATCATATATTGTGATTTTTATCTTTAGAAGAAATATTAAAACTAATAACTTTGGAAACAAATCAATTTTCTTCTATAAAGATGTTCACTCATTGTATTTTATCCTCAAGATAAATCATCTCTTTTCTCTTTCTCAACAATATTTGTTCTACCTTATTATTATTTCATAACAAAAAACATTTTTTTTAAAACCATAAAGTTTTTAAGGGATCGAAATAGGAAACTTCCAAAAAGTTAACGAGAACACAGACCCGACGGCTGACCCGTTCATCTTTGAAGCGGCAACGAGCTCTCCCCAATATTCCCTGTTTAGGCTTTCCAAAATTCTCAAAAGGGTGTTGTTTTATATCAGTAATGGCGACGTTGGTACGATCAGTTGCTCGTAATTTGATGAGAAAGAACTTATCCCCCGCCTCCACATTGCACTCCCATGCCACCAGTTTTGGTCAGTTTAATTCTTCAATTTTGTGTATGCTTATTTTCATATTGTATTATTTTTGTGTTTATGTGTAGGCTCATTATAACGACTATTACATTTTTTTTTTCAAATGAATGTAACTAAGCGAGCTTGCTTGTCTTGCATCTCACCATTTAGCTTTAGTGGGTGAGAAGGTGACTTTTTAGTCATAATGGTTATTGAACATAGATTTGATAAACATGTTGTGATACCTAAGAAAACACGATTTTATCCCTTCGGCTAGTGCTTCCCAAAGAAAAGAACCCCCTTTTTTTTTTTTTTTGAAGAATTAGTAGTTTGGATGTATTGTTTTAAGCATAGACAAAAGCTTTCTTTTCTTTTTCAATCATTTGAGTTGGGGACATGAATTTTTGCAGCTTTCTGCTGTTTGAGTTAGCCAGTTTCTTGGACCAATTTCTTTGGTAAATTACTTATGTTTTGACTTATAAGAAACACATGTATAAAAATTTTTAAAAAGGGAAGCCCCGTGCACAAAGTCCGGGAAAGGGCCGCATCTGAAGGCTCCCCTTCTAAGAAACACATGTATATGGATGGTAAATTTTACAGATGATTCTTGCATTAAGAAGTCAGATGGCAAAAAATTAGTTTTCTTTTTACCATTATTACTAAAAAGTTGCAAACATTGAACTATTCAAAACACAAGGCAGAAATATAACACGAAATTAAAATAAATAGAAATGGAAGAAGGTGAGCCTTCTTACTGCTACCTATCAAGGCGATGTTGCAAATACAGTGACTGATGACTGTACAGAAGGTGGGTACTCCCCCTCCCTATGTCCCTAAAAATGATAAAGGGGGTATCAGGTTATGGGTTATGTTGCATAGACAAAATTTTCAATCTTTCCATTGGCTAATTGAAACAAATTCCATGTTGACATTACTTTATTTGAGATTTATATTTCTGTTGTATGGTATAGTTAGCAATTTCATGGTTTGCATTCCAGGTTTTAAGGATGTAGCAGAAGAAGATAAGAGCAAGATGGTTGGGAATGTCTTTACCAGTGTTGCTTCAAATTATGATCTGATGAATGATCTAATGAGTGGTGGACTTCATCGTTTGTGGAAGGACAGGTTAGATCCCACGTGAAAATAGTAAAAAGTATCAGTGTTGAAATGAAAACCATTTCCTGATTATATCTTTGTTTCCTTCATTCCTTGTCTCAATTTTCTTGTCAGATTGGTTTCGAAGTTGAATCCATTTCCAGGAATGAAGCATCTTGATGTGGCTGGTGGAACAGGTGATGCTTTGGCATTGAACATTGATCTCTGCGATGCGAGCATGTAAAGCTTGGATTGAAAAGAAAGAAAGCACCATTGATTGGCAATGTTGCTCGGACTCTTCAAACATGCCACGCGGTGCCCGTCAGATCCTCCAGAAGTAGTGCATTTTGGAGGATCCAACAGGGCTGCGACAACATTTTCGAGGAGTCCGAGCAACATAGCTGATTAGTGAGATGAGAGCAGAAAAATGCTTTTAGCGGATCCAAAGAAGGATCTAGAAGTCAAAATTTGCCTTTGAAAATTCTATTTTAATGTTCAACGGAGGAGCGTAATGCAATAAAAACCTCCACCTAGCTGCGCTGCTTCAGCTAATAAGTCTATATGGAATTTGTTGTCAGTAACTAGCAGAATTATAAAATTTGAACCCTGGACCTATTTGTCCATTTTTTTCCGATTAGCTCAACCCGAATTAACTTCATGGTATAATGCTTCTGGAAGTTTTGTCTTTTATGTACTTCTGTTATTTTCTGTTTAACTTTCTCTTCTATTTGTTTTCTTTTTATTCTCTTTTTTTTGTGGGGTGGGGGTGGAGGGTAGGGGAATAAGGCTTAAAAAGCCAAAAGGTCCATGTATTTGTAACTTCGTTATCAATGATTGAACTTGTGATTGGTGGGTCAATTTGGAAGGAAAGGATCAGTAGAGTGCTTGAGAACAAGGAAAATACTAAGCTTAACATCAAGTTAAATTGTATATTTTTTGCTTAGGCTTTGGCGCAACATGGTTCCATTAGATATATATGATAGTTCGACCATTGTTGACTTTATTAGCTCATTACACAACTTGGTCGCATTTTGTTGGTTGTAACTCTTCCCAGCATTTCCCCTTTATGCTGGTTCTATAAATACATGTTACACTTTACCATAAAACAAATAACTGAACTTTTGATTGTCTGAACTACATTGATTTGCATTCAAGCTGCGAGTTACGTGAAATACACACTGGTATGCTCTAAAAGGTTGCATTTAGCTTGGATGTTTAGGTGAAGGATTTGGCATTTTATTGGTTTCTGTATGGTCTTATCCCTCTTTTGTCTTGGGCGCAGAGCGTATAAGTTTTATTGCCTGTTTTGCTTTCAGTATGTTCTCTTCGTGGTAGTGATAAATGTTTACGTATTTCCTCTACCCACTTGGCCACTTGAGTGAAACTTCCCGAATTTTACAGGGGATGTTGCTTTCAGGATCCTTGAAAATATAAAAAATGTCAAACGCAGAGCTATACAAGATGTTCTTGATGATGACTTGATTGAAGATACTAGAATTTATGTATGTGACATCAATCCAAACATGTTGGGTGTTGGTAAGAAGAGGGCTGAAGAGAGAGGTAAAAGCCTTTAGTTTTGCTTTATCTCGTGGATAGTTGGATGTCAATTTGGGGTTTCTGGTACAGAAAATTGAAGTGAATATATAATGCTTTTCTATTGTTGGACATCTTTTTATCTTTTTTCTTAACAATATGCAGGTTTTGGACGGGGTAAGTCTCTCGTTTGGGTGGAGGGAGATGCAGAAGCCTTGAGCTTTGAAGACAACTCAATGGATGGGTATACAATTGCTTTTGGTATCAGGAATGTTACACACATAGAGAAAGTTCTTGCAGAAGCATATAGGTAATTTCCAGAATTATTTATTTCCTGGATGTGCCTGAAAGGATTGAGGTAGGGATAAGTTGGATAATTTGATAGGATAATATGATTGTTTATGAGTCTTCACTATATTGCATTATAAGTTTAAAATGTTTATTTGGATTATCTTTTTTTCTTTTTCTCTTCTTAAAAATGTATAGAATGGAATGTCACCGAGGATTCATATAGTCGGTGCCATCTTGTTAAGGTTGAAGCATAGTACATTGGTTGAGTGGTCATATTTTGAGTGTGTGCTAGTGAAAGATGCTATGCTACTTTCAAATGATCTTAATTAGTACAACAACAACATACCCAGTGTAATCCCACAAATGATCTTAATTAGTACGACTAACGATTGTGTTGACAATATGGAAGGAAAGAAATGAGGTCTTTTGTCTTTTGAAGGGTTGGAGAACTTCTGGTACAAATTAATGGAACTACTTTTTGTTTGTCAGCTGTTGAGCACCCGTGAGGTTCCAGTTATCATAGATGATTGGTTGTGTTTTTTAGAGAAACATAGTTTTGCTTAGGTTCTCCACTTTTGTATAGTACTAGTATACAAGGTTTCTTTCCCCATATCAGGTAGTAGTAATAAAATCTATTATTTTATTTGAAAAAGGAGATCTAACAATTCTCAGTCTTTTTTTGGAGAATGGTGAGTGATATTTCGTTGATCATAAAACAACACTAAGTAAGTGCTGGGATATTTACAACATCGACGAATCAGTTGGCGAAAAGGAGAGCAAAAGGCAAAAAAGATTTGGCTGGTTGCTAAAGCCTCATCTATACATGTAGAGCTGCTGTTATTCTGTAATTTACGTGTGTCCGACACAGGAAAACTTGGAACACCTTTCCGTCAGTAACTTGATGGATCTTTTGGAAAGAAAGAAACGCGAGAGCGTTTGAGAGCAAAAAGGAATCTATAGCTAGCATTAAATACAGATGTATAGCTTTGCTATTTTTTTTTGGTGCAACGGGGCTAGTGCAAATGACATATAGTCCATGGTTAATTTTTTGAATTCATTAGACAATCTGTAATGTAGCTGTCTCTTGTAAATATTAGCACTTGTTGCTGTATATCAATGAATTGCTTTTACCAAATCAAAATGAAAAAAATCTATACCTGTAGAAGTACTAGAGCCTCTAGGATGGTATCCACATCTTTCACAAAATCCATTTTGCACTGAGAAGTAAATAAGAGGAGACAATTGAACTTGATCTTCACCACTGGATTGGATATGCCCTCGAAACACCTTTGATTCCTTTCTTTCCAAAGAGTTTACCATATGCATGCAGGTAATACCTTGAAACACTCTAATTGAAACATCCTTAACATCTTTAATGAATAGAAGCACAACCATTCTTCTATAAAAATGAGCCTAAATATATGTATTGCATCTAACTAATGCCTATGAATAGTCGTGCTTGTATTCATCATGTCTTAAATTCAACAATTTATCTTCTTCACTTCTCTTATTTTCTTACATGGTATTAAAGCTTTCCATTTTAGTAGGCGTCTGTAGCTTCACCTTCCAGCATATGGCTGCCTTATGCTGCTTGTGCAGCAAGTTTCGTCTTCTTTCTTTCTTTCCATGACCTCTTGGGTGGCAACACGTTACCATTCTTTGACCCGCTTCAGCGGCATTAGTTAAAGTAGGGGCTTTGTAGAAGTCTAGATATCAGAATCTGGAAAATTCTCCTTTTTTGCATTGGAGCTAACAGGACTTGATATGTCCAGTAATTCATAATTATACTATATGGTAATAATTGTTTTTGATATGCTCTTTCAATAATTTGATAAACCCATCTGAATATCTGATGCAAGAGCAAGTCTAAAGGAACTTTTTTTGCTTTCTTACATGGGATTTTAAATGTTGCTCATGTGAGTGCTTGGCGATAGTTTATGTGGTTGACTGCTACTATCAAAATACTCTTTTTTCCTTGTCTCAAGCACCCATCGAGTGGTTAATATGTTAAACTTGATAATTTTGGTTTGTTTGTCAGGGTGCTTAAGAGGGGAGGAAGGTTTCTTTGCCTTGAACTAAGCCACGTTGATATCCCGGTTTATAAGGACTTGTAAGTTTTTCTTTTCATAGAATGGATGCCCTATATGCCTTCAGTTATTTAATATCACCATGCAATTGTTCAGCACATCGATATGAGGTCCATGAGTATTGTTTGACCTACTCAGTTAAATTTCAACTTTGTCCCATTTTTGCCTTCTTTTTTTTGGATAAGTTGTAACTGTGGCTGTGCTATAAAGATTATCACTTTTAATGGCGTTGCCCAAGACAGCTTTGTTTGCCACCTTGTTGACCAAATATAACCCAAGTACGGGGGGAAAGGAAAAAGAAAATAAAGCGTTCCCTCAGGCCTAACTTGAAGTTCAAATAGCTATGTACTCTGATTTACTTTTTAATGGATGCTGCTTTATATACAAGAACTTCTGCAGCCTGGACCCCCCCAGGTGGAACTTAGACAATCAATAGAGTTTTCTTACTCAAGTGAAATTGAAGTCTGCATATATTTCGCTACTTGTGATATTTTATTTTGATGTCGAAAGATCTAGTCCTTGTTCATTGGATCAATATTTAGATAATGTGATTAGCAACAGTTATATTCTCTGTCAATGGATTAAAAATCAGGTTCTGCATTAACTCTGTTTGTACTATGCAAGCCTTAATTCCATAATTTATGCTGTTTTTCTTGGGCTTGGTTAATTGAAATTTGAGATTTGTGAGTTCATTACTTGCGATAGCGCTTGTACGAGTTTTCTTCTGCAGGTTTCAAAATTCCATGTTCTTTTTTTCTTCAGGTATGATGTCTACTCATTCTCAGTCATCCCAGCAGTTGGTGAGCTAGTGACAGGTGATCGAGAGTCTTATCAGTACTTGGTTGAGAGCGTCCGCCGTTTCCCTCCTCAGGTAATAAGCATGGAACTTTCTTTCATTTGTTGCAGCATCAGATAATTTGTTTCAGTAACTGCCCCATTGTGAATCCCGGCAATGACCACTACCTGGGGATTGCTAAGTATCACCGATTTGAGAACTCAAATGCATACTTTTGCTTTTCATGTACTTTGTCTTCCTAGTACGACGAGACTATAGTTCTTGTGATCATGGATGGATGTCTTTTCTTAAAAAAGTTTAAATTCAAAAAAAGTGCTTGGATATGAAGTGAAAAAGTATGGTCAGCACTTCTACCTGCATTAAAAAGAAATTCTCATATGTTGGAGAACTTTCCTTCTCTGTTACTTCCCTTTGTCCTATTGTTCCTTTTTTTTTTTTTAAATTTAAATGTTCTGCATAGGATAGATAAGGGCATCCAAGGGGCGTTAAAAGGAATTGGTTCCAACCATTGCCTTAAGGTTTTCATATGACATCAAAACCAACCTTTGGTAAGCCTGTCTCACATTGGCATCCAAGAGCACGGGTGAACTCCAAAAATTGGGTTCCCCTTGCTGTGTGTGTTACAAAATGTGCCACATCAGATGTATAAAGGAGTGTAGCTAAAGGTTTTGAATCTGTCCACTGAGTGGTTTAACGTTCTTGAGTTGGTCTTTCAGGAACATTTTCCAGAGATTTCACCTACAATTTGTGCAAGTGCTTCAGCTTTTTCACTACTTTTGTTTTTAATTGTGTGCAGGAGCAATTTGCCAAAATGATTGCAGAAGCTGGATTTCAAAAGGTAGAATACGAGAACCTTGTTGGTGGAGTTGTCGCAATCCATTCAGGGTTGAAGTTTTAGGGTCGTTCTCAAAGTTATGTGTGACTGACTTGGTTTTGGCCTTTATCGTACCTGGAAGATCTCGAGAAAAAACAGTTTTAAGGTTCGCAATTGGTAGGTCTTAGCCGCATAGATGCAAATTGTGAAAGATGGCGTTCAATGTATTCTAAAATGTTTCTGGGAATGGCTATGCTTTTAATTCCTGGAAGCAGCATGGCCTTTCTCATGAACTGTTTAATAGAATATAGTAGCTTACAACCTATTACATTATTTTCAAGTTTGTGACTTCATAGGAGTAATTTTCTTCATAAAATAGATCCGAAGCTCAGTTATGAATCAGCTGACTGTTAAAGTCAACAATACTCAGTTTTGTATCTCGATTACTTAAACATCAACAAAATTTGTAGTTTAGTTACAATGAAAAATATGTTATTCATATTTTTATATGCTACTAATGCCATACTGGGAAATACACACAATAATTTTCTATTATGGTTGTATGTCTAAGAAATATCTGCATACTTATTCAATTTCTTCTTTTTTCCTTGCATCTTGTCGTTAAAGAAGTAATGAAAGGGAAGTTGGGGACTAAATCATGTTCTTTGTGGAAGAAGTAATGAAAGGGAAGTAGGGGATCAAAGCATGTTCTCTGTTGCATGTTATAGCTCTTGCCCGCAAGACAAATAAATTATAATTTCAGTTTCCAAAAACTCAAATATAGTTTCAAACTTTCAACTTCCTTTGCTTTTCTTTTGATTCCTTTTTTTTTTTTTTTTGTTGTGAAGGCGCACCGCCATTCTTTCTTTCAGTGCGCCAGGGTAAACCGGTGTGTGATGCAGCGCAAACCACGCCAACCATGTAAACCACACTTGGCCCAGTAATGTGGCTCAACCAAGAAGGTTTATGCGGGGATCGAACTCGTGGCCTTGCGGTCATGTATTCTCTTCTTCTGCAAGCTGGTACTTTTCTTTTGATTCCTAAAGAAAAGTACGGTAGCCAAATAATAAATATTCATCCGTTAGTGACAATTAGGATAAAGCGGAATAAGCAATTTTAAGTGATAAAAATAGCTCAAGAATACAGTATATATAATCACAGTGCTGGTCATATTTCATGCTAAGCCAAATTTGAGACTCTAAATCAACTCATTTAAAAGTTGGGGAGTAGTTTGATTTTCAAAGCAAAGTTAATTTTCACCCATTTCATATATTTAATTTTTTCTATAATATATCTATCTCTCCATCAGAGCAGAATGCTCCCACTAAAAATCGATCCTACGCTGCAAGTGTCCAGAGCTTTAAGCCCCACTCCTTTTCCATTGGACTGTGTCCGCACTACAACAAATCGGTTCAAAGAGGGCGACTGTAATCACCCTCTTTGGTTGGAATATCGCCCCCTTAGATCAAAGGGGGCGATTTTTAGTCGTCCTTCAAGTCGCCTTATTACGTCTGTTGTCTTAGATAAAAAAAAAGCGATTTTTCAAGTGTCGCCCTTTTTGATGAATGCGATTGTAGTCGCCCTATTTAGTCCTTACCAAAGAGGGCGACAACGATGCTCACTGTTTTTCGAGCAGTCCGAGCGTGACATTTGTCTATTCTACGACGAATGAGACAAGGGCGAGGCACCGAACATGTCTACCCTCAACCTCCATCCGTCTACCACTAGATCACTAGTTATGCAACATTAATCACAACAAATACAATCCTCTGTCAAGAATCGAATCCGGGCATCCTCTGTGGAATTGTGTCATTCAACCACTAAACCAGCCATTAATACTTGTTATATTTATACTCCTCATAATCATAAATCCCTTGGATTCGGATATCCGAATATTGGATATTCATAATTTTCGGATCGGATTCGGATCTGAAAAAAATCGAATATCCATAATTTTCGGATAATTTTGGATCGAAGTCGGATTCAAATATTCCGGATATCCAAAAAATCGGATATTCGTAATTTTTGGATAATTTCGGATCGGATTCGGATCCGAATATTCCGGATATCCAAAAAATCGGATATTCGTAATTTTCGGATAATTTCAGATCCGATTCGGATATTCAAAAAATCGGATATTCGTAATTTTTGGATAATTTCGGATCGGATTCAAATATTTCGGATATCTAAAAAAATGGATATTCATAATTTTCGGTAGGGGTGGGATTAAAAACCGAAAAACCAAACCGTTTGAGCCGAAATCCGAAATTGAATTGGGCGAATCGAGCGGTTTGGGCTTCTTATAATCGAAACCGAACACAATCCGAACCGATTGCTCCATTCAGTACGGGTTCGGATCCATGGCAAAACCGATCCGAAATGGTACCGAATAGCAAACTTACGTGTGTGGTTACAGTTTTACTATCATGTACATGCACCCATTATATTATTATCTTTCATAAATAACCTAAAATCCCTAATTTTTCAGACAACTCTTCACTCTTCTTCGCTCTGCTGTCTCTCTTAGAGTTGCCTCTCTCTGTTGAACACTTAAAAACTGTTTGAGACTTGGTCTTATTAGGACTTTTGATCTGCTGAACAGTGGAACTAAATTGCTGATTTGCTGTTTTTAACTGTTTTGGATTTAGGTTTTTAATCTACTGAAAGTTTCAATGTACTATCTATAGATGTTTTCAGATTTTTTGAGTTCACTCAGTGACAAAGTTATTTTCACTTTCCAGAAAATAAAAAAAAAGTCAGACTTTTGAAAAAGTAGCATTTGGTACTGAAATGGGCCGAACCTATCCGAACCCATTCGGATCGGGTCAATTCGGGTTAGATAGCCAAAAAGTGAAGTACTGTACCGAACTCGTACCGAATATTATTTCGGATTCAGATTTGGATTCGGCCCAAAACCGAACCGATCCCACCCCTAATTTTCGGATAATTTCGGAAATATCGGATTCGGATATCCAAAAAATCGGATATTCGTAATTTTCGGATAATTTCGGATTGGATTCGGATTCAGAACTTTCGGATATCCAAAAAATCGGATATTCGTAATTTTTGGATCGGATTCAGATTCGAATATTTCGGATATTCGTAATTTTCGGATAGTTTTGGATCGGATTCGGATTCGAATATCCAAAAAAATCGGATATTCGTAATTTTTGGATCATTTAGGATCGGATTCGGAACCGAATAGTTCGGATATCCAAAAAATCTGATATTCATAATTTTTGGATAATTTCGGATCGGATTCGGATCCGAATATTTCGAATATCAAAAAAATCAGATATTTGTAATTTTCGGATCATTTAGGATCAGATTCGGATAGTTCAGATATCCAAAATTTTCGGATCGGATTCCGTGACATTGAGTTAAAAAGAGAATTAATCACGTTTGAAATTTTTAATCTTTAAAAGTAGATTTCAAATTGAACAAAAATTATAATTCTTATATCAAGAAGAACGATTTTTCTCAAGTCGCCCCCTTTGGTAAGGCCAAATAGGGCGAGTGAACTCGCCCTGTTTGAGATATATCAAAAAGGGCGAGTTTGGTCGCCCTATTTGGCCTTACAAAAGGGACGACTTGATAAAATCACCCTTCTTGATCTAAGAATTATAATTTTTGTTCAATTTAAAATCTACTTTTAAAGATTAAAAATATCAATTAATATTAATAGTTTGTCAAATAATATATACAACACATGATGTTCTTACAAATATGTGCTTTTAATTTTCATAATTAATTAAATTAAAATATATCTAATTTGAAAATATACTATTATTTTTACAATATTATTTACAAATATGTTATTATTAATTAATATATTTTCAAGAAATAATATGTATCTTAAATACCTAATTTAATATATCATTTATAATGACGCATATTTGTCAAGTATTAATTTTTATTTTTATTTGTGTAATTACATATGTGACTTTAATTAGCTTTGTAATTGTAAGATCAAGAAGGACGATTTTCTCAAGTCGCCCCTGATCGGTGTATTTTATATACACTTTTTGAGTCATTTTTAGTTAGTATTTTACTCATTTTATTTATGTTTAGTACAGTATTAGGGTCGTTTTCCTTTCTTTTGTGTCACAGCGGTCAAAAATGGAGAAATGACGAAAAGGAGATGAAATGAGCATAAAAGAGATGAAATTGCACACAAAGGGCCAAGAAATGAAGTCTAAGAAGTTCCGAATTATAGAGAAAATCGGGCGAAGTCGGACGAAAAAACGGCAAGCGAATTCGCGAGAAAAATATCACCGTAGCCGGCCAAGCATGGCGCCAAAGTCTTGAAAGTCGAAGAGTTGCTGAATTTGTAGTATTTCGATCTGCCATGGCGTAGCGACGCTGAATTGTGAAATCTTTGGGCGGGTGACATGTTTGAATCCTAAAGGATAACTTTTCCTTCAAAAGGGATAATTTTTCATACCTAAAGAAAAACCTTTTCCTACCTAAAACCCTTACCTAAAAGGATTCTAATAACTTTTCCTTTCCTACATAAATCCTTAACCCTTCACCTAAAGGATTCTTTGGCTATAAATACTCTACATCATTAGAAGAATTATTCATTCTCCATTCTACCATTCACCATTCTACATCCATCCTTCCACCAATCCACCTTGTAAATATTCTACAACACAACCCTTGGATGCTTGGCTTGGAGACTCGTTCTTAGTAATTTTCTTTTCTTTTCTTTTACTTTATTTCAGTTTTTATGAAGAACATGAGATTAGTTCTTGTCATATTTATGGCTAGGAACTAATTCTCTTATAGGGCTTTCTATGTTGAATTGCTTGAAACTTATGCTATAAAGTAATGCATGCTTATGGTTATTATTCTTATTGAGAGATCTATCCAATAATTGAGTTGAATTCTTGGTAGCTAATTGACAACTAGTTATCACTATATGATTTCTAATCAGTTACGAAAGGAGGATTGTGAATATCTTTGTAAGTTGGGTGACGGTCTTGAATTGGGGATGAAAATACCTCAATTAGATTTGTAGCGTTGATGAGAGGCTTAACAACCCTAATTTTTGCGCATTGTGCGTGGCGGTCAACTAGGTTTTGTGCTTAATCCTCCTATAGAGTTACCACTTATCGTGAAAGTTAGGTAAGGAACAATCTGGGGTTGAGTGTTTATATAACCACTAACGGGAGTATAAAGCGATTTAAGAAACCCGCTTTCTCAAAAGAAGAACATAAGTAATGCATTAACAAGTGACATAAGCGGATAGTAAGGATACATAGAAGCCCTATTCTCATCACATCTGAAGTAATTCTTTACATTTAAATAGCTTTTGAAATTCTTAGTTATAAACAACCAATCAAGTATTAATTCGCCAAATAGATACTATAAAATAGATAGTTGGTACTTGAACCCTAATCCTAGAGGACGATATTCGGTCTTATCTAAGACTATACTACTTGATACGATAACGTGCACTTGCGTTTGAAAGTGTGTGCATCTAAACGCGCATCAGCCCCCTTTGGTAAGGACAAATAGGGCGATTAAACTCGCCCTTTTTGATGTATACCAAAAAGGCCGAGTGTAGTCGCCCTCTTTGCCTTCTCAACCAGGGCGATTTTTAGTCGCCTTCTTTGCCATCTCAACCAGGGTGATTTTTAGTCGCCCTTTTGCCTTCTCAACCAGAGCGATTTTTAGTCGCCCTCTTCGCCTTCTCAACCAGGGCGACTTTTTCAAGTCGCCCTATTTGGTTAAATAAACTTAAATGTCATTTCTAAAGAAATATAAAATCGATCTTCACTATTTTATAAGACAGATCGGATTCGGATCCGAATATTTCAGATATCCAAAAAATCGGATATTCGTAATTTTGGATATTTATTTTATGAATTTAAATTAGGAAAAAATCTAAGAGGGTAATTTATGATGAACGAAAGTCTATAATGCGACTTAATTTGAAAGGAGGGCTTTTAATATTTTCATCTATTAGTAATAGAAATAATATATCAAAATCGCCTTTAATTAAAGTGTTATATATATTATCAACACTACAACAAATCGGTTCAAATATATATATATATATATTATCTATTTATATTTTGTAGTAATTTGATTTTTTTAATAAAATATAATAGATAAATTTAAACATTTAAACATTTATGAGCAGTGGAATAAAAGTTTAGAAATAAATTAAAATTTCAAAAGTAAGAAAAATAGATATTTATTTATATCTTATTAAAAATAAATAATAAAAAATATATATTAGTACGTCATAATATTAGTACGTCATAATATTTATATACTATGATATATGCATTCAGTGAAAATTGAATGTTGGAAAACAAGAAAGAAGAAAACTAACGTTTGAAAAAGAAAATATTAGAACGTGATAATATAATTTGTTATTTCATTTGTACTCATTATAATATTTTACTTGACCATGATATTATGTGTGATTAATTATCATAGGGCGGATAACAACGGAGATGGAAAAATCACGAGAGATGATATTTCTCATCGTATTTTATATTTTGTTCTTCTATAAGGTCTCAGTTATTTATATCTTATTAAAAATAAATAATAAAAGCAAAATATAAAGTGGAACAAAAAGGGCGACTTTTTCAAGTCGCCCCTTTTGATTCAAACCAAAGAGGGCGACTTTGACCATGACCAAAAAGGGCGACTTCAAGTCGCCCCCTTTGATGATAACCAAAAAGAGCGATTTGAAAAAGTCGCCCCCTTTGGTGAAATTAAAAAGACATTTTTTAGTCGTCCTTTTTGGTTTAAAAAAATCGCCCTCTTTGAGACGAGTTATTGTAGTGCCGGGGGACATCTGTCTCTCCATCCTTACCTATACAGAAAATAGTGTTTGTTGGGGGGCATACCCAAAAAACCTATTATAACCTCAATCTTCATTTCCTCTCCCTTCATCTCTGTTGACAATTCATCACTCTTTCCTTCACTTCACCATCGCCACCGCGGCTATTGCACATGGTCCCTGTCGGCTGTTTCATCTTCTGTAGCTGAGACGGATGAACACTACTATATCACAAGTCCTGGACTTATAGCCAAAGAAACTTAACTTCATTTTTCTTTTTTACTTCTTAAAGTCCAATGTTCTACCATCCATATAGTGTCTAATTATCATTTGTACAACATTAGATAAATACATACACTCCATAGGAAAAGGGTAAACATAAGTTTTTCTATATGACTGTCACATAATTTTGCCTAATACAACAACATACCCTATATAATCTCACATGATGGGGTCTGGAGAGTGTAGAGTGTACTCAGACGTTAACTCTACCTTGGGAGGTAGGGAGACTGTTTCCAAAAAACCATCGGCTCAAAAGAAAATATGACAAAGAATGTCAGATAGGTTTGAAGAAAGTAAAGTAAAGCAAAACAAAGTAAAAAGATCATGTCACAACAAATAACGGATAATATTAGGAATCAAAGAACAAAAAAATTACATGAGTAATACGAAGCATGACATGCCCAACTACCTACTAGCCCAACTACATAATGTTGGGTCAAATTCGGCTATGATGAATTCATTTTCGGTTTAACTTAGATGCGCCGACAATTTAAAGATTTCTTACTTAGTATAGTTTTAACCTAGGATAGCATGTTAGTTATCATTTTTATCGGGTTACTAATTGATGTATCATGGCGATTTATTTGTAATTACATTATAACCGACCTGATTGTGTAAACATTATAACCGACATGAAACTTAAAACTCTTCATTTTTTGTACTCCTCTTACATAATTTATGCCAAAAGTTGGGTCAACTAGGCATATATCCTTTAAGGTCGGGGACGGTAGTAGGATTAGGTTTGGGCACATAAGTGGTGTGGGGAGAATTTGCCGGATGTATGGAGATGGAAAGAGAGTGGAGATGGGATTGTCTGGGTTAGTCTCAGCAAACAATTTGCCGGATGTATGGAGATGGAAGGAGAGTGGAGATGGGATTGTCTGGGTTAGCTCTTTTTATAAGAAGCTACTTGTGAGAGAGGAATGTACTTCCCCAAGACACTATATGGATTTCTACAGCTCCATGGAAAGTGTGTTTCTTTGTATGTATGGTTGGCCGCTAGGGGCGCGATTAACTGGAGGAAATTTGAGAAAGAGGAGGTTCAATTATGTCAGTTGGTGTTTTATGTGTAAGAGTACAAATGAAAATGTTGATCATCTTCTTTTGCACTGTAAGGTGGCCAAACGGTTATGGAGGGTGGCCCTCAAGTTGTTTCACATGCAATAGTGATGCCGGGTACAGTGAAGCAGACCTTGCAAAGTTGGACTCATAGGAAGAGAAAGAGAAGCCTAAGAGCATGGAGAGTTCCCCCTTAGCAATCATGTGGGTTATTTGAAAAGGAAGAAATAGGAGGGGCATTTCATAGGAATGTGAAAGAGAGAATTGTCGCACTTAAACTATGGAATAAATAAAATCAGCAAAGAAGAATAGAGGTAAACTTAAAGACAGTAAGTAATGTTCCCAAAAATGTTCTGTGACATGAACTGGAACATTAACAAAAACGCAGAACTAAAAACTGAGTTTAAGATGCAGCGGAAATAAATCAAGGACACCAAAGATTGTTTTTCATAAGTTATATAATTGTATATAACTTATAGTGGTCTCATGACCAAAAATTTATTGTATAAAACTTATACAATCTTACAAATCCCTTGAGAATGAATAGTAATCAAGTAAAACAAAAGGGATTAAAAGAAGTTAAATCCTAACTTCTAAGCCTGAAAAATCTATCTAAAATAGAAGTGAAAAACACCCTATTACAATTGCTTTGAGTTGAAAGAACAAGTATAGATCTAAGAAAGCAATTCGTAATTTTGAACAAATGTAATCACAAAAACAGGCTGCTCGATCCAGCTGTGTTTGAGGCAATATTTGAGACGTCTCAGATCTGAATTTTGTTCTGAAAAAACTAGATAATCAAACCTTGGAGTGAACACTCTATTTATAGTGGAGAGTCCACCCGAGAGGCTCCTTGATTCTCGGTGGAGGTTGAGCAGAATAGGGTTGGTTGGAGCTATTCTTTAGCCTTAAAACTCTCACCAGATTTGACTTTGTCTTCCTGAGAATGCTCCTTCCGTTATGCACTCTCCTTGGACTTGGTCTTGTCAAGTACTATCGTGTTTCCCTTAGCTCCTAACCAAGCCAAACATTCACGTGATAAAATCTTCTCAGCTTCAGAATCTGCTCCGTGAAGATAGGCAACACTTATGCCAGAAATGTCCTCCCAGATGTCACGACATTTGGGATGACATTTTCCTATATTTACTTAACACCAAAAAGAGACATGTTACGGAAACTGTTAGGACACGTAACCTAACACTAACAATCTCCCCTTTTGCCTTTCTTCACAAAACTAAATAGTTCAGATTTTATCATCGCAAATCTCTCAACCTTTAACTCAAATAGCTTATAAAGCACGATATATACATTATGTGCCAGTAAGTTACTCGAATCAGAGTAAGATGCAAATGCGAGTATACATCTAAAGGATTAATGCACTGAAACCATCAATATACACATAAACAGTATAGAATAAATAGCAATATATAAAGCAATTAAAATGTCTCAAACTCAAGCCAAATAACTACGATCCACAAATAAAAGTATTCAACAATCGCTACTTAGCGGCTAAACACAAAGAACACAACCTCGAACTATTTCATCTCGGATGTCTTACGGTTTCATCTCCCCCTGTATCAAGATCCTCTCTGGTTCGAGCATTCAGCTTTGTCAGTTGCTCCCCCTGGACCAGACCCATCTCCCCCTTTTTGGGAAGAAAGCAAAACTAGGTAACGTTCACAAGCTTCCACCAGGGCTACTCTAACATGGTCCACACCTGCGATCTGGGCATTGAGCTTTGCAATCTCTTGCACCAAGCGATTGTCAAGGACGATCGTGAGATATTCTGGAGATGTGGGACATTTACGTAACACTAGCACTTTCATGTATTCTTCCATGTAAGATCAATGACTCTGCTCTTGCTCTTGGGATCGTCGATTAACGACATATACTTGAGTTCTTTCGAGCGAGATCCTGGCAGGGGCTTGGAATCCTGTGAGGTTAGTACCTTAAAGATCAATGAGAAAGGAAGGATGATACCGTGTCCTTTTACGCCATATTTACAATCTGTTGAAAGATTGTTTTTCCTATATCAACACTTAAACCTTTTCCTATTTTGTATAGGAACAATGCTTGTTCAATTGTTACAATTGATTTGTTCAAAGAACACAACCAATTGTGTATCATTAACTTGTGCAAAAGCAAAGAATAAGGCGATGAAAGTGCGGATGTTGGACACCTTGAAATCCATTTCTTCACAACTCCACCGGTGAGGTATGAAATCACTTCATCTCTATCATTTATCACTTCCCGCTCGCCTCTCATCATCATTCACTCTATTCAAACATTGGTTAATTGTAGTCGGTGTGAAGTCATAAAATTTGTTATAGAGAAATACTTTCCCAAAGTGTTTTGACTTGGGTTTCTCTATTTTACTTGTTAGATTTGCATAAAATAACTTCACCACCTTTTCTTCATAAGGACATTTGTTATTTACGGAATCTAGTAGATTTCTTGAAGTGAAGAAATCCACCGGCGTGGCTACTACAAGACGCAATGTCCAATACCTTCTCGGTTGAATGGCTCGACCAGTTGAACCAAGACCAATGTTTTGAGTGATTGGTGTTAAAAATTCGGAGAGAAAGGGGTTACCTCGCACGCAGATTCGAGCTACGCTTGTTAGACCTCGGACAACGGAATCAAGATGATTCGTAAGATGTCATAACATTTTTACGTGACATCTTGAGGGTTGATGATGATTTTGTTTCCACGAAGTATGACCGATTTCTTGAAATAAAACTTATTCAGAGGGTGTCGTTCGAATCTCATCTTCCTCACCGGATTCGCAGATTTGTGAAGGAAGGTGAAGCGGTGATTCCGGTTGGGACTCACCGAAAGCGGTCTTTTCTGAATCGTGAATCGAGCTTGAAGAGGCGGAATTGTGACTTCTTCCTTTTGGTGGAGGATTCACCATCGCCAAAGGCCTTCTCAAAGTTTCGGACCGATCTGCGAGTGGGAAAAGTTCTTTGGATTTGTCCTCTTTGGTAGACGGAAACATCCGGGTTTCTCTAAGTTGATAGGATTATTTGTTTCCCTGGATAGGCGATTTCTAGAGGTTCTTGGAAAGCACTTATCACCAAATCATGCCTGATGGTGGACTTGTGCTCGTTGGAGAGTGTTCGGGTGGTGGTGACATTTTTCGGTGACATGGGTGAGACATCCATTGGAGAGAAGGGTGAAGAAGAGAAGGAGAAGTTAGGGTTTTTGGGGTTTCTGGGAATGGGTGAAGTTTGTGAGGAGATGTGTTGTGTGAGGGATTCATCGTGGGTAATTTTAACGAAAATTTCGTTCCACCTTTTTTTTTTCTTTCTTTTAGGAAATTGCTTTGGAAGTGAGAATTAGTATTTAGTGAATGGGTATTTATACACTTGGCAAAACTATCTACATAAGTGTTTAAATTCTATACAAAGACTAGTTCCTAAGGTTTAGAGGTTGTTTCAAAATAGACATCAAAACCAAGAGAAATTTTTCAACAAAACCAACTCAACATTAATCGACACACGTCTTTTGAAAAATCTGGAAATCGAGTGTTATCGAAATGTTTAGCACATTTTGTGTAACACGAGTCATTTCTCATAGGAACAATGATTTGACAACAAGACACTTTATAGAGTTTTGTCTCTACGTTAGTGGAACAATGTATATTGAGTCCAAATAGATAAGATCTTGTGTCTATCATAATATAAAGTACGTTGATACTCCTATAGAATAGGAACGGTATCACTTTTGTGGGCTTTGCCCAACATTTTACAATTGCCGAGGAATTTAAGGCTTTGCCTTATTTTTTTTTTTTTTTTTGATACTCCCTTTTTATGATTTTTATATCATCGCAGAGAACGGTATCATTTTTTTTTTATAAAAGGTGTTCCTTTGAGAAGTCATGACCCGTTAGAGACACAAAACAACTTTAACATTTACCGAAAAATACGGTTCAGTTTTACATCGGTGAATGTTACCACAAATGTCGTGACATTTAGATAACACACCTTGCCGGTGTTAATTTTTATATTGAGCAGAGGCCGAGAGAGTTTTTCAATTTTGAAAACCTCTCATGATCTAAAACTTTGTAAAAATATCAATAGTTGATGAGAAGTGTCAACATAATCGATTCTAACTATTTGTTTTTCAACCAAGTCTCGAAGAAAGTGATGTCTTATATCTATATGTTTTGTACGAGAGTGCTGAACCGGATTTTTAGATATATTGATGGCACTCATATTATCACAGTACAAAACTAAGATATTTTTTGAAACGCCATAATCGTCTAACATGTGTCTTAGCCATATTAATTGAGAGCAACAACTCCCCGCTGCTACATATTCAGATTCAGCAGTTGAGAGTGAGACACAATTTTGTTTACTGGTATCAGAAACTAAGTTATTGCCAAGGTAAAACATCCTCCACTAGTACTTTTCTATCTTCCATCCCGCGTCACTATATCCTATTAGATTAGGATTAGTGTCTTTGGAATACCAAATTCCCAACTCACGTGTCGTGACATATCTTATGACACGTTTGACAGCATTTAAGTGGGAAATTTTAGGGCATGCTTGGAATCGTGCACACACACAAACACTAAACATAAGATCTGGACGACTCGCGGTGAGATACAAAAGACTACCTATCATAGATCTGTATAAAGTTGGGTCAACATTCTCCCCAACATCATCTTGGATATAGTGCAGGTTGATCCCATCGGAGTCTTCATGTGTTTGGCGTTCTCCAATCCAAACTTCTTAACCAGGTTCTTGGCATATTTGCTTTGTGAAATGAAGATACCCTCCTCATTTTGTTTTATCTGCAAGCCTAAGAAAAAGGTTAGTTCCCCTATCATGCTCATTTCGAATGTTGAGGACATAGCTTCGACAAAAGTCTTAAGATGAGACATTGAAGTCGAACCAAAAACTATGTCATCTACATAGATTTGAGCAATAACCATATCTGATCCATGGTGTTTTATAAATAAAGTACAATCAGCTACACCACGTTGGAAACCAAATTCAAGAAGGAATTGAGTTAAACGACCATACCATGCACGTGGAGCTTGTTTTAGTCCATACAAGGCCTTTTTTAACCTGTATACATGTTGTGGATGGTGAGGATCTTCAAATCCTTTGGGTTGTTCAACATATACCTCCTTATCAATATATCCGTTCAAAAAGGCACCTTTCACATCCATTTGGTGAAGAGTTATCTTTAAACAACAAGCTATGGCAAGTAATAATCTAATTGATTCAATTCTAGCTACTAGAGCAAAGGTTTCATCATAGTCGATACCTTTGACTTGAGAGTATCCTTGAGCCACTAGTCTAGCTTTATTTTTAATAATAGTTCCAGTTAAATGATTTATTCTTAAAGATCCATTTAGTTCCTATTACATTAGTCTCATCAGGGCGAGGAACTAGATCCCAAACCTCATTTCTGGTGAACTGTTCTAGTTCTTCTTGCATGGCTTGTATCCACCAACTGTCTTTTAGTGCTTCATTAATGTTTTAGGTTCCAAAGTAGAAACATAGCAAGATTGACTTACCTTGTGATGTATGGTGGACATACACGCATACTTCACCATGTCTCGATAATTTTTGGCTCTTTTCTCCTTGTTTTTATTCCTTCAATACTTCTCCTATTACATTCGGTGGGATGGTTTCTTGATTACGGATGAGGATCCTGCGTCTTGAATCACGGTTGATTTGAAATCCTCATCAGATCCTGCAGTGTTCTCATCTTCGGTTACAGGTGTTGCTGCAGATGTTGTGACATTTGGTGTAACATCTGCATTTTCTGTGGTATGCCCTCTCGTATTATTCTGACGACAAAGATTCTTGGTGTATTTCTGCATAATCTGCATTATCATCAAAAACAATGTTAACAGATTCTTGTACGGATTTGGTTCGAAGATTGTACACTCGGTAAGCATGACTATTTTGAGAATAGCCTATGAAAATTCCCTTATCACTCTTAGAGTCAAACTTTGCTCGATTATCTCTATCATTTAGAACATAGCATACACACCCAAAAACATGAAAGTAACGTAGATTTGGTTTCTTTCCATACAAGATCTCATAGGGTGTCATTTTTGTTCCTGGTCTAAGATAGACTCTATTAGAGATGTGACTTGCAGTGTTTAAGGCTTCTGCCCAAAAACGTTTTGACAGTTTTTTAGAACTTAGCATAACTCTAGCCATTTCTTGTAGGGTTCTATTCTTCCTCTCTGCTACACCATTTTGTTGGGGGGTTTTGGGAGCAGAAAATTCATGGAAAATACCTTTTTTCTCACAAAATGTAGAAAATTGATTATTTTCAAACTCCTTTCCATGATCAGATCTTATCCGAAAAATAGAGGAATGATATAGATTTCTAATTCTAGAGTACAATATTCTAAACATGTCAAACGTTTGAGACTTTTCTTTCAAAAGAATATCCAAGAGTATCTTGAAAAGTCATCTACAATCACAAAAGTACCTCATGCCTCCTAGGCTATCTACCTCGATTTGACCCATAAGATCCATATGTAAAAGTTGAAAGCAATGAGGCGTGCACGAGAAATGTCCATCAATCTGAACAACTTTGTGAGGACACGGGTTTGCTTACCTTTGAGACAATCTTCACACACGGTTTCACTCATAGGACTTAGTTTAGGAATGCCTTTACCGCCTCATAAGATATCAATTTTCTAAGGTTGCGGTAATTGACATGTATCTAGTTTTTGATGCCACAATGTTGTGTGTCATCGGTCTAACACTATTACATACCTTATGTTCTCCGACAAGATAACAATTATCACATTCTTGTACTGTCATTATGCATTTGTTAGTTTTAAATGATCAGATATGCATGTTTATTGAATCTTACCTCTAAGTTGTCATCACACGGTTGGCTTATACTAATTAGGTTAGCCATCGGACCATCAACGTCAAGACATTATTGATCTTTGGAATTCGGGGGCATTACGATTCCTCTTCCTATTATCTTACTCTTTTCACCTCCTCCATATGTAACATTTCCTCCATTTAGAGCTTCGTAGTTCTTTAGACGATCTTTTGTTCTGTCGTATGGCGGAAACGACAGCTGTCAAAGTACCACGCTCGAGATATTGGTCCTTAGATGCGGTTATGGCTACATTACAACTTGTTTTCTTGATGGGAACCCAAACCTTTTTGTTACCTTACGATTTTTGTAGATAGAGGAGTCTCTTGGAGTCTTTGCGAAGTTCTTGACAAGATCCGGAAGACCTTTTCTTTACGAGTTTTAGTAACTTAAAGCAAAAGGTTTTAAATGTCCATATTTATTACAATAATTGCACACATAGTTGCTACCCTTCTTACGGTTCATTTCCCCATTTTTAACAAACAAGTTGGAGCATAATGTATTGATAGGATTCTTGTAGCCCAAACCAGTACATTGAGGTTGACTAATACTAAGGATTTCATCTAATTTGGAGGTGCACGTGTTAAGCTTTTGAAGGTTGCTTCGGCCAGATCCAACTTTGCACTTATCTTTCCGAATTCAAGATCTTTTTTGGTAAGAGTCACTTCCAGTCGGGTAATGGTACTTATCAAATCTGCATTCTCATGAGTTAGAGTTTTCACCTTTGATTCAAGTTGATTAGATTCAATGATTAAGTCCTTGCAAAGCGGCTTGCAATTCCTTAATCATATCATCCTGTAGTCTTCGAGTCTCGTGTTTAGAATCATTTTTTGAAATAAAGCCATAGAAGCAATTGACATCTGAAGAATTTAAAAACTCATACCTGTCTGCTGTTGCTGTATCTGCAGATGTTACAGCTGATGTTCCCGGAAATGTCATGACATTTAGTGTATCACATACCTAAACCTTCATCATCCGAGAGAATGTTCAAAACAATGGCGGCGTTGCTTGTGACTCTATTTCGTATTCTCTTCCCTTCACCTTCATCATCACTTAGGAAATCCATAGACTTTTGCCAACCTTTATTAGAGTGTTTGCACACTCGTTGGCATAATGGCCCCATCCGAGCGAGCATGACATTGAATCTTTGTCCGAGTCGCTGGAATCGAACCCGGTTGGTCGAATTTATTCTCCTAAGATGATTGCCTTTTTGTCTTTGTGGGAAAATTCTTGGTAATTCGTGGATTGAATCCTTGGTTTTGGTGCTCTTTAGACTTAGTTTTATTCTTATCTTCGTTGAATCTTCTTAACATCGTATTGAACCTACGAGTAAGAAGAGCAACGTTGACACCATCCCCAATTTCTTCAAGTGTTCCATCCTCTTCATCGACTTCCGCTCTAAGGATTTTGCTTGAAGGGCAACATCCTTGCCTTTGTATAAAGACCTTTGATTTTCCATGTTCATCTCATATGTTTTGAGAATGCTCATTAAGGTATGTAGGTCCATTGTGGCAAGGTTGTGTGCTTCTTCAATCGCACAAATCTTAATGTTGAACTTTTCAGGAAGAGATCGAAGGGCTTTTTCAACAAGTTGATTGTTGGTCAATGGAGAACCAAGAACTTGACATTCATTAGAGATATCAATCAACTTTTCAAAATAGGTTTTAATATCCTCCGATTCCTCCATCCTTAAACGCTCATACTTACTCACGAGCACGCTGGTTGCTTCGTCGAACACTCGAGCTACCTTCACAATGAGTTTGTAAAGTATCCCAAGCATCTCGCAAGAGAGCAATTTTGGATGAGTTTGAACATATAAAGATCAACCCATCCAAAATAGCATTTAGTGCCTTTTCGAAGCTCGCACTATTAGTTTCTTCGAAAGTCCATTCGCTCGAGCTTGACCAAAATGTCGCCTTTCCTCGTCCGGTGGAAGCATAGAACAATGTATCCATTTGTAATAGATCTCCATGCTCTAACATCAATGGATTTGATGTGAGAACGTAGGCGAATCTTCCAATAAGGATAGTTTGATCCATCTAAAATAGGAAGTCTACCAATATTTGGATTACCCGGATCCATAGTTAAGTAAAAGGACCGTAGCACTTATTATGTCAAGTGTCGGCTTTGATACCAATTGAAAGGGAGAATTGTCGCACTTAAACTATGGAATAAATAAAATCAGCAAAGAAGAACAGAGGTAAACTTAAAGACAGTAAGTAATGTTCCCAAAAATGTTCTGTGATACGAATCGAACATTAACAAAAACGCAGAACTAAAAACTGAGTTTAAGATGCAGCGAAAATAAATCAAGGACACCAAAGATTGTTTTTCATAAGTTATATAATTGTATATAACTTATAGTGGTCTCATGACCAAAAATTTATTGTATAAAACTTATACAATCTTACAAATCCCTTGAGAATGAATAGTAATCCGTAAAACAAAAAGGGATTAAAAAGAAGTTAAATCCTAACTTCTAAGCCTGAAAAATCTATCTAAAATAGAAGTGAAAAACACCCTATTACAATTGCTTTGAGTTGAAAGAACAAGTATAGATCTAAGAAAGCAATTCGTAATTTTGAACAAATGTAATCACAAAAACAGGCTGCTCGATCCAGCTGTGTTTGAGGCAATATTTGAGACGTCTCAGATCTGAATTTTGTTCTGAAAAAACTAGATAATCAAACCTTGGAGTGAACACTCTATTTATAGTGGAGAGTCCACCCGAGAGGCTCCTTGATTCTCGGTGGAGGTTGAGCAGAATAGGGTTGGTTGGAGCTATTCTTTAGCCTTAAAACTCTCACCAGATTTGACTTTGTCTTCCTGAGAATGCTCCTTCCGTTATGCACTCTCCTTGGACTTGGTCTTGTCAAGTACTATCGTGTTTCCCTTAGCTCATAACCAAGCCAAACATTCACGTGATAAAATCTTCTCAGCTTCAGAATCTGCTCCGTGAAGATAGGCAACACTTATGCCAGAAATGTCCTCCCAGATGTCACGACATTTGGGATGACATTTTCCTGTTTTTACTTAACACCAAAAAGAGACATGTTACGGAAAATGTTAGGACACAGAACCTAACACTAACAGAATGTTTTATCTCTAGTTACTTTTTGGTGTATTCACGAGCTCCCTAATTGTATGGAGGATTGAATATCTTTTGTTTAGAACCATATTTTGATGTAGCTTTTCTTCTTTTGGTATATGACTTGTGTACGGAGTTTTCCCAATTATTAAATAAAATTATTTTCCTTATCAAAACAAATTGTCGTCATTTTTGATACTCCTCTCACATAATTATTGCTAAAAGTTGGTCAAGTGAGCAATTGACGAGAAGGTAAAATGACGGGTTGATGAAATTGTATCTAAATGTGATTTGTTGCAATTTCTGTGTGCATTAATATACTCACATTGATGTGATAGGATGTTGGCAATCTTCGAATAAGGCAGCATATCAACCCTCTGCGACGTGCTCTCATGGTACACATTATGGCTCTTTATATGTGTGAAGCTTCTCTTTTCCTATTACCCCAGCTATAATTTGTGAAACTTTTCTTTAGAAAAAAATTTCAGGATGCAATAGAACATAAATTTCCAACTCAAATGATTTTTTTTTGTTTTGTTGTATAATTTATCATGAGAAGATTCCTGCATAAGCACCAAACTGGAGGGAGGTGTTCGGGGATGCAACATTGCCTCTGATGGTGGATATTGGGAGTGGTAGGAACATGTTTGCCTTCTGATTTCTTTACCATTCTATTTTTACTTCAAGTTTATTTGTTTTAGTTTACATATTTTCCGATTAAGATCTAGGGGCTCGTTTGGTACGTCGCACTGGACTGTATAATTTTGCATGGACTGTACTGTATTGTAATGGACTGTACTGTTTTAATATATAATGGACGGTATTAGAGTATTAATATAAAATATTAGAGTATTAATATATAATGAACTGTATTTTTTTAGTACAGTCCAGGGGAGACCCATCTACTAGATGAGTCTAAAAAATGGCAGTTGGAGTGTACTATTTTTAGAAATAAGATACCCAGTCACTAAAACGCCACCAAACGTCAGATATTTTTTTGTCCAGTGCAATCCAACGTAATACAACGTAGCGAACGTGCCCAGTAGTTATGGTCCAACAGTTATCTGTGAGTCTGTGACAAACTGGAGAGGGTGACTTTTGTAAATTGGGCCGTAGGTAAAAATGTCTTTATCCAATATGTAGTAATGAAGGGTGAAAGTAACACCAATATCCTTGGGAGCAAAAGGCGAAATCCCTATCCTTTGTAACAACTAAATGTATTTACTTGTTAAACTTTTGGAATACAGTGACTTTTGTAAATGAACTTCTTAGAGTCTCCCTGCATAGGTAAAGGTCCAATGTTTCTTAGACAATAGTAGGACTTGCTTGGTGCCACATATCATTAAAGCTTTTGTTATCTTAAGACAATTTACACTTATCACTACACAGACATACAAGTCTTTTACCAGAAAAAAAGAAGTCTTGACAAATACCAAACCTAATGTAGGTGTAACTACAAAAATGAAGCATTAATTCCAGTTGGTTGGTATTGACTATATGGATCCTTTACTTCCATTTTATCATGTTCTTAGCCAAAATATACAATGACTCTATTTAGGCGTTTTTATACAAATTACACCCTTTTATTACCTTCAATCATGCTCCACCTACATATTAGTGTATCTCGACCACTCGCAAGCGAAGTTATGAGCAAACCTCTGAGGATTCAGGAGTCATTGACTGTCCGGATCTAAACGGTTCAGATCTAGTGAATTCTAAAGTGGCTGACTATCCGTGATCAAGTGTTCCAGATTCTCAGGACTTGCCAGATTCAGAGATGGAACCAAGAAGAAGCAAAAGAGCCCAGAAGGACAAGTCCTTCGGTCCAGACTTTGAAGCTTATCTAGTTCAGGATGAACCACGGACAATCGCCGAAGCGTTGTCAACTCCAGAAACACCGCTCTGGAAAGAAGCTATAGAAAGTGAGATAGAATCCATCTTGCACAACCACACCTGGGAGTTGGCTGAACTTCCTCCGGGACACAAACTTTTGGGTTGTAAGTGGATCCTCAAACGGAAATTAAAGGCAGATGGATCTATCGACAAGTAGAAAACTAGGTTGGTAGTCAAGGGCTATCACCAAAAGGAGGGCCTTGATTACTTTGACACCTACTCACCGGTGTCTAGAATGACATCCATACGTATGTTCATAGCTATCGCCACCTTACGGGATCTTGAAATACATCAAATGGATATAAAGACAACATTCCTAAATGGTGATTTGAAAGAAGAGATATATATGGACCAACCCGAGGGGTTTGTGGTTCCAGGACAAGAGACAAAAGTTTGTCGGCTTGTCAAATCATTGTACGGGCTGAAACAACCCCCTAAACAATGACACGAGAAATTTGATAGTACCCTACTATCGAAAGGGTTCACCATTAACGAGTGTGACAAATGTGTTTACATGAAAGGAAATGCCGATTCATTCGTCATGATATGCCTCTATGTAGACGACATGTTGATCACTGAAAGCAGTCCCAGGGTAATCCTAGAGACTAAGAACATATGAAAACAATGTTTTGACATGAAAGATATGGGTATCACAAATGTCATCTTAGGGATTAAGATCTCTAAGACATCTGACGGACTGGTCTTGTCTCAATCTCACTACATCGATGATGTATTGAAGAAATTTAGGATGTACGACAGTTCACTGGTAACGACACCACTGGATATAAGTCAAAAAATTGACAAACATCTTGGTGTGCCCGTACGCCAGGAGAGGTATGCACAGGTGATTGGTAGTCTGATGTATATCACAAACTGCACTCGACCTGATATCGTTTATGCAGTCAATAAATTGGCTAGATTCACCGTGTCTGGTGAGAATCACCGAAAGCGTTGAATCGGGTGTCTGATTCTGAAATAGACGCTAAATTTCGGGTTACACTATTCAAGATATCCAGCTGTACTAAAGGGGTACAGTGATGCAAACTGGATATCTGATATCGAGGACATCAAGTCCACCAGCAGATATATTTTTACAATTGGTGGTTGAGTTGTGTCTTGAAAATCCTCTAGGCAAACCCTCATTGCCTGATCCACGATGGAGTCGGAGTTTATCGCTTTAGACAAAGCGAGAGAAGAAGCTGAGTGACTTCATGGTTTCTTAGAGGATGTCTCATGTTGGGATAAACCCGTGCCTTCTATAATGATCCACTACGACAGTCAGTCGACTCTAGGAAGGGCACGAAGTTCTATGTACAATGGCAAGTCTCGTCATATTCGACAGAGACATGAGTCTGTTAGGCAACTGATCACCACGAGTATTATTTCCATTGATTACGTAAAATCTAAGGAAAATATCGCAAATCTCTTGACGAAGGGCTTACCCAGAGATCAGATGTTCTGCCTGTCTAGGGGAATGAGCTTAAAACCCAATCAATAAGAACTGATATGGTGGATACCCAACCTTATAGACCGGAGATCCCAGAAATTAGGTTCAATGGAAAAACTAAATCGTAAAGGTTCAGTTGAGCACTTCGGAGGAAGCAAGAGCACTTCAGATAATGATTTCTTCTTAGAAACATGAATCCAAGTCCATTCCCGAGATAGACAAAGTGCTACATGTGGAGGGGTAAAGACTAAGTTTCTAAACCTTTAATGATCCTCAATGATTGAGGTTAGGTTGGGGAAATTTTTAATGGTTCCCAACGCTTGTGTAACGGGGTATTGCAGGATACCTTGTAGGAGACCACCTATTTAAGTGCGAGAACATGCCGCCTCAAATGAACGCACTTAAGAATCCAAGAGTTTCCACGGCCCACGACGGACAAACCTTAAAGAAGGATAGAGTAAGGAAATGTGTTGTCTACCAAGGATCGTAAATTTCCTTAGTGGAAGAGATATTGATACGTATACAAAATGTTTGAGACATAAGATAATAAACGGTTATTGGCCAAATGACAATGATTTCACGTTAGTAAATGAAGGAAGACGTGTACAAAGTGTAAAAGGTGTAACGAGTCAGGAAAAATGCGTGAAGGGCCGCGGCGCCTTGATGCCTGAGCCGCGGCGCTTGAAGCACCGCAACGCCTCTCCGGAGGACCGCAGCGCTGACGACGGTAAAAGTTACTGAAGGTTACTGGAAATTACGCGCCGCGGCGCTCGGTGCGGTGTGGCCAGATTGGAGACGAGTTTTAACTGATTTTTGGGATGACTTTGGAGCATTAATTCTCCATTATTTGCCTCATGAATTCAATCATTATTTGGCTGAATTGTAACCTCAAATTAAAGGTCATTATATGACATTGAAGGCCATTACTTGGACATTTGAGAAGACACCTTGATCACAACTATAAATTGATGTCATTGGCACAATTGAAGAACACACATTCAGAAATTATCTTCCACTCTTGCAATCTTCCATACACTCAAAGATCTTTCTTTCCTAAGCGAACACTTGAGTCTCTTTTGCTCACTTGTTTGATTGTTGTTTTATCTTGGAAAATAAGTTGCCATCAAACCGTTAAAGGAATATACGAGACAATATTATCTTAAGGATAGATTGACAATCAATCGACTCAGCAAACCATCTCCTTTGTTTATTTCCAGATTTCCACCCTCTTTGTTGTTCTCATTCCCATTTCCTTGTTACCACACGTTACTCAAAATATATATATATATATATATATATATATATATATATATATATATGCAGCATATGGATTTGGATCCAGCGTTGTGCAAAGTAGATGATCCAAAACTCGTAACCAAGGTGTTAGCTTCAACTGTCTCAGATCCTTTTAAACTTTGACCCCTTTCTCCAAACTTGTGCTTTACTTGGCTTGATATCACCAAATATCATGATGTCAATTTTCAGTGGTCGCAGAGGAAAAACGTAACACAATGCTTTAATAGGCCGTTATCTACTCTATCTAATAAATAAAATGGTCTACCATTACCTAACCTTGATGCAGGCCCTAATATAAGTCCGTTTTGATTTGAGAGCAGTGTACATGGCTGCACAAAAGTGACAGTAAAGTCTGATTATAAAATATATTTTTTTCTTCTGAATAAAATCTAGCTTCAGGTTTGTTTCATAAACGCGTACTGCACATCCTTTTCATCTTATTCTACGTTTTTAAGAAAATAAAGCACAAAAATGAGCAAGTGCTTATTATTTCTGCCGAGCCTCACATGCATAATCCTTTTTGTTGCCGTAAGATGATATTAATCTGTCTTAGGGAGTCTTTTTATTAATATCAAAGTATATATAGAGTATAATATTCATTCCTTATACAATAAGAATCCTAAGCCTATACAAAAGAGGAATTCTAGTCTGATAATTATATTTACACAATATATGGAAATATTCTAATTATGAGTAGGAATACACTTATTTTTATAATATACATGTTTACACACCCCCTCAGTCGGAGCGGGAGGAGGCCGGATGCTGAGACTGGATCTGAAGTCAAAAAATAACTGTTTGAGAAGTCCTTTTGTAAATATATCTGCATGCTGATAGGATGATGGAACATGTAACACTCTGACATGGCCTAGTGCAATTTTCTCACGAATAAAGTGTAGGTCTATCTCAATGTGCTTGATCGCTGATGTTGAACCGGATTATGAGACAGATAGATGACAGAGATGTTATCACAGTACACAATTGATGTCTGACAGTAAATTTCTGAGCCAACAAATCTCAGTTACTACATTTGCAACGCCTCTGTACTAAGCCTCGGCACTGGAGCGAGATAGGGTAGCCTGTCGCTTGGCAGACCAAGAAATCAGATTATCCCCTAAAAAAACACAGAGGTGGAGCGTCGCGTGTCCGGACACCCTGCCCAATCTGCATCCGTATATGAAAGCAACTTATTTGGTGTAGAGGGATATAGGTGCAAAACATGATCAAGAGTGCCCTTAATGTATCGAATGATACGCTTAAGAGCAGTGAAATGAGATTCCCTGGGGGCATGCATGAATAAGCACACATGCTGAACATCATAAGCTATGTCTGGCCTAGTGAAGGTGAGATACTGGAGTGCACCTGCAAGACTCCTATACAGAGTAGGATCAGAGACTGGAGCACCATCCATGACACTGAGCTTAGATTTCGAATCAACTGGAGTAGGTGAAATTTTGCAATTCGCCATTTTAGCCATGTACACGATCTCCTATAAATATAATTATGGATAGAGATACAATTATTTCTATAATATACATGTTTACAGTTGCATTACACCCTGAGCTTCCGAATTGATGGCTGACAGGTCTTTATACAATCTGATGTGCTCGATGTGGCGCTTGACATGAGGATCTATTTTGATGTTGTGCCTGATAAACTTGTACATATAGATAGTATTTATCCAAGCTTACCTTGTGATGGCGAAGGATGGATCTTAAACAACCCAATGGGGATAAGAACTGAAAGGGAGATCCATGCAGAATTTGAAGGTTGCAAGATCTACAGAAGGGTATACAAAAAGTTCAACATTAATTCTTCGGTTCATAACTTGCTGTTTGGGAGTATGGATCACACAATTTTGCTCTTAGTCTTCTCTGGGCATTATGAGTTTCTAGGATCTTTGAAAAAGTGTCCTTTTAATACATATATCTTTGTACAACCCGAACTAAAAGCCTCGTGCAATGTGAGTTAAATTTATGGGGGATTGACGTTAAAGGGAGTGGCTGTGGTTGCGTGATGACATAATGAGACTCGATTCACAATATAACTAGGACGATGCTTTAAGTACACTTGCTCTCCTTTTTCTCTTTATTTTTTCTTCTTCAGTCTTTGTACCATGAAATGTGTTGTTTTTAGTTGGTATTTTAGAAGTCTTGGTTAACTAGGCAAAGATACTGGTCAATCTGTAATAGTTCGTGTTGTTTTCACCAACAAGAGGAACTATGGGGGCAGACAGGTTCAATTCTCTGATTTCTTGAAAGGAAAGAATATGAAGCTTTCGAGGAGATTCCAAGACATGACATTTTTGTGGCAACGAGCCCATTTGATGGCATCTGCGCCCGAAGCCAAAATGCTTTCAATTAAAAATTATCTACATGTTAAGATTTATATTCGAATTGATCTTGATTTTGGTTAGAGAATATTATATTCGTGCTGATTATTCGAAAAAGAGGTGGAAAAGTAGTATCTTTCTTTTCATGACGACTCACATGCTTTGCGTGTTTTGTAGTCAAAGGCGGGGCCAAAATTGGAAGTTTATGAGTTTTGAACTTGCAACTGAATTCTTAGCTCGTTTTAGTACTCGGTTCACACATTTAATTCATTTCCTAATACAAATGCTGGTTTAAGCAAAAACTATTGAGGTCGTCCTATTTCTAAACTGGTATCGAATACTGTAAAACTGTCCCTAGCTTTGTTCGTCAACTATGTGCTTTTATGACCAAAAAGCTTAAAGGGCCTCTAAACAAAACCCATTGCGCATCACATTGTCTGATATGGGTCTTACAAGCCAAAATTGCTTTTGGCATCATATTCTGTAATTGAAGAGAAGAGAATTGGGATTTATCCTTACTTTCAATTAATCTTTCACCCATTGCTTTTTTCCCTCTTTAGAATATGCCACAAACCCAATAATCATCCTTTTGTTTATCTAGCATTCTTTTAAAGTTGTACAAGTTTCTAATGAAAATGTGCCACTTTAATTTATTCTTAACTTTTCTATTTTTTTCTAAAAGTGATTGTTGGATCCCGGGGATTATACTATACCTGTCTAAGGGGTCGGGTTGACCCGAAACTGCCAGTCGACCAGTACAAAATCCGGTCGATCCGGACGGTCGAATGCCGGGTTGGGGTTGGTTTGGTCCCAACCCGGACGGGTTACAGAGAAATCCGATAAGGACCCGGACCGGTAAGAAAAAAAAAAATTAAAGGGCTGTTGGGGCCCAACGGTAACATTACCGATTGAAATTTGAGTAGAGGATGGGGAGGGAGGGCCGGTGGATCGTTGGCATTTTTTTGTTTTTAATTTTTTGTTAATTACATTTTTATCCTTTAAAAAATCTATAAATACTGTACATTTTTCTCATTTTTATCACACAATTATTTCTACAATTATCTCAATTCTCAATTCTCATACTCTCTTAATTCTCTATATTATCAATTCTCAAGTTGTTGTTGTTATTATTATTATTATTATTATTATTATTATTATTATTATTATTATTATTATTATTATTATTATTATTATTATTATTATTATTATTAATTTGCAAAGTAGCAAGACTTCGAGCTTCGGCCTTCGAGTTTTAATTGAATTATGAATCCCGAAGTTTGGTACACTCGTTTCATTCTCTAATTATTTTATTAAATTGTCATATTTATATGTTGATTATTTAAATACTTTATAATGTCTTTGCTAAGGGGAATTGCATCGGGACTGCGCCGTAAATCTAGTTCAAGGGGTAAAGAATCTATAGGTTCTTCATCATCTAATAAAAATATAGATTATGATCAAATGCAAGAAGATTTTGGAATAGAAGATAATGAATATGATAACGTTCAATTAGATAATATTGTTGAACTTGAAGAAACTGAACCTCCTACACTTTTTTGTCTTAGTGCGAATGTCAAAGACATTTGTTCCAACATTTTAGTTTTTAACTTAGTACTGAAAATGTTATGTTAGGAAAAATGTCATAACATAAAACCCAACATTAACATTCTCCCCCTTTTTGTCTTTCTTCACAAAATAAAACCTTTTTAGTGCGAGTGATCTATGACAATTATTAATGCTCCCCCTTAACCTGTGATGACACAAAAACAACAAATACAAACACGATATATATATATATATATATATATATATATATATATATATATATATGTCATTCACATAGGATTAGATGAACCTAAACATATACATAACTACTTTTTCCAATCATTATAGCCCAAAATAAAATAAACAATCATCCAAACAGTAACCAATCAGTAAGCACCATTGTTTAAGTACATGCCCAAAAAGTAATATCCAGTCATCATACATTCATATCAACTCTGTTTGCTCTGCTTGCTCAGCCCTCAGTCTAGCAGTTTTAGCTTCGGCTTCAGCTCTTTGTCTTGCAGCTTCAGTTTCTGTCACGATCCAAATCACAAGTCGTGATGACACCTACCCTATTCCCCGAGTAGGCGAACCACGTTCTCAATAAACAAGTTAAATTAGCGGAAAAATAAATAAAGAAACATAATTTATAAAGTCTTAACACTTAATTTCCCAAAATCTGGTCAAAAGGGTACAAGAGCACTAAACAAAATCTGAAATAGAAATCTGAAAAAGGCCAGATGGCTACATACTGTCTGTCAACTAGCAAAGTAATTGGGATTAACTAGGAAGCCCTTCAGGGGCCACGGATGATCAAGTAGCTCACCCTGAATGACTGAAGGATATCACCCCCGTGAATCAGCCACGGGGCGTAGTGCTGGAACCTGAATCGTACTCTGCACTCAACAAAAGTGCAGCAAGAGTAGTATCAGTACAACACTAGTACCGGTAAGCATCATAGGCCGACAATGATTAGATAACGCATGAAGAAGTTGAAACCAACAAGTAGCACATAGAGCACACATGCATGGTCACATATCATGTACATGTAAAGTGTAAAGAAATTAAGAATCTATCAAGACAGATATAGTTCACCAATGATCAGTCAAATATAAGAGTGGATGAATGCAATGCAATGCAATAGTCACCTCTCTCACTCCACTCCTGTACACACATGCTAAGGGCAATGCCTCAAAGACATGACCCATGGGGGACCCGCGAAGTCCATGTACCACTCGTGCTCTTCGGCTAGAACCTCGGAGGCTATCAATCACTGGCAAAGACCTCGGAGTTGCTCAATCACTCTCAATCTCCGACAAAGACCTCGGAGTTGCTCAATCACTCTCAATCTCCGGCAGAAACCTCGGAGTTTATCAATCACTCTCAATATCCGGAAGAAACCTCGGAGTTTATCAATATCATCAAACAATAATATAAAAACAAAGTATGACAGACATGATATCAGTCTCAACACATATCACAAATATGTAATCGACCAGTACAAGTCATATCAATGTACTATGTTCAATTATCAACATCACAATTCTTTTGTTTCACAAGACAAGTGAGCCAGTTTGCAACGAAGATACAATCAGGTGATAATCACAGAAAATATACATATGGCGACAAGCCCACATAACAGCTGACGAAACCAACGTAATTGTAACTTATCTCCACTTCATGCCCGAAGGCCTATCATGCTATCCCTGTCACTTCCTACAACTACATACAATTCTCTAATCAGAGTCAAACTAAAGTAAACCGTAACCTACCTCAATGCCGAGTGGGTACTATGAACAATCAAACCAATGTCTTTCCCTTGCGTAGAGCCTCTGAACGCCTAAAATCTGTTTTGGTGCTAGGTGAGGTGCCGGATGACTGTATTGGGTAGAAGTGGACCCAACATTCGTTGTAAAATTTCCGATGACTGGAATTCTGCCGGATGCTGAGAGTATTGTTGAGCATTTGTGGCGCCTTGAGTTCTTGTGCAATTTCTCGCAATCAGATTGGTGGCGCCGCCACAGTTCGCCGAAAAATATAATTTTCATTCAAAGATAGTGAGTTGTTGCGTTGTGGTATCATGTGAAAATCATTAGCTATGGACTGAGCAACGTCGACTGGAAGCTGCCCAGCCGGCGAAATCGTCATTTCCGGCGTCAACAGTGGGCACAAGGGTGCAACAATGGCGGATTGCGATGTAGGATGAATTAAGGCACGTGGTTGGTATCAAATTGTAGCTACGAGCAAGACAGACTCAATGATACAACCCACAACCTTCAACGTGGCCTGTAACGATCGAAAAAATCCTCAAACCTAATCAGAAAAATCCAAATGGCCGACCCGACGTTAGGGGATGAATCGAAGGGTGAGAGTGGGTGCATTAGGTCGGCCTGAGGATGCTGAAGCTAATGGTACCACCCCCGTTGATCAAATGTTCCTCAGTTGGCCGAAATTCGATCGGCGACGCCTAGGGTTTCGTGATTTTAGATTTGGATGTTTTGATGATTTAGTGAGAATCGAGCTTTGTGTGGGGTGTCAAAATAACGGCAAGGAAACAATGATTCTATTGGTGCCAACGCCGTTCCCTGCAGTTGCCGGAATCTGCCAGAAAATGCCTAAACCCGCCGGGGAAGACGATGAACAGTGTCATCAGAATTTCTTATCTAAAATTCCTGGCGATATAGGAAGAATTGAGGGTCGGGGTTGGTATGGAAATGACGGAATCGACGAGACGAAACTTTTGGCATATGTCTCACCCCAGTTGGATTCTCGTGTTGGCCGGAAATGGCGAAGAACCGCCGATTTCACTGTTCACGACGGGTTACTGTTCACCTGCGTTTTTCAGATTTTATCTGGGCAATTTCCTCTTTTGTTTTGCTGCGTTGCCCTACCAAGGGTAGTGGGCTTGGCCCACTTTATCTAAATTAAAATTCTGCCCAGATTGTATATCAAAATCCAATAATTTAAATACCCTAAAGTCTCATACCCTTTTCGTAGTCTTAACGTGCTAAACGACCAAACAGGTCGATACATTAGATACCAATAAAATAATCGCTCGTCCTTGAGAGACAAGCTGAACTGTCGAACAACTGAGGATATCTACTCCGCATATTCGCCTCGGTCTCCCAAGTGTCCTCCTCAACCGGACGGTGCTTCCACTGCACCTTGACTGAAGCGATTTCCTTGGACCTCAACTTTCTCACTTGCCTATCCAAGATTGCTACCGGCTCTTCCTCGAATGGTAAGGAAAGTATTAAAGTTGTCGAGCATCAATAATTTATGTTATAAACCTCGTGTAAGCCTTCGTGGCAACGATTATTGACACCCAATTTCGACTCTCTCGTCCAGTCATTAACTATAAAAATTACACTAATTTTTTCAAAAAAAAAAATTCTTTAACAATTTTATAATAATAAAATGCAACAATAAAACATTAATACATGCATAAATAAGCGATTTAATAGTGGCACCACACTTTACGTACATTATTAAGCATTTTTGAGTCTCACGTCCGCATTCATTATTTGCATAAATATTATTCATAATTTAAGCCCTATTCTTTTGCCATTAATTCTTAATAATTGTAAATACATAAATACATAAATAATTTAACAATGACGTCGCATCAAACATTCCTTAAAATTATATTTACATTTATTAATACTCAAAATTATTATTTGCAATTTAAACCCCCCATTAATTCAATTTTAATTTAACATCTCAAAGCATACATAATAAATAAGATTTTAATAAAGGCATCGCATTATAAAATATTAAACACTAATTAAATAGCACGCCCGCATTTATTATTCTAATAATTTAAATCCAAGCTAAAGCTAATAAAGCACCTAAAGTCATATTAAAATAATTTTATTTATAACTTAACCCCATCTTACCCAAATTTAAACTCAACACTTAAAATACTAACACTAAAATTTAACACCTTAAATAAAATCAGAAGCCCAACTCTCCAGCCCAATCCCTTTAAACCAAATCCGAGCCCAATTCCCCTTTTCTCTTAAAAAATAAAATCATCCAACACCCATATTTCCTTAAACCTAAAAAAACCAAATGAACCCTAGTCCAAAAACCCCATCGCCGCGCAACTCACCACCAACGGTATCTGTCGAATTTTTCGCCAGAAAATCCGGTGTCCCACGTCGTTTTCCCTTCCATTCCCATATCCTTTACCACCCAAATTGAAACTTACCATTTACAACCCAAATCTCATACCAACACTTACCTTAATCAATAATACAAAATCAGTCGAAAAATTACACGAAATCAATCTCAAAACCATGACAAATCTCCTTCAAATCAGCTCAAAATTATCATCAAAGCCTATCAATTTTAGAACCCAGAATTGAGACTATATAAAGAAATGAATGTGCACACTCAAAGACATCTTTTAGCATCAGTTAAAATCCCAATCGGAGAAGCCCGTAGAATAGCAGACCCTCACAACACGCCCATAGTGAAGAATCCATCGAAAATCCTTCAACATCGATAGGCATCGACGTACACAGAAAACCACTCGGCATTGGTAAAATCCAGGAAAATAACCATTAGAAACCCAATAGCAATCCTTCGGCATCGGAAAAAAGCACCCTTTTCATAGTCAGAACCCGTCAAACCTTAATCGCATAGCAACAAAACCGTGAGTGGATCGACGACTTGATACGCTGTCTCGGTTCGCTGCTCGGAGAAGGTAAACTCAAAATTCCTCTCGATTCTAATTTATTTCCATGTTTTATGGCTTACTGTATTCTGTGTTGGTTAATCATTCTTAGTTAAGATTGTCATGCTACTGTCCTGCTGTTACTGCGTCGTGTTAATCGATTTTAGTTAACCCAGGTTCGTAATTGCTTATTTAAAACCACGAAATGGATTTATGCTTTCTGTAATTACTTGCTAAATGGAATATGATATTAGATAATGAAATACCTTTGCTGATGTTCAGTACTGTTTTGAGGACTTGCCTACCTGTTTTATTAGCCATTAACATTTGAGCATGCTATAATCAGCTCTCTATATGATAGGTGTTATCATTTCCAATGCTGGCTTAGCAAGGATTTGTGACATCGATAGTTGGTATAGGGTCTGTGTCATATCAAGTGCAGCCTCTGTATTTGGATCAGTGTGTTAGTTAATGTATGATAACTGCTGGTTTGAGATCTGCTTGGGAGCCATACTGACTATGTCATTCTTTGCCTAAAAAATGGCGTTGTGCTCGGACACGATTGTATGTTTGGTTAAAGTTAAGTGATCATGCCTATCTGAAAATGCTGCCCGAGCTTGTCAACTTGTCTATCTGTCCATTTCTAGATCATCACGTTTACTAAACGACTATATGTTTGCCTTTTGTCACGCCCCAAATTTTCCTAAGTCTTTACTTAGGGCGTGATGGCACCTGAACAATTATTTTCCACCAGGAGCACCATTTAATTCTCTTTATTTAGAAATTTAGGCTTATATTCAAATACGGAGCTATTAATAAAAATAACAATAAAGAAATTTGTTTATGACTTTATTAAAAATATAACACGAGCCCATGCTCGTGCAAATATTGTTTCTACATAGACATACTAACAAATATTATTCTAAGTTGGAAGGGAGACCATTCCACACGGGCATTTCCCGAGACATTGAAACTGACATTCTGAACCTGACGAGTACCAAGCCCGAAACAATGGACTTGGTATGACAAGAGGCTGCGGGACGATCGCTAGCCTTGGCGTGGAGCCTTTCCTCTATCACGCTTCCCTGAAACATGTTAAATAAAGAGTCAGCCCTACCATCCAAGTGAGTGAGAACTACCGCAATTCAAAGTAACACCACAATATTCCAAGCGCAATCACATTATAACGTAATAAGCATATTGCAAAACATATCAATTACAACATTTTTAAGTATGCAACAACTCCTCATAGAAATTCTCGGTTTAACTAACACTTCATTTTATCTCGTATTATCGTTAAGACATTCCCTGCCTTTCCCCATGTTTATTACAGTGATATATTGGTGAACGCGTAGTCACTTTTCATATTTATATATAGGTGAACATGTATTCATCTTTCCTATTTGTTGCGCGGCAACCCGATCCATTATATTTACGTATTTGTGAACACGTATTCACTTTACGTTTTGTTGCGGCGTGCAACCCGATCCATTATGTTTACGTATTCGTGACGCGTATTCACTTGACGCGTTTTGTTGCGTGCGGCAGACCCATTATATTTACGTATTTGTGAGCGTATTCACTTTACGTTTTGTTGCGGCGTGCAACCCGACCCATTATATTTACGTATTTGTGAACACGTATTCACTTTACGTTTTGTTGCGGCGTGACAACCCGATCCATTATGTTTATATTTATATATTTATGTGAACACGTATTCACTTTTCATATTTTTCAGAAGATCGAATAAATAATATTCTCTTTCCCAACATTCTGTCATTCATACTTGTAACGATTATAACTTTTTAACCATAACTCCAACTAAGGTGTTTCTCAAGCGAAAACTAAGGTAAGACGGGGATCTTTCACTGTACCAAATTTCATTTAAAACTACTTTGGGTAACTAACACAAATTTATCCTCAAAACAGCCATATGAGATTTGTTTCGGCAGAATTTTTATTAAACAGAACTCAATCTTAGAATAGTCATAACTCCTAATCTGTAAACCCGTTCAAGCCCCATAAAATCTCAAAACGACGAGAACAGAGAGCTACACGTCTCCATGTGAACCATCCTTTCATATTCTGTACCATTTGGTACAGTTTTACACTTTCATTCGCTGCCCTTCCTGGATCTCGATAGATCCGAGGCAGAAACTTTAAACACCGATAACTCTCAATCCGTAAGTCAGATAGACCCCCGTAAGGTCTCAAAATGTCCACAACAGAGATATATAGAACTTTCATTTAGCAACAATTTTCATATTCCCCACAGATTAGTACAATTTTATGTTTCCACGTCCTGCCCTTCTGGATTCCGATGAATCCGAGGCAGCAACTTCAAACTACAATAACTCTCAACTCGTAAGTCCATTTTAATAACTCTTTATCTATATCTGTCCGTAATAGAGAGATTTACAACCATGTATCCATTATGTTTATATTTATATATTTATGTGAACACGTATTCACTTTTCATATTTTTCAGAAGATCGAATAAATAATATTCTCTTTCCCAACATTCTGTCATTCATACTTGTAACGATTATAACTTTTTAACCATAACTCCAACTAAGGTGTTTCTCAAGCGGAAACTAAGGTAGGACGGGGATCTTTCACTGTACCAAATTTCATTTAAAACTACTTTGGGTAACTAACACAAATTTATCCTCAAAACAGCCATATGAGATTTGTTTCGGCAGACTTTTTATTAAACAGAACTCAATCTTAGAATAGTCATAACTCCTAATCTGTAAACCCGTTAAAGCCCCATAAATTCTCAAAACGACGAGAACAGAGAGCTACACGTCTCCATGTGAACCATCCTTTCATATTCTGTACCATTTGGTACAGTTTTACACTTTCATTCGCTGCCCTTCCTGGATCTCGATAGATCCGAGGCAGAAACTTTAAACACCGATAACTCTCAATACGTAAGTCGGATAGACCCCCGTAAGGTCTCAAAATGTCTACAACAGAGAGATTTAGAACTTTCATTTAGCAACAATTTTCATATTCCCCACATATTAGTACAGTTTTACGTTTCCACGTCCTGCCCTTCTGGATTCCGATGAATCTGAGGCAGCAACTTCAAACTACAATAACTCTCAACTCGTAAGTCCGTTTTAATAAATCTTTATCTATATCTGTCCGTAACAGAGAGATTTACAACCATGTAAATTTTCATATAATTTTAATAAGTAAAACTCAATAAAAACAGTCCGTAATTATGCCTTTCCGAATTTCGACCAAATCTAAGGCAGGAACTTTGAACTATGATAAATTTCAAACCGTATCTCCATTTTACCTCATTTTTGGTTCTATATGATCATATTAGAGAGGTGTACCACTCTTCCGAATTTCATCAAATTCTAACAATTATAACTCAGTGAGAACAGTTCGTAAAGTTCATGACGCAACTAGTTGTCTAAACAATCAAAAGTTCAATATTTCTTTTCAACACTCAATTCTTATTCTAACATGTATTGAACTTAAAATAAAGGATATTACCAAGAATTTCTGAGTGAGAAAACTCACCTTGTAAGTGTGAAAAATGATTGTGGTTCGGTTGCTACAAATGGTCCTTGCTCCTTAGTGTTCCCTAATTTTCTTGTTCTCCTTCCTCCCTTGATATTTTCTTGATTTTTTTCCTTCTTGTTCACTTGATTATTTTCCTGATTTATATTCCTTGTACTAGGTACTTTATTTTGTGCTAAATACACTATATAAGTTGAAGTGTTTGTATAACATATGAGAGGTGGAAGAACAAGAGTTGGAGGGGAAATAAAAAGGGAAGGGGGAAGACGCACTTTCTTTGCATGCATCTTCTTCTTTTTTCTTTTGTTTTTTGTTTTTTTTTTTTGTTTTCTTATTTTCATTTTATCTATCTATTTATCCAACTTTAACACTAACTCTATCCATGCAATTCATTCTTTGTTTTCTTATATATATATATATATATATATATTTTAACCCAACCACAACTATATATTATTATTATTCGTCCTCGAATGTGAATAAAGTCGTAACATAATCACATAGATCCAATAATGTTTATTGTTATTGTAACACTAATTTGGGGCTTCACATTCTCCCTTCCTTAAGACGCATTCGTCCTCGAATGGAATAAGGTTGTAACACATGCATATAGACACGCAAATGGAACACATATGAAGTACTATGTAACACTTTTTTTTTCTATTACCTTAGTAAAATAAGAATGAATATTTGACTTTCATCGCGTCCTCGGCTTCCCAGGTGGCTTCCTCGGTGGAGTGGTTCCTCCATAGAACCTTCACGGAAGCAATATCTTTATTCCTAAGGCGCTTTACCTTCCTATCAAGTATTTCCACCGGAACTTCTTCATATTGAAGCTCCTCATTAAGAATTATCTCCTGGGGAAGGATGACGTGACTTGGATCGTGCAAGTATTTTCGTAACATTGACACATGAAATACCGGATGCACTGCTTCCAGCTCTTGTGGAAGTGCTAATTCGTAAGCCACATTCTCCACTCTTCGCAAGATCTCATATGGCCCAATAAACATTGGGCTCAATTTCCCTTTCCTACCAAAACGCGTCACTCCCTTCATTGGGGACACTTTTAAAAATACTTTCTCCCCCTCTTGGAATTCAAGATCTCTTTTCCGATGATCCGCATAGGACTTATGACAACTATGAGTTGTTTTGATCCGCTCCCGAATCATCTGTACCTTATCATTTGTTTCTTGAATGATTTCAGGTCCGAACAGTTGCGTCTCACCCACCTCGAACCATCTAAGTGGAGACCTACATTTTCGTCCATATAATGCTTCAAACGGGGCCATTTGTATGCTAGAGTGAAAACTATTGTTGTAGGCGAACTCAATTAGACATAGATGGTCCAACCAGCTTCCCTGAAAATCTAACACACAAGATCGCAACATGTCCTCAAGTGTTTGAATTGTTCGCTCGACTTGCCATCTGCTTTGCGGGTGGAAAGCGTGCTTAACAACTTTTGTCCGACACCTGCTGGAAACTTTGCCAAAAGTGTGAGGTGAAGGAACCCTATCCGAAATAATTTGTAAGGGAATCCGGTGTAACCGCACAATCTCCTTCAAATAAATCATGTGTCTTGTGGTGCGCGTCGTAGTCTTGACCGGTAAGAAATGGGTGACTTTGTAAGCGATCAACAATCACTCAAATAGAATCATACCCTTCTCGAGTTGTCGGTAGACCGATTCTGAAATCCATATGAATCGCCTCCCATTTCCACATGGGGACTCGATGTCTGAAGTAATCCGCCCAGTTTTGATGTTCAACTTTCACCTGCTGACATATAAGACACCTCCCGACAAACTCCGCAACGTCTTTCTTCATCTCGTCCCACCAGTAATTTGCCTTGAGGTCCTGATACATTTTTGTTGACCCTGGATGAATGGAATATCTTGTGTTGTGACCCTCATCTAAGATCTTCCTCCTTAGATCCTTTACCTTAGGAACACATAACCTACCCTTATACCGAAGGGTTCCGTCATTATCTCCCAATGTAAACTGTGAAGGTTTTCCCTGTTGGATCCTCTCCCGAAATCCAACAAACTCCGTATCCTCAAACTGACTTTCTTTTATTTCTGAAGCTAAGGCAAACTGCGAGGTATCATGTACCACCACCCTACCTTCACCGATCTCAGTTAAGCTAACCCGAGGTTTTCCATTCTTTGTACCTCACGAACAATACCCCTCTTTTGTATTGCCAAATGGGCCAAGCTGCCCATTGATCTCTCTTCGAGTCGTCGGCCACCACCACGTTGGCTTTCCCAGGATGGTAAAGAATACTAAGGTCATAATCCTTAAGCAACTCTAACCATCTTCTTTGTCGGAGATTCAAATCCTTCTGCGTGGTTATGTACTGCAAACTCTTATGATCTGTAAATATGTCCACATGCACACCATACAAATAATGTCTCCATATTCGTAAGGAAAACACCACCGCAGCTAATTCCAAGTCATGAGTTGGGTAATTCTTCTCATGTATCTTCAACTGTCTAGATGCATTCACAATAACCTTTCCAAATGCATCAAGACACGCCCTAACCCAACTCTAGAGGCATCATGATAGGCGTGAACCCTTAGCATCACGATGGTAAGGTTAGGGTGGTGCAATATTCAATAATTCCTTTAGTTTCAAAACTTGCTTCACATGCTTGACCATGGTATACTTAGCTTTTTTTGAGTCAACCGGTCAAAGGAGCGTGAGACTAGAAAAACCTTTTACGAATCTTCTATAATACCCACCAAACCAAGAAACTTCTAACCTCTGCCGGAGTGGTCGGTTTGGCCGCTTCTTTCGCTTCTATCTTCCGGTCTACCATAATTCCATCCCTTGACACAACATGGCCCAAAAAGGCTACCTTTTCCAACCAAAATTCACACTTTGAAAATTTAGCATATAGTTTCTCATGTTTCAAGACTTGAAACACTACACTCAGATGCTCTTCATGTTCTTCAACACTCTTACTGTAAATTAGGATATCTTCTATGAACACGATCACGAACAAATCTAGGAATGCTTTGAAGATTCTGTTCATTAAATCCATAAAAGCCGCTGGAGCATTGGTTAACCCAAAAGACATGACCAAGAACTCATAATGGCCGTATCGGGTTCTAAAGGCTGTTTTGGATATATCATCTGGATTTATTTTCACCGTGATATCGACGGAGATCAATCTTGGAAAAATAGCTAGCTCACGAAGTTGGTCAAAAGATCATCGATTCTTGGTAATGGGTATCGATTCTTGATCGTGACCTTATTGAGCTGCCGATAATCGATGCACATTCGGAGCGATCCGTCTTTCTTTTTCACAAACAGATCGTGCACGCTGAGGGAAACACTAGGCCTTATAAACCTTTATCCAGAAGATCCTTCAATTGTTCTTTTAACTCCCTCAATTCAGCTGGGGCCATTCGATATGGAGGAATAGAAATGGGTCTTGTACCCGGAATTAACTCTATAGCAAACTCCACTTCTCGATCCGGAGGAAGACCTGGAAGATCTTCAGGAAAAACCTCCGGAAAATTTCGGACAATAGGGACATCATTCACTGCTGGGGATTCTTTTTGGGCATCCACTATATTAGCCAGATATGCGTACTCCACTCTGTGACTTCTCAATAACTTTTGAGCCCCAAGGTAGGAAATAATCTGACCTGAGGATATTCCAACCCTACCCCTTACAACAACTTCTGGTTCTCCGGGAAAAGTTAATCTCACTATCTTTCGTCGACAATCTAACATGGCATAACATGCCGACAACCAATCCATACCCAAAATGACGTCGAAGTCTACCATATCAAGTAGTACTAGGTTCACCATTGTTCCCCTGCCATTCACTTCTAATGGGAAATTATTTACCACCCGAGAGGCCCAAATTGAGGCCCCTACTGGTGTCATAACCTCAAAAGGTTCACTTAAATAAGAAGGTTCTACGTGTAAATTCTTAGAAAAGCCCATTGACACATATGAAAATGTAGAGTCGGGATCGTATAATACAAATGCAGGAATACTCGAGACTAGAAAAATACCTGTGACCACCGTATTAGATGCTTCTGCCTCATTCCTCTGGGGCAAAGCGTAGAGCCGATTAGAATTGTTGGGTTGTTGACCTCCCTGACTCTGGCGGGGTTGGTTTCCCTGATTTCCCCTGTAGGCAGCTGTGGTTGCTCCTGACCTCCCCTGAATAGATTGAGTTTGGGTCCTCTTCTTGCAATCCCTGACATAGTGTCCTGATTCTCCACAGTTATAACATGTCTTCGTTAAGAGCCGACATTCTCCATTGTGTTTCCTTTGACAAATCTTACAAATCGGTTTGTCACCTCCTATGTTAGGGTTGGTGGCCTTGTCCTTGCTACCTTGGTAATTAGACCAACTGTGCCCCTTAGGCTTGAAATAAGATCGCCCGATTGGTTGGTCTAAAGATCCTTTACTAAACTCCTGCTTCTGATTTTGACTCTGGTTAAATGATCCTGATGTCCGAAATCTCTTCTGCGAATATTCTCTTTTTGCTTTAGCGAAACCTTCTACCCTCAAAGCCATATCGACAATCTGAAGATAAGTTCGATCGTTGGCTAACGCCACCACCTTCTCTGCTATGTTCGGGTTTAAACCCTCTACAAATCGCTGACTCTATCCATTTCTCGTAGGGACAACATGTGTGTTGTATGCCTATAACCTCACGAATCAGGTGTCATATTCTTGTACACCGCGTCACCTTGCTTCAATTGTTCAAACTCCGTCTCGAGCGCATCCTTGCGCTTATTAGGCATAAATTTCTCAATGAATGCCGCTCAACCTCCCAAGTCATGGTGGTGACATCGGGGCGATTTTTCCTAAAATTCCTCCACCACACCCCGCATCATCCACTAGTCGCGGCGCCTACCAAGTTGGACGCCCGCGTCCACGCATCCCAATGTGAACATTAAGTCTTCAACTTCATCGGAGAATACCATCGGTCGGCCTGGGGTCCTTCCCCGAGTGCAACGGTTCTCTTCTCTTCATAAAATTTGCCCATAGCCTATCAGTATCGCTGAGCTTCTACACTCTCGGTCCGTGGTGCGACGCATCGATCCACGGGCCGCCCGGTTCTGGTTCGGCTATGACAGACACTAGGTGCGGGCGGAACCATGTGCGAATCGCACTGCCATTAACTCTATGAGTCTATCTAGTTTTTGTTCCACCGTTTCTTGGGCCATTTGACTCTCGTTCTCTCCAACATTTTCTCCGACATTTTCTCCGACATTTTCTCCGCTCCTTCGCATACTACTACGCCAATCGAGTACATGAGCTTCGTGATGAACCTCTCGAGCCCCCGGATTTGTGAATTCACCATTTTCTTCTGAGTCCATCTTACGACGCATGAACTTCATCTGAGCTCTCATTCCCTTTGCCTGTTCCATGAGTACTTCCCTCTTTGTTGGAACTCGCCTTATAATCGCCATCTACACAATTCATATTAGTCAGTATAACGTTGTACAATCCCCTTTTCTAACCCGTGTGAAGGAGGTAGTACGAGAAATCAAGTCTTTGAAAAGACTCAAGGTAGGCACGAGAAGAGTACGAAAGAAGGGAAACTTTAGGATGTTATTCCGTTCATTTATTACTAAGGTGGCGCGCACACCGTCGCAATAAGTAACCGTTCAAACACCCAACTCGAAGAAAACTTCCTAGAATCTCTTAACCTGGTGTAGCTTTGATACCAACTTGTCACGCCCCAAATTTTCCTAAGTCTTTACTTAGGGCGTGATGGCACCTGGACAATTATTTTCCACCAGGAGCACCATTTAATTCTCTTTATTTAGAAATTTAGTCTTATATTCAAATACGGAGCTATTAATAAAAATAACAATAAAGAAATTTGTTTATGACTTTATTGAAAATATAACGCGAGCCCCTGCTCGTGCAAATATTATTTCTACATAGACATACTGACAAATATTATTCTAAGTTAGAAGGGAGACCATTCCACACGGGCATTTCCCGAGACATTGGAACTGACATTCTGAACCTGACGAGTACCAAGCCCGAAACAATGGACTTGGTATGACAAGAGGCTGCGGGACGATCGCTAGCCTTGGCGTGGAGCCTTTCCTCTATCACGCTTCCCTGAAACATGTTAAATAAAGAGTCAACCCTACCATCTGGGGCTGAGTGAGAACCTTACCCTGCAATTCAAAGTAACACCACAATATTCCAAGCGCAATCACATTATAACGTAATAAGCATATTGCAAAAACATATCAGGTTAAAACATTTTTAAGTATGCAACAACTCCTCATAGAAAATTCTCGGTTTAACTAACACTTCATTTTATCTCGTATTATACGTTAAGACATTCCCCTGCATTTCCACATGTTTATTACATTTATATATTTGTGAACGCATATTCACTTTTCATATTTATATATAGGTGAACGTGTATTCATCTTTCATATTTGTTGCGGCGTGCAACCCGATCCATTATATTTACGTATTTGTGAACACGTATTCACTTTACGTTTTGTTGCGGCGTGCAACCCGATCCATTATGTTTACGTATTCGTGAACGCGTATTCACTTTACGTTTTGTTGCGTGCAACCCACCCATTATATTTACGTATTTGTGAACGCGTATTCACTTTACTTTTTGTTGCGGCGTTCAACCCGACCCATTATATTTACGTATTTGTGAACACGTATTCACTTTACGTTTTGTTGCGGCGTGCAACCCGATCCATTATGTTTATATTTATATATTTATGTGAACACGTATTCACTTTTCATATTTTTCAGAAGATCGAATAAATAATATTCTCTTTCCCAACATTCTGTCATTCATACTTGTAACGATTATAACTTTTTAACCATAACTCCAACTAAGGTGTTTCTCAAGCGGAAACTAAGGTAAGACGGGGATATTTCACAGTACCAAATTTCATTTAAAACTACTTTGGGTAACTAACACAAATTTATCCTCAAAACAGTCATATGAGATTTGTTTCGGCAGAATTTTTATTAAACAGAACTCAATCTTAGAATAGTCATAACTCCTAATCTGTAAACCCGTTCAAGCCCCATAAAATCTCAAAATGACGAGAACAGAGAGCTACACGTCTCCATGTGAACCATCCTTTCATATTCTGTACCATTTGGTACAGTTTTACACTTTCATTCGCTGCCCTTCCTGGATCTCGATAGATCCGAGGCAGAAATTTTAAACACCGATAACTCTCAATAAATAAGTCGGATAGACCCCCGTAAGGTCTCAAAATGTCCACAACAGAGATATCTAGAACTTTCATTTAGCAAGAATTTTCATATTCCCCACAGATTAGTACAGTTTTACGTTTCCACGTCCTGCCCTTCTGGATTCCGATGAATCCGAGGCAGCAACTTCAAACTACAATAACTCTCAACTCGTAAGTCCGTTTTAACAAATCTTTATCTATATCTGTCCGTAACAGAGAGATTTACAACCATGTAAATTTTCATATAATTCTAATAAGTAAAACTCAATAAAAACAGTCCGTAATTATGCCTTTCCGAATTTCGACCAAATCTAAGGCAGGAACTTTGAACTATGATAACTTTCAAACCGTATCTCCATTTTACCTCATTTTTGGTTCTATATGATCATATTAGAGAGGTGTACCACTCTTCCGAATTTCCTCAAATTCTAACAATTATAACTCAGTGAGAACAGTTCGTAAAGTTCATGACGCAACTAGTTGTCTAAACAATCAAAAGTACAATATTTCTTTTCAACACTCAATTCTTATTCTAACATGTATTGAACTTAAAATAAAAGATATTACCAAGAATTTATGAGTGAAAAAACTCACCTTGTAAGTGTGAAAAATGATTGTGGTTAGGTTGCTACAAGTGGTCCTTGCTCCTTAGTGTTCCCTAATTTTCTTGTTCTCCTTCCTCCCTTGATATTTTCTTGATTTTTTTCCTTCTTGTTCACTTGATTATTTTCCTGATTTATATTCCTTGTACTAGGTACTTTATTTTGTGCTACATACACTATATAAGTTGAAGTGTTTGTATAACATATGAGAAGTGGAAGGACAAGAGTTGAAGGGGAAATGAAAAGGGGGGAAGGGGGGGAAAGACGTGCACTTTGCTGCATGCATCTTTTTTTTTTTTTTTTTTCTTTTGTTTTTGCTTTTTGTTTTTTTTGTTTTCTTATTTTCATTTTATCTATCTATTTATCCAACTTTAACACTAACTCTATCCCATGCAATTCATTCTTTGTTTTCTTATATATATATATATATTTTTTTTTAACCCAACCACAACTATATATTATTATTATTTTTTTCCGGATTTTACACCTTTACATATCGAAGTATTAAAATGTATCCATGATAGTTTATAATACCTTTCAAGCTATATTTTGTGTCATGTCAATCTATTGTGCAACCTAAATGATGCTTGTATCAACATCCTGCACTTATTTGAATTCCCCTCTGTTGCATGTTATCTTGATTTACAGTCATGTTCGTACAAAATATAATATGGTGCCAAAACTGTTTAAGTGAGTGAAAGGTCTAGTGTATGACTTGAACTTAGGATCTTTACTTGATAAGTTATGTCCCTATCTAGACTGCCTACTAAGAATGTATATGTTTGTCTCACTTGGATTTCTAAACTAGTACATCAAGAAAGCCTCCTAAACCATAGAAATAGCTAGTGTTACTGGTTCTGTTATCACAATTCTGTCGGTGTTGTTGTTTTGGTGTTGCTACTGCTGCTGTTTGAGTATAGCGGTTGCTGCTTTTGCTTTTGTGATGCTGCTACTATTACTTCGCCGCTGTTAATTAGAATATACTGATGTTATTTTGGCGTTGCTATTATAACGGGCTACCTTAAAGAAAACCCGAAAACTCTAAAATTATTGGGTCTGCATAATTTTCTCTTATCTCGTGCGTGCACTGAGTTCTTTTCTTGATTGATGTAAAGGTTTGTTATTATCCAGGTACAATGATTTATATGTCGATGCTTATTTATTTTGTGACAAGATTTAGAGCATATGCTAATCCTTTTCTTTTCTTTCTTTTACATGAAATACATCGGAGGCAAATGAAGAGTTTCGTTACGAGACTCATCATGATTCTCACCAAAATGAAGATTCATATCCATGTTCATCACCGCACCCGCTTCGAAAATTCCAAAACCGCGGGCGGAATAGCATCGCCATTCTTCGAGTCATTATTTTTATTCTCAATCCCCCCCCCCCCCCCCATTTATTTGTTGTAATCTAATTACCTAGCTTTACAAGATTGGTAGAATAATTAATTATCGAGTCAATAGATTAGCAAGTAGTTCGATATTAGAAATTTGCTCCCTCCTAAGTTAATTTTTTTGTCTTGCCATACATTGCTTAAAATCATACTAAACCACCTAATAATTTCATTCGCATAGTTATTTAGGTAGCTAAGATATTATTTGTTACTAAATCCTAACATGAGAAACCCATTTTCTGTAAATCCTTATTAGCACTCACATAGGAAAAATTACTTAAATCATAGGTTTGTTAGCCTTTACATAATATACATTCTTCGGCATCTTATCTATAAGTACATATTTTAATAGCTTTTGCATTATTACTCCTATATCTTATATAACATATATGCATTACTTAATATGTTATTTAAGTATTTTATGAATGCATGTTTTCAACCAAAACTAGTTTTATATGTTTTCTTACATTTTTATGTTGGCCGAAATAAATATTTATATTTACAAATATTTTTTTCTTAAATACTCTAAAACATGCATTTTCTATAGCATGATAATTAACCCTAGGTTTGAACGGATAACCATAAGTTAGCGGATCTTAGAGGATGTCCAACCACTTTCCTCTAGATTAATAAAGAACCCTTACCCAGAATCTCACACAATTTGCATACCATTAAAATTGAGTTAATGTTGACTTTAATCTTGTTGACATTTAGGTGTCATAATTCACCCAATTAATTAGGTGGCGACTCCGCGAGCACTCTAGCACTTTTTGGCAACCTTTTAACACCATTTTTAGCATTTTTGTTTTATTTCTAACATCTTTTTAAGCAGGAGTTAGAATATGTCGGGTCGAAAAAAGGCGTGACTGAAATGGCGACTCCGCTGGGGATTTGAGGTTCTTGACCATAGCAAACCTAGGTTTATTATTGTTTGGATTTATTTGCTTTTATTTGTTTTAAATGCCTTAAAATTGCTTGCTTTAATTTTGTATGTTTAACTGTTTAATTGCTATTTGCTTTTACTGCTTTCCTTAAACTGGCATTCCGCTCATACTTCTTCCACTCTGAAAAATTCACACAATCACACGCTCATGCGCTGGTGTGCTTAGCACACCCACAAATTTCTTTCAAAATACTCAAATTTTAGGAGAGTTGGCGCCTGCGCGGAGTTAGATCGGTTCATCTGATCAACCGCGTAGCCTTCTCAGTCGAGTTGTCCGCTCGGGAACCTTGCGTCTAGTAAAACCAAATCTCAGAAACCTAGGATAGAGCTATACCACCCTTTATTTTAAGGCATGTATGTATTTACCTTAGGTGGGTCAATCCTTAGCATTGGTACCACAATTAGGAAGACACCAAATTGGTCAACGGGTTTTCACGACCCGGCGGCCCAACAACATATTATGTATTGCATAATCGTGATAAACGAAACCAAGCCTAAATTCGAAATGCCTAAGTTGGAAAATGCATATTCATTTTTTGTATTATTTATTTTTAGATGGAACCTATCCCTCAGATATGGTGAGTGGGATTCCGAGTAAATTGAGGATATGGTGGTCAAAATTTGACTTGGGTAGTCAGATGACAATCAGAAGGAGGTTGGGGTGCCTCATCTCATTATTCGACATCTCTCCCGATCAGCATTTGGTCAGAGCATTGATCTAATTTTGGGACCCAGACCGAGTCGTCTTCAAATTCAGGGATTTCGAGATGACCACACCTTAGAAGAAGTCAGCTATTTCACTGCTTTAGCATATCATTACAGAAAACCAATTATTCCGCACGGTCAATCTGGGAAAAAGCTCCTCCGTTACTTGGGTTTGAAGAATACCAGAGAGTTGCGGTGTTTTGAAAATAATTGGGATTCTGTAGACTACATGTATGAGAGATATAGTTGTCGAGACGGATACAAATTATTTAAAAATGAGTTTTGTTGCACTGCAGACCATTGGAAAGTTAGGCGTCCTATCGCATTTGCTATGACTTTCCTAGGGATTCTTTTATTTCCACTTGAGCATGGAAGGATTAGTACGTGCATATGTTCAGTAGTTAGGGCAGTGTTTGACGGAGTCGGTGACAAACGACTTACTTTGACGCCCATGATCTTGGTAGAACTATTTAGAGCCTTGAACAGATGCAAAAGGGGTGAGTCGAGATTCTTTGAAGGTTGTAATCTTATCTTACAGATGTGGGCAGTAGAGCATTTCTATCAGTGTTCTAATATGACTGATGTATGCCACAACACAGACAATAAGATCTCCACCTTCTACGAAAGAACAAATCGTTATGTGTCACCAGTTAGCACAGATGATTGGTACATGTACTTAGCATCTCGCAGTAGCAGTCAGATTCAATGGAAGTATCCGTTGCTTCATATCGTCAAGAAGGTCTACTTGAGACATAAGGGACTTTATTACATCAGACTTATAGGTCTAAAGAGACTCCAACCATATGCTCCGTTAAGTGTGCTCCGACAGTTTGGCCATACACAAGTAATTCCTTTCATAGCTGACATGAGAGCCTCTGAAATCCTGTTCGGACCGGACTTCATCGTTCCTGAAGCCAATCAGATCCTTTATGAATGGTACCATATTGATCAAGTGGAAGTTAAGAAGGACCGAGCAGGGGTCGCCCCAGAGTATCAAACATGGTTTCTAGACAACACATAATTTAGTTCAGAAGGGGAGCAAGGCGTTGAAGACATTGACGCAAGGAATAGGATAAAGGATAGTCAACTCAAAGATAAGGTCATCACTCCAGACATGTGGGTCCTGATGCAGGATACAGTGCAGTACTTGGAGCAGGCATGGTCTATACCTAGGAAGACCTAAGCTTCACCATTACATCGACGACTTAGTTATAGGCACTTAGTTTGAGACTTTCGTTGTTCTTATTGTTATTTCGATAAATTGTAACTTATTCCCGACTAAAGCATTTCAATCTAATAGCTTGGATTTTGTTATCATGATGTTGCATATGTGACGTTTAGGCCTACCTCTGGCATAAAGGGGTCCCCATATATGATTAGGACTCACCTGCAACGTGACAATTTATGTGCAACATATACTTGCTAATTGTATTTACACCTTTGAAAAATCGCGTGCTTTACACTAACGCAGTTTGTTGCATTTTTTAGAAGGATTTATTATTTCCCCAAAAAAGGGTCGATTTGTATTTGATTCAGCAATGTCAGAGCATCAACACTTTACCAGGTCCAGGGCACAAAACGATGCCATGACTGGCTCAGGGGCATCTGAGCCAAATGATTTGGGAATTATTCCTGTCGGCGAAACAGAACCTTCAGTGGGGAGAAATGTCGCTAGTCAAGAAGAATGCATCACACAGCTACTACAACAAATTGCCGATATGCAGGTTGAGATAGAAAGGTTGCGGAATCTGACAAATTTATCCATTAGTCTGAATACCCCCATACCAGATGAAAGGGCCACTACCTCACAAACTACCCTGGATCAACCTCCGCCACCACATATCTCCCAAATATCCTCACAAAAAATGCCAGTTACCGATTCATGTCAAACTATCCCTCGCCCAGCCAATCCTCAACCCCACCCCCAAAATGATACTTTTACCACATATATATCTCAGCCCCGCCTACTTACTTCGCCCCAATCAACCTGAATCGCCAAACTAACCAATATCCACACACCATACCTATCACCAGCCCCAACAAACAACCCAGACCACCAGCATACACAACAGAAACCCAGCATTTTACCGTCCCTGTGCTTCCTCGGGAAACAGATCATTATGAAGAAATGGAGAGGGAAGCTCGAGCCAAAATGGATGAAGACGTGGCCAAAGAGATTCATAGCCTAAAATAAGATGTTCGGAGCATGCGGTCGGACAAGGGTCATGAAGGATTAGATTATGAGGATCTTTGCATGCACCCATATGTGGAACTACCTGTAGGGTACAATGTGCCCAAGTTTGACTTATTCGACGGGAAGTGGAACCCTCGTGCATATTTGAGGTCATCTTCGACAATGTCGACGGAGCGGAAAGAACCCAACAGTCATTATGAAGTTATTCATTCGAGGTTTGACCGGCGAGGCATTAGATTGGTATACTAGCCAGGACCCGCGGAAATGGCATAGCTGGAATGCGTTGGCCTAGGACTTTGTGGAGCGGTTCAGGTTCAATACAGAAACCGTCGTAGACAGGTTTTATTTAATGAAGTTAGAAAAGAAGTCAGAGACGTTCAGAGAGTACGCCATGAGATGACGTTCAGAAGCAGCAAAGGTACAACCACCCATGACAGAGAGTGAGATGACCACTCTATTTGTACAATCTTTGAAGGACGCAACCTACTATGAGCGGATGATAAGCGTCATCGGACGGAGTTTTGCAGAAGTTGTCAGAATGGGCGACTTCTTGGAAGAAGGTATTAAAACTGGACGGATTACGAATTTGGCAGCATTACAGGCGACTAATAAGGCAATTCAATCAGGGACGATCGGGGGTACTTCACAGAAAAAGAAAGAGACAGCTTCCCCTTCCATGTTCATACAAGAACGTAAACCCGAAGCATTTATAACATCAAAATCCATCATATCAAACCCCATACTATCACATAAATAACCAAAACTCCACACCTCACTACCCACCTGCTCTACACCCCAACTACCACACACAACCTATATATAACGCTTCCCAAGCACCCATTTATCCTGCCCCACATCGATCCACCCATCAAGCCTACCAACAAAATAGAACACCCAATGCACCCAGACCAAACATGAATTTTGAAGGAAGACCACCCAAAGTTCGCACCCCGTTGACCGAACCCATACCTCAGGTATACAAAAGGTTGCGAGCTGCAGGCTTAATCCAACTGATTCTGGGAAAGATTCCTAACCCTATCCCGAGGTGGTATGATGAGAATAAGCGCTGCGCATATCACTCCAATAACCCTAGACACGATACTGAAAGTTGCCACTCCCTCAGAGATAAAATCGAAGGGTTGATTAAACAAGGGGTAATTCAGCTGAGGGATCCGACCCCAAACGTGCATGATAACCCCTTGCTAAACCACAACAACACCAATGTGCACTTGATAACTTTATATGAGGAGTACGACTTGGAGGGGACCATCCGATCGGTTCGAGGTGAAAGAGGAGCTGAACCATCTTCTTTTATCGCCCCCGTTGCCAATATTCGAAAGAAAACGGTATTTGAGCTGGAAAGGGCGCTGCCGAAACTAAATGGTTCAATCATAGTTGCTCTGATGCCCGACTGGGAGCCACCAATCAGAGTAGATCGCAGAGAAACTGGGAAGCAAGCCATAGAAGTCACCGCTGCAGGTATAACCAGGTCAGGGAGATATTACGCGCCTATAGAGGCAGTCAGAAAGGTACCACAAAAGAAACCCATAACATAGGCTGAGGTTGTGGAGTTTTGGAGGAAGATGCCCACTAAGGAATATTCTGTCGTGGAGCAGTTGAAGAAAACATCAGCACATATCTCTCTATTTTCACTGTTAATGTATTCGGTCCCACATAGGGTTGCGTTGTTGGAAGTACTGAAAGATGCATATGTTTCAGAGGGTACAACAAACGAGAACTTGATAGCCTTAGTCGGATAAGTGCTAGAGGCCCGCAAAATCGCCTTTCATGATGGTGAGTTTCCTGCTGGGGGGTGTTGGACACAATCTTGCATTGAATATCACCATCCAGATCGCGAATAAGATTGTTTCAACAGTGTTGATTGACGGAGGCTCGGCCGTCAACATTTGTCCCATGTTAACTCTGCTGAAATTGGGGACAGACTACAGGAGAATTCATAAATTCATATCAAGGTCAAAGGTTTCGACGAAGTCCATAGGGGTGTCGAGGGCGAAATTGATCTCACATTGTTGATCGGACCTGCAGAATTCGTCGCGGAGTTTCAGGTATTGGATATTTCCACATGTTACAATCTGTTGATATGAAGGCCATGGATTCACGGCCGTGCGATCCGCCCACCTGCATCAGCCGTTTTATATGGAATCACCGCGAGGTGGTAGTACTTGGGGATGAAAAGAGAAACACCAACACAGATTATGCAGTCCCTGTCATAGAGGACGTTGGATGGTTCAGTCTTCCATGTTAACGAGATCAAGAGCGCCAGCAGGGCCAGACCGTTGTAGCTGCCACGTTCTCTCACAATGGTAGCCAAGGAAATGTTAAGAAATGGGTTCGAGCCCGTCAAAGGTCTTGGATCCGGTATGAAGGGGATCACAGAGCCGATCCAGTTGTCCGGGAAGAAGAACACTTTTGGTTTGGGGTAAGAGCCCACCTTGAAGGATCTGGTGACTGCGAGCTTCCAGAAAAAAGGAGACATTCCCTTGCCTAGGCCCATTCCGCCCATGAGTCAGTAGTTCGTCAAAGCCTGCACCATCCAGATGCTGAAAGAAGATGATACAGAGGATCTTGCAGCAGGGTTCCAGAATCTATTCATAGATGAAGATGAAGCAGAATGTTGTGTGATTCCAGAGGATCACGATGAAGACCCCACTATTTGGGACGCAGAGCATGGATACAGCCTGAATAATTGGACTTGCATCCCTGTCCCGACCTTTCGAGGAGCTTGGTAGAGTTTATGATAGTTCTAGCAATGTGACTCTAAACTAAAAATAGACTTGCCTTTATGCTTTCTTTAATATGTTTTCCCGTATTTTGCTTTCATCATAAATTCCAGGACATTTTTGCAGCTTTAAATTTGCTTGTGTTAAATTAAATTTTTATGCACTTTTCTTTCAGCGATCATATTAATAAACATGTCGATAATGCGAATATGACATGTAATGAAACCAACAAAAAAAGCTCAAATGGCGAGCATAACCCCGAGGAATAGGAAGAAGGTCCACAATCAGAGCTTGGTCAAGAGTTGGAAAACTTTGAGAATAGGCCTAAACCGAATTTAGAAGAAACTGAGTTGATAAACTTAGGCGATGAGAAAATTGCAAAAGAGACTAGGGTCAGCGTCCACCTAAGTGTCACACAGAAGAAAGAGTTAATTGAGCTCCTGAAACACTACACCGACATATTTGCTTGGTCGTATGACGACATGCCAGGGTTGAGTACGGATATCGTCGCACACAGGCTGCCTATCAATCCGTCTTACCTTCCTTTAAAACAAAGGCCCAGAAAGATCAAACCGGACATGAGTTTGAAAGTCAAAGAGGAAGTGTCTAAGCAGTTCGACGCAAAGGTAATTCGAGTCGCAAGGTACCCTACTTGGTTAACAAATATTGTGCCGGTAAAGAAGAAAGATGGAAAGGTCTGAGTATGTGTGGATTATAGAGACCTCAACAGAGCTAGCCCGAAGAATGACTTTCCTCTTCCAAACATTCATATACTCATCAACAATTGTGAAAAATATGAACTACAGTCGTTCGTCGACTGCTTTGCTGGTTATCATCAGATCCTTATGGCAGGGGAGGACGCAGAAAATACATCATTCACTACCCCGTGGGGGGTGTATTATTATCGAGTAATGCCATTCGATCTCAAGAACGCAGGTGCTACATACATGAGAGCCATGAATACCATCTTTCATTACATGATCCATAAGGAAATTGAAGTCTATGTGGATGATGTTATCATCAAGTCACGAAGAGTGGAAGGTCATTTGGCAAACTTGAAGAAGTTCTTTGAGCGGCTAAGACGGTATAATCTGAAATTGAATCCTGCAAAGTGTGCATTCGGTGTCCCTGCTGGGAAACTGTTGGGTTTTATAGCGAGTAGAAGAGGGGATTGAGTTGGGCCCTTCGAAAATAAAGGCCATCTAAGATTTACCTCCCCTGAAAAGCAGAAAAGACGTGATTAGCTTCCTTGATCGTCTCAACTACATCAGCAGGTTCATAGCTCAGTCCACCGTGATATGCGAACCGATATTCAGATTGTTGAAGAAGGATGCCGCTACTAAGTGGACAACGGATTGTCAGCAGACTTTTGATAAAATCAAAGAGTACTTGTGTAATCCACCCGTTCTAGTACCGCCGTAACCAGGGAGGCCCTTGTTACTCTATTTGTCCGTACTAGAAAATGCTTTTGGATGCGTATTGGGGCAACACGATGAAACATGAAAGAAGGAGCAGGCCATATATTATCTGAGTAAGAAGTTCACACAGTGTGAAGCTCGCTACACTCTGATGGAACGCACTTGTTGCGCATTAACTTGGGTTGCCCAGAAATTCAGGCATTATCTATTAGCATACACCACTTATCTTATTTCAAGGATGGACCCGCTTAAGAATATCCTTCAGAAGCCCATGCCCACTGGAAAACTAGCAAAATGACAAATTCTGCTGAGCGAGTTTGATATCATATACGTCACCCACAAGGCCGTAAAAGGACATGCATTAGCTGACCATCTTGCTGAGAATCCGGTCGATGAGGAATATGAGCCCCTCCGAACCTATTTCCCTGATGAAGAGGTATTGTTTGTCGGAGAAGATATCTCGGAGGATTATCCAGGTTGGATAATGTTCTTCGATGGAGCGGCAAACTTTAAGGGAGTTGACATTGGAGCAGTTTTGGTTTCAGAATCAGGTCAGTATTACTCGATCTCCGCGAAGCTCAGATTTCCATACACCAAAAATATGACAGAATATGAAGCTTGAATATTGGGACTCAGAATGGCAGTAGATATGAATATACAAGAGTTACTGGTCATAAGTGATTCAGACTTGCTGATCCATCAAGTACAGGGTGAATGGGCAAACAAGAATATGAAGATACTACCCTACCTGCATTGCGTGAAGGAATTGCAGAAAAAGTTCAGTTATATAGAATTTAAGCATGTCCCAAGGATCCAGAATGAATTCGCTGATGCGTTGGCAACCTTGTCCTCCATGATTCAACATCCGAACAAGAATTACATTGATCCGATCACAGTGAGTGTGCTAGAACAGCCTGCTTATTGCTCTCATGTAGATGAAGAAATAGACGAGAACCCTTGGTACCATGACATCAAAAGATACCTCAAGGCAGGAGAGTGTCCAGAAGGCATAACCAACATTCAGAAGAAGATACTTCAAAGATTAGCAAACCATTTCTTTTTGAATGAGGAGGTTTTATATCGAAGGACTCCAGATATGGGTTTATTGAGATGTGTCGATGCTCAAGAGGCAAGAAAGCTAGTAGAAGAGATACATGGAGGGACATGTGGACCTCATATGAATGACTTCACTTTGGCGAAGAAGATTCTGCGAGCAGATTATTTTTGGATGACGATGGAAACAGATTGTATCCGTTTTGTACAGAAATGCCACCAGTGTCAAATTCATGGGGATTTGATTCGAGTACCTCCGAACGAACTTAATGTGACAAGTTCTATTTGGCCATTCGCAACTTGGGGTATGGATGTCATCGACCCTATAGAACCCGTTGCCTCAAATAGGCACAGATTCATCCTTGTAGCAATTGACTATTTCACTAAGTGGGTAGAAGCATCATCACACAAATCAGTGACGAAGAAAGTAGTAGTCGACTTTGTTCGCAACAACATCGTCTACCGATTTGGCATTCCTGAGTCTATCATCACAGACAACTGAGCCAATCTCAACGTGGCCTAATGCAGGACATATGCGAGAAGTTCAAGATTATCCACCGCAATTCCACCCCGTATCGCCCGAAAATGAATGGCGCAGTCGAAACAACTAATAAGAATATCAAGAGGATCTTGCGCAAGATGACTAGCAACTTCAAACATTGGCATGAGCACCTACCTTTCACACTTCTGGGTTACCGCACTACTATTAGGACCTCTACCGGTGCGACGCCGTATCTTTTGGTATATAGAACAGAGGCAGTACTACCAGCAGAAGTGGAGATACCATCTTTGAGAATTATCCAAGAGGTTGAATTGAGTGAAGCTAAATGGGTGCAAAGTCGATACGAGCAGTTGATGTTGATTGATGAAAAACGGATGAATGCAGTTTGTCAGGGGCAGCTTTACCAGAACAGGATGTCCAGGGCTTTCAACAAAAAGGTAAGACCGAGGATATTCAAGCCAGGGAAATTGGTGTTGAAACGCATATTCCCTCATCAGAATGAGGCTAAAGGGAAATTCACACCTAATTGGCAAGGGCCCTACATGGTTCATCGAGTGTTGAGTGGAAGAGCTTTAATCTTAGCTGAGATGGATGGCGAAGTATGGCCTAAAGCTATCAACGCAGATGCGGTAAAGAGATACTACGTTTAGGAGCATTTGTTTTCCATGTAATTTCCTTTGCATTGTAAAAAAGTTGCGTTCCCTCGGTGGGATATGCATAGAGCACATATAGGGTCTCGCCGTTTCAAATTAGAAAGCCCCCTTTACTTGTAATTTGAACTACGTTTGACCTGATTCCTTTGGTGGGATACGTAGGCGGCCATATCGGCTTCGATCCACTTTTAGAGAAAAAAATCACAATCCCTTTTGCTTGTAATTTGAACTACGTTTGACCTGATTCCCTTGGTTGATACGTAGGAGGCCATATCGGCTTCGGTCCCACCTTTAGAAATTATAGCTTTACCCAATTTCGCTTGTAATGAACTACATCATGACCTGATTCCCTCATGGGAATACGTATGCGGCCTAAATCGGCTTCGGTCATACCATTAGAAACCTCCCCATTGGATCGCGTGCAAAATAATGTGTTTGATTATTCCGAAAAGAGATATGAGCAATTCCCGCCAAAGTCAAGTCTTGTCCACACGCCCCGCATAACGAAAACTGGGACAATTTTGGGAAAACACACCGTGAAGAGACCATAATAAGAATTCCAGATAAGGTGTTCGTTTGGTCAGATTACGTGTCATATTCGACAAATTCGACAAGGCTTTTATACTTTATACGCATTTCATATAAATGTTTTATTTTAAAAGATGTTTTGTGCATATCTCATGAAAATGTTTTGTTTTGAAAATACTTTTGGAAACGCCACGTCAAAATGCTTGCTACCAAATATCTCAATAAGACCAGGCAGGGGTTACAGGTCCAAACAAATCAGGCGCACGAGCAGAAACTATCAAGGATGCAAATTAAATATGAACCGAACCCCCCCCCCCCCCCCCCCAACTCACAAGTTTTCTGTGAGCGCAAATTTTCTCCCATTAGTAGAAGTACAAAATGCAATAATAAGGCAGAGACATGAGAAACAACAACAATAAAACTTTGCAGTGATAAAGAAGGAAAAACAACAGCAAAATCTGGGCGAAGCGACAACCGCAGTCGCAACATTCAGAAAGTCCGTGCAGAGATTACATCAACAGTCACTAATCACATCATTCAACATGAATTCGCAGCATTCAGCAAGTCCGTGAAGAGACTACATCAGCAATTGACAATCGCAGCATTCAGCAAACGTTCGTAGCATCCAGCAAGTCCGTGAAGTGACTACATCAACAATTGCAGCATTTAACAAGCATTCACATCATCTAGTAAGTCTGTGCAGAGATTATATCAGCAATCGCAACATTCATTAAACATTCACAGCATCCAGCAAGTCTGCACAGAGACTACATCAGTAATCGCAGCGTTCAGCAAGCATTCACAGCATCCAGCAAGTCCGTGCAGAGACTACAATATTCAGCAAGCATTCGCAGCATCCAGTCAGTCCGCGCAAAGACCACATCAGCACTCACAACATTCAACAAGCATTCACAACATTCAACACGTTCGTGCAAGGACGAAATCTCAGCATTTGCAGCATCACATCAACACAATCGTCATTACTTTTACAGGATAACATTTCTACTCATACAGTTACATTGCTTATAAATTCATGCGCATTAACAATTATACACTAACCGTTTGCTTAAGTACTATCGTGCAGGAGCAGGAGCACAACGTGAATTTTTCTCTTACAGCGAACCGGGACAATTTGTCGGGGGGCCAACCTTCCCAACAAATGGCAGAAGCAGCCTCGAGCGTCGGTCCACTCATCCCACATCACCAATAAGCCCAACGTTATCATAAGTCGATACCGGTACACCCCTAAGTTCAAGCAAGTTTATTTTTTATTTTAACATCACGTCGACCCGGTGTCGTCATAACTGAACACTGGGACAAATTTTGAGTCCGCATTAGTCCGCCTTGGTGTTTGACAATGGTAGCCAGTATCGTCATAACTCGACACTGAGATAAATTTTGAGTCCGCATTAGCCCGCCTTGGTGTTTGACCAAGGTAGCCCAATGTCGTCATAACTCGACACTGAGACAAATTTTGAGTTCGCGTTAGCCCGCCTTGGTGTTTGACCATGGTAGCCCAGTGTCGTCATAACTCGACACTAGAACAATTTTTGAATTTGCGTCAGCATTGTCTCAATTGCCCAACATTTTTAATTCTGAGGATCGAGACAAAATTGGCTATAAGTCAACGTCTTTGTCTGAAGACTCTTCCATCATCTCCATACAAAGAGTGATAAGTTGTTGACACCCAATTTTTACCCTCTCGTCCAGTCATTAACTATAAAATTACACTAACTTTAAAAAAAAACATCTTTAACATTTTTATAATAATAAAATGCAACAATAAAACATTAATACATACATAAATAAGTGAAATAATAGTGGCACCACATTTTACGTAGAATATTAAGCATTTTTGAGTCTCACGTCCGCATTCGTTATTTGCATAAATATTATTCATAATTTAAGCCCTATTCTATTGCCATTAATTCTTAATAATTGTAAATACATAAATACATAAATAATTTAACAATGACGTCGCATCAAGCATTTCTTAAAATTATATCTACAATTATTAATACTCAAAATTATTATTTGTAATTTAAACCCCTCATTAATTCAATTTTAATTTAACATCGCAAAACATACATAATAAATAAGATTTTAATAAAGACATCGCATTATAAAATATTAAACACTAATTAAATAGCACACCCGCATTTATTATTGTAATAATTTAAATCAAAGCTAAAACTAATAAAACACCTAAAGTCATATTAAAATAATTTTATTTATAACTTTAACCCCATCTTACTCAAATTAAAACTCAACACTTAAATTACTAACACTAAAATTTAACACCTTAAATAAAATCAAAAGCCCAACTCTCCAGCCCAATCCCTTTAAACCAAACCCGAGCCCAATTCCCCTTTTCTCTTAAAAAATAAAATCATCCAACACCCACATTTCCTTAAACCTAAAAAAACCAAATGAACCCTAGTCCAAAAACCCCACCGCCGTCCAACTCACCACCAACGATATCTGTCGGATTTTTCGCCAGAAAATCCGGTGTCCCACGTCATTTTCCCTTCCATTCCCATATCCTTTACCACCCAAATCGAAACTTACCATTTACGACCCAAATCTCATACCAACACTTACCTTAATCAATAATACAAAATCAGTCCAAAAATTGCACGAAATCAATCTCAAAACCATGACAAATCTCCTTCAAATCAGCCCAAAATTATCATCAAAGCCTACCAATTTTAGAACCCAGAATTGAGACTATATAAAGAAATGAATGTGCACACTCAAAGGCATATTTTAGCATCAGTTAAAATCCCAATCGGAGAAGCCCGTAGAATAGCAGACCCTCACAACACGCCCACAGTGAAGAATCCATTGAAAGTCCTTCAACATCGATAGACATCGACGTACACAGAAAACCACTCGGCATTGGTAAAATCCAGGAAAATAACCATTAGAAACCCAATAGCAATCCTTCGGCATCGGAAAAGAGCACCATTTTCATAGTCAGGACCCGTCAAACCTTAATCGCATAACAACCAAACCCTGAGTGGATCGACGACTTGATACGCTGCCTCGGTTCGCTGCTCGAAGAAGGTAAACTCAAAATTCCTCTCGATTCTAGTTTATTTCCATATATTATGGCTTACTGTATTCTGTGTTGGTTAATCATTCTTAGTTAAGATTGCCATGCTTCTGTCCTACGTCGTGTTAATCGATTTTAGTTAACCCAAGTTCATAATTACTTATTTAAAACCACGAAATGGATTTATGCTTTCTGTAATTACTTGCTAAATGGAATATGATATTAGATAATTAAATACCTTTGATGATGCTCAGTACTGTTTTGAGGACTTGCCTACCTGTTTTATTAGCCATTAACATTTGACCATGCTATAATCAGCTCTCTATATGATAGGTGTTATCATTTCCAATGCTGGCTTAGCAAGGATTTGTGACATCGATAGTTGGTATAGGGCCTGTGTCATATCAAGTGTAGCCTCTGTATTTAGATCAGTGTGTTAGTTAATGTATGATAACTGCTGATTTGAGATCTGCTTGGGAGCCATACTAACTATGTCAATCTTTGCCTAAAAAATGGCGTTGTACTCGGACACAATTGTATGTTTGGTTAAAGTTAAGTGATCATGCCTATCTGAAAATGCTGCCCGAGCTTGTCAACTTGTCTATCTGTCCATTTCTAGATCGTCACGTTTACTAAACGACTATATGTTTGCCTTTACATATCGAAGTGTTAAAATGTATCCATGATAGTTTATAATACCTTTCAAGCTATATTTTGTGTCATGTCAATCTATTGTGCAACCAAAATGATGCTTGTATCAACATCCTGCACTTATTTGAATTCCCCTATGTTGCATGCTATCTTGATTTACAGTCATTTTTGTACAAAATATAATATGGTGCCAAAACTGTTTAAGTGAGTGAAAGGTCTAATGTATGACTTGAACTTAGGATCTTTACTTGATAAGTTATGTCCCTATCTAGACTGCCTACTAAGAATGTAATGTTTGTCTCACTTGGATTTCTAAACTAGTACATCAAGAAAGCCTCATAAGCCATAGAAATAGCTGGTGTTACTGGTTCTGTTATCACAATTCTGTCGGTGTTGTTGTTTTGATGTTGCTACTGCTGCTGTTTGGGTATCGCGATTGCTGTTTTTGCTTAAAACCCGAAAACTCTAAAATTATTGGGTCTACATAATTTTCTCTTATCCCGTGCGTGCACTGAGTTCTTTTCTTGATTGTATGGGTTTGTTATTATCCAGGTACAGTGATTTATTTGTCGATGCTTATTTATTATGTGACAAGGTTTAGAGCATATGCTAATCCTTTTCTTTTCTTTCCTTTATATGCAAATGAAGAGTTTCGTTACGAGACTCATCATGATTCTCACCAAAATGAAGATCCATATTCATGTTCATCACCGCACCTAGGGGTGCACAAAGGGTTAAAACCGGACCGGACCGAGGACCGAACAGTAGGATTGTCCGGACCGAAGACTGGACCGAACTTCTCGGTCCGGTCCAGGTTCGGTGTCCTGTCATTTTCGGTCCGGTCCGGTTTTTCGGACCGAATGGACCGAATTTGCCCCCAGTCCCCCAAACTTCACCAACCCCAGCCCCTAGTCCCCATCCAGCCCCGCCACTCTCTCCCGCCGGACGTATTGACATATGAAATATAAGTTGTAAATTGATCAAACTTTATATGGTCATAACTTTGCGCTCGGACGTCCGTTTTACCTAATTTTTTTTTTGATTTCGCGTATTTTTTCGATACGGGGGTGGTCAAACTGCTAAAGCGGTTTGATTCCGCCGATTTCTTCAAAAACGTCCATCTTGCCCCTCAATTTCTCTTTTCCCCCAAATCGTTACGTTTTGCCCGGAGGAGTTACAATAATGGCACACAAACTTCATGTCATTTGACGCGACTGAGAGCTTGTCTTCAGATCCTCTTTCTTTTACAAAACCTATTCTCCCAGATTTGTCAAACAAATTAGAGCATATTGCATTAATAGAGTTCTTGTACCCAATACCTGCATGAGGTGGTTGACTAACACTCAAAATTTCATCCAATTTGGAGGTACCTGTATTTAGCTTATGGAAGGTTGCTTAAGCTAGATCCAACTTTGCACTAATCTTACCAAATTCAAGATCATTTTTGGTAAGTGTAACCTCTAAGCGGGTTATTGTGCCTTTTAAACCTGCATTCTCAAGAGTTAAGGATTTTAATTTTGAGTCAAGTTGTTTCGATTCTAGGATTAAGTCTTTATAAAGTTTTGCAAGTCCTTAATCATGTCATCCTTGGGATCAACTTGATCGTCAAAGCTAATCTCACTATAAGAAATAACACTAGTAAAGCAATTAACATCAGGATAATTAAAATATTCATGCCTTACGAATGTTTCTGGACTTGCAGATGTCGTCGCAGATATTGACGCAAATGTGGTGACTTTGGGATAACACTGTCGATGACATTTTCATCGTCTGAGAGTAACTGTTCGTAAACAGTGGCCAGCATTGCTTGTGACTCTATTTCTTGGTCTCATTCCTCTTCTCCTTCGTCTTCAATAAGAGAAACCCACAGATTCTTACCAAATTTTTTCAAGGTATTTGCACATTCATTTGCATAATGACCCCATCCTGAACATGCATGACATTGCACATATTCGAGTTGCATGAGATCAAATTTGGTGCGATCTGAGTTGGTTCTCCTAAGTTGATTTCTTATTTGTACTATAGGAAGGGGTTAACGGACTTTTGATTGAAGCCTTGGTTTTGGTGCTCTTTGGATTTAAACTTATTTTTATCATTGTTGAACTTTCTTACCATCAAATTATATTTTCGAGTAAGGAGGGAAACATTTGCACCATCACCAATTTCTTCAAGATTTTCATCCTCATCATCGACGTGACTCTCTAAGAATTTCTCTTGAAGTGCTATATCTTTGCTTTTATACAATGTCCTTTGATTCTCCATATTCATCTCATAAGTTTTAAGAATACTCATTAGAGTATGAAGGTCCATTGTAGCAAGATTGTGAGCTTCTTCAATCGCACATATCTTTATATTGAACTTTTCAGGAAGAGAACGAAGTGCTTTTTCCACAAGTTGATTGTTGGTTAACGGTGAACCAAGAACTTGACATTCATTAGAGATGTCAATCAACTTTCAAAATATGTTTTAATATCCCCCGTCTCTTCCATCCTTAAACGTTTGTATTTACTCATGATCATACGAAGCTTCGTTCGACGAACGTTAGAGCTACCTTCACAATAGGTTTGCAAAGTATCCCAAGCATCCTTGTATGTAGAGCAATTTTGTATGAGATTGAACATGTAGAGATCAACCCATGCAAAAATAGCATTTAAAGCTTTTTCATTGAAGCTTGAATCATTGGTTTCTTCCACTCCATTCATATTCAAGCTTAATAAGAATATCGCCTTCCTCATCCGGTGGTAACATTGGAACAATATATCCATTGGTAATAGATCTCCATGCTCTAATTTCAATGGATTTGATACGAGAGCGTAGGTGAATTTTCCAATAGGCATAGTTTTATCCATCTAAAATAGGAAGTCTACCAATTATTGGATTAGCCGGATCCACAGTTTATATAACAGGACCAAACACTTATTATGTCAAGTATAGGCTCTGATACCACTTGTTGGGTCCCGGGGGTTATACTATGAAATAATAAAAAGCAAACAGTAAGTAAAAATGCTTGTTAGCTGAAACAGTTTGCAAATGTCGTTAACAATGTCGTCTGACAGAACTGACGAAACTTAGATGAAAACAGAAAAACCTTTGAAGAGTTAAATTACAGCGGAAATAATAAAGACACAAAAGTTATATTAATATATAACCTATGATGGTCAATGACCAAAAGTATTGTGTGTGTATATATATATATATATATATATATATATATATACAATTGAATATATTCCTTCTTTTACAATATTACAAGATAATACAAAAGGAATAAAAAGGTGAAGTCGCAGGTGACTTACATGCCTGAAAAATCTAACTATGTAGATATAGACAACATCTCATTATAATTGCTTCAATAAAGAACTAATCTAGAATCCAGGCAGCAACTATAATGTTGGACAGAATATCGTCGATACACTCAGGCAACACAATGATCCAGTCTTAGATCGTGATTTTTTTTAGAGCTCTCTCTTGATCTTTTTTCTCTTGTAGTTTCTGGATATCGATTCCTTGATGTAGCCTCTCTATTTATAGTAGAGAGTCTTCCTTGAAATGCTCAATAAATCGTTGTGGAAGTCGAGCAAAAAGTGGGCAGCTTGACCAGATTTGTTGGAGACGAAAGTGAAGCAAAATCCTCCAACCTCTTGAACTTGTTCCCCAAGTTTAGCAACGTCTTTGGACTTGGTCTTCCCACATGTATAATCAGCTCAACAAGTTCCTTACCAGGTCACTTTACCATCGTGGTAAAAAGTTCCACGAGATAAGCTTCAGTCTGTGAAGAAGGGCAAAACTGTTATCAGAATGTTGGGCCCTGAGAAAGCCAAAAGACCCTCTCACTTCGTTCGAGCTTCATTACATCCACCCTCTGGCTTTCTCCGGCGAGCTTTCTATCGTAAAGCCAAAAACGCCCCAAGATAAGGTACAATTGTTGGGAAGGGGACATGATCAATAGAACCTGGCTGGATCCGGGCTGGTATAGTGGCGCCCTATCTATAGTAAGGGGCCCTTTCAATTCAATCTCCCACTTGATTTCGGACAGTCAAATAGAAAGACTCTTTGTTTGCTCTTCGTGCCTCATTGACTTCTCAAACTGTTGGTCCGAATGTCAAAGACATTTGTTCCAATATTTTGGTTTTTAACTTAATCCTGAAAATGTTATGTTAGAATAATGTCACAACATAAAATCCAACATTAACAGTGATTACTTGCTCAGTTTCACCGTTCAGGAGGGTAAAGAACTTCCCCATTTGGTCAATTTATTTTTTTAAAGCGATGTTGGTTTACACTTTTTGATCGTTGATTTGTTAATGTACTTCTAGATGAATTGTGTTCATTATTTTACACTTTTTGCATAATATTACTGTCTTATTATAGTTGCCTTTGATCGTTGAAAGTTAAAGTCTCGACCAAATAATTATACAAATACATATACATTTGCATAATTTAGTCCTTGATCTTTTGCCTCATTGAAAACGTCATGCACATACACATTTGTTCCACAACATGCTACTTTTTTGCATAATATATCATCGTTAGAAGGCGGAGAGTTGGTGAACTACCCGTTTGTTCAGTAGTACTATAAGTTTGAACGATAAATCGATTGCCTAATTAAATACTCATGCATGTTAAACAGTTTAATAACTTATTTCAATAGTAAGATATGCATTACGCTTAAATTAATAGTTATTATTTCTTTAGTATATCCTTTTTGTTTTTTTAATGCACGTAGTCCATTATTTTAAAGATGGTCATTTTAGTACATATTTTTCTTATCTGTGTTATAAAGATTTATGTATATACATTAATTGGAGATTCATTTATACATTTGTACATCAGTTTGAAGTTGAATAATACTCTATATACTTGTCTATAATGTATTTACTTTATAGTCTTTATTTATAACATGTTATCAGCACGAAGTTCTAGCCAACTGAATTATTATGATGCTATCAGTACCGTCATTAACTGTTATAGTATGATAAGACCGATGACCCCATAAAAGGTGTATGCGTCCATGACGGTTAGCTTTTCAATTTCATGTAACAGTTTGCTATTTGTTTCATCATGCATAAGCAAACTTGCTTTACAGAAAATGATTCTTTCTTGAATCTTCACCAAGTCATTTAAGGACTTTCAGTGTGAAGAACAGAACTCCCTCTATAATAATGATTACATTTCTATGTGTTACTATTATGAAACACGAAAGTAAATATTTACTTATTACATATGTATTCAAACTTCTTAATATCGACATATATTACTGGACATCATGATAAGGATAACCCACAATGAGTATATATGTCTATCAAGAGTTTGCTATTAATAGTACAACTCGTTGGGTTTGTTTGATCCATGGGAACCTAATTGGTACTGGATCATGTATGCCTGGAAATTTGTTAACAGGAATTATGAGGTTAATTCATATCCCTTAATGGCTAAAAATGAGAGTTCGATAATATTTTTTAAATCTCATTATGATTAAATTTATTTATGTCTATGACCACCCGAATTGGCGATATTTTCATAGGCTTGTCCTGTCTACAACTGAAGCTGTGTTAGAGATTTTTTTTCTATATTATAGATATGCCTCAATTTGCTCCTGAAGCAGCAATATCTTAAAACATGTTCTAAGCTATATAATTTGATATGCTTAAATGGACGTTCAGATAATTATGTTTCATATTCCTGAAGAATAAATAATTTCGATAAATGTTACAAATAAGATCCATTCCCTGAAGTGAATGTGACATAATGTAATAAATCTATAAATATGAACGTACATTTGATTGTGAATATATCATGACTCATCCGCAGAAGAGAGAATAATTGAGAAGAAATATTCTGAATATTCTATTTTATTTTCGAAGTAGTAAACTCATAAATTTGCTCCCGAAGTAGCAAATATTAAGCTCTATTCTCGAAGTAGTAGATTTTTTAAATCTACTCCCGAAGTAGTAGAACTATACTCCCGAAATAGTCGAAATTTGTAATCTACTACCGAAGTAGTAGAACTCTGAAATTTGCTCTTGAAGAAATAAATATTGTTAAATCTACTCCTGAAGTAGGACTCTAAATTTACTCCTGAAGTAGTAAATATTATCTGAAATCTATTTCCGAAGTGGTAGAACATTAAAATTTTCTCCTGAAGTAGTAAGATTTTAAAATTTACTCATGAAGTAGTAAATCTGAAACTTACTCCTGAAGTAGTAAGACATTATTATGAAGTAAGGTCTTTTTGTGCTTGAGCAAAATAATGAGCTATAGATGAACATCAATGACATTTAAATAATCAGATTTCATTCCCCGAAGCGAATGAAGATATACCACGATCTACCTCCTGGAGAGATAAAATAAACAAGAAAATACATATGGTATAAACGTATTGCAACACGTACCCGTCGTACGTAGAAACATCATGAATAAGTTTATTAAATATCTAAAAAAAAAGTAGACTAGAATGTTTTCAACCATAACCACCTTGCTACATTATGATTAGTTGTTATGATTTTTTCGAAGGAAATAAACATTAATGTATCTCTTCCTAAAGTATGTGATTACTGTGTGGTTACTGCTTTGATACAAAATATTCAGATGTTAAAGGTTAATCTCCCTAAAGGAGACATTAAAACACTGAAGTTTAAAACTTAGTGTTTACTTTTCGTTGTTTATGAATTTACAATTATCTTTAAAATGTCCATTTAATTTTCATTTTCTTTAATGACATCAGTAGTGTCTAACTAGAATTTCTTTCATTATATCAGCAGTATCTAATCAATATTTATTAGTGCAAAATTAATGATCAAGAGCTCCACAAAAGCTAATTGTCTGTTTACAAGAATTATGACACTAGCCGTGCTCAGACAATATCTTGTTATATTAAATAAATTAAAATCTCTCGAATATGTTATATATGATAGTATCATTCGTCCTATATCGTAGTTGTAACGATTGGAACACAAATTACAGGAAATTTGAAGTTTACTAGCATTAAATATGGTTATCATATTGTGATTACAAATGATTAGAAGACTGAATATCTTCAAGTACTACAACAACAACAACAACAACAACAACAACAACAACAACAACAACATACCTAGTGGAATTCCACAATGTGGGTCTGGGGAGGGTAGAGTGTACGCAGACCTTACCTCTAACTTGGTAGATAGATCAGCTGTTTCCGAGAGACCCTCGGCTCAAGACAAAGCACAAGCCTAAGCAAAGTAAGACAAACAAAGTGAGTAAGTCATGATAGAAATTCTGAAAGAGAAAAAGAAGCAAAAAGAAGCAATAAATGATGCAAGTAAATAAGACAAACAAAATAAACATAACATCATAAATCAAACGACAAGAGATTATAAGGCAATATTGTGCTTACTAGTATGATAGGCCAAGCGAGTCTACAATAATAATATTACAATTACTAGTTTATAAGCGTAGACATGACTACGCTGGACTACCGACTACCCTTTTACCATAATACGTGTCCTTTATAACCCCATATCTAAGGTCACATCCTCAGTGAGTTGCACTTGCGCCATGTCCCATCTAATCACCTCTCCCCAATACTTTCTCGGCATACCTCTACCCCTCATGTACCCGTCTATAGCCAACTGTTGCGCCCGTTTTTGACCTCGGGGGTCTGAACGATATCCGCAACGTTGCTCTTTGGCGCAGTTCCCTGGATGGAGCAATAATGCTGATTTTTGAGGAGTCGCCACCTAATTATTTAAGTGAATTAGGACACTTGGTTTATTGCAATAAAAATACTGCAATTGACATCCATTTAATGGTCTGAGAAATTAGTGAGATTCTGAATCAGGGTTCTTTATTATCCTAAAGGGAAGGGGTTAGGCATCCTTTAAGATCCGCTAACTTGCGGTTATTCGTTCAAACCTAGGTTAATTATTTATTGCCCTTTTTTATTCTACGTATTCTAAGCATTTTTCATAATTTATAATTAAAATAAAACGCAATACAAAATAATAAAAACTAAAATTAAATGCGATATAAAATAAAACTCCGGGACATCTTTTAGCCTTTTTAGGCCTTCTGCACAAGATGATCTCTGGGTACCTGCATAAACACTTAGTAAAAGTGTTAGTACTAAAATAAATAATTTTAAAGCAATGACAGGAATTAATAAGTAAAGCCAAAAATAAATAAATTCGTCTTCTGCACAGAGGAGGCCTTGGAAATCAGACGGAGATTCTTTCATCGGCCAATATTGCTAAAAATAATAAAATAAATAAAACTTTCAGATCCGCGTCAAAACAATAATAGTTTTAAACACGGAGGGCTCAGATATAAAAAATATATAAAGTGGGACAGCCTAAACAAGTGCGGCTGCGAGAATTTGCCCTTCCAGCGCATGTTGGTTATCCGGTGTAAGTGGAAGAAATCATCCTTGCCCAGAAAGCTTCATTTATTTTATTTTCCGTCTTTGCAACTGTGGAGGCCTCAAAAATCGACGGATAACTTTTTCATCGGCCAAACAAGTGTAGCATCTTGTTCAAATCAGTAAATACCCAATATTCAAATGTAGCAATTTGTTCAACCAGTTCATGGAAAAGAGTCAAGGAAATCAGTCTGATAATTTTGCGAGAAAACAAAACAACAGGCAACATAGTCACGGTAAAACAGTGGCAAAAACAACCAAAAAAACAGAGCAAACAGAGGCAACGCCGACAACAACCGACAGAGTCATGGTAAGACAGTGGCAAAAACAGCCGCAAACAAAACAAAGCCCCAGAATAAATGAGTAGACACCAGAGTAATTATTCGGATATAAGTTATCACAAATTAGCAAAATATTAGGGTCAATCTGAAAAGCAAGCTTGAAAACATATATGTTAGGAGCAGTCAAAAATCAGCCAGCGATATTCAACAATAAAAAAGATAGTGCATAGGTAGAATCCCAAAATCAGAGAGATGTTTAACAACCAAATGGGACAATGATCGAGTCACCGCCGGAGACGGAGCTCCGGTGAGCATGGCAGCAAATGAGGGTGGCGGCGTCACTTCGACGGTAAGAATACCGGAGCGACACCGCCATGGTGTAAAAGAGACAGTGGTGGTTCACTGGTGACAGGAGCAGCGGGATTCGCCGATAGGGTTGGGGCAACAGTGGGGTTATGGTGGTGTGGTGGTTCGCCGGTAGCAGTGGATGTTGGTGAGGTCGACGGGAGAGGTGAGAGGGTGACGGGAGCGAGGTGAGGAGAGTGATACGTGTGACTGCTGTCTGTGAGGGTGTTCGTCGGCGACGAGGTGAGGGGGAGAAGGGAAGGTGAGGTGCGGCGGGTTGAAGGTGAGGGCAGGGGTTCGCCGGCGATGGCGTGTGGGTGGTCGACGGCGACGGGAGAGGGGTAATGAGGGTGGCGGCTAGGTAGAGAGAGTGTGAGGGCTGAGGGTGAGTTATGTGGGCTGAAGTTATAAAAGTTGCGGCTGAGGGAAAGTTTTATTATATAGGGGTATTTAGGGTTTGGTATTGGGGGGGGGGGAATGAAAAGTGGGGTATTGTTTTGGGGGGGAAATGAAAAAATTGGGTTTTGATTTTAGGGGGGGAAATAAAAAGATGAAAGTTTGGGTGAAATTAAAAATGGTGTTGGATTGGACTGATTCAAATTGCGTCTTGGACTGGACTGGTTTGACAAAATGCAAGACGGGTTAATTATTTAACAGAAAGATTATTTAAAAAGATGCAAAATTATTAAAATGCAAATGTCGACGCAATAATACTAAAATGCAATATTTAAGACACGTTTAATGCCTGATTAAAAGTAAAAACGGGATGTCAATTAATTATTTAAAAAGATACAAATATTATTAAAATAAAACGACGGTGTAACAATAATAAAAACATAATATTAACAAAAACATAATGCTTAATTTTAAAATAAAAGATGCAATGCATTTTGTGAAAAAAAATAAACATAGAATATTATGTAAAAAATGCAAAAAATGCTGATTAAAATGCGGTGTCCTAAAACACATAAAATTGCAATAAATATACGAAAACGGGTCAAAATTGACTGCCAACACCAACCTCTCACACCTCCGCACTGAGGCACTTGTGTCTCTCATCTGAATGTGCTCGAACCATCTCAACCTCACTTCCCACATCTTATTCTTCATTGCACCTCCGCACTGAGACACTTGTGTCTCTCATCTGAATGTGCTCGAACCATCTCAACCTCACTTCCAACATCTTATTCTTCATTGAGGCCACTCCCACTCTATCCCAGATATCATCATTTTGTAGGTGTTTTGTCGGGTTCGTAGATGTAGCGGAATTTGAAAATTTATGTTTCAAACCCGACATGGAGGTCAAACTTTAGTATGATTATATAATGTAAAAAACACAAAGTAATTTTCTAACTCTTGGAATGCTAGGAATTCCAGCAGAGTTTTAGAAGATATTACTCTCTTGGTTTTGGGATAGAAAATATGCGAGGGGAACCCTCTTATTTATAGCTGAAGAGGACAGCTAGGGTTCCCCAAATGGGTCAGCCTAGAAAACCTCAGTAGACTGGCCATCTTGGACCCACTGGACACTTAGCGTCGTGGCTCTGAGTAAGTGGCGCCGCGGCCCTGAGCCCATGGCGCCGCGACCCTATTCCATTTTCTGCCTTATTTTCTATTTTCTTTTAATGTCTCAATTATAAACCGAACATACATATATTCTCTTTCTAATTACATCATTGAATAGACGAAACACTTGACTTAGTGTTACCCTTCAGGCCTTCACATATTGACAATAATAACATTAGGGTCTACACGGAACTCCTAGATTGCACCGAAAGATGAACGCAATATGTGAAGTATAGTTATACGAGACCTGTGAACTGAATCTCTATGTGGGAAGATAAAATCCTACCATTCACGATACACTCAATCAAGCTTAGGATTTGTCAAGTGTCTATCCAAATGACTTGATCATTATTTCTCATCTATATTAGTTAAAAACATGACCATATCAAGACATGTCCATTGCGTTGGCCAACGACTTAGTCAACCTAATACCATATGAGAATCTGAGTGTTCTCTCGAAGATACATTCGAGGAATGAATCCCAATCTTTGCTAAACTACCACCTTTAATCCACTTCGCAATGTACCCAAAATAAGTCGCGTCTCAACCTATAAGGTATTTGAGCTTATGACAGGATCAAAGTACATTACTCCGCAAACAAGGTGCGTATCGACCTCAAGTCTAAAGACTTCTATCTCCCACACGCTGATCCTACTTTAGACATGTAAAACAAACAGTATATCAGCAGGGTATACCAATACTTCAACAAGTATCCATGCGTCCATCACGAGTCGTCATAACTCGTAGCAAGTGAGACATACTACACCCCCTAAGGATATGATGCAGACCACATGTCGACGTATCACATATCATCGATATCCCATTTTCGATGATCATTAGTTGAGGTAATTTAAGAGTTACGTTATAATATTAATTCTCACATCATTAATAACCACGTAAACTCTTAGGGATGCATTTATAGAATATTATAAACAATCAACTGATAATTCAACAAATGCAAATGTCATAATATTAATCATCATTAATATATATAAATATGAATGTGTATAAATTACATTTTTCCTTATACTGATTGTCTTTAGGACATAAATATACTTTCAATCTCCCACTTGGTCTAGAGCCAATCACCAACATATCTAATACCCATGTTCTCAAAATGACCATTATACTTAACCAAGCTTAATGGTTTAGTATGGGTTTGCTAGATTATTGTCTGTGGAAACATAATCTAATCTAATATCTTCAGCCTCCACCATCTTTCTGAGAATGTGGTACTTCCTTGGTACATGTTTGTTTCTGTTTGTTGATCTTGGTTCCTTTGCCTGTGTAATTGCACAAGTGTTGTCACAATAGATGGTTATTGGACAACTAGCACTCGGAACAACCCCTAGCTCCTTCAGAAACTCAGAAATCGCGACAACTTCTTTAGCAACTTCCGATCCAGCAATGTACTCTGCTTCAGTTGTTGAATCAACAATTGTAGCTTGTTTGGAACTCTTCCAGCTCACTGCTCCTCCATTGAAAATGAACGTGTAACCAGACTAAGATTTGAAATCATCAACATCTGTCTGGAAACTAGCATCAGTATACCCAGTGGCAACTAGCTTATTATCTCCACCATAGACCAAGAAGTAATCTTTAGTACGTCTTAGATACTTAAGAATACTTTTGACTGCCTTACAGTGTTCCTCACCAGGATTCTGCTGGAACTTGCAAGTCATACTAAGTGCAAAGGCCACATCTGGCCTAGTACAGGTCATGTCATACATGATTGATCCTATAGCCGAAGCATATGGGATCCTCTTCATGCGCTCAAGTTCTACAGCACTAGAACGACAATCCTTCTTAGATAAATTGATGACTTGACCTATTGGAAGACCGTCTTTCTTGGAATTCTCCATGGAAAAACATCTAAGCACTTTGTCTATGTAGATCGATTGTGACAGCCCCAACAATATATTAGGTTTATCTCTATAGATCCTAACTCCCAGAATGTAGCAGGCTTCACCTAAGTCCTTCATCATGAAGGTTTTGGACAATCATTCCTTAACTGACTGCATGAGAGTCTTATTGTCTTCCATTATCAATATATCATCAACAAATATAACAATGAAGACAATACCCTCATCCTTGCGTTTGATATAAACACAAGGATCCTCTTTGCTTCTGATGAAATCAAAAGATTTGATAGCCTTGTCAAAGCAAATATTCTAACTCCTAGAGGCTTGATTAAGTCCATAAATGGACTTCTTTAGCTTGCACACAACATTTGGTCTGGACTCGGATGAAAAACTCTCGTGTTATTTCATATACACTTCCTCAATTAGATTACCATTGAGGAATGCAATTTTGACGTCCATCTGCCAAATGTCATAATCATAATATGCAGCTATCGCAAGCAAAATCCGAATAGACTTTATCTTAGCAACTAGCGAAAAGGTTTCATCATAAACCACACCAGGACGCTGATTAAAACCTTTATCCACTAGTCTAGCTTTATAAGTCTGAATTTTGCCAAATGCATCAATCTTCTTCTTGAAGACTCATTTGCATCCTATGGGTTTAACTTCATTTAGCAAATCAACCAAGTTCCACACTTGATTGATATACATAGATTTCATCTCGAATTTCATGGTTTCTTGCAATCTCTTTGAATCAATGTCTAGCATTGCTTTGTTGTAGGTTGTAGGCTCATCATCATCGGGAATATGTAACTCATTTTTGTGTTTCCACAAGTAGATTTAGTCTTTTCGGAGGACGATGAGTTCTAGTAGACCAATGGAGTTGAGTGTCTTGCAGTTCAGTTCTAGGTATGTTCTGATTGTGAGAAGGTTTTTGTGTATTGGTTGATCCACCAACATTAGAGCTTTCAGGAATATCATTTTCATGTCTTTCCTGAATGGGAGGAGGTGTAATCACTGCACTTGTTCCCAAGGACTGTGCAGGAGGATCTTGCATTTCTGCATTATTCCTCGTAGCACTCCCACTGGCCGAAGGGCGTACCCTAAGTACCCAATCTTCGCCAAAAGCTCTCACTGAATTCTTGCCTGTATCATCTAGCAAGGATTCAACCTCTATGTTACTTTGTTCTTGAATTTCTTCAATCTCTGTGCAACTTTCTTCCTTGTAGATATACTCATCTTCAAGAAAAGTTGCATTCCTGGAAACAATTATCTTATGTTCTCCAGGAAGATAGAAATAGTATCCCTTAGTTTCCTTTGGATACCCTACGAAGTAACATTTCTCATTCTTTGCTCCAACTTATCACTGATCAACTTCTTGACATATGCAGGACACCCCCAGGGCCTCATGTGTCTAAGTGATGGATTCTTGCGACACCATACCTCGTATGTGATCGGTGTATTTTATATACACATTTTGAGTCATTTTTAGTTAGTATTTTACTCATTTCATTTATGTTTAGTATAGTATTAGAGTCGTTTTCCTTTCTTTTGTGTCACAGCGGTCAGAAATGGAGAAATGGCGAAAATGAGATGAAATGAGCATAAATGAGATGGAATTAAACACAAAAAGGGCCAAAAAATGAAGTCTAAGAAGTTCCGGGAATTATAGAGGAGATCAGACGAAGTCCGGACGAAAAAAGGACGACGAAACGAAAATCCGCCAGAAAAATGCCTCAGGCGCCGCGGCGCCCAATGTTCTGAATGTTCCGAAAGTTGCTGATTTTCAGGCGCCGCGGCGCCGACGCGGGATTTATGAAGTTCTGGGCCGAATTTGACATGTTTTCAGAGTCCTAAAGGGATAACTTTTCCTACCTTAAAACCCTTACCTAAAAGGATTCTAATAACTTTTCCTACCTACATAATCCTTAACCCTTCACCTAAAGGATTCTTGGTCTATAAATAGTCTCTACATCATTAGAAGAATTCATTCCCCACAATTCACCATTCTACATCCACCATCCTACATTCCATCCACCATTCCATCTTGTAAATATTCCACAACACAACCCTTGGATGCTAGAAGGCTTGGAGACTCGTTCTTGAGTATTTTCTTTTCTTTCTTTTTGCTTTATTTATTTCAGTTCATGTATGGAGTGTGTATTAGTTCTCAGTGTGACTATGTCTTGGAGCTAATTACTTTATTAGGGATTTCCTTGTGATTCACTTGAAACTCTATTCATGAATTAATATATTAGTTTGGTTTCTTCTTCACTTATTTAAGATTTATTCAATAGTTGTTTTGATTGCTTGATAATTAATTGATCACTAATTATCATAATTCTTATGATTTCTAACTGAAATCCGAAAGGGGAGGTTGTGAATATGCTGTAGTTGGATAAACATAGGTTAAATCGTGGACGAAAGTACCCCGATACTTGTGTAGTATTAATAAGGTTTTTGGTATTAATCCTCCTCTATAGTCAATCTTATCACCGAAAGGTAGAAAGGTGCTATACTGGGGTTGAATGTTTATATAACCTTAACATGAGTATAAAATGGCTTAGTTAACCTGCTATCTTAACGTAGAAGAAGAAGTCAGTCTAATTGTATTAAAGATTGAATAGAGTGGATAGTTGATGATCTTGGAAGCCCTAATTATCCATCATAACTGATTTAAATCAAAGTATTTTTATAATTAGTTTATTTCTTGCATTATTAGTTTAGAATTCTAATTCAATTTACGTTAACCAAATAGATACCATAGGATAGATAATCGGTACTTGAAAACCAGTCCTTGATGACGATATTCGGTCTTACATAGACTATATTACTTGTCACGATACGTGCACTTGCGTTAGTGTGTGCATAAATCGCGCATCAAGTTTTTGGCGCCGTTGCCGGGGATTGACGTACTTTCAATATCGATTTATCTATTCTTATTTCTAATTTGGTTGCTCCAAGAACAAGTTTCTAACTTGTTCTGCGAGCATCATTTTATCATCTTTTGTTGTTTTTCTTATTTTGCAGGTTAAATTCGAAAAAAAAAATATCGAAAAAATAAAATCGAAAAAATAAAATAAAAAAATATACATGGACTACTACTTCTATCAGGGACAGTGGAGTCATCAACAACAGCTTAACCAACCGGTTCCAGAGGAATATCTAGATGAGTTGCAGGCAGGCATACTCAGGCTCACCAAGTGCCAAACTCAGTTTATGGATGAGACAAGAGTGTCCCTCGAAAATTTGGAGACACAAATAGGGCAACTAATGGATAGGATGAGCAGTACACTTCAAGAAAGGCTGCCTAGCGACACCATTGTGGAAAGTGATAAGCAGATTGAGGAACCTGAACCACACCCAGCTGTTGAAGAATCTGGCGAGATAGTTGGTGTAGAGAAGGAAAAGATTGTTGAGATCCAATTATTCACCTTTTTGGATTATGTGGAAATTCTTTTTCCTGCACCTATTACAGAAGAAACACCACTAGCTGTCACTGTTGATCCCCAAATAGAAAGTCCATACCTTCAAGGACACCCCCTAAAGTTGAGAGATGTAGGGAATTTCACTGATCCCTACATTATAGAGAGCCTAAAAGACAAGTCTGTCTTGTGTACTTGGGGGATAATTTTATGTTTGAGGCCCTTGTTTGAACAGATGGTTGTAGGAAAAGTGAGACCTGCAACAATAACTCTGCGGATTGCAAGCAGTTCGCAGAAGGATCCAATGGGCACTCGTAAAGTTTAATTGCGTCCGGCCAAAGGACGTTAAAGACAACGCTTGTTGGGAGGCAACCCAATGTTTTTAATTATGTTATTTTAATTTCGGTCTTTAGTTTATTTTATTTTGTCTTGAACAGTATCACGATCTTGGGTTCTTGTTTTGTGTTGTTGGATGACAGGTGGACTGAAAGCTAAAACTGAGGAAAAATGAGCAAAAACGCTGAAAAAAGGAAAAAAACCGTCGTCAGCGCCGCGCCTGTAATCACCGCCATGCGCGGAACTTGAGCCAGATTAGCAGCGGCGGCCGAATCTCGTGTGGCGCGGAACCTCAGAGAGCCATATTCCGTGCAAATTCCAGAATTTTTCCTCCTAGACCTCCGTTATGACTGTTGTGTTGTGTCAGTAGGTTGTCCCTATTTTTTTTTTGAGTCTTGCACACATTGGGGGCAATGTGTGATTTAAGTTTGGGGGGTGTCTTATTGTTTTTGATATTGTTGAGTCTTGTTGATTTGTTTTGTGTATTTTTGAGTCATAAAAAATTTTGAGTCATAATTTTCTGTCAAAGATCATGCATGATGTAGTTACTAGAAACACCTAGTGAAGTAAGGTTGAATAATGTAATGGAATTAGAAACAACTATCTAAACACTTAGGTTAGATATGCCAAAAACTTATGAAATCTGTCTATTTGGGGTTTTTGCTTGAATTGTGCATTGTTAAATGATTAAAACCTATGTGTATAATTGCTTGCTATTTGAGGAGAAATAGTTAGGATATGCATGTTAGGGGAGATGACTCAGGAATTTCTTTGTTAGCCATTTCTTACCACTTTTACCTATCCCTGACATTCAAAATATCCCTAGTCAGCCCCTTTGAGCCTAAAAATTAAACTTTTTCTTTGACACCCTCTAAATTCACACTTGTGCCATAAGTGAAAATATGAAATGATTGGAATAGGAAGTGTTAAAAAAAGAAGACAAAAAGAGTGAACAAGTTTGATGCACCCCAATAAAAAAGTAATAAGAAATAGGCAAAAACCTAAGTTTGGGGGTGCTTGTTATTCATAATACACTTCACTCTCTCAAAACAAAAGAGGGGAAAGATAGATATGAAGTGAAGAAAGGAAATCAAAAGAAAAGAGAAGAAGTGAAAAGCAAAAGAGCTTATGGTACATAAAATGAGCCTAAATGCCTAAGCCTACATTACAACCCTGAAAAGTCCTGAAGATCTCTTATATGCATATCCATGATTAGTGGAGAATAGCAAGTAAACATGTCATAGGATTTTGAAATTGACATGCATAATTCAGTATTCTTATTTCCATTAAGCATGATTAAAATGAGTTTGCGAAATATCTAGCTTGATGTGTTTAGAATGCTAAAAATTCATGCTATATGTTCCTGCATATTATTCTGCTAACCTTCATGTTTTTCTAAGTAACATCAATGCAGCAAAGTGATCAATGTCGTTGAGTCTTTCTATTTTCTTTTTCCTTGTGTCTTTATTTCTTTCTTTTGCTCTTTGCTCGAGGGCGAGCAAAGGTTAAGTTTTGGGGTATTTGATCGGTGTATTTTATATACACCTTTTGAGTCATTTTTAGTTAGTATTTTACTCATTTCATTTATGTTTAGTATAATATTAGGGTCGTTTTCCTTTCTTTTGTGTCACAGCGGTCAGAAATGGAGAAATGGCGAAAAGGAGATGAAATGAGCATAAATGAGATGGAATTACACAAAAAAGGTCCAAGAAATGAAGTCTAAGAAGTTCTGGAAATTATAGAGGAGATCAGACGAAGTCCGGACGAAAAAAGGACGACGAAACGAAAATCCGCCAGAAAAACGCCTCAGGCGCCGCGGCGCCTGGCAGCAGCGCCCAATGTTCTGAATGTTCCGAAAGTTGCTGATTTTCAGGCGCGCCTGATCTGAGGCGCGCCACGCTGGATTTATGAATTTCTGGGCCGAATTTGACATGTTTTCAGAGTCATAAAGGGATAACTTTTCCTACCTAAAGGGATAACTTTTCCTACCTTAAAACCCTTACCTAAAAGGATGCTAATAACTTTTCCTACCTACATAATCCTTAACCCTTCACCTAAAGGATTCTTGGTCTATAAATAGTCTCTACATCATTAGAAGAATTCATTCCCCACAATTCACCATTCTACATCCACCATCCTACATTCCATCCACCATACCATCTTGTAAATATACAACAACACAACCTGGATCTTTAAGGCTTGGAGACTCGTTCTTGAGTATTTTCTTTTCTTTCTTTTTGCTTTATTTATTTCAGTTCATGTATGGAGAGTGTATTAGTTCTTAGTTGTTATACCCCGTAGTTCCAGGGTATATATTTGAGGATGTACGTACGAGAATACGATAGAAATTTTGGAAAGAATGAAAGATGTGATTTTTCGACGGAAAAATTTCCGGTTTTTGTGAAGAAAAAAGTTCGTTAATGGGAATTGGATTCCCAGATTTGGTATTTGGACTTCTTGGATTATATTACAATTTTGAGATTTTATTTTCGGAAATGGTCACGTGGGGCCCACGGGAGAAATTTACGGTTTTGTGGGGCCCACTTTGTTTTTGAGATTTTCGGTATTTTGGATATTTTTGGAAGACGAAATATTTTGGACGAGTAGGGGGCGACACGTGTCACCCCCATGTGGCCATGGTTGGCCGTTTCTTGTTGACAACTAAGATCTCACCACACACTTGTCCCAAGATCTCACCACACACTTGCATTGATCTTGGCCTTTGATTGTTCTATAAATACCCCATAGTGCAAGAAATATTATTTCATCCACTTAAGAGCTTTCCAAGGCAAAAATATCCCTTTCCCTTTGTATAGTTTTCGTCCCCCTCCCCCTCTTGTGTAGAAATACTTGGAGTATTATTGTATAATCCCAAATACATTGGCCTAGTATCCCTAGTAGTATTCCAAAGTTGTTTTAATACTAGGAGCCCGGAAATACTACTTTATTTCAATAGTCGCAAAACGAAACCCTAGAAAAACCTTCATAGCTTGGTTGAAGTGTTTAGAGAAGTTGTTTAGAAACTTCTAAGGGTCGCTTGGAGCGGGTTGGAGCGTAAGGATTTGGAGCTAAACGTTGCCCAGGATCGACTTATAATCTTGGATAATTTTGGGCTTATCGAGGTAATGATCTGTGTCCCCCTATTGTAATTGGATATTACATGTTGTAGTAGTTATACTTGACTATATTATATTGTAAGGATGATTATAAAGGATTGAACTGTATTTACATTGACTGCATTTACGAGACTTGTGTAGTATTATTGTGAAGTAGAAGTGTACACGTCCGGTTAGACGTGTAATCCCCTGGGAGTTGTTGGCCTGGTAGCGGGCCTGGATAGGGAAGGAGATTTATGTGATAGCGGGGGGGAGGTGCTGCCGAATTTTCTGTAGAATAAGGAATCTTGCAGTTAGAATATTCTACGAAGAGATCTAGGAGTTGATAGGCGTTTTGTGGCCTTTATAGGTTGCAGTACTACGAGTAGCGTATTCTACTTGAAGAGTGGAAACGGCTAGCAGGGTTACTGATCGTGGAGCGTTTTGCTAATTGTCGATAATCGTCGCGAGGTATGTGAACCTCTTCCTATCTTTTCTAGCATGATTGTTGTGAACTATGTAGTACGGTAGACGTACATGTGCTAAGTGATTTGGTTGGTTTAAAACATAGGGTGTTATAATAGCTTTATGGGAAGTTAGTTATAACGACTTTATGTAGGTAAAAGAATGGTTTATTGATTGTAGAAGTTAAGAGACTTGATCTTAAAAGATAAGAGACTTGACTTATAAACGACTTGATTTTGAAAGTTAAGAGACTTGATCTTGAAAGATAAGAGACTTGACTTATAACGACTTGTTTTCGGAAAAAGAGAAGTAACTTGATTTTAAGTGTAGGTTACTTGTTTTGAAAAGAGTAAGTTATTTGGGTTTTAAAAGAATACTTGTTGTTGTTTTAAAAGAAAAGAGACTTGTGGAATTGAAGAGTTTTTGGTTTAGAACATAAAGTGTTATAACAGCTTTATGGGAAGTTAGTTATAACGACTTTATGAAAACAAAGGAATGGTTTTATCATTGGTTTTAAAATGGTAACTTGACTTTAAAGGAAAAGTATTTTGGTCTAAAAAGAAGGCATGGTATTGTCTTAATTTGGTTTAAAACGGAAGGTATGAAAGTTGTTTTGGTTTACTTAAAATGTTAGTCACTTTATTTTGTTACTACGGGTATCGGGTGACTTTTGTAAAAGAAAAGGATCTTCTAAAAAGAATTTAACGTACGTAGTACTTTGGGGATTAAAACCTGGACTTGTCATAAAATGAAAGTACCTTGAGTTGTGTGTAACGTGCCTATGTTTGCGTGTGATAGCCTTGTTGTGCAAGTGTTGTATTCTTATGTTACCGCGTTTCTCGATGGAGGGTCGGTCGTGTTATTCTTGATCATTTTGGACATACTGACACGATGGCGCCCACGTATGCTTCCACTATGATAGTCCACGGGCATACCGACTCGATGGATGGTCCACTGTATGCGCCATGATGAGGGTTCGTTTCGTTGATAGTGTTATTCAATGGATTATCTCTCCATGAGGTTTTACCGATTCGGCCTTGGTATCCGTGGTCAAGCCATACTTGCCCCGCCTCGTGGCTGATTCGGCCTGGTACTGGTAGTTAGCCTTCGCGACTTGCCCTGCTCGCTTTAGTGGCGAAGTCTCGTGACACGCCTCGTACTGGTAGTTAGCCTTCAGATTGCCCGGCCACCACGTGACACGGCCTCGTACCGGTAGTCGGCCAGACTTGCCTGTGTCGCCGTGGTTTGGTTGTATAGTATTGTTAGTACGGTTGTTATGACACGTGGGACCTAGTGTTCATGTGTACTTCGTGTGATTATATCATAGATCACGGCAGTGGCGAAGGTATTCCACGAATGATTGATGTTGTGGGCGTGAGACCCATCATATACTTGAGTAATGACTTTGAGGCGAGTCCCCGACTTGACATGATCGCTTATATATTATGGATCGTAGTTTGGTTATCATACATGTCTCCCGCTTTATATAGACTATTATGATTTCATTTCTTACGATTTTACGCCACATACTTGGTACTGCGTTATCGACTTCCTTGGCCGCGCTCATGCCGCAGTGAGGTACATCGGTTGTGGATCCGCGCTCTAGGATCACAGTCACTTTTGGGAAGCTCCGCTTTCTCGAGGCTTATCTTTGGTATAGTCCCCTGTCGTGTAGTTACTTGTACATTCTGTGGTATGGCGGGCCCCGTCCCGCCATAGTTATGGTTACATTCTTAAGTGAGGTCTTGTAGTAACAAGTGTGGTTTTGTAAAAGGATTTAACTGTTCAGTTTGATATATGTATATATTCAGGAAGGTGACCGTTTTGGTTAGCCTGGTTCATGCTTTATGACTTGTCTCATGTTTTAGTTTTTATTTCCGCTGATTTTCTCTGATGTTGTATCACTAGGGTGCCCGGGGTAAGGCACCAGTCACAGGCCCGGGATCGGGTCGTGACATTAGTGTGACTATGGCTAGGAACTAATTACTTTATTAGGGATTTCCTTGTGATTCACTTGAAACTCTATTCATGAATTAATATATTAGTTTGGTTTCTTCTTCACTTATTTAAGATTTATTCAATAGTTATTTTGATTGCTTGATAATTAATTGATCACTAATTATCATAATTCTTATGATTTCTAACCGAAATCCGAAAGGGGAGGTTGTGAATATGCTGTAGTTGGATAAACATAGGTTAAATCGTGGACGAAAGTACCCCGATACTTGTGTAGTATTAATAAGGTTTTTGGTCTTAATCCTCCTCTATAGTCAATTTTATCACCGAAAGGTAGAAAGGTGCTATACTGGGGTTGAATGTTTATATAACCTTAACAGGAGTATAAAACGGCTTAGTTAACCTACTATCTTAACGTAGAAGAAGAAATCAGTCTAATTGTATTAAGGATTGAATAGAGTGGATAGTTGATGATCTTGGAAGCCCTAATTATCCATCATAACTGATTTAAATCAAAGTATTTTTATAATTAGTTTATTTCCTGCATTATTAGTTTAGAATTCTAATTCAATTTACGTTAACCAAATAGATACCATAGGATAGATAATCGGTACTTGAAAACCAGTCCTTGAGGACGATATTCGGTCTTACCTAGACTATATTACTTGTCACGATACGTGCACTTGCGTTAGTGTGTGCATAAATCGCGCATCAGTATGGCGTCTTTTCAACTGATTTAGAAGGTAATTTGTTCAGAACATATATCGAGGTTTGTATAGCGTATCCCAAAGGTATGTAGGTAGAGCTGAAAACCTCATCATGGAAAGAACCATGTCAAGCAAGGTTCAGTTTCTCCTCTCGACAACACCATTCATCTGTGGTGTTCCAGGAGGTGTCCATTCTGAATGAACTCCATATAGCTTTAAGTAATCTAGAAATTCTTTACTTAAGTATTCACCTCCTCGATCAGATCGAAGAGTCTTGATACTCTTTGAGAGTTGTGTCTCCACTTCACACTTATACTCCTTAAACTTATCGAAGGCCTCAGACTTGTGTCTCATAAGATACACATATCCATACCTTGTCAAGTCGTCTGTAAAAGTAATGAAGTAAGAGAAATCTTCTTTAGCTTGAGTCGAAAATGGTCCACACACATCAGTATGTACTAACTCAAGCACCTCCTTGGCACAGATCCCCTTTACAGAAAGAGGTTTAATGTTCATCTTACCTTTCAAACAGGAATCACAGTTACCATAATATTGTAAGTCAAATGGTTCAAGGTAATTAAGTTTCCTCAACCGTTTTATCCTTGTTTGATTGATATGACCAAGTCTGCAATTCCACAGGTAGATAGAATTTCTTTTACTTATTTTAGCTATTTTGTTTTGTACATTGGAAATTTCTCTTAATTTCAATGACGTACATACCTTATCCACTAGAGGTATAAGCATCTGGTGCTTTTCCTCCTAGTGCAGTGCAATCATTTCTTCCAATGCTCCTTCCTATTATAGTTTACGCATACATCCTTGGCCGGAATCGTTATACCCCGTAGTTCTGGCCATACGTGTGAGAGCGTGCGTAAGGGGGTAAGACTTAAAATTTTCAAAAGATAGGTTGACGGATTATTCTGGACGGGTTTTAGTCAACTTTGAGGCGGGTTATGACCCGGTACATTGAGAGTTCCTAAGTATTTCAAAGGCCTAGTGCGTAGTTCGTTGAGTCTAGTTTCCAACGCAACCAACCGTTCGTCTATAGGACATCGTAGTAGGAATTTATGGGAGTTACAAGTTCGGCGCAATGTATGTAAATGTGTTTCGACAAAGCGGCAGTGGCGCGCGCCGATGCAGGCCGCGCCGATATTCAGAGGGTCGTTGAAGTTGCCGCGCGCCGAAGGTGGTCGCGGCGCCGGAAGTTCCGTAAGTCCGCAGAAGTTTCAGCGCCGCGGCGCCGGCTGCAGGGCCGCGGCGCCGAGGCGGGAATTCTGGCGGAAAAACTGAGGAAAAATCAGATTTCTCTTTTAAAAGACCTTGGGAGGGTGACAAGTGTCCCCCCATCTGATTTCTTGCATGCCTTATATTGACCAAGTCTTGAAGACTTGGTCATCTTTCAAATCTCTCTCTCTCTCTAAGCTTAAGCTCTCACTTCTCTCTAGAATTCCAAGAGGAATTCAAAGCTTAGGAAAAATCTGAAAAGGTGTGGCAAGAAGGAAGCTTGTGGCTAGCTTGTTGGTGTTAGTGTGGTGGTGTTCTTGGAAAGGAGGCTAGCAAAGTTGTTGGAATAGTTTTGGCTAAAGCTCTAAAGGTAACATTTCTTCTCTTATAGCTAGTATTGATGTTGCATGTGAAGAAGAAGGGATTTGTAGTAGTATATAATGCTCTTAGAGTCATTGCATGTAAGAAATGGGGTTTGAATATGAAAGGATTGGCTAAGAAGATATTATAAGCATTGTTGAGCCTTAAATGTGGCGTTTGGATGTTGAATTCGGCCTTGTGAAAGGTGGCAAAGTATGTAGAAACAAAGGAAATGCTGCCCAATTTTTCATAGAATTTAGGGGCTTTGAACTTAGATTATTTCCACATTGAAATTAGAGGTTAATAAACGTATCATGGTTGTTATAGGTTGACTTATTACTTGCGGTAGTTTGTACTTAGCAAGAGGATTGACCGAAGAGGTATGTAGAGCTTTCCTATCTCTTGAGCATGAGTAGTTGTATCTATGTAGTACGGTAGACGTACAAGATTTGATATTCTTACTTGTTTTAAGTATATAAAGAGTTGTTTCATTTTGAGAAGTATAAGTCCATTGGTTAAAGGAAAAGTATGATTTTATTAAAGTAGAGGGTTAATATAACAACTTTATGAGAAGTTGGTTTATTAGCTTTATAAAAGGATAACAAGAAGAGATTTACTCTAAGTAAGGACAAGTGACTTGATTTATGAAAGACAAATTGGTTTTAAGGCATCAATTGCCCAAAGGTTTTCTATGAAAAAGAGTCATTTTTAAAAGAATATAAGTATGTGGTACTTTGGGTTAAACTCCCGGATTTTCTGTTATTAAATATGTTAGTCCCTTGATTAAACTAAAATGAGAGGGTATATGAACAAGACTAATAAGAAGTATGAGTTTTCGTAACTTGTATATATGATTATGATATGATGACAGATTGAGCTAGGGTAAGAGTATATCTGAGGGGCCAGCCCCAAGATCGTTATACCACCTTCTCCAGGGTAATAGTATGAATGAGGGGCAAGCCCCAAGATCGTCATACCACATGCTTCAGGGTAAGAGTATATCTGAGGGGTAAATCCCCAAGATCGTTATACCGCCTGTTTTCTCCAGGGTAAGAGTATGAATGAGGGGCAAGCCCCAAGATCGTCATACCACCTACTTCAGGGTAAGAGTATATCTGAGGGGTAAATCCCCAAGATCGTTATACCACCTGTTCCGTGGATTTGCTACCCATGATGTGAGGAATACCTCATGCGAGCCCTATGGGCTTATGCGGGTGAAATAGTCCCATGCGGGCGGGTACAGCCTATGCGAGGAATACCTCATGCGGGTCCACAAGACCTATGCGGGTGAAATAGTCCAGGAGTAGGGGTGCTTATTGATACTACTGCGAGGTACCTGCTTTGATCATGAGCCTCCTATTTTTATGCGATTATATACATACTTGTTACTCTCATTGTTAGTAAGGCACGACAGATCGTATTTTGATTGTCTTTCATGACTCGGCTTATTTTTCACTTATGATATCATTATTACGATTTTCCGCTTTACATACTTGGTACATATTGTGTAATCGACCCCTTCCCGGGCCGCTCATGCCGCAGGTGGTAAGCGGTGGTGGATCCTCGCTCTTAGGATCACCGCTCTGTCGAAGCTCCATTCTCCTAAGCTTGTTTTGTTGGTACGGATTTTCCCTGATGTTATAGACAGTGTGTATATTCAGGGGTATGGCGGGGCCCTGTCCCGCCACAGTTGTTACCCTTAGAGGTCTGTGGTCACATATGTGTTTTGGGCTGTAAGGATAGGTTGTACTGCTATACTTTTGATTAAGTATGTGTTTATGGAAGCGATTTTATCTACCGCCGTGTTGTTTACCTTTTATAAGTTATGTTATATATGTTCACGCTATTCTCTAATGTTTATTCGACAGTACCCCTAGGTACTGCCATGCCCTGGCCTGGTCGTGACAGGAATCACCTTTCCTTCTTCACACCTCCCTTAGGCTTCATAGCTGAGGGCGAAGTGACTGTCTTGCCCTTCTTCTTCTTCTTCTACCATTCCTTACTTTTCGGCTTGGGCCGGCTAGATGAGCTCATCATGAGCACAACTTTGCTCTTGGAAGTTGAATATTCAAAGGTCTTTAGCATATTATGCAGTTCCGGCAGACTCGCCTTTGTTCCGTTCATATTGTAGTACACAATAAAATTCTCAAACGAACGAGGGAGAGAGTTCAGGATAAGGATGGAAGCGACATTATTCTGCAGCCTTATACCAATCGAGGTCATCATTTCTATCAGCCCTATCATTTTCAACACATGCTGAGACACTTGGCTCCCTTCACTTAGCTTACACTTGCAGAGTTTCTATGAATAACTCATATTCCAAAGTTTGGGATTGAGAGTCATAGAGTCTCTTCAAGTGTTCGAGCATTTCGTTAGGGACTATGTTCTCATGTTGTTTCTGTAGTTCCACTGACATGGAAGACAACATGACGCATCGTGCTGAAGTGGCGTCATCTAGGTTCTTATGGTAGGATACATTATCAAATGTGGCATATTCTGCAGAATCCTCGGCAAGGACCGTGGGGAATAATTTGTCCAACACATACTCAATTTTCTCTAGTCTCAGGACGATTCTAAGATTCCTGAGCCAATCGATATAATTGGGTCCAGTCAATTTGTTCGTTTCCATCAGCATTTTTAATGAGAAATTCGACATTCTGAAGATCTCAAGATACAGATAGACAGGAAAAAACAATCAAAATTCATTCTCCTTATTATACACATTCATTTTAGGCTAATTTAACATGTCCTTTTGTTTAATTAGCTCCCACTATTTTAGCATACTTCTACAACCCCAAGGTAGAATACGGATCTAAAATCATTATAAGGTCATAATGGGTCAAGATCTAAACATATGCTATATCCGAGTTTGCTTTGGCTGATAATCATATCTCCATGGATGCTTGTCCATATATATCGTACCCGGACCATTCTCGGACTCAGTAAAATCATCATCATATATATACCATACCCGGCCCTGTAGTAAGGGACTCGGTGAACAATGCAAAGAACTGCGCACGAACATACCCGACCCGAGACTCGGTGAAATGATATAATCACATCAAGCACGAATAGATTATCATGAGTAACCATATGCAAATTAAATCATCACTTGACTCTCAATGAAATACATAGAATGAACTATCACTGTAAAATCAAAGGCAACTTATCATATCAAGTATCACTAGGAGTTAGGATTCAATGGAATTATGTATGTCCGTCGTACACTCATTTTATGTAAATCATGCCAAAAATAAAGAAGAGATAGTTTCACATACCTTACCGTCTATACCAACTCGATAATTATAATTCGTCTTAATTAGCATTTCAACCTATAACAATAATAACATATCCATCAACTCTATGATTACTAGCATACGTTATATAGCGAATGATGACTCTCTTTTTATAAAACAAATTGGGCAGCACTTCCCCTGCTTATGCACATCTGCAATTCACACACAAGGTCGACAACATCGCTAACAAGACACAACTTCAATGTCATACAAAATCAGTCCCATATACCCCATATACACCATCGTTATACATTCTTTCTTTTTACGTTCATAGAATACAATAACCATAGCAACCAAGGTGATTGATACACCTATTTCTCATGTTAATCCAGCCCATTTAACTATACCAAAACAACCACTAAAAACAGTCCATACTTCTAGCAACAACGAGAGTTCAAGTCTTATTGTTTGCAACATAACACTTTTCTACACCTTAATTCCTTTAGGACATATATCCGCAATTATAACAATGTATATACATGTTCATAACTAGAATTTCAGCGCTATAACTCAACAAGAACAACCCCTAAATTCGATACAACAATATCCAACAATTTCATGAATGTCACGACCACAAGACTTAACACCAAAGTTCTTCTCATAATTCCTTAAAAATCCAATTCATATTTCAACACTTTCAAATAAATAACTACAACTTTAAATATCAAGATTTTCTTCAATTTTAACATGCAACTAATGACAACGATAACAACAACAACAATCAACCCAATGTACTTAAAACAACCCCAAATGGGCTCACTACGCACCAATATAATCACATGCATTTTTTACTTCCAATTTCTCTTAATCACAAGTTTATCTCTTAACTACAACATCATTTAACTCCAATTACTCTATAAGAAGAATAAATCTTACCTTATTTAGCCGAAACATTCCCTGCTAGCATTCAACACCCACTGCTCCAATTTGCACAATTTCTTCAAGTTACAATGACATGCATGCATCCTTTACAAGTTTAAAACCATCTTACTTGCATGTTTTTCTTCCAAATAACTTATCTCCAAAGCTTGAAGTTTCTGGACCGATTCTCGGCCAGCATGTTACCGTGACATTACTGTTTAGGTGTTTACCATGGATTAGAACTTAGTAGAAGAACATGATCTTGGAAGAGGGAGTTAATTTGATCTACAGTTAGCTATGGAAAATGGAGAAAATCTGTTTTGGAGGAGGAGAGAAAGGGAGTGTGTGAGAGGGGAGTGGTTTTCGAATAAGGGGGAGGAAATGAGAGGGGTACACGGTTTAAGGGCTGATTAGCCTATGCATGTGGGGCCTTTTGCCACTTGGAGGGCACAAGGTGCCACTTGTTGGTCCACTAGTCCCTACTTATCATTCTCCTCTCCACTAAAATTAATCCCACTTCATTTTAAATCCTAAAATTTTCGATAAGTCATCATTCTCGATGTCACAATTTTATCTAATTCGACGCTAATCCATAGCCCCATTGGAAAAAATCAATATACTACTAGTATTAATTTTCATCGTCACACTCGTTGTATCCAAAATTATTCCAAAATTATATTCTTTGTATACTAATTTCCAATATTCAAATCTTATTTTTTTAATTACGTTCTCAACTTTTGCGTTAGAATTACGAGGTATAACATCCTTCCCCCCTTATAAACATTGGTCCTCGAATGTTCATAATAGGTCTCATGCTATAAAAATTTCGGCAGAGTCTCCTTTATAACTATACTTACCAGCCTATATTAATAAAACCCATAGATGCCACACAAGACCACAATAAATCACATGTATTATTCACCAATCAATAGTCAAGTAAGGAATTGAATTTACCTGCAGGTATCGGGAACAAGCGAGGATACTTCTTCTTCATTTCGTTCTCTGCTTCCCAAGGCACCTCTTCCCTATTGTTATTTTGCCATAATACTTTGACGGAAGACACATCCTTAGTACATAACCTTTTATCCTGGCGATCAAGTATAGCTATGGCGCTCTCCTCATAAGACAACTCCTCTGTTACATGAACATCATCTACATGGAATACTCTAGCAGGGTCACCAATACATTTACGTAGCATCGATACATGAAAGATTGTATGTACCGCTTCCAAATCAGATGGAAGGTCCAACTCATAGGCAACCTTGCCTACCCTGCGAATAATATGATAAGGCCCAATGTATCTCGGGCTAAGCTTCCCCTTATTACCGAATCTCATCACACCCTTCATGGGTGACACCTTCAGGAATACCCAATCACCAATCTGAAACTCTAAGTGTCGACGTCGATTATCTGCATATGACTTATGTCGACTATGGGCTGCCAATAATCTCTCCTGAATAAGCTTCAGCTTATCAACAACTTGTTGTATCATGTCTGGGCCGATTAACTTAGTCTTGCCTACATCGAACCAACCGATAGGTGACCTGCACTTCCTCCCATATAAGACCTCGTACGGTTCCATATGGATATTAGAATGGTAGCTATTATTATAAGCAAACTCAATAAGTGGTAAATGATCATCCCAGCTATCTCTGAAGTCAATAATACATGCTTGCAACATATCTTCTAGCGTCTGAATAGTACGCTCAGCCTGCCCATCAGTCTGAGGATTAAATGTAATGCTAAGGCTCACCTGTGTCCTCAATCCCTTCTGGAACGATCTCCAAAAGTTAGCTGTAAACTGAGCTCCTCTGTCTGATATAATAGATATGGGAACCCCATGAAGTATCACCATCTCCCTTATGTATAATCTCTCATAGTCTTCAGCTGAATAAGTCGTCCTGACTGGAATAAAATGAGCTGATTTTGTCAGTCTATCCACAATAACCCATATGGAGTCATACTTTCGTTGAGTGCGAGGTAAGCCTGTAATGAAGTCCATATTAATCACTTCCCATTTCCAAGTTGGGATCTCTATCTCCTGCAGTAATCCACCAGGCTTCTGATGCTCGATTTTAACCTGTTGACAATTCGGGCACTGAGCAACAAACTCCGCTATGTCCTTTTTCATGTCATCCCACCAATACAAGAATCTGAGGTCATGATACATCTTCGTTGACCCTGGATGAACAGAATAACGGGCATAGTGTGCTTCTCCCATAACCTGCAACATCTGCTAGACACAATCTGCCGCCATACCGTAGCACCCCGTCAGGTGCAACCTCGAATAGGGTCTTCTCCTTTTGAAGAGCTGCATCTCTATACTGTGCCAGAACAGGGTCCTCATACTAATATCTCTTTACCTCTTTTATGATAGATGACTCAGCAACTCCTCAAACAAAAACTCCACTATCTCCAGAATTAGCCAAACGGACTCCAAGACTAGCTAGCCGGTATATCTCACGAACCATCTCCTTACTTTCCAGTTGCACATCCGTCAAGCTACCCATAGATCTACGGCTAAGAGCGTCTGCTACAACATTTGCTTTCCCTTGATGGTATAGAATATCGACATCATAATCATTTAGTAACTCTAGCCACCATCTCTGTCATAAATTCAGCTTTTTGCTTAAATATATATTGGAGACTCTTGTGATCCGTATAAATATCAACATGAACACCATATAAATAATGTCTCCATATCTTCAAAGCGTGAATCACGGCCGCTAACTCCAGATCATCAGTAGGATAATTCTTCTCGTGTTTCCTGAGTTGTCGGGAAGCATAAGCTATAACCCTGTCATGCTGCATCAACACACAACCTAGTCCAATACCTGAAGCATCACAATAAATAACATAACCATCTGGCCCCTCCGGAAGAGTTAGAACTGGAGAAGTAGTCAACTTGTCTTTCAACAACTGGAAGCTTTGCTCGCAAGCATCAGTCTATTGGAACTTAACCACCTTTTCTGAGTTAGCCTTGTTAAAGGCGCTGAAATCGAGACAAACTTTTCCACGAATCTCCAGTAATATCCTGCTAGCCCCAGAAAACTGCGTACCTCAGTAGGTGTCGTAGGTCTGGGCTAAGTCTTTACTGCCTTAATCTTCGGCGTATCTACCCGAATCCTGTCCGCTCCGATAATATGCCCCAAGAACGCCACTGAAGTCAACCAGAATTCGCACTTAGTAAATTTGGCATACAACTTTTGGTGCTGGAGTACGGTAAGTACCGCCCTAAAATGGTCTGCATGCTTCTCTTCTGAACGTGAATAAACCAGAATATCATCAATGAATACAATAACGAACATATCTAGGAATGACTTGAATACTCGGTTCATCAAATCCATAAATACTACTGGGGCATTGGTCAGTCCAAAAGACATCACTCTAAATTCATAATTCCCGTAACGGGTCCTGAATGTTGTCTTCGGAATATCTGCCTCCTTTACCCGCACCTGATGATAACCTGACCGCAAGTCTATATTCGAAAAACACTTAGCACCCTGCAACTGGTCAAATAAATCATCAATCCTGTGGAGGGGATATCTGTTCTTTATTGTTACTTTATTCAGTTGTCTGTAATCAATACACATACGCAGCGATCCATCTTTTTTCCTCACAAATAGTACTGGTGCTCCCCAAGGTGATGTACTAGGCCTGATGAAGCCTTTTTCTAACAAGTCTCTCAGTTGTTCCTTTAATTCCTTCAGCTCTGCAGGTGTCATTCTATTAGGAGGAATAGATATGGGTCGGGTATCTGGTAGTATATCTATAGTGAACTCTATCTCCCGTTCTGGAGGAAGACCTGGAAGGTCATCTGGGAATTCATTAACTACCGGAACTGACCGAAGAGCCGGTACCTCTGCTTCTATATCATGCACTGGAACCAAATGATAAATATAACCTTTTCTAACCATTTCCTTGCCTTGAGGTATGAAATAAACTTACCCCTCGGTGATGCCGTATTCCCCTTCCACTCTATAATTGGTTCGCCTGAAAACTGAAATCGAACTACCTTTTCTCTACAATCGACATTGGCATAACAAGAAGCCAACCAATCCATACCTATAATAACATCAAAGTCAGTCATGTCTAACTCTACCAAATCTGCTATGGTATGACGACTATATATAACCACCGAACAATTTCTATATACTCGCTTAGCTATGACAAAATCTCCTACCGGTGTAGCTATCTCAAATAGTTCTATCAACTCAGGTTCTATTCTGATTCTACTAGCAACAAAGGGAGATATATATGATAAGGTGGAACCCGGATCAATCAATGCATATACGTCTCGGAAAAAGATCGATAATATACCTGTAACCACATTTGGTGACGCCTCCTGATCCTTCCTACTAGCCAAACCATATATGCGGTTCGAGGGACCGCTAGAACTGGAAACTCCTCCACAACCTCTACCACGGCCTGCTGGCATATGAATACCCAGCCCTATGGGGCGCATAGCTATAGAAGAAGATGAACCAGCAACCGATCCAGTAGGCCGAGCCATACCACCTGTACCACCTCCATAAGGACACTCTTTTATCATATGGCCTTGACGGCCGCAAGAAAAATAAGCACATGTAGTAATACGACATTCCCCAACATGAGACCTACCACACCGAGGCGAAAATAGCCTCGACTGACTAGAACTCCTATCCATCTATGAACCTGAAGCCCTGACCAGCTCCTGAATACCCTATGCGGTCAAATCTCCTACCTGTGGACTGTGGGGGTGCACTCTGTGCTGGCTGGGAAGAATATCTAGCATGTTGTTGAGGCTGCCCGCCTCAAAACTCACCAGTATAACCAGCCGACCTAGCCCTCTTATGCTGGCCTCTGTCGTGGTCCCTATCCGGCTGACGTCCTCTGTGTCGGTCCTCTACCCCCTGTGCATACGCCTGTATCCGAGCAATATCCATACATGGCTGAAGAACCATTGCCATACAACCATCAATCAAATAACGATCTAGTATCATCACATAGCGATGCACTCTATCTACCATCTCAGCTACAATAGTAGGCGCATATCTAGCCAATGAATCAAACTCAAGGCTATACTCTCGAATGCTCATACCATTCTGTCTAAAATGCAAGAATATATCGACTCTAGCTCTCCTCATCTCCGGAGGCAGGAAGTGGCCAATGAAGGCCTCTTCAAATTCATCCCATACTGCTGGAGGAGCATCCTCTCCCCTAGATAACTCCCAAGACTCATACCAATTAACAGCTACATCCCGTAATCGATACGAAGCCAACTCAACAGACTCTGTCTCAGAAGCCTTGATTATCCTCAATGTACGCTGTAGCTGCCGAATAAACTCCTGCGGAACATCCTCGGGATTAGACCCGAAAAACTCTGGAGGATTACAACTCAAGAAGTCACGAACCCTCAAACTATCAGATCTATAGTCAACTCTTAGTCCATGCCTGCGAGTCTGCCCTGCCACTAATCTGGTCAGCAGCTGAACTGCATCTCTCATGGAAGTATCCTCCGCCCTTGGCTGAGGAGCTGGAGGCTCAGGTGTTGGGGCCTCGGGAATTGGTGGTGATGTTGCCCCCTGAACTAGAGTTGTTGATGCTCTAAGCTCCTCTGAAGGTGACGGTGTAGCAGAGCTCACCGACTGGAGTACAATCTCAGGCGTAGACTGGGCACGGGCCCTAGTAACTCTTCGGGTCTGACTAGTATTGCCTGCTACTGATTTTCCCTTCTGGGCCGTTGTCGCTTTCTTTGGCGGCATGGCTGAAAACACAATAATCTGTCAGATAGGGATTATCCTAATAACATATATCTATCGCACGATCTTAGAGTGAGAAGAAAAGATGACATCCTAAATGTCCGGCAGCCTCATGCGTATAAGTATGGTGCACAACATACCCATATGCAAGACTCTACTAGACACGGTCTGTAGACATTTCGATGATGAACTTCTCTGATACCACTCTCTGTCACGACCCGACCCGACGGGCCGGGACTGGTGCTCTGGTTGGGGACCCTTATACCGACATATCACATATAATCAAATCGATACCAAAGATAATGTAGAAATCTGTAAACCATATCAAAATAGGCAAGCTGACAAGGCTGCCACTATACGCGGGAATCTCCCAAAACGAACTACAACAGTATAGACGACCAAAACACGTCTACAATCCACATATATCCAACCCACATATGACTACAGACCTCTAAGAGTATAACAGTGAAATATGGCGGGACTGGGCCCCGCCGTACCCCTGAATATGCATTAGTCTATATCATAAGATCTGTACCAAAATGACTAGGCTCCGGAACGATGGAGCTTTCCAAATAGCTGAGCAGAATCCTAGGTTGTAGGACCACCAAACTGAGTATATGTACCTGAGGGCATGAAACGCAGCCCTCCGAGGAAAGGGGGTCAGTACGAAAAAATGTACCGAGTATATAAAACATGAAGTATTGTAAAGAAGATTATAACTAGCCAAAAGATAACATGAGATAAGTATAAAAATCAAAGATACCAATGCACATGTGCCTTATGAAATGAGAGTCATGTATGTCCATATAATAAACCGTACTCGACCCATCATGGGACTCGGTGAATGAAGTCATATACATATCCATACCATACCCGGTCCTCTAGTGAGGGACTCGGTGAAATCATCATCTGTGCACATATCGTACCCGGTAGGGGTGTTCATTTCGAATATCCGATCCGAAATTTCGGATCGGTAAAATTATAATTCGATCCGAAATTTTCGAATATCAGAAATTTTTGATCGGATAATCGGATATCCGAAATGAACACCCCTTGCCAGCAACACCGTAATACATTTTGTTGTGTGTTTCTCTACAGTACTAGCATAAAATGTGTTTTACACGTTCAAATAGACTTTAATATTTGCCATACAGAATTGAATGGAGACACAATTTATACTTCCAATCGTTATTAGTTTGTTGAATTTTATAAAAGATAATTTATTTGGTGGGGTAATTTTATCTATTAGAGTTTGATAAATGGAAAAAAATGAGATTGGTGGATCATGTGGGAAACGTAGTAAGAGTTGAAGGATTGGCGGTGTATAATCTCGTTGCTGTGCTAAATCGACCAAGTAATGCATGTAAAGCGAAGGACATGATCCTGTAAAGTAATACATGTTTGAACACCTATTTTGTAGATTTTTTCACTTGCATAAAAGTAGACTAGGAGTATATTGTCTTTTTTTAGTCCCATATATTTTTCAAAGTTGTTTCATTGTTTATATACGTATGTATTAAACATAAGTCAATGGTAAAAGATTAATTTAATATAACATAAATCCGCGTTAATTTATGCATTCAATACTAAAAGATTTATATTTTCCCACTATTATAAGATCAAGTAGAAATTATAATTCAATTTAAGTTATTTCTTATTTTAACAAAAGGTCATTCTTTTTAAAAATTAAAAACCAAAATTAAAAGAAAATAAAAAAAATCGGATATTTCGGATATCCGAAATTAAGAAAATTGCGATCCGTATCCGATCCGATTTTTTCTAGATATTCGATTCGAAATATCCGAATCTCAAAAAAACGGATCGTATATCTGATTTTTCGGATCCGATTGAGCGGATCGCGGATCAGATCGAAATGAACACCCCTAGTACCCGACCCATCATGGGACTCGGTGTAATAATCATATCTCCATGGATGTATGTCCATATATATCATACCCGGCCATTCTGGGACTCGGTAAAATCATCATCATATATATACCATATCCGGCCCTCTAGTGAGGGACTCGGTGAACAATGCAAGGAACTGCGCACGAACATACTCGTCCCGGGACTCGGTGAAATGATGTAATCACATCAAGCACGAATAGATTATCATGAGTAACCATATGCAAATTAAATCATCATTTGACTCTTAATGGAATAAATAGAATGAACTATCACTATAAAATCAAAGGCAACTTATCATATCAAGTATCACAAGGAATTGAGATTCAATGGAATTATGTACTTCCGCCGTACACTCATTTTATGTAAATCATGCCAAAAATAAAGAAGGAATAGTTTCACATACCTTATCGTCTATACCAACTGGATAATTAGAATTCGTCTCAATTAGCACTTCAACCTATAACAATAATAACATATCTATCAACTCTATGATTACTAGCATACATTATATAGCGAATGATGACTCTCTTTTTATAAAACAAATTGGGCAGCACTTCCCCTGCTTATGCACACATCCGCAATTCACACACAAGGTCGACAACATCAGTAACAAGACACAACTTCAAGGTCATACAAAATCAGTCTCATATACCCCATATACACCATCGTTATACATTCTTTATTTTTACGTTCATGGAATACAATAACCATAGCAACCAAGGTGATTGATACACCTATTTCTCATGTTAATCCAGCCCCTTTAACCATACCAAAACAACTACTAAAAACAATCCATACTTCTAGCAACAACGAGAGTTCAAGTCTTATAGTTTGCAACATAACACTTTTCTACACCTTAATTCCTTTAGGACATATATCCGCAATTACAACAATGTATATACATGTTCATAACTAGAATTCCAGCGTTATAACTCAACAAGAACAACCCCTAAATTCGATACAACAATATCCAATAATTTCATGAATGTCACGGCCACAAGACTTAACACCAAACTTTTTCTCATAATTCCTCAAAAATCCAATTCATATTTCAACACTTTCATATAAACAACTACAACTTTAAATATCAAGATTTCCTTCAATTTTAACATGCAATTAATGACAACGATAACAACAACAACAATCAACTCAATGTACTTAAAACAGCCCCAAATGGGCTCACTACACACCAATATAATCACATGCATTTTTTACTTCCAATTTCTCTTAATCACAAGTTCATCTCTTAACTACAACATCATTTAATTTCAATTACTCTATAAGAAGAAGAAATCTTACCTTACTTAGCCGAAACAGTCCCTGCTAGCATTCAGCACCCACTGCTCCAATTTGCACAATTTCTTCAAGTTACAATGACATGCATGCATCCTTTACAAGTTTAAAACCATCTTACTTGCATGTTTTTCTTCCAAATAACTTATCTCCAAAGCTTGAAGTTTCTGGACTGATTCTCGGCCAGCGTGTTACCGTGACATCGTTGTTTAGGTGTTTACCAAGACTTAGAACTTAGTAGAAGAATATGATCTTGGAAGAGGGAGTTAATTTGATCTACACTTAGCTATGGAAAATGGAGAAAATCTGTTTTGGAGGAGGAGAGAAAGGGAGTGTGTGAGAGGGGAGTGGTTTTCGAATAAGGGGGAGGAAATGAGAGGGGTACACGATTTTAAGGGCTGATTAGCCTATGCATGTGGGGGCTTTTTCCACTTGGAGGGCACAAGGTGCCACTTGTTGGTCCACTAGTCCCCACTTATCATTCTCATCTCCACTAAAATTACTCTCACTTCATTTTAAATCCTGAAATTTTCGATAAGTCCTCATTCTCGATGTCACAATTTTATCTAATTCGACGCTAATTCATAGCCCCATTGGAAAAATTCAATCCACTACTAGTATTAATTCTCATCGTCACACTCGTTGTATTCAAAATTATTCCGGAATTATATTCTTTGTATACTAATTTCCAATATTCAAATCTTATTTTTTTAATTACGTTCTCAACTTATTGCCTTAGAATTACGAGGTGTAACAAATGTGCTCTTGAAGAGCCTACGACGTAATTCTTCGTGAAACCTTATAGGAGGTTCAGATACCTGAAAAATTAATAAAGTGATGATATCCCAATAAGTTATATTGAATTGTAAACCAATATAAAATGATATCTCGTAGACGATATCTATGATACAATATGACCCGCAATATTGTATAAGATTGAGAGATTCTGAATTCTATATCCCTTAAAGAATGTTGATGTAGAAATAATTATCAAGTGAAATGATGCTTCTTGGTAAGCACAAAATTTATTGGATCTGCAGTCCAAACATCAGAACATGTCACAATTTATACTGATGGATGTTGTCACAACCTATATGGCCTTCTTGACTTATTTTATATGAAATTTTCTGAAAGATTCAAAATGCCTGAAACATATACAAGTTCTTGAAAAACTTGTTTGTGATTCTTAAATGAATATTCATTGACAAAGGGTACAAAATGGATCTGTTTACTCTTGTCTCTTAATGATATTAGAATCTTTCTATTATTGAACACGTTGATGACTTGAATATTATTGAAATTCTTGAAGAGCAGACGATTAGCTGTCGAATGAAGTTGAAATAAGAAAGTTAAATATGTCCTAAAGTACCACATATTGTGCTATTGATGCATTTATTTATCTTGCTATAACTATGAGCAAGAAATAATTTTCTCATACATAGAGATATTGAAATAAGATAAAATGCATATTGCAAATGAAGTGCCTGGCATGAATATGTTTATCCTAACAAATATTGTCAAGATTTTTTGGGTATACATGACATTCATCTGATCGACATAAGAATTCGATCGAGATATGTTATCTATTTTCATGAAGGAATACTGTCATACAATGTTGTTTTACATGACAATCAAATCAAATTAGATAACAACAGTTTATGGGGAAAGACAGGAATGTACTTGGCGCGATCCCAACAAATATCATATGACGATGATGCAACTCTATCAATGAATAAAGATGCAGATACAGATGATCAATCAATTTATCAAATGATAATTTGACAGATCTGATCATAAAAACGCTGCAATCCTCAACATATGATAAATCGGTATACAAGATCGGATTTCATCATCTTCAAAATTATGTGATGTCTTGATCAAGGGGAGTGAAATACGTGTTGTACCGACTAAAAGGAGAAAGTGCTCAAGGCTAAAAGGAGTACAAAACCAGCTATTCAAGCTGATGTATTCGAGAAAGCTGATTCTCTTGTGAGTGTCTCCTCGTGTATTTATATAATCTTCAACACGTAGTGCAGCTCCACATTTTAGCTGGATGCTGTGTGTTACAATTGTTTCTGTTTGAAGCACACCCTTCATTAAAAAAATGTTTCGACAACATTTGTAGTGTTTAGCGATGAATTCCAAATATAGTTATAATTTTAATGTTGTTGTTGTGCAGAAGCAATTCAAAGGAGGAGACAAGGTACTTGAGGATGAGTTGAAGACCAACTCGGCTGATCCAACTGCATCTCTTGTTTCTATTTGATATTTTAGTCTTTAATTAAACACTTAATAACCCTTTGAATGATTATTCATTTTGGAAAGATTTTATACAATAGATTTTAGCTATTTAATGTATATTTTTGGTGTTATTTAAAATTTTAATCAATTTTATCGGTGTGCTCAATTTGCAATATTGAAATTAAATTGCAAAAAAAAAAAAAATCCCGCCAAATTTAATTTTTCCGCCATATTAAAATAAATTATTAATTTAATAGAAATTTAAAAAAAAAATTAAATTTATGTGACAGATTTGAACCGTCATCTGTTTGTGATATTTATGTGACGGGTAAAAACCGTCACATGTCGTGTGACAGTGGCAAAAATGACACTTACAGGAACCGTCATCTATCTTAGGGGTTAGATGACGGTTTTTACCCGTCACCGTAGGATGTTTTTCTTGTAGTGTACTATTTTTCCCTTAATCAAGATTTTGTCCCATTGGATTTTCTGGTAAGATTTTTAATGAGCCAACTATCAACGCTTATTACAAGATATGTGTATTCTTTTACCTTCTAGAATTTTTCCCATTAACGAAACATCTATTAATGAACATCCAAAGAAAGTGTTATAAAGATTTATGTATATCCATTAATTGAATAATATCTTGGCTGCCAAGTTGCCTAACTTGTCACCAAGTTCCTTGGCCCTCAATCCATCTCCTCCTATAAATAGGAGTTTCATTTATACATTTGTACAACAGTTTGTAGTTGAATAATATATCAGTCTCTCTATATACTTGTCTCTAATATATTTACTTTATAGTCTTCATTTTATAACACTATGTTTGTTTGTTGTTATTGGTTTTTGGATAAGTCTTTAATACTAGTATATTGCGTGTAAAGAGTGTAGGGATTTAAATTATTGTCTGTAGTTGAAAATATTTCACTAGATGATAAGGAGATTAATATAAGTGACGCAATCCTTTTAAGCAATTGTCACAAGCCGGTCCCTGTCCAACATAATTAGTCGATCCTAATTCCTAAGTCAATTTTGATGTTTTGGAGAATTTTGTTAATTAATTAAAAAAAAATTACGTATATATTTGTCCTAATATTCTATCAATTTTACAAAAACTTTAAAAATTATAAATTTTAACCAGTAAGATTCGTGCACTTTATTCTTGGGACACTCCATGATCTCAATTCTCTAATCAATTACCATTACATAATTCTATTATAAAAATTCGACAAAATAAATAAACCAATAAATGAAAGAAGAAATGGAGGCTCACATTGGTGACACTTTTTTATCGACTCTAGATGTGAGCCTCAATTTTATCGTATCGGGACAGAGTGGATGAAATGGAGGTTCGCATCGGAAGTCATGTGCGATAAAAATGTGTCATCAAAACTTAAAGACAAGTTCTATTTAGACCGATTATGTTGTATGGGGTGGAGTGTTGTCCAGTCAAGATGTCGCACATCCAAAAGATAAGACTAGCGGAGATGAGATGCTGAGATAGATGTGTGGGCATACAAGGAGGGATATAATTAGAAATTATGTTATCCGGAAGAGTGACTTCGGTGAGGATATGATGCGTGAAGCGATGTTGAGATGGTTTGGGCATGTGCAAAGGACAAACACGAATGCCCCAGTGCGAAGGTGAGAGAGGTTGGCTTTGGACGACTTCAGGAGGGTAGAGGTAGGCTGAAAAAATGTTCGGCAGAGGTGATTAGACGGGATATGGCGCATGTGCAACTTACTTAGGACATGACCTTATATAGGGGGTTGTGGAGGACACGGATTAGGGTAGAAGGGTAGTAGGTAGCCGAGCGTAGTCCTACTTACGTTTACAAACTAGTTGTAGTGGTATTACTGTAGGCCCGATTAGCATATCATATGAATATGCGCAGTAGTGTTTTATAGTCCCGTGTAGTTTGTAGTTTGACTTCTATTGCTATATGTTTTTTAGTGTACTTTATTTATCTTATTAGTAAGGTCTGCGTACATTCTATTCTTTTGTGTGATTTATGTTGTTGTTGCGGTAAATGAAAGAAGAAAAAGAAATACTCCATAAAAGGTGACGCTGAAGTAACGCGTAAAAGGAAATTGTGAGGATAAGATTCCTATATATATTTTTAGGAAAACGTGTAATTTAAAATTTGGTTTTTACTATAAATTTACAAATTTTGTGAAATCAATCAATATACATAAGTTTCAAACTCCAGGTGCTCTCTGTGTTGAGCAAAATTGAACCACAGACCTATCAAACAAATTTCAAAACCAATCTCTCTGGTCCTTTCTTCTTCCCTTTCTTTAATGTTTTTTTTTTGGTATTAGTGTTTTGAATAGAATCTCTTTGCCAAAATTTTCAGCTTTATTTTTGTGATACTTTCAAGATTTTTATTTTATTTCTTGGTGGAATTTAGGTGATATAACTTGTTTCAGTTTGATTTGGTAATTCTTTGTTTTTGTCTTAATATGCTGTACTAATTTCTTATATAGCCATGTTTGTTTCTGCGTTACAGTTGATCATGTATCTATTTTGCTGCATTAGACGGATCTAGAATTTAAATTCTATTGGTTCAACCTTTAAGATTTTTAGTATTGAACCTATGAATTTTTTTAAATTGTGGGTTCATACCTACTATTTATTGTAATTTTAATAAACTTATACTCTGCTTCGAAAGTACTAGGTTCAGGTGAACGTGATGCTATAAGGTTGCATCGCTCCCCTATCCTTAGTTATGTTTATCCTTGTTTTTGCAGCGTGAAATAGGCCTAATTCTAGTGGTTTTAGATCTTTTGTCTTTTTACGTTCTGTATCCCCCCGCGCACTCCCTTAACCTCCCAGTAGAAAGAGGGGCGGGGGGAGGGAAGGGAAGAGACTAAACCAGATTTTGGATTATGGTAGTGTTTTAGTAGTACTAACTTGATGATTGATCCTCTTTCTGAGGGTGGAAGAGATGATGCTAAATCCTCCCAATACTGGACAAACAATTTGTATTGGTATAGAAAAAGTTTATCTTGTCCAAGGATGTAGTTTTGTGCAGCTTTTCTTTGTGTTAGTGTAATTATTCTCCCTTAAGAAGATTGAACTAGATAATCAGCTTATCAAGTTGTGACATCCGGAGTTGTTTGTATATTCATCAGGTTAGTTGTTCATTCCTTTAAAAAGTCATGATGCAGCAATGAGTAGATGATAGCACATCGACTTCAAGAATAGTACAAAATTTGTTTGTCATTCACCAATGATTAGTTCTTTTTGGTTGAAATAAGATTGATTGACTATAAGGATCATGCTCTACTTGTATTATATGTTCTCGTTGATGTCAAGTGACTATGTAAATTCATAGATTAAGCATAGATCCGCTTGTGAAACAAGGTTATTGTCATTGCTAATCGATGGAGGTTGGGTGGCACTCAATTTATGGAAACTAATATTTCCTTTTTTACCTAGCCGAATTATCTATTGTGAATACTCACATCCTTATTGTTCTTGTTACGGTCCAGGCTAATAATTGAACTTGAAAAGAAAAATGGGGGACAAGCATGGAAGTGATGACAAAGGACTGTTTTCTCATCTTGCTGGATATGCTATGGGCGGTCACCACGGAGGCTATGGGGGATATCCACCTCAAGGATATGGATATCCACCTCAAGGATATGGATATCCACCACAAGCGTACCCGTCTTCTGGATATCCTCCTCACGGTGGATACACACCAGCAGGATATCCTCCTCCTCATGGTGGATACCCGCCACCTGCATATCCTCCACATGGTGGATATCCGCCTGCCGGTTATCCTCCTGCCTACTATCCTGGTCCATCAGCTTCACATCATGGTAATTCATTGGTTCTCTGCCTTTAAATCTGCTTTAATATATAATTTTCTTTGCACATCCATGTTCTCTTTTTTGCACATTTTTTGATTAATTGCATCTTTCTTTGACTGAATTAGTGAATTATATGTAAGGAGTACAACAAGATGATCTGAAATCTCAAGGGTGACAGTTCATAGGATTGAGAGTGGAGCATTAGACCCCTACTTTTAGATTATTATTTTTTATAACCGTGGTGTCCGGGCCAGTTTGTGCGCACCTCGAGCGTAAATTTTAGATCCTTAACTTTCATATCTGCAAGGGGAAAACGTTGATCACCCATGTCGTCCATTCGTATGTGTGACCACCTTAACAAACAGACTAACTATAGACCTTGCAGCTTTGTGGAGAAACATTATGCCTCTGTTTTTGGGTTTTAATGTTGTGGGGAGGGAGAGGGTATCCGTGTTCTTAAAAAAGTTAATGATATTGATACATACTAGGCTGGTTTGGTTATCTGAGAATGTTTGCTACCTGCTGCTTGCTCTGGTTGTCAACGTATACCCTAGAGGCAATGTCTCTGGCTTGTAGCTTACGTGTGGTTGATGTAGAATGGCTTTTCACATGAACTCAAATGCATGATCTGATGATCAGATATTCATTTTGGTTTGAACAGGCTTTTATATATGCTTTCTTGTTTGGTTTTCACATGGATGTGCTACATCACCATGGAGTTGATATTAATTTTACTAGTGCTGGTCTTGAGTCTTGACTGTTATATATGCCTCCTTACTGTTTGATGATCAAATCTTAGTTTTGGTTTTACTCGCTTTCTGATTAGATAGACAACCATGAAAGATACCCCAAGGAGAGTGATGGCATCTTGTATAATCTGTTTTTCTCCTTCTATCTGCATACGTCTTTGCAATGTTCATTTAAATCCATCATTTGACAAGTGAATCCTTGCTTCTTTTGAGCAACCATATGAGTACATGAACTCGTAGTAGTGTGAAAACAGATTTTATTAATATCTTTTACGTTACAGTTGGTTGACTATTCATCAGAACTTTTACAGGGCATAGACCTCATATGGGAGGAATGCTAGCTGGTGGTGCTTCTGCTGCAGCAGTTGCTGCATATGGGGCTCACCATCTCATGCATGGTCATCACGGCGGTCCTTACGGTCATTTCGGCCATCATGGCAAGTTTAAGCATGAAAAATTCAAGCATGGAAAGTTTGGCAAGCGTTGGAAACACCATGGCATGTTTGGCAGACACAAGTTTGGCAAGAGATGGAAGTGATTCATTGCCCAAATTACAGGATTGTTGCTAGTAGTTCTTGCTTGTTACTTTTCTGTTGATGATGAAATTCTGGTGCATTTTCGGTGTCTATTCACTGATAGTGTATTATCAACACTCTCCGTATGGTTTCATGCATTAATAGTTTTCAATTAAAGTTGATGACTCTCTGCGAGTTGCCATTCATATTATTACATTTTTAAATTAGTTTTGATATAGTGATGAAGGACGATGATTATAGCTTATAAGCTGGTTGTTGCAGCTTATATACATGGGGCAAATCTGAGCATTTGTCATGCATTTTGATTGGAGGATATATTGGAAGAATTGTATGTTATTGTTGAGGTAATTAAATGAGGTGTTGTGATTAGCTGAAAAGTAGTTAGGAAGTTGTTGGAGTTGGTTCATAGTTTGTTGAGTTTGTTAAGAGTTAGTTAAGTTTGTTTGATCTTAGATTAGGTGGAGAACTCACTATTATAAATGTGAGATTTAACATTGTATTTTCATACACTTGAATAATAAACATATCAGAAAAGCTCCCACAAAACCTTTCTCTCCTATCTCTCTCTTATATCGATTACTTTTCTCTTCTTCTTTTCCTTTCAACACACACACTGTGTACACTTACAGAGCAATAATTCCAGTAGACTATAACCGCATGCAAAGCAATTCCTGCACAGATTCAGTAATTAACATGGTATCAAAGCCTCGAGTTGCGTGAATTAAGAAGCTTTGCAGTGGATCGAGAATGCATATTGAAGAACACAATGCAGTCTGTACAATGATCAATTGCGAATGTAAATCACAGCCTACTAAGTGGTATACTGTATAGGTCCACTGCATATGTAGTGTGGAAGGATCTAAATGAAAGATTTGATAAAATTAATCTGTCAAGAGTCTATCAATTAAGAAATGAACTGACAATGTTGCATCAGAGAGTTCTGCCTGTGTCCAGTTACTATTCAAAGATGAAAGATCTATGGGATGAAATGGACTCAATTATATCAGCACCTACATGTGACTATAACAACCATAGAGAATACATACAACATATGTCCAATCTCAGACTACTTAAATTTCTTATGGGACTCAATGATAGTTATAACTTATAATCAAGTAAGGAGCCACATCCTGTTGATGTCACCTACTTCTAGTCATCAGACTTATGCTATGGTAGCACAAGATGAAAGTCAGAAATTGATTACAGGAGGGAGCACATTAGGAGGGGAACCTGGTGAACCAATGGCTATTGTGAGCAGGTTTCCTCAATATAAGTCAAGGAAGCCTCACATTTCAAATGTTTTCTGTGACTACTGTCAGATGAAGGGGCATACCAGGGGGACTTGTTTTAAACTGATGCATTGTGACTATTGCAAAAATAAATGACACATCAAGGAGAATTGCTACAAGTTGATAGGATATTCCAGTGACTTTAGAGGGGGGAAAAGGTGAATGCAGCAATGACAAGTGATGCATGGGGGTGATGGAAATAATTCATATCAGAAATCCTACAATCAGAAGAGTGTGGGAAGATTGACACTGAATCAGCAAGATCAACTCAATTATATACTGAAAACATGTACTCCAGAAAAATATGAGAAGATGGTTGCAATGATGAATCAAGCCTTGGAAACAGGTGCTCATCAGAAAAATGAAATAGTACCCAAAGCTCACATGGCAGGTAATGTAACATTCAATAAGAAAGGTAACTCTAGTTGGATAATAGACTCAGGAGCAACTAATCATATGGTGAATGAAAAACATATGATTGTGAGGAATGATTCAATAGATAATGCAGGACAAGTTCAATTATATTTGATTATTTGCACTCGTCAGGACAGCCATATTATCACAATGTATGCAAATGACTGTCACAGGATTTGTCCACAACGGAATACCTTCTAGAAAGTTTCTTAGTCATTCTGCCTCTTCGGTAGCTTTGTCTAAGGCTACAAATTCTGCTTCCATTGTTGATCGCGTATTTACCGCTTGCTTTGATGATTTTCAAGATACCGATGCTCCATCAAGTGTAAATACATAACCAATTGTGGACTTACTTTCTGAATGGTTGAAAATTCAATTAGCATCACAATATCCTTCTAACACAGAAGGATATTTTGTATAATGCAATCCATAGTTAATTGTATGCTTTAGATATCGTAGTGCCCTTATTAGCGCTACCCAATGATCATTTCCAGGATTGTGTGAGTATCGACTAAGTCGACTTACTGTATATGCCAAATCCGGTCTCGTACAATCCATTATGTACATCAAGCTTTCAAGAACTTGTGTATACTCCAATTGAGACACACTATCACCTTCATTCTTCTTAAGGTGACTAGCGGGATCAAATGGAGTAACAACCGCTCAATCATTATAGTGTCCAAATTTTTTAATGACCTTCTCAACATAATGAGATTGAGTTAATATATAACCCTCAGAATTCCTTTGAATTTTAATACCAAGAATGACATCCGTTATTCTCATATCTTTCATATCGAAAGCGGCATGCAACATCTTCTTAATTTGGTTAATTACATCCTTACTTATTTCCATAATTAGCATATCATCCACATACAAGCATATAATGACATATGCATTATTACACTCCTTAATGTAGACACATTTGTCACATTCATTTATTTGAAAACCATTTGATAATAATGTATTATTAAACTTTTCATGCCACTGTTTTGGAGCATGTTTAAGTCCATATAATGACTTAATCAACTTACAGACTTTCTTCTCTTGACCTTTAACAACAAACCATTCGGGTTGTTCCATGTAAATTTCTTCATCTAGTTCATCATTCAAGAATGCAGTTTTCACATCTATTTGGTGTAATTCCAACTTGTGAATCGTTGCTATAGCAATTAACGTCCTTATAGACATAATTCTAGATACTGGTGAGTAGGTATCAAATAAATCTACACCTTCTTTTTGTCTAAATCTTTTGGCTACTATATGAGCTTTGTATTTTTCTATAGTACCATCAGACCTTAGTTTCCGTTTGAAAATCCATTTATGGCCTATTGGTTTTTGTCCCGGAGGGGGATCAACCAATTTCCATGTATCATTTTGTACGATGGATTTCACCTCACTTTGGAGAGCCTCCTTCTAATAAGGTGCTTCGGACGATGTCATAGCAGCCCTATATATTTGAGGTTCTCCTTCAACGGAAAAGGTCATAAAGTTCGGTCCAAAATCTTTGGTGACTTTTCCACGTTTACTTCTCCTTGGTTCAGAATTTTCTTCTTGAACCGATGAAGAAGATTATCATCATTTTGGTTTGACTCATTTTGAGGCAGTGTCCTCTTCTTATGATTAAGAACACTTTTATCCTTGTCTTTGTATGGAAAAATATCCTCAAAAAATTCTGCTTCCACAAATTTCATAAGTGTGTTTTTGTGAATACCTTCAACATCAGAATGATACACCAAAAACTTATATATTGCATTATTATTGGCATGACCAATATATATATATATATATATATATGCAATCCACCATTTTTTGTTCAAGTTTAGTTCTCTTTGGTAAGGGAACTTGAACTTTTGTTAGGCAACCCCACACTTTCATCCTTTTGAAAGTAGGCAATCTTCCTTTCCACAATTCATAAGGAGATTGATCATTTTTCTTTTGAAGAATTTTGTTCAATATCATATTTGCAGTAATTAATGCCTCACCACATAGACTAAGGAGTGCCCCCGAACTAATCAACATAGAATTTATCATATTTTTCAATGTTCTATTCTTACGTTCGGCAACTCCATTTTATTTTGGATCATATGACGCAGTGGTTTGATGAACTATACCATGAGTAGAACAAATTTTTTTGAACTCATTCGATTGATATTCACCACCTCTGTCTGACCTTAGAATCTTAATTCTTTTGTCAAATTGGTTTTCCACTTCCGCTTTGTATGTTTTAAACATGTTCAAAGCCTCATCTTTGATATGTATTAAGTATACATAGCAAAATTTACTGCAATCATCGATAAATGATATGTCATAATTATTTCCTCCACGCGAAGGGGTTGCTTGGTAATAACACAAATCACTATGAATTAAACCAATCACTTCATTTGATTTCACAACAGATTTACGAGGATGACTTGCATAATTTAACTCTATGCAAACCCCACATTTAGTCATTTTGTTCATAGAACATTTTGACAACATGCCTATCTTTACCATTCTTTGTAAGAAATGATAATTAACATGACTTAATCGAGAATGTCATAAAGAAGGGGAATCAACCATATATATATAGAAGCAATGCTAGTGCCTGCATTTTCATTAATAATGGTAATTACCTGAGTAGGTACAATACTTAGTTTGAAGAGCTCCTCACTGAGGTACCCCTTTCCTACATACACTTCACCTTTGGTGAGTACAAATGTGTCAGATTCTATTACAATTTTGAAGCATTTGTTACTAAGAACAGGCCCAGAAATTAGATTCTTACAAATTTCAGGCACGTGCAACACATTTGTGAGCATAAGATCATTCCCGAAAGTGAGCCTCAAAGTCACCTTCCTTTTTCCTTCTACCTTCACAGCAGCGGCATTTCTCACGAACAGCGGTTCTCCCTCCTTGATGGCTTGGTAAGATGAAAACATGTCCTTTTCGAAATATACGTGTATTGTAGGCTTGTAGCACCTGTGTCCATCCACCAATCGGTTGAATTGGTAACCAAATTTGCTTGTGCAGCAACAACACCAATAAATTGGTTCTTAGTTTCAGCCCGGTTGGTTTGGTTGATATTAGTCGAACCTCCAACACCACCACCTTGACTCTTGCGGAGGCAATATTTTTTTGCCTTGTGCCCAGGTTTTCCACATACTCAACATAGTCTCGGTTGTAGTTTCTTGAATGCATTGGTCCTTTATGGGGCTAGTGCATTCCTCCCGGTTGTAAAAGATGGTTTGGCACCAACAAATTTGCCTTTGCCTTTCTGAAACTTGGCCTTAGAAGCATTGTCTTCTACCATGTTGGCATTAGGCTCCAATGAAACAGCATCAGCCCTTTCATTCTTCTGGTTGTCCTCTTCAACACGAATTTTCAGAATCAGTTGCTCAAAACTCATTTTCTCCGTTAGATGCTTCAAATAAACCTTAAAATCCTTCCAAGAAGGAGGTAATTTTTTAATAATAGTAGCAACAAGGAAATTTTGGTTAAGGCACATATCTTCAACCTCTAGTTCATGAACAATGACTTGGAGTTCTTCCACTTTCTTGACAACATGCTTTGCATCGCTCATCTTGAAGTTTAAGAACTTGCCGACGACGAACTTCTTCGAACAAGCAACCTCAGTTTTGTATTTGTTCTCCAATGACTGTCATAACTCCCGTGCTGATCCGAACGTGGAGTATATGTCATAGAGAGTATCATCCAATGCGTTGAGAATGTAGTTCTTGCAAAGAAACTCTTTGCTCCACCAAGTTTCAATAGCCTTCAGCCTTTCGGCTCTCTCTGCATCAGTAGGAGCATTCTCCCCTTCTCCTTTCAGCAATGCCGTTGGAGCCTCAGCAGTAAAAACATTTGCCACATGAAGAGTGGTCAAATAAAACAACATATTTTGTTGACAGCGTTTGAAATCAGAACCCTTAAATTTTTCGGGTTTCTCCACATGGTTTTTCACCATTGATGATCCAGATTGATCCATATTTGCAAATCAGGAAATAGTATTCTCTGAAAAAATTTCAAACTCAACAAATCAGAAAAATAAATTTTCTGAGAATTTTTGTCTTAGATTGTTAGTGTCAATCTAGACTCATCAATGAATAAGCATAATAAAATTCAAGTAATTCAAGATAACTTTAAATCAACAACAATAAGTACAACAAATACTTAAACACATACTAACTTGGTGTAGATAGAGGTCTGCTTGATGCAGTGTCCTAAGACAAAAATTCGTCCTCACTTGTGTTGTAGTTCTACGGACGTCTGCCTTGAGGATACAATTATCTAAGTGAGAGTTCTAGCACAAGAACTTCACTTCTGGCGAATTTACTTTATGTGTTTTTCAGAAATGTTCTTGAGGAAGAAGATGAAGATCAAGCAACAATCTTAGATCATTAATTATGTTAATGATTTATTGTTATGTGTATTGTGTTGTATATCTTCTAACAAGTGATCAACATGCTTTATAAAGCATACAATTCGACCATAAGCAGTCTTTCACCTAAAGGTTGTGACCTTATGTGAAGAGACACAACTTTTGGTTCAATTCTGAAAATTCTCGTTGGAAGCGCCTCAGCCCTTCGTCCAAGCGCCCCGGCCGTTCCAGTGACTTACTGGAAATTAAGATCCTCGGCCCTTCGTCCAAGCGCCCCGGCCCTAATTCGCTTTGGTAATTCCAGTAACTTACTGAAAATTAAGAGCCTAGGCCCTTCCATCAAGCGCCTCAGCCCTTCGACCAATTTTTGCCGAAATCATTTTTGATCACTTTACTCTTCTTCTTCTACAAGTTCCAACACCTAGTCCATCCCCCTATCCCTTTAGCGGGGTCCGTACCGAGCCGGTGGTGAGTTGGGCCGGACCCGGCGTGGCCCACTTTACATGCTTAGTTAAAAATTAATACTTTCCGTTTGTTTTAGTGTCCAAAAAGATTCAAAGTTAATAAAATATTTCTACAACTTAGATGACCATTTGAGAAACGGACTCGGATTTGTTAGATGCAGGTTGGTGTTTTTTATTGTTGTTGTTTATAGAATGTTGGGACTTGTTAAGCCCAAACCTCACACTTGCCAGTTGCCATCACAGAGAGTACCAATAGTCTTATATTAGTTTACCATATCAAACTTGTTATGAATAGTTGTATGTGGTAGGTAAAAAAAAATACATTATCAGTTCATGGATCAAAGCGTTTTGTAAGTCACGCATGAATATATACTGATTTAATTTTTCTGCCTTATCCCTTTTGTGTAAACATACAGAATAGCAAGTAGCAAATCTCCTGACATATAAATGTGTCACCATGTGAGAGAATCCTCATAGTATAAACCATTAGAGGAAAATAATTATTTTCCCTCACAACAACTAGAGTTGGAATTCATTTTGCTTTTTAATTTCCTTACTCTTTAAGCCCTAATATATAGAAGGGAAAGCTCTTTTTTTTTTTCTCCATTACAACTTGCCCCAAACATAATATCAGAGAAGAGCGCGGGACCGCAAGATCACGAGTTCGATCCCCTGCATAAACCTTCTTGGTTGAGTCTGTCACACATGGCTTGCCAAGTGTGGTTAATCGGCTGGCGTGGTTTCCAGGCTATTGCGTCAGCCAGTTTACCAATGTCTTTCGAAAGAGTGGCGGCTGCGATTCGCCTTCACGATAAAGAGAAGAAGAAGTTACATAATAAGAGGCCTCGGTCAGTCTTATTTGAAGATGGTACATCCATTGTTCCATGTGATATTTTATTTTCCATCCTTACTAGACTATCTGTTAAATCTTTGTTACGTTTACCATCTGTTTTCGCACCATGAAATGCTATAATCTCTGATAAAGAATTCACGAAAGCTCAGCGTGATCAATCTAGAGCGTTGGACGTAAAAAACTCTTGTTACAAAGGAATTTTAGTGGCGAGTTCGAGTTTGTAGACTTGGAAATTAGTCCCTAAGTTGTCATTTGGACGTGTTGATCATGATGTCTTGTGGGCTGTGTTATGATTCTACTACTTATGATTGTTAGATGTGTAATTAATTGGTAATATTATGTTAGAATATTATGTTAGAATATTCTAGATATATAATTAATTAGTAATATTATATTTATGTAGAATCCTAATATATATGGTAGGAAGACATTATTAGGTAGGATTTCTTAGTTATTATGAGGCATGATTTTCTCCTCATAATGAATGTATATTACTTGTATATATTCTCCCTTATGGGAGGAGAATAATCAAGGAAGATTTTCCAATTCTAAATAGTTCTTACATGGTATCAGAAGGTAATTCAAAAATCCTATTCTAAATAAAATTTTCCTTCCAAATTCGGTCATCTTCTCCAACCGAATTTGTCTTCTCCATTGTTATACTTTATTTTATTTTTCTCCATTATTGTTGTCAACCATGTCTGAATCAAAATCTTCGTTTCACTCAGTCCTTACTATTTCCAACATTAAAACACATATTTCTATCAAACTAGAGATAGAAACTGTTCATTACGCAACATGGGCGGAGTTGTTCAAAATATGTTGTAGGGCTCACAAAGTTCTTCATCATATAATTCCACCAAAAAATGGTACAACAACGGAACAATCGTCTGAAGCAGACAAAGAATTGTGGGATACCCTTGATGCCACAGTTCTTGGTTGGATTTATGCAACAATATCCAGCACTTGTCGATACAATAATGGAACCGATTCTACCGCTATGGCGGCATGGGAACGCTGAGAGACATTTTTCAAGATAATCAAAACTCTCGTCATTGCGTTGGAACAAGAATTTTCAACCATTGTCACGGCAGACTTTCCTAACGCTTCAACCCATCACAACGCCTCAAAGTGGCGGATCAATCGAGAAACGTAGGTTCACCGCTTCGACAACCGCTTAGTTTTACGATTAGTTATCGGTCTCACGGATGCTTATAGTGGCGTGGGGACTCTAATCCGCCAAAGTAATCCCTTACCAAAATTTTATCAAGCAAGATCCATGCTTGTTCAAAGATCGGGTTTGATTAAGAAGGTTTCAACGAATTCGCCATGGTTGCCACGTCTTCAAATGAAGGTAATTATTTTGACTATTCTTCACAAAATAAGAGTCAAAAGGACGTGGTAATAATAATAAGGGTGGAAATCGCGGAAATAATAAAGGTGAATTCCGGTCAATGGCGGCGGAATGAATACCCACCATCGGCGAGGCTATGGCGGCAAAGAATAACTCGCGGCGCCATCGGCAAGAACCACTGTGCGCCGGCAAAGAAATTTCAGATCGGCAGCAGCCACCGCCAAACAATGGTCAGTGGTTGAATGCCAGCAAACCAATCGCCTAATGGCGCTGGCACTCAACCCGCCCAAAGAGAGTCCAGAAGAAGAATGCTTTTCTTCGGCCCAGCAGCCTTTCTTTCGAGGCCAGCCAAGAAGCCCGAGCCCATTTCGCAGCCTTCATTCTTCAAAGCAGGCGGATTTCGGGCAGCCCGTAACGCCGAGGTTCTTCAGCAAGAGCGCTTGGGCCTCCTCCGCCCAATGGCAGAGGCCCATTCAACCATGACCCATCCTACGGATATTGAGCGAGCTATGCACACTTGGACTCAATCCACCGGATTCTAATGGTATATGGACTCGGGCTACGTCACATACGGCGCCCCAAGGTACACTCTCACCCTATTATAATTTGAGCAAAGAAAATGGTATTATTGTTTAAATGGCCATACAATTCCAATAAAAGGTTATGGGACAAACACATGTCACCACCACACCCGCCACTAGTTTTAAAAATGTCTGCATGCTCCCAAATTAATAAAAATTTGGTTTCGTTAGGAAGTTTACTAGTGATAATTGGGTTTCATAAATTTGACCCATTTGGTTTTTCCGCATACGACTTTCAGACGGGAAGCTTCATGAGATGTGATAGCAAAGGAGCTCTATCCAATAAGTTTACCAAATCCACACTAAAGTTCCTTCCACTTTTGCACTTGGCTCCATCACTATGGCATGAGCGATTAGGACATCCGGAGTCTCAGACGCCTCTCTTAAACAAAACAATTTTATTTCTTGTACTCGAACTCATGTTTTGAATAAATTGTCGAGCTTGTGTTCTTGGTAAACATGTTAGGTTGCCATTTACTTCTTCTACTTCATGCACTACTATGCCATTTGATATTTTACATTGTGATATTTGGACATCACCGCTTGAGTTCCTCAGTCATAGATACTATTTCTCGTTTCTTGATGATTACTCTAATTATTTGTGGACATTCCTTTGTCGAAAAATCACAAGTGTTTTCCACTTTCCTAAACTTTAGAGCATTTATCCGAACTCGGTTTGAACGAGATTAAAAGTATTCAATGTGACAACGGGAGGAATTTGACAATAATCGCTTTGGGATTTTTCAAAACAAATGGTTTACAATTTCGCTTATCCCGCCCTCACACATCTTCACAGAATGGGAAGGCGAAAAAATTAGAACCATTAACAATATTGTGAGAACATCCTTGCTCATGCTTCTATACCCCCATTTTTTGGCATCATGCACTTCAAATGGCAACCTACATGTTAAATATCCTTCCCACAAAAACATGTCTTACCAAGCTCCACTAAAAATACTTTATTTACGAGAGCCCTCATATCATCATTTGAGAGTTTTGGACGTCTGCTACCCCTATTTCCATCCACCACAATCACAAAACTTCAACCCCTGCCTACTCCACGTGTCTTCGGGATATCCTACAAATCACCGTGGTTACATGTGTTATGACATTTCCTCCAAACGTATGTTTATATGTCGTCATGTAATTTTGATGAGTCACAATTTCCCTTTGCCAAGATACATGACACAGGACAAATACTTATGAATTTTGGATGATGATAGGCCCGTATCTAACTCATTTCCTCCACACCGACTCACAAAAATACAATCCAACAAATCGGGCCATCGGAAGGCCCGAGCGAACGGTAACCCCTACTTTACACCAATGCCCGCCGGTTGGGCCAACCTCCAACTCCAGGCCCAACTACACATCTGGGCAGTGGCGTTCAACCCACTGTCACTCCGGCGATGGCGTCGATCCATCGCCCACTAAACCGGCCAGTCACCCGTAGTCAACATGGAATTACAAAACCCAATGCCAAATACAATCTACACACTCAAGTCTCCAAATCCCCTTTGCCTTGTAACCCTGTGTCTGCCCTAAAAGATCCTAATTGGAAAATGGCCATGGATGATGAATATCATGCTCTAACTAAAAATAGGACATGGGAGTTAGTACCTCGTCCATCTAATGCTAATATAATTAGTTACATGTGGATTTTTAGCCATAAAGAAAAATCGATGGTTCTTTTGGCGGCGTAAGGCCGACTTGTAGGTGATGGCAAGACTCAGCGGTGGGATTAGATTGCGGCGAAACATTAGTCCGATGGTTAAACCAAAGAACCATCGAATTGTTCTCGCTTAGCCCTCTCAAAAGGATGGTTACTTCATCAATTGGATGTCAAGAATGCCTTCATACATGGGCGTTTGAGTGAGACGGTATACATGCACCAACCATCAGTACGTAGATTCTCGTTATCCCAATCATGTGTTTACTTAAAAATCATTATATGGACTCAAACAGCTCCGGGACTTGCAAGCGGTTTGCGATTTTGTGTTCAATATGGGTTTCTCAAACAGTAGTTCGGATAATTCACTATTTATTTATCAACAGGAAATCATCGCTTATATTCTCTTATATGTAGATGATATTATCCTATGACCTCTTGGACTCTCTTCGCAAGGATATCTTGACCCAGCTGAGTTCCGAATTTGCTATGAAGGATCTTGGTCCACTTCACTACTTTCTAGGAATAGCGGTGACACGTCATGCAGGAGGTCTATTTCTTTCCCAGAAGAAGTATGCATCAGAAATCGTAGAACGGGCTGGAATGTCATCTTGCAAACCGTCTGCAACTCCAGTAGATACCAAGTCAAAACTGAGTGCCATATCCAGTAGTCCTTTTGCTAATCCGACATTGTATCGCGGCTTGGCGAGCTTTACAATATCTCACATTCACGGGCGGATATTACATATGCGATAACAAAGTGTGTTTGTTCACGCACAATCCATGGAAGAACATATCACGCACTCAGCGTATTATGCACGATATATTCGTGGCACTCTGCATTATGGATTGCATACGTACCCATCTTCCATGACCAAGCTTGTCACTACTGACGCAGATCGGGCGGGATGTCCAGACACCCGACGCCCACTCGGCTATGCGTCTTCCGGTGATAATTTAATATATTGTTCCTACAATAGGGAACACACCGTATCTCGTTCGATCTTGAAGTGAATACCGTCACGGTAGCCAATGTTATGTCGACTACGCCGATTCTAATCTTTTACTTGAGCTTCATCGTCTATTCGACAACCACCATGGTATCTTGTGATAACATTAGTGCAATTTATCTCTCCGGAAATCCAATCCATCACCAACGCTAAGCATATTGAATTAGACATTCATTTTGTCCGTGAAAAGGTGGCTCGCGGACAAGTCACGAGTGTTACGTGTCGACGCGACATCAGTTGCGGATATCTTCACAAAAGGGCTTCCACGATCTTATTTGAAGAATTTGGGACGATCTCAAAGATTCGCCCTCCTAAACCATTGCGAAGTGTTAGATGTGTAATTAATTGGTAATATTATGTTAGAATATTATGTTAGAATATTCTAGATATATAATTAATTAGTAATATTATATTTATGTAGAATCCTAATATATATGGTAGGAAGACATTATTAGGTAGGACTTCTTAGTTATTATGAGGCATGATTTCCTCCTCATAATGAATGTATATTACTTGTATATATTCTCCCTTATGGGAGGAGAATAATCAAGGAAGATTTTCCAATTCTAAATAGTTCTTACAATAATCATTACAAGATTATATGGATATCTGAATCATGAAACAAGATGAATGAAGATGGTGAATTTATCTTTCAACGACCAACCAAATACCATCTTTCCATATATGATGCTAAACAAAAATGATTTATTTCAAAGCTTAGTATATCCAATAATTTCGAGTATATGAGTAGTCTTCCTACAGCCACATATTTGAATAGTTTATATTTGCCCAGACTCAATGTCACACCGTAAATCTTACACTATTTTTGGTTTTTCAATCTTAATAGAATTCATCTTCTGATTCATATATACGGTTGGAAAGTTTATTTTCTTGTTTGCAAAAATTTGAAAATGAAAACTGTTAGTTAAATAAGTCGTTATGACATAATTCATTTAATGTTAGTAATTGCCAACCCACCAATGATATGGAGCAAAATCATAGAAAAATTCGGAATAGCCGCTACTCGAGTGCGCAGAGGGTAAATCCTTGTACGATAAGCGCAAACCACGCCACCGATTAACTGCAGAACAAGTTATGTGTGCCAACCAAAAGATTTATCGTAAGATTAACTCGCGACCATGCGGTCGTCTTTCTATCACATCAACTTGTCTATCCCAAAAGGTTCATTTTTAGTATACTGACAAGTGAAAAGGAACAGAGAAAGTAATTTTTTTAATGGATGTCCCAAAACATTAAATCATGATCTTAATTTAGACCAGAGATAGTTCTGCATATAGAACATTCATGATGCACTTAATTTTTCTAGCTATAAGAGCTTATATATGCAGCTATCTTTTGGAGTCGAGAAGGTGGGCTTATTAATTGCAGCAGCAAATTGACAACAATGTGTAAGTAGTACACGACACGAGTATGTAGTTTGTCATACCTATGTGGTTCTGTCCCGCTCACCAAACTTCCACGTATGCCTCCATTTACTCTGGGAGGGATGTTAGTAATTGTTAAGAGACCACTTTAAATATACATTCTATATACAATATACATTTATATAGTATATATGGAGTCACGGTCCATCAGTCCATGTCGGCAGCCCATGAAGCCATGTAGATTGAAGATGAGGATTTATGGTATATTTTGTATATTACACTTGTATAATAATTAGTGTTGTAGTCTTACCATAATTATATGATTATTCTTCAAATAAATTGGGATTTAGATGTAGAATAGAAAAAAGATTGTCCTATTGTAACTTGTATATATATACACCTTTAATCAATAAGAATAATCAAGGAGATTATTTCTTTCATGGTATCAAAAGTCTAGGTTCTTCTCTTTGCTTTCGCAAAATTCTCTGTTCTTCTTGATTTCCGTGCAAATCCATACCCCCTCTTGGTTTCTTCATACCCGAGACCTCCCCCCCCCCCCCCCGAAAATTTTCATCCTCTCGGTTTCTACAAACCCGAGACCTCCCCCCCCCCCCTCTTTTAAAATTTTCTTATCCAAATTTTGTTCGCTTCACTATGACGGATAAAAACACATTTCATCCTGCCCTAACAGTTTCTAACATCAAGAGCGTTCTTCCTATTGTTCTTGACCTAAAAATGCTTAATATGGGACGTGGGCAGAATTATTCAAAATTAATGCAATGACAAATCAAGTTCTCTATCACATCATCCCTCCGGCTACTAATACGGAGGGTACTACGGAGGATAATACGGAGGTTGCGCCCATCAAAGCGGACGATCCAAAATTATTTGATGCAAAAGTTCTCCAGTGGATTTATGCCACTATCTCTCTTGGCCTCTTACAGACGATTATGGAACCCAACTCTACAACTATGGAGGCTTGGAATTGGTTGCGTGATATCTTCCAAGATAACAATCATTCACGAATTATCACCCTCGAACAGGAATTTTCTCAAGTTGCTATACAGAATTTTCCAAACAGTTCATCTTATTGTAAACGACTCAAGGACTTAGAGGATCAAATTCGCAACGTGGGTGCTCTTGTGAGTAATAGTCGTCTCGTTCTACAGATGGTTGCAGGCCTGTCCGAGGCCTATAACGGCGTTGCTTCATTCTTCGTCAAAGTAACCCTCTACCGGAATTCTACCAAGCCCGCTCAATGCTTACATTGGAAGAAGTTGATTTGGCTAAGAAGGCAGCTATCGGTACTAGCCACAACATCATAATTACATCCTCCACAAATTCTCCAAGTTTTGATGATCATTCAAGCCAAAATCGTACCCAAGGTGGTGGAAAAAATAATTGTAAAAACTACGGGAAAAATCACAGGGGCAAACGCGGCGGTTCTAGTAGTGGTTCGAATGGACAACATCGGCGATGGGCCATCCGATCAGCGATGGCCCACCACCCCATCGCCCGGGCCACGTACGGCAACGGGCCCCGCCCAACACGCCTATTTTTCCAAAGAAATCCCTTGGCGATCGATGGGATGGGTAGTCCCGGCCCCCAATAATCGACCATTCGGTCTTTGGGTTGGGGCGATGGTGGATCTGGGCCTCGCCACAGACATATTCTAGGCAGTGGGACCCACACAAACAGACATTGAAGTCGCGATGCACACACTTAGATTAACTCAACTGGACCCGAATTGGTATATGAAAGCATGCGTCACTGCCCACATGACATCCGATCAAGGTACTCTCTCGTCTTATTCCAATTTGAGCAGTAATCGTGGTATAATTATTGGTAATGGTAATTCAATTCCAATTCGAGGTTATGGGCATCATAAAACTTTATCTCTCTCCCCCCCCCCCCCCCCCACTCCACTAATGGTCTTGAAAAATATCATTCACTCCCCAAAATTGATTAAAATTTTAGTGTCTACCCGTAAATTCACAACTGATAATTGGGTGTCTATTAATTTTGATCCATTTGGGTTTTTGTGAAAGATTTCAAGATGGGGAATCCTCTCATGAGGTGTGATAGTAGGGGAGATATTTATCCAATCACATCAAGTCTCAGTTTCTTGAGTCAAGTCATGCCTTCAACTTTTGCAGCTCTTGCTCCTTCCTTGTAGCATGCTCGTCTAGGTCATCCGGGATCATCTATTTTGTCTGTCTTAGATAAAAACAATTTTATTTCTTGTAAGGGTACGCGTAGTATTCTGAATTGTCAATCTTGTTCTTTAGGGAAAATTGTTAAGTTGCCATTTATGGACTCTAATTCTACTACTTCAATGTCATTTGATATTATTCATAGCGGTTTATGGACATCTCCCGTTCTTAGTTCATTGGGTCATCGTTATTATGTTCTATTTTTAGATGATTATTTTATTTTTTTATGGACGTTTCCAATAGCGAAGAAATCTCAAGTTTTTTCCATCTTCAAAATATTTAGAGCTTTCATTAAAATTCACTTCGAAAGAGAAATAAAAATATCCAATGTGATAATGGCAAAAAATATAACAATGGGGAGTTTCAGAAATTTTGTGCTAAAAATGGAATCAACTTTCGTTTTTCGTGTCCTCATACGTCTTCACAAAATGAGAAAGCAGAACGCAAAATTCGTATTATTAATAACATTATCCGAAATTTCTTAGTTCATGCTTCCGTACCCCCGTCTTTTTGGCATCATGCTCTACAAATGGCTACAGATATTCTTAACATTCTTTCTTCCAAAGGTTTGACATATTCGTCTCATTTTTAAATTTTATATAATATGACTCCCTCGTATACACATCTTAGAGTCTTTGGGTGCTTGTGTTATCCACTCTTTCCATCCACCACAATTAACAAACTTTAGGCTCGTTCTACCTCTTGTGTCTTTTTGGATTTTTCGTCAAATCATCGTCGTTACAAATGCTATGATTTATCATCTATGTAATTTTTTATGAATCCCAATTTCCATTTGCTAAGAAAAATAGTCATGTACCTAGTTCGTATAATTTTTTGGATGATGACATACCCCCGTATATTATTCACCATTTTTTGGATATGTCCCGCACCTCGAATACGCCAACGCCCATCGCCTATCGTCCTAACGCCACCGCTTTACTCCCGTTCTAGGTCCAAAGAATCGGGCCATCTCTCCAGCCTGCCCGCCATCGCTTCGATTCTAGTGGCCTTTCTGGCCCATCGGCGACGGTTCATGTATCAGATTCGGGCCAAGAGCCCATCGCCATCGCCAAAGATGTCCCGGAAATTCCCAAATTCACCCAACTCTACCCCGAGTCATGGTCCAGTCACCCGAAGTCAACAGAGTATTTTTAAACCAAAAAGACATTTTAATTTAAATTCAAATGTTCTTAAATCACCATTACCCCGTAATCTTGTGTCTGCTTTGAATGACCTGAATTGGAAGATTGTTATGACTGACGAATATAATGTTCTTATTGATAATAAGACGTGGGTGTTAGTCCCCCGTCCATATGGTGTTAATATTATTCGGTCTATGTGAATTTTTGCTCATAAAGACAATTCCGACGGTTCATTTGTGAGGCATAAGGCTCGTCTTGTAGGTGATGGTAAGACTCGACAGGTTGGAGAAGATTGTGGTGAGACATTTAGCCCGGTGGTCAAGACGGCTACCATTTGCATTGTGCTCACCTTGGCTCTTTCGAAAGCATGATTCATTCATCAGCTAGACGTGAAAGAATGTTTTCTTACATGCTGATCTCAAGGAGACAATTTTTATGCATCAGCCTTTGGGGTTTAGATTTCCAAAATATCTGCATCATGTCTATTTATTAAAAAAGTCCTTATATGAGATTAAGCAGTCCCCGAGGACTTGGTATAAGAGGTTTGCATATTTTGAGTTGACTATTGGGTTCTCTCACAATAGGTCTGATAATTCGTTATTCCTATATCGTCGTGGTTCGTCTTTGGATTATATACTCTATATATGGATGATATTATCTTGATTGTTTCATATAATGCATTACGTCGGTCTATCGTGACAATGCTCAGTTCTGAGTTTGTTATGAAGGACTTGGGACCCTTGAGTTATTTTTTGGGGATTGTGTCACTCGTCATGCATGTGGACTGTTCTTATCACAAAGGAAGTATGCAGCTGAGATTATTGAGAGGGTTGGAATGTCATCCTGTAAGTCCACTTCCACTCCAGTTGATACTAAACTCAAATTGGGAGCTGTAGTTGCCTTCCACTATGAGAATCCGACCCGCTATCGTAGTCTTGCAGGGGCCCTTCAGTATCTTACGTTTATGCGACCTGATATTACATATGTTGTACAACATGTGTGTTTGTTTATGCATGACCCCAGGATTGAACATATGAATGCGCTCAAACACATTCTTAGGTACATTCAGGGAACACTTGATTATGGCTTGCATTTGTATCATTCATCGACATCTACGCTTGTCTCATATACATATGATGATTGGGGTGGTTGTCCGGATACCAGGCGTTCTACGTCTGGCTATTGTATGTTTCTTGAAAATAACTTGGTTTCATGGTATTCCACACGTCAATCCACGCTTTCACGTTCGAGTGCAGAGGCCGAGTATCGAGAGGTAGTCAATGTGGTCTCTGAGCCATGTTGGTTGCGTAATCTTCTTTTCATTGGTAGAATTACACTGGACATAATGTTGTTATTGTTGAGTCTTAATTAAATATGTTACTTCATATTTGTGTGGTTATAAAAACTTTTTATTAAGAAAATACTCCCTCCGGTTCATCCCAAGATTTATCTGGCTCACAAACCTCGGAAGAGCTTTATCACGGTGGAAATCAATTAATGAATTATATACATATTATCCACGGAACCAAAATATAGAGAAAAAGAAAAAGATATTAATTTGATCAATGCTTGATGATATAAGCCTATCAAGTAGTTAGTATATATCTGATTTTGACAATTAAATATCAAATCCAAACAAATAATCTGCTCGGACAACATGGCTAGGGTGGACAAGTTGATATATATAAGGACCACTAATACAAATTCCTCAACAAAGTTTCTAAAATGTCAACATCAAGTTGTTGCTTTGACATTTTTATTTCTCAAATTTCTCAATATGGAAAATATTGCCAGGTTATTGTTTATGCTTCCTCTCTTGGCTAATTAAATAAATGGTACTTTAATTGTTTCTTAATGTGTGTCAGGCTTTCATTTGCTGTAGTAGTCTTCGTGTTTACCTATATATAAGTGTTTTTTTTCTTGGTAGTTGAAAGCCAGAACATCCCCTAATTAGTTTTTGAGAGTATCACACCAAACTTGTCAACTTTATGCTTGATACTTTAAAAGTAAACCCTTACAAAATGAAGAAAAAAATAACTAACATTTTTTTTATATTCAGCTTTCCGGTTTATGTCAGACTATTTCTGGAGATAGTAGTACCGGTCCCCCAACACTACTACCAGTAAATCACGGGATGTGCTTGAATGATCAGGGTTTGAAAACAGAGCAATTGATATCACCTACAAGGTTCTATCCCATAAGAGAGCAAAGTGCTCTCACCAGGATTCGAACTCACGCTTAGGGCTGTTATCGGTCCGGATACTCCCGAGAACCAGACGAAATACCTGGACCGATACTCGAATCGAAAAGTTAACGGTCCGGATATGAGTACCAGGCATAAGGATCTGAACCGATAAGGATCTGATTCGGCAACCCGGTATAATACCCGATAACTTATGATGGAGGGAGTTTATCAATCTAGCATTTACTGTCCAACACTTAAAGTGGATATTGATCTCTTCATTTCTTCGTTATAAGTTCATAAATTATTTCTAAAAAGATACAAGAACTCTAATATTTACAGGAACTTCCAGAGGATCAAAGAGCAGATGCAGTGAATATCATGGTGTATGAGTCAAATGCAAGGATCAGAGATCCAGTATACGATTGCACCGGTGCAATTTGTAAGTTGCAGAAGCAAATAAGTGAGCTTCAAGCTGACCTTGTCAAGGCTCAAGTAGATATCTTAGATGTGAAGACCCAAAACGCCAATTTGGTGGCATTAATTTGCACATAAATGACACAAAAGCAAGAACACAAAAGCAGAAGTAATATGTCTCCTGATCATCAACAAGATTATGGAAATTCCACCACATTTTTGGAAGACAACAATGTATATGCAACTTGGAAACCACTTTGGACGTGATTATAAGTAGTATCAGTCCGGATACATCCGAGAACCGGACCGAAATACCCGGACCGATACTCGGATCGAAAAGTTAACGATTCGGATATGAGTACCAGACATAAGGATCCGGACCGAAATACCCAGAACCTTAACTGGCCCGGCTCAGATGTCGATACTGCATCGAATCGATAATGTTCATCTACGCTGCACACCTCCAACTGGATTTTAGGTTCACCTCATTTGTCATGCAGTTATGCCCGAGGGATTACTATGTCATTTATATTCCTACTTTCTATCTACCACTTTGAAAAAGAAAGGGAAAATGGTTAAATTATATGGGAAAGAGGTTTGCAAGTTGAGAGTGACTACTCATGTCCACACATAACATGGTTTAGAGCATAAAACTCTAAAGGAGTTAAGTTTTATGTACTAAGAGTCTATATATGGTTAGGGGAAATCACAATTAACCATTCCACGTTTGTAATTGAAAAATAGGAGTTTCGTTGTGAAATTTGAAATTTCAAAATATAAAATAGTGTAAATCTCCTTGTCGGAGTTCTATTATTAATGTAATATATATAGAGTATACAATTGTAGTCCTAATAAAATTATGATCTTTATTTTACATTAATTACACTAAACATTAATTATAGAATATATTGTGAATATATATATATGAATATATTCACTATCACACCCCCTCAGTCGGAACGGAAAGAGGTCAGACACTGAGACTGAATCTGAAGTCAAGGAACAATTGCCGAGGAAGCTCTTTTGTGAAGATATTTGCGTACTGATATGAAGAAGGAACATGCAACACCTTAACGTGACCCACTGCAACCTTCTAAAAAATAAAGTGAATACTCATCTCAATATGCTTGGTTCGATGATGTTGAACCGGGTTATGAGACAAGTAGACATCAGATATGTTATCACAGTAAATAAAAGATGCCTTGCGTATGGGACAATGAAGCTCAAGAAGGAGATTTCGGAGTCAACATAGCTCGGCAACAACATTCAAAATGCCTCGATATTTTGCTTCTACACTCGAACGAAGTAGACCACGATATCATAATATCTTCCCAAAATACACATTAGCCGGACGTAAAGAGACGGGTGTCCAGAAAGCCTTCCCAGTCTGCGTCTGTGTAAGAGAGCAATCTAGTCAGTGCGGAGGGATATAAATGAAGTTCATAGTCAAGAGTGGCCTTAACGTACCGAATGATACACTTAAGAGTTGTAAAGTGAGGCTCCCTATGAGCGTGCATGAACAAACACACCTGCTGAGCCGCATATGCAATATCTGGTCGAGTGAAAGTGAGATACTGAAGAGCACATGCGAAACTCCTATAAAGAGAGGGATCGTTGACCGGATCCCCGTCATCTGCACTAAGTTTGGACTTGGAGTGGACGGGAGTGGGCATGATCTTACAATTTTCTATTTTAGCCCTAAAGACGATCTCATCTGCATACTTACGCTGACATAAGAACATGACATGTGCGGATCTGGTCATTGATATCCCCAAAAAATAATTCAACTTACCCAAGTCAGTCATAACAAATTTGGACTTTAGTAGAGCAATGATCTCATGCTTCAGGCCATCTGAAGAAGTTATCAATACAATATCATCCACATATAACAGTAGGTAAGATATATCAGCACCTCGATGAAAAATGAACAATGAATGATCACTCTTGCTGCACACAAAGTCGATCTATATGATTTAAGTGGCAAACTGCTCATACCAAGTTCTGTGGGCTTGTTTTAACCCATATAACGACTTAGGAAGATGACAAACATGATGAGGAGCCTCCGAATGCACAAAACCTGGCGGTTGATGTATATAGGCGGTTTCTTTCAAATCTTCATGTAAGAAAGTATTTTTTACATCAAGCTAGTGAATAGGCCAATTCTTTCCCATAGCGATACTTAAAATAGTGCGGATGTTAGTTGTCTTAACACTGGACTGAAAGTCTCACCACAATCAACACCCTCATGTTGTCTTGTGACAATTGCCACAAGTCTGGCCTTGAGACGTTTAAGGGCACCATTATTTCTGAACTTATGAAGTAATAGCCACATAGAACGGATTACATTCACCCCCTCAGGTCGCGGAACAAGATCCCAATTGTGCTATGAAGTAAGCACATTAAAATCCTCACACATGGCCGCATTCTAATTCGGGTCAAGTTTGACTAAGATTTAGTTTTTAGGTAGCGGGGAGATGGTTTGAGTGGACAAATTAAAGTGGACTTTTATTTTGAAAATACCGTGTTGGGCACGGTTTCATCTGATGGGTTGGGGCTAGATCGTGGGGCGTAGCGGGACCGGGTCACGGATGGTCGGGACTAGCCGAGAGGTAATGGGTTAGGCGGCCATCACCGTGCAGGCGATGGGACTTGGCCGTGGGGTATTAGGCTGGCCAGTGTGGTCACTGGGCTGGGTTGTGGGACTGGGTTGTGTGGTTTGGGCATTGTTGTCACTGGGATGGGCAGTGGATGACGGGTTGGGCAGTGTTGTCACTGGGCTGAGTAGTGTGGTAATTAGGCCAGGAAGTGGGTAATTAGACATGTCAGTGGGTCCCGTAGATGGGGCAGTGGGTGACAGATCTGTATTTAGCCAATATAGTGTGTTTTGAAGTAGAGATGAGGTGTCTGAGTCATCAAGGAAACCTTAATCAATGACTCGAAATTTATGGATATTGTTAAACGGGAAAATTTACTCAACAAACGTGACATGGCGTGAGACTATGATTTTGTCTGTGGATAACTCATGCACAAGTAACCCCTATGGTTCGACGAAAACCCTAGGAAGACGCACAAAGTGGAGCAAAGTGCTAATTTGTGAGGGCCTATTGAGGCAAGATTTGGGTAACAAAGACAACTAAGAATTCGAAGGTAATTATAGGAAGGGATCCGACGGAAGAAGATTTCGGTGGGTGTCATATTTTGGATCATACGGGTAGGTAAGATGTTAAGAACGTGTTCTACCATTTTTAATGCATATACCCAAAAGGTAGAGGGGAGAGACCCATGAAAAAGAAGGGTATGAATCGTATTGTAAATAGTGCGGAGAATTCTTTCGGCTTTACCATTTGAGGGGAAGTATGGGGGCGTGAGAAATTAAAAACCATGTCATTAGCCGCACAAAATTATGAAAGAGTGAGTTATTGAACTCACTACCATTATAACATTGAAACGTTTTGATGTTTTTTTCAAATTGCATTTTAACCAATGTACAAAATTGAAGGAATTTGAAGTAAACTTGAGACTTAAGTTTAAGCGGATAGACCCAAAGGAAGTGAGAGAAGTCATCCAAAAATACTAAATAATATTTATGACTTAGGTTGCTAGTTATAAGAGAGGTTCATAAATTTGCATGAATAATATCAAAGGGAGAGAAAGTAATACTTAAAGAAGACGTAAATGGAAGTCTAACATGTTTTTCTAGATGAAAAGAGGAGCAACTATGAGAAAGTTTCCCTTTATTGCATTGGATTAGATTGCGTTTTTTTCAAAGAGAAAAAAAAATATGAGCTCCCGGATGACCAAGTCTACTATGCCACATTGATGGAGATATTAAAGATAAAGTGGTGGGTGGTGTGACATGGGTAGTGGACGTGGATAGGAAATGATAAAGGCCCCCCACACTATTGCATGTCGTGAGAAGTCTCCCAGTATGTAGGTCCTTTTATATAAAAATCAAACGGGTCAAAATCAATGGATACAGAATAATCAGTGGTAAATTTTCTTATAGAGATTAGGTTCTTGATAATGTTAGGGGCATATAGGACGTGTTTAAGGGAGTAGTGAGGTTGCGGTGGTGGAGTTAGTGTGTGGCCAAACCCTTGAATTGGAATGCGATGACCATTGCCGACCATAATAGATTGATGAGTATTTAAATTGCGCAATTGAAGAAGATTACTAGATTTTTTGTGAGGTGCGATGTGGCACACGTATCCATATACCAAATAGCACCGGGCTGCTGGCTGATGTGTAATAGTCCTGATGTCTTGGGCCTGCCCGGTGAGCCGCTGGATGGGCTCCCAGGATGATGGGCCTCAGCTGAGCCCACTGAGATTGTTATTCTGGGTGCAGGCAGCTGCCGGAAGGCGGACCAATCTTGGGCGATGGCCAAAGCAGCTGGCGGCCCATTTGCGATTCTTTGGGCATGTTGTGGATTCCATGTATTGTTGGTACAAATTCCACGAGGAAGATTTGTGACTTCGGGTGTTGAGGAAGATGAAACGGAAAAAGATATGTGGGTCACGGGTGACGCCATGAGGGTATCCGAAATTTGATAGTAGTATATAGGGTTTGGGGCAGCCGTATTTTTGTTGTATATAAGCAGTATATAGGCCTTTTTGGGTGATGTGAGGTGTATATCACATGTATACTAGATGTATACGGGCGAGATAGGTAGAAAATAGGTCTAATTTGGTTATATATCACTAAATATAACATGTATATCAGATGTATATGAGTGAAATGTATAAAGAAGAAGGTTGATTTAGTTGTGTACGGCGAGATATCATTTGTAAACCAGATGTATACGTCGAGATATGTAAGGAGGAGGGCCGGTTTGGATGTATATCACTGAGGAGCCGCAGTATACCGGTGGTATACGACTGTTTTGCGGCGGAAGAGGGGATATCTCCTGTATACTAGATGTATACGAGCGAGATAGGTAGAAAAGAGGTCTGATTTGGTTGTATATCGCTAAATATCACTTGTATACTCGTTGTATACTGTGAGATATGTAAGGAGGAGGGTTAGTTTGGTTGTATATCAACAATGAGCTGCAGTATACGGTTGTTGTGCAGCGGAAGAATGGAGGAAATATAGGGTATGACGGTCGAAAAATAGGGTTTAGGGTAGGGAGATATTTTTTGCTTTTGATTCCATGTAAAATAGTGTAAATCTTCTTTCCAGAGTTCTCTTATATATATATATATATAGTATACAATTGTAGTCCTAATAGAATTAGAATTTCTATTTTACATTAATTACATAATATATTGTAAATATATATGAAATATATTCATTATCACAAAATAATGACCTTTTAACACCATTAGTGGTTAAGTTGATATCCCACCGGAAGTAACTTTTTATGGCAGCCTGATATGATAACGGAAATAGGACAATAACTTGCCATACCTTATCAATTCACATGAGTAATATAATATTTTATTAGTATCAGTCTATTTAAGAGTTTAAACATATATTTATTGCTAGGTAAATTGTATGATTGATTAACGTTGTCTCTATTTAACTTTTGAAAAATGAAGTAGGAAAGGAGGAAGAATTCCCCTCTAGATATTTGTTCAGGTACATAAACCATTTGGGAGAATGGTGAGGATAAAACCTAACCATGTGAAAATACGCAAGTTTCCAAGAACATGGAGGGGCCGCAATGAAAGAATCCAAGGTACATGAATACTAAACATTAGTACCAAATTTCCAAGTAATTATATACAATCCCAAATTAAATTCATTTAACCCATTAACAAGTTGGTAAAAATGTATCCGCGCCGGGTGTTTACACCCTATATATTTAAGATATGTGCAAATAAATAGTACTTAACTATGATTTAGTATGAATAATTGTAGTTAAAAAAGTGACACATATCATTTGTTTATTAATAAAGCACCTCCTTAACAAATTTAGCGGATCAAATCACGGCTAAAATCGTGCAAAAGTAAGGCAAGAAAATGAATCCCACACTTCCCAAGAAAACAAACAGAGCAAAAAAGCTTTAATACATTATAGGTGATATCAGTTGTTCTGTTCTTAAATTCTGATCATTCAAATATATTCTTAATTTACTGATAATAATATTGAGGAATCGGTAATATTATTTCCGAGGATAATATGGAAGATAGATATTAAAAAATGACCAAAAAGTTTTTTCAAAAGGCTAAAGGGGACCCAATCCGCCGCTACTTTCACATGCACATGAGCTGTCTTGGATATTTTTCCACATTTAAAGTTTTCTTTCCATTTGTAATTTTAAAATATTATATTTTTTATGTTTTTCTTTGACTGGTTGGATTTTTATTCTGTTTCTTTCTTTTTTTATTTATTTATTGATAACCCAAGTTTCCAAATTTGCGTCTGACTACTTCACTGGTATTACCCAGACGTCCGGAAGGTAATAGCACCGTCATTCGTGAAGTCACGAGTGAATGTTGTTCTGATTCAAACTTAGGAACTATACTGCTTTTTTTATTTCTTTTTGGTAGTTCTTTTTTTCCCCAAGCATTGTCAGACTTCATGCTAGACCTTTCAGATATGCAAATACCCTTCTTTAATATCTTTCCATAACAATAGTTTGTTAAAGAATATTATCCACTTTCCCTAACAACTGGCCGTTTTGTCACACGGATCGCGTCTTCACTACTCCCTTTGGTTGTCAACCTTTCCCCATCTCCTTTACACTAGCTAATCAAATTCTCTCATTTGATTCTCAATCTGTCATCCACAACTCTTATCTTTTTTTCATCTTGATCTCCAAATTCATCATCAAAAGTTTATGTCGAGTTGTCAGACACTCCTTTGTTATAACCTTGCAGTCTTTATAAAGACCGTTGTTAACCTTCATAAGGAGCACAAAATCTATATGAGTCTTAGCCACCGAACTACGAAAAGTCACCAAGTGCTCCTCCTTCTTTAGAAACTTTGAATTGGCTATCACCAACCCAAAAGCTCTAGCGAACTCCAAAAGTGAGACACCTCCCTCGTTCCTGTTCCCGATGTCAAAGCCTTCATGCACGTCGTCATAGCCCTCTGGAAGTGACCCGATATGTTCATTGAAGTCCTCTCCCACAAATAATTTCGCAATGGGTGGTACACCAGACACCACCTCGTCCAAATCCTCTCAAAAGCACTTCTTCTCCTTCTCAGCCAAGTCCGCCTATGGCGCGTAAGCACTAATAATGTTCATAGTAGACCCTCAACTACCAATTAATTGTCATCATCCTGTCATTGTCGTTGACCCTCCTAATCTCTACCACCTGGTCCCTAAGCTTGCTGTCTACCAAAATGTCTATCACATTCCTATGCCCCGACCTATCAGAGAATCATGACTTATACCCATGCACCTCTTTAGCCTTAGGTCATATCCATCTGGTCTTCCGAACACATATTATATTGATTCTCTTTTTAAGAATCTTAACTAGCTCCGTGGACTTTTCTGTAAAAAAAAATCCACAATAGATTTTTGTGTCTTTATTTTCTCACGTCTTATCTATATTGGATTCTTTGGTTTCAACTTTCAAGCCAATAAGCCGCTAGATGATGTGACTGAAAATTGTTTTTTCTTTAAAAAAAAATTAAAAAAATCCGACACCAGTAAATATTTTCAACTTGGTCCAAATGGATTTGTATTTTTACTTTAAGAGATAACCCCACCTCTCTTAGTTTAGTTAATCCCAAGATTTGATTGGCTATTGATATTGACTATTGATCGCTTTTTAAAAAGCTTCTTTCTTTTACTAGTATATATTTGTGTCTCTTATTTTTGGATATGATAGAGAGTAGTGACTAAGTTAGGAATTTTGTATAAAATATTTAAAAAATATATAGGTATAGAAAGTAACATATAACTTATCTATACAATATAACCTTTAACGGAAGTGTTCAACTGCATTTTTTTTACCGATTTTAATTACGCTCTTTCCTTTCTACAATATCTATAGACGAAGTGCTTCGTTTCAGATCAATTCTTCGCTGCAATCGCTTCGATCCACCCCTCGGTGAAAAACCGAGAAGAAACATTGTAATATACATGCTATTGTGACATCTGAAATTACTATATATTTAATGAACAAAATGATGTACATTTGATGTTTATATCAGGTAATTTAATCACAAAGTTATACATTTAAATAAAAATATATATCACTTGACTATAATTAATAGTCATAACTAGTAAGAATCCCGGCAAGGATAATCTCTCAAAAATTTCTAAATTAGAACAGTAGTTGTAATCTTATATTTTTGGGTGCTTTTGAACTTTGTGTTTAGTCAAATAATGAGACTCAAAGGTATCGTGTAAAGTTTGAACTCTCATTTGCCTTCATTTGACGATGATTACTAGTTTAGCTCCTTTTCTTTATATTTTTCTTTTTTATATTACAGTATATGTGTTGTATACCAAAAATATGCTAAATATACGATTTAATGGTTCGTGATATTTGTTGGAAATTTATTTATTAAACGTGAATATAGTTAATCATATTATTTATGACTCGAACATGTGGGGCCCCGCACGTCGGAAATCTTGTTTCCACACATGTGCATACGTTGTGCCAAGGATCACAAATTTCCTTAGTGAAAGAGATATTGGTACATATACGATATGTTCGGGACATGAAATGATAGACGGTTATTGGTCAAATGACGTTGGTTTCACGTTGATAAATGAAAGAAGAATTGCACAAAGTGTGAATGTCGAAACTAGTCGGAAACGGGTCGCGACGCCGCAAGAATCAGGCGCGCGCCACCTCCTCGTAGCCGATGCGCGTCGCGGCCGCGTTTGCTGAACTTCGATGTTCCGGCCGGCGCTAACTCGCAGGGTCGCGACTGCGGCGATTTCAAACGTTGGAAGAGAATTAAAAGTGATTTTTAGGCTGACTTTGGGGCATTAATTCTCCATTATTTGACTCATGAATTCAACCATTATTTGGTTGAATTGTAACTCCATATTCAAGGTCATTACATGGTCATTCAAGGCCATTATTAGGTTAATAGAAGGTCCTCTTCTCAACACTATAAAATGAGGCCTTTGACTCATTTGCAAAACACACTTGACACTTAATACTTAACACATTTTCAGAAAGTATTCTTCCATCTCTTGTAATCTTTCATACACTCAAGATTCTTCTTTTATAGTAAACTCTTGAGTTATCCTTTGCTCAAGTGTTTGTGGTTATTTTATCTTGGAAGACAAAATGCCATCAGCCGTTAATGGATTAATACGGGGCAATATTGTCTTAAGGACATATTGAATCAATCGATTCAACCAATCTTTCTTTATTTTTCCATTTCAGACTGTAATTTGTTGTTGTTGTTATTTCCCGATTTCCTTGTAATCCGCAATTTTACTCACATTCTTAAGACAATATTCGTTGTTAACAACAACATGACTAGTGAAAATCAATCCAACACTGTTCAAGGCAACTCAAATGCCTTCACTGCTCAAGGGCAACCAGTGCCAACACCACTGTTTCTCAAGACGTTCCAAACGTCTTTACTACTGCTAATGGGAACACCACTGTTCACCACCCTCTGGTTTTCACCATGAACGCCGGAGAAGTTCATGAGAACAAATTCAAGAGATGGCAGCAAAATATGATGTTCTTTCTGACGGTTATGGGAGTATCTCGCTTCCTAACTGAAGATCCTCCAAAAGTTGGAGATGGGGTGGGCCCTCAGCCTGAAACATCGGCGGAAGGGGGCCAAAAGATCCATGTTACTAATGACATGAAGTTCACTCTAGATGCCTGGAGTCATAGTGATTTTCTTTGCCGAAACTATATCCTGAATTGCTTGTCTGATCCTCTTTACACGGTATATTGTACCGTTGGCACTGCCAAAGAGTTGTGGGATAAGTTTCAGAAGAAATACAACACCCAAGATGCGGGTTCTAAGAAGTTCATCATTGGGAAGTTTCTAAAATTTCAAATGGTGGACAACAAGACCGTGGCATCCCAAGTCCTGGAATTTCAAATGATTGTACATCACTTGGATTTGGAAGGTTTGAAGTCAAACGAGCAATTCTTGGTTGGCTCGTTAATTGAGAAGTTACCTCCCTCGTGGAATGAGTTTATGAGTTATCTAAAACTCAAAACGAAAGAAATGACTCTAGATGAACTTATTGTCAAACTCCAGATTCAGGAGGATAATAAGAAGGTCATGCCAAAAGGGAAGCAACCCGCTGAGGCTAAGGCGAACGTGGCGGAAGTAAAAGATGACCCAAGCAAGAAGCGAAAGTTTTAAAAGGATGCAAAGGGCCCAACAACTGAAAATTTAAAGGGACTTGCTATTATTGTGCAAATCTGGCCACATGGCTAAGGAGTGTCGGGCCTGTTTCGATGAAACCTCGATGAAAGCCCACAGAAGGGCCAAAGCACAACAAGCCTACCCATCATTAAAGCAAGCAAACTCAAACATGCTAATAAAGAGAAGGCCAAAGAAAAGGGCAGGACTAACGTCGTCGAAGATACTCTTCTTGGCGATATGATTGAGGATTTTTCGGCGGTGGTTCTTGAAGAAAACCTCGTTGAGGATCCTATGCAATGGTGGATGGACACAGGTGCCACCCGGCATATATGTTCCAACAAAGATGTTTTTTCCACATATACACCAGTCACGGACAAAAAGTTGTTCATGGGTAACAACGCTTCTTTAGAGGTGCTGGGGGTAGGAAATGTGGTCCTGAAGATGACGTTCGGGAAGGATCTGACTCTGAAGGAAGTGATGCATGTTCCAGAAATTTGAAGAAATTTAATTTCTGGACCACTATTGGTGAACGCTGGTTTTAGGCTAGTGTTTGAATCTAACAAGTTTGTAATCACTAAAAATTGAATGTTTGTAGGAAGAGGCTTCGTCTGTGAAGGCCTCTTTAAAGTTAATGCTTCTTCTCTAATGGCTACTTCCATCATTAATAAAATTGAGCCTTCTACTTACTTGCTTGAATCTTCTAATTTATGGCATCACAGATTAGGACATGTAAACTATCAATCCATTCAAAGGTTGGTAAAGATGGAGTTGTTGCCTTCTATCGACGTAAACCCTCAACGTAAGTGTGAGGTGTGCGTAGAGGCAGAAATTTCAAAAAGTCCTTTTAGATCCGTCTAAAGGAAAACCGCTCCTCTAGAACTCATACACACTGATATATGTGACTTGAAGTTCGCACAAACTAGAGGGGGGAATAAATAATTTGTGAGTTTCATAGATGATATCACAAGATATTGTTACTTTTACCTGCTCAAAAGTAAAGATGAAACCTTTGAAGCATTCAAACGTTACAAAGCAGAAGTTGAGAACCAACAAAGCAGACGGATTAAATCAATCTGTAGCGATAGAGGGGAGAATATGTCGCACCGTTTGAAGAATTTTGTGCTCAATCGGGCATTGTTCACCAAACGACAGCTCGTTACTCACCTCAATCTAATAAAGTTGTTGAACGTAAAAATCGTACGTTAAAGGAAATGATGAATGTGTTACTCATCAATTCAGGCCTTCCCCAAGAAATGTGGGGAGAAGTTGTCCTTACCGCTTGCAAGATTCTTAACAGAGTTCCTCCCAGAGGTAAGGACAAGACTCCATACGAGCTATGGAAAGGAACGAAACCTAACTACAAATACTTTAAGGTTTGGGGTTGTCTGGCAAAGGTTAAAGTACTTGCGCCAAGGCAGGTCAAAATTGGACCTAAGACTGTTAATTGCATATTCATCGGATATGCAAGTAACAGTAGTGCTTATCGCTTCATAGTGCACAAGTCATATGTACCCGACGTTCATGAGGATACAATCATGGAATCAAGGAACGTTAGGTTCTTTGAAGACTCATTTCCTATGAAGGAAAGAGACATAACCTCTCTCAAACGAAGTTATAGTCAGATCTCACAAGATTCAGGAGTCACTGACTATCCAGATCTAAACGGTTCAGATCCAGCGAACTCTTGAGTGACTGATTATCCGAAATCCAATAATCCAGATTCTCATGAATTGGAGGGTCCAGAGATGGAACACAGTTGAAGCAAAAGGGCCAGGCAAGATAAGTCCTTCGGTCCAGAGTTTGTAGCTTATATGGTTCATGACGAACCACAAACACTCGCTGAAGCATTGTCAACTCCATAAGCGCCGCTCTAGAAAGAAGCTATTGAAAGTGAAATAGAATCCATCTTGCACAACCATACTTGGGAGTTGGTTGATCTTCCTCTGGGAAACAAGCCGTTGGGATGTAAATGGATACTCAAACGGAAGTTAAAAGCTGATAGATCTATAGACAAATACAAGGCCAGGTTAGTAGTCAAGGGATATCGACAAAATGAGGGTCTTGACTATTTTGACACCTACTCTCCGGTGTCTAGGATGACATCCATACGTATGTTCTTAGCTATCTCCGCCTTGCGGGATCTAGAAATACACCAAATGGATGTCAAGACAGCCTTCATAAATGGTGATTTTGAAGAAGAAATATATGGACCAACCCGAGGGGTATGTGGTTCCTGGACAAGAGACGAAAGTTTGTCGGCTTGTCAAATCTTTACACGGGCTGAAATAGACCCCAAAGCAATGGCACGAGATGTTTGATAATACTATATTATCGAAGGGATTCGCCACTAATGAATGTGACAAATGTGTCTACACAAAAGGATATGCCAACTCGTTTGTAATGATCTGCTTTTACGTAGACGACATGTTGATCACAGGTAGCAATCCTAGGGTAATTCTAGAGACTAAGAACATGTTGAAACAATGTTCTGACATAAAAGATATGGGTATTGCAGATGTCATCTTAGGGATCAAGATCTCTAAGACATCTGACGGGTTGGTCTTATCTCAATCTCATTACATCGAGGATGTGCTGAAGAAATTTGAGGTTTTCGACAGTTCACCAATATCGACACCACTGGATGTAAATCAAAAGATTGATAAACATTTTGGTGCACCCATACGTCAGGAGCGATATGCGCAGGTGATTGACAGTCTGATGTACATTACAAACTACACTCGACCAAATATCGCTTATGCAGTCAACAAGTTGGCTAGGTTCACCCGCAATCCGAGTGATGATCACTGGAAAGCGTTAACTAGGGTACTAAGATAGCTGAAACACACGCAAAATTACGGGTTACATTATTCGAGATACCCAACTGTACTAGAGGGGTACAGTGATACAAATTGGATATCTGATATAGAGAACATCAAGTCCACCAGTGGGTATATATTTACAATTGGTGGTGGGCTGTATCTTGGAAATCCTCTAAGCAAATTTGCATCGCCCGATCCACGATGGAGTCGGAGTTTATCGATTTAGACAAAGCAGGAGAAGAAGCCGAGTGTCTTCATGACTTCTTAGAGGATATCTCATGTTGGGATAAACACATACCTTCTGTAATGATCCACTGCGATAGCCAGTCGGCTCTAGGAAGGGCACGGAGTTCTATGTACAATGATAAATCTCATCACATCAGACGAAAACATAAGACCGTTCGACAGCTGGTCACCACATGTGTTATTTCTATTGATTATATAAAATCAAAGGAAAACATAGCAGATCCCTTGACAAAGGGAATACCCAGAGATCAGATATTCTGTCTGTCTACGGGAATGGGCTTAAAACCCAATCACTAAAAACTGATACCGCGGACACCCAACCTAACAGACTGGAGATCCCAGGAATTAGGTTTAATGGGAAAATCAAGCCGTAAAAGTTCAGTGGAGCACTTCGATGGAAGCAAGAGCACTTCAGATAATGTTTCTACATAGAAACATGAATCCAAGGTCGTTCCCGTGATAGACATCAAGTGCTACCTGCAAAGGGGTAAGAGGTTAAGTTTCCAAAACCTTTGATAATCCTCAGTCGTTGAGGTTAGGTTTGGGGAAAATTTTAATGGTTCCTAATACTTGTAAAGTTGGGTATAGCAGAATACCTTGTATGAGACCACCTATTTAAGTGCGAGGACTGACCGACCTCAATTGAAGCACTTAAGAATCCAAGACGTGTCCATGGCCACAACGGACAAAACATTAAAGAAGAATAGAGTAAGGAAATGTGTTGTGATGGTATCATTGTCTTGGCTTATACTAAACACTGACGATTCAAGACATTGCGTTCACCACGCAGTAAATAAGTCTGATGGTATTCTACTATGAAAGGTTCAAAGCCACGGTTACCTATCCAGATGCAACATTGATCCGCCGAGGATTGCTAGAAAGACACCATGGGTGTACACCAAAATCTCTTTCAAGATGGGATTGTTGAAAATTTATTTATTAAACGTGAATATAGTTAATCCTATTATTTATGACTCGAACATGTGGGGCCCCGCACGTCGAAAACCTTATTTCCACACACGTGCATACGTTGTGTCAATGATCACAATTTCCTTAGTGAAAGAGATATTGGTACATATACGATATGTTCGGGACATGAAATGATAGACGATTATTGGTCAAATGACATTGGTTTCACGTTGGTAAATGAAGGAAAAATTGCACAAAGTGTGAATGTCGAAACTAGTCGGAAACGGGCCGCCACGCCGCAGGAACTGCATCGGCACCGCGGCGCCACCTCGTCAGAGCCGCGGCGCTGCGACAGTTTCAGAACGTTGGATGAGAATTAAAAGTGATTTTTGGGCTGACTTTGGAGCATTAATTCTCCATTATTTGGCTCATGAATTCAGCCATTATTTGGCTGAATTGTAACTCCATATTCAAGGCCATTACATGGTCATTCAAGGCCATTATTAGGCTAATGGAAGGTCCTCTTCTCAACACTATAAAATGAGGCCTTTGGCTCATTTGCAAAACACACTTGACACTCAATACTTAACACATTTTCAGAAAGTATTCTTCCATCTTTTGTAATCTTTCATACACTCAAAGATTCTTCTTTTATAGTAAACTCTTGAGTTATCCTTTGCTCAAGTGTTTGTGGTTATTTTATCTTGAGAGACAAATTGCCATCGGCCGTTAAGGGATTAATACTGGACAATATTGTCTTAAGGACTGATTGAATATCAATTAACTCAACCTATCTTTCTTTATTTTTCATTTCAGACTGTAATTTGTCCAAAAACTTATGCTCACACTTTTAGATGAGGAAACGGGTAAATACACTTTTCCTCTAAATTGTAGAGAAAGTTTAGGCTTTATGTTATTGATAGGAATCAACATTTCAGAAAGTTTTTTGTCTTTATATCATAAGATAAAATACTTTTCCTCCTAAGATATTAAGCTTGTTTTGCAAGTTTAAGTACCATTACCAGAAATGAAAAAGAAAAAGAAAAAGAAAAAGAAAAAGAAAAGAAAGATAGTATCGCCACCGCGGAGCCGGGGCGCCGCGGCGCACCAAGGATAGAGCTGCAGTGCTAAATGATATTTTGGCTACTGGAGTCGCGATGCTAACGAGTGCCTATTTTATTAAGTGATGCAATGAGACATTAGTTACCAAAAAGGTTGTGGATGGACAGATAACATCCTTTTACCTTAGTCAAATATTGTGTTTGAGTCATGAAAAAAATATGTTAGATGGTGTGTCATACATGATTTAAAATCGAATTAATTAAAAGTATGATACAAATGACAAAAGGGATATTTTAAAAAAAAGAATATATAATCTCATTTCTTAATATTTAATTTTAATTTATAATAACGACATAGATAGAGATGGCAACGGACCGGATCTGGACCGGATTCTACTAGATCCAGATCTGTTTTCATACATGGATCTAGATCCATCGGGTCTATAAAAATCAGATCTAAATTCAGATCCATCAAATCCACGGATCGGATCTGGATCCACGTGTAAATATATTTATCGTGAGTGATTTTTACATTTTTGTACATTGACTTTTTTAGAACTCCAAGCATCAGCAAAAAAAAAATACTTGAACTAATAAAATAATCAATTAATGATTAAAAAACAATATACTAGAACTGATAAAATATACAAAAGCATGCATAATGGATTAACACAACACTCAAACTTCTATGCTATAGATACACTTTTATGGCGAGACTCAAAATAAACAAAGGCATCTCTTATCATGCATAGACACCAGTTATCTCAAACAGCCAGAACACATGAGATTATTCTGCGTTTCCACACCCTATTATGCTAAGTTTATCCAAATTACAATCTTATGTCTCATGCAATTAGATTTAAACTGATTTTATTATGCCTAAGGGTTAGATAATATACTTGAACTGATAAAATAATCAATTAATGATTAAAAATTTTAAAATACATAAATTATATAAAACAAAATATTTATAAAATTACATTCTAGGTTATGAATATATTTAATAAAAAACGGATCCACGGATCGGATCTTGACCGAATACAGATCTCAAATACAAGATTCAGATTCGATCCGTCAGAAACGGATCCAAGTCCGATCCGAATCTGTCGGGTCCAATTTTAAAAATCCATATCTTATAAAACGGATCTGAATCCACCGAATCCAAACCGATCCAGAATCCACTGCCACTCTAGACCTAGGTAGTATAGTATCTTCCTTTTATAAAACTCATGATATAAATTCTCCATTTTCCACCTAATATTGAGCTTATCTTTGGAATTTATTTTAAAAATGAATAGTTGGTTAGGAAAATGAAGTCACTCTCACCACCAACTTAGATGTACTTGAAAATGATTCTCTCATTTACATTAAAAGGATTGGTTACAGCTGTATCCAATTTAATTTCTTTCAACTCCTTTTAGTCATTTTCCAACCCCTTTTCTCCACTTCTTAAATTAAAACAAATTAGTAAAAAACAATACACAAAAAGGTCCCACAAGTCTCTATTTCTTTTTTTTACGAAGAAATCTGACGTCGCTATTCTTTCGAGTGCGCACAGGGTAATAGATACACTAATCAACATAACTTTATCTGCTAAAAAGATATGTATATTTCATTTATTATGAAAAATTATTTGTAATTATATAAACATACTTTATATTATTTGTACCATGTGCTAAAAGATTTTTTCTTTACTTTGCTTAGACTAAAATTGCATTGTCATTTGCCAGAATATATTTTGCAATTATATCTTATTACGACCCAAAAAGGAAAAGACCAAATAATGATCTCCAAGATCAAGGTTGTTTCTATAAACATCAAAATATTTTTCTATTACTCTCTAGTCTCTATGTACAAAATTATTTACTATTAGTATATCTAGTAGGTGAGCTCCAGCTTGCTGGTGAAAGGTTCTTGCCTTAACTCTAGGGTCGTAGGTTCGAATCCCCTCAATGAATATTCTTATTTGGTGGGTATGGAGAGGCAGTCACATGAGTTCGAGGCAGGGATAACACTTTACCGCCTTTCGCTCTTAGTGTCATTACAGAACTGCCAAGTGTGGTTTAAACTTGGCCTCTTATGTTTGCATTTCTACGTTAGTCTGTGGTTTACCCAGTGCGCACCTTCGGATAACGGCGACGGGTTTCACGTTAAACAGAGGTGATATTATTTTCTTGGGGTCTAGAACTGCATAATTTTAAAGCACATACCGTCACTAAGCTAGAGTGTATCAAAAAAATTATGATATAATTTTTCATATATTTTGTCGATGTAGACTTTTATCCTACGCTAGAGTGTCACGAATAAATAAATATATATGTATAATTGTTGTGATTTGTTATAGTAGTAGCATTAAATTAATAATATTCCTATACTTTCTCCGCCTGTTTCGTTCTAAATAATGAAACCCCACGTCTCCTTTGTTTTCACTCTCTATCTCTTTCCTCAAGTCGCTGTTAAATACACATAGTATAGTGTTCCCACATTTCCCAATATGCATACATAATGTATACAAATAAACTTGGATAATATATGTACATACATATATTTTAAAGATCGGTTATTCTCGTGATCTGTGCACAGTCTACATGATACTAATTCTTGGGTTTTGGTGGGTTTGTTCAATCATTGCTATATATCCACATGTCTTTGAATCATTCACTTTATAATTGTGATCTAATAAAGATAGAGGGGTGAGAACCATTTTTGGAGTTTTGGGTATTTTCGGGCATAGTTTTTTTTTTGTCTAAGTGAAAAAAACAATCTTGGAAATATTTTTGAATGACAAAGTTATGAGGATTTTATCAGGCTTTTGGAAAGATTTGAGTATTTGCAGCTCCAAAAGTGGCTTTGGTTTTGCTATAAAGGAAGATAAAGCTTCATAGTACAAAAAGGTAGGTTCTTTGGTTTGTTTTCTTCTCTTATTACAGTATTATTAATCTTTAATCCCATGTTTATTTTTCATGTATTATGTGGTTTTGACTTTGGTTTTGTGCTAACTTTGAGTAATGTTTAGTTGGTTGACCTTTGTTCACTGTACAATTTTCTTGTTTGAACAGCTTAAGCACAATTAATGGATAAAAAATGTATCTTTAGAAGGACTGAAATTTGAAGACCCAAAAGGAATTAGTGGAATTAAAGGGTTTTTGTAAGTACTAATTAGCTGTTTTGTCAAGCGGAGGGCTGTTTCTACCTTCTATGTTAGGACTACGCTGGTATGTTGTTGTAATTGTCTGTTTTGTCAGTAAAATGCTAAGTCAGCTGATTTTTTGTCAGAAGCTATTATTGGTAAACTTTTGATTGCTATGTAGAAGTGTGAATATGTTTCATGGGTACAATGAACATCCATTTCATGAAATATCTAAATTGTAACCAAAAAAATGTTTGCTTCTGTAAAATTTGGAAAAAGGTGATATTTAAGGCAAAGGTGGATTACACAGAAAAATTTCATTTACCTGGAAATGTGGTTCATTTTATTCTTAACCTTGATAGCAACACATAAAACAACATAATTCAGATCTGCAAGATGGTTTGACTGTTATGGAAGAAGACGGCTCAAAGATGGCAGTGAATTATACGATTTGCACGGATTACAATACTCTGTTGGAAATTTATTAATGTGAAATAAAGTTAATCCTATTATTTATGACTCGAACAATTGGGGCCCCGCACGTCGGAAACGTCGTTTCCACACACGTGCACATGTTTACCAAGGATCATAAATTTCCTTAGTGAAAGAGATATTGGTACGTATACGAAATGTTTGAGACATGAAATGACAGACGGTTATTGGCCAAATGACGAGGGTTTCACGGTGGTAAATAAATGAAGAAGTGTACGATGTGTAAAAAGATTAAACAAGTCGGAAATCGCCGCAGAGCCGTGAAGGGCCGCGGCGCAACCACCGTCGGAGTCGCGGCGCCTTGGTGGCGGTGGCTAGAAGTAGCTATTGGTTGTCAGGCGCCGCGGCGCCTCCCAGGCGTTCTGCCATCGACGGAAGACCAAGAATTTCTGTTTTGGGCTGGTCTTGGAGTATTACTTCTCCACGATTTGGCACTTGAATTCAGCCATACAATGGCTGAATTACACCCCCTCAATTAGTGTCATTACATGGCTATTGAAGGTCATTAATTGACTAGTTGGGAAGTCATCTTGTACCCACTATAAATTGAGACTCAAAGCTCATTTGAAGAACACACTTGAAAATCAGATTTTCAGAATTCTTCTTCCCCTCTTGCTTTCTTTCATACATTCAAAGGTTCTTCTTTTTAGTAAACTCTTGAGTTTTTCTTTGCTCAATGGTTTGTTCTGTTTTATCTTGAGAGACAAGTTGTCAATAGCCGTTAAAGGATTCATACTGGGGCAATATTGTCTTAAGGACAGATTGAATATCAATCGACTCAGCAAACTATTTTCTTTGTAATTATTTCCAGATTTGTAATCAAAGTTGTTGTTGCTTACTTTCCCATTTCCTTGTAACCACAATTGTAACTCACATACTCTTCCTCTTACTTTCACATATTATAGTGAAAAAGCTTCAAGAAGTGCAATTTTGAAAGGGATGTAACATTTGTACTTAGGATAGTTTTAATGCGTCGTTGTTGCCTTTCTTGTCTTTTTTCCTCTTTCTTTGAATTTTTTCCATAAAGTATACCGGGAGTGGGAAAGTGGAAGAGAGGTCGAATAAGTGGGCTGTGTTCTAGCTACGAAGTTTATAACTTGAGTTAAATGATCATTCTTGTGGTAAAATTTGGTGTCTTCCCTTTTGCTGCTACTGGGGAGATTACAGTTTGCTCAGCGTGTTTTATGTTTTCTCAGACTATCATAGTGAAAAAGCTTCAAGAAGTGTAATTTTGAAAGGAATGTAACATTTGTACTTAAGATAGTTTTAATGCGTCGTTGTTGCCTTTCTTGTCTTTTTCCATAAAGTATACCGGGAGTGGAAAAGTGGAAGGGAGGTCGAATAAGTGGGCTGTGTTACTAGCTACGAAGTTTATAACTTAGAGTTAAATGATCATTCTTGTGGTAAAATTTGATGTCTTCCCTTTTGCTGCTACTGGGGAGATTACAGTTTGCTCAGCGTGTTTTATGTTTTCTCAGACTATCCAAACATGCATGTCGTTATTCAGGTTTATTTACTTGAACCATAAGGTAAGTTATGTATCAGATGCACTTCAGTAATGAGATTAACTTGCACTGGATAAACTGGTTGTTTGTCTTTGCAATGTCTAATTAACAAGGGATCTAATTTTTCCTTTTGAGATACAAGTGTATTCTATTTTGATAGCCATGTTGAGAAAATACGTGGCTATTGTGCTATGTACACGTTCAATTTTATTTTACTGGACAATGTGAATGATGCAAAAACACCAATCAGAATGAACTGATTTACTTGGTGCAATCTCTCTGCACTAAATAGCTGATATTTCTTCCTGCAAAGCAGTTCCTTTTCATGGTGACTATATGTTTTAGGTTATTCCACACACATATTCTCCCCTCTAGTTACAAACAGTATAACTTTTTTATTAGCAAAGGTGGCCAAAAAGGTCTGAAATCTAATCATACTTATGTGGCCATCTCTATTCGCATGGGCATGTCATGGAGATGTTGATGTCCTATATCTCTAGTTCTAAAAGGATTACACCATCAATTTCTTCTAGATTAGTGCAAGAATGATAATTAAAAAAAAGGGCAGCCAGGTGCACTAAGCTTCCGCTATGCCCGGGGTCCGGGGAAGGGCCGGACCACAAGGGTCTATTGTACGCAAAATGATAATTAGTATTGCTGAAAAACTGTGAACTTTACACCTGATTTTCCTTTGTATTATAGTATCACTTGTATAATAGATATAATGTGCTTGATGATTAACCAAAATAAGTGTCTTTATGGTACTTCCTCTACAAATTTAATACTCCTCTTGTCTTACTCACCTTTTTAGTGTCTTTAAAAAAGAATTCCACTTTCCATATTTAGTAACTCTTTACACCCAACATCCGACATGACACAAGAATCAAAGGGCATTTTGGTTTACATCATATGTGACACTTGAAACATTGTTTAAAAGACATGCTATTGTGACGCTTGAATATCCTATGTTTATATCAAGTAATTCAATTAAAAAGTTGTACATTAAGATGAGATGTATATCTCTTAATGTTCATAACTAGTAATAATAACTCTGATGGGGATAATCTCTCAAAAATTACTACTAGAATAGTAGAATAGTAATTTTAATCTTATGTTTTCCGGTGCTTTTGAACTTTGTGTTTAGTCAAATAATGACATATACAAATTAATAATTCTCAAAGGTATCTCGTAAAGTTTGAACTCTCATTTGCCTTCATTTGACAATGATTACAAGTTTAAATAATACGATTTGCACGGATTACAATATTCTACCTCTTACTTTACATATTATAGTGAAAAAGCTTCAAGAAGTGTATTTGGGAAGGGATGTAACATTTCTACTTGGGATAGTTTTAGTGCGTCATTGTTGCTTTCCTCGTCTTTTTTCCTCTTTCTTTGAAGTTATTCCATAAAGTATACCAGGAGTGGGAAAGTGGTGGGGAGAACGAATAAGCGGGCTGTGTTACTAGTTACGGGTAAATCTTGTGGTAAAATTTGATGCTTTCCCTTTTGCTACTACTGGGGAGATTACAATTTGCTCAACTTGTTTCATGTTTTCTCAGACTATCCAAATATGCCCGTCTTTTTCAGGTTTATTTACTTGAACCATGAGGTAAGTTATTTATCAGATGCACTTCAGCAAGGAGATTAGCTTTGCACTTGATAAGCTGGTTGTTCTGTCTTCGCAATGTCTAACTTAACAAGGGAGCTAAATTTTCCTTTTGAGGTACAAGTGTATTATATATCGAGTTCCATGTTGAGAAAATAAGTTGCTATTGTGCTACGTAGAGCGGTAGAGGTGCATTAACTTTTGTTGACTCATTGAATAATTTACCAAATAATGCTGGATCTCAAATAGCTGATTGCAGGGTTTGTCGATATCTTCCTTTTAAAAAATGCAGCATATACCAGTCTAGTAAATCCCTGATTTCATCAGTCGGCTGATTGTAAAATGGTTCATAAATGGCGTTATGCATAGCGATGACATAAAAAATGCAACTGCTTATTCGTTTCGTTTCTTCTTTATCGTTATTGTGAGTTCCAGTTTTTTTTTCTTTTCAATTTTGATGTGTATGGTTTTAACTTTGAATCAACTCAAGTTTGTTGAAATTGTTGCCCTTCTCTTTCCTTTGTGAAAAGTCCTCCATCCAAATTGTTTGTAATTTAAATCTTGCTGTGCCTGGTCATATTTAAAGGGCTCTACACATTAGTTCACCTTAAAGCTATTAAGTTAGGTTAATATGTAGTGGTAAGAGCGCAACATGTGATGTGTGGGTTAGGTGTACATCACGGATTTGAACCTAGCCATAGACAAAAGCCTAGTATTTAAGTGGAGAAGGGTTGAGGGGAGGACCCATTATCCACCGAATTTTGAACCATGACTCACTAGCCCTCGGGGGTTTTACGGTTATAAAACAAGTGTGTTAAATTGAATGGAAACCGGAAACCTATTTTCTGTAATTGAATTTGGAATTTGTGATAATTCTTTCTTCATCCTATATTAACTACTTCTAATGTCCCCATCCTGACCATCAGTTGTTGACTGACAGGATATAATAGACTGAGATCGAAGCATACAACAAATGGTGGTATTTTAACCAGAATGGATCCTCAGGCTTTTATTAGGCTGTCAATAGGGTCGTTGGGATTGAGACTGTCTGGGACAACTTTAAACGGTACAAAATCAGGGTTAAGTGCACTCTCTTCTCCTTGTGTGTGCGAGATCCGTCTTCGAGGTTTTCCTGTGCAGACATCATCTGTTCCATTTATTTCCTCACCTGAAGCTACCCTCGATATTCACAACGTTGCATCCAGCTTTTATCTTGAAGAATCTGATTTGAAAGCCTTACTAGAGCCTGGCTGTTTTTATGCACCTCATGCATGTCTGGAGATAGTTGTATTCACAGGACGCAAAGGTGGCCACTGTGGTGTTGGTATTAAGAGGCAGCAAGTTGGGACATTTAAGTTGGAAGTAGGTCCTGAGTGGGGTGAAGGAAAGCCAGTCATTCTGTTTAATGGCTGGATAGGAATTGCCAAGAACAGGCAAGAGACTGGAAAACCTGGAGCCGAGCTTCATTTGAGAGTGAAGCTGGACCCTGATCCAAGATATGTTTTCCAGTTTGAAGATAAGACGAAACTAAGTCCTCAGATAGTGCAGCTTCAGGGAACCATCAAGCAACCTATTTTCAGTTGCAAGTTTAGTCAGGACAGGTAATATATGGTTTTGCTTTTTTACACTTTCCTAGGGATGATTAGCATAATTCTATTTATACTATCTACTTTTTCGGGGCACTAACTTTAAGTTGGTTCATTTCTATTCCACTCTTAAATTGCTTTTTGTTTGTAGTCTGTTGCCAGAGACAGTGAAAAGTGCTTGTACTTGTCTTACCCCTGTTTTCCCTACCATAAACTAGTTTTAGCATTCTGGTCTTTTCTGTAATTGTTGTGTGTTGTGCTGAACTTACAGGACATCTCCAGTAGATCCATTAAATAATTTTTGGTCAAATTCAGTTGACGGTTCTGAACTAGATGTAGAGAAAAGAGAGAGAAAGGGATGGAAGGTGAAGATACACGATCTCTCTGGCTCGGCTGTTGCAGCAGCGTTCATAACAACTCCGTTTGTGCCATCAACAGGTTGTGATTGGGTGGCCAAATCCAACCCAGGAGCTTGGCTGATTGTTCATCCTGATGTTTGTAGGCCCGGATGTTGGCAGCCATGGGGAAAGCTTGAAGCATGGCGTGAACGTGGGATCAGAGATACCGTTTTCTGTCGCTTCCATCTTCTATCCGAGGGTGGGAAGGAATGTGGCGGTGATCTTCTCATGTCTGAGATATTGATCAGTGCAGAAAAGGGCGGTGAGTTCTACATAGACACAGACAGACAGGTTCGAGCAGCAGCGAGTCCATTGCCTAGTCCAAGAAGCAGCGGAGACTTTGCAGCACTAAGCCCTGTTGCAGGCGGTTTTGTTATGAGCTGTCGAGTGCAAGGGGAAGGTAAATGCAGCAAGCCCCTTGTGCAACTTGCCATGCGACACGTGACCTGTGTGGAAGACGCAGCCATTTTCATGGCTCTTGCTGCTGCAGTTGATCTTAGCATTGAGGCATGCAGGCCTTTTCGCAGAAGGCTACGGAGAAGTACTCGCCATTCGTGGTGATGTATACACACAAGTGATAGTTGATATCCTTCTCTAATGAAGCAAGCCAAGCCCTTCTTGTATTTCTCCTGATTGTTGTAACAACTTGACTTCTTGTATAGAACCAACTTAATCTATATTTACTTCTGAAAATAGTTCATTTCGGTTCTTACTCGCGCATGGAAGCTTTATTGAATTGTTAACAATCAGCCCCACACGATCGAATGGCTGAGATCCTTAGGACCATCATGGTTCTGTTATGCCCTTGGCATCTGAATCAATTCTGAACTAACATTATCACAATGCAAATTTTTTCAGAACAATTATTTGCGTACATAGTACAGACTTGAAAACTGACTTCCTCTTTTAGGGTAGTTGATTCACGTACTTCATATATATATATATTGGACGTTACTTGTAAGTTGTAACATACGTTTAAACCTTGGTGGGTCATCAACTTAAACTATACAATACCTTGTAAGGATAATTGGGAGAGACCAGGAAAAATTGAGTTTGAAATTTGAATAGCTTTCAGTTCAATTCAATCCAAGGAGGAAGTGCCTTCACTGACAAGACATTTGTTTTTAAGCTAAATAAATATATATTTTTATCTTTCTTTTTCTTTAGCTTTATGTGTTGTAGAAACCTTGGTGTGTTTTACTTTAATGATAATCCCACATCGAGAAAAGATTAAATTGGTTTAATTGCAATTAGCCAAATGTTACTAATTGCCGAGCCAAGTGACATGGGCTTGTACCCAAGTGGGGCTTCTTTCTTCCATATTTTGGACCGAAACAATGTTTTAGCAATAAAATATGGAAGCCCTGATTAACTGAAAGTCAAAGGTATTCCGTCTTAACACAAACATCAACCACTCGTGCACAGGGGGCGATAAGCATAGAGTGTGCGGGCACGGCACTCGCCCTACATTAGCGATGACGTGGCGGGATAACACTTCCCCGCTTTTGGCCTCTCGTCGAGACGAGTTGATGAGCGGAGGATGAAAAGATCTGCGCCTTTCTCCCCCTGTGATTATGACTCGCCCGGCCTGTGCACGGATAGGTAAGCGATCTGGTTGGTTATTCTTGGCATTGTATTTAAAGTGGTTTGGATGTAAATAATGATGGGCCTCTCTACTCTCGGCAGAATTGTAGCAAATAAGGGAGCGGGGCCTCCAGTGGTCCAAATGGTGCCACCAGCCCGCTCTCTTATAGAGAAGGATTCGCATCTAATTAAGCGTGCCTATCAAGGGTTCTAAAGAACACATGGCATCAGATAATATGTACAAAGTACACTACTCATTACTCCACAACTCCCTATCTAAAGTCATGTCCTCGTACTACTTCTACGCCTCCTGAATTCGTATCCTCATTACTAATCTTATCTCTTGTATGTCCACACATCCATCTCATTATCATCTCCGTAACTTTTATCTTTTGAATGTGCGAAGTACTGGCCAACACTCCGCCCCATACAACATAGTCGGTCTAACCACCACCCTATAGAACTTGCCTTTAAGTTTTGGTGGCACATTTTACTCCAAATGCGAGCCTTCATTTCATCAACTCTACCCCAATATGATATGTGACATCGTCATCAATCTCTCAGTTTTTTTTGGATAATAGACTCGAGGTACTTGAAGCTTCCTTTCTTTGGGATGACCTGAGTATCAAGTTTCACCTCTATGTCTGTCTCATAGTCGCTCTCGTTACTGAACTTGCAATCCAAGACAAGTATGTTGTCTTGGTCCTACTAACCCTGAACCCTTTAGACTTCAGAGTTTATCTCCAAACCTCCAGCTTAGCGTTTACTCCACTACGAGTCTCATCAATCAGGACTATCAAAAATAAATTTATTTTGATGAAATGAAATTTTTATAATATTTTATTGATATAGTCCTTAATTCCATATGCACATTCAGATATTGAAAACAAACAGTGATAATCATTCAGTCTAGAGACAACATCTTAATATCCAGATGTGTATTTAGATTCCGACATCTAAATTTTAATGTACATTTTAATATTCATATATGCATTATTAAGACGTCTTAATCTTAATGAAAATAAATGAGTTAGCTTGTCTTGTATGGCCGGATTGAACGCTGATCAGCACAAGTTTTCAGTTCGATCCATATAGGTGCATGTACTCGCTGAAAATAAATTTGTCTTATTAGTGCGTTGATTAACTTGAACTTTTAACCTTTTCATGGTTAATTATATATATCACTAAAGTATATATTTTTTTAATATTATTGATATTAGTTATATATTTTTAACTTATTTCTCATTTTTATTAGATGCAAAATTCATATCATCGATTATAACTTATTTGAAACTAATGCGTGTAGTTATTGTTATTATTCTTATGCTTTACGAGACCTTATAATTTCTTTTTTCTAAATTTATAATAATGAATTTTATATGTTAGTTAATTTTATCAAATCTTAATCATTTCTAATACCCCCTTTCAACCCCAACCCCACCCCTTCGTGGCGAAGCCACAACTAAGCCATTGGATAAACATATGAATTATTATGTATGACAGATATATGTTACATATTAAACATTCTTAAAAATATATATTATATATTCTTGGCAAAATTTCTGGCTTCGTCACACAACCCAACAAAAAGAAAAATAATAATAAGAGTAGAAGAAGAAATGATGAAGTCTGAGAATATAATTCCATGTGGGCAGGACCTGAAAAGCCTCCAACCTCCCTCGTCTTACCAACCACCCTAAACACATGCACAACTAAAACGACAACAAAAGACTTTTGGGACACCAATTCTCAATGATACACGTTTTTTGACTTCATTTGCGGAAACCAACACTTTTCATGGTGGCCCCTATACGATTAGAAGTGCTATGGGTATCGTGAATACGCCGAGGGTGTACATGCAAACACCACTTTGTGCGGGTAATGATGGATGGCCAGAAGTTACTTCAAGGAAGAATTGTATCAAGTACAAAGCCTAGCAGCAATTTTGAGAAGTGAAAAGAGTATTTCAACTTTCCAAGATTGAGTTTATGATTTAATCCCCTCCTGTAACGTCACCGTTGTGTGAACGCCCCATCCCCCCCACTCTTTCATTTCGTGTTTATGCTTACGTTGAGGATTGAGAACCCTCAACGACTGATTGTAGCTCCCTGTTCTTTTCGTTTGTTCTTTTATAATATTTGCATTTACCTGGAAAAAAAAAGATAATCATTTTCTTTGATTTCAAGATTCTCCAAGGTTGTCCCCTTTCAATATTTATATGTATCTCCCATAACTCTAAATCCCCAAAAAAAGAGAGAGAGAGAGAGAAGATTTATGGAGCACTCAAGTAATTGGATGATATTGATAGCAAGCACATGGATTCAAGCATTTACAGGGACAAATTTTGACTTCTCGTCGTATTCCTCTGAATTGAAACCTGTTCTTGGAATTCACAGGTTCAGCTGAATTATCTGTCTATGGCATCAGATTTTGGGAAAACATTTGGTTGGTGTTCTGGTGTCTCTCTTATGTATTTCCCATTATGGGCTGTTCTTTTCATTGCTGCTTTCATGGGACTTGTTGGTTATGGCATTCAATGGCTTCTCATTAAAAAAAATCATCATTTTGCCTTATTTCTTGGTCAGTTTTCTCCATTGCTTTTTGCCTTGTATTTTTAATTATCTTAAGAATTTCTCTGCTCTGGATTCTTTGGTGGGCTAGTGGTTAACAGTTGTTGGAGCTACCACAATGAGTTAATGTCGCGCTGGCCCACATATCAAATATTAAACGGATAAAAGTAGATGCTACACTTGATATTAGCCAAAAGGCCGAGAAAGGTATGACCTACCGCAACAAATTAGCAAACATTATTATGTTAGACATGACTTTTGAACCCTACCAGAGGAGAAATAGAAACATAATTACAGTTGATGGTTGGTGAGGACTAACATAGTTGATCAACCAGAAACCATGAAGTCTAGTAGTCTACCATGTAAAGAAGAGGGGACTAAAAAGGGGGACTAGAAAGAGGATAAAACTCTGTTTACTGAGAGCTGTCTATGCTAAACTATCTTAAAATCTGCTCTGCATATGTTAAAGAAAAGACAAACCCCATTGAAGTACCAATCAAATAATCTTCTGTAAAATAAACCAAGAATGTCCATCAAGTAGAGTTAAATGATAATTAGAAGGCAAACTAACTTAGTTTATCATTTCTGAGGTCTCTAATTAGGTAAAAAGTCTTGTTCTTGACAACCATACAGTGACAGTGATTGCCTCCAAGGAGAGAGTTTGAGAACATCTTAACCTCAGCCACCTTCCATCCTAATCAATTGATTTTTTGTGTTTGAAAGCTTCTTTGCTAATCTAAAAGAACTATCAAGATTCAAGTGGGAACTCCGTGGGGCCTTGAGAAGGTTGCCTTTGTAATCAACTGAAATTGCAATATGCAGAAATTTCAAGATGTTACATGATTATTTACTTCAGCTCTTCACTTCACCGTGCTTAAAAAATCATTGTAATCCTATCTCATTCTCAAATTTTCACTGATAAATCTTGCAGGTATTTCTGTTGTGTGTGCTGGCTGGCTGCAGTATCTGCTGGTTTAATATAGTATGTTATGTGTTGTGCATAAAACATTTTCAAGCAAATAGACCATTTGCATTATCCCTCAGCATAAGTTTCAATGGTGCAAGTGCAGCCCTGTACAACCTCATTGCCAATGCAATTAACTCCAAGGATGTCACTCTATACCTTCTTCTTAATGCCTTAGTCCCCCTTGTCACATCAGTTGCAGCTCTGCCAATCCTCCGGCAACCTCATTCTCAAACACTTCGTGCTGATTCTGTTAACAGAGAATATCTTAATTTTCGTTGTCTAACCATACTAGCAGTTTTTACTGGCCTTTATCTCTTAATCCTGAACTCGGTCTCATATAGTGCACAGACAGCTCATATCCTCTTGGCTGGTGCACTGTTCTTGCTGGTCCTACCGGTGATTGCACCAGGGGTTATCTGCACAGAAGAGTGGTCTCTACTGTTCCATCCTGATAATTATATGTCACTTGAAGACAATGACACTGATGATCTTGGAATGCACAAAGAAATGATTTGGAAAGAGGCTTCAAGTATGAATGTTTGGATGGAAAATTCTCATGGTTCAAAAGAGAAGGAAAGTTGGACTAGCAGTTTTTTGCTGAGAGATCGTTTGCTGCTGCTTGGAGAAGAACATTCAGAAAATCTGCTCATTTGTAGGTTGGATTTCTGGCTATATTACCTAGCATATTTCTGTGGAGGGACACTCGTACTCGTTTACAGCAACAATCTAGGCCAAATTTCAGATTCACTTGGATATAAATTGGAGATCAGCTTTCTTGTTGCACTCTATTCTGCATGTTCCTTCTTCGGGCGCCTGCTTTCAGCCAACCCAAATTTCCTACGCGAGTAAGTATTTCAAGATTTCCAATTCTTCAGATGAACAATCACCATGATGGTAAAGCTGAAATGTTGTTTTTTTGGATGCAGCAAGATGTACTATGCAAGGACCGCATGGCTTGCATTTGCACTGATTCCAACACCACTGGCTTTCTTTCTGCTTGTTTTATCAGGAAGCAAAGCTGCATTGAGTGCTGCCACGGCGTTAGTTGGGCTGAGCTCTGGTTTTGTATTTTCAGCAGCAGTGCCAATAACCTCTGAGCTGTTTGGCCCCAACAGTGCAGGAGTTAATCACAACATTCTCATCACCAACATCCCTCTGGGATCACTACTCTATGGACTTCTTGCAGCTCTAGTCTATGAAGCAAACCTAGAAAAACCAAACAAAGTGCTTGTATTGGATGGATCAAAGGTTTGTATGGGTAGGAACTGTTACATTCAGACATTTATGTGGTGGGGATGCATCTCTTTATTCGGAGTAGCATCTAGTTTCCTGCTTTTCCTAAGAACTAAAGCTGCAGGGGACAGTCATGAAAGGAACCAAAATTGGACGAGACTAATCTGAGTGAGATTATCCTGCTGCACCAACTTGTGACGAGTATATGAAAATAGATTCCATTGGAATCACTACCCCACAGCACAAGTAACAACAGTCATGCATAACATTCTGAAAAAGGGTGGAAAGAAGCATCTATATCATGAGGGTGATGAGACAAGAATGTAAACCCAGGCAGGTTAGCACACTCTACCTTTTGCATGTGTAGGGAAGAGAGATAAATTGAAAATTGTTAAGGAAGACACAGAGAAAGAAGCGATGGAAGTTGAAACTTGATGGAATGGGACTGTTGGAAGTTATAAGTTTTACTAAGAAACTATGCTGGCTTTTCAACAAAAGGTTAATCCCCCGATGAGATAATAAAATATTGTCATCCCCTTCAAATAGACTATTAAAGATAGTTGATCACCTGAATCCAGAAATTTTGTGTAGTCACCCCCCCCCCCTCTCCCCTCCTCCTACATTCCCTTCCTTGGGGCAGGGGCACATCAAAAGTTGAGCACAGGAAGAAGAAAATCAACTTTCATGTAAAAGTAATGAGAATGCGCTTATTTTCTTGATTGTCGTTGGGAAAGATTCTGCATGATGAACCCAATACCTATGAAGAAAACAGAGAAAACTAGACACCTTGGAGGCTTGGACCAAGTTACCTGTTGCAGCATTTTAAAATGCCCTAAAACCCGTTCTCTTTTGTCTAAATTTGTCGGACTTTGCTCCCAGGAATCAAAAGATATAGCTCATATGGTGCGTTTAGAAAGAAAAAAAGAAACAACTGGAATGGAAACAAAGAGCTTTCTCTTTAAATCAATTGCAATAGCATGTTGCTCCATAAGGCTGCCAAGAGTTTTCTCTAGTCTCTAAGAATGAGAGTAGGAACATACTAAAAAAACTATACAAGTGATTGGATCGGTCTGAAAAATATCTAAAACAAGATTTCTTCAGTCCAGAACACTATTGGCAGTTCAACAGACAAAATATGAAGAAGCATTAGAAGCTGGGTTGAACATTGGAAGAAGGTGAAACTTCAGGATTTCAAATACAAAAAAGTAGTACGATATTTTCTTATATTGACTTTGAAATGATATAGCGGAGTTAATACTTAGGACACAAACAGAAGACAACCACCCATCACAATTTAGACAATACATGCACAGACAACAAAATAGAAAGTCAGTTCTTTTAACAAACCAAGTTTGCATCCACCTGAGTTAAACTAAAGAAACTGCAGATGTCTCTTGCAGAAAATAAAACTGACTAAACATGGTTCCAAATACTTGGTAATTAACCTACAACTTCCAACATTAGAAGAGTACTTTTAACCAATTTGTATTGGGTTGTCGCTGTTTTCACCCTCCAAATCTTCAGGAATCAATTCTTCTGGGAAATCACCTCTGAGAATCTGAACTCTGAAATGGATTTTGCTAGCACTGCACTCTGAAAGTTCAAAAACAAGTCCATCCCCCTCCTTCAGATTATTATCATCCACAAATTTTCTCCACTCATTGAATTTGTGATTAGATTTGGCTCCACCATAGAACATTTTCCATTTCTTTCGACCACAAGTAAGCACTGCGGGGGCTCCAGCAGAAGGAAGCACGCTGCTCATTTTCTTGGGCATATACTGTCAAACATTCAAAGAAATTCAGTGCCAGATTCCATAACTTCCAACTCGATCCTTATGAATATGTATAAATAACTATATATATATTTAGAACCTACAAATCCATTTGGCCATGAGAATTATTCATTTTTTCTGGATTTTGTTTTTTTACTTTAATTGGAATCGGCGTTCGGCCATGAAAATTACAAATACAACTTGAAGTTGTATTTGGAATTTAGAAAACACCTAAAACCTTTTTTTCACTTATTGTACATTCAACAACCAATTTTTTTTTTTTTGCAAGTTATAACCATCTTAAACTCCACCTTCAAATAAAGTGAAAAATATTTGATTTTTAAGGGGCCAAACACCTACTAAATTTTAAACCTAGACCTCACAACGTCTAAATCTTGAATTCTGCCATTGCAAAAAGAAACATTTTTTAATCAAATAGTAACAATAGGAGTTACCAAATTGTAGAGAGGCTTGACACTGGTCTTTGGGAGAATCATATCAACATAGGGTTTCCCAGAAAGTGGCCAGTATTCGCCGTTGTCGATTTGTTCGATTCCACAGCTTTCAATCTCAGGTTGTTTCATAGTAGAGTGATCTTTGTGGCTTGAAACATGTCCAGAAGATGGTTTGCTCTGGAAAAAGGAGCATGCAAGCTTTAAACTCTACAAGTAGAAAAAAGAATGAGTTGGGAATGTACCTCCATTGCAGATTAATCAGAGAATTGGAGTTGTTGTTCCGTTTTGATTGTACAGAGAACTAGTATAATTAGGTGGGCGGGGAGGAGGGGGGGTGTTGTGTCACTGTTTCCAAATTCAATTGTATATTATTGCTTAGTACAATTTCTTTTTATCAGGTTATTTTTGTAAGTGAAAGAGACTTGAAGTAGCCTGTGTAAATAGTCTCTAGTAGAAATGTGAGTTAAGGTACTTTTGTGATTTGACTTTTTTCTCGACTCACAGATAATGAAAAGACAATCTGATCGTCTTTTTAGGTTATTTTGTAAGTGGTAATTCATAAATATTTGGCTCAGTAAGTTTATGACCATTTTAGTTTGTCTTGTACCGCTCAAATACTCCCTCCGTATAAAAAAAGAGTGTTCAATTAACATTTTTCTTGGATAAAAAAATATTTACTTATCAAATCAAGAAAAGAAAGAACTATTCTTATTTTTCTAGATTTCCCCATATTAAGTGTTATGCGATCAAATCCCAATATCTATTTAATTAAAATCAATTTAGTTTTATTTTCAAATAAAAAATATGGAACATTTACTTACACTTGGGCAATCCAATATGACACATGAAATTAGATTATAATAACATTATGGCAGATAAATCTATATAATTATAATATTATTCGCCTATGCTTTTGTGTGTGTAAAGGGTTTTTGATGATGTTTCTGTTATTTAATTGTATATATGTGTTGTTTTCATTTTTACATCAACGATTTAACAGACTTTTCTCTATTGGGAAAGCCATAATTTTTAAATATAAAATTAAACGTTCAGCTATATATTTAAGTTCATAATAGCTTGTTATAATAACTCGGACAGCTTTAGGACAAGTGACATGTTAAACCAGTTCCATCTGAACTTCCTATACACCAACATGAGTCGTTTGGACATGATTTAAAATAAGTAATTCGAAATTATGATGATTTGAAGTTGAAATTTTATTTGAACATGTAAGTTGAATTTTTTAAATTGTATTTTTTTTCATTGACATAAAAATCTCACAAGTTGTGAAAATCATCAAACATTTCCTAATTCTTATGCAATCTTACCAAGTAAGTCATAGTTGCTAGAAGATTTTTCTAAAAAATACAACATCAATTGATCGAACTATAGTTTAATAAAAAAGAAAATTGAACATAAATAGTAGTGTAACTACTCTTTAATATAATCTCCACATGGTTGGTAAGAGTAAATTTGTTATAAATATACTACCAACTTGTAGATCTTTTAATATTTGATATAAATGGTTGATAAATATAACTATCAACTTATGAATCTATTTTTACAAAATATAAACTTATGGATCAACTTTTACATTTAAAAAAATTGAAATCGTGATTTGAAATCCCAAATCACACATTTTTGGATGATTTGGGATCTCAAATCATGACATGAAATTGAAATTATATCCAAATTACATAAACAAACGGTAATTTAAAATTAAATTATGAAATCACGATTTGAAACCGTATGGCCAAACGCCTACAAAGAGGAAATTGCCTCTACTTTCTCAGTTAGACAAGGAGTTAACCATATACAACCTAAGCATAGTCATCAACGATAAAAATACACTTATAAACAACATTCTTGCATTAATTAATTTGGGTAAACACGGGATATAGATAAGTTTTTTTCTAAGACGCAATGGCACTTAGGGCTCATTTGGTACGTCGCACTGGAGTATATATTTTTATATTGAACTGTACTGTATTAATATATAATTAACGGAATTAGAGAATTAATATATAATGGACTGTAGTTTTTTTAGTACTAGATGAGTCTCAAAAATGATAGTTGGAGTGTACTATTTTTAGAAATAGTACAAATCGATCAAAAACGCCCACCAAACGTGTATTATTTTTTGTCCAATGCGATCAAAGATAATACAAATGCACCAAACGTGCCATTAGAGTAGAGGACTTCATGAACTATAACAACATAAGACAATAGTTATACTTATAAAAAGAAAGCAATAAGACAATAGTTATTGACTAGACAGATATAGGGTAAGTGGTAACCAAACTCTCTAAGATGAGTGAATCAAGCATAAAATGGCCTGCATTTAAGGCAAGAAAATCATGATATTTCCAACTCAATAACACTAACCAAGCAAAGATTTTATTAGCAGAGCAGATGACAGTTGCCTTGAAGAATGGCCCAGCCACGTCAAGACTAATGAATAGTCCATGCATATTCATAATAAGCTATTCATATGCACGAACTTGAAATTTATTCTAGTTACGAAAGCAAGGAAGTTTCAGAAATACATGAGAATGAACCCTAAGTCAGATTCTCAGCCAACACATATTAACTATGGATCTATGTGATCTACCATGTTTTGGACAGTAATTAGTGTAATGATATATCAGTAGCTCAATGTTTACGCTTATCTTTCTGATGGCACAATCAGTATAGCTACTTGCACCAAAACTGAAGAACCAACACAATTTACTCCAGCTATTGGCTGTAACACTAGTAGGACAAATTAGCATTTTGCTTTCAATTTCTGCCCTGATTCAACACATTTTCTACGTGAAAAGTATGAAAACGAGCAAACTCGACAAAATATACATTCTGGATCTTTAAGAAGAAAATGTCAAAGATATACCTATCTTATAGCACCTCAAAATGGAAATTGATAGGAAAATGCCACGCTCCTCAGTAGATATTAATATCAACAACTAGTAGTGATCTTCAAAGCAACTAGTAGTGATCTTCAAAGGCACTGGTTTAAGGTTGACTCAAGAATATTAGCGCATACAAACAATCCAAATTACCATAAGATACAACAAGAACAACAACAACATACCCAGTGAAACCCACAACGTGGGATCTGGGGAGGGTAGAATTTACGCAGATCTAATTACCATAAGATGACAGATAAAAAATTAGTCTCATACTTTTTCTTGGAGCACTTGATCAAGGTAATGAAATATTCATAAACTCTGCATCACAATTAACCTCAACCATAGTACCAGTCTTAAGTAACCACAAAACCAAGTTAAAGACAGACATTAGCAAGCATCAGTTACTGGCTTAAAAAATATCTTTATTGAATATCCAGAGTTGCAACAACTATAGGGCTATCAAGCTGTTAAGCCACACTATGAAAGTTTGGGAAAGGGTCGTGGAGATGAGGGTAAGGAAATGCATGTCTATTTCCGAGAACCAGTTTGGATTCATGCCGGGGCGTTCGACTACTGAAGCCATTCATATTATTAGGAGGTTGGTGGAGCAGTATAGGGAGAGGAAGAGAGACCTACATATGGTTTTCATCGACCTAGAGAAGGCATACGACAAAGTCCCTAGGGAGGTTCTACGGAGATGTTTGGAGGTTAGAGGTGTACCTGTGGCATACACTAGGGCGGTCAAGGATATGTATGATGGAGTCAAGACCAGTGTACGAACAATAGGAGGAGACTCGGAGCACTTTATAGTGACGATGGGGCTGCACCAGGGATCAGCGCTTAGCCCTTTCATATATGCCTTGGTGATGGACGGACTGATACAACAAATTCAAGAGGAGGTGTCTCGTGTCATGGTGTATGTTATTCGCAGACGACATAGTCCTGATGGATGAGACTCGTAGCAGAGTGAACGTCAAGCTGGATGTTTGGAGACAAACTCTAGAGTCCGAAGGGTTCAGGTTGAGGTTGAGTAGGACCAAAACAGAGTATTTGGAGTGCAAGTTCAGTAATGGGAACGACCCTGAGACAGGAGTGGAAGTGTCGATTGGGACTTAGGTCATCCCAAAGAAAGGAAGCTTCAAGTACCTCGGGTCTATTATTCAAGGGAATTGAAAGATTGATGACGATGTCACACATCGTATTGGGGCAGGGTGATTGAAATGGAGGTTCGCATCTGGAGTCCTGTGCGACAAAAAAGTGTCACCAAAGCTTAAAGGCATGTTTTATAGGGCGGTCGTCAGACCGACTATGTTGTATGGGACAGAGTGTTGACCAGTCAAGACTTCGCACATCCAAAAGATGAAAGTTGAGGAGATGAGGATGCTGAGATGGATGTGTGGACATACAAGAAGGTATAGAATTAGAAATGACCATATCCGGGACAGACTAGGAGTGGCCTCGGTGGAGGATAAGATGCGGGAAGTGAGATTGGGAAGTGAGGTTGAGATGGTTCGGACATGTGCAGAGGAGAGACACAAATGCCCCAGTGCGGAGGTTGGTTATGGACGGGTTCAGAAGGGGTAGAGGTAGGCCGAAGAAGTATTGAGGAGAGGTGATTAGACGGGATATGACGCATGTGCGACTTACTGAGGACATGACCTTAGATAGGGGTTTGTGGAGGACACGGATTAGGGTTGAAGGGTAGTAGATAGTCGAGCGTAGTCCTACTCACGCCCACAAAAAGATAGTTGTAGTATGAGCAAGGTAGGCCCGATTAGCTCATCACACTTATAGAAGAAGTATTGCTTTATATCCCATGTAGTTGATTTCTGCGGCTATTTGTTCGCTAGTGTACTTTGTTTATGTTATTTATTTGCGTTAGCTACTGCTTTCATTGGCAGAATGCGCTATCATGGCGTATTCGATCTTTGTTACCAGCATGTTATATAGCTTTAATTTATTATCTCTGACCGTTTATCTTGCTATGCAACGTTTGTTTTGATTGTGATTACGCAGGTTTTGAGCCGAGGGTCTCCCGGAAACAGCCGCTCTACCTACTAAGGTAGAGGTAAGGTTTGTGTACACTCTACCCTCCCCAGACCCCACGTTGTGGGATTTTACTGGGTATGTTGTTGTTGTATTGTATAACCAAATAAACTTTTCCCTTGACAAAAGGCAATAATTCATTCCAGACCCATATGATGCTACAGGCGGTAAAATGTATATTCTTTTATAAGCATTAGAGGCAGAAAAATATTAGACCATAATTCTCATAAACACGTTAATTGTTTAAATACACGGCTGGTAGACCCTCTTCTTTCCTACTAATCAACCTCCCAAGTAACTACGGGAGAGGGATGTACCTCTTCCGGTTTCTCATTGTTGCGAAGCACATCTGACTGTATAGTGTACTTTCGTGACAAATCAAATGACATTCTGGTTTCAAAGATATCAAGTTATTTTGGAGGTTAAAGAAATCATATCAGAAAAATCCTACTACCAAAAGGTCAAAAACAAGAAGGAAGTAGCACAATAGAATAAGTTTGATGTCTCAAAGGTTTGAAGGAATACCAGCCACTTGAAAGAATTGCACTTGGAGATTTGAAACTACATCTCCATGTCAAACATGGGAACATAATATGTGCAAAAAGGAGCAAGAGGTTTAAGGTGCATAATTTTTCACAGCAGAGAAGAAGTTCATATATGAATCGAATGCAATAACTAAAGTGTTGATGTCTCTCAACAATAAGACATTTGTATTCAATCCTGATGAGAACAAGCACAGTAGATCTTTATGCATTGACAAATCAAATGCGAACTTATGTAGATCATAGAACTTGCTATTAGTGAATCACATAACCATTGTTCTAATTCATTGTAGACAAGATTATCACTGATATTATGACATTCATTCATCAAGAAATAAAATTTTCCATTGTTTTGATTGCTAAAACAACAAAGTACCTGCCACAGATGTTAGATCTCACGTACAATATCTGCATCATTTTTGTTCCGTAACATAACATACAAAGACATAGTCACGGAAACATAAACATCTATGACCACTCAAATAAAAAACACACACAATATTATTATGCTAAATTGCCAACTTGCCCATTCATAGACTTAGGTAAGTTACTTTACCTGATTTAATTCTGTCATTATTTTTTTTTGGGCGGGGGGGCATAAGACTTACAAGGTCAATACAACCTCACCACTCAATTCTACAGTAATGTGGACGCATCCACATGCATTTTCAAAAAATAAGAAACCCAATAAGACTAGCTGTGACCTAAAAATTCCACAAATTCAAGCACTAATTGAGCCAACAATAATAATTGGAAAAATGTAAGTTGGATGAGTTTGTCCACCTAAACTCAATCAAAATTGATGGGAACATCATAACCGGAATTTCAGAGAGATACTCAAGTATAAGCCACTACATAAACTACAGAAACCAAAAAGCAGTACGGAAAAAAAAAGAGAGACATACATCAGACATGAAACTCGTTTCTGTTCTGAAGTAAAAAAAATCAATATGCCATAGCTCAAAAGTGTCTGGATCCTACAGAAACAACCATCTTCCTATTCCTTCTTTTCAACTGCCTCTTTCTTTGGCTTTTTAGCCGTTGCCTGTGAGTACAAGAAAGTACCAAATATGGCGATAGCGGAGCCAAGTGCATTTAGAGGCCTGACAGGATTCCTGAATACCAACACAGTGGCGACAATCACCACCACTCTCTTCATAGTATTACCCACCGAAAACGTCAGGGGACTAATATCATCCAGAGCTTGGTAAGAAGATTGGTTATAGAGATGGTAGAAAATCCCAGATACGAGTACCCATAAATAAAATGTGTTAGGATTTCCTATAGTCCCAAGAGCTTTGTGATAACCTGCCACCCATTGAGAACCTTCCACAAACACTGCTACTGGAGCTAGATATAGGAATGAGATTATAGTTATCCAACCATACAAGTTCAAGCCATCTACTTCCTTAAAATTATGTAAGCTCCTTTTCGAGAAAATGTTACGAAGAACGAACCCAACGTTACTGATCATAGCACCCGATAAGCCCCCCAAATTGAATGACACTTCAGTAACAGCAGCCAAAGAACAACCAAACACAATGGGAAGAATTGAAAGCCAAACAGCCAAAGGATATGTATCACCAAGGAATGATGAAAACAAAACAGAGAACGCAGGTTCTGCAGACTTAATAACATGAGTGAAAGAAACAGCAACCTTTGAGAATGAAACACAAGCTGAGATATGTCCTATTGTGTGAAACAAAGCAGGTCCAAGAAGGGCAATAATGAATGATTTATTGATTTTTGGGCAAGGTTGAAGCTTAAAAGACCATAAAATTAGCATCCAAACAGAACCACAAAAGAGCTGGAAAGAAGCAAGAAGCCATGGATAAGGAAAGATGTTCAATACCTTCTTGTTATATATGTTAAACACAATGTTCTGGAAGTACCAAAGACCAAAAATGAGAGCAAGTTTCATATTCACTTTAGGCTTAGAAGCTTCAATAATTTCGCCCTCTGGGGTTCCTGAAGCTGCTTTAAGGATCTGAGTTGTATTTCTTGAAGAAAATCCAGATGGGTGTCTCAAGATGTTGGAAAAATCCAATCTTGAATGAGATATCTGAGAATCAAGATTTGCAGAACACCTAAAAGGGTGCCCATTTTGAATTGAGGGTTTGGTGAATGGGAGAATAGGTAAGCACAAACCTCTTAACTTTGGGTTTCTGTTAACAAGATTTGGATTGGGGAGAGTGACATTAGTGGATGGAAGAAGATTTAAAGTGAGCATCTTTGAATGAATGAACACAACAAGATTCTGGTACACAAAAAGGGAGAAACTTTAAAGCAAATAAAGATAGATATTTAAGCAAGAAAGGTAGCAATAAAACCTCAAATGTTCAGCCACCTACCGCAACCTACGGACACTGACTGTCACTGTTGTGTTTGATTCACAGTTTATACTGTTTCCTTAGAAACCTAGGTTACACTTTTCATCCTAATCATTTGTCAATTAATTGCACGGATTTCCTTTGTAACGGCCTCATCTTTAATTTTTAACCTCAAATAGAATTTAAACATAAGTTCTTTAAAGAATTATGTCGGATTCTTTAAAAATTATGATTAATACATAAATTTTATTTAAGGGATAAAATTTAAAGACAAACACAAAATAGGGATAAAAGTGCAAATGACCCCCATTTGTTAAACATGGGTTACAACTTACAAACAATGGTATGGTAATAGAAATTGCAATTCATGATAATATTAGATTATGAAAATATGATTCGTTCAATCAGTTTTAGTTTAATTCAATTTAGCTCAATTCATTCTTATCTAATAATTGGGCTGATATAAAATCTGATTGATATGTAGCCCCAATTGATAAATAAAAATATTTACAGAAAATATTTTGATATGTTATATATAGCCGTAATAGAAAAAAATAATTTTATTAGGTACTTAAAAAACTATAAAAGAATGAATAAAGAAATTAAAATTTAGTAAAGATTAGACATTGAATTATGATCCGCTTTTACTCATTTTAGTTCCTAAGTAAATCAACTCACTCATTTTTAACTCAAACACATTTTAATTCATTCAAATCAAATACATCCTGCTTATTTAACACCCCTAAGCTAATTCTATAAAACTATACAAGTGAAGGGAAATCGGAAATAGAATTTGTCATTGCACAAAGTGGATATATACTAAAATTTCCCAATATTTTCTCAGCTAGCCTTATTTTTTAGAGCGTCCTTGTCCGAATGGCTCGTACGTATCTCATTTATTATATTAGACACTTGCTATCTATCAGTTAAAATATCGAATAACTCTATTTATTAAAATATAAATGAAAAAAATTTACATACTCTCTTCGTCTCAATTTATATGATGTAGTTTGACCGAGCATGGAGCTTAAGAAATGAAGAAAGATTTTTGAATCTTTTGAAACAAATAAATTGGAACAAATGGAATATTTTTTTTTCATTATGAGACCTCATAATTTTTCTCTACTTCATTGACCTCAGCTTCCCCCTTATGAGTGGACATTTTGTAACACTCCGTATCTTAAAACTAAGTCTTGTTCATGATCCACGAGTGTAGGAAATTAAAACGGGGAGTTTAAATTAAAAAAACATGTTCAGTTCTTCAGATGGAATTTTGACGGCAGATTTTTATGGTCCGTCAAACGAATCGGCAATTTCACTTTTAAATTTGACGGCCAGACTGAAAATTATACATACCGTAAAATATTTTTACGACCCGTCAAACCAAAACGTCAATTTCACTGTTGAAATTAATGGCATGTTGGTCAATTGTACAGGCCGTGAAATTATTGACGGGCCCGTCAATCTTTACCGTCTCCAAACTCCAGATTTTACAACTCTCTGAAATTTCTCAAAAATAACATTACGGCCCAATCCGACGGACCGTACAATTATTGACGGACCATCCATCTAGACCATCAAAATATTGACGGCCCAGACTCTGATCGTCGAACAGTCGATAGACCGTCAAACATCCCGTCAAACTCCCACGACAACAAACAATATAAATTCAAGACTTCGTTCTAAAAATCATTTTTCACAATCCCAAGCCCTAGTTCTCTCTTCCCAACCATCTCCTACACCAAGGTAAGTCCTTTCCATGTATTTTCATGCAATTATAATCGATTACTATCAATTCCTAAGCGGAATTCACTATTTCTAACCTAGGATTTTCAAGAAAATCCAACCCATGGATTAAAGTTCAAGCTTTGGCTTCCTTCTTCCAAGTTCAGATTTTTAAGACAAGTTTTCAAGCGATTAAGGGATGTAGAGCTTCTATCTACGTGTGGAAACTTCATTGTTCTTCCCCACACCACAATTATCCATAAAACTATGAATTTTCATAACTTATGGTTTTATCCAAGTTCATGATAATCATTCTATACGTGTATAATTATATTTCATGTTATGTCTTGATTTCGTTACTTACATTCATGATATGATATTATGATTGTCATGAACGCATGTCTTGCCATGATAGCGCATGTAAATAAGCTAAACAAAGTACACTAAAGAACACATAGCAACGGAAATTAAACTACAAGTGACTATAAAGCAATACTACGCCTATTAATATGATAGGATAAGCGGGCCTACAATAATAACACTACAACTACCCGTTTACAAGCATAAGTAGGACTACGCTCGACTACTTACTACCCTTCTATCCTAATCCGTGTCCTCCACAACCCCTATATAAGGTCATGTCCTCAATAAGTTGCACCAGCACTATATACCATCTAATTACCTTTCCCCGATACTTCTTCGTCCTACCTCTATCACTCCTGAACCCATCCATAGTCAACCTCTCATACCTCCGCACTGGAGCATTTGTGTCTCTCCTCTGCACATGCTCAAACTATCTCAACCTCATTTCTGTTGATTATATTTTTAGTACTGTTTTAGAGTGTGTTTTAGGGAGTCTTTTATGTGTGTTTAGTTATTTTGTACAGTATTATGCGTGTTATGTTGTATTTTCAAGATTTAAGCGATTCATAAGGTTCAAGGCGAATTCAAAGGAAATAGGCGGTTATTGAAGACAAAAATGCATATATGTTCACAAGATATAAGTCAAAGAAGCCCTGAAAAACTCAGAAGTTGCTCGGGTGAAGAGTCGCAGCGCTTGGAGTGAAGAGTCGCGGCTCTTGGAGTTAAGGGTCGCGGTGCTTGGTGTGAAGAGACGCGGCGCTCAAGCGTCGGGGCGCCTGAAAGAAGTGTTGCGACGCCTAATTGGCAGTAACATCCCGGGGAATTAGCGCCGCGATGCCTGGCTGAAGGGTCGCGACGCCGACGACGTCAGTTGCGAGAAATCCCAAATTTTAAAGAGGGGAAAAAGGTCTAAGAGGGTATTTTCTCAAAATATAAGCCTTAGGGATTCCTATTCCATCGGATCATACTTTGGGAGGCGAGGAACGGAGACAGAGAACAAGATTAGAGACTTTTATTCAAGTTCTTTCCTTTAATTTATTTTCAGTTTATGTTGGATATTTGTAAATTGGTTCTTAGCATTACAATGTCTAGGAGCTAATTTCTTTATTAGTGTTTTCCATCGAATCAACTTGAAACTTTTTTCATAAGTTAATGCATTGTTAGTGATTTCTTCTTCATCTATTTAAGATCTATTCAGTTTATATTGATTATTTGATAATTAATTGGTCATTGATTGTCATAACTTATAGATTTCGAATCGAGATCTGAAAAGAGAGATTTGAATATGCTATAGTTGTTTTGGCATAGGTTAAAATCGGGGACGAGAGTACCCCGATATTTGTGTAGTGTTTAAGGTTATTGTTCTTAATCCTCATGTGTGGTAAAATCTATCATAGAAATATAGAAGATTTCTGCATAAGGTTGAGTTTTTATATATCCTAACCGGAATATAGAATATCTTAGTTAACCTGCTATCTTAATAAGAAGAAAAATCATTAGTCTTGCATTAACAAGTGAAAGAGTGGATAGTTGAGGAGATTGAAAACCCTAATTTCCTTCATAACTGTTTTTAAACCCAAAGTATTATTATCCTAGTTTATTTCCTGCACTTTGCTTAGTTTTAATTCTTAGTTCAAAAATCAAACAAAATTAACGTTAATCAAATAGAAACCAAATCTTAGATAAACGGTAATTGATAAATCAGTCTCTGTGGACGATATTTGGTCTTACCAAGATTTATTACTACATTGCGATACGTACACTTGCGTAAGCACATAAATATCGCGAACAACTTCCCGCATCTTTTCCTCCACCTAGGCCACTCTCACTATGTCTCGAATATCATCATTTCTAATCATATCCCTCCTTGTATGCCCACACATTCATCTAAGCATCCTCATCTCCGCAACTTTCATCTTTTAGATGTGCGAAGTCTTGACTGGCCAACACTCTGCCCCATACAACATAGTCGGTCTAACCACCGCACTATAGAACTTGTCTTTATGTTTTGGTGACACTTTTTATCGCATAAGACTCTAGATGTGAGCCCCCATTACATCTACCCTACTCCAATACGATGTATGACATCGTCATCAATCTCTCCACCCCTTGGATAATAGACATGAGGTACTTGAAGCATCATTTCTTATGAGACCTGAGTACCAAACCTCACCTCCACACCTGTCTCAAGGTCGCTCCCGTTACTAAACTTACACTCCAAGTATTCTATCTTTGTCATAGTCAACATGAACCCTTTAGACTCCAGATTTTGTCTCCAAACCTCCAGCTTAGTGCTCACTCCGTTGTGAGTCTCATCAATCATGACTATGTCATCTCTGAATAACACACACCATGACACCTCCCATTAGATTTGTCTCATAGATGATCATATAAGATCGTTCGACTGTTACACCCCGTAATTAGGGCATTTAATTGAGAACGTGATTATGAAAATAAGATTTGAATGTTGAATGAAAGTATATTTACATTTTTCTAATATGAGAAATTATGGATACAAATGTGACGACGAGAATTTATTAACTAGTAGTTAAATTCTTTCCAATGGATTTATGGACTTAGTATGGTATTATGAAGTCTTGCCATTAATAATATGGGGTCCACCAAAATTTTCACAATTTTGTGGGCCCATCGAAATATTAAGAAATTTTGGGCTAAGTATGGAATTATTTTTGTGAAGAGTATTATGGGTGAATTAGAGGGTGACATGTGTCCCTCCCCACTTGTGTAACAAAGCTCTAATTATATATGTGTGTTGCAAGATTGGCTAAGTGTGGGAGATATTATTGTGAAGAGAAGACAAGTGGGGTACATGGGTCCCCCTCCACTTGTGCTAGGTACACCTATTTAAAACAAGTCTTGCAAGACTTTGTTACACAAATATCTTCATCCTTCAAACCCTCATATCTCTCCATTGTTCTTGAAGTTTTTGAAAACCATAGAAGTGAAGAACAAGACTAACTTATTTTCCAAGATTAAGCTCCTTAACTAAGTTCTAATTCAATGTTAATACACCAAACAGTGGTCACGGTTTTGGTTGAAAATTGTCTTGAAACCCTAAGCTTGGAGATGAACTTGTTGGAAGAAAACAAGAAAGCAAGATGGTTACAAGCTTGTAGAGGATACGTGTGTGTTATTGAAACGTGTAGAAGTGGTGCTAAAGTGAAGTAGTGTGTTGTGTGTTGTGGACTGTTTTGGGCTCAAATTAAGGTAATATTTATTCCTTCTTATTGTATAAATGGAGTTACATGATGTTATGGTTAAGAGATGAACTTGTGTTAAGTAAAATGAAGAATAAGAAATGCATGTCACAGTTTTGGCATGTTAGCCGAATTTGTTGGACAGTTTTTAGTATATTGGATTCGTTGGTTATCGTTGTAGTTATCGTCACTTATTGCATGCTAAAATGAAGGAAATATTGTTATTAGAAGTTGATATGATTTATATAAAAGTATTGAAATATAAATTGGATCTTAAGGAGTTATGGAAAGGGCTTTGGTATTGGTTGTTGGCCGAGAACTGCATGAAACTGTGAGACGTTGTTGTGCTGTTTTAGGGGCTATTTTGTGAGGTTATAATGCTGAAAATTCAGTTATCATTATACATATTTAAATGTGGTAATTGCTAATGTAAGTCCTAAAAGAATAAGGTGTAGAAATGTGTAGAAAGGCTTCACATTCTACCCTCGTTGTTGTTGGAATATGGACTATTTTGGTGGACTAATGTGTAGAACTTGTCTTTATGTTTTGGTGACACTTTTTTATCGCATAAGACTCTAGATGTGAGCCCCCATTTCATCCACCCTACTGTTACGACCCGAACCGATGGACCGCGACTAAACGTCCTAATTGGACGTCATTACTGACCTGTCACTCTCAATCCCTTTAATATTGGGATCTATAGAAATTTCGGAAGCACAACGCTGCTTTTATAACATATCCCCAAAATAGGCGAGCCGACAATACTGTCTTACACAACTAATCAACAATCACAACAGGCTAGCCGACTAGGCTGCCACCAAATAGCATCATATACACAAAAGAATAATTAAAATAGGCAAGACGACAAGACTGCCACTAGATAACAACAAGTATAACCGGGAGCATCCCAACACAGAGTATAACAACATCGAAACCAGAACAAGGTACAAACGTCCAACCCACAACTGTCTACAGACCTCTAAGCGTACAATACTAAAGGGACAGAGCCCCGTCGTGCCCAAAATATACATAAGTCTGGAATGTAAGGATTTGTACCAAAATAGCTGGCTCCGGAACAAGGGAGCTCTTTAGCAGTTGGTAGATGTCCTAAATTGGAGGGTCACCTAACCGATCACCTGTACCTGCGGGCATGAACGCAACCCCCCGAAAGGGGGTCAGTACAACAGGTACCAAGTATGTAAACAAGAAGTACAAGAATCGATCATAATCAGATAAAAGAATGACAGGGCAAGTATGAAAATCAAATACCAGATCCTACCGTGTCATATAAAATAAAAGCCAACTGTACCTTTTTCAAAGATAGTTATTTTTAAAACCATGTATGTCTAATCATGTAATCCTATACTCTATATACATCTCATGGGAATCTATCCCGCATCGTGAATACAAGTTCACGGACAATACACATCTCATGGACTTTCAATAAAATCTTTAAACAAACTTCCATTTTAGAAATATCAAGACAATACCATGTCTTCCTTTTTAGAAATACTATTTTCACAATAAGAGTTATCTCATAATCACGGACGCTCTCACATGATTTCCAAAAGCGCATATAAGTCATAATCATGGACATACTCACATGATTTCCGTATAATATATAAGTCATGATCATGGACATTCTCACATGATTTCCGTATAATATATAAGTCATAATCATGGACATTCTCACATGATTCCCGTATAATAAATGAAGGTCATAATCATGGACATTCTCACATGATTCCTGTATAATATATAAGTCATAATCATGGACATTCTCACATGATTTTCGTATAATATATAAGTCATAATCATGGACATTCTCACATGATTCCCGTATAATATATGAAGGTCATAATCATGGACATTCTCACATGATTCCCGTATTATCTTCGGGTATGTGCATGCAACATGTCCCGGCCCACCATGAGACTCGGTGTAACAATGCAATCATATGACATTTTAAACCATCTTCTGACTTCCCATAAAGTCATTATAACAAACTTTTATTTTAGAAAACTAAGGCACTACCACATCTTCTTTTTACACAAACTGAGGCACTATCACCTCTTTCTTTTTAATAAAACCAAGACACTATCATGTGATGTAACATTAGGGAGTTGGACTCCAAAAGTATTAAGTACATCCATCCCTTTTAAAAAAAAAGAATCCTTTCATATAATAAACCTCAAGATACTAACACCCGTAGTATCAAGACACTTCTACTTTCAAAATCAAATAACCTATACCTTTAAATCAAGTCATTTCCACTTATAAAATAAATCAACTTATACTTTCAAAATCAAGTAACATATACTCTTAAAATCAAGTACTTATGCTTTCAATACCAAGTAACTCATACTCTTTAAACCAAGTAACATATACTTTTTGAATTTAACTCGAGACTTTAAAATCAAGTAACTTCTACTCTTTAAATCAAGTAACATATACTTTTTGAATTTAACTCGAGGCTTTAAAATCTAGTAACTTCTACTCTTTAAATCAAATCTCTTATATCTTTTGAAATCAAGCCATTTATATTTCATATAACTCAAGTCGCTTACTTTCAAAATCAAATCATATACTCTTTCAAATTCAAGTCATATATACTCTCCAAAATCAAGTCTCATATCTTTCAAACTAATCAAATCTCGTAACTTTCAAATTAAATCGAGCCTTATGACTTTCAAAATAAATCAAGTCTCATGACTTTCAAAACCAAGACAAGTATACTTTAATAATCAAGTCTAGTATACTTCAAGAATAAACATGCCAATAGAAGGAAGTTAGTTCACATACCTTAGCGTTCTTCTACCAACCCGCTAAGTGGAATACGCTCACGTAGCACTTCCACCTATAACGACAATAACATGTATATTAACTACATGCCTTTAAGGGTAGGTTAGGGACTTAAGTAACGTTCCTATTTCTATGAAAAATTGGGCATCACTTCCTTTATTTCTACGTACTTTTCCACCTTTAAAAATGCCCAATTTCAACAATAACCAAGCCCCGACTAAGGGCACAATCAACAATTAATCCAAAGGGGATTAAACGCCTACTAGACGTGTAAAATTCTGCCCCCACAATCATATGTAAACAGTCTATAAAATACATATAACAAGGTTCAATAATTTCCGTACCAATTTCGGCCACAACGTCACCACTCTATGACTCTTTCCTTAATTCTTAATCCAACTCACCTTCCAACAATTTCATATAACAAATATATATTTAAACATCAATTTTTCCTTTCAATTCTCAACATGCAATTAGCAACCATAATAACAACAGTAACACTTTAATTCAATGTATACAACATGGTCCTAAAATCGGCTACAACACTAAATTTGTCACATGCATTGCCTAAACTTCAAGTTTCTCTCAACATACATTCATTACTTCAATTATAACAACATGCAACTCAAATTATATCATAAAAGGAAGAATTTTATACCTCAAACAAAGCCAAAACAACCCCTAATTCGAACCCACTGCTTCGCCGAACAACCCACGGTTTTATCAACTTTTCTTGTCTAATTCCTCACTTTTTCAACTTCAATTCAACATGCATACAATATATGATGTTAACCCATCATTTATACACATTTTCTCTTCCAAAAACTTGTCTCAAAAACTTGAATTTCTCTGCTCAAAATCGGCCAGCAGTGGCGGAATTCACTATTCTATCAGCTGAAATTGTAACGTCCATAACTCTATACTCCAATGTCATATCTATGAGAGGTTTATTGAGTTGGAAACTAAACTCGACGAACTTCATTTTAGGCTTTTGAAACACCTAAAAACCTCCTAATATACTAGGAGATATACCCCTTCAAAGTTGACTAAAAATCTGCCAACAAATCCCAATTTTCTGTCCAGTTTTTCTCCAATTTTTAGCTTCTATTTTGTGTAGAAAAGATTAGCCATGAAAGATGAGTGAATTTGGTCTTAGATTTTTCTAAGGGGGAGGATGATTCTTGTGTGGAGAGAAAAGGAAGAGATGGACATAAAATTCTGGTTGCAATTAGTGAAAATGGATTAAGAATTAGGTCTTTAAAAATCTGAAAATAAGTTTCCCTCTCTTGCACTTTGGTCCACTTCTTCCCATTAAATAATCTTATGTCCCACTTCTTTTAATCTTAACTCCCGTTTCCTTTAATTACTGGGAATTTCATAAGGTCTCGTATTCTCCATGTCATAATTTTTATAATATGTAACTAATCCATAACGGGAATATACAACAATCATCTTCAATTCCCTTGTCAAGCTCGTTGTAACAAAAAGAAATTTCGGAATCACATCCTTAAGTATTTTAATTTCCTTAATGACGTTCTTAATTATCACCTAAAACTTGCGAAGTGTAACATCTACCCAATATGATGTATGACATCGTCATCAATCTCTCCACCCCTTGGATAATAGACATGAGTTACTTGAAGCTTCCTTTCTTATGAATGACCTGAGTACCAAACCTCACCTCCACACATGTCTCAAGGTCGCTCCCATTACTAAACTTACACTCAAACTATTCTATCTTTGTCATACTCAGCATGAACCCTTTAGACTCCAGATTTTGTCTCCAAACCTCCAGCTTAGTGCTCACTCCGTTGTGAGTCTCATCAATCATGACTGTGTCATCTCTGAATAACATACACCATGACACCTCCCATTAGATTTGTCTCATAGATGATCATATAAGGTCGTTCGACTGTTACACCCCGTAATTAGGGCATTTAATTGAGAACATGATTATGGAAATAAGATTTGAATGTTGAAGGAAAGTATATTTACTTTTTTCTAATATGAGAAATTATGGATACAAATGTGACGACGAGAATTTATTAACTAGTAGTTAAATTCTTTTCAATGGATTCATGGACTTAGTATGGTATTATGAAGTCTTGACATTGATAATATGGGGTCCACCGAAAATTTCACAATTTTGTAGGCCCATTGAAATAGTAAGAAATTTTGGGGTAAGTATGGAATTATTTTTGTGAAGAGTATTATGGGCGAATTAGAGGGTGTCACGTGTCCCTCCCCACTTGTGTAACAAAGCTCTAATTATTTATATGTGTTGCAAGATTGGCTAAGTGTGGGAGATATTATTATGAAGAGAAGACAAGTGGACAAGTGGGGTACATGAGTCCCCCTCCACTTGTGCTAGGTACACCTATTTAAAACAAGTCTTGCAAGACTTTGTTACACAAATATCTTCATCCTTCAAACCCTCATATCTCTCCCTTGTTCTTGAAGTTTTCGAAAACCATAGAAGTGAAGAACAAGACTAACTTATTTTCCAAGATTAAGCTCTTTAACTAAGTTTTAATCCAAGGTTAATACACCAAACAGTGGTCACAATTTTGGCTTGAAAATTGTCTTGAAACCCTAAGCTTGGAGATGAACTTGTTGGAAGAAAACAAGAAAGCAAGATGGTTACAAGCTTGTAGAGGATACGTGTGTGTTATTGAAACGTGTAGAAGTGGTGCTAAAGTGAAGTAGTGTGTCGTGTGTTGTGGACTGTTTTGGGCTCAAATTAAGGTAATATTTATTCCTTCTTATTGTATAAATGGAGTTACATGATGTTATGGTTAAGAGATGAACTTGTGTTAAGTAAAATGGAGAATAAGAAATTCATGTCACAGTTTTGGCATGTTAGCCGAATTGTTGGACAATTTTTAGTATATTGGATTCGTTGGGTATCGTTGTAGTTATCGTCACTTATTGCATGCTAAAATGAAGGAAATCTTGTTATTAGAAGTTGATATGGTTTATATAAAAGTATTGAAATATAAATTGGATCTTAAGGAGTTATGGAAAGGGCTTTGGTATTGGTTGTTGGCCGAGAACTGCATGAAACTGTGAGACGTTGTTGTGATGTTTTAGGGGCTATTTTGTGGGGTTATAATGCTGAAAATTCAGTTACCATTATACATATTTAAATGTGGTAATTTCTAATGTAAGTCTTAAAGGAATAAGGGTGTAGAAAGGTGTAGAAAGACTTCACATTCTACCCTCGTTGTTGTTGGAATATGGACTATTTTGGTGGACTGTTTTAATATGGATTAAGAGGCTGAATTTACATGAGAAGTGAGTGCGTAAATCCCATTTGTTGCTATTTTGGTTGTGTACTTAATTGGTACTTGGTTATTGAGGTTATTGATCTTATTTGTAAGGTGAAAACGTATGTATAAGTAGGGGAAGTGCTGCCCAAATTTTTATATGAAAAGAGAACCATTACTTGGTATATGACCTACGCTAGTAAGCATGAAGTTGATAAATATGTTATCGTTATTATAGGTTGAAGTACTACTTGAGGCGTATTCTACTTGTCGTGTTGGTATAGCCGATAAGGTATGTGACACTATCCTTTCTTATAAAGAGAGTGTACGGCGGACGTACACAGTTCTATTGACTCCTAATTCCTAATGATACATGATATATAGTGTCTTTGAGTTTTCAAATGATGGTTTCAAAATGATATGTGATATATAGTGTCTTGATTTTCCAAATGATGATTTTAAAGGAAACATGACATGATAGTGCCTTGGATTTTCTAAATGAAAGTTATTCTATTTATTCCATGGACTAGTATCCATGATGCGGGTATAAATTTCTATGAGAGTATTTTATTCCATGGACTTACATCCATGATGCGGGTATTGATACCCATGAGAGTATATTATTTCATGGACTTGTATCCATGATGAGGGTATAGATTTCCATGAGAGTATATTATTCCATGGACTAGTATCCATGATGCGGGTATAGATTCCCATGAGAGTATATTTTTTCATAGACTTACATCCATGATGCGGATATAGATTCTCATGAAAGTATATTATTCCATGGACTTACATCCATGATGCGGGTATTGATATCCATGAGAGTATATTATTCCATGGACTTGTATCTATGATGCGGGTATAGATTCTCATGAGAGTATATTATTCCATGGACTTGTATCCATGATGCGGGTATAGATTCCCATGAGAGTATATTATTATATGGACTTGTATCCATGATGCGGGTATAGATTCTCTGAGAGTATATTATTCCATGGACTTACATCCATGATGCGGGTACTGATACCCATGAGAGTATATGATTACATGGACATGTATCCATGATGCGGGTATAGATACCTATGACATATATGATTCCATGTATATGTATCCATGATGCGAGTATAGATACTCACGACAATATATGATTCCATGGACATGTATCATTGATGCGGGTATAGATATCTATGACAGTATATGATTATATGAACAAACATTCATGATTTTAATATGACTCTCATTTTTAAAAGACACAGTTAACTCTCTATTTTTACAAGGTACAGTTGGCTCTTATTTTATATGGCGTGGTTGGATCTGGTATTTGATTTTCATACTTGTCCCTGTCATCTTTTGGTCAGTTATGATCTTATTTACTGTACTTTATGTTTACATACTTGGTACATGTTGTACCGACCCCCTTCTCTGGGGGTTGTGTTCATGCCCGCAGGTACTCAGTTTGATTGTTACACCCCGTATTTCCAAGGCAATGAGATGAGAACGTACGAAAGAAATTTAGATTTGAATTTCAGAAGGAAAGAAAGATTACTTTTCTTAAGGAAAAATCTCGGAAATTTGTAAAGGAAAAGGTTTATTAATTGGAATTCGATTCTCAAATTTGGTATTTGAGACTTTTGGAATATATTAGAATTATGGATTTTTAAATTCGAATTTAGTCACGTGGGGCCCACGGGAAAATTTTACGGTTTTGTAGGGCCCACAATATTTTGAGATATTTTGACCAATTATGGATATTTTGGAGAATGAAAATATTTTTAGACCAATGAGAGGGTGACACGTGGCACACCCCTTTGACTATTTGACTTGGTCTCAAGACTGGTCTGAAGATATTTTGGAGACAAGTGGATGTGGGTCCCACTCCACTTGTCTTGCTACACATTGTCCATACACTTGTCAAGCATCCACACTTAGAGACATATTATATACACATAGATGCTTGCAAGACTTAACCTTATACATTTTCATCCAAGAAAGCTCTCATCTCTCTCCCTTAGCTCCACAAAAATCGAGAGTTTCTTTAGCCAAGAACAAAGTATTGATTAAGTTTCTTACTCCTAGATTAAGGTCCCTAACTAAGTGTTAAATCAATATATTATTCCAAGAACACAAAACATGTTGTTGGCCGAGAATAAAGGGTGAAACCCTAGGGGTTCCGTCGACTTTTTGGTGATGGAATGTGAAGGGAAGTTGCTCCTAAGGTTGTAGGGGGTACATATATGTGATTGGATCTTGAAGAAGTGGAGTGAAACGAAAACTACGGGCCATTGGTGAGCATTCTGCCCGGGACGTTTTTGGGCACAAAAATGAGGTAATAGTTCTTCAAAAATTAAAGTAATTGGATATTACTTATTGTTAAAATGTATAGATGAATTCATGTTAAGGAAGAAATTGAAAATAAGACGTGTATGAGGTAGATATGTGGTTGGCCGATTTGAGATAATTTTGTGCCCTTAGTTTCGTTTGTTATATGGTTGTTGTTATCCACACTTGTCGCATGTTAAAATAAGGTAATATGGTTGTTGATAAGTTGGTATGTCATATATGGAAGTGTTGGAACTCGAATTGGAATAAAATGGATTAAGGAAAGAGTTATCGGATTGTAGTTGTTTTAGCCGAAAAACTGCCCAAAACTGTTAGACGTTGTCGTATCATTTTATGGACTGTTTTGGGGGGTGTGGTTATGCTGGAAAAATCAGCCCTATTATGCATGTTTAAGTGTAGTAGTTGCTAATGAAAGTCCTAAGGAAATAAGGGTGTGGAAAGGTGTTGAAACGCCTCACATTTTACCCTCGTTAGTGTTGGATTACAGACTGTTTTTATGGGCTTATTTGTGGAATGTTTTGTATAACTGTGGGGCAGAATTTTACACGTCCAGTTAGGCGTGTAATCCCCTTTGGCTAACTGTTGGTTGCGCCTTAAATGTGGCGTTTTGGTTGATGAATACGGGCCTTGGAAAAGGTGGAAAAGTACGTAGAAACAAAGGAAGTGTTGCCCGAATTTCGGTAGAATTAGAGGGCATTATTTGGTATACGTCTTATACTAAGTAACTATGATATTGATATGTGCTATCGTCATTATAGGTTGAAGTACTACGTGTAGCATAGTCTACTTGGCTTAAGGAATAGCCGATGAGGTTGAAGTACTTCGGAGCATTTTGCTACTTGTCGTATGGGTTAGTCGTCACGAGGTATGTGAACTTTTTCCTTCTATTGACATGACTATCCTTGAAGTATACTTTCCTTGTTATTTGGAGTATACTTGACTTGTTTCCTTGAAGTATACTTGCCTTGTTATTTGGAGTATACTTGACTTGTTTCCTTGAAGTATACTTGCCTTGTTATTTGGAGTATACTTGACTTGTTTTCTTGAAGTATACTTGCCTTGTTATTTGGAGTATACTTGACTTGTTTTCTTGAAGTATACTTGCCTTGTATAGGAAGTATTCATGTTATTAATTTTATGCTAAAGGCATACAGAATATTCCTAAGTTCTTACCAAGTCTTATGGGGGATGTTGGTAAGAGTCGTTAGGAAGTATTAGAGTCGAGTTGACCTTGGTAAATTACTACACTAATGAGAATAGGTATCAAACAAGTCATTGCAGCGTTAATGAAAATGTATCGACAATCAATTATATTGAAATGAGTAGAATTCTTCATCTGCATAGAAACTAAGATAAGACAAAATTGTATTACATTTTCTAGATCATGGCTGATTTAACAAGATCGTTATAAACGAGAATAACCTATTCACAGCTCATTAAAGTATTAATTTTATAAGTACATGAGGCTTGATTTTCGAAAGTACTTGGGACTTGAATTTCGAAAATGTGTAGTAACTTGATTTGAAAAGTATATGTTACTTGATTTAAAGAAAGTAAGTGACTTGATTTGAAGGCATAAGTTACTTGGTCTTAAAAGTATAAGTTACTTGAGTTTAAAAAAGTAAGTAACTTGATTTTAATGGTGAAAGTACTTTTGGGTCCAACGCCCTAATATTTCATGAAACGATTCTTTTATAAAGAATAGATGTACAAAGTACTTTGGGTTCAATTCCCTTACGTGGCATGATAATACCTTGGTTTTTATAAAAAGGAAAGAGGTAATGGTGCGTTAGTTGTCTAAAAATGAAGTGGTTATAACGGCTTTATGAGAAGTTTGTTATAACAAGTTTTAGTGGAAAGTCAAGGGATGGTTTAAAATGTTTTAAGGAAATCGTGCGAGAATATCCATGATTAAGTCCTTAATATAATACATGATATGTGGCACTTTGATGTTCAAGATGTTTTAAAGTAACATGTGAGGTCTAGTGCCTTGATTTCCCAAAACCATGTCTTAGAAGGATACTTGGTACGATAAGTGTCTCGATTTTCTAAATGATGGTTTCAAAACGATACATGTATTGTATCCTACTTCCTAGCGATACATATAGTACTTGGGCTTTCCTAAAATGGAAATTTAGTTCATAAAGTGAATGTACGGCTCACGTACATTGTCGTAATGGACTTTAATCCTTAGTAATGCAAAGTGTGTTAGTGCCTTGATAGTACTTTGACTTGCTTAAATGATAGTTATTCTATTTTGTGCCTTGATAGTACTTCGGCTCACCTAAATGGTATTGTCTTGATTTGTTGAAAAAGAAGGCATGGAAATTGTCTTCGTTTGTTAAAATGATGGTTTATTCATTTTATGATGTTGAGAGTCAAAGATTATCTTAACTTGCATATGTTGTTCATGATAGCCATTGGTGCTAGTGTTATGAGTATAAATGCAGGGTAAACCCCCAAGACGTTATACACCTCCTGAGTATAAATGAAGGGGTAAACCCCAAAGACGTTATACACCTCCTGAGTATAAATGCGGGGTAAACTCCCAAGACGTTATACACCTTCTGAGTATAATTGCGGGGTAAACCCCCAAGACATTATACATCTCTATGGATTTGCTACCCATGATGCGAACATGACGTATATGCTAATTGCGGGCCCGTAGGGCCTAAGCGGGTGAAATAGTCCTGTGCGGGTGAAATAGTCCTATGCGGGTCCACAAGACCCTTGCGGGTGAAACAGTCCCAGGAGTAGGTTTGCATAATGATACTACGGGCGGGTGGCCCTAGATTGATCATAAGCTTCCTATTTTAAAGCATGTAAAGTTTACTCTCATTGTTAAAAAGGCACAATGTGCGGGTAGTTGTATGTTATACTTGTTACATCTTGTGGTGATGTTGTATTCCACGGCATGCTTCGTGATATTATATGCGAGGCGGTGTCGGATTTTGATATGGCTTTCATTTGAAAGTGGTGCGGTATTCTGATGATGCGGTGATACAAGGTATAATTGGCTCGATTTTTATATGACACTAGGATCGATATTTGATTTTCATACTTGCCCCGTCATTCATTGTATAGTTATGATCTTAATTCTGTACTTTATTTCCGCTCCATACTTAGTACTTGTTGCATCGACCGTTCGGCTACGTTTATGTCCGCAGGTCTAGGTACTCAGTTGTGGATCCGCGAGCTTAGGATCCTAGTTCAGCATTTTGAGATGGCTCCAATATTCCGGAGCTTGTCATTATGGCTAGGTATATTAAGAGGTACGGCGGGGCCTTGTCCCGTCATAGTATTTGTCCAAAATCTTAGAGGTCTGTATTCATATGTGGGCTGGACTGGCTAGAGTTGTATTTACATTATTGAATAGTGTAGATCCTTTTGGGTGATTTATATTATGGCAGCCTTATCGGCTTTGCCTTTGTTTTAAGAAAAAAATTGTGTGTTATTTATCTTCCGCGGTTTATTGTGTTGTATGAATAGAAGGGTGTCCAGGTAGGGCACCAGTCGCGAGCCCGGAGTTCGGGGCGTGACATTGATGATCCTCGAGCTTAGGATCTTTGATCAGCTTTTGGGATAGCTCCATTGTTCCGAAGCTTGTCATTTTGGTCCAGACTTATGTATATTCAGGGGTACGGCGGGGCCTTGTCCCATCACATGTCATTATCAAACTCTTAGAGGCCTGTAGACTGGTGTGGGTGGTAAATGTGTATTTGGATACATGTGGGTTGTATAAGTTGTAGTTAAGTTTGGAAAATTCTATGTACAGTGGTGGCCTTGTCGGCTTGCCTGTTTTATAATATAAGTTCGTTATTTCAGTTCAGGGGACATGATCCCTTTGTTATGAGATTATGAGTTGTTCCTTAGCTTCCGCTAATTATATGTGATGTGTTGGTATAAGGGTGCCCAGGTAGGGAACCAGTCGCGGCCCGTCGGCTCGGGTCGTGACATCGACGAAATAGTATTTCAGTGGGTGTCCGATTTTGTAAGATGTGTGTATGCAAAATATTAAGAATATATTCGACCATTTGGACAACATAAATAAAAAAAGAGGGTGGGAGAGAGCATGGAATAGAATAGTGCGAACCATATTATTTATGGTGCGAATGATTCGTTCGGCCTTGCAATTTTGGGAGGAGGTGTGTGGACACGGAAACCGGAAAACCATTCCATTAGTAGAACAAAATTGTGAAACGCAGAATTAATAAACTCACGACGGTTATCACATTGAAGCGATTTAATGTCTTATTCAAATTATATTTTGACATAGGCACATAAGGCAAGAAAATTGGCAAAGACTTCAGAATTGAATTTAAGCAGATAGACCCAGACAAAGTGAGAGAAATCATCTAATAAGACGAGATAAAATTTATGAACCAATGAGCGAGTAATGAGAGATGTCCACATATCTGCATGAACAATGTCAAAGAAATTTAAGAGAAGGAAGAAGTGAACATCATTGCAATCTCTTTTGAATAGGGAGAATACGTACCCTTGAAGAATACTGAAATGGAAGACGAACATGTTTAACTAACAGACAAAAAAGAGATTGTTGGAAAAAAAATTCATTATGACAATAAATTAAATTATTATTTTTAAGAAAATTAAAACAAGAGTTCGTGGTGTTCGAGTCTATTGTGCCGCACTGCCAAGTTTATTCCTTTTTTAATATTTTCCGCGCATGGGGCTGGCTACTATACTAGTATCAATTTAAAATACTTTAAGCTCATACTTCATTTTGGTCTCCCTACACAGTGAAACTTCACCAAATTGAAACTCCCTGTCGTCCCAAGTGGTAATGGCAGCAAAGCAAATGGAAGAAATACAGAAGAAATTGGGAACATTGAATTACCCAAGAGCCAATGCTCCTGCTCAGTCTCTTCTCTTTGCCGGCATGGAACGATACGCTCTTCTTGAATGGCTTTTCTTCAAGTACACTACCCCTTTAATCAAGTATTAGCTATAAATGGGGGATCTTTATATTTCTTAATCTTTACTTTTTCGTCTGAGTTTACAGGTTATTAGGGGATAAGTCACCATTTTCTCAACAAAATCTACAAGGGGATGCTGTGGATCGCGATGAGGAGACTTCTCGCATTCAGTGTATATCATTTTTCTATACCCTTTTTTGTTTGATGTTGGAAATTGGTGTACCATTGGGTGAATAGATCCATATGGGAAAAACCTACTACTCCATTTATTTTAATTTGTTTGTCTGATTTTGACTTGTCACAGAGTGTAATTAAGCAAAGAAAACTTTTGAATCTTGCGGTCTTAAACTAAAGTATGTATAATGTACTAAAATAACCTTTAATCTTGTGATCTTAAACATGTCATGTGTAACGTTAAAATTGCCAGAAAAGGAAAGGGACATTTTTTAAAACGGACTAAAAAGGAAAGTAAGAAATAAATTAAAACGGAGTGAGTGGTTTTTAGCAACTGGGGTACTATTTGTTTTCTAATTGGATCACATAGGGCCTAAAGTAAAAGATTGGGATCAGAATTCTAGTTCTAGTGCATTTATTTGGCAATGCCGTGCATCTTGCTTGATTGTTCTTATTGAAGTTCTGGTCTTAGTATGGGCATATCTCTTAGATTATTTTAACAACAACAACAACAAACCCAGTGTAATCCCACATGTATGGTATGAGAAGGGTAGGATGTACGCAGACCTTACCCCTACCTTTGTGGGGTAGAGAGACTTTTTCCAATAGAAGAAAAGGAAAAGAATTCGAAGCATGGTAAATGGGTTTTTGTTTTTTAATTATCAGGAAAGAGCTTTTTTTTTTGGCTCTACTATGAAAGTCCTAATTGAATATCTCATTGGGGATAATTAGAATGTCAATGGATATGTTTATTTTAGGTTAGATCCGGAGCAATTGTAGGAAATTGTTGTGTAATTCTTGATTCTTATGTCCTTCTTTGATCGGGTACATTTGTGTCTTTTTTGGCAGATTTAGCAGAGATTGCGAAGTTTCTAGGCATTACTACTACTGTCGATCCAGAAGCAATCCAAGTGCGTCTTATTGCTCTTTTTTTCCCTTCTAGACGCATAGTATACTCATTTTATGTCGTGTGCCAATGGTAGATGTGCTTGGATTTTCGGCATCTTGTAAATGAAATGTTGAATCATATTTAGTCATATTGTCTCATAAAGATTTGCTCAAACACCTTTCAATCTCCTGCAGTTTTGGCATTTGGTTATTGGCAGTCTGGTTGAGAAGTTTGTTACTGAGCCCTACTGATAATAGGTCATACTGTACTTGGATATTGGAAGGATTTGTAATCTGAATCTCTTAGCTTGTGGAGCAATGACATGAAATTTCACATAATTTCTGATTAAAGGCTAAACTAACTGGATCTATTCAAACAATGAGATATGTATGACATTGTCACATTGATCCATTTGTTGAAAGTGTTTTACTTTACTTACCTTGCTTAAGGCCAAGTACTGTCCCTTTGACCTCTGCATCTCAATTTTTGCTGTTAATTCTTAGGGTTGTAGGACCTTTTTTTTTATAAATAAAAGAACACACAACAAAATTAAAGGTAAGATTTGCAAAAGAAACTTGCAGTTTTCTAATTAGGTGTGGAAGACAAGTTCTGATGGAAAAATCCTTAGGATTTCTGATCATGCCTGGTTAAAATGTTTCTGATTCCCGGAATCCCCTTTTGGCTGGGCCTATGATTCTCATTTAGCAACCCCTATGTGGACGCAAGCAATGATAACTTAAAATTTATTTAGACCCTCCTTATAAAATGAAAACCTTTTTATATGTTGATGATGACTTACTGCGGTCTGAGGTCAATATGGCTTTTCATATGGTATCAAAGGTTCAAAAATAGGGTTCATATGTCCTTAATTAGTTCATGGAGAATTGATTGGAGCAGCACTACAATTAAATCTGGATCATTTTTAAGATACAATTCACAGTTACCTAAGGAAGTGCAGGGGTTGTTGTATTTCCTTTGGCTCTGGTGACACTCACGCTTATAAGCTCTTGTCCATTTTAATGTCATCATAGAACATTTAGATATCCACTGGCATGAAATAGATGTTATTTATAATTGTTATGTGTCGTATTTCTTTCGATTCTTGAGAGAGGTAAAGAGAGTGCAGAACTTATGGATTTCTTGGTTGACACTTAGACTTGTGTCAGTGTTGGACCTAATAATATTAAGATCCTCCCACAATTATAAGTTTTTAGGCTACCTATGATCTGGCGTACACATCTCAGTGGGGTTACATTTGTGTTATGCTACAGTGTGTGTTTGATACTTTGAATAAGAGAGGTTGCCGACTAGGTAAGCACCATAATTTTTTATCTTAATTGACACAAACATGTAAGAAAAGACAAGCTCGTAGTCAATATGATAAAATAAACAATGTCTTTAACAATGCAAACAGCGACTAGTTTCCCCAAATGAAAAATAGAGATCTCGTTGTTTGCACTTGTTGGCACCTTCAGCAAGTTGTGCCAATATTTTGTTAAAATTCCTATTCTCAATAAAGTTCAGCGGTGTTCCTTTTTGTCATCAGGATATATGATAAAGGAAAATACAGCTAAGAAAGGGGTCTCTACATAGCGTTTCAGTAAACTATCAATCTCAATTTTGCCGACATAGCATATTCGTGAAATTTAGAGTACAGTGGTTTCTGAGAAAAGACTTGGGTTTCCCTGGGTTTAGTAATGACCAACACCTCATCCTCAAGTGAACTGAAAGCTTCACCTATAGTGTATACCTACAGGTTAGAGTGAGACCTTGGAGCTTAATTTTTTTTTTATCATCATTGTTTTTGGGCACCTAAAACTTTTTCTTCCGTTGAGCTTCAACATATGGCAAACGTGGAGCCAGTCGAAGAAATATCCACTTGATGAAAGATCAGCAACAGAATACTTATCAGACAAAGATCTCCGACACATGCCTCTAATGTAGGTTGCCATATAAATAACAGGAATGGAAATAAATACACAGATCTGGATTCATGCTTGAGAAATTTCAGTATACTTTTATATAGAGCATGATGGAAGAACTTGGCATGCTAGTTATCATTTAAAATTTCCTTTTATGTCTTACACCGTATTCTCACTTTTTTATTTTGCTTCAGTTAGTTAATTAGTGAGGGAATGGAAGTCTTTATAATATCGCCCGTTGTTGGTAGGCCACCCCAGTGTTTACAAAGTGCACGGTGTTAGAAATGCAAGTGGAAAGGATATGAGCATTATATGCTCCAGGAAAAGCATGTATTTCTTGATGTTATCTATTCAGAATAAGGGAACATATTCGGAGGTGAAAAGTCAACTTTGTAAGCGGGCTTTTAGGTTTTTATGGAGTTTGATTGACGGGATATTCTGAGGTTAAAAACAAAAGGATTACTGCTAATGATGTTCCGGATAATGATTGTATTCCGTAGCATCTTTGTACTGTTAGACTTGGAATGTTGTATTGCTTCCATTACTTTTGAGGGTTTTGACGATTTCTTAGAAAAAAAACATTATGCTGATTCTATTGCAGGGACGGGGTAGTTACGAAGATCGTATGGAAATACTACGCCTTATTGTGGATCTTGTGGAGGCAAGCATGTATGCTGATAATCCTGAATGGAGGTTAGGCATTTGACTGCTCCTTAATGTTGTGAAGATTTTATTCTATACATACATTGAAACACACATTTCATCTCAGTTTGATTATTAATAAATACTATTTAAAATACCTTTATCACTTTTTCTCTTCGTAGTGTTGATGAGCAGGTAGCAAAGGATATTCAATTGATTGATGCCATAGCTGAAAAGCAGTCTCAAATTTTTTCAGAAGAATGCAAACTGTTTCCTGCGGATGTCCAGATCCAGTCTATCTATCCTTTGTAAGGAAGATTTCTTTGTCTCCATCAAATTGTATGCTGAATATATTTACTTATTGAATATGTTATGTTCTTCCAAAGGGAACTTTTAAAGTCGTATTGGGCTTTGAAAAAGAGGAAAAGATACCTATATGAAAATCTGTATTCAACAATAACACCTAAAGTGAACCATTTGAGATTGCTGCTGCTTCTGCACCTATGATTTAGTGGCACCATACTTGAGGTCTTGACTTCAAGTTCCATGTCAACTGTCCTTGAAAGTTCAACAAAAGGTCTTGACCAACCAAAAGAGCTTTTTCCATCAGTCTTTTGGGCTGGCACCTTCTTTCTCTTCATTTCATTGCAGGAAGAAGAGGAAAGGCAAGTTCTTCTAAGGCAGTCTTAAAGAGAATCTTCTTCACTTCCATTAAGCGAACAAATTGTGGCATTTACGCTGTCAAATATTCTTCAAAGGGCATTGATAGACAGTGAAGACTTGAGGGAAGCAGAAAAAGATGAAGAGGGGAAAAGAGAGCCCGGGGGAAGGTGGACAGTTGTATTGGATCAACCTTGCCACTTCTTGGGTGGAGCAAATGGTCAATTGGTAAAAGGAGAAATGACCGAGAAATATCAGAGAACTTGAAAGAAAAGAATAAAGAACAGAAAGAATACTGAGAACAAATGATTCATTTGTAATCTTTGCTTTTGTTTGAGACTACTTATGTTTTTATATATAGTTCTGGGTTGTATTCTTCAATATTAACTGTGATGGTCCTGTACTCCTGTTCCACTTCTGACTTGTTAGCCAGCAGTTGTTTGATGAGATATCACCCTTTTTGAAAACAAGGTTATCTATGCCTGTTTGCGTGAAGAAACGTGTATCATTTGCTTTATTTCCTCACAATGTAGTAGCTTGCTATTGATCTAATTGAAGTTCATTTGCAGGCCAGACATATCTGATTTGGAGAAGCAACTTTCAGATCAATCAAATAGGCTTCTGAGTCTTCAGGAAATGGTTGATGATTTAGCATCAAAGGTTAATCCTTCTGAGCACTCGCTGCTTTATTTCCCTTATATTTAGTTTCAGCTAGTATCTAAATTAGTTTCAATTGGTTCTATTTTGTGTTCAACTGGAAGTCATGGTTACTTCTTTTCTTACAGCATCCATACAACCCAGATGAGGAATATGTAGGGGTTGAAGCGAAACTACGGGGATATTTGGAATCTTTCTTAGACACCGCAAGGTCCTTCAACACAATCTACACAAAGGTTTTGTTTACTCCATATTCATCTATTATGACTCCGCCTTCTAACTTTTTGTGTTTGTATATTCTCTTCATAACACATTGGAGATGTTATAACTGCAGGAAATTCGTCCGTGGACCCACATGATGGAAGTGCCACAATTGCATGGGTTTGGGCCAGCTGCCAATAGACTACTGGAAGCATATAAGATGCTGTGGAAGGTACTCTAATAGTGAAATATATGGTTGTTCAGGATAGGGATTTAGTGTTTAATCGAAAAAAGCCTATTTTATTAAATTTCTAAAGATTTGAGCCAGTTCTAAGGTGACAAAAAAAAGATTCTAATAATGTTGCCTGCTTTGCCGATAAAACCTCCAAAGCAGATAGGAGCATAGTGGTTCTCTTGTAGTGCAAATTGTTTTAGCTTTGTTTGACATTATTGAGTGCGGTGGTTGTTTGAGTCTTGTTTATTGCCTTCTGATACACTAATGCCATCTTCAAGATGATATACATGAGGCATTCCTTTGTCTTGACATCTTTGACAGTTCCTAGGAAACTTGAAGAATCTTCGGGATTCACATGCAGCTGTAGCTGTTGGTTCATCTGAAACAGTGGCTGGCGAGCCATCTTCTGTGACGAGAATAATTTCTGAATGTGAAACTGCACTTACACTCTTGAATCGTGACCTTGCAATTCTTTCAGCTTCTATTGCCCGCGAGCGAGGTGAAGATACATCTTTATAATCTATCATATGAGCTAGAGTTGGAAGAAAATTGAGATTACACTATTTGTTATTCTTGTAAAATTGCCACCACATTGGTTGTTAGATGATCATTGGTCATTTGTGTCAAATGAAGAGTTTTCAATTAGATTTTGCACAAGAAACAAAGGCCTATGATTTTTGTATCTAAACTGATCAAGGAGTTTTCAATTAGATTGTGTATAAGTACCGTGTCTCTGATGTATCTAAACTTATCAATTAGCAAGGGTGTTGTATTCTATTTCTTTACAAGGTGGTGAACATTGGGTACATGTACCGTGTCTTACCATGGATACTACTTTTCTGGTGAAACTAAGGGTGTGTTTGGTATGGTGAAAATGTTTTTCCAATTCTCATGTTTGGTTGGTCCAAATTGTAGAACATTTTCTCTTAGAAAACAAGTCCTATAATGGCATTCAACTCTTCCCATCCTCCAACACACCCTATCCGCACCCCACCCCCGCATTCACCACTCCCACACCCCTACCCCCACCAACACCCACCATAGTGTTTGCCTTGATTATATATAAATATTTTTGTAACAATATTTTCTACTTTGTTACCAAACATTGGAAAATAAGTTATTCCAATAAGTTAGAAAATCATTAATTTTGTAAAAAGATATTTTTCGTGAAAAACATTTTTCTTTGCGCCAAACACACCCTAAGTCGCCCCCCAGTTACAACACTTTTCAAACCCCACCCTAACTATTCTTCAGTTCATTGTCAGATATGAAGGTATTACATCCTCCTACTTGTTGGGCCTGTTTGGATTGGCGATGGGCAGAAGTGTTTCTGACAGAAGTGATTTATGTTTGGATGCAACAATGTAAAAAGTGATTGTTATGAATAAATGATGTTTGGATAGTTTTGATCAAAATTGCTTTTGAATGTAGAATTATCAAAATGGACATTTAGTCAATACATATAAATAAAAATTACTAATAAATAGAAGTATGTAAATAAAAATTACAAATAGATAATAGAATTTAAAGTGCAATATAGTACTTAAATATAGTAGAATATTATTACAATACTATTAAATATCAGGCAATTCTTCAAAAATAATAAAAAAAATTGATACTTCAACTTGGGTATATTTATTTCTTATTTGTTCAAAATATAATGTATTATAGTAGTAATATTCGGAGTATTTGAAAGAAGACAATAGAAAAAAGGAGAAGGATAATCCTCGTATAATCGGACAACGTTAGGATGTTTGAGGAGTTTAAAGTTCCTGCAATGACACATGAACAAATGTCAACTTTAGTAGTATATTTTGTTTTTTTTTAAATTAAAACAGAACATGAGTAGTATATTTGATTTTTTTTAGTAATTATTTCTAAATATTTAAAGAGGGTAATGAAAGTTGTACATTTGAATTTTTTTTAGTAAATTATTTCTAGATATTTAAAGAGGGTAATGAAAGTTGTATATTTAATTTTTTTTAGTAATTATTTCTAGATATTTAAAGAGGGTAATGAAGGTGGATAGAGTTGTTGATGAAAATTAAAGAGAGTAATAAAGGAAATGGTAATATTCAAATTGAAATAAAATGGTAGAAGTGCTTCTGGCAGAAGCAAGAAGCACTTCTGAAAAGCCAAACCAAAGATCTCAATTTTGTCATTTTCACGAAAGTGAGCACTTCTGGGTATCCAGAAACTAATCCAAACAGAAACTAAGTTGTCTTAGCAATAATATATTCAACCAATATAGTATTTTTCACATAAAACCACAAAAAATATTTTGAAAGCTCGATTTACTCATTTGGTTTAATTTTCTCTTTTTATATTTATATACTAACCAGTTTTCTTGATTTAGACTGATAATTTTAATTTGTTTTGGTATTCTGCTGAATTCTGTATTTTATATTGTACCTATGAACAATGGTTTTAGCGTTGATCTCATTCACAGAGATTCGCCAAATTCCCCTTTCTATGATCCTTCCTTAAGTTTCACTGAGCGAATGAACAATTCATTTCATCGCTCTTTCAATCGTTCTACTAATTTATATTCTCTATCCTCTATCATTGTTGATTCAAACAACGGCGAGTATCTCATGCAATTTTCCTTAGGGGTCGCTGATACCGGCAGCGACCTCACATGGACACAGTGCTTGCCTTGTAAAAATTGTTTCAAGCAGCAAAATCGTATCTTCAATCCGGCAAAATCCTCGACGTACAAACCGTTACCTTGTGGTTCGAAAATGTGTCACGCTGCATTTTCGACGATCTGCAACAGAGCGAAGAAGACTTGCGGATATCAAGTCAGGTACGGAGACGATTCGTACAGCGTTGGCGATTTAGCGACGGAAACGATACGATTTGGTTCGTCGAAAAAATCACAAGTCGCGTTGAAAAACACAGTTATTGGGTGCGGTCACAATAATACAGGTACTTTAAGTGGTAGTAGTACACGTTTTATTTAATTTTTGTTTCAAATTTTATTTAGATTATTATTGGTTCTATTTTTAATATAAATCCTAATTAAATAACTAAAACTAAAGAAAACAAAAGCTAAAAGTAAAAAGGGATCAAATCGTAGATAGTCAAGTGAAATTCAATCTACGAAATAGTTTGATCTATGAATAGTATCGTTGTGGTAAAGGTCGTAATAAAGCCTGAATTTTTCAATGTGGATTGAAAGGAAGTTAGAGATGGACAATTGTACATAGATCCTTACGCATATTTGAAGTGTTGGAAATAAGTATATATAGCAATGTTTTTTGTATTTTAGATTTTCCTCTCGACATGAAGCTTATCCCTCATTGTCTCACTTGACCCCTGTTATTTTGAGTTAGAGTCTGTCTCGATTTGGTACCGCTCTCGAAGCTTGTTCATATCTTTAATCAAAAGGTGCTATTTGATAATTCACAGCGCATCGCAAAATCTTGATGATCTTCTTTATCTAATGAATGTGGAGTTCACTTTGTGAAGAGAAAAAAACACAACTGACGTTATTTTTGTCCCATTTTGTTGAGAGGTCCCTGGTTTTTAGAAAAATTGAAGCAAATTAGCTCTCATTTAGTTCAATTTCAATATATAATTTTTATTTTATCGTGTCTTGTGTTGAAAGATAAAAGAGAATTTTTTTAAATATAAATCCACACTTACATACCCAAAAAAACTTCAATGCAGGTACATTCAATGGTGACAAAGAATCAGGGATTGTAGGCCTTGGAGGTGGTAAATTTTCACTAATTTCCCAAATGGGTTCATCAATTGGAGGCAAATTTCATACTGTTTAGCTCCATTTACTCAACACAGCCCAGTTCCCAAAAGCAAAATGCATTTTGGTACCAATGCAGTTATTGTGGGCAATAAAGTTGTGACAACACCTCTAGCCAAAAAATCTCCAGCAACATATTATTTTCTCACACTTGAAGGTGTCAGTGTGGGTAAAAAGAGACTAGATTTTCGATAAGTGTCATTTTCATATGAAGAAGGTAATATTATTTTAGATTCAGGTACAATTTTAATTATGTTTTCACCCGAAATATACGTAAAATTAGAAGCAATGGTGAAGGAGCAAATTAAGTTATCTACTGTGGCAGATCCGCTCGATGCACTAAGTTTGTGCTACAAATCATTGTCTATGGAAAAAATTTCAATTATCACTACGCATTTTAAAGGTGGAGATGTGAAATTAGGTCCATTGAATACATTTGTGGAGACAAGTGATAACACTATGTGCTTTGCTTTTGCTCCATCATATGGTGTTCCAATTTATGGGAATATTGCACAGATGAATTTCTTGGTGGGATATGATTTAAAGAAGAAGAGAATATCTTTCAAGGCTGCTGATTGCAGTAAACAGTTGCATTAATTAAGAGTTTAGGGAGGGAAAAAAACAATTGATGCAAAATGTTATGGTTTTTGTGTTACTATCATATTATCTTTTGCAATTTTAAATTAAAATGTTTTGTTTTCTTTTATAACATGAACGAATTGGCTTAATACATAAACAGCCCCTTAATCTTGATCCATATATGTTTGTTAAGATCGATTAGAAGGTGCATAAATAGCTAGAACTGAATGCGAAAAGTACAAAAAAATATTTTTAAAGTAATCAGAAAATAGATTATGTGAGTCTTGCCAGTTTGAAAGTGCCTTCAACGGAAGTCTTCAAATTCGCTCGTAAATTTCATCTAAACACTCGAATTAAGTTTGTTCCAATTGAGCAACTAGACACAGAATAAAACGTTTTTATTAAACATTTACGGTTCAAATTCTGAGAAAACTTCTACGCGTATTTTCAAGCATCTATTAGGTAGCAAATTATACACATTAGCCTCAATTGGAATAGACCTAAAAATTTTCAGGTTATTGAGGCTAATACATATAATTAAACGATGTGACATATTTTTAGTGTTTAACTTATTTTATCCAGTAACAAGACGGACTCACCATTCAGTATTTTGCGGACATGATTAATTAAATTTCATAAATTTATTCACAGATTTATGTAATATGTGATCTTGTGATTTATCAATATGTACTAATCCATGCATTAAATGAGATTAAAAGGAGTCAACTCGAAATGCGAGGATACTAATATTAGCTCTGTAAATAACTACGGAAATTTTTATTCATGGATAACTCATAGAAAATACACATAAACTTTAACGGGCAAATCAAAAGAGTTCAAATATCTCTGTTTATTTATTCCATTGATCAATTGCAGGAGTTAAATTAAACCCATATAAACTTGATTGGTTAATTATTGATAGTGGTATCAAAATCAGCACATGAAAATATAATTCGTCCAACTCGTTCAAGTTTGGACTGATCATTGATCCGTCAATTAGTTAGCTCAGCCTATTATAACCCAACTTATTTTAGCCCATAAAAAGTTGGGTTAATATGCCGTCCAAATTGACTCATAAGAAATCTTGTCAAAAATAACGGCTTCTAACAATTTTCTTCTGAACTGGATCATAAAAACGATAGCCGAATCATCTTGACCATAACCAATGAAGATACACTGCTTATTTTTAACTCCAGCTTTGACCTCTTATCATTAGGAACATGCACAAATGCCTTAAATCCGAAAACTCTCAAATGAGCATAAGAGACATCCTTACCAAACCAAACTCTATCAGGGACATTACCATCACAAAAACAATAGTAGGAGATAAATTGATAATATAAACAACAATATTAAGTGCTTTTGCCCAAAATGAATAGCATTTGAAAGCAAACTGTAAACATGTATATTATAGAAACAATTGTATCCCTATCCATAATTAGAATATTTTCATATATTGTGTAAATATAATTATGGTAAGACTAGAATTCCTACTTTGTATAGGCTTAGGATTCCTATTGTACAAGGGATGAATATTGTACTCTATATATACTTTGATATTAATGAGAAGACTTCTCAAGGGAGATTAATATCTTCTTACATGGTATCAAGAGCCTAAACTCCAAAAACCTAGAAATTTTCTACAAGTCGTCGCCCCCTCCTCACGGCGCCGCGGCTCCCTCTGTTTCTTCCAAAAATTTATTGATTCTTCCTCTCTTCTCTAAATGGCTATCCCTGATTCTTCCACACTTTCTGACGCATCTACCTCCACCACAAAGTCATCACCCCCGTTTCATCTCGCCCTTACTGTTTCCAACATCAAGAACCATATTCCTATCCTACTTGATTAAGAAAACAGACAGTATTCTCCTTGGGTTGAACTGTTTCGCAATCATGCATGTCTCTACAACGTGCTTGATCATATTGATGACACCATTCCGCGCTCTCAGGAGGTTGATGATTCTACTTGGCGTTGTATAGACGTCGGCATCAAACAATGGATATATGGTAGTATTTCTCAGGATTTACTTCTCACTATCATGAAATCTGACTCCACAGCCCGTGACTTGTGAAATCGTTCGGAGGAAATTTTTTAGGACAATAAGCACACCCGTGCTATGTATTTAGAGGAGCAATTTAATAATACACATCTTGAATTTTTTTCCAATGTGACTGAGTACTGCAAATAGTTAAAGCTCCGGACGGATGCTGTTGTCGACTCGCCTGTTACTGACACCAAACTGGTGTTACAATTGATTGCTGGCCTCCCTAAAGGTGAATTTGATACATTGGCCATCATGATTCAACAGGCGGATCCGTTACCCACCTTTAACAAAGCTCGCTCACAGTTGCTGCTCGAAGAAACTCGCTGTGCTAAGCAGCAGCAGACCAGCGCCGCGGTGCCTCAGCACAGAGCTACGACGCATGACCCATTCCACTACCAGTAGTCCTTCAACCCTTATTCCCGCCACAGGTTGTTAGGTCCAGCTCCAGCACCACAACAAGCCCACTTCATGCAGGGACAATTCCAACAGCCCTCTTCCGCCAGGACACCCAATGAGTTGGGTCAGGATTTCAGCACCCTCAACATGCAACAACCTGACAACAATTGATACATGGACTCCGGAGCCACATCTCACATCACCCAGTCTGCAGGTACTATTCCCAAACTGTGCAGTTTAAAGCATTCTCAATATGTTACAGTTGGTAGTGGACGACGCATTCCAGTAAAGGGTTATGGTACATCATACACACAACCTCCCCATCCACCATTCTCCCTTAAAAATACCTTATATGCCCCACACATGATTAAGAACCTAATATATGTCCGCCAATTTACTCGTAATAATTTTGTCTCTGTTGAATTTGACCCTTTTGGTTTTACTGTAAAAGATCTTCATACGGGGACACCTCTTACGAGATGCAATAGCACGGGGGATCTCTATCCATTCACATCCACCTCCGCTGCCAGATCTTGTTCTCCCGTCTCTCTGGCGGCGATTTCTTCTTCGACACGGCATAATAGGCTTGGTCACCCAGTCTTTAATTTTCTTCGAGGCAATAATTTAATTACTTGTAATGGGAAGCTTGCCCAAAATTGTGTTTCTTGTTCCTTAGGCAAACATACTGGTCTTCCGTTTAAACCATCTACTAGTGTTACCTTTGCACCATTTGATATAATACATGCCGATTTATGGACATCATTTGTTGCTAGTTCTCTCGATCATAAATATTATCTTGTCTTTTAGATGATTTTTCTCACTATATCTGGTTGTACCCTCTCAAATATAAATCGGAAGTGTTTACCAAATTTCTTGAGTTTCGACAATTCATCCAAACACAATTTGAAAAAGGTATCAAATCATTTCAGTGCGATAATGGTCGTGAATTCAATAACTCTATGTTTCACCATTTTTGTACCAATAATGACATGGTTTTTCGCTTCTCCTGCCCTCACACCTCACCACAAAACGGTAAAGCTGAAAGACTCATCCGCACTATTAACAATATGATTCGCACCCTATTGATTCATGTCTCTCTCCCTCCATCCTTCCGGGTATATGCTGCTAAAATGTCAGAATACATTCTCAATATTTTCCCACTAACACTCTTCACAACATGACCCCTACCGAAATCCTCTACCATAGAGTCCCCTCCTATGATCATCTACAGATTTTCAGTTGTCTGTGCTATCCCAACCTTAGCTCTACTACCCCTCACAAGCTCGCTCCTAGGTCCACTCCATGTGTCTTCCTAGGCTTCCCACCAAACCATAGGGGCTATCTATGCTACAAACTGTCCACTCGTCAAATCCACATCTCTCATCACGTCACATTCAACGAGACCACATTCCCGTTTTCGAATCTTCAGAAATTCCGAAAACTAGATTACTCATTCCTTGACGAGCCTGCTATCTCTCCCATTATCCTTGATCAGCTTATCTCTTCTGACTTGTCGACAACGCTGTGGCCTAGTGTTGAGGCACCGCAGTGCCAACTTTCCAGAGAGGTTTGTTCTCCCAACCCGTCGACAGCGTCGCGGCCCAGTGATGAGGCGCCGCAGCGCCATATTTCCAGAGAGGCCTGTCACTCAGACAGCGCCGCAACGCTAGATCCAGGCGCCGTGGCGCCTCCGACGACTTCGCCCCCACCTTCTCATTTTCCGACCCTACCATCAGTCTCAACCCTCCCTACTCAGCCAGCACTGCCTCCCACTATCCCCACTCACCAAATGGAAACGCGTGCCAAGTATGGAATCTTCAAACCCAAAGTCCAATTTAACTTGTCTGCCCAAACCATTTCTCCAATTCCCAAAAACCCTATATTGGCTAAACAAAACCCTAATTGGAATGCGGCTATGTCTGAGGAATTCAATGATTTAACTAAACATCACACATGAGATCTAGTACCTAGACCTGAGGGGGTGAATGTGATTCTTTGTCTGTGGCGTTTTCGTCACAAATTCAGAGACAGTGGAGATCTTGAGAGGTATAAGACACGACTTGTGGCTAATGACACAAACCAGCATGAGGGCATTGATTGTAGTGAGACCTTCAGCCCGGTTGTCAAACCGGCTACCATTCGCACAGTTTTGAGCATTGCCATTGGCAAACACTGGCCGATTCATCAACTTGATGTAAAAATGCATTCTTACATGGGGATCTGAGAGAAACAGTCTACATGCATCAACCGCCAGGGTTCACCCATCCAGCAGTTCCTCACTATGTGTGTCGTCTCCGTAAGTCACTATATGGCCTGAAACAGGCCCCCGTGCGTGGTATGATCACTTTGCCAGATATATATTGCATATTGGGTTTGTATGTAGCAAGAGTGATACTTCACTATTCATTTTTCATCGAGGTAGTAGCACTGCTTACTTATTATTTTACGTGGATGATATTGTTCTGACTACCTCCTCCGACGGTTTGAAAAATGAGATTATTGCCTTGTTTAAGTCCGAATTTGCAATGACTGATTTGGGGAAGTTGAATTAATTTTTGGGGATATCAGTGACCAGGTCTGCCAATCATATGTTCTTGTGTCAGCGTAAGTATGCAGAGGAGATTGTGTACAGGGCTAAGATGGCGAACTGCAAAGAGGTGCCTACTCCAGTTGATTCTAAATCTAAGCTCAGTGCCATGGATGGTGCACCAGTCTCTGATCCTACTTTGTATAGGAGCCTTGCAGGTGCACTTCAGTATCTCACCTTCACCAGGCCAGACATAGCTTATGTTGTTCAGCAGGTGTGCTTATTCATGCATGCCCCCAGGGAGTCTTATTTCACTGCTCTTAAGCGTATCATTCGATACATTAAGGGCACTCTTGATTATGGTTTGCACCTATACCCCTCTGCACCAAACAAGTTGCTTTCATATACGGATGCAGATTGGGCAGGGTGTCCGGACACGCGACGCTCCACCTCCGGTTTTTGTATTTTTTAGGGGATAATCTGATTTCTTGGTCTGCCAAGCGACAAACTACCCTATCTCGCTCCAGTGCCGAGGCTGAGTACAGAGGCGTTGCAAATGTAGTAGCTGAGATTTGTTGGCTCAGAAATTTACTGTTAGAACTTCAGTGTCCTTTGCGTCAGGCATCTATTGTGTATTGTGATAACATCTCTGTCATCTATCTGTCTCATAATCCGGTTCAACATCAGCGAACCAAGCATATTGAGATAGACCTACACTTCGTTCGTGAGAAAGTTGCACTAGGCCATGTCAGAGTGTTACATGTTCCATCATCATATCAGTATGCAGACATATTTTACCAAAGGACTTCCTAGACAATTATTTCTTGACTTCAGATCCAGTCTCAGCGTCCGACCTCCTCCCGCTTCGACTGAGGGGGTGTGTAAACATATATATTATAGAAACAATTGTATCCCTACTCATAATTAGAATATTTCCATATATTGTGTAAATATAATTATGGTAAGACTAGAATTCCTACTTTGTATAGGCTTAAGATTCCTATTGTATAAGGGATGAATATTGTACTCTATATATACTTTGATATTAATGAGAAGACTCTCCAAGGGAGATTAATATCATCTTACACAAACATCTAACCCTCTCAACTATAGTTTTGTTCATTTTCTCTACTAAACCATTTAACTGAAGAGTCTTGGGAGGAGTTTTCTGATACCGAATGCTCTACTCTCTACAATAATTATCAAAAGGACCAACATATTCACCATAATTATCTGAGCGGGTGCATTTTAGCTTCTTCCATGTCTGTCTCTTAACCAGGGCCTGAAAAGTCTTGAACACACTAAGTACTTGATCATGGACTTCAAAGGATATACCAAGAGTTTGCGAGAATGATCATCAATAAAAATCACAAATTAAAGTGCACCACCAAGAGACCTTACTTTAAAAGGACTACACAAATCAGAATGTACCAACTCCAGCAAAATCAAGCTTTCGTGAAGGCGAATGAATCTGAAAAGAAACTTTTTTCTATTTTCCGACTAAGCAATGAACACTTCTCTTTAACTTTGCTTGTTTCACTCCAGAATCAAATTCTTCTTAGCCAAATTATCAATTCTTTTCTCGCTCATATGACTCAGTATTCTATGTCATAACTCTGATGAAATATCATTCTCCACCAAATTTAATGAGTCTCTATAAATGAAGCCATGAAATAAGTACAAGTCAGATATTTTGTCACTTTGATCCACAATCATTGAACCTCTAAGAAGCTTGACACCACAAAGGGTTTGATTATAACTCTCATCATCAAGATTTCCTACATAAATTAAATCTAGACGAACATTTGAAGCATGCTTGACATTGTTAAGAACCAACCTCGAACCATTCTTACTTTTCAAGCTAACTGTACCAATGTTGAATACCTCAACCTCACTATCATTACCCATTTAAAATTATCTAGAGTATAAGAAGAAATAATTCCTGTTTTGGTGTGACATGAGAAGTGGCACCAGAATCCACAAATAGGATAGACTCATCAAAAACAAGATTGATTTCATTTTTACCACAAGGAACAAGAAAAGATCATTTTTAGCAACAATAGCAACACAATTTTCATTATCACCATTCTTCTTTTGTTATTTCTGGTCTCTCTTAAACCTGTAGCAATATATCTGGATATGCTCGTTCCTTGTGACAATAGTGACATGTAATATTTTTGTACCTGGATCTTGACTTGCTTCTACTTTTGCCTCTGGCTTCTGAAGTTACTTCTCCCCCTGTCTTTAGTAACCAAACATCAGAGTGCGAAGCTGAAGAAGATGAGGCTTGAGATATTTTTTGCATCTCTTCATTTAAGACACCACTCTTGACATATTTCATAGTTACAACACCACTAGGAGCAAAATTAGTCAAAGAAACTCAAAGAGTTTCTCAAGAGTCTGACAGAGTATTAAGAAGTCAAAGTTCATGTACTTCATCATCAAACTTGACACCCATTCCAGATAGCTGGTCAAGGATACCCTGAAAATCATTAATATGATCAGAAATAGGATTACCCTCTTTGAATATGATATTCATTAATTATTGCAGTAGGAACAACTTGTTATTGTCAGTCTCGAAGCATAAATTATCTCGAGTTTATCCCATAAACTTCTAGCATGTGTCTCATCCAAATATGTTTACGCACATTATCTTCAACTCATTGTTTAATATAATCACAAACATGCAGGTGCTCAAATTTTTAATTTTCATCATTCATAGATTCAGACTTATTAGAAGCAAACACATGTAAATGCATTTTCTTGACAAATAGAAGATTTTTCATCTTGCCTTTCCAAGTATAGTAATTACTGCTATTTAAATAAATCATTTTGCTCATATTTGTCTTCATCATTCAAATAGACAATCAACACAATCAAATACAACCACAAGATCTGATACCACTTTGTTGAAAATAAACGAGCTATAACCAAATTGCATGACAAGATAAATGTGGAAGGATACCCAAGTCAAAAAAATTCCCACACTATTTGAACAAGATGATCAATCTAATTTCAAGCACAAATGGATATATGGACAACAACTATACCAACAATAAAATACCAAAGAAAGCAAAAATAAATCGAATGCAAGAGACACAAAATTTACGTGAAAAATTCCCTTCAATGTGAAGAGAAACCACCACGGGACCTCCGCCCACAAAAGCTCCACTAAAATCAACAAGAGTTACAACAATGTTCTCCAAATGGTTACAACATCAACGCCAAAAACGGAGCAACAATACATAAAAAATAGCATCAAAACTAGCGAATAAAAGAAAAAAATCACCCAAAAAATGAGCTACTATCGTGCTTTAAAATTGGTCACCTAAAAAGGTGTGGCACAAGCTACTGAGCTGGTTAAGCATGCACATACAAGTGAGTTCCTGGAAGAAGAGGTTACTTGGCTGTCTAAGGTTGTCAATAATAGGTCACCTAAAAACACCATCCTGATATTCTTATATGCTGCTAGTGTCTATCACCTATGGATGGAAAGGAACCTTAATAGATTTCAACAAAGAAGTAGAGAGAGTACAATCATTTTAAAGAAAATTGCTTTGGAGCTGCATACAGTTGATCAGAAACATATTCGATAGAGACTAGAGACATATTGAATTTTGTAAGGATATTCCTAAAATGTAATGCTTAGTTGTTAGGAATCCTTGCATAGTTGATTAATTTTCTTATTGATTTGTTGATCTTATCTGATTTGATTTTTGGGTCAAAAAGGTTAGTCTGTGTAATTATGCTCACTTTGGTTGAATAAGAATTTTAATTTGATTAAAAACTATCCAAATATACCTTATTGTGGCTTCAACTGTTAGTACCATAACCAAAGCACCTTTCACTATCTTTCAATTTCTCCTACAACCTCTTTAACTTTCTTCAAATACTAGTCTAAGGTTTTTCGTCCATTACAGGTTTTAGCTCGGCCAAAACAGAAGCATCATCAAGTTGAGAAGAAACAACAATTTTTTCACCATCCTAATTCTGAGATAGAGTATCGTAGTCTTGTACCGCAAAAGCAACAAAAAAGAGGTCATTTTGTTCTCCAGGTTCTATGTCAGCATATCTTGAATTGCTGAAAAAACAATTAGAAAATAATGAAATTGTTGCAACAAGAAATGAGATTATGAGTCATACTAATGCATCACCAGAAAGACATGATACTGATAGAGATGATAATGATGATGTCCAACTAAATGATAATGTCAATGATGCGGGACATGACCATACAGATTGTGATTTGGAATTAGCGGCTGAAGACGAAAATGAAGGTACACATTAGTATTTATTAATTATTTAGCTTATTAGCATACTAAATTAATACATAAATTAATACATGCATTAGCATACTAATGCATCACCAGAAAGACATGATACTGATAGAGATGATAATGATGATGTCCAACTAAATGATAATGTCAATGATGCGGGACATGACCATACAGATTGTGATTTGGAATTAGCGGCTGAAGACGAAAATGAAGGTACACATTAGTATTTATTAATTATTTAGCTTATTAGCATACTAAATTAATACATGAATTAACACTTGAATCTAAAACAGCTGCCAAAAAGAAGAAGCATCGAGGGCCAACAAAGCTTACAAAAGTTTATGCGCGTACAAAAGAGGAGCGCCAAGTTATTATTTTGAACTCATTAGACCAGTCAGTTGGACCTACAAAGAAGATAGTTGATGAACTTAAATTTTTCTTGGGAACTTTGGGGAAGGATTCCGAGCTTGCGCCACTGAATTATACTACAAAATATGGGATTATGTTTTGATATGTTGCAATATAATTTTTTGAAATATTACGAGTATATTCTTGGTTCTAGACCTTTATCTATTATTAATGTGTCGCTTTAATGATTGATATAGGAAAAGTATATGATTACTGAAGATAGAAGAAAATATGTAATAGAGGCAGTTAATGCAAGTTGACGTAGTTATAAATGCAGATTTAAGAAGAATCACTTCTATAAATATGATAGTGATGAGTTAAGATTGTTTCACAAACCCGACACTATTTCAGTACCTCAGTTTCAGGACCTCTTAAATTATTGGCATTGTGAACAGATTGAGGTATTCAATTAAATTTGCTTATATTTTCGTGTAATAATGAGGTAATATTATTCTAACATATTATTTTTATCTCACATGCAGAATGTAAGACAAATAGAGACAATCGTCTATTGTTAGATGATATGCACACGATGGGTCGTAAGTTGTTTGCAATGTTACTGTTACACCCCGTATTTCCAGGACATGTTTATAAGAACATACGTAAGAACTCAAAAATGTTAAGATTTGAGACTAGTAAAAATTTATCGGAATTATGAAATTGTCGGAAAACGAAATATTGCGACGAATGAGAGGGCGACACGTGTCACCCCCCCTTAGTTAGCCTTGGACGATTTAGACATGGGTTAAATGGTAATTTGACCATAATTAAGATGAGCAAGTCTTGCTAAGGCTAGAGCTTGAGTTATTTGACTTAGTCAAAGGGCCACTTGGCTTGACCTTTAATGAATTGTATCTAAGCCATCCATATGTTCAAATCTTGACCCTCCATAGTGTTATATATGTATACTAGTAGCAAGACAAGGCTTCCATACTTAGAAAATTTACAAGAAAACTTAGAATGACTACATGTTGCTCTCGGCTTTAGCTAGGGTTTCAAGAAAAAAATTTCGTTTGTTGTTCAATAACATCCATACTTTAAACCAAGGTTCCTAAGAGTGTTGTAAGGGTATCTCAATAGAAAGATCCCGGAAAAATATCGTTTTCGTATTAGTCGCAAGGTGAAAACCTAGTCACTTTCCTAGATTTGGATTGGAAAATAAGGGAGAGTTGTTTGTGATCTTCTAAGGGCTTCAAGTGGCGGATTGGAGTGTCAAGGAAAGGCTCTAAGTTGATAGGGAGCGACTTCGGATCTTGAAGTGGATTAAGGCTCGTTAAGGTAACAATCTTGTTCTCTTAGTGTTATAAGATTACATATTGTTGTAGCCTTACATTTTAACTAGCATGAAGTATTATGTGTTGAAGATTTATAAGTGATATGGATAGTAGTAGCCTAGAATCCGAAATGACATTCTAGCCATTTGAGATTGAAATATAATTTGGTCGCTAATTAGAATCGTCGCATGTTACCTACTTGAAGATTGTAGTAGTTATAATCAATTGCGGCTTGATATCATGTTATACTAAACAACTTGGATTGAAAAGGAATTGGATAAGAATTTGTGTTGTTGTATCTTAAGTTGCCGAAATGACATAGTATGTTGGACTAGTTTGATATCAATTGTGGGGCGGAATTTTACACGTCTTGTAGGCGTGTAATCCCCTATTGTTAACTTCATTGATTGAGCCTTAAATGTGGCGTGTTTGGTTATTGAATTCGGGCCTTGAAAAAGGTGGAAAAGTATGTAGAAACAAAGGAAGTGATGTCCGATTTTCCGTAGAATTTGGAGATTTTACACTTAGAATATTCTACGTTTGAAGCTAGAGGTTAATAGACATATTATGACCATTATAGGTTGAAGTACTACGAGTAGTGTATTCTACTTGAAGGGTGGAAAAGCTAGCAAAGTTATAGTACTTTGGAGCATTTTGCTACTTGTCGATAATCGTCGCGAGGTATGTGAACCTCTTCCTTCCTTTGGCATGATTCTATGTATGGAATATACATGTGGTATTATTTCATGTTCCCTTCTACTCTTAGAAGTTAAGAGGTATGTATGTGATCTACTCTATGTAAAGGTTATGTCTAAGTTATCCTAAGTTCTTACCAAGTCTTATGGTGGATGTTGGTAAGAGTCGTTAGGAAGTATTTGGAGTCGAGTTGACTTTGCTAAGTTACTGCACGAATGAGAATAAGTATCGAACAAGCCATTGCAGCGTTAATAAAAGAAAATGTATCGACAATCTATTAAATTAAAATGAGTAGAATTCTCCATCTGCATAGAAGCTAAGATAAGACAAAATTGTATTACATTTTCTAGATCATGGCTGCTTTAATAAGATCGTTATAAACAAGTATAACCTATTCACAACTCATAAAAATATATGTTACTTGATTTAAAGAGTTTTATGTTATGAAGTTTTAAAACTATGAACCTTGATTTCTGAAAAGGTTAAGAGACTTTATTTTTCAAGTTATGGGGCTTGATTCTTAAAAGAAGAAGGGAGTTGATTTAAAAAATATGGTTTCTATGTTTTATTTAAAAAAATTAAGAGACTTGAGTTTCAAAAGGAGAAGTTATGGATTTAAAAAAAATGATAAGGAGTTTTAAGATTCTTTTAAGTATGTATGTACGTAGTACTTTGGGTTTAATTTTCCTTAAGTAATAAGGAATAAAAAGTGTCTTAAGTTCTCTAATTTAGGTTGCTATAATAGCTTTATGGGAAGTTGTTATAACGACTTAAGAAGAAGTGAGAAGAGGGTTTAAAATGTTATGCAAAGAGTTATTATCGCGTCGAGAATGGGCGCAAGATACCTTTATGGGCAGACTATATGACATTATCGCGTCCCAGGAATGGGCCGGGAAGTATACCTTTATGGGCAGACTATATGACATTATCGCGTCCCAGGAATGGGCCGGGCAGTATACCTTTATGGGCAGACTATATGACATTATCGGGTCCCAGGAATGGGCCGGACAGTATACCTTTATGGGCAGACTATATGACATTATCGTGTCCCAGGAATGAAAAGCGATATACCTTTACGGGCGCACTATATGACATTATCGCGTCCCAGGAATGGGTCGGGCAGTATACCTTTATGGGCAGACTATATGACATTATCGCATCCCAGGAATGGGCCGGGCAGTATACCTTTATGGGAAGACTTATGTGACTTTATCGCGTCCCATATTGGGCCGGGCAGTATGGGCGTCCCTCCATAAAGGGTCGGATTTATGTTATGTAAGGTAAGTAAGTTATATGGTAATGAACTTGATGACTTTTCCTAAGTATGTACGTAAGAAAGTGACTATAACTTTTATGTAAAAATGGGAAAAGATAATAAGGTACGATTAAGTTCACGAGATGGTAATGACACGGTATGATCTGGTATTTACCCTTTTTATACTTCCCTCTGTCATTCTTATGTACAGTTATGATTTGTTTACTGTACCTTATTTTTCCGTTCCATATTCACTGTTGTTATCGACTTCTTCGGGCCGCGCTCATGCCCGCAGTATTAGGTACACAGTTGGTGATCCTCGCTCTTAGGATCTCTGTTCGATTTGGGAAAAAGCTCCATTTACTCCGAGGCTTATCTTTTGGTACGGTTTCCGAGGTTGTAGATTCATGTATATTCAGGTATGGCGGGCCCTGTCCCGCCACGATTGTTATGTTAAAACTCTTAGAGGTATGTAGTCACATATCAGGTTAGTTTGTAAAGGAAGGAGAAGCGCTTGTTATGTATATATATGTCCAGGGATGTAGCCTTATCGGCTAACCTGTTGATTTTATTTCTGTTGATTTATTTTACAAGTTTCATGTATGTTCCGCTGATTATCTCTGATGTATACCTGTAAGTGGTGCCTGTAGTGCACGATCGCGGTCCCGGCCTGCCTTGACAAAAGTGGTATCGAGCGCTTAGTCCTCGAAAAGTGTCTACGCACCGTGTCTAGTAAGTCTTGATTATCGGTGTGTTGTGCACCACGCCTATAATCGTGAGGTCGCAAGACATTTAGGATCGTTTCCATTCTTCTCTCTCGAGATCGCAAGAGAGTCGCCATAGTAGGTTGAATCCTCTCTGACGTATTCTTATGTATATGAATCAGCTATGCCTCCGCGGAAGGCGACCAGGGCCCAGAAGGGCAAGGCAGCAGAAAGAGCCGCTAGTGATCCACAGAGGGTTACCAGTACTCAGGCCCAAATTATGCCTGAGGTTGTGGCTCAGACAGCGAGTTCAGTTACGCCGACTGTGTTAGAGGAGCCAAAAACAGCCGCAGCTCCAGAGGTTCCAATACCCGAGCCTCCAGTTCCGCAGCCAGGGGCGGAGTTTAGAGATTATGGAGAGCAAATCAGGTTATTGACTAGCATAGTCGTAGGGCACACAGGCGAGCGTAGCTAACCCTAGAGCCGAAGCGTGAGGATTCGGATTTTCCGGGTCAGAGTCCACCCGAGTTTTATGGTTCGAGATCTGAGGATGATCCTCAGGAGTTCGTTCGACAGCTACAACGAACTATGCAGGTACTTAGGGCCTCGGAGACAGAGTCAGCCGTGTTAGCTTCTTACAGGTTACGCGATATTGCGTTGAACTAGTTTGAGTCGCTGAGCCGTCAGAGGTGTGGGTGCTCTTCCAAAGATTTGGGGTGAGTTCACGAGGCCTTTCGATCACTTTTGCCTCACGAAATGAGGAGAACCCGTGTTGATAGGTTCTTGTCATTGAGGCGTAATGGGAGGACCATCGTGAGTACAACCCGAGTTTGACTCGTTGGCGGTACGCGATACTATCAGGTGGTGACATGGCGGACAGAGTTCACCGCTATGTGATGGGGCTAGACCGTTATATGATTACTGCATGCCTGGGAGTGGCCCTTCAGCCAGGTATGGATATTGCCAGGATGCAAGCGTATGCACAGGGGATCGAGGACAAAGAGAAAGAGGACCAGCCAGACACAATCCATCCCAAGAGGGCCAGGACGACAGGGTTTCAGGGAAATTTTCGAGCGACAAATTTCAAGCAGCAGGCTAGGTCTACATTTTAGCCAGCACCGAGTGCTCCTCCACAGTTTTCCGGCGGGGGGTTTTACAACCCCGGGAATGCAGGGGCCGGTCAGATCTCTAGAGCTTCAGGGTCTCAGGGAGATGGGGGTTCCAGTCAGTCGAGGCCACTTTTGCCTCAATGCACCCAGTGTGGTAGGTTCCATTCTGGGATATGTCGCGCCGGTACGGGTGCTTGTTTTTTCTTGTGGTCGTCTAGGCCATATGTGTCACGACCCGACCCCGGGGCCGCGACTGGTACCCTACCGGGGTACCCTGTCAGGTGTACATCAGAGAATAGCAGCGGAACATATATAACACATAACTTATAAAAAGGTAACATCATCGCCACCGATAAGTGCCGCTCCATAAAAACATACTTAATCAAAAGTATAGCAAGACAACTCGCTTACATTCAAAACACATACGTGACCACGCACTCTAAGGATAACAATTGTGTGACAGGCCCGCCATACCCCGAATATACACAATGCCTATAACATCGTGGAAAACCGCACTAACAAAACAAGCTTCCGGAGGAACGGAGCTTCGACACCGAACAGTGATCCTAAGAACGAGGATCCACCACCGCTACCCTTACCTGCAGATTGAACGCAGCCTGGGAAGGGGTCGACACAATATGTACCAAGTATGTAAAACCGGAAAATATGTAATAATGATATCATAAGTCCAAAATAAGCCGAGTCATGGAAGAAAATCAAAATACAAAGACATCGTGCCTTACTAACAATGAGAGTAACAAGTATATACTTTACTGCATAAAAATAGGAGGCTTGTGATCAAAACAGGGTCCCTCGCACGTAGTATCAATAAGCAATCCTACTCCCGGGACTATTTCACCCGCATGGGTCTTGTGGACCCGCATGAGGTATTCCTCGTGATAGTCAGACTCCCGCATGGGACTATTTCACCCGCATAAGACCATAGGACTCGCATGAGGTATTCCTCGCATCGTGGGTAGCAAATCCACGGAACAGGTGGTATAACTATCTTGGGGATTTACCCCTCAGATATACTCTTACCCTGAAGCAGGTGGTATAACGATCTTGGGGATGTTCCCCTCAGATATACTCTTATCCTGAAGAAGGTGGTATAACGATCTTGGGGATGTACCCCTCAGATATACTCTTACCCTGAAGAAGGTGGTATGACGATCTTGGGGCTTACCCCTCATTCATACTCTTACCCTGGAGAAGGTAGTATAACGATCTTGGGGCTTGCCCCTCATTTATACTCTTACCCTAGCTCAATCAGTCATCATATCATAATCATATATACAAATTACGAAAGCTCATACTTCTTATTAGTCTTGTTCATATACCCTCTCATTTTAGTTTACTCAAGGCACCAACATATTAATAAAAGAAATCCGGGAATTTAACCCAAATTACCACATACTTATATTCTTTAAAAATGACTCTTTTTCATATAAAACCTTTGGCCAATTGATGCCTTAAAATCAATTTGTCTTTCATAAATCAAGTCATTTGTCCTTACTTATCTTACTTAGAGTAAATCTCTTCTTATTAACCTTTCATAAAGCTTACAAACCAACTTCCCATAAAGTTGTTATATTAACCCTATACTTTAGTAAAAATATACTTTTTCCCCTAACCAAGGGACTTATACTTTCTAAAACGAACAAGTCTTTATATACTTAAAACAAGTAAGAATACCAAATCTTGTACGTCTACCGTACTACATAGATACAACTACTCATGCTCAAGAGATAGGAAAGCTCCACATACCTCTTCGGTCAATCCACTTGTTAAGTCCAAAAATACCGCACGTAATATGTCAACCTATAATGACCATAATACGCTTATTAACCTCTAGTTCAATGTAGAATAATCCAAGTTCAAAGTTACTAATTTCTATGGAAAATTGGGCAGCATTTCCTTTGTTTCTACATACTTTGCCACCTTTTTCAAGGCCGAAATCAACATCCAAACGCCACATCTTAGGACCAACAATCCAAGCATTTCAAAGGGGATTACACACCTAAACTTAGGTGTGTAAAATTATGCCCCATAAGATACAACAATTCACTTAATAATTTTAAAGTAGTTTGTAGGCTACAACATGCTCATAATATCTTCTTAACCAATCTTTTCATATCCAAACCACATTTCTTACATGCAATGACTCTAAGAGCATTATTTACTACTACAAGTTCCTTCTTCTTCACATGCAACACAAATAATTAGCTACAAGAGAAGAATTGTTACCTTAAAGCTTTAGCCAAAATTATTCCAACAACTTTGCTAGCCTCCTTTCCAAGAACACCACCACAATAACTCCTACAAGCTAGCCACAAGCTTCCTTCTTGTCCTTAACTTTTCAGATTTTTCTTAGGCTTTGAATTCCTCTTGGAACTTTAGAGAGAAGTGAGAGCTTTAGCTTAGAGAGAGAGGGATTTGAAAGATGACCAAGTCTTCAAGACTTGGTCAATATAAGGAACATGCAAAAATCAGATGGGGGGGACACTTGTCACCCTCCCATGGACTTTTTAAAAGAAAAGATCTGATTTTCCTAAGTTTTTCCGCCAGATTTCCCGCCTCGGCGCCGCTGCAGCGGCCGCGCTGAAACTTCCGCCCCCTCACATAACTCGGCGCCATGCTGCTTTCCCGAGCCGCGGCCTGCATCCGGCGCCGCCACCGTGGCTCTGTCCAAACACATTTCTGTCCGATCACAGACCGAACTCAGAACTCCCATAACTTTCTACTCCGATGTCCTATCGACGAACGGTCGGTTGCGTTGGAAACTAGACTCAACTAACTACACACTAGGACTTCGAAATACTTAGGATCTCTCAATGTATCTGGTCATAACCCGCCTCAAAGTTGACTAAAACCCGTCCGAAGTAATCCGTCAACCTATCTTTCGAAAATTTTAAGTCTTACTCCTTTCGCACGCTCTCATACGCTTGGCCAGAACTACGGGGTATAACAATATGTTAAGAGAGTGTCCTTATAGAGGTGGCACTAGTGGGGAAGCACAGTCTATCGGATCCGTTGTGGGTTTTTCGCCTTCAATAGCTAGGCAGGATGTTCATGCACCGACAGGCCGTGGCAGAGGTCGTGGTGAAAGTTCCCAGTTTTAGCGGTCCTTTGAACCGCCTATATGATTTCAGGTATGTCTTCGAACCTTTAGAGACTTGTATGCTTGATAAAGTTGTTGTATGTTTAAGTGTCATGAACGGATAATATTGAGACTATGTATATATTCTAGAAGGGGGCTGGAGGTACGAAAAGATAATCCATTTTGGGCTTATGATGGACGGATATGTGTGTGCGAGGTATTAGGGCCATATGTGGCATAATTAGGTTTCATCAAGTGTAGTTCTATGAGATTATGCCGAGAAACGATAGATTGAGCTCCGGAAGAACATTCGAGGACGAATGTTTCTAATGGGGGAAGAATGTTACACCCCGTATTTCCAGGACATGTTTATAAGAACATACGTAAGAACTCAAAAATATTAAGATTTGAGACTAGTAAAAATTTATCGAAATTATAAAATTGTCGGAAAACGAAGTTCTAGCCATTTGAGATTGAAATATAATTTGGTCGCTAATTAGAATCGTCGCATGTTACCTACTTGAAGATTGTAGTAGTTATAATCAATTGCGGCTTGATATCATGTTATACTAAACAACTTGGATTGAAAAGGAATTGGATAAGAATTTGTGTTTTTGTATCTTAAGTTGCCGAAATGACATAGTATGTTGGACTAGTTTGATATCAATTGTGGGGCGGAATTTTACACGTATTGTAGGCGTGTAATCTCCTATTGTTAACTTCATTGATTGAGCATTAAATGTGGCGTGTTTGGTTATTGAATTCGGGCCTTGAAAAAGGTGGAAAAGTATGTAGAAACAAAGGAAGTGTTGTCCGATTTTCCGTAGAATTTGGAGATTTTACACTTAGAATATTCTACGTTTGAAGCTAGAGGTTAATAGACATATTATGACCATTATAGGTTGAAGTACTACGAGTAGTGTATTCTACTTGAAGGGTGGAAAAGCTAGCAAAGTTATAGTACTTTGGAGCATTTTGCTACTTGTCGATAATCGTCGCGAGGTATGTGAACCTCTTCCTTCCTTTGGCATGATTCTATGTATGGAATATACATGTGGTATTATTTCATGTTCCCTTCTACTCTTAGAAGTTAAGAGGTATGTATGTGATCTACTCTATGTAAAGGTTATGTCTAAGTTATCCTAAGTTCTTACCAAGTCTTATGGGGGATGTTGGTAAGAGTCGTTAGGAAGTATTTGGAGTCGAGTTGACTTTGCTAAGTTACTGCACGAATGAGAATAAGTATCGAACAAGCCATTGCAGCGTTAATAAAAGAAAATGTATCGACAATCTATTAAATTAAAATGAGTAAAATTCTCCACCTGCATAGAAGCTAAGATAAGACAAAATTGTATTACATTTTCTAGATCATGGCTGCTTTAATAAGATCGTTATAAACAAGTATAACCTATTCACAACTCATAAAAGTATATGTTACTTGATTTAAAGAGTTTTATGTTATGAAGTTTTAAGACTATAAACCTTGATTTCTGAAAAGGTTAAGAGACTTTATTTTTCAAGTTATGGGACTTGATTCTTAAAAGAAGAAGGGAATTGATTTAAAAAGTATGGTTTCTATGTTTTATTTAAAAAAATTAAGAGACTTGAGTTTCAAAAGGAGAAGTTATGGATTTAAAAAAAATGATAAGGAGTTTTAAGATTCTTTTAAGTATGTATGTACGTAGTACTTTGGGTTTATTTTTCCTTAAGTAATAAGGAATAAAAAGTGCCTTAAGTTCTCTAATTTAGGTTGCTATAATAGCTTTATGGGAAGTTGTTATAACGACTTAAGAAGAAGTGAGAAGAGGGTTTAAAATGTTATGCAAAGAGTTATTATCGCGTCGTGAATGGGCCGCAAGATACCTTTATGGGCGCACTATATGACATTATCGCGTCCAGAATGGGTCGGGCAAGATACCTTATGGGCGCACTATATGACATTATCGCGTCCCGAAATGGGCTGACGATAAACCTTTATGGGCGGACTATATGACATTATCGCGTCCCAAGAATGGGTCGGCAAGATACCTTTATGGGCGCACTATATGACATTATCGCGTCGTGAATGGGCGAAAGATACATTTATGGGCGGACTATATGACATTATCGCGTCGAGAATGGGTCGGGCGAGATACCTTTATGGGCGGACTATATGACATTATCGCGTCGAGAATGGGCCGCAAGATACCTTTATGGGCGAACTATATGACATTATCGCGTCGAGAATGGGCGGCAAGATACCTTTATGGGCGAACTATATGACATTATCGTCCCGAGAATGGGCCGACAAGATACCTTTATGGGCGAACTATATGACATTATCGCGTCGTGAATGGCGGGCGAGATACCTTTATGGGCAGACTATATGACATTATCGCGTCCCAGGAATGGGTCGGGCAGTATACCTTTATGGGCAGACTATATGACATTATCGCATCCCAGGAATGGGCCGGGCAGTATACCTTTATGGGAAGACTTATGTGACTTTATCGCGTCCCAGATTGGGCCGGGCAGTATAGGCGTCCCTCCATAAAGGGCCGGATTTATGTTAGGTAAGTTAAATAAGTTATATGGTAATGAACTTGATGATTTTTCCTAAGTATGTACGTAAGAAAGTGACTATAACTTTTATGTAAAAATGGGAAAAGATAATAAGGTACGATTAAGTTCACGAGATGGTAATGACACGGTAGGATCTGGTATTTACCCTTTTTATACTTCCATCTGTCATTCTTATGTACAGTTATGATTTGTTTACTATACCTTATTTTTCCGTTCCATATTCTGCATTTTTGTTATCGACCCATTCTGGGGGCTGCGTTCATGCCCGCAGGTATTAGGTACACAGGTTGGTGATCCTTGCTCTTAGGATCTCGGTTCAGTTTTGGGAAAAAGCTCCATTTACTCCGGAGGCTTATCTTTTGGTACGGTTTCCCCTGAGGTTGTAGATTCATGTATATTCAGGGGTATGGCGGGGCCCTGTCCCGCCACAGTTGTTATGTTAAAACTCTTAGAGGTCTGTAGTCACATATTGTGGGTCAGTTTGTAAAGGAAGGAAGACAACTGCTTCGGTTATGTATATATATGTCCAGGGAGGTAGTCTTATCGGCTAACCTGTTGATTTTATTTCTGTTGATTTATTTTACAAGTTTCATGTATGTTCCGCTGATTATCTCTGATGTATACCTGTAAGGGTGCCAGTAGGACACGATCGCGGTCGAGTCGGATCGTGTGATTCGTCATGAATTGGTATACACTTTTCTTTTTCAATAATTGAATTATTTATTTGCTTCTATTAATTCTCACTAATTTTAATTTGTAAAAATTTAAGGCTTAGGTATTTGTGTGATTTGTGTGCTAAATTTCATTTTGTTTTTTACAGCAACAAAAGGATCCGAATAAGAAAGAACCTTCTCAAGCAAATGTCTACAAAGAATCAAGGGAAAGAATTCCAGGGAGAACATACCATACCATCAATGAGAAAACTGAACAAAATATTGTGAGTTAACAAATTGTATTATCATATATTTGCGTACTTTTGATAATTTAGTAAGACAATGGCTTAACATTCTATAAATAGGCAAATATAGATGCTATGGAGTCCACCAAACACGGAGAAGATAGCAACTCTAAAGATCTAGTTCTTTACTCTGAAGTGTTTCAAGGTCCCAAAAGCAAAAAATCGCTTACGACTTGTCGGAAAAGGTGTGACAAAGACTGATTTAAAGAAAAAATCAGGTTTCATAATTCCGGAGGAATTCTTGCAGAATATGAAAGCTGAGTTAGTGCAACAGTTTGCACTGACCGTTGCATCAGTGATTATATCACAACTTCAAGAAGCTAATCCTGGAATAATCTTGTCATTCCTGCTTTTGTGAGTCCATCAATTTCAGATTCGTCTAGTGCACCCGCATGTCAGTGCAACAAATGGGCAGTCTGCTGGGACAGTTAATCAGGTAATTTTTGTGTTTCTCTTCTTTCCAACACATAGTAATATTTTAGAGCTTAAAATTTTATATATTATTATATTGTGAAATTATATGTTTTTATATGAGTAACTACATTGAAGTGATGTTTTGGCTAGTCTATCATTTTTTTTTACTTTGACTATTCATTATGTTAACTTGTAGGTGTGTGGTGAGCTAAATGGAGAAGAAATCTAGCAATCTAACAAATGGTGGGTGGAGGCTTATCGTGCGTTTGTTTTTGCGTCAATTTTTTGTTTCTAGTACTTATGCTAAATTTATTATATATATGGATACTTTTGTGAACAATTATGTTGTAATATGTCCTATGGGGTCTAATATCGTACTTTTGTGAACAATTAGTAAGACAATTCTTTTTTATTATTATCTTTCTCTTTTTATTATTTATTTTGTCATTATTTTTTTTATAGCCGTTGCATTAGGTGACTCTAGACTTTTTCAAACCAGGTGCATTTGTATCATTTTATTTTCATATTAAAATACAAATAAATAATTTCAAAAGAAAAATAAGAAGTACGTCTATTTGTTACCAAATTGGAAATGGAAAACGAGAAAAATGTTATTCTAGTAGATAGAAATTGAAAGATTGACATGGAAGGAAAAGAGAAAGAAAGAAAAATTTAAGCGTAAGAGTTTGTTAGTTTTTAGTAGTGAAATTGAAGTACAAAGTTAATTAGTAAAATTAGGACATATTAAAAAGTTGCAAGATGCAAAGTGAGAGTTTCTTTGGTTCATTCGCACAAATTCTCCCATTATAATACTCTTTATCAGTATCATAACCTCTCGATGGAAAATGGAACTTAGATCACGAGTGAACCTTTCTCTAAATCGGGCCCGAGACACTTGACGACATCTTATTGATATTAATTGAGTTGGAGGGACTTTCGCTGACTGAATCCATCCATAAACCTAGACCATTCTTTCCAATGAAATAGAACGCCAACCTCTCTCGAAGCTCTGCCATCCTTTGACTATTTATGAGGTGGTATTTAGTTTTTGCCCCTCAAATATGTGATTTTTATTTTTTATCTTTCCAGTACGCTAAGTCGTAAATAAGAAGACGACAATACCTATAACACCGAACTTGCATAACTTTTTCGTGCTTCATAAGTATATATTTTCGCATCATAATATCCATCAATTATGCTGTAAAAAGCATAACTACATTATGTCTACCGACATTAGTTGTGAAAGTATATGTATGTCCTAGAGACAACCTGTATTAGGACACAATGTACTTTATACACATTTATATTTATATTAATGATGATTAATATTATGGCAATTTGCATTTGTTGAATTATTAGTTGATTGTTTATAGAATTCTATAAATGCATCCCTAGAGGTTACGTGTTTATTTATGATGTGAGAATTAATGTTATAACGTAACTCTTAAATTATCTCGACTAATGATCATCGAAATTGGGATATCAATGATATGTGATACGTCGACATATGGTCTGCATCATATACTTAGTGGATGTAGTATGTCTCACTTGCTACGAGTTATGGCAACTCATGATGGACACATGGATACTTGTTGAAGTATTGGTACACCCTGCTGATGCATTATTTGTTATATGTCTATAATGTCATCGGCATGTGGGAGATAAAAGTCCTTAGACTTGAGGTCAATATCATCTTGTTTACGGAGTAATGTACTTTGATCCTGTCCTAAGCTCAAATGCCTTATAGGTTGAGACGCGGCTTGTTTTGGGTGCATTACGAAGTAGATTAAAGGTGGTATGTGAGCCAAGAAAGGATTCATTCCTTGAATTTATATTCGAGTGAACACTCAGGTACTCATATGGTATTAGGTTGACTAAGTCATTGGCCAATGCATTGGACATGTCTGTGACATGGTCCTGTTGTCAACTAATATAGATGAGTTATAATAATCAAGTCATTTGGATAGACACTTGACAGATCCTAAGCTTGATTGAGTGTGTCATGAATGAAGGGATTTTATCTTCTCACATATAGGTTCAGTTCACATATTTTGTGTAGCTAAACTTTACATATTGGGTTCGTCTTCCGACGCAGTCTATGACGATATGTAAAGGCCTGAAGGGTAACACTAATTCAAATGTTCCGTCGATTGAAGGATGTAATTAGAAGGAGATTATACCTAAATGTTCGGTTGATGACCGGGACATTAAAATAGGAAGATGGGCAGAAAATAGGACTGGACCGCGGTACCTTGATTCAGGACCGCGGTGCCAGGAACACGTGCCAGCACCGCGATGCCTCTTACTGAGGACCGCGGTGCCAAGACATGGCCTGGCAGTCCGAATTTTTGCCCAGTCTGTTTCGATTGGGCTTGGTCCAACTAAAACCCTAAAGCTCTTATTCTCAACTATAAATAGGAGGCTTACCTCTCATTCCATATACAGTGAAAACCTAAGAGAGGTAAATCTCTTCTAAAGCTCTGTCAGAATTCCTAGCATTCATGACTTAGCAATTACATCACAGTTTCCAGAACTTACAAATCGAGGGACATTTGTGTGTGCACCCTTGGACTACACAAAGCATCCAGAATCAACTGTTTGGCTGATTATCTCAAAATGTAAGTCTTCTATCGAAGTATTATATTTACTATGTGCTTTGTATTTTTCATTACTTATCATACTGCAGTTCGACAGTTATCGGATTTGAAACATAAATTTTCAAATTTCGCTGCGTGTACGAACCCGACATAAACATCTACAAGTTGCTAACACTTATAGCAACTTATGCCAATAAAGGCATAATGTATTTCATATATAGCAACATACATATTCATACACTAGATAACTTATGCCAAAAGGAGCAAAAATTCATTTTCAGAAGATTAAAAACTGAATAAGTGTTACACAATTTATGTCGGGAAGGAATGCATTTCATAGCAAAATAAGTACATGTAGAAAATCGAATGGGATGTTACACAACTTACACCGGAGAAGACATAATATATTTCATAGCTAACCGGCATAACTAAGTTAATGTCGAGTGAGACATAACTTATGGGATATTATGATGCAAAAATACAAACTTATGCGAAGTAAAAAATGGGCATAATTTTCATTGAATAAGCAGCATGGGCAAAAATTAAAGACCACGTATACGAAAAACAAAAATTAATGATCAGTATAACCTGCGCAAAAACTTCATTTTCTTTTCTTTCATTTTTTACGAAAACAAGCCCAATTATATGCTTGGTTCACGAGATTCTATCATTACAAGATTCAATTACCATTTTATTATTACTCATTTGGGATGTAATTTTTTGTATCAGTGATATCGGGATTCATTTTTTTATTGAAATTAGAAAAATAGTTTTATATAATTTTTGTATAATTTTAAAGCGTTTGGTCGACAATTCAATTTTAGTAAAATCAATACCGGTATAAATCGGCTTTACATAGATAAAACACCTAAAAACTACAATAATCTTGATTTCATATTTCTATTTTGCTACATGTATATCTCATTTTTTATCCCCTAATTAGGACTGTTATCGGTACGGATACACTCGAGAACCGCTTCGAAATACCCGGACCGATACTTGGATCGAAAAGTTAACGGTCCGGATACGAGTACCAAACATAAGGATCCGGACCGATAAGGATCCGGTCCGACAACACGATCTAATTACCGGATAACTTATATGTTATCAGTCTCGGTCCGATACCCGGTAACTATCTTATCAATCTTTGAAATATTGCTATTATATATTGCTTTAAGTTTGTTAATATGTATTATGTAAAGCAGTAAAGGCACTAAAGCAGGAATTTTTATAAAAAAAAATATAAGTAAAACAGAGATTTTTAAGTAAAGCAGTGATTTTAATATTTCGGACCGGAAACAATATCCAGAATCGGACTGGTAACCTTATCGGATCGGACCGGTAACTTTATCGGTCCGGTCCCGGATCTCTTTTCAGGACCGAATTCTTATCGGTCCGGTTCCGGTCCGGATTGGTAACCTTATTGGTCTGGTTTCGGTATGTTGATACCCGGACCGGACCAATAACAACCCTACTCCCAATGAATCGAAGTATCAAACATTCGTAAAAAAAGGACTAAAGAATATACGCTAGATAATCAATTATTGCTAACATTTTATCATACTCTCGGCGGACCCATGATTTAATGGTCCTGAATGCTCACCTTAATATTAACAAAAACCATATTGTTTTGAGTAGGATTCAAACTTGGCTTCTTCATTGTTTAGCCTAAAGTCTACAACCTTTTAACTAGAGCACCAACATCTTTTATTGCTTCTTGAGTGCTATTTATTATTTTATATCAAAACTTTCATATTTTCTATATGCCTACATAGAGGATCCGTCGCGATTAATGGGTGCTTGAGCACAAAAAACTAACACATGGATCCGCCCCTGACTCTCCGCGTTATAATGGCTGCATAATTTTATCACAAGGATGATTTGATTAGAAATAAGTTATGGAGAAATTAGTAAAGTTATAATATTTGAATTATTTCTTTCTGTATATTTAATTTGACATATTTCAAAAGGTCCGTTGAGCGCCTCAAAAATTGTCATAATAGATCTAAACACTTGCCTTAGATCGACTTTCAGATCATAATTTCTCCATCTATACAATATAATTTAAATTGTGTTTATTCGGAAGCAAAATAAAAATCTATCGCAATGCTTTTAAAGTCTTGCTATGTATCATTTTCAGTATATATATCCTTACATTTTAACCAAATTAAAAAACAAAGTTCATAAGTTGGACCTTTTTTCCCCGCAACAATAAGATGGGCTCACCATTTATTAATCATCACTATAAGGATAAGATTATTGCATTTCATAAATTTATTTATAGATTTTTGTAATTTGCAATTAGATGCTCTTTCAATATGAACTAATCCATGCAATAATTGAAAATCAGATGAGTCAACATAAAATTATAACTTATAACACTCAATTAAACACGAAGGAAAACTGCATTGATTTTGCACTCAACCATTGGATCCTCATCTTTTTAATATAAATTAAACGTGAAATTTTGAAACTCCATCATAGTTTAATCATGAAGCTCCATTATTTCATCTTACTCTATGTCGCAGCATCAATATTATCAAGTCTCTCACATTTTGCGCAATCTGAAAATAATGATTTTAGCATTGAACTCATTCACCGCGACTCACCAAATTCACCATTCTATAACCCTACCTTAACTCAAAGGCAACGAATGAAAAACGCGTTACAACATTCCATTAATCGGGCAGACTACTTATTGTCAAATTCTCAACTATCAACTTTAATAATTCCTGATACTAAGGGATTATATCTTACAAAAATTTTAGTTGGCACGAAACCAAGTGTCAAACTAGTTGTTGTTGACACTGGTAGTGATCTTATATGGATACAATGCAAGCCTTGTATCCATTGCTTCAAGCAAAACACTCCGGTCTTTAATCCACAGAATTCTTCTACATACAAAACAATTTCTTGCAACTCGACTCAATGCAAGAATCTTCCAGGAAGCTCTTGCGACCCGATGAAAAAGACTTGTTTATATTTTGCAGGTTATAATGATCAGTCGTTCAGTTTTGGTGATCTAGCTAGTGAGACATTCTCATTCGATGATTCAACAAGTATTACTCGTCGAAAGAGATTGTCCATCTCCAATATAACTTTTGGTTGTGGAAAGAGAAATAATCTCACTATAGGTGATGTTGAACCAACTGGAATTATTGGTCTTGGAGCTTCACCTTATTCACTTGTGTCCCAAATTAAATCCAAATTTGGCTATAGATTTTCATACTGTTTAGTCCCATTATACCAATTGAATGTGTCTAGCAGATTGAATTTTGGAGGAAAAGCTTTGCTTTCTCCAGGTAAGCATGTGGTTTCAACACCATTATTTTTAGAACCACCAAAACCTTATTATTTCTTGAAATTATTAGGAATTTCCATTGGAAATAAAACACTTAGGTTTTATTATAAGTCATCAAAAAATGAGGGGAACATTGCCATAGACTCAGGGACTACAATTACATTTTTACCAACAAAGTTATATTTAGAGATGAAATCAACAATAAAGAAGGAAATAAAATTGAAGCCTTTAAATGAAAGTTCAACACAATTCTTCAAGTTGTGTTACAGAGGTTTGCGCGTTTCAGATGTTCCATCAATAAAATTTCAGTTTCAAGATGTAGAGGTGAAGTTGAAGACTATAAATAGTTTCGTTAATATCGGAGATGGCATTGTTTGTCTTGCTTTTGCTCCAACTAAATATTTTCCTATATTTGGCAATGTCGCACAAACAAATTTCTTTGTTGCCTATGATCTTGAAAAGATGACTCTTTCTTTTAAACCTAAAAATTGCTCAAAATAGGGCTTATTTGTATCATGTGGATGTTCCATTTCTAAAGTATGTTATTTGAGTGACAAATGTTGATATTTTATTTTATTTCGTCTTCTTTATTTGTTTCCCCGACCATCATTTGTGTTTCTTCTTTCGATTTTCTAAAACAATATATATTTTATTGCCCACCATTAATCTCACAATCTGCTGTGTTATAGCGGAAGCAATTAAACAGAAGAAAGAATAATAATGAATGTAAAGGACACAAATGATTTAACGTGGTTCACTAACAATGTGTTAGCTACGTCCACGGGCAGAAGAGATAAAAGCTTTATTGATCTTGAGAAATACAATTTTTGGGATTTCTCTGGATTGTATTTCAGATTGCTTATTAGGTTATGACCTATGGAGTTTATATAGAGTACTTCTTACACAGACTAAGAAAAGGTTTTTCAAACAGAAAAGGAAAAAGTTTTTCAAACAGAAAATAAAAAAGGGTTTTCAAACAGAAAAAGAAAAGAATTCCTAAACATGCAAGGAAAAGGATTTCTAAACATGGTATAAACCTAATATGCCCGGATTCAAGGCATATTTCAACAAATCTCCACCTTGACTTGAATCTTCTCACAAATAACAGATGCACCATTATAGTGTCATATGTACTAGACTCTTTCTGCCCCAGATTTTGCCTTCAAAGGGCAATCAGCAACTCCTAACATTGAGCAAGTCCAAACAGTGTTGGAACTTGCTGTGTGGAACCGGCTTTGTGAACATATCAGCTGGGTTATCAGCAGTACCCACTTTGTTCACCTTGATTCTCTTCTCACTTCTCATAAAATGATACCTCACATCAATGTGCTTAGTCCTCTCATGATGGACTTGATCCTTGGCTAAACATATTGCACTAAGATTGTCACAATACACTATGGCCTAATCCTGATGTAGACCCAGATCGCTGATCAATTCTTTCAACCAGATTCCCTCATTGGCTGCTTCTGTTAATGCCATGTAATCTGCTTCTGTAGTCGACAAAGTCACTGTAGGCTGCAAAGTAGCTTTCCAACTGACAACTGAACCACCAAGAAAACATAACCAGTCATAGATCTTCTACTGTCAACATCTCCGGGATAGTCAGAGTCTGAAAACCCTGTCACCAAGCACTATGTATCACTTCTATAAATGAGACCAACATCAGACGTACCTTTGAGGTACCGAAAAATCCTCTTCACAGCTTGTCAATGCTCTTTGTCAGGATCACTCATAAACCTGTTAACAACACTAACAGACTATGCAAGATCAATTCTAGTGCAGACCATTGCATACATCAAACTTCCTACTACACTAGCATAGGGAACTCGAGACATGTACTCCTTCTCCTCAGCTGATTTAGGTGCAAAAGCAACAGACATATGTGCATTTGCAGCACTGGGAGTATCTATAGGCTTTGTTGTAGACATGTCAAACCTTGATAAAATCTTCTGAATGTAGTCCTTCTGTGACAAGAAGAGCTTCCCTCTGCTTAGATCCATATAGATCTCCATTCCCTGAATTTTCCAGGCTGCACCCAAATCATTCATATTAAACTCGGCACTGAGAAGATCCTTCAACATCTGGACATCAAACTTGTCTTTCGCAGATATCAACATATCATCTACATACAGGACCAAGTAAATCAAAGAACTGTTTGTTGACCTGTTCTAGTAAACACAGCAATCATATGGACTTCTGTTGTAGCCAATCTCTATCATATAGCTGTCGAACCTTTTGTACCACTGCCTCGGAGACTGCTTTAGCCCATGGACTTCTTCAACTTGCAAACATAGTCCTCCTTACCAGGAACCTGAAACCCATCTGACTGAGTCATGTATATTTCCTCATCCAACTCTCCATGTAGGAAAGTTGTCTTCACATCTAGTTGTTCAAGTTCCAGATTCTGATGTGCAACTATTACTAGTAGCACCCTGATGTAAGTGTGTCTGACCACTAGCGAGAAAATCTCATTGTAGTCTACCCCCTCTCTCTGAGTGAACCCCCTAGCTACCACTCGAGCTTTATACTTGATACCCTCAACAGGTGTTCCTCCTTCCTTCTTATTATAAATCCACTTGCAAGTGATAACTTTTCTCTCTCGCGGTCGCTTGGCTAACTCCCAAGTCTGATTCTTATGGAGTGACTCAATCTCCTCTCCCATAGCAGCAAGCCATTGGGAAGATTCAGTACATGTAACTGCTTCTTTGTAAGTGGATTTGTAAGTGGATGGCTCATGTGAGTCAGGATCCACTTCTTCAGCAACCTGTAATGCATAAGCTACCATGTCTTCAAAACCATACCTTCTGGGAGGTATTCCATAATTTGCTCTCTTTGATCGATCAAGAGCCAAATTGTGCTGATTTGCTGCTGGTAATGAAGATCCTGATGATTCTGCTTCTGACTGTGGCTGTTGGACTTCATATGATGGTTCACCCTCATCTGGAGTGACTTGCTGCTCCACCTGTTTCCCAACACTGCCACCAACAATAGACTTCACAGTAGGGTTAAACATAGAATTTTCATCAAAAACTACATTCCCGCCGATAACCTCTTCTCTCGACGGACCATATTCTGTAACCTTTAACACCATCCCCATAACCCACAAACACTCCCATTTTAGCTCGTGGTTCTAATTAACCCTCATTCACATGATAATAAACATTGCAACTAAAAGCTCTCAAGTCAGAGTAATCAGCAGGCTTACCAGACCACATCTCAAAAGGAGTTTTGAGATGTATACCTGTGTGAGGTCCACGATTTATCAGATAGCAAGTTGTACTAACCGCCTCTGCCCAGAATGTCCTAGTTAGTCCAGCATTAGAGAGCATGCATCTAGTTCTCTCCAGAAGTATCTGATTGTATGATGCCTAGCAATCCCTTCTTTTGTGCAAAACTCATTGAACTCAGAACAACAAAATCTAGACCATTATCAGTTCGCAGTCTTTTGATCTTCTTCCCTGTTTGATTTTCCATTAATGTCTTCCACTACTTGAAGTTCTTGAAAGCTTCACTTTTATGCTTCATAAAGAACACCCAAGTCATCCTTGAGAAATCATCAATAATTGTCATAAAATATATCTGACCTCCTAGAGACTCCATCCGGGAAGGACCCCAACAATCAGAATGGATGTAATCAAGTGTGCCTTTTGTTCCGTGTATTGCTTTGAGAAACTTGTTGCGATGTAATTTTCTGCATACACAGTGTTCACAAAATTTAAGGTCCTCGACCTTGTGACCACAAAGAAGATCTCCTTTTGACATAATTTGCATCCCTCTCTCGCTCATATGACCAAGCCTCATATGCCATAACTTGGTCAAGTTTTCTTTATCAACCTCTGAGGATGCAACAACAACAGAACGTGATAATGTAGAACCTTGAAGGAAATACAAGGTACCACGTTTTATGCCCTTCAGAACCACATTCGAATCCTTGAAAACATATAGAACTCCACCTCCACCTTGAAATCTGAACCCCTTGCTATCTAACATGCTCAATGATATCAGATTCTTTGTCATGAATGGAACATGCCTGGCGTCATTCAATGTGCAGAATTTACCATCATGTGTCCGAATTTTAATAGAGTCTATCCCAACCGTTTTGCAAACTGAACTGTCAGCCATAGAAACACTGCCACCATTCACTTGCTCATAGGTTGTAACTCATTCCCTACGCGGACATATATGGTAAGATGTTTTTGAATCGAGGATCCACACATCATTGTGATGCGTGTACTCATTAGCAACTAGAGCAATATCATCTTCAAAGTTGGTATCTGCTACAGCGATAGTACCTGCCGGATTATTCTGATGCCTCTTCTTCTTGGGACAATCAGATTTTCAGTGTCTCTTCTCCTTACAGTAATTACAGACAACATTTGGTTTTGGACCTTCAGAAAATGGTTTCTTGAACTTTTTCTCCCCCGGATTTCTATGTCCATGACTTCCACTGGCTACTAACCCTGCAGTCTGATTATCTGCACATGTACCAGCCGTCTTATGGCGCAGTTCCCTAGTATGGAGAGATGATCTCACGTCCTCTAGAGACACAATATCTTTTCCAACAATGAACGACTGTATGAAATTTTTGTACGATAATGGTAAAGATAATAACAGAATCAATGCAGCATCCTCAACTTTCACATCAATATTACGCAACTCTAACAAGATTGTGTTTAGTTGATCTAAGTGATCTAGAAGAGTCTTCCTGCATTCGTAGACTGAACAGACGTTGCTTCAGAAGCAACTTGTTGGTTAAGGACTTCGTCATATAAAGACTCTCGAGCTTGACCCATAGACCCTGCGCGGTTTCCTCATCCGCGACCTCAGTGATAATATCATCAACAAGGCTCAACGTAATTGTTGAATGAGTCTTCTCTTTCAGAACGGTCATCTCAGCGTTAATGGATTCTGTCGGCTTCCTAGCAAGCGGTGCTCAAATTTCTTGTTGTTTTAACAAGGCTCGCATCTTGATCTGCCACAGACTAAAAACTGTTTCTCCCCGTAAATTTGTCGATTTTCACATTCATTCCAGACATCTTTCAAACAAACAAATCAGGCCCTGATACCAATTTGTTATAGTGGAAGCAATTAAACAGAAGAAAGAATAATAATGAATGTAAATGACACAAACGATTTAACGTGGTTCACTAACAATGTGTTAGCTACGTCCACGGGCAGAAGAGAGAAAAACTTTATTGATCTTGAGGAATACAATTTTTGAGATTTCTCTGGATTGTATTTCAGATTGCTTATTAGGTTATGACCTATGGAGTTTATATAGAGTACCCCTTACACAAACTAAGGAAAGATTTTCCAAACAGAAAAGAAAAAGATTTTTCAAACAGAAAAGGAAAAGAATTCTTAAACATGCAAGAAAAAGAATTTCTAAACATGGTATAAACCTAATATACCCGGATTCAAGGCATATAATTTCAACATGTTGATTATCTTAATATTTAAGATAATCGAGTAGACTACAATTACTACTTGATTAAGGATTGCAATATTTAAGGTACCTAAGTTAGGGCTCGGCCCTATTGCGAATTGCGATCCCTAATCGAGTAGTAATTGTAGTCTACCATGTATATTAGAGAACTTACTCAATTTATCACGTCACATTTACCACAATAGCTTTTACTTTTTCTTCACTGTCTATTAAATGCAAAATATTCAAACTTAAGGAGGAGAAAAAAACGAAAAAATATGAAAGAAGCAAACTTCTCATTCACAAATAAATACCAACAAACATGATAAATTAAAGGCTCGAATTAGAACTTCACCAAGACTTATAGAAATGTTTAGTAAGTTAATCATTTGGATCAGATAATTAATTCTTGGGTATCACCTGGACTGGCCAAGATTAATAAATCTCATAATCAGCAAATATTACTTAGAATAAAAATATTTACGTAGTCAAAGAGATCGGCTGCAAAAACAATGATACAATTAGAAGTATAATTTTGAGAAAATTAAACAGAGTAGAAAAAGGTTGGCTGTGTAGGGTTTGTCGGGTTCGTACAGGCAGCGGAATTTGAAAATTTATGTTTCAAACTCGACTACGGTCAAACTGGAGGATGATTATATAATGTAAAATAACAAAGCAACAATGTAATACTTCGAACGAATACTTACATTGTGCAATCTGTGAATCTTGAGCTTTGTGTAGTCCGAGGGTGCGCACGCAATAGTCCCTCGATTTGCAAGTCCTGAAACTTCGATGTAATCTCTCTTTTGGAAAGTTAGGAATTCCAGCAGAGTTTCAGTAGAGTTAATCTTATGAAAAGATGGTGTAGAAAATATGAGGCTAAACCCTGTATATATAATCAATATATCGCCTAGTGGTTTCCCGTAGTCGAGCCCGTAAACCGAGACAGACTGGGTCAACTCGGACCAGGTCTTTGGCGCCAGGCTCGAGTAAGCGCGCCACAAATACCGCCCTAAATAATCATCCTACAGTTTGACCGTCGTCGGTTTTGAAACATAAATTTTCAAATTTCGCTGCGTGTACGAACCCGACAAAACCCTACAGTGGTATCAGAGTCTGAGTTGTTTTGTGTGATTATACAATGAATATTAATGATAATATGGGTTAGAATTTGTTTAAAATTTGATTTACGTCGTTTAAAACCTTTAAAACTCAAGAACACATAGTTTTATCTCCAGATATGTTAAACAGTGATGTAATCGATGAAATCATTAAGATCTAACTCATCTAAGTTGATGTGCGTAACCGGTTCGATTCGAACATGGTGCATTGAGACGAAGACCGAGAAGGGATTTGATGATGGTCGATGAACGTGCTGTAAAATAGTGAAAGGGGTATGAAATGGATCAGCAAATCTAAGCCTAAACCAGTTTTAAGGTTTCGGAATTGCAGAAATAGTGTTTCTGGGGTCGAGGCACCACGGCTCCGCCATGGAGCGACGTGGAGCTGACTAGGGTTTTGTGGCGGCGGCGTGGCTCTGTTCAATAGAATCACGGCGCGTTCATCCAGAAAGCTTAAAATAAAATTTTGGACTTTCGATTTCTAAACTTTCGGCGTCGTGGCGCTTCCCTGCAGGGCCACGGTGCTGTCGAGGGAAAATTGAAATCAGATGCTGAAGTTTTAAGAGTTTCAGAATCTGATTCTGAAAGTCTTAAGAATTTTCACAATCTGAAAATAAAATTTTAAATTAGACAGATTTGGTCCTTTCGGACAAATCTGTAATTAAAGAAAGTTTCTAAAATTTTGATTTTTAAGTTCTGGAAATTGTAAACAGGTCCCTGAAACCTGAAAATATTTTCTGAGAGTCAAAATTGTATTTTCTGAATTTAATGGGGTTCGAATTGAACATTTAAATTCTTGAGGGACTAAACTGTAAATTTTAAGAGTTTGCAGAATTCCTGAAAAATCATAATTTTAAAATCAGAAAATGTTTAGGGACTGTTTGACATAGATATAGATTTAGAGTTTAGACAAATATACCCATGATTATCATTAATGATATATTATTCTATAATATACAAATGTGCTAAGTGTTTGAAGGTGATGCATTTAAATTATTAGCATAGCGTCCGCAATTATTGTCTGGATAGGCGGCGCCCAGTAATTATTTACTTTCTATGACCGCTATAACTGTCTGGGTAGACGACGCCCAGTATGTGATTAAAACCATCTTATATCATGTCTATCGGGTTTGATGGTTTCCCATCTAAATGTGTTTAGAAATTGCATGATATGATGTATGACATAATTGTTGATCTTGATTGAAATCCCCAAAAGTGAAAATGTTTCCCAAACATTAAAATACAAGTTTAATTAAAACGCGTCGTCCATTATAATTGTTAGGGTGCAAAATCATTTTCAGCGATACGAGTATTTATGCCAAAGCATTTGCTCTAAGTCTACGGGGACTCAGGCCCTTTCATAGATGTGTTAAAGTAAAAGTAGAGGATAAACTTTTGTAGGTATTTACACCAAAGTGTTTGCTTGCAAAAGCTAAATTTACTTAGGTACTTAAACGCAGTCGCATAATGGAGTTGGCTTGTTTAGATGAATCTTGGCGCCAAAGTGTCTGACTAATCTAAAGACGTAAGATTAAAATGAAAGATATTTAATCAAACCAATAGTTGTGAATAAGCTTTACAATTGGTTGAGAACCTACCGAAATGTGCTGTTGAAGTTATCAGCCAAATCAAACGCGGATATCGCATATATTTGAATCTTGGCCCATTATGATCATAAAATGTTTTAGGTCCGTATTCTACCTTGGGGTCGTAGAAGTATGCAAAATAGTGGGAGCTAATTAAACAAAAGGTCATGTTAAATTAGCATATAATGAATGTGTATAAATAGAAGAATGAATTTTTTATTGCATTTTTCCTGTCTACCTATATCTTCAGATCTTCAGAATGTCGAACTTCTCAATGAAAATGCTAATGGAATCCAATAGATTGATTGGACCCAATTTTATAGATTGGCTCAGGAATGTGAGAATAGTCCTGATACAAGAGAAAATTGAATATACATTGGATCAGGTATTCCCTACAGTGCCTGCGGAGGACTCTGCCGAATATGCAACCTTTGATAAAGTGGCTTATCAAAAACATTATGATGATGCCATTTCAGCTCAGTGTTTGATGATGTCTTCTATGACACCTACATTACAAAGACAACATGAAAGCATGGGGCCCAATAAAATGCTTGTACATTTGAAGAGTCTCTATGACTCGCAGTCTCAGACAATGGAGTATGAACTACTCATAGAACTTTTTAAGTGTAAAATCATTGAAGGGGGTCAGGTGTCTCCACATGTGCTGAAAATGATTGAGTTGATAGAAAGGTTGGCATCCATTGAAATAAAGTTTCATGACAGAGTCGCTACCACATTCATCCTCCATTCACTTCCACGTTCGTTCGAGAGTTTCATTATAAATTACAATATGAATGGAACTAAGGCGAAGTTGCCAGAATTGCACAATATGCTGAAAACTTTTGAATCTTCGATCTCCAAAAGCAAACCTATTCTGATGGTTGGCTCCTCTAGTTATCTCAAATCGAAAGGTAAGGGACAAATGTAAGAGGATGGCAAAGTCATGCTCGGAAAGAATGAAGCCCAAAAGAGGGGCGAAGAAAAAGAAGAAACTTCCAGCATCGGATGTGTGCATGAACTGCAACAGGAAGGGGCATTTGAGGAAGGAATGTACAGCTCCAGAAGGAGGGATGGCACCAGGTGCACCATCCTCTAGTGGACACGGTATGTTTGTTATTGAAATTAATCTATCTATAAATGATTCTCATTCCTGGGTACTAGATACTGCTTGTGGCTCACACATTTGTACAAATGTGCAGGGGCTAACTAATAGCAGGAAGTTCGGACCTCGAGAAGTGGACCTGCGCGTCAGAAACGGAGCATGTGTTGATGCTGAGCGTGTGGGAGATATAGATTAGATTTACCTTCCGTTAATATTTTAATGTTAAACAATTGTTATTATGTTCCTTCTTTGACAAGGAACATTATTTTCATTCCTGTTCTTGACACTGAGAGCTTTTCCTCAAGCATTAATAATAGCAATATGATTTTGACTTATGATAATGTTGTGTATGGAATTGCGCCTTTTGTGAATGGATTGTATACATTAAACTGCCGCATGGATATTTTCAATGTACAAAATAAAATAGCTAAGTTAAATGAAAGAAATTCTACCTACTTGTGGCATTGCAGACTTGGTCATATCAATCAAACGAGGATAGAACGGTTTAGAAAATTAAATTACCTCAACCATTTGACTTACAATCTTATGGTAACTGTGAATCTTGTTTGAAAGGTAAGATGACCATTAAACCTCTTTCTGGAAAGGGGATCCTTGCCAAAGAAGTGTTTGAGTTGGTACATACTGACGTATGTGGACCATTTTCGACTCAATCTAGAGAAGGTTTCTCTTACTTCATTACTTTTACAGACGACTTATCAAGGTATGGATATGTGTATCTTATGAAACATAAATCTGAGGCCTTCGAGAAGTTTAAGGAGTTTAAGTGTGAAGCTGAGAAACAGGTCTCAAAGAGTATCAAGACTCTCCGATCTGATCATGGGGGTGAATACTTAAGCAAAGAATTTCTTGAATACTTAAAGCTACATAGAGTTCATTCTGAATGGACACCTCCTTAAACACCACAGATGAATGATGTTGCCGAGAGGAGAAACCGAACCTTACTTGACATGGTTCGTTCCATGATGAGCTTTTCAGCTCTTCCTACATACCTTTGGGGATACGCTATTCTAACCTCGATATATATTCTGAACAGAGTTCCTTCTAAATCAGTTGAAAAGACACCATATGAGGTATGGTGTGGCAAGAAGCCATCACTTAGACACATGAGGCCCCGGGTGTCTGCGTATATGTCAAGAAGTTGATCACTGATAAGTTGGAGTCTAAAAGTGAGAGATGTTACTTCGTTGGGTATCCAAAGGAAACTAAGGGATACTATTTCTATCTTCCTGGAGAACATAAGATATTTGTTTCTAGGAACGCAACTTTTCTTGAAGATGAATATGTCTACAAAGAAGAGAGTTGCACAGAGATAGAACTTGAAGAAATTCAAGAAAAAAGTAACATAGAGGTTGAACCCTTGCCGAGTGAACAAGACAAGGATTCAGTGGGAGCTTATTGCGAAGATTGGGTACTCAGGGTACGCCCTTCGGCCAGTGGGAGTGCTACAAGGAGAGATGCAGAAATGTAAGATCCTCCTGCACAGACCTTGGGAGCAAGTGCACCAGTTGCACCTTCTCCCATTCAGGAAAGACATGAAAATGATATTCCTGAAAGCTCTAATGTTGGTGAATCAACCAGCGCACAAGAACCTTCTCACAATCAGAACATACCTGTAACTGAACTCCAAGACAATCAACTCCGTAGGTCTGCTAGAACTCATCGTCCTACGGAAAGACTAAATCTACTTGTGGAAACACAATATTAGCTAGATATTCCAGATGATGATGAGCCTAGAACATACAACGAAGCAATGCTAGACATTGATTCAAAGAGATGGCAAGAAGCCATGAAATCCGAAATGGAATCTATGTATATCAATCAAGTATGGAACTTTGTTGATTTGCCAAATGGGGGTAAATCCATAGGATGCAAATGGATCTTCAAAAAGAAGATTGTTGCATCTGGCAAGGTTCAGACTTATAAAGCTAGACTAGTGGCTAAAGATTTTACTCAGCGTCCTGGCGTGGATTATGATGAAACCTTTTCACCGGTGGCTAAGTTAAAGTCTATTCGGATTTTGCTTGCTATAGCTGCACATTACGATTATGACATTTGACAGATGGACGTCAAAATTGCATTCCTCAATGGTAATTTAATTGAGGAAGTGTATATGAAACAACCCGAGGGTTTTTCGTGTGAGTCCATACCAAATGTTGTGTGCAGGCTACAGAAGTCCATTTATGGGATTAAGCAAGCCTCTAGGAGTTGGAACATTTACTTTGACAAGGCTATCAAATCTTTTGATTTCGTCGGAAGCAAAGAGGATCCTTGCGTTTATATCAAACGCAAGGATGAGGGTATTGTCTTCATTATTATATATGTTGATGACATATTGATAATGGGAGACAATAAGACTCTCATGCAGTCAGTTAAGGATTGGTTGTCCAAGACCTTCATGATGAAGGATTTAGGTGAAGCCTGCTACATTCTGAAAATTAGGATCTATAGAGATAGACCTAATAGATTGTTGGGGCTGTCACAGTCAATCTACATAGACAAATTTCTTAGACGTTTTTCAATGGAGAATTCCAAGAAAGGCGGTCTTCCAATGGGTCAAGGCATCAAGTTATCTAAGAAGGGTTGCCCTTCTAGTGTTGTAGAACTTGAGCGCATGAAAAGAATCTCATATGTTTCGACTATATGATTGATCATGCATGCCATGACTTGTACTAGGCCAGATGTGGCCTTTGCACTTAGTATGACTTGTAAGTTCCAGCAGAATCCTGGTGAGGAACACTGGAAGGCAGTCAAGAGTATTCTTAAGTATCTCAGACGTACTAAAAATTACTTCTTAGTCTATGGTGGAGGAGATAAGCTGGTTGCCACTGGGTATACCGATGCTAGTTTCCAGACATATGATGATGATTTCAAATCTCAGTCTGGTTACACGTTCATTTTCAATGGATGAGCAGTGAGCTGGAAGAGTTCCAAACAAGCTACTACTGTTGACTCGACTACTGAGGAGGAGTACATTGCTGGATCGGAAGCTGCTATGGAAGTTGTCGCGATTTCTGAGTTCCTGAAGGAACTAGGGGTTGTTCCGAGTGCTAGTTGTCCAATAACCATTTATTGTGACAACACTGGTGCTATTGCATAAGCAAAGGAACCAAGATCAACTAACAGAAACAAGCATGTACCAAGGAAGTACCACATTCTCCGAGAGATGGTGGAAGCTGAAGATATTAGGATAGATTATGTTCCCACAGACAATAATCTAGCAGACTCGTTTACTAAACTATTAAGTTTGGTGAAGCATAATGGTCATTTTGAGAATATGGGTATTAGATATGTTGGTGATTGGCTCTAGGCCAAGTGGGAGATTAAAAGTATATGTATGTCCTAGAGATAATCTGTATTAGGACAAAATGTACTTTATACACATTCGTATTTATATTAATGATGATTAATATTATGGCATTTGCATTTGTTGAATTATTAGTTGATTGTTTATAATATTTTATAAATGCATCTCTAGAGTTTACGTGTTTATTAATGATGTGAGAATTAATGTTATAACGTAACTCTTAAATTACCTTGACTAATGATCATCGAGATTGGGATATCGATGATATGTGATACGTCGACATGTGGTCTGCATCATATTATTAGGGGATGTAGTATGTCTCACTTGCTACGAGTTATGGCAACTCGTGATGGACACATGGATACTTGTTGAAGTATTGGTATACCCTGCTGATGTACTATTTTGTTATATGTCTATAATGTCATCGGTATGTGGGAGATAGAAGTCCTTAGACTTGAGGTCAATATCGCCTTGTTTACTGAGTAATGTACTTTGATCCTGTCATAAGCTCAAATGCCTTATAGGTTGAGACACGGCTTATTTTGGGTACATTACGAAGTAGATTAAAGGTGATATGTGAGTCAAGATTATGATTCATTCCTTGAATGTATATTCGAGTGAACACTCAGATACTCATATGATATTAGGTTGACTAAGTCATCGCCAACGAATGGATACGCGTGATATGGTCCTTTTATCAACTAATATAGATGAGTTATAATGATCAAGCCATTTGGATAGACACTTGACAAATCCTAAGCTTGATTGAGTGTGTCATGAATGAAAAAATTTTATCTTCCCACATAGAGGTTCAGTTCACATGTTTCGTGTAGCTAAACTTTACATATTGAGTTCGTCTTCCAAACAGCTTCAGAGTTTCGTGTAGACCCTAATGTTATTAGTGTCGATATGTAAAGGCCTGAAGGGTAACACTAAGTCAATTGTTCCGTCGATTCAAGGATGTAATCAGAGAGTATATAAATGTTCGGTTGATGATCAAGGCATTAAAAGGAAAAATATGAAGCTTACCCTGTATATATAGCTGAATATATCAACTAGGGTTTTCCCCGTGGGCCAGGGCCATAAACCGAGACAAACTGGGCCAACTCGTACCCGCAGGTCTTTTGGCGACGTGGCCCTGAGTAAGCGGCGCCACGGCGCTGGCCCTAATTTCTGCCTCGTTTCATTTATTTTTTTTTGGAGCGTTACGAATGAGACACTTAAAATAGAGGGTAATAAGAATTGCTCTATATCAACTACGTTAGTTATATATTTGACCTTTTTCCTATAGAAATTCATTTTCATTTTCCTATATACAAAAAATGAAAAGGATAATTTCTGATTTATGGGCGATTGGAATGTTTGTCCTCTACATAAGCTCAAGAGAGCCTTTTTCCATAGTTAATGCAAACTTCATTTTCTTCAAATTATGTAAACTTGTTTAATTGAACACGATATTTAAAAATAAAATTATGACTTTTTAACACATATATAACATGAAACATGTCATAACATTTATGTAGCTATAAAATCTTCTCATTAAGGAGATCATTTTCTTCTGACTAAAAACTAAAAAGGTCACAGAAATTGAAACGTTGAGAATATATCTCGAGTCAAGATTTTTGGAACCATATATAAGATTTTGATCAGTACGTAAATTCACAGAAGCACCTAGGAAAGTGCTCATTATACAAAGTAGAGGTACATCAAATGATCATAGTTTATAGCTCAAAGGAGGAGAACCCTATGGAACTTTTCCATCTCTCCATAGTTACAAAAATATATAGAAAAAAAGAAAGGATAACAAAGGGTTCAGACTATACGAGTAATTCTCTACAATTATTGTATGTAGAGATACAAGGAACACTTCTAACCATATACTGAAACTCAACATTCTCATCAAAGGCCTTGGGTAAAATAGGCACTTCCTTTTTAATTTTGGGACCTATATAGGCGTGTTAAATGCCTATACAATCTGAACTCGACAAAAGAAAATTGAAAACAATATATGGCCCAATCACGTGTACTGATATCGCTACCAGCGGGAGAGGCATTTGGTAAGTTTCACTCAGTCGTAGAAAGTTCCCTCCAGATCAGATTGAAAACAGAGACTAGCAAACTCTCTGCAAGTATGATGTTAATAGCAGCTGGATCAGGAAATTTTGTAGTATATCAAACATCTGCCAAGAACAGCTGAGGCCTCCACAATCAGAGAGTTTTGATTAACAACAGAAGAATCACTGTAAGGAGCGAAAATTCGACCACAAACTTTGGGCTCGACACACGTTCAAGCAACTGCTGCCACCTGTAAGTTCAACCAGTAGAGAGCTGCTGGTAAAGCCTGTTAACCATTTCCAGAATGTTCACCACATTCAGAATGGTGACTATAGAAGTATACTTCTCAGCGAGAAAACACTAAAGCTTATGCCAGCTAGATGATAATGTGCAGTCAGTCCCCAGTGTAGATGTAGCTCCAGTATTAGTACAGATAAATGAAAAAGTACAAACATTCATGATAAGAGATCATATCTGGACATTTTTTTAACTCTAAGTACCCCCACACACACACCCAGTGAGAAAGAAAAAAGGAAAAGCTATCCCCAGTCCCAGTAACTAATGAAGAGCTTGAAAGAACAAATATCAAATTTATATAAAACTCTAACAAGCAGCAAAGTTCTAATACTCTCTCGTTCAAAAAACAAAACACAACATCCATTTAAACATAACGCCAAAAGAAAAAGGGTCTCTTGAAAACAATAAACCGATGAGGCGTTGGCATTCAACCCGAGTTCAGAAAGCACGTGATTTTACGAAGTCTACCGCAATAGAAATTCACACAGAGAAAAAAGTGGAAGTGATGCAACACACATAAGGAACAACAACAACAAACCGAGTGTAATCCCACCAGTGAGGTCTGGGGAGGGTAGGATGCCTTACTTCTACCTTTGTGGGGTAGAGAGGTTGTTTCCAATAAACGTAGTCAATGTAGGAATCCAAAGAAAATAAGACAGCAATATATTACGATACAAAACAATAAGCAACACATAGCAATACTCGATCTACACGAAACCTAAATAATACTACAAAGAAAAGGATAAGAGAAGGTGAAGAGGCTAGCCTCCTACCTCTCTCACACACAAATGCGGCAAAATACGCCGGCCTACTAACCTTCTATCCTAATCCTCGACCTCCAAATCTTCCAATTTAAGGTCATGTCCTTAGTCAGTTGATGTTGTGTCATGTCCTATCTAATCACTTCTCCCCAGTTCTTCCTCGGACTACCTCTACCTCTCCTAACTCCTACTATCGACAATCTCTCACACCTACTAACTGGCGCATCCTCATACCTCCTCTTCACATACCCGAACCATCTCAGTCTAGCTTCTTTCATCTTATCCGAGGGCCTCTCCGACCTTGTCCCGTATAACTTTGTTTCTAATCACAACACACATAATGGACAACCGAAAAAGAGAAACACATAACTTTCAGTTTGTATACAAGATTTTGCTAACCAGCTAATGGCCAGTCCGGCCTACCTGAACAAAGATTACATATGATCATGTATATACTGTCTAGCATAATAATTGGAGAGAAGGCTAACCCCATTATCTCCTGTCCTTTTTTGGCCAGAAAAATAACCTATTAAAAATTATTTCAATTGACTTTTAACAGGATGCACTTGTGGTGAACTCCTCAAATACCAAATAGGTATATCCACAGGCATCAAAGAGAGCACAAAATTTCCAGTTATAGTCTTCTTAAATTAGTTACCAAAAAACTTTAAAAAAAGCTGAGTGCAGCAAATACTGCTGATGGATCAGAGTCGTGCCATGCCTTCAAAGCCAATAAAGAAGAAAACTTACAAATTTACTTCTCCATCCATGTAATCTCCATGAACAATTTCCTCCTGTGCAAATTCTTCCATTATAGCACGTTGTCGTTCATTCAACGCTCTACAAACAAAAACAAAAACAAAAAACAATGATAACCAAGCTAAAGAGCATCCTTGAATATTTGCCATGCAGCAAACTCTTGTGAAGTTCCGAATGAGCAACATAAAAATAGAAAAATAAATGAAAACTATTTGGTCAGATGAATTTCATCTGATAAGCTACTCCCTTCGTCCATAATACTTGATCGACTTCGCTTCCTTGCTTATTCATCCCAGGAAGATTGATCTCTTTTTTCAAGTGGAAAACGTTTTTCCAACTCACTATAATATGATGTGACATATTTTCAACTCTACATCACTTTCCACACTTCGAACATATATTTAAGTACTTCTCTAACACTCTTAAGTTTAATAATCAATAATAATATTTTACATCTTTTTTTGGGTGACCGAGAAACTCTTCGGCCCAACCGCAAAACCATTTTAAGTAGACAACTAATGTCTAACCCCATAATGAGGGCTAACGTGGAGGCAGGGGCGAATTTGTGTAATTTTTTTGGCACGTGAACCCATGGTCTTTCCGCAAAACTAAATATTTTATGTACATATTTTCTCGAATTGCTCTAATAGTACATGTTGGCGCCCATGCTACAAAAGGCTTAATGGTGCACTTGGTTAAAATCTTAGTGATTTACAAAGAGGAACAAGGATCAATTCCCACTTAATACATGCTTTCTCCGTTCTTTAGTAGTGCACCCATGTTCTAGAAATCATAGATTAGCCTCTGAGTGGAGGTATACCCTTAGGCATATCTATCAATACCTCAACAGTAGCAACACCTAGTAATTACTGATACCAGGTTGGTTCAAACTCAAATAACAATATTTCTAGAAAAATAAAAAATAAAAATAATTGTAACAGTAACAAAACAAAAGGAAAGAGCGGGTGATTATAAATCTGTAGATGCATTCAATCTACAATTTGACTGCTCAGACATTTTCATACCTAACAACAGATATTGCTGGTTTGTGGTTCATTTAGTGATACAAGTTCTCTTACCACCTCAGATCAGGACTAAGCTTGATTTCGATTTTTCAGCAGAATTGAGTCAACTCACTGGCTCTAAGAATGAGCCTATCATCCTCTCATTCTGACACATTAGTAACCTCTTATCAACTAAACACCAATTTACTTAATGCTCAAAGGTGTCATCCCTACTATCTCCAATCCCTAAACATCTGCAGCATTTTGAATAAGGATTAGCAGTTCACACTTCACAAAGGAATCTCTCAAAGATACTAGTAGTGCAATTACCTTGCAATGATTTACAAGGTTGGATGAGTTAATACAAATTGTTCTTGTACATCAGATCAATGATTCTTTTTTAAGTCACTTATCATTTTCTTCCTGTTCACTGTGCCCATGAGGATGCTGCAAGAGTGGCTAATTTTGGTGATGGACTTATATAAATCAGCTCAGGTAGCATCCTTGACTTTATTACCTTAAAAAAACCATTAAAGACATTTGGTATTTCCTCTAAGCAATGTGATTGTTCTCATCTAAAAGCTTATGTGTTAGAGAAAACACACTTTTATTTACTTAATTATATTCTCAACACGCCCCCTCACGTGCGGGTCTAATTCTTTTTTTCATGGGCCAAACACGTGAAAATTCTTTTGATAATAGGTGGCGGTGAGATTCGATCTCAGGATCTCTACTCTGATACCATGTTGAAGTGTGTGATCATCTCATCTAAAAGCTTAAGTTGTTGAGAGAACACACATTTATTTACTTAATTATATTCTCAACAGTTAAGATCGTAGATTTTCTCCGATTTTTTAATGAGGCTGATGAATTGTAATCATTAATTTAGGAAAAAGATGCTCTGGAAAGCCGAGAGAGAAAACATACGTCGGAAAGTCAATACGGAACCGCACATATTGATCTCCATGGTCCACCAGAAACCCTTTCCTTGGCAAACCTAAGTTTGACAGACAACAAGTCAGATCGCTCAGACGGAAGTATATCAAACAGATTAGAAGTCACTCTAACTAAACAAATGATACCTTTGCCTCGTAGTACCACTAGTTGTCCAGGCTGAACCCCCTTGGGTACCTGAAAGGACCAGAAATAGAAAACAGCAGCAAGCTTAGGTAAAAAAAAAAAGTCAAAAAAAGGAAGAAATACATTGGTTCTAGCACATGAAACAAAACAATGAAAAATAAATAAAAGAAAGAGAAAGGAAGAAAAACGCCAAGGAGTAAGCACTTGACTGCTGCTGATTTTCCAGGCAACATATGAAACAGTAAAGCAATAACTGGAAAGGCCTGACAGAAGAGAGAGAAATCTCTTTTAATCAAATTGATGCAATTGATGTTCGATCCCGAAGCCAATTCGTAGCTTGTTTACAAGCATTCAAGTAGCTTCAGTAACGATCTTTCATCTCATCTTCCCTCTTTAGTCTGGATTAGAAAACAATTTGTTTTTGTTCAACGGGAATTCGCTTTCATTTGCTTTCTCCAAAAAAGAAGGAATATTGGTTTTCGCTTATTTTCAGAAGACAACAGTGTGTGGATTGAAATGGTCCTGTCTGTGTTTTGGGAGAATTGGTATTAGGTTTGTCTTTTGCTAAGTCACTACCTTTTTTCGCAAGGAAAAATTCCCATGCATGGAATTTGTAGAATGGCAGTGCTCTCGTTGAGACGCACTCAAGACCTAGAACTCTTTTTGAAGTTTTCAAATGGGGAAAAATTTATAATATATAATTGTTAAGATCATGTAAATATGGTATACATCAGTTAGGATTAATTGGATAGATTCTCTTCCTATAATTATGATGTAATTAGAGCATGTAGACTTCACTATTTAAACCCCAATAGCTTGAGCGGATAATCATCAGTGTTTCTCTCATTTTCTCTTCTATTTCACGTGAACAAACTAAACATCTTTGGGTACCACTAAGCATAGGTCTATATAAATTATTTTATCCAGAATCAAGGTGAAACTGAATTCACTATTGATATTGAACTTCAAATTTATTATTAAGCCGTGACAGCATTACAGAACTTTTGGCAAATAAAATATATAAAACATGCAGAAAGATGAATAAACCCAGTACAAAACGACATACCTGTATCTTTGTCTTTCCGGATAGAGTTGGTACATCAACTTTACCACCAAGAATAGCCTATTAAAATTCAATAAGGACCACTAAATTTCATAATTCTACTTTAAGCCACAAAAGCATATGTAAAGATGACAGAATATATGAGTTTTAAGCATTTATTTCGAGTCTTGTGCATTTAGTATTCTTTTTCAAACTTTTATGATGTTCCCTTCTCTTTCTATTTTGCAAACCCATGACCTACAGTTTAAGGATTGGATGAGTTTATTCAACCAGGTTTCTAACATTATTTTCTAGTACACGTGCTGTCATGGAGCCCCAGCTACACTGCTTGTTTATGAGAAAGGTAAAAGGCAAGGTACATAATACATTTTTTGTCATGAAAGTGCCCCAGTTTGCAACATATTACATCTTTTATCTGACAATTACTCGTTTACTAACCGGTTAATTTTTCTTTAATCAGGTCTTTGCTAGCCATGTGAGCAGAGTGCCATAAACTATTCATAGTTTAGATATATGAACCTTGATATAAATACTATGCATGATTAGTGCCTTGGACATGGAGAGATCCCTCCAGCTGCTTAATCGGAGTTATTTTCGGTCTGATATGCACAACTTTTACTTCTGCGGTAAACGACCCTGTGTTTTTTTTTTAACTTTTACCATTCCATTATCAGCCACCTCATAAATATAGCCAGATAAACCAAGGGAAGACTACTGATCAGAAAAGGGGGGAAAAAAGAAAAAGATAAAACCAACAGAAGACCACCACAAGATACTTCTATCATGTGCAATCCAACCCCTACTTCCCATGTGCCAGCATTATCACCCACCCACTCAGTATTATCTTCAGCAAGTTACCTTGCTAAACAGTATCACATAAAACTCAGCAATCTCGGAGAGACTTTCTCCGGTAAGGGAATAGAGAGCACATAACTTTTAATTTGGTTCGCTGGAACACAATGAACTTGAATAGAGAAGTTGGGGGGCTAGGAGCCGAAATATGGAAGTCCGAAACATCAGCTTACTGCAAAAATGGTTTTGTAGATTCGCCCACGAGGAAGATGCTCTATGGAGAACAGTTATCACTGCTAATATGGGCTTCTCAATCATTGGACAACCTAGCAGACACAAACTCACAGTCCTAATGGAATTTAGAAAAAGCACCAGAGTTCACTAGATCACATTTTGCTCCAACTCTTCATTTCAAGTGGATAATGGCAGGACTATAAAGTTTTGTGTGGATGTCTGGATGGTCAAGCAACACTAAGGGAGAAACTTGCAATACTTTTAAGTGCGGTTCAGAATCCGGATGCTACGATTTCAGACTATTGGTCCTCACATGGCTGGAATTTCAATTTCAGGCAAAGCATAAATGATTGGGAGGTGGACAGCATTTCTTCAATGCTTCAGATGCTGAACAGTGTGAAAAAAATCTCTTCACCTGATTCTTTATTCTGGACGAGAGATGCTAAAGGTAAATTATTATTTTTTTTGACAAGGTAACAGACAGTGTATGTGAATCATCAGCACAAAAGTGCTGGAAACCAAAATGCACATCCAAAAGAGTGAAACCAGAAGACACACTAAATCCCATCTCATCTTACAAGGATCCTAGGATGTCTACAATAGAAACTGGGTCATCTATATATTCTGAACTGCACCAATAACAAAAACTTAGAACACAGTTCATTTTTATCCTTTGCAAAGAACTACTATTGCCATCAAAGCACCTAGAGTTTCTCTCTTTCCAAATAGTCCACCATATTACTGCTGGGAAAATTTTCCATCTCTGTTAGTGCTACCAACACCCTCAGTATTCAGCTTGCTAGTGCCTCTCCTGCTCTTCCTGGCATAGTCCATCTAATACCTCTGAAGCTGGTGAACAGATTCCAAAGCTGGCTAACCAAGTAAAAATAGTCACTTTATATGGAATTTTGACTTTCCAAATAAGCTTCCAAGGTAAGAAACTTATCTGAGGTCCTGAGTTTCTTACACGGTGCATGCCTCACGAGAATCTCCAGAAAAGAGTTCACATTTGCAGTAGATGCCCTTTGTGTGAGAGGCAATCGCAGGACGTTAATCACCTTTTCGTTCACTGTTCACTCACTTCAGAAATCTAGTTCTTCATGTAAAATGTTTTGGGGTCAATTGGACAATGCCTAGGACAACTACTGAGTTACTGCAGTACTGGTACAGAAAAGGGCTGTGAAAGACTAAAATGTAATTATAATTTTCAGTTCCTTCAGCTATTTGGTGGTCCATATGGAAGGAAAGGAATGCATGGATTTTTTGAAAGCAAAAAGAATCTGTAAATTAGCATCAACTATATGTATATCTCTATTGTTTTTTGTGTAATCTGGCTATTGCAGATGACATAGAAGCCATGATAGTCTTTTAGAGCTCATTACACAATCTGTGGTGTAGCTTTCTCTGTAAGAATTTACAGTACTTTCCTAATGCTGTCTTTTAATATATCGCCTTTAATGATAGAGAAAATAACTCAACAATATTCAATCGTTGTCAACCGGAATGGGATGAAATTTTGAAATCATATGCTTCACTATGATGATCAATGCTTAAATCTGGTGATTGGACTGTTGAAGAAAGATTGAGGAGAGTTTCAGAGTCAGTACCAATGATGGTACTAATGATTTTTATTTTTTATTTTTTGGATAATGGTAATAATGATTTAACTAAGTTGAATAAGATGCACAGAGAAAAAAGGGAGTGTGTGTGTCAGGGATCTCCTCAGTTACATGTGTAGAATGAGGACTATTTAAACTTATGAAGAAATAAAGAAGAACAATCAAAATACCGTCCTAGCAATAGTGTCAAATGTTTATGGTAAAGCATATACTTTTATTAGCATGCCTAAAAGAAAGGAAAACAATGAAAGTCATTCTCACTTTTGTAAAGCTGATATGATAATCCACATAAAGGTCAGCTCCTTCTCTAGCAAAAAGAGGATCTTTAGCAACCTGCGAAACAAAAAACCATGAAGTTTCACATAGACAAAGTTTAACCAGTCCACAAAAAGGACCCCAAAGACAAAAGTTTTTTAAATAAAAAAGGGAACACTTAAACTGATAGCAGAAAGGCACCAATTGTATGCTCAAGTAATGTATATATCATCTCACTTATTTCTTGTCTTTGTTTCAGGCTCCAACTTCGGTCACGGGAAAGTTGGAGAAGATCCAAAGAGATTTTCTTTGGGACGCAGCGGATGGGGCAAGGAAGTTTCACTTTGGTGCGGTGGGAGACTGTCACATCTCCTAAAAAATGTGGGAGGACTTGGTATTAAAGACTTAAAAGTGTTTAATAAAGCCTTGCTGGCAAATGGCTGTGGAAATTTGGGGGGGGGGGGGGGGGGAGGAGGTAAATGCTTTTTGGAGGGGTGATAATTGATAAATATGGGGATTGGAGATCTAGAGATGTGACTATGTCATTGGGTGTGGTTTGTGGAGGAACATCATGAAGGCCTGGGATGATTTCAGAGTAAATATCTCATTCAAGGTTGGAGACGGGAAGAGAGTTAATTTTTGGGGGTCATAGGTGGTGTCGGGATAATTTATTGAAAGATAAGTTTCGAGCCTACATAAAATATCTTACCAAAAAGACTTGACAATACAACAAGTGAGAGGGATACAAAGTGGAGAGACTTCCACAATTGGGAGGTGACTGAGTTTCAAAGATTGTAGGCTCTACTCCATAAGCAAGTTACTTCGGTTGATGATCCTGATGCGTTGTAGTGGGCATTGGGGAAGAATGTTATGTTCACCGTTTGTCATTTTATGAGAAACTTTTGATTATGGAAGATGATTTTTTTCCTTGTAACGCAGTTTGGATTCCAAAGGTGTCGAGGAAGGTGTGCTTTTTCGCTTAGCTAGCTACTAGAAGAGTGATCTTGATAGCAGAAGGTTGTTTATTGTTTACGTCAGCTGATGTTATATGTGTGAGAAGGCGTGAAACGATATGGATCATTTTCTTCTTCATTGTGGTCTTTCCATGAGGTTCTGGTGGGGATATGTTTAGGTGGTTTAGTACTTCTTGGGCTATGCCAACAATTGTGAAAGAATTGATGTTCCGTTGTAAGAGCGGGCGATGGAGGATAAGACGTAGGGCATGGAACGTGGTTCCACTACCTTTAATGTGGGTGGTATGGAGAGAGAGAATAGAAGAGCTTTTGAGGGGTGGAGTCGAGCTTTTCTGAATTAAGAAGTAGTCTTCAATCCCTTGTTTTCTTTTGGTGTATCCATAAAGCTCCCAATTGTATAGAAGATTGGGTGGAGTTTGTAGAGAATCATTTCTTTTTGTAGATCCTTTACCTTTTGGTACCCCTTGTATACGGCCAGTATTTTTCGCCATGTTTATGAATTAAAATATGTTTATATGATTAAAAAAAAATGTCCCTTTGAAATTGCCTTTTCGGCCGGTCACTGAGCAGGCCTTAGCAGATCCTGGTCATGTTTAGCCTTGTAGGTGTTCATACCCATCACCCATGTATTAGATATTCCAAATCCCTTTTTGTTGAAAAAATAAATCTAGTGGGTTTTTACTATCAATCAGGGACATTCGATGATTGATCCGTGAGCTAGAAATTTAATGGATTTCTGCTATATAAAAGGGAAGCCCGGTGCACTAAGCTCCCGCTATGCGCGGGGTCCGGGGAAGGGCTGGACCACAAGGGTATATTGTAAGCAGCCTTACCTCACATTTCTGCAAGAGGCTGTTTCCACGGCTTGAACTCATGACCTCCTGGTCACATGACAGCAATAGTTGTTACTCCAAGGCTCCCCTTCAGATTTCTGCTATATATAATGCAAATATTATAACGATTGACCCATGCATAAAAAAATTTGGAATTACAGACGTGGTAGTAAAATCCAAAACAATCACAAAGAATCACATCTGTTAACCCAATATAGAAGATACATTAGAATACTTGAATCAGATGAGGATCATGCACCTTTAACTTTATAAATAGGCTGCCTGGTTGCATCCCTCGCCTGCCAGCATGACCAGCTTTGGGCACACGAATAGTATCACCAGAGTCAACACCTGATCCATTGCGAAAAGTAAGATCAACACAATAATCTCTGTTATGCTCTTAGACCTAGTTTACTGAGATGAAAATCAGAAAAAGTTTCTGATGAAAACATGCCTACTCGTCCAATGAACATAGGATCAATCAGGTATGCCTAAATTAGTTGTGGTCAACAATATGAATCATCTACATCCATTCGGCTAAGTTCATTACAGTACTAACTAATTTTTAAGGCAAACTAGCAGGTTTTTAAAAGTTCCCTAAGTCCCGCATATGTAGTCTTTTTAATATAAAGTCTCTAACCACAGTAAAGTGACTTTTGATGAACCGGACCTAATGTAAGTGTATCCAACTAGATGGTATTGCCTAAATGGATCATCTCTTTCCATTGATTTTGTTCTCAACTAATCAACATGGATTCCATGAGATTATAGAGTTCTTTTCAAACTTACCTTAATGATTTTAAATCTACCCCATCTCCTTTTAGAATTTTCAATCATCATAGTTCGCATCGATGAACCATGCATTTGGAGGTCTATGTAAAACATGGTTAAACCATCTTGGATTACCTTCAATTGTTTTATTGCCTACATGTATTACCTTAACCTTTGTTGGATGTGGTCATTTCTAATCTTATATAACCACACAATCATCTTAACATCCAGTCCTACATAACATTTTTGGTCTCAACCATATTATAGAATTTACCCTTCCACTTTGACAAGTATCTCCTTATCACATAGCACTCCTGTCAAATTTTTCTATTTCAACCATCGTAATTTAATTCTCTGTGGTGAAGCTTCATATTTTCCTTTAGCAAAACCATCTTTTAAATTGACTACACTTAATGATCTCAGTTCAGGGTTGTACCCTACACTCTAAATTCAGGAGCTTACCAGGCAACACAACCAGCAAACATCTGGTAAAAAGAACTGTTCTCGGAATGAAAGAGGTTATGGTGTGATGAGAACCAAATACACATATGATCAAATCTTTGTGAAAAAGCAACCTAATCGTCATAGCAGAAATTGGTACTTTGTACATTTTATAGCAGAAATTTGAGGGAAAATACCACATGTTTATATTCTTTTTTGATCGGTCACCACACGTTTATGTTCTCAACATTCAAACACAAGTGAGATAGCCATTTATTGAACAAACACTTCCCGTTTTCAATATCATTTTATAACCCCACACCCCACCCACTTCTGTTGAAAAGTTTGGTTCATATGCTTTTACTCAAAATAAGTTGGTTCAAATGCAAGTGTGGTTGAGAAAATTATTGACCTATTATAATCAACAAACTTATCTATCATACTAGGGCATGGGGATTTGAGTCGATATAGTTTACCACATGTATTCACACCCAAATACCATCTTGGGCTGTTTAAACTCGAAATTAGTGCAAGCCGAACAGTCCAGCCATAGAAGGGAAAAGATAAAATATGAAATATCGTGGACTAACAAAGTTAATTTGTTTGAAATTAGTGTGCCATCCATCTAGTTGTTTAAGCAGAAAACACAAGAACTTCAGCTGAAGTACACAGATGTAGCTTAGAAATAAACTAAACTCCTTATGGTAACACTTAAATTGGAAGGAAAAAACCAATGCATACCGGCAGGTATAGTTACTTTAACGTCTTTAATGGCTTCAACAACTCCTGATGCTTTGCATGCCCTACAACGTTCCTAAAAGAAAACCAAGCAATGATTATTTGAAGCTTTATGTCAAATTAGAGAGTTGTTCATTGTCTCAAAATCAAGACCTTAATGACTCGTCCAGATCCTTTACAGGTACTGCAAGTTGCGGTAAATGGAGGGATTGTAACCTGATGAATAGGTTGGAGAGTATTAATAACACATAAAGATTTTGAACATTGCTCGATTATCAGGCAAAAGGAAAGGTGAACACTAAGGTTAAATAAACCTCAATGAGGTCACCATCACAAATTTGAATGTACTTACTCTCCCAATTCCTCGACAAGTTGGACATACTTTTGGCTTGGAATTCAATGGATAGCCCGTACCATCTGAATGAGCATAGGATAACACAGAGCTAAATTAAGATCATGATGTGAGGTAAAACAAATAATTTCAAAGAGGAAGTTTTGGGATAAAATCCACTTTGTCAATGAACACAACTACTCCCATTTGGTCTAAACAATTAAGAAACACTCCATGCCATTCGATGTGATGCACTTTTCATGTTGCTATATCACAAATGACACGCATCTAAAAGTACTGATAGTCCATATACTAAGAATTTGAATTCCAAGAACGATTCAAAATAACCATGAACTTTGTTGATTAAACCAATTTTATACAAATCAGAAAATTAATTCAATACTTTTTTCTAGCACAAAAAGATACTTCCCCCGTTCCACTGTATGTGATGTTGTTTGACAGGGCACAAAGTTTAATTAAGAAAGAAAGACTTCTGAAAGTTGTGGTCTAAAACAAGTCATAGACAGTTGTGTGGCTATAAATCATTGGTAAAATTGGTTTTAAATATAGAAATATCCCATTCTTTTTGGGAGATACTAAAAAGGAAAGTGTGGCACATAAAATGGGCCGAGGGAGTAGTAAAAGTCAAAGCACCTCCATCATTTTCATGCTAGTCAAACCACGTCATATAATATTGAATACAGTTACATTTTACTTCTCTCCTCTTGTGATATAGACTTAATTATTATTTTATTTCATTTCAGATGAAGCCAGATAGTACCTCCAGGTATAAGCGTCGTTATCATGAACATAGAGCAGCCTCATTACTTTAAAAATTTAATCATACTTTCCAGGTGAACTTTGTGATCAATGTACTCATTTAACCATTAGGACAGCACCCTACAGTACTGCATTTCTAGCAGAGATAAAAGCATGAATCTTGGAACTCTCTAGCAGTCTTTTGCTCCCTTCACCTATCAGTGACGAGAACAGAGGAAGAGAACCGAAACATGTCCACACACACACACACACAGAGAGAGAAGAAGCAATATAAATTGCATAATCTTCCTCTAACCATGCTTCCAAGAAGAGATGGCATAATAAACAATGAAAAAGAAGAGCCAAAGGACAATAGATATCCAACTACAACACAAAGGAAAGGCTTCAAAAAAATATAACCAGGTGGTTTAAATATGTGTATCAAAAGCGAACATCAGCTTTTACTTACTGCAAGAATCACATGGAACGTCTGCATCAAATGAAAGATGTTTTGTGCATCCTTTAGCAGCTTCAGAAAAAGAGAGAGAAAGCTCCACCTGCCATTAGAAAATATTACGGTCAAACAGGTTTAGTTTTGGGGTCTCTGGAAGTGGGGGGAAATCTCAAATGGAACACAATCACAAAACGCAGCACCTGAATGTCTTGGGTCAAATTTTCGGCCTCATTTTCAAATATCTGAGAGATATTGAATCATATACATTAAGCAAAATTCCATACATCACTGCACTTAACAAAAGAGAATAAAAAGAATAAATATACCTCAGAAAATATTTTCTGAAAAGAATCAGAGAATTGTGTGCTATAAGAATATCTAAAATCATTGCCATTCCCACAATTATAATTTATATCTTCTGTGCTGGTAGGTTGCTCCTTCATCTGTAATAAAAGATCATCATTAGTAGTATATGTATATCAAATTGAATCATGATATAGCATAACTTGAAAAATACAAGCCAAAGGAGAAAAGACATGTTACCATGTCATATTGTGCTCTCTTCTGTGGATCTTGCAGAATCTGGATTCACCTTTCACGATTACAATCCATAAAATAATCATATGAAAGTAGTACAAGAAAATGCAACAATTCTTCAATCATGATCATGATACTATTATTAGAGAGCACAGAAATATTTAAACCTCATATGCATCTCTTATCTCTTGAAATTTCCTCTTCGCAGACGGATTATTCTTATTTGCATCTGGGTGGTATTTTTTTGCAAGCTGCAAAAGGTTTTGAAGTCAAGACACGGACAGTTAAAAATAGCATGGTGAGGATGAAGGAAAGGATAAAAAGCCACAGATCTAAGCAAGATAATGTTAATATAAACGAAGCAAAAAAATATTGAATCAGTTGTCTGAGAACACCGGCACGATGTGACTTTTCACCTCTAAACAAAGAAGAAGATTCCTTTTTCATAAATGGGAAGGGGGAGAGGGTAACAAGAAAATTCTGTTGTATCATAATGAAAACGAACAACTAAATAACCAGCGTCTAAATTGAAAACAATCTACAGATGACTAGTAGAATTTTTTTTATAACAGTGGTATCGGGGCCAGCTTGCGCGCACCTCGGCTGATTATACCTGCAACCTCCCACATGTACCTACCACCTCCCACCAGCAGCAACAGGTACCAGGTGGTAACTCTGTTCCATACCAAAAAGGAAACAGATCCATATTCAAACAAAAAGTGGTGCGATGTTGGCAGTGACAAGCTTTTAACACCACAATAGCAGACGACATCTTAATTTAATTGAAAATGAACATATCAATAAGGCACTTGTTCAAACTTAAAAGCCTATTGAATAATATCCTCACCGCATGAAAAGCCTTCTTAATCTCATCTCGACTAGAATCTCTAGATACGCCTAGAATTTCATAGTAATCTCGATCTGCAGAATAACACGCTCCTGAGAAATTAAACGATGCAATTGGTTCATATGATAGAGCAATCCATACGCTGAAACACGCAAATGAAAAGTAATTGCTTAGATATTGGAGGAATACCGGTGGAATGGAAAAAATGCTTCGATGGTGGAAATCTCCTCGTTGAAGAACTATTAGATCTACCAATAAAACTGCAACTGTACAAAGCTGATATAAAAAGCAAAGTAAACCATGATATTATGGATTGGCTTTTCAACTGGCTGAACATAATTCATGTTAGAATAATAACATCTACTGTCAAGTTCAGGTGTTTCAACATACATTGAGCACATGCATAAATGCCATGTTTTCATTACCAACTAGTTTTCTAATGACAGTGGTGTATGTGCCAATTGCGCACACCTCGACCATTCCATCGGGTACCTACTACCTCCCACCAACACAAGTATCGGGTAATTCTGTCCTCCAAGGCTTAGGCATAAAATGTGCAACAAAAACTTTGCAGTAGTACGGTTATATTACTAATCGGATAGGGAAAGAAATAAATGATTACATCACAAAACAGAGAAAGTACATTACCTAATGCAGTGGTATGGTTTTATCCTTAGCATGGAACATTTTTTATAAAGTAATTAAAGATCTTATATATTTATGCAATAAGCCAGTGCATCAGGCATAATTACAGGTTGTGCAACCCCTCTATTGTGTGTAGGCATTTAATGCATATTACCCTGACTAGGCACCTAGCACAACAGCTGGTGACATGATTTTGCTTTATAGTTTAGGAGAAAAAATTTACCCCTGTGCAACCCTGACGATCTATCCCCTCCTTCTGCTTTTCAAGAGACAGAGATAGTATATGGACCTAATACACCTTCTGAAATTGCTTACACTGATGACTTTGTTCATTAAACAACAGTTTCAAGCAGCACCCAAGGGTGTGGCCTAGTCAATGAAGTGGGTTGAGAACTATGAGGTCTCAGGTTCAATTCCTAGCGGAGGCAAAAACACCTGGTGATTTTTTTCATATATCCAAGCCTTGGTAGATAGAGTTACCCAGTACCTATGTTGGTGGGAGGTAGCAGGTGCCCCGTGGAATTAGTCGAGGTGAGCGCAAGCTGGCCTGGACACCACGGTTATCAAAAAAAAAAACTTCAAACAACACATTTTCCACCTATTCTGTAACAAGTATCAGCTAACTCTTCTATAATTGGAGTCAAATTAAGTAACTGCTATGGCAAGACTGCTTAATGTACAGAAATTCAAGTAACTAGACCCTCCTGACCTTTCTGAAAAACTTTCGACATAAATGATTCCACTGTAAGAAGTGTGAGATATTATTACCTCGTTAAGTTGCCACTACTGAATGAAGGTAAAGTTTAAATTCATATACCGCTTCACACCATAATCAATGCCAAGTTAACCTTACTAACAACTAAGGGCACAAGTTGAACTCAATTAATGAAAAGTAGCTCATGATAAAGAATCCTTAGAAATCCAGAGTTCGATACATAGAAAGAAGTTCAATCTTCACATATTTCGGTTAAAGGTAAGCCTCTTACATCGATGTTTAAGTAATGTGGGCAGATATTCTGAAACATGTGTGCACATGTTCCCTTTATTGATCAGCGAATCTGCAGAAACTGTGCGCCATGACTGGAAATGAAGAAAAAGCATTTAGGGACAATATTACCACTTCTCTGAAATATAGTTCGTAAATTGAACAATATTTCTGCAGTTTTCAGTAATATTACCAAAGCAATTTGAATGACGGATTTTGGGGAAATCCCTGTCCACCTCAGTCTGCCCATTTTGAACTGAAAGCAATTCCAAAAGCCACAAAAGTAAAATATAAGCTGCAGTGAAATACCCAGAGTGAAAAAACATTGGATTGATCATTAAATAGAAGTCTGCCATGAATTACTTTTAGGGTGTGTTCGGTATGGAGGAAAAGATTTCCCAGAAAATGTTTTCCAATTTTCTCAAAACTTTTGGAAAACAGTTTCTTTAGGAAAATAAGTTCCTTTAAAAATGAGAAAAATGACTTCCCTAATGAAAGTAGGAAAACAAGCACCACAAGTGGCATTCCACATTGATTGTCTCCTCCCAATCCATCACCCACCCCAACCCCACAACCCACCCCCAACTCCCACCACCCCCACACACACCCAACACCCAACTCCCACCACACACACACACCACCCCCCAAACACCCCCACCCCAACCACCCAACATAGTATTTGTATAAATTATATATAAATGCTTTTAAATAAATAAAAAATTGCTTACGTACCTAACACAAAAAAAATAAGTAAACTCACTTATTTCCCGGAAAATATTTTCCTTCATATCGAACACACCCTTAGTGTTTAATGTGAAAATTACATGAAGAACATTATTTAGTTTTTTTTTTGGTAATAAGTAAGAACAGTATTTAGTTTTTTAAGCTGGAAGATGCAATAACTACAATACCATTGAGCACAAACACTTTCTTCCACTAAATTCTTTAACGAAAAATTTTCACTTCCCATTCATAAAATTGTAGCCTTTTCGCTCCTATTCACCTTAAGCTCTATGTTTGGCATTACACATCTTAACCTCCTATATCAACAGAAATTAGTCCAACACACTACTTTTGAGGAGCTATGTTGCAATTTCCAATACAATACCACATGTAAGAAAACAAATACATCAAGTTATGCTGGTGCACTGCCAATTCGAAGAACTAATTTCCACTTTTTCTAACATAATACCAAAAGGTTTTTTTCTCTTATAAACTCCACCACTCCTCCCGTCCGTGGCAGAGCTAGTAAGGGCTGAGGGTTTATACGAGTCAAAAAATTATACAAGGTTAAAATTATTTTTTAATGTATATTTAGTAGAGGTTATGTTTACTTATTTATATTTTCGAACCCCTAAGTAAAAATGCTGGATCCGTCACTTCCTCCCGTATGTAAATCAACACTTCCAATTGGGCATTCACATGATTCAGTCTAAAATCATTTATATACTAACCAAATGGGTAAACTTCCTTTCTAAAGTAAACCACAAAAAAAAATAACAACAAGAAAAACAAATTGATAAGAAAGTACGGCTTACTTGGAAGAAAGTGGGAATGGCGAAAAGACTAGGGATTTTGAGAAGAATCACCAACAGAAATTCCAGACCTGTCTTGTTGATCACCCAAATGGGCTGCAGCCGCAGTGGTGACTTTAATGGGGTCTAAGTTTTAATTACTACTATTTGATACTCTCATACTTTCAAATTAGTTTAATTAGACATAAAGTTTAAGAAATTAAAAAAAAAATGAATCTATGTTCTTAAATTAAAGATGCTAAAATATTTTTTGATTTTATGGCTATAAACTTGTGTTTTAGGATGTTTGAATTATCAATTTACTAAATATAAAAAATTATTATTTTAAGACACATTAAAATGAAAAATAAAATACTTAAATTGAGACGTAGCGAATATTATTTTAGTTAGTACCTTTACCTTTATATAAGGAACACTTAGTTTTCCATTGTTCCTCTTGCCGACCTTGGGGTATTTATGGTATTATATATTTTATGTGCGTTAATGTTTTTGTATTGAAAAAAAAATGTTAAAAATAACATTTTACTTTTATTTATTAGCTAAGTTTACGCTTCATTATAAGTTGGGTTATTTAAGCCCCTACCATTACGTTCATAAAAAATCTTAATTCGATGAAATCCCCAAATCGACCTAAAAATCACCCAATTTCGATTGAAATTACTCACTTCTCTTTTTTAACCCACCCCAATCCACCTAATTAAAAACCCCATTTACAAATCATTACAAAATTTAATTAACAATGTTAAACTCATTTAAAATAGCATAACCTTAAAAACTTAGCAACACTAAAATAACTTAATATAAATGGCCATCCAGGTGAAACTATTGACATTAAATGGTCCAAGAAACTTAGAAGACACTTTTTAGCTATTTCAAAATAATCCCATTTTATAGCATTTTTTCAACTAACTCCATCATATGTATAAAAAATATATCATTGTTGTATGCAATATGTATCGTTGTGGTATATGTATAGAATATGTATCCCTACTATGTATAAAAAGTATCATGCTATATAATTTGTGTATAATAAATATATATTCAATGTATAGTATATATTTATACATTATTTATACACATACAAGGATTATCGGAGGAAAAATAGACGTCGCGGGTGTCACGATCCCTTTTTGGGAATAGTGATGGCACCTACATAATTCCACCAGCAGGCGAACCACTCCAAATCATTCTCATGATATGATATAAGTTAAAGCAAAAGAAATATAAAATACTACAATATTGTCTCATAAATAACCCAGAAAAAATGATAAGTTTGATACATCTTAAATACCCCCAATTGAAATCTGTGAATACGATACAAGTCTAAGAAAATGGGCACACATGTCAAAACTGAATATATAGTCTGAACATGTCCCTCAATTACGAACAAAAGACAGCAAATAGAGTATCCACGGGTATGCTGGAGGAAGCATCCTCACCTTGAAACATTGAGGGCCAGCAGCTCTGACTCAGGCTTGTGGTCCTGCGGAGGTGGAAGGTATTGAATCTGTATTCAAAAATAATGCAATAGGCGTAGAAAGAGTACACAGCATACTCTCGTATATATTATAGGCCGACAACGACGAAAGATACATAATCAGAGATAAAATACTGAGTTGACACCAAGTAGTCATATACTAACAGTTTAATAAACCAAGTACGTCACATAGTCAACATGATGTTTATAGAGTCCAACAATATATCAAGTAGTATATATAATCCTTTCAATTTCAAAACCCAATCAAGTCATTCACAATCACTCGATGATAATTTCAACCACAATTTATCAATGATATGAATGCAATGTGCCTTTCTCAATCTGGTATATAGTATGTCAAGATTTTATTATGATTCGTACACTCATGGAGGACCCGCAAAGTCCATATACCGCTCCTAGCTAGCCGGAATTCCAAACACGAATCTGACTATAGTTCATGACTCATTTGTCGAGTCTAAAACATGTCGAAGGCGTTCAACTCCGCTCCTCACATATCAATATCATCTCAATGTGCCATAATTTCATAGTACTCTTACTTTTTCGGTATCTTGGACCACAACATATCCATACCACTCTCACATCAATATCATAGAACCATGAGCGTATGAATGCAATGACAATGTAAGGCAACATATCATGATATAATGAGATGCAATCAAGTATAGAAATAACATACAACATGCTTTCAAGAATTCAATAATATATAGGCAAATCCAAATCAAAATTAGGATATCATATCAAAAAACATGTGTGATGAGTAAACAAACAATGACAAACATGGCGACAAGCCTAAATAAACAGTAGTCGGAACCATCACGAGGTTGATCCCCCAAATCTACCCATCATCACGGTTCAACATTGGTACCCACTCAAACATTCATCACGGCCGGCTGAGTGGGACCTTCAAACACGCACAATACCCCCTCAATATTTATAACTAATCACGCACTTCTATCGAAGTCTCAAAAAACTAAAATGTAGCTTACCTCTGAGCCGAACAAGAGCGCTACACAATCAAGCATCAGTGATAGCCTGGTCATTTCTCTGCACCTCGTGATAATTGAAGTTTATTCACGCATATTACATCGTTAATATAAAGCTAACATAACATAAAGCAAGACTTTAATTATCCATCTCATGTCCACACTACCAAAACTCGAACTTTAATACACAATTACCAAGATTACATACTGTGTAGTCACATTCTTAAGTTAATTGAAAATTTATACACAATTGAACTCTCAATTGGACAATAATAAAAAAAAACTCCAATTTGAAATCCTAGAAATTTCCCCCAATTGAAACAAGCTCCTACAACCAAATTAAGCCTTAAAACATGATCTTCTAACAATATCCATCACTAATTCCCAATAATGCAAGTAAACTAATTCATAAACCTCCATTAATCAATAACATAACTATCTTAACCTTACAAACATGCATAACTCATCTTTTCCAACCTATATTCATACTATATCACCATTAATGCAGAACTTAAAGGCATAAACTTAATCCATAACAGAGGAATCACTTATCCCAAGGATGAAATTGCTCATAAACCTCTGGAAATGCTCTTATGATGGCTCTGGTCTCGAGATTTTCTATTTCGAGAAATAATTTCTGCCTAAAAGAATTTTATAGGTACATGATACAGTACTTTTGCCTCGGCAAAATTAGCTCCACTAGAGAGGACCCGTTGCGGCGGACCAATCCCTCGTTGCGACAGTGTCACTTGACAAAATCTTTTGTTGTTAATTTATGGCCTACGAAAGTTGAATCTTTGTCTCAAGCTCGTTATTTTATTACTTTTATAGACGAATGTACAATGATGACATGCATATCATTACTTCGGAAGAATAGTGATGTGTATATTGTGTTAAATGATTTTTATAATATGGTACACACGCAATATGGATGACAGATCTGTTTTTGACAATCCAACAATGCCATGGAGTTTATGCAATCTATTGTTGATGAATACATTTGGCAACTAGGTATACGTAATCAAACATTTGCACATACACACCACAACAGAATGACCTAGCAGAAAGAAAGAATAGACGGATTATGGAGATTGTCCGTGCATCTCTTTTTGGCATGAATATGCCAACAATTTATTAGGGTGAAACAGTTAAGTATGCAGCTTATCTCATTAATCGGGTTCCCTCTCGAGTCAATAATTTTGAGACTCCGTAGCAAAAGCTTCATTCTTTTTGTTCTCTTCCGCATCTACCGAACCTAGAGCCAATAGTGTTTGGTTGCACAGTTTACACTCACATTCTGAAAGCTCTAGGAGGAAAATTAGATTCATGTGCATAACGGTGTGTGTTCATTGGCTATTCAGAATTTCAGGAAGGATGATGATATTATGGCCTACATAATAAAAAATTACATGTTACGTTTGATGTGTCTTTCCATGATTCATAATCATATTATGAAGGTGCAGTAACACCCTCATCTCTTCAGGGGAGAATAACATAGAAGAGAATATAATTAATGAAGCTTCAGGGGAAGAAGTAAAGTTCTTGGAATTAGAAGCTCATGAGGAAAGATTAAATGCACGTATTGATATATTAGGACAAGATGCAGTCACACATGAGGACAACGATGAAATTATGAACGAATAGAGTATATATCACGAAGTCATAAATGAAGACAATGAATGAATTATTCCAGAAAGTACAATAAGCACTTCATTAACAAACGAGTCCTCTCAGAATGTTCTACAATGATACACCACATGTACCTCTTAATTATCCCTCAATTGAACTTGAAAATATGTCTAATAATCCTTGTCTCTTTCCCATTATCAACTTAAAAATTTAAAGGTGTTCTAAAAAAACAATATGAACATGATCTTAATACCAATGCGAAATACCCCATTAGTAAGTATATATCCACCAAAAGACTATCAACCTCATATGCTTTACCTGTTAATCAATTGTCCAAAGTGTCTATTCCTAGTGGTGTGCAAGAAGAATTAGCAGAATCACAATGGAGAAAGGCGATAAATGAAGAAATGGAGGCATTGCAGAGAAATCAAACTTGGGAATTGATTTCGCTACCTGAAGGAAAGAGAACTTTCTGGTGTAAATGGGTGTATACCGTAAATCTTAAAGCAGATGAAAGTATTGATAGGTACAAGGCGAGGTTAGTGTTAGACATATTTTGTATACACTTTTGAGTCATTTTTAGTTAGTATTTTACTCATTTCATTTGTGTTTAGTATAGTATTAGGGTTGTTTTTCTTTCTTTTGAGTCGCACCGGTTCTAAATGGCAAAAAGAAGCTAAAAATGGACAGAAAAGGCAGAATGAGCTCCCGAAGCAAAAACGACGAAAGTTGGCAGATCATGACGAAAGACTGCGGGACCGCGGCGCCGGACTGCAGGACTGCGATGCCACAATTACTGAGAAACCGCAGTACTTTCGGCATCACGGTGTCATTATGCAGGACCGCGGTGTCGATGCGGGAATTTCCAATCCGAAATAGAATTGGCAAGAGGCAAAAGGGTCCAAGACACACGTTTTTGACAACATATATAAACCCTTAGGACATATTTTAGGGGAGGGAGGATCTTGTACATATCTCATCTCTCACAACACAACACAATGCTTGGAGGCTACAGGATTGGAGACCTAGTTCTAAGTATTTTCTTCTTTTTTTCTTTATTTCAATTCAGTTCATGTTGGATTTTGTATTAGTTCTTAGCATGCCTATGGCTAGGAGCTAAAACACTTTATTAGGGCTTTCCTGTTGAATCGCTTGAAACTCTATTTCATGAATTAATGCAGTAGTTTGATTTCTTCTTCACTTGATTAAAATTTATTCAATATTGGTATAAATGTTTGATAGTTAACTGATCACTAATTATCATAACCTATATAATTTCGAATCAAGAACCGAGATGAGAGATTTGGATATGATGTAATTGAATAGACATAGGTTAAAATCGCGGAAAGTACTTCGATACTTGTGTAGCATTATAGGTTATTGTTCTTAATCCTCCTATGTGGTAAAACCTATCATAGAAATATAGAAGGTTTCTGCACTGGGGTTGAGCGATTATATATCCTAACCGGAATATAAGACAGTCTAGTTAATCGCTATCTTAACGTAGAAGAAGAAGTCATTCTAGTTGTATTAAGGATTGAAAAGAGTGGATAGTTGAGGATATTGGTAGCCCTAATTCCTTCATAACTGATTAAACCTCAATAATTTAGTTTAATTCTTGCAATTACTCTAGTAGTGTTAGATAAAAACCCAATCAACCATCACTTGCCAAGTAGATAACATAGAATAGATGTTCGGTAATTAGAAACCAGTCTCTGTAGACGATATTCGGTCTTACCAGACTATATTACTTGTAATGATACGTACACTTGCGTGAGCAATTGAAAATCGGCCTGACAGTTAGTAGCAAAAGGATACACGATGTTATACCCCGTAGTTCCAGGGTATGTATGCGAGGCATACGAGAATACGACATTAAAAATTGGAAAGGAAGAAAGATGTGATTTTTCGACGGAAAAGTTTCCGGATTTCGTGAAGGAAAAAGGTTCGTTAATGGGAATTGGATTCCAAGATTTGGTATTCGGACTTCTTGGAATATTTGAGAATTATGGAATTTTATTTCCGGAATTGGTCACGTGGGGCCCACGGGAGAAATTTACGGTTTTGTGGGGCCCACTTTGTTTTCGAGATTTTGGCCATTATGGATATTTTCGGGAGATGAAATATTTTGGACGAGTAGGAGGGCGACACGTGTCACCCCCTAGGTGGCCTTGTGGCCGAAATTATGTGCCAAGTGGCAAGACAAGTGGCCTTGTCTTGCAAGATATTTTAGTGTGGACAAGTGGCTTGTGGGACCCACACACACTTGTCCCCAATCTCAACCACACACTTGCCTTCATCCTAGCCCTTGGTTGTCCTATATATACACTACTAGTTGATGAAATCTTCCACACTTAACCATTTCAAGACTTGAAAACCCTCCTCTCCCTTCATTGTTGCTCACGTTTTTGGGCCCTCATCTTGACCTAAATTTGTCCAACAATTCTTAAACTCTCAAGTGTTCTTCCCTAAGGTGTTAGGAAGATTGTGTACCAAGAGTTGGAAAAGATTTCACACCCCTAACCTCTATTTGTTGCCTTGGCCGAAAGTTGTCATCTTTGAAACCTAAGTGTTCTTCACTTTTTGGAGTTGGTTCTTGAAGAGAAGTTGGTTAGGAGCTTATATGGGTTGCTTGTAGCGGATTGGAACGTAAAGATTTGGAGCTAAGACTTGCTTGGAGCGACTTTAAGAACTTGGATATTCTTGGGCTTTTTGAGGTAGTGAAACTTAAACCTCTTTGTGAATTGGTTATTTGTCACGACCCGACCCCGGATCCGTGACCGGTGCCTTGACCCGGGCACCCTTGTGACACAACATCAGAGAAAACCAGCGGAATATAAACTCAAAATAAAACAACCATAATGGTATAAATAGTCTAGCCCAAAATGGCTATCCCAAAAGTACATCAAATTGAAATTTATATCCTTAAACAACCCAAGTTATGACAAGACTACGTGCCTCTAAGAATAAGTAACACTATGACGGGACAGGCCCCGTCATGCCCTGAATGTACAAAATATCACAACACCGGAGAACCATACCAAAAGTCGAAGCTCAAGAAATGGAGCTCACGACACTGAGTAAGAGATCCTAGGAATGAGGATCTACCACCGCTTTCTTACTGCGGCATGACAACGCAGACACAACGGGTCGATGCATCCGTATGTAAAATCGAAAATCGTAGTACTATCACAAGTCAAAGATAAAAATCAATTCCTCAGACCGTGCCTTACTAACAATGAGAGTAACAAGTATAAAACTTATAGCATAAAAATAGAGGCTCACGATCAAAACAGGTACCTCGCCTGTAGTAGATCGCAAGCGAGCCCTACTCGCGGGACTATTTCACCCGCACGGGTCCTGTGGACCCGCGTGAGGTCATCCGCCTCGTCATGGGACTATTTCACCCGCATGAGACTATTTCACCCGCATGGATCCTGTGGATCCGCATGAGTACCATCGCCGTACTCGCGTGGGACTATTTCACTCGCACGGATCACGCGGTCCGATCCGCACGAGCGCAAGTCACGCACTCGCGTCATGGGTAGCAAATCCATGGCATAGATAATAACCCGGTTTACCCCGTAATAATACAAATATATAACATAGCTCATCCGGCTATCATACATAACATAAGCACTACCGGCCTATCCTATCATACATAAGCACTACCGGTCTATCATATCATACACAAGCACTACCGGCTTATCATAACATAAGCAAGTTAAGAAATCCCCTAACTTCTTATTAACATTATTAATATATCCTCTCATTTTAGTATCCTAAGGCACTAACATGTCTTTTAATAGAAAATTTGGGAATTCAACCCAAGTACCATGTACTTCTAACTTTTTAAGAAAAACTCTTTTTATACAAAGATTCCAAGATACTAATCACCATAGTATCAAGTTACAATTTCTTTTCAAAACAAGTCACATTTCCTTTTAGAAATATAATAGGCTTCTAAATCAAGTGACTTCATTTCCTTTAAAACCTTAGGCAACCAATGCCTAAAAATCAATCCACCTTCCATAGTTTCAAATCCTTTACCCGTACTTGTTTTAGTTAGAGTAAACCATTCTTTGTGAACCTTTCCAAAAACTAATATAACCAACTTCCCATAAAGTCATTATATTAGCGGTATACCTTTGTCAAATACATTTTCCTTAAATCAAAGGACTTATACTTTTGAAATGAGACAAGCGTCATATACTTTAAAACAAGTGTAGATTATCAAATCTTGTGCGTACCGTACTACATAGATACAACTACTCATGCTCAAGAGATAGGAAAGCTCTACATACCTCCTTGGTCAATCCACTTGCTAAGTCCAACTACATGAGTAATATGTCAACCTATAATAACCATAGTGTGTTTATTAACCTCTAATTCCAATGTAGAAATTCCAAATTCAAGTTATCAATTCCTAAGGAAAATTGGGCAGCATTTCCTTTGTTTCTACTCACTTTGCCACCTTTTCAAAGGCCGATTTTCAACATTCAAACGCCTTATTAAGACCCAACAACCAAACCAACACAAAGGGATTACACACTAATCTTGGGTGTGTAAAATTCTGCCCATAAGTTATAATAGTACACTTAACAATTCTAAGGTGGTTTTAGGCTACAACATGCTCATAATATTTCTTTAGCCAAATCCTTCATATTCAACCCACATTTCTAGCATGATGACTCTAAGAACATTATTTATCACCATAAGTATCTTCTTCATAACATGCAACTCTATAAACTAATAATAGAGGAAGAATCATTACCTTAGAGCTTTAGCCAAATTTTATCCAACAATTTGCTAGCCTTTCTACCAAGAATACCACCACCACCACCTTCACAAGCTAGCCACAAGCTTCCTTCTTGTCTTTTAATTTTTCAGATTTTCTTAAGGCTAGAATCCTCTTGGATTTTTAGAGAAGGAGGAGCTTGAAATATTTAGAGAGAAGGAAGAGGTTTTTCAAAGAGAGAGATGACAAATGACCAAGTCTTTAAGACTTGGTCAATATATGCATGTAAAAATCGGATGGGGACACTTGTCCCCACTCGTGCCCTTTCAAAATAAAAATCGACTTTTCCTAAGTTTTTACTGATTTCCGCCTTGGCGCGCGGCCACTTGGCGCGCCGACTCTGCGAACCTCGGATCTTCCGGCGCCGCGCCTGCTTCCGGTGCGCGGCGCTGAAACAGCGACCCGCCGAGTTTTCGGTAGCGCGGCCTACATTACCGCTTTGGCGCGCGGACTGCCTCGGCGCATGCGACTGAGACCCACCGAGGTCCCGCCACAACCACGGGTATAACATTCTCCCTTAGAATCATTCGTCCGAATGTTCCTCTGCTTACTCAAATTACAATATCGGCATAGACTCGAATAAAGACGCTTCACACGCCACAACAAAACTCAAGCATAAATACTAAATTTAAAGACCAACAATTTTAGAACGTGGGTTACACAGGTATAGGGAATAAGTGAGGATATTTCTTCTTGAGTCATCCTCCGCTTCCACGTCATTTCCTCCTGCTCACATTCCGCCATAGGACCTTGCGGAAGCCACGTCTTTCGTCCAAGTCGTCTAACTCGACGATCGAGTATCGCTATGGGACTCTCTCATACGATAACTCCTGCATCACTAGGACATTCTGAACCGGTGCACTCACAGATGGATCTCGATACATTTCCGTAACATGGACATGAAAAAGCTCGATGTACCGCCTCCAGATCGGACGGCAGATCCAACTCATAAGCAACCTTGCCTACCCTCCGGACAATCTGGTAAGGCCCAATGTACCTTGGGCTAAGCTTCCTTCTTTCCAAATCTCATCACGCCGCCGTGGCGATACCTAGAAAAACCCAATCACCTAACTCAAATTCCAAGTGTCGGCCGATGATCTCCGCATACGACCTGCGACTCGAGCCGCCAACAACCGCTCTGGATAAGCTTCACTTATCCATCGCGAACTAAGTCGGCCCGACCAATGGACTTCTCCACCTCGAACCACTATGGGTGATGCGCTTCCTCCCGTATAAGGCCTCATGGCGCCATCCGAATCCGGAATGGTAGGTTTGTTGTAAGCAAACTCACAAGAGGCAAATGATCCTCCCGGCTACCACGAAATCAATAACACAAGCCGCGCATATCCTCGAGTGTGCGGATAGTGCGCTCGGCTGTCCGTCGATGCGAGGATGAAATGCCGTCTTGAGACTCACCGTGTCCCTAATCCTTCCGAAAGGACCTCGAAGTTAGCGAAGGCGGGCTCCTCTATCGATATAATCGACACCGACACCGTGCGGTCTCACAATCTCTCTAATATATAATCGCATAGTCCTCGGTGAGAACGTCGTTCGATCAGGAAGAAAATGGTGATTTCGACCGTCGACAATCACCCAAATGGAATCACGCTTCCTGCGAGTGGTAGGTAGTCTGTAATAAAATCCATATTTATCACCTCCCACTTCCAGTCGGAATATCAATATCCTGCAATGTGCCACCGCTCGGTGCTCAATCTTAACCTCGACAATTCGGGCCGTGTCACGAACTCCGCAACGTCCTCTTTAGGCCATCCCACCAATACACGCATCCGAGGTCACGATACATTTTAGTCGATCCGGATGAATAGAATAACGAAGCGTGTGCCTCGTCGAATCTGCACGAAGTCTGTCACATCGGGAACACTGGCCGACCTCGAATCTTGCATCGTGCGCTACTTACAGGCTGCACAGTCGAGGCCGGGGCCGGACCGGACGAACCACCGGACGGACCGGACAACCGGGCCGGGCCGAGAATCGGGATTATCGGACCGAAGCCGGGCCGAATTTCTCGATCCGGTCGGTCGGTCGGTCAATTCGGTCCGGTCGGGTTTTGGACGATTGGACCAATTTGATTCCCAGCCCCAACCAACCCGGCCCAGGCCCGATCCTCACTTGACCCACTCCCCCCGGACGTATTGACATATGAAATATAGGTTGTAAATTGATCAAACTTTATACGGTCATAACTTTGCGCTCGGACGTCCGTTTTACCTAATTTTTTTTTTGATTTCGCGTATTTTTTCGATACGGGGGTGGCCAAACTGGCTATGCAGTTTGATTCGTCCGGTTTCTCCAAAAACGTCCATGTTGCCCCTCAATTTCTCTTTTCCCCCAAATCGTTACGTTTTTCCCATTTTCAAATCTAAATATCTTGCGATGTACAATAGATTTCAACGTAAAAATTGCGTGGCACCGCGTCCGAGAATGTCAATTTCAGTATTGGTAATTCAATTTTAAAAAAAAACGGACCAAACAGGCTAATTATATATATATTATATATTAGGAATTTAGAAAATTAGGAATTATATATATTATATATATTAGGAATTATATATATTATATATATTATATATATTAGGAATTATATAATTCAATATATATTATATATATATATATATATTATAAAAAAAATAAAAAAAATAAAAATATTTTAAATTAGAATGGACCGAACTGACCGAATGGACCGGACCGAAAACGAATTATTAAAAACACGGACCAAGACCGAATTTCTCGGTCGGTTGGTCGAGACCGCTGTGCGACCTGCGCTCGCCAACAGACTCTGCTTTACGAGCAGGCGTCTGCATGCGTACCAAAATAGGATCCTCATCACGTCGCCTCTTCACTCGCCGGCGATGGAAGACTCGGCAACCTCTCGAACCCGAATTCCGTCATCAGCGAATCAACCAAGCGAACCCGAGCTCATTAGCTAATGTAACTCTCGGACCATATCCGCTTTCTGCAGGTGAACAGCGGATGGACTACCCATCGATCTGCGACTAAGGGCATCTGCAACTACATTGGCCTTCCCGGGTGGTATAAAATATCAATATCGTAATCCTTAAGTAGCTCGACCGCTCTGCGCAAGTTCGATTCCTGCAGTGAAGATGTCTTGGAGACTCTTGTGGTGCGTGTAAATGTCACGTGAACTCCATATAAATAATGCCTCAGGATCTTCAAGGCATGAATCACACCGACTCCAGTCATGTGTGGGATAGTTCTTCTCATGCTTCCTAAGGTGTCGAGATCGTAAGTTATTGTTATACCCGTATTTCCGTAGTATGCGTGGGGCGTGCGTAGAAATTTGAACTTGTGATTAAGGCTTGGCGAATTAATTTTGTTCACAACACCCGTTTAGAGTCGTTTTTCGACGAAAGCGTTTTCCACGACTTTCGTAGGGAATTTCCGGCTATGTCATTTCTAATTTTTGCGGATTTTTCCAGAGGCGAAGCGTGTTGGACCAACAAGAGGCGCCACTTGGCACCTCTCATTGGTGGACTTCAAATCGTCCATTTGGACGAAATGGACAAGGTAAGGCACGTTTTTGTGCCTTGACAAAGTCAAGGGTAGGTAGGATATTTGTGTTTGGTAAATCCTAGCCTACACTTGCCTAACATGGATTGATCTTGGCCTTTGGTTGGCCATCCCTTGACTATAAATACCATACTAGGTTGAAGACTTCTTCATCAAAATGCCTAAGTCTTGAGAGCCTTCCCCTCCCCTTTCATGAGGCCTCTTGGCCGAGATATCCTCACTTGCTAGTGGCTCGTGAGAACCCCTCCTCCTAGTAGTGTGGCGTGGGGTACCCACTGCTAGTTGCTTTCGTATAATACCCTTTGTGGGTAGAAATACTCTCAAAAGTATTGTTATAATGCCCAAAATACCTTAGCCTTATACCTTGTAGTATTCTAAGGATATACTATCTGAAAAGCCAGAAAATACTATTATACTTAGTCGGTCCACAAAACCGAAACCAAGGGAAATCTTCACCGTAGTTGAAGTCATAAGTAGAAGTTGGTTAGAACTTCTAAGGGTTGTTGGAGGCGGGTCGGGCCTTGAGTAGGAGCTAAACCTTGCTCGGGATCGACATTTAAACTAGGATAATTATGGGCTTATCGAGGTAAATATCTTGTCCTCTATTGTAATTGGAAATTACATGATTGTTAGACTATATAGTTGAAGTATACTATATATACTGATCTTGAACGTAGTTATCGGCAATGTCTTTTGACTTAAGCTTTGAATAATACTTACGGATGTCTTGCGACTTAAGCTGAATTTAAAGAAGAATCTTGTTGTAATTACATAGGGTGTATTGATGAACTTGTGTAGTAGTCCGTGGAGTAGAATTGTGCAGATTAGGGTTAGGCGTATAACCCACGGTTGGCTTGGTAGCCTCGATAGAGGAGGAGATTTACTGCTGTTGCGGGAGGTCTTCTTGAATTTTACGTAGAATGTTCTACGAAGGGATCTAAATGTTAATAAAGCGCTTTGTGGCCTTATAGGTTGAAGTACTACGTATGGCGCGATCTACGGCTGAGAGTAGCCGGCGGTTTGAAGTACTTGGGCGTTTGCTATTAGTCGATACTCGTCGCGAGGTATGTGAACCTCTTCCTATCTCTTCTAGCATGATATGTGTGAACTATGTAGTACGGTGAGCGTCACGTGTGCTAAGCGTATTTGATTGGTTTAAAACATAAAGTGTTATAACGGCTTTATGGGAAGTTGGTTATAACGACTTTATGTGGTAAGAAAATACTTGTGGTCTTTAAAAGGTAATCGATTTGAACTATAATCGCTTGTTATGTGTTAATAAAGAACTTAAAGTATTTCAAAGATTTATGAATCGTTTTGAAAGAATGAGTAGTACTTGGGTTTTGAAAGCTTAAGAGTTATACTAGCTTTATGGGAAGTTAGGTATAACGGCTTAAGAATGTTTTCTTGATTTGAAATCGAATGTGTATCGACAAACCAACTGCAGCGTTAATAAAGGAAAATGTATTGAATAATGATGTATCGTATTAAAACCGGTAGAAACCTCATGCATAGAAACTAAGATGAGACAAAATGATATTACATTTTCTAGATCATGGTCTTTGTAATAAGAATGTTGTAAACAAGAATAACCTACTCTCGTGAGACATATATTACTCAATTGTCCTAAAGGAATCAAGTGATTAAGTTTGGGAACTATGAAACCATTTGAAAATGAGAAGCTTGAGTAATTGAAACTAGGCAAACGGGAACTTAGGAAAGAATGTTGTTACTTGATTTTACAAAGGTAAGTGTTTTGGGTTATTTAAAAAGCAGTCCTCTATTTTATACTACGTATTGTGTGACTTATGTGAAAGCAACGGATCTTTTAAAAGATTTAATGTATGAAAGTACTTTGAGTTGTGTGAAACTACTTTATCTTGTTGTTGTGAAACTTGCCTATGCTTGTTGTTGTGAAACTTGCCTATGCTTGTTGTTGTGAAACTTGCCTATGCTTGTTGTTGTGAAACTTGCCTATCTTGTGATGATAGCCTTTGTTGTGCAAGTGTGGTATTTACGTATTCTGGCGTCTCGATAGAGGCGGTTGACTTATTGAGAACTTACTTGGAGCGTCTTTGGCGGTGATGGAGAATTCCACGGGTATGTTTCCATTTTTAATTCATGTCTTGTTGTTGATGTCACATGGATATGTCTACCGTCACGATATTAGAGCGTCGGCCCGTGTGGCGGGTTGATTACGATATATGGTTATTACTACAACATGGGCGTGTCTGCCGTCTGATTCCGGGGCGTGTGGCGTGCGGCGGGTTGACCAAGATATATTGTTATTGAGGTTACATGGGCATGCCTACACCGTCGATGTCCAGGCATGTGGCGTGCGGCGCTGTTATTATTGTTGCATCATGGACGTATACCGCCGTCGATATTCCGGCATGTGGCCATGATGCGAACATGATGGGTGTGGTGGGCGTGAGACCCATAGTTATATTTGAGTGATGACTTTGGCGTGAGTCACGACTTGATATGATCGCTTGTTTATTGTGAGCGTAGTTTTGTTATCATACATGTCTCTGCTTTATATAGACTACTATGATTCCATTCTGATTTATTTTGATTTCACATACTCGGTATTTTGTTGTCTTGACCTCGCCGAAGTGCGTTCATCTGCGAGTAAAGGTACACGATCGTTGATCCTCGCTCTTAGGGTCACGATTCGACTTTTGGGAAGCTCCGTTTCTCGGAGGCTTATCTTGGTATAGTCCTGTTGTTGTAAGTGCTTACATTCGGGGTATGGCGAAGCCCTGTCCGTCGTTGTTGTTATATCATTTCTTAGAGTGCAAAATCTTGTTGTGGCGGGGTTTGTAAAAGGATTAAAGCTGTTCTTTTGTAAAAGTGGTTATTTATATATCTTAGAAAGGCAAGTTTTCCTCAGATTACTGTTTTGTACTTCACTTGTTTCATGTATGTGTTTTATGTTCCACTGATTACTCTGATGTTGTGTCACTAGGGTGCCCGGGGTAAGGCACCAGTCACGGGCCCAGTTTCGGGTCGTGACAAAAGTGGTATCAGAGCAGTTAATCCTCGGAAAGTGTCTACAGACCGTATCCAGTAGAGTCTTGATTATCGGTGTGTTGTGCACACCAATAATCGAGAGGCTATAGGGTATCTAGGATGGTTTCTATTCTTCTCACTCGAGATCGTGCCTTAGAGGCGTGTTGTAAGTTGGACCTCTAACGTATTTCTTTCCACTGCTATGCCTCGCGTAGGCGGCCGGGCCGGGAGGGCAAAGCGGCCAGGAGGCTGCGAGTAGAGTTCAGAGGGTTGCGAGGGCGCAGGCCCAATCTTTACCTAGGGTAGTGCTTCATTCGGGGATTTCTGCGACGTCGCTAGCCATTGATTTTAGCACGGCGGCGGTTCCTACTGCGGCCATGATATTTGAACGCCGGTTCGCGGCGAAGCAGATTATGGATTGCAAAGGCGACCTGTTACTAGCTATAGATTTGGCTACGAGAGTATACCGATGTATCGCAAGTCTTGATGACTACAGAAGGTTGTGCAAGAGTAATTCTTGATTAGGCTTGGCGTGGCACGTATGCGGGCTTATGCGCGTGGAAAGCGTAGAGATCGGCGGGTTAAAGGGCCCAAGAAGAGGCGAGCGGCGAGTCCTTTGGTAACTTTCGGCGAGTCGCCTCGCGGCCGGTGATATGCACCTCACCCGATCTGAGTGGTCTTCCACGGATATCGGGGCGTTCGGAGTATGTAGGAGTTGGTCGAACTCGGGGCTTGGTTCGCGGTGTAATGACGTCATCCGGGAATGTCGTCTTTTAGTTGGTACTTGTTGTACTGCGGCCGTCGAGGGCCATGTCGAGAGAGTGTCCTTGTAGGAGGACTTAGCCTTGAGATTGGTGGGTAGTTACGTCATCTTCCTTAGCTATCGCCTACAGGCGAGTTTGGTTAAACGACTAAGGGAGTGAAGCGATAGATATAGATATATCTTTAACCATCTAGAGATCTGTATGATTGATAAGGTTAGTATACCTTAGGTGCTATGTACTGATCGAAGTGTGTTAGTTGATATATGAAATCATCGTTGTTTAACAGAGTAAGATTATGGGGATAGAGAAAATGTGAGCCTTAGAGCTTTATACGTAGAGACGCCAGAGGTGAGGCCATCTCGAGAAAAAGGTGTAGTGTTATGTTTGACCTTATCGGAGTGCATAGTGCACGTGAGTTATGTTTTTGGGATAAGTCCCGAGTAGCGTAATATGAGAGGGTAGTTGAGCTAAGAAGACCGCTAGGTTTTTAACGTGATTAGTGAGTTTTCCTCGGGAAGCTAGTGTTTTGCGGCGTTCTTGGGTCGGGTTGAGGCCACGTTGCGGGTCAACCAGCGGTAGGTTTGTGGTGGTGGTCGGGTTGTGGTGGTCGCCTTGTGTTAGGGTTGTGAGGTGTTAGGCCCAAGTTTAGTTAACCGTCTGCGAACTCGTGGATGCGTTCGACGGTGGTCGGGCGATGGGGCGACCCATCGTGTTCTTCTCGGGGACCGTTTACTGGTATGTTGAGTTATCGAGAAAGGTTGTAAAGCTGCGAGGTGCCTACCTTCACCTTATGTCGAATAGTGAAGCCCGGGTTGTAGCTATTTTCGTTTTCTAAAAGTTTTACGAGCAGGTTAGGAACTGGTGAGTCTCGAATCGCGTGCCTCGGGCGGTCGTGGATTTCGAGGTAGTTGTGAGGATTGTTGTCTCTATGGAGGAGCGTTTGGGCTACCATTTGGTGTTGGATGTCGCGCTTATGAAGCCTTGCGGGCGGAAGTGTAAGTTGTCGGTCGATTGGTTCGATGTTGGCGGGGTTGAATAGTTGGTTGAGCTTGTTCCAGGTGACGATGGATAGTGAAGCTTGTCTAGAAGAAGTTACGCGGCTCGGAGGAATCGTGCGGATAATGTCGGCGGCGCTTATAGTTCGAGTTGGCGATCGGTCTTGAAGGTACCACCGGTTTGGGTGTGACGAGTTTTGAGAGGAACTTAGCGAGTTACTTTGGGCCTTTGTGAGTTCATGTGAAGGATAGGCGGGTTGCCTATATGTTAGCATTCTTGCGTCCGACGTAGGAAGCGATCGTCCGGTCTTTCTTATTGTGATGTTCGGGGAAGTATCGAAGATCCATCCAGAGTGTTCCCAGTTATGATGACCACGTTAGAGATAGTAACCCCGAGTTTTGCATCTTTGGCCGTATCGAATGTGGTAAGAGTTGAGTGTCACGACATCTCGGGGATCGCGTGCGGCCGGTACCATTTGTTGGGTCGTCGGAGCAAGGCTCGCGACAAAGTGACAAAAGTGGTACCATTTGTTGGGTCGCCTGAGAAGGTTAATGCCTCAGGCAAAGTGACAAAGTGGTATCTACGACGAGTAAAGAGAAAGCGAGTATGGCGAGCTTAGGTGTGATAATTTCTTTTGTAAAGAGAAGGTCACGAAGAAAGTATATTTTAGACCGGTGAGAAGTGTTTTGTGGTGATGATTAGAGGTGTTTCCTCGTGTACTTTGATGTAAGTATTTACGCAGGTGCTTCTGTGGCCAGCTGTGGCAGGATTGTTTCGTGAGTGTAGTAGTGAAGACTATACTGGCGCGCGTTCGTTTTGAGACTTAGAAGGAACATTCGGACGAATGTTTCTAAGGAGGAGAATGTTATACCGTATTTCCGGTATATGCGTGGGGCGTGCGTAGAAATTTGAACTTGTGATTAAGGCTTGGCGAATTAATTTTGTTCACAACACCCGTTTAGAGTCGTTTTTAAATGAAAGCGTTTTCCGACTTTCGTAGGGAATTTCCGCTATGTCATTTCTAATTTTTGCGGATTTTTCCGAGAGGCGAAGCGTGTTGGACCAACAAGAGGCGCCAGGCACCCTCTCATTGGTGGACTTCAAATCGTCCATTTGGACGAAATGGACAAGGTAAGGCACGTTTTTGTGCCTTGACAAAGTCAGGGTAGGTAGGATATTTGTGTTTGGTAAATCCTGGCCACTACACTTGCCTAACATGGATTGATCTTGGCCTGGTTGGCCATCCCTTGACTATAAATACCCTCTAAGGTTGAAGACTTCTTCATCAAAATGCCTAAGTCTTGAGAGCCTTCCCCTCACCGTGAGGCCTCTTGGCGAGAGATGTCCTCACTTGCTAGTGGCTCTCGTGAGAACCACTCCCTCACAGTAGTGTGGCGTGGGGTACCACTGCTAGTTGCTTTGTATAATACCCCTTTGTGGGTAGAAATACTCTCAAAGTATTGTTATAATGCCCAAAATACCTTAGCCTTATACCTTGTAGTATTCTAAGGATATACACATCTGAAAAGCCCAGAAAATACTATTATACTTAGTCGATCCTGGCAAAACCGAAACCTAAGGAAATCTTCACCGTAGTTGAAGTCATAAGTAGAAGTTGGTTAGAACTTACAAGGGTTGTTGGAGCGGGTCGGAGGCCTTGAGATGGAGCTAAACCTTGCTCGGGATCGACATTTAAACTAGGATAATTATGGGCTTATCGAGGTAAATATCTTGTCCTCTATTGTAATTGGAAATTACATGATTGTTAGACTATATAGTTGAAGTATACTATATATACGATCTTGAGCGTAGTTATCGGCAATGTCTTTTGACTTAAGCTGAATAATACTTACGGCAATGTCTTGCGACTTAAGCTGAATTTAAAGAAGAATCTTGACTGTAATTACATGAAATTTGTATTCTGATGAACTTGTGTAGTAGTGCCGTGGAGTAGAATTGTACCCGTTAGGGTTAGACGTATAACCCACGGTTGGCTTGGTAGCCGACCTCGATAGAAGGAGAGATTTACCTGCTGTTGCGGGAAAGTCTTCTTGAATTTTTACGTAGAATGTTCTGAAGGGATCTAAATGTTAATAAAGCGCTTTGTGGCCTTATAGGTTGAAGTACTACGTGTGGCGCGATCTACGGCTAAGGAGTAGCCGCGGTTTGAAGTACTTGGGCGTTTTGCTATTAGTCGATACTCGTCGCGAGGTATGTGAACCTCTTCCTATCTCTTCTAGCATGATATGTGTGAACTATGTAGTACGGTGAGCGTACGTGTGCTAAACGTATTTGATTGGTTTAAAACATAAAGTGTTATAACGGCTTTATGGGAAGTTGGTTATAACAGCTTTATGTGGGTAAGAAAATACTTGTGGTCTTTAAAAGGTAACTGATTTGAACTATAACTGGCTTGTTATGTGTTAATAAAGAACTTAAAGTATTTCAAAAGATTTATGAATCGTTTTGAAAGAATGAGTAGTACTTGGGTTTTGAAAGCTTAAGAGTTATACTAGCTTTATGGGAAGTTAGGTATAACGGCTTAAGAATGTTTCTTGATTTGAAATCGAATGTGTATCGACAAACCACTGCGGCGTTAATAAAGGAAAATGTATTGAATAATGATGTATCGTATTAAAACCGGTGAAACCTCCATCTGCATAGAAACTAAGATGAGACAAAATGATATTACATTTTCTAGATCACGCATTTCTTTGTAATAAGAATGTTGTAAACAAGAATAACCTACTCTCACGTGAGACATATATTACTCAATTGTCCTAAAAGGAATCAAGTGATTAAGTTTGGGAACTATGAAACCATTTGAAAATGAGAAGCTTGAGTAATTGAAACTAGGCAAGCGGGAACTTAGGAAAAGAATGTTGTTACTTGATTTTACAAAGGTAAGTGTTTTGGGTTATTTAAAAAAAGATCACTCTATTTTATACTACGTATTGTGTGACTTATGTGAAAGCAACGGATCTTTTAAAAGATTTAATGTATGAAAGTACTTTGAGTTGTGTGAAACTACTTTATCTTGTTGTTGTGAAACTTGCCTATGCTTGTTGTTGTGAAACTTGCCTATCTTGTTGTTGTGAAACTTGCTATGCTTGTTGTTGTGAAACTTGCCTATCTTGTGATGATAGCCTTTGTTGTGCAAGTGTGGTATTTACGTATTCTGCGTCTCGATAGAGGCGGTTGACTTGTTGAGAACTTACTTGGAGCGTCTTTGGCGGTGATGGAGAATTCCACGGGTATGTTTCCATTTTAATTCTTGTCTTGTTGTTGATGTCACGTGGATATGTCTACCGTCGCGATATTCAGGCACGCGGCCGTGTGGCGGGTTGATTACCGATATATGGTTATTACTACAACATGGGCGTGTCTGCCGTCAAGATTCCGGCATGTGGCGTGCGGCGGGTTGACCGCGATATATTGTTATTGAGGTTACATGGGCGTATACACCGTCTGATGTCCGGGGCATGTGGCGTGCGGCCTTGTGTGTGTTGCATCATGGACATGTCTGCCGTCTGATGTTCAGGGCATGTGGCCATGATCACGAACATGATGGGTGTGGTGGGCGTGAGACCCATAGTTATATTTGGTGATGACTTTGAGGCGTGAGTCACGACTTGATATGTTGCTTGTTTATTGTGAGCTGTAGTTTTGTTATCATACATGTCTCCGCTTTATATAGACTACTATGATTCCATTCTGATTTATTTTGATTTCACATACTGCATTTTTGTTATCGACCTCCTTGAAGCTGCGTTCATCCGCAGTAAAGGTACACGATCGTTGATCCTCGCTCTTGGTCAGTTCACTTTTGGGAAGCTCCGTTTCTCGGAGGCTTATCTTGGTATAGTCCTGTTGTTGTAAGTGCTTACATTCGAGGTATGGCGAACCTGTCGTCGTTGTTGTTGTATCATTTCTTAGAAGTGCAGTAATCTTGTTGTGGCGGGAGTTTGTAAAAGATTAAAGCTGTTCTTTTGTAAAAGTGGTTATTTATATATCCGAAAGGCAAGTTTTCTCAATTTACTTTGTACTTCACTTGTTTCATGTATGTGTTTTATGTTCCGATTACTCGATGTTGTGTCACTAGGGTGCCCGGTAAGGCACGATCCGGGCCATTTGGTCGTGTGATTATAACACTTGCCGTCTTTGCGTCGCACGCCAAGCCCGACACTGACGCGTCGCAATAAACCACATATCCATCTAAATCCTCTGGAAGAGTAAGAACCGGATGCGTCAACCTCTCCTTTAGCAATTGGAAACTTTCTCACAAGTATCCGTCCACGAACATAGCCGCTTACAGTCGACAGTCATGATCTGAAATAAACAAACTTTTCCACAAACTCAGATAATAGCTGCAAGGCCCAAAGCGCGCCTCCGGTGTAGTGGTGCAGGCCAAGTCTTCGATCGCCTCAATCTTAGCTGTATCAACCCGAATACCATCGACCCCGATAACATGCCCCAAGAAAGCCACTGAAGCTAACCAGAACTCGCGTTTAGAACTTGGCATACTGTTGCCGGTCTCGGAGGACTCAATACCGTCCTCAAATGATGCGTATGCTCCGCTGCGTGCGCGAATACACCAATATCATCAATAAACACTATAACGAACATATCAAGAATGGCTCGAACACACATTCATCAAATCCATGAATCTTCTTTGGGCGTTGGTCACCGAAAGACATCACCACTGAACTCATAGTGCCCATACCGGTCCTGAATGCGATCTTTGGGATGTCTATCTCTCTAACTCACTGATGATAACGGACCGCAGTCTATCTTGAAAAACACTTTGCACCTGCACCGGGTCAAACAAATCGTCAATCACGGGGAGGATACAGTCTTGATAGTAACGCTTGTTGCACATGTCAATACCATCTGTGGCGTCCATCCTTCTTCTTTACAAATAACACTGGCGCCAGGAGAAACACTTGGCCTAATAAAGCCTTTCTCCGACCAAATCTTTGGTGATCCTTGATTCCTTCAACTCGGCGGTGCCGTCGTATGGCGAATAGATATCGGTCGAGTGTGCGGTGCCAAATCGATGCAAAACTCAATCTCCTCTCGGGAGGATGCGGAAGCTTCGTGCGGGAATACGTGGAAACTCTCTAACAACCAGGGCCGGTCAAGGTGCGGTATCTCGACCTCGATGTCGAATACCGAACAAATGGTAGATATACCGCCCGTACCATCTTCCCAGCCTTGAGGTAAGAAATAAACCTACCCGCCGGCGATGCAGATTCCTTCCACTCGATAACCGGCTGCGAAGCAGGAACCGAACTAACCTCTCTCTGCGGTCACATTGGCATAGCAAGCGCCAGCCAATCCATACCCATAATCACATCAAGTCAGCCATATCCAACTCTATCAAGTCGGCAGAGTCGGCGACCATCTATAGTCAGGCAAGCCTTATATACCCACTCGGCTACCACGAAGCACTGCCGTAGCCACCTCAAAGGATTCTATGGACTCGGGCTCTATCCCTATTCTACCAAAGAATATGAGGAGATATATAGGACAAGGTAGAACACGGATCTATCAAAGCATATTCATCACAAAGATGAAACCAATAATGTACTGTGGCGACATCGGTGACGCCTCACGGTCTGACCGGACATAGCATAGATGCGGTTCGAGGACCGCTGAACTAGAACCCCGCCACGACCCTGGCGGCCTGGCCCGTGAACACCACGCCTCGGGCGCCAACAAGCGAAGATGAAGACCCAAAGAATCGAATCGGTGGTGAGCCATAGCATTTCCACCGCCTCTGGTCGGACAATCTCTCTTCAAATGGCCCTGCTGGCCACAAGAGTAACAAGCTCCTGGAGGAACACGTTATACCACCTTCTCCAGGGTAAGAGTATAAATGAGGGGTAAACCCCCAAGACGTTATACCACCTTCTCCAGGGTAAGAGTATAAATGAGGGGTAAACCCCCAAGACGTTATATCACCTTCTCTAAGGTAAGAGTATAAATGAGGGGCAAGCCCCAAGACGTTATACCACCTTCTCCAGGGTAAGAGTATGAATGAGGGGAAAGCCCCAAGACGTCATACCACATTCTCCAGGGTAAGAGTATGAATGAGGGGAAAGCCCCAAGACGTCATACCACGCTTGAGTAAGAGTATAAATGAGAAAATCCCCAAGACGTTATACCACATTAGTGGATTTGCTACCCATGATGCGAAGAATATCCTCACGTCGACTTATTTCCTACCTTAGGTCTCAAAAGTTATTAAGAGTCACAAAGTGGACTACGATATCCAGCTAATATAGTAGATACCCAAAAAGAGTCCCCACGGTGCATGATGTCCTATTGTTTGAAAAAATTCAAGGTTTTTTTTCCTGAAGATCTCGTGCCTTATAGGATAGAGAGGTGGAGTTCGCTATAGAGTTAATGCAGGTACAAGACCTATTTCTATTCTTCCATATCGAATGGCCCACTAAATTGAGAGAGTTAAAGAAACGATTGAAGGATCTTACGGATAAAGGATTTATAAGGCCTAGTGTTTCCCGCAGGCGCGCGATCCTTTTGTGAAGAAAAAAGATGGATCACTCAGAATGTGCATCGATTATTGACAACTCAATAAGGTCACGATCGAGAATCGATACCCATTACGAGAATCGATGATCTTTTGACCAACTTCGTGGAGCCAATTATTTTTCCAAGATTGATCTTCGTTCGAGATATCATCAGATGAAAATAAATCCGAATGATATATCAAAAACAACCTTTAGGACCTGATATGGCCATTACGAGTTCTTGGTCATGTCTTTCGGATTAACAATGCCCAGCGACTTTTATGGATCTAATGAACATAATCTTTAAACCATTCTTGAATTTGTTCGTAATTGTATTTATAGATGATATCCTAATTTCTGAAGTGTGTTGAAGAACAGGAAAAACATCTGAGGGTAGTGCTTCAAGTCTTGAAACAGGAGAAACTATATGCTAAATTTTCAAAGTGTGAATTTTGGTTGGAAAAGATAGCCTTTTTGGGTCATGTTGTGTCAAGGGTGGAATTATGGTAGACCCAGGAAGATAGAAGTAGTGAAGAAGCGGCCAAAACCACTCAAGCGGAGGTTAGAAGTTTCTTGGGTTTGGTGGGTATTATAGAAGATTCGTAAAGGTTTTTCTAGTCTTGCTGCTCCTTTGACCCGGTTGACTCAAAAAGCGGTTAAGTACCCGTGGTCAGGAGCATGTGAAACAAGTTTTCAGAAACTAAAGGAATTGTTGACTACTGCACCAGTCCTAACCTTACCATCGGGACAAGAAGGGTTCACAGTCTATTGCGATGCCTCCAGAGTTGGGTTAGGATGTGTCTTGATGCGATTTGGAAAGGTTATTGCGTATGATCTAGACAATTGAAGATACATGAGAAGAATTACCCAACTCATGACTTGGAATTAGTTGCGGTGGTGTTTGCCTTACGAATATGGAGACATTATTTGTATGGTGTGCATGTGGACATATTTACATATCATAAGAGTTTGCAGTACATAACCACGCAGAAGGATTTGAATCTCCGACAAAGAAGATGGTTAGAGTTGCTTAAAGATTATGACCTTTGTATTCTTTACCATCCTGGGAAAGCCAACGTGGTGGCTGACGCACTCAGTAGGAGATCAATGGGCAGCTTGGCCCATTTGGTAATACAAAATAGGGGTATTGTTCGGGAGGTACAAAGATTGGAAAACCTCGGGGTTAGCTTAACTGAGATCGGTGAAGGTAGGGTGGTGGTACATGATACCTCGCGATGCTTTAGCTTCAGAAATAAAAGAAAGTCAGTTTGAGGATACGGAGTTTGTTGGATTTCGGGAGAGGAACCAACAGGGAAAACCTTCACAGTTTACATTGGGAGATAATGACGGAACCTCCGGTATAGGGTAGGTTATGTGTTCCTAAGGTAAAGGATCTAAGGAGGAAGATCTTAGATGAGGTCACAACACAAGATATTCCATTCATCCAGTCAACAAAATGTATCAGACCTCAAGGCAAATTGCGGTGGGACGAGATGAAGAAAGACGTTGCGGAGTTTGTCGGGAGGTGTTTTATATGTCGGTGAAAGCCGAACATCAAAAACTCGCGGATTACTTGAGACATTGGAGTCCCCATGTGGAAGTGGGAGGCGATTCATATGGATTTAAATCGGCCCAGAAAACTCGAGAAGGTATGATTCTATTTGGGTGATTGTTGATCGACTTACAAAGTCAACCCATTTCTTAGTCAAGACTACGTACGCGCACCACAAGACATACAGATTTATTTGAAGGAGATTGTGCGGTTACACGATTCCCTTACAAATTATTCCGGATAGGGTTCCCGATTCACCTCACACTTTTGACAAAGTTTCAGTAGGTCTCGGGACAAAAGTTATGTTAAGACGGCTTTCCACCCGAAGCAGATGGGCAAGTGGCGAAACAATTCAAATACTTGAGGGCGAGTTGCGATCTTGTGTGTTAGATTTTCGGGGAAAGCTGGTTGGACCATCTATGTATAATTGAGTTCGCCACAACAATAGTTTTCACTCTAGCATACAAATGGCCGTTTGAAGCATTATATGGACGAAAATGTAGGTATCCACTTGGATGGTTCGAGGTGGGTGAGACGAACTGTTCGGACTGAAGTCATTCAAGAAACAAATGATAAGGTACAAATGATTCGGAGAGGATCAAAACAGCTCATAGTCGCCATAAGTCATATGCGGATCATCGGAAAGAGATCTTGAATTCCAAGAGGGAGAAAGTATTTTTAAAAGTGTCCCCCGATGAAGGGAGTGATGCGCTTTGGTAAGAAAGGAAATTGAGCCCAAGGTTTATTGGGTCATATGAGATCTTGCAAGAGTGGGAATGTGGCTTATGAATTAGCACTTCCAAGAGCTGGAAGCGGTGCATCCGGTGTTTCATGTGTCAATGTTCTGAAAATACTTGCACGATCCAAGTCACGTCGTCCTTCCCGTGAGATAGTTCTTAATGAAGAGCTTGATATGAAGAGGTTAGGTGGAAATACTTGATAGGAAGGTTAAGCGCCTTAGGAGTAAAGATATTGCTTCCGTAAAGGTCTATGGAGGAATCACTCCACGAGGAAGCCACCAGGAAGTCAAGAGGCGATGAAAGTCAAATATCTATTCTATTTGACTAAGGTAAAAAATTGTGTTACATAGTACTTCATATGTGTGCCATTTGAGTGTCTATATGCATGTGTTACAACTTTATTCACATTCGAGGACGAATGTTTCTTAAGGAAGGGAGAATGTGAAGCCCCAAATTAGTGTTACAATAACAATAAACATTATTGTGTCTATGTGATTATGTTATGACCTTATTCACATTCGAGGACGAATGTTGCTTAAGGAGGAAAGAATGTAAAGTCCGGGAAAAAATAATAATATATAGTTGTTGGTTGGTTTAATAAAAATATATATTTCATAATCTTTTTATAAGGACTACATGGCATGTTAGATTAGTGTTACAATAACAATAAACATTATTGTGTCTATGTGATTGTGTTACGACCTCATTCACATTCGAGGACGAATGTTGTTTAAGGAAGGGAGATTGTGAAGTCCCAAATTATTATTAAATTATTATTACAATAATAATGATTATATACGACCTTATTCACATTCGAGGACGAATATTGCTTAAGGAAGGAAGAATGTGAAGTTCCAAATTATTATTACAATAACAGTAGTAATAACAATAATAATAACAACAATAATAATAATAATAATAATAATAATAGTAGGGTGTATAAAAAAATTAGTAGAGCTTTAGTATAAACGTTGCAGTGCCTTAGTTTGAACGTTGCAATTCATAAGGAGTGGTGATATGCTATTTATGTGCATTTACTATTTAAAAAAAACGTGAAGAATGTACATCCCCTCTAGTAGAGTAATGGACGATGCAGTCCATGGGTCGAAACAAAAGAAATGTAAGAAATTTTATTAATAGAAAGCCTTCTGAGCATAGAGGAAAAGAATAAAAATCCCAAACCCCTTAATTCTCCTCAATCTTTTGCCTTCCCCCCTCCCATAAGTTATACAAACACCCTTACTTATACATTATACTTGGCACAAACAAAGGACTAGCACAAAGAATACAAAATCAGAAAAAAAAAAAAAACAAGTGAACAAGAAGAGGAAAAATCTGAAAAAACATCAAGAGAGGAAGGAGAACAAAAATAGGAATACTAGGGAGCAAGGATCACTTGTAGCAACAGAACAACAATCCTTTTCACGCTTACAAGGTGAGTTTTCTCACTCAGAAATTCTTGGTAACGTTCTTTATTTTTAGTTCAATACATGTTAGAATAAGAATTGAGTGTTGAAAAGAAATATTGAACTTTTGATTGTTTAGACAACTAGTTGCGTCATGAACTTTACGAACTGTTCTCACTGAGTTATAATTGTTAGAATTTGATGAAATTAGGAGGAATTGTACACCTCTCTAATATGATCATATAGAACCAAAAATGAGGTAAAATGGACGTACGGTTTGAAATTTATCATAGTTCAAAGTTCCTGCCTTAGATTTGGTCGAAATTCGGAAAGGCATAATTACAGACTGTTTTTATTGAGTTTTACTTATTAGAATTATATGAAAATTTCCATGGTTGTAAGTCTCTCTGTTACGGACAGATATATATAAAGATTTATTAAAACGGACTTACGAGTTGAGAGTTATTGTAGTTTGAAGTTGCTGCCTCGGATTCGTCGGAATCCAGAAGGGCAGGACGTTGAAACGTAAAACTGTACTAATCTGTGGGGAATATGAAAATTGTTTCTAAATGAAAGTTCTATATCTCTTTGTTGTGGACATTTTGAGACCTTACGGGGGTCTATCCGACTTACGGATTGAGAGTTATCGCTGTTTAAAGTTTCTGCCTCGGATCTATCGAGATTCAGGAAGGGCAGCGAATAAAAGTATAAAACTGTACCAAATGGTACAGAATATGAAAGTATGGTTCACATGGAGACGTGTAGCTCTCTGTTCTCGTCGTTTTGAGATTTTATGGGGCTTGAACGGGTTTACAGATTAGGAGTTATGACTATTCTAAGATTGGGTGTTGTTTAATAAATATTCTGCCGAAATAAATTTCATGTGGCTGTTTTGAGGATAAATTTGTGTTAGTTACCCAAAGTAGTTTTAAATGAAATTTGGTACAGTGAAAGATCCCTGTCTTACCTTAGTTTCCGCTTGAAACACCTTAGTTGGAGTTATGGTTAAAAGTTATAATCGTTACAAGTATGAATGACAGAATGTTAGAAAAGATAATAGTATTTATTTGATCTTACGAAAAATATGAAAAGTGAATACGTGTTCACATAAATATATAAATATATAATGGATCGGGTTGCGCGCAACAAAGCGTAAAGTGAATACGCGTTCACAAATCGTAAACATAATGGATCGGGTTGCGCGCAACAAAACGTAAAGTGAATATATGTTCACAAATACGTAAATATAATGGATCGGGTTGCGCGCAACAAAGCGTAAAGTGAATACGCGTTCACAAATACGTAAATATAATGGATCGGGTTGCGCGCAACAAAGCGTAAAGTGAATATATGTTCACAAATACGTAAATATAATGGATCGGGTTGCGCGCAACAAAGCGTAAAGTGAATACACATTCACAAATACGTAAACATAATGGATCGGGTTGCACGCGCAACAAAGCGTAAAGTGAATACGTGTTCACAAATACGTAAATATAATGGATCGGGTTGCACGCAACAAATATGAAAGATGAATACGTGTTCACCTATATATAAATATGAAAAGTGAATACGCGTTCACAAATATATAAATGTAATAAACATGTGGAAATGCGGGAATGTCTTAACGTATAATACTGAGATAAATTGAAGTGTTAGTTAAGCGAGAATTTCCTATGAGGAGTTGTTGCATATTTAAAGATGTTGTAACTGATATGTTTTGCAATATGCTTATTACGTTATAATGTGATTGCTTGGAATATTGTGGTGTTACTTTGAATTGCGAGGTAAGGTTCTCATTGAGATGGAAGAAGTGACTCTTTATTTAACATGTTTGAAAGCGTGATAGAGGAAAGGCTCCACGCCAAGGCTAGCGATCGTCCATGACCTCTTGTCATACCAAGTCCATTCTTGGGCTTGGTACTCGTCGAGTTCAGAATGTCGGTTCGATGTCTCGAAATGCGTGTGGAATGATCTCCCTTCCAACTTAGAATAATATTTGTCGGTATGTCTATGTAGAAGCGATTTGCACGAGTATGGGCTCGCGTTATATTTTCAATAAAGTCATAAACAAATTTCTTTATTGTTATTTTTATTAATAGCTCCGTATTTGAATATAAGTTTAAATTTCTGAATAAAGAGAATTAAATGGTGCTCCTGGTGGAAAATAATTGTCCAGGTGCCATCACGCCCTAAGTAAAGACTTAGGAAAATTTGGGGCGTGACAACAACGTACCAAGTATGTAAAACTGGAAAATACTGTAGTAATATCACAAGTCAAAGATAAGCTGGAGTCATAGATAAAAATCAATTCCCTTGCACTGTGCCTTACTAACAATGAGAGTAACAAGTATAAAACTTATAGCATAAAAATAGGAGGCTCACGATCAAAGCAGGTACCTGCGCGTAGTATCGTTAGCGATCCTACTCTGGGACTATTTCACCGCACGGGTCTGTGGACCGCGTGAGTCATCCGCCTCGTCATGGGACTATTTCACCCGCATGGGACTATTTCACCCGCATGGATCCTGTGGATCCGCATGAGTACCATCGCCGTACTCGCATGGGACTATTTCTGTTATACCCCGTATTTCCAGAGTATGTACGTGAGGGCGTACGTATAAAATTTTAGCCTTAAAGGCTAGACAAGGTTCGAATTTGTACACAAGTGCCGAAAAGAGTCGTGTTTCGACGAAAGCGTTTCCGACTTTCGTAGGAAAATTCGGCTATGTCATTTATAATTTTTGCGGATTTTTAGAGAGGCGAAACATTTTGGACCAGCGGGAGGTGACGTGTGTCACCTCGCATTGGAAGGCTTGGACGGCAATTGGGACGATTTGGGGCTACTTTAGTTGGTAGGATATTTTGTGCAAGTTGTGTGGTAGATGGATAAGGTAGCACATGGCTAAATCTTGGCCTTACACTTGCTATGCACTTGTCTTCATCTTGGCCATTGGTTGGCCTTCACTTGACCTATAAATACCCCTCTAGTTGAAGACATTCTTCATCCAAAACTTGAGCAATCTATCTAAGTCTCAAACTACTCCTCCTCTTGTCTTGCTTTCGTCCCAAAGCCCTCCCCCTCGAGAAAGGCCCTAAGCAGAAACCCCTTTTGTGAAGCTTTGGTAGAGCACACACTAGCCTAGTTGTCTCGTATAAATACCACTTGTTGTGGTATAGAAATACTCCTAGTATTGTTATTATGTCCAAATACCTTGGCCCAAATACCTTGTAGTATTCCCGAGTTACACTTATACAAGCCAGAAAATACCGTTATACTTTCCCTCGGTCACTAAAGCGAAACCCTAAGGAAATCTTCACCCGTTGTTGAAGTTGTAAGTAGAAGTTGGTTAGAACTTCTAAGGGTAGTTTGGAGCGGGTTGGAGCGCGGAGTTGGAGCTAAACCTTGCTCGGGAGCGACTTTAAACTAGGATAATTTTGGGCTTATCGAGGTAATTATCTTGTCCTCTATTGTAATTGGAAATTACATAAGTGTTGAATATATAGTTGTTGTATACTATATATAGTCGAGCGTAGTTATCGCAATGTCTTGCGACTTAAGCTGAATAATACTTACGGCAATGTCTTGCGACTTAAGCTGAAGAAGCGAATGAGCGTAATTACATAGGGTTGTATTACGGTGGACTTGTAGTAATGCAGTGGAGTAGAATTGTACGTTAGGGTTAGATGTATAACCCACTGGTTGGCTTGGTAGCCGCCTCGATAGAGAGGAGAGTTTCTGTTGTTGCGGGGAGAGTCTTTGCGAATTTTCGGTAGAATGTTCTACGATGAGATCTAAATGTTAATAAGCGCCTTGTGGCCTTATAGGTTGAAGTGCTACGTGTGACGTAATCTTACGGACTAAGGAGTGGCCGACGGGTTGAGGTCTTGGGCGTTTTGCTATTAGTCGACAAGCGTCGCGAGGTATGTGAACCTCTTCCTATCTCTTCAGCATGATATGTGTGAACTATGTAGATGCGGTGACGTCGTGTGTTAATTATATTTGATTGTTGTAAAACATAAAGTGTTATAACGGCTTTATGGGAAGTTGGTTATAACGACTTTATGTAGGTAAGAAAATGGGTTGTGGTTTTAAAAGATAATCGATTTGATTTATAAGCGGCAGGCGTTATAATAAAACTTGAAGTATTTCAAAAGATTTATGAATCGTTTTGAGCGAAGTGTAGTATTGTGTTTTGAAAACTTAAGAGTTATACTAGCTTTATGGGAAGTTAGGTATAACGGCTTAAGAATGGTTTCTTGATGTTGGAAGTTAGAGACTTGATCTTATAAGATAAGAGACTTAACTTATTTGTTTTAAAGTGAATGTTTGTGTGAAACCTCATTCGTGAGTAATGAGTACTTGGTTTTATTTAAAGGGATAATGTTTCTTGATTTGAGAAATCGAATGTGTATCGACAGGACCAACTGCGGCGTTAATAAAGGAAAATGTATTGAATAATGATGTATCGTATTAAAACCGGTAGAAACCTCCATCTGCATAGAAACTAAGATGAGACAAAATGATATTACATTTTCTAGATCATGGTCTTTGTAATAAGAATGTTGTAAACAAGAATAATCTACTCACGTGAGACCTATATTACTCAATTGTTCTAAAAAGAAATCAAGTGATTAAGTTTATGAACTATGAAACCATTTGAAAATGAGAAGCTTGAGTAATTGAAACTAGGCAAACTGGAACTTAGGAAAAGAATGTTGTTACTTGATTTTGGAAAGGAATGTGGGTTGGTCATTCTAAGGCTACGTGTATCGGGTGACTTTTATAAAAGTAATGGATCTCTTTTAAAAGAACTTAACGTATGTAGTACTTTGGGGTTAAAAACCCGGACTTTGGCATAAAATGAAAGTACTTTGAGTTGTTATGAAACTTGCCTATGCTTGTTGTTGTGAAACTTGCCTATGCTTGTTGTTGTGAAACTTGCCTATGCTTGTGATGATAGCCTTTGTTGTGCAAGTGTGGTATTTACGTATTCCGTATCTCTCGATAAGTAGGTTGACTTGTTGAGAACTTACTTGGGCGTCTTTGGCGGTGATGGAGAATTCCGGGTATGTTTCCATTTTGATTCTTGTCTTGTTGTTGATGTCACGTGGACGTGTCTACCGTCGCGATATTAGGGGCATGCGGCCGTGCGGCGGGTTGATTACCGATATATGGTTATTCTTGCAACATGGGCGTGTCTACCGTCTGCGATTCCGGCATGTGGCGTGCGGCGGGGTTGACCACCCAGATATATTGTTATTGAGGTTACATGGGCGTATACCTGCCGTCAAGATTCCGGCGTGTGGCCGTGCGGCCTTGTTATTATGTGTTGCATCATGGACATGTCTACCGTCTGATATTCCGGCATGCGGCCGTGATCGCGAACATGATGGATGTTGTGGGCGTGAGACCCATAGTTATATTTGAGTGGTGACTTTGAGGGCGTGAGTCCCTGACTTGACTTCTTTTATTTTGCGTACTGTATTTTGGTTATCATACATGTCTCCTGCTTTTTAAGCTATTATGATTTCATTTCTGATGTTGTGATTTCATACTTGGTACTGTTATGCGACCTCCTTCGGAGGCTGCGTTAAATCTGCGAGTAGAGTCGTCGATCGTGGATCCACTCTTAGGATCTCATTTCAGTGTTGGAAAGCTCGTTCCTTGGAGGCTTATCTTTGGTATGTTTCCACTGAGTTGTAGGTTCTTGTACATTCGGGGTATGGCGAGCCCTGTCCGTCATAGTTGTTGTAAATCTTAAGTGCATGCCTTTGTTGTGGCGGGGTTGTAAAAAGGATAACTGTTCGGGTTTTTATGTATATCTGAAGCAACTGTTTTGGTTGCTTTGTTTATTTATTATATCTCTTGTTTCATGACTCGTGTTTTATTTTCTGGTTTTCTCGATGTTGTATCACTAGGGTGCGGGGTAAGGCACGATGCGGGCCGGGTTGGGCGTTACAAAGTGGTATCGAGCGATTAGTCCTCGGAAAGTGTCTACTGACCGTGTCTAGTAGAGTCTTGATTATCGGTGTGTTGTGCATACATCTATAATCGTGAGGCTATAGGACATTTAGGATTGGTTTCCATTCTTCTCATTCGAGATCGTGCCTTAGAGGCGTGTTGTAAGTTGGACCCTCTGGCGTGTTTCGTTTTACGATTATGCCTCTGCGAAAACAGCGAGGCGAGAAGGGCAAAGCGAGGAGGCTGCTAGTGGTATTCGAGAGAATGCGAGCGCGAGCCCGGTCGATACTGAGTAGTCTTGACGGCGAGTTTTGCGGCGCCGCCCGGCTCAAAGAGATTTAGAGCGCGGCGGTGGGCTGCTGAGACTCTGATACGAGCCTCCGGTCCCGATGCAGGCGGGAGATGGGTCGCGAGAGATGGCGATTATTGGCGAGTTGTGGCGAATATGAGAGATAAGTGGGCGGCCGATTCCGTTCAGCGGCGCATGTAGTGCGCTGAGCGAGCGATTTGAGGCTACGGGATTTTTCTTAGTTGTAGCCCGCTTTGAGTTTCTGGTCGAGGCGGAGGATGATCGCAGGAGTTCATCCGTCGATTCTGAGAGGATCGTCACGGGTGATCAAGGCTTGGTGAGTGCTGTGACATTTAGTTCGCGTCGGCTGCGTGATACCGCGATCGATTGGTTTGACTCGTGGGAGCTTTCGGGGAGCATTCACTTCCGGCCGTTTGGGGCGAGTTTTGAGGCGCCGCACATTTCTTGCCTCGCAAATGAGGAGGGCTCGGTAAACAGTTTTTGATGTTGAGCGAGCAGGCGTCTGATTCGGGAGTACAATGTGAGTTCGACTCATTGGCGGTATGTTCCGCGTTAGTAGCTAGTATGGAGGATCGAGTGCCGATATGTTCTGAGGCTCGATGATTACCTAGCGAGAGAGTTGTTGGTGTTTCTCTTGGTGGGCATGGACATTGCCGCGTTCGAGCTCATGCGCAGGTGCGAGGCGCGAAGATCGGCAGGTGGACCGCTTTCGGCGAAGAAGGCGAGCGGTCGGATATTTTGGCGACTTTGGCGGACCGCCTCGGCGGACTAGTTATGTACCTCCGCCATTGCGAGTGGTCCCCGCAGCCGGGACCGCCAGGATATTCAGAAGCGGTCGGGGCTCCCGTGCTTTAGATGTTCGAGGAGTAGGGTGTTGGCGAATCGATCACCCTACCGGTGTAGTCGATGTGGTGACGCATTTCGAAGTGTCGTAGTACGAGGAGCTTGTTATTCTTGCGGCCAGCGGGGCCATATGACGAGATCGTCAGGCGAAGTAGCGCTGGTAGGATAGCACGGACTCTTGGAAGCGATTCGCGGGTTCTACACCTTCCATGCTTGAGCAGAATGTTCGTGCAGCAGGGCCGGTAGAGGTCGCGGTGGGAGTTCCCGATTCTAGCGGTCCTTTGAGCGCCTACTTTCAGTATATCCTTAACCATCTAGAGTTTTGTATGTTATGATAATGTGTTAAGTGTTATGTTCGGATAGCTTTGTGCTAAAATGTGACTTAGAAGCATGCTTAGTGAAAGGGTAAGCTGGGGTGAGAAAATGATGAACCTTAGAATATTCTGAGAGGAGACCTTAGATGTAAAGGCCGTTTTGAGTACAAGTTTTTGCAAGTGATCCTTGTCAGTGCATTTTATGCCTAGAATGTATTGTGTGATAAGTCCCAGGTTGAGTAAATGAAAGTGGTAGCTTTAAGCGATGTGATTAGCAAGATTGTTCCGTGTCGGGAAGCAAGAGTTGGCGCGATAGTGGGTCGGGTTGGGGCCGTGTTGCGGGCCAACCCGCGTCCGTTCGAGGAAGGGTCAGCTCTGGGTGGTCGCCAGGTGGCGAGTCACGAGGGTGCTAGGCCCAGTTTAAATGACCAGCGTATGAGTTCGTGGATCGTTCGACCAGTAGATCGTGAAGGCGGGAATGGCCTTAAGGAAGATTGAGGCGAGTAAGATGACCAAGTTTGGAGGTAGTGACTCCAAAGTTTTGGGAAGCGAAATGATGATGAAGTATGGTGCATTATACTAGAAGAGTTCAAGTGTTCGGAGAGGCTACGAGTAAGGAGGAAGAAGAGCGTGTGTTATGTTTGTGGCGGTGTGGCTTTGACAACTTGTTAGAAGGAACTTCGTTATCTGTTTGAGAAGGAACATTCGGGACGAATGTTTCTAAGGAGGAGAATGTTATACCGTATTTCCAGTATATGCGTGAGGCGTGCGTATAAAATTTTAGCCTTAAAGGCTAAACGAGGTTCGAATTTGTACCTGAGTGCGAAAAAGTCGTTTTTCGACGAAAGCGTTTCCACGACTTTCGTAGGAAAATTAGGCTATGTCATTTATAATTTTTGCGGATTTTTCCGAGAGGCGAAACATTTTGGACCAACGGGAGGGTGGCATGTGTCACCTCACATTGGAAACTTGACGGCAATTGGGACGATTTGGGGCTACTTTAGTTGGTAGGATATTTTGTGCAAGTTGTGTGGTAGATGGATAAGGTAGCACATGGCTAAATCTTGGCCTTACACTTGCTATGCACTTGTCTTCATCTTGGCCATTGGTTGGCCTTCACTGACTATAAATACCCTCTAGTTGAAGACATTCTTCATCCTAAACTTGAGCAATCTATCTAAGTCTCAAACTACTCCTCCTCTTGTCTTGCTTTCGTCCCAAAGCCCTCCCCTTGAGAAAGGCCACTGGCGAAACACTTCCCCTTTTGTGAAGCTTTGGCGAGCACACCCCTGCCTAGTTGTCTCGTATAAATACCCCTTGTTGTGGTATAGAAATACTCACTAGTATTGTTATTATGTCCAAATACCTTGGCCCCAAATACCTTGTAGTATTCCCAAGGTTACACTTATACAAGCCAGAAAATACCGTTATACTTTCCCTCGATCACTAAAGCGAAACCCTAAGGAAATCTTCACCGTTGTTGAAGTTGTAAGTAGAAGTTAGTTAGAACTTCTAAGGGTAGTTTGGAGGCGGGTTGGAGCGCCGGAGTTGGAGCTAAACCTTGCTCGGGAGCGACTTTAAACTAGGATAATTTTGGGCTTATCGAGGTAATTATCTTGTCCCTCTATTGTAATTGGAAATTACATAAGTGTTGAATATATAGTTGTTGTATACTATATATAGTCTTGAACGTAGTTATCGGCAATGTCTTGCGACTTAAGCTGAATAATACTTACAGCGATGTCTTGCGACTTAAGCTGAAGAAGCTGAGCTGTAATTACATAGGGTTGTATTACAGTGGACTTGTGTAGTAGTGCAGTGGAGTAGAATTGTACCAGTTAGGGTTAGATGTATAACCCCACGTTGGCTTGGTAGCCGGCCTCGATAGAGGAGGAGTTTCTGTTGTTGCGGGGAGGTCTTTGCCAATTTTTGGTAGAATGTTCTACGATGAGATCTAAATGTTAATAAGCGCCTTGTGGCCTTATAGGTTGAAGTGCTACGTGTGGCGTAATCTTACGGACTAAGGAGTGGCCAAGCGGGTTGAGGTACTTGGGCGTTTTGCTATTAGTCGACAACCGTCGCGAGGTATGTGAACCTCTTCCTATCTCTTCAGCATGATATGTGTGAACTATGTAGTGCGGTGAGCGTCGTGTGTTAATTATATTTGATTGTTGTAAAACATAAAGTGTTATAACGGCTTTATGGGAAGTTGGTTATAACGACTTTATGTAGGTAAGAAAATGGGTTGTGGTTTTAAAGATAAGCGATTTGATTTATAAGCGGCTTGGGCGTTATAATAAAACTTGAAGTATTTCAAAAGATTTATGAATCGTTTTGAACGAAGTGTAGTATTGTGTTTTGAAAACTTAAGAGTTATACTAGCTTTATGGGAAGTTAGGTATAACGGCTTAAGAATGGTTTACTGATGTTGGAAGTTAAGAGACTTGATCTTATAAGATAAGAGACTTAACTTATTTGTTTTAAAGTGAATGTTTGTGTGAAACCTCATTCGTGAGTAATGAGTACTTGGTTTTATTTAAAGGGATAATGTTTTACTGATTTCGGAAATCAGAATGTGTATCGACAGACCACTGCAGCGTTAATAAAGGAAAATGTATTGAATAATGATGTATCGTATTAAAACCAGTAGAAACCTCCATCTGCATAGAAACTAAGATGAGACAAAATGATATTACATTTTCTAGATCATGGCTGCTGTAATAAGAATGTTGTAAACAAGAATAATCTACTCTCACGTGAGACATATATTACTCAATTGTTCTAAAAAGAAATCAAGTGATTAAGTTTATGAACTATGAAACCATTTGAAAATGAGAAGCTTGAGTAATTGAAACTAGGCTAACTGGAACTTAGGAAAAGAATGTTGTTACTTGATTTTGGAAAGGAATGTGGGTTGGTCATTCTAAGGCTACGGGTATCGGGTGACTTTTATAAAAGTAATGGATCTCTTTTAAAAGAACTTAACGTATGTAGTACTTTGGGGTTAAAAACCCGGACTTTGGCATAAAATGAAAGTACTTTGAGTTGTTATGAAACTTGCCTATGCTTGTTGTTGTGAAACTTGCCTATGCTTGTTGTTGTGAAACTTGCCTATGCTTGTGATGATAGCCTTTGTTGTGCAAGTGTGGTATTTCTGTGTTACCGTATCTCTCGATAGAGTAGGTTGACTTGTTGAGAACTTACTTGGGCGTCTTTGGCGGTGATGGAGAATTCCACGGGTATGTTTCCATTTTGATTCTTGTCTTGTTGTTGATGTCACATGGGCGTATCTGCCGTCACGATGTCCAGGGCATGCGGCCGTGCGTGGGTTGATTACCGATATATGGTTATTGCGCAACATGGGCGTGTCTACACCGTCTGATATTCGGGGCGTGTGGCGTGCGGCGAGTTGACCACCGATATATTGTTATTGAGGTTACATGGGCATGTCTGCCGTCTGATGTCCGGGGCGTGTGGCCATGCGGCCTTATTATGTGTTGCATCATGGACATGTCTACACCGTCTGATGATTCGGGGCATGCGGCCGTGATGCGAACATGATGGATGTTGTGGGCGTGAGACCCGTAGTTATATTTAGTGGTGACTTTGAGGCGTGAGTCCACGACTTGGCTAACTTTTATGTTGCGTCTTGTATTTTGGTTATCATACATGTCTCACCTTTTTAAGCTATTATGATTTCATTTACTGATGTTGTGATTTCACATGCCTTGGTACTGTTATCTTGACCTCCTTGAAGTGCGTTAAATCTGCGCGAGTAAGAATACATCGATCGTGGATCCCGCTCTTAGGATCTCATTTGGCGTGTTGGAAAGCTCAGTTCCTTGAGGCTTATCTTTGGTATGTTTCCACTGAGTTGTAGGTTCTTGTACATTCGTGGTATGGCGAGCCCTGTCCGTCATAGTTGTTGTAAATCTTAAGTGCATGCTTTGTTGTGGCGGGGTTGTAAAAGGATAAGCTGTTGGGTTTTTATGTATATCTTGAAGGCAAGCGTTTTGGTTGCTTTGTTTATTTATTATATCTCTTGTTTCATGACTCGTGTTTTATTTTCCTGGTTTTCTCGATGTTGTATCACTAGGGTGCGGGGTAAGGCACGATGCGGCCGGGTTGGGCGTTACAATTTCACCGCGTGGATCACGTGGTCGGATCGCATGAGTCTGTGTGCGCTCGCATCATGGGTAGCAAATCCATGACATAGATAATAACCCGGTTTACCAGTAATAATACAAATATATAACATAGCTCATCCGCTATCATACATAACATAAGCACTTCTGGCCTATCTATCATACATAAGCACCTTCTGCCTATCATATCATACACAACCTTCTGAACTATCATAACATAAGCAAGTTAAGAAATCCCAACTTATTAACATTATTAATATATCCTCTCATTTTAGTATCCTAAGGCACTAACATGTCTTTTAATAGAAAATTCGGGAATTCAACCCAAGTACCATGTACTTCTAACTTTTTAAGAAAAACTCTTTTTATACAAAGATTCCAAGATACTAATCACCATAGTATCAAGTTAACCTTCTTGGTTGAGCCTGTCACACATGGCTTGCCAAGTGTGGTTTACATGGCTGACGTGGTTTGCAGGCTACTGCGTCAGTCCGGGGTTTACCCTGTGCGCACTCGAAAGAGTAGCGGCTGCGGGTTCCTTCGTCAACAAAAAAAAGTTACAATTTCTTTTCAAAACAAGTCACATTTCCTTTTAGAAATATAATAGGCTTCTAAATCAAGTGACTTCATTTCCTTTAAAACCTTAGGCAACCAATGCCTAAAAATCAATCCACCTTCCATAGTTTCAAATCCTTTACCCGTACTTGTTTTAGTTAGAGTAAACCATTCTTTGTGAACCTTTCCAAAAACTAATATAACCAACTTCCCATAAAGTCATTATATTAGCGTTATACCTTTGTCAAATACATTTTCCTTAAATCCAAAGGACTTATACTTTTGAAATGAGACAAGCATCATATACTTTAAAACAAGTGTAGATTATCAAATCTTGTCGATTATCCGTACTACATAGATACAACTACTCATGCTCAAGAGATAGGAAAGCTCTACATACCTCCTTGGTCAATCCACTGCTAAGTCCAACTACATGAGTAATATGTCAACCTATAATAACCATAGTGTGTTTATTAACCTCTAATTCCAATGTAGAAATTCCAAATTCAAGTTATCAATTCCTAAGGAAAATTGGGCAGCATTTCCTTTGTTTCTACTCACTTTGCCACCTTTTCAAAGTAGATTTTCAATATTCAAACGCCTTATTAAGACCCAACAACCAAACCAACACAAAGGGGATTACACACCTAATCTTGGGTGTGTAAAATTCTGCCCCATAAGTTATAATAGTACACTTAACAATTCTAAGGTGGTTTTTAGGCTACAACATGCTCATAATATTTCTTTAGCCAAATCCTTCATATTGACCCACATTTCTAGCATGATGACTCTAAGAACATTATTTACCACCATAAGTATCTTCTTCATAACATGCAACTCTATAAACTAATAATAGAGGAAGAATCATTACCTTAGAGCTTTAGCCAAATTTTATCCAACAATTTGCTAGCCTTTCTACCAAGAATACCACCACCACCACCTTCAAGCTAGCCTGCCTTCCTTCTTGTCTTTTAATTTTTCAGATTTTCTTAAGGCTAGAATCCTCTTGGATTTTTAGAGAGAAGGAGGAGCTTGAAATATTTAGAGAGAAGGAAGAGGTTTTCAAAGAGAGATGACAAATGACCAAGTCTTTAAGACTTGGTCAATATATAAATGTAAAAATCAGATGGGGACACTTGTCCCCACTCAGGCCCTTGCAAAATAACAATCTGACTTTTCCTAAGTTTTTCCGCCTGATTTCCCGCCTCGGCGCCACGGCCCTGCGTCCCGGCGTGTACTGAAACTCACCGACCACTCCGGGTTTTCGTGCGCGCGACCGGCGCGCGGCCTACAATTACCAGCGCGCGCCGCGGCCTCGTGGCCGCGGCGAGACCACGAGGTCGGCCTAACCACGGGGTATAACATTATTATACATATATTATAAGTATATTATGGATTATATAATATATGGAGTAAAGTTTGAAAGGATTTGTATCTTGTTAAGTTGCTAAAATGGAATTTGGCAAGAAAGCCACAAAATGGTAAAAACGTATCTTACTTGCTAAGAAGCTAATAACAAAGTAACTATAACTTATATTAAGATGGAATATAAGTTGGATGACTAATAAAGTAAGTGGATAAGTAAAATGGAAAAAGTTGGCGAGGACCCAACTTAAGAATTTGTATTTACTTTGGGTGTATTTACATTGGATTTGTATTTACATTTCATTAAGGGAAGATTGTTCAATCGCGTTCGTTTGGCGTGTGATCCCCTTTTTAATTATTGTATTGTTATGAAGGCGTGATAGTAAACGCGTTCAGGTTGGCGCGTAATCCTTCTTTTACTTATTGTTATTATGAAGGCGTGATAGTAAACCGTTACCGTTTGGGCGTGTAATCCCTCTTTATGTTGTTTAAATTATTACGCCGTATATATGGCATAGAATTACGGTTATTCGGGCCTTGGAGAAAGATGGAAAAGTGAGTAAAAACGGGGGAAGTGCTGCCCAATTTTCCGTAGAATTAAAGGGCTTTTTATTGGTATAAGTCTTCAATGGTAATAAAGGTTTGATAGAAGTACTATGACCATTTTAGGAGTGGAGTACTACGTGTGGCGTGATCTACTTGGCTTAGGAGTAAGCGGGTTGAAGTACTTGGAGCGTTTTGCTATTTGTCGATAATCGTCGCGAGGTATGTGAACCTCTTCCTATCTTTTCTAGCATGATTGTTGTGAACTATGTAGTACGGTAGACGTACGTGTGCTAAACGAGTTCTGGTTGGTTTAAAACATATAGTGTTATAATAGCTTTATGGAAAGTTAGTTATAACGACTTTATGTAGGTAAAAGAATGGTTTATTGATTTTAGAAGTTAAGAGACTTGATCTTGAAAGATAAGAGACTTGACTTAATTGACTTGATATGAATTTTGTTAAAAAGTGTGAAACCTCAATCGTGAGTAATGAGTACTTGGTTTTTGAAGATTTATGTTTTACTGATTTCGGAAATGAGAATAAGTATCGAACAAACCATTGCAGCGTCAATAAAGGAAAATGTATTGACTAATTAATTATATTAAAACCAGTAGAAACCTCCATCTGCATAGAAGCTAAGATAAGACAAAATTGTATTACATTTCCTAGATCATGGCTGCTTTAATAAGATGGTTATAAACAAGAACAAGCTACTCACACATAAGGCATATGTTACTCAATTGTTTTAAAAGGAGATTACGTTAAGTGATTAAGACTATGATCTATGGAATCTTTCGAAAATAAGAGACTTGAGCATTTGAAATTAGGCAAACTTGAACTTTTGGAAAAGAATGTTGTTACTTGATTTTAATAAGGAAAGTGTTTTGGTTTACTTATAAATGTTAGTCACTCTATGTTAATACTACGGGTATCGGGTGACCTTTGTAAAAGAAATGGATCTTTTAAAAGAATTTAACGTATGTAGTACTTTGGGGTTAAAACCCGGACTTTGACATAAAATGAAAGTACCTTGAGTTGTGTGTAACTTGCCTATGTTTGCGTGTGATAGCCTTGTTGTGCAAATCTTGTATTTCTCTACCGGCGTCTCGATGGAGGCGGCTGATTGGTTGTGAACGATTCCTATCGAGTCCCGTGAGATGGGCGAGACATGTATTCCATACGATTCTATCGAGTCCCGTGAGATGGGCGAGACATGTATTCCATACGATTCCTATCGAGTCCCGTGAGATGGGCGAGACATGTATTCCATACGATTCCTATCGAGTACCATGAGATGGGCGAGACATGTATTCCATACGATTCCTATCGAGCCCCGTGAGATGGGCGAGACATGTATTCCACGATTCCACCTCGAGTCCCGTGGGATGGACCGAGACATGTTATACGTATCATACGATTTATACCTAGGCTAGGCGGTGAGGAATGAGTTCCACGGGCGTGAGGATGACTTGAGGTGTGAGTCCACGACTTGACATGACTACTTTTATGTTGTAAAGCGTAGTTTGGTTATCATACATATCTCTGTTTTATATAGTATCGTGATTTCATTTACATTATTTGATTTCACATACTTGGTACTGTTGTCTTGACCTCGCCCGGGGCTGCGTTCATCCGCATGAGTAGAGTACATCGGTTGTGGATCCTCGCTCATGGGATCACGATTCGGCGTATTGGAAGCCCGTTTCTCGGAGGCTTATCTTGTGGTATGTTACCACTGAGTCTGCAGGTTCTTGTACATTCGGGGTATGGCGGGGCCACTGTCCGTCATAGTTGTTGTCACTTTCTTAGAGTGCATGAAATCTTGTTGTGGGCGGGGTTGTAAAGGATATGCTGTTCAGATTTTGTATATATATGCACGAAAACCGTTTTGGTTGCTGTTTTTATCATATCTCTTGTTTCGTGTTCATGTTTTTATTTCCGCTGATTTTCTCTGATGTTGTATCACTAGGGTGCCCGGGGTAAGGCACCAGTCACGGGCCCCGGTTCGGGTCGTGACACACGCATAAGTACGAAGTAGACTATCAGGAAATATTCGCACCAGTGGCTAAGCTCAACACTATTCATATTCTCATATCAGTTGCAACAAATAGAGATTGGCCGTTGCGACAATTTGACGTAAAAATGCATTCTTAAATGGTATTTTGGATGAATAAGTTTATATGAAACTCTCACCAGGAATTATGCAGGATCAAACTCATAGAAACAAGGTATGCAAATTGAAGAAGACATTATACAGGTTAAAACAATTACCACGGGCATGGTTTGAACGTTTCACGTCTGCAATAACATCGGTGGGGTATAGACAGATTAACTCTGATCACACTCTGTTTATCAAATACAACGAAGGGAAGGTAACGACGTTGATTGTATATGTTGATGATATGGTCCTGACATGAAATGATTCTGATGAAATGGATCAACTTCAGAAGTTTTTAGCATCAAAATTTGAAATGAAAGACCTAGGACGATTGCGATATTTTCTAGGTATTGAATTATCAAAGTCGAGACATGGAATTTCCCTTTCTTAGAGAAAACATGTACTAGACTTGTTGACAGAGACAAGGATGATAGCATGCAAGCCAATCGAAATGCATATGGAGACAAACTACAGACTCGGGAACTCTTCGGGAGAGAAGATAAAAGTTATAGGCAGATATCAACAGCTAATAGAGAAGTCAATATATATGACTCATACAAGGTTAGATATTTCATATGCCATAAGTGTTGTGAGTCAGTTCATGCAGAGACCAACAAAAGATCATATAGAGTCTGCCCATAGAATTTTGCGATACTTGAAGAGAGCCCCAGGAAAAGGGCTATTGTTCTCAAAGAATAAGAAAATTGTCATCGAAGGCTACACATACGCAGATTGGGGAGGAGATCAGTTGACCAGGAAATTAACCTCGAGCTATCTCACTTTTGTCGAAGGCAATCTTGTTACTTGGAGAAGTAATAATCAAAATGTTGTCGCGAGGTCTAGTGTATAAGTATAATTTTGAGGGATGGCGCATGGCCTGTGTGAGCTATTATGGATTAAATTTGTTCTGAAGAATCTTGAAATTGAGTGTACATGACCTATGAACTTATTATGTGATAACAAAGTCGCAATTCAAATAGCACAGAACCATGTTCAACATGATCGCACTAAGCATGTTGAAATTGATCGACACTTCATTAAGGAGAAGTTAGATCAAAAGATTATACATTTTTCATTTGTCAATTCTGAAAAATAGTTGGCAAATGTACTTACCAATGTTGTATCAGGGAAGGTCTTCTACACGATGATTGGCAAATTGGACATGACAAACATCTATGCGCCACTTTAAGAGGGAGTGTTGACATGGAGGTTATTATGTAAATGTGTATTTCTTGGAGTAGAGGTCAAGTATTTGTCCTAATTCTTCTCTAATTAGACTTGTAGCTGAGTAGTGTTAGAAATTTATTAACGTGAATATAGTTAATCCTATTATTTATGACTCGAACAATTGGGGGTCCGCATGTCGGAAATTTCGTTTCCACACACGTTGTACCAAGGATCGCACATTTCCTTAGTGAAAGAGATATTGCTACATATACGATACGTTTGAGACATAAAATGATAGACGGTTATTGGTCAAATGACAATGGTTCACGTTGGTAAATGAAGGAAGAAGTGTACGTAGTGTAAATGTCAAAACGTGTCGGAAAAAGGGTCACGACGTCACGACGAAGTCGGGGCGCATCAGCGCCACCACTACAAGGGCCCCAACGCCTCAATGATAGGGCCGCAGTGCTAATGTGGGTTTTGGCTACTAGAGCAGCGGTGCCGTGGCGCCTCCCTGTCGTGCCGCGACGCTGGCGAGACAGTGTCTGATCCGACGGAAGTTCAAAAGTTTGGCTGATTGTGGGGACGTTTTGGGGCATTCAAATGTCAGTTATTCCTCTATAAATCATCCATTATTTGGCTGCATTACTTGGTGTATTAAGTGGCCTTTATATGGCACTTGAAGAGACATTCTTACACTACTATAAATTGAGGTCTTTGGCTCAATTGTTAGAGGGACAACACACTTGTATAATTCAGAATTTTCTGAATAGTTCTTCCTCTCTAATATACTTTCACACACTCAAAGGTTCTTCTTTTATAGTAAACAATTGAGTTATCCTTTGCTCAATTGTTTGTTGCCGTTTTATCTTGGGAGATAAGTTGCCAATAGCCGTTAAGGAATTTATACGGGTCAATATTGAACATCAATCGACTCAGCAAACCATTAACTTGTTCTTGCTTTTCAGATTTAGTGTTGGTTTCAGGTTATCAAGATCAAAGAATTTGTAGCAATTGAATTGAAGATCCTAGACGAAAGACTCAAGACTGACTCAAGGACGCAGATCTAAGACGTGACACTATAACTCACAATGTTTCAGTAGCCACAACTCTTGTTGTTCTGAATTGTCTTATTATGTCTGTATAGTTTATCCTTTCAAAACACTAGAGATAGTAGTATACTATTCTCGTAAATTCATTGTAACTCACAAGTAATAGTTAAGTATATATATATATATATATATATATACCTTTGTTATAAGATGAATAGAAGTACCAACTACATGTAACTTTTACGATTTCAATTTTAAATATACAGGCATGATCGAAAAACTGATTCTGTAGGAAGACTTGGCTAGAAACAATTGGTAGCCTTTTGTAACGTTAAAGGTTCTAATTACAAGGCCTGACTAAATTTAATTTAATTTTCTTTTGCAGGTTCATACAATATTTAATTATTTGTTGCTCAATAATCAAATAATTCGAATGTGTTCATTAATCAACTTCAGCTTAGACTTTTCTTCTTTAAATACTTTATTACTAATTACACCATAATTCATATCGTTTGAACGATTTGCAGTAGACATAAATCGCACATATTGTTTGTACAATTTTCATTGGAGAAAAGTATATACATAACACATTTAATAGAGTGTTAAATTGGACAAGATTTCAGACATTGGGGACTAAAACTGGACCTTCAAAAACAAACGATTCCCCAAAACCCAAACAAACACCAAAGCAACAAGAACACTCTCGGAAGTGAAAGAAAGTAGAAAAGCCCTGAAAATGGTATTGAAGGTAGACGGGCTCAATTTTTCAAGATTTCAAAGGTATGAAACACCCTTTTCTCTATTTATTCCATACGTGTTGTTTATACTGGAAATCATTTACATGTTTTGGCAGCTCACGGACATGGAGATATGTGTTGTCACGATCATACTCTACCAACAAAGCGACGCCGTTTAATGTTAAAAAACGAATCTTGAAGGTCGTTTCATCACGTGTGAACCCGACATGGAGTGTTCTGCAGAATTTGTTGGATGAAGGCCGTACAGTTTCTCTGCAGGAGCTCAGGGTCATTATTAGGCAGCTTATGAAACGACGTCCTTCCGGACCTGATCTGGAGGTAATGTATTCACTCATCAGTTTTTTTTTTCTAATTAAACAGAATTGGGAAAATTTAGTATCTTTGGGTGCTTGATTATGTGATTTAGTAGGGTCACTTAATAATGCTAATGTTATAGTATAGTTTCATTGAGCTTTTGAAATGCTGGTAAAAGTGTCAATTTTCCTTAAGAAAATTAAGAATTTATTTATTGTGGGTGTGGTTACTTGATTATTATGGTTATTTTGTCCATGACAGTAGCATTATAATAATAATTTCCTTGATTTTTTTAATGCTAATACAAATATCTGTTATTGAATATTTTGGGTCTTGATTATATGCTGTAATAAGGTAAGTCAATAAAATGAATCAATAGTTTACTTTTTGAGATGCTGGTAACTCCAACACTTGGGTTGAACAAAAAAGACTCAAACTTTCACTGCTCAGGAGTAAGGGAAAGCAAATATGATCAAAGGAAGAAGCCCTGTAATTCTTTCTGTAGGGAAGGAGGACCTACTGTATAAGTCTCCAATCAATCATAGGGGGTGAGAAAATTGATTTGCCTCTTTCATTTAGTGTTCATTGTCGAATCGGATGCGGGCCCCTCAGCTTACAGGGAAGTCACACTTTAATTTCCTGCCTTGATCGATGCGAGCATCGATCATTCTGTCCATTGAGCTCATGAATCAACCTTGACCTTGACTCTCACTACATACTCCAACTCTATCTATTAATAAGGATGCTTTATCTAATGAGGCAGGAAGAATGCTTTGTAAGAGAGAAATATCTTTTGTTGTTGTAAATTTGTGGGAACGAAATTTGGGTGCTTGATTATGTGGTTTATACTACTATTTTTCTTTTTCTTATGAAGGTAAATTATAATTGATGTGGAGGAACCCCTGAATACCAGGTATGACATAAAGTGGACAGTCTACCAAAAGACATGAGTTTCTCGAAAGAGCATACAACAACAATATACCCAGTGAAATCTCACAATGTGTTAAAAAACCGCTCCTTTAATCTGTACAGAAGAATTTTCTATTTGTTTGCCTTAAAAATTTGAAGTAGTCATACATTTATATACTGCTAATATCAGCTTATACACTTGATATAGGCGTGCTGGTGCGGATTTGGTGTTATCTTTTAATTATGTCAGCATATAATAACTGGGAAATAGGTTAACTAAGGATTAACTTGCTCAACTTTTGTTTTGGAGTATGAGGAGAAAAAAGAAAACTGGTGGAAATTTTACACAAGGACTATGAAAACCTTTTCTTCTGAAATATCTCCTTTTGATCTGGGTGTGCATGTAATGAAGAAAGATAAATCAAGACAATAATGAATATCTTTCTTTCTTTGTTCTTTTTTATTTGCAGATACTTAAATGGATGGAAACTCAAACATAGTTCCCAGATGTCACCATATGATTATGCCAGGAGACATGAATTAATTGTTCAAGAACACGGTAGAATAGAAGCTGAAAGATATTTTGAGAGTTTAAGAAGCACTGTTTCACTGAAAGCGGCTTCCCTCCCTCTTCTTCGTTGTTATGTTGAAGAAAGGTCCACTGAGAAGGCTGAAGCTTTCATGCTAAAGATGAACAAATTGGGACTTGCTCTGAGCCCTCATCCGTTTAATGAGATGATGAAGCTTTATATGGCCACATCTCAACGCCAGAAAGTACCATCAGTCATTCTGCAAATGAAAAAAACCCGAATAACCTTAAACGTCCTCTCCTATAATCTCTGGATGAACGCATGTGGGGAGCTTTATGGGGCTGAATCAGCAGAGATCATATACAAAGAGATGCTGAGTGACCAAAATGTACAAGTGGGATGAAGAGCTTTTTATCTACATTAGCGAATATTTATAAGAAAGCAGGACTGATGGACAGCACAATTTTGGCCCTAAAAACTGCTGAAAAGAAAATATCCAATAGTAATCACTATCCTTACTTCTTTCTCATTACACAGTATGCTTCTTTGAATAACAAAGATGGAGTACTTCGGGTCTGGGAAGCTTCTAACGCAGTCAACTCCCCAATAACTTGTGCCAATTACATGTGTATCTTGTCGTCTTTGGTCAAGCTTGGTGACATGAGAGAAGCTGAGAGAATTTTTGCAGAATGGGAGTCTCAATGCAGGATGTATGATGTTAGGGTCTCCAACATACTTCTAGGTGGATACATGAGAAATGGTTTGGTGGAAAAAGCTGAATCATTACATAATCGAACATTGGAGAAAGGTGGATGTCCAAATTCTAAGACCTGGGAAATAATGGCGGAGGGTTGGATAAGAAGTCAACAAATGGATAAAGCTATTGATGCCTTGAGAAGTGGGCTTGCTGCTCTAAAACAGTATGATTGGAAGCCATCACCAAGTATTGCTGTTGCAATTTCGGAATATTTCGAAGAAAATAGAAATTTTGAGAAGGCTATGGAATTGCTTACAACTCTTACATTTTGGTCTTGCTAATTTGCAAGTGTACAAGTCATTGCGTAGAATGCAAACCTCAAAAGAAGAAAGTCCACTGTACATCCTTGAAATGATGCAGAAGGATGGAATCAGTGTGGATGATGAGAGTGTTTTGCATTGTGAGAACTGAAAAACTCATAGTGGTACTTTAATTGTTCTCTAAAAGTTGACTTTTAGACCTGGGCAAAAGTTCGGTTAGTACGTCGATCATGTTGCTTTGTAAGAGAACTTGTTTTTTTTCCGTCACTTGGTGCTAATTTGGGTCTGCGACTTAAAATATGAAGAGCACAGTGGATGTGATTGATTGAAATTGCGTCCTGTAGAGACTCGTAAGTTTCTGTCTGATTAAACTAGTCTCTTTTTCTCATGATTCTCTTTGCACTTGGAAGTTGCAATATCAGTAACTCGGTAAAAGATTATGGCCTCTGCATTTTCTGTTATCTAGCCAGTGTAGATTTATTTTAGTAACTGTTGTTTTTATAGTACTTGAATTTTTGGACATTTGATATTCGCGTATGAAATGCCACAAATGGTATCTGGATATCTTATAGAACGCAAACAGTCTGCCAGCAAGGACCTTTTAAGTTTGAAAAATTAACTCCTCTCAAAGTCTTTACCATGATAGATGATTTTCCTGCCTATGCATAAAAAAAAAAGGGCAGCCCGGTGCACTAAGCTTCCTGCTTATGCATGGTTCAACTTTAAGATTAAGATGCAGCTTTATCAAACATGTTGTTCTTAATTTATTCTGTGCATCATCTGAGCTTCTCTTCCCACTGTAAGATATAAGCTTTGGTCGACATCTCAACTTTTCTGGATATTTCATTCAACAAGTATTGTCTGCAAAATCTTTTTTCAACTTTGAAATCTGTATATTTACACTTTTAGTGTGATTCACTCTAGCAAGCTTCTTTTGTGGCTATGTTCTGTCTCTCCCTTTCATGTGAAGAATACTAGAGTTTTATCATTTACAACAGGATGATGAAGCTTCAGTAAAAGCATGTGTATTTTACATTTTCTGTTGCACAATTGAACTTCATGCACATCGTAGTCCTATTATGATATTTCTTTCAATTTGAGGTTCTTCTGGCAAATTGGCCAAAAGAAAATGGCTCCTAAATCTTTTCTATCACTGTATGTTCTTCATGGTTCATGCCTACCAAACTAATATGAAGTTGTATCATGATAGAGATGATATGGATCAGTTACCTGGCTTGGACTGGAATGATATTCTGGTTCTTTGGCTTGCAGTATCTTTAGGTGTGCGCATCAAAGTTGTTTTCTTTTTCTTGATCTCTCTTGCTCGACTGGCTCTTTTATTCATTATATTCAAATTTTATGTATGGCAGTTCTATAGGTGATTTTGATCAAATAGGTGTATGATCACTCATGAATGCAAGCTGAAAGTCTATTTTAATGTGTATATCCTTACTAATGGACGAGGGTTGCTTCCTCGTTAATGGTCGATTAAATTATGGTTAAATGTAGCTTATCATCAATGTATCAGTGCTGGTTTTCTTTTATTTCACAGCCCTTTTTCCACCTCCTCTTGAACTAAAATGAAATTTGCTTTTATGTGCAGAAAGTTGAAGGAACTCGTATGCTACATGTGTATTGACAGTCAGGCACTTGTCCTTTATCAAGGTGCAATACTCCCTGACAATTTGAAGAGTTGAAGTTTCTTTAATTGCACAGAAAATGACTATATGATATCATGATCATAGATGCTAATGCCCTTATTCCCTTACAGAATTGTATTTGATAGGCAGAATCTTATGTCATACAAACTCATCGAAAAGATTACATTATTTAGTAAAATCCTCCTCCATGTGAACAGATTTTAGATTTCAAGGTGATGCTGAAGCAACCAACATCTTGTGAAATCCTTTGTTATGCTCTAACAATTTGTCTTTGGGTGGTGTACACTCTTTCAGGACGGGAGCAACTTCGAGGACATTCTGAAACCATGAAACAAGTGAAGGCATTTCCTCAGCATCAATAAGTTTGATATCCACAATCTCCTCAACAATCTGAGCCCAGCAAATGATCCAAGCTGATGCAACATCCATGAAGCCTATTTTCGTATCTCCAAAAAACCGTTTCTTACCTAGTTCACCCTCCAAAATTTTCAAGTTCTCGCGAGTTTCTTTTGCTATCTTCTGCTGCTCCTCACCAACCTTGGAGAAAGTACCAAATATTCCTGGCACACACTGTAAAGAAAGATAGAGCATGAATTAACCCAGCGAGTTGCTGCAATATGATAAACAAGTAACCTGAATGGATTCTTTCATATAGTTATTACCTTGTCATCAACAAATTTTGCCCAAAACCGCGATTTGGCTCTTTCATAAGGATCTTCAGGGAGGAGGGTATTTTGCTTCCATGTCTCTTTGATGTATTCAAGTATGACTAGTGATTCTGCAATAGGTTTCCCATTATGAACCAAAACTGGAATCTTTTTATAAACTGGATTATACTGCAAGAGCAAAGGACTTTTGTTTGGGAGATCTTCTTCTTGGTAGTCATACTCAATCCCTTTAATTTTCAGTGCCCAATGAACCCTCAAAGTAAAAGGGCTTGCCCAGTATCCAAGCAATTTCAATTTCTCACCTGCCATTGCTGATTCTTGCTTTGCAGAGGTGTTATATAGAGGTATAACTCTTACTGCCAAATGTTGGGATATTACAAGTCTTGAGGTAATTAAGTGTGAAATAATGAAGTGATTCTGACAAATTCAATGTTTACTTTTCTTGAAAGGTACTTCCGTGTCAAGGTAAACCAGCAAGATGATTGATTCTTTGACTTTTCAATATACTAATTAACGTTCCTTTCTCTTAATTAATCTCAATGGAAAATGACAACTTCTGCAATCATAGTTTTGTCATTATTCCATCTGCCACAAGTATCTTTAGTATGTCCAAGAAACTACAATAGTGTTTCATTTCAAAAATAAGAAATCCTCTCAAACATTTTACTCTATTATGTTTTGGCATAAGCATAAATGAAATGTACAAAAAAATAAAAGAATTAAGCATAAATTAATGATGTAAAAGTTTGAAAAAATTACAGAAAGAATAAATTTGAAGGCTGGTTTCTAGACAATTTTGAGAAAAGTCAATGTGACTGATACAAAAGGAAGCACGCAATCAAAGAGTATAAAGGAAAATGGGTCCTAAATACTTTACTATTTTTCAAGAGGGAAATATTGTCACCAACTTATAGACCACCTTAACCTTCCTACATCATTTTACAACCAACTCGAAACAATACAAGTCATCGATGTGGAAGGTTGGTTGACAATTCAACTAACATGCAACATCTCTGTAAAGAATGGCCAAATGCTGGACTGATTTGTGAAATTAATGACGCTGGAGAAATACCAAGGATTACGCCAGTTATCTTTCGGTCAATAACTCCTGATTATAAATGCTTGCATGTTGAGTAGAATGTATACGATCATGACTACGTTGATAAACGGATAAGATAACTAGCATGTTAATTAGAATAAGAACTATTTGTAGAGTCAACTTGGTATTTATATCTGTTACGTGACTTCTGTCGGTAGCCTACGGGGTACGTTGTGTACTCATGCTATGTTTGCTGCATCTTTTAAGGTATTCGGTCCATTCAGGTTGCATTTTGGAGCACGGGAGAGAGACATATCATCCTTTCCCGTAGCCTTGATCTCCATTTAGTATGGTCGCTCCTATCATCCAGGGCGGCGTTGTTATATTATGTCATTATTGTATCTTAAGAGTCCTTGTACTGGTGACACCAGATTTTGGGGTAGAAACGGGTGTATTCAGTAAGAGTTTGTAATGTTTTAAAGTTTTCGTTGTATAAAGGCACTCTTCATTTAATATTCTTTCATGATTTAAGGTTAGTGGTTCTCCTACGGCTAGTGTAGGTGCCCTCACGGCACAAATGGGATTTGGGTCGTGACACTCTTGAATACTCTTCAGTTGCTCTTCCACTGTTTCTGCTCTTCTTTTTGTAGCTACCTCTCTAATTCAATTGTGTATGTCTATTAGGTAGTCTCCTGAGTGAGATTAGAAGTGATTGATGTAGCAATTTGTGTATTTGTACAATGCAAAACTAATTAATAGGAAGTAGTTGAAAGTTTACAGTAAACCTCATACTTTACATACACAAATATTTACTATAAGCGAATATTATTGACAATGCACCTTCTTTGAAAGCATCATCTGCTTTATGCAGTAGAGGCAATTAATGGATGCGCTCCATAACTTATTTTCCAACTCAATGGACATGAATAATCATGAGTAGAAAATACCTAACTTTATGAAAGAAATGTTATTGTTTGGAGGATTCCTTTATTTGCTAGAAGCATAAGATTTAAGCACCCTTCTCACAGTCATGCAACAAACTATACGAGTAACTGAGATCCACGGAATAAGGTCATTAACATACAGTTGTTGAGATCATCACTCAAAGAAGTGCTCAGAGATAAATTATCAAGCAGATATTCGCACAACTGCGTGAGCTTGCTTTGTCAGTCATCAGCCCAAATGGAGGAGGTACGGATAAACTAGTCACTTTATGGACCCTAACTTACTCGGGGTTGATGCATAACTGTTGTTATCTGTGCGTCACATAGAATTGCAACAGTGACTAACTTCCTCGATGTCAAGCTTAAAATACAATTCTAAAATACTTATTCCACCTCGTAAACTTATACAATATACTCTCCAATTTGATGTTACTACTGCAATGATGATAAAGCCTGTGAAACATTTCTCGAGATTCGATCATGGACTGGCTCCTGCATGAAGAACAAGTTTCAGTAACTGCTGTAGTCATCCAATAAAGGTTTTCTACATAGATTTACCTTTGTGTCAGGCATCTCGAATCTTGAATTTGTTATTGTCTCGAATAGGAAAATATATCTGTTTATGAAGTAGAAATTAGCACTATTAACGGAAACGGTGAATAATGATAATCATAGGCAACTTTGCTGCATGTAGATTACAATCAAGTGAAGTTTCATGGTGCTGTTAGTTAAAAAGGTGTGGAGGCTTTCGCCTCAACATCTGATAAAATGGGAAGAAATGGATACATACCGCCAAGCTAATTCAGAAACAAGTTCTTCTGGAGCGTCAGGCAAGACCTAAGCAGGAAATTGTTTTATCCCATTAGTGCAGTTCGAAAACGAGTAATCTAAATACCAAGGAAATGAGCAGAAATAACATGCCCATTTCCTACAGATTACCTTATCCTCATATGGGTTGCAATGATTTTTGAACCACAGCCTCAAGAATTCCTAGGCAAATATAGTTGTGGTAAGTGTCAGCAACAAAACTCTATAATCTAGATAACCGGTAACATCAAAGAAGAAAATAATTCTTTTCTACTTTCCTAATCAAACAGAGATTAATGCTTGAGCATGTATTTAAGGGATACAGACTAAGTTTCATATTAATGTAAGAAACCTTGTCAATATTTTCAGGCTCAAGACCATTCTGAAAGCGCTCCTGATAGGAATGAGCGATCCAGTATCTGCTTGAGTCGGGTGTATGCACCTAAAAGTAGGAGGCAGAAGATGAGGTCTTTAGTGAGAAAAAGTAGAATCATTGTCAAAGAGAAACAAGGCTATCTAATGCTTACCTCATCAATCAGATAAATTTGACCATCAGGTCCCTTTCCAAATTCATATTTGGTATCCACTAATATCAGACCATGATCCAATGCTACGCGCTGGAATATGAAAGTTAGTCAAGATAACTGCATATCAAGTTAGATTTATGCCTATAATAGTCCAAATGCGTTCTACAGTTAAGACAAAGTATACATAAAAAATTCTAGCTATTAGTCTACTGACACGGTATTTTTCCCTATCATGGAGACAGCATTAGCCCACCAAATATTTTTAAGTTTTAATGTTTTAAAAAAAATAAGAATAACATTTCATAATAGATTAACATATAAAACTTACTGAAATACATTAAATTTTTTATAAAGCTCCAGAGCAATATATGTACGAGAACTGATATAACTATCTAGGCATAATAATGTACACAATATACTCCAACTCACCAAATTCTTAATTATAGAGCAACAACATATTATGTAAAATTAAAGTTAAAAAATGATCTGGCATGACAGTGTGCATGGGCATTCTTGGGGCGTAGGAGACGGATACTAAGGAGTAAAGCATTCATGTGCCAAATGCTCTACCTATTGAGGCGCTAACCCATGAGACCTCACTATCTCATCGTCTCCCCACGAAATTTTGAAGCTACCTCGCAGGACGGATCACAAATTTGCATTTGGAAACATTGGCCATTACTAGTCTGAATAACTTCCATACCAAAGTGTATAACCTTCAAGAGTCATCTCTGAATATAGGTGTTGAGATCAGTACGATGACACTTGGTAAACAGGCACAAGATACAGCAATGTTCTATAGCAAGCAACAATTCCAGCAACTACTCATTAGGGCATGATGTACATGGAAGATCAATTTGAAAATATGAACACCATGCATTTCCAAGGAAGGATTGGAAAAAGTTTATAACTCACATATGTAGGAAAAAGATCTGCAAACTGGAGGGAAATGCAGGGACATTTCACCTGTAAATCTCTATAACTGACAACATGCGATCATTAAGGCCGGTGTGGTCTACATCTTAGCTCAAGTTTGCTATTAGCAGAATTTGCTACACATATTTGCTCAAATACTTCTAGGATCGTGTCATACTTATTAAACTCATCATTTGAGCTCCTAAGCTACGTCGATTATGGGGCATGCTACTTTTTTGGTCTACACAGAATGGAAAGCCTCTCTTGATTTCTCAATTCCAAGATGTATCGAGCGAAGTTAACTAAGACAAACAAGGAGGAAAAAACTTTGGTATCCACAATCATCAACCTATTGCATAGCACTTACTAAAGCAATTTGTTAACAAACATTACAAAGAGATTGAATCTAAGAAGAAACAGAGATAGTTGAAGTGAGAGCAAGGTATTATTTGTTCAGTCAGCAGATTTGAGTAAAACAGACTGGCATTAACAGCTAATGGAAGAGAGGCATGATAAGAATCCCAATCAAAATAACAGAAAAAACAGAATATAAGACTGATTACCTGGCCAAACTCAAATAAGCTCATTGCCTTCCTACTCACTTCATCATAATCAGCTTGAGTCATAAGACCACATTGAACTATCTGCAGTTTAAATTGCTCAGCACATATAAGCCATCTTTGCATAACACAGAGTTAGTAATTTGGCAAGGACAACAAATTTTCTAGTAGAGAAAAACCTAGTGCTATTATCTACTGTCTGCTCTAAGTTTAGCTTGTCTACCAAATATATTGCAGATAAGCTTCGTGCTCACTCAACTCAACCTTGATTCTAATTACGCCAGATATTTAGTCCCAGGCTGTGGCATGAAAATACTCGAAAAGCTAGAAAATCTGCCTCTAATACCAGGAAGTAGACCAACCAGACCACATACTATCACAAACAGCACTAAAGAACCAAGAAGCAAAACAGAAAGATGGAACTTGATCTTTCAAGAACCGACCAGTTAGCATATTAGCCACTTATTCATATTTCGTGCACTATATCAGTTTATCCTACACTTATTCCAATCAAGATTTAAGAAATTAACTTATTCTGTTATGAAGCATCAAACAAAAAGAAAAGAAAAGAAAGACTGGAAGAGAAGTAAGAATCAAAAGAAAACGTAGAAAGAGTCCAGACCTCATCTTGTGTTACAGGAACATCGTGATCTGCTGCTTTAGTTGTCGGAGTGAGTATATTTTCTTGAAGCTTTTGATTTTTCACCAAGCCTGTAAAACACATTCATCTTGACCATACGAACAAAAACCAAGGGGAAAAAACAAAAAAGAGCAGGACAAAAAACTAAATAAATATGGTGGCATTCATGCATTATACAAACCACACCATCTGGAAGGTTGTTGCCGCAATAATTCCGAACCCCTTTATTGTAGACTGTCCAGAGTGATGTATCAGTGCTCCCAGTAACATATCCTCTTACTAGAAAAAAGAAGAGAAGATATTGTAAACATCTTAAGTCATGGCTTTATTGATGTATAATAACAAGATACTCACCAACAAACATAAACTAAAATTACTTCACTATTATACATGTATAAAAGAACCTAGCCACACATATACCCCAATATACTTCGGTCAAAAAGTGAAACAATTCTGAAGATAATACTACTACAAAGTAGAAACTCACCAACAAATTCAACAGGGAAAACCGAACATTTCCTCGCAATAGTTACATTCCTATCAGGCACCGATACCACTGCGTTAGGAGTAATATGTTGAGTCTTATTAAACCACCATAAACTTGTCTCATTAAGGACCTGCAAACCCACAGTGCAACTAGGTTAAAGCTTGAACATGGTGATCATGTTATACTTATTACTAATTGAATACTATCAATTTATTCTTTGTATAATTTTCCTTGTTACAGGAATAATAAACCTCTTTACCTGGCCTTTGAAGGGGATGGAAGCAAGAATTCTGTCAAATGCACTTTGCCTATCTGTTGTCACCAATACAAGATAATCCCCTCCATCATATATATCTCTAACCTTCAGAAAACAGGGAATTTGTCATACGTGCATTCGGAAAGAAAACATATTTCAACACTACGCATACAAATATTCGATAAAGTTGTCAACTTTCCACCAGAAAAATAAAATTCCTTCATCAAAACTATGCATATGAATTTTGGATAAAGTTGTCAACTTTCCAACAAGAAAAATAAAATCCATTCATCAAAACCATGCATTTAAACTTTTGGACTAAATTGCAACATTCCACTTTCTTATCTGTCACACTCTGCTAGCTAAAAGAGATAAGCGAAACACAATTTAACCAAAAAAATAATAAAAAATTAAGGAGTTTGGAGATAAATTGTAAACTCAGCCCATCTGCCCCAACCTTAGTCCAACACAACCAGCATTGAAAAAATTAAGCAAAAAGAAAAAAGAATACAAGTCTTACTTTGGATAAAGTTATCAACTTTCCATCAAGAAAATTAAAATCCCTTTATCAAAACTATGCATTTAAACTTTTAGACAAAATTCCAGCATCCCACATATATATGTGTCACACTCTGCTAGCTAAAAGAGAAAAAAAGTAAACGAAACACCAAACACAGAATTACAAATAGCTTACAGATAGGCACTAAAAAATACGAAAAACATATTGCAAAACTATGCACATAAATTTTGGATAAAGTTGTCAATTTTACATCAAGAAACATAAATTCCTTTATCAAAACTATACATTTAAGCTTTTAGACAAAATCAAAGCACCCCACAAAATATATCTGCCACATTCTGCTATCTAAAAGAGAAAAAAAAGTAAATAAAACACCAAACACAGAATTACAAAATAGCTTAATAAGCACTAAAAATAAGAGAGAGAGAGAGAGAGAGAGAGAGAGAGAGAGAGAGAGAGAGAGAGAGAGAGAGAGAGATAAATAAGAATACCAGTCTTATTATGTAATTACCTTGCCTCTGATTTTGGATTTGAGTGTAGGTACAGTTAAATCAAGATGGGTTTCAGATAGGCAATTAGATATTGAACTTTTGATAGTGTTCATTACTTCTTCCTGATGGTTATTGTTGTTGGTTAAGACTACATGGGGTAGTGGATTTTGCTCCTGGCTTGACATAGTTGATGAAGCAATTGATGGGTATTTCTTGAATTTCGTTATCTTTGATGATGATGTCTGTGGGAATGAAAAGATTGGTTGATTCAAAGATTGAAGGTTTCTGTTTAGGGTTTTGGGAGGGTTTAAGGGTGGTAAAGGATGAGCCATTGTTTCTCCTTTCTGCGTTTTGTGAATTGTGACAGTCTAAAGTCTAAACAAAGAGAAGAAATAAGACAGACCATTGAAGTATAGGGGGCTCGTTTGTTACGTGGCATTGTAGGTATATTTTTATATTGGATTGTAATTTATTATAATAGACTGGATTTAATTGTATTAATATATAATGAATGTTGTTAGAGTATTAATATATAATTAATTGTATTTTATTTTTATTTTTAAGGTTTAGTACAGTTCAGCGGAGACATATATAATAGATGAGTCTCAAAAATAACAGTTGGACAGTCCATTTCGACTGAAAACGTCATCAAACGCTATATTTTTTTTTTGTCTAGTGCAGTACAACAACGTAACAAACGTGCCCTAGTTACATTATTTTTTTGAAATTAGATAAGGTAACATTTATTAGTATGTGATTTAAGATGTGGTTGACACGTTTTTACTTAGGGTCTGTTTGGCCACGCTTCTAGAAAAATATTTCTGTTTCTTAGAAGTAGTTCTGCAGAAACTGTTTCTAGAGAATTTGTTATGGTGTTTGACCTATAATTACAGAAGTAGAAACAGAAACAATTTTATGTTTAGCCCGCATTTATGCAAATTTACAAGAATATTTTTTTTAATAAATTTAAAAATATTTAAAATATTTTTTTCTATCCTATATTTCTAAAAAATAGTATATATTTACACTTTAATAAAAACAAAATTAATTGCAACATTTAATCAAAAAAATATATTATATTGTACATAAGATATGTAACGACAATATGACAGTCAATGAATCAAATATATCCAAACCTACCCCCTCCCTACCCACACCTACCCCACGTCATCCTCAAATTTCTATGTCACATTTTTTTTACTTTTATAAAAAATATGAATTTTTTTCTTTCCTCTTCCCCACCCACCCTACCCCACCCCATCCCATTGACCTACACATACTTAAATTTTTATTTCATATTTTTTGTTACTTTTATAAAAATGATTGAAAATATGAATTTTTTTCTTACCTCCCCCGGTACACCTACCACATTCTAAAATATCTATTTTATATTTTTTTTAATTTTATAAATAATTTATAAAAAAAATGATTTTTTTCTTACCCCCTACCCCCAACCCATTGCACTACCCCATCCTCGAATTTTTATTTCATATTTTTTGTTACTTTTATAAAATAAAATAAAAAAATATGTTTTTTTCTTACCCCCTACCCCGTGCACCTACCACATTCTCAAATTTATATTTTATATAAACAATTTATAAAAAATATGAAATTTTCTTACCCTCCCATACCCTACTGACTCCTTTCATTGCCTACGCGTTAATTTCTATTTCATATTTTTTGTTACATTTATTAAAAAAACAATATTAAAAAATATGATTTTTTTCTTACTCCCGTGCACCTACCACATTCTCAAATTTCTATTTTATATTTTTTTTTTTACTTTTATAAATAATTTATAAAGAATGTGATTTTTTTTTACCCCCACCCCACCCCATTCTTAAATTTTAATTTCATATTTTTTGTTACTTTTATAAAAAAATATATTAAAAAATATGATTTTTTCTTACCCCCGCCCTACCTCCTACCCCCTCCCCCCGCCCTACCACATTCCCAAATGTCTATTTTATATGAAGATATTATATGAGATTAAAAGGAATTTTGTGAAAAGAAATGGGTAAATGAGTCCAATTTTTTTTAGTTAATGAGCAAAAAGGACTTCTCGATAAGCACTTCTGGAGAAACACCAAATTGATGTTTCTGTTTTTCTTCCCATCTAGAAATACTTTTTGACTTTTGGAAAAAGTGTTTCTACTTCTGGAAAATACCTGTTTGGCCTAAGAAGTGTTTCTGAGAAACAAAAGCTTGGCCAAACATGTTTTTGGTGCTTCTCTAGAAGTGTTTCTCGCTTCTCGAGAAGCACTTTTTGCTCATTATCTAAAAAAAATTTGGACTCAGTTACCCTTTTTTTTTCATAAAATTTATTTTAATCTCATTTAATATCCTCATATAAAATAAAAATTTGAGAATGGGGTTGGGCGGGGATGGCGAGGGTAAGAAAAATTCATATATTTTAATATTTTTTTATAAAAGTAACAAAAATATGAAATAAAATTTAAGGATGAGGGTAGAACAATGTGAGTGGGGTGGGGGTAGTGGTAGGAAAAAATTCATATTTTTATAAATTGTTTATTAAAGTAAAAAAAAAATATAAAATAGAAATTTGAGAATGTGGTAGGTGGACGGGGGAGGGGGGTAGGTGGAGATAAGAAAAAAATTCATATTTTCAATTATAAAAGTAACAAAAAATATGAAATAGAAATTTGAGGATGGGGTAGGGCAATGGGGTGGAGGGGTAGGGGGAAGAAAAAAAATGATATTTTTTTATAAAAGTAAAAAAAAAACATAGAAATTAGAGGATGGGTGGGATAGTTGTGGGTAGGGCGGGGTTATGTTTGGACATATTTAAGTCATTAACTATCATATTGTCGTTACATTTTTTATGTACAATATAATATATTTTTTTGATTAAATGTTGCAATTAAATATTTTTTTTTATTAAAGTGTAAAGATATACTATTTTTTAGAAATATAGGATAGAAAAGAATATTTTAAATATTTTTAAATTTATTAAAAAGAATATTCTTGTAAATTTGCATAAATGCGGGCCAAACATAAAATTGTTTCTGTTTCTCAAAAGTACTTCTATAATTATAGGCCAAACACCCTAACAGATTCTCTAGAAATAGTTTCTGCAAAACTACTTCTAAGAAACAGAAACATTTTTCAGAAACTTGTCCAAACAGACCCTTAATCAACTCAATCTCTTCAGCTGAGCTTAAAATGTAAATCATTAGGACTCCAAGTTCAAAGGATTTGTTTTTTTAAAATAACTAATGATTTTATAATGACCAGATTAGGTGGCTTAACATACTTAATCAAATTGGTGAGTATGTTCATTATCAAGTTTAAAACTCGTTTTGAACATACCCAAATTGTTGTGTTGTTGAATCTTTTCTTTTCATGGGTATTGATATTATATATAATATAACCAATAATTATGATAAACAAGAGATCTAAATGAAAGAAAAAAACTAAAATCAAGTGAAGTAATTCAAATAATCTTGGTATATGCACAAAGAAAAATCGCAAAATTTTGTTGAGTATGTTTTTCTTTAGATAATTCTAAATTGCATGTTTTTCTCACGCAAAGAAAACATATCGGCAACAAACTCTAGCGATACTTTTCAATAGATTATATGATATGATTGTCGATCCCATTGGTGATAAATTAAAATCATACTATAATAGAAGTTTAAAAATACATAGCTAGAAAATAATAATTTTTTTTTCCAAAATATAATACAATTAAGTTAGAGATCCTACTTATAAGAGAATAAAACTTTGTTTTCAAGAAAAGGGTGCTAACATCAAAGCTACCCTATATAATTACTCTCTTCATAAGAATCTTCCCTCACTAAACCTAATTATATAAGGAAACAAAATCCACAAATATTATTATCATAATAAACCATACTTTTCAATATTTTTATAATTAAATATTAAAAATGGTGGTAACACACTTTTATAATAAAAATAATCCTTTTATGAAAAGTTATATCTCGTGTATGTCTAGATTCATAGTAATGAAATTTATAAAAATTTAACGATATAAAATCGAAATATTTAATTACAAAGTATGGGGTCATATATATCCTTCGTTAGCCAAAACTTATCAAATTTACCCTATATTAACGGAATGGACACGTGGCAACCACGTCACCGAGAGGCTGTCCATTCGCCGCCGCCACCATCAACGCCGCCAATGACCCGCCGAAAAATCAAATATGTAACTGTTGTATATCGGGATTGGGTGTATGTTGTAGAGGACGTTGAGGCAAACACAATGGTACTACTGCCAGACGTCAACTATCAGAGAGGTGGCCGAGAAATGCAAAAGATCGATCGAAAAATTCGATTTGATCGATCTGAAGAACGATGCAGAATTGAAGGAGGTGAGTGGTATCAAAATGTTGACAAGAGGATGCTGAATCTACAGATACCAACCACGACCGACGACGGTAACTCCGGTGGTCGGAATTTCAAAAGCTGCGCCTAGGGTTTCAGCGATTTGGGCGTTGGTCGTCGGTTCGATTGGGGTTGAATCGAGCTTGTTGGGTGGTGTAGAAATGACGACAAGGACACGAAGGTCCTAACCATATCACTCCCAATCGTCGATTCTATCGGAATCAGCCGGAATATGAAGATCACCGTCGGGGTATTTTCGTCTAAAACTTCGAACACCAAATCGAGACTGAAAATGATGAAATCGAAGGTGTTGGGTAGTATAGACGTGTAGAGGGTGACGAGACGAGTCTTTTGTTATAAGACTCGTCGGCATTGACTTGCTGTGGTGGCCGGAATCACTATAGTGTCGACGGAGTTACTGTAGCGATGATGGTCTCTGTTCCAGTGGATGACGTGGCTGTCACGTATCTGCCACGTGTCCAATCCGTTAATATAGGGTAAATTTGATAAATTTTAGCTAACAAAGGGTATATATGACTCATACTTTGACAAAGGATATATATGATACTTTTACCAAAATTTTAGGGTATATTTGATCATTTTTCCTTTAATTAATCAGTAGAAATACTTTATACACTTAAGAAAATATGCTAGAATTCGGTAAAAAATGGAAAAATATTATATTAAATATAATCCTATTTTGCTTAAATTGATATTAATTATCTAAATATTAGAACATTCTATAAATTACACATTTTATGTTGTTCGACACAATATATTATCCTTTGTTGTGTAGAATAGTAAGTATTAATTAAGCTCTTATAAATACATCGCAATACATCTTCTTTCCTTGTGAACACTCTCTATAACCCCTTTTTACAAACCAACCCTAATAAAATCATTTGATCCCAAAATGCAGATTTGTTTTGCTTCTCATTAAGTTAACAATTTCTTGGAATTTGAAAGATTGCTAATTGATCCCTCAATTTTTCTCATTTTCTTGGCTATTGTTTCATTGTTCTATCGTACAAGGTTCGTTTCTCCCAAAATTTTCCTTAATTTTGTGTTTCCCCCCTTAATTCTGAAGTGGGTTTAGGTTAGTTTTGACTAATTCGGCGTATACTGTGATTAATTGATTGATGAGGAACAAGAGAAAAGGATGTGAAATTTTGTGCCCTAAACAGAGAGAAAGATGGACTTCGACGCACGATTCGGGATCTTCGATATCGAATTTAAAAACACATTTTTCATTAGAGGAATGCTCTAGAAGGTTGAAAAAAAGGTGCAAGGAAGATGATGAGAATGGGTTGTTGTGTTGTGAGGTAAATGTTGGGTCTTGTAGAAGTATCAGGCTTGCTGCAACTGCCCCACCGAGTGGGAGTTCTTCGATTAGTTTATGTGGTAGAGGGCTTAAGAGAAAGATAGGATGTATAGATGCAGCAACTCAAATGGGTAGGAAGAATAAGATTGAAGATGACTATGTAATGGGGGAAGCTTTAGGGAAAGGTAAATTCGGGTCAGTTTTTTTGTGTAGGAGTAAGGTTACTGGGGTTGATTTCGCGTGCAAGACATTGCTTAAAGGGGAGGAAACAGTTCATAAGGAAGTAGAGATAATGCAGCACTTATCGGGGCACCCGGGCGTGGTGACATTGCATTCGGTGTATGAGGATGCGGAAAGTTTTCATTTGGTGATGGAGTTGTGTCCTGGTGGGAGGTTGATTGACGAGATGACTAAAGAGGGAAGTTATTCGGAGCACAAGGCTGCTAATATATTTAAGGATTTGATGTTGGTGATCCAATATTGCCATGATATGGGAGTTGTACATAGGGATATTAAGCCCGAGAATATCCTTCTAACTGCTTCCGGGAAGATAAAACTTGCTGATTTCGGCTTGGCCATGAGGATTGCCAATGGTAACCATTTGCACTGGAACCCAATTATCTTTTGTGTTACTATTGCACTTTCATGTTTACCAGGTGTTGTAAGTTCATTTTTATGGGAACTTTTGCTCGTATAGTCTTAGTAGCAATGTTTCTACCTAGCATTTGGTTTCATATCTCTTCCAACTACTAGTGGTTTCTAAAAGTGCATGTTCTAGTTTTTTGTAATTACAAGTTATGTGGTCCGTCTAATCTTTTACTTGTTTGTGGTTCTGATGCTGAATCTTGGGATATTTCTTGTGATCATTTTTTTCTTCAGAAAATGTTTTCTCTATGCTGATAAGTTGGGAACTCTAATGTTAGAAACTTATTTTGAGATTACCTATATGTGAGTCTTGCCTTAACAATTCAATTAATCGGTGCAGGTGCTTGGATGATTTCACCTCCTTTCCTTTATGATTTTCTGCTGTTACAGATTTTAAAATTTTAAACATATACTATTGATCACAGTTTCAGTTCGAAAGGTCAAACGTGAACTTGAGCAGATAATATTTCTGCGCATGCCTTTTTTGATTATCTGAAATATACACTGCGTATTTTTTTTGTCAACCCTTGTCACTTAATATCAATGGAAAGATTGATGCTGGCCACCTTAGTTTCAGGTGATAGAGAAAAGATGGAAGGTGGATAGAGAGAATATCATTGATCCCATAGTGGATTCCTATGTTTCTCATGCTCTTTTTCTTCTTTCTTTTTTATTTTTAGTCAGGCAAAATTGAGATAATTGTTATATCTTGAAAAACAACTTAGCTTTGCCGATGTGTTCCTGGTTGGTTTTTGCCGAGTGATCATAAGTTGAGGGGAAACCATTACTGAACACCTTAAGACAGTGGCACTACAATTGCGGTCCCACCTTTCCATAACTCCTCATGTATTTTATTGTAAAACTCAATGGATGACTGGTAGCTTATACTTTCAGATGTATAGCTCTACACATTGTGATCATCAGAATCTCCTTTGTGGTTTTCCAAAATATACTTCTAGATCCATCCATCCTCGGAAAAAGAAAGTACTTCTAGATTAAGATTGACTGTGTGCATTATTTTAATTTGATCCCACTTTCATGACCTTGCAAACCTCTAATTTTTGTGAGGTCAAAGGCTGCACGGGTTCCTTCTGTCTGTGCTTGTTAGCTACTGCAGTTCACAAAGCCCTCAGTACTTTTAATCAGGCTTGAATACTAGTGGAGTGTGTACCAAGGCATGAGGAGAATCTTGAAACTTATTTTCTTAACATATAATAAAACATAAATAGGATTTACTATACAGAAAATATAGGGAGTAATCCGGAAAAGGAAAAAAAGAAAAAGAAAACTTAGATAGGGGGTAATTTTACTTACAAAATCAAACAGTGATATATTCCTGAAGCTTCAATAGAGACACAAAGTCCAAGGAACCAGAATGACTTCAGAGCATCAAGAACCAAGCTATGTAGGACAAAGGTGGAATCATGGAGTTGGAATTAGAGAGTGAACGCTTTAAGCCGCTATCGTTCGGTTCGGATAAGTCAAGTTCCTTCGGTCGCTTCGCTCAGGCGGTCTTCCCTTATCTTCCCTAACGTGAAGACTAGTTATGGTTTGAGATGAGAAAGGAGCTGAAAGCCACTCGCTTTACTATAAGGAAGGAGAGGAGCGGAAGGCCGAACGCAATGAATAATAAATTGACAGCAGAGGGAATCAATGATTCTTATTCGACCGAGTTCTAGCTATAAAGATGTAGATTACACACCGGAGGTTGGTAGGGCTTCACACAATTTCTCTCTTTTCCTTAATTGTAGTGAACCCACTCAAATTATATGGGCTATAGATGTTGACTAAATTTTACCCCACATCAGTAAATAATTGAAGGCTGAAATTACAAGTCTTAACTTCCTAAAGAGTACTCCCTTCGGAAAAAGAACAGTAAAGGTGAATACTCCATGGAGAAATGCATACACTCCTTAGGATTTTTGCCTGCTCCCCGTAGGTAGATGGTGACTCGGTAGCACTTACCTTCAAGGAACACCTCAAGTAAACTTTCTAAAGCTATGATTGTGAGTGTTGTTTACTTCCCATCATTTAAGTTGAGTTACCTCTCTATGCTTGAAGTTTTTGAGTAATTCAAATATTTCCTTGCCGATTGACCCCAAGTTCTATTTTTTTTTTTTTGTGTAAACCTGGAACAATCCCAAGTGCATCTGAAACAATGTCATAAATGTGGCATATTCTCTGCATTAGTCAGAAAGATGTTTAGGTTTCTTGTCCTCTTATTTTTTTCTCGTCTTTTTCTGAAGGACGAGGAGTTATCTGTCACTCTGCAGATATGTTCATCTTAATTCTACTTTCCACCTTGTTTATCGATGTAATTTTTGTAATGCAGGTCAGAGTTTAAGTGGTTTGGCTGGAAGTCCTGCGTATGTTGCTCCTGAAGTTCTTATAGGGGATTATGGTCAAAAGGCAGATATTTGGAGTGCTGGTGTTCTTTTACATGCTCTACTAGTTGGCGTTCTTCCATTTCAAGGGGACTCTCTGGAAGCTCTTTTTGAGGCAATTAAAAGCATGAAACTTGATTTTCAGTCTGAAAAATGGCAATCTGTATCTAAACCTGCACGAGATCTTCTTGAGCGGATTCTCACAAGGGATTTTGCTGCAAGGATAACTGCAGAAGAAGTATTAAGTAAGCATTTTATTTTGTTCGTAACTGACTGATTTCCTTGCTAATGGCTTCAATAAGTAGTTATCTGGGTCGACAATTTCTGATTCCTATTTGGTTTTGATCAAACATGATTTACTCTATGGAGACTAATCTGAATAATTAAAGACATTGACCTATTAACAATTCTCTGTTACCTTACCTTTGCACTGGTTACACACGGATGGACCACCTTTACTATTTTCATGACGTTCTTTTGCTTAGTTAAATGTTCTATTGATCAGATTATCAAATAATTATGAACATTTGGTTGTTATATTTTCCAATTAACGATTAGGTTGTATTTCAGGCCATCCGTGGATACTGTTCTACACTGAGCGCACTTTAAAGACAGTGTCAGTCAGGTTGAAGCCGAAGCATTTCTCTGGAACACCAAGCCGAGTACCAGCCATTACCTCTAGACTAGAATCAGATGGAAAGAAGAGATGTAGTGAATCTCTCACCGCCCTAAGTTGTGAAAGTTCAAATAGAGAATGTGAAGAAGCCGACGACTCTGGTTTAGTTGATGTGCTTGCAGCAGCTATATTGCATTGCAGGATATCTGAACCAAAAAGAAGCAGATTGTGTGTTAACAATAGTCCGATAAGGGAACAGTGTTCGTCTAACGTGAGTTCTAACCTCTGCAAGGCTTTCTGATTCCACCCATTATCCATGTACAGGTGTCTTGACATTATAATGCTGATGCTTCCCTTTTCTTAGAGGAGACTGATTAATTATAAGTTATCAGCTTGCAATTTTCGACTGTGCAAAGCTCTGATGCAGATTAACTCGAATAACACCATCACTATTGGATTTGAAAGGTCTGTCAAAGTTGAGGCTTCATTTACCTGACAGTGGATAACATGTACCTCAGATGAAAAACATATTGCTGTACAGACATGTAAATAGTTGATTGCAGCATAGGATAACTCTTGTGATTACTATACAATGAGAAACTAACTGGTTTTATATCTCTTATTCTTTGTTTCTCTTGAACTTCATGACTTACTCATCGGTAATTGAAATGTTTCAACCTGTGGATATTCTTGAGGCACTGGTAGCTGTTACTTTGTACGCATGAAGCTTTTTGCTGTAGTTTGCTAATTAGCTTCCTTGTGGCATTGTATTTCTATTGATGATGTCAATGTCTTATTCATATGGTTAATCGAACCAATTATTATCTCCTCAAAATGTATATAATACCAAGTTGCATCAGGTGAATCCCATCAGTTAGTTCTTGAAATTCTTCAATTGCTGGCATTTATGCTAATGCCAGTATACACAATATAATTATACTGATCCTATGCCATATTTCATTCTGTCGTTTCACTTCTTAGGTCATGTTGGCCTTTCTTGACATGTTATTTTGAACTAAAACTTTCACTAAGGTGTAATATCAGAACAACAAAAACGGAAGCCAACATCAGAATATAACTCACAAAATCTATTGGATACAACAACAATTATACCTCAATTTTAAGTTGGTTGGAGCTAGCAATATGAATCATTAAGGTGTACTCCATTTCATTTGTATATTTTTCATTACAATCCTAAAAAAACTCTTTAATTTTTCACAGCTATCCGAGATGATTAGCTCATAATTTCAAATAATTGATACAATCTATATGAATCTTTTGCTTTCATTTTGTTAACTAGAATCTTCTCGTAAGAGCACAGAAATATAGGTATGTATTGGTATTGCAACCTTTATAAGGAATATCATTATAAATTTAAGCATTTTGTAGTACAATATGAGTTTGCTCAAAAAAATACAACAACATCATACCTATTATATTCTCACAAGTAAGGTTTGACTCAAAAGACATTTTAAAATAAGATCAAACAAGCATTTTAAAGAAGACATGGCAAAATATAAAGAAAACATAACAAACCATTGTGTAGAGTTTGCTAAAAAAATAGAGAAAATTAAATGTTGTCACTAACCCATGACACATAATGGGTTGTTCTCTAAAGCATTAGACTTTTATACCCAAATGAGAAAATTAAATGTTAAGCCGGATAATTATACTTTTCCTTCGATTATTAACTCGTGTGGCGGTTTATTGGATCTTGAAATGGTTAAACGTGTACATGATGATGTTTTGGAGATGGGTTTTGGATCAGATTTGTATATATGTAATGCTTTGATTGATATGTATGCGAGGATGAACGAATGCGCGTGAGGTGTTTGATAAAATACCTCAAAGAGATGTGGTTTCTTGGAATAGTTTGATTTCGGGGTATAGTGCGAATGGCTATTGGGAAGAGGCTTTAGAAGCTTTTCGGGAGGGAAGGTTAGTAGGTGTTGTCGCGTATGTTTTACGGTGTCTAGTGTTTTACCTGCATGTGGGGATTTGATGGAGGTTGAACAGGGCCAGATAGTTCATGGGTTGGTGGAGAAGAGTGGAATTAAGGAAGATATGAATGTAAGTAATGGACTGCTTTCGATGTACTTTAAGTTTGAGAGGTTGTTGGGCTGTCAGAGAATCTTTGATGAGATGATATTTAGAGATATTGTCACTTGCAATATCATAATTTGTGGGTTTTCTCACTCTGTGTTATATCAGGAGTCCAAATTGTTTCGAGATATGGTTAATGAATATGAGCCGGATCTGCTTACAATTTCTTCTGTTTTACAAGCTTGTGGGCATATTGGGGATTTAAGATTTGGAAGATATGTTCATGACTATATTTTAGAAAACAGATACGAACTTGACACCACCGCTTGCAATATCATAATTAACATGTATGCGAAATGTGGTGATTTGGCAGCTGCAAGGAATGTTTTTGCCAACATGAAAAGATGGGATTTTGTCTCATGGAACTCAATGATTAGTGGTTATGTTGAAAACGGGTTTAATAAAGAAGCAGTTGATCTGTTTAAGACGATGAGGGTAGACTTGCTACCTGATCCTGTCACTTTTGTGACGCTTTTCTCAACCTGTACAAAGTTGATGGACGTGGATTTTGCAAGAGACCCCCACTGTGATATAATTAAGAAAGGATATGATTCCACTCTTATTGTGGGCAATGCTCTTCTAGATGTCTATGCCAAATGTGGTAAAATGGAGCATTCAGTGTGGCAATTTGAAATCATGAATACCAGAGGTATTGTAATGTGGAATACTATTATTGCTGCATGTTGCCATAACTAGGAAAGTTATGTAGATTTAAAGATGCTCAGTAGGATGAGAATGGAAGGAATCATGCCAGATGTGGCTACCATTTTAGGTTCGCTGCCTTTGTGTTCCTTACTTGCTTCCAAAAGACAGGGAAAAGAGCTGCATGGCTTCATTATCAGGCTCAATTTGAGTCACATGTCCCTGTTGGAAATGCTCTGATCGAGATGTACTCCAAAACTGGGAGTTTAAAGAATGCAATCTTGGTCTTTGAGAACTTGAGGATTAAAGATGTGGTGAGATGGACAGCAATGATCTCTGCATATGGAATGTATGGCGAAGGAAAGAAGGCTCTCAGACCTTTTCAGCAGATGAAGAAGACATTCCCGATCATATTGTTTTTGTTGCCATTATATATGCATGTAGCCATTCTGGTTTAGTGCAAGATGGTCGTGCGTGCTTTAACCAAATGAGAGAAGAATACAACATTGAGCCTAGGATTGAACATTATGCTTGCATGGTTGATCTTTTATCACGTTCTGGTCTACTGGCTGAAGCAGAGGACTTTATCCTTTCTATGCCGGTGCAGCCTGATGCAAGTATGTGGGGAGCTCTACTTAGTGCTTGTCGAGCTAGTGGAGATACCGAGACAGCCGAACGTGTCGTAGAACGTCTTGTTGAATTGAACTCTGACGATCCTGGGTATAATGTTTTAGCTTCCAATGTATATGCCACCATGGGGAAGTGGGACCAAGTGAGAACAATACGAAAATCTTTGAAAGCTAGAGGACTTGTAACAGAGTTTTTATTTTTGGCACTAGTGATAGGTCCTTTCAACAATTCAAGCAAGTCAATGAGCTCATAGAGGACCTCAATAGAACAATGGATAAGGAAGGTTATGTTGCTGACTTAAAATTTGTTTTGCATGATGTCGGTGAATATGAGAAGATAAATTTGCTTTATGGACATAGTGAAAGACTTGCTATAGCATTTGGATTGTTGAACACAAAAGAAGGTTCACCTTTGCAAGTGATGAGGAATCTCCGGGTTTGTGGGGATTGCCACATTTGGACCAAGCATGTGTCAAAAATTGTTCAGAGGGAAATACTAGTTAGAGATGCAAATCACTTTCACTTGTTCAAGGATGGGACATGTAGCGGCAGAGACCGCTGGTGATTAAAGTCTGTTGTCCTTCCTCATACTTAGCAGATGGAAAAATCCCTGCAATTCAGGAAATTAAGGATTTATCATTTGAAAACAATCTGGAGGTGAAATATCTTTCTTGTTATTAGATTTGTGAGATTTCAAGCTATATCTCCTGTACTACGTTTCTACTTTTAGTTTCAGGATTGATGCATTAGTCGACTTCAAAGAGAGATGCAAAAATATGAAGGACCTCCATATCTGGTAAGTCTCCACTTTTTAAAGATAAAAATGCTGTAATAGAATTTGTGAGCCATCTCAAGTGTGCTGTTTACTTCTGTGTATTCCTTTTGACTCATTATTAGGGTATTTCATTAGAAAATTCTTTATGCTGTGACAAAAGTTCAGATAAGTGGTTGCACTTTTATCTTCTCTTCTTTATTTTGTTTTAATTTTGACCATTGTCGTTGAAGAGCCTGTTTCTTTCTAGTGGAATAGCGTGCCTACTTGCTCATTTGGAAGTCGAAATATAGTGCATACAAAGGTATACTATTATATTTCCTTTTTGGTAGGTCAAGGGTACATTATATTTCTTGCTGTGATAACCTGGTACTGGACATTTAACTCAATAGTCGAACCATTTAAATCTCAAATATCAGTCCACTTTATCATGTATGTGTTTGTACATACATCAAGGAAAAGAAATATACCTGGTAGATCCATGACCATGAGCTTCTTTTCTGTTTATCTTTTCATCCGTCAATCATATATTTTTGTTGCTCCTATCAGTTGGTTCATAATTCCAGAAAAACAAAAAGGTGTACATGACAAATTAATGAATAATTTATGACCTCATTAGGTTGTGGGACTATTATCCGAGCAATCATAAGCTTCATTATAGCCCATCCGAGTTCATTCTGTTATTAGAAACTATAAGAAATCTAGGATATCTTTACTTTGAAATCAATAATATTTCAGTGCTCTAACAATAACGATTTGATCTTTTGAAATAATATCTTGATTTGTTACTTGATGTACACTTGAAAATTACATCTATGGTGTTACTTCAGGCAGCAAGTAAAGATAGCCATGTAGAATCTCATAAGTTTTATTACTGATAGTCCATAAAACAACCAAAACTTGATACAAGCAGTTCAGCCATCAGCTGATGGAGTTTGTCGTTATTTCCATGAACTATAATACAACAGCAACTTCACAAAGTAGTTCATTTAGGTGCATTTGCTGTCTGGTATTTTTCATGAAGCACCTGGAGTTTGGTTACTAGTTTGTCTCGAGTTGGCCAGTGTTCTTTGATTACTGGAGCATCATAGAAGTTTTCCATCCACGCTGACAAGAGAGGAAATTTGCCTGCATTAAACAACTTCAGGTCGATTACCTCCTCAAACACATCAAGAAGATAGGCCAGCCAACCAAGTACAAGGTCCAGGTATCCTATTTCCTCTCCACCAAAAAACTTTTTTCTTTCAGTTGCTCTTCAAGGACCCTTCCCGAACCCCGCGCATAGCTGGAACTTAGTGCACCGGGTCCTAATCCCAGTAGGCTTAGGGTTCGAATGCACTGCTGGACCAAGAGCTTCCTTTTTCTCCTCTCCTTGTCCTGTGAAAACATTCCATATTGATGGCAGAAGCTGCAGATGAAAGACAATATCAATGAAAATTCAATTCTTTCTTGAAAAAGGTAAGCTTATTGTTATAGCTGGAAATATCTACTGTCTCCGTCATACTCACTATATCTTGTCACTCTCTTCACATATTTACTATGGACACATGATAGTTGACTGAAATTCATCTTCTTTTTGTTCTGAACTTAACAGATCAGTGGTTCCTTACCTTATCTTCCTCAAATTTTGCCCAAAAACGTGCGATGGCTTTCTCGTAAGGGTCCTGAGGTAGCAAAGGAGCTTCCTTCCATGTCTCGTCGATATACTCAAGAATTACCAGCGATTCACAGATTGGTTTGCCTTTGTGTACAAGCACAGGATTTTTTTTGTGAATAGGATTATACTGGAGGAGTTCAGGGCTCTTCTGGCTTAAATCTTCAAAGATGGTGTCATATTCAAATTCAATCCCTTTGATATGCAGCGCCCAAACGATCCTCAAACCGAATGGGCTTGACCATGTCCTGTGAAGCTTGAGTTCTTCTTCCATGTTGTTTGCAAGTGATATCTGTAAGCTAATGTCTATTTATACACCCACTTTGCTCTTTTTTGACAAAGGGAATGTATAATACACTAATATATGTCTAGATATTCACATGTTTGGTATTTTCTTCCTTTGCGTATGCCAAGTGTGGAATTGTCTCAATTAGAAGACAAATATGAACCACTCTGCTTTGTTTGAATCTTCGGAAGGGATCATGAATTTCTTACATTAAGAAGATGATTTGGACTAACCTTATAAAAAATTATGAGTGGACCAATTGACAACTCTAATGAATTGTTTCACTTCTTTGTATTGACTTTTCTTCATATGGACATTCACCTTCATCTCGTAGTCCATGTTGATAGAAGCTTTATTCCCCAAAAATTACTCAAAAACATATTAATATTTTCAAGTCGGTTCCACATTTCTTTAGTTTCAACTCTTAGCACCTCTAATCATTCTCTACCACTGTTCTCAGAATTTATCTTTTACCCAAAGAGCAGAAGGTTAACATCTTTTGATTTCATTTATATGAAATTTCTTTCAGTTATCAAAGGTTTTAAAAACTGAAAAAGCTGGAATTTTATGCTGTTCCTTTATATTTTGTTGTTATTTGTACCCAATTTTCCAAGAATTCAAGAAAAAGTAAGAATTTATTTTTGTCGTGCGTAGTTTTTCTAATTCGTTTGATTGTGAAAACAGAGGCTATATATATGATAAGATTTCTAAAAATAAAAAGCGTCTCTTGAAAAAAGAGAAGTTAAGAATAGACCGTTGTGATAAGAATAGAAGACTATATTTATCTCAGCGACATACTTTTGTTGCGATAAGAATAACCCACATGCATGACGAATGTCATTAATTCCAAAAAGTAACTGAAGGGTCTCAAGTCTTTCATAGCAAACTCAAAATTGAGCATTGTAACTGACGCAAAACATCAAAGGAGGCAATCAAGATAATATCATCCTCATATAATAGTATATAAGCTAGGTACCACGACGATATATGAACAAGGAATTATCATATTTGCTATGAGAAAACCCAATAGTCGAAACATAGTCTTCAAATCTCTTATATCAAGCCTGTGGGGCTCATACAAGGACTTCTTCAATTAACATACATGATGAACATATTTGAGATCTCTAAAACCCAAGGGCTGATGCATGTAAAATGTTTCTTTAAGATCACCATGTAAGAAAACATTCTTCACATCTAACTGATGAATGGACCATGGTTTCGAAAGAGCCAAACTAAGCACCTTGCGAATGGTAGACGGCTTGACCACCAGACTAAATGTTTGACCACAATCCACACCAACCTGCTGAGTCTTACCATCACCTACAAGACGAGCCTTGTGCCTCGCAAAAGAACCGTCACAATTTTCTTTATGAGTAAAAATCCATATAGACCGAATAATATTAACACCAGATGGACGGGCCACCAACTCCCACGTCTTATTATCAATAAGAGCATTATATTCTTCGGTCATAACAATTTTTCAATTCGGGTCATTTAAAGCGAAAATTGGGTTACGGGGTAGGGGTGATTTAAAAACATTAGAAGTTAGATTAAAATGTATTTTTGATTTAAAAATATCTCATTAACTACGAGTGAGCGATTTGTGATTCCGGGGAGAATTAGGTGAATTTTGAGACATAATAGGAGGGGTGACAGACGGGCCAGCAGTCCCAATGTTGGAATGAAAATCGAAAACCAGACCAATTGAAACAGGGGCAGAACTGGGCTGGATATTCGGCCTAGCTGCTGGAACAGAATCAGAGGCAAAACTGGCCTGGATATTTGGCCCAATTTCTGGACAAGTGACGGGATGGCTGGGTCCAGCGGGCAGTGGGCCTGCGAGTGGAATTTGAGTGTGGGACAAGACCGATAAATGATGGATAATATAAGGTGAGACATCGTTATCTAAAAAATTATACAAACTAGGCTCGTCGCTACGAACATTTCCAAACGAAAATTGAGTTTCATCGAAAATAACATATCGATTAATGGTGATTTTATTAGATGATAAATCAAAACACTTATAACCACGATAATTAGGTTCCTAACTAGTTGCTCTCATAGCCGGCTATCCTCAGACGTAGTTATCATACCACCACTACTATAACACCACATCCATCATATCTATCACCAAATCACTACCCAATCAAAATTAAAATTGGAAAATCAGAAGCACTGTCAAATTAAAGATCACCACCAAGCCTTCATCTCCATCACCTTACCCCTTACAAAAATGATGTATCAGAACTCCATTACGATGGAGTTTTGTAGTACTCTCCAATCGAATATTCTTAATTAACATTCTATTTTACTCCATAACAAACAAAGAAGAATGATGGATCAGAGAAAAAAGATGTTGAACAATGAAAGAGATTGGATGAGGTAATGGGTCTATTGAAGAAAAAAGAAAGAATTTGAAAAAGTAGAACTTCAGCAAAGTTTAAATGTCTTCTTGAAAATAAGATTCTGGATAATGATGTATGTTCTCATTATGTCATCAAATTTGTTCTTTCAATGTACATCACAAAAATCAATATCTTGTTCCCATTGAATATCAAACCAACATTATATCACAACCATGATTTTCAAATTTTTACTTTGTATGCAGCAAAAAACCACCAATGTTTTGAAGTATCTCCACATAAAAATAACAAGAGGACATGGGATGGGGTAGAATGGAGTTTTTTCCAGTCGGCTTTTCAGGAACTGCTGATTTATGGGTTTCTGGGGAATTAAGATGATATGTCACCTACATTCGAACATCAAAGACCCCATTTTTTTTTTTTGATAATCCAGGTTTCGGGGTGGCCTTAATACCCCATATCGCTAGTACCTAATGAAATCCGTTCTTAGCCATCATCGTCAGGTAAATCGCGGGATGTGCGCGATCGATGTCGATCGCCACCAGCGGATCAATCTTCTGGTCAACGCCAGATTATGCGAGGAGTATCAAACCCACACTGCAATAACCAGTCAATTGATCCCTTTAAAATCATAATTTGGGATAACATATGTCATCATTTGAATTTTAGAAAAAGCACTTAAGTTGAAATAAAGAACAAAAGTTTTATAACAAAAAGATTCAGAGAAAATACATTTTCACTCTGACAATTATTACCTCCTATTCTTATTCTCAGTGAAATTAATAGCACCCTGAGAGCATAATACCAAATTAATGGGGTTGCGGCAACAATTCATTAAATTTTAGATTTTCACATTTTTTTCTTCACACTTTTATTTTACACTAATTAATTCTTGAAAAAATATTTTACACTTTCTTCTAAATGAACTTGGTGCAGCCATGGCTCGGAAAAAATGGAGGTTTTGCCCGCCTTTTTTTTCCGGCCATCTTTTGTTGAAGCACAACAAATTTGAAAAATCAAAGTTAATCATCCTCTCATTGACTTTTACAAAACGATCGAGGATTTCGATTAACAAAGGGGAAATATCCGAGGAAATATATATATGGTAACTTCATCGGAGAAAATGGCGTCGACGACTTTTCCGGCCACCAAACCCACATCTAATTTGTCTCTATTATGCCTAATATTAAATTCATCAAGCAAATTTATTTTTAAAGAAACAAAAAATAAAAAGAGAATGGCATGGAGAAGTTGGGGAAAAGATATTGACGGACGAAGATGGTGTCTATGTAACTGGGAAGGAAGAAAGTGATACGGTGTATATCATGGACCGAAAATTAATGGTATAAATTATCATATTTATAGAATTCTTGTACAAGTATAATTATGGTATTAATATTATATTAGGACTAGGTATTAGTCTTGTATTAGAAAAAATCAAATTTATTCTCCATATTTAGATATTGTATATCATGTATATATACCTCTTCATTAATGAAAATAATGAGGGGATTATTCTCTTTCATTATATCAGAAGTCTACGACAAAAGTTCCGTCTCAAAATCAACTTCTGCCGCCCTACCTAGTTCTCGGATTCCGAGTCGTGACCTCTCCCTCCCAATTTTTCTTCCCAAATTCCTAATTCTATTCTCTACCTCAAAGAATACGTTTCATCCTACCCTTACAGTCTCCAACATCAAGAACCACATCCCTATTGTTCTTGAGATGAAAAATGTCCAATACACGACATGGACGAAATTATTTAAGGTTCACGCACGCTCGCATCAAGTCCTTTATCACATCATCCCCTCGATAACAGGCAAGGAGAAGGTCTTACCCATGAGGATGACCCTGCGTTATGGACGACTCTTGATGCTACCGTTTCTTCAATGGCTTTATTCCACTATCTCTACGGACCTCTTGTAGACGATTATTGAAACCGACGCCACGACGATGGAAACTTGGAATAGGATACGTGATATATTCCAAGATAACAAAAATTTTCGTGCAGTCACTCTTGAGCAGAAATTTCCCCATGTCAAATGGAGGATTTTTCGAATGTCTCGGCCTATTATAAAAGGCTGAAGGAATTGGTGGATCAACTCAAGAACGTTAATGCGCCCGTCACCAATGATTGTCTTGTTCTTCATATGGTTGCAGGCCTATCCGAGGCCTATAATGGCGTTGGGATGCTTCTTCGTCAAAGTAATCCACTCCCACCGTTCTACCAGACCCGTTCCATGCTCACATTAGAAGAGGCCGGCTTGGCAAAAAAAGACGTCTATTGAAGCAAATTCCATGGCCACGTCAGACGACCCTCACACGTTCACGGATAATTCTAGCCAAAACTGTAACAACGGTGACGACAAAAAGGGTCAAAATTGAAAAAATGAAAGCAAAAACCGCGGCAATGGTGGTTGTCGAGCGATGGAAACCGGTGAACGTTGTGGCGATGGGCGGCCGGCCGCAACACCATCGCCACGCCTTGGGCAACTAGCCGTGGATCGCCGCGTGGCGATTGGCCCAACTTCCCTTCGGCGTATCTAGCGGCGGGCGATTTCGAGTGGTCTGCCCGATTCGAATAATCGGGCAAACAACTCTCGGCCTTGCGGCGCATTTCCAAAATTGGTCCAGCCCAGTTTCCCGAATAATCAGGCCAAACATCCTACTGGGCCTTAGCAGCAGGCTGTCCTGCTTAGGCCTCGGCCTCAGCAGGCCTTCGCTGTTGCAGGCCCATCAGATCCGACACCCACGAATATCGAGGTCACGATGCATACCCTTGGATTAAATCCGCAGACGCAAATTGATATATGGGCATCGGTGCCACTTCTCACATGACATCCGCACCAGGTAATCTTTCATTTTATTTCAATTTGAGCAACAATCGTGGTATACCTGTTGGTAATGGTCATTCAATTCAAATTCGTGGTTATGGTCACAAATGTGTCTCCTCATCCACCTCTAATCTTAAAAAATATTCTTCATGCCTTTCACTTAATTAGAAATTTGGTGTCTGTCCAAAAATTCACAATTGATAATTGGATTTCTGTTAATTTTGACTCTTTTGAATTTTCTGTGAAGGATTTCAAGATAGGGATACCTCTAATGAGATGTAATAGTAGGGGAGAACTTTATCTAATCACCACCACCATCATTTCCACGAGTCAAGCTACACCTTCAACATTTGCCACTATTGCTTTTTCTTTGTGGCATGCACGTTTGGGTCGTCCGGGGTCGTCTATTATTTATTCTCTTCAAAACAATAATTTTATTGATTGTAAGAGTACGCGTAGTACTCCTATTTGTTCTTTTTGTCCATTAGGAAAACATGTTAGATTACCTTTTGTAGCCTCTACTTCTAGTATGTTGATGCATTTTGACATTATTCATAACGATTTATGGACATCTCCTGTTTTAAGTTCTTTGGGCCATCATTATTATGTATTATTCTTGGATGATTATCCTAATTTTTTGTGGACCTTTCCTTTATTTAAAGTCTCAAGTTTTTCAACCTTCTTAAAATTTAGAGCATTCATCTGCACTCAATTTGAACGGAAAATTAAAAATATTTAATGTGATAATGGAAGGGAATATGATAATGAGCCGTTTCGAGAATTTTGTGACACTAATGTCATATCTTTTCGGTTTTCTTCTCCTCATACGTCCTCACAAAATGGGAAGACTGAAAGAAAAATTTGTACCATTAATAATATTGTCCGAACCTTGCTAGCCCATGCTTCATTACCTCATTCCTTTTGACATCATGCATTACAAATGGTTACCTACCTCCTTAACATTCTCCTTGACAAAGGTTTAACATATCAATCATCACTTCAAATTCTTTACAATAAAGATCTCTCGTATGCTCATTTAGGGTGTTTGTGTGTTTATGCTATCTGTTTTCCCCGTTTACTACAATTAAAAAACTTCAAGCCTGTTCTACTACTTGTGTGTTTTTGGGTTATCTATCGAATCATCGTGGTTATAAACATTTTAATTTATCCTCTAATAAAATCATAATTAGTCGTCATATTATTTTTGATAAAACCCAATTTACGTTTGCTAAATTGTATAATTTCGTGTCTCTGTCGTATAATTTTTTGGATGATGGACTCTCACCGTATATTATTCACCATATATCCGAGTTGTCCCGTGCCCAAAATACACCAGCAGGACCACTGCCTGCTGGCCCAAATATTACCGATCCAGTCTTTGATTACCCACTGCATGCTGGCCCAAATTCACCCACTGGTGTAGCACCGTCTCGGCCAGCAGGCCCACTGTCTGCTGGCCCAAATTTCATCAACCCGAGTCCACTATTTCTCCTAGCAGGCCCACTGTCTGCTGACCCAGTTTTACCGTCACTGCCTCCTACCACACTACTGGGCCAACAGGTCCATTATGGACCGATTTTACCCAACCCGACACCTACCTAAAATACGTCCCCTTCTATTTCGAGTCAAGGATATGTTACTCGTAGCTAATGTGGTATTTTTAAACTTAAACACCATTTTAATCTAAATTTTAATGTCACCAAATTACCACTAACACGTAGCCCTGTGTCTGTCCTTCATTACCCGAATTGAAAAATGGTCATAGATGATGAATATAATGCTTTTATTAAAATTAAGACGTGAGAGTTGGTGCCCCGTCCACCTGGTATCAATATTATTAATTATGTGGATTTTTACTCATAAAGAAAATTATGACGGTTCTTTTCAGAGGCATAAGGCCCATCTTGCAGGTGATGGTAAAACACAACAGGTTGGCATGGATTGTGGGGAGACGTGTAGTCAGGTGGTCAAATCGATAATCATTCGCACTGTGCTTAGTCTGGCTCTCTCGAAAGCATGACACATTCATCAACTGGATGTGAAAAATGATTTCTTACACATTTACCTTAAGAAGACAGTGTATATGCATCAACTCTTTGGGTTTTAAGGACCCCAAGTATCTCCATCATGTCTGTTTGCTGAAAAAGTCCTTATATGGGCTTAAGCAGGCCCCACGAGCTTGATATAAGAGGTTTACAGATTAAGTATCTACTAGTGAGTTTTCTCACAGCAGGTCTAATCATTCTCTGTTCATCTATCGTCATGGTACTTCTCTGGCATACATTATGTTATATGTGGATGATATAATATTGACCGCCTCTTCTGATGATCTACGCAAGTCTATCATGTCACTTCTCAGTTCAGAGTTATTTTTTGGATATATCGGTCACTCGTCATACTGGTGGTCTATTTTTATCACAAAAGATGTATGCGGCTGAAATTATTGAGAGAGCTGACATGTCATCTTGTAAGTCCTCTTCTACCCCGGTTGATACCAAACCGAAGCTGAGTGCTACTTCTAGCACACCATCCCACCCACTATCGTAGTCTTGGAGGGGTTCTTCAGTATCTTACTTTCACGAGACCGTATATTACTTATCCAGTACAACAAGTGTGTTTATTGACGCATGATCCGCAGATTGAGCACATGCATGCGCTCAAACGCATTATACGATACATCCAGGGTACACTTGACTATGGATTGCATTTATATCTGTCACGACCCGACCCCGGGGCCGCGACTAGTACCCTACTGGGGTACCCTGTCAGGTATATGTCAGAGAATAGCAGCGGAACATAACACAACACATAACTTCATAAAAAGGGTAAAACATAACTGGCCAGCCGATAAGGCTGCCTTCCATAAACATACTTAAACAAAGTATTTATAATACAACTGGTTCTTATAGCCCAAAATATATAGGTGGCCACGCACTTAAAGATAACAATCGTGGCGGGCGGGGCGCCATACCCTGGATGTACAAAATACCTATAGCATCGTGGAATATCCATACCAATAAATAAGCTTCCGAGGAATGGAGCTTCGACACCGAATAGTGATCCTAAGAACGAGGATCCTCAATCGCTACTTACCTGCGGCGTGACGCAGCCCAGAAGGGTCGATTACACAATATGTACCAAGTATGTAAGTGGAAAATACTGTAATATGATATCATAAGTCTAAAAGCAAGTTGAGTCATGGAAGACAATAAAATACCTTTTTCTCAGGCCTTACTAACAATGAGAGTGACAAGTATATATACATATATAATCTGCATAAAATAGGAGGCTCATGATCAAAACAGGTACTCGCCAGTAGTATCAAAAGAAACCATCCTACTCTCGGGACTATTTCACCCGCACGGGTCCCGTGGACCCGCACGAGGTACTCCTCGCATCGGTATGTACCGCGGCGTGGGACTATTTCACCCGCATAAGCCCATACGGACTCGCATGAGGTATTCCTCGCATCATGGGTAGCAAATCCACGAAACAGGTGGTATAACGATCTTGGGGACTTTCCCCTCAGATATACTCTTACCACAAGCAGATGGTATAACGATCTTGGGGTCAGACTCGGATATACTCTTACACCGAGCGGATGGTATAACGATCTTGGGGCTTGCCCGCCGGATATACTCTTATCTTGGTGCGGATGGTATAACGATCTTGGATCGCCCCGCCGGATATACTCTTACATCAAGCGGATGGTATGGCGATCTTGGGGTGGCCCGCCGGACATACTCTTACATCAAGGAGGTGGTATGGCGATCTTGGGGCTTGCCCTCGGACATACTCTTACCCTATCACAACCGTCATCATATCATAATAATAATAAGTTAAGAAAACTTATAACTTCTTTTTAGTCTTGTTCACATACTCTCTCATTTTAGTTTACTTAAGGCACTTAACCATATCTTTAGTAAAAGAACACCGGGAATTTAACCCAAGTACTACATACTTCAACTCTTTCAAAAGTGACTCTTCTTTATACATAAAAGCATTTGGGCAATTTATTCCTTTAAATCAATTGGCATCTTCATATAATTATCTTACTTAGAGTAAATCCCTTCTTATTAACCTTTTATGAAGCTAATAGACCAACTTCCCATAAAGTTGTTATATTAACTCTATACTTTAGTAAAAATCATACTTTTCCCTTAACCAAGGGACTTATACGTTCTTAAATCGAAAAGTCATTTTATACTCAAAACAAGTAAGAACACCAAATCTTGTACGTCTACCGTACTACATAGTTTCATCTATTCATGCTCAAGAGATAGGAAAGCTTCACATACCTCTTTGGTCAATCCACTTGCTAAGCTCAACTACCGCAAGTAATATCTCAACCTATAATAATCATGATACGCTTGTTAACCTCTAATCTCAAAGTAGAACAATCCAAGTTCTAAGTCACTAAATTCTATGGAAAATTGGGCAGCATTTCCTTTGTTTCTACTCACTTTGCCACCTTTCTCAAGGTCGAATTTATCATCCAAACGCCACATTTAAGGCTCAATCAAACCAACAATTCAAAGGGGATTACATACCCAAAATTCTGTCCCATAAGTCTACAACAATTTACTTAACAATTCTAAGGTAGTTTTTAGGCTACAACATGCTCATAATCTCTTTTTAACCCATTCTTCATATCCAAACCACATTTCTCGCATTAATGATTCTAAGAGCATTATCTACTATCACAAGTTCCTTCTTCTAAACATGCAACACTAGAACTAATTCTAAAGGAAGAAATGTTACCTTAAAGTTTTAGCCAAACTTATTCCAAATATTGCTAGCTTCCTTGCCAAGAACACCACCACAACAATGCCAACAAGCTAGCCACAAACTTCCTTTTCTTGCTCTTATCTTTCAGATTTTTCTTAGGCTTAGAATTTCTCTTGGGGTTCTAGAGAGTGGAAGTTTAGAGAGAGAAGCAATTTGAGAGAGAGAGTGAAGATGAAAGATAGAAAATGACCAAGCCTTGGTCAATATATTGCATGCAACAGAAAATCAGATGGGGACACTTGTCACCTTCCCATGGCCTCTTTCAAAACAAAAATCAGATTTCCTAAGTTTTTCGCCTAAAAACCCGCCTCGGCGCGCGGCCCGCCGTGCGCCGGCTGAAACCTCCGCGATCCTCGATCTTTGGCGCGCGGCCGCTGCCACAGCGCGCGGCTGAATCGCTGCGACCTGCGGTAGTTTAGGCGCCGCGGCCCTGCACCCGGAGCCGCGGCCCTGCCGCTTAGTCGAAACACGTTTACGTCATTGCGCCGAACTTGTAATTCTCATAACTTCCTACTCCGACGCCCTATCGACGAACGGTTGGTTGCGTTGGAATCCAGACTCAACGAACTACGCCCTAGGCCTTTGAAACACTTAGGAACTCTCAATATACCGGGTCATAACCCGCCTCAAAGTTGACTAAAAACCGTCCGGAACGACGTCGACTGTCGCCGGAAATTTTAAGTCTTACATACTTTAAATGCGTTTCCATACGTAGGGTCAGAACTACGGGGTATAACATTCTCCCCCCCTTAGAAACATTCGTCCCGAATGTTCCTTCTAGGCTTACTCAAATCACAACATCGACATAGACCCTCTTAACTATTCATTCGTAAACAAAAGAAACTCCACGAGCCACAACATACTGAAGCGTAAATGCTAAATCAAAACTAACAAGCAGGAAAGTAGGTTACCTGGAGGTATAGGGAATAAGTGAGGATACTTCTTCATCATGTCATCCTCTGCTTCCCACGTCATTTCCTCCCTGTTTTCGTTCCGCCACAGGACCTTGACGGAAGCCACGTCTTTCGTCCGAAGTCGTCTAACCTGTCGATCGAGTATCGCTATGGGACTCTCCTCATACGATAACTCCTCTGTCACCTGGACATCATGAATCGGGTGCACTCTAGACGGATCTCCAATACATTTCCGCAACATAGACACATGAAAAACTGGATGCACCGCCTCCAAATCGGACGGAAGATCTAACTCATAGGCAACCTTGCCTACCTTACGGACAATCTGATACGGCCCAATGTACCTTGGGCTAAGCTTCCCTTTCTTTCCAAATCTCATCACGCCCTTCATGGGCGATACCTTTAGAAAAACCCAATCATCTATCTCAAATTCCAAGTGTCGACGCCGATGATCTGCATACGACCTGCGACTACGAGCCGCGATAACCGCTCTGGATAAGCTTCACCTTATCCACGGCCTGCTGAACTAAGTCTGGTCCGACTAACTGGACTTCTCCCACCTCGAACCAGCCTATCGGTGACCTGCACTTCCTCCCGTATAAGGCCTCAAGGCGCCATCCCGAATCTTGGAATGGTAGTTGTTATAAGCAAACTCCTGAGGCAAGTGATCCTCCCAGCTACCCCTGAAATCAATAACACAAGCCCGCAGCATATCCTCAAGTGTCTGGATAGTGCGCTCGGCCTGTCCGTCTGTCTGAGGATGAAACGTCGTACTGAGACTCACCTGTGTCCCTAATCCCTTCTGAAAAGACCTCCAGAAGTTAGCCGAACCGGCTCCTCTATCTGATATAATCGACACCGGGACTCCGTGCAGTCTCACAACCTCTCTAATATATAATCTGGCATAGTCCTCAGCTGAGAACGTCGTTCTGACCGGAAGAAAATGGGCTGATTTCGTCAATCTGTCGACAATCACCCAAATGGAATCATGCTTCCTCCGAGTGGTGGGTAGTCCTGTGATAAAATCCATATTTATCACCTCCCACTTCCAAGTCGGAATATCAATGGCTCGCAATGTTCACCGGGCTTCTGGTGCTCAATCTTAACCTGCTGACAATTCGGGCACTGTGTCACGAACTCCGCAACGTCCCTCTTTAGGCCGTCCCACCAATACACGCATCTGAGGTCATGGTACATCTTAGTCGACCCCGGATGAATAGTATAACGAGCACTGTGTGCCTCACGAGAATCTTACGGCGAAGTCTGTCACATCGGGAACACACAATCGGCCCTCGAACCTTAGCACCCCATCAGGCGCTACCGCAAATAGACTCTTCTCCTTCTGGAGAGCTGCATCTCGGTACCGTACCAAAATCGGATCCTCATACTGTCGCCTCTTCACCTCCTCGACGATGAATGACTCGGCAACCTCTATAACCCGAATACCGTCACTAACAGAATCAACCAAACGAACCCCAAGGCTTGCTAGCTGATGTAACTCTCGGACCATGTCCTTCTTCCCTGGCTGCACCCCCGACAGACTACCCATCAATCTGCGACTAAGGACATCTGCAACTACATTGGCCTTCCCTGGGTGGTATAGGATATCAATATCACAATCCTTAAGTAGCTCCAACCACCGTCTCTGCCGCAAATTCACCGCCTCGATCCAAGATATACCGAGTTTCGTGGTCTACGCAAATATCCACATGAAATCTATATAAGGAAATTGCCTCCAAATCTTCAAGGTACGATTAACTGCCGCCGACTCTAAATCGTGAGTAACGTAATTCCTTTCTTGCTTCCCTAACCGCCGGGAAACATAAGCTCTAACCTTATCGGGTTGCGTCAGCACACAACCTAGCCCAACACCCAACGTGTTACAATAATACCCTAACCCTCTAGTCTCTCAAGAGGGGTTAGAACTGTAGTCGTGGTCAACTTCTCTTCCAATAACTGGAAGCCTCTCTTGCACTTGCAAAATATTCGAGCATCCTTAATCTCAGTTATGGTTCTGTTTCCCTTTCTGTTGCAACCAAACTTGGTTACTATACTTGGATCTGATTCCTTTGCTTGCCGCATGGCTAAGACTTCCTGCCAATCACAATTTAGGGGGAAGACTTCCTTGATCTTGTCAAGTAGCAATCCTATTATCCTCTCTCAGCTCGTAGAGCTTATAGCCCGGTGTTCAACCTCAATTCACGGTATTACATAATCCAATGACTTGTCAAGATTTCTTATCGCTCGAGTGTCTACTGCGTCTTTCCTTTATAAGTTATTTCAAGTTGTCCCGGGTCCCTTACCCTCCGTATTCTCTTACTATCTTTCTCGTCGATGCAGATGCTACTACCTTTCCTCGAGGTGTTCCTACTGCCCATTACTTACTAATGGTCTTACACTAGTCCGGGGTAACTGTATCTCGTGCAACTTACATAACCATAGTTGTATTCTCTTTTATCCTTTTGGTCATAACCTACCTTATGCTCATTAATAGGAAAGTGTTTCTAATTTGATCCATAATCGCGATTTCAAATATGCGTACTACTGCATTTTTCTTACGACACTTCACGACCATTTCGTAACGTCGTTCTTAATTACCCCAACACAATACTTTTTCCACGGATATCTAAAACCGTAACTTATGGCATGGCGATACCAAGACCTGCGTCTCCCATCCTTCGTCTAACTACATGGGTACACATAACCCCATAATACGTAAGGCTATTCTCTTATGTAGGGGAGAGAACCTATCTCCCTTCATTAAATTTTCCTTGGTGTCACAACCCTAATCACCAAGTCCTCTCGTGGTCCTGTAATTATCTAATCATTACGCACCGCCTTAAAATCGTGTAGATTTTCAAAACCTACCAAAGATGCCCACAGCTTTCTGCCGGCAGCGCCCGTACTTATTTTATTCTTGCCTTGCACATTTCCTTGAAATTATCCGGAAGGTCGTGGCCCTTACCGCCACACCAAACCAACTCCAAGTACCTCCAAGGGCACTTAACATAAATTCCTTCAAATCCAAGTATTACTTACTTTCTGCGTCAATTTTCCTCAATGAACAAGTCACACAGACTTATTAAAACAAAATGCCAAAGAAGGAAGGATAATTCACTGGTTACTACTACTTCACTTCCTTTCCCCTTCAATAACCGACTTACCGGGAAACTGGTACCGAATCAATCTCTCTTCTGTAGTCCACGTTGGCATAACCAGAGGCCAACTAGTCCGTACTCATAATGACCTCAACGTCTGTCATAACAGTTCTGCTAGGTTTGCTAGGGTCCCACGACTGTATCGCCTCCGTGATTAGTATACACCCATTTCGGCTACCCATCACTCACGGGTGTAGTTACCTCTAAAGGTTCTCATGGATTCGGGCTCTATTTCTTTCACACCTGGTTGCTTACTTCCTTACCGGTCGTACTCTTTTTCGTACTCCCAAACTTATTCTAGCTTACGTACATAACTTCCATAATAAAGCTGGCCCCCAATCTTGGAGTTACTAAGTCAAACAATATAAGGCCATTTCCGGCTCTCATATCCTGGTTCCGGTGGAATGCGTCCACGAACTTGTACAACGATTAACCAGACTCGGGCTTGTTCCCTCGTGACCCTGTTACGTAGCGGGACTACTATCAACTGATCCCACCCCATAAACGGGTACCCTAACTTCTCATAATACCATGACCATGTCGTCTTGATCACAACAACCATTACTTACTCCACACGGATCTCATCCGTACTACCCTCTTAAGCATACCACGTAGCTTAATTTACAAACATAGCCTCCCATTGGGCCCCTTAATTAAGCTTTCTAAGGTTCCATTACTTTTTCCGACAACTCATCATCTCCTAATTATCTCAAACTAGCACGTAAAACCTCGATGAGAGTTCCTTAACTGTTCACACCTTCCCGGTATCTATTTAGTCCTTACCAAATCCTGGTAATCTAAAATCATTCTAGGCAACACATATGTGACCCTCACACAGAAATCTGTATAGCTGTATGTCACAATACCAACTATACTACAAGTATTACCAACATGGATACGCAATCTGCATAATCTTCCCTGGGTCACTGCTGCTTTCTCGTAGCTGCAAACACCATAACCTGTTAGGGAGAGACGACCCTAACCACACAGCTCTATCGCACGATCTTAGAGTGAAAGAATGGAAACCAATCCTAAATATCCTGCAGCCTCCTGATTATAGATGTGGTGCACGACACACCGATAATCAAGACTCTACCAGACACGGTCTGTGGACACTTTCCGAGGACTAACTGCTCTGATACCACTTTTGTCACGACCCGACCCCGGGGCCGCGACTAGTACCCTACTGGGGTACCCTGTCAGGTATATGTCAGAGAATAGCAGCGGAACATAACACAACACATAACTTCATAAAAAGGGTAAAACATAACTGGCCAGCCGATAAGGCTGCCTTCCATAAACATACTTAAACAAAGTATTTATAATACAACTGGTTCTTATAGCCCAAAATATATAGGTGGCCACACTTAAAGATAACAATCGTGGCGGGCGGGGCCCGCCATACCCTGGATGTACAAAATACCTATAGCATCGTGAATATCCATACCAATAAATAAGCTTCCGGGAGAATGGAGCTTCGACACCGAATAGTGATCCTGAACGAGGATCCTCAATCGCTTACCCTTACGCGGCATGAGCGGCCAGGAAGGGGTCGATACTGATATGTACCAAGTATGTAAAGGCGGGAAAATCTGTAATATGATATCATAAGTCTAAAAGCAATTTGAGTCATGGAAGACAATAAAATACCTTTTACGTGCCTTACTAACAATGAGAGTGACAAGTATATATACATATATAATCTGCATAAAATAGGAGGCTCGTGATCAAAACAGTACCTGCCTGTAGTATCAAAAGAAACCATCCTACTCCCGGGACTATTTCACCGCGTGGGTCTGTGGACCGCGTGAGGTACTTTCACTCGCGTCGGTACTGTACTGGCATGGGACTATTTCACCGCGTAAGCCCATACGGACTCGCGTGAGGTATTCCTCGCATCATGGGTAGCAAATCCACGGAACAATTGGTATAACGATCTTGGGGACTTTCCGCCGGATATACTCTTACCACGAAGCAGATGGTATAACGATCTTGGGGCGTACCTCGGATATACTCTTTGCCGAGCGGATGGTATAACGATCTTGGGGCTTGCCCGCCGGATATACTCTTATCTTGTGCAGATGGTATAACGATCTTGGATCTGCCCCTTAGATATACTCTTACACTGAAGCAGATGGTATGACGATCTTGGGGCTGGCCCCTCAGACATACTCTTATACTGAAGGAGGTGGTATGACGATCTTGGGGCTTGCCCGCACATACTCTTACCCTATCACAAATCATCATATCATAATAATAATAAGTTAAGAAAACTTATAACTTCTTTTTAGTCTTGTTCACATACTCTCTCATTTTAGTTTACTTAAGGCACTTAACCATATCTTTAGTAAAAGAACAGAATTTAACCCAGTACTACATACTTGACTCTTTCAAAAGTGACTCTTCTTTATACATAAAAGCCTTTGGGCAATTCTTTGCCTTTAAATCAATTTGCCTCTTCATATAATTATCTTACTTAGAGTAAATCCTTCTCATTAACCTTTTATGAAGCTAATAGACCAACTTCCCATAAAGTTGTTATATTAACTCTATACTTTAGTAAAAATCATACTTTTCCCTTAACGAGGGACTTATACGTTCTTAAAGCGAAAAGTCATTTTATACTCAAAACAAGTAAGAACACCAAATCTTGTCGTCACCGTACTACATAGTTTCATCTATTCATGCTCAAGAGATAGGAAAGCTTCACATACCTCTTTGGTCAATCCACTTGCTAAGCTCAACTACCGCAAGTAATATCTCAACCTATAATAATCATGATACGCTTGTTAACCTCTAATCTCAAAGTAGAACAATCCAAGTTCTAAGTCACTAAATTCTATGGAAAATTGGGCATTTCCTTTGTTTCTACTCACTTTGCCACCTTTCTCAAGGTCGAATTTATCATCCAAACGCCACATTTAAGGCTCAATCAAACCAACAATTCAAAGGGGATTACATACCCAAAATTCTGTCCCATAAGTCTACAACAATTTACTTAACAATTCTAAGGTAGTTTTTAGGCTACAACATGCTCATAATCTCTTTTTAACCCATTCTTCATATCCAAACCACATTTCTCGCATGCAATGATTCTAAGAGCATTATCTACTATCACAAGTTCCTTCTTCTAAACATGCAACACTAGAACTAATTCTAAAGGAAGAAATGTTACCTTAAAGTTTTAGCCAAACTTATTCCAAATATTGCTAGCTTCCTTGCCAAGAACACCACCACAACAATGCCAACAAGCTAGCCACAAGCTTCCTTTTCTTGCTCTTATCTTTCAGATTTTTCTTAGGCTTAGAATTTCTCTTGGGGTTCTAGAGAGAAATTTGGAAGTTTAGAGAGAAGGAGCAATTTGAGAGAGAGAGTGAAGATGAAAGATAGAAAATGACCAAGCCTTGGTCAATATATTGCATGCAATGAAAATCAGATGGGGACACTTGTCACCTTCCCATGGCCTCTTTCAAAACAAAAATCAGATTTCCTAAGTTTTTCGCCTAAAAACCGCCTGGCGCCGCAGCCCAGCGCCGGCGTGAAACCTCCGCAGTCCCTCTGATCTTTCGGCGCCGCGGCCCTGCTGCCCTGGCGCCGCGGCTCTGTAACTGCTGCGACCCTGCGGTAATTTAGGCGCCGCGACCCGCACCGAGCCGCGCCTGCCGCTTTAGTCAAACACGTTTACGTCCATCACAGACCGAACTTGTAATTCTCATAACTTCCTACTCCGACGCCCTATCGACGAACGGTTGGTTGCGTTGGAATCCAGACTCAACGAACTACGCCCTAGGCCTTTGAAACACTTAGGAACTCTCAATATACCGGGTCATAACCCGCCTCAAAGTTGACTAAAAACCGTCCGGAACGACCCGTCAACCTGTCCTTCGGAAATTTTAAGTCTTACATACTTTCGTACGTTTCCATACGTAGGGTCAGAACTACGGGGTATAACAATATCCGTCCCCCGTCTCTACTCTCGTGTCCTATACAAATGCTGATTGGGGTGACTGTCTAGATATCAGACGTTCGACCTGTGGTTATTGTATGTTTCTTGGTGATAACTTGGTCTCTTATTCGGCAAAACGCCAGGTTACTTATTCAGTGCGGAGGTCGAATATCGAGGGGTAGCCAATGCGGTGTCTGAGTCATGTTGGCTACGTAATCTTCTGTTAGAGCTTCACTTTCCTATTCAGAATGCTACCTTGGTCTATTGCGATAATATTAGTGCAGTCTATCTCTCTTGAAATTCGGTCCAACATCAGCACACTAAACATATCGAGATGGATATTCACTTTGTTCGCGAAAAGGTAGCTCGTGGACAAGTACGTGTCTTACATGTCCCTTCAAGGTACCAAATTGCTGACATCTTTACTGAAGGTCTTTCCTTGGTTCTGTTTGAAGATTTTTGGGACAGTCTCAGCGTACGACAACCGCTCGCTATGACTGCGGGGGTGTGATAGAAGGTATATGTCACGACCCGACCCAATACGTACCAAACTCTTGTTTCCGATCCGAGACAATCTCACTATTCAAGTCGCGAAAACCTAGTGGTTCTCTTAGCTTAACTACCCTCTATCATTTCACATCACTCATGGATTTATTACCCACGTAGTATACCCCGCGTATACTATGTTCCTCGGCAAAGATCACCCGTAAAATCTTCCACTCAAGATGTCCCTGTAGCTAAGGTTCCCATGGTTATCAAAATCCTAAGGCTCACAACTTCCATGTCCCCAACTTACCCCTTCTACAAGCCAGGCTTTCTAAGTCACAATTTACATAAAATTACCCGCACATAACACTTAACATGTAACCATCTTATCACACCTACTAATCTTTAGAGGGTTAAGAATATACCTGTAACTATTGCTTCACTTTCCCCTTGTCGTTATAATCCTGATCCTGCCCTGCACGGCGCATAGCAAAAGAAGGCGATGAACCAACCACTGATCCCGAAGGCTGAATCTCTACATCCGTGCTATCTCTGGTCGGACAATTTCTCGCAAAATGGCCCAGCTAGCCGCATGTAAAACAAACTCCCTTACTAGCACGACACTCCCCATCATGGAGCCTACCACAACGGCCACAACGAGGTAGGGGTGGCCCCATCTGACTAACATCCTCGCTCCCGAACTCAAACCTTGGAGCCCGACCGCTCCCCGAATCTCCGAACGCCCCAAGATCGCGTGGTGGAGTACTCCGTACTGGCTGAGGCGCATAACTAGCCTGCTGCTGAGGCGGTCCGCCTCGAAAATTACCAAAGGACCCTGCTGTCCTGGCCCTCTTTTGTTGATCTTGGTTATTCCGTCGACCTCTATGTTCCTCACACCCAAGTGCATAAGCCTGCATGCGGGCAATGTCCATACCCGGCTGAAGAGCTACTCCCGTGCAACTCTCTGCTAAGTAATCATCGAGCCCAGTGACATAGTGGTGTACTCTGTCCTCCATGTCTGCTATTAAAGCGGGTACATACCGAGCCAACGAGTCAAACTCTACGTTGTACTCCCGGACCGTTCGCCCACTCTATCTCAACGTCAGAAATCTATCCGTCCGCGCTCTCCTCATCTGCGAAGGCAAGAAGTGTGCAAGAAATGCCGCTGAGAACTCATCCCAACCAGCTGGAAGTGCATGCTCCCCCCGGGACAGTTCCCATGAATCAAACCAGTCAACTGCAGTATCCCGCAACCGATGTGAACTCAAAACTACCGACTCTGTCTCCGAGGCCTTGATCACTCTCATGATCCGCTGTAACTGTCGGATAAACTCCTGAGGATCATCCTCAGTCCTCGACCCATAGAACTCTGGTGGGCTGCAACTCAAAAAGTCCCTAAGTCTCACGCTATCTGATCTATGGTGAACTATGGGTACAACCAGAACCTTTGTCTCTCGTCTATCCTCATTCCTCGCCACAATCCTGGCCAATAACTGGGCCATCTCCTTGTAACCCATCTCCTCCGCTCAGCCGTAATGGCGAGGCTCGGTACCGTGGTCTCGATGAGCTGCCGCCGCCGAACTCACTGGCCGGGCGACGTCGTGGAACTCGCCGTCCGAAACATCACCTCAGTGCATCGGCTGTGCCTCGTAACTCTGCGTCCCACTAGCGGCTCACCGCTTTGCCTCTCTTGCCGCGGTTACACTAGCGTGGCTACGTAATGCACGATCTTAGAGTGAAAGAATGGAAACCAATCCTAAATATCCTTCTAAAATTTAAAACTTAATTCCTTTCGTACGTCCCCCTAAGCATGACCCAAACTACGGGGTGTAACAGTATACACGGATTGACCGTGTATACCATTGACCGAAAATTAATGGTATAAATTACCATATTTGTAGAATTCTTGTACATGTCTTATTATGATATTAGTATTATATTAGGAGTATGTATTAGTCTTGTATTAGAAAAAGGTAGATTTATTCTCCATATTTAGATATTGTATATCATGTATATATACCTCTTTATTAATGAAAATAATGAGGGATTATTCTCTTTCAGAAAGAGAGGCTAGAAAAGAGTGAGGGAAAAAAGGTAAAAGAAAAGGAAACCTAAAATGAAAATAAAAATTTAAAAAACATAATTAAGTATAACTAATTATATATCATCTAATTATAAGATGACACATGTATAGTTTGGACCATGTTTAGTGTATTTTTCCTTCTCACGCACTTCCCAAAAATTAATTAATTCCATTCGGTCTGCTGGCCTGCTGGTACAGGGTCCATCGGTCTATATAACCGGATCGAAAAAGACTTGGTATAGACCGATAAATTCGGTTCAGTCTTCGGTCCTAATTTTTTGAATATTCGGTCTTCGATCCGGTCCGGTTTTACCCTGTTGTGCAGCTCTAGTTGTGGCACTGTCATGACCAGGGATGCAAAAAAGGGTAAAACCGGATCGGACCGACCCGTATCGGACTGAGGACCGAATATTCAGAAAATTAGGACCGAATTTATCGGTCCGGTCCAAGTCTTTTTCGATCCGGTCCGGTTATATGGGCCGAATGAACCCTGTACCAGCAGGACAACAGACCGAATGGACACAATCACATTCATGATTCAGCAATTCGTCGCTCGTTTTTATATATATATATATTATATCATGATATGTATATGATGATATCTCATTGCAAGAATTAAAAGAGTTATGATTCTTATTATATAATATATAAAAAAATGAGCTGAACCGTGGAGCCACTTATAACTTATATATATATATATATATACAAATATGGACCAGACCGAAAATATTAATTAAAAGGACCGAGGACCGGACCGAAACTTATCGGTCCGGTCCTTTTTTTGGTTCAGACCGAATTTTGTGCAGCCCTAGTCATGACAATGCTTTAACTTCCAATTTTCAGTTTATCTTTACTAGTTGTTACAACAAAGCTATGTTACCCAAATTAATTAAAGACAAATTCTAACCTCCAGCTCCATCGGTTAGTTTTATACCCGTTTAACTTTATGAATGAGATAATTACACCCTATGTTAATTAGGATATTAGTGCTATCAAAATTAATCCATCTTTTTAAATCTTACAAAAAATAACTCACTCACTCCTCCTCTCTCTGCACTCACTCCCTCCCCCCCTCTTCTTCGCCGCCGCCAGTCGGCAGCATTGTAAAGGAAAAAGAGAGTTTACAAGCCTTCTCTCTCTACCACGCCTATTCTCTCTCTTTCTCCGGCGACAACGACTTTTTGGTGGCTCAGATCTGGCCGCCTTCTCCGCTACGATGGTTCAGATCTGGTCGGCTCCTTTGCACCGGTGGTTCAGATCTGGCCGTCTCCTTCGCAGCGTTGGCTCAGATCTGACGAGAGATTACCTAGATCTAGATCTATCGAATAACTCATCGTGTGGTGGTGGTGGAGCACAAGTGGCGGTGATGAAATTACCGGCGATGGGGTCACAGGAGATGGTTGAGGTTGGCGATGGAGAAATCGGGAGGGGCAAGGGTAGTGGATGTATAATATTGTATATGTGGTGTATATGAGTGTATATATATGTATATGTGTATATGAGTGTTTCTGTATATAGGTGTATAAATATGTATACACCTCCAAACGCCTATATACATAATGTACTTGTCTTTTGTATACAAGTGTATAATACTGTATAAAAGTGTTTTTGGTCCAGAGCTTTGCAATATAAATTTTGAGCTATTTTTTTGCAATGTAAGTGAGCAAATGGTATATTTTTGAAATTTATGAATAAAAGGTTAATAGAATATAATTGCAACCAATGTTTATATCATTTTGGTATGTTTTGAAGATTTTGTATTAGTGTTGTTATTTTTTCTATATTTGTACTATGAGTTTTCTTTATTATTCTGGATTTTGTAAACAAATTTCTATTTCATTTTTTTGATTAACAACCTTCCGCTTTAAACGCATTTCTTCTTTCCTGTCTGAAATTGTCCATCCTATTGTTTCTTTTTTGCATCTCCAGGAAAACAGGATACCAAAAAAGAAAATAGAGAGATCTTGATTGCATGATCTCCATTAGAGGAGGAGGAGGAAAAGTCTTGACTGAGAAAAATGACGACAATGAAAGAAAAATAGAGGACATATTATAGAGTAAGGGGGGGAGAAGGGTTGGAAAAGAAAGAAGAGAAGAAAAGAAACAACGGAAAGGAAAAAAAGGCAGATCCTTTTGTAGAGATATAAAAGGAAAAGATTTGAAGAGGGACAATGGAGGAGAGGGAGGGGGATTTGAGGGTTCCTCTAATCTCTTCCTTGTTCTGTCTTTGTGTATTAACTGGTGGTGTCCTCCTCTTTCTCTACTTTTTCGCGCCAGATCACGCTCAGCCATGGTTTCCTGCTGCAGGATTGATCTTGGTTGGTTCTCCCTACATATTTTGGCTCCTGACTTACATTTACACCTGCTTGAAACGCTGTATTGGCGAAGACAGCGTTGACAACCGCCAGATTTCGAGGCGAACCTCAAGGGCTTTTACGCTGGCGAAACCTGGGGTGGCCAGAACTGATTCCAAAGCAAATTCTGCTACTTCTAACAACAATAACATTAATGACGGCAAACAAAGTGGCCATAGCCAACAAGATGGAGATGCATCATCCACCAATTCCGCAAAGGAAATTGAGATGCCTTTAGCCGTATCAGTTGCTTCTTCATGAAATGAAATTAATCGGGTATTTTATCAAGAAATGATCATGCGAGATGGATTGATAAATGGCTGCATTATGCATGAGCGAAAACATGAAAGAGATATTTGGATTACAGAGATGATATATAATTCAAGGATCGCGCCATCATTCAGGAGCCTTTAAGGATGGTGAAGATTGCGTAACGAATGGTGAATGTAAGTAGAAATAGCAGAAAGAGATAATTAACTTGTCTTAGCATTTATGAAAATTGAACAAACAAAATTTCTCTTCTTGTTTCCTATGTATTTCCTCTCTTGTTTCCTTTTATTTCTTCATCTCTCTCCTCCTCCAACTTTTCTTAATTTATGTTGAAACTTCAATTTCAACTCAATACATTATTCCTAATCTAAGAGATACCAGAGTATGAACAATAACTTTTGACATATACAATACCTTCTTGTTTTATGTATCTCAGATTCATTATTTGGTCAGTCTATGTGGTCAGTTGGTACCAAAAATTAGAATTTGACTTGAGGATTGTGGGTCTACCAGTGTAAAAGTTATTTGGTCAATCTTTTGAACAATTTGTCAACAAGTGAGCCCAAATATAATAATTGGTATCTGCATCCTGGAAAATGAAGCAGGTAATCATGCTAAAACATGTTACAAAACACTAGTGAAAAGAGATTAAGAGCGTGTTTGGATTGACTTATTTTAAGTGTTTTAAGCCAAAATAGCTTATAAGCACTTTGTAGTGTTTGGGTAAACTAAAAATAATAATTTAAACACTTGTTTTTAAGCCAAAATAATAAAAATAAGTCAAAAGTCAATAGCTAAAAATTTTAACTTATGATTTTTGAACGGGTTCTTATAATTTTTGGCTTATAAGTCAAAAGCAATAACCTCGTCCAAACGGCTTTTAAATTCCTTTATTCTTAATGAAAAGATGCTCATATTTGGTATCATCAAGCTCCATAAATAAGCCAATAGTTCTTGTCAGCTTACCTATGATTATTGAATATTGACTACTATAATCTGGAAAATATATAATAGCCTTTTCATTAGCAAGTGGACTGCTTATTTTACAGCCTAACATTTTCATTATCCACATTCGATATCCTACTTTACCGAGGTCTAGTCTATTGAAACAACCTCTCTACCTCACCAAGGTAGGAATAAGATCTGCGTAATATCCTATTTTATTCAGACCGCATTTATAAGAGTACATTGGGTATGTTATTGTATTCGATATCCTATTTTTTTGTCAACGCTTCTGCATGATAGAATATATAGAGATCAAATCATCTATAACATCAGTGATACACGATAAAATATCGTAGAAAACATCAAATTTGTAAACGTGTATAGTAGTATAATAATATCCCTACCCATAATTAAAATATTGTGTAAATATAATTATGGTAAGACTAGGATTTCTCTTGTATATGAGACTAAGATTCCTCTTGTATATGAGACTAGAATTCCTCTTGTATATGAGATGAATATTGTACACTATATATATATATATATATATATATATTTATATTAATGAGACAGGCTTTCCAAGGGAGTTTAATATCCTAGTGCATAGTATCAAGAGCCATACACCTACGTTCTCTCTAAAAGGTTTTGTGTGTCACACACTTTCTCTTTCTCGTGTGGCGCCATCTTCCCCCTCTAGGGTTCTTTCTTTCTCTCCTAAATTATATCCACTATCATGACTTCTCCTACAACCTCTACAACCTCCTCTTCCACCGTTATCACTCCTGAAACACCGAAATCATCTTTTCACCCAGCCCTGACCGTTACCAACATCAAGAAATGAATTTTCATTCTTCTTGATCAAAAAAACGATCAGTATTCTCCTTGGGTTGAACTGTTTCGCATTCATGCATGTGTCTATAACGTGTTTGATCATATCGATAACGCTATTCCTCGCCCCCCGGAGGTTGATGATTCTACATGGCTTCGTCTCGACGCCGTCGTCAAACAATGGATATATGATAGTATTTCTCAGGATCTACTTCTTACTATCATGAAATCTGGCGCCACAACCAGTGAATTATGTTTTCGTTTGGAGCAAATTTTTCATGATAACAAGCACACTCGTGCTGTGTATTTGGAGGAACAATTTAACAATACACGTCTTGAAAACTTCTCCAACATAACTGAGTACTGCAAACAGTTAAAACTTGTGTCGGATCAACTCTCCAACGTCGGCACGCCTGTCTCGGAAACTAAAACGGTGTTACAGTTGATTGCAGGCCTTTCTAAAGGCGAATATGATACTTTGGCCACCATGATTCAACAAGCGGATCAGTTATCCAGTTTTAACAAAGCTCGCTCGCATTTGTTGCTCGAAGAAACCCGTTGTGCTAAGCAGGATGAGCACAATCAGAAGGCGTTAACAATACACGTCTTGAAAACTTCTCCAACATAACTGAGTACTGCAAACAGTTAAAACTTGTGTCGGATCAACTCTCCAACGTCGGCACGCCTGTCTCGGAAACTAAAACGGTGTTACAGTTGATTGCAGGCCTTTCTAAAGGCGAATATGATACTTTGGCCACCATGATTCAACAAGCGGATCAGTTATCCAGTTTTAACAAAGCTCGCTCGCATTTGTTGCTCGAAGAAACCCGTTGTGCTAAGAAGGATGAGCACAATCAGAAGGCGTTAGCTATTGAAACGCAACCCCAAGACCAGACATCGCAGGAAGATTCTCAACCGCGGCAGAGCCGCGATGGCAAGAGTGTCAAGGGCCGCAGCGGAAGAGGAGGCTGTGGTCATGGAAAGGGTCGCGGTCAGCAGAACCAGCATCAGCAACAATAGCAGGGCCAGCAGAGCCCGCGATGCCTCAACAGTACACCACGTCGCCGCCATAATTCCAGTTCCAACAACCCCGCTTCCAGGAGCCCTTCTCTCAGTACTCTCAACAAGGGTTGTTGGGCCCCGCTCCAGCCCCTCGGCTAGCCCAGTATCCGTAGCAAGCCCACTTCATGCAAGGCCAGTTCCAGCAGCCCGCGTCCGGCATGACCCCCACTGATTTGGGTCAGGCTTCAGCAGCCTCAATCTGTAACAACCGGAAAACAATTGGTACATGGACTCCGGTGCCACATCTCACCTCACATGGTCTACAGGTAATATTCCCAAACTGTTCAGTTTAAAGCATCCTCAATTTATAACAGTTGGTAATGGTCACCACATTCCAATAAAGGGTTATGACACATCCTATACACAACCTCCTCATCCACCTTTCTCCCTTAAGAATGTCCTATATGTCCCAAACATCATTAAGAACCTAATTTTTGACCGTAAATTTACTCGTAATAGTTCTGTCTCTGTTGACTTTGACCCTTTTGGTTTCACTGTAAAAGATCTTTATACGGGGACACCTCTTATGAGATGCAATAGCACATGAGATATCTATCCATTCCCATCCACCTCTGCTGCCGATCTCGCTCTCCCGTCTCTCTAGCGACTATTTCTTCCTCCACATGACATAATAGGGTTGGTCATCCAGGAACCCCAGTTTTTAATTTTCTCAGAGGCAATAATTTCATTACTTGTAATAATGGGAAGCTTGCCCAAAACTGTGTCTCTTGTTCCTTAGGCAAACATACTCGTCTTCCATTTAAATCATCTACTAGTGTTACCTTTGCACCATTTGATATTATACATGCCGATCTATGGACATCACTTATTGCTAGTTCTCTCGGTCATAAATATTATCTTATCTTGCTAGATGATTTCCCCACTATATTTGCTTATATCCTCTCAAATATAAATCGGAAGTGTTTGTCAAATTTCTTCAGTTTCGAACATTCATTCAAACACAATTTGAAAAAGGTATTAAATTATTTTAGTGCGATAATAGTCGTGAATTCAACAACTTTATGTTTCATCGCTTTTTTACTAATAATGACATGTCTTTCGCTTCTCCTGCCCTCACACTTCCTCACAAAACGGTAAAGCTGAACGAATCATTCGCACTATAAAAAATATGATTCACACTTTATTGATTCATGCCTTCATCCCTCCTTCCTTCTGGGTATATGCTGTTAAGATGTCAGAATATATTCTAAATATTCTCCCAACTAGCACTCTTCACAATATGACCCCTATCGAAATCCTCTTTCATAGAGTCCCCTCTTACGATCATCTACGGATATTCGGTTGTCTTTGTTATCTTAACCTTGCCTCTATCGCCCATTACAAACTAGTCCCCCGGTACACTCCATATGTCTACCTAGGCTTCCCGCCGAACCATAGGGGATATATCTGCTATAACTTGTCCACTCGTCAAATTCACATTTATCGTCACGTCACATTCGATGAGACCACATTCCCGTTCTCAAATCCTCAGAAATTCCAGAAACCGAATTACTCTTTTCTTGACGAGCATGCCATCTCTCCTCTCATTTTCAATCAACTAGATCATAGCACCGCTAAAAATCTCCTTCTCTGGGTATATGCTGTTAAGATGTCAGAATATATTCTAAATATTCTCCCAACTAGCACTCTTCACAATATGACCCCTATCGAAATCCTCTTTCATAGAGTCCCCTCTTACGATCATCTACGGATATTCGGTTGTCTTTGTTATCTTAACCTTGCCTCTATCGCCCATTACAAACTAGTCCCCCGGTACACTCCATGTCTACCTAGGCTTCCCGCCGAACCATAGGGGATATATCTGCTATAACTTGTCCACTCGTCAAATTCACATTTATCGTCACGTCACATTCGATGAGACCACATTCCCGTTCTCAAATCCTCAGAAATTCCAGAAACCGAATTACTCTTTTCTTGACGAGCATGCCATCTCTCCTCTCATTTTCAATCAACTAGATCATAGCACTGCTAAAAATCTCCTTCTCTGGGTATATGCTGTTAAGATGTCAGAATATATTCTAAATATTCTCCCAACTAGCACTCTTCACAATATGACCCCTATCGAAATCCTCTTTCATAGAGTCCCCTCTTACGATCATCTACGGATATTCGGTTGTCTTTGTTATCTTAACCTTGCCTCTATCGCCCATTACAAACTAGTCCCCCGGTACACTCCATGTGTCTACCTAGGCTTCCCGCCGAACCATAGGGGATATATCTGCTATAACTTGTCTACTCGTCAAATTCACATTTATCGTCACGTCACATTCGATGAGACCACATTCCCGTTCTCAAATCCTCAGAAATTCCAGAAACCGAATTACTCTTTTCTTGACGAGCATGCCATCTCTCCTCTCATTTTCAATCAACTAGATCATAGCACCGCTAAAAATCTCCTTCTCTGGGTATATGCTGTTAAGATGTCAGAATATATTCTAAATATTCTCCCAACTAGCACTCTTCACAATGACCCTATCAAATCCTCTTTCATGAGTCCTCTACGATCATCTACGGATATTCGGTTGTCTTTGTTATCTTAACTCGCCTCTATCGCCCATTACAAACTAGTCCCCCGGTACACTCCATGTGTCTACCTAGGCTTCCCGCCGAACCATAGGGGATATATCTGCTATAACTTGTCCACTCGTCAAATTCACATTTATCGTCACGTCACATTCGATGAGACCACATTCCCGTTCTCAAATCCTCGTAAATTCCGAAACCGATTACTCTTTTCTTGACGAGCATGCCATCTCTCCTCTCATTTTCAATCAACTAGATCATAGCACCGCTAAAAATCTCCTTCTCTGGGTATATGCTGTTAAGATGTCAGAATATATTCTAAATATTCTCCCAACTAGCACTCTTCACAATATGACCCCTATCGAAATCCTCTTTCATAGAGTCCCCTCTTACGATCATCTACGGATATTCGGTTGTCTTTGTTATCTTAACCTTGCCTCTATCGCCCATTACAAACTAGTCCCCCGGTACACTCCATGTGTCTACCTAGGCTTCCCGCCGAACCATAGGGGATATATCTGCTATAACTTGTCCACTCGTCAAATTCACATTTATCGTCACGTCACATTCGATGAGACCACATTCCCGTTCTCAAATCCTCAGAAATTCCAGAAACCGAATTACTCTTTTCTTGACGAGCATGCCATCTCTCCTCTCATTTTCAATCAACTAGATCATAGCACCGCTAAAAATCTCCTTCTCTGGGTATATGCTGTTAAGATGTCAGAATATATTCTAAATATTCTCCCAACTAGCACTCTTCACAATATGACCCCTATCGAAATCCTCTTTCATAGAGTCCCCTCTTACGATCATCTACGGATATTCGGTTGTCTTTGTTATCTTAACCTTGCCTCTATCGCCCATTACAAACTAGTCCCCCGGTACACTCCATGTGTCTACCTAGGCTTCCCGCCGAACCATAGGGGATATATCTGCTATAACTTGTCCACTCGTCAAATTCACATTTATCGTCACGTCACATTCGATGAGACCACATTCCCGTTCTCAAATCCTCAGAAATTCCAGAAACCGAATTACTCTTTTCTTGACGAGCATGCCATCTCTCCTCTCATTTTCAATCAACTAGATCATAGCACCGCTAAAAATCTCCTTCTCTGCCCAGTGATCCGTCATCAGCGTCAGCGCCGCGACCCCAAGAGGAGGCGCCGCAGCGCTAAAAATTCAGAGAAGACTGTAATATTTCACCGTCTTTAGCACCGCGACCCTTGATCACGGCGCCGCGACTCCTTCGACAGCACTTCATCCACCCTCCTCTTATCCGACCTTACCCTCTGTCTCGGATCCCACCACTCAGCCGCCACAGACATCTACTGTCCCCACTCACTATATGGAAACTCATGCCAAACACGGGATCTTCAAACTCAAAGTCCAATTTAACATGTCTGCCCAAATCATCTCTCCACTTCCCAAGAATCTCAAATTGGCCAAACAAGACCCTAATTGTAATGCGACAATGCATGATGAGTTTAATGCTTTAATTAAGCAGCACACGTGGGATCTAGTACCTAGGCTAGAGGGGGTGAATGTGATCCGTTGTATGTGGCTTTTTCGTCACAAATTTAGAGACAATCTTGAGAGGTATAAGACACGACTTGTGGCTAATGACACAAATCAGCAGGAGGGCATTGATTATGGTGAGACATTCAGTCCGGTTGTCAAATATGCTAACATTCGCACAGTTCTAAGCATAGACATGGGCAAACACTGGACGATACATCAACTTGATGTGAAGAATGCATTTTTACATGAGGACCTGAGAGAAACAGTCTACATGCATCAGCCGTCTGGGTTCACCCATCCAGTAGTCCCTCACTATGTGTGTCATCTCCGTAAGTCACTAAATGACCTAAAACAGACCCCCCATGCATGGTATGATCGATTTGCCAGACATATGTTGCAGATTGAGTTTGTATGCCGCAAAAGTGATACATCACTCTTCATTTTTCATCGAGGTAGTAGCATTGGTGACTTATTACTGTACGTGGATGATATTTTTTTTACTGCCTCCTTCGATGGGTTAAAAAAATGAGATTATTACTTTGCTTAAGACCGAATTTGCAATGACCGATTTGGGCAAGCTGAGTTATTTTTTAGGGATATCAGTGACCAGGTCTGCCAACCACATGTTCTTGTGTCAACGTAAGTATGTAGATGAGATTGTGTACAAGGCTAAGATGATGAATTGCAAAGTTATGCCTACTCCAGTTGATTCAAAATCTAAGCTCAGTGCTATGGATGATGCTCTAGTCTCCGATCCTACTCTGTATAGGAGCCTTGCAAGTGCACTTCAGTATCTCACATTTACAAGGCCAGACATTGCTTACGTTGTTCAGTAGATATGCCTATTTATGCATGTCCCCAGGGGGTCTCATTTCACTGTCCTTAAGCGTATCATCGATACATTAAGGGCACAGGAGGGGGCAACGCTCTGGATCCTCCCTGCTTGCAAAAATGAATGGATCAGAAAGGGACTTGGTTCTCTATTTTCCGACTGCAGGGCCCAGTTGCGATTGGATTCCCCCTTTACTCAAGTCGTCTAGGGACGGAACCCCAGATTAGAAAAAAACGGGATTTGTTATGCCGTAGAAATTCTTCAATATCCTTTTCACACTTTCGATTGTCATCTTCTTTTTGCATATCGCATGCGGTATTAAGAGGTCCTTGACAGTTGCCTGATCTAGTTGCTTTCCTATTCTGATTTCCAATCCGCATTTGCAGTCAATATTAGCATCCAAGATTATTGCGGATTGGAGCATTTGAGAGAGCAAAGAACATGGGATCAGTCCCCTTTCTTGAGGTAACACTCTCTCCACTGCCTCAATAATCTCTCTTTGAGAATTCCTCTCGTGAATTGATGGCTCATCTTCTCCTTTAGTGCCCGGGAAAACCCATTTGTTGAGATAGTGAAACAGAGATGCAGCCACGTATTCCAGAGGGACTTTTCGATGAACCATTGCACGGATAATAGGCTCGTAGAGAGCAATGGAAAGTAGTGTCAAGTCCTCTGATTTACAGTCAAGAAGAAAAATCCGCCTCCTCACATTTGGTTTATAAGCATTTTCGTCGTTCTCACTATCATCATCCGTTGTTGTAACATTCCTAATCGGTTCTCCAAGAAGACCTGGATCATGCAGTACTTTGGCGATAATGGACTCTGCACAGGCATCAACCAGGGAAAGATCCGCGGCTTGTTGAAGAATGGTTTCTGCAGATTTGAGGGCTTTAATACACTTGTTCCAGCTAGGAAGGATATTATTTTGAAAGTAGAAACAAGCCTTCTTTATGAGGTTGTTGGTGCTGTGAATCTCGGACATTCCAAGATAGTGAGCAAGGCAAAGGACTTTAATAACATTTTCTGGTGACAGGTTTATGTCAAAGCCATGACAGAACCTTGCTACAAGCTCAAAAGTTTGAGAATCAGCGGGAATATCTCCTAATAAATGAGAAAGATCATCTTCAGGATTCTCTTTCAGCAATGCAACTAGCTCTGCAGATCTTGCAGCCAAAATTTCCTGTAAGTTCAACACAAACCAGCACTTAGGAAAGCTGAAATAATAGAGGGCACAGACATATAGAGAGTTTTTCAACAAGTATGTGCTACATTTGGCTTCTCAATATAACTTACCCTATTCAAGGATTATGGTACTCCACATATGTGGAGCTGAGCATCTGATGATGAAGCAGACATTGCTTTCCTAAAGAGAATATAAAAGAAAGCAAGATTAAAAGGTCTAATAAGTGATAAAAGAAAACTAAAATGAGAACAGGACCAGGACAGGACAAATTGTTAACTAGGAATGTAAACTTCTACCTGGATGGAGATCCTATGCTTTTGCTTGTGGCCATTTTTTCATATTTTTGTTGTCTCCAAGTCATGAAGAGATCAAATTTTAGGGCCTTTCAGGCTAAGATATTGGAATCAGGATATATCTCAAGTAGATTCTGATTGCTAGTCCTCTGATCAGCCTGCAAAATATATAGCAGTAAGCCCTCCATCTAGGTAGGAACTCCTTTATGTCTCTACAGGAGGTTTGTTTGGTTCACTTTCTAGTTATGGACAGGGTGGAGCTAGGTGGCGCGAGGGGGTTCATTTGAATCTCCTTCACTGGAAAATTACATTGTATATACAAGATCAAAACTATATATTATGTATATATAATAGATGTTGAATCATGGATCCCTTTTTCTGTGTTTACTTCTTTACATTTTGAATCCCTTGTGAGAATTCTTGGCTTCGCCACTGGTTATGCAAGGATTATGAACTAGGATTACTATACAACGAATAATAATACATGGTTTATTATTTGTTGGGTAATAATAGGGCTGGCCAGTGGGCCGGGCCGGCCCCGTTCCTAACTTGTGCTAAATGGCAGATTCTTGGGAGATATTTCATTTTTTTAAACGATCCAGAAGAGGATTTAGTAGAATTTTTTTATATATTTTTTCACTACTTCACTTCTTCACTTCCTCTTAGTTCAAACCATTCGTTAGCAATTGTTCATCTTCCACTTGCCGAGGCCTCAAGGAAACTACTCCTCTGCAGTAAGCTTACCTAGCCAATACTTAAATTCGGCTCTACCCAAATTTTTCTGGTTCACCCCAACAGTACTCACTCTGTTGCTGATATTGAACGGTTTCAAGCTTTCAAAGCTCTGACGCTGTCTGTCACATTTGTTCACTCTTTTGTTTACCTTTCATTTTCACCTTGTTTAACCATACCAACCCAAAAACAATAAAAGAAAACATGCATGCAACATTCAATATGTGAATGCATGAAATCATATGTATGTTTAACCTTTTGGGTCTGTGAAATCATCAGCATAAAGAGTGGACAACGTACGAAACATACCTGAATGTTTTCTTCTTCTTGTAAACTATAAAGGAGAAGAATTAAAGAAGTAATAGAGATGTGGAAGTAGAATACTTTCTGTTGGAGTTAATAGTTAGTATTCAATATTCAACAAACGTAATATTTGGAGATTCTGTTAAGAGTTTCATAAGAGATAAACACTCCAAAAATCCTAACTAAAACCTCCTGTTATTGAGGAACACCTCTCACAAACACTAGTTTCTATAGCCGTTTTTTTATAAGCATTTTTTTTAAAAAAAATCTACTTTGTTTGAAATAAATAATGTTATAGCAACAATGATTTACTTTCTATTTTTTTTTATATCCAAGTTCTTGGCTTGCGCCAGACTAAACTTCAGAAGAGAGCAGAATGCTCCCACCGGAAATTGATCCCACGCTGTAAGTGTCTAGAGCGCCTCAAACCCCTTCCTTTGTCATTGAACGGTGCCCCGGGGGACAACAATGATTTACTTTGTAGAAACTATTGATAAAAGGATCATAGTTTTCAGCATATTAACTAGTAAGCCCTCTTAAACATATTCAATGGACATACTTAGAGTTGTAAAATCCTTCAGTTGACAATTTTAACGCGGTTGATGTATATGGAAAAAATAATTGTGCGGCATTGCACCAAACTAATAAATACTAAGATATGACTCTTTGTATACACATTTATCATTTAGCTATAGTAAAACAATATTGATTCTCACTATTTTTAGTGCTCAGGTAAATTGCTTTATGTGATATAAATACCAAATACAAATAAATATTAATAAGAAAAAGAGGAATTTTCTTTTATGGTGAAAGATATCTTGTGGCTTATAAAATTTGATTATTGCTTGATTCCACAATATAGTTTTCCATTTTAAAGGAAATACAGTTGAAAATTTCGTTCATAAAATGATTCCTAAATTATACCCGAAATTTCGATATAAAAAAAAATATCGATATCACACTCAAACTATTAAGACGACTTATTACCCCCTACACATTTAAAAAGTGAATTTAATCTCTCCTTGGTACACATATAACCAGTTGGGAGATGTTACACACTCGCCCGCCACGTCAGAAATCCTTTAAATTTTAATTCTTATATTCCTTTTCTTTTCTTTCCTTATTATTCATTTGATTTTTCTTTTATTAATTATATTTATACTAATTAATCATTAAAATCCTCACAAAACCCACAACAATGGTGGACGAAAACTACATATGGAGGCTATTCTTTTTCTGTTTTCTCCCTGTTTTCTTCCCTTTCTCTTTCATCAATGTCAATACGCACCAACATCACAAGAAAAATATCACCAAATCTATAATTAAAATTAAATATTTTGACCTTCGTACTCCGAATATCTTTACAAAAAAATTGAACAAAAGGTGTATATATTTATATTTTTCACTAATATATTTACCACACTAAAAGCGACTGACATTCACTGGTTTCTATTTGTCTAGAACAATCAAATTTGTGTGTAAAAGACAAAAGTATAGCAACATGAAGTGTCCAATACGTCAAATCTAGAATTAAGGTGTCTAAAAGAAATAGTGTCAAGTTTAACGGGCCGTTGATGTATTTGTCCTAAATATTGGGGAGAATTAGACATCTAGATCAAAATACAGGTAATAAGTGTAAATTTTAAAACTTTGACTTCACACGGAACTAAATAAACACTTGCCCACTTACATTACAAATTACAGTATAGAGCTCTAAGCTTCAACCAAATTGCCGGCAACTGTTGGAGGTAAGATGTTGTCGGATTTTGTATTTGCATTATAGACAAGTTTCTCTTGGTGGGTATCCAATTCTTGAAGTTATATGGAAAAGTTTCTAGTTTTAACATTAGTATTGACTGCTGCCTGCAAACTGTTTGATGATATGCCTAAACCAATTTGTCTCCTTCAATCATAAAATACTTATTATTTGATTGAATAAAATGGACCATATGAATTGTGGGTATGTTGCATTTTTTTTCATTCCTTGGAAATAATTGAATTACTCTTAGGGGTCGTTTGGTAGAGTGTATAAGAATAGTATATGCTAAAATTATTTCTTATTCATTGTTTGGTTTGGTGTATTAAGGGAAAATTAACCATGTATTAACAACTCTTGTATTGCTAGTACCATGATTTGCTATGCATTAGAATAATACTGAATAGGTGTGTATTAGTTATACATAGGTTTAAAAACACTACCAAATAAGGGATTAATAATATCAAAGCTAATACATGTAATTTTTTCTAATATATCCTACCAAACGACCCCTAGTTGTTTGCTCAAATTTTGTTTGGACCAAAATTAAATTGTTACTTATTATGCTGCATTTTGTTTCATTCATTGGAAATAGTTGAATTACTAACTTTTTATTCAATATTGGGCTATATTGTTTCCATAAGTTTACTCTGTTTCAGCTGAATGTGAATCTCCATTCGTATAATGCAACTAATGGCATGAAAGTTAGAAACTATCTAGAATAGGTCTTTTAATAAAGTTGCTATGGATGAAACCATGTAATAAGGTGTTCCACCACCTGATACATTTTGTAAAGGAATTAGTTTGCTCTTTATTTCACCCAAAAGATAAATAAATACGTCAGTAGATGGATACATACGAAGAAGGTTTGAATGCATTGCATTAGTTTATGTTGGTCTGCTTCCAATTTATTTGGTCATTCCTTCTTCAAGGATTATATATAACAAAATTTAGTTAATAAAAAAATAGAAAGGTGCAAAGTTATAAATTGTAGCTTGAGAGAAAGATTTTTTTTAAAAAAAACAAATAATGGAATAGCAACGTGTTCAAAGACATTCTAGTTGGTTTTGATAATTAGATTCTGGAATTATCAGTTCATTTGAGGGTTAGTAAGATGGTGAAACTAGAAGTTTTAGTACTGGTAGCTAGATTTTCAAATCGGCTAGTAGGTTTGGCCGAACTTTTCTTAGATTTTAAATATGAGTTATGGTATGCAACATGAAAAATCGCAAGCAGTTTATGGTGTTTAAGTTATCCTTTGCCATGCTAATCGATTCATTTCTAGTACAATATGTCATGATTATAACGAGAATACCTCAATTTTGTTCATTTGGTATTTTTTTTCCCTCAACGATGTAATTCATTTAATTCCCCAGCTGTAATATTTATTAGTCTTCCTTATTTATTTGATTCATCTGTTTATTAACTGTTCCCTTGTTTCTGTGTATATACCTTAACTAGACTTAGGGAAATAATTTAGACTAGATAGCTAACCATGTTTTACACGGAACTCGATGGATGCCTAATACCTGCCCCTTGGGTTAATTGAACCTCCTCACCTTAGAATCCCAATTAGTAGACTTAGGAGTCATTTTAAGGGGTTATCTTTGTCTTTTCATTCATTTATTTATTTGTTATTACTCATTTTAAAAAAAGTAATATGAATTGGGTGACCTAACACACCTTAAAAAATAAGTATTAGGCGGCGGCTCCGAAATAATTAGAATCCTTAGAATTACTAAAGTGTCGCACACTTTTAACCTTTTCTTCATTATTAAACTCAAGGTGTGCGACAGAGAGAAATGACACGAGGGTTGATATGGGCTACAGCAGAAGACTTGGCAAAGAACAGAGGAAGAGTTCTGTCTTTGTATAGGCAAATCTTGAGGAGCCTTAACTCACCTGCTTTGCCATTGAACTTAGCAGCTAGACTTCAAAAGAAAGCTGAGGTCCGTGCCATGTTCATGCTGGGTTCCGAGGAGCAATCTCTTCATAACATTCAAGATCTTATTGATGCTGGCGAATACTCTCTTTCCCTTTTAAGAAAAGGGGAAATTCCAAAGCACATTCAAGTTTATCAATAAGTCCGGACAATTTTCTTGTGAGTGCAAATGCTGTTGAAGGATCTTTCTCATGTTCTTACTTCCCTCTGCTTATATAATGTGTAATGTTTCATTCTGCTGAACTTGAAGTGTGTTGGTTTTTCTATCTTGCAAAGTGATTCTTTTTGAGCTCCGAGTATCATCAAATGATGATATAAACAAAACATCATTCTAATGAAGAGAACACGATAAATAACTCATAGAAATCTAAGGTAAGTACTTAGGGACAGGACAAGAATTTGTATTTAGCTGGTAGCTCCTAAACACAAGATAATCTCCTTCTCTAAAATTTGTCAGATAGATCTCATTAGTGGTTCAGAAGCTGAAGGTAGAGAAAGGAAACATGGAGTGAACGAATTTCAAAGTTATTCTCGATATTAATCACCCAACAAACGGGCACTTTGCCACTGTTGCCTTGATTTGCTTGATAGCATGGATATGCTGTTAGCTGTGTTGGACTTGAACTTTTGTGAACTATAAAGTTGGATCAGCTGCACGAAAATTTTGTCTGGCTCTCTCTTGATCTAGTAGTCTACTTTGTTCACACTTGGAGGTTTCTATAAGCATGTTGCCGTTATTTTGCTTCAGAGCTGTTATAGTGGGGGGCTTGAAGCTACTTTTCTTTGAAACTGGGGATGATTCTGTTGCGATCACAAAGTTCGTACATTTTGGTCATGGTGTTTGCAGCAGTTCAACTTTAAAGTATATGATGAACAAACTTTAGCATATTTGAAGAACATTGATAAGATGTTCAACTACTTGTAGAGAACTAGCTACTCTTGACATTCCAATTAGACATGATCCCAAGCTTATGAACTAATTGAAATTTTTATATATGTGGATAACTTCAGCTTGTGCATTATGCCTTCCGCTGTGGGTTATCAACCGACCCATCATATTTTGTAGTTTCTGTCAACTTTACTGTAATTATCTTCCTATTTCTTCATACGTAATATGTAACACTTTCCTGAATTATGAAATATGAACTGAGAATCCCATTTGAGAATAATATCCTTGTGTACAACTCTAATAAAACGACAGTAACAATTCTTGCATGGGTACATGTACATACATGATTTATTTTCCTACAAGTTGCAACCTGTCCTTGACTTTCAATTACTGACATGTCGAACAGGTTTGAGCAGCTCAAATTGATATCTAGTAGTAGCAACTCAAAAGTCTTTGTTGAAGAAGTCTCTTGTGCAACATGAGTCCCTAAGCATTTCTAAAGAGGCATGAGCATCCCGTAAAATATTAGTAGAGGTATATAACCATTGATGGAGGTAGACGATATATGACATTATTCTTCTGCAAACTATTCACACAAGGATATCAGTGTGCTTCTGAATTACATACAACTTTTGTCCCCTCAATACAAGCTGTCAAGCTGAATTACAGAGATAGAGTTTTACATTTCCTTGTTTCTACAGATGTTTAGATATGATAAAACAAAAAGAAACCTTGTATAATCATGCATCAATTTGGGGGGTGGGGTTGGAGTTGAGACCTGAGAATTATTAGTACTTGTAGTGATGTCTAAACTTCTGTTGTAACTTGTAACGTTTCTGCTCTGTGCTGTCAAAACTGATACAAATGTGTTTTGCGTGCATTCAAAGGTTAGTAGTTGGCTTTGGTTGATGCTTGGCTCAACTGTTTCCTGATGTCAGCAACAACGTACCCAGTGAAATTCCACAGGTGACGTGCGTCTGGAAACTGTTTCTGATATCATAATGCATAATTTCTTATAGATGCAATGGTTTTGAAAAATCTGGAAAATGCCTGTTTTTAAGCTAAAGAGGCTAGAGCCTGACTTTAAAAATTGCTTGAAAAGACCAAAAAGAGAAAGGGATCCAATGCTGTATGTGAGTTTTTCACACGATAATTGTAGGTTCGATTTTCATTTTCTTTCTTCTCCTCCTTTTTTTACCAAGAGTAATTGAGAATTTTTAAAAATAAAAAGGTCCACGAACAATTTACTTTCCAAAAAGGACAGATTTTCCAGGTCGTTTTGTAGTACTTTATCTATATCAAATTAACCTTACAACTTTTGTATATTATGTTGTTTCAAAATCGTGTTCATTTTCTGCGCAAAAGAATTCGTATCAATACTTGTTCACCATATTATTGTTGAAAAAAGGTATTCCTAAGCTTGCTGTATTGTACAATATTGAAACTTTTCAAAAATCAAACGTTGTTTCTTTTCCTCTGAGACTGACAAGTCCAATATTAAATCTTTACTCCATTCGTGTCAACTTTTATAAGACATTATTAAAGGAATATGTTCCCTCCATTTTCATTCATTATTGTGTACATGGTTATTGACAAAGCTAAAAATCAGGTAACTAATCTGACTAATTACAATGAGAATATTAACTAACCCTGTAATATTCTATCACACTCTCGCAATTGAAGCGGGAGGTTCTCGTATGCTGATACTGGCTCGAAAATCATCAAAAAGTATGCCCGGAAATACTTTAGTAAATATGTCAGCAATTTAATACGAGAAGGAACATGAAGGACACGAACTTGTCCACGAACAACTTTGTCACGTACAAAGTGAATATCCATTTCAATGTGTTTAGTGCGCTGATGTTGAACGAGATTGCCAGAAAGATATATCGTACTTACATTGTCACAGTAAACTAATGTAGCCTTGCGGATTGGGAAGTGAAGTTCCAACAGAAGGTTGCGTATCCAACAAGAATCAGAAACAACATTCACTAATCTTCTGTTCTCGGCTTTGGCACTGGATCAAAACAAAGTAGGTTGTCGTTTAGAAGACTAAGAAAGCGAGTTATCTCCGAGGAAGACACATTAACCTGACGTGGATCATCGAGTGTTGGGACATCCACCCCAGTCAGCATCAAAGTAAGAGGTGAGACCAGAGACTAGGGACTTGTACAGGTGTAAGCCGAAATGGAGAGTACCTTGGACATATCGCAAAATATGTTTGAGAGCATTCATATGTTCATCCTTCAGGTTGTGCATATGTAAGAATATTTGTTGCACGACATAGTATATATTTGGTCTCGTGAAAGTGAGATACTGCAATGCTCTTGCTAAACTGCGACAGTGAGCCAGGTCTGCATATGGAGAACCCGAAGAGACACTAAGTTTGGAGTTAGTGTCCACCGGTGTGGAGGCCGGTTTACAAAACGTCATCCCTGCTCATTCAAGAATCTCTTCGGCATACTTCATTTGACAAAGAAATAAGCCACTTGCATGTCTCGTAACAACAATGCCCAAAAAATAGCTTAGGGGGCCAAAATCCTTTATAGCAAACTCAGAAACAAGGAGTGATATAATGGATCGACGAAGTGCATCAGAAGTGGTAGTTAGGATGATATCATCAACATATAACATAATGTATGCCATGTCATTACACTTGCTATAGTTGCAAAGTGAATGATCATATTTGCTATGTGAAAAACCGATAGATGATACAAAATCAGTAAACCGCTGGTACCATGCACGAGGAGCCTCTTTCAGTCCATAAAGTTATTTCTTCAAATGACACACATAATCTGGATGAATCGGATTCCTGAATCCCATAGGCCGATGCATATAAACGGTTTCATGAAGCTCCCAATGCAAGAAGACACTTTTGACATCAAGCTGATGAATATGTCATGATTTGAACAAAACAATGCTGAGAATGTCCGAATAGTTGTTGTTTTCACCATTGGGATAAAAATTTCATCACAATCCATACCCACCTATTGAGACATGTCATCACCTACAAGACAGGTCTTGTGCCTCTCAAAAGAATCATCAAATTTCTTTTTATGTCGAAAAATCCACATAGAATAAATAACATTCGCATCAGGAGGACGGGGCGCTAGATCCCACGTCTTATTTTCAATAAGAGCATTATATTCGTCAATCATGACAGTTTTTTCAATTTGAATCGGACAAGGCATGTTTCGAATTGCGAGGAAGAGGTAAATGAGCAACCGAAGTCGACAAATTAAATTGTCATTTGGGGTTGAAAATGTCGTGCATAACATGAGTTTTCATGGTTCGTAGGGGTGCCGTGGGGGCTGGACGAGGTTGTTACACCCCGTATTTACAGGACATGCTTTAAGAAACGTACGTAAGAACTCGCAAGTGTTAAGATTTGAGACTTGTAAAAAATTTTATCGGAATTGTGAAATTTTCGGAAAATGTAATATTGTGACGAATGGGAGGGCGACACGTGTCACCCCCCTTAAATGAGCTTGGACGAATTGATCATGGACATAAGGGTCATTTGACCCTTGTTAGGAAGACAAGTCTTGCAACTTGAAGAGCTTGACATAATTGACTTGGTCAATGGACCCACAAAGTCTTGATATTTGCTAAGACCTTATCCTAGCCACCCAATTGTTTATATCTTGACCCTCCAATGTGCTATATTGTACTACTAGTAGCAAGAGTGAGCTCAACACTTAGCCAAATTTCACAACAATTTGAAGAGCTCAAGAACAAGGCTCTCGGGTTCACTCCTTAGGGAGAATAAAAAAATTTGTTTCTTGTTCATTAAGCTCCCCACTTTAAACAAAGGTTCTTAAGTGTATTGTAAGCATATCTCAATAGAAAAATCTCGGAAAAAGATAGTTTTCGGGTTAGTCGCAAAGTGAAAACCTAGTGGCTTTTCTAGGTTTTGTTTGGAAGTTTGAAGGAAATTGGTTGGTGTTGTTCTAAGGGTCTCAAGTAGCGGATTGAAGTGTCTTGAAGAGGCTCTAAGTTGCTAAGGAGCGACTTCGGATTTGAAGATTGGATTAAGATTCGTGGAGGTATAATCGTGTTCTTTGAAAGTGTTACAAGATTATTTATATTGTTGTTAGCTTTACTTGTTGCTAGCATGAAGTTGATATGTTGAAGTTTATAAGTATTATGGATTGCTTGTAGCCTTGGAAATCCGAAATGTAATGTAATCCATGTTAAGTTGGATTGCAATTTAGTCGTTATTAGAATCGTCGCATGTTAATTACTTGGAGATTATAATAGTTATAATCGTTTGCGACTTGATATCATGTTAGGCTAATAACTTGGATGGAAATGGAAATTGGATAAGAATTGATGTTGTAGTACTTCAAGTTAGCCGAATTGGCCTAGTAAGTTGTATTGATTTGATATCATTTGTGGGGCGGAATTTTACACGTCTAGTAGGCGTGTAATCCCTGTGTTGATTGCCTTGATTGGGCCTTAAATGTGGCGTGTTTGGTTATTGTATTCGGCCTTGAAAAAGGTGGCAAAGTGAGTAGGAACAAAGGAGGTGCTGTCCGATTTTTCGTAGAATTTAGCGACTTAACACCTAGAATATTCTACGTTTGAAGTAAGAGGTTAATGGACGTATTGTGACCATTATAGGTTGAAGTACTAAGTATAGCGTATCCTACTCGAAGGATGGATTAGCTACCAAGATTGAAGTACTTTGGAGCATTTTGCTACTTGTCGATAATCGTCGCGAGGTATGTGAACCTCTTCCTTCCTTTGGCATGATTCTATGTATGGAATATACCGGTGGTATCATTTCATGTTTCCTTCTACTCTTAGAAGTTAAGAGGTAGTTGTGTGATTTGCTCTATGTAGAACTTTTCCTATCTTTTGAGCATGACTAGTTGCATGTATGTAGTACGGTAGACGTACACCACCTTGATATCCTTTACTAGTTTTATAAATAGCCAAGTCAGGTGAGTTAGGAGATTAACTCATTTCTTTGAAAGAATAAGGGATGTTTTAAGTTTTATTAAAGTTAAGGGACTTGAAGAGTTTTGAAGTATGTGATACTTGTTCCGTTTTAAACGTATAAGTCCCTTGGATAGGAAATTGTTTTTGGCTAAGGCATAAAGTGAATATAACGACTTTATGGGGAGTTGGTTATATTTGCTTTATGGAAGGATAAATGACTTGATTTTAGTAAAAAGGCAACTTGATTTTAAGGCATCAATTGCCTAAGGTTTTTAATAAAAGGAGTCACTTGAGTTCTAAAGGTTAAAAGACTAATTGTATTTTTGAAAGTTAAGAGAATTGATTTGAAAGTATATAATACTTGGTTTCAAAAAGTAGAAGTCTCCTGGTTAGAAAAGGAATGAGTTTAGTCTAAAACTATAAAGGGTTATAACGACTTTATGGGAAGTTGGTTATAACGGCTTTATGGAAGGTAAAGAGAATGTTTTTCTCTAATAAAGAATTCAAGGATTAACTTGTATTAAGGAAGGGCAATGTGATTTAACAGTATCACTTGCTTAAAAGCTTTAAAGTATGGGTCACTTGATTTAGAAACCGGTAATTGTATTTCTAAGAAGGTATTGTGACTTGTCTTGAAGGTAGTATGACTTGATATTACGGTTGTTAGTATCTTGGAAGTTTTATTTGAAAAAGGGACTTTCTAAAAGAGTAGAAATACGTAGTACTTGGGGTTTAATTCCCGGATTTTAATGTATAAAACGAAAGTGCCATGAGTTTATAAAAACGGAAGTCTAAAGGTTTAATGAACTTGCCTAGGTTTGCTTGTGATAGCTTTGAGTGCAAGTATTATATGTTACGTAGTCGCGACTCTCAGTTGGAGAAATTTGTCTTGTTATAAGTTTACTTGGGCGTCTGGCGGTGATGTGGGATTCCACGTATGTTTCCATCATGATTGATCCTTGGACATCTTATATCGATGTTGGATTCGGCGCATGTGACCGGGATGCGGGTTAGATGCGGACATTTTATTCGACGTCGAAGCGATGGCGGGATTCCACTGTATGCTTCCATCATGATTGATCGTGGCCATGCTTATACGATGAGGATCGCGGGCATGCGGCGAGATGCGGGTTAGATGCGCGTGTTTTATTACTCATGGCCATGCTTATACGATGTGGGATTCCGGACATGCGACCGTGTTATACTTTACTCCACGGGCTAGCTCCCACGAAGACATGTACCGCGATGAGGATTCCGGCATGTTATATTATTACTCCGTGGGCTAGCTCCCAGCGAGACTGCACTACGATGAGGATGCGAGGCACGTTATGGCCATGCTTATACGATGTGGGATTCCGGGGCATGCGGTCGAGTATATATATATATATATATATATATATATATATATATGTGTGTGTTTGTGTATGTGTACGCCGACAGTGAGGTGGGATGCCACGGGCGCGTCACATGGTTATATTTTACACTTATAGGCTTCAGCGATGATGTAGGATTCCACGGGCGGAGATATATATATATATATATATGTTGCGTATGTATCGCAAACGGTGAGGTGGGATGCCACGCGCGTCACATGGTTATATTTTACACTTATAGGCGGCGATGTGATGATTCCACGGGCAGGAGATATATATATATGTGTTGCGTATGTGTATGCCGACAGTGAGGTGGGATGCCACGGGCGCGTCACATGGTTATAATTTACCCTTATAGCTGTCGACAGTGATGGGGGATTCCACGGACACGGTTTGATATTTGTGTCACTTGATCGCGTCCCAGATTGGGCCGGGTAGTATATGCGCCCTCCTTAAAGGGCCGGATTATACTTATGAAAGATAAGTAAGTTATTTAGTAATGAACTTAATGATTTTTCCTAATCATGTGTGTAAGAGTGTGGCTATAACCTTTATTGAAAATGGGAAAAGATAATAAGGTGCGATTAAGTTCATAAGTGGTAATGACACGGCAGGATCTGGTATGTATTTTTATACTTGTCCCTGTCTTTCTTTTGTCTGATTATGATCATTTCTTTATCGTTATTTCATTCCATATTCGCATTCTCTGACCCGTTCGGGTGCGTTAAATGCCCGCAGGTTTTAGGTACCCAGGTTGGTGATCCTTGCTCTTAGGATCTCGGTTCAGTTTTTGGGAAAAAGCTCCATTTGCTCCGGAGGCTTATCTCTTGGTACGGTTTTCCCTGAGGTAGAAGATTCATGTATATTCAGGGGTATGGCGGGGCCCTGTCCCGCCACAGTTGTTATGTTAAAAATTCTTAGAGGTCTGTAGTCACATATTGTGGGTCAGTTTCTAAAGGAAAGGAGGCAACTGCTTCGGTTGTATATTATATGTCCAGGAAGGTAGCCCTATCGACTAACCTGTTGTTTACTTCTGTTGTTTTATTTTATAGTTTCATGTATGTTCCGCTGATTATCTCTAATGTATACCTGTAAGGGTGCCCAGGTAGGGCACCGATGCGAGCTTGGGTCGGTCGTGACAAAAGTGGTATCGAGCGATTAGTCCTCGGAAAGTGTCTGCATCGTGTCTAGTAGAGTCTTGATTATCGGTGTGTTGTGCACCACATCTATAATCAGGAGGCTGCAGGACATTTAGGATTGGTTTCCATTCTTCTCACTCTGAGATCGTGCCATAGAGCTGTGTTGTTAGGGTCGTCTCTCCCTAACGAGTTATGTTGATTGCAGCTACGAGAAAGGCAGCAGTGACCCGGGAAGGACTATGTGGATTGCGTATCCATGTTGGTAATGATTATAGTATAATTGGTAATGTGACATACCTCTATACGGAGTTTTGTATGAGGGTCATTTATGGGTTGCCTAGAATGGTTTTAGATTTACCAAGAGTGGTAAAGACTAACTAGATACCGGGAAGGTATGGAATAGTTAATGAATTTTCGCCAAGGTCTTGTGGTTTATTTTGAGATTTTTTTTTTGGGAAGGGATGAGCTGTCTGATAGGGTAGTGAACCCTTAAGAAGCCATGTTAAGGAACTTAACGGAATGTCATGTTAATAGATTAAGCTGCGTAGTAGGCTTAAGAAAATTGTACGGATGAGGTCCGTATAGAGTAAGTAATGGTTCTTGTGATCAACGACACGATTATGGTATTATGAGGAGTTTTTGTACCCGTTTACGGGGAGACTGATAAGATAGGCTTGGAGCATGGAAATTGCGAGGCTAAGAATGTTGAAGACCGCTGAGACCTTAGATGTACAAGTTCTTCTCGGGTAGAAAGATTTATTATAGACAAAGAATAAGAGTTAAATGCGATGGCGGGTCGGGGTGAGGGCCTGTTACGGGTCGCCCCCTAGCCTGGAATGGAGTGGGATCAGTTGTAGTAGTTCCGCTACGTGGCAGGGCCACGAGGGTGCAAGGCCCAAGTCTAGTTAATTGTTTTACGGGTTCGTGGACGCGTTCCACCGAACAGTCGTGAGTCGGAAATGGCCTTATGTTGTTTAAAGAGAGTGACTCCAAAAGATTGGAGGCCAGCATCGGTATGGAAGTTATGTATACTAGTGTGAGTTGGAAATACGGATAGAGTGCGACCAGTAAGAAAGATAACAACCAAGTGTAAAGGAATAGAGCCTGAATCCATAAGAACCTTTCGAGGTAACTACACCCGTGAGTGTGTGGGGTGGTAGCTGAGCGGGGATATGAGGTTTTCCCGGTGATGATACAATCGTCAGACCCTAGTAGACCTAGTAGAGAGGATTATGACAGACGTGGAGGTCATTATAAGTATGGGCTAGTTGGCTTCGTGAGTGCCAAGGTTGACAACTTAGTATAAATGTTGTTATGTAGCCATGGGTGGCATATGTTGTAAGAAGGGTGTAGTATAAGGAGACTATGTCGCGCTTTAATCAGATTGTACTCCGAAATAACATTCGAGGACGAATGTTTCTTAGGGGGGAGGAATGTTACACCCCGTATTTACAGGACATGCTTTAAGAAACGTACGTAAGAACTCGCAAGTGTTAAGATTTGAGACTTGTAAAAAAATTTATCGGAATTGTGAAATTTTCAGAAAATGTAATATTGTGACGAATGGGAGGGCGACATGTGTCACCCCCTTAAATGAGCTTGGACGAATTGATCATGGACATAAGGGTCATTTGACCCTTGTTAGGAGGACAAGTCTTGCAACTTGAAGAGCTTGACATAATTGACTTGGTCAATGGACCCATAAAGTCTTGATATTTGCTAAGACCTTATCCTAGCCACCCAATTGTTTATATCTTGACCCTCCAATGTCCTATATTATACTACTAGTAGCAAGAGTGAGCTCAACACTTAGCCAAATTTCACAACAATTTGAAGAGCTCAAGAACAAGGCTCTCGGGTTCACTCCTTAGGGAGAAGAAAAAAATTTGTTTCTTGTTCATTAAGCTCCCCACTTTAAACAAAGGTTCTTAAGTGTATTGTAAGCATATCTCAATAGAAAAATCTCGGAAAAAGATAGTTTTCGGGTTAGTCGCAAAGTGAAAACCTAGTGACTTTTCTAGGTTTTGTTTGGAAGTTTGAAGGAAATTGATTGGTGTTGTTCTAAGGGTCTCAAGTAGAGGATTGAAGTGTCTTGAAGAGGCTCTAAGTTGCTAAGGAGCGACTTCGGATTTGAAGATTGGATTAAGATTCGTGGAGGTATAATCTTGTTCTTTGAAAGTGTTACAAGATTATTTATATTGTTGTTAGCTTTACTTGTTGCTAGCATGAAGTTGATATGTTGAAGTTTATAAGTATTATGGATTGCTTGTAGCCTTGGAAATCCGAAATGTAATGTAAGCCATGTTAAGTTGGATTGCAATTTAGTCGTTATTAGAATCGTCGCATGTTAATTACTTGGAGATTATAATAGTTATAATCGTTTGCGACTTGATATCATGTTAGGCTAATAACTTGGATGGAAATGGAAATTGGATAAGAATTGATGTTGTAGTACTTCAAGTTAGCCGAATTGGCCTAGTAAGTTGTATTGATTTGATATCGTTTGTGGGGCGGAATTTTACACGTCTAGTAGGCGTGTAATCCCCTATTGTTGATTGCCTTGATTGGGCCTTAAATGTGGCGTGTTTGGTTATTGTATTCGGCCTTGAAAAAGGTGGCAAAGTGAGTAGGAACAAATGAGGTGCTGTCCGATTTTTCGTAGAATTTAGCGACTTAACACCTAGAATATTCTACGTTTGAAGTAAGAGGTTAATGGACGTATTGTGACCATTATAGGTTGAAGTACTAAGTATAGCGTATCCTACTCGAAGGATGGATTAGCTACCAAGATTGAAGTACTTTGGAGCATTTTGCTACTTGTCGATAATCGTCGCGAGGTATGTGAACCTCTTCATTCCTTTGGCATGATTCTATGTATGGAATATACCGGTGGTATCATTTCATGTTTCCTTCTACTCTTAGAAGTTAAGAGGTAGTTGTGTGATTTGCTCTATGTAGAACTTTTCCTATCTTTTGAGCATGACTAGTTGCATGTATGTAGTACGATAGACGTACAACACCTTGATATCCTTTACTAGTTTTATAAATAGCCAAGTCAGGTGAGTTAGGAGATTAACTCATTTCTTTGAAAGAATAAGGGATGTTTTAAGTTTTATTAAAGTTAAGGGACTTGAAGAGTTTTGAAGTATGTGATACTTGTTCCGTTTTAAACGTATAAGTCCCTTGGATAGGAAATTGTTTTTGGCTAAGGCATAAAGTGAATATAACGACTTTATGGGGAGTTGGTTATATTTGCTTTATGGAAGGATAAATGACTTGATTTTAGTAAAAAGGCAACTTGATTTTAAGGCATCAATTGCCTAAGGTTTTTAATAAAAGGAGTCACTTGAGTTCTAAAGGTTAAAAGACTAATTGTATTTTTGAAAGTTAAGAGAATTGATTTGAAAGTATATAATACTTGGTTTCAAAAAGTAGAAGTCTCCTGGTTAGAAAAGGAATGAGTTTAGTCTAAAACTATAAAGGGTTATAACGACTTTATGGGAAGTTGGTTATAACGGCTTTATGGAAGGTAAAGAGAATGTTTTTCTCTAATAAAGAATTCAAGGATTAACTTGTATTAAGGAAGGGCAATGTGATTTAAAGGTATCACTTGCTTAAAAGCTTTAAAGTATGGGTCACTTGATTTAGAAACCGGTAATTGTATTTCTAAGAAGGTATTGTGACTTGTCTTGAAGGTAGTATGACTTGATATTACGGTTGTTAGTATCTTGGAAGTTTTATTTGAAAAAGGGACTTTCTAAAAGAGTAGAAGTACGTAGTACTTGGGGTTTAATTCCCGGATTTTAATGTATAAAACGAAAGTGCCATGAGTTTATAAAAACGGAAGTCTAAAGGTTTAATGAACTTGCCTAGGTTTTCTTGTGATAGCTTTGAGTGCAAGTATTATATGTTACGTAGTCGCGACTCTCAGTTGGAGGGCCGGCTATCTTGTTATAAGTTTACTTGGACGTACCGGCAGTGATGTGGGATTCCACGGGTATGTTTCCATCATGATTGATCCTTGGACATGCTTATACGATGTGGGATTCCGGGGAATGTGACCAGGATGCGGGTTAGATGCCCGGACATTTTATTGGACGTCACAAGCGATGACGGGGATTCCACGTATGCTTCCATGTGATTGATCGTGGCCATGCTTATACGATGAGGATGCCGGCATGCGGCGGAGATGCGGGTTAGATGCCCGCGTGTTTTATTACTCTATGGCCATGCTTATACGATGTGGGATTCCGGGGCATGCGACCATGTTATACTTTACTCCATGGGCTAGCTCCCCATGAAGATATGTACCCACGATGAGGGATTCCGGGGGCATGTTATATTATTACTCCATGGGCTAGCTCCCCATGAAGACCTACACCTACGATGAGGATCGAGAGGCACGTTATGGCCATGCTTATACGATGTGGGATTCGGCATGCGGCGAGTATATATATATATATATATGTTGTGTATGTATCTGCAAGCGGTGAGGTGGGATGCCACGCAGGCGCGTCACATGGTTATATTTTACACTTATACCGTCGGCGATGATGTGGGATTCCACGCGGGAGATATATATATATGTGTTTGCGTATGTATGCGCCACAAATGAGTGGGATGCCACGGGCGCGTCACATGGTTATATTTTACACTTATAGCTGTCGGCAGTGATGTGGGATTCCACGGGCAGGAGATATATATATATATGTGTTGCGTATGTGTACACGCCGACAGTGAGGTGGGATGCCACGGGCGCGTCACATGGTTATAATTTACCCTTATAGCTGTCGACAGTGATGGGGGATTCCATGGACACGCTTTGATATTTGTGGGACTTGATCGCGTCCCAGATTGGGCCGGGTAGTATATGCGCCCTCCTTAAAGGGCCGGATTATACTTATGAAAGATAAGTAAGTTATTTAGTAATGAACTTAATGATTTTTCCTAATCATGTGTGTAAGAGTGTGGCGATAACCTTTATTGAAAATGGGAAAAGATAATAAGGTGCGATTAAGTTCATAAGTGGTAATGACACGGCAGGATCTGGTATGTATTTTTATACTTGTTCCTGTCTTTCTTTTATCTGATTATGATCATTTCTCAGACGTTATTTACATTCCATATTCGCAATTTGTTGTCTTGACCCAGTGCGTTAAATGCCGCAGGTTTTAGGTACCCAGGTTGGTGATCCTTGCTCTTAGGATCTCGGTTCAGTTTTTGGGAAAAAGCTCCATTTGCTCCGGAGGCTTATCTCTTGGTACGGTTTTCCCTGAGGTAGAAGATTCATGTATATTCAGGGGTATGACGGGGCCCTGTCCCGCCACAGTTGTTATGTTAAAAATTCTTAGAGGTCTGTAGTCACATATTGTGGGTCAGTTTGTAAAGGAAAGGAGCCAACTGCTTCGGTTGTATATTATATGTCCAGGAAGGTAGCCCTATCGGCTAACCTGTTGTTTACTTCTGTTGTTTTATTTTATAGTTTCATGTATGTTCCGCTGATTATCTCTGATGTATACCTGTAAGGGTGCCCAGGTAGGGCACCAGTCGCGGGCCCGTGGTCGGGTCGTGACAGAGGTGTGGCTGGACTGGCTGTGGGATATGACGGAAGCCGGGCGAGCTAGGATCGGGAAGGCGGGGCAGAGCCACTAGCCGAGAAGAGGCAGCGGTATCCGGGACACCGTTTGGAGGGCTAGTTTGAGGATCCCGTGTTTGAATTTTTTGGCCCACCCGACACGGGGCGGTGAGAATTGGGTGGGGCGTCGGTGACGGTAATGATTGATTTTGCAATTGATGAATTAAAATGGGATTGATGCCATCTTTTAAGAGGTCATAGGAATTTGAAGGTGGAGAAGGAAATTAGGACTCATCGAATATGACATGTCTGTAAACAATTATTTTTCGGCTGGACAAATCGTAGAAATTGTAACCTCGATGATTGGAAGGGTAACCAAGAAAGACACACGGGTTGGAATGAGGTTGCAATTTATTGATTTTTTTTTGTTGACGAAGGAACCCGCAGCCGCTACTCTTTCGAGTGCGCACAGTATGAAAGATCTTTTAGATGCACATATTCCTCCGGGGGGACGATTGGGGCGTGGACATAAGGGTCTTTATGACACAATCAACAATTCGCTTCATTTTCAATTAGGCCTTGCTCTAGCTTCTTTAGGGGTTATTACTTCTTTGGTAGCTCAACACATGTACTCTTTACCTGCTTATGCATTCATAGCACAAGATTTTACTACTCAAGCTGCATTATATACCCACCACCAATATATCGCAGGATTTATCATGACAGGAGCTTTTGCTCATGGAGCTATATTTTTCATTAGAGATTACAATCCGGAGCAAAATGAAGATAATGTATTGGCAAGAATGTTAGATCATAAAGAAGCTATCATATCTCATTTAAGTTGTGCCAGCCTCTTTCGGGGATTCCATACCACAGGGCTTTATGTTCATAATGATGTCATGCTTGCCTTTGGCACTCTGGAGAAGCAAATCTTGATTGAACCTATATTTGCTCAATGGATACAATCCGCTCATGGTAAAACTTCATATGGGTTCGATGTACTTTTATCTTCAACGAGTGGCCCAAAGATTCAACGCGGTCGAAGCATCCGTTGGGTTGGTTAAATCTTTGTTAATGAAAATAGTAATTCATTATTCTTAACAATAGGTCCTGGAGACTTTTTGGTTCATCATGCTATTGCTCTTGGTTTACATACAACTACATTGATCTTAGTAAAAGGTGCTTTAGATGCACGTGGTTCCAAGTTAATGCCCGATAAAAAGGATTTCGGTTATAGTTTTCCGTGCGATGGCCCGGGACGAGGCGGTACTTGTGATATTTCGGCATGGGACGCGTTTTATTTGGCGCTTTTGGATGTTAAATACTATTGGATGAGTTACTTTTTATTGGCATTGGAAGCACATCACATTATGGCAGGTAACGCTTCACGCTTTAATGAATCTTCCACTTATTTGATGGGTGGTTAAGGGATTATTTATGGTTAAACTCTTCACAACTTATCAACGGATATAACCCTTTTGGTATGAATAGTTTATCGGTTTGGGCATGGATGTTCTTATTTGGACATCTTGTTTGGGCTACTGGATTTATGTTCTTAATTTCTTGGCGTGGATCTTGGCGGGAATTGATTGAAACTTTAGCATGGGCTCGTGAACGCACACCTTTGGCCAATTTGATTCATTGGAGAGATAAACCGGTGGCCCTTTCCATTGTACAAGCAAGATTGGTTGGATTAGCTCACTTTTCTGTAGGTTATATATTCACTTACGCGGCTTTCTTGATTGCCTCTACGTCGGGCAAATTTGGTTAATATTTTTAATGTGTGTATCGCGATAATCTCATTTCTTTCGACGGAGAGGGTCCACCTTCTTCTATTTCTACATCTAGGATTCGACTTGTATCATGGATACTAATAGGAATTCAACCATTATGGCAAAGAAAAGTTTGATTCAGAGGAGAAGAAGAGGCAAAAATTGGAACAGAAATATCATTCGATTCGTCGATCCTCAAAAAAAGAAATAAGCAAGGTTCCGTCGTTGAGTGACAAATGGGAATTTTATGGAAAGTTACAATCCCTACCACGGAATAGTGCACCT